>CM053785.1:212130155-214822655 GCA_028749045.1 Cupressus sempervirens | reverse complement strand
TTTGCTCATTGACTTTTCTTTGAAACTTCTTAATTTGGCATTTGTGTCTAGCTCAACATCACTCACTTTCTCCACTATATTTTTTAGTTGTTCTATTAGTGGCTTGATCTCATCTAGAGTCAGTAGATTGAATGCATCTAAAATGATGTCTTTGATGTCCTATAGTGCTTACTTCTACTTGTGCTCCCTTCTAAGCTTGTCTTGATGCTTTTTCCTTGCTGGGGCTTGTTGCAATATGCCCATTTTTTCTATAGTTATTATATTATAGTCATACTTAGGTAGAATAATTTCTTCATCAAGGCTCACATTTCCATATGGAATCACTCCTTCTACCTTTGATGAACTCAGGCTCAACACTATGATCTCTAAAGAAGTTGCATATTTTCTCAGCTTCTAAAGAGTTTGAGTGGAAGGAGTGCCAGATGCTGGTAAGGTTATGAATGCTTGGATGGCTATTTGATCCTTCAATTGAGGTATTGACTCACTCTCTTCAAGATTTCCCTATTCTTCCATAATGACTTGACTTTCACCTTGATCTTGTGTTGTAGGTGTAGATAAGATTACTTGTCATGTTCCACTATGTTATTTTGTAGTGGCTTGTGTTTCCATTGTACTTTTCTCAACTATATCAAGCTTATATGTGTAGCTTTAGGTTCTATAACCAAAGGTTGTATGGTAGTGACTTGAGGGATGATAGAAGGTGGTTCTTGTGGATTCACCTTTTCCCTTTTAATATTAGTCATTGATTTTTTAAATTCATCTATACTGACCAAAATAGGATTCTCACAAAGTTTGGCATGTAGTATAGACTAATCTATTATCTTATTCAAATCACCTTCTATAAGGGGATTGATGTTTGAACTAATAGGTTAGAAACATCCTTAATACTTATTGTTTTAGTAGCCTCACTTGTGACATGTTGAGGAGTAAAACTCAACAATTGTGTGTCTTGCACACTCTATTATTCATGCTACTCTAGCTTAGATGTTTCCTTGTCATATATTTGCATTATTGTTCCTTCCTTAATAGTGTTATAATTGTCATCATCCTCTTCATCATCCTTTACTTCAATGGGTTTTGGTTCTCCTTCCCTCACTATAGTCAACCCATAAGTAAATTTCCACATCTGTGTGGACTTTTTCACTACATCCTCAATGTTGTTTTTTAATATACTAAAGGCTCTATATTTAGGTGTGAACCTAACTACATTTTTCTTCACAGCCTTAGGAATTTGTGCCTTAGTTGGCTTAGGAATCACTTGTGCTAGTGAGGTCTCCCTAATTTGTCTCTCTAAGTTAAGATAATAGTGCTATTTCTGCTCAACTCGATCATATAAATTTTGGGCATAGAGTTGGAAATCTCTAATGAAGTAGTCTTGAATTTTTCCATCATGGCATATATGGCCTCCTCCACTTGGTTCTTCTCTACTTTACCAATATTTTCAAAATCTATATGTGTAAATCCTGATAAATCTGCACTATTCTTAACATTTTCACATAATTTTTCTAAGTTTGAAAGAGGATTTGACTCACTAGCATAAATTGGCTAATTTCATCTTACTTAGTTTTCTCTTCAATAGACTTTCTTGTGCTATATACTTTCTCCTTGGCCTTTTCTGCAATTTTCCTCCTTGCTTTTCTTGTTTGATCTTTTCTTTAGCCCTTTGTTTTATTGCACATTTACTATCTCTTGTAGTAGGTGTAGTAGGCTTGGCTTGGCTTGGTTTTATAGTTTTCTTAGCCCTTGTCCCTAGTTGTTCCTTGGCCTTCCTCTTCTTTGTATCAGTGGGTGTAAGTGCTTCCTTGACACCTTCAACTACTTCAGTTTCCTCCTCTTCTAGCTGATCTTTACCCATACCTTGAGTTAATGTAAGAGGTGCTTGTGCTTGAATGTCTTCTTCCTCTTCTTCCTCTTTCTCAACACCCTCTCCAAACTTAGCTTTCAATTTCTTCACTATCTTCTCCTTTTCTTCATGGTAGAGGTAGTCTTGAGTTCCATTGTGATTTTGGATTTAGCTATTTTATAATTTCCAAATATCTTTTTACTTTTATCTGCCTCTTCTACAAGGAATGTAGTAATAGCTACAGAGGCTTCATCCACATTAATTTCATAACCTAAGGGTCTCAACCATCTCACCCTTGGTGTAGCAGCTTGTACAAAAGTGTAGTCGGCAACCACTAGAAAACATACATCATCATAATGTTTCTCTACTAGTGACACTCATATTCTTAACCTTTTCTTCATTGACTATTTGAAATCCTCAAAGTATCTAGTCATCATAGATTCAAAGTTCTCTCCTAACTGCTCAATGTACTCACCAATCTGAATTGCTATTGACCTACTGGTTTTCCAAGATACTATTCGAAATGTTGGAAAGGTGTTTTGCACATAAAAGAATATGCATATTAATATAGAACCAAATTTGCATTGTGCACTCTTTGTCTTTCTAATGGCTCCAAGGTTCTCAACTAGTTGCTATAGTTGGAGTTCTGCTAGATCATATGTATGATCTTTCTTGACAATTTTGTATCCCACATCCACAACTATGCAGGACACACTGTTTAATCTACTAGATTGGTAAAACTTGTGTGAAATCACCTTGATAGAAAACTCAATCAATGGACCAATAATTGTATCAATTGTCATGCCTCTTTTGTTCTAGATAGCTCCAGTGTTCTTCTCAATCACTTCTTTAGCATCACTTCTTAGTGTCTTAGACCAATCTAGGGTTGGGTCACTAGTAACACTATGGACTATCCTCTTAGTAATTTTGATAGGTCTATTTTCCAGCCATAATGAACTATCATGTATTTGGTTAAGTACAATCCTGATCCACTCAATTTTAAATACATTTGAAAAATCTAGGGCTCATGGCAATCCCTTTTTCTCTACAATTTTGAATTCTTCCTTCAATACACCATTATCATTGAGTGTATTGTATGCCTCCCTAATCTCCATATCCCTAATGCTACCAATTTTATAGTTATAACATTTCCTTACATCTTGCACCATTAACATGTTTAGTGGAATCATTGACAATGCACAAGAAGGGCCTTGCTTGTATGTAATATCAAGAATATCTTTGGAAATGGGTGGCTTAACTTCATTATTCACTAATTGAACATTCAAAACTTCCTTTCCCTCTATATTCTTTGAACTAGATGCCAATCTGTAAAACTAGGGTTTATGAAAATGTAAACTGCATAGCTTAGCTCTTAATAAATACCTTATAAAATCTGACTAACTAGTGATGAATCATTGCTCAAACCTTCTACAATTGCTTTGGATGGTTTTCTAGATTTCCTTCTACTCTTCTTGCTCTTTCCTAATTTTGAAATGATGAAAAATGAGTCAAAAATTGATCAAATACCCTTTAAAACCTTGCAATTAATATTGAGTGCTTACACAGTTGTAAGCTTTGTATAAACTAGTTTTAGGCTCACTCAACATCCATTATCATTTCAATCACTTAATAACCACTATGAGGTCAACATCAACTAGCTAGTCTATTATCTTAGCATCTTCTAGCATTCTATTCAACACATATATGAAATTTTTCATACTTGGTAGCGACATGAAATATCTTAGATTTCTAATAACATCTTGCATCTTTGTTCATTCTAATGTAATCTTTTCAATACTAAAACCTCTTAGAACTGATGTATGATCTAACTTTTGAATATCAACCCAATATACCTCTTTTTTTCCTAGTTTGATAAGGTGTGATCACCTAACCCATTGGGTGAAGTGATCCGTACTCCATTTGATGTGCTGATATCATCCTTTTTCCTCCATTTTAGATTCATTTCATCTCTAATGTGTTCAACATCTACCTTACCTTTTCCTTTATCAAACCCACAAATTGGTTCCTTTGACTTTTTTGAACAATATCTACTAATGTGACCAGTCTTCAAGAAACTAAAACATGTCATTCAACTTAACCACCTTTGTTAGTTCCCTCTAAAGTGTGTCCTAATACAATTTTTAGGAACATGTCCATATTCTTAACTATAATTATAGCTATATCTTGTATTATAATCTCAACTATAAGAGTTGCCAATGTTCCTTACCTTTGTTTTCCTGTTTGATGACCACGTGTGTTTGGATCAACACTCAAAAGCTCTATGTCCATACTTCTAATAGTTGTACTAATATCCTTCAAATCTTTGTGTGCTCATGGTCTTGGTTCTACATTCACATGCTTGATATCCTTGCTTCTTGCACTTGTGGTAGTAAACCATGTGCTTAGGCTTGATATTCTAATTTGTAGTCTTGCTCCTGGACACATTAGTAGTATGTCCTTTCTTACCATAATCATGACAAGTAGGTTTGGATTTCTTACCTTTTTTATTCCTTTCTTCAACACTGTTGGATGAATCTCCTTCTTAAGTACTTGTATATCCCAATCCAGATGTATTATTATTGGATCTAGGGGATCTCCATAATTGTTCAAAGTATTTGATGGATTCATTTGGCTTGTTGAAGGTCTTAGTAGATTCCTTTTCCTTTTTTAGATCATTTTGCAATTTCAATGTGGTTATCTCAATGTCCTTTACATTTAGTTCATAGTTGGCATTCATCATTTGACTTAGAGTATTTAATTACATGTTGGAAATATTGATTAGCTCTATTGACTTTTCTTCTAATTTGTTTCTTAAAATTCTTTTGTCTTCTTCAATCATGGCTTTGTCTTCCATAGCTTTCTTCTTTTGTTCAGTTACCTCACATAGCAATATAGCTTGTGATTCATGTTCTAACTTGAGATTTCTAATTTCCTTAGCTAGGGCTCTATTCTTTTCCATTAGATCTATAATTGTTGCATCAAATTCATTGGAGTCTCCACTTGCAAATAGCTTAGTAGTTTCCATCTCTTTATATTGTGTGTCATTCTCTACAATAGCAATTTCTTTCCTTCTCTTCAAAGATTTCTTTAGTTCTTCCCTTGCTTCATCTATTTGATGTAGAATGAGTTGTATTTCAATTCCCTAGTTCTCAGTAATCTTTCCCAACCTGTAGACTTCCATTTCAAGATCTTTCCTCAAAGCTACAAGGCTACTCTTTCAGAGGACAAGGCTCTAATAACAATTTTTGAAATTACAATAGGAAAGGTAAACTATTTGGGGAGGGGGGGTGGGGTGCGGGGTGGGGTGCTGTGAATTAGTAGTTTAAACTTGGACCCATGAAAATTTCACCACACATCCATCTCATACATTTAATAAGTAAACTGAAATAACATGTAAAGTATATAGATCTAAATCATGTAAACATATAAGCATTTACACACATATAACACTAGATATGACTACCCAAAAACCCTCCAATGAGAAGGTAAAACTGGGGTGGGGATGACAGCCACAAATCTTCACTATTGCAGCAATAAAGTGTATCCAATGAAGGTTACAATGATTTGACAATGAAACATGATCTACCCTATAAAAGGTCAACACTATTAAAGGCTTACAAAGATTATTAGGTCTCACCTTGTTAAAGGATTTCAACACCCTATTAAAAGTATGCTTCGTTAAAGGACTTTAACTTACAATTAAGTAAGCACCCTATTAAAGGATTTGATACAACTTGTTAAGACTACGATGTTAAGAAATTTTGATAAAAATCACCTATTAGAATGTCTCAGCTTTGATCCTGCGGTTAACACTTAATTGCTTGATAACATATCACCTCTAAATTGATGTCTTCTTGATCCTCCTTGATTAGAGGTCTCTTTGATGTATCCTTTTCCTTTAGTCTATTTTGTTCTAATTGATTCTACAATGTAATATCACTTCATAACTCCTTAGCCACTATGAATGCACTATTTGCACATGCAAACTTCTCTCTTAGCTCCTTCAATACCTTACTCACCTGCTAGAGAGTTTAGGGTTTTTCCTCCTTAAGAAGATTTAGGTGACTTAGGGTTAGGTATGAATCTATGACTAAGACTCATCCATTTTGCCTCTTAATCCTCCCCATTTTCTAATTGGCTACATTTAATTGCATAAGGAATGCAACTCAAGATTCATCCTTATTTCCAAAATATTGATGTTTAATCTTAATTGGCTCAAAAACGGTTTACATAGTTATTTCTGTCTTTACAAACAAATATGTCAAAATTGTTTCACTTAGCATTTGAAGTCTTTGATGCTTAGCATATACTATTTTCTATTTTTTGACTCAACATCTATGTTACTTGACATGATTTCCTACTCAGCTTCTATGTCACTTGGCATATTTACTATCTGCTTAATACTTGAGTGACTCAACACATGAGTGACTCGGCACTCATTCTGACTTCGCATGGTCTATAATATAAATGTTGTCCTTGACATGTACTACTTGTTTGGCATGAACTAAGTAGGTAACTTAAGTGTGTTGACACTCACTTGTCAAAACCAATCTAAGATCAACAATGTGTCCAATGATTTGATTAAGTGCATGATGCATTTTGACATATCTTGCTAACATAGATTCTTTGGATTTAGAATGAGTTTCACTGATTTCATCATGAAATTTAGTATCAAGCTTGAGTTCCACTTCTGTGACTTGAGCTCTTTAGACTCAATTTGTACTAGATTGGTAGCCTCTAACTGTGACACAGGCTGGACTATTTGAAACTTGGTAACTATTGGAAATTTTGGGGACTCAGGAGGTGAAGCCTCCTATCTACTAGATAGAATTGGTAGGGTATCAAGTTCATAGTAAACAAATCTTCCATAATCCTTAGGCTCTTTATTGATTTATTATTCACTCTTTTATGCAAACTCATTGATTCTCAAATGTGAACTTTCTATAATTTTATGAGTAGACAAGTTTAAACACTTGTATACTTTACTTTTGCATGAGTATCCTAGGAATATGCCTTCATCACTGTTGACATCAAATTTACCTTTCCTAGATTCTTTCAAGATATAACATTTGTTTTTAAATAATTTCAAGTAACTTACATTAGGTTTATATCCATACCATAGTTCATAAGGAGTTTGATTTGAGTCTTTCTTTAGCTATACTATATTCAGGGTATTTACTACAGAGTTGATTACTTCCTTCCAAAATTTGATTGCACCATTCTTTTCTAGTGCACAATCCATGATGGATTTGTTCCTTCTTTTAGCTATACCATTCTGCTAAGGTATACTAGGGCTAATACTTGTTTTTTAATTCCTTTTTCAATGTAGAATTTATTGAATTCATTGGAGATGAATTCACTATCTCTGTCTGATCTTAAACATTTAAACTTCTTTCTAGTTTCTTTTTCTACTCTTGCTAGATACCACTTGAATTTTTGAAAGGCTTATGAATTTTCTTTTAGATACATTATAGTCCTCATTCTAGAATAGTCATCAACAAAAAGAATGAAAAACTTATCTCCACTGTAACTCTCTATCCTAATAGGTCCACATAAGTTTGTATGCACAAGCTCTAAGACTTCTTTAGAATTATAGTTCTTGCTTTTAAAGCTAGTCTTGCCCATGTTACCAATTTGATAATTTTTGCATAGACCCATATCAAGTTTCCTCAAGCTACAAATACCTCTTGCTATTTTATGTCTTCTTATCTTAAATAGGTTATCAAAGTTTACATGACATAATCTTTTGTGCCATAACCAGCTTTCTTCTACTTGAGCAATAAAACATGAACTTTCACTGAGATCTAGATAGAATAGGTTACCTTTTGTTTTTTTGCAAAATCCAACCAAATTTCCTTTTTCGTCTAAAAATTTGGCCTTACCATCCATAAATTCTACCTTGAATCCAATGTTATTCAACTATGCCACACTCAATAAATTATGCTTTAGTCCTTCAACCCAATACACATTTTTACATATAATTTATTTGGTCAAATAGATACATCCTTTTCCTTTTATGCAACAAGGTTCATTGTTTCTAAATCTCACACTACCATTACCATAATATTCCATGTGCTCAAACTTTTTTTTGTCTCTTCTCATCTGATGTGAGCAACCAATGTCAATAATCCATGTATCATTTTTGCTAACATGAGAGATAAGTGCCATCTTATCTCCTTCACCATTAGATTCATATTTTACAACAATATATACCATTTCATCTCCATTGTTATCACAATCTTTAGCCATAAAATATGATTTCTTACCTTTGTCTTTGTAGTCTTTTTGATTTTTGAATTCCTTCTTTCCTTTGTACTTATTACTTTTCTTTTCATCCTTGTTTTCTCTATTTGGGCATCTTGTAGCAATGTAACCAAATTCTTCTCAAGAAAAGTAGATTAGAGGAATTTCATCTTTGTACTTTCCTTTGCCTTTGGAATATTTCCTTGCAAGTAGGGCTCCAACAACTTCAAGATCAGTATAAAAAATTTCTTCTTCTTGTTCTTGACTTCTTGATTGATTAGTCTTTGATTTCTTACACTTTTTCTTGAATGAGAGTTTGGATTCAAATGTCGATTCAATACTTTTGAAACTAGGAACATAGTTATCATAGTTATCCAACTCAAAACCTATCAATCTAACAACTAGAGCACCAAAAGTTATATATCTATTTGGATCACATCTCATCTCTTGAATAGTAGACATTCTAATTGCATAGATAAGATGAAGGGTTTTGAGTACCTTGCTTACAACTATTTTGTCATCACTTTCTCCTCTAGATGCTTTGATTGCACTTACACTTGCTTTGGTTCTCTCAACATATTTTGTAATGTTTTCATCTTCTCTCATTTTCATCCGATCAAATTGAGCTCCGAGACTTTTTTATTTATCTCTTCTTACATTGTCATATCCTCCATAAATGTCTTTTAATTTGATCCAGATTGCATGAGTTGTAGTGCAATCTTTTACTTCATCAAATTCAACATAATTAAGAGCAGATGCAATATTAATCATCATGATGTTATTATTTTTCTTTTCAGCAATGTCTTCAACTTATAATGTTCCAGTGTGAGTATTGTATTTAGTATCAAGATACTTACAACCTGAATCACTAATAGTTTCTAGATGTAATCTCATAAGTCCTTGCCATGCTGTAAGGTTGTCTCAGTTCAACTTGGGAATCTCTCTTCTATAAGACATCTTGATCTTTAGCTTACATCCTTGAAACATTCTCTACAAGCACCAAAAGTTCTGATACCAATTGTTGGAAATATAAGAGGAGTAACTGAGAGGGGAGGGGTGAATTAGTTACTACTAAAATAAATTCCAAATCCCTTAGTACAGAATAAACTCTAAAAACTGAACTCTGTTGTTGCTCAGTAAACACTCATAAAATGTTGTAACTCAATAATATTGAAAATGCTCGGCAAATACTTAACATGATAATCTTAATATGTTATCTATGATTACCATTACTTTAACATAGCTGAAAATATATAAGTGTGACCCTATTAGAGGATGTAATCACCATGTTAGGAGTGGCCTTGTTAGAGGTCTTTAGACACTTCAATAGAAATGTCACCTTATTAGAGGATTTGAAAATAGTTGTTAAGCTAACTCTTTTAAGAGATTTAGATCACTACTATAATGGTTAGAGAGTAACAATGACATGACTTGATGTGGATGCAATTGAATTACTGATTACATATCTCAATTCTAGCTTGTATACTTGATCCTTCTTGATCAAATATGTCATTTCAGCTCAACAAGGATATTCTACTTATCCTTTTGATTCACTTCCTCTTAGCATCATCAAATCTTAAATTATCTTCCATGCATTTCTTTTTCTTTCTAAATCTCAACTTGACCTTATATTTATATCTTTCCTATAGTCAAGTTAGCTAGAATATAACTTAGAGTAATTAATATTTATCTCCTTAGTTAGCTAGACAATAGTACATTTGCACTTGTTTTTCTACCAATTTTTTTTACCAAAGTTATGATTTCATCTTTTTTGTTTTATTTTAATCCCCGTGCTGGTCAATTTTTTGACCAAGTGAGGGTTTTATGCCGAGTTGGTTGAAATTTTGACCAACTTTTGTTTTCCCAAGTTGGTCAAAATTTTGACCAACTCGAGGTCATAAAAAAAGAAGAAAAAAGTGTATGCATTATATTATGTTGTAGAACAGATCGAATCCTACAATGGCTCCAATTGTTGTTGGTGATAAGATTCTAGATGGAACCCTTGCTTACTTCAATGAAGAGGGTAATCTATAGCAAGTGTCTATTCACTATCTCATAGCTGGCAAAAAGATCATTCTCTTTAGTGTTCCTAACACCTTCACTCCTACTTGTAGGTACTTCCATTTATAAATTTTATCAAAAGTATTAGTTAGGGTTTGTTCCTCACTTTTATGTCTACATGACTCTTGTTAGGGGTAATTCATTTTTTAAAAGATTCTAGGGTTTATTAAGGGTTTTATGGCAGTGGTTATTATTTGATTGTGCAGAAGTGATTAATAAATCATTAAAACATTTTATTTACAATTCAATTTTTCTGTTCTAGCCTAAAGCATGTCCCTATGTTTATTGAGAAGGCCGAGGAGTTGAAGGCCAAGGGTAATTCAAATATTATATGGTAATTCAAATATTTAGATATGTATTCAAAAGATTGTTAGGGATATACAACTAGGTCCTTAATGGATTGGAGAATTCCTCTGTGCCTCATAGACAATCACAATATGAGGCATAATAGGAAGTCATTGGTGGAAATGATGTTGGGTAGACATTTAATAAATTCAAGCTAGTGAATAATAAAATATGGCCCTTGATTGAAAATTGAAATTTAGATGCTAATTGTCTGGTGTTGAAATAAACATTAATCAAAAAATCAATTCAGAAGTCGAATATGTTTGAGATTTTTCATAAAACATTAGTAGTCTTACCAAAATTGGGGCTTCATTCACGAGTTGGGTAATATTGACAAATTCGCCTATGGCTTTTGCAATTTTTTCTTTGTGTAGATCAGCTGACATATGCTGAGTGGAACTCCCTAGACCTAGGCCTAGAGCTAGAGGAATTCCATTGTTTTAGGTTGTTCTTCTCTTCCAAGGCTTTGGTGGCTATATCTTCTAGATGGTCTAGACTCTCAGATCCTATGCTCCGCTTGGTTACCAGAGCAGACTAAAGCCCAATAGGTTGAACACCTATGAATTTGTATTCTAAGATAGCTTCATATGAATTTCTTCTCGATCACACCCAACATGGTCCTCAACTAATAAGCTTTATCCATCATAGAATTGGGTGTTTCCCATTGAATTTTAGGGAGAGTTTCATTCTTACTAATCAATTGGTTTTCTATTCTATGCCATTTTGCATGCAATAGGGGTTCACCCAGGAAGATATAGTTGCAATCCAAATGAAGATGACCAACTAGTGACACATTTTTCAAAGCCACTAGCAATAGAGAGAGCATCCAAGGATGCATATATTTGTGCTTTTAGATCTTAAGTTTTGGAGTTTTTCAATTGATTTGTCTTTCGATGTCATGTAGGTTAGATTGGGAAAGAGCAAAGGCAACAATGAGGGATCACCATGATGACACCTCTTCTTAATCCATTCATGGCAAGATGTTCCCATTTCTCACTCATCTTGGTATTTCTGAACTTCACCTACTATTTTCAATAAATTTTCCTAGTTTTATCAGTACTATAAGGAATTGTTTGATAATGTAACTAGTTTCTGCTAGCAATTATCTTTTAGGTTTTATCCTTGAGGCCTAGCCACCCAATTTCTATGTGTAAAATCTATTGACCAACATCTAAAATTTAACATCAATAGATGGATCAATGCCCTCAAAATCTTTGACAACCTCCTTCCCTAGTTTCTATGAACAATTTAGTTCTTACCGAAGAAGTAACAGTGGGTATGATGCAATTGGAATGCTCTCCCAAACACTACTAGCCCTTCTCTATAGAATATATCTTGTGAATTTATTGGAAAAATTAGCAATGAGCTATGATACAAATGAAAAACATGCTTCAAAAACTGCTAGTTCTCAATAGACTAAAATTTTCTCATTTGATTTAGGTTTCTGGAGTGGAACATCATGTTTGCCCCTAACACCTTCTTTTCAACATGTGCAGAGATAATAGTTAGTGGTATCAATGTTTGACCTTTTTAAAAACTATTACTGAGACAAAATATGGTAGGACATATCACATTAAAAATGACTTCAACCTCTTACTCTTCTATTCTTTATCTATAAAATGTAAATTAAATGTTTAACATCTCCCTGCTAGGTGATGTCTATCAGTGTAAACTCTAAAGAAAGAAAAAGAATTCAATTTTTTTGAGGTGGGTATTTCAATTTTCAAGTTTCACGAACTTCAAATTCACTTGCCAAGTATCTTCTCAATGATAACCACAATAAGACTAGCCATTTATATCAATTGCTTGATCCATCAATATGTGAGAGGGCATCAATTTTTTGATCAATTTTATCAAATATTTGAGCTTATACAAAATCTACCGAGACAACATCTCTTTAGTGCATTATACAAAATCTTTGATTCTTTGCACTTCAATGGATGAAATTGGTTATCTTGACACTCCCATATTTGTGTAGGAGTGTGTATAGAGTAAATGTGTCCATTTGCATTGCTTGAAATGTTTGAAAGCCTTTTAAACTAATTCATTTTGTGTATATTTTTCTATATAGCATACCATGTAAAGACATTTCTTTGGGACATTATATCAAAAATTTAATGAACAATTAATGATCCACATGTTGCACTTCTTTATGTTTATCGTACTATTCTATTGCACTTCCAATGAAATTCTTGTCCATCATGCATATAATCTATCTTTAAAGCTTAATAGGCATTGGAAAATTCCTTGTAAAGATTGATTTAATGCATATCATGCAATTATCTTCTTTCATATCTTGAGGTGACATGCCTAAAGACATTCTATCCAATAGTTCAATGTTATTTTTTATGTTTCTAAAGTTTGCAGGCATATCTACATGAGTTTTCCAATGTTAATCTCTAAGAAGAACCTTCAAAGTAGTCCATCAATAATCAAATTTTCACTCGCACTATGTACACTCATAGTTTGCATACATTTTTAAACTAATTTTTGCCAAATCTTTCACGTGTAGATTGTGTCATCATGGCATTGAGTATGATGACATCTCCCTTGAGCATTTAGTCAAAAAATTCAAGTGCATTGTCTTTGATTCCACATTTTGCACACTACCTACCATAGCATTTGCATTTACAACATCTGACAATATTATATTTACCTGATTCTAAGGAATCACACCCTATGGAGTTGTTTTATTTGCCATTGGATCCAACATACAAGTTTTTTCATACTCAAGTTTTCCAACTGATTAACTAGAATTAATGAGATTTACAAGTTCCAAAATCACCACAAAGGAATTGAAATAGTGAATTATCCCCCTGGCCACAAACATGTTGTAGAAGAAGCAAAGGAACACCACAGTGTCAAGTATTTTTTCTTTACTATCCTTTAACATAGATGGATTTGAAAGCCCTGATTTACTTTTGAGCATGGATCAAGACTTAGACTAAGCTCTAAATTTTTGGGAATTTTATTAAACTTGGATTGGACTTGGATAAAATCTTGTAGAAACTCATAGAGTCTCAATACTAATGCTTCCAAGCTTGGTTGAATCCCAAGTTGTGCAATATATGTTTAATATAGTTAAGGCAGAGATTCTATTTCTGCAAGAGGCACAGGCCCTAGAATGTTGTGCCCTAGCCTAAAACATCCTCCTTCCCCTTTCCCCCAGTCAAAATAGATGATGCTTTAACTTTCATATACACAATGACTCATAGTTTGCAAACTCTCCGAGTGACTATCTCATTTTTCATTTCTTTTCTTGGACTCTGAAATTTAACTCTCACATATTTATAGATGTCAAAAACATGTAGATACAAAATCTTGATGTAGGGAAAACACTCGATGTTAGTGCTATAAAACTATACATTTTCTCTATTGAGATGTCAATTTATAATCTAATATGTTTTGTCATTGAATTCTACAAAAAAATATGTTTATATTAGATTTTAAATTTTGGGCTTGCTAAGGAATCTCTGAGCCTGAGTCTGCAAACTATGCTATGAATTATTTGTATAGTAAACTCTCTATATGGAAGTAGATTGGTATAAGGTACTCACCATAGAAATTAACCATGCAAATATGTTTATGTCTGGCATGCACTTACTAGCTACTAGGGTGAAGTCAAACCTATTGTTGCTAGAATGGAACATTATGATACAACTCTTTCTTATCATGTTCAATCACTTGGTATTATAGGCAATCAGGTAGACATTGTAATGGAAAACCTTTCAATTTTCTATATTAGGACTAGTTCCTCCTAAGAAGGTTTTCAATTTCTACAATGAACTGCATAGTTACCTAGAATCAATAAGTGTGGATGGTGTTGAAGTAGATGTACAAAACATTATTGGGACTTTAGGTGTTGGCCATGGAGGCTATGTATCCATTATAAAAAAATCATCAAGAATTAGAGGCATTCATTACTCACAACTTCCATGTTAATGGATGTATTGCTTGCATGTGCCACAATACTGATGGACTCTATAGGTGTGTGAATTTATACTTTTTTTTATCTTTGCATCATTTTTTGTTAAATTGTAGATGTCTAATTTTCTTTAATAAAAAACTTCTCAAAATGCTAGTATTGTGCAGTGCAATGTAGACAATAGTTATGAGAGATTAGATGACTTTTATGCAAGGGATCCAGCATCACTTAGTTTTTCATGCACGATTTTTTTCTTATAACAAATGTTCAAATTTCTGTAATGTTGTGCAGTGCAAAGAAAAAATAAAATTTCAGAGCTTTAGATGACTTCTATCCAAGGGATCCTACATCACATGCCATCCATATTTCATCTATTGTATAAAATACTATGTTCCTTGGAGAGTTCATGTTCCTTGATTGGGATATGTCTCATGTAAGTAGGCTTTGTAATCTATTTCTTCCATGATCGAGTACTCTATTTGCACTAAGGATAATTTCTTTTGGGAAATAGTACACAAAATGAGGCTAATGGTTGATTATTCATTCTCTGTATAGAGCTTACATCCATTAGCCAAATACCATGGTGTTGTACATGCTATTGGTGGCTATGTAATCTATGTCAGGTTGAATATCCCTTTCTTTATATTACCTACTAGTTTGACTTGAATCTATCAATGTAGTTTCAACTTCTAGATTTGATTGTGTAGAGTTTTTTTGTCATGATAAAAAAAACTTTAGACGATCAAATCCTAAAGTTGAAAAGTTGAAACTACATTTGTGCATGGATTGTGGAAATCTAATAGATCTAATTAATCTACTATTAAAATAGATTTCTTTACAAACCTTCCCATGAATCGCAAGTAAAAATTGGGCTTTAAAAAAAAAATTTGATGATTGGATTCTCATACTATCTTTTGGAATTTCAGTGACAAATCAGACATTCACAATTTTGACCTCTTGAAAAAGCTTGTTCTCCCAGATGGATCTGTATTACATGTGCAATTGCTTGGAAGGCCTACTCATGATTGCATCTTTGTGGATCCTACTTGAGATGGGAAAAGGTAAAAAGCTTTCTAAAAATTGATTCAATGTTTTTGATTAGGAAAAAAAGTTTTATAGGGATCCTAAAACCCAAATTTTTACAGCAAAAAACAACTTAAAACTAAAAAGACAAAAAAAAAGCTGCCTCAAAAGGCCAGAAACAAAAAGGTCCGAAGCCTGAGAAATAAAGGCCAAGAATAGAGCTTGGCGAGAAAACTAGTGTCCCTTCTTTTCCATTTCCTACAGGGTTTCTACAGCATTGATTTCCTTCTGGTTGGCCTCTTCCTCCTGGATCCTGGGGAGGAAATGCTTCTGGTCCCCCTGAATTTCTTGGTTTCCAGTCTCTTTCTGAGGATCTTCCCGGCTGGTTCCGTGCTCTATACTCTACTCCATGTTCCCCACAAGATCGACATTGGTCAGATAGTCCCCCAGATTAACAATGTTTTCATTCAAGGTATGGAGGGTATCCACAATCTATTCAGTGACAATCTGGTGGATGAAATCTAGCCTTTGGACCTTCTGCTCGAGCCGGGTGATTCTGTCCTCCTGATTGTCTCTGGGGTCCTAGCTTCTATCTATTTCCTGGTTGCCCACCTGGTCTTTACTACCTCTGGCCTCATGATCCTTGACATCCCCCCTGTTGTTGGTCTGGTTGGACCTATCCTTCAGAGTCTCAATTTCCTAAAAAAGCCACTTAATGGAGCAAAAATTGTCAATCAAGCTGTTCTTTGCATTGTTGAGAAAGTTGAAACCCGTTTCATGAACATTATCAGAGACAACCAGAAGAGTCAGGTCAAGGAGCTCGTCATAGTGGGTGCTACTATTGAGATCCCCCAACACCTAGATTTTAACAGGTTCTCTGACAATGCCCATACTGATCCTATCCACATTGAAATTGCTCCAGGCTCTTCTCTTATTTTCCTGATGTCCTCCCCCCCTTTTCAACCATGATTTCTATCATCTCTTTTGGGGGCAAAATGGGGACCTCCAGGGGGGAGGTAGGCACAGTAGGGCTGGGGGACAAATCGGCGAGGTCACTGAGATGATCATGGGTTGGGGTCTGGTCCAATTTTCATTTCTTGGGGTTATCCTGGGTTACCAAGGGGGTCACCTCCTTCTTTTCATTATCTTTCTCCTTGTCATCTTCCAACTCACTTTCCTTCTCTACCACTAAATTTTCCTCCTCCAACTCCATATCCGACTCATCACTAGACTCCTCAGGATGAGGGGAAGGGGGGTTAGTGGGAGGGCACCTGGGGCTCTTCCTTCTAGGGAAGCAGGGAGAGGGATTGGCTTTTGGGGTTTTAGACTTGACAGATTTCACAACGCACACTTCCCCTGAGTTTGAGCTGGCGGTGTCCTCCGAGGAGCCACCCGAAACCCCAATGGACTTGCCTCTTGTCTGGGTTATCAAAAACTCAAAAATGAGGAGCAAAAGGCCTTCATAAAGGGCACGGTTCTTGATAGAACATTTCTTTTAACTCTCTATATTCTTAGTCATAGAAGTATTAATATAGAAAGGAAAGGAGATTTTTACTTTATGTCTAAAATGATTAAGCAGAATAAAGTGATGGGTCCTGACTCTATCAAACCTAGGCTCCAAAGTGACATACTCTATGATGATGCTCAGAACATGCCCCCAGATCTTCCTGATGGACTTAATGTCATAGTAGGTGTCAATCTTTACATATTTTCTTTTCTCCTTGTCGTTCTTGACAAAATTGTTGACAGCATTGGCGGACATCTTCTTATCCCTGAAGAAGCTCATGCCTTCCTGGGAGAAGCCAGTCACCTCTGCAATGAGACCCTCTGTGATTTGGTGGGAAACACCATCAATTTTGACCTTTTCATTGTGCCAAGTTTCAACCATAATCTTGGTAACCCTCATGTCAAAACCATGGAGCCTCTCCATGAAGCTGGTTATGCCACCCTTCTGGAGTTTTTTCCAAACCTTCCCTTTTTCTTTCCAGCTCTTTGTTTCTCCCCATGGCTCTCTTCTAATCCTTTCTCCCACCATTGTGATATTATGCCTCTCTAACCCTAAACCCTTAATAGAATTGTAGAGCTCAAAGATAAAGAAATTGCTAAGGACAAGAGTTTTAATGAGCATGTTATTGGGTTAAACTTTGGCTTTCTTTTGCTCGTGTATTCTGTACATGTTATTATGAAACAATGGGGGTTCCACATAACTCCAAATGGTTCCCTTTTTAAAACATGATTTAGCATGTCTCATCATCATAAAAAAGATTTTGAGTTGGCACCTTGAATTTTCTCCTTTCGGATGAGCTCCATGGCCGCCGTCAAAAAATGATTATTGTTTCCCCACGTCATCAGCGAATTGAATGTGACCGCTACGTTTGCAAACCAATCAGCAACCACGTTAGCTTCATAGTAGACATGGCTGATGTGGTAATTTTAAAATTTTCTCAAGTCCATTTTTAGGTCCTCAATTATGCTTTCAATGGTCCATGAGGGTTTATTTACTCCTAAAATACAATTTATTATAGTTAGGGAGTCTCCTTCAAGCCACAGTTGTTCGATCCCTGAGTCCAGGGCTAGCTTAACAGTGAGTTTGGCTGCATTGGCTTCAGCCAAATGGTTGGTTTGGTGACTGATAGGGGAGGAGATAGCAGCAATGCCCCCTCCCAAGCTGTTTCTTATGATTCCATCGCATCTGATGGGACCAGGGTTCCCCTTAGCTAGCCTATCAAAATTGGCTTTATGCCAGTTTTCGGGGGGGAAGGACCAAGTAGCTTGCTATCTTCTTTTGATCCTGTCTTCTTTCCTGGCCTTAATTTTCCCTCCATCCTTTATGTTTCCATCTCTAGTTGTGGAATAGTTCTCTTTCATGAGGCCATCAATTTTCTCTGCTATAATACCCTCGGGAGCTTCTCTATCTCTGAATATCCTGTTGTTGCGCTCCTTCCAGATTTCTCAGTAAAAGTGTGAGATAATCCAGGAACTCAAAATTTGGGAGTTCAGGCCTTTGTGGTTGCTACTCCACTGTATGAAGAATTCCTGGATACTAGCTAGTAGGCACCAGTAGAAGTTCATATTGGAAGTCAAAAGACTCCACACTCTAGTGGAAAACGGGCAGTGAATGAAAATGTGATTAACTGTTTCCAGGTCATGCTTACAGAGGTAGCATCTACTGGGTATAGTTTGGCCTCTCTTGGCTAAATTATCCAGGGTAAGGATTTTGTCTTACAAGAGGAGCCAAAAGAAAATGTTGATTTTGGGCATTAATACAGGGGTCCAGGCCTTGGCCCAAATAGGTTTCTCCCCTATGCCCACAAGGGAAAGATAGCTTGAGGCTACAGTATAATGGCATCCAGAAGAGTCTCCCTAGACTAAGGTGTCGCCTATCTGGTTGATGTTGATAGCATTCAAAGAGGCTATCAAAGGCTTGAGATCCTATGAAAGCTCCACCAAATTGTGTCATTCATTCCCATTTCTGTAGTTCCTAACCAACATACCATATCTACCTATTGCCTGATCAGCCCACCTACCAAATGAAGGATGGTTATTGAGAGGTTCCTGAAAAAGCCAGCTGTCTTGCCAAAAAAGGATTTTTTCTCCCATTCCAGCCTTCCATTTGGCCTTGGATTTAGCAAGGGGAAGGGCCTTCAAGATACTATTCCAAATGTTAGAACCCAACGGTAGCTCAGCCCCCTAGAAAATGGAGAAGAGAGATAGGCCTCCCAGGTACTTCTTTGCAAAGATGTCCCTCTAAACACCTGTGCCTTGAAAGATGCACCAAGGGAGTTTAGCTAAGAGGGATTGATTTAGGTGAGAAATTTTCCTAATTCCAAGACCTCCCTGGATTTTGGGCAAGCAAACCTGGTCCCAGGAAACCAGGTGGTATCTATTGTGGTCATCAGTTCCAGTCCAAAAAAAATCCCTCTAAATCCTCTCCATTCTATTCACAAACTTAATTAAAATCCAAAAGAGACCGAGGGCATAGGTCCGGAGGTTCTAGAGAATCGAGTTAACCGGGGTGCATTTACCTGCCTAACTGAGGGTGGCCCCTTTCCAACCAGCAAGTTTCTTGATGAAGTTGTCGATAATGCTTGTCCAAAAGGAGTCCGAGGGTTTAGAGCCTAGAGGAAGCCCAAGATAAGTCACCGGTAGGGACCCAATGCCACAACCCAGAATTTGAGCAATTTTCCTCTGCCTCTCTAGAGGAGTGTTGAGGAAGAAGAGAGAGATCTTGTCTAAGTTAATAGCTTGTTCGGTACCCCTGGTGTAGGAATTAAGAATTCTTTTGAAGGTCCTAGCCTCCCGAACTGAAGCTTCACCCCCCAAAATCATGTCATCCACAAATTGCTGATGAGTGAAAGTGGATGGACCCAAAGAAGGCCTCAAACCCACTAAAAACCTATCCATGGATCTTCTTTTGGATGAGTTTGCCACAGAATTTTTCCATGATAACAAACAGGACTGGAGAGATGGGGTCTCCTTGCCTTAGACCCCTAGAGGGGGAGAAGAAAAGAGAGGGGTGACCGTTGACCAAAATCGACAAAGAGGGTGAAGACACAAGCTGGGAGATGAGCTTGCGAACCTGATCATCAAGGCTAAAGGCATGAAGAATAGCAAAGAGGAACTTCCAGTCAACCCTATCGTAAGCTTTTGACAGGTCCAGCTTAAGAAGGAAGCCTTCCTTTTTGTCTGCCTCAAGAGAGTGGATAACCTCATGAACCAAAACAATTGAATCAAGGATCTGCCTGCCTGGGACAAAGCTGGTTTGCTAAGGAGAGATAATCAGAGGGAGAAATCTGAGGAGCCTGGAAGTGAGAACCTTGGAAATGATCTTATAGAAGGAATTGCAAAGGCTAATGGGCCTGAATTTATCCAGAGAATCAGCACCCAGGATTTTAGGGATGAGGACCAAAAAGGTAGCATTAAGTTCTTTAAGCAAATTCCTCACTCCAAAGAGTTCCTAAACCGCTTTAACCACATCCTTTTTCACTACATTCCAAAAGATCTGAAAGAAAAAAGTTGGGAAACCATCCGAGCTAGGAGCTTTATCCCTCGAGAGAGAGAAGAGGGCCTAATGGATTTCCTCCAAGGAGGGGATCGCCTTCAACATGAAGTTGTGGTGAACTTGAAGAATGGGGGGAATGGTCGCCAAGATTTCCTCTTATTCAGACCCAAAGAGGGAAGGATCAAATAAGAGGAGAGATGAGAAGTAGCAGACAACTTCCTTCTCAATTTCATCCTCCTTGGTAACCTAAACTTGGCCCTTAACAATGTTGGTTATTCTATTATTAGCTTGGTGCTTAAGGGTGGTCAAGTGAAAAAATTTGGTGTTGTGATCTCCTTCTTTCAACCAACTGACTCTTGATCTTTTTTTCCAGAAAAGCTCTTCCTTAGATATGATGTTGTGTAGATCTAAAAGGATGGCCTTTTCTTGCTGGCTATTATGAGCATTGTATCCTGAATGCTAGATTTCATCCTGAATAGAAGAGAGCTGATCAGATATCTCATCTTTCTCCTAGAAGATGTGGCCAAAGTTAGTTCTATTCCATGATTTGATGTTTTTTTTTCACATTTTTCAGCTTTTGGGCAACTCTGTAAATTGCAGTGCCTTCAACCTCAACGCTCCACCAATGGAAAATATTACCTTCCAACGCAGGGTGTGAGAGCCACATTTTCTCAAAGCAAAAAGGGAAGGCCTTATTTTTGGAGAGGGGGGAGGTAGAAAGAGAAATCGAGGAATGATCAGAGCCCACCCTAGGGAGGAGGGATAATCTATAGGAGTGGGAGAGGAGCCATTTGGGGGAGATGAGGGCTCTATCAAGGCGAACTTGAATACTATCACCCCCAATTCTTCTGTTAGACCAAGTGAAGTTGCCACCTTGAAGGTCCAAATCCAGGAAGGTGAGATGCTGAATGAATGAAGCAAGGTCATGTTTACTATCCTGATCTAGGGCATGACCCCCCCTTTTGTCTGCATTAGATAGAGGCGAGTTGAAGTCCCCCATTATAATCCCTTTATTCAAGTTACAATTAGATAAGATGGCAAGGAGCTTGGTACAAAAGCAGTTCCTTTCTTTCTTGGTATTGGGGGCGTACAGGTTAAGGATTAACCAAGTTTCATTGCTTTGGAAGTGAAAAACCTTACAAAGAAGACCATTAGTAGAGCTAAAAAGAGTAGTTAACTTGAAAGCTCTGGTGTTATACAAGGTTAGTACATCACCTAAAGCTCCATCCGAATCAGATGCTTTGCAGAAAAAAGTTTTACTGAAAGATATCCTTCTTACTGGGTCCCTTTTCATCTTAGTTTCCTGTAACATCAGAAAGTCAGGTCTTTGGTCTCTAATCATATTTCTAATGAGTTCCTTTTTGTGAGCCCCATTAAGGCCCCTTATGTTCCATGAGATAACTTTCATTTCTTACTTCCTGAGAAATCCTTGATGGACCTCTGGCTTCCATCTGCTAGGTTCCTTCTTGTTTCTTCTTGAGGAATCTGATTTAAGTTCTTTCTTCCTACTCCCTTGGGGGGTGACCAAATATCAGCTTTAACCCTACTTTTGGTTGAAGCAAGAGATAGGGGGGGGGGGGGGGGAGTTTTCTTCTAGTTCTTCTTTTTCTTCTTGACCATGCACCAATCATCAAGGCTATCCGTCGCACTATTATCTAACCTATCTTCCCATAGGACGAGCTGTGCTGGATCAATGTTCTTAATGAGGAGATGAAGCTTGGCCTCAATTCTTATAGGGGCAGAAGAATCTCCCCCTTGCCAATGATGACCCCCAAAGAAGCCAGAGTGTCCTTAAGGGGAAGACACTTAGCTTGGCTATCCTTTTCCCAGGTTGGGGATTCCTATTCTAGGTGATTTAGCACTGTAGCTCCCAAAAGAAGGACTTCCTCCACTGTGGGAGAAGACTACACTATAGTTTCTAGAGGGAGATCCTGCTCCACAATGGGACTCGTGGCTATGGAGGGGGATCTTACCTGCACCTTTGTGTCCTCCAACGGGTCTGAGATTGTCTTTTCCAAAATAGGGCCCTGTTCAAGGGGGGAGGAACTAGCCTTCTCCTTGGGGGGATCCTTCTTAATAGTGTCCTTCATTGTTGCATCTTTTAGGCTAATAGCCTTTCTCCCCTGCACCACAGAAAGTTTGCGCCTCCAGAGCAGCTTCATCTTTCCCTTTCCAGAAGGGCATGTAGCAAGCTTCTTGGTATGATCAGGGATGACTAGTTTCGTGATCTTCTTCTTTGCCTCATTGGGGCACTGGTGGGCCTTATGAATAGCCTTCAAGCAGAGGAAGCACACAAAGGGGATCATTTCATAGATGATTTTCTGGTTGTGCACTCCAAGTTTGGAATAAAGTGCAATGAACTCAAGCATGTCTATTCCTTCTCTCACCCCAATGCGGATGCATGAAAAATTGAGGCGATGCTTGGAAGCAGTAATCAGATCCATTGAGAGGAGTTCCCCAAAGGTCCTAGTTATTCCCCCAAAGACGTCCTCATTCCAGTATTCAAGTGGCAGTTCTGGCAATCTTACCCACACAGGAGCTTGGGCGAAAAAAGAATCATTCAAGCTCATGCCAGATGACCACTTCTCGAGCACAAGGGAATTGATTCAATGTTATAAATTTAGTCTTATCTTTATTGTTTTGACTTATTGAACATTGCAATTATGGTTTTGTATGCAGTTTCCTAGAGATCTAGAATTTTAACAAGTGTATTGGATTGGTGAGTGTCTTCAATTGCCAAGGTGTAGGATTGTGAAAAGTTGAGAAGAAGAATTGTATTCATGATAAATCTTCCACAATCTTATCTAGTAGAATGTTCTCTATAGATTTTGACCTCCTCCCACAAATTGCTGATAATGATTGCATTTTCTATTGTCACAAATTAGGTTTATTTTTCTCTGGTTCTAACAACTTTTGTAATCTGTCTCAAGCATATGGTTCTCAGTTGTCTTGGCATAGGGAAAGGTATATCATTAAGAAATTAAACATGTATTCCTTTTATTTATACACATAAAATACTCCTTGATGGGACTCAAATTTGTGTTCCCCATTTTGAGTACCATTCCAAATTTTGAGTAATTTTGAGCCCTATGAATGCGTATTCATGCTTATGTACTTGGCTATTGTATTAAGTCAAGGAGGTGTTTTATGTTTCTAAAACCTTGCATTTAGCCTATCCATACACTCTATAATGATAAACTATCATTCTAGGTCATTCTTCAAAGTTTCATTTTGAGTAGTGTTCAGTTCTACATTTTTTCCCAAGTGTCAAACAGTGACAGGAGGCCTAGTTTGCATTTGAATATCTCTCACCTAGTAATATTTCAGGACTCACTACTTTGGGATTGTTTAGCATGCATATTAGTGAACCTATGTATCAATTTTTGAGTCATTTTGATATTTTTTGATTAGATTTTGAATCCCTCAAAGTTGGTTACTTATCTCTATCATGCTGATGCAAATTGCCCAAAAATCTAGGAGGCCCTATTTGACCAATTATAATTTTGACCTAGTTGAACATACTGAGAAATTTCCTTCTAAATTGCATTTTAGAGGTCACACATATACTATGCTTTGGATTTGAGTTTGTGATGAATCCATTTGATCAATTTTTAAATGTGATTCTGAATGCAATTTATAACTTTTTATTGGTGTCATAAAATGCAGATTGGTTGGTACCCCTATTCGAGATGTTATAATGTGATTTCTTGGATCAAATTGTTTGTACCCCTACATTCTACTCCAAAAATACTTCAAGTGTGTCAATTTATAAACCTTGATGAATCTATCTACACAATTTCCTAGGGCCATTCCATTTGCAAAAACACTTTTCTACTAATGTTTTCAGTCCTGTAATTCTGGGTACCCCACTTCACACGTTTTCCAAATGCATCCCTTGATTCATCATGAAACTAAATCATAGAATTACATTCTGCTCATGGAAATGAACTATTTACCCAATTTTTAAGCCCCCAAGTATCCGTTTGTCTAGTTTTCAAAGCTCAAATCAAATGTACTTTCTAGTTTTCTAACAAGTTTATCTACAAGTAGTTTCGACTAGGCAACTTTGAATGTAAATATCTTTGGATAGAGTGGTCCTCATGTGACAAGATCTTACAGGGTGTAAGAATGCAAAACAAAGTATCAAAATTTCATCTTTGAGAGCCCAGTTATCTATTTGTGTTAGTTTTTAAAGTCGGTCGATAGGCTCTGTTAGCACAAAATTATAGTTTGTAGATAAGTAAAAAATTAGTTCTAAATAATGGTTCAATTGTTGAATTTGAATCTAGTTAGTACCCAATGTTCATTAGATTAGTTTTGAGTTATTAGGTGTTTTAACTTGAATTTTTTTTTAGCTGGACCCACTTTGGGGGTCTGATTGATTGCTTCAAATTGATAAAATGCTATGGCGATTGAATTTGTCTTGCCTTGATTATATCTTGAAGATTTGAAATAAAAGGGAAGTTGTTACTTTCTCATGTCAAGACATGCAAAATTGGCTGTGATAGGGATAACAAGGACAAATGGAAAGCCACTACTAGTTACCTAATTTTAAGAGTATATATGTGACCATAAGCCTCAAGATAGGGCTATTTGGTAAAATTTAATCATTTCTTCACAATAATCTTCATCTTGACACTTATGTTATCATTTTTTATGTTTTAATTATACAAAAGATTGACGGGGAAGATAAGAAAGTGAAGCTTCCACTCGAATGCAATGATGAATCTTTAAAAACATAGATAAAGGAACTGGAACGTAATCCAAGTTCATGATAGTAGTAGATGCTTTAGATCCATGGCAAGACAATTTGAAGAAAGAGTTCCATGAGTAACACACGTAGGTAGTGGAACTATTTAGAGGAAGAACATCTACATCCAATGTGGAGAAGTCATAGCCTGCAAGGTGAGCATAGTAGAGGAGGTAGGACAACCTATAGCAAGGAACCCCATGTTGTGAAGCACAACACCTCATAAAAAATGTTTCAGCTATAGCATGTGAGGGGAGTTAACTGAAGGGAAAAACACCCATGCTTTAGTTTTTAGGACAAAGCATCTATAGTAAGTAAAGATGCAATCCACAACAATGAAGTAGGGACTCCACGATGAAGGGCAAGAATCTATAGAGAGTGCCCACATTGGAAGGAGGCAAGGAAGGCCCACAAAGAGCCCCATGACATTGAGTATGGAGGAGCATGGTAGGGGAGCCATTTAGAGTAGGACACCCACTTCCATGTGAATAGAACTACACGACATCCATGTCATAGTAGCAAAGAAAGGGGAGCAATTTTTTATCTCCAACACTTCATAAGACATCCCACATGTATCTATGGAAGAACCCTTTTAATGTTTAAAAATGTGAGCACTCAATAAGCTACGTGTCTAAAAGACACGAGCTCTTTCAAGCCAGCCATAATTGACCATATATGGAGGGGCCCATCTAGCCAAGATGAGCAACATTCAACATTATGCTGACCATTCAAATGAAGGACACATGAGATTTTTGAAAAGTCATCATAAGATCATTAGGTACAATGAAGGAAGCCATGAACTTATAGAATATCATAAGGTCATGAGGAAAAATTTGAAGATTCTACAACATTCATGAGATCAGAGAGCCAACATTAAAAGGTTAAGATATTATGAAAATTGCCTCAAATTCTAAGTTTGTTTTAAGGTTGGGGGTGGATTTTTGAGGTTTAAGATGTCACAACATTGCCATGAGATCAAATGTGAGTAAAATTAAAGTGTTAAGATATTTCAAAGTAGACTCATAATTTTCAAATATTTCAAATGATGATGGTCAAGTTAGAAACTAATACTTGGTGCCAGTAGATTGGGCTAAAATGGAAAGGGTAAAAAATATTTCAAAGATTTTCAATGCATATGAATTTCAAATGTTAAAGTTTTGAATAAATTTAATGGTTTTATATAGTTTTTAACTATATGACCATTTAAATTTTTCATTTTAATGATTTTTCATAGCTTGAGAGCTAGAATTTTGAATTAGGGGCACAAGTTTTGTCCAAAACATATAGTGTAATATATCGATGGCACCAAGAAGAGATGAATTTTCCATTTCTACAATTGGTTTTTGCATAGGTATTTTTTGGAACCAACTACATGAGGTTTTGTGATTTTGGGACATCCTCGATGAAAAATGCAAATTTATCATTGCAGATGAAATTATAATAAGACATAGCCAGATTTTCATTAGTTTTGATTTAAGTGACAATTATGAAGGATGATTTGATTGTTTTAAAGGCAGTTGGAGGCAATCAAGTTTTTGCTGACAACACAGTTGGTTTCATGAAAAAAGCAAAAGTGACAAGCCCAAATTTAATTTGAAGCTCCAACATAGATTTGATGTGTATCTCATATTTTCTTCAAAGGAAATTTTGTTGATTACTTTAAAGGGGGATATATCAGATATTTCTACATCATTTATGGTTTTAATTACAGGAAAATAGAGGAAGACCAATGTCAACAACATCACATAGAAGACAATTTCAGTGGGACACATGTCAAGTTTAGATTCCAGATCTTGAAATATCTTCTCTTCTATATATTCTTCTTCTTTTCTCATTGTAATGGTTCCAAGTTTTATGACTAGTGAGACCACAAAGTTGGCTCCAGTTCTAGAGTTGTGATACCATTTCTTTTCAGTATTTCTCTATTATGAACAACAATAGTGCATGTCTTTTGGAGCATTTTATACTACATAGTCATTCCTTGGTATTATTATCTATGTTTTGACATACAAATGATGTATGGGTGTCAATGAGATTAATACAAGAGCTTCATTTTTCTTAGTTTCATTCTAATTCTCATCTTTTTCCTTTGTTATCTCCAATGTTTTGTGTTTAAGAACAAAGAGCTTAAACTCATTTTCAATCCTTTAAGGTTGTATGTCTTGATAGATTTTCTATTGGAACAAAGATCCATGTAAATGCTTCTTTACATTGACAGGGTTTCAGGTTACACTAGGAGTATATTACAGTAAGTATGAGAGTTTCATGAAGATTGATATCTATTTGCAAGCTAGATAGATGGATCCAATGTCTGAGTATATGAGTATATTAGGGTATCCTTCTGTATGTTAAAGTTTAGTGGATGCCCAATGGATAAGGGACTGGTCATCTTAGAGGTTGCATATTCTCTGTTGTGCATACCTAGGTTATGTTGAGAGCCAAATCTTTAATTGCATATCTTTTCCCTTTATGTTTAAGAAATTAAAAGAGTTTTCCCTCACTTGGTTTATCAAGTTCATGTGCACTGTTATCCTATGAATGCTTGCATAAACATAGAAGATTAAGGGGTTTTATCTGTTATCTAGATTTAGTTATATGCCTTTACATTGGTACATATAAAGAATCTAAGGTCCACCCACCTAGGTCTTGTAGAGCCTGAAGAAGAAGAAGGAAAATGAAATAGCCTTATAGATGGCCCAAGATCAATAGTCAAGTGCATCCATCATAGGAATTTTCTAGCCTTAGATTTATTGGTTTGGTTTCTTTGTTATCTTTAAATTTGTTAGATTAGGAGCCAACAAAATGGTGACTTCGCTAGCAAAATGATGGCAAACAAACCTTGTTAAAAGGACAAGAATCTTTGGTGTGAATTAAATATTGTAGTCATATTTTTCAGCATGGTTTTTCCCATCTAAGTCACTAATAAAATGGCAACTCTGCTAGGGAGTATTGTAATCTAAAGTGTGATTCAATATGATTATGAGAAAGGCATGTGTAGAGCTTGTTATCAGCAACAAGGTCATGCTGAAGTTTCATGCCTCCTAATGATGTTTTATCTAGGACAACAATAGCTTTGAAGGTTGAATGAAGATTGTATTGTCACTAATGATTCTATCATTAGTCAGTTTAGCTAGGAAGTATTTTCAAAGTGTTGTACCATTCAAATTCAAGAATGAACAAGCATGGTTTGTTCTCTATTTTCAATATTGTAAATCTATAAGAGTGGCTTGATGATTTGTATTTCTCCTACCATTGAAAGTCTAGTTTAGATTTTTTTCAAGTGACAAATCTTATTTTTATTTCTCATGTTTGTGCGTGGTGACTCTGTCTCCATACTAGTGTATCCTGGTTGATTTCATGTTTAAAAATTAAAGGACTTTCAATTGTATGGGTGGATTTGAAGCTCTTGATAGTTTCTTGGGAAAGAAGTATTTCTTGATTAAAGTTTAGTGTTGTTGCTTCTACCATTATAAAAATATAAATTTTTGAAAGTGAATCACAACTATCATTTATTTGTCCTCTAAAAGGAAGTGGCAACTCTACAAGGTTTTGATTAGTGTGTGAAAGAGTATCAGTTCACACTTGTGCCAGATTCAATAGAGAAAAGTTTTTACATTAGCACTGAAGGTATTTTACTTTTCATGAGTTTCATTTTAAGGAAAGTTGAATGTTAAAAATTAGTACCTCTATTTTCTAATATTTTTAGCACTAGAGAAAGAGGTGAAATTTTATTTTAAAATGGAGTTAGGCATCAAGTTTGAGGTTAGTCTACCAATTTTTGATAGTTTGGAAACTGTGGCTAGCAATATTGTTATGTTGAATAAGCAAATTCACAATATGATTGTCAGTGTAGTCAAAGGGGAAATGGGAAATATTCAGGGTTTAAATGTTGAACAAGTTTATATAAAGTTTAAATTAGTAATCAGTATGATGCCTTTGTATTCTAGATCATAGGAATCTTCCCTACCTAGTGTTTTCCTTGATATTGTAACACTTGATTCAGTTAATTGGCTAGCAACTATAAGGTTAAAAGAGCTTTTACAAGCTGAAATAATCATTAAGAAGATGGACAGTGATAATAATAAAGTTCATATTATGTCTCCTAATGATGATAATACATGTGCTGAAAATCAAGGTAATGAAAAATATAATGAATTTGAAAACAATGATAATCTGTCTTCTGAGTGTAAAGAGATGGGTTCAACTTTTAGTGAATTAGAGGATTGTAACTAGCATAAAGAAGATGGATGTGAAATTGAAAATGAGACTTGTGAGAGTGAATATGAGTTTGAAGAGGTTTGTAACAATAGTAGAGGTAATGATTGCCATAATAAAAATGAATGTTGTAATGATTTTGATATTTTAGATTTTGATATTAATGTTGTTGCTGCTATGAGTTCTTGATTTCATCTCAATAATAATCACAGCTAGGAGAAAATTTGTGAGGAAGTTTTCTTGAGCCTTGATGAGATTTCAGATTTTTTGGTTCATGATTTTGAGAAATTTTTAAATACTTCTAATAATGTTCATATTTTCCCTCATTGTGTTTCTTCATTTAGTCAAGTCACTTCCCCAATATTTGATGTAGAAAAAGATACAAAATTTGAAAATTTCTATCAAACTTTGGAGGTGCATATGATAGTACCTCAAGTGTATGTGCACATTACAACTTGTTAGATGTATAGGACGTCATTGAAGGGAAGTTTGCTACTATATTAGTTCTTTCTCCTATTGGTGATTGCACTAATATATGTTTTGATACTTTAGATGAAGAGGAAAATAGTGAAAATAATATTGCTGATTTTGAGTTTCCTTTTTATATTGACAAATTTTGTAATGATCAGCTTGATGGTAAGTTTACAAAGTTCAATGTTCCCTCTAAGAGTTGGTTAGATGAGAACAATGATTGTGATCGATGTATTTTGAATCAACTTTTTCAGAATAGTTTTTTAGGCTTGGTAACTAACAAAATTTTTCAATGTGAAGAGTAATATAATTGCAAAGAGGTAGGAATTAGATTTTATGTACCCTTCGTAGCCAAATTCATATGGTGAGTTACAAATTGATTCATGTAACTCATTGAATGAAGTAGAATACCAAACTTTTATGTTTCTGATTGATGGTGTCTATGAGTTAGTTAGTGATGATCAATTTAGTTTGATATCAGTAGTTATGATCACATTATTTCATATTTACATCATGATCAAGATGGAGAAAGTATGCCTAGTTTTTTTATGCACTATGAAAGTGATGATGATAGTTTTGTTTTGCCTAATGAAGTGATTGAAAGTGTTGATTTGTTGGGTGAAACAAAGGAGAATGAAAGTTTTAGTTTACCTCAAGAAGATGTTAATGAGAATCGGGTATATGATAGAGGTAAGAAGATTTGAAAACTTTCTGATGGCCCAAGGCCATATCTTGTACAATTAGAATAGATTCCTTGTTTTCAATGAGTTGTTTGAGAAATTTTTTGATAAGTGGTCTTCTTCCTCCAAATATCTGAATCCCTACCATGCCCACAAGCGGCATGCATCCCTAGATAGAGTCATTAATGGGAATCAAATTTGCATTCCCCATTTTGAGTACCATTCCAAATTTTGAGTCATTTTGAGCCCTATGAATGCATTTTCATGCTTATGTCGTATTAAGGTCTAGGAGGTGTTTTATGTTTCTAACACCCTACATTCAACCCATCCATGGATTCTATAATGATAAAATGTCATTTTGGGTCATTCTGTGAAGTTTCATTTTGAGTAGTGTTCAGTTCTGCATTTTTGCCTAAGTGTCAAACAGTGACAAGAGGCCTAGTTTGCATTTGAATATCTGTCACCCAATAATGTTACATGATGCACCACTTTGGGATTGTTTAGTATGCATATAAGTGAACCTATATTTCAATTTTTGAGTTATTTTGATATGTTTTGATTAGATTTTGAATCCCTCAAATTTGGTTTATCTCTGTCATGCTGATGCAATTTGCCCAGAAATCTGGGAGGCTCTATTTGATCGATTATAATTTTGACCTAGATGGCCATACTAAGAAATTTCCTTTTGGATTTATTTTTAGAGGTTACACACTTGCTATGCTCCAAATTTGAGCTTGTGATGAATCCATTTGATTAGTTTTCAAATGTGATTCCAAATGCAATTTATAACTTTTTATTGGTGTCATAAAATGTAGATTGGTTGGTACCCCTGTTTGAGATGTTATAATTTTAAATTTGTGATTGCTTGGATAAAATGGTTTATACCTCTACATTCTACCCCAAAAATACTTCAAGTGTGCTAGTTTATAAACCTCGATGGATCTGTCTACACATTTTCCTAGGGCCATTCCATTTGCAAAAATACTTTTCTGCTGATGTTTTCAGTCCTACAATTCTAGGTACCCCACTTCACACATTTTCCAAATGCATCCCTTGATTCTTCATGAGCCCAAATCACAAAATTAGATTCACCTCATGGTAATGAATTATTTCCCTAGTTTTCAAGCCCCCAAGTATCTATTTTCCTAGTTTTTGAAGCTCAAATCAAATGCACTTTCTAGTTTTTCGACAAGTTTATCTACAAGCAATTTTGACTAGGAAACTTTGAAGGTCAATATATTTTTATTGAGTGGTAATCATGATATGAGATATGATAGGGTGTAAGAATACATAACAAAGCATCAGAATATCAACTTTGAGAACCTAATTATCTATTTGTGTTAGTTTTTAAAACTAGTCGACATGCCCTATTAGCACAAAATCATAGTTTGTAGATAAGTAAAAAATTAGTTCTAAATAATGGTTCAATGGTTGAATTTGAATCTAGTTAGTACTCGATGTTCATCAGATTAGTTTTAAGGTATCAGGTGTTTTATTTTGATTTTTTTTTATGGACCCACTTTGGGGGTCTGACTGATTGCTTCAATTTGATAAAATGCTATGGGGATTGAATTTGTCTTGCCTTGATTATATCTTGAAGATTTGAAATAAAAGGGAAGTTGTTACTTTCTCATTTCAAGACATGCAAAATTGGCTGTGATAGGGGTAACAAGGACAAATGGAAAGCCACTACTAGTTACCTAATTTTAAGAGTATGTATGTGACCATGAGCCTCAAGATAGGGCTATTTGGTAAAATTTAATCATTTCTTCACAACAATCTTTACAATAATCTTTAGCTTGACACTTATCTTATCATCTTTGATGTTTTAAACATGCAAAATATTGATGGAGAAGATAAGAAGGTGAGGCTTCCACTAAATTCAATGATAAGTCTTTGAAAACATAGATAAAGGAACTAGAGCATAATCGAAGTTCATGGTAGTAGTAGATGCTTTAAATCCATGGAAAGACAACATGAAGAAAGAGTTCCATGAGCAACACACACATGTAGTGGAGCTATTTAGAGGAAGAACATCCACATCCAATGTGGATAAGTCATTGCCTATGAGGGGAGCATGGCAGAGGAGGCAAGACAACTTGTAGTAGGGAACCCCACACTGTGAAGTAGAACACCTCATAAAAAATGTTTCAACTACAACATGTAAGGGGAGTCAACTGAATGGTAGAACACCCATGTTTTATTTTTGGGGACAAAGCATCCACAGTAGGCAAAGATGCAATGCACAATAATGAAGCAAAGTATCCATGGTGAAGGGCAAGTATTTGTAAAGAGTGCCCACATTGGAAGGAGGCAAGGAAGGCATGTAGAGAGCCCCATGATGTTGAGTGTGGAGGATCATGGTAGGGGAACTATTTGGAGCAGAACACCCTCCTCCATGTGAATAGAACTACATAGCATCCATGGCATAGTAGCAAAGATAGGGGAGCAATCTACTAGCTCTAACACTTCATAAGATATCCCACATTTGTCTATGGAAGAACCCTTTTAATGGTTAAAAATGTGGGCACTTAATAAGCTATGTGTCTAAGAGACACAAGCATTTTTGAGCCAGCCATAATTGACCATATGTGGAGGGGCCCATTTGGCCAAGATGAGCAATTTTTAATGTTATTTTGACTATTCAAATAGAGGACACATGGCATTTCTGAAAGGTCATCATAAGATCACTAGGTGTAGCAAAGGAAGCCATGACCTTACAAAATTTTGTAAGCTAATGAGGCAAAATTTGAAGATTCACGATCTTACAAAATTTTGTAAGATTGTGCAAAGGGAGAGGAGGGCTTGTGATTCTACGCCATTCATGAGATTGGAGAGGGAACATTAAAAGGTTAAGATATTGTGAAAATTGCCTCAAATTGTAAGTTTGTCATAAGGTCAAGAGGTGTATTTTTGAGGTTTAAGATGTCACAACATTGCCATGAGATCAAACATAAGTAAAATTAAATTGTTAAGATATTTCAAAGTAGACTCATAATTTTCAAAAATTTCAAATGATGATGGTCAAATTAGAAACCGATACTTGGTGTTGGTAGATTGGGCAGAAATGGAAAGGGTCAGAAATATTTCAAATATTTTCAACACATATGAATTTCAAATGTTAAAGTTATGAATAAATTTAATGGTTTTATATAGTTTTTGACTATATGATCATTAAAAATTTTCATTTTAATGACTACTCATAGCCTGTGAGCTAAAATTTTGAATCGACTTTAGGGGCACAATTTTTTTCTAAAACATATAGTGTAATATACTAACAGAACCAGGAAGAGATGAATTTCCCATTTTTGCAATTGGTTTTTGCACAGGTATTTATTGGAAGTAGCTACAAGAGGTTTTTTGGTTTTGAGACATCCTTAGTAAAAAATGCAGATTTATTGTTGCAAATGAAATTGAAATTAGGCATAGCTAGATTTTCATCAGTTTTGATTTTAGTGACAATTATGAAGGATGATTTGATTGTTTTAAAGGAAGTTGAAGGCAATCAAGTTTTTTTCAACAACACAATTGGTTTTAGAGCAAAAGTAGAAGTGACAAGCCAAAATCAAATTTGAAGCTCCAGTACAGATTTGATGTGTATCTCATATTTTCTTCAAAGGATATTTTGTTGATTACTTTAGAGGGGGACATATAAAATATTTCTAGATCATTTATGGTTTTAATTGTAGATAGATAGAGGAAGACCAGTTTCAACAACATCAAATTGAAGACAATTTCAGTGGGACACATGTTAATTTTTTATTACAGATCCTAAAATATCTTCTCTTCTATATATTCTTCTTCTCTACTCATTGTAATGGTTCCAATTTTTATGACTAGTGAGACCACAAGGTTGGCTCCAGTTTGAGAGTTGTGACAACATTTCTTCTTAGTATTCCTTTGTTATGAACAAAAACAGTGTATTTCTTTTGAAGCATTTTATACTACACAATCATTCCTTGATGTTATTTTCTATGTTTTGACATACAGATGATGTATTGGTTTCAATGAGATTAGTGATAGTGCTTCATTTTTTTTAGTTACATTCTAATTCTTAACTCCTTCCTTTGTTATCTGCAATGTTTTGTGTTTAAGAATGAAGAGCTTAAACTCATTTGCAATCGTTTAAGGTTGTATGTCTAGATAGATTTTCTATTGGAACAAAGATCCATGTAAATTCTTGTTTACATTGACAGGGTTGTAGGTTACACTAGGAGGATCTTAAGTAAGTATGAGAGTTTTATGAAGATTAATATCTATTTTCAAGCTAGATAGATGGATCAAATGTCTGAGTATGAGTATATTAGGATATCCATCTCTATGTTAAATTTTAGTTGATGCCTAATGGATAAGGGATTGGTCAGCTTAGAGGTTGCATGTTCTTTGTTGTTGCATACCTAGGTTATGTTGAGATCCAAATCTTTAATTTCCTATCTTATTCCTTTATGTTTGAGGAATTAAAAGAGTTTTCCCTCACTTGGTTTATCAGGTTCATGTGCACTATTATTGACTATTTCACACCCATGAATGCTTGTATAAACATGAAATATTGAGGGGTTTTATTTATTATCTAGATTTAGTTGTATGCCTTTTATTTGTTATCTAGAAGAAGAAGGAGACATAGATGTATTGATTTAGTTTCTTGCTTATCTATAAATTTGTTAAATCAAGAGCCAACACTCCTAACTTACTATTTGTAGTTAAATGATGATTGAAATTTGAGTGAAACCCATTTGACTTGGAGCACATTTGTCATATGTACATAATGAATATTAATGTTTTTAAAAATGATCTTGAACAATTTTTTTTTCTCTTGTAGGAGAGTTTATTAGACTTCCAAAGGGTGCTACCATGCCTATCACATTGAAAGTTCTTGAATAGGAGCATTCTTCTGAGCCACCAGCAACAAAGAGACATATGAGGATGCATACATTTGTGATTTTAGATCTTAAGCTTTGGAGTTTCTCAATTGATTTTTGTTTCAATTTCATGTAGGTTGGATTGGGAATGAGCAAAGGCAACAATGAGGGATCACCACGATGACACCTCCTCTTAATCCAAGCATGGAAAGATGTTCCTATTTCTCTCTCATGTTGATATTTTCAAACTTCACTTCCTATTTTCAATAACTTTTCCTTGTTTTATCACTACTGTGAGGAATTGTGTGATAATGTAACTAGTTGTTTCTAGCATTTTTCTTTTAGGTTTTATTCCAAAGGCCCAACCACCCAATTTTTGTGTGCAAAATCTATTGACCAAGATCTAAAATTTAACATCAATAGATGGACCAATGCCCTCAATATGTCTGACAACCTCCCTCCTTAGTTTTTGTGAGGAGTTCAGTTCTTACTGAAGAAGTAACAGTGGGTATGATGAAATTGGAATGCTCTCCCAAACACTAATAACCCTTCTCTACAAAATGTTTCTTGTGCATTTATTGGAATATTTAGCAATGGGATATGATACAAATGAAAAAAATGATTCAAACACTACCAAATATTGAAAGACTAAACTTTTCTCATTTGATTTGGGTTGCTAGAGTGGAACATGATCTCTACCCTTGGCACCTTCTTTTCAACATGTGTAGAGATGATAGTTAGTGGTATTGTTGTTTCACCTTTTTTAAAATTATTACTCTGACAAAATATGGTAGGACATATCACATATAAAATGACTCTTAGCCTCCTATTATTTATCTATAATATGTAAATTAAATGTTTAACATCTCCCTATTGGGTGATGTCTATTAGTGTAAAATCTAAAGAAAGAACAAATTTTCAATTTTGTTGAGGTGTTTACTTTCTTCATTTAACCTGAGTTGTTCACCAACAACTTGTCGTTCAAGTTTTATGGACTTCAACTTCACTTGCCAAGTATCTTCTCAATAATACCCACAACAAGACTAGAAACTTATACCAATTGCTTGATATATCAATATGTGAGAGGGTATCAATTTTGTGCACAATTTTATCAACTATTTGAGCTTATACAAACTCTACTAAGAAAACATCTCTTTAGTGCATTATACAAAATCTCTGATCCTTTGCACTTCAATGGATGAAATTGGTTTTCTTAACACTCCCATATTTGTGCAGCAGTATGTATAGATCAAATGTGTCCATTTACATTGCTTGAAATGTTTGAAAGCCTTTTAAACTAATTCTTTTTGTGTATATTTTTCTATATAGCATGCCATGCAAAGATGTTTCTTTGGGACATTCTATCAAACATTTAATGTGCAGTCTATGATCCACATGTTGTACTTGTTTATGTTTATCACAGTATTCTATTGCACTTCCAATGAAATTCTTTTCTATCATGCATATACTCTATCTTCAAAGCTTCATAGGCATTGAAAAATTCCTTGTAAAGGTCAATTTAATGCATATCATGCAATTATCTTCTTTCATATCTTGAGGTGACATGCCCAAAGACATTCTTTCTAATAGTTCAATTGTTTTTTTATGATTCTACAGTTTGCAGGCATATCTACATGAGTTTTCCAATGTTAATATCTAAGAAGAACCTTCAAAGTAGTCCATCAATAATTAGAAATTCACATGCACTATATACACTCATAGTTTGCATACATTTTTTAAACTGATTTTTTTCCAAATATTTCATGTGTATATTGTATCATCATGTCATTGAGTATGATGACATCTCCCTTGAGCATTTTGTCAAACAATTCAAGTACATTATCTTTGATTCCATATTTTGCACAGTGCATTTTAATTGTGGAAATTTTAGAAACAATTGCAAATAGCACGAGTTGAGGTAAATGTGACAACTTTGTGTAGCATACTTCCTTCTTGTGTTAAAATGGAGCCATTGGAACATATTAGAAAATATTGTTGTTTTAGTAGTTTTAGACAAATTCAAATTGATTCAAACAAATTTAGTTGTAGTGAAAATCTAAACAAAATGCTTGATTTTTTTATCATAGAACTCTACTTTAATAAAACAAAGTGACCACAGAATTTTTATAAGCCAGAGATTTGTTAAAAAGAGTTAAGAGATAATATAGCAACTACAACTGATAATTAATCCTATGTAATCTATTTACAAAACTTCATAGAATGCACCATAATAGAGCCATTGAAGCATGGGTTGAACATCTATGGAGTAAAATATTTCTAATACTTCAGATACAAAGTAAACCCACAAAATGTTAAAAAAATGCCTCATAAAGAACTGAAACACAAGAATGGAATGCACAAATTCTTTTGCATGCACTAAAGTGATGTGTAGACAAACTCTAGAAAATTCCAATTAAACCCACAATACAACTTTTTCCTATGATTCAATGGAAATTTTTTGAGCAGAATTTAAACATATAGTAGTGCATAATAGAGGATTTTGATCTTATGTTAACATCGATAGTGTCTTCAAAACATATGCAAAATGTGAAAGCATGGGAAAAATGTTAAATGTTAGTTAAAATGTTTGAAAGGTCCATAGTCATATTTAATGTGCTTCGAACAAAATGGACACTTGACAAAAAACATGCATAGTTAGGAGAGGTAGAGAAAACACATGAAGTTTTTGACAAAGTGTCTTACAAAATTTGTAATACAAGATAAGTAGATTTAATCATATTTCTAGATTCAATTATATATATACACACGCACACACACACACACATTTATATGTACATATATATACATGTATATACATGTATATATATGTAGATATATATATATATATATATACATGTATATATATATATACATGTATATATATATATACATGTATATATATATATATATACATGTATATATATATATACATGTATATATATATACATGTATATATATATATATACATGTATATATATATACATGTATATAGATATAGATATATATGTATATATATGTATATATACATGTATACATATGTATACATATGTATACATGTATATACATGTATATATATACATATGTATACATGTATATATATGTAGATATATATATAGATATATATGTATATATATATATATATATAGATATAGATATATATACATATATGTATGTATGCATGTGTATACATACATACATACATACATACATACATACATACATACATACATACATACATACATACATACATATATATATATATATATATATATATATATATATATATAACAATTGGCTAGATAAAGTTCAAATAATATTGTGAAATTTACTCATTGCATGGTTGTAAAATTGGGTTTGCTACTTAGTCTACTATTGTTGTTGTACCTACTTAAGTTTATATCTTTACTAGATTGTTGTGATTTGTAATGCTAAATGCATTCTAGAACCGACTTATCAAATTAAACTAAATAGATAATATCTGATTCAATCAGATCACCCCATAAAATTCCTAGTAAAAAATGACACAGCAAGAGCATTGAAATGAAGAATGGACTTGTGTGAAAGGTTATAATAGTAAGGAAATAATTATTCTCCAAGGCATATATGCAAAAACTTAAATTAAAATCCAAACATGTAGATTGTTTAACCAAAATTGAAATTTGTGAAAAGACATACATTGTTTAAGACAAGCCAAAAGGATACAATGGATGTGATATTAGAATGGAGAAAGTTTGAATGTATTCTTTCAACATTGTCATAAAACCCTCGTGGACAGAGTTGTTGTGAAATTTTTGTACATATCTTTGTTTTTAACCATTGAAAATTAACGGTCTTCTGGATTTGGTTAGTATTGTGGATTTACTTTCATGTGAATTTGGTTTGAGACCAAAAGGTTTTATATTCTAGGAGAAAGATGTTTGCCCTAGGTGTATTGGACATGCAAGTTTCTTTATTTTTCAATGACAGTAAAATTGAGGTTCAATACTAGGGTCATAACTTTAAATTGCACTGTTGGATTCTTTTCAAAATTGAATATGTTTTTGTGATCCTAATTCTCCACAAACACACCAAAACAATTTCATAAATTCAATCTAGGTTGGAAGATATTCATTTCTTTGTATTGATAGGCATTCATTGGGGGATTCACCCACTCTATTTTTTTTTTAAAAACTTTGTTTGGTTGAAATTTCAACCATCTCTTGAAAGTTTTTGACCAAGAATTGGTAGAAATTTTGACCAATTCTTGATAGTTTTCTACCAAGAATTGGTCAAAATTTCCACCAATTCTTGAAAGTTTTCAACCAAACCTTGGTGGAAATTTCAACAAATTCTCGGTAGAAAACTATCAAAAATTGGTTAAAATTACCATCAATTTTAAAAAGTTTTCAACCCAAGCATTGGTGGAAATTTCAACCAATTCTTGATAGTTTTCTACCAAAAATTGGTTAAAATTTCCAATAGTTCTTGAAATTTTTTGACCAAACATTGGTGGAAATTTTGACCATTTCTTGACATTTTTCAACCAATATTTGGTCAAAATTTCAACCAAAAATGACAAATTAGAGTTAGCAGAGACTAAAATTTTTCAATGAATGTAATCATCACAATTTTGACCAACCTGTAAGTTGGTCAATATTTTGATGAGAAAAATTGCCATGAACTACTTGGCCAAAATTTTGACCAACCTGGGTCAAAATTTCAACCAAAATTTTTCAAAAATTGAGTTCAAATTTACTAGTGTTAACCAAGACATAAATCAATTGAAATTAATATGCCAAAATAAGAAAATCCTTTATTATCTGATCCTACTCGATAGACACTAACTCAAAAATGATTTTCCCTTGTTATCCGAGTGAACTTGGTCAACACTGCATACTTGAAAAGTTCTTTTGGTAACTAAGTGAGATCGAGTAACATTGGTTTCATCCAAAATTTCCTTCATTAACCAAGTGAGCTCAGTTAACACTCATCTTCTACAAACTTCCCTTTGGCAATAGAGTGAACTTGGTAGACACTATCTTCTAAATTAGACAAACTTTGGAACACTCGATAGGTACAAAAAACTATCTTCAATGCTTAAGAGATCTCAACATATACTGATTGATAATGATATGACATTTTGTGTAACATCAAGGACAATACACAATAAATCAATTGTTTCAACACTTGCATACATTCTAGATTTGAGAAAAATCTTCATCATCATTATATAGGTCTTTGAAGATTTCGATTCATATGCTTTAGAGTTGAACCTCTTGGATTATGAGGAGTCTCCTACTTAATGCATCAACAACCTTATTCTACACTCTCTTCTTATGTTTTATGGTAAATGTGTAGGCTTGTAGGTACTCTACCCATTTCATATGCTTGCTGTTGAGTTTTTCTTGAGAACTAAGGAAACTGAGAGTTTAGTTGTCTAAGTATACAAAAAATTCCTTTAGAATAAAGTAGTGCCTCCATTTTCTTAGAGCTTGCACTAGAGCACACAACTTTAGATCATAGGAAGATTACTTCCTCTTTTCTTCATTGAGATTCTCACTATGAAAAGCCACTAGCCTTCCTTCTTTGCTTAGAATAGCCCCAATAGCTACATTACTTGCATCACATTCCACTTGGAAAAGTTTTTCAAAACTAGGAATTACTAGTGTAGGCAGTTTTTCCATCTTCTTCTTGAGTGTCTCAAACACATGATCATCTTGTGGGGTCTAATGAAACTTTTCCTTCATGCCTCCCTTGATTGTATGCAACATAGGAAAACATATGCCACTAAAATTTCAAATAAAATTTCTATAATACTATGCCAAACCATGGAAGCTTCTTACATTTGATGCGATATTAGGAGTAGACCAGCTTAAAATGCTATCCACCTTCTCTTGATCCATTTTGAGGTTACTTGGAGACAAAACAAAGCCGATATAAACAAGCACCTATTAATTGAAGTCACACTTCTTTGAATTGATTATTAGATTTTCTTCATGCAACTTCTTAAATACAATTTCTAAATTCTTTACATGCTCCTCTTTAATTTTGCTAGAAAAAAAGATGTCATGTAAATATAAAACAAAAAACTTACCAATGCAATATGACAATACCTTGTTCATTAGCCTCATGAAAGTAGATGGAGCATTAGATAAACCAAATGGCATCGCAAGCCATTCTTACAAACCTTTTTTAGTTTTGAAGGTTGTTTTCCATTCATTCCCTTCATTTATTTTGACCTGGTGGTAGCCACTTTTTAAGTCTATCTTGGTGAAATACTTTGCTTCCCCTAAGAAATCCATTAGGTCTTCAATTCTAGGTATTGGGAACCTATATCTAATGGTAATCCTACTTATTTATCTAGAATAAGTACAAAGTCTCCATGTTCATCTTTTCTTGGGAGCTAAAATAGTAGGGATTGCACATGGGCTAATGCTTTTGCTAATTAGGCCTTGGTCTAGGAGCTCTTGGATTTGTTTAGCAATTTCCTCATTTTGTTGAGGGGTCATCTTATAGGCATCTTTTTTAGGTAAGGTAGCTTCTAGGATAAAGTTGTTTTGGTGGCTAACAACTCTCTTAAGAGATAGGGTGGTAGGTTTCCCATCACTGACAATGGCTTTTGTAATCTCTAAGAAATTCATGTACTTCCTTTCGTATCTCTTTTTTCTTGACAATAAATTCATCCTTAGGTTTCAAATCCAATTCAAACCCAACTCCATGTCCTTCCTCTAGGGTTTTCAAAAAATCCTCACCAACCATGAGTACACTTGGACTTGAGGCCTTCAACTCTCATTCTATCAAGAATTGGATCATGAAATTCACACCATCCATCTTGAACGAGTAGGAATTTTTGGTCTCATCATGTATGGATTGGTTATTAAATTTCCATATCCTTCCATGTAGAAGGTGGCATGCATCCATGGGGAGAATATCACATAACACCCTATCCTTGTATCTCCCTATGTTGAACTCTCCCCATGCTTTCTCTCCAAAAAGAATATGTTGTCCTTTATTAAGCCATTTGACCTTATATGGATTGGCATGAGGGATTCTTATTAACTTTAACTTGTTGACTACCTCTTCATTGATTATGTTGTTAGTTGAGCTTTAGTCAATGATGACTCTACACACCTTTCCCATGATCTTGCATCTGATCCTAAAGAGTGATCTTCTTTGAATTGGTTCTTCTTTGATTGGATCCTTGATCAAGGTTCTCCCTTTCCTCTAATTCTAGGGGAATCTCAGAGTTTTTGTTGTAGTTATTAGATTCCTCTTGCACATAGTTGACCCTTTTTGTGCTTCTTTCAGAAGTTGAGCCTTTCTTAGGGAACCTATATGTAGGGTGTCCTAGCTGATTGCAATGATAGCACTTCATGGTGAAAAAATAGGATCCTATCCCTTGGTTGCTGCTCCTTCCTCTCCAACCAGTCTTAGAGCCTTTTCCCTTGCTAAAACTTCCTCTTCCTAAATTTCATTCTTGTTGTTCAACCAATGTTGTCTCCTCATGGACTAGAATTTGATCCTCTTTCACCATATCTTCTTTGACCTCTTCCATCTCTTTCCTTACCTCTACCTTTGAAGTTGGAGTCTTCCTTCTTCTTATGCTTCTCTTCCACTTTCAAAGCAAGTTGGAAGCATTTATGAACTATTGTAGGAGTCCATAGATTGGTCCCTTCTTGTATGATCCATTTCAAACCTCCTATATACCTAGCTACATTGATAGGATCATATTCTTGTACTCTTGATCTTAAATACAACTTCTAAAATTCTTCAGTGTAAGTTTCCACATCCATGTCCTTCTATTTCAAACTTTGTCTCTTCTTGTGTAACTAAACCTCATAGTCTTGTAGTAAGTATTGTTCCTTCACTTTTGTTATCAAGGCTTTCCAATTGGCAATGGGCTTCTTTCCCACCTTTTCCCTCTCTTCTTGGAGGTACTTCCACCATGTCAGGGATGATCCCCTTACCCTAGATTTGGATACCTTGACTCTTTATGCTTTACTCACACCTTCACACTCAAAGTGGTTCTCCATTTTCCTACTAAGAAAGGGACTCCCTCTAGGGAATTTCCACCTAATGCCTTGATGGTTTTTAGGAATATCTCTTCATTTATTGGAGGGTTTGGTTTAGGGAAAAGGTCTTCCTCATCCATCTTTTATTTACCCTTACTACTAATCTCACCTTCTTAGTCTTTCTTCTTAGCTACCTCAAAAACTTCTTCAAATTTGGTCTTCATTGCTTCTAGAGATTTTTCAAGTGTTCCTCTCCTTTTTTTCACCCATATCTTTGGCCAATTCTATATTAGTCACCATATTTGATTCTCCAACTAACTCTATAGGATAAAACATCTACCCAAAAATCTAAATCTTCTGGCTCAGATGCTACTCTGATATAAGATAAGGTAGGTAACTTGTTTAGTCCCTAGGTCCTTTTCCTTAAGGAATTTATTAGGATTTCTCTTAGGCAATTAGGATTTCTTAAAGCTCATTTTTTATCTTTTTGAAGCTCAACCACTTGAGGAGATCTATAATGACCTTTTAGAAGGATAGTCTATATTTCGATGAAACTAACTAGGCACTTTAGAAATGAAGGATGATTATTCACTTGATTTTGCATGGGTATAGAACAATATAATATTATAAAGGACCCCTAATAAATTATAGATCTTAAGAAGGGAAATTCTATTGTAACATTGATGCAAGACAAGGTAGGTAACTTGCTTAGTCCCTAGGTCCTTTGTTTTAAGGACTTTCTTAGGATTTCTCTTAGCCAATTAGAGATCCCCTTGATACTCTAATCCCTAGGAGATCTCTTCCCTATCCCCTAACTACTTCCTATCTAGATACATCAATGAGATTGATTCTTGGACTCATAAATGCTTATTCAAGCCATTCTACCATTTGCCATTTTTTAAATCTTTCTTCACCATTCCTACCACTATGAGGAGCCTTAGGAGGTTTTGTACTTCACCTTACCTTATAGACTCAAAACCAATAGGGCTTCCCACTGGTTCTTGTAAAATAACCCAAATTACACCAATTGGGCCTAATTGAATTAGTTGTCCTAGTTGGGATTTTTGGTCTTAACTCCAATTTCCTCTGAACAAGATAGAAAAAACAAATAATATTAGATTACCCTTTTGGAAAAAATCAAGGATTTTGTGGATCTTAGGTCTCCAAGCCATTCATAGACTTGAAAGGAATTTTTATGCCTATATTTAAGGGTTTCACTATGAGGATGATAGGTTTGACTAGGGTCTGATCTTTCCCTCAATAAATTTTTTCTTGAAACCTTCCTCTTTGGAATATGATGACACTACTCACCCATCCTCCTTTTGAAATTATTGGTTTAAAGTATCCCTCACAAACCCCAAAAGCTCTCTATCAATACCATGATCACCTAACCAAGTACCAAAAAATTTCCTACGGAATGACATTTGAATAGCTTAGCCAAATTTCTTGGGCCCCAAAAACTATGTACATAATATAGTCTAGATCTTCTCCCATGTCCCTTATAACTGTAAAAAACCGACAGTAGGAACTCACTAGGGAGCCATTCTTGCACAAATGGTCAAAATTGGACCAACACACAAGGAATTTATAACTGAAAATCTAAGCCTACTTAAATAAATACTTAAAAAATTACAATATAAATGGAAAAATATTATAATAACATGTACAAAAAGGATCCAATAGTAGAACCAATATCTCAATCCATCATCCTGTACAACCACCAAGAACCTCTAAAACTGTTAAAAGCATGAATGCAATTTGTGAATCCAATTGCACAAAATTATTGATTACAACTCCCAACCCTTGGAATTGGTAATTTCATGGTTTTTATAAGTTTCCTAAGATTTTTTAGGCAATTGGAATAAACTTCAACCTCTTCCTTGCATTTTACAACTTTCTTGTCAAAAAGTTGTCAAACTTTTCAAAAATTGTACAACTTTGACAACTTTTTGAATCTTTGAGAAACTTTTTTTTCCTTTATTTGGGAACTCCCAAACCTATCTATTTTGACCCATTAAATATGTATATGCATTATTTATCGTCTAGAACATCAATTTTTTAAAAATTTTTTTTCCTTTGTGACAATTTTTGCATAATTGACATCTATTTGGATATCTTCTCTGAAATAACATGTTAGGAGCTCCAATCAATACAAGAGGATGTAAAAACATCATGGAGGGAAAGATGGATTAAAAATTATACTTTCCTCATGATTTCATGGTCCTAGACCCACAATCCCTAACAAGCAACACTAAACATTTACACCAACAACTCCTAAAATGGAACCTTTACCTAGGAACAAACTCCAAACAAAAAGATGACCTTGAAAGGTCCAAAGTCACACTTTTGACTTGGTTAGGGTCATTACATGCCAAAAATCCAACTAGAAACCCTAAATGAGAGACTTTTTACAAGGTGCTCTTGCACCAAACATGGTTTCCAAGCAAGCCTTACTCAATGCCCTAACTAATACCAAATATATAGATTTCTCCTGAGATTTGGATAAAATTATAATTACTTAATGAAGGGGATAAGTTTTTACGCTAAGAAATATTATAAAGTATGAACTAAAAGTTAGAAAATGTGAGGATTAGTAAAGATGAGAACATAATGACTTATGCACAAAATATAATAGAAGTTTATTATGGAATTAAAGTTTCTAGTGTAACTCATTAGTGAAGATGAGATCATGTAAAATAATATTATATCCTTGTCATATTTATATTACAACAAGGTTATTTCTATTGAGGAAATCAAACTATTAAAAATGTGACAAGGGAATAATTGGTTGGTATGTTAATTCTTTTTAAATTAATAAACTAGGAGATGGTTTACCTAAGGTAGAATTAAGATTTAAATCTACTATTTCTAAGGGAAAGAATAAGATTGATCATGATGTTTCTACAAGTCATACTAGTTCTACTTGATTTAGTAGATATGGTGAGGAATGAGAATAATTGAGGAAGAGGAAAGGAAGCAATAGGATTTGGAAGCCAAATTTTATAAGAGGTTACCTTGAGGTGAAGGTAAATATAAGTTAAAAATCCCCTTGAAATACTTTGTATGGAACAATATTGGTCATTTTTAAGCTAGATGTTTAGAACAAGTCCCTAAACATAAATCGAGGAAGTTTAAGCCTAGATATCATAAAAAATGTTATTGTGCTACTAGTGAAGGTTGTAGTGATGACAAATCTAAAGAACAAGGAATAAATTATCTTTATTGATATGAATATGAGGCTCTTATTATTGAAGAGAAAGCTCTTATTACCCAAAAGGGTAAGAAGGATGGAGGGATACTAAAAAGTGAATGTTTGAATAATATGGCATATGATATGAATAAATTTTTGAAACTTGACAAGTATGGTGGTGGTATTGATAGATTTGGTGATAATACTCCATGTTTGATCAAAGGAAAAGGTTTAATTACTCTTGATGAAAAAAAACACTAATAATGTCTTATTTGTTGATAGACTAAAGCATAATCTTTTATGTGCTGGATAGTAGGTTGAAAAAGGTTATAATTTAGAAAACAAGTATGACATGTACACTATTGAAAATGATTTAGAAATTGAGAGCATCTGGAAGAAAGACCAGAGGTAATTTATTTTATTTTATTGCATTGAAGGATAGATGTTTGGTTTACAAAGATTGATGACATTTGGTTATGACATAAGAGATTTTGTCATGTGAGTTTTGATAACATTTTAAGTATCAGTAATACTAATGTTGTGAGAGATTTATTGAAGTTAACAAAGACTAATAACAAATTATACAAGCAATGTACTATAGGAAAAGAAATATAGATACTTATAAAAAACAAGACATATTTCTCTACTTGTATTTTAGATTCAATTCATACAAATCTATCTAGTTAGACTATGACAAGGAATTGGTATGGTAAGAAATATTTCATTTATTCATTTATATGTATTATATATTAATGTTAGTTATATTTTTGAAGGAAAAATAATAAGACTTTGATAATATCTTTAACTAAGATTGAGTCAAGAATAAATAGTAATATTTTGAATTCACATCATGTTGGAGAATTCACTTTAGGAAGATTCAATGCATAATATGAAGAACATGGAATAAAGAGACACATATCTTCCCCAAGAACCCCTCAAAAAAATGGGATAGAAAAGAAAATGAATAGGAAAATAATTGATGCTAAAAGGACAATGATGTTGGAAGGATATGTACCATATATGCATTAGAGAGAAGCTATTTATACTATAGTCTTCACATTGAATAAAGTTTAGATAAGACATGGTACCAATAAGATTCCTTATGAACTATGTTATGGATATGTGCCTACATCTAAATATTTCAAAAAATTTGTAAGAAAATTTTACATTAAGATAGATGATGAAATAAGACAATTTGATCCTAAAAGTGATGAAGGGTTATTTCATGATTATTCTACTAAAAGAAAAGTTCACCGATGCTATAATCAAAGATCACAAATTTTTTGAAAGTGCTAATGTGAAAGTTGATGAAATTTTTTTTCTGCATGAGAAGTTGTGTGCTAGTTTACATTGTGATGAAGATAATTAGTTACAAATCACATAAAAGAAAATAAAAATTAGAATATAGCCTAGGAAGGTTCATTTGAAGAGATTGACAATTGAGTTTGGGTTGAAGAATCAAAGATATGTAAAGCATAATCATACAAAAGATTAGAACATAGGTAAAATTAATGAATATATCATTTATCCTACAATTATATTTTTTAATGGAGAAAGTTACGTATTATAAGAAAAGGAAATCTTCAAATGTTGTAAATGGATAAAAACCTTGCCTAATATTTATGGACTTATTCCTACACCAAATTCAAAGAATTTTTTTTCTTGAAAGAAAAGGAATTTAGATATCATGAGATTGACTACTTACACCATGAGTTCTTCTCTTGTAAAGTCAGGTTCATTCTTAAATATATTAACTAGCCATTCATATTATAGACAATCATTTGGGAACATGTTGGAGATCCACATGCTCATCCATTCTGAAAAGATCTAGTTGTAGATTGTCTCATTCTACATAATGATGTAGATCAAATTTATTATGATGCCTATGTTAGACCCAACTAATAATGTTTATTAATGTACATATGTAAAATTCATATCAATTGTTATGTTGTTAGTGATGTCAAGCCTTAGTTGGTTAGACATTATTCTAATTTGCTAGAGTATCATATCATTTTATTGATGAAGAGGATTTGAAGAAAGTATGATGATGTAAGTGTTGATAAGTGTATAGTATTCAATGGACACTTGACTAAGTTAGGCTCTTATAGTATAATATTGGTTTGATTTCTTTAGATGATCTTAATAAAGATGTATATGCAAGATAATTTTCATAGTAAATGAAGGAACATAATATTAGTTGAGCTACTATAGTTGTCACTAAGAACCTAACAAAAATATTGAATTTGAGTGTTAATTGGGTAATTTCAGTGTTAATTGAGTCGAGTATTGACCAAGAAAGATGTAATGATCACTAAGAAATAAAATGAAGAAAATGTTTTTAAAAGATTAATTTGAAGTTGACATTTGATGAAAATTAAGATTATTTGAGATGAAGGATAAGGACAGAGTCATTAATGAGATCAATGTCTGGAATAATTTAAAGGAGATCTAGTGGTGAAGATTTAAAAGTTTGAAATAGACCACAAGGTTCAAGAAACAAGTCTATTTTATGAGTTTCTAAATTCATTAACTATGAGATCTATGACTGCCATTAAGTGGAAAATTTTGGAAGATCCTAGAAAGGAAAAAGTTATCTATTTAAAGGAATAAACACTATTTTTTTTTTATTGGTGATCATTGTTGAATTATTGCTGATGAAAATTTAAGTGGAAGAAGAGAGAATAAGGTGAACAGAGTAGAAGAGTATTGAGAAAATCAAGAATAGGAAGTGCTAAGTAAAGAGTGAGAGTGTAAATCAGCTAGAAAGAGATCAGAAGGAAGAGATGGAGTGAAGCATATATATGAATAAGAAAGGTAGTGCTAAAACCTAATAAGACATTTCACTATTAATTTCTTACCATTGTAGCAGAGAAATATCTTTATGAAATGGACATAAAAAATATTTGAAATCCTATATGGTAACATTCAATAGTAATGTTTGTAAGTCCTTTAGAGTAGGCCACTCTTTAGAAATGCTAAGGAGTGATAAGGTCTAGATGATCTTTGGTGAAAATGCTCTAATAAGGTTACACTAAAAATGTGCATGCAACCTTTAACAAGGTTTGCTCCCAACATATCTTAGTTTAGAGGAGTAAAAATATTTGGGTTACTAGTTCCTAGGTGATTTTTTTCCTTTATAGGGTTTCCATGTTAAATACTTTTGTCAAATGTGTGATTTATTATTGTGTCATAAAGTTATTTCATGTTAAGTGTTTAATGTTGCAACATGATATAAGATAGATTATTACTCTGATACTTAGTATATTAAGAAATAGTAAGATATTAGTTTGATGAGAACTTGTTATAAGTTTGAATTATGATGTTTAATTTGGTTACTACATTATTTCTCTAAAAGTTTATGAAGTTGAAGTTGGTACAATTTTTTTTAAGGCATGTAGGATAAATCATTATAATTGGTTCACCCCCTAGCTATCTAACAATTGGTATCAAATATAAGTTATTAAAGGAAGAACTTTGAAGGAACTAGAGCTAAAGATCCAAAAATGTATAAGAGAGACATACTAAAGCTGAACAAGGAGGATTTCTCTCATCGAAAATAAAGTTGAGACTTTATCTATCTAGGATCAGAGACAATGCACTATTCTATTTAGATAAATAGTACACTCTTGTAAATGGACATATGAAAATTGATGAGATAAACCAAAAGAAGGAACATAATAGTCTTAAGATTAAGATTTATTCTATATTATATAATGCTGAGTTTGATAATGTTAAAAACTAATGAAGGAGGTACACTCTGATACCACTAATGAAGGAGGCACGCTTTGCTACCACTTGATGAGGACATGATCCAAGATCAAAATGAACACAACAAGAAAATGGGAATATTATTATCAAAATTAATAGGTTATTACATTTAGTAAAATCAAATAGACTCAAAGACATACCCTATGAGCTTACAATGTGGTCTAATTTTGGACAAAAAAATCCTCCTCATAGTACCCTCTCCCAAACTCCACCAAAAAGTGCCTTTACAATGCTAGAAATGTCCTTAAGTAAACCAAATTAGCTTTAGGGTTAGGAATACATTTTAGAATTGTAAGGACCCTCCTCATATGTACTTATCAAATATGAATCCTATGTTAAAATTGTTATAGGAGATTGTATCAGAAATGAATTAATGTTTTATGTTGAGAATGTCCTAAAAGAAACTAAGATTAGTTTATTCATTCATGTTTTAGATACTTAGTGATTCAAGAACTACTACATCACGTCGACTGTTTAAAATATTAATTTTTACTAATGATGGTATGAAGTGTTTTCACCTGATAATGAGGATGTTAATTTTGTAACACGATGATTAAGTTATATGCAATTCATATGGTACAATATGCCCTATTGGTGATGTTATGATGTTTAGGTATATGCATGCCTAACGATGATTATACTAAAATTTTAAATTTGAATTAATGAATAAAGTTATGTAATGTGAGGCCTTGCCCCGACCCTTCGTACCATAGTTGATACCTTATTATTATTATTTTTTGATACTCAAGACTCGAGATGTCGAGACACTACCTGATGCTTTGAACATATTATATTATTTTATGTTGTGTGATGTTTACTTTTAGATATTTGAGTTCGTCATTTAATGCTTTATGAACATGTATGTTGGGAAGTAAGTAAATGCAGGATTTAACACTTTGATTATGAAATTTTAATGATTAAGAATATGAGTAGGATGAAAGAAACCGTGATTTATTGAAAGATGTATGTTTTAATTTATGTGAATCCCTGATGCATATATACATATGTGCATGTGATTTTATGGGACTACTGATGTGTGCAATGAGTGTGCAGGATATTTTAGCCGAGAAACCCGATGGAGGAACAAAACTGATACCTATGTGCTATTTGTGGAAACCTTGTTGTTTGTAACTTAATTATTTTGTGAGATGTATGAATGTATCTTTCCATGATCAGTAAATGTTAATGTTTCGTAATTGTGTTCTTATGGTGTTACTTGACACTTGTGAATTGCTTAAGCATTCCAGCATGCTAGATAGGATTAGCTATGTAAACTTTGGACCTAAGTTGGACTAAGTTAGTAACCTTTTTCACTAATTTGTTTCTTAATCGAGTTTAGTCACCCCTAATCTAGATTAGTGCTTATTTGCATGTTAGAGTAGTTAGAAGGTGCTATTTTATTCCTAGATTTTATTTGGCTCTAAACATTTTTCCTAAGGCTTAAAACATGAAATTATTATACCCAAAGGGTATGGGTATGGGTTAGGGGTCTTTTCCAACCCCTAAGCCCCTTTTATTGACTTTTGAGGTCACTCAAAAAGTCTCTTTTTGCCTTTTTACGAAAATTGAGCATGGGTATCTTGTGTTACCTCACCTCATCTCCACTTGGGGTTTAACCATAGTGTAGGTTGAGTTAGGAGTTTCTAGAATTGCTAGTGGGTGGAAATAGTTATTGCTCCTTTTGGGTGGTTGAGTTAGAGGCTTATTTAGAGGCCTTCATGGGACTAGTGGAGGTTGTTACCCAATCTCTACATTTAGAGAGAAGCTTTTGAAGGGTGAAGGAAGGAAGTGGAAACTCTACTCAAACTTGTTCATTTCCATTACCTCTTTGTGAAGGTTGGAATTCTCATCTCCCTTGTTTAGATTTCATTCTTGTTTCATGCTTATGCTACCTTGCTTTTGTTTCAATGTTTGTATGTTTGTGGGTATGTTGGGAAGCTTTGGAAACCATGTTATTTTTGGTTGATTTCCTTTCATGTTATGTTGCAATTTTGAGATTTTTCTTGCATGGGTGTTTTGGTATTACTCACCCTTGGAGAGGGCAGAAGTGACCAATTTTGGGAAAGGTCTGTTTAGTCAGACTCCATCCAGTGTAGAGTCTCTTCTCAGGAGGAGAAGAGGGAGAAAGGGTAGGGTGTTATGGGTCCCTACCTGTCAGCACAAACCTTGTATGATTCTGGTATGTTGAAATGGAAGAACGGAAGTTCTTGGTATATAGCCCCGATTGGGCATCTGGTTGGTGTTGTGTTTGACTTCTCCTGGTTGGAAGAATCCACCTTTTCTTAGTTTTGATTCATTGTGAATCCTATTGTGTAAACCATGTATGATTATGCTTGTTTGATTGTCTCTTGGTTATGTTTGTTGTCACCTGATCAGATTCTGTTTCCTCCTTAGTTCTAGAAATATATTACAGAAAACATTATAAATCCATTGACGAGGATCATGGAGAAAATTCTATTAAATTGTTGAAATTTGGAATTGAGACCCTATTGTAAATGGCAACGAAGTCGGGTTTTCTTCTTGATTCTTTCCTAGCTGAGCCTTTGAATTAGGTTTGCCAATAAAATTGGTGATTGAGTAAAATTGCTTGTCTTGTGATAAATTTGTAAATTTTAATTAGATTGATGCATATCAGAAAATAGGATGGAAAATTAGATAAAATGGTAACATTAAATTTTATGCAATCTTGAGTTCAATTTCGTTTTAAAAAAGGATATGGTTGATATTTCGATTCAATTTCATGCTTTATTGGAGATAAAATAAATCTTGCAATTTTTTGTTAACAAATTATTGAGCTCTAAGTTATAAAACCCATTTGAAAAATATATATATCCCCCTTGATTAATTAAATGAGTTGAATTTTTTTTAAAAAAAATCAAACACTTAAAAAATATATATACTTGAGAAAATTTATGTTTAGAGCAAAATTGCTCTCTGCCTTTTACATGAAGAGACTTTTAATTCCCCTATAATAGAGAATATTCTCAATAAAATCCCTTTTTTAAAACCTTTATTTAAATTTAATCAATATTAAAAAAAAAAAGTGCAATAAAAGAAAAAATATCTAGATTATCCTATGACTCTTACCTTTACCCACACCTAGAAAACTTTAAATCTTAACTCCTAATTCTCTTCCCTCCTATGCTAGGAGTTGACAAAGCCTCCAAGGTCAGAAAAAGTACCTCTCACATGGCCCTATGTCAGACTTGACATGACAAGTAGGCCAAGCTAGAAAAAAATGGGAATCATTGAACTCTAGCATGTATTTAAGAGCAATGAAAAACACTTTTTTGAAACTCTTTTTACCTCCACTTGACTTGGGCACTCAAAAATCTTGGGATATCATGTTGCTGCATTTTTCAAGCCTTGGGAAGAGTGTGGAGGCATGGGGAAGCACCCATGTCCTTGGGGTTAGGTTAAATGTTAAAGTGTTAGAAGGTTGGTGGGGTTAGTTAGGAGGTAGGGGGTTAGAATAGTAAGTCAAGTTAGGAATTGTTTAATATTAGTTAAAAGTTAGTGCTTGTGAGGTGTTGGTAAAGGTTAGTTAAGGGTTAGGATATGTTTTTAAGTTTTAAAGTTAGTATTAGTATTGGATTATAATTAGTTTTTAGTTAATAGGTGGAAGTGAGTTGTTAAAGTTTAGTGTTAGAATAAGCTAGATGTTAAGTGTTTAAATAGGTGAGTAATAAAGTTAGAGTAGGAATTAATTAACATGTAAGATATTCTTTCAAAAAAAGGTGGATTTATTACTATTAGATACATAAAGTGAGTGTTTGATTATAAGTTATGCTCTATAAGTTTCATATTTAAATATAAGTGTTAGTAATTATTTTACGGTTAGAAGTTATATGTTAGGATTTAGTTTTAAATTCAATAGGAATTTGAAATTTGATTTTTATTTTTATGATTGAAAATATTAAAAAGGTTGGAAAAAGGTATTATGAACTTTAGTCTATAGAATTAGTATTGAAATTTTAACCATGATAGTAACGAGAGGTAACCCATGTCCCTTGATGTATGAATAGGTGTATATTTAGATTTAAATAATGAATGAACACAAGCTTTATATTATTTTATTAAATAATTAATTAGATATGATTTTATTGTTATTAATATTTTGATTTTAAGGTGTCATCAGGACATGTTAATGTGCATGTAATGTTTAAAAGGGGTTGTAAGATGAAATTGACTAGACATCTTCAGTTGGTAAATTGGATTATGTTTGAAGATGGAATGAATATTGTAAATGATTTAATAAAAATTAATTAATGAATTTAACTTGTTTAAAAGTTCATTTAAATAATGGACACAAAGTATTAAGTTAATTAGATGATTTTTTTTTCTGAAATGATGAGACTGTTCCACCTGAGAGATTGAACCAACACACAAATGAATATGAAATAACTTGATAACCTAATAGAACAAATGAAAATTTATGAACTAAAATAACATGATTTATGGAAGGTTCAAATTAAGGTTGACTTAGTCAACAATTAGGGTTTAGTCAACCCAAACTTTGTGTTTGTATAACACCATGATTTGAGTGTCCCAAACCTATACAGTATGGTCGGAATGTCAACTTTGCATCTTACTAAAAAAAATAACCACTTCTCACTCTAACTCTTGGTCAAACCTTTCATAACTTTCAAGGTAACATGTATTACACATAGTGGATTAATTAGCTTAATTTTTTAAAAAAAAATGGTGTGTTTTTGCTCAAAATTTTTGGCATGACATTTTGGTATCAGAGCCCTGTTTCATGACACTTGGGTAACAATGGGTCCATGTAAAGTGAGGGTATTTAAATCTTACTGTGCAAAGTAGGGATCTCTCTTTGCAGTATTTTAAGGAGCTAATGTAATTCTTCCTAATCAATGATACTGATGACTAAACGTAAGCAAAACTTGGAATATGTATTAACATTTGAAAATGGTTAACCACATTGGATAAAATTAGTCTTAAGGACTTTAAATATATATATATTTGATTAAATATAAGAATATTATATTTATATTAAGTTATATTATGATCTCATTAAGAAATCAAAATTATATTGAACACAATCATCTTGAGGGAAGACTAAATTAAGAACCCTAAAATAACTTTGAATCATGAAAGTGGAAATGATCATATAACCTAGAAGTAAAAGAGAAAGTGTTTCTCAACATCATAATGAAAGTCAAACTTTGTCTGACCCGGTCACTCATGGAAGCATTATAATTATATCAAGTACAGAGGTGATTTGGTAAACTAGTATTGTTTTAAACTTTTCAAATATGAGTAAAAGAAACCTACGATCTTCATAATCTAATTTTGTACCTTCAGATTAAAATATTGAATAGATAAAATGAATGGTGAGTAAATAGGAAGGTAACACTTGAAGAGTATAGCACAACTTCAACTAGTGTAGAGATGGTGAAATTGATTTAGAAAAGTTTATGCGTAGATGCCCTATTATGCAATTATAGTGAATAGAGGATAATAAATTTGGTTATGTAATTACAACTCAGAGTATAACTCTATGGACACTAAGGCCCCCACATGTTAGAGTCTTCAAAAGGAAACCAATATAACAACAAGAGGATTGATGGAGCCTCATTTTAGTATCGTCACAATTGCACTTTTGAGTGAGTTCTGATTAGGGAAAAACCCTTAGTACAACAAACCCTAATTATAGGGCTGTGTTGGTGAAGATAAGTATGTAGTTAGTATTAGGGATCAATCATAGTTAGGCGATAGGGTCATTAGACCTCCATCTAATTTCAATTCATGATCCCTGCAATGTATTTGGAGGACTTAAGATTCACCATTTCCTTAGAGACCATGGTATGGCCACATTATGTCAGTAATGTAAATTTTGTATGTAATTGGATTTATTTCCTTAATTGTTTGATTTCATATATTAGTATTTTAATGTTCTTTTCCTATTTGCCAATCAATGTGATGTGGGACTATTTAGCCAACTTTATTATTGATGATTTTATTTTTCCTCTAGTTCATGTCTTCACTTCTTGATTAAAATTTTACAATTGTGGCCACTCTTTATTTCTTTTATTTTTTAGACTTTTGCGTTGGATGTTTCATCCTTGATGTTAAATTTAAATTTTGAGGCACTTTCTTGTGAGTTTTATTGGCAAAGTAACATATGATGAGCCTACCAAAGGGATTCCTGACAATCACATGGATACACAACATTAGGGTATGGGGTTATTAGTGAGAGTATTCATGCCCCACCCTCTCCCAGGACTTTGAGAATAGGACTAGTGTTATCTGTTAACTATTATGAGTCATGAAATTTGCACCCCAACATGAATTTGGTTAAGGTTACGAGTTAACTGAATGGACTCCTAGATGAAAAGGTGTAGGTGTAGCAATGGACCGTTTAGTATCCTATCAAGGAATTAGTATGTTGTGGAAACACTAAAAGGAAATTATTTAACCATAAATAAAGGGACCAGTTGCTTAATATGAAAACTCATTTGAGGGAGTCTTGTACAATTGTTACTTGATGAGTGGGTATGTGGAATTTGGAATATATTATTATATTATTATTATTAGAGACTCTATAAGTATCATATACTAGATTAGAATGTTGTTTATATGTGACCAATATGTTTTAAGGAATATTTGACCCTAGAATTTGTAACCATGTCAAAGTTTTGGACTGAACTTTTCTTTTAGTAAGAATAATTAGGTAAATATGTGATCTCCCCTCATTACGTTTGTGAATTATTAATCATTCTTTTTATAAGAGAAAATTTTGAAATAGGTCTAGACAAAGTCTAGTATAAGATGAACATTCTAGTTGTGCGACTTCCAGGAGGAAGTCAAAGGCTAGTGGGGGAGGATGTAAGGACCCTCCTCATATGTACTTATCAAATATGAATCCTATGTTAAAATTGTTATAGGAGATTGTATCAGAAATGAATTAATGTTTTATGTTGAGAATGTCCTAAAAGAAACTAAGATTAGTTTATTCATTCATGTTTTAGATACTTAGTGATTCAAGAACTACTACATCACGTCGACTGTTTAAAATATTAATTTTTACTAATGATGGTATGAAGTGTTTTCACCTGATAATGAGGATGTTAATTTTGTAACACGATGATTAAGTTATATGCAATTCATATGGTACAATATGCCCTATTGGTGATGTTATGATGTTTAGGTATATGCATGCCTAACGATGATTATACTAAAATTTTAAATTTGAATTAATGAATAAAGTTATGTTATGTGAGGCCTTGCCCCGACCCTTCGTACCATAGTTGATACCTTATTATTATTATTATTTGATACTCACGACTCGAGATGTCGAGACACTACCTGATGCTTTGAACATATTATATTATTTTATTTTGTGTGATGTTTACTTTTAGATATTTGAGTTCATCATTTAATGCTTTATGAACATGTATGTTGGGAAGTAAGTAAATGCAGGATTTAACACTTTGATTATGAAATTTTAATGATTAAGAATATGAGTAGGATGAAAGAAATCGTGATTTATTGAAAGATGTATGTTTTAATTTATGTGAATCCTTGATACATATATACATATGTGCATGTGATTTTGTGGGACTACTGATGTGTGCAATGAGTGTGCAGGATATTTTAGCCGAGAGACCCAACAGAGGAACAAAACTGATCCCTATGTGCTATTTGTGGAAACCTTGTTGTTCATAACTTAATTATTTTGTGAGATGTATGAATGTATCTTTCCATGATCAGTAAATGTTAATGGTTTCGTAATTGTGTTCTTATGGTGTTACTTGACACTTGTGAATTGCTTAAGCATTCCAACATGCTAGATAGGATTACCTGTGTAACCTTTGGACCTAAGTTGGACTAAGTTAGTAACCTTTTTCACTAATTTGTTTCTTAATTGAGTTTAATCACCCCTAATCTGGATTAGTGCTTATTTGCATGTTAGAGTAGTTAGAAGGTGCTATTTTATTCCTAGATTTTATTTGGCTCTAAACCTTTTTCCTAAGGCTTAAAACATGAAATTATTATACCCAAAGGTTATGGGTATGGGTTAGGGGTCTTTTCCAACCCCTAAGCCCCTTTTATTGACTTTTGAGGTCACTCAAAAAGGCTCTTTTTGCCTTTGTGCGAAAATTGAGCATGGGTATCTTGTGTTACCTCACCTCATCTCCACTTGGGGTTTAACCATAGTGTAGGTTGAGTTAGGAGTTTCTAGAATTGCTAGTGGGTGGAAATAGTTATTGCTCCTTTTGGGTGGTTGAGTTAGAGGCTTATTTAGAGGCCTTCATGAGACTAGTGGAGGTTGTTACCCAATCTCTACATTTAGAGAGAAGCTTTTGAAGGGTGAAGGAAGGAAGTGGAAACTGTACTCAAACTTTTTCATTGCCATTACCTCTTTGTGAAGTTTGGAATTCTCATCTCCCTTGTTTAGATTTCATTCTTGTTTCATGCTTATGCTACCTTGCTGTTGTTTCAATGTTTGTATGTTTGTGGGTATGTTGGGAAGCTTTGGAAACCATGTTATTTTTGGTTGATTTCCTTTCATGTTATGTTGCAATTTTGAGATTTTTCTTGCATGGGTGTTTTGGTATTACTCACCCTTGGAGAGGGCAAAAGTGACCAATTTTGGGAAAGGTCTATTTAGTCAGACTCCATCCAATGTAGAGTCTCTTCTTAGGAGGAGAAGAGGGAGAAAGGGTAGGGTGTTATGGGCCCCTACCTGTCAGCACAAACCTTGTATGATTCTAGTATGTTGAAATGGAAGAACGGAAGTTCTTGGTATATAGCCCCGATTGGGCATCTGGTTGGTGTTGTGCTTGACTTCTCCTAGATGGAAGAATCCACCTTTTCTTAATTTTGATTCATTGTGAATCCTATTGTGTAAACCATGTATGATTATGCTTGTTTGATTGTCTCTTGGTTATGTTTGTTGTCACCTGATCAGATTCTGTTTCCTCCTTGGTTCTAGAAATATATTGTAGAAAACATTATAAATCCATTGACGAGGATCATGGAGAAAATTCTATTAAATTTTTGAAATTTGGGATTGAGATCCTATTGTAAATTGTATTTTAAACTTATTGTAAATGGCAACGAAGTCGGGTTTTCTTCTTGATTCTTTCTCGGCTGAGCCTTTGAATCAGGTTTGCCAATAAAATTGGTGATTGAGTAAAATTGCTTGTCTTGTGATAAATTTGTAAATTTTAATTAGATGGACGCATATCAAAAAATAAGATGGAAAATTAGATAAAATGGTAACATTCAATTTTATGCAATCTTGAGTTCAATTTCATTTTTTTTTTTTAAAGGATATGGTTGATATTTCGATTCAATTTCATGCTTTATTGGAGATAAAATAAATCTTGCAATTTTGTGTTAACAAATTATTGAGCTCTAAGTTATAAGACCCATTTGAAAAATATATATATCCCCCTTGATTAATTAAATGAGTTGAAGAAATTTTTAAAAAAATCAAACACTTAAAAAAAATATATACTTGAGAAAATTTATGTTTAGAGCAAAATTGCTCTCTGCCTTTTACATGAAGAGACTTTTAATTCCCCTATAATAGAGAATATTCTCAATAAAATCCTTTTTTAAAAACCTTTATTTAAATTTAATCAATATTAAAAAAAAAAGGTGCAATAAAAGAAAAAATATCTAGATTATCCTATGACTCTTACCTTTAACCACACCTAGAAAACTTTAAATCTTAACTCCTAATTCTCTTCCCTCCTATGCTAGGAGTTGAAAAAGCCTCCAAGGTCAGAAAAAGTACCTCTCACAAGACTTGACATGACAAGTAGGCCAAGCTAGAAAAAAATGGGAATCATTGAACTCTAGCATGTATTTAAGAGCAATGAAAAACACTTTTTTGAAACTCATTTTACCTCCACTTGACTTGGGCGCTCAAAAATCTTGGGATATCATGTTGCTGCATTTTTCAAGCCTTGGGAAGAGTGTGGAGGCATGGGGAAGCACCCATGTCCTTGGGGTTAGGTTAAATTTTAAAGTGTTAGAAGGTTGGTGGGGTTAGTTAGGAGGTAGGGGGTTAGAATAGTAAGTCAAGTTAGGAATTGTTTAATATTAGTTAAGAGTTAGTGGTTGTGAGGTGTTGGTAAAGGTTAGTTAAGGGTTAGGATATGTTTTTAAGTTTTAAAGTTAGTATTAGTATTGGATTATAATTAGTTTTTAGTTAATAGGTGGAAGTGAGTTGTTAAAGTTTAGTGTTAGAATAAGCTAGATGTTAAGTGTTTAAATAGGTGAGTAATAAAGTTAGAGTAGGAATTAATTAAAACATGTAAGATATTCTTTCAAAAAAAGGTGGTTTTATTACTATTAGATATATAAAGTGAGTGTTTGATTATAAGTTATGCTCTATAAGTTTCATATTTAAATATAAGTATTAGTAATTATTTTACGGTTAGAAGTTATATGTTAGGATTTAGTTTTAAATTCAATATGCATTTGAAATTTGATTTTCATTTTTATGATTGAAAATATTAAAAAGTTTGGAAAAAGGTATTATGAACATTAGTCTATAGAATTAGTATTGAAATTTTAACCGTGATAGTAACGAGAGGTAACCCATGTCCCTTGATGTATGAATAGGTGTATATTTAGATTTAAATAATGAATGAACATAAGCTTTATATTATTTTATTAAATAATTAATTAGATATGATTTTATTGCTATTAATATTTTGATTTTAAGGTGTCATCAGGACATGTTAATGTGCATGTAATGTTTAAAAGGGGTTGTAAGATGAAATTGACTAGACATCTTCAGTTGGTAAATTGGATTATGTTTGAAGATGGAATGAATATTTGAAATGATTTAATAAAAATTAATTAATGACTTTAACTAGTTTAAAAGTTCATTTAAATAATGGACACAAAGTATTAAGGTAATTAGATGATTTTTTTCTGAAATGATGAGACTATTCCACTTGAGAGATTGAACCAACACACAAATGAATATGAAATAACTTGATAACCTAATAGAACAAATTAAACTTTATGAACTAAAATAACATGATTTATGGAAGGTTCAAATTAAGGTTGACTTAGCCAACAATTAGGGTTTAGTCAACCCAAACTTTGTGTTTGTATAATACGATGATTTGAGTGTCCCAAACCTATACAGTATGGTCGGAATGTCAACTTTGCATCTTACTAAAAAAAAACCACTTCTCACTCTAACACTTGGTCAAACCTTTCATAATTTTCAAGGTAACATGTATTACACATAGTGGATTAATTAGCTTAATTTTTTTTTTTAAATGGTGTGTTTTTGCTCAAAATTTTTGGCATGACAAGAATATGTCATTGGCATCCACTACAAAAATAGAAGGTTCTAGAAAACATGTCAAAATTCAATGTAAAATTAGAAGAATCCAAAAATGGTAATCCAACTTTCGGGAGGCATAACTTTTGATCTGGGACTCTGATTGACAAACCATTTACATTTCCAAAAAATAATACTTGCAAGGAGACTACTGAGAGGTAAAGTATAATTAAAAGGTAATCTACCCTTGATATGTTTTAAATGTAATTAAGTTGGTCATTTTTTTGCTAGATGTCCTAAAAAGAACATGAGTGATAAAAATGATAAGGAGAACTACAAAGTTTCTATTAGATTTTAGAATAATGCTAACTAGTGCATGATTTTATTTGTAGGTTCAAACTCTAATGGAAATGGATCTGATTTACTTCAGAATCTATGTATTACGCTACAGTAATATAAAAGAGATGTTCTACAATTGTGATGCTTATGTTCCTTCAAATATGCTTGCATTAATAGATTTGATGCTTAGCAAGATTGGGAAAATGTATTATATATATATATCACAAAAGGGTGTGATGGTGAATGGGCATGTCTCTGAATGGAGATATGACCATTCACAATCATACCCAATCGAACTTCACAAGTAATAATAAATAATTACATTTTTACCATCAATAATGATATCGATAACCAATATAGTGAGATCAGAACCTGATTTGAATTATTCAAAATAGTATTGATTCAAAACAAGGATTTATATATATTGGATATTAAAGTGATAAAATATACGATATTGGATATGATACATAGATCAATAAATACATAATCAATAAAATTTAGAATATATGTATGTATGTATGTATGTATAGATTATGATATCGATTACAATATTGTCTAACCGAAGCAACAAACTTTAACACTAACTCTTAGCTAAGGAATACAAAGTATACACACACACACACACACACACACACACACAAAATAAGTTCTCCTTATTTTGATAAGTGATATCACCTAACTTGTGATATACTTAAGAACACCAAGTCTTATGATATTCTTCTTGGTTTATGGTGTGTACACAGACATCAAGTCTCATGATGCCTACCATAAGATATCATGGTATTTTCATAGATATTATGTCTCATAATATCCACCATGATAATAAAACATAATGACCTTCTACAAATATCATGTCACATGATATCTATCGATATGTTCTTTTAACTATCATTACTTTTCCATGAATATCAAGTCACATGATATTCATCATGATGGTAATCTAATAATTATAAATTTTTCACTTTATAATGTTAGAGTCAACATTTTATTATAAAAGATCATCACCTTTTAATAATGTATAGAGGATAGGCCCATAAGTCATATACTCACACATATAACAAAAGAGTTTAGACTTTAAACATCTTTATTTATATTAATACAAAATTTATAATTATAAGGCTCAATCTCATAAGCTCACATGTCAACCATACAAAGCTTCTTTCTAAAATGATCAACTTTCACCTTAGGAAGAGACTATTGGAAATTGGCTAATGAAGATATGTAATTATTATCATTTATGGAAACACATGATGTACATGCTTGTAGAAAACCTGAGAAATAAAGATACTTATCTTTTGGTACCCATAAAATTGTCTAAGTATGAAATTGGTTCACAACATTGTATTGTTTTATATGTAAAATATTTATGACATCATATTATAACTAGTGAAGTTAGATGAAGCTAATATACATGTTGATGATGATGTCTATAACCACAAAAATTAGTATAGATAGTACAAAAAAGAGATATTCATATTTTACAAGTGAAACAAAATAATGGAATTAAAGGTAACAGAATTATTTTGTTTACAAGATAATTACTTGACCAACTAGGGTTGATGTCCTAGATGTTTACTCCAAGTTGGAAAAGTATATTATGGTCTTAACCAACGTAGTAGAAATTTGTGATAAGGCATGGTATTTATGAAAAGTAAATCTTGTGAAAAGAAGTGTTCAATTGTATTATGATAAATGATATGAAAACTTTTTGTGAAGTGATATATTTGAAGTTTTGAGAACCTAATTTTTTGATTTGAGATTGAGCTAAGGTCAGAGATCAGTCAAGAAAGAAGTTATACCACCTATATACCTAAGGACTAATTAATTTTTTTGGTAGTGAGCTCTTCTTGTAATTGGAAGTGCATGTTTGGGTAATAAGCTCTTCTTGCATCTACTATACTACAACTCCTAATAGGGTTGAATTATCCTAATAGGGATTCAAAGTCTCCTAACAGGGACTGTCTATACTGAATTTTCTCATTGACTCATAATAGGGTCCATCCTCTATCAAGGAACATATAAATCATTATATTATCTAGTGGGTATCATCCCCACTAGGGTTTTACCTTGGCCAGGGTTTCCCTTGTTAACAAAATATGGTGTTATGAGTTATCTTTGTGCATGGTTACTGTTACTATTCAACATTACTTGTTTAGTTTCTTATGTATCATTCAAAGTAATAAATAATATCTAGTTGGCAACTAAATTTTGTAAATTGCTGATTTAATCATCCCTCTCTTAGTAATTCCTATTTCTAACAGAGACTTGGTGATAATTTTAGCTATTTGATCACTTGTATTAAAATATTCCAATTGGATAGCTCTTCTTTCCACCATGTCTCTTATGTAGTGGTAAGGGATTTCTATATGATTTGATCTATCATGAAATAATAGATTCATAGATAAATTGATACAACTTTGGTTATCATAGTGAATAATGGTAGGTTTTAGAAGCTCACAAAACAAATTTGCAAGCAATTTTTGAAGCCGCACTTATTCTCTTGCTGTAATGCCTTGACTAGAGCTCCTTGCAACACAAGGATAAAACATACATAGAATCATTTTTTTCTTAAGATAAGTTACTTTAAAAAACATAAAGTAACCAAATGCAAGAGTGAAACATCAACAAGATGATAAGAATAAGGAACATGGAAAGACCCACATCTTCACCTACACCAATGAAAGTCTTACAACTACTCCCAAAGATCTCCATGCTCAAAACCACAACTCACAAAGAAAAGATCCCATGAATCATGAGAATATACCAAGGAGATATTCTCCTCAAACCCAAAGTAAAAAGCTCCTAGCATGGTTAGATAGACAAGTCCATATCCACTAATTATATCATAATCAAGAATCACAAGCAAAGACCAATAATGATCATGTAGAAGGTGAGGGCTCAAAGTTACATCCACTCATCTACTAGACACCATGATAAAAGATAATGATAAATCCTAAAATTTTGCTAAGTCTAAAATCTTGAAGCCCTAAAATTTGGCCAAGTCTAAATTTTAGAAGCCTTAAAATTTGTTAGAATCTTTATCTTAACTCGGAGAGGTCTAGAGCCTATCTCAAATGAATAATCACATATATTAAATTATATCTTAATTATAAGTTTACATCAACTTATACTTAAATGATATATTTCGAACCCCATAGAAAAAATATTGAACTAGGAAGGTTTGCAACCCTAAAGGGTACCCAAAATACCCTTCAAATCTCAATAAAAAAGTCCATACATAACCACTATTTTTATGAGTAGGTTTCTGCAAGAAATCTAGCAACACTTTACTATAGCCAAGTGATATTTCTTGCTATATCTAGGTGATAATTTATATCCAAGTGATACTTCTTACTATGGCTAGGTGATGTGTCTTACTATGGCCATGTGATATTTCTTACTGTGGCTAGATGATACTTCTTAATATGGCTAGGTGATACTTCACCAATATCGTATGACATTTTTCACTACTATGGTGTGATTTTTTTTTTTGTATTGCCCAATTCTAAAGAAATATCGCCCAGGTTCAAAACCAAAAGGCAAAACACTAAGTTTAGAAGACAAACAAGGTAAGAAACTCCATACCAGGGAGTGTTGGAACCACTAAGTCAAAGGAATATCACTCAAAAGCATGAAATACAAGATAGAAACACAACTATCCATCTAATCCATAACAAAATATGAAGTAACATGCAAAAGGAAACCTCACAATGTACATACATGGTTCATAACCAAACATCGTATGAAGGAAGACATAAACATCTAAGCCCAACATAACTAAAACTCATGTGTGGTTCCTCCCAACCATAATAGTATCACAAGACCTCAAAGGCCTTAGCCATCCTTGTGTGTAACATCCAAAACTACCAACTAGATAGTTAGAGCTATCTTATGAGGGTGTTACTACTACAAAAGTAACTAACAATATCATAAGAACAAGAAGATCTAACATTCTAATCCATGAAAGTATATATACTCCAACTAGTAGTGAATCACATCATCTAACCATATGCAAAAACATCATAATAAAGGAATGTGTCAAATGAAAACTAACATCATCTAAACATGATATCCATACATTCTAATGAAAGCATAAATGAAAAGGAAACATACTCTAGAGAACATGAAATACCAAGGGAACATCAAGCATTGGTCTCAACTAGAAATAGACCATCCCTATACACCAATCCTTAGTAGTAGTATAGGTAGTTATGCCTCCCAACCACATGGTACCTGTAGGTCCACTTCTACCATGTTGATGGAGATAATGATCCAACCACAAAAACACATAGAAAAAATTCCATGGCTAACACTCATGACTCTAAGATCATGAGACAATGTAGTTACAACAAATCCTATTTAGACACTCTATGGGTCTATTATAAAGGGACTACAGTGGAGAGTAATATACTTTCTACTCCCAAGATAAACCTAGTATGGGAAATCCCTCAAGGTAATCCCCTGAAGGCCATCACACTAGTATAGAAATACTCTCAAGGTACTCCTTTGGAGACCATCACTGAGTGTTCTAGAATCAAATGGTAAGACACTCACACTCAGATAAATCATGTAGGCATCACATTTTAATTTCTTAGTTTTATTACCTAGATTATTTGTTTAGTTATCACTTACTTAGAAACTCCTTCACACCAACCTAGGAAATAGTTGTTGAGGTTGTGAGAGAAGCTCCTCCACTACCTACCCTACATACCCATGCTCATCACACAATGAGTTCCTATAGGCAATGCATATTCCCAACCCAACCCTAATAAACATAACTCTACTAGAATCACTTGGGAGTTTGGGTATTGAAAGAACTAACAAATGCATGCACACATGCTCATGTGTGGGTACACCAACTCCAAAAAGATCATAATAAATAAGGACAAGATGAAAACACAAGCATAAATACCAAGAATAACAAAATCATTCAACTGACCTAAATCTAGGAGCACAGATTCTACATGAATCCCAATCAATAATAAAATCAAATGTCATGACTCACTCCACCAACTTAAATCTATGAGTATGGATTCTACATGAATCCCAATGATGCAACCAAAATGGACAACACAAACTCACTCAACTAGCCTTGATTCGAGAGTATGGATTATACATGAATCCTAGAGTCCATGAAATAATAACAAGAGTTCAATCAGAAACAATAACACCAGGTACAAAATCTTTTAACCAAACACAAATTTGAGAGTACAAATGTGAAATGTATCCCAATGAAAACATAAAGATGTAATTATGGTTAGATTGAAATCCTATAGATAATCAAAATCCACGAACAACACCATGCCATGAAAACCTAAAAAAATTAGGCGGCTTGCAAATTGAGGTGAAAACATCAATAAACCCAACATTAACAAATATCAACAAAAAAATCTAATAAAAATAAGGTTTGAACACTGTATGCAAACACATCCAGTATAATAGTAAGAAACCCCAAACCTTCATCCCAAAAATTAGGAAAATTCTCATACCAGCCAACTGAGTAGAGCTAACAATCAAAAACAAAGGGGAACACTAGTTCTCAAGCTCCAACCAAATGGATACCAAAAACAAAAACATAAACAAAGCTGAAATAGTAAAATAGGAGAGCCCTACCTAACAATGAAAAGGGAAAATATGTGAACCTAGATAGTAAAATAAAGACCCTATAAAAACTATCAAAAACCATGATAATTCAAGGTCTCCTCTAGATGGATCCAATGAGCCTAACCTCGCGATGATCCCACAACCATAGCTCCCACAGTGAATAGAAAAATATTTCCTCTTAAAGAGGATTTAGAATTTTCTCTCAAATTTCTATTTCAAAAAGTGGTAGGTGAGGAATACAATTCCATTTTGGATGCTTATTCATTTTTTGAGTGAATAAAGGATTAGGGTAAATAACTAGATCACCTAGTTAAACCCTAAATCAACCCAAACAAAAATAGGCTATTCCAAGTTATTGGAATTTAACTATTGCATACATATCAAGAATTAAATTAAATAATATAAAGCCCAAAATTCCCTTAAACCAAAATCACAGAATTCCTTAACAACTTTCATGATAATTGCAAACCTCTAAATGCATAGACATGCTCACGAGTCTAATCACATAATGAAAATGAGTCTAAATTTATTAAATCATAGAAGGATTTAATTTAAGCAATTAAAAAGGATTGTCAACCATACAAGGACAACATTTCCAAGATATGAATAGTTGAATCACTAACTCCATGTGCCATTGCCAAGGACATAAATCATGCACACTAAACAAAACAATCAAGTTCAATTTCATGTAATAATATAGCCGAAGTGATAAATGCATTAAATTACATTAAATAACTATTTTGCATAAATTACCAAAATGAACAAGGTAATTATCCCCAATTTATGAAGAACACTTTGTACATCACTATGAGGGTATTGGACTTCCAACTAGAAGAGCATTTTAAGCAAACAAGGCATGCTATTTTGGACCCATTAGAGCTTCCAAATAAATTTGTCTCACTGTCGCCTAGTCTTTGGCTTCTATCTTAGCTAACCCTTGACTCTTAACATTGGTTTGGTGGGTCTCAAGATGTGAATAATTTTTTCTTGGAAGGTCAACACTTGGTCTCAGGTGTATTGGGGGATTCTTCCTCCAATGATTTTCTATGTTTAAATCGAGTGCAGTCTACTCTGTTACAAGCTAGAGTTGTCGTTGCACCAAAAGATCAACCTATCAATGCCCAATGCAACCACTAGACTTATAGAAAATAGGAGGTAGTTAAGCCATGTCATGAATCTCAAAGGGGAATGTTGGTGTTTATTCCAACAATCCCCACTCAGTGTTACATGAGGAGATTCAAACCTATGACCAAGCTTTGATACCACTTGTTACAACTAGAGTTTCTTGTTGCACCAAAATATTGACCTGTCAATGCTTGAAATAACCACTAGACTTATAGAACACAAGAGTTAATTAAGCCATGTCACAAATCCTAAAGGGGAATATTGGCAATTATTCCAACATACTTATGATGCTCTAGATTTTGGGTAGAATGTGGTAAATAGTGTTGTATCTTCTTCCACTTGGGGTGAGATTCATGGGTTGGGTTGGGAATCTTATCCTCAACCCTTTCCCAAATCTAGCTAGGGATGTGATGTTCGTGATGCAAATTCTTTGGCCTTGTGTGCTAATTTTGACTATGTAGCGATGGAGGAGTGAGATTTAGTTCCTTATAGTTTATCAATTTTTTGAAATTTTGATAACTTCTTGTTCTTTGCTCGATTTTGGTCTTGGATGAAGTATCAAATCCAACTTGTAAACATGGAACTTTAATTCCATTAACATAGTAATTTTATATATATCAATGCTTTAATATATTGTATTCAGTGAAGATTCTAGGTTTTCTTACTGATTCTTTCCTAGTTGAGCTCTTGAGTCAATTTTATTTTATAAATATATTCAGTGGCTTGTCCACTTTTGCCAAAAAAAAAATCCATAGCACATAAAAGATGAATCCAAAATGGACAATTCATTTCTAATAATTGAAGTATTTAATAATATTTTATTAAACAACATAAAAAGGAATTTTAAAAACATAATTGTACATGGTCAAAGACATGACTAACCATTGCTACATGAACCTAGTCCAGTGTAGTAGGATAATAATACATAGTGCAATCTTTGAAGTTTCTGAACACATCTCAAGGTAATCATGGAACAACATCATGATACCACACCAATCTTGGTAACCACTGGCACAAACCTTAGTGAAACCATCTAACAAATCATAATCTCATAAATTGCACAATCAAAGCAACCAATACAATACTATAAATCTAATCACCTAAAGGGTGTAGACCACTCGTGGTCCTAATCATGATCACTCACTAAGTAAGATCATCAAGGTTGTGTCCATCAGGATGACTTACAAAAATCAAATGGGACAGGCACTACATCATTCCCGCAAAAGACTAGGCTTACTCTTAGAAGCCTATAATCTATGAATAGAGAATAAACACACATCGAGTGTAAAATCAAAATTAAGCAATAGGAACAACTCAACAAGCTCTCCACAAGTCAAACCCAAATCACTCCAACATTCACAAACCTTCTTGTCAACCCCCAAATAGGTTATCCAAAAGACAATAGGTGTCACATTAACACAAGGTCCTTCAATAAGGAACTTCCCATGTGCTAGAGGAAAATCCATCTAGCCATAAAGTCAACACTACAAGGTATGGAAAAAACCACTCTACCTTGTCGATCGGTGCCCAAATAACATATGCACCTACCAAGTGACTAAAAAATATGATCAAACACTGCACACTTACAACAAGAGTTAGAATCATGGGGAATAACCATCCCAAAATTTCCAAGAATACTATCATGTCACACAAGAGCATCCTTGAATCCACATAAACTCACCCTTTGAACATATAGGGTGATGATTTACTAAAAAAATTGCACACTCCAATAGGATACTCACCACTACTGAAGACCAAGCATAGGAGCACTTAGTCTCTATGATACAAAAGATCAACTACTAGGAACTAGGGTTACTTAACCCAATCAGACAAGATATTACCTTTCTAGTAGGTTGCAAAGAATTTCATCAATGAAAAAAATTGTGTAATATCTTCATACCAACTCATAAGATGGTAACATGTGTCCAACAATACCATGTACCTTTAGCAACATCTTGGGAGTACTACATCTAACCTATTGCTAAACTCAAACTCTAGCCTCAAGTCAACTATCAATGAGCAACTTGAATAAGACAATCCTCTTGAAGGTACAAGATTAGGGAGGTAGAAACTATAGTGTATTAGAACTGACAGGGAGTCCCTCTCAACCTTTGCACTAAATCAACCCAAGATGCATTAGGGAAACTCACAATTCCACTAACCAACAAAATACTCATCCAACACTAACTGAGCTAGTGGAATAACTATGCTAGCCTACTTTCTCAAGAGAGGCAAGACTGTAGATGTGAAGAACCTCCTTATAGCAATATCGTGAGAATGCTCGAAATAACAGAATACCAAGTGATAGCAGAACTCAGAATGAATCTACTGATCGCAGGCCACTTCGAGGGGGTAACCTCCTTTGAGCAAGCTCAATACAATAAATTCGTCCGTACCCATCAAGGGCCTCAACCTATTCTTATATACTGGGTACGATCTAGAAAAGTAATACTACCTATGCATGTGGGATAATAAAATATACTCACGGGACGACTTACAAAGCATATGCGTCCAACAACACTACTCTAACAAAATAAACAGAAGGAACACACAGGTTCCCAACATCCCCTCTCCCTTAGAAAAAAGCTTTGTCCTCAAAGCTTAAGGTGTGGAAATTGTTGTTGAATCTGAAGAAGGGGTTCCCAGGTAGCATCCTCTGGTTGCATGCCATGCCACTGAATCAAGACCTCAGAGATGGAGCGAGAACGAAGCTGGCGAGTGCGCTGGTCAATGATTGCCACCGGCTCCAGGATAATGGATCCTTCCGTATCCATTTCAGGGAGAGTAGTTTGTGCTCTGACAGTGGTACCCAGAACTTTCTTTAGACAAGAAACATGAAAGACTGGATGAATGTGGGAAGAAGGAGGAAGTTCCAGTTTATAAGCAACTGAACCAATCTTCTGCAGAACCTTATAAGGCCCATAAAATTTTGGGGCCAGCTTATGACGCCCTTTCAGCTTTAGGGAGGATTGTTTGTATGGCTGTAGATGAAGAAAAACCATATCCCCAACTTGAAATGAGCGCTCAGAACGGTGTTGATCTGCTTGCTGTTTCATCCGATTACGGGCCATGTGAAGATTATCCTGTAAGGTACGAAGAATCTGATCCCTGCTGCGGAGAACTATGTCAACTGCCTGGACTGGTGAGCTGTTGGGAGTGTAGGGAAGGAGCACTAGAGGTGCCTGACCATAGACTGCTTCATATGGAGTCATTTTAGAGGCAGTGTGGTAAGAGGTATTGTACCACCATTCAGCTAAAGGGAGCCACTTGGCCCACTGATGTTGCTGCTCGGAAGTGAAGCAACGAAGATAAGTTTCCAAGCATTTATTGACAATTTCAGTTTGACCATCAGTTTGTGGGTGATAGCCCGAACTCATCTTCAGTTTGGTGCCAGTTTTCTGAAACAGTTCAGTCCAAAAATGACTGGTAAAAGTTGCATCACGATCAGAGACAATGGAAGAAGGGAGTCCATGAAGACGAAATATCTGGTCCATGAAGATTTGTGCAACAGAGGAGGCAGTATAGGGGTGGCTGAGGGCACAAAAATGACTATATTTTGAGAGACGATCAACCACAACCAAGATCACTGTCTTGCCACCGGATTTAGGAAGCCCTTCAATGAAATCCATAGAAATATCAGTCCAAATCTGTGTAGGGATGGGCAATGGTTCGAGCAAGCCAGGAAGGTGGGTCGTTTCACCCTTGTGGCATTGGCAAGTATCACATTCAGCCACCATCTGTTGAATCGTCTGTTTCATCCCTTTCCAAAAGAAGTTTCTCCTTGCTCGCTCATAAGTTTTGAGGAAGCCTGAGTGCCCTGCTGAAGGAGAAGCATGGAGTTCATAAAAAATAGCCTGATGTAGAGCTGGGTTCTGAGGAAGCACTAGCCGACCCTTGTATCGAAGAGAAGCACCATCCCAAGAGTAATGTGGTATAGCAGAAGGATTATTGGCTAGCTGGTGAATGATTTGAGATAAAGAAGAGTCACTATCATAGCCCTGCTGAACAGACGCTAACCAATTGGGAATGGGCATAGAAATAGCGGAAAGGGAAGCTTGATTATCAAATGTGTGAGAAAGAGCATCTGCCACAATATTCTCCTTACCCTTCTTGTAGGTGATCTCATAATCATACCCCATGAGTTTGCTGACCCATTTCTGTTGTGTAGGAGAGGATACCCGTTGTTCCAGGAAGTATTTCAGACTTTGGTGATCGGTTCTGATGCAAAAATGACTCCCTAAGAGGTATGGCCGCCACTTCTGTACAGCATGCAAAATAGCCATCATTTCTTTTTAATAAGTAGAGAGGGCTAGATTCTTACCAGAGAGGGCTTTGCTAGTGAACGCAATAGGATGGTCATCTTGCAGGAGAACAGCACCCAATCCATTGCTGCAAGCATCACTCTCAATAGTGAAGGGTTTGGAAAAATCTGGCATCGCGAGAACAGGTGTACTGCACATAGCCTGTTTCAGTTGTTCAAATGCAGTCTCAGCAACAGGGGTCCAGGAGAAGGCATCCTTTTTTAACAGAGCTGTCAATGGTGCTGCAATTTTCCCGTAATCTTTGACAAACTTGCGGTAGTAGCCAGTCAACCCCAAAAAACCCCGAAGGCTCTTGAGAGTTTTAGGATGTGGCCAAGTTTTCATGGCATCTATTTTTGTAGGATCCACCCGCACTCCATGGTGTGCAACAATATGCCCGAGATACTCCACTTCCTCCTGGCCAAACACACATTTAGATAGTTTTGCACAGAGTTGATGATCAGAGAGAAGTTGCAAGACAAGCTCCAGATGATGGAGATGCTCAACCCAAGTTTTGCTATATATGAGGATATCATCAAAGAAGACTAGAATGAATTTCCAGAGGTATGGTCGAAATATGTTATTCATCACTGCCTGAAATGTTGAAGGAGCATTCGTGAGGCCGAAGGGCATGACTAAAAATTCATAGTGACCATCATGTGTGCGGAAGGCAGTTTTAGGTATATCCTCCTCATGAACCCGAATTTGATGATACCCAGAACGAAGATCTAACTTGGAGAAAAAATGAGCCCCATGAAGTTCATTAAGAAGTTCATCAACAACTGGAATGGGAAACTTGTCCTTTATAGTGAGATGATTAAGTGCTCGGAAATCAATGCAGAGTCGCCATGACCCATCTTTTTTGCGAACAAGCAGAACTGGAGAAGAAAAGGAACTGGTACTAGGGCGAATAATACCTTGCTTCAGTAAGTCACGGACAAGTATCTCAATTTCGGTCTTCTGATGAAATGGGTAGCGGTAGGGCCTGATGTTGGGCGGAACACTGCCAGGAAGGAGCTGAATACGGTGGTCCTCTGGACGAGAAGGAGGTAATCCCACAGGTTCAGCAAATATACCAGAATACTTGTCCAAAATGTGTTGGAGATCGGCAGGAGTGCTAGAGACTGCTGATGGCTGCATCTGAATGGAATGGAGCTGAGCGATGACACCATGTGAATTCTTCTTAAGAAGTTTTTCCATACGGTGTGAACTGATGATGCTGAGAGACCCTGGTTGTAAGCCTTTCAAAGTGTGTTGGTGCCCCTCGGCTGAAAACTGCATCCAAAGTTCAGCAAAATCCCAGAGAATGGGGCCAAGAGTGCGTAACCATTGGGCACCCAAAACCACATCACAGCCACCTAAGGGTAAGGCAAACATGTCAGAGCGCATGTTATAATCTCCAATAGAGAGACGCACATTACGACATTTCCCTTTACAAGGTAAAGTGCCCCCATTGGCAATCATGACTTCAAAGCTAGAGCAGGGATGGATAAAGCAATCAGCCTGTTTGGCTATTCGTGGATCAATGAAGTTATGAGTGCTACCAGAATCAATGAGTATAGTAAGAGGGATCTTCTTGAAGAAACCCTGGACCTGCATGGTTTGTGGAGTAGTGACTCCTGCCAAAGCATGGACAGATATCTCTGGTGGAGCTTCTGGTGAAGGAGGTTTAGGCTGGTGAGGCTCAACCTCATCATCCACTGTTTCCTGAGCATCTACATATTCTTCCAGTTCCGGTGGAGAATCCACATCCAAGAGATAGAGCTTTTGCTGAACACATCTATGGCCCCGAGACCATTTCTCATCACAATTATAACAAAGCCCTTTGTCTCGCCTGACTCGCATCTCTGTTTCAGACAAGTGCTTGATTGGAGTAGTTCTGGGAGCTGGTATGACTAGAGGGTTGTGAGAACCTGTATTTTTGAATGGAACAAAATTAGATCTGGAGCGTTGTAGAGCACTAATCTTGTCTTCCGCTAACTTAGCCAACCCAAGGGCTTCCATCATTGTAGTAGGTCGAAACATTTTGACTTCTGAGCGAAGTGCATCCTTCAGACCACTGACAAAACAACTACGGAAGAATTCATCAGACAAGCCCTCTGTGTGATTAGCTAATTTTTCAAACTCTGTCTGGTATTCTCTTACAGTGCCTGTTTGACGCAGTTTAGTGAGTGCTCCTGTGAAATCATCAAAGGAACTAGGGCCAAAGCGCTCCAAAATGAGGGTGCACAATTCGCTCCACGTTGGGCCTACATTAGCCTTGATGTACCAACGGAACCATTGAAGAGCTTCATGTTCCAAATGAAAAGATGCAAGGGGGACTTTGTGGTTATCCAAAGTATTATGCAAGCTGAAATACTGCTCTGCCCTATAGATCCATCCAGTCGGATCAGAACCATCGAAGCGTGGAAAATCAAGCTTTGGTCCACGGAAATTGCCAGAAGAGGACCCAGTATCTCCTGAATGGTTTCGGCTCATGGCTGACTGCTGAAAGTTAAGACCCAAAATTTTGTCATCCAGATCTTGAAGTTTGGTTTTGAGGGATGCAATTTCCTCTTCCATGATTTTTGCTCCTGTACGCGTAACAACCATAAAACAAGGTTTTTTTTTTTTTTTTTTTTTTTTTTTTTTTTTTTTTTTGGAATGGGTAGAAGATGAGAAACAAAAACTTTTTTAGTTACGGCAAACTTGGATTTGGGTAAAACTCATATAGGAAATGGGTGTTCTTAGAAAAATTCACTCACAGACAGAACAACTGAAAAGAGTTATTGCAATAACAAGAGATATTAGAAGTGAGAGGAACCTGAAGGTCACGACAGAAAAAAAAAATTTGATGTAATTTCCACCCAGCGAGCCCAAGAGAGTGCTCTGATACCAGATGTGAAGAACCTCCTTATAGCAATATCGTAAGAATGCTCGAAATAACAGAATACCAAGTGATAGCAGAACTCAGAATGAATCTACTGATCGCAGGCCACTTCGAGGGGGTAACCTCCTTTGAGCAAGCTCAATACAATAAATTCGTCCGTACCCATCAAGGGCCTCAACCTATTCTTATATACTGGGTACGATCTAGAAAAGTAATACTACCTATGCATGTGGGATAATAAAATATAATCACGGGACGACTTACAAAGCATATGCGTCCAACAACACTACTCTAACAAAATAAACAGAAGGAACACACAGGTTCCTAACAGTAGAGATGCACCAAAGTCAATCTCCAAAAGGAGGATATAGACTCACCAAAAGGACTGAGTTACTCCCAAATGACCAAGGCAATATCAACCTTAAGCAAGGAACACTCACAATATATACTTCATCTCACAAAGGCAAATTGGTGTTATAGGGAACACACAAACCCAAGCATGAATCCCAACTAAGTACCTAGTACATTATGAAGTTTATTAAATCCTCCTTTAAGAATAATATGAAGGGTTAAACTTCTCCAATGACCATAAATATGATATGTCATGATTGAATTGGCCTCTGCTCGATAAAGGGTACTTAGAACATCAATCTACATCTTTTGAAGTCCAAAAGAGGTTTCGGTTGGTCCCCAAGAAACATTTTGAAATATCAAATTGTCACACAAGGTTTCTCACATAACCAGGCAAGACAATACAATGTTCTAGACAAGAAAATGCATGACAACTTGTTTACTCACACAAAATTTCAAATCAACACAAAATTTTCCTTCACTTTGGAGGCCATAACTTTCATGTCCAAACTCAGATTAGCTCCATTCAAAATGAGATAGAAAGATATGGATGAGACATACAACATGATGGATTTTAGAGAGTCCTAAGACCTAAGATTCTAAATCACCACTTAATATTAAAGATCATAGGAAAAATTAGACAGTTTTAGTTACCAAGACAAGCATTAGATGCAATATCCAAAACAACCAAAGAGAAGACATATTGTCCAAAATGGCATAAGACATGAAATGAAAGGTAATTAACACATTGAAACCATAATTAATTCTATTTCATAATTTTTTTAGTTAATTATAATACAATCATTAATGCACAATGAAACTGAAAGGTTTTTGAAGCAAGGGTTCAAGAGCCACTTACCATAAAACAAGTACATATATTTCCAAATTTCTTTGTAGAATACATTATGTTTAATCATCATTTAAACCATCCAATCATACTAACTTTTTTATCTCAATCACAAACATGCTAGTATGTTCTGTATGATATTATCCCTTGTACATGCTACTAGAGGTTCGAGATGAACATGATAGAGTCACAACACAAGACTAGCCAGTAGTAGAAAACTTGTAGAATAGTTACCAAGAGAGAAAATCAAAATGTTAGATTGTGGTGACAGATCAGGAAAGTATTGTAAATACTACATGGGGTAAAAAAAATTTTGGGCCCTATTTTATCAGGATTTTTGGTTGACATGTAATTATTAATTATGACCCTAAAGTGGTTAGAATACTTGTATAAAAGGGCTCAGGGTTTGGGATTGTTTCATAAGGTGTGATGCAAAATTGGTTCTTGTGGTAGTATTGAGCTATAAGGGATTACAAATTGTAATCAAGTTGTAATTACTGGATCATAAAAATATTGGACTTGCCGTTTGGTGGATGTAGCCCAAAGATTGGGTGAACCATGTTAAATCTTAGTGCCTTGTGTTCTTTTCTATGTGTTCTATTATTTTCTGTTATTAGTTATGTTTGCATGTAATTGTTATTTTTGTTTGTGGTTTAATCATAACAAGTGGTAACAAAGCCTAGTTATTTTTTTAGTTATTCTCTACAAGAAAGTTTCATGGTTGAGTGGGAGCAATGGAAGATGAGGATAAGCTAAGGGTTGATAGGTTTAATGGGAAGAACTTCCAATTTATGAAAGCCATTGGAAGGAAAAGCCAAGAATCATTGATCTATGTCAAATGATGAATGGAATCTTTTGGATAGAAAGACACTTGGAAGCATTTGATTATACCTGAAAACATCAGTGGCAATTAATATTACAAAAGAAAAGACAATGTAAGAATTGATGAAAACCCTAGTGACACTATATGAAAAGCCCTCTGCTTCAAACAAGGTATTTCTCATTAATAATTTATTTAATATGAAAATGGCAGAAGGTGGATCTATTATAGATCATTTAAATGAGTTTAATACTATTACTAGTCAGTTATCTTCTATGGGTATCAATACTGAAGAAGAAATTAGGGCTCTCTTGATTTTGTGTTCTTTTCTTGAAAGCTAGAATGGCTTGGTAATGGCTATGAGTAATTATGTTCCTGGATTTAGTACCCTAAAATATGATGATGTAATTAGTGTTATTTTGAGTGAGGAAACTCATAGGAAAACCTTAGGTGGATCTACATTAGGAAGTGCTTTGAATGCACAAAGCAGGTGTAGAACGACTGAGAGAGGAAGTAATTTTGGAAATTGTGGGAAATCAAGAGGAAAGTCATAGGGGAGGAGGTCTCAATCGAGAGGATCAAACGATTGTTGGTATTGTAGGAAACTAGGGCACACAAAAATTTTTTGCTAGAATCAAAAGAAAAATGAAGGAGAACAATCAGATGGAGACAAGGAGGCAAATGTGGTAAGTAACAAATCTGAAAAGGATGCTTTGCTTCTATCTTTAGAAAGTGTTGATGATTCATAGGTTTTAGATTTTAGTGCTTCATTTCATGCTACACCTCATAGAGGTTATTTCATTGATTATGTCCAAGGGGATTTTGGGATTGTTTATTTGGGGGATAATGAACCCTGTCATATTGTTGTAAAGGGAAAAATTAAGATTAAGTTGTAGAATGGGAATCATTGGCTACTACATGAGGTAAGACATGTTCCAAGGCTAAGTAGGAATTAAATTTTAGCAAGGCAACTTGGGGATGAGGGTTGTGTTGTTACTTTTAATGAAAAAAATTGGAAGGTTTCAAAAGGTTCCCTTGTAGTAGCAAAAGGTGTGAAAGTAGGCATCTTATATCTTTGTACAATTCATATCATTTCTTCTACTTTAATTGTTTCAGAGAAAAATTAATGTTCAGGAACAATTGTTGTTGTTAAGTAGGGAGAATAAAAAGCTGTTGTAGATTCTGATACATCGTTGTGGCACAATAGACTTGGGCACATGAGTGAGAAAGGTATGAAAGTACTTCATTCAAAGAAAGTTTTATCAGGTCTAAAATGTTTTAATATGGATTTATGTGAAAGTTGTGTATATGGAAAAAAAAAGAGAGTTAGTTTTGCAAAGACTAGGAAGGAAAATAAAAGGGAGAAATTAGAGCTTGTGCATATCGATGTATGGGGACAGCTCAGATATCTTGCCTTGGTGGCTCTCATTACTATGTTACATTTATTGATGATACAACTAGAAAAATATGGGTTTATTTCCTTAGAAAAAAATCTGATGTATTTCAAACTTTTAAGAAATGGAAATGCTTGGTTGAAAATGAGACTAGTAAAAAATTGAAATGTCTCAGATTTGATAATGGTGGTGAGTATTGTAGTCATGAATTTGAAGATTATTTCTCTACTAATGGTATTCATAGATAGAAAATTGTTCCAAGGACTCCACAGGAAAATGGAGTGGCTGACCACATGAATAGGACTATAATGGAGCGCGCAAGGAGCATGAGGTTGCATGCTAGGTTTCCCTTACACATGTGGGTGGAGGTTGTCAATACTATTGTATATTTGATTAATAGAGATTCATCTATTCCTTTGGGATGTGGTATTCTAGAGGAGGCATGGACTAGTCAGAAGGTGAGTTATTCTTTTCTCAAAACCTTCTATTGTGAAGCATATGCTCACATAGATTTTGAAAAATAGAACCAAGCTAGAAGCTAAGTCAAAGAAATGTGTAGTTTTTGGATATGATATTAATGAATTTGGTTATAGGCTTTGGGATTTTGAAAATCATAAAATTGTAAGAAGCAAGGATGTCATATTCAATGAGAAAGTGTTGTACAAAGATCTATTGCAGCAACATGAGAAGAAAGAAGATGATTATGTAGTGTTGGATGATACTCCAAAAGCTGATGTTCCAACCATTCCTCATGATGTGCAACAAAAAATACCATATACAATGGAGTAAATGTTAGACGATCAACAAGAAAAATTAGACCTCCAGAAAGATTCTCTCCCTCTTTGTATTCTATTTTACTTACTAATGCTGGTGAATCTAAAAGTTATGACGAAGCTATGTAGGTGGATACTAAGATTCAGTGGGAGTCTACAATGAAAGATGAAATGGACTCTTTTCTAAAGAATAAGACATGGGATTTGTGGAAGTTGTCTACAGGCAAAAAGGCTTTATAGAATAAGTGGGTTTATAGGTTGAAAGAAGAGGATGGAGCTAAGAAAATATTTAAAGCTAGGTTAGTTGTAAAAGGATTTGCATAGAAAAAGGGAATTGATTTTGATGAGATATTTTCTCTTGTTATTAAAATTACTTCTATCCATATTGTTTTAAGTCTAGTGGCTATTGAAGATTTGCATTTAGATTAGCTAGATTTTAAAACAACCTTCCTTCATGGTGATTTGGATGAAGAGATATATATGGCTTAGCCATAGGGATTTGTGGTCAAAGGTAAGGAGAACTTAGTGTGCAAATTGAAGAAAAGTTTATATAGCTTGAAGCAAGCACCTCGGTAATGGTATCTGAAATTTGACAATTTTATGCATGAGCATAGTTATAGTAGGTGTCATTCAAATCATTGTGTCTACTTTAAAAGGTTGGATGATGATAGCTACATTATTCTATGTTTATATGTTGATGATATGCTTGTAGATGGGTCTAACATGGATCACATTAAGGGGCTGAAATGCCAATTAACACATGTATTTGCTATGAAGGATTTGGCGGCAGCAAAACAAATCCTTGGTATGAAGATCTGTAGAGATAGGAAAAATAGAATATTGATGCTATCTTAGGATGATTATGTTGAGAAGGTGTTGCAACATTTCTCTATGGAGAATGCTAAAGATGTCAGCACACCTTTACCTAGTCATTTGAAGTTGACTAAAGAGATGTCTCCCAAGACACAGGAAGAGGAGGATAAGATTTCCAAGGTACCCTATGCTTCAACTGTAGAAAGCTTGATGTATGCTATGGTATGTACTAGGCCAAATATTGCACATGTAGTGGGAATTGTTAGCAAGTATATGAGTCATCCAAGAATTGAGCATTGAAATGCAGTCAAGTGGATTCTCTAATATTTGAGAGGAACATCTACTAAGTTTTTACATTTTTGGGGCTCTACTACTAATTTACAGGGCTATGTTGACTAAGATTTGGTAAGGGATATTCATACCAGGAGGAGTACTATAGGTTACATCTTTACTGTTGGTGAGACAACTGTGAGCTAGGTTTCTAGGTTACAAGAGGTTAATGCTTTATCCACTATAGAGGAAAAGTATGTAGCTACTATAGAGGTAGCTAGGGAGATGATATGGCTTTAGTTCTTCTTGCAAGAATTGGGACATCCTCAGAAGGATAATTATTTGTTCATAGATAGTCAAAGTACCATTCATCTTGCAAAGAATTCAGCTCTACATTCAAAGACCAAACACATACAATTGCAGTACCATTTCATTCGATCAGTTTTGGAGGATGGATAGTTAAAGCTAGAGAAGATACATACTAATGACAATCCAACAGATATGTTGACAAAGGTAGTAACAAGGGAGAAGTTAAACTCCTCTTCAGCTTCAGTTGGTCTTCTAGAATGAATATGAATAAAAGAACAATAGAGTCTAGGGTGGTTTGATCCAGTGGGAGCCCATGTGGTAGTGGTATTGCTATAGGATCAATCTCCAAGTGGGAGATTTTTGTTTAGTATGGAGCCTGATTAGTCCCTAATTGGAAGATTGTTGAATTATGGATACTGATTAGGAAAGTACTATACATACTTCATAAATTTGTTGGGGTTCAGGGCATCACCCCAAAAAAATAAATTTGGGCCCTATTTTATCAAGATTTTGGGCCGACATGTAATTATTAATTATAACCCTAAAGTGGTTAAAATAATTGTATCAAAGGGCTTAGGGTTAGGGATTGTTTCGTAAGGTGTGATGCAAAATTGGTTCTTGCAGCAGTATTGAGCTGTAAGGGATTACAGATTGTAATCAAGTTGTAATCACTAGATCATAAAAATATTGGACTTGCTATTTGGTGGATGTAGCCCAGGGATTGGGTGAACCATGTTAAATCTTGGTGCCTTGTGTTCTTTTCTATGTGTTTTATTATTATTTTTTATTGGTTATATTTGCATGTAATTGTTATTTCTATCTATGGTTTAATCCTAACACAAAAAGCCCAAATGGGGAGATTGTCAACTCTAACATTAAATCACAAAAGTGCTTATTTCAACAATAAGTCAAGTGTGACAATAGCCACAAAGAGAGTGATAGAGAAATTTTATGACTATTCAAAGAGAGGAAAAAACTAAAAACCAATGCTAGCCCAACAACATGAGGAAAGTACCTCCAACTAAATAAAATAAGGCATCAATCAAATCACATTACATGGGGTGATTGAGAATAGTCACACAAGAGGGATAAATCACCACACAATACTAAGGAATACATCATCCTAGCAACATTAGAGAACACACTCACACACATCAAGATATATACCAACAATAACCTCTTGCACATATAGACTACCATAATTTCCTTAATTATTTTCCATGTAATGCAACATTTAGATATCTATCAATTTTAATACAATTTCCATAAGCTCAAGAAGAAATCAATTTGGGGACTTAAGTCATTAACCCAAAGGATATAATATAACACCTACTTCTTTGTAATTATTCACAATATAAACTCATTTTTCAATGCAAAGAAACATTTCATTACTATATTGACATAATATAGAATCACCAATAAGATTCATTTATTTACTTACAAATAAGAGAAAATAGGGAAAACAATGTACCTTACTCCACAAGGAGAAACAAAAAGAGGCACTCAAAGACAACACATGGACACCAATCAATGGCTCCATCCAAGATGTCACACAAAAAACCTACCATACTAAGGCACATTGATTTCATCTACCAAACAAGGAAAGAATCACTTCCTTCTACTCCTATTTCTCTAGTTGTATCTACTGGAAAAGAAAGTCCAACACAAGTAGATACCTAAGCAACAAAGATCACAAGCTCTCAAGAGGAACTCAAACTTAGAAATTCATAGCATCAACCATATGAGAAACATATATACAAAGATCTCAATGTTTGAACATGGGTTCTTATACCAGATGTAATGCCTTGCCTGAAGATCCTTGGAACACAAGCATAAAACATGCACTAAATAATTTTGTCTAAAGATAAGTTACTTAACAAAAACATAAAGTAACCAAGTGCAAGATGAAACATCAACAAGATGATAAGAATAGGGAACATGGAAAGACCCACATGTTCACCTACACTAGTGGAAGTCTTTCAACTACTTCTAAAGGTCTCCAAGCTCAAAACTACAACTCACAAACCAAAGATCAAACAATTCATGAGAATTTTTTCTCCTCAAACCAAAAGTAAAAATCTCCTAGCATGGTTAGATATACAAGTTCATATCCACTAATCATATCATAATCAAGAATCACAAGTAGAGACCAACAACAATCATTTAGAAGATGAGGGCTTAAAGTTACATCCACTCATCTACTAGACACCATGTTGAAAGATAATGCTAACTCCTAAAATTTGGCTAAGTCTATATTTCTAAAGCCTTGAAATTTCCAAGAATCTTTATCTTAACTTGGAGAGGTCCAGAACCTATCTCAAATGAATCATCACATATAGTAAAATATATCTTAAGTATAAAGAATTAAATATATGTCAACTTATACTTAATCAATATATTTTGAACCCTATAGAAAAACTATTAAACTAGAAAGGTGTGTAATCCTAAAGGGTACCCAAAAAAACCTTCAAATCTCAACTAAAAAGTTTGGAGATAGGTGTTGTTTTCCCAAGTAGGTTTTTGCAAGAAATCAAACTACATTTTACTATAGTTAGGTGATATTTCTTACTATAGCTAGGTCATACTTCTTACTATAGCTAGGCGATACTTCACTAGTATCATATGATATTTCTCACTACTATGATGTAATACTTTTTTTTGTATCACCTAGGTTCAAAATGAAAAGACAAAACACTAAGTCTAGAAGGAAAAAAAGGTAAGAAACTCCACATCGGGGAGTGTTGGAACCACTAAAGTTGAGAGAACATCACTTGAAAGCATGAAATACAATATGGAAATAAAATTATCCATCTAATCCATAACAACATATGAAGGAACATGCAAAAGGAAACATCACAATGTACATACATGATTCGTAACCAAAAATCATATGAAGGAAAACATAAATATCTAAGCACCAATACAACTAAAAATAGTGTGCAGTTCCTCCCAACCATAATAGAATCATGAGACCTCAAAGGCACTAGCCATCCCCAACATGTAACATCCCAAACTACCAAATCGATAGTCAAAGTTGTCCTATGAGGGTATTAATACTACAAAAATAACTAACTTCATAAGAACAAGAAGATCTAACATGCTAATCCATCAAAACATATATACTCCACCTAGTAGTGAATCACATCATCTAATCATATGCTAAAACATCATAATAAAGGAATACATTGAATGAAAACTAACATCATCTAAACATGATATCCTTACATTCCAATAAAAACATAAATCACAAGGAAACAAACTCCAAAAAATAAAAAATACCAAGTGAACATCAAGCATCGGTCTCAACTAGAAATAGATAGTCTATGTACACTAGTCCCTAGCTGTGGTATAGGTAGCTATGCATCCCAACCACATGGTACCCATAGGCCCACTCCCATCATGCTAATAGAGATAGTGATCTAACCACAAACACATATAAAACAACATCCATGGCTAACACTCACACCATAAAATAAAGAGGACTAAAACCAAGATCATGAAATAATGTAATTACAATAGATTTTGGTCAGATGCTCTATGGTTCAACTATGTAGGGACTATAATGCAGAGCAATATGCTTGGTACTCCAAAACTAAACCTAGTCTAGAAACTCTCTCAAGGTACTCCCTTGAAGGCCATCACACTAGTATAGAAACACTCTCAAGGTACTCCCTTGGAGGCCATCACCAAGTGTTCTTAAAATTAAACCATAAGACACTCGCCCTCAGATAAATTGTACAGGCATCACATTTTAATAATTGTAGTTTAACTTTAATTATGACTTACTTAGAAACTCCTTCATGACACCTTGGGAAATAGTCAACAAGGTTGCAAGAGAAGCCCCTCCATTGCCTACCCTACATACCCATGCTCATCACATGATGAGTGCCCATAGGCAATGCATATTCCCAACTTAACCCTAATGAACATAACTCTATCTAAATCACCCAAGAGTTTGGGTCTCACAAGAACCAACAAATGCACATGGGCGTGCTCATGTGTGGGAACACCAACTTCATGAAGATCATAATAAACAAGGGTTGGATGAGAACACAAGAAAAAATACCAAGTATCACAAAATCACTCAACCGACCTAAATTCGAGAGCATAGATTCTACACAAATCCCAATGAACAATAAAACTAAATGTCATGACTCACTCCACTAGCCTAAATCTAGAAGTATGGATTATACATGAATCCTAATGATGCAACCAAACTAAACATCATGAACTCACTCAACTGGCCTCAATTTGGGAGTATGGATTCTACACAAATCCTAGTGTCCATGTAATAACAACAAGAGTTTGATCAGAAACAATAACACTTGGTACAAAATCACTCAATCGAACACAAAGTCTGGAGTATGAATGCAACATGCATCCCAATGCAAACATAAAGATTCAACCATGGTTGGATTGAAATCCTATGGATAATCAATAACCACAACCAACACCATGCTAAGAAAACTTGAGAAAATTAGGCAACACATAAATTGAGGTGAAAACCTTAAAAAACCCAATGTTGGCAAAAATAAATGAAAATAAAATCCATTCTACACTTAGGTAAACAAGCCACAGAAATCCAATAAAAATTAGGTTTGAACACTATATGCAAAAACATCAAGCATAATGGTGCGAAACCCCAAATCCCCATCCTAAAAATGAGGGAAATGCTCATACCCAACCAACTGGGTAGAGATAGCAATCAAAAATGGAGGGGAAAACTAGTTCTTAACCTTCAACCAAATGACTACCAAAAATAGAAGCATAAACAGAGCTGAAACAATAAAATAGGAGAGCCCTACTTGACATCAAAAAGGGAAAATATAGGAACTTGGATAGTAAAATAAAAACCTCATAGAAATTGTCAAAAATCATGGCAATGGAAGGTCTCCCTAAGCTGGATCTAATGAGACCAACCTCGTGACAATCTCACGCTTGTATCCCCCACAATGAACAAAACAAAATTTCCTCTTGAAGAGGATTTGGAATTTTCTCATAAATTTCTATTTCAAAAAGTGAGAAATTCGGAATAAAATTCTATTTTGGACACCTATTCACTTTTTGAGTAAATAAAGGATTAGGGTAAATAACCAAGTCACCTAGTTAAACCCTAAATCAACCCAAACAAAAATAGGCTATTCCAAGTAATTGGAATTCAACTATGACAAAGCTGTTGAGAATTAAATAAAATAAGATAAAGCCAAAAATTCCCTTAAACCAAAATCACATAATTCTTTGATAACTTTTGCGATAATTGCGAACCTCTAAATAGATGAAAACACTCATGGATCTAATCACATAATGAAAATGAGTCTATATTTATTAAATCACTAGAGGATTTAATTTAAACAATTAAATATGTTATGTCAACCATAGAGGGACGACATTGGCTAGATATGAACAATTGAATCACTAACTCCATGTGCGACTACCAAGGACATAAATCCTTCACACTAAAAAACACAATCAAGTGCAATTGCATATAATAATATAGCCTAAGTGCTAAATGCATTAAATTACATTAAATAACCATTTTACATAAATTACCAAAATGAACAAAGTAATTATTTGTAGCACATAACCAATGAATCTAACATGGATAATTCATTTCTAATAATTTAAGGATTTAGTAATGGTTGATTAAACAACATAAAAATGCACTTAAAAGAAATAACTGAACATGGTTAAATACATGACTAACCACTTCTATAGGAACCTAGTCTAGTGTAGCAAGATAATAATACATAGTGCAATCTCTACACACATCTCAAGGTAATTATAGAACACCTTCATGATACTACACCAATCTTGGCAACCACTAGCACAAACTTCAATGAAAGCATCTAACACATCATAATCTCATAAATTAGCTATAAGCATAATCAAAGCAACTAACACAATAACATAAATCTAATTTCCTCCAGGGTGTAGACCACTCATGGTCCCAATCATGATCACTCACTAGGCAAGATCATCAAGGTTGCATCCATCAGAATGACTTACAAAAATAAAATGGGAGAGGCACTACACTTGCTCCTATTTCTTCTGTAATGTGTTTTTCCTTAGTTGAACTTTGAGCGACTAAATCTTGCTTCCTGCAAATCAATGAGATCATAGCGAATCCTAAACTAAAATAACATCCTAATGTGCTTTTCTAGTCTTTTACACTTTTGACCCAATCAAAATCAGTATATCCATGTAACTCTAAGCTTGTATTCTCATATTTAAGGTAATTCCCAATAGTTCCTTGAAGATATCTTAATATATTCTTTAAAGCAACAAGATGTACTTCTCGAGGTTCATAATTGAACTGACTCAATTCATTCACAACATAGCAGATATCTGGTTTAGTATTCACAAGGTACATTTAAGACCCAATTATATGTTTGTATAGGGATTTATAAGTCTATGTTTAAAATTTCCTTCCTTTAGCTTGTGTAAAGAGATTCATGATAATAATTCCAAAAAGGATTCCTTTGCTTCTCGTAGGTTCTAATTTTGTCCTTTTCTCCTTAGGTACATGAACATGCATAGGACATCCAAATATCCTCAAATGACCAATGTTAGGTTTCATACTTGAAAAGGATTCTTTAGGAGTATTGGTGCCCAGATGTCAATGAGGACATCTATTTTGAATATACACTATTGTATTAGATGCTTCAGCCCAAAATGATATGCTCAAGTTTTGATTATATATCATAGCACTAGCAACTTCTAGAATAGTTCTATTTTTCCTTTCAACAATTCCATTCTATTGTGGGTTGTAGGGAAATATAAACTCCCTCTTAATCCCAAAAAGTTTGTACAATTCTTTAAATATTTGAGAAGTGTATTCTTTCCCATGATCTATTCTTAGAATATTAATTTTCTTTCTTGAGGATTTTTCAGTGATAGTTTTTAATTCTTTGAATTTAGAAAGAATATCTTTAGATTATTTGCACTTAAGGAAGTATATCCATGTTTTCCTCAAAAATTCATTAAAAAATCACACAGTACAAAAAACCTCCTAAGGATGGTATTGACATGGGTCTACATATATAGGTCAAAGTGTACTAGTTCTAACACATCTTTAGTTTTTCTCAAACTATGAAGAAATGATTCCCTAGGCACAACCTTTACAAAATTCTTTTTGAATTTGATTTAACTTGTGCATTCCAATTACCAACTTCCCCATAGATGTTAGGTCACAAAATTTGATATTAGATAATCTTTGATGCCATATTTCATTTGAATCTAAGGTTTCATGAACAAGTGCATGATTTGTCTTAGTGCAAAGCTCATATAGGAGTCCTTGTCTTACTCCTATAGTTTGAGCCTTCTTTATAGTTGAATTATTTTCCCATGCTAGTACTTTATCTTCCATGAAAGTAATTCTATAACCATCATATTCAAGTGCTGATATAGATATTAAGTTCCTTTTAATACTTGGAACATATAGAACTCCAAAAAGATGAATAGATTTTCCTAATTTTAATTTAATGGTGCAGGTCTTAATTCCTTTTATGGAATGTGTTGAATCATCCCCAATTTTAACTTATTCATTTGTTTCTATTTGCATGATTTCTAGATTATCTTGATATCTAGTGATGTGTCTTGATATCGATTACATATATTGTCTAATCAAAGCTACAAAGTTTAACAAGAAAAAATATAGAAAGAACAAGGACTACAAGAAAAAAGGGAAGAAGTTATGGTACATTACCAAGGAAGAGTGCACCAAGTTAGGCACAAAAGATGAAAGGAGTGCAAGAAGTGTAGGTTATCATTAGAGAAGATCCTAATGAAGAAATATATGACAAAAAAAAAAATCCTTTATTTATCATATTAGTAAGATTAATACATGGATTATTAATAGTTCATGTTTACATCACATGACCAGAAATACAAGAAAGTTTAATAAACATGAGGAATATGATGGTGTAACTATTAAACTTGGGAATTATGCTCCATGTCCTATGAAAGATAGATATACATTGATGCCAAATGATAAAATCAGATGTGATGATGCATACTGGGTTCAAGGATGAAAGTATAATCTATTGAGTTTTTCTTAGTGGTATAATCTAGGTCAAAAGCTATAATTTCATAATAAAAAAGAAAAGGTCTATGCTCACAATGGAAATCTAATTGGTACTAGAGAAAAAAGAAGAGGTAAACTATTTTACCTTGATTCTACTATCAGTACATGTCTATTTGCAAAATTTGGAGATGTGTAGTTGTGGCACAAGAGATAATATCATATTAAATTGGAAAATATGGTTAAAGTTAGTAGAACAAAGAAAGTGAGAGGCTTACCAAATCTACATAAAACTAAGAATTTTTTTTGCAAACAATGTCAACTTGGTAAGATGACTAAATCTAGTTTTTCAAGTAAATAGTGTTATTCTAGTGATATTTTGGAGCTAGTTCATATAGATTTATGTGGACCAATGAAAGTTGAGAGTTGTTATTTAGATAGATACTTATTACTACTTGTTGATGATTATTCTAGAATGATGGAAATAGTGTTTTTTGAAGTTTGAATCTAATGCTTTTTAAATGTTTAAATGGTATAAAACTAGAGTTGAAAAAGAAACTAGTAAAAAATTGAAATGCTTGAGATCTAATAGAGGTGATGAATTTATTTATATAATGAATTCACTAACTTCTGTATTGAGAATGAAATTAAGCGATAGCTATCTCCACTGAGGAATCAACAACAAAATGGGGTTGTTGAAAGAAGAAATAAATCAATTGTTGATTGTTTTGGAATATTGCTGATTGGAAAAGGTGTTACACAAATGTTCTAGAGAGAAGCCATAAGAACTCCATTATATTATCTCAAATGAGTTTAATTGAAGAAAGGAACAAGAAAGAAACTATATGAACTTTGGTATGGTTATACATTGAATGTAAGTTATTTCTAAATATTTTTGAAGTAGGTTATATCCATAAAGATACAAGGAATGGGAAATTTCATTCTAAAGGTGATGAAGGCATATTCCTAGGTTACTCCACTAGGAGCAAGGCTTACTAGTGTTTGAATAATGCTACTAATACTATGATTGAGAGTGAAAATGTGATAATTGATGAATTTGTAGATAAGAATGATGAAGAGAGCAAGAAGGAACCTAAGGACTACAAAAAAAATTATGTATACAAAGATGCACCTAATACTACACAAGAGAAACAATAGAGAGCTATTGAGAATTAGCCTACATTACCCAGACCATAGATAGACCAAACCTAGTAGAATACTAAGCCCCAAATGAGAAACGATAACACTAGAGATGAAAAATTTGAACTTGTTCTAGAAAAGTATGTGAGAAAGAACCATTCACTTGAACAAATTAGTGGAGACAATAGTGTTGGAGTCATGACTACAAGTAAGTTGAAGGATAATGTAGTGCCTCTCCCATTTGACTTTTGCTAGTCATCCTAATGGATGCAACCTTGTTGATATTTTTTCGTGATGGATCATGATTGTGACCATGAGTGGTCTACATCGTTGAGGTGTTTGGATTTATGTTTCTATATCAGTTTTTTTGATTATGCTTTTGAATGATTTAGAAGATTATGATATGATTTATGGTTCACCGAGGTTTGTGCCAGTGCTTACCAGGATCAATGTGGTATCATTAGGTTGTTCCATGATTACCTTGAGATGTGTGCAAAGATTGCACTATGTACTATTACCATGCTACACTGGACTAGGTTCCTATAGCAATGGATAGTCATGTTTATGTCTATGTTCACTTATGTGTTTTAAGTACCTTTTTAATATTGTTTAAACAATCATTATTAAATGCTTAAGTAATTAGAAATGGATTGTTCATGTTGGATTATTTGGTTTTGTTGTAGACATTTACCTTGTTATATTTTGATCTGAGAGATATTTGTTACTGATGTGATGTTTTATATTTGAGAGGACCTGAGGTTCAAATGTTATACCTTGATTTTAGTATCATAGATTTTAGACTACTATGTTGTTGAGTTGATCATATTGCATGATGATGCTATTTTGAGATGACAGTGTGTTTTATGATGATATCTAGTTATCTAGTATTTGGACATACCTCTGATTATGTTAGGTGATGGATTTAATGCTATGGTTATCTACTTCATTCCTGCGTTGTTATGCTTTATGCAAATGTGAGTGATGTAAATAGATTATTTTAATATAATTAAATAAATGGTTAAATTAGGTAATTTAATGCATTTATTACTTCGGCTATGTTATTATATGCAATTGCACTTGATCATGTTGTTTAGTGTGTAGGATTTATATCCCTAGCAGTGGTACATGGAGTTAGTGATTCAACCATTCATATTTACCAATGTCATCCTTGTATGGTCAACATATCCTTATTTTAATTATTTTATTAAACCTTTCGGTGATTATTAAATTTGAACTCATTTTCATTATGTGATTAGACCCATAAGCGTGTTTGTGCATTTAGAGGTTCGCATTGTTGCGAAAGTTATTAAGGAATTCATGTGTTTTTGGGTTTTAAGGCTTTTTAATTGATTTATTTTAATTCCTGGCACCTTTTCCATAGATGAATTCCTATTTCTTGGAATAGCTTGTTTTCATTTGGGTCGATTCGGGGTCTAAATAGGTTGGCTAGTTATTTGCCCTAATCAATTATTCACTTGAAAAGTGAATAAATATCCAAAAAGGAAATTAATTCCTCACTTCTCACTTTTGAATTAGAAAGTTGGAGAGTAAAACCCAAAATCCTCTTCATGAGGATTTACTATTTTGTTCATTGTGGGAGCTACGAGCGTTGGATCATCACAAGGTTGTGCTCGTTAGATCTAGCTCGGGGAAACCTTGGATTGCTGCAATTTTTAGCTACTTGTGTGAGTTATTTATTTTATGGTTCAGATTCCCATTTTGCCTTTTTAGCTATGAGGTAGGGCTTTCCTTTTTTATTGTTTCTATTCTATTTCTACTTTTGTTTTTGGTAGCCATTTTTTTGGAGGCTAAGAACTAATGTTCCCCTCCATTTTTGTATGCTAGTCCTACCTGGTTGGGTAGGTACGAACATTTCCCTATTTTTTGAGATGAAGGTTTGGGGTTTTACACCATTATGTTGGCTATTTTTTCATACGATGTTTGAACTCATTTATTCTTGGATTTTTGGGGTTTTTGTGCCCAAAGGCCAAATGGGTTTTAATTTTGAAGTTTTCCAAATTTTGGGGTTTTTACCTCATTTTGCGTGCTTCCCTATTTTCTCATATTTTCTTGGCACAATGTGGGTCATGGACCTTGATGATCTATTTAGATATTAGTCAAACCTTTGTTGCACTTTTATGTTGCAATGGGATGCATGCCACATCCGTACTCCTCACACTGTGGTTGGTTGAGTGATTTTATACCTAGTTTTATGGTTTCTTTTGGACCTTTGTTATTATTTCGTGGACACTAAGATTCATGTAGAATCTATGCTCTCAAATTGAGGCCAGTAGAGTGAGTTCATGATGTTTGTTCTTATTGCATCATTGGGATTTGTGTAGAATCTACACTCCTAGATTAAGGCCAGTTGAGTGATTTCATGATGTATGGTTTTATTAGCTTTGGGATTCATGTAGAATCTATCCTTCCCATGTTGCTTTCAATTGGGTCTTATATTTTGCATTTTGTTCTCATCCTATCCTTGTGTTTTGATCTTTGTAATGGTGGTGTGCCACACACGAGTATGTGTGCATACATTTATCAGGTGACTTGTGAGGCTCGATCTTCTGTAGTACTTTTAGAAGTTATGATCATTGGGCTTGGGATGGGAGTATGCATGCCCAAGGGCACTTGTCATAGGATGAGCATGGGTAGGGTAGGGTAGCATATAGAGGGAGCTTCTATCTCATAGCCTGGTGTCATGACACCATAGGGTTGGTAGAGGAAGTTTTAAGTAAGTGATAACTAAATAAAATGTGTGAGTGTTATTAAAATTAAAGATAATAAAATAATACTTCAGTGTATGAGCCTTCCGTTGAGGGAGTTGAGTCTACACAACATATGAGCCTTTCGTTGAGGGAGTTGAGTCTGCACAGATCTGAGCTTGGTTGGCTTGTCAATGCCAAGCGACTCTCCATGATGTCAGCCCCTACTTAGTAGCCTATTGAGTGTCTAACCAGGACCTGTACTCCTTGCATTGTCTTAAGTTCTTGGTTATAGCCATCATACTATCTAACATGAGTGTTAGCCATGGATGATTGTTTTGTGTGTGTTTATGGTTGGATCTTTATCTCCATTAGCACGGTGAGTGTGGACCTATGGGTTCCACATGGTTGGGAGTCATAGCTACCTTCACCACTACTAGGGATCGGTGTACAGAGACAGTCTCTTATCCTAGTGCAACCGTTGCTGGATGTTTTCACTTGATGCTTCAGGTTCCAAAGTATGCTTTCTTATTATTTATGCTTTCATTAGAATGCTTGGATATCATGTTTAGTTGATGTTAGTTTATTTTATGCATTCCCATGTTATCATGTTTAGCATATGACTAGATGATGTGAATTTTGTATTGGATTATCTATTTCTTATTGGTTAGCATGTTAGATTTCCTTATTATGTTTATTAGCATGTGATAGGTGATGTTATCTACTTGCAGGTTTATCTTCTATTGTACTACTAGCATGTTAGATTTCCTTATACTTTTCGTTATTGGCATGTTTAGTAGTGATGTCCCTATTATGATAGTACCAATGATTTGATCAGTGGCTTGGGATGTTATGCGCAGGGGATGGCTAGGGCCCATGATGACCTTATGATGCCATTGACGATTGGGAGAAACCATGTACTTAGTCTGGTTGTTCAAGTTTGGTGATGTTATTTCTCTTCACTACAATGTTGTTTTCAATATGTTCTATTATTTCTATGTTTTAGATGGATAGATGTTCTTCCTTCTTGATTCTTTGGCATATTTTTGATTATGCACTTGAGTGTTCGCTCCTCGATCTATGTGGATCTGGTACTCCTTAGTGTGGAGGTTTTGAACTCTATTTTTCTCTATTTTTTTTTCCTTTTGTGTGTTTCTTAAGTGTTTTTTTGTTTCTATGGGTGACATTTTATTAGCATGGTGTGACACAAAAATGTATCACACGCCCATTGAAACTCTATTGTGCATCCTCTAATTCTAACACATGCCTCTTGGAGAAATATCGCACAATACTGGAAAGTATCACACCTTCCTGTGAGAAATGTCATGTGACACCCTAAAAGTATCACATGTGTTTGGGAGAAGTATCACCTAGTCCCTAAAAGTGTCACCTTCCTTCTTTAGAAATTTTGCATGATACTTTTCTATGCTGTATTAAAGTATTGCTTGGTTTTTGTAAAAACCTGTGCAGAAAGGTAATGGGCACTTTTCAATCTAGTTTGAACTTTTTGAGAGTTGATTTGGATACCTCTTCGGTGTTCTTCAACCTTGTGGTGTTGCTTTTTTATTTTTTTTGTGTGTGTTTCAGTTGTTAGTCTCTTGGGGTTTAAAATATATCATTTAAGTATAAGTTCCTTATACATAAGATATATTTTAATATATGTGACGAATCTTTTGAGATAGGTTTTTGACCTCTCAGAGATAAGATAAAGATTCTAGGAAATTTTAGGGCTTCAAAAATCTAGACTTAGCCAATTTTTAGGGCTTCAGGATTCTGCATTCTACCCCAACTTGGTGTTTTTTTGATGAGTGGTCGTTTCTTTGAGCTCTCATCTTGTGCGTGGTTGTTGTTGGCTTTTGTTTTCTTGTGTTAGTTTGCTAGTGGCGTTTGAAGATTCGTTGGTTGCCAGGATTGTGGTGAAGTCTTCCATTGTGATCTTGGTGATCCTTGTATGATGTTTTCATATGCATTCATACTCGTTAAAAAAAAAAATCTTGGCTTGTATTAGATCCTTGTTCCAAGGATCTTCGAGCAGGGCATTACAAATAATACTTGTTTTATTGCTGAATTTGAGCCAAGAACTTTGAAAGATGCACTTAAAAATAAAGATTGGGTCAATGATATGAATGAAGAAATATACTAGATCGAGAAGAAAAATACATAGACATTAGTACCAAGACCTATACACAAGAATGTAATTGGAACAAAGTGGATTTTCATAAACAAACTGAACGAGAATGGGGAAGTAAGAAACAATGCCAAATTAGTTTATAATAGTTATCTTAAGAAGAAGTTATTGATTATGGCGAGACCTTTGGACCTATAGAAAGATTAGGAGACAAAACTCTATTAGCATATGCATCATACAAGAAATTAAAGGTATATCAAATGGATACTAACTCTGTATTTTTGAATGAAATACTAGAAGAAGAGGTATATATTGAACAACCAAAAGGATTTGTAAAGCCAAATCAAAAAAATTTGGTGTGCAAGTTGAATAAGGAGCTATATATATTGAAGAAAGAAATAAGAGCATAGTACAAAAGCCTGAATTCATATTTGATTCATATTAGAGTTTTTAAAACAAGTGAAAGCAGTCATGTGTACTTAAGGAGTGAAACTAAAAAAAGTACCCATTGTTGAAATATTTGTTGATGATAACATATTTGGTGGAAATGATTGTGAAGATAATTTTATGATCCAATGAAATAGTTTGAGATGCCAATGTTTGGGTAGATCAAGTTTTTCATTGGTTTGCAAATTCATCAAATAAAAGGATGTAAATATGTGATATTGTCTAGGTACATTAAGGATGATGCAATTCAAGTAAGGGGAATCCCTAAAGGAGATGTCCTAGCCCCTAGAAAATAACCAAATAATTATAACATAATAGAAGATACAAGATCTGATACAAAACACATCTATTTATTCATAAAATAAATCATTACATTCAATGTGATGGGTTGTAAGGCCTTCCTGATTATGGCCAAATAAAAAGCAAGTAATAGTTTTGCAATATCCCTCAATTCCAACCCAAACCCTAGCTAGTCCAATTCTATAATATAAAATTATTCTAATAGAAACCTCCAAAAAGATCTAAACTTGTGCTCCTAAGACACCAAGAAATCTCCTTTTTTCCCAAGTTGCAACTACTATCTCTACTCACAAACTTCACTCCTCTTAACTACTCCATGCTGAATGAATCATGTCTCGAGACTCCTATAAACCCCCTTAATTATACCCAACTAAGCCACAAGTTAGCTTCCTAAAAAAATTAAATATGAAACTTTAACACTCATGTTAACCCATGATAACCACACAAATGTGTGTAAGAAAAAAAGAGAAATCCAGGCATTGCAAAAAAAAAAATACACCTTTGGAGCTCACCAAACATCACTAAGCACCATCAGATTTTCAAATTCCCTTCAACAACTGAGCACCTTCAATTAATGATTTCCTTCAGTAGTTGAGATCCTCTAGGGATCGAGTTGCTCCACTAATACAACAACTCATTGATGACTAAGAAATGCTTCTCCTTTAACTAAGCACCGAGTCTCCCCACCAAGATTGTTCAATAAAATGTCTAACAAAGAAGCACCATAGAGTTGACTGAGTATCTCTAGTCTTCTACTAAAAATGCCAAAATGTTCACAAACCTCATATTCCCTTGCATTAGTCTCTTGGGGTATAAACAAAACTATGTCCCACACTTTGTTCCATCATTAAAACCATACTTCCACTTCATCTTCACCCAAGGTTTTTCAATCCATAAAGCCAAGAAAATGAGCAAGTCCATCAACTAATTCCTCCTTCACAAGTCTATAAAAAACCAATCAACATATTCACTCATAGGAATAAACTGAACAATAATGTAACCCATGAATAGGATCCTCAACTTATCACAACAATCCATATAAACAATAGGTTCATCCAACTCTACACATGTATAAACATCTATAGAAATGTGTAGGTCTCTAATCTTATCAGAAATGATATTTAATTCCTCAACAACATATGCTAGACTCTTAACATTAGCAATTTCATTTCCCACAACAAGATGTTTTGCAACATATAAATCATCACCAACAACAACCTAATTATCCATGATCAAGTGCTCTATAATTTCCATTTCAAAATAAACCAACTGGTCTTAAAAATTGATCTCCATCATAGATCCAACAAGGTTAGGAACATATTCTACAACAACTACAAGTTTCTCTACATGTTTTATATAAAACTCTACAAATTGATTAACAAATCCAACCTCCACCTTGACCTTGCTATGTCCTCTTCATTCTCAAATAAGTCTTCTAACCGCCCAAACATCTCACTTTTGAATTGGTAGACTCTAGCTCCTTAAATATCTACAAAGCTCAAACATCCTTTCCTTAACTTGATTAGACAAAGAAACATCCATTCAAGAAAATTCCTTTGAAATCTTCATCTTCACCACATCATGAATATCTTCAATTTCCCTAGGCCCCAATGTTCTTGGAGGCATCTTCCAAGATCTTTGCAAGCCCTTTGCAACAAATCCAACCCAATCATCTTGTGACAAACCCATTTTTTTTTAAAAGTTAGATTGCAACCTGCCATCTCACACAAACAACTAGGAAAAAATTCAAAAGTCTAAGAACATAGATCTACAATATAAATCACAGAAACTTTCTACAATCATGCTCCAACAAGATCAACCTTCAATCTTTGTAACCATCACTTTATGCCAAGATCTATCTACAAGTCCTCTATAATAGTAAGTCAAAACCATGATTTACCACCTCACAAAAAAGATATCTAGGACTTTAAAATGAACAATCCAGCACAAAATTAAACTCATCTCTATAAGATTAACCTTTTCTTTGATACCATCTAATGTAGTGCAAGATAGGAGAATCCTCAAAGGAGATGTCCCAGACCTTAAAAAAAAACCACACATCAAAAACACAACACAAAATACAATATTTGATACAAAACACAACTCTTTTATCATAAAATAATTGATTGCATGCAATGTGGCAGGATGTAAGGCCTTCGTAGTTACAATCAAATACAAATAAAGTAATAGTTCTATAATATCCCTCAAGATCAAACCAAAACCCTAGCTAGACTAGATCTATAACACAACAACGCTCTGATAGAAACCTCCAGTGAGATCTAAAAAATTTCTCCCAAGCCATCAAAAAATCTCCTAGCTTCCCAAGCCGTGACTACTAGCTCTTCACACAAAATTTACTTATCTCAATTACCTCATGCTAAATGCATAATGACTAAAGACTCCCCTGAACCCCCTACTTATACCCAACTAAGATAGAGGTTGGCCTAGCAAGTTAGAAATTAAATAAACCCTCATATTAAATGCATATTTAAGCCATAAATTTTCTTGCAATAAATATTAAATACAAAATTTTAATCCTTGTGTTAACCCATGATAACCACACAACCAAGTGTTAGTAAACATTAGAAATTTAGGAACTACCAAAAAAAAACACTTCCAAGCTCACCAAGAATCACTAAGCACCATAATCTTTATCAAGTTCCTTCAGCAGCTAAGAACCTCCATTGACTAAGTTCCTCAAGCAATTGAGATCCTCTAGTGATCAAGCTCCTCCGCCAATACAAACATAAATAATGAATGAGCAATGCTTCTCCTTCAACTAAGCACCAACTCTCCCCATTGAGACCATTCAGTCAAGCCTCTAACCAAGAAGCACCATAGAGATGAATGATCATATCCAATCTTCCACTAAAATGCCAAAATATTTAGCAAACTTAGATGCCCCTACATCAAAGGAGATTTTGAAGAAATTTGGTATGAATGAATGAAGATGAGTTGATACACCAATGGTAGCTAGATACAAGTTATCTAAGGATACTACTTCTAAAATGAATGAGACACGATACAAATCAATGAAAGATTCACTATGAAAAGATGCATCTAACATGAATTCATGGATGAATAGATTTTTTTTTTGAAGTTGATGCAAGAGACCACTCTTTAGCCTAGACTATTTTATAAAGTTATGAAAGTGACTGTAATGAAATTGATGAAAACAATACATGCAAGCTACAAGGTATAACTACAATATTTTAAAATTTTCACATTAGAAATAACTACAAGGTATAACTACAATGTTGATCTCATTTTGGTTTTGACAGGGCAATGAAAAAAAACTTAAGTCATACTCTAGCAAAATTATAGTGCTATCCAAGTGCAAAGAGTAAGTCAAGCATAAGTTGTTAGATAGTGCATGTTGAACAATATAACTAGTTAGTGTCGAGTACTAGTATGTGCTGAGCAGATAGTATGTGCTAAGTCACTCAAGTGCAAAGAAAGTATATACATGCCAAGTGATTTAGGTGCCAAGTAAATAGTGGATGTTGAGCTATTTAGAAGCCAAATTACAACATTGAAGATATAGTGAGTGCCGAGCATCAGAGTCTTTAGGTGCCGAGTATACAATTTTTGGCATAGTTTTTTGTAATGGTACAAACTTCTATGTAAATAATTTTTGAGCTTACCAAATGATTGTTTTATTATTCTAGAAGATAAGGATGAATGTACATTGTGAGTCCCTATGCATGAGATGAAACCAATAAAAAAAAGGGATGTTCTAAGAGGAAATATGGATCAACCATACTCATCGATTCTAACCTAACCCTAGTCCACCAATGTCTACTTAAGGAGGAAAACCCTAAAAGAGTTTTTATGATGAAGTGTATGTGTGAAGAAGGGAAGTAAATGAATGCTAAGTGCAAAGAGAGAATTCATGGTGACTAAGGAGGTTGAGATAGAGGGATGAACTCCATAATTAATTAGAGAGAATAGAACATGGTAGAGAGAAAGAAGAGGAGATATATTTGATTAGGATGATTAAGTATTCATTAGGAAAGAAAAGATTTGACATCTAGAAGTAAGGTGCTAACTAAAGGATCATGGTGTTGAATCATTTTAACAAGTGATGCAGAGAGAACTCCTAATAGAGTAGCCTTAAAAGGTTTCAATTTCTAACAAACTTTTGCAAAATCTCTTAACCGAGTACTTACTTCATTTTGAGTTAATAGTCTTTGTAGCCTTTGATAGGGTAGATTCCTCATAACATAGATCACATATTTTGATCAAACAATTGTAACCATAATTGGGTACACTTTACAACTACAGTAGTGAAGATTTGTGGATGTCATCCATGTATATGTGAAATGTGGCCTTACGGTTCACACACACATGGTCTTTATATGAGGATTCATCCCGGAATGAACATTGGATTGTCCATCCAAAAATCATCCAACAAGCTGACCTGTTGCCTTGTATCTAAAGGGATTTTGCCTATTTAATATCCTTAGATTTGAGGTGTAGGCAACCAGACCCTCTAAGAATGAAGGATTTAAGAAATGAAATTAATCTATATGATTGTGCAGATTAATCTAGAATGAGAAATTCATTCTAATCTAGGAACAATTGAAACAAAACTAGATTAACCTATGCATAATTAAGCTAAATGAATTTAAACTAAGAATGCAAGATGTATGCAAAAATGAGAGCAAATGTGAGTATGAATTTCAATAGCAATTCGATGCAAATTCCAATTCATCCTCCTAAAAATGAAGAGATGAGGGTATCTTAAATAGATTTTCTTGGAATCCATCAATGGTTGAGATCAATTTATATCAACTGTCAAGATTGAAGATGAAGTTTAGTCATAAAGGAAGATTCCCAAATTAAAAGGAGTTAACTAACTCAGATCTGAGTGTAAGAGTTAGTAAGCTCAGATAGACTTTAGTGTAAAAGCAAGTGATCTGGGTCACTTTTAATTTGATCAATAGTGAACTGGAAATTTCCATTCTTGAACTAAAGAGAAATTAGGAGAGATATTTAATTTAATAAAATGAGATATGCTCTCATAATTATCTTTTTCCATTTAATTAAATAATTTTATTTAATTAATTAAAGACACTGTTCTTATTTAATTAAATAACTTCATTTAATTAATTAGGAATGACTTCCCATTTAATTAAATAACTTTGCTTAGTTAATTATAAGTAGCTTCTCCATTTAATTAAATAATTTTATTTAATTAATTAAAATAGGCATATTTATCAAATTAAATAAATTTAATTCCATAGTACATTAGCCTTAGGAGATAATTTAATTAAATTAAAGTATAAATACTTAATAATTAAATTAAATATCAATCAATAGGTTTAATGTGACTAATGTGAGTCAATACTATAAGAATTAAGTAAAGACTCTGATTAATGCAGATTTAGGTTTTTCTGCATTTGACAATTAAGTCAAGTAGTGAGTAGCAGAATAAGAATTGCCTAGTGACATAGGACTTTAGAATCGATCGGAAATATACCAGAATTGGTGATCGTGGCAATAAGCCAATTTTGGGGTATTACATTTTCCCCCTCTTTGAATGAATGTGCAAACAACACGTTCAATTCAAAGAAAATTAGAAAGCATGATGTGAAGATGAGATTGATTCCAAAGTTGATGATACGAAGACCAATTGATAATCTTTTAACTACTATCTCTAGAACAAAGCTTAATCCCAAGGAATCTAAACAGAATGCCTAGATACCTAAAATTGATAAGCATTTAAAAGGTTTCTTTAGAAAAAAGTTTGAACTTCAAGGATCCAAATAGAAAACCTATATACTTGAGATTGATAAGCATTTAGAAGATTATCTCCAGAATAGAGCTTAACCTTCAAGGATCCAGATAGAACACCTAGATACCCGAGATTGATAAGCATTTAGAAGATTATCTCCAGAATGGGGCTTAACCTTCAAGGATCCAAATAGAACACCTAGATACCTAAGATTGATAAGCATTTATAAGATCATCTCCAGAACAAAGTGTAACCTTCAAAGATCCAAATAGAACACCTAGATACCCGAGTTGATAAGATCCAATTATGAGTCTTAGAATCATCCCCAGAACAAGGCTTAATCCTCAGGAGTTGGGGTTTAGACTATCCCAATACTAGTCCATCAAACTCTGAGAAGGGTTGTTATAAGGTTGATCAATTTGATGAAAAGATAAGATAGATGGAAAAGATGCCAGATAAGAGGGAGAAAAATGCCCTGAGTGATGAGATGCCTCAAATGATAAGGGCATAAGATGTGAACCAGATGTCCCAAGCAATGAGATTGAGATTGAGTTACATTTATTTCAATGATGTAATCATCCTACCCCCTTAGGAGAAAAATCAAAAGATGACACACCATAAATATGATGTAGGTAGCATAAAAGATATTGGAGAAATCCAAGATTCAGTAGGATATGGAAGAGATCAGAATGATCAAAAGATGATTTAGAGTCATTTTAGCATGCTTCTAAGGTCTAGACAACCAATTTTGACCATTATTTGACTAGAATTAAGCAAATTTGACTTGAGTTGAAGATTTTCAAAATGAATTTTGAAAATATGAAGAATTTAGAATTGAAAGGATTCTAGGAATCCCAAGATATCAGATAAATTTAGACTGCATAAGCGTTTGATCACGACGGTCCCCAAAACTTTATAATGTATTTTTAAGGCACTTAGGTGTGTTAGATTTTAAACTCGATCCCAAAAATGGATTTAGAACGGTCCAATTAGCCAGGGGGTGATTTTTGCACAAATCAGAGCACTTTGAAAAATTTGATCAACAACTATATAAGGGTCCAAGGTGTCATTTTCAAACTCATTTGTGCTTTTGTCTTCTAGTGATTTTGAGCTCTAAGAGAGATATGGTAGTGAACGTGAGATACCATCATTTTGAGTGTTCCAGATGACATAGCTGGCCAGCAAACTATGGACCACCAATGAGTCTTCGATTTCCCATCTTCGTACTTTCACTTTCATGCTTTACAAGGTCATTTATTGCATATTTTAGTATGTTTTAGGGTTGTCTATATGGTCTTCATGTGAGACCTATCTTCTTTCACGTGAAGGTCTTCTTTCTTTGTGCAAAGAAACAAGGCACGTTGTTTCTTCGCATGGGAGGCACTTATCTCTCATGCAAAGAACAAAATTCTTCGCACGAAGGGAATTCATTTTTTGCGCATGAAGATCTTCTCTCACACGATGATGTGATTCTTTGTGTGAGGTTTAAGATCTTCACGTGAGACTTGGAAAACTTCACGAAAAATTTCACAGCTTCGCATGATATTTCATGAACTTCGCGCGAAATCCCGTGACAGTCATGCTTAAAAGTTTCAATTTTGTGCTCAAAAATTGCATTTTAATTTGTTTTACTGTATCATTTTGACTAGATTGTTTCATTTGTCATTTTTGTTGTGTGTGTAGGAGGTCTTTGGTGATGTCACATTCAGATCACATTATCCAGCATATGGGGAGTTATTGCAGAGTCTTGATGATGTTGATCGGGTACACATTGCTCAATTGGGTTTGTCTTCATTATGTCAAATTCTAGCTGTGATGGTGAATCACGACTTACTAATAGCTTTGGTGGAGCATTTCCATTTGGAGATGAACACTTTTCATTTACCAATGGGTGAGATGACGATCACCCCAGAGGATATATGGAGGATACTAAGGATCCCCTTTCACGGTGCTTGAGTCATTTATGATATAGTTCCCATAGTAGGGATAGAGGCACTATCCATTGTGTTTGGGAGAGAGCTACCGAGGGGCAAGGCCATCAGCTGGGATGAGCTGATGCACACCTATGGACCAATGCACAGGCTGGCATCTATGCTGGCTATATTTTTGAGTTGCTTCTTATGTCCTAACATAGGACAACATGGTTTTGAGTGCACGTGGGGAACCATGCTTCACAGGATGTTGGAGGCACCCGAGATCTTTGGGTGGGGTCAGTGCATGTTGGCCCATCTTTTCCATGAGATGCACGAGGTCATCTTCCATGAGAAGAAGATGATGGTAGTTGGAGTGTGCATCCTATAAGTATGGGCATGTGAGCACCTTCCCGTATGTAGGCCCATTTTTGAGGATGCCAGAGAGCCCATGGAGCCCTATATATGTAGATATCGAGGGCACATTACCCAGGTCCACCTGGGTAAGACTGAGCACTAGAGGATACATCTTGATGACCTACTGTCTATTGTATGGAGACCTTGGCAAGAGACAGAGGACTAGGATGATGCCACCAAAGAGTTACCATGGATGTTTAGTTCTTGACCTCTGGTGAGTAGGACCACATCAGTCATAGAGAGATTTTTGATCTCATGAGTATGGTGGCAGTGTGGCTGACCATAGGGAATTTTTGTTGAGTACTGTGCCTATGCCAAGTTGTAGAAAGATGTTGAGCGGGGATGGCCACCACGGATGGATCCAAGGTGATCCATGATAGATATTCATAGCCTAGCTATAGTTCAGTGGGACTACCTGCCAGCGATAGGAGATACAGGGATGACGCCTGCGTATCAGGCATTTTTGATCAGCCATCCATTCTCACACTTTACAGATCCATTGGGGATGGTAGGGCAAGCATAGAGGTAGGTGCCCCAATAGCAGCAGGCATAGGTACAGCTACCAAGTCAGTAGCAAAGATAGAGGATAGAGGAGCAAGCCCCTCAACAAGAGGCTCCATAGTAGTAGCTGCCACCACAGCAGGAGGCGCCACCATAGTGGCAGGCACCGAAGATGCTGGATGAGGATATGCCAGATCAGCTGGTAGGTGGGGTGCAGGACACGGTATGACGGTATTGAGAGCGGATTCGTCAGGCCTCCTGACAGTTGGGGGATCTATAGATTTTAGTGGCAGTCCGAGATGCGTAGCTAGTGGAGAGATAGCGAGAGATAGATCGATTGAGAGAGTGTGCGGAGACTGTTAAGCAAAGATTGGAGCTAGCGCAGGATGAGACCCACTTTCAATTAGCTCAACCTACCTACTATTATGTTGTATATACGAGTATAGTACTAGATGAGATACTGCAGGTTCAGCACTTTTCTCAGTATGCACGAGAGTTTGGAGGTGCACAACCTCCTAGCAGACCAAAGATGCCACCGTCACCTCTGCCACCTACTGCTCCTGCTCCTCCTGGAGGCGAGGGTATGGGACAGAGTTAGACACTCTGTGCTTGACTCTAATTTTGATTTTTGGCTATGTATCAACTAGTGTGCCAGCACCACATGTATCATTTTTTATCAATTACGCTCAAGTAGCGCCCATTTTTTGTACTAATCCATTATTTTGATATATATATATATATATATATATATATGAGATATTGAGCCGAGTATCCCTGTGTACATGTCATTGTCTATTTTTATTTACTTTGATGTATATGAGATGTCAATTCATACTTTGATATGAGTGCAATGATGTGATGTGATTATTTAGCGTAGATATCATCAGTTATATGTATGGGATGCATATGGAAAAGGACTGATATCTCACGTAGTGTTGCATGTTTGTTGCTTGACAGTGATAGGTATTCCATTGAGGAGCACGATATTTAATCACCATCAGATATAGAAAAAAGCTCATAGGTCATACAATTCCCATTGACATTGCAATCATAGAAATATGAATATAACATATGTTATTGGTTTGTCAAAATTAAATGTAAGCATTCGAGGCACAAGAAGCCAGAATGACTAGAACATTTGTCCCTTTTAATGTAGCAAGTTAATATAAGCATCAAAGCATAAATGCTAGGATGACCTGAATTTTGCTTGCATACAAACATGCCAGACACATGGGAGATCCATCTTATGCTAAGTATTTAGTATTTATTCTGTCCACAATGACCCTTGCATTCATAACCTAAGACAGAAGTGTGCTAGATATACTCACAGTGACCCGTACGTTCACTTAGTAGGATGAGTATCAATATTTACTGTAGCATGAAGAGTTTACTCCAACAAACAAGGAGAAGAACCAACATTATTGATGTATTCATATAAAAGGAGTCGAGGTATACATGGCCATCCAATACAAGATGGAGGCTCTTATAGTGGACACCCCTTTTATAGGAATGTATCAACTTGTTGGAACTAAACCACAGACAGAAAGCAAAGAAAAGATCATGCCCCTAGTCATTGCTTCTCTATTTGAAGATGACATCATCGAGTTGCTCGAGGAGATATGATAAAGAAAAAAATGAAGCAAACAAAAAAAATGCTCAGCATATCCAAACAAGTATGTCTTTTTTTTGAGTTCAATGTTTTTGTGATTGATGTCAAATGTTAGTGTCCAGAACATGTTTGGAAGAAATCTCTTCAATAGGGTGACAACAGTAGGCAGACATGGTTAGAACAACTGGTGACTAAGGTCAAAGAGGAATCTTCAAGATGAAGAACCAAAAGGGGATTGACTGACAATAGACAAACATAGCCAGGACAACCGATGACTGATGCAAGAGAGATCTTCCATAAAGGAATCTAGAGAGAAAACCCAAGCAACAATAGGTAAACGTAATGAGGACCACTAGTGACTGTTGTTGAAGGAGATCCTATGAGGAGAATCTTGAAAATAATGACACTAGTGATAGTAGGCAAACACAGTGAGGACCACTAGTGACTGTCACAAAGGAGATCCTATGAGGAGAATCTCGAAAAGAGTGACACTAGCGACAGTAGGCAAATGCAGTGAGGACCATTGATGACTGTTGCGAAGGAGATCCTATGAGGAGAATCTTGAAAAGAGTGACACTAACGATAGTAGGTAGATGCAGCGAGGACCACTGGTGACTGTCATGAAGGAGATCCTATGAGGAAAATCTCGAAAAGAGTGACACTAGTGATAGTAGGCAGACACAGTGAGGACCACTGGTGACTGTTGTGAAGAAGATCCTATGAGAAGAATCTTGAAAAGAGTGACACTAAGGGGGAATGACCTCGAGCTATGACAAGACTCAATCCATGGATACATGAGTAGAAAGCAAGAAAGTGAAAGCATGAAAGCAACTATATAGAATAGCCAGAAGATGCGCTGCAAGATGGAGCATTGGGAACAAGAGGCACCCGTTTACTAGGTTTTCACCTTCTTGGCAAAAATTTCTCTTTTTTTGCTACCATGGTGCCTGTTTCTAGGTTTTCATCAATGGCACTGTTCTTGTTTTTCAATTTTTTGTATTTTCCTCTTTTTGATTTTTTTGTATTTTTGAGATTTTTCACTTTTTTTGGTATTACCAAGGAACCTATTTGCTAGGTTTTCACCAGGGTAACAATTTTTTTAAATTTTTTTAAGGACTTTTTTTTATTTTTAGATTTTTTTAGGACATATAGATATGTACAAAGAGCTTACTAATTTCAGGTCAACTGTAAAACTACTTTAGGTGGAGAGTGTTGACAGGTTCCTTAAGCACTTCTCCTTCAGTTGTAGAAAGCTGATAGGTGCTAGATCCATATACTGCAGTGGTGATGTACAGACTAAGCTAGTTTGGTTCAAACTTTCCTTTTTGTACTCATTGTTTTTTATTCTTGGGGTTCTCTCTCAGGATGAGATCACCCAGCTGGAAGTCACGTGGCTTGACCTTTTGATTGTAGCTTCTCTCCATTCTTTGTTGATATGCTCGCAGATGATCACATGCCACTTGTCATCATTCATCCAGTAACACAAGCTCTTGAAGCCGAGCTATCCTATAGTCATCTTCAGTGATAAGGCCCTTCATAGAGATTCTCAAGGTAGGAATCTCAACCTCTATTAGAAGCACAACATCCACTCCATACACCAAAGCAAAGGGAGTCATGCCCGTTGGATTTTTGATGCTTGTTCTATATGCCCACAAGGCTGGGTTGATTTGGATATGCCAGTCTCTCCCTGACTTACTGACTGTGTGATGAAGAATTTTGAGGATCATTTTATTGGATGCCTTAGCTTGGCCATTACCCTAGGGGTAATAAATGGAAGACCAATGTTGTGTGGTTTTGAATTTCTTGCACAATTCCTTGAGGTCTTTATTCTTGAATTTTCCTCCATTGTCAATAATGATTAAGGATGGTACACCATATCTATAGATGATTTAGTTTGTGATGAAAAGTGATATAGTTTTGCCATCAGCAACTATGAGAGGTACTGCCTCTACCCACTTCATGAAATAATCTGTAGCCATGATAATGAACTTATGTCCATTAGAGGAGATTGGGTGGATCTGTCCTACCAAGTTGAAGGCCCATTGTTGAAATGGCCATGTTGTAGTAGAGGGAATCAACTCTCTGGTTGGAGCGTGGATGAGATTCCCGTGTAACTGACACTACTTGTAGGACCTAGCATACTTGATAGCTTCTTGCTCCATTTTGGGCCAGTAGTAACCAGCATGAAGGAGTTTGCGAGCTAGTGTCAAGCCATTAGAATGAGATTTGTAAATGCCCTCATGAATGTCAATTAGTGTGCATTTGGAATCTTCGGGTTCTAAACACCTAAGGAGTGTTCTGTTGAGACCTCTCCTATATAGATCGTCAGTAATATTGACATAATGTGAAACATTATAGATTAGGTAACGTTTCTCATTCTGGGTCAAACCTTCCAAAATGGTTTGATTATGAAGGTAGGAATAGATGTGATGGTAGTGACATGATTCTTGTCATATACTGGAACAAATCATCTTAGAATCAGGGATGTCATAGGCTGGGTACTGTAATGCTTCCACCAAGAACTCATGTCGGAGATCAGTTTTAGGCATTTGTAGTAGAGAGGCCAAAGTGGCCATGGCATTAGTCACTTTATTATTTTCTCAAGGAACTTGCTGGAAAGTGATGTATGCAAAATACTTCTTTAAGTCATGAACCATGCACTTGTAAGGAATTAGTTTCTCATCCTTTGTTTGGTACACATCATTAACCTAGTTGATAACAAGCTGAGAGTCACCAATGATATCTAACTAATCCACTCTTCATTCAACTGCAATTTTCATGCCATTGATCAAAGCCTCATATTCAGCAATGTTGTTTGTACAAGGAAACATAATCTTATACGCTTTGGGCAATGAGTATCTCTGTGGTGTAATGAAGAGTAATCTAGTACCTGATCCTTGTTGTGTGAAGGACCCATCAAAGAACATAACCCATGTATTGTGCATGAGTGTTAAAATTGACTCATTTGAGAAATCAATGTTCATTGGTAAAAGACTCTATATGGGTACCTTAGCTAGCTGGTTTGAAATTGCCTGTCCCTTAATAGCCTTGCATTCACCATATTGGATGTCAAACTCACTAAGTATCATAACCCATTTAGCCAATCTTCCTGTGAGAGCTGCCATACTCAGCTAGTACTTTAGTGGGTTTATTTTAGCCACGAGCCATGTAGTGTGGGCAAGCATGTAGTGTCTCAACTTCTGGGAAGCAAAGATAACTGTCAAACAAGCTTTCTCAATAATGTTTTAGTTCTTCTCATAAGAGACCAATGTTTGGCTCAAGTAGTAAATAGCTCTTTCTTTTTTGTCATTATCTTCCTGAGCCAATAGGATGCCCAAAGATGTTTCAGTGGCTAAAATGTATAAAAGAAAAGGCTTCCCATGAAGATTGGTGGATTGACAAGATATTGTTTAATCTATGTTAAGCTTTGTTCACAGTCCTGGCTCCAATTGAATTTCACACCCTTATGTAAGGTCTTTCTAAAGGGTTGTGATCTATCCACCAATTGTGAAATAAACCTATGAATAGATTGAAGCCTTCCTTGTAGCCGTATCATCTGACTAATGTTTCGAGGTGGTGGCATGTCCATTATTGCTTGTACTTTCTCTGGATCTACCTCAATTCCTGTTGCAAAAACAATGTATCCCAACAACTTCCCTGATGTGACACCAAATGCACATTTCTTAGGATTGAGGTGAAGACTGAAATTTTGCATACGATCTAAGATGGGACCCAAATCTTGTAGATGAGTATTGCATTTAGCACTTTTGACCAAGGTATCATCAACGTAGTCCTCCATGGTTCTATGCATCATGTCATGGAAAATTGTAGTAACAGCCTATTGATATGTAGCACCAGCATTCTTCAAACCAAATGGCATCACATTCCAACAAAAGGTTCCCCATGCACATGTGAAAGCCATTTTCTCCTGGTCTTCTTGCATGATTTTTATCTGATTATATCCAAAAAAAACCATCCATAAGTGAGTACATCTCATAGCCGACCGTCATGTCCATGATCATATCAATATTAGGGAGCAGAAAGTCATCTTTAGAACATGCCAAGTTAAGATCACGAAAGTCTGTACAAACCCTGATAGATTTATCATGCTTGGAAACTAGAACAATATTGGATATCCATTCAGTATAATCAATTGCACGGATGAAACCAACCTTTAGGAGTTTCTCCAATTCTGCTTTGACGAGCAATGCAATGTGAGGGTGCATTTTCTGAAGCTTCTATTTAACTAGTTTGATGCTTGGTGCTATGGACAAATGATGCATGATAAGACCAAGATCCAATCTTGGAATGTTAGAGTATGTCTAGGCAAAATTTATTTTCTTTTTCTTGAAAAAGGCAATGAATTGTTCCTTCTCTTCAGGTGACAGTGATTGTGCTAGATGTATCATATGAGGATGTTCTTCTATGCCCAGGTTATTTGGTTGCGTCAGCTCTATCAAAACTGATGATCTCTCCTAAAAGTGACTGAGAAGTACATCAAATATCTCATCCATGGGCACCTCAGAGAGGTTTTCACCCTTAGATACGTCTTTTATTTTTACTTTTTTGGGTTCTGACACTACCACAATATGGTTTTCACCATTAGACCTTTTGCATTTTTTCTTTTGAATTGTGTGACTGAGATATTTGATGCCAGCCTTAGTCATGTTGATGCTTTGCTCATTGGTGGAAGATGTTATGGGTTCAATAATGTTTAGGTAATAGGAGAGAGCATAGTCATTCTGGAACGTGGGGACTTTGCTAGATGTATTAGGGTTCTAGTCTATAAGCTTGGGATGTGTGAGTGAGAGAGTAGTGACTAGTTCAATTGCATTCACAGTATAGTCACGTTCATAGTATAGTCATTAAGTGCTTGGACTAGAAATTTGAAACCTACGACGACCTCATCCACAGATGTGTTCAAATGCCTCGAAGTATGAATGTTAGTAATTGACGATTCTAGGACACTAGTTGGATCTGACCCATGTGACCTAACCCTAGATGTTTCACCCACTTTGATTTGGTTTTCATAGACATGCACTTGGTCAATTTCTTTATCAGTAGTCACTTCTGAAACAGATTCAAAGTCATATTCCTTAGAATCAGTGTTGCATGGTGAGAGATTATAAAACTACCCAACATTGATAGGGACATAGTCACCTTCATCCTTTGGGTTCTTACACAAATACTCAACACGGAATGACTGACTAGATTCTCCCTTTTCAGAATGATATTTGAATTGCTCAGTATTGTCCTCAAAAGAATCACTATCATCCACAGTGCTAACACGTGGCACAAATTCATCTGGCTCAACAAAGAATTTACTAAGATCATAAGGGATAGGATGAGGATAGGAATCCTCATCATCATATTCTTCCTCTTGAGTATTTGACTCAACTTGTGACTCATTTTCAGATGAACTCTCAAGTTTGGGGATGAATTTATTTGATCCCAAATGGAAAAGGACCTTCTTAAACCCTAGGCTAGTTGTATCATGGTTGCTTCGATCTCTTTCTTTGATAGGATCAATTAGGCCATTGTTATTGCACCCAATAGGGCCAATTCCCTTGTAACCAAAATGCTACATAAGCCTAAGACCACGTCCATATTTCTCTTAGGAGTGATTTCTCAAGCTTGTTCTGTTAGGTCCACTGGAGCCTCTTCTCTGTAAAGCCATGCAGCAATGGTTCTGTTTTCACTTTCATCTTCTAAGGGAACTATAGCCTTGAAAAAAGCACCATTATACTTGGTCTGAGGTGTTAGCACGAACAACTTCTTTGCTTCTGAGGGCCTCCCATAATGTTGAGGAGACTTTGGGAGAGACATTAATGACATCACTATTTCAATGTGGTACTCTCCCATACCAGTTTCTTTTAGTTTGAATGATTGCTCAATTTGTTTCAGCTTATTGTTGTGATAATCAATGGACTCACAGTTAGCAGGGATGAAAGTTTCAGTACCTTTGAGCATATTGTAGGTGTAGCTAGTAGTGGCAGGAATAGTAACTTCGGAGCCATGAAATGGGAACTTAATGCATTGGTGGTATGTGGATGGCACAACATGCATCTCATGTATCCATGGCCATCCTAACAGAATGTTGTAGGCCAAGGGAATGTCAAGCACTTGATAGGTGACATCCCTTTCAATAGGACCGACGTGAAATGGTAAAACCACAAGACCTAGAGACTTTTTTTTCCACTTGGTCATATGCTTTGATAGTGATCTTTTGTCGAGGATCAACAGAGTCCTCAGAATAGTTCAATTGTCTAAGTAGAGTAGTAGAGACAATATTTAGGCCAACACTATTATCAATGAGTACCCAATGAACGCGTGTCTGATGGACCAAAACCTCGATGTGTAGAGGTTGATTGTTTGGGTGACTTAGCAAGTTGTCATCTTCCTCAGAAAAAATTCATAAGATATGGTGAGGTTAGGTGACCTACCATGGATTGAAATCACTCAAGATCAAGATCTCGGGGAACATCTGCCTCAGAGAAGGCTTTATCTAGAATCTGCCTGTGAGCAAGCAAGATTTTAAGTAGCTCAAAGATGGAAATCTGAGCATTAGTTCATTTCAATTGATCGAGAATGCTATAACTGGTTGCAGTCAAGTTCGTTGTGGGTTTTGCACCTTTGCCTGATGGACCAGCAAGCATTTTATCTTTGTGTTGTTCAAGATCTAAAGTAGGAGGCACATGGCCTTTGAGAACCTACTTGGCATGTGAGCGAGTAAAAACATTAGCACAGTGTTTTGAAAGCATATTATCCATTTCATCAGAAGTAGGGCCCCTCAAGACAAATGGTGTCTTGGGTTTGTCATTATCTTGCTTGCCCTTAATGGTAATAACATCACAATATTCATAATCCATAGGTTCAACCATGTCAATGACATTGTCATCATTGGAATATGTATAGTTGACCTTGTTGTAGGGTTGTGGTTTTGAAGTCTCTCCTTTTTCATAAGCTGGGAAAGGTTCTTTGAATGCCTTGTGATCCAAATTTTTGTTATGTCCATCTACCACAAGATCACTAGCATCAATCATGTCTTGGACTTTGTGGTGCAATTTTATACAGTTGCTAGTTTTGTGTCCCTTTTTATGGTGATACTCACAGAATGAGGTCTCATTCCACCATGGTGGACATGGTTGTGGATCATAGGGATGAGGGTTATCCATTGGTGAAACAAGCTTATGCTTTAGCAATATTTTGTAAACCACATCCAAAGGTTCTCCCAAAGGCATATACTCTCGCTTGGGGCGTGTTTTCCAAGAGTTTCTCGATTTGTTCCTAGACTTCTTATTATTAGGAAGAGGTTTCTTAGCATTTTTGGTCATTTTGAGGCCATCTATGAGATTAAATGCAACTTTAGCAAGTTTGGGTGTGACATTGTCAACAACTCCATCATGTACAATTTCTCAGTTCTTGTTGATTGTGTATAAAATCCATAGATAAAGCACCAAATTCTCACAAGTGATCTTGGGGATCAGTAATACCAAAGTACTTGTCATATTTGGGTAGTTCTATGCCTCATGGGAAAGGCGGCATGTTTATGCTTTTGTCAAATAGAAATGGACAAAGAGCATCCAATGTGTATGTCTTTGTGGGTTTCTCTTTCTCATGCATCATCTAAGCCAATTGGTCTTGCATAATTTTCAATTGTTTTTGGAGTTTAGAGGTCTCAGTTTCTTCTTCAGTGTGACAATGGTTTCCACATTGAAATGAGAAGGTAACTTTGCTCCCTCTTGGGCAAGTTTGAGAAAGTACTTTTCTTTCTCTTCATTGAATAAGATTACCATGACCTTTTGGAAGTTTTTGTCTCTTCAACATTTTGCTATGTGTTCAGGAATTATTTCCACCTCTTCCTATTCTTCATCGATGTTATAGTCTTTCTCTTTCTCTTTTTCATTCTTAGGTGTTTCTTGATGTCGACTATGACTACCAAGTTCAGGTTCACAATTAATCATTGTAGGAACGTGTTTAATTTCAGTGTGTTGTGTTTCAAAAGATCCTCTGAAAAAAGGATCAAACATCATGTTTGGTAATATAGGATCTCTACCTGTCTCAATTTCCTCTTGGTACAAAGGATTCCTAATTTGTTGCAGGTTTATGGAAAATGTTTGTTGAACTTGAGATGACCTGGCAAGTGAGGGAGATCATGAAGATGCCTCACTAGTCGAACTAGATATAGATTGCGTAATGAAAGGTAAGCAACCTCTACCGTGATTACAACCCCTAGCACGACCACGTCTAAGGTTATGGGGATAAAACATGTTGCCGCTTCTGGTTGCAACAGTCATAGATAAGGACAAGAAGCTAGAACCTCGATGAGGACTACACTAAGACTGAGTCTCAAAAAGGACAAGATAATAGTAAGAATGTTGTTCACTAAGGCACAAATGGTCTGATTTAAAGGCTAGAATAGCCAGATATTATGACCAATGTGACACAAAGTATGCCAAGCGTTAAGACGAGGACAAAAAAAATGACTTATGAGACGAGACTAGTCAAAGTGTAAGATACAAGCCCTTAGCAAAGCAAAGTGCCACTATTTCAGGAATGTTTGCAAACAGAAAGTGACAAACGGATGCAGAAAAAAGTAGCGTGCAGGCCGCAAATAGCTAAATCAGACCAAAAGTGGAAATGCTGACACAAGATCTTGTGTGAGAAACCTTTACAAGCTGAGCAAAGAAGTTTTCTGAGCTCCATGAAGAAGTTTCTTGGATCACGTGAAAGTTAGTGACAGTGGTTTAATTTCATGTGAGGAAGTTCAGAGGGTCACGTAAAGACTCATAACAGTAGTTAAATTTTGTGCGAGAACAAAATAATTTCGTGCGAGGAAAAAATCATTTCACCTGAGACTAAAAAAGTTTTCACGCGAGAAGGAAGACCAATTTTACAATAGTGACTGAATTTGACAAGATTTTTGGACTTTTTGGACAGAGTAGACAGATTTATTAGACAAATATGATTGGATAGGCAGCAAGGTTGATCGAGTAAGACGTTTGGACAAAGTTTCAAGTTTTCAATCCAAGAAAAGTGTTTAAACAAGATAGTGGGAAGCAAGCAGTAGTTGAAAATAATCTTGCCGAGGACAAAGCAACTCGACGGGATAGGGGAGTCTTGACCTTTTTTTGTTGTAACTGGTTTGGACTTTGTTGATTACTTGATAACAAAAACACTTTATCCCTAGAAATAAAAAATTGGTAGAGAAGGAAAAACCTTTGTCCCACATCTTATGCGCATGCATGTACCTCACACAGTCGTGTCACCCCCTAGAGGGCGCCCGTGTTTTTGGTATATTCAAAGGACTCAATAGTATAAACTAAACAAGCACCCTTGTGGTAGGGGATGAGCATGTATACCACCTTCAAACATCCAGTAGCATGCCTATGGTGAGTTCTATAGGAGAGATTCTTCCCCCTCCTTGCACAAAGATTTTTGCCTCCTTTTGGAGGTGAATCGGGTGGCTTCTAACTAAGAGGTTTTTACTTGGCTTCCGTTTGAATTAATCCCTAGTGGCTCTACAAGTGAAGTTGAGGCCAGTAGCACACACTAGCTTCTGAAAGTGCACACTACTTGCTTATCAAGCTAGGGGCCAGTGCTGACCAGTGCATAGACAGAACTTCCCCTTGATATGCGATATCAAGAATTAAGGGGAAGAAATTAATTCGGCTTTGGAGTCTTTCGCTCTACAAAGCATCTTGATTATAGTGAATTGGAATCTTCGGTGAAAGGAGTGTGCTCACTTGGGTCATTCCCAGAGGTTGGATCACTCTGGTAGGCCCTCTAAAGGATTGACATGGACTGGTGGTTTAGATCTAAGGGTCCGACTTTCTAATTTCCCTCAAGGGGAAAGAGCATAATCCTCTACCTTATTTCCTCTCCCAAACATGCAAGACAAATTAATTAGCAACTTGTCTTAATCAATCCAAACTCATTCTTCCTTAAAGATTTTGATTATGTTAAAGGAAATCATTGTCTTATCATAGAAGAGAACAAGCTTTGGAGAACCACCAAGCTGCTTGCCTTCTTTGGAATGTCATCTTTCGGAAGCATCTAGGTTTCTGATTCACTCTTAGTCATGACCTCCAAGAAGTGAAGAGCATATTCCCCTATTCTTTCATCTTGCACCCTAGGAAGTTCACAAGCCCCTAATTAAACTAGTTTTGAAAGTAGGAAAATAAGACACACATTATTTTGTGGGTTTGAAATATGGTCTTTGACAAGCATCCTGCAAGAAAATAGTCAGTCTATTTTTGAGTGGGTTTTAAAAGGAGTCTTTGGCTAATGTCTTGCAAACAATGGTTATGTTGTAAGAAATCCAAAGGAACAGATCAAAACAAGTGCATTAATGAAATCAAACAATCTAAAGATCAAAAAATAATGCTTAAAACTGAAACTATTGTCACAAGATTTTGCGCAAAATCTCTGTCATAGCCACGTGAAATTGTTTGGAGCATGCGCAAAATTGTTTTACGGCCCGTGCAAAGAAAATAGGTGTCGCATGAAGTTTCGCGTGCTCAAGTACTTTCTCACATGATACAAAAGGAATCTTCATGTGAAGATTCTAGATCCTCTCATGAAAATGAACAATCTCGCGCAAAGATTCTTGAATCTATAGGGAACAGTATAGATAGAGAATACGAAAATGATTTAAAAATGCAAAAAGAGGTTAGAAAAGTTGATTTTCTCGAGCCCCACGGTGGGCGCCAAAAATGTATATGCAAAATGTGGCCTTACGCTTCACACACATACTTCAACATGGTCTTTATATGAGGATTCATCCTGGAATGAACATTGGATTGTCCATCCGAAAATCATCCAACAAGCTGACCTGTTGCCTTCTATCTAAAGGGATTTTTCCGTTTAATATCCTCATATTTAAGATGTAGGCAACCAGACCCTCTAAGAATGAAGGATTTAAGAAATGAAATTAATCTATATGATTGTGCAGATTAATCTAGAATGAGAAATGCATTCTAATCTAGGAACAATTGAAACAAAACTAGATTAACCTATGCATAATTAAGCTAAATGAATTTAAACTAAGAATGCAAGATGTATGCAAAAATTTGAGCAAATGTGAGTATGAATTTTAACAGCAATTCAATGCAAATTCTAATTCATCCTCCTAAAAATGAAGAGATAAGGGTCTCTTAAATAGACTTTCCTAGAATCCATAAATGGTTGAGATCAATTTCAATCAACTGTCAGGATTGAAGATGAAGTTCAGTCATAAAGGAAGATTCCCAAATTAAAGAGAGTTAACTAACTTAGATCTGAGTGTAAGATTTAGTTAGCTCAAATAGACTTTAGTGTAAAAGCAAGTGATCTGGGTCACTTCTAATTTGATCAGCAGTGAATTGGGAATTTCCATTCTTGAACTGAAGAGAAATTAGGAGAGATATTTAATTTAATAAAATGAGATATGCTCTCATAATGACCTTTTTCTATTTAATTAAATAATTCTATTTAATTAATTAGAGACACTTTTCTTATTTAATTAAATAACTTTATTTAATTAATTAGGAATGGCTTCCCATTTAATTAAATAACTTTACTTAATTAATTATAAGTAGCTTCTCCATTTAACTAAATAATTTTGTTTAATTAATTAAAATAAGCATATTTATCAAATTAAATAAATTTAATTCCATAGTACATTAGCCTTAGGAGATAATTTAATTAAATTAAAGTATAAATACTTAATAATTAAATTAAATCTTAATCAATAGGTTTAATGTGACTAATGTGAGTCAATACTATAGGAATTAAGTAAAGAGTCTTATTAATGCAGATTTAGGTTTTTTTGCATTTGATAATTAAGTCAAGTAGCGAGTAGCAGAATAAGAATTGCCTAGTGACATAGGACTTTAGAATCGATCAGAAATATACTAGAATTGGTGATCGTGGCAATAAGCCAATTTTGGGGTATTACAATCCCCACCCCAGTTTTACCTTCCCTTTGGAGGGTTTCTGGGTAACCAATATCTTGTTTCAAATGTTATTTACTTTATGTTATGTATGAAATGCATGGATAGTTATTTCAATTTACATATTAGGTTTTGAGATGAATGTGTGGTGATCATATTTTGGTTAAATTTTTGAAGTGTTGATTCACACACACACCCCCCGCACCTCACCTCTTAGAATACACCTTTTCCATTAAGTAATTCCAAAAAATTGGTATCAAGGTGAAGGTTCTCTTGAAGAAATATTGATATCTTCAGAGGAAAGATCTTGAAGATGGAAGTCTACTTATTGGAAAAGAACATTGACAATTAGAAGAATGAAAAATAACTTATCCTACATCAGTTGAATGAAGCAAGAGATGTGCTAGAATAATCATTGAAGAAAATAAAATATTTAGCCATACAACAGAATGATACACAATACAAAGAGATTAACACTACTAGATTATTTGCATAAGGAAACTCTAAAGAGTTTGATGCAATAATCATAGATCTAATGGAAAAGAATGGAGCCCTAAATGAAGAAGTCAACAATCTCAAAAGAGAGAAAGATATTCAATTAGTACTACTATGTGAGATGAATGAAAATAAAAAGAGAGCTAAAGATGAAAAAATCATAGTTGAAGAAGACAAAAGGGTATTGTCTAATAGAATTGAAGAGAAGACATCAGATGTACAAAATCTTGCTAACATGCAGTTAGATAGAATGAATGGAAAGGAAGTTGAGATCACAACCTTGAAGTCACAAAATGAGCTACTACAGAATGAAATGAGAACTAAAAGAGAAAAACTTAACAAGCCTAGTGAAGCCATAAAATATTTTGAGAAATTGATGGAATCACTAAGACCTATCAATGATACTACTAGATTAGGTTACACTACTATTGAAGAAGGTTAATCATCTAGAAGTGGTGAACAAAGGAGCAATAAAGGTAAGAATAACAAAACCACTTGTCATAATTGTGGAAAGTTGGGTCATAACTAATGTCTACAGGAGTAAAACTATCAACCAAAGCCCTAAGTAGAAATACAAAGGAGATTGCTTCAATTGCAACAAGTAAGGACATCATGCACATGAATGCAAGACCAAGACCATGGGCACTCAAAGATTTGATGGATATTGCTATAATTGTCAGAAGTATGGACATAAAGCATATGAGTGCAAATCCAAGCCTAAATGGTCATCAAACAAACAAGCCAAGGTAAACCATAATGGAAACTCTTACAATTGGTAGAACTTTTGACCAATCTTGGTGATATTTTTTACCAAAGATTTTTTAATATTTTTACCAATGCATCCACTAGGATGCAATGGAAAAAATGTTCAATTTCAACTACAAATCATCAAAATTTCAACATCTACAAGCTTTGGTCAAAATTTTGACAAAAAATATAGTGATAAATCAATTGGTCAAAAATTAGACCAACATGAGTCAAATTTCTCTAGTGTTCTGACTTAGATTGGGTAGGAAATATTGATGGCAAGAAAATCACTAGTCGAGGTGCATTCTTTCTAGGAAAGTGATTGGTGTCATGGACAAGCAAGAAGTAGAATTCTATTTCCCAATCAATAGCAGAAGCTAAGTACATGGCAGTTGTAGTAAATTGTTTAAAGATTATGTGGATCAAACAATTACTGAAAGGTATGAGAGAAAAAATTATAAATCTAGTGGTTATCTATTGTGATAACACAAGTGCTATCAACATTTCAAAAAATACAGTAATGCACACTAAGACAAAGCACATTGATATCAAGTATCACTACTCAAGGGAATTAGTTCAAGACAAAGAAGTGAAGCTATAATATGTGAATAAGTTAAAGAAAAAATTGCTAACATATTCACAAAACCCTTACCTAAAGATTCTCATGAATATCGTAGAGGTAAACTAGGGGTGATTCCCCTAAAAAAAGATACTTAAAGGAGACAAGGTCTATTTCATCAAATGTGCTAATTAGAATATCTTACATATTGATGCAACAAAACTCTACTTTGGGACATGCTTGAGGTAGATAATTTAGTACACCATAACATATCAGTCATAGACAGATGACATGAATCAACCAGACATGCAAAATGTACATAATCTAGATGTATGAAGAGTTCGAAGCTTAGACAACTTAATGTCTTTGGCATTTTTGTCAAAGAGGGAGAGACTGCTAAACTAAAAAGGGGGAGATTACCAAAGAGGGAGAATTGTTTCAGAGAGAGAAAAAATCTAAAAAGAGAATTAGAGTGAAATATTTTGGATTGTATGGTAAAAAGTGGTATTGCTACATATTGAGATATTGAGATGTTGCCATCAATGCCAAAGAGGGAGATTATTGGAAACTTACAATTGGAATTTTTTTTTTTTGTCATTTATGTCAAATCTATTGATAAGACATATTGCACCTAATCTAAATGGCATATCTATTTGATTGATGATGAGGATTTGACAATTTTTCTCATAAAAATAGCACCTAGAGGAAAGGTTGAGTTATGAAAAGGGAGTTACAATGGACATTTAATTAGATAGGCTTTTAGAAATAAAAGTGATTGTTTATTCTAAGAAAACTAAGCCAAGTTGAGCAATAGAGTAAAAGGGTAAGGAATACGGAGTAATGCTAGTGTCAACTAAGCTGTAGTTAGTGTCGAGAAAATCTAGTGCTGACCGAGAAGTAGCATTGATTGAGTGAAATAGTTGATGTCAAGATAGAAAGATTTATAAAAACTAAGTAATTTAGTGATGACCAAGTGTCAAAATTTAGAGATTGTTGAGTGACAGTATGAGAATGAATTCAAGGAAATTGCGAGAGCAAGCCAATACAGTTGATTTCTTAGGAGATGTAAATTGTGTTGAAGATAAGATTGATGAGTTGGACCATTAAATTCAAGGCAAAGATTAGCTAAAGAACTAATAGATAGATTCTAGAAGAAGATCAAGAAGATGGACAGATACAATGAATCAAGTTGAACCTGATAGTAAACCCTACGATCTACAGTGGTGGTACGAAATGGTAAAGAAAAAATTGCCTATTTAAAGAGGTAAAAATCCAAAAAATGGTGTTGTGTGTGTATGTGCAGGTGCATTTGAGAAGAGAGGCATACAGATCAAGTTAGATCATAAACGGACAAGCGTGAGTGAATGTGAAGCTAAAGGAGAAAGATTGTAGAGAGGATGTTGATATTGATAAGTGAATCTAAGTAGAAGGCTTAAGTATCGTTGAGAAGAGTGGACTAATTAATTGAAGAGTTGAAATGTCCCTTTTCTGATTTTATATGATATTTCAAGCCTCTAATTAGATATTTAAGATCAAACAACCAATATTTCAAAGATCCACCAATTTCTCAATAAACCCCAAATCGGATATGCCCAAAATAGTGCCAAAAACTTCACAGCTTCACATATTATTAATAAATCTGAAAGTGGACTTTTTTTATAAAAATTTCAGCAGCATAATAGCCTACAAAATGACATTTCTAGATCTGTATAACATTTACACAACAGCTCCCAAATGGAGGACAAAAACAATGCTCATCGAGCTCCTGAAAACAACACAAAATAGCCAAAAACACCACAAAAGCACTGATAATCTATCATAGAAGTGTAATCATGAAAAAATAAATATATTCAGATATATTTTAACATCTATATGTCTGATATACAGCAGCAACCCAAACTAATATGAAATACTCAACCGAAAACACCAAACTCTTACAAAAAACACACCCGAAAACCCACAAATCTGCACTGTTCAGCACAAAAGCAAACTTTGCATGAGCATGCACATGGAATGGCTTCAAACTACCATCCTTAGCCTTCCTAGAAACCTAAAAACTCATATTCTTAGGTCTCCTTCTCCATAGGTTTGGCAGCCTCTGAAGAACAACAAAGAAATGAGCAAAAATCAAGTTCTGGAATCAGCCCAAAATGCCTCCAAACCCCTTAAAAGAGGGCATAACCCTAACTCAAATCCAAGAGGGGTTAATAAAACATATTTTAATAATAATTTTCATTTATTAGTCCATTCACTTCCAAATATTATCCCCTTTCACTGAAACTTCACCTTTTTGGGCCTGCCTGCTTTAGCAAAGATTATTATTTTTAATTATTTGAAAAAGGGACATGACAAGTCCTCCCCTCCCAAATATTGCTTGTCCTCAAGCAATGGCTAAACAATAAACCAATCAATCCACCTGGATCCCAAATGTAGTCATGAACTATACTACTGCCAATTAACACAGGCTCCTGCAATATCCTCTGCAATATGACCAAGAGGAATCCATAATCAAACTGACAATTACAGCTCAACCAAACTCCAAAATCACCACTGCCATAGTCAGAAACCCATGAGACACAAACTCTTAGAACATCAGAACCCAAGTAAAGTGGACAAATCAAACTACCAACACAGTAAATACCATCAACGCATCCCACTGGCCTATACGGAATGTACAATCCAACTTTGCAACAATGGTGAACACTCTCGAATGAAATTGTACCAAGTATGGAGAATCCACACACTGTACAACTCCTGCAGTCAACACAGCTCTGCAAATCACTGGCCACTATCTCATAACCATAACTCCCATGCACTATTGATGGTGAAAAGACATTACAAGATAAAGAGCAAGAAATGGGACCCAAACCAAATTTTCCATGAACAAGTGATATAGCCCACTATGACTGACCACCAGCTAAGTCAGGAGATGTCATAGCCAAAGGAGTAGAATTAGTAACAACAATTGCTGAAGCATCACTCCCAAACTCCTGCTCTAAGTCATGTATTATCAAGCTGTCAACTATAGAACCTATTGCCATGTCATGCCCATCACAACTCTCATCCCGAGGTGTCAAACCGTCCCATAACTAATGATAAGCACTAGGAACCAAAGTACATCTCTGTATCATCATCTCATCAACATGATCATCAAAGGTAAATTGATGAGCATACCTCACAGTGTAGTGTTGATAGAATGCGCCAATCTCAGTCGGTGGCTTAGATTGCAATCCAGATGAAACTAACTGCAATCAATCACTAACCAAGTTGGAATTGACTACTACCTCCGAAGACATTGACAAGGGGGTAATATTACTAGTAGGAACCATGCCAACTGTTGGCTCACCAACATCACACATGATCTTTGATACAACATCTCTAGTCTCCGTTCCATTAGTACTAGAGGCCACCACCATGTCAGGCATACCACAACAATTTGTTGCAGCACCCAACTCAACTAAACTTGACTCTAGTGGGAATGAACCCGATATGCCAATGTTAGTATCAAGGATGGATGCATCCCCATCTCCACTGTCTCTGACAATATCGACCATGGACATCCTCAGATCACTAGACACCACAGCTTGTGACTGGACAAAATCTGGTAAAGATTGCAGTCGCTCCAACTCCATGGTCACCTTAGTCAAATGAAATTGCAACTCCTCAAAAGCCAACTATGTGCTCTCAAGAATCTCAGAAGTCACCTCAAGTTTCTGAGTAAGCTCACTCACCTCATCTTCCTTGGCCAATAATGTGTCATATGTTGTACTCACCCACTCCATAAGATAATCTCTGTCGGCTACCAACTGCATATAATTCTATCTCAAAATCTGAATAGCCTCCCATAAAGAGTGGATCTTTGTCAAGGAAAGATAACTGCCATCCTTCTCATCACAGAACCCCATCCATAAACTGCTAACAATTGACGAGCAGCATTGAAATGCTGGCAAGTGATAGCAATGTCTCGCTCACTAACTCTCAACTGATTAGACACATGATGGCACTAGCTAGATTGTCTCCTACAAACCTCCTCTGATGCACTGTCTAAAGGAGTATCCTCAAAGTTACTAGTCTCTAGAGTATTACCATCCATATCCTGTGAATCAACTCCAAAGCTCATATCAACATACGAAGTATCAAAAATTGTAGCACTGCTGTCCAACTCCTCTGTACCAAAAGAAATTTCCAAGGAAACTAAGTCTTCAAAACTGCGCACTGCATCCTCCTGGATGTCATCAATGCCAATATGTTCCTGGGACTCATCTGTACACACTGCCAAATATGAAAGATCATCAACACATTCCAACAAGTATGGTCGACTAGATATATGAACAAAGCCCAACACTAGTGTATAAAAACTAATACCAACATCAGACAAGCTGCTAGCACAAGAAAAGATAACACTGTGTAATCTTCTAATCAAATCCATGATAGCACCCAAACAAACACTACTACCAAAAAGTGTTAAAGATCTCCAGTCAACTGAATCCCAAACACCAATATAACAATCTTGAGTCCATATCCATAAACTAGAATTAGCTAGTAACTCAAGCAAACTCCTCACCTGAGTAATATAACCAATACCAACTAACTCCACATACCTGTCATGATGAGATAATGAAATCTCAATACTGTCTTTGTTCACTTTCAGCTGGCTAGACAAATCATATGAAATACTACCAGCCTCAACCTCATGTGATGAAGCATCTAACTGTGCCTAGTACTCTTTCTCAACAAATTCATGAATGCTCAATGTCTGTTCATCTCTACCAGGTATCTCACCATCATGCACAACAAAATACTCATAATCATCATCTGAACCCACTACGCTGTAGTCGCTACCTGTTGTAACTATACCATCCTGAATACCTGTGACATCACCCTTTGATGACTTGTATACAATTGTCTCAATTTGAGTATCAAGTTGACCATTACTATCAATTTGCATAATATCCTTTCTCACTACCTCTTGTGGAAAAATAGAATCTGAGACCTCTACTGCGCTATAAGCTAGTTTCTTAAACTCCTCATGCAAGTTCTTGATAATTGTGTCATCTACCCTATGAGAAAAACTACCAAATAGACATCTAGTCAACTTATCCACCTTAGCTGGGTCAAACAACATGTCATTCATCATACGGTGGTGCTTAACCAACTGTTCAAACATGTCATGGCTTATTTTCCTAAGTTTATCTTGAATGTCTAAATAACCATCCTTTCTACTGTTCTGACTCTGGATATCAATTGTCCAAGATCGTGTCCTCTGAGACTCTGTACTATACCTGTCCATTCTAGATAAAGTAGAGTGTAACCCCAATATGTTATAACTTCTTCAAACACCAAGAATCTTTATACTTTAGTTGTTTGACATTTCGTCAAACACTTTCCAAGCAAGGGGTCGTATGACTAATATAATTTTTCAGATTGCTGCAAGCACTCTTGTTTCAATTTGCATCAAAGAGAATGCTTACAAAAAGACTCCAGATTGTCTAAACAATAACTTAACATGAATGTGCAACTAATTTGGCAATATTCAATACAAATATGAGACTTAAACTACTTGCAATATGTAGCTACAACAACTAGTAATTATGACAAATACCTTGGATGTCTTGGAAGAATTTCTTTGCCATCTCATCTGGATCAGCCGTACTTTTTCCTTCCTTGAATTTTGTACTTTTACTTTCAACTGGAGGTTTGATCAAAAAAAATTTATTCTTTTCTCGCTGCAAATATCCGTTTTTCTCTTTCACTTAGTTGCATGCAACCATAAATTTTGACATGCAGCTGATTAGAAGCAACATGCAACCACCAAATTCACCAAGAACTAACATGAAAATGATTAGAAGTAGCATGTTACCATAAATTTTGACATGTAGCTAATTAGAAGCAACATGCAACCATAAATTATGACATGCAAGATTTGGGTAGTTGTCAAAACTGAGATGCAAACTTCTACAAACCCTCAGGCTGGCAAGATCATAGCTCTGATACCACTAAAATGTCCCTTTTCTGATTTTATATGATATTTCAAGCCTCTAATCAGATCTTTAAGATAAAACAACCAATATTTCAAAGATCCACCAATTTCTCAATAAACCCCAAATCGGGTATGCCAGAAATAGTGCCAAAAACTTCACAGCTTCACATATTATTAATAAATCTGAAAGTGGAATTTTTTATAGAAATTTCAGCAGCATAATAGCCTACAAAATGAGATTTCTAGATCTATATAAAATTTACACAACAGCTCCCAAACAGAGGACAAAAACAATGCTCATCGAGCTCCCAAAAACAACACAAAATAGCTGGAAACACCACAAAAGCACTAATAATCTATCATAGAAGTGTAATCATGACCAAATACATATATTCAGCTCTATTTTAACATTTAAATGTCTGATATACAGCAGAAACCCAAATTGATATGAAATACTCAACTGGAAACACCAAACTCTTACAAAAAGCACACCCGAAAACCCACAAATCTGCATTGTTCAGCACAAAAGTAAACTCTGCATGAGCATGCACATGGAATAGCTTCAAACTCCCATCCTTATCCTTCTTGGAAACCTCCAAACTCCCATTCTTGGGTCTCCTTCTCCACAGGTTTGGCAACCTCTGAAGAACAACAAAGAAATGAGCAAAAATCAAGTTCTGGAATCAACCCAAAATGCCTCCAAACCCCTTAAAAGAGGGCATAACCCTAACTCACGTCCAAGAGGGGTTAATAAAACATATTTTAATAATAATTTTCATTTATTAGTCCATTCGCTTCCAAATATTATCCCCTTTCGTTGAAACTTCACCTTTTTGGGCCTGCCTGCTTTAGCAAAGATTTATATTTTTAATTATTTGAAAAAGGGACATGACAAGAGTTTCCAAGTGAACCATGATTAGAGATAAAATTGGAAGGCTTATCACTGAGTCAGCACAAAGACTAAATAGAGATATGAAACTGAAAAAGTGGTTTGTAACCACATAGATCAAAACCTACTATTTTCTTTCTTATCATTGCAAACATTTTGTATTGAAATCCTTTTAATAGAGGTTGACCTAATAGTCATTTGGAAGACTTAAGAGTCTCCGTAAATCCTTTAACTAAGTGACCAGGTTCTAAATGGAATGATCAAAGTCCTCTGGTAAGGCCACTTCTAATAGGATGATTAAATCCTTTAACAAGGTCATATATAATAGTTTTCTTTGTAACCTTTAACAAGGTTGGCTCCTAATAGAGCTCACTTCAAAAGAGTGAAAAAGTGGTGACATGTAGTTGGTGGTTTTTCCCAAATTGGGGTTCCACGTAAAAATCTTTGTGTCAAATCTATTTTGAATTCTTTATATGTTTTACATTTGGTAATATTTTCATTAAATACAAAGCTAGTTATCTTTAAGACAATATTTTTAGTAGAGACCGAGCAACAAAAAGATTAGTATAATAATGAGTATTTGTTTTATTGTTCAAATGGTACATAAGGAGCTTGATTGACTGATTCCCCCCCTCTTAGTTATCCTAAATATTTATAACACTCACTTTCTTCACATGTTGGGCATTCAACCAATCAAACTTGGGTGGAAGGACTAGAAGTGGTACTCCTCTTGTCAATTAAAAGATAAAAATGATATATTTGTGGTTGGTGCCTCATTTTCCTATGGTTGAGTCTCTCAACCAGCACTCGCACCTCTATTTCACACAACATAATTGGAGATACAAGTTTAACACTATTTGGAAAGCCATTATTGAGCTGAAGATTGCATACTTTGCTTGGTCTGTCCTCTTCCAGGGTTTGCCTCTAGGTTCTTAGCACAAGAATTGGGGCATTCCTAATCCATGTTATCCATTTTATGGGAAACTTGAGTCTTTCTTGCACATCTTTTGGTTTTTTCATATTCTCAAAAGTATTGTCTCTCGATACATCATTTTTCAGACCTTTTAGGTCAAAAAAATTTTCTTTGTGTATGACTTTTCTCGGGGACTCTACTAGAATCCCTTTTAAAATCTCATAGATTTGGTATTATTTTAGGCTAGAGATTCTTTTAACTCTTTGAAAAGATAGAAATGTTGTTCTTTTTACATGCACAATTTTCTAGATATAAATGTTTCTATGTATACTAAGGCTTGCATATATAATAATGTAATGTTATAGATTCAAGTACAAGATAAAAAAAATGGCTCTGGAGGTGGCCCACCTATAGGAGATTCTTAATAATTGGGACAACACTCCATATATGGGTGTCACTAGATTCCTCTTTGGTAGATCAGACTCTACCCTATGGTCGCCACTAGTGGTGTAGCTCCTCAACCCTTTACTCTTAGATCCTTCATTCCCAGGCCCCTTTCCACTCTCCCAGTGGTTGGGATGTTTTTTGCCACTACTTTACCTCTCTATGATGTGGCTCAAGGTGGTCCCTGGATGCTCCTCTTATTGCTCCTACTATTCCTAGTTGGCATGTGCCTATTATTGACTATAAATGGTCATTCCCCTACCTAGAACTAGAAATTTTGCCTCCCAAGGTAGAGGGAGAGGAAAATAAACAAGATATTTCTACTCATGATGATGGGTGGGCTCCTCCTGAGACACCCTCCGACCCCACTAATGCATGGGGGTTTCATGATTGATAGGATCCACCTCCCTTAGCTGGCACTACTTTAGCCTCCTAAAAACAATTTCAATGTTTTTTTTATGAATAGTTGATAATGTTTCCATTTTTCCATTTGAACTCTCATAGGGTGATCTTGTATCCCTTAGACCCCTTTTTTGAATGTGTAACTTTAATATTTAATTAATAAAGAAGGGACTATTCATCAAAAAAAAATATTGAAAACTTTAAGAATTTTTTTTTTTATATACTGTGATTGGTCAAAATAAAAGAATTTGATAACGATCTAAGATGAGTAAGTCAAAACATGATACAATAGTACTTAGCCTATCGAAAAGTACTAATAAGAAGACATTTGTCAATATTAGGCTATATCCACCAATCATAGAGTCCAATATTCTTATCCAATAATTTCAACCCATTATAATTGACAATGCTTTGTAACTCAATGCCACTACAAAATTCTACCAATTTTTCATATGAAAGCCATAATCCTAAACTATGTTATCAAAACTTATGTTTGTTACAAATCAAAGGTTATAATATTAATAAGTGTATTAGGATCCATAAAGAAACACTAAGGGGCCCAAAGAACCATAATATCTTCTAAATTATTTCATAATCATTGTCTTTGTTAGTGAATCTATAATATTCTTTAAAGTGTTAACTTTTTTCAACATCACATTGCAATACTATACCATATTGAGAAAATGGAACTAGAATATATTGTTTAACTTGTATTAGAAGAATATATTTCTACCTTGTATTATGCTTATGTATTGTATGAACATCCATCGCTACATTTTGACTAAATGCACTACGAAAAATGGGGAAATTTTTTTATGGGTAGGTCTTCTATATAGTTCATATTTCTAGTCCAATTTGAATAAAATTATATGAATACAAACTAAATATTTTTCTCTAATAGAATAATCATGACAGCATAAGAAATACTTAGAGGTACCATACAAATACCTTAGCACCCTTATCATTACATCCTAGTGTAATCATTTTAGATTATTAATGTTTTTTTTAAGGATTCATATTTCTTGGCCAATGTCCAGTCTTATGTAGTCTATTCAACACATCAAGCTTTCAACCAGATACTAGCATAACACAATTTGATCATATATTCCATTTTATTATAAGAAGTTGAATATTATTTAACAAAATGATGTATCCTAATTCTAAAATAAGCACAAAGTGACATACAATCGTTCTTATGAAACTTCTCCAACACAAAGTCCATATATATATATAGCCCAACCAAAACCTTCTATTAGCTTTATCTTTTATGATTTCCATACTGTATGCAAAAGGCTACCTTAAGTAATCTCAAACTCTACTAAAACCTAAAATTGTATATAACAAATAAAATATTTTCATTAAAAATAATATCATCAAATTTAATATAGTAATGAGTACAAAATCACCATAATTTATCTTATAATAGATTGAATGGTCATATTTAGATATTTAAAATTCTAAAATTAACATTTTTTTAATATTTTAGTACTACAATATCATAAGACATCGTTTAAGACCATAAACAAATTTATTCAAATCACAAACTAAATGTTCTTTATCCTTTTCACTATGATTTTCCTTATTATGTCATATAAATCTCTTTCTTAAATTCATCATTACAAAAACATTGTCTTCACGTCTATTTTTTCAATCACATCTATTTCCTCAATCCCAAGATGATATGCTATTAACAAAAATGAATATAAATTAAATGGATGTGAATGTCCTTTGTAACCAAAACCGCCTTATACTCTCAGCCTCCTTTTCAAACTAACATAAAATTTATTTTAATATTTTTAGAGATCAATATATATATTGTGATTATGATTACTTATTTCATGCATTCTAAAAGCTTTGATTAAAACTTCAATTAGTGGGAGAATTTTCTTTTTAATACATTCAGGCACAACTTTTTGTAACCGTCTTTGAAGGCTAATTTTTGTGAGGTTAGCATAAGTGAACTCATCGTATCTATAGATTTCTTTTGGCAAATTCAAATATTTTCCATCTTAATATAAAAGAATAATTAAAAGAATTCTTAAACAAAAATAGAAATTTTTAAATGGTCAGTCAAAATGACATGAAATTCAGCTTTCAGACATGCGAATACATCCAATCTACATTCGAGTTCTTAGAATATAGAATGCGAAGAAACGGCAAGACAATAAATAAAGAGATAAAACAATTGAATGGTCCCATATCCGTTACACTTTAAATTGTGAACAATCCACTCATTCTTTCTAGCAGATTCCATGCTGGCCCTGACAGTTATCGTTTCTTGTAACGAGGGAATCTTGCTCTCTTTCTTGAGTTAAACTACAACAGGATTGTGGGAGAGCCTGTTTTCCCTTGCCTGCAGTTTTTTTCTTCACAGATTGAAATGAATTTATTCGGAAATCATGGGTACATTAAATGAATTCTGGAGAGTTGATTGGCGATTCTATTCTTCCTTTACTTGGTTTGTAGCGCTTGACAAAACCAGAGAGGTGTTGGGTTGTGGGCAGAAACCTTCACTTTCTTCATAAACGGAAGATGAGATTTGGGAAGAGATTTTAGGGAGATTAAGATGCCACCAGGTATGAATTTCGTGAAGCTTTATTTATGTTGATCATGTTCTATTGCTTCCCACTTATTTGTCTAATGATTTCTGTTCTTACTTAGTTTCCATGTTATAGGCATATCAAAATGATCTATTATTTTAGGAATCAATTAATTTAAATAGACTTTGTCCTTGATCTTTGGTATGGGTGGCTAAGAATGTTTTATGCTTTATTGATGAAACTAAACAGCAAACCCATTATTGAGGATCAAATTCTTCTTTGTTAGAGTGCAATAGTCAAATATAATAAGGTCATAGTAGAATAACAACGGTGGATTTTTTAAAATGTTTTTGTTATTTTCGATTACAAAATATGTAGATCATAAAGATTAAATGCTGAAAATTTCAAAATATTCACTATATTTTCGATTTTTTGAAATTTCATCAACGACATATGTACATTTTGTAGGGAAGATAACAGCTTCCTTTCGTTTATTAGTGTCATACTTTATACTGACTTTAAAGAATTGTAAAATCCCCCATTCCATATTCCACAATAATAGAGAAACTTTGGGCAATTGTCCTTCCATACTCATATGCATTGGCGACCAGCTCTTTGTATCAGAGCTTTAATTAATCAACTTGTTTCGGCTTAACCAGTCTATGCTATTTTCTATTCTCTGGCATGTAATAATGTTCTCGCTTTTTAATATTCTGCATGCACATCAGATTCTATACAGTGGTTAAAATAGACTACCATTATGAGAGAACTGTCAGAGTTTATATCTGCATGTAACCGCAAAGAAATCAAATGCAATTTCAGAAAGATTTCTCCATACTTACGCTTCATTAGCCCAAATTTCCCTAAATAGACAACATTCTCTGCCACGCGCGCATATCATATATTCTCTGAGATTATGCACTTCAACTCTAGATATTCTTAAGGTTGTAAGCTTAAAGAGTTGACAACTATGTTAGGCCTATCATCTTTTGCCATAACTTAAATTGGTATTTACTAGCAATCGTATTTTAGTGTGCAATGGGTACGCCGTAGATATGTGAAAGGTAAGCTAAGTATTTGTTTGTTTATGTCTCTCCCTTTCTATGTTTCATGTCTCTATCAATCTATCTATATTTCTTTATGTTTTTTATCCCATTTTGATGCAGGAGCATCTTGCATTGGAAAATTATTGGAAAAAAAAAAAAAAAATTGAAAAAGAAAAACAAAAGGCAAAAAAAAAAAAAAAAAAAAAAGTTGTCATTACATTAATCGAGGTGTGTAGGTGGCATCTTAGAAGCTCGTGGAAAGTTTCTTAAATCTTACATTTAATATTTGTTGTGATCCATAAAGGAAATGTAATTTTCTAATTGGGCCACATCGTGGTGCTTAGTTGTAATTCTAGAAGGTTATGGAAGTTTTAGAAGGTTGTGGATATTGTGTAGGAGGAATTCTAGAAGGTTGTGGATAAGTCATGCATAGGGTGGTAAGTGCTTATTTAAGCAAAGCATATGAGCATTTCTAATCAAGCTCAAGAAGGAGCTCAAGAAATAGAACCTCAAGGGGAAGCTTGAGGAGTAGAAGCTCAAGGAGAAGCTTGAGAAGGAGAAACTTGAGTAGTAGAAGCTTGGAAAGCTTGGAAGTTGTGAGAGAGGAGGAAGTGAAGAGTGAGTTTTCTTGAGTTTGTGGACAGAGCGTCGAATGTGAGGCAGTTTACAGTAGGATTGTGATGGAGTTGTGAGTGTGGACAGAGCGCCGAATGTGAGGCAATTTACACTTGGATCTTGGATTAAGTTTGTGAGAAGAGCTAGTGACTGCGGTTTAGAAACAAGGAGGTTGCTTGGTGGCTTGCGAGCACAAGTTGAGATCTCAGAGGTTTCTACCAGAGTGTGGATCTGGACTAGCTTGGGTTTGGATTGGATCTTGAGAGATCTTGAAAAAATGTTATTGTAATTGCTATTGAATTTTCAGGTATAATAAAATTGTCTTCATATTGTTGCATTATTGGTTGTGAGTTGGTAAGGGTGGTGTGGCCCTTTTTCAGTGGTATCAGAGCATATCTACATTAGTGGTATCAGAGCGGGAGTTCCTGAGTGTACAAGCAGATCGCCGAAGTGTGAGGCAGTTTGTACTAGGACCTTGGTTGGGTGAAGTTTATCAGAGCAGGAGTTCCTGAGTGTACAAGCAGATCGCCGAAGTGTGAGGTAGTTTGTACCAGGATCTTAGTTGGGTGAAGTTTATTAGAGTGAGAGTTCCTGAGCGTGTAAACAGATCGTCGAAGCTGAGGCAGTTTGCACCAAGACCTTGAGAGGACATGCAGATTAATTGATTGATGCAGAGATGGAAGATTGAACTTGTTGAGGCATGATTGTGGAGAGCTGGTGGATTGCAAATCTGTTGTCCTAGACTTGTGATGTGGTTCCTGATTGTTCGTGCGAGGTGGCAGGTTGCGATCTGACTTGCAAACAATTCAAGGTTGTCACAAGGAGCGTAGGAAGGATTTGTTGCAGAGGGTTTACGAAGACCTTGGGAGATGGCTCTAAGAGGATTGGACCCTAAGATGATTGCAAAAATCCATGATATAGTGGAGAGGAATTTTTCTAAGATGATTTCTTGGTTGGATGATAGATTGGTTGATCAAGTTAAGGAGGTTCGTGAGAGAAGATGGCATCACAAGGTTGAGATGGAAGAGGTTGGTTTTGCTGATCAGTCTGTGGAGTCTGATGCAGAACCTATAGAGAAAATAGAGGTTGTTGCTGAGGATATTCCTAACCTTGCTAATGTTGGGATGGAGGTTGGTTTTCATGATCAATTGGTTGAATCTGACATGGAGATTATGGAGCACCTGGAGGTGGATGATCCGGTTGTTGGAGGTGAGTTATGTATTGCAGAGCATCTTGTTGTGTGCAATGAGGTTTCTGGTGTTGAGAGTTTGACATGTATTGATGGTGATCTACATGTTGGTGCTGATATGGAGTCTTTTGTTGTTGATGCGGGGTTTGTTGCTATGGTTGTCAATCCACTAGTTGCTGATGTGAATGAGGGTTTGTTGATGAAGAATTATGTTCAGTTTGTTTCTCGGAGTGAGCACGCTGATTGGATGGTTGAGATGCTGGTGTTTGATAGAGTGATGCAGATGTGGAAGATTTGTATGGTGGTTTTCTTGTCTCTGTTGAGGTGGAAGCCTTTGGTGAAGATGAAGATGGTTGTAGATTTTTTTTTTGGCGTCCAAGTGTGGGACACACTTTTCTATCTACCAGGGGAGTCTGATGCAGGAGCATCTTGCATTGGAAAATTATTGGAAAAAAAAAAAATTTGAAAAAGAAAAAAAAAAGGCAAAAAAAAACAAAAAAAAAAAAGTTGTCATTACATTAATCGAGGTGTGTAGGTGGCATCTTAGAAGCTCGTGGAAAGTTTCTTAAATCTTGCATTTAATATTTGTTGTGATCCATAAAGGAAATGTAATTTTCTAATTGGGCCACATCGTGGTGCTTAGTTGTAATTCTAGAAGGTTATGGAAGTTTTAGAAGGTTGTGGATATTGTGTAGGAGGAATTCTAGAAGGTTGTGGATAAGTCATGCATAGGGTGGTAAGTGCCTATTTAAGCAAAGCATATGAGAATTTCTAATCAAGCTCAAGGAGAAGCTCGAGAAGAAGGTGAAAAATTAAGGAGTAGCTTGAGGAGTAGAAGCTCAAGGGGAAGCTTGAGGAGTAGAAGTTCAAGGAGAAGCTTGAGAAGGAGAAACTTGAGTAGTAGAAGCTTGGAAAGCTTGAAAGTTGTGAGAGAGGAGGAAGTGAAGAGTGAGTTTTCTTGAGTTTGTGGACAGAGCGTCGAATGTGAGGCAGTTTACAGTAGGATTGTGATGGAGTTGTGAGTGTGGACAGAGCGTCGAATGTGAGGCAATTTACACTTGGATCTTGGATTAAGTTTGTGAGAAGAGCTAGTGACTGCGGTTTAGAAACAAGGAGGTTGCTTGGTGGCTTGCGAGCACAAGTTGAGATCTCAGAGGTTTCTACCAGAGTGTGGATCTGGACTAGCTTGGGTTTGGATTGGATCTTGAGAGATCTTGAAAAAATGTTATTGTAATTGCTATTGAATTTTCAGGTATAATAAAATTGTCTTCATATTGTTGCATTATTGGTTGTGAGTTGGTAAGGGTGGTGTGGCCCTTTGTCAGTGGTATCAAAGCATATCTACATTACATTTTATTACTCTATCTTCATCTCTATTTATATCTTCCTCTCCCCTATCCATATCCCTCTTCTTTATGATCTCCATCTCCATATCTTCTCTATCTCCTTAGTATCTATCTCTCTCTACTGTCTATCATTATATCTCCCTATCTCTGCCCCCCGCCCCTCCCCCACCTCTCTCCACATCCCTCTTTCTCTACCTATCTCCCTCCGTTTCTCTCTCCCCATCTTTGTCTCACTATATCTCATCTCTCCTTCTATATATATATCCTCCTCTATTTTCTAATGTCCCTCTATTTATCCATGTTATCTCTATCAATCTATCTCACTTTCTCACTATCTCTTTATATATCTTCCTATCTATCTCTCCCTCTCTTTGTATCCCTTTCTATCTCTCTATCAGTTTTTATTCCATTGTCTCACTCTATATTCATCTAATAAAATTTATCTCTCTCTCTCTCTCTAGATCTTGATTGATATTTTCTATATAATATTAATTAACTCAATATCAAGACATTTGTATAAAAGAAGTAAAATGTTAATGAATAGTATGATTTAAAACATACCACATTTCTTATAAATACTATTAATATCACAAATAGAAACTAAAAAGTGGATGCTTGTCTACAAGGGGAAACAACACAAAAATGAAAAGTGAGAAAGCGGTGAAACTAAAAAATGTAATGATTTTAAAGAGGAATCCATTTGGCTTATAAAAGACATTATCCAAGTTTGTGATAATTTTTTGGCTCAATGAATAAATAAAATATTGAAATAAGAGTACTACACAATTAATTAAATGGTAATTATATACTTATATAAATAAATTTGTACCAAATAATTTAATGAGACATTTCCTTGGGTATCTCTAACTTTATTGATGTATGCAACAAGTTGGATGATGAAATTTTCCTCCCTATCCTTCTCGTACTATGGTTATCTAGCAACCTAGTAAATTGTAGGAATTAATTCAAAAAGAATTAAAAAAAGATATTACTCCTCTTTAAGACAATCAAACTCTACTAATTTGATCAAATGACATTTTTATGAATGTCAAATTTTCTTTTCATGATAACAACATAAATTTATCTCAAAGAAAATAGTTTATTAAGCTTAAAGCTTCTAAGATTATTTATTTTGAATAAAAAGGATATTCATAATTAATAACTCTTCTCTTAAAATAAAGTTTAATTATTATTTAAATTACAAGAACATTCAAATTAGTCTTAAAATCTTAGCAAATACATTCCAAACAATGCAATAAATGTTCTTGAGTAATCCAGTTCCCCTCAAAAGTATCAAAAAAAAAAAGGGAAAGAAACATATTTTGATTGAACGAGAGGAAGCCCATCCAGCCACCGGTTAGTGGCCATCACCATTCTTGATCGGGTCAACAAATATGGGCACCTTGATCTCCCCACCTTCTGTCAATGACATCTTCAATGTGGAGTGCAAAAGTGCTTTTTATTTGTCTCGTCCATGTAAACAAGTCAGTTACAATGAACGGTGAGGATTGCTACAATGGTAGTCATTTTCATTTCTAACTATTTCAACCATTGATGGACATATTTAGCTCAGATTCTTTCATATGGAAATGCCTACAGTGTAACAAGCACATGTCGTTAAATTTAAGTAACTATTTAGACCTAAATATGTAAGTTTAAATCATGGTGCTTATAGAAAATCTTTAATAGTGTGCGTGAGATCTTATTCATGTAAGCACAGGGAACTAATGAGCTTATTTATATGATGAATTGAACTACATTTAATAATTACCAATATTTGGTAAGTCATTAACTAATATAGTGGCAAATATCTAGCATTGTCCTAGTTAAGCGCATTTAGGTTGGAGTAGTACTAGGATGGGTGATCTCCGAGAAGTCTCGGTGCTTCACCCCTATGTGCATCACTTAGATCCAATGAGTGCTAAGTGTTCCATTTATTCTCATGAGAGATGGATTCATGTTGAATCACTACTAATGAAACATGGGTCAATGAGTTTGACTCAAAAATCACATAGTTAAATCCTGATAGCAATATCACAATTGTAGTAGTTGTTATTGAACCATAATGTCTTTTTATGATATCAATTACCAATAAAAACATCTTTGAATAAGCTTAGAAGAGCAATGTTAAATGTAGTAATCAATAATGTATAGATATGTATATAATTGTCAATCATTAAATGATTAAACTAGTAATGTAGTGACCATTTTCCTTATGGTGTAAACTATAATAACCCTATAACCTAGGTTACATTGATTGCAAAACAAGAGCATTTTGTTGATAGTGAAATATTAATTTTGTTGACTATATATTTGGTTAATATCTAAATAACTTTATTATTACTTATCATATATTATATTTTTTACTTAATTTCTTTTAAAGATGGATAAATGTTTTGATCTAGAGTTATGAATAAGTGGGGCTACAAATGGGAGACTTTGTCTCATCCCCAACAAACCTTGATGGTAAGAATAACAACAAAACACCTTAACAATCACAATATGTCACTATTGTCTTCTACTTAAATTGACTTATCATAATGGTTATTGATTATTTTCTAATTTTTATGACTATTTTGTTATTGATGACATTTTGAATTTTTGTTAAAGATAGATTTGAAATTCAAAAAAAAAATGTCACAAATATTCCATAAGATTTGTAGTTAATCTATTTTATAATTATTAGAGATGCCTTACTTTTTATTGATTTTGTATATGTTAAATTAGCTTCGAATTGGAATTTATGAACTCTTATTTTTAGTTTTCCCTTTTATTACAATGACACTAGCTAACCTATGTGGTTTATGTTGGTAGTCCTATGGTGTACTGTATGAATATCCTCTATTATTTCCTATGATGAAAATTTGTAGAACACTCAAATGAGTATGTTGTGGAGGATGTATGAATATTCTATTTGTGCTAATGACATGATTGAATTGTGCTTACTCTTATGAAATGTTTGACATATATTATTACAAATATTTGATATTGTGATTACAAGAATTTTTAGGAATTGTAGGCAAGATGAGAACTATAAAATTAGAACAAAAAAAATCTAGTAAGCATTTATTTATTGAGAAAGTTGAAATATTAAGAGTATGGTGTGTATATAGGAATTTGTATACCATTACAACTATTTGTCAATCAAGCAATTTTCCATGTAAGAAAGAAAGAAGGTATAACAACCAAATTTTTTTAATCCCTATATCTACCATCTCATTTAATATATAAATCAGCAAGTTTACATATTCACATACATGAGTATAATAGTTTTAATAGATTAATTGATTTCCAGGTTTTGCCTTAACTAACAAATGAAATTGAGAAATCATTATCTAACAAATGCTTTTATGAACTATCATCATAACTGACCAATACATAATGTGTTTTTTTTTGTTTTTTGTTTTTGTTTTGTGTGTGTGTGTGTGTGTGTGTGTGTGTGTGTGTGTGTGTGTGTGTGTGTGTGTGTGTGTGTGTGTGTGAGAGAGAGAGAGAGAGAGAGAGAGAGAGAGAGCACTTCATACCTGATACAATTTAAAAATACTTTATAACTCTAAAATAAAATAAATGTAACAACCGCATAAATAATTATGTAACTAACCAAACATGAATAAACATGAAAGGAGGAAAGATACCCACTAACTATAATGACTTAGAAGCATTATCAGAGGCTTAACCTATCAAAAACTGACCATATGTATCTCCTCTCACTTTGAGAATGGTCTTACCCTACACGGGATCAAGTACAAGAACACCAACTTGAGCATCCTACTGTTAGAGTGTCAACTATATAGTTGGTTAGACTCTGGAGTCTTTCCCATCAACCCATCCATCTGATTGAAAGATATCCCAACCTCTAGTGATCATAGAAACACATTTTCCACTAACCTACCTTAGCCATGGATTTACATGGGTACTTTTTACTCGATCACTTACCGCTTGACTTGACAAATAAGACTATACCCTACTTCTCACCACAAGCTAACTTAGTTTACCATTTAAGTTTTCTTTTAATTCATGTAATGATTGATCTATTAATAATTTTTATTTCTTGACTTGTATATATTTTTCACAATCATTTGATATCAGCCCACACCTTACATCTCAACCATACTTGGTCATCCTCGATGATTCATAGGTGAGGTTACATCCTTAAATATTGAATACTTTTGTTTACCATAGTCATAAGTTCTCTCCCCAACCTTGGACTTGTGTGGATATTAAAGAGTCTCATGGCATAAAATAATTGGATCATTTACACACTATAAAGGTGCCCCAGTTTATCATAGAGGCATATTACTTTAACCATTGTATAAGAGCTCAATGTTTGGGTCTTTTTGAATTTATTGAAGTTTTGAAAGACAATATAAATAAGAAATAGGTAAATACACTCTTATCTAGACCAACTACATGCACATTAAATTGGTCAGTTATGATCCTAAATTCAAGTAGACTAGAAGGCTTAAGAACTTTTAGAAATCATATATTTATAGGCCTAATTCGATAGACATGGTTCAAAATATATTTAAATCCTTATTCAAAACTAGTTCAATCTTAGAGCTGCATAATCATAAAAATGTAATGGAAAAAGTATAGAAAGATGTATGACCCAACAAAGTGTAAATACACAAATGTGGGATAGATTTCTAGAGTTTGGCTTGGATCGGCTCCTCAAATGTATATACTTAAATCCTTCCTACTATTATATTTCATTAGGAGTGAAGAAGAGGAATGTCATGTCATTTAGAATGACTTTCTGTCCTTTTTCTTCAAGACATTATCATTTTTAAAATTATAATATTCCAAAGGGATTTATGCACAACATGATTTTTAAGATTACACATTAGTTACATTCTTGATTTGTAAGTTCAAAGAGTTGAAAAGAATAAAGCATCATCAAATTTTTAAATAATAATGCATTGATAAAAGATGGAATAATATTTTACGCCTTATATTTTAATATAATGGTACTTATTATATTTACATATATTTGTATATATAACATACACATATACATATATCATGTAATATTTTAAATAAACATATTTGATGTATATGTTGTATTTTAATAATACATACACGCACATCATATTTGAATATATAGCTACATACTTATACATGTGTGTACATGTATAAATGTATGTAAGTATCATGGGTACCATTGTACTAGAAGGATTGAGATTGACCCATTCTTAAAGGTAACAATTATTCTTAATTCATTTAGATGCTCAAATGAATACTTTAATATATCTTATTAAATGCGTAGACCAAGTTATCTCATGGTGGATGTTTGGTATACCTTTTCTTTTCTAGCTCATTTTATCATGGCCACAATGGTTAGGATTCATAACTTTTAGCTCAATGGTAGGTTGGTGCCCTTATGCCCAATTCCCTTTCTATCAATGTTGTTAGATAACTAAGAGGGTGGGTGAATTAGTTATAAGCCGTTATCTACAAGTCCTTAAAATACTTTTTAGAAACTTAACAACTTCATCTTCCCAATCACAAGTTTGATAAAAATAAATTAACCTTGACAATATTATCAAATCAATCTTTAAAGTAAAATTATTAACTTCATAAATAAATAGTAAACATGGAAATAACATGCAACAAAATCAACATTCATAGATTGTGATACAAGTACTTTTAACATGGACACCTTGTTAAGAGAAAAGCCACATAGGAACTGACAATGCAAATTTTTTTCTTTTCTGAAGTGAGATCTATTAGTAGCTAACCTTTTTTAATGATTATATATACATTTTTTTGGATTGTTAATAGTAATTGTATTAATTGTTATATATATCTACCAAAGATCACCTAGACCTTATCACTCCTTAATATGAGTGGCCTTCTCTAAAGGACTTACTAACATTTAACTCAATGTCACCATATAAATGGCTTTACAAATAAGACTATTAAGCCTTCTTGGTTAAGATATTTTCTACTACAATGATTAGAGAGTAATAGTGAAATGATCTATTTGAAATATCTACTACCTTTGCTTGATCAGGTCTTAATTTTGGTCATTCTTTGTCCTTTATTCATCCTTTTCAACTTCCTTCTAGCTGGTTCACTTACATACATGCATCAACTTTGTACTTCACTTACTAGATCTCACAATGCTAGTCTACTAAGTTTCACCTTCTATCTTATTTTTCATAAATAATTTGATTAGCCACAATGAACAATTTTTTCATACCTTAAATATACAACTTATTTCTACTTCACCAAATTATCCTTTTTTTCTTGCTTAATCAAAATCGTCTGATCCTCAACTAGCTTAGATTCATTGAATCTAGACACTCAAGAATCACACTTTTACCTTGAACTTTGTGCTTCCTTTAAAATCATTAAATATCCTTCATCATAATTTCTCTAATTTTTATCAATCGTAGATCTTGTAACTAACTCTACCCTTATCTTCAAAATTTATCGATCAATCCATATTTTCATCAAATGTCAGCCTCAAATGAATTCTTCTAGAAATAATTCTTCTTTCCCTTACTTGGTAAATATTTCATCCACTTAGTCAATACTGAGCTTGGTTAACATTGTTCTTTCTTGGTTACTGCTCATCCTTATTCACATTACATATGTTCGGTGACAACTAGTCCTTCATCCATCAACCTCACTAACTAGCTTGGTGCAACTTAATGTTTCTTTGTCTCCTCATTTTATAACCTCATAAATTTTTTATGCATGAGCTCAATACTTAATCACATCATATAAAACAATCAAATCAACATTATACTATCAAATTCTAACTCATCAAGTGCCCATTTAAATCCATACACTTTTTTCATCACTATACTTTCTTTGAATCCTCTTCATCAATCAAATGATATGTCACTCTATTGAATTATCATAATGTCTTACCAATGCAGGCTTGATATCAATAACAATATAAAAACTTGTATGACTTGTTGACAAGAATTGTCTCCAATTTCTTCAACATCATTAGTTTCGGCTAACAAATACTTTCCACCTTTGTTGTGCTCTTGCAAGAAGAAATTTAATATGGTAGTAGCCTATTTCCAAATTATTTAATGCAATAAAAATTACCATAATAAATAACTATGATAACTAACCATTTCTAATTTATACAACATTAGAATGATTAGCCAATATTTCCAACTCACATGAAACCATAAGAAATAACCAATTTAACTAGTCATCTCCTATTTGTGTGAAGTCCTAATGGCTGTATAAAATATTTAAAGGTAAATTAAAAAAGTAATGTAACATACCCCCACTATGTTTAATCATCCCTAATGAATATTAAAATTAAATACACAAGGAATGTCCATAATGAAATGAATATATATCTTACAATCTTAAATAGCATCATGTCACAATGTTTCAAATTATAAAGTAATAATAGCCAACTATAATTTCTGTTTTTGGAAAAAGATAGGTAAATGTATGGAAAATCTCATCATAATCTTCCTAGGTAGCACTCTCAATAGCATATTGGTCCCAATGGATCTTGCACTAAGTAAGGTCTCAATTTTGTATGTAGAGCTTATGCACCTCAAGTATTTTGAGTGGCTCTAATTCTACCACCCCTAGGTCTCATAGCTACAAGAAATTTCAATAACAATATGATCATTATTGGCTATTTTTTAAGATAGGATAAATAAAACACATTATGCATTTGCGAAAGGGCTTGGAGATGGGGCAATTTTTTAGGACATATAATTTATTAATTCCAATACATCAAAGGATCCAACATATCTTGTAGATAACTTGGAATTTTACCAAAATTTGTAGTACTTTCTTGGGGTTTTACCTTTAGGAGAACCTTTTTTCCCACCTTAAACTCCTCATGTGTCCTTTTAGCATTTGTGTAACTCTTTTAGCATCTCAAGAGAAACAATGATTTGATCTTCAAATCTATTTTAACTTGCAAATGCCATACACATATGCATATATAGAGCCTCAAATGGTACCACCTTAATAGTAGACTAATATGAGCTATTATAAGAAAATTAAACCAAGGGAAGACACATCTCATAAGGGTATTGTTGATCCATATAGTACACCCTTAGAAGGTCTTCTACTACCTAGTTTATCCTTTCTATTTGGCTGCTAGTTTCTAGATGATAGGCTAGATTGATGCTTATTTTTGTCCCCTATGTTGAAAATAAGGTTTTCCAAAACCTAGATGTCATTCTACCATCTCTGTCATATATAATCTTCTCTAGAACCCCATGAAGTCTAAATATATCTTTTACAAACCTATAAGAAATTTTTGATACCCCCATTAGTTAAATTTCGTAGGATGAAATCGGTTACTCTAGCTAATTGATAACTACTATGAGGATAGTGCTATGCTTGTTTATGGTCATAGGTAATCATTGGGTAAAATCCATGCTGATTATCTACCATTGTCATTTTATAAATTTTTTTAGGTAAAGTAACCCAACTGGGTACATATGTTTATCTATGACCTTTTGACATTCAAGACAACCTAATGTTGATCTCAGACTGGTTTTGACTAATGAGTGTCTACACACTTAAACCATTTACTTGGTTCATGTCGAACAAGTAGTACATGTTAAGCACAACATGTATATAATAGTGCATGTCGAGTTCAAAGTGAGTGCTAAGTCACTCATGTACCGAGTCACTCAAGCGTCAAGTAGATAGCTTATGTTGAGTGATTCGGTAGTTGAGTAAGAAGAGCATGTTGATTGATACATATGTTAAGTCACAATATAAAGACTAGTATATGCTAAGCATCAGAGACTTCAGATGCCAAGTAAGATAGTTTTTTCATTGTTGTTTGTAATGGCACAAACAACTAGGTAAACCATTTTTTAGCTAACTTAAAGATTCAATTACAATACTTTGGAGATAAGGACAAATCTTAAGTTGGATTCCCAATGCGTCACGTGCAAAAAATTAGGTAAAGGAAAGGATTAAGCAAAAAAATAGATGGATATATCACACCTATTGATTCATACCTAAACCTAAGTCACCTAAGTCTTCTTAAGGAGGACATGTTAGTTTGTGGTGACTAATCAAAGAAGTACTAAAAAAAAATTGGGCCCTATTTTATCAAGATTCTGGGCTAATATGTAATTATTACTCATAATCCTCAAGTGGCAAAAAGACCTATATAAAAGGGCTAAGGCTTATGGTTTGTTTCATAAGGTGATGCAAAAATTGGTTCTTGTGGCAGTATTGAGCTGTAAGGGATTACGGATTGTAATCAAGTTGTAATCACTAGATCATAAAAATATTGGACTTGTTGTTTGGTGGATGTAGCTCAAGGTTTGGGTGAACCATGTTAAATCTTGGTGCATTATGTTCTTTTATGTGTGATCTATTGTTTTCTGATATTATTTATATTTGCATGTAATTGTTATTTTTGTCTGTGGTTTAATCCTAACAATTGGTATCGGAGCGAGGTTATTTTTTAGTTATCCTCTATAGGAAAGTCTCATGATTGAGTGGGAGTTTCATGGTTGAGTGGAAGCCATGGAAGATGAGGTTAAGCTAAGGGTTGACAAGTTTATTGGGTGGAACTTTCAGTTGTGAAAGATGTAAATGGAGGAATATCTTTATCAAAAGGATTTATGGAAGCAATTGGAAGGAAAAACCAAGAATTAGGGATCTATGTCAAATAATGACTAGGATCTTTTAGATAGAAAGGCACTTGGAAGCATTTGATTATGATTGGCACCATTAGTGGCATTTAATATTGCAAAAGAAAAGATGAAAAAATAGTTGATGTAAAGCCTGAAGAAATTGTATGAAAAGCCCTCCACTTCAAACAAGGTATTTCTCATGAAACATTTATTTAATATGAAAATGACAGAAGATAGATCTATTGCAGATCATTTATATGAGTTTAATACTATTACTGCTCAGTTATCTTCTATGGGTATTAATTTTGATGAAGAAATTAGGGCTCTCTTGATTTTGTGTTCTTTGCCTGAAAGCTAGAATGGCATGGTAATGGTTGTGAGCAATTTTGTTTCTAGATCTAGTACCCTAAAGTATGATGATGTGATCACTATTTTTTTGAGTGAGGAAACTCATAGGAAAACCTTAGGTGGATCTACATCAGGAAGTGCTTTGAATGCACAAAGCAGAGGTAGAATGACTAAGAGAGAAAATAATTCTAGAAATTATGAGAAATCAGGAGGAAAGTCAATGGGGAGGAGGTCTCAATCGAGAGGACCAAATGACTGCTAGTACTATGGTAAAATAGGGCATAAAAAGAAAAATTGTTGGACTCAAAAGAAAAATGAAGGAGATAAACTAGATGGAGACAATGAGGCAAATGTGGTAGGTAATAAATTTGAAGAGGATGCTTTGATTCTATCTTTAGAAAGTGTTGAAGATTTATGGGTTTTAGATTCTAGTGCTTCATTTCATGCTACACCTCATAGAGGTTAGTTCATTGATTATGTCCAAGGGGATTTTGGACTTGTTTATTTGGGGGATAATGAACCCTAATAGATTGTTAGAAAGGGAAAAAGTTAAGATTAAGTTTTAGAATGGGAATCATTGGCTACTACATGAGGTAAGACATGTTCCAAGGCTGAGTAGGAATTTAATTTCAGTAAGGCAACTCGGTGATAAGGGTTGTGTAGTCACTTTTAATGATAAAAATTGGAAGATTTCAAAAGGTTACCTTGTAATAGAAAAAGGTGTGAAAGTAGGCACCTTATATCTTTTTATAGGTCATATTTTTCCGTCTACTTTAATTGTTTTAGAGAAAAAATGAATGTTCAGGAACAATTGCTTCAGTTGAATAGGGAGAACAAATAGCTACTGTAAATTATGATACAATGCTTTGGCACAACAGACTTGGGCACATGAGTGAGAAAGGTATGAAAGTACTTCATTTAAAGAAAGTCTTACTAGGTCTAAAATGTGTTAATATGGATTTATTTAAAAGTTTTGTGTATGGAAAACAAAAAAGAGTGAGTTTTGTGAAGACTAAGAAGGAAAATAAAAAGGAGAAATTAGAGCTTGTGCATATCGATGTATGGGGACTGGCTCAAGTATCTTCCCTTGGTGGCTCTCATTAATGTGTTACATTTATTGATGATGCAACTAGAAAGGTATGGGTTTATTTTCTTAGACATACATCTGATGTATTTCAAACTTTTAAGAAATGGAAATGCTTGGTTGAAAATGAGACTAGTAAGAAATTAAAATATCTCAGATTTGATAATGGTGGAGAGTATTATAGTCATGAATTTGAAGATTATTGCTCCATTAATGGTATTTATAGACAAAAAACTATTCCAAGGACTCCATAGAAAAATGGAATGGCTAAACACATGAACAGGACTATAATGGAGTGTGCAAGAAGCATGAGGTTGCATGTTGGGTTGCCCTTGCACATGTGGGTGGAGGTTGTCAAAACTGTTGTATATTTGATTAATAGAGGTTCCTCTACTCCTTTAGATTATGGTATTCCAGAGGAAGCATGTACTAGTAAGAAGGTGAGTTATTATTTTCTCAAAACCTTTGGTTGTAAAGAATTTACTCATATAGATTTTGAAAATAGAACCAAGCTAGAAGCTAAGTCATAAAATATGTATTTGTTGGATATGGAATTAATAAATTTGGTTATAGGCTTTAGGATTTTCAAAATTGTAAAATTGTAAGAAGTAGGGATGTCATATTCAATGAGAAAGTGTTGTACAAAGATCTATTGTAGCAACATAAGAAGAAAGAAGATGATTATGTAGTGTTGGATGATACTCCAAAAGATGATGTTTTAGTAATTCCTCATGATGTGCACCAACTGCAACAACAAATAGCACACACAATAGTGAATTTTAGATGGTCAACAAGGATGAGTAGACCTCCAAAAATATTTTCTCTCTCTTTGTATTCTATTTTACTAATAGATGCCGGTGAATCTAAATGTTATGATGAAGTTATGCAGGTGGATACTAAGATTCAGTGGGAGTCTGCAATGAAAGAAGAAATGAACTCTTTGCTGAAAAATAAGACATGGGATATGCAAGTTGCTTGCAGGTAAAAGGGTTTTATAGAATAAGTGGGTTTACAGGTTGAAAGAAGAGGAAGGAGGTAATAAAAGATTTAAAGCCAAGAACTAGTTGTAAAAGGATTTGCATAGAAAAAAGGTATTTATTTTGATCATATATTTTCTCCTGTTGTTAAAATGACTTTTATCCATATTGTTTTAAGTATTGTGGCTACTAAAGACTTGCATTTGGAGCAACTCGATGTTAAAGCTTGTAGATGGGTCTAATATGGATCATATTAGGGGGCTGAAATACCTATTAGCACATGCATTTTCTATGAAGGATTTGGGGGTAGAAAAACAAATCTTTGGTATGAAGATTTGCAGAGATAGGAAGAATAGAAAATGGATGCTATCTCAAGTTTATTATGTTGAGAAGTTATTGCAACATTTCTATATATGGACAATGCTAAAGTTGTTAGCACACCTTTACCTGGTCATTTGAAGTTGACTGAGTAGTGAAGATTTGTAGGTGTCATCCCCACCCCAATTTTACCTTCTCATTGGAAGGTTTTTGGGTAATCATATCTGGTGTCATATATGTGTGTATGTTTACTCATTTTTATGATTTAAAAGTACATGCTTTACATGGTATTTCAGTTTACTTAGTGAATGTATGAGATGGACATTTGAAGTTGACTGAGTAGTGAAGATTTTTAGGTTTCATCCCCACCCCAATTTTACCTTCTCATTGGAAGGTTTCTAGGTAATCATATCTGGTGTCATATATGTGTGTATGTTTACTCATTTTCATGATTTAAAAGTACATGCTTTACATGGTATTTCAGTTCACTTAGTAAATGTATGAGATGGACATGTTCCTAAGAATTGTATTAGGACACACTTCAAAAGTGACTACTAAAGGTGGTTGAGTCAAACCACATGTTCTAGTTGTTTGAAGATTGGTCACATTAGTCAATATTGTCCAACAAGGTCAAAGGCACCAAGTTGTGAATCTGATAAAGGCAAAGGCAAGGCAAATGTTGAAAATGTCAAAAATGAAATAAACAAGATATGGAAGAAAAAGGGTGATTGCAACACATCAAATGGGGAAGGAATCACTTCACCCAATGGATCAGGTGATCACACCTCATCAAACTAAGCAATCAAGAGGTACGTGGGACTATTATTTAAAGGTTATATCATACATCAGTTCCAAAGGATTTAGTACTATATAGATTACATAAGCATGAACAAAGATGCAAGATGTTATTAGGAATCTTTAAATTTTTCATGTTATTGTTAAGCATGAGAAGTTTCTTGTGACTACTGAGTGAAATATTAGAGGATGCCTAGCTAACAGACTGGCTAGTTGATGTCGAGCTCATAATGGTTGCCAAATGAATGAAAGACTAGTGGATGCCAAGTGAGCCTAAAATTGGTCGATGCCAAGCTTACAGTTGTATAAGAACTTAGCATTGATTGTAGTACTCCAAAAGGGTATTTGATTGATTTCAACTCATTTTACATCATTTCAAAATCAAGAAAGAGAAAAAAGAGAAAAAGGCGATCAAAATTTTTATTTCAAAGTGATTGCAAAAGATTTGAGCAACAATTCAACACCATTTCATTAGATCTTGTAAGGTATTTATCAAGTACTGAATTATGTTGTTTATATTTTTGGAAACCCTAGTTTCGCATAATGGAATCTAGTTCAAAGGATGTACAAGGAAAGAAAGTTTTGAATTTTCAACTGGTTAGTAATGAGGTTAAACAACTGATATTCAAGGCCATAACTAATAATGCTTATAAATAAGACCCCTTTGGTGCATTATCCATGATACTATTGAATTTTTTAATGTTTCAAGATGTTAGGAAATATTACAATTGTAAAATTGGAAGTATTGGTGACATGGAGATCAGGCAAGCATATGATAGACTTTGTAAGAATGGTGTGTTAAGGGAAGAATACAAAATTTTAGAAAAGAAAGGGTTAACTTGTGCCTTAGATTTCCTGAATGTGTTTAAAAATTAATGGATTAGGATTGTATTAAGCAGAATTCATGATAGTTCACTTTAGTTAGATAATGGACCTATCAAAATTACCAAAAGGATAATCCATAGGGTAATAGGGTATCCAACCCTAGATCAGCCTAAGACTTTGAGGAGTGATTCAAAAGAGCTTATTGAGAAGAATACATGAGTTGTGTGTAATAAGAGAGGAATAAAAATTGACACCATTATAGATCCATTGATAGACTTAGCAATTAGGGTAATTGCACATAAGTTTTACCAATCTAGTAGATTGAATAGTGTGCCTTGTATTGTAGTAGATGTTGGTTATTAGATTGTCAAGAAAGATCACACATATGATCTTGTAGAGCTACAACTACAATAGTTGATTGAGAACCTAGGAGCAATAAGAAATAGTAAGAGTGTTCAATGTAAATTTGGTTCTATTTTGATATCTATTTTCTTTTGTGTCCAAAACACTTTTCCTACATTTGGCATAGTTGAATAGAAAAAAAATAGGTCGGTGGTAGTAAAAATTGGTGAGTTCATTGAATAATTGGGTGAAAACTTTGAATCTATAATGACCAACTACTTTGAGGACTTTAAGCAGCCTATGAAGAAAAGATTGAGAATTTCAGTATCTTTAGTGGAAAAACATTATGATGATGTTTTCTTCCTAGTGGATGCTGACTATACTTTTGTTCAAGCAACAAATCCAAGGGTAAGATGGTTGAGACCATTAGGTTATGAAATAAATGTAGATGAAGCTTCTATAACAATAACTTATTTACTTGCAGAAGACACTGATAAAAATGCAAAAGCATTTGGAAATGATGAGATGGACAAGTATAATATTACTATGGAACTAAAAACTACTTCTTTATAAAGAAGAAGGAGAAATTGGTGAAGAAGTTGAAAGAAAAATTTGGTGAAGGTGCAAAATAGGAAGAAGATGTAGAGGAAGAGGATGAGGAGGAAGAAGGCACCCAAAACCAAGCACCACTTGCAATAACACAAGGAATGGGTGAAGATCAAAAAGAGGAAGAGACAAAAGTTGTTGAAGGTGCCAAGGAGGAAGAAGCCAAGGAAGCACCTAATCCTACTGATCAAAAGAAGGGAAAGGCTAAGGCTCAATCAATGGCAAAAACCAAGAAGACTACTAAATCAAGTCAGCCCAAACCTACTACACCTACTACAAGGGCTAGTGCATGTGTCATTGCACTAAAGGCAAAAGAGAAGACCAATCATATAGAGTAGAGAGGAGAAGTATAGAAAAGACCAAGGAGGAAATACATTGCACAAGCTACATCTGATGAAGAAAGAATAGAATCAGATGATAATAGCCAATTCAAAGTGGTGAGTCAAAACCCATTATCTGATTTAGAAATCCTATGTGAAAATGTTAAGAATAGTGCAAATTTAACATGATTTTCTCATATTTATTTTGATAACCTTGGTAAACTTGATAAGAATCAAGTGGAGGAAGCTATCTATGCCATGATGGAAAATTTTAAGAAAGTCCCACTAAAGATTGCTAATTCTATGCCTTAAAGATTATATGAGAGAGTGGAGTAGAAATAGCATTATTTTTTAAACCTGAAAAGGCAAATAAGGGAGACATCACTTGCACAAGTCATGCTTGAACTCAGTAAGACAAAAATTGCTAAGGCTATGAAGAAATATGCTACCAAATTTGTTCCAAAATATAGAGCCTTCAACATACTTCTAAACAATATTGAAGATGTTGTGAAAAAGTTCACATAGATGTGGAAGATAACATATGGGTTTGCTATAGTAAAAGAAGGAGAACAAGAACCCATTGAGGTAAAAGATGATGAAGAAGATGAAAAAATGAAGACATTGTTGAGGGAGATACATAAATGAAAGTAGATAACTAGGCAATAGCTAAAGCAGAGCAGCAAGAAGAACATAGTGTAAAAGATACACAACTGCCAGATGTCAGCCCTCAACAAAAAACAAGTGTAAATACTATAACAATAATAGTAAAGGATATTTATAATCTCACAGCTCAAAAAAAAAATCCCTTAACAAAGGAAGATATGAAAAAAGATACTTGATCAATCTACACTACAGGAAAAATGTGTGATAATCCTATATTGGTGAGTGTGGATGAATTGTAGTATAAAACAATAACTGACACTACAAGAGAAGATATGAATACAAAAGAACCACCTACCATCACCCCTCAAGTCACCAATGTATAACCTTTGGATAAAGTCCCTGGAGCCATATCAAAAAAAGTTGATATAGTTGAAGCAGATATAGTGGAAACTCAAGCCACTACTGAAGAATAGAGTCAAATAGGTCAAATAGTTTCATCTGCACCTTCAACACAAGTATAAGGTGTAAGTTAAGGCATTGTGGAAGTTAAGGACAAGCTTGAAGAGACCAAGTTGACACCAAACATGAAGGAGCAAGAAGCCATTGAAGCACTAGTAACTTTACTAGAATCTAGCACTCCTAATCACACTCTTTAGAAGCCAAGCACAGATGCAACACCATTGAAAATCTCAGTGCCGAGTCCAACTTCATCAAAGGTTGAAGAAGTAATACAATATGGAGATGTAAGCTTGGATGAAGAAATTCTGTTACCAAATTATGATTATGACACAATGATAATTGAGAAGATGGACATACTCCAAAGCCCTGGCTATAAAGAAGCATTAGGAACTACTCAGAAGGGAGCATAGGTAGAAGCAAGAATTGTTGGATATCAAAGACATATTTTTAGATGCATTTAATTTTCCTACTCCATATGACACAAAGCCACCCATTTAACAACTAAAAACTATAGTGGAAAAGGTAAGTGATGCAAACCTTGACACAAATGCAAAACTATTAGAATGGTCAGAAAAGAAATTTCAAAGCAAAGTGAATGAGAAAATATTAGGTGACAACACTTACACAAGTTGCATTAGAAACTACAGTAGAGAGTGTGAAGAAGGTACTTGAGAATATTTTCTCACTGTACACTAAACTATGCAATTCAATACTCTTCACACAAGAGATAAGAAGTCACGTTTTGAGTTTGGAAAGTCAAATTGATGCATTAGGTGCAAAATTACCTATGACACCAACTCAAAGTGAGAAGCACTTCAAAACTTTACTACAAACCTAGAGTCAGTTAGTTGCATTATCAACAAGTGAAGCCAATATAAGGGAAAAACTGATCAGCATCCAAACAACATTGACCCCCCACATGGAGATTTTGCACAAGGAGTTAGGCTACGTAGAAACTCTTATGAAGAAAGACCCAAATCTTTTTACACTAGATGACCTAGTCCACCTTGCTACCGAGCTGGCTATCCCAATCAAGTCTTTGGATGTAGAATGTGAAAATTGGGATGTATCTCTCAAAAGTATCCTAGAGGTCCATAAATATTTCTTGGACAAACACACTATTAGTGTATATCCCATTTGACATAATTGTCAAAAGGGGGAGAAATAAAGAGGGCGATAATAAATAAATGAGAAAAGGGGAGAAATAAAGTAGTAAAGAAAAAGGGGAGAAAGAAAAATATATTAAAGAGTATCAGTGAGTATCAGTTGAGACACATTTACTCAGTAGGAGTACAAAATTTTGAGTACAAACATAACCAAACCTATCAACTCAGGGGGAGTTATCACATTTTGAGGGATAAGTTGTTATAAAATTTTGAAATTTTGAAGTTTTGTACATAAGATGAATAAGAGATATGTTATGCTCATAATAATAAGGATATTAATGTATGACCAAGTATTTTTGACACTCATGTCAAAGGGGGAGATTGTTGATCTCATATTGGTTTTGACTAATGAGTGTCTACACACTTAAGTCATTTACTTAGTTCATGCCAACCAAGTAGTACATGTTGAGCACAACATGTATATAATAGTGCATGTCGAGTTCATAGTGAGTGTCAAGTCACTCATGTACCAAGTCACTTAAGTGCCAAGTAGATAGTGTATGCCAAGTGATTTAGGAGCCGAGTAAGTAGAGCATGCCAAGTGATACAGATATTGAGTCACATTATAGAGACCAGTATATGCCAAGCATCGGAGACTTTAGATGCTAAGTAAGATAGTTTTGTCATAGTTTTTTGTAATGGCACAAACAACTATGTAACCATTTTTGAGCTAACTTAAAGATTGAATTATGATACTTTGGAGATAAGGACAAATCTTAAGTTGGATTCCCAATACATTACATGTAGCCAATCAGGTAAAGGGAAGGATTAAGTGGAAAAATGGATGAATCAAAATTACTGATCCATACCTAACCCTAAGTCACCTAAGTCTTCTCAAGGAGGAAAAACCCTAAACTATTGAAGAAGTATGGAAGGAGCAAAGAGAGAATTTTGCATGTGCAAACAGAGCATTCATGGTGACTAAGGAATTGTGAATTGAGATTGCATTACTAAATCAATTAAAGGAGAATAGAGAAAAGAAAAAGTATACAACAGTGAGGTATCTAATCAAGAAGGATCAAGAGTGCATTAGTATAGAGGTGATTTGTCATCAAGCAACAAAGTGCTAACTACAAGATCAATGCTAATTCATTCTAACAAGGTGAGACCTAATAGTCTTTCTAAGCCTTTAGCAGGGTAGACCTTTCATAGGGTAGATAATGTCTCATGATCAAAACATTGTAACCTTCATTGGATACACTTTATTACTATAGTAGTGAAGATTTGTGGGTGTCATCCCCACCCCAGTTTAACCTTCTTATTGGAAGGTTTTTGGGTAATCATATCCGGTGTTATCTATGTGTTTATGTTTACTCATTTTCATGATTTAGAAGTACATGCTTTACATGGTATTTCAACCCACTTAGTGAATGTATGAGATGGATGCATGGTGAATGCTTTTATGGGTCAAAGCTTAAACTATTGATTCACCCCCCCACCCCCCACCCCCCGCATAGGTTTACCTTTCCTATTGTAATTCCAACATCTATAATAAACTCAACAATTTCATGCTTCATGTCCTTCCAAAAATATAGTGGTTTCATAATGGCTAGCATTTTTTAAATTCTCGAGTGTCCTTAAAATGGGGCAATATGGATTTCCCTCAAAATTATTTTCTATATTTCAAAATCCTTAGGTATGTACTTCATTCCCTTATATCTCAAGAGACCATCTATTTCCATTCAATAACCTTTGTATTTGATGTCATGAGGTTCCCTTTGAAGGTTTTGACAAACTTAATTATAGAAATAACCTCTTGGTAGACTTTGAAGGACTTTCTCTATAAGCCCATTACTTATTGTTATTATAGAAGAGATATGCCTTCACCCACTCAAGGTGTTACTTACTCAATTTTCTTTCCCCTTGATATAGTTGATCTCAAAATCATAGTCCACTAATAATTCTAACCATAATCTTTGGTGAGTGTTATGATTTTGTTGAGTAAATATGTCCTTCAATATGTGATGATCTAATATGAGCTCAAATGGTTTTCCAATTAGATACCATATTTGCATCTATAGAGCATGCACAATGGATGCTAATTCTAAGTCATGTGGTGCATAATGCTTCTCATATTTCTATAACTTCCTAGATTCATAAGAAATGACTTGATCTTCTTTCATCAAGACACCCCCAATCCTTTTTCCAATGTATTAGTGATAGCCCCAATATAATTGTTAAAGTCTTCTATATTGAGTATTGGTGTAATAGCTAGTTTCTCTTTGAAATATTCAAACATCTCTTAGCATTTCTTTGACCAAACAAACTTTACACTTTTTTACATGGTAGTTATTGGGTATTCTTTTTGTAAGAATTCCCCAACCAATTTCCTATAGAAAACTAGTTAAACCCATGAAGCTTATGACCTCTAACATACTCCTTGACATTGTCCATTCCTTGATTGCCTTGATCTTTGTGGGATCTACTAAAATTCCTTTTTCTTATATAATACTCCCTAGATATTGATTGTTTTTTATAAAAAGAGCACTTTGAAAATTCCTCATAAAACTTGTGTTCACGCAACCTATATAGGACTATCTATAAGTGTTTTTTTAACTCCTCACACCAATAATAAACAAGAATATCATCAATGAATACTAAAAAAATCTTATCCAAACAATCTTGGAATATATTACTCATAAGATTCATAAATTTTGTTGGGATATTATTCAACTTAAAAGGTATATTTGTGAACTGATAATGTCCATAACATGTTCTAAAAGAAATATTATGAATGTCTTCCTCCTTAATCCAAAATTGGCGGTAACCCATTTTGATATCAATTTTAGAAAACATTGTGGCTCCTCTCATCTAATCAAATAAATCATCTATCTAGGGAAGTAGGTATCTAATATTAATTATGGTGACCTTACTTAGCATCCTATAGTTATTGCATAACCTCATGGTTCCATGCTTTTTCTTCACAAACTATACTAGGGCTCCCCAAGGAGAGATGCTAGGATGGATGATCTTTTTATATAGTATTTCCTTTAACTATACTTGTAACACCATCATTTTTGTAGTAGTCATTCTATATGGAGCTCTTGATATGTACTCTATTGCTAGTACCAAATCTATGGTAAAATCAAATACTATAGAAGCCGGTAAGCTAGCTAGTTCTTTTGGAAACATGTATTGATAGTTCCTAAGAGGGGTATTTTTCTGCGAACCATTCCTTCATCCCTTCCCTAATCTCACCATCCTCATGAATGTATTCATCTTGATATACTTTTTCCTAGATTTTCTTTAGATCCTCCATTAATACTAAAAATATTTCACACCCTTTTCTTCCACATCTCTTAATTTTCATTGTTAATGTTTGACATGTTTTCACTCCATGTAATATTCCTTGAATGATTACTAGATTTTCTAGGTCATTTATGCATTCTATTATTTTTTCTAGATAGTTCACTTTCACCTTGTTCTTGCATAACCAAATTATCCCAATGATAAAGTCATGGGACCCTAGAGGTGCTACATATAGATTAACCTTGGAAGAGAAGTTTGGAAAGTGTACCTCGGTCTTAAATCTTGCACTGGTCTACTCAAACCCTTGACTAGTTTGTATGTTCAATAATCCATGGATTTTTCATAAATCTAATTCTTTTTGGAAATCTACTTAATATTTTGGAGATATAAAACACTTTGTGGCTCTAGTGTCAATTAATATAGAAATGGGGTTTCCATATATATCTTACCCAGGGTTTCTATGAGGCCTAGTTTATGTTCTACTAGATAGTTGTTATGAATCCTCTATTGGAAGGTAGTTTGTTGTGGTGGAAAGGGAGAACACACTTACTAGTTATTTTTCCCCCTTATTAGGAAACTTGTTGGCATAATGGTCTCTACCAAAAATGAAACAATTTTTAGCTAGTCCTTTATTTTCTTTTTAATTATTAGCATTGTTGTTATGAGAGTTCTCTTTTTTGTTTCCCTTGAAGTTGTGTTCGCTAGTTAAAAAGATCTTAAAAATCCTCTTATGAGTTCCTAGTTTAGAAATATATATACTCTAATTGGTCTTCCTATTGTTATCATAGATGGGATCATCCTTCTTTACCTTTTTTTCTTGTCAGGTGTCCTTTTCAAAGGCCTCCTCCATGGTTCAGGGTGCTAGCACATCAAAAGCTCCCCCAATCTTGTTATTCAACTCCATGATAAATTTTCTAACCTTGAAGTTCATGGCTTACTAGTAGGCATGAGCATACTTCAAAATTTAGGTGAGCCTTTCCAAATATACCCATTTATGATTAGGTCCCCTTTCTTGATATTTTGAAAATCTAATACCTTTTGATCATAAAATGCTCGAGGTAACCATTGGTTTTTAAAGATGGTGAAAAAATTATCCCACATAATTTCAATGGTCTTAATGTTCAATTTTATTTTACTACCTTTCCACCATGTAGCACCTTCCCTAGTAAGCTTGTGTATTCTCCAAACAACCTTTGAGTATTTAGAGAAACTCCTAATGCTCAAGTACTTTTGCATTTCAGTCACCTACTCCTCAACGATATCCCAAGACTCAAATCCTAAAGAACTAAGCAGTTTGATCTTCTTAATATAAGAAGACAACTCAGTGGTTATTTTCTTTCTCTTTTCATTTTCCAATTATGTTAAAAGGGGTGTATTTTCTTGTTCTCTGTGAGTAGATTGTTCAAGCTCAACTTTAGGATGGGGTTAAGAATGAGTGCCTTCCTATTCTTCCCCTAGTTGGGTTACTAGTTCATTTAATCTCTTTTCTATTTTATCTATTCTACTTTCTATGTCAAGTAATACTTGGACCAACTAGTCCATGGAACCCTCAGAGTGAACCTCTTTGAATACGTAATTTTGAAACATGTTGTTGGGAATTTCACTATTTTCATTTTGTTTGATTTAAATTTCCTAAAATATATTCGATCTATTTGTCAATAATATATTTACATGCATATGTTTAGCATGTGAGAAAGAAAAGATATGATAATAATTTTTTTCTCAAGAAATGAATAACTACAAAATGTCATTAGTTCTCATTATTCTCATTGAATGAGATAGAATTTCTTTGTTGCAATTGCAACTATAAATTTATTTACAAAGTTCATTCCCTCTACTAAGGGTACAAGGAGTCATTTTATCATAATTTTTTAAGGAAATCATACACCCTATCCATAGGATCATGTTGATTCTCTTCCTATGGTTTATCCTACCCTTTACAAGGTACATGATATTTCATGAGTGGAAATATTTTTTTATCATTCTATATTTGGATCAACTATTTTCTTATGATTTTCTTTCTGAGAAGTGTCCACCTAGTCCTTTCCTTGATTTTTATTAGAGCATGTGCTAATGTCTCATTATATTTGAACATAGAACATTGTAAGTAGTCAAATTTGGGCACAATTTTTAGAACAAAGAAATGGTTGGGGTGACAACATTTCTTTCAATGTGTCATTCGTGAGTATGTGTTGGATCATGGTGGGCCAAACTATGGCCTTAAGTGGCAATGAAAAATTAGGAAATATATAAGAATAAAATATGTAGTAAATTGAATGTAGTTTGTAAAATAGCCCTTTCTTGATAAAAATAATAATTTAATTGGTCAAAATTTTGAATTTCAATGAAAAATCATGAAAATATTAAGAAAAAATAAGAAGTATGTGTATGTATAATTTTCTTAATTACAATTAAATGATAATATTTTTAAAGATTCTAGATATGAGAAGTAGACTCATACTCAGATGTGATGCATATTTCTCTATAATTTTTATTGTAGGTAAATAATTCTTTTTAATTTTTTCTACAACATTTTTTGAATACAAAAACCCTTGTGTTTGACCATTGTAACTTATTCAAAATTATAAAAAAATAATTTTAAAAAAAAATTTCCTCATAGTATGAAAAGCGTGGAATGTGACACATCTTTCAAATTTTGAAAAAATTATACTATTTTAAAGTTATAACTTTTTTTTCAATTAGTATGTAAATCAACACTTATAAGTAGCTTCATTTGAAAATAAGTAATAATTACTTATGAACTCATAGTCTGGTAGAAATTATATTGATGAAAATATGATAATGTACTTAAGAAACCCTTTTCCATTTTGTCAAATTTAGATGAAAAGTGATTTTTTTTCATATTGCCACTTTTGGCCCCTTATGATCCTACACATATCCTCATGTAACATGTTGAAAAGTCATACTAAATTAATGAATTCAACATAGCTAAAAATAACATTTTTCTTTAATGTAACATTAAAGACAGTTATAACTACTTATGCATAGATATTGTTTTCCTTTCTATTTATACAGAAACAAGTAAATAATTAACTAAATTAACTCCTTTAATCCAATAAAGGGAAACTAACCATTTCATCTTTAAACTATAATACTTAAATGAAAATGTAGAGCATAAATATAATGTAAAGTACCTAAATTTAGATGTTTTAAACCATTTCATCTTTAAACTATAATACTTAAAAATGAAAATGTAGAGTATAAATATAATTTAAAGTACCCAAATTTAGATGTTTTCATAAAAACTTTGTCCTTGAGTTGTACAAGCCTTGACTATTGGAGGAGAGGAGACACATTTCCATTGGGCTTAACCTCACAATCGTGGATACTTAAGTATCCCCACAAAATATCTACCAAGAAAGACCCTCTCTACCTTGGGAATTAGGCTAGTGGCACCACTTTCCAACCACTGAGCATCCTAGTGTTAGAGCATATTCTAAGTAGCTAGCTAGGGTCAAGATACCTTCCATACACCTATCTTCCAATGGCTAGCTATTGGAAAGTACAATTGGAATAATTATTATGTTTTTATTGATGTGAAATCTATTGGAGAGACATTTAATAATAGTGTAGAGTTCCATAGTTGATTGTTAAAGATGATTTGAAAAGAGAGATTACTAGATGACCTAGTGAAGTTGTAGGGTAATGAGGAGCAAGTATGTTTGAATTAAAATGAGCACTTGATTAGTTATTATTTTGACAAAATAATTTATTGTTTAATTATTATATGAAGTGAAGATGATAGTTGAGTTTATGTGTAGAATAGAAAACAAGAAGTTGAATAAAATACTAAGACTCATTCAGTCATAATTTCACTAGGTTAATGAAGAAGTTGAAGTAGAAGATTAAGGATCTTTAGAGTTTGTCAAGTAAATATAAATTAGCTAAGTTTTAATAATGGACAAGAAATATGAAGAAGTAAATGTAGTAGCAACTATGCATACTGAACATCGAGTGAGCCAGTGAAAGTTGAGAAAGATAGAACAATATTGACTAATCTACACAGTGATGACCAAGAAAAAGAACATAGCGATGGTCGAGTGTCAAAAAATTAACATTTTTTGAAAGCATTGGGTTTGAGGCTAACATAGTTGCATTTTTGGATTAATCAAAATGTGTGAATGATAAGGATTAATTAGTTGGCATATTAAATGCCCAAATTGAGTTTGTTATGCGATCAAAGGAAAGGATATAAAGAGAAGTTTCTATAAGTATTAAGAAATGAGGATAAGGAAAAAATGATGGATAGATTCATTGAATTTAATCAAACCATAAGATCTATGGTGATGTTTAAGAAGAAAAAAGATCAAATCTACATATTTAAGGATGTATACAATATATTTTCTAAGGTTGGTTTTTTTTTTATTGGCAAGTTTTGAGGAGAAATTGTGAAGAATAGAGTAGTAGAGAAAAGGTGAGAAGATTGGTGGCATGTGATTTTTTGAAGATTTGCCAAGCATATCAGTGAAGTAGATTATAATGAAGTACAATCAATGAACCAAATAGAGATCTAAATTTGTAAAGTGAGTTGTATCTTTATAGATCAAACTTATTTTGGTTTCTAACCATTGTGGTAGTCAAAATCCTTTAATCAAATTGGACCTATCAATCATTTTGTAATCCCTTTAATCAAGGTGATAGTATAATGGAATGATCCAAAGTCCTCTAACCAAGTCACTCCTAAAAGGGTGATTAAATCCTTTAATAGGGTTACACCTAAAAATGTGCTTTGTAACCTTCTATATGGTTGGATCTTAACCAATCTCACTTTAGAAGAGTGAAAAGTTTTAGCATGTTAATGGTGGTTTTTTTCCAAATTGATTTTCTACATTAAATCCTAGTGTAATATATGTGTGAATATTAAATGTGTGATGCATTCTATTCATTATTTTTTATTTATTGTTAGCTAGCATATACTGAATAAAGAGTTAAGTAATGAATGAATAGGTTATGCTACTGATGAGTTTCTATAGGGATTAAGTGGTTTTATAAGATTGATTAAGTTTTTTTAGGTTAGTAAAATTTGAATTGGTACATCTAGACTCTTGGATAACTTATTCACTCCCCCACTCACTTATTCTAAATATTCTAAAAATTGGTATCAGAGCTTTGGTGCTTGTAAGTAAAGTTTTGAAGGACTTAAGCTAAAGATAAAAATTTACAAAAGAGAGGTGCCTAAGTTGAAAAGGAGAACTTCCTAGCATGACAATGATTGATGAAACTACAATTATGTGGAGTTGGATATGTTGCATTATATTAACTGGTAAATGAATATATTGAAGTATCTAGACCTATGCTTGTTGAACAAATGTAGGAGAAGAAGGAGCATAATCAAATGATGATAGATATAACATCTTCCTTGAGTTATGTTGAATTTGATGATATGAAAGAGTGTATTAATTCAAATAAAGTGTGGTACAAGTTGACACAAATCCATGGAGGAGACAAAAATGTGTTGAGAGATAAAGTTGAAAGCTTGAGAGGAAAATTTGATGACATAAAGAAGGAGAAATGGTTGCATGATATTGTAGCTAAATCAAAGAGGTTGTGAATGTTGTTAGATGAGTTGGAGATATCATATATGATGAGACTATGATAAGTAAGGTATTGAGGAATTTACTTATCTATGAATTTAGATTATGTTCAATTGATAAAATGAGATTTATACCTAGTAATGATCTAACATTGGAGAGTCTAATTAGTAGACTCACTACATTTGAATTGTCAAAATTTTGAAAACTATACAACATCTAGTGTTGAATGTTCTTTCAAATCTCAACTAACCCTTGATGGATCTAAAAGAAAGAAGAAGAGAATACATGTGGATAGTGATAGTGAATTAGATGATGATCTTGAAGCATTATTGGCAAGAAGGCTACCAAGAGAAGAAGGCAAATACAAAGGTAAACGCCCTATTATCTATTTTCCATGTAACCAAGTTTGTCATATTACTTCAAGATGTCTTGACATAGATGAGAATGAAAAAAGGAAGGACAAAAAATATCAAGGAAGGAGAGACAACATAGGTAACAAAGATTACAAAGAAAAAGGTAAGGAATTATGGTACATTGATGAAGAAGATGGTTCTGATAGTAATACCAATGAAAATGATCAAGAAGTTGTTTATGTTGCAATGAAATATAAATCTAATAAAGATGAGAACACTGCATCAGTTTCACAAATGAACAAGAATGACATATGAATGATTGATGGTTTCTTTTCACATCATATGACTGGTGATACAAGTAAGTTTGAAAAGTTAGAACATTATAATAGAAGTAGTGTTAAGTTTGGAAATGATGCACCATATTATGTGGAAGTTAAAGGATAAATTATACTAAATGATAAGATCATATGTGATAATACATAATGGCTTGATGAATTAAAATATAGCTTATTAAGTGTAGCACAATTAAACAGTTCAAGCTACCAAGTTTAATTCTAAAATAGAAAGGAAAATATTTATGATGCTAATGGTAAAATAATTAGAAGTTACAACCAATCTAGAGGTAAATTTTTCTATCTAGACCTATTTAAAGATACTTGTCTATTTGCAAAATTTGAAGATGTTTGGTTAGGGCATAGGAGGTTATGTCATGTTAACTTTGATAATTTAGTAAGTATTAGTAAGGTGAAAAGAGTAAGAGGATTACCAAGATTGAAAAACTTGACAAGGTGATGTACAAAAAATTTCAAATGGGAAAAATGAAAAAGTTTAGTTTCAAGAGAAAAAGTGATTATTCTAATGATATTCTAGAGTCGGTTCATGTTGATTTATGTGGTCCTATTGGAGTGCAAATCTATTATGGTGAAAAATACTTTATTCTATTTTTTGATGATTTTTCTAGAATGATGATTGTGATGTTTCTTAAAGAAAAATTTGATACATTTCAAATGTTTAAGGGTTATTTGGCTAGAGTTGGAAAAGAAATAGGAAAGAGTTTGGAGTACTTGAGATCAGATAGAGGAGGTGAATTCAAATCATACGATTTGAACATATTATGTAATGAGAAAGAAATCAAGAGACAAACGAGTGCACCAAGGTCTCCACTAAAAAATAAGATAGGTGGAAGAAGGAATAGATCGATCATGGATTGTGCCAGAACACTAATGATGGAGAAGAAGTTTTCACAAAAAGTATTGGAGAGAAGTTGTAAGTACTATATTGTATACTCCAAACTAAGTTCAAGTTAAGAAAGGTACAAACAAATTTTGAACTTTGGTATGGCTATGCACCTAATGTCAATTATTTTAAAGCTTTTGGAAGCAAGTTTAGATATTGAAAGATGCATGGAAAGGAAAATTTGATGCAAAGAGTGATGAAGGTATATTCTGAGGATATTCCACTAAAAATAAAGCATATAAGTGTTTGAATTGTAACATTAACATAATTGTGAAAAGTGAAAATGTTTGAGTTGATGAATTTGGAGAAATAAATTGAAGAAAAATGTAATAAATAACTTGAAGAGTATAAAAATTGTGTATACATCTATGAAGGAGAATCTAGTACTTTACCTGAAGTAGAGAAACAAATTATCAAACATTACAAGCTAGGCAATGCCAAGGCTAGCAAAAAAGCTCTATTGAGCATCAAGTTGTAGGAGTTGACTCACAAACAGAAGAAGATGAACATTAGAGAGAAGAAATTAAACACCAAATAGACCATGTCACATTGTAGCAAGAGATACCTAAAGTAGATAAACCTACAAAACTAAGTGAAATACAAGAAGAGAGAAGACCATTACCTATCTTAGCAAAGTATGTAAGGAGGAACCATGCACTTGACCAAATAATTGGAAGAAAAGATTTAGGAGTTGTGACAAGAAGTAAGTTGAAGAATGATACATGTTTTTCTATGTAAGTTTGAACCTAAATCAATTAAAGATTCACTAAAGAACGAAGCTTGGATTAATGAAATGAATGAGGAAATTGATCAAATAGAGAAGAATAAGACATGGACATTGGTACCAAGGAAAAAGGACATGAATTTGATTGGAACCAAATGGGTATTTAGAAACAAACATAATAAGAAAGGTGAAGTCACAAGGAACAAGGAAAGAATAGTAAGTAAGGGATATGCACAAGATGAAGGAGTTGACTATGGAAATATATTTTCCCTCATTTCTAGGTTAGAAGGAGTGAGAAATTCTCTTGCATATGTTTCTTACAAAGGATTCAAGGTATACCAAATTGATGTCAAATTTGCATTCTTGAATGGAGTCTTAGAAGGAAAAGTCTACATTGATCAACCTAAAGGGTTTTTTTATCCTAGCAATAAGAATATGGTATGAAAACTACACAAATCACTATATGGTTTGAACAAATCCCCTAGATCTTGGTATGAAAGGCTACACAATTATTTGGCAAAACTTAGTTTTGCAAGAACTAATGACAATAGAAATCTATACGTGGAAACTGAATCTAAGAACAAGATATTGCTAGCTGAATTTTTTGTTGATGATATCATACTTAAAGGACATGATTATTTGTGTAAATAATTTGCTAATGAGATGAAGAAAGAATTTGAGATGCCAATGTTTGGAGTCAATCAAACTATATTAAGGATATATTGAAGACCTTTGGAATGGAAGACTCAAGACCAGTTGGAACACTTTTGGTTATTGGGCATAAACTTTCAAAGAATGATGATTCTACTAAAGTAAGTAAAGCATTGTATAGGTTAATAATTAGAAATTTTAAATGTGTTGTACATTGCAAACCTAACATTGTATCAGCAGTTGGTATTGTTGCCATATTTTCTACTAATCCTAGAGATAATCACATGATGGATGTGAAAAGGATACTAAAATATATGAAAGAAACATAAGACTATGAATTATGGTACAAGAAGAGTGAAAATCTTGAGTTAAAGTTTTACACAAATGCTGGTTGGGTTGGAAACATTGATGAAAAAAATAGTACAAGTTGAGGCACTTTCTTTATAGGCAAGAGACCAATTTCATGGACAATAAAGAAGAAAAACTTTATTTCTCAATCAACAACAGAGGCTAAATATGTTGATGTAGTAGTTAATTATTCAAATGTTGAGTGCATCAAGAAATTGTTGAAAGATATGAAGGAAGAATTTACTGAACCTATTGTGATATATTGTGATAACATAGGTGCTATAAATGTATCAAAGAATCACATGATGTACACAAAGACAAAACACTTTGCTATCAAGCATCATTACTTGAGAGAGTTGGTACAAAACAAAGAAGTGATACTAGAGTATGTACGCACAAAGGAGAAGATAGTTGTAATGTATTCACTAAGGAATTACCAAAGGATTTATTTTAGTATCTAAGAGGTAAGTTAGGGGTCATTCCCATATCTAAAGAAAGCTGAGAAAAGATGTTGTATTGCATCAAATGTTATGATCAATATATCTTACACATTGATGTAGAAGGTTACAATTTAGGATTATCCAAATGATTATGAAAATATGGACTGAAGCATGAGCATATGGGACAACACAAGGATTCAATTCAAACATGAAAGAGAAATTGACCTTGGAAATCAATCAGAGAATAATATGGAGAGGGTTCAATGTATGTGAATGGATGATGTCTTTAGCATTGTTGTCAAAGAGACAATATATATATAGTTATCATTCAAGATACATATAAAGAGGGAGAATATGTATAGTTACCATTCATCCAGTGAGAGAGGGAGAAGCTAACTCACAAGAAGAGATATGATGGAGGGAACCAATATAGTTGTAAATACAATTGGTGTTAGCATTGAATAATATACAATTAATATTATGGAGGGAGAATTTTAAGTAAGTGCAAGATGAGAATTAGAATGAAACCAAGGATATCAATGAAGATCTATATTAAATCATAGAGGAAATTGTTAATGATAAATCAAGTGGAGCATTTTTCATTTTCATGGTTACTAGAGGTGTTGTCATCAATGCTAAAGAGGAAGATTGTTAGAAACTACAATTAGAGAAATTGTTATATTGTCATTGATGTAAAACCTACTAGAGTGACATTTACTAACAATGTAGAGTGCTATATCAAGTGATTGATGAAGAGGATTTGAAAAGAAAGATGACTAGATGAACTAGTGAGTTTGTTGAATAATAAGGAGAAAGTATGTAGGAATTACATAGACTACTTGATTAGTTAGTCTTTAAAAAGATAACATATTGTTTAATCATTATATAAGGTGAAATATATATATATTGTTTGATGTGTAGAAAAGAAAACAAGAAGTTGAATAAAATACTAAGCTTGATCAAGTGCCAATTTATCTAGGACAATGAAGGAGTTAAAGAAGAAGATTGAGGAACTTTAGAGTTTCTCGAGTAAATAGCATTAGTTGAGTGTTAGTTATGGTCAACAAAAATGAAGAAGAAAATGTAGTAGATACTAACTTGACAAAAGAGTACATTAAGGACTATCATAAGCTAATACAGGTTTTAAAAATTCATAATTACTCGCTTGCATTGCTAATGGTTATTTTCTTTTATTATGCAAGAATAAACCATAGTTCAATGGTTATTACTCTACACCCTTTATCTTGACCATGTTGGTCTTATTGGATGATTCACTGGGTCAATGTATGATTATTTGTAAATATCAAAGCCAATGTTATTTTTAAACTAGCCTTGGTATTTTAAAAACAAGTTGGAATTTTAAAACATTTATATGCATAGAAAATAGATCTGTCATTCTAGTGTTGACATAATAAATATAGTTGAATGCTAAATGCTTTATTTGTATAGACAATACATATGCCTTTCTAACATTGATATGATAAAAGATAGTTGAATGTTAAATAATTTTATGTAGAGCCAATGCATATGCCATTATGGCACTAGCATTATAGAAAAGGTAATTGAATTTAAAAATAAATGCTATTCTTGATTCACAAGGTGTTATTTTTTGTCTTAGGAAATATATATTCAGATATCCTTGCATAAGTTGGAGTCCAATTTTAATGATCTTGGAGAGGAAATTTCATAAATGAGATAATGTCATAGTTCAAATCATTCTTACTATGTGTACATAAGGAGAGAATATCCAAGGGTCAAAGAAATATTATTTGAATATAGAACTCATCTAGTTTAGAAATTTTTCCTTACACATGTTTTTCTACCTAATTCATATCACAAAATGTGAACATATGTATAAATATTTATTGTTTTATCATGATCCTTTTAAAGATGTGTTCTATTTATTTGGTCAAAAATATATAGCCAAGTGTATAAAGTAGAAAATGACTTCTATTTGTTCTCCTCTAATGTTTAATAGTTTCATGAAGAGGCTGATGTGACAACCAATCTTCCTCACAAACCATAAGCTCTCTAGGATCTTCTTAGGTCTTCCACCTAATAAAACAAGGCTTCTTTCACACCCTATGCCTCTAAGGATTCTATCAAAGAGATTCTACTTCTTCAACTGGTGTGCATTAATAAGTTAGTACGAGATTGCTTAAACTTCCACAAACACACAAATAACCCCAATGCTCCTTGGACCATTCCATTTGGTCAAATGAATACCTAGAAATGACTTAGGTTACTCATCAACATAATACACCCAAAACAATTGCAAAACCTTATTTGAATTGTAATCCATAAGTCAATTTGTACTCAGTTTCTTGGAAAAAGGTTACAAGAATTAGCCTTCTAAACACACAAAAATTGAGATATTTTAAAAATCCCTTAAAAATGACCAAAGAAAAAATAGCTTTCTAGATACCCTTTTCAGAGTACTTGAATTTTTTTTTAAACTCTTAAGCCCCCAACTTGTCTATACAACCCAAGCACAATTTTAGGCTTAATTTGAAGGTTTCAAGGATTTTGGTGTTGGTCAGGTTTTAAACCTCCTAAAATTCCTTACCAAGACTCCTCTAGATTGGAATTAGCCCTTACCATCTACTTACTCATCATGTTCTTGGATTAAAGAATCAGACCTTTCAATCCTCTCCAAATGCTATTTTTCTGATTTGTGATCCCTAACCAAACATGGTTTTTTTGCCTAGGGCATCATGCTAAAAATTCTTGTTGTGCTTCCCATGGGATCTATTTTTATGTACATAATTTACAAGGAGTGTAGTTCCACATCTAAAAAGGCCATATATTTCATATAGTGGGAAATGACCCTAAGACCCCATTTTGTTCTAGTTGCCTAGTTCAGAACAACAACCTGCTAACTTACAAAATAGTTTATTTGAACATACAAGCTAAAAAGAGAAATGAAGTAAAAGATCCACTAATAATTCCAACATAGAAAACCCTAAACCTAATCTATAAAAAGCATGAAAAAATACTCAAAACAAGAAACTGTTGTAATAAAGAAAATGTTGATTAAATTTCGTACATTGTCATTTCACCTTCTTCCAACTTCTTGAAAATGTTGAGTTCAACCTTATATATGCTTGTAATTTAAGTTTCCAACTACTTCAATTGGTTGAAGGGATCCCACAAATAAGTTTCTCTTTTTGCATAAAAGTTGCAAAACTTGTCAATGATAACTTTGCAAGAAATGAGCAATTTTTGCAATTTTGCAAATTATCTACCCAAACTTACTCTACTTGCTACCAAACTTTCCAAAAGGCCTAATATGGATCCAAAACACCTAATAAGGGCCCTAAAACACTTTATTTACCTATTTGGCCCTCAAAACCCAAAAGTGCTCTATGGAGCCAAATGAGCACTTTTTGAGCAATTAGGAGCAATATTGCATTGTGGGACTCTTCAAACCTATTTGACCCCACCTTAGGAATGGGTTGATCCTATTATTACTTTAGTGGTGTGGCTAGTAGCACTACAATCACTAAACACCAAACAAGCCCTTGGTCTACCCTTTAGCCTAACTAGGTGCTCCTACACCAAAGGCTCACCCCCATATTATATCCCAATATACATCTAGCCTTTTACACACTATTAGATTTTCAATGTATGCAATTTTAGCGTCAAGATAATAAATGTGATCAGCCTAGGAGAATTTTTTCATTATAATCCATTTTCCCAATTTATTTATAAATATCCCAAGTTCTAATGATAAAATAAATAAAATCTCAATAAAAATTAGCTATCCAATTCACACACTCCATTAACTTGAAAATACCAATTATAAAGTAGACCCATGACATTAAAATATATCTATTTCCACAAAATAATCTAAAGGCAATAATAACTTTATAATTTTTTAGTTAAATTTAATATTATAGCCTTGAATTTATTTACACATAACAATATAAAACTTTATTTCACCAAAATTATTCTCAGTCATTGTACCCAACACCAAATATTATAGTTCCTTTATTTAATTTACAAAAATATTAATAGTTTATACATTCTCCCATTTACTTAGCCTATGGTTTTTTATATTAAAAAGAATCCAAATTTGGTGACTAGCCCAAAGAACAAACAAAGTAACATAATCACTATTTGTTGATGAGTAGTCCACAAACCAACCCATGTTTAAAATAAAAAACACAATGTTATGAGATTTCAACACCTAACGATCTAACCATCTATAGAAAATAGTTATCAAACTATATAAAAAAACTAATCTAGTAGCATAGATGTCATTGATAATAAAAGTTTCTATAATCCACATAATAGATCCACATAGGGCTTAAACTAAAGCATAAAATAAACCAAAAAAAATAAAATTAGCACAAAGTAAGGTTGAATCCCCATTTGTCCTTCTCTACCTAGAGGGGTGGTTTTTGTAGCAATACATTCAGCCAATCATTGAAGACAAGCCTATAGAGCTTCTAGAAATTACTAAGTCCCAATTCCACTTTACCCTCCACCTTCTTGTAGTGTAAGAGATAGAGGGTCATCATTTCCACATGCATAACTTTAACTAAAAAATCTTCTAATGTGTTGAAATATAGATCAAGTTCTAATACACCATTCTTTAGTTTCTCCATTTCCACCCACAAGTTCCTTATCTCATCTTCAACCTTCAAAACTATAGTTTTCTCCAAAGTGGTGGAAGGGGGAAGTCTTGGATAGGTGGGGAAGCCTAAGGAGGTGGGGGTAACCAAGGGAGGGGGCTAAATAGTGGGGAAAACTAAGGGTAACTGGTGAGCAAGGGGATCCTACTTCTTCTTCTTATTGAGGGGAGAAGTGGTAGTCATGGGGAAGTTATCGTTGGTGCACATGGCCTCCTTTCTAATAGTTAGATCAATTGTGTCTAGACTAAAACTTGTCAAAATATGAGTGATGTCTTTATCCCAAGGGAACTCCTCCATCCATGGGGGTGACTTTGTACTTTCCTCCTCTACATCCTCAATGTAATGGATTCTCCTAGCTTTCCATATTTTTCTAACCTGCTTCCCCTTCTCCTTACTTCCCTTTGAATCAAAGTCCAAAACCACCTCTTCTAGGCTCTCATATGTCTGCATCCTTTTTTTCTTACTAGGATTTGAGGAAATCATTTGAGAGCATCTCTTACCTCTAGTAAATTCCATACCAATTCTTCCCAAGTTGACAACAAGATCCATTTTAGGGTTTAATTAAGAGCACAACATAGTGGGGGTTATTGGGTTTCAAGCCACTAGAGGAAGGGGAATCTTGGGAAATAGTGGGCGAATTGGGAATGTAAGTCAACATAGCATTGGGGCAGTATTGTGTATGGGGGGTTAACCAAAACAATATTATGAGGACACATGGCATGAAGAAAAATATATAGATGGTAAATTTTTTTATGTGGAGCTTAATCAGACTAAGAGATTATTTGTTTTCCTACTTCATTTAGCATGATTTCCCCCAATATTTGTCTATGTTGGTTTGAGGGCAGCACCCCCAAGACACAGTCAAGGGGAAACACCCCTTGCAAGGTCATGTGGTAGGGTCCTAGGTGCACTCCCTATTGTGATATAGGGTGGGGTCTTAGGGAAACTCCCCAAGGGGGTTTATAGGGATAGAGCCCTAGGCAAACTCAAATGACTTTATTATTGTAAAACATAGTAGGAGTTATTGTTCTATTGGATAACTTATTCTAGTCCTAATTTTCTAAGTGATAAAAATCTTGTATAAAATGGCTTAGGGTTAGGTATTTTATTATGTATGATGATTTAGTAGCTTCTTGTAGTGGTATTGAGTTGTAAGGGTTAGGTTTTAAAGGGCAAAGCCCTAGGAAATCTCAAATGGCTTTATTATTGTAAAAGGTGTTAGGAGATATTATTCTATTGGACAACTTATTCTAGCCCTAATTTTGTAACTGACAAAAAGCTTGTATAAAATGGCTTAGGGTTAGGTATTTCATTATGTATAATTATTTAGTAGCTTCTTGCAAAGGAATTGAGCTGCAAGGAATTGCAGATTGTAATCAAGGTGAAATTACTTGATGATAACAATGTGGGACTCTGTATTGGTCAACGTAGACTAGGGATTGGGTGAACCACATTAAATCATTGTATCTAGTGTTCTCTCCTATGTGTTTAATTATTTTCTAATATTGATTTTATTTATATGTAATTTTATTTTTGTCTCATTAATCCTAACAATTTGTATTAGAGCAACATTATTTTAGTTATCATTTGGAAGAAAGTCTGTAGGTTGAATTGGAGTAATGACAATCAAGGGTAAGATAAAGGTTGATAATTTCAATGGGAAAAGCTTTTAGTTATGAAAAAATTAAATGGAGGACTATCTTTATTACAAGAGTTAATGGAAGCTATTGCAAGTAAATTTTGAGAAAGAGACAGTTATGACAGATGAGGATTGGGATATTTTAGATAGAAAGGCACTTGGAAGTGTTTGATTATACCTGACATAATTGGTGATATTTAATATTAGGAAAGAAAGTATGACTAAAGAGTTGATGCAAACCTTAGCAAATTGGTATGAAAAAACTTTTGCTTCAAACAAGTTATTTATCATGAAGCATTTATTTAATATCAAAATGGTAGAAGGTGGATCTTTGATCATTTAAATGAGTTTAATGCAATTACAAGTTAACTATCTTATGTGAATGTCAATTTTGATCAATTAATTAGGGCTCTCTTGATTTTGTCTACACTTTGTATAAAAGAAGGAATGACTTGGTAATGGTTGTGAGTAATTTTTCTTCTCATTCTAATACCTTAAATTTTGATTATGTGGTTGTTGTTATTTTGAGTAAGGAAATTCATAGGAAAAGCTTAGGTAGATCTACATTAGGAGTGTCTTGAGTAGACAAAGAAGAGGTAAAATTAATGAAAGAGGACACAATTTTGGAAATCATGGGAACTCAAGAGGAAAATTAAAGGGAAAGAGGTCTCAATCTAGAGGATAAGAGATTGTTGGTATTGTAGGAAACTAGGGAATAAGAAGAAATATTTATAGTCTCAAAAGAACAATAAAGGCAACAAACAAAAAGGAAATATGGGGGTAGAAGCAAGAAGTTGAATCTCAATTTTGCAGAAGTCCATAGATTGAGATATTTCTCTTTTAGAGATGGGTACCCATATTAGGTTCGAGTGCCTGATCCAAAATTCAAAAAATGGGCACTCATTTTTTTAAAATCAGGTACCCATTTTTTATTTTCAAAAAATAGGTACCCTTTTTTGAAAAAATAAAAATTTTGAAATTTTTAGAAATGGGTACCCATTTCTAAAAAATCAAAATTTTTATTTTGGGAGGGGGAGGGAGGATTTTAAATTTGTTTTTAATGCTGATTTTACTTTTTCAAAATGGGATGCTGATTTTACTTTTTCAAAATGGGAACCCATATTTTGAATTTCAAATAATGGGTGCTCGTTTCTTACAACATGGGGTAGGAATTTTTCCTCATAATTCAAATTTTGGTTCAGGATAGGCTTGGTGAGACCAAGCTTATGCCTTGACCTCTCAAGATTTGGCTAAGGCATTGAACTAACAAATTCACGCCTTACCATAATTTTTAGAGGGTTTTCGATCAAATTTTCTTACGAAACAAAAACCCATTAGAGTTCTCACTATCCTAATTTCAAAAATATAAATTTTATAGTTTTATGATTTTATTTACTATTTTTTTATTATATTTTAATCAAAAGTGGTACCTAAATGTAAAATAGAAATGTCTACTAAAACTTTACTAACTTTTTTGTTTTATGATTTTTCTTAAATTAATTTTGAAGTTAAATTTTTTTTTTTTGAAAAAAGTAAAATTTTGATAAAATTATGGTGTCCATAGATGAGAGGTTTTAACATTTACCTTTATAGCCAATTAATAATTAATAATAATAAAATTATTCAATACAAAGTTATGGAAAAATATTATGATCAATCATAGGTGTATTAGGTAGTTCTCCCTTTAAAAGGATTTACAAAAAATTATTTATTTGTGTCAAATTATGATGTTCGTACATGAGTGTGGTATGGTCCTGAAACATGCATTTTGAAAAAAAAGTTTTTAAAGATCCATACCAAAAAAAAAAATCTATTATATGGGTACACAAATAAATTACATATTCAAAAAGTAGATTCTGAACACACAATTTTTATTTTTGAAGTTTTTTTTTTATAGTGAATCTCTAAATGCCTCAAATTTTGACATCAATTGACAAGTAATTTCAAAAATAGGAAAAACACTTTCATTTTTCTTCTTTCCTTAGAAAATGTTGATGATTCATGGGTTTCAGATTCAAGGGCTTCATTTCTGCTACTCCCCATATAGGTTATTTTCTTGATTGTGTCCAAGGGGATTTTGGGCTAGTTTATTTGGGAGATAATGAATGTTTATAGAATGTTGGAAAGGGGGAAATTAAGATTAAGTTTCAAAATAGGAATCATTTACTACTACAAGAGGTAATACATGTTCTAAGGCTAAGTATGAATTTAATTTGAGCGAGGCATCTAGGTGGTGAGGGTCACACAATTACTTTTGATGATAAAATTATCAAGGTTTCAAAAGGTTCCTTAGTAGTGGAAAAATGTGTGAAAGTAGGCACCTTATATCTTTGTTAAGGTTATATCACTCCTTGTACTTTAATTGTTTTAGAGAAAAATATATTTTTAGAAATAGTTGTTCTAGTTGACTAGGGAGAAAAAATATTTGTTGTAGATTCTTGAATAACATAGAGATGCAATAGAATTGGGCACATGAGTGAGGAATGTATGAAATTTATCCATTCAAAGAAAGTTATACCAAGTCTAAATTCTAGCAATATGATTTTTTGTGAAAGTTGTGTGTGTGAAAAACAAAAGAGAGTTAGTTTTGTAAAGAGCAGGAAGGAAAAGTAAAATGAGAAGTTAAAGCTTTTGCATATAGATGTATGGGGACTAGTTTAGGTATCTTCATTTGGTATCTCTCATTATTATGTTACATTCAATGATGGTGCAACTAGAAAAGTATGGATTTATTTCCATGGATAAAATATGATATATTTATAACTTTTAAGAAATGGAAATGCTTGGTTGAAAATGAGAATGTCTAAAGGCTAAAATTTCTAAAATCTGATAATAATGTTGAGTATTACAGAAATGAGTTTGAAGATTATTGAAGATAATGATATTGAGTGTTACAATGAGTATGAGGTTGCATACTAGACCCTAAAACATGTGGGTAGAGGTTTTCAATACTACTAATCTGATCAATAGAGGTCCCTAGGTTGTGGTTTTCTAGAGGAAGCATGAACTAGTAGGAAGGTGATTCATTCTTTTATAAGAACCTTTGGTTGTGAAGTATTTACACATATAGATTATGAAAATAGAATCAAACTGGAAGCTAAATCAAATAAATGTGTATATTTTTTGGACATGACATTGATGACTTTGGTTATAGGCTTTGGGATTTTGAAAATCATAAATTTGTAAGAAGAAGGGATATCATATTCAATGAGAAAGTGTTGTACAAAGGTTTGTTGTAGAAATGTGAGAAGAAGGAAAATAATTATGTAGTACTAAATGATATTCTAAAAGATTATGGTTAAATAGTTCCTCATGCTCTACAACAAAAAATACTACAAACCCTAGTGAATGTTAGATGATCAACAAGGCTGCGTAGACCTCCAGAAATAGTTTTCTCTCTATACTCTATTTTATCAACATATGATGGTACAAACCTGAATATTTTGATGAAGCTATGTAGGTGGATACAAAGCTTAAGTGGGAGTTGTACAATGAAAAAACAAATGAGCTCTTTGGTAAAAAATTAGACTTGGGCTTTATGTTAGTTACCTATAGGTAAAAAGGGTTTATATAATAAATAGGTTTACAAGGTGAAAGAAGAGGATGAATGTAATCAAATATTTAAAGACAAGTTAGTTGTCAAAGGATTTTCATAGAAAAAGGGCATTGATTTTGATGAGATATTTTCTCTAGTTGTTAAAATGACTTCTATTCATATTCTTTTCACTATTGTGGCTAGTAAAGATTTTCATTGACATTAATTTATGTTAAAGAAAAATTTCTTAATGGTGATTTAGATGAAGAAATAGATATGGAACAACCACATGGATTTGTGGTCAAAGGTAAGGAGTGTTTAGTGTGCAGATTGAAGAAAAGTTCTTGTATGACTTAAAGCAAGTACCTTAGGAATCATATCTTAAATTTGATAGCTTTATGAATGAGAACAGATACACTAGGTGTCATTCTCATCATTGTGTAAATATTTTAAGAGGTTGGTGATGATAGCTACATTAGTTTATTTTTATGTTGATGATATACTTGTAGTTGGGTCTAACATGGATCATATCATGAAGTTGAGACAGTTGAGTTAGCACATTAATTTTCTATGAAGGATTTAAAGGTAGAAAAATCCTTAGTAAAAATATTTGTAGAGATAGGAAGAATAAGAATTTGAATTTATCTCAAGCTAATTATATTGAGAAGGTGTTGCAACATTTCTATATAAAGAATATCAAATCTATTAGCACACCTTTTCTTAGTCATTTTAAATTGACTAAGGCGATGTTTCCAAAAACACATGGTATGTACTAGGCCAAATATTGTACATGCAGTAGGACTTGTTAGTAGGAATATGAGTCATTCATAGGACTGAGAATTGGAATGCAATCAAATGGATTCTTAGATATTTTAGAGAAACATCTAGTAAATGTTAACATTTTAGGGGCTCTACTACTAGTTTACAGGGCTACGTTGACTCAAATTTGGTAGGGCATCCTAATACCAGGTGAAGTACTATGGGATATGTATATAGTGTTAGTGGGAAAAAAATGAGTAGGTGAATACTTTATGCACTATAGAGGAATATTATGTAGCTAATAGAGGTGGCCAAGGAGATGATATGACTTCAGTTTTTTATGGAAGAATTGGACACCCACAAAGGGATAATTATTTTTTTATAGATAGCTAGAGTTCTACTCATATTGTGAAGAATTTTGATTTACATTATAAAAAAAAATACATAAAGCTATGCTACTATTTCACTTAGTTGGTTTTGGATGGTGGACAATCAAATCTAGAAAAAATACATATAGATGATAATCTAGCTAATATGTTTACAAAGGAAGTTACAAGGGAGAAGTTGAACTCCTCTCCAGCTTCAGTCAGTCTTCTAGACTAAACATAATGAAAGAACAATAGAGTCTAGAGTGGTTTTACATTCAAATGGGAGCTATAAGTTTTTGATCAATCTCCAAGGTGGAGGTTATTTTTGTAGAGTCTGATTAGTCTCCAAATGGGAGATTTGTATTATATGGAGTCTATTCTGATTCAGAGGTTAACATTTTCCCTACTTCATTCAACATGGTTTGCCCCAAATTTTTCTATGGGTGTATGAGGACAATGTTCTCAAGATGAGGTCAAGGGGTAATGTCTCTTGCAGGATCTAGACGTAGAGCCCTAGGAAAGCTCAAATAACTATATTATTGTAAAAGACACTAGGAGCTATTTTTCTATTAGACAACTTATTCTATCTCTAATTTTACAAGAAACAAAAAAACTTGTATAAAATGGATTAGGGTTAAAGATTTAATTATGTATGATGACTTAGTAGCTTATTGCAGTGGTATTAAGCTATAAGGGATTTCAGTTTCTAATCAAGTCAAAATCATTAGATAACAATAATATTGGACTCATTATTGGTGGATATAGCACAGGTATTGGGTGAACCACATTAAATTATTGTGTCTTGTATTCTCTTTTGTGTGCTTTATTATTTTCTAATATTGGTTCTATTTGTATATAATTATTACTTTTGTCTCATTAATCCTAATAGTAAATAAGACCCTAGTGAAGGATACTATTTTTTTTCCCTTCCCATCTACACTTATGCACATCCATAACCGAAGCTTCAAGATCATGTAGTAAAAAGAAAGGGAGGGAAATTGCTTGTGGTAATGAAAGTGATTTAATAGGGGGAAGTGGTAGTAATAAGCCACTTTATAGTGACCCTCCAGGGTAAGATACTTCATGACTGGGTAGTAGTCATTGTTTCATAGACCTAATATTTTTTCCTTATTGAAACTACCACTCAAGAAAACTACATCCCCGCCTACTTTAAATAATTTGTTCATGCCATTTTTGTTTGCAACCTTAGTAACTTGATTCCATCTTCTTACTTCCAGGTAAAGACCCATCACCTATGCAATAAAAAATGTGGAGAAAGTTGTAATTGTGCTTGTAGAGGTTATGTTTGGTAAAAATAAGTTTAGTAGTGAAATAATTAATAAACAAGCATTTCTAGATAATTATGGCTAGTCTAATCATAATTCACATTGCTGTGGTACTCTAACACATGAGAAGGATAAATCTAAAGAACCCCTTCATAAATGAAGTGACATTGGGAATTAATAAAATAATGAAAAAGAGGGCTTTTTGATTCATCATTATAGTGACATCCTTAATCATACTTGATGATGTGGTCCAAAATCTTTCCTAAAATCTATTTGGGAATAGTTTCATACTAAATTCCATATAATATAATAATATCTAAGAAGGTGAAATACCAATCGATATCATTACCCCTAGTCTACATACCAAAAATCCTTTTTAGGCCAGCTAGGAAGCATTTCTAACCACATTATTATGCATGTGGTTACATGTATCTTCATTCTTTAAAAGGGTTTGGATTTCCATTGGTAGGGGCTCTAGTTTTTTCCAACACTATAGTCCAATCAACTCTAGTCCCAAGCCTACGATTTTATTGACCACCTTATTTCTTTCTTGGTAAGTGTGGTAAATGATAAATTCTTTCATTTTTCCAAGGATAAGAAACCTATCTGACAACACCCTTGTCATTTGTCAACCTGCCTTTGATTGCTAATTAAGAACACCAATGACAAGTTTGGAGTCTCCTTCCACCTAATTCTTGTGATTCCCCAAATGAGCTATGAATTTGACACCCTAGAAGAGGTCCAAGGCTTCTTCCATATTAGAGGAGTTGTGCCAAAGTTTCTCAAATATGCCATAATCAACCTCCCCTCTCCATCATGAATAATATCTCCACTCACTTCAATCCTAGTCATAGATGCCCCATCAAAATTGTGTTTAAAGAAATCATGACATTGAGGGGGATGCCAATATGTATTAACATAGGATAGAAGTTGAGATTTATCCAAATGGTTAGAAACCATTGAGAGCTATCAATTAGTCATCACCTAAAAATTGCAAGGGGAGGAGGATCTTTTAGGTTTCTTCAAAGTAGAAATAAAGAAATTTTCACACAACTACTTAACAATCATGAAAATTATCCCTACCACTTTCATCTCTCTCCATAAAAATCCTATTGTTCCCTTCCTTCCAAACATTCCAGACAACATGAAGAGGTAAAAATTTCAAGAGAAGCTGATGGGTGGGTCGGTCAATGAGATCATCTAGTTGACAACAAAATGATAAATACATCTCCCAAAGTCCTAAGAAAGGTTAAACATGCTCAAAAGGGAAACCCATATTTGTGAGACATATGGACAATAAACAAAAAGGTGATAAATATCTTCTTTTGCATGTTTGCAAAGAATAGATCTATTAGGAAATTGAAATCACATCCTTAGTTTATCAAGTATAATGAGTAGTTTCTCATGGAGAGTGGACTACCATAAGAAGTCAATTTTGGGGGCGAGTAGTTGGATCCAAACCTTATCCCAACAAACCATGGAAGCCTAAAGTCAATTAGCAGAATATAAGAGGAGTGAATAGAGAATTTACCTGATGAATTTCTATCTTAGATGAATCTATCCTAGGAAGGTGTGATCAGGGTCCTAAAGAGGTTAATAAGGTCTTGTAATTCCTTAATTAGCATTAAGTCCTAGGGAGGTACCCTCTAATTATGGTTGACATGTTTCCATTTATGGGAGGGAGTGAAATAATATTTGACAAAATGACCAACATTGTCCTTTAACTCATTCCTGAGGTGAAAAAATTTACTAAAGATAAGACACTTACCCCCCATCCAATTAGCCTCCCAGAATATGATTTTATCTCCCTTGCTAAGTAGCCATCACAGACCCCTCTGGAGAGATGTTCAATTTCTTATCACATTGTTCAGAATCTTAGAGCCATAGGGAAGGTTCATGTCAAAAAGATGGGAGGTGAAGGGAGAGTCACCAAAGTATTTGAATTTCATTATCTGTTGCACCAACCTCCCAAGCCTTGGGCCAAATGCCAACCAATTTTATTAACAGATGCATTTTTGAGGTCTCTCACTTTTCTAACACTCAAGCCTCCCATAACTTTGGGTTTGCATACAGTCTGCCAATTGACTAGGTTGATCCTAGTTTTTTTCTACTACTCTAGTCCATATGAAACTCCTTTGAATCATCTCCAAAACTTGTGCCATAGAGCTTGAAGTTTTAAAAATAGATATGAAGTATCTACAAGGATGTCTTGAAGAGAAGCATAAAGGAGTTGTAGTTGAGCGACACTACTAAGGACCTTCCCTTTCTAGCCTTCCAACTTTCTATGCATCCTTTCCAAAAGAGAATTAAAAAACTATTGACTAACTTCCTATATAGTGAGAGAGAGCCCCATGTAGGTGATTGGAGGGACTTTGTCTAATAGCCTAGGATATGGATGATATGATTTTGCAAGGGTGTCTCAATATTAAAGAAGTAAACTTTACTTTTTTGAAGTTAATGTGTTTGCTAGAGATATAGACATACTAGTCCAAGAGATTCTTCCAATTCTTGGTTTCAATGATAGATAGGATCCCAAATTGAACAATATCATAGACAATTTGTTGCATAACCTCTGGGTAGAGAGTTGTTGTATAAAATATGTTAACTTAAATTGAAAGTTCAGTTTCATATATTCTAATTTATTTATGGGTTGTATAATAGCATGAATAAAATTGATGTGTAGATGTAATTCATGTACTTTCTAGATGAATAATGAATCCAATAAATTATTTAAGATAGAGATCACAGAGTTGAAATTTTTTTTTTTAATAAAGAGGGGTAAACGCTTTGACCTGGAGCTATGAACCAGTGAGGCCACAAACGGGGGGACCTCATCCCCATGAGATTTGAACCTTGATGGCAAGGATAACTACACAACAACTTAACCATCACAACATGCCACTATTGGCTACAGAGTTGAAAATTGATATTGTTTATTTTTAGAATTTTTTAGAAATATCTCAAGATGGTAAGAAAATTGTGTGTATCCATTTGAGTACAATATTATTTAAGAAGGTACCACATATGATCTTGTCCTATGTGGCTATCTTATCTAAGTGGTATATATCTAATACCTTGGTAAGTGTCTAGTAATGTTATAGTTCTATTCAATTTGCACAATGGTGTCTTATTTTATGCACAATAATATTTATTAATTATAAACTATAATATGCAACCTACAATGTAAAGGTTAATAGATTTGTGTCATGTTAAAAGATATAGTCCACACAAATCTTTAAGGTTATTTAAAAATAGGACTATAGAAACATGTAAAATCTCCTTAGTACTATGGTGATGAATAGTTATGGAAATTAATAGGATGCAATATTAAAGAGAAATACATAGACAAGGGGAAAAAATTGAAGCATATGCAAAAATACATGCTTGGAGAAAAAACTTAGATTCAAAATACAATGACATGTAATTATGTTAAAAAGATAAATGTGACATAAAAAAAAAGTGAGAACAACAAAAATATTAGCAACTTTATCAAATTATTTCTTTTTGTGAATTGTAATTTAAAGAATATCTACACTAAATTTTTTTCATATAAAAAAATCTAATACAAAAGAAGAGGACAAAATCCTGTCAATGCTAACACAAGGAAAAATCTTATATAATGCTGATGATCGCAGCAAGTATTTTAAATTTTTAAGATTTTATTGATACACAAAAATTATGAATATTTTATGTATTAAAATATGTAGACATGTTAATCAACATTGTAATTTATTCATAAAACTTTGAAATATAAGTCTAAGACATTAAACATAAGTTTTAAATTGAAAATAGTAACAATAAGTATTATCATAATTTACACCTTACTTTAAAAAAAATCAATTATATTAATTTATAAACATATCTTATAAAATTATCAATTTACTAACACTTCTTTCTATATCAAATAAAATTTGAATATATATATAGAGAGAGTGTAAATGATATTAGCATTTATTTATTTATTCTACACTTTGTTCCTCGTCAATCCAAAGATTTATAGGTATTACCCTATCTTGAATTTTCTCATCCATTGATCTTCGATAATGAAACGTATAAATAAAACCCTTCCCCGTTTTATTTAACTTAATACTCAAGGAAGCGCATTCTTTATAAAGTATCACACATCAGGTTACCATCTCATCATGGAATTCATATCATGACTGATACTTTATTCTGCTCTGTTTATTTGAAACAGTACTTCTGCCTCAACGCTGTTTACGCATAGCTCTATTGCCATACAATTTTTTTGGATCTTCGTCGCTGCTTACTATTCATATATATTTACTGGATAGGCATTTTGATATATATTCACACACAAAAAAATTGTGATAGAGGTTGTCAACATTTATATAATCTGCTCTAGTGATGCATATGCTGATTCTTTTGAAAGCACTATATATTGATGTTGTGTAGACCATCTGCTTGACAATTAAACTGGATTGGTTTTTTTCTTTAAAAGTTAGATTGTTTAAGAGTATTTGCGTGGACGAACCATGTAAGTTGGAGTCCTTCATCTGAAATTTTAATGCTTCATTTTAACAGACCAGTGTGCATGCAAAATGTTGATCACATTTGAATCCACGGGCAATAAAGCAAAGGGTAAAACCATTGATCGCAAGAGCGATAGGGTACTTGGGCTAAGCTTTCATCCCAAAAGGACATGGATCCTTGCCAGTCTTTACAGCGGAGTCATTGAGTTATGGGACTATCGGATTGGAACTCTGATAGACAGCTTTGATGAGCATGATGGGCCTGTTCGAGGTCTACATTTTCACAAATTGCAGCCATTATTTGTGTCTGGAGGTAAGGAATGTTAAATCTACATTGAATGGGATAGATCTAAATTGAATGCCATGTGTGTGATCAGTTAGATCTTGATTGAATGGCATGCGGGTTATCAGTTAAACTACAGAATGAGTGGAGATGCTTGTATATGAGATGAATGTGGTCTGCTGAAATAAAAACTAAGCAATGTAGAAGAATCTGACAAACCCAATTGGTTTCAGGTGATGATTTCAAGGTAAGGGTATGGAACTACAAGGTGCGGCAAAGCCTTTTTACACTCGTAGGGCATCTTGATTACATCCGCACGGTTCATTTCCATAACAAGTATCCTTGGATTGCTAGTGCAAGTGATGATCAGACGATAAGGATCTGGAATTGGCAATCTCAAGTTTGCATAGCTGTTCTTAGTGGTCACAACCATTATGTGATGTCTGCATCTTTCCATCCCAAGGAGGATCTGGTTGTTTCTGCATCATTGGATCAAACTATTCGTGTATGGGATATAAGTAATTTAAGGAAAAATAATATTTCAGCTGCTGGACGGGCGCAGATGAGCACTGATATCTTTGGAGGAAGTGACGGTATCATTGTGAGGTTTGTTCTCGAGGGACATGATCGTGGTGTAAACTGGGCTTCGTTTCATCCTAGCTTACCACTTGTTGTGTCTGGTGCAGATGACGGCCAAGTCAAATTTTGGCGGATGACTGGTATGTTTTCTTTCCTTTCAATGACCACTAAAGTTTTGAGTTTTATCTCTTTTGTTTATCATCCAGGAAAAGTAATGCCCGTTTCCTGTAAATCAGAATCAAGGGCTTGGGAAGTTGGCACTCTAAGAGGGCATACACATGATGTATCTTGTGTGTTGTTCCATTCACACCAAGACATTATTGTTTCTAATTCTGTAGACAAAAGTATCCGAGTTTGGGATGCGTCCAAGCGTACATGTCTCCGAACCTTTCGTAGAGAGTATGATCGGTTTTGGATTCTTTCTGCACATCCAGAAGTGAATCTTCTGGCAGCTGGTCATGACAGTGGGTTAATGGTCTTCAAATTGCAGAGAGAGAGGCCTGCCTATGTTGTCTCTGGGGCTTTTCTACTCTATGTCAAGGATCATTTCCTCCGTACTTACGATTTTGCAACTCAAAAAGACAATCCATTAATACGAATTCGCAAAAATGGTTCCAGTGGCCCAATTCATGGGCCAAGATCTTTGTCATACAGTCCAACAGAGAAAGCTGTTTTAATATGTTCAGATGTTGATGATGATGCTTATGAGCTTTATGTTGTGCCCAGTGATAGTCTCGGTAGAACTGATACAGTACAGGAGGCAAAGAGAGGAGCAGGAGGTTCTGCTGTGTTTGTTGCAAGGAATAGGTTTGCTGTTCTTGACAAGAGCCATAATCAGGTTATTATAAAGAACTTGAATAATGAGGTGACAAAAAAGTACGATCTTCCATTCAGTGCAGATACAATTTTCCGTGCAGGAACAGACAAGCTACTTTTTAGATCAGAAGCTGGTGTGATTCTTTTTGATCTGCAACAGAGAACAAACATAGGGGAAATTAGTGCATCAGATGTCAAGTACATAGTTTGGTCTAGTGATATGGAGAATGTGGCCTTGCTCAGTAAGCGTGCAGTCATAATTGCAAGCAAGAACTTGTCAGATAGATGCAAAATACGTGAGACTATACGTGTTAAGAGTGGGGCTTGGGATGACAATGACATCTTTATTTACTCAACTTTGAATCATATAAAATATTGCTTGCCAAATGGAGATAGTGGTATCATCAGAACGATTGATGTTCCAGTATACATAACAAAGGTTTCTGGAGATTCTTTGTATTGCCTAGATGTAGATGGTAAGAACCGAGTTATAAAGATAGGCACTAGTGAGTGTGTATTCAAACTAGCATTGATGAAGAAAAAATATGGAGATGTGATGAACATGATTAAGAATTCTCAGCTGTATGGACATGCCATCATAGGTTACCTGCAACAGAAGGGATTTCCAGAAGTGGCACTTTACTTTGCTAAAGATGAGAAGACTCGATTCAACTTGGCTGTGGAGAGTGGGAACATTGAAATAGCTGTTGCTTCTGCAAAAGAGATTGATGACAAGGAACACTGGCATAAGCTTGGAGTTGAAGCGCTTTGGCAGGGTAATGCTGATATTGCAGAGTATGCACATCAAAAGACAAAGAATTTTGAACGGCTTTCCTTTTTGTATCTGATTACAGGCAATTTAGATAAGCTGAAAAAGATGATGAGGATTGCAGAAATAAGAGATGATGTAATGGGTCAGTTTAACAATGCATTGTACTTGGGTGACATTGAAGAGCACATCAAGATTCTGCAGGAGTCTGGTCATCTAGGACTTGCTTATGTCACTGCGTCTGTTCATGGTCTTACGGATATTACTGACACTCTTTCAGCTGATTTGGGTGGCAATCTTCCAACAATACCTTCAGGAAAGAAATCATCGCTTCTGATGCCTCCTGTACCCATTCTGCGTGGCGGTGCTTGGCCTCTGCTTAGAGTTACCAAAGGTATTTTTGAAGGCAATTTGGAAAATTCTCATGCCACTGCAGCTTATGAAGAAGAGGACCCAGGGAATGGTGCTGATTGGGGTGAAGACATTGCTATAGAAAACAATGAAAGGGAAAATGTCCAAGTTATAATGCCAGATGATAAAGAAGTTACAGGTGGAGATGTTGAAGAAGTAGGATGGGTCATGGAGGAGCTTGAACTTCCTCAAGATGTTGGAATCACTCAAAATATGTTGTTTGTAACCCCAACAAAAGGTATGCCGGTTAGTCAAATTTGGATCCAAAGATCTTCTCTTGCTGGTGAGCATGCAGCTGCAGGCAATTTTGAGACAGCTTTGCGGTTGCTAAATCGTCAACTTGGGATTAGCAATTTCTTTCCATTGAAGCCTATAATTTTGGATCTGTATATTGGCAGCCACGTGTTCCTTCCTGCCCTTGCTTCTGCCCCTGTAGTTCAATTAGCAGTAGAGGGAGGTTGGAGTGATAGTGGGAGTCCAAATGTTAGGGGTCCCCCAGCCTTGGTTTGCAGTCTTTCTGTACTTGAGGAGAAACTAAGAGCAGCATATAGGGCTACTACAGAAGGTAAGTTCAGTGAAGCGTTGAGGCTATTTTTGAACATACTACACACAATCCCAGTTATTGTTGTCAACACAAGAAAGGAAGTCGATGAGGTGAAAATTTTGATTGGAATTGCCAAAGAATATGTTCTTGGTCTTCGAATGGAGGTCAAGAGAAAAGAAATCAAAGATGACCCTGTCCGGCAACAAGAGCTTGCTGCTTATTTCACTCATTGCAAACTCGAGACAGTTCATTTAAGATTGGCTTTGCTGAATGCAATGGGCATCTGTTACAAGAGTGGGAATTACAGTACAGCTGCAAACATGGCACGCCGGCTCTTAGAAACTGACCCTCCAACAAACCATGCAGCAAAAGCTAGGCAAGTCCTTCAGGCTTGTGAGACAAAGTTGCAAGATGCAAAGCAGCTAAACTATGACTTCAGGAATCCTTTTGTTGTTTGTGGTTCAAGTTTTACTCCAATATACCATGGACAGAAAAGTGTTTCCTGTCCATATTGCACATCAGAGTTTGTTCCTAGTATGTGTGGAAAGCTTTGTACAATATGCGATCTTTCAATTGTGGGTTCAGCTGCATCTGGATTACTTTGTTCTGCTACTCAAACAAGGTGAACTTGGCTTTCCACGGCCATGGATTTACATTTTCTTTTCAATGCAAGTGGAGACATCTTACACACAGTTGATTCCAAGTAATAGCTAGAAGAAATGCTTCCATTTGCATTTCAAACTTGATAGCCATGTAACGGTAATTTAGATAATTTAGATATGATGTTGGAGAGATGCAGACACTAAATGGAAAGCAAAAAGAAGAGATGATGTTTTGTTAGATGTGTCAGTATTCAATTATGAATATCTTATTATTTTTTAAATGTTCTTCATATATTGCAAGGTGAAATCAGACTCTGTATGATGGGAACTGGGAGTTCATATATACTTTCATATGTACCTTTAGGTAAGTCTATTTCTGAGTTTACACTTGTGAATGAATTGCCAGTTATTGATTATGATCTATTTGGAGATTTGTTGCCATCGAAGCAATGTTCGGAGCTGTTCTTTTAAAATTTGCGTTTATTTACCACCAGCGTGGGATGGCTTGCATGGCTTGCAGGTTCAGCTGTATAATAGTTTTGCTCTGTTATTTGTCAGATTTGTTGATTTTGCATATCCATTTTGACAGTAACGAATTCAAACAATTTTTTGATGAAACCTTGACCTTACAGGATATTTGTTTCAAATTAATATGCCAATAGTTATAGTTTTACATGAGTAGGTTAATTTAAACAACCTTTTTCATTTTATCTGAAGCTTCATTGAAATAAGAGAGAGGAGGGTATCTGTTTCCCTGTGACCAAGTATGCAAATAAAGTCTAGGGATTACAAATAGCAGCTTCTATAAATTGGAAGAATGATTTAATGTACTAGAAATAAGCTTTCATTGGATCTGGTTAACAGCTGCAAACCATTGTTTATTTATTTTAATTTACAAATACAAAATTTAGACTAGCAGAATTAGTTTAAGTTTGAATTGAGAATAACTTCTTTACTAGATTTTATTATTAATTTTAAAAGTTCTGAGTTTTAATATAATTATTAAAGTTGTATTGTTATATTATTTTTGGGTTTAATATAATAATTAAAGTTGTATTGTGCTTTAAGTTATCATGTAGCTATGTTGGATGTGCAGGTTTGAGTAAGTTGAAGCTATGATTTAGAGTGTTGTAACATGTGAAATTGTAATAGATTTTTGAAAATGAATGGTCTCACAAAAAACCCTAACCCTATGCGTATGTACTTGGTTATGATCCATTTTAGAATTAGATTTGGGTATGAGATATGTTGTAGGACATGTGTATATATTTTTGACTTAAAGTTCTGAGATGTGTATTTGAGAAGGATAAAGTAACAGAAATCATGTACAATTTGTTATTGAATGAGCTATCTAAAATTAATAGTTTATTTTGGATGCACTCGCATCAAATCTTCACACTTAGACTAAAAATGGTGAGACTAAAATGGTGATGATTAAAAAAAGGCACTTATAGATAAAGCACAATTAAAATAAGGTGCTTTGGATAAAGTAAGTTGATCATTTCATTCTTAGTTGCTAATCTAACATTTAGACATCTTAGACTTGTCACTCAAGTTATTCTTAGTTTGTGTACTAAAAAATGATTAATCTTCCTATTTTGAAGAGTGGTCTTCCACCACTTTCTTCCTTCTCTATATACAATGGTTATATTGCTTAAAAGTTTCTAGCCATTCATATATGTAAGACATTGAAATTTCATAATGATGGATTATAAGATTCTTTGTTCATATATTGTAATAGGTTTTGACATTTTTCTCTAGACATGCTATATATTTTTCTATTTTGATTCCTTTCATAGTTAAATATATATTTATACATGAATAGGTCTTAAAAAAAAATGAGTGTTTATTATTTTTTAAACTTCAAAAAATTACTCTTTATTTTGTGCTTCTTCATCTGAACATAAATTCTTAACCATAGTATCAGAAATGATTGTAATATTGCATCTATTCATTATTTAATTTATAGTTTTTAACATAGTAAATATATATATATATATATATATATATATATATATATATATATATATATATATATATATATATATATATATATATATATATATATATATATATATATATATATATATATATATGTTGAACATAAAGACAAAATGACCTTACTTAATTAAAATATAGATATAACTTATGTTTTAACAAAAAATACCATGTTCTCCAACCCAACCCATCACCATCCATCTCCATCAATGTTGGGGTTGGCTTGGTTTTTGATTACCAAAAGCCCTAATCCTATCCCCTTCTATATTCTCCAACAAATTAAAATGGAGAAAGATGTTAGTATTAGTGAGCGTATGAGAAGTGTCGAGAACATGTGTCTCAACCTTGCAATCTTTTTTTGGAAAATTCTAGAATTTGTTTGTGGAAGTTTTCCACTTGTTTATATCTTGGAAAAGAATGTATAAAATACCAAAAGGTGCCTTGTCAATCGTAGAATATAGGAGGGCCATTTTTAGAGCATAGTTAGCTTGTTTTATGACTATTATGAGGGTCTAAACTAAAAGACAAAATTATAGATGGGATTACTATTTTAAAAATGTAATTGTCAAAAATGGGTAACATTTAGCATGGTAATTATGGATGGGATTACTATTTTAACCTAGTTTTTTTTTTTCCATCTTGGAAATGTAATTTTCAAAAATGGGTAACATGTGGCATGGTAGTTTTTCCCATGGTTTTGTAAAACCACAAGTGGTTTATGGGTTGTAAGATCACTATAAACAGAGGGCTTGGGGAGGTGTTTGGGTCATTGAGTTTAGTTTGCAAGACAGGGTGCTAGAAAAAGTCTCTCCAGGTTTGAGTTGTGGTGATGCACTCTTGTAAGAACTTGCATTGCACGTGTATTGTAATCATCTTAGTTTGATAATACATTGTGCATGTTTTGGAGGGTGGGGTTTTTCTCCTAGAAGGGTTTTCCCCATGGTAATCATTGTGTTATGTGTTCATTGTTATTTTTATTATATCATTATGCATTTCTTGAGATCTCTACAATAGTTAGTTGAATTTGCATAATTGTCCTCTCAAAGATTAGTGTAGGAAGTGATTCTACGCACCTTTGCTTCCTTACAAGAAGATTCTTATGGACTAGAAGGAATGTGAAGTAGGGTAATCCTAAGGAGAAACATGAGTGTACCATTAGCTCAAACTCTATAGGTAGTGGGAAAATTAAATAACCCACCAAGAGGCAGAAAAGGAAGGCAAATCATGGAAAATATATTGAAGATGACACTACAAGTAAAGTGGCCCCATGGTGTTTCTAACACTCTTAAAGGTGAAACCCACATTGTTCAGGTTGCTAAACTGTGGGATGACTATAGAGTCCAGAATACTATTACCTCCCCTACTCTTTCAATAGGTAAAATCAAAATAAAAAGTGATAGGAGTAATTTAGAGGTGTCACCAAAAATTCACATGGGGAATTCTAAGGAGAGAGGTGCGCTAGGGGTGCACTTATAGGAATGAACACTATATTAATAATGTATATTTCTAATGTCGAGTCTGTTTGTCAGCCTATGGGTTTTTGGGTACGATGAGAATGTGTGGTAAGTAACTTTATGTTGTTTTAGCTTATTCTTTAGGTCAGCCCCCATTTTGACTTCTTTTTACTATAAAAAATAAGCAATGCTAAAATTATGAAGTTCCAACAACTTAACTATAAACATACCAATGCATTTTCCTAAATAGATATTATTTTGAACTATTTGTTTTTTATTGAAAATCTATAAAATTAATCTAAATTTGAAAACCTACTTATTATAATCTCATATTTATTAATCATTAACAAGAAAACATTATCAATGTTTGTGAGCTATATGAAAACTTCTAAAATAAATATCTCTCTCTCTCTCTCTCTCTCTCTCTCTCTCTCTCTCTCTCGATTTATCAAGTCTGCCCCATGGTGATAAATTGAAATTTGAAGTTACATACTTAAAAAAAAATCTATATTTCTATCATCTATATTTTTATTGAAATTATTGAATATTAATAAAGCACTTAATCTCCATTGCAAGGAAGAAATGGTTTATGAAATTGCACAATAAATATTGTCCTTGAGGGTAATGCCCCATTTTCTAAAGCAACTATTCCAAATTCCTTCAAGTTGAGGAATGCAATTGTTTACTACTAATTTTATTAGTATTTGAGTATACAAGTTAATTTTTTTAATTATTAAATTCTAAATTATTTATCTTACCAATGATTGGCTAATGAATTCAAGGTGTCATACACAAAATTAAGACAAAGAAAACAATAGTTTAGAACCCATGCAATTTTAGAATTTGTCATTTTTTAAACCATAGCTTGAAACTTATAAATATCAATGTTTGTGGGGACACTAGCTGCACATAAATACTTTTCTAAGATCTCCTTGTGCAAAGAGGATAACTATAGCAACTCAAAAATAGAAATCTAAGTGGTTATTGGTTTACAACATTGTAGATGAACATAGCATTTGAGGAAGACCCTACTTGCTTAGCATATTAAATTTGATTTAATTTTAAAGATTTTTTTTTGTATTGGTAAAATACTTTAGCCAAATAATTTTATTAATTACAAGATTTAACATTTGGTCTTTGTTCAAATATAACAAGGAATTCCCTCTTTAACAAAATTTACTAATAGGGTCTTCCCCTTTGTTTTAGAAATTCCTCTTTATCATAGATATTTGAATGTTCTTAAATCTAATATATATTATTCTTTGTCAATGTATAATTTGTTGGAAAATACATGATTTCTCCCTAATGTTTAGTTTAAACTGAAGTTTAATTGGCCTACAATTATAACTATAGTCTACAAATAAATCACAATTCATGCAAACAAGTTCCTCCACCATGTAAGTAGTCAACTAAATCTAAACTGCACATCCACCAACTAGTTTGGAGTTATAGAACTATTTCCATTAGTCTTTTGAAATAGAACTTTGCAATTATCTATCAATGCATGTAGATGCATGTAAAAGAAAGAAGTTAGAATTTAGTTTATTTAAAAATAAATCTGCAAAGGGTAGTTATGTGTGCAACTCAATAATAGATCACATCAATAAGTTTGTAAGTTTAGAAGATTGTAGAAGCGTCTCATTCTATGAGAGATATAAATCCTTGTAATGTCATTGATTTTGCAATTGAATAAAAGATGATTTCTTCTCTTCTGTAGCAGATTTTTGTGTGTATTTTGTGAATGTTTTATTTCTTAAATCCTGCACAAAGTGATATAGAACTCATGGTTTAAGATCTTAGAGAGCTAGAATGAATGGCTGCATAGATTATTGTGTTGAATTTATCATTGTATTTGTGATGTATGTGAAAGGATATCAAGAAAGAGGAGGCAACAGAAGTTAAACTGAATAAGGTAAGTCAAATTTGTTTATTTTCATAGGGAAAATGGCCAAAAGGAAAGTAAAAGAAAATGGAATTTTAATGGAATTTTTGAAAAGGGAAAATAATGCTCTTTTGATAGATTTCTAGAAATTAAAAGAAGAAAATAAGGAATTAGAGGAAAAGATAAAAGTGTTTGTTAAGATTAAAAAGGAAAATGATGAATTGGAAAAAAAAGGCTGAAGAAATTTGATGATATTAAGAAAAAGAATGAAATTTTAGCAAAGAGATGAAAATATTAGAAGATGAAAATATTGAGATTAAGAAACAGAATATAGACTTGGAGAATAAATTTAAGAAATTAGAGGAAGAGAACTGGTTATTTAAAGAAGAGAATGAATGTCTAAGAGAAAACCCATTGGTTCACGATGTTTCTTGTGGCACAAACGACTTGAATTCATCATTTGTTAAAGTTTATTATGCTAAAGATGTTCTTAAACATGTGTGTGATGATGAACATGTAAATTGTGGGTATGTGTAGGATCAAAAGGGGCCAAAAAGTGGTGATGTGATTAAATAAAACTTTTCATCTTAATTTGATGATATGAAAATAGTTTCTTAAGGAAATTATCATTATCTCATCTTATCTTATCAACTTTCCATCAATATAATTGCTATCAAAATAATGAGTTGAGTAACTAATTATTACTTATTGTCTAATGAAGTTACCTATAAAGTGTTGATTTACATGCTGATTAAAAAAAAGTTAACTTTAAAATAGTATAACCTTGTCAACTTTTGAAAGACATGTCATATTATATGTTTTTAATGTGAGGAATTTGTTTTTATAGTTTTGAAGGATTTAATATGGTCAGACGTGAGACTTTTTTATTCCAAAAAATGTTGTAGTGGAAAGTTAAAAATTACTTATTTACTTAGAATAAAATTACAAAAATATACGCATCACATCTGATAATGAGTCTACTTCTTATATCTAGAACCTTAAAAATAAATATTATCAGTTTATTGTGATTAAGGTGGCCAAACATATACATCCTTCTTATTTTTTCCTAAATTTTTTGTAATTTTTTATTAAAATTCCAAAATTTGACTAAGTAAATTATCTTTTTATCAAAAAAGGGCTAGTATTTTAGAAACTACATTTAATTTAGTAGAGATGTCATTCTTTAAAAAAAAATTGATATAAGGTATATAACTAGTTCAAGATTACACATCAAGTTGACTAACAATGATGTCTTGATTTTTAATTGCCATTTAACGACATAGTTTGGTCCATCATGATCTTGCACATTGTAGTGCTTACCCCTAATTTACATTTTGTTATTATTGCTGAACTATTTTAGGCCAATTTATGCTTGATGATTAGTGGCATTATCTTTCAGATTATCAGATATTGTTTCATATTCAGTTGATTTTATGATGAGACTACTTGGTACTAGTTACTTCATGTATGCATGATTATAACTTGATGATGATTATTACAATGATTTTAGTTATTTGATGATGTTAGTTAGATGGATTATTATATGTGTTTTCTTATGGATACTTACCCTGTACTACATGTGTATGGTGTGCATGTATATTTTTTTTATGTATGACATTTCTGATGTGGTTAAGGAAGGAAGTTGTAGTCACCTACTAGTCAGGATCTACATGATGCACCACTTCCTGCCATTGTCTATTTAGTTTAGAATATATGTGTTTGTACATGCATGGATTTTATGTAGATTATAGGTATTGGGTATTGACTTTCCTAAATTGCTAGGATGAGCGTACCCTACCACAATATCTCAATAGTAAGAGAGGGGAGATAAATTCTTGAGTCCAAATCCTAACCTTTAAACCAATTGTCCTAGAAAATTAGGACAAGTATCTGAGATGATTACCTTCCAAATTTGTCATATGATATAAATTCATGATTATAACCCTTAAGTTTGATCTTGCATGTGATATTTTATGATGGGTTTTCATATTCCACCTTGTAGGTCTTTGGTGATTTTTTTGTTTATTAAGTCAAACTAAAAGATTAATTAACGATTTAATTTAATGGAAAATTATTATGATAATTTCAATATTTAATTATGTTTAATTAATTGAGAAATTAATTAAATAAAAAGGATTAAAGAGAAAATTATAGTCTAATTTTAGAGTGTAATAATATTTATTTAATTTAATAATAATAGATTTAGGAGATCATTTTTGAAGTAATGTTAAATATTATTATTATTTAAGTTAATAAATATTTTATCAAAAAATCACTTTGAAAATAAACTAAAGAGTGAAAGAGAAATTAAATTATTAAAGATATTTTAAATTACATAAAGTATGCATGAATATTTGAAAAAGTTAATAAAGAGGTAAAAGATTTTGATCAATGAGTTCCCTTGCTTGATCGCACAATCAGTGCCTCGATTTTAGGGAAGAACTCCATATCAAAGATTGAGAGTTCATTTCAAGGGACCACAAATTTTGGAGAAGGGAATTTTCAGAGAGAAGGTTTTGAGAGAAGTGATTTCTCTCACAATCTTCGGGTGTTTGCGAATTAGCATCAGAACTAGGTAGAGCCTCCTAATTTATTCCCCTAGTGAATTATGGTTCTTCAAATTCCTCACTTCATCATGCTTGTTAAATTATTTGTCCAAATTTCATTGTGACGAATCTTTCAATATTTCATTTTGAAATTAGTGGTATGCGTATTGATTTCTTTTATATACGTGAGGATTAAAAATATCAGTAAAAACCCTTGTTCTATAGATTTATAAGTTGTTAATTAAATTGGGAAGGGTTTGAAAGAAATGGAAATTTTAGATTGAAAATTCAATTAGTTTGTCATATTTCTCTATCAGAGTACTGATAGAATTCCTTAATATGTGATACGGGGGGAAGGACTATTTAAACAAATTTATTTTTAAAAAATAAATAAAATAAAATAAAATAATATTTAGTGGGGAGGCAGGGCCATCAAACCCCTACCTCTCACCATTCTCCCCACTACGGTAGTGTGGGACTACCAACGGCCATTTAAGGTCACACGATAGGCTTGCTATCATGAACAATAGGTACACCTACTATCACAGTAGCAAGGCTGTCGTAGCAACAAGTAAGCCTACGGGCTTAATAATATCAATCGTATGTTTTGTTTTAATTTTTTATTATTACTAAATTTAAATATTAATTATTAATAATATTCTTAGTAAATTTTATTAATTATTAACTTAATTAATAATGAATAAATTTATTAATATAGTTTTGTTTAAATAATTATTAATTTATTTATTTTAAGTTAAGTTTTAATTAATAAAAGATATAATTTATTAAGAGTCTAAAATTATTTATTTAAAGATATTATTATTTGAGGATTTTCGATTATTAATAAGATCATAGTAATTTTATTTGATGACTAATAATTATTTTTTTTTAAAAAATTAAATAGATAATTATTTTAAAAGTCATCATATGATATTAAATTCTAAACTAGGTAATTTCATGGGTTAAGTGTAAATTGTGCAAATTGTTCTAAAATGAGAATGGGCTAATTTGTAAGGGTAAACTGTGAATCTCATATATATCTAAAAACTTACATTGAACGAAAATTTAAACCTTACTGTTAACTCAGACTATGTGTTTCCAAATCAAACCAAACTACGAAACTACACTATTATTTGTATGTTGTCTCATGTTTTGGGTTTGGGTTGACAAGAGTTTTGACCAGTCTTAGGACATCTACCAGAGGCTTGGGAGTTATGTGTTTGTGATATTATGATGATTTGATCTTGATTTATTAAACTCAACCATGGTAATGTGTTTGGTATGCTTTATGATGAGTTTTAGATCTATTATTCATTATTGCTTCTACTTTCTTGTGTGATAACAAGATGAATGTTATGGCATAGTTGACTTAAGCTTGAGACATCGATCAATTATTTTTGGGATGTCTTCTAGTTCCTTGTAAAGAACTGGGGTGTTATTATGAGTTGTCTTTTGATGCTTTCCAGTCACTTGTATAGGAATGAGGTGAAATACTATGATTCTTTGATTTGTACTTTTATGAGCTTAGGGTAGGCTATCTATATGTAATGTTGGGAAGTGTCTTGCAATGGAGGTTAAGGCCCAAAGTGGCTACCAGGGTAACCCATTGTAAGTTGTTTAATAAGTGAAAACACTACACTAAATGAGAGTAAAATGAACCTAATAAGAGTCTTTGTCTTTCCTCACCCATGCCTCGAGGGCTAGTATAAAATAGGATGGAAGTAGAGAGGATTCTTGGTTGCGACCATGCATCATTAGTATGCCTTGTTAGTATGAAAGGATACTAGTATTGCATAGAGTCACTAGGGGTTGGGGTCAAGTTAGACTGCCAAGGTTACTCTAGAATTGATTCATGTGATGACACTTGTCCACTTGCATAGTAGATTTTCTACGTGTCTTTGCATGCCTCTGGGTCTAGATGTCGTATTATCTTGGGGCCCTTGAGTTAGATTACTTTTAGGGTTTTCTTTGACATAGATATTACTTTTTATTTTTGGATTGATATCATGTTTGGGACTTGAGACTATCTCCTCAATGCAATGGGAGTGGACCTTTTTGGGTTACCACAAGTCTGGGTAGTAGTGCTTTTTACTTTTACCATTGAGATTTGTGTATAGATGCCATGGCTAGAGTTCCTTGTCTGCATTTCCTTTCATTCTATGATGGATGGTTATATCTTTATGATGGATGATTTCACTTATTGTATTTTACTTTGTTTCATGAATCTGAAAATGATGACGTAATCTATTTTTATAAATGTATATTCTTTTAGCCTTTCATACCACATGACATGTACAATGGATGATTGTTCATTCCAAATTTTATTGCCAAGTGGCATTCAAAACAAATGTATATTACTTAAATGGATGGAACTCATAGTTATTCTTTTATGTGGATGTGTTAATTATTGGACTTAGTATTATTTAAATCTAAATGTGATTCAACATCTTGGGATCCTTAAGAAATGTAATCTGTTATGTTTTCTTATGTAGGATTGTATGGTATTGCTTCTGCTACTTTATGATTGTTGTGCATGTTATTATTTTTAAAAAAACAAAATTGGCAAACTTAGCAAAACTTAAGGTTAGTTCTTTTGGATCCCTTGGCAGGGTGTTACATCTAGTATCAGCCAAAGTTCTACATTGGGAGCTCTAGGCATATTGGAATGCCACTAGTTGTTAGCTAGTTGAACTAAAACAAAATTTAAACTGATATGTATATTTTTTCAAACTAAAAACTTGAACTAGTTGAACTAAAACAAAATTTAACTATTAGTTATATACTCTCAAACTTGAACACTTAAACTTCAAAACTCAAATATACCCTAACCTAAATTATGTAAAACTGAAAATTGAACTTATACTATTTTCAAAACATGTGTCTTTTATGTATGTTATACAATAGTATGTTTTATGGTTATTATAGCATCTTGTATCTTGGATATTATTGTAGGATGGTATCTAGGACAGGATCTTTTGTTAGAGGCCATAGCCTTGGTCATGGTAGAGGTCATGGACAAGCTAGAAACATCAATGTACCTAAGTCTATCCATGAAGGGTCTAATCAGGAAGAGGATAGGGGAGAGCATGATAGTGAGCATCAGGAACAGAACCATAGAGAGCACTAGGCTGACTCAGAGGAAGTTGACCTAAGATAAATGATGAAAACCATCATTAACCACCTACCTCCTCTTTAGGGTGTTGGTTAGGATGGGGCACACCAGGTAGGATATGAGCATAGACCTAGATCTAGGAGCCCTTGGAGGGACCGTCAGAGATCAATTGTAGCTACTCAAATGTAAGACCTTCAAAGGTCCAAGGTTAAGCCCTTTAATGGGATTGGTTTAGGTTATGTAGCTGAGTAGTGGCTTATTGCTCTTGATAAGGTTTTTGCTATTCAGGATTTTGACAATAATGTCAAAGAAAGGTTTCTATTACCAACTTGGAAATCTTTGGAGCCACTTGGTGGACTATTGAAGAGAAGAAATTGGGTATAAACATGAACAATGTCACATAGGAGTTATTCTTGGAAAACTTCCATGAGCAATTCCTACCAGAGGAATGAAACTAGCAGAGAGGAAATGAATTTCACAACCTAAGATAGTTCACGATGATCATAGAAAAGTATGAGTGCAAGTTCTATGAGCTCATGCCCTATGTGGGAATTAGTGATAACCCAGCATAGTTGGCACAACATTTCATCAAAGGCTTGAACAACTATCTAGTTGGGGGTGTTAAGGTATTTGAACCTAAAACCCTCAAAGATGCAATACATCGATCCATTCTTGTAGACAGAGTGTTAACCTAGGAAATGGGGGTTTTGTGGGAGGACCTATGGTATCAAGATCTAAGAGTAACCACAACTCAAGTGGGAATAGGAAACCTCATTTTCCTAAAGGGAATTAGAACCAAGAGTAACCTCAGCAAAAATAGAAATAGAAGGGATCATACCCTTAGGCATAGAGTGGTGGCGGTGGTTCTAACTCTAAGAACTATCACAATCAAAATGCACAACACAATAGGAAAAATCAGAACACTTAGCATGTATAGAGAAACTAGTCTTTTTCTAGTAGGGATAGTCACTAGTAGTCAAGTGCACCTCTAGTAGGGAGGGGATCTCAAAGAGGCATCAGATGTTATTCTTGTGTTTGAACACATTGTAGCCCACTACCCATAGCATGCATCTCAGTATGCAGGTTCTAGGCTAGCAGCATCTAAGCCCATAGTTAGATATGTAAGTAGAGCTCATAGGGTATTTGCAGCGATAGACCACCATCAAGTAGACCATTAGGGGACCATGGTTGAGGCTACAAGAGCTATCTAAGGTACACCTCTCTCTGTATTTTTTGATTTAGGTGACACAAACTCTTTTATTTCACCATCATTAGTTGCTAAGTGTAAGCTAGAAGTGGTTAAGCAAGATTTGGGTTGACAAGTGGAACTAGCCTCAGGTGCTAGGGTTTTCATAAATTCCATAGTTTAGAAGTGTGAACTAAGCTTAGGAGGGTTTTTGATGTCAGTTTACCTTCGAGTAATTCCTCTTGGCTTTTACGATGTGGTCTTAGGTATGGATTAGCTTGGCTCTTATAGGGCTAGTATGAATTGCAGGAAAAAGACCATTGTGTGTTAGGATGATCAAGGGAAGGATGTAGAGATTATGGGGATACAAATACCTATATCTCTAAAAATGATTGATGTAAATTGGACTAACATTAAACATTCAACATAGAGGCATTTTATGAGGTTAAACACAACCAAGCTTAATATTCTCTCATTCCCATAGCCTAGTTTCTATTTTGAGTTCCATTATTCATAACATTTGTTCCAAAAACTTTCTTTCCAACCCTTTGGAGGAATTATTTAAAATTATTCCTTCTAAATCATATCCAAAGTTGAGCCCATCTCTGTATCAAGACCCAATTTTACTGTAAAAATGCAGAAGTAAAACTCAAAACCCTGCCTAGGGAAAACGATATATTTCTCAAAAAAACTCAAAATGAAACCAAACCAATTTAGAAATGAAAATTTATGAGTCTAGTTTTCAAATCTATAATCCATTAATTATTCCAATCTATAAATCATTACATGCATGCAAATCTATGTCTACAACTTCATTGAAGATATCAAAAAATAGTTTACACTAAAACAGTCATAACTTCCATAAATATGATTGAAAATGACTCAACCAAAAAGGAAATGAAATTATATTCACATATCTATCCAATGAGTCTATTTAGAGATTTTAACTATTCCATATGTGTTAGTACCAAATGCTACAACATGACTACTGCCAAGAAATCCAAAATCTATAAATAACCACTTTCACTAAAATGTGCCTAACTTCTTCAAAAGAAATAAAACTAATCCAAAAAAAATGAGAAGGGAAAATATTCATCCTTATATCCAAAAATATAGATTATACATGGTTTCCAAGTCGTGCATGGCTATACAAGACCTAGAACCAACACTAAAACTGAAAAGTCAATAAAAATAACAACTTAGAATTTCACCAAATTTATTTCAAATGTATCTCTTTCCTTCCATTATTCATTTGGTTTGACCATACATCCATTTTTATAGTTTTTTTGGTTGGTTCTAACTTCCAAACCATCTTCTTATATTCTTTTAAGTTGTTATGCAACTTTGACAATTTTTATGCACTTTATGCACTTTTCACATTACAACTTTTGAAGTGTAAGTCTAGATTTGACAAAGAATTGCATGGGCACTTGAATAACCCTAAAATGGACTTAAATGGACATTTTACATCAATTTCATCATTTATAAGGAATTCATTCATATTTTTACCTTCTTGACCAATTTGAGGCCTCCTTGCACAATTTTGACACTTATTACAAATGGCTTCTCTAGCCTTTACGTTTCAGCTTATGGACTCAAACACATTATAAATGTCTTTAAAAAAAATTAATATATGGTATAAGGACTCTTAACCTCCTTTTTCTCTTGTACTTTAGGTTTTTTTGTACAAATTATATCCACTATGCAATTAAAGTAGAGCTTCTATAAGGGATGTCAGGTGTTTGCTATTACGATAAGCAAATTGGAAGAAGAAGACCTTGTGGGAAAGACTATAGACCACACTGTTCTACAAGAATATGCAGATTTCTTACCTACTGAGATTATGGGCATGCCCTCAAAGAGAGATATTGATTTTAGCATTGATCTCATTCAAGGAGCGAAGCCTATTTCTAGGGCTCCTTATCATATGACCACTTAGGAATTGAGTGAGTTGTGCCTATAGCTTGAGGACCTTTTGGCCAAGGGTAGTATCTGGCTGAGTGTATCAACATGGGGAGCTCCAGTGCTCTTTTTGAAGAAGAAGGATGTTTCATTGTGCCTATGTATTGATTATAGACAATTGAACAAGGTGACAATAAAGAACAGGTTGTATCCTTTACCAAGAATTGACAATTTATTTGATCAGATTAAGAGAGCTATAATGTTCTCCAAAATTGATCTTAAGTTAGGATACCATCAGCTTCACATTCACGATGGTGATATTCATAAGACCACCTTTTGAGCCCACTATGGGCACTACAAGTTCACAATAGTCCCATTTGGGCTGATGAACACTCCATCAGTTTTCATGTGTTTGATAAATGGAGTGCTTCGTTCCTATCTTGACAAATTTGTACTCATATTCCTAGATGATATATTGATATATTCTAGATCCCAAAAGGAGCATGAGGTACATCTGCATTTGGTTTTGCAGTGCTTGAGAGATAATCAACTTTATGCCAACTCGGCAAAGTGTGATTTCTTTCAATCAGAGATACAGTATTTAGGGAACATCATATTAGGTGCAGGTATCTCTATAGACCTTGCAAAGATTCAGGAAATGGTAGATTGGCCCACACCTACTACCATGTCAAAAATTCATAGTTTCATGGGTATAGCTGGTTATTATCACAAATTCATCCAAAACTTCTCCAAAATAGCACATCCTATCACTTCCCTTTAGAGGAAAGGAAAGAAGTTTTTATGGATGGAGAAATGCGAGGAAGCATTTTGGAAGCTCAAGGAGCTTTTGACCAATGCACCTATTTTATCGATACCTAATCCAACAAGTGACTTCATGGTGTGTACAAATGCTTCCCTTGAGGGGATTTGAGTAGTATTGATGCAGGATGGATGGGTGATTGCATATGAATTGTGCAAGCTCAAGGATCATGAGTTGAACTATCCTATGCATGATCTTGAGTTAGTTGCAATAGTTCATGCCTTACTAAGATGGAGACACTTCTTGCTGGGACATAGATTTGAACTTCATAGTGATAATCGCAGTCTACAGTATATATTTACACAACCTAATCTAAATGCTAGGAAAAGGCGTTGGATGGATTTTCTTTGTGAGTATGACTTTGAGGTGAAGTATATTCAAAGAAAGGAGAATGTGGCAGCTGATGCTTTGAATCATAAGAGACGTGTGACTCTATCTATGACTCTTAGTGTGGATTTGAGGAGTCGTATACTTCAAGCACTCCCTACAGATATTTGGTAATAGGAGGTGAGTAAAGAGATAGATTCAGGGAGACTGTTGGAGGGCAGGTTTTTAGATTATGTGTTGGAGTTAGATGGTCTTTTGTGAAATTCAGAAAGGATCTATGTACTACTACTGGATGAGCTTTGTACATTGATCCTATCAGAGGCTCATCATGAACCTTACTCAACACATCCAGGTGTCAAAAAGATGCATGTAGACTTGCAACGTCTATTCTATTGGATAGGGATGAAGTGTTATTTCATTGATTTGTGGCTAGATGTCTTAAGTGTCAGAGAGTTAAAGCAAAGCACCGGCATTTAGTAGGGCTTTTACAGCCAAATCTCATTCCTTCATGGAAGTGGTATATCATCTCTATGGATTTCATAATAGGATTGCCTATGACTACTCATCAACATGACGCTATCATGGTTACTATTGATCAGTTAACTAAGGTGGCACATTTTTCACTGATGAGGTCATTCTACACCGCAACTTCTATAGCTAATGTCTTCATGTGTGATATCATGAGACTACATGGAATTCCCCATAAGATCATTTTAGATAGGGATCCTATATTCACTTCTACATTTTGGACATCACTATAGCATGATCTTGGAGTGTAGTTGAACTTCAACTCAACCTATCACCCAGAGACAAAGGGGTAGACCAAGAGAATGAATCAAGTTTTGGAGGATATTTTGAGGATGTATGTGATGGATAGACAAACTCTTTGGGAGGATTATCTTTACCTAGTGAAGTTTTCTTATAACAACAAATATCACAGTTCTATTGGCATGACACCTTTTCAGGCCTTGTATGGTCATCCTTGTCATACACCCTTGAGTTGGGATAGTCTTTAGGATCAAATCCTATTAAGTCTTGAGATGCTTAGAGATATGGAGCAATAGGTAGTGTGCATCTGTGAGCACATTCTACAACACAGGATGGATAGAAAACTATGTCAATGCTCATAAGACAGATAAGCAGTTTGCTATGGGAGAGAATTTTTTCTTGAGAGTGCATCCATGGAAGAGTCTAATCCATTATGGAAAGGCTTTGAAGCTAGCACCTCTCTTTATGGGACCATTTGAAATTCTTGAGAGGATAGGTCCAATTGCCTACCATCTTGCATTGTTGCCCAACCTAGCTCGTGTTCATAATATTTTTCATGTTTCTGTATTTAGACAATGTATCCCTGATGCAATACATTTTCTTGATTGGAATACTTTACAAGTAGAGGATAGGCAGTTGGCTTTGGAGCTAGTTTGCATTCTAGAGCAGTAGGATTTGACCCCTAAGGGTCAAACCATAGAGTAGGTAAGGGTCCAACGGGACCCTACTGATGAGTCATCAGCTACATGGGATGATGCATCTGGCTTACGAGATTTATATCCCTACTTGTTTATAGGCTTTCAAAATTAAGCCTGAGTCTACGGGGTGGATATAGTGCCTACCCCTAATTTACATTTTGTTATTATTGCCAAGCTCTTTTAGGCCAGTTTATGCTTGATGATTAGTAGCATTATCTTTCATATTATTAGATATTGTTTCATATTCAGTTGATTTTATGATGAGACTACTTGGTACTAGTTACTTCATGTATGCATGATTATATCTTGATGATGATTATTACAGTGATTTCAGTTATTTGATGATATTAGTTATATGGATTATTATATGTTTTTTCTTATGGATACTTACCCCATACTGATGTGTATGGTGCACATGTATATTTTCTTTATCTATGATGTTTCTGATGTAGTTAAAGAAGGGAGTCATAGTCACCTGCTAGTCGGGATCTACACAATGCACCACTTCCTACCATTGCCTGTTTAGTTTAGAATATATGTGTTTGTACATGCATGGATTCTATATAGATTACAAGTATTGGGTATTGACTTCTCTGAATTTCCAGGATGAGCATACCCTATCACAATATCTCAATGGTAAAAGAGGGGAAATAAATTCTTGAGTCCAAATCCTAACATTTAAAACAATTGTCCTAGAAAATTAGGAAAAGTATCTGAGATGATTACCTTCCAAATTTTTCATATGACGTAAATTCGTGATTATAACCCTTAAGTTTGATCTTGTATGTGGTATTTTATGATGGGTTTCCATATTTCATCTTGTAGGTCTTTGGTATTTTTCTATAATTAAAGTCAAATTAAAAGATTAATTAATGATTTGATTTAATGGAAAACTATTATGATAATTTTAATATTTAATTATACTTAATTAATTGAGAAATTAAATAAATAAAAAGAATTAAATTTAAAGAGAAAAATATAGTCTAATTTTAGAGTGTAATAATATTTATTTAATTTAATAATAATATATTTAGGAGATCATTTTTAAATAAATGCTAAATATTATTATTACTTTAGTTAGTAAATATTTTATCAAAAAAATGCTTTGAAAATAAATTAAAGAGTGAAAGAGTAATTAAATTATTAAAGATATTTTAAATTGCATAAAGTATGCAAGAATATTTGAAAAAGTTAATAAAGAGTTAAAAGATTGTGATCAATGAGTTCCCTCATGTGATTGCACAATCAGTGCCCCAATTTTAGGGAAGAACTCCATATCAGAGATTGAGAGTTCATTTCGTAGGGACTGAGAATTTTGGAGAAAATTTTCAGAGAGAAAGTTTTGAGAGAAGAGATTTCTCTCACAATCTTTAGGTGTTTGTGAATTAGCATTAGAACCAGGTAGAACTTCATGTTTTATTTACCTAGTGAATTACAGTTCTTTGAATTCATGTCATCATCATGCTTGTTAAATTGTTTGTCCAAATTTCATTGTGACAAATTTTTCAATATTTTATTTTGAAATTACTGGTATGCATATTGATTTCTTCTATATACATGAGGATTAAAAATATCATTAAAACCCTCATTTTGTAGATTTATAAGTTGTTAATAAAACTAGGAAGGTTTTTGAAAGAAATAGAAATTTTAGATTGCAAATTCAATTATTTTGTCGTATTTTCTCTATCAGAATATTGATAGAATTCCTTATATATATAAAATGTGATATTGGGGGGGGAGGATTGTTTAAACAAATTTATTTTAAAAAAATTAATAAAAATTAATAAAATAATATTTAGTGGGGAGGCGGGGCCATCAAACTCCCACCTCTCACCATTCTCCCCACCATGGCAGTGTGGGACTGTCGACGGCCATTAAAGGTCGCACAACAGGCTTACTATCGTGAACAACAAGTACACCTACTATCATGGTAGCAGGGTTGTTGTGACAATGAGTAAGCTTGCAGGCTTAATAATATGAATCGTATGTTTTGTTTTAATTTTTTATTATTATTAAATTTAATTATTATAAAATTTAAATATTAATTATTATTAATATTATTATTAAGTTTTATTAATTATTAACATAATTAATAATTAATAAATTTATTAATATAGTTTTGTTTAAATAATTATTAATTTTACTTAATTTATTTATTTTAAGTTAAGTTTTGATTAACAAAAGATAGAATTTATTGAGTCTAAAATTATTTATTTAAAGATATCATTATTTGAGGATTTTGGATTATTAATAAGATCGTAGTAATTTTATTTGATGACTAATAATAATAATTTTTTTTTTTAAATTAATAGTTTTAAAAGTCATCTTATGATATTAAATTGTGAACTTGGGAATTTCATGGGTTAAGGGTAAATTGTGCAAATTGTTCTAAAACGAGAATGGGCTAATTTGTAAGGGTAAATTGTGAATCTCATATATCCAAAAACTTACATTGAACCAAAACTTAAACCTTATTGTTAACTCAAACTATGTATTTCCAAATCAAAGCAAACTATTAAACTACAGCGTAAGTGCACCAAGTTGTGGTGCCAAAAAGGTGACACCATTTTTTTCTAACATTAAATAGCACGTACGAGCTATAGCACGCACATGCTATGGCTTGGGTATTTCGAGCCATAGGACGTACATGCTTTTAAAAAACCCCAATTATTATAAATGGGCTGCAAACGTGCAGCCCATTCATTTTATCTTCATTTTCCAACTTCTTCTCATAGCACGTATGCAATTTCAAAAAATTGAAGGTTTTCACCACCTACCTTGTCAATATGCCTCCTTGCCGTCAAAGTTCAAGATCACAAGCACACTGTGTGTTGTCTGACCTTGTTTTTCCATTTTTTAATATGTTTTTTGTATTTTTTTGTAGGTTTTTTTAAAGTTTTTCTTTAAATTTGTTTATTTATTTATATTTCAATTGATTTCTTATCAAAAAATGTAAATAATGAACTGAAAAATCCCCAATAAGATCAAAACCAAAACCCTCAACAAGATCCAAACCAAAACCCTCCACAACAAGAGCAACAAATTCTACAACCTGCACCAATTGGAAGACCTCCTCTTGGCACACAAGAAAACATAATAAATGAAATAGAATGAGGAAAAACTGAATTAGAAGCACTCATTGGTAGGTTGAAAGCTTGTGGACAAACCAATCCAATGAGAGCTCAATTGACATCCTCCCTCAAGTCCATTAAGACCCACATAGCTTCTATTAGTGGTTAGTTAGAGATTTGGCAAGTTAAGAGGGATGAACAAAAAAGATATTATGCAAATAAATTATCATATCAAGATTTTTTTTTAAATGATATACCAAAAGGGAGGATTTGTGCATTATTTAGAAATCCTAGTGAACAAGATATTGTTAGAGAGACAACTAAATGATTCCCCATCCATTGGTGATTACATGATGGTATTAGAAATAATTTTTGGGATAGATGGTGGATGGTTTTTGATGCCTCTCCTTGCAATAATCACGAGGTCCCAATGTATTTCTTAAGGAAATTGTATTCTGATTTTTTCTTTGGGGAGATCCCCAATTATTTTGATATATTAGACTCTCAGGGTAGAGGTGGGGGGTCATCATTTGAGAGGTTGGGGGCACATTGTGACCCTAATGTAGTTAGGGCACCTGTGGTCAAGCCACAGGGTGAGCATATGACTATTCCTTCAGTTCTAAAGGAATGTGTAGAGGCCAACACTCTAGGGACTATTAGTACTTTGACACAGACCCTCATTCATTGCACGATTCCATTAGTTGAGGAGGATCCTTCTACACATTGCGGTCACATGTGCACATCATGTGAAGCCTTATGCACATTTGGCAGTCATGCTGGAGATGGTGCGGATGATGCGCTAGTGACTGATAAGTTCCTGAATGAGACATTTGGCATTGACACATAGGTAAATTACAATTATAATAAACTAATTTGATCACATTTCATATGTATAGTAAATGACTAATTAATTAGCATGTATTGACATTGTTCAAAATTCAAGGTTAGATTGTTGGCAGGCCTAGTAGCGATCCCCTGGCCCCATTTTTCATCTTGTTGATGAGTCCAAAGGTATGTATCAATTTAATCATTTAAATTAATACATATATTTATTAAGTAATCATATGAAGGGTTGACAAAAAAAATTATGCATGTGCATCAGTTCTCTACAGGATTGTCGGCATTCACTACGAACTTTGAGCCTAGACATGATATGAGCTTCATAGAGGTACATTTGTTTCATGTTAATTTAATTCATTTGATTATATTTGTTTCATGTTTTGTGCTACATGTAATGTTTATTGTATGACATGAAACTCTTGACATCTTAGACTCCTCCTCATCTTCAGCAGTCTGTCAATTGTGGAGTGGTTGCAGCTATGGCTAGTTCACAGCCATTGATTGAGGTATCAAAGTTTTTTTTGGTTTTAGTTATTGTTTATAATAGTTAGGATCAAAATTTCTAATTTTATTTATAAGTGATTATATTGATTAAATTTTTGTAGGATCTTGTTACACCCGATCGTCCATGAGCCTTCGAGTGGACTTGTAGAGTGACTATATGATGTTCGTAAGAAAATAATTAATTTTGTGTGTACATATATTTGATTTAAATGTATAATAATTATTGATTCATTTCTAATTTGTTCGTATATTCTTGAGTTGGAGAAGAGCCTCAACAAGAGGACGAGTGAGCATGTGAGGAAGACCCCATCATCACCATCATCTCCCTCCACATGATGACCGAAGACCTCTAGATATTTGTTTCCTTCCCCTCATGGGAAGGAGAAGATATAGTTGATAGACATACATGTATAGACATCAGTGGACATATATGTTGGTTTTATGTCAGTGGACATATTTGATATACATTTGATGTATATATGACATTTTATATTTGATGTATGACATTTATTTGATGTATGACATCATTAGACTTATGAAATTATTGGTTAATATATGATATGTTTTTTCATGTATGACATTATTGGTTGTCATAATATATTATGTGTTTGTTAATTTATGGCATTATTGGTTATCATTTTATATTATTTGTTTGTTCATGGATGACATTATTGATTATCATAATATATTATATGTTCCTTCATGTATGACACCCCTGGTACTCATACCCACGTACCCAAGTAATGGGTACATGTATCCCATGTACTAGGTACTCAGTGGAGAGCATCGTAGCTAAGGACCTTGATTGAGATTTTGGAATTTTTTTTCAGTTTTTTGTTTGTGTATTAGCTCGTTGTTTATCAAGCTTAAATCAATACCTAATCAATTTGAAACTTTGATAGAATATTAATTAACAATAAACTTTATCACTATTTAAGCATAAGTTTATCATTTCCAATATGTCATCGTCATATGATTTATGTTCTTGTTCATGTTTAAAGTTTTCCTTCTCTGTTATACCTAATTAGTTTGAAACTTTGATACAATATTGATCAACAATAAACTTTATTAGTGTTAAAGCTAGAAATTTATCATTTGAAATATGTCATTTTCATATGATTTATGATCTTCTTGTTCATGTTTAAACCTACCTTCTATGTTATGCATCTAAAAATTTATCATAAATTATTATTACAAACATATAACAAATCTGAAACTTAAAATAGTACATTACAGTTGCAAACTTTATCATTGTTCTTGATTTGAAAAATCATTGTCATGACTCATAAATTCAGGTTTTCTATAAATATAAAAGTATAATTAAAAATAAAGTTTGACATACCCAAGTACCCCCATCCCTTATTATAAAAAATAGTTGTACCCATACCTGTACCCATACCTATGCCCTAAGTACCCCAAGTACCCCTGTCCTTGTGCAACCTTGTATATTATATGTGGATCTTGGTGTTTTCTTTACACCTATGTGGTCTATAGGATCTCTTGCTACTTAGAACATCCCCTGACCTTGCCCAACCTCCTCACCAGGTTAACTAATCCAAACTTGTAGCATCACTCCCTTACTCTTCTAGGAACAATATCCCTCCAAAGGTTTTATAGGTCTACTAGGGTACCATAGCACTTCCTAGTCCAAAAATGGTTTCCATGATATCATAAGTTTTTATTGGAACACTTGTACTATGCTTGAATGGATAACAACAATGGATACTTATGAAATTATTGGTTAATATATGATATGTTTTTTCATGTATGACATTATTGGTTGTCATAATATATTATGTGTTTGTTAATTTATGGCATTATTGGTTATCATTTTATATTATTTGTTTGTTCATGGATGACATTATTGATTATCATAATATATTATATGTTCCTTCATGTATGACACCCCTGGTACTCATACCCACGTACCCAAGTAATGGGTACATGTATCCCATGTACTAGGTACTCAGTGGAGAGCATCGTAGCTAAGGACCTTGATTGAGATTTTGGAATTTTTTTTCAGTTTTTTGTTTGTGTATTAGCTCGTTGTTTATCAAGCTTAAATCAATACCTAATCAATTTGAAACTTTGATAGAATATTAATTAACAATAAACTTTATCACTATTTAAGCATAAGTTTATCATTTCCAATATGTCATCGTCATATGATTTATGTTCTTGTTCATGTTTAAAGTTTTCCTTCTCTGTTATACCTAATTAGTTTGAAACTTTGATACAATATTGATCAACAATAAACTTTATTAGTGTTAAAGCTAGAAATTTATCATTTGAAATATGTCATTTTCATATGATTTATGATCTTCTTGTTCATGTTTAAACCTACCTTCTATGTTATGCATCTAAAAATTTATCATAAATTATTATTACAAACATATAACAAATCTGAAACTTAAAATAGTACATTACAGTTGCAAACTTTATCATTGTTCTTGATTTGAAAAATCATTGTCATGACTCATAAATTCAGGTTTTCTATAAATATAAAAGTATAATTAAAAATAAAGTTTGACATACCCAAGTACCCCCATCCCTTATTATAAAAAATAGTTGTACCCATACCTGTACCCATACCTATGCCCTAAGTACCCCAAGTACCCCTGTCCTTGTGCAACCTTGTATATTATATGTGGATCTTGGTGTTTTCTTTACACCTATGTGGTCTATAGGATCTCTTGCTACTTAGAACATCCCCTGACCTTGCCCAACCTCCTCACCAGGTTAACTAATCCAAACTTGTAGCATCACTCCCTTACTCTTCTAGGAACAATATCCCTCCAAAGGTTTTATAGGTCTACTAGGGTACCATAGCACTTCCTAGTCCAAAAATGGTTTCCATGATATCATAAGTTTTTATTGGAACACTTGTACTATGCTTGAATGGATAACAACAATGGTTTTGTACCCAATTTCAAGATTTCTTCACAAAAGGGCTATAAGGAGAGCCCCTAATTAGGCCTCCACCTGGATTTCTAATGCCAATAGCCCCTTTGGCTTAAAGTTTCAACACATCTAGCCTTAAGAAAAATTACTACATAGGACCCATGCTCAAGGATTTTTAGGGTCTCAAGGTGCGTACAAGCTGTACAACAAAAATAGCAAAATTGAGGGTTTGGTAGGGTTTTCTTGGCTGCCTGTTGTCCCCACTTTTAAGAAACCTTCCATGCTTCATCAAGACTCCTCCTCCACAAGTTATAACCTACTCATACCCCTCTTCAATCCCTTAGAAGGTAAAGTCTTCATTCTTCAAGCTTTTCTCTCGAGAGCTCTTTCTTTGCTGACAGTCCCTAGCTGGGCATTGCCTAGCTTGCCTAGGGATTGGTCAAAGAATTCTTTGCACTCACTTCCAAGGCCCTTGCTTGCATAATATAATACATTAGGTTCTGTAGCCTTGAAATCCAAAAGACCATGAAAATTCCAAGATGGAGACAAGACTTACAGCCCTTTTATGATAAACAACTCCAAAACTGGCATTAGACAGGTATCTTTGAAGAAATTTACAAAACCTTCCAAAAATTGGTCACAAACTATAACTAATGCATGGTGAATATACAGGCTGCAAGTATCTAATGTTTTTTAGCTATTACAGAGAACTTTTATATATCTATTTCTTGACCTCATTCAATCCATGTCTCTTGTCTTAAGGCTCTACTTTCATGGCATTAATATCCTTAAAAGTGTATTATGCCAGTGCTTTAAGATAATGGGATGCATGTCCAATGTTCATCTATGACAAACTACTTTCCTAAACCTTTTTGTTCTTTGACTTCTTGAATTTTACACTTTGTCTACTATACAAATCATCTTTCACATTACCAACAAGACAACCATGAACTTCATTATTTTGACAACTTTTGGAATCCTTTTGCTCATTTAGGTTGAGAATTTTGGAGCACCTATTGTCATATTTTTTAACACTACTATTGCCATAATGCTATAACTATCACATTCTCCAAAGGGAAAACCTCACTATTTCAATGTCTTGTCCTTAATGCTATGACAATTGCACAACTTTGGACCTCTAGATTTGTTAGGTTCTTATTGAAAAAATCACCATTCGTCAAAATAATATAATAATATATTGATATAGTATAGCCTCAAAATCACCATATATCACTAGTGCACTGACATGTATGCAAAAATATTTGAAAGCTTTTGTTGAATTCTCAGTTCATGCTAGGTGAAACTTGTAAAATTATTCTAATAGGGTTCAACATTGAAAAAATAGGAGTAGATAATAAGTTTCCGTAAACTACCAACCTACCACCACCTAAATGGCATTTGGAGCTCCTCTTCATAGCTTTAGAACTGTGATTGTTCCTCTGTGGTTATCCCTTTATGAACTAACTCAAAACTTTACAGCTCATTGTAGTATTTGATTGTGAATCATCTTGTACATACAGAACTAGGTGTTTTGTTAAAAGATCCTTGAAACATTTGAATTTATTTCTGCTACTATAAATAGTACTAAATGTCTTCTATTCTATTACACATGATTACTAGATTTATTAAGATTGTTGTCTCACTATGTCTTATTATTTTTTAAATTTTCTATCATATGATCCATTAAATTAGTTCTTATATACCTCTACCATAAAGGTTCTCCATGCTTTTTACCATATGGTTATAATCTATGTGATATAGTAGTAAACTAGCTTTTAAGAGGTTTTTCATTATACTTTAATCAATCATTGATCTCAATTGGACATCTCTATTCCATTTACACATAACTAGTACATAGGCTTCTCACATGTACTTTTTCACTTGTTTGTTGTTGTCCTTAGTTGAAAGAAAAGTTAGAACAATTTTAAAGATTGTCATGATCATACTTTTCCACCTGACATTCTTTTACTTATTCCATCTACATAAGAAATGATTCAACTTTCTTTAACCCTACCACAAAGCCCTAGAAATGAACATGAATATTAAGTTTAATACCATGTCATTGTTTTCATGGAAATTAGCATTTTGATAAAGATTTACAAATTTTTTTAGAGATATTGATAGTTACACTATGACAAAGGTTTAAAAAGTTGTTCATCACACTCACTATTGTTGCCTTGAATATTTTCCTTTTGATCTCATTCCTTTGTAATGCCTTTATCTTATGCATTGATTATCATTAACATTGTTTTGATAATTATAGTAGCCTTTTATCTGAAACCCTTCATGAATATCATCTTCATTAGTCTATGATGTACATCCCAACCAATCATTACTTGGAATGTAACACTTTCCATAGTCTTTCTTAGGCACATTTTGGTTTGGCATGCCCAAGAACATTCAAGTGCTCAACAAGATGGGAGGAGGTTGGGTATAGGGTTTACCTAGTTACTCGAAGCAAATGGAATAGACAGTTCAATCCCATGACAAAAGGCGAGAGAGATTTGGTAGTTGACAACTCTGTACTAGCCAACACTACAAGTTTCAGCATCACCCGAGATGGCATCACAAAATCAAAATAGCGTAAGATCTCCAAAAAGTGAGAGAGGTTCTTGTAGGTCTCTACAACATGGTCCTATAGGAACTAGAATCGCATCCATACCTCACAAAAGCTTTGAGATATGCCCCGTCAAAGATCGCTTCCTTATGGCATTTAGTGACCCTTAGGGATGTTTCAGATCTGCGTGTCTGAGAATGTTTGAGTACTCAATGGGATGGGATGAGGTTGGGGATAGGGTTTACCCAACCACAAAAAGCTAATAGAATAGACAATTTGATGCCACATTGAAAGGTGAGAGAGATTTGGCAGTTGGCAACTTTGTATTGGCCAACACTACAAGTTTCAACATCACCCAAGATGGCATTGCAAAATCAAAATGGAGTAAGATCTACAAAAAGTGAGAGAGGTAATTGTAGGTCTCTGCAACATGGTCCTATAGGAACTAGAATTGCATCCATACCTCACACGAGCTCCGAGATATACCCCATCAAAGATTTTTGCCCTATGGCATTTAGTAACGCTTAGGGATGTTTCAATTCGGCATGCCCGATAATGTTCAAGCACTCAACGAGATGGGAAAATGTTGAGGATAGGGTTTACCTAGCCATACAACGAAAGGTGAGAGAGATTTTGCAGTTGGAAACTTTTTACTGGCCAACACTAAAAGTTTCAACATCACTCGAGATGGTGTTGCAAAATCAAAATGGAGTAAGATCTCCAAAATTGATAGAGATTATTTTAGGTCTTCACAACATAGTCTTATAAAAACTAGAATCACATTCATATCTCACACGAGCTTCGAGATATGCCCCATCAAAGATCGTAGCCCTATGGCATTTAGTGACCCTTAGGGACGTTTCATTTTGCATGCCCGAGAATGTTCAAGCATTCAATAGGATGGGATGAGCTTGGGGATAGGTTTTATCACTCCACATAGAGCTAACAGAACAGATAGTTTGATCCCACGATGAAATGTGAGAGAGATTCGGCAGTTGACAACTTTGTATTGGCCAACACTACAAGTTTCAGCATCACCCGAGATGGCATTGCAAAATCAAAATGGAGTAAGATCTCCAAAAAGTGAGAGAGGTTATTGTAGTTCTCTACAACATAGTCCTATAGGAACTAGAATCTCATCCATACCTCACATGAGCTCCAAGATATGCTCTATCAAAGATCGCCGCCTTATGGCATTTAGTGACTCTTAGGGATGTTTTGGTTTCGCATGCTTGAGAATGTTCAAGCACTCAATGGGATAGGATGAGCTTGTTGATAGGGTCTACCCAGCCACCTAGAGCTAACAAAATAGATAGTTTGATCCTACAATGAAATGTGAGAGAGATTTGGCAGTTGACAACTTTGTACTGGCCAACACTACAAGTTTCAACATCACCTAAGATGGCATCTCAAAATCAAAATAGAGTAAGATCTCCAAAAAGTGAAAGAGGTTATTGTAGGTCTCCACAATACGGTCCTATAGGAACTAGAATCACATCCATAACTTGCACAAGCTCCAAGATATGCCCTATCAAAGATTGCTACCTTATGGCATTTAGTAACCCTTAGAAACATTTCAATTCGGTGTGTTCGAGAACATTTGAGCACTCAAAAAGATGGGAAGAGCTTAGGGATAGGGTTTACCGGGCCACTCAAAGCTAAAAAAATAGACAGTTTGATCTCACAATGAAAGGTAAGAGAGATTTGGCAGTTGGTAACTTTGTACTGGCCAACACTACAAATTTCAACATCACTCGAGATGGCATCACAAAATAATGGAGTAAGATCTCCAAAAAGTGAGAGAATTTATTGTAGGTATTTGCAACATGGTCCTATAGGAACTAGAATCGCATCCATACCTTGCATGAGCTCCACGATATGCCTTGTCAAAGATCACTGCCCTATGGCATTAGTGATCCTCAGCGACATTTCGGTTCAACATGCTTGAGAATGTTCAAGAACTCAATGGTATGGGATGAGCTTAGGACTAGGGTTTACTTGGCCACCTAGAGCTATAGAATAGACAGTTCAATCCCATGACCCTTTTTCCACTAAGTTGCAAATTTGAGCAACTTTTACAACTTTCAACAATGCAATTTTGCACAAAAAGTGCAATTTTTACATTTTTCACTTAATTTAACTTCTACAAATTGGAAAAGGTTCAAAAATGCTAAAATAACTTATTTTCAAATGCCCAGCTCTTCACCAATTCCCAAACTCCTGCAAAGTTGTCAGCATTTTTGCAATTTTACTTTGAAAACTTTTGCAATTTTTTGTAATTTTTGACATCTTAACTCCTAGACACCTAAAACTTAACTTAATGACCCTAAGGACCTTTATAACCTTCTAAGAAAAATAAAAATCCTTTTTTCCTTGAAAAAACACTTATATTGCTCATTTTTGACCCCTTGGTTCAATTTGGCACTCTGCCTTATAATGGCACCTGGAATCCAATTAACCTTACATCTTGGGTCTTATCACATAATTTTGCAACCTTTTTCCTAACTTAAAACTAATATGACACTCATCTATTTGCCTTGGTGCCCTACACCAATGATTATCCAACTGGACAAGTTTAGAGTGCTTAGGTGCATGAAAATGCATTAAATTTTGGAGCAGAGAACCAAGGAAAATTGGTAGAGATCCTAGTTGGAAATTAGGTACAAGATTGTAAAATGTTTTAATAAGACCCGAGATGTAAGGTCAATTGGACTTTAGGTTTCAATTATAAACCTAAGTGCCAAATTGAACCAAGGGGTCAAAAATGTGAAAACTAGTTGATTTTTCAAGGAAAAATGGATTTTCATGTTTCCTAGATGATTTTAGAGGTCCTTAGAATCATTTGGTTAAGTTTCAAGTGTTTAAGAGGTCAAATGTTAAAAATTGCAAAAAATTGTAAAAGTTGTCAAGCAAAATTGCAAAAATGCTGACAACATTGCAATTTTGTTGCTTAAACATGTACAAGTTGCAACCACAAGTTTAAATGTGGTTATAAATATTGGGATAGACATATATATGTATGAGATGACTGTATAGACCTAAAGTGGTGTTGGTTGTACGGATTTGAAGTGTTTTGGAGCAATAAAACCTGATTTTTTTGCCATTTTTCCTATTTTTTGTTGTTGCACGAATGTGTACAGACTATAACATGTGAAAAATTGATATTTTTAGATAGATATTTGAATCACCTTTCATCAGCATTTGGTTTCATGTTTTTATCTATTCATTTGTGCAAGTTATTGTTGTTTTACTAAGGGTTGTCTGGTTAGTGTTGTAACGTGACTAGTCTGCATTCAAGGACCTCTAATTTGCAACCCAATAGTGGGAAGCAAGTTAGTGGAGTATTTTCACATATGGTAGAGTTTCAAGGTTGTAGACCCTATGCTGAATATCACCATGTATTCAACCCTATTTTAAAGAAGAAGTGGTCTAGAACTCCCAAACTTGTAGTTGTGACCTAAGGGAAGGGTGGAATTGTTTGTTGGCATGGTGAGGAGGAGTCCCAAGTGGATGCATTGATTATATTACCCCATATCTTGGCACTTTCTTTGGAAAGCCAACTTAATTAAGTCTATTAGGACTGTGAACCTAGTTGGTATTTGGGTATGCTGGAGTAGGATCAGCCCATAAGACTTTGGGATCTTCAAGAGTCTAGAAAAGGGTATCTAGAAATGTATTTTTTTTTGCAACTTTGTTTGGAGAGTTTGGGAGTTAGACCTTGAAAACTAGAAATAACCTACTAGGATTCCTAGGCCTAGATTTGCTAACTAGGTCTATTGGTGGTGTTTGAACCTTGAAAGTGGATGAATCCTAGTGGGATAGGTTTGAGTATGACAAAAAAAGTCTTTTTTTGAACCCTTGAAAGAATTTTGTCTAATTTTCCCTATTTGGCCTAGGTGAGGGTTAGTGTCCCTAAAGCCTAATTGAGACCTAAGTTTATTGTGAACCTTAGGGAAAGGGTAAGACCTTGGAGAACTAGAGTCCACTTGGAAAGACAGAGGTCAGCATTGGGAAGAGGTTGGTAACTTTTCTTGGCATCTTGCAATGGGTTGGGTGTTGCTAGGCACTGTAGGAGGTGGTGGTTTATTGTGGTAGGTGGTGGTAGGTGATAGTGGTGGTACTAGGCATAATACAAAAATTCAATCATAAACATCTAAATACTACTATCTGGTTGGTAATGATTTAGTATTTATGCACTCCTATGGAAATCAAAGGTCATGATTTAGTCTTGAACAATTTCATTTCTCTTCAAATCTCTTACTTGTAGCCAAGCTCATTGAAATGCCTCTCACTAGAATCTAGACCATCTACATGCTCCTAAATCTTGACTACCAAGACCAAGGCAACTCTCTTGTTGGAATCCACAATCTTGGTTTCCCTCTTCTTTCAAGTTGATTTCAACTTGTGAGAAAAATTATTGTTTTAGTAGCATCTTCAAATTAACTAACATACTACCTAGTTGTACAGAGAATTTATCCACCAAATTACTAGTAATTAAAGATCAAAATCTAAATCTTGACAAATGATAGTGAACATCTACCCATTTCATAACAATAGAACAACTTAAATGAAAACAATGTCTTGGAAAAAATTCTTTGTCTAACTACAAGGTTTGGTTTTATCTCTCTCCACAACTCAATATTTGTGTAGCGGGAGAGTAGGATGGACTGATGGTCATCTATTCTTACCATCAAGTATATGCTTAAAAATTCTCTATTGCATTAAATGAAATGCTAAGAGTAGAAATAGAATTTGAGTTAACCACTTGAATACTTGTGTGATATTTCCTTATATTCTAATTTTCTTTCCTAGATCTACAAGTTTACACCTCTTTTGGCTTGAATTTATGATTTTTAAAGTCTTGAATTTTGTCCAAAATCTTATTTTCATTTTTTCTTATTCTAAAAATGCCTTCAAACTCCTCAAAAATTCAAATTCCAAATGTGAAATTCATTGACTAAAATCATGTCTACTCTTCTCTTTGACTATTTTATAGTTAGTTGGTTGTAATGAGATCATAAAAAATTGTTGTATATAAGGTTTGATGAATAAATGCCACCATCATTTCTTCTCAACTTTGCACCATCCTACACCTTGGCAATCAAATACATCCATCAACCTAATATTTTTGTTTAAATTCCATGTATTCAACAAGAATTTCTAGGGTAGGGCACTCTAACCATCTCACATAGAATCTTGAATCTGATTGAGTATGGTTTGAGTCTTGATAGATTATGAATTAGTTGTTTCAGATCATGCTATTAGTGTTCAAATTAAGGTCATGTTGACCAATTTCATATTTTAAGTGTTATGAGTCATAGTGAATAAAAAGTGTAAAAATGCCATGCAAAGGCATAAATGGAATATATGATAGTATTAAGATGTTATAGGATGATGATAAACTTTTTAAGGTACATAGGAAAGTATATTAGAACTTAAAATGCAAAATATAGAAAAGCTGTAAAATTGCTAAAAAGTGCAATCAGCAAATTGCGTAAAATTGAGAAAGTGTAGAAGATGAATAGTCATTCATATTGTTAGAAATTATTAGGAAGGTAAAGAGTCATCTTGTGCTATAAATAAATGTAATCTCATATTGAGAGAGATATAGAGTGAAGGGGAGAATTTGTGGAGAATAAAAATGAAGTGTTTTGTATATAGTTGTGAAATGGAAATCAATATTTTGGTGTAATATTGCTGCTATATTGGCATTTAGATTATAGTCCTTCTATCCTCTCTTAGGAATTCGTTGTTATGATGATCTTTAAAGTTTCCTATTTATGGTGAATAACATAATACTTCTATGGTTGATAGAATATTTGTATGTTATCATTAAATATTATTACCAAGAATACATTACTTGTTGTATGGACAGTAAATTCTGTAATTTTTCAGAATATGGTGTGATAATGATTGATTTCTCATTCGTGGAGATAGTGGAAGGTATTAATGGTACCCATGGTTGTTCTAGTTTTTCCTCTTACTAAGTTAACACCTTAACTTGTTCCTTGTAAGGGAGATGTCAGTAAATTAGCAAGTTACTTGTTGTTGCATATCTTAGTAGTGAATCAACAATTTGAAAATAAAGAAAATGTGGCAAAAGTTGGTGTGTGTTCTGCATGCTTGTTGGGATAATAATAATCAGCAATAAAATTATCATCAATACAAGGGTTTGACAATTTAAAGATCTCCTCAATAATTGGGAGCCAAACATCAGCAATTTGAAAGACTTTAATGAGGTAATAAAGTATATAAGTACATTTGGTAGAGTTGATTGAGGTTTATAAGAGTCATAGTTTGAGTGAGGATTGTATGCCTAATAGTATAGGCCTAAGTCTTCAAATTATACGCTTGAATAAGCAAGTCAGAATCTCAGATTTTGGAATTGAAAAAAAAAAGTGCAGTAAAAGGTATTAGAATCTACTTTTAGTATTGGTAGATGATTTAAGGGATTTGAGTTTTAAGCTACATTCCAATGTAGGCTATGAGATAGAGTAGTTTCTATCGGTGTTTTGAAGTCTCTAAGGTGTCGAGAACCTTATGAATAGTGAAAGTACTGTATTGGAAATGACTTGATTCCTTTGGAAGCTTATAGGGAGATGGTGTTGATAAAGATCCTAGAGGTGCAAGGTGATCAAGGTGTTGTGTGGTGAGGTGTAAGGGGGTTGTTGTGTGATTTTGTGAAGGTGTACTTAGAGAGAACTAGAATAGGTGAAAGTGGCACAAGGAATAGGCCATTCACCTTGTCTCTAACCTTAGAGAATTGAAAGGGATAGCATATCTTATGCTTAGGTAGGCTTGGAAGAAGCCTAGCCTGTTTTGAGAGCTTTTGTGTTAAGAAACAATTATTATCACCACCATCCTTGCATCAATTTCCCATCTCTAGCTAGATCCTCAGAGATATAATCACAAACAAGCATTTTAGGTAATTGTGCCCATAACATAGCTCCATCCACAAAAACAAGTTTTTTCAAGAGGTTAGAATTGTCAATATTGAGTTTACATGAACATAAATTGCACAACCACTATGTCCTATACCTAAAGCCTCAACATTGATCAACCACCTAAGGTTATCCTTAGGGGTGTGGATTCTTCAACACAATCACAACCTTGCAATCTTGAGACTAAGTGGTCAAAGTCAATATACGAATCCATCTCTACCATTTCTAGTGCTTGTGGGGGACGATAGGTTTCAATTAGGTCCAAAACCTATATATCCCATTTGTCCACCCATTTTGTTGACTCGCAGTCATCCTAATTTTCCTCTGCACATGATGGACAATAGCATCCCATTTTTTGTGTGTGGATACTCCATGAACCTGCATCAGAGCTTCTAAGAGTGCAACTCACTTTATCCTATCAGTGTGCAACAATCCTCATATGGTGTAATGTTAGTATTATCTATCAACCAAAAAAATATATGAATCGTAGACTCACCTTCCTTACCTAGACTCAATGTAGCGTTACACCACTAGAGGATGGATTTTGCATCTATCAATATTGCTCCATCTTTGTACTTTAGTTCTTCATGAGCTAAGACTCTTTTGATGCATGTGCTTGCACCATTGTGCTCTCCCTTTCCATGACCAGCTTCTGTAAAATTCTACATATATTTAATTCTACACAACCTATGCATCATACTCAACCAATAGAACATCTGTGCATTCTTGAATTGAGATGTGCAATTGTCTAACCAAATAATGTGCTGATGATATGTTATGCCCCTGTTAGCCAAGTCTCCATAAAATAGTTGAAAACAACCATGTACAAACTCCATATAATGTGATCAATCATCGCTAATGTAAAAATGGTACTCCCTCAAAATCTTCCTATCATCCTCTGTACTTGTAGGTGAATGCATGAATGTTATGTGAAAAAATATGGAAACCTGTTGAGAAGTATAATACTTTGCTTGTAGCTCATTTTGTGGTTGTAGTGTGTAGTTCTCTATGAACTCTGCAATTGAAACAATGGTATCCAGTGGAAACATATCCTTGCACAACTTGTATTGCAAATCCATCCATCAAACTCTATGTGTATGCCTTGCATACTCATAAATAATCTTTTATGAAAAATATTCATGAACTCATACACTATAATCTTTTGAATGACTAAATCACATCTTTTACCCTGTTTCCAATCTTTTAGAGCATATGTCATTGTCTTAAATTTTTCCATAATCTACTATTTCATTTCCAATCGCATGTGTACTATCCATATGTTCACAAGTTGATAAAAGTTGCAAAGAACCACAAAATATGCATGTACCATCCAAGCATGATGTCCTATAAAATTGTTGGTCATCCCCTATTTCACATAAAATGTTGGATATGAATTCCCTCTAAGATCTTGGTGGCTCATCCATGTCACAATCCTGCAAAACAAACTTAGAATGCAAAAACACACATATATGCCTAAAAATATCAAAATGGTTAAAAAATTTAATATATATCCTACAACAACAAGTTGTGCATGTGTGATTTATCTTCACATAAAAAGGTTTACCCATCTCAAAAAATCTTTGAATTATTTGAATTTGAGGATACATACCAGTAAATTTTGCAAAAAATTGTGTCTGAGTTGAGTCCAAAAAATGTTTTGCATGTGGGTCGCAATTTTGGCTACCAATCCTTCTTCTTACAACATCTCCTTGATTAGGGGAAACATGTGTGTTATTTTTTCAAAAATCTTTGATCAATGATTTCAAAGCTTCACTAATTTCTTTATCTTTCTGTGATAATCTACCGCTAAATGTCCATAACTCATTTTTTGTTGGATCTTCCAATCTCTAATGCCTTAGCATGGCTCTCCTTAGAGTACCTCTACCAATTTTCAATATTTTACTTGTCTTTCCCATGAGTCAAGCTTTCTTCATTTGGGTACTTACAATTTTTGATGTAAGTACTCATCTTGTGATATTACTATCTTTGGTGCATGATTTAGAACCCACTTTATCATAAGCACTCATTAGATTCTTTACAATGCTTTTTTCATTTGAATCCTCCATCATTCTTAGCCAAAGAATCTTCATGATATGCCTAAATTTCAAATTCCTCATCATTTCAACAAATAATTTGCATTGACCTATAATAGTTGATTCTTCAAAGAATAATCTCCACATACAATTAACTTTTCTTTGACAAGTACACTTGCTAATCTTGTCAGGCATTGATTTCAAAATGCTAGTATCAATATCAATCAAATATTTTGGTCTTCTAAAATGAATTCTAGAAGGTTTTATAATCTCTTACATTCTCTCAACATTTTAAACATCAACATAAGGCTAACTGTTTTGTGTACCTTGAACCAAAGATGATGTGCCTTGGCAATAAGATGCAAAAGATGGAATATCACATACTTGATATGTTGATAGTGCGCCTTCAACATGACATGATGGAGTGTGTACATCATTGGATCTACAAATTAGTGTCTCTTCAACATGAGAAGATGATATGACTCTAACATTGGAAGATGGTGTAGCTTCACAATTCAATTGTCTTCTTGAGCATAATAGTCTCATTCGTTCTCTTTGTCTTTCCAATTCTTTCTCTTTGTTTCTTTGTATTGATGGTTCTTGATCCTCTTCGAAAGTCAATTCTTCATTATTGCTTTTCAATTTTCTTTGTTCATATAGTAGTTTCATTTAATCTCTTTTAATTTCCAAATCTCTCTCCTTATCTTCATTTTTTTGAGTTTTTGGTTTCTTCCTTGGCATGATGATGATTTCTGCATGTCAAATTATTCAAACATCTAAATTACTTACAATTTGTAAATTACAAATCATTCAAATACATATAAAAATTACAATTATTTCAATGAATACACAATATATATCAAACAACTTGCCAAATTTCTAACAATTTCTAAATAAAAATTCATTCAAACATACAAATTTCAATGAATTCACTAAATATTAAACATGTCAAATTATAATCAAATTTGTCTCTATATATCAACAAACAATATTTAAAAAAGACTGCACTAGCCTTTTCTATAGAAAGAATATTCAAAAAGCCAATCCAATAATTGAATTTGGTGTTTGCTAGCTTCAAAAAGTCTTGAAATAGTGTTTGCTAACTTCCAACAACTTGAAACTCATGTTTCCTATTAGAACAACAGAATGCACAATAGACAAAAAGCATAATATGGATCAAAAGGGACCCAAACTTTCTTTTTGACCATTTTTAGGTGATTTCACATAGTGTGTATGCACTATAGTGTGTAAGCACTACAGTGCATATGCACTATGTCAAAACACATCTCTCCCTATCCCACCATCTCCTATCCCCTACTCTCTCTCTCTTTACTCCCTCTCTCCTCTCCCATTCCCTACTCTTTCCCTCACTCTTCCTCTCCCATCACCTACTCTCTCTCACTCTCTCTCTCCCATCCCCTACTCTCTCACTCTCTATCCTCTCCCATCCCCTACTCTCTCTCGCTCTCTCTCTCCTCTCCCATTCCCTAACCTCTCTCTCACTCTCTCTCCTCTTCCATCGCCTACTCTCTCTCACTCTCCCTCTCACACCACCTACTCTCTCTCACCCTCTCTCCTCTCCCATCCCCTACTCACACTCCCTCCCCCCTCTCTCTCTCGGGATACTCTCTCTCTCCCCTCTCTCATCCCCTACTCTCTCTCCCCTCTCCCATCCCCTATTCTCTCTCTCTACTCTCTCCCCTCTCCCATCCCATACTCTCTCTCACTCTCCCTCTCCCACTGCCTACTCTCTCTCTCTCCCATCCCATGTTCTCTCTCACTCTCTCTCCTCTCCCATCCCCTACTCTCTCTCTCACTCTCATCCCCCCTCTCTCTCCCTCTCCCACCGCCTACTCTCTCTCACTCTCTCTCGCATCCCCTACTCTCTCTCACTCTCTCAGGTCTCCCATCCCCTACTCTCTCTCACTCTCTCTCTGCTCCCATTCCCTACTCTCTAGATCTCTCAAACACTCACATCCCCCCTCTCTCTCCCTCTCCCACCACCTACTATCTCTCACTCTCACTCTCTCTCCCATCCCCTACTCTCACTCTCTCTCTCCCATCCCCCTTCACTCTCTCTCATCCCCTACTCTCACTCTCTCTCTCCCATCGTGTTCTCTCTGTGTGCCAACCCCTACTTTCTCACTCTCTCACACTCTCTCCCATCCCCTACTCTCTCTTACACACACTCCCATCCCCCCTCTCTCTTCCTCTCCCACTCCCTCTCCCACCACCTACTCTCTCTCTATCATCTGCTACTCTCTCTCTCAGGCTACTCTCTCACCTCTCCCATCTCCTACTCTCTCTTTCATAGATACACACTCTCATCCCCCCTCTCTCTCCTCTCTCATCCCCTACTCTCTGTTAGGAATAAGGTGTCTCAACCTTATATAATTCCTATTCTTATTATTTGTTTTGTAAAATGTATTTCTTGCAAATAATGTTCATGTATCAACATCTTGAATTGTGTGTAAGGAGATCATGGCTAAAACAGCTATGACAAATTCCTATGACATGTAAGAGCTATGTTAGGAAGATTCAATGACAGGTGAAGACATGTGGCAACTAAGATATTTGAGTACTGTACACTCTACCCCAATAGTGGGGTTCGAGGCATCACCTCGAAAAAAATTTTGGGGTTCCTATTTTCTCGAAGAATGGTAAAACCCTAATATAGTTTACCTTTGGGAGTAGCCCTAAAGTGAAGTGCATGTTATAAGAATTTTTAGGGTTGCAAAGAGAGATGATGTGAGAGAGTGTGTTGTTGGTACTGTGAGTTTCTATTGAGTCTTCTGTTGTCACTGTTGAGCTTGCATTGCAAGTGTATTGTAACCTTTTGTTGAAGACAATACATTGTGCAGGTTCTGAAGGGGTGGGGTTGTTTTACCGAAATGTTTTTTCCCATCGGTAAATCTTTGTGTTATGTGTTCTTTTCTCTGTCTATTTTCTGTATGCATGGCATGGCTACAATATTGTTGTTTACATGATATTAAATTTGTATATGTAGAATATTTTAATAGGATTTGCATCATACTTTCTTATGAGATTAGTGTAGAAAGTTGTTTCCGCACCTAAGTTTCCTTACAAGTGGTATCAGAGCTTGATCAACTTTTGATCCTAGTTGTTGAGTAGGGTTTTTTGAGCTAATCTCAAGTTGAGTGGGAGTCTTGTGCAGAGCATCCTGAATCTTATTTGCAAATTGAGATGGCAAGTTCATCATATGGAAGAATGGAGGTGGAGAAATTTAATGGCACTAATTTCGAGTTGTGGAAACTCAAGAGAGAAGACATGTTGGAAGATCGTGACCTATGGAAAGTGACTACAAGTGCTACAAGACCAAAAACTATAGCTCAAGAAGATTGGGATATCAAAGATCGTAAAGTTAAGGGTCTCATAAGACTCTATTTAACCGATGCAGTCCTTCTAAATGTTCTAGATGAGAAAACTGCATATAGTTTGTGGGAAAGACTTGGGGCCGTGTATCAGGCCAAATCTCTGGTGAACAAGTTGTTCTTGAGGAAGAAGTTGCATTCTCTATGAATGGAGGAAGGTGGATCCTTAATGGATCATTTAAATGCATTTAATCTACTGGTTGCATAGTTGACATCAGCTGGTGTCAAGTTAGAGGAGGAGGATCGTTGCTACACACTTTTGTGTTCTTTATCAAATTCATGGGACCATCTTGTGATGGCTCTCAAAAGCACATTAGTCACATTTAAAATGGATGATGTGGTATCTTTGCTGCTATCAGAGCAGATGCAGAGAAAGGCTTCTGTTTCAAAAAAAGAAGCCCTTGCTATTCGTGGGAGATCCACGGAAAGAGGGAAGAAAAATGACAATAAGTCTGACAATAAGGGTAGATCCAAATCCCGTCCAAAGTTAAAGACTTCCAATAAGTCCAAGGAAAAATGTTGGAACTGTAATAAGATTGGGCATTTCTGTAAAGACTGTAAAGAGCCTAAGAAGAAGAAGAAAGCCTCAAATTCTAGTTCTGAAAAATCTCAAGAAGATGGCGATGCATTCATCATAGCTTTGGTAGCCCATACATCTAATGATGTGTGGTTGGTTGACTCGATTGCATCTTTTCACATGACCTCTCATCAAAATTGGTTCTCAAGATATGAAGAGTTCGATGGTGGAAAGGTGTACTTGGGTGATGATTCTCACCTAAAGATAGTTGGATGCGGAAGGGTCACTTTCAAATTTCCTGATGGACGAGTAAAGGGAATCAATGGAGTTATGCACATTCTAGGTTTGGCACGAAACCTATTATCTATAAGTATGCTAAATGATGTAGGTGTGCAAGTTGTTTTTTCGAAAGAAGGATGCAAGATGATGAGAGGATCGATAGTGCTTGCAAGGGGTACTAGGACAGGTACCTTATTTTAGCTAGATGCATGTATTCCTCTATGTAATAGTTCTTCATCCTCACCATCTGAATGAGCAGTGAAGAATACTGTGGTTATTGATTCTAATGGCAATGCAAACACTTTGGAAGGTAATCTTCCTACAGAAAAGACAATGTTATGAAATTTGAGATTTGGTCACATTGGTGAAAAGGGTTTCAAAACCTTGAAAAACAAAAATCTTGTTGAGGGGTTAAATGATTGCAATCTTGAGTTCAACTTCTGTGAACACTGTGTCTATGGTAAACAAAATCGTGTTCAGTTTTACTCTAGTTCTCACAAATCTTTTGATGTTTTGGATCTTATTCATTCTGATGTATTTGGTCCTATAAAAGTTCCTTCAATCTCCAAGTCTGTATTTTTTGTATCTTTCATAGATGATTACAATAGAAGGACGTGGATTTATTTCCTTAAAAGTAAGACACAAGTCTTTAGTCGATTCAAGGAATTTAAAGCCCTTGTAGAGAATCAGACTAGTAAGAAGATTAAGTGTGTGAGAACTAACAATGGTGGTGAGTTTTGCTCAGCAGAGTTTGAACAGTTCTTTAAAGAACAAGGTATCGAGAGGCATAGGACAACTCCTTATACCCCAGAGAAAAATGGAGTTGCAGAGAGAATGAACATGACATTGATGGAGAAGGCTAGGAGTATGCTTAGTGGAGCTGGTTTAGAACAAATATTCTAGGCTGAAGCTGTGGCCACTACTTGCTATCTGGTTAACAGATCTCCTATATCAGCCCTTGTTGGTAAGACACCCATGGAGGTGTGGTCTGGTAAGAAGCCTTCAATTAGACATCTTCGTGTTTTTGGTTGTGAAGCTTATGCACATGTTCCAAAGGAGAAAAGATCTAAGTTGGAAAACAAAGTTGTTAAATGTATTTTCATCAGATACAGTGCTGGTGTGAAAGGATACAAGCTTTGGGATCCTGTGACTAGTAAGGTGTTGTATAGCAGAAATGTTATTTTTAGAGAGCTAAAATCTTCTTCTATTATGCTACAACCAGATGAAAAAGAAAAGGAAAAAGATCTTGTTTAGTTGCCTCCTACCCCTGAGAAGAGTGAACAGAGAGACCATGTTGGGTCTAATGATGAGGAGAGCTCTAGCAGCTCTGACAGTTCAGAAGAAGAGCAAGAACAACCTCAGCCCTTGAGGAGATCCATGAGAGAAAGAAAGCAACCAGAAAGGTTTGGTTATTCTATGTTAGATTCTAGTTGTGCTTTTGCTTTGATTACTAACACTGATGAGCCTAGATCTTTGAAAGAGGCTTTCGGCATGGAAGATGCAAGTTCCTGGATTGAGGCTATGGATGATGAGATGGCTTCATTAGAGAAAAACAAAACATGGGACCTTGTACCTTTGCCTAAAGGGAGAAAATCTATTGGTTGTAAATGGGTGTTCAAGAAGAAATTTTGTGCAGATAGCAGTGTTGAAAGATACAAAGTTAGATTGGTTGCAAAGGGGTATTCACAGGTAGAGGGAATAGATTATGGTGAAATATTCTCTCCTGTTGCAAAGTTGACATCCATTAGATTTTTTTATCTCTTGCTACATCATATGATTTAGATATAGAATAGATGGATGTGAAGACAGCTTTCCTTCATGGTGATTTGAAGGAAGAGATTTATATGTCACAGCCTGAGCACTACATTGTTAAAGGTAAAGAATCCTTTGTTTGCAGATTAAAGAAATCTCTATATGGTTTGAAGCAATCTCCTAGGATGTGGTACCTTATGTTTGATGCCTTTTTGTTTTCAATTAGATTTGTAAGATCGAAATCAGATCATTGTGTTTATTTTAGAGTTGAAAATGATCGCCTTCTTATTGTTGCATTATATGTTGATGATATGTTGTTGTTTGGGAAGGGTAAGGGTATGATTTATGATTTTAAATCTCAATTATCAGCATAGTTTGAGATGAAACATCTTGGGGCAGCTAGGTACATATTGGGTATGGAAATTAGTAGAGACAGGTCTAACAAAAAACTTTGGTTGATTCAAAGTAAGTATGTGAAGTCTTTGTTGGATAGGTTCAGTGTGGTAGATTGGAGACCACTATGTGTTCCTATTCCTGTGGGAACAAAGTTATCTGTAGATGATTGTCCAAAATCTCCTAGTGAGGTGGAGGACATGAGTAGAGTACCTTATGCTAGTGTAGTTGGCAGTCTTATGTATGCTATGGTCTGTACTAGACCAGACATTGCCCAAGCAGTGGGAGTCCTGAGTCGATTTATGGCTAATCTTGGACGGATACATTGGGATACAGTTAAGCGAGTATTCTAATATTTGAGGGGTACATCAGATTACTCCATATGTTATCATGGTAACTCTTCTAGATCTTTGCATTCAATTTGCATTCATGGGTTTTTGGATTCAAATTGGGCAGGTAATATTGACCGCAGGAGATCCACCAATGGTTATGTGTTCACTATGTTTGGTGGTGCCATCAGTTGGATAAGCAAGCGACAACCTGTGGTTTCTTTGTCCACTACAAAAGCTGAGTACATGGCTGCTACTCATGCTTGTAAGGAATCCATTTGGCTTAAGAGATTGTGTTCTAATGTTGGTGTTGATGCAGAACAGATTACTATTTTGTGTGACAGTCAGAGTGCTATTTGCCTTGCGAAGAATCCAACTTTCCATGCTAGAACGAAGCACATTGATGTGCAATTTCACTTTGTGAGAGATTTGGTGGAGGATGGAAAGGTAAATTTGGAAAAGGTATACACTGTGAAGAATGTTGAAAATGCATTAACAAAACTAGTGGGCACAAAGAATTTCAAATGGTGTTCAGAGTCTATGGGCCTTTCGGCCTATAGCGGTTAGTTCCCGCTATGTTCCTGTTGCTCTTACAAGGTGTTCGACAAGTGGGAGAATGTTAGGAATAAGGTGTCTCAACCTTGTATAATTCCTATTCTTATTATTTGTTTTGTAAAATGTATTTCTTGCAAATAATGTTGATGTGTCAACATCTTGAATTGTGTGTAAGGAGATCATGGCTAAAATGGCTATGATGGATTCCTATGACATGTAAGAGCTATGTTAGGAAGATTCAATGATAGGTGAAGACATGTGGCAACTAAGATATTTGAGTATTGTACACTCTACCCCAATAGGGGTTCCTATTTTCTTAGAGAATGGTAAAACCCTAATACGGTTTACCTTTGGGAGTAGTCCTAAAGTGAAGCACATGTTATAAGCATTTTTAGGGTTGCGAAGAGAGATGATGTGAGAGAGTGTGTTGTTGGTACTGTGAGTTGCTATTGAGTCTTCTGTTGTCACTGTTGAGCTTGCACTACAAGTTTATTGTAACCTTTTGTTGAAGATAATACATTGTGCAGGTTCTGAAGGGGTGGGGTTGTTTTACCGAAAGGTTTTTCCCCACCGGCAAATCTTTGTGTTATGTATTCTTTTCTCTATCTATTTTTTGTATGCATGGCATGGCTGCAATATTTTTGTTTGCATGATATTGAATTTGTAAGTGTAGAAGATTTTAATAGGATTTGCATCATACTTTCCTTATGAGATTAGTGTAGGAAGTTGTTTCCGCACCTGAGTTTTCTTACACTCTCTAGATCTCTCACACACACTCCCATACCCTCTCCCTCTCCCACTCCCTCTCCCACCACCTACTATCTCTTTCTCACTCTCTCTCTCCCTCTCTACACTCTCTCCCATCCCCTACTCTCACTCTCACTCTCCCATCCCCTACTCTCTCTCACACTCTCTCCCATCCCATAATATCACTCTCTCTCCCATCCCATACTCTCTCTCTATCACCCCCTACTCTCTCACACTCTCACACTCTCTCCCATCCTCTACTCTCTCTCTCTCTCTTACACACATTCTCATTTCCCCTCTCTCTCCCTCCCACTCCCTCTCCCATTGCCTACTCTCTCTCCCCCATCCCCTACTCTCTCTCCCATCTCTCATCCCCTACTCTCTCTCTTTCATAGACACACACTCCCATCCCCCCTCTCTCTCCTCTCCCACCCCCTACTCTCTACATCTCTCACACATGCTCCCATCCCACCTCTCTCTCCCTCTCCCACTCCCTCTCCCACTGCCTACTATCTCTCTCTCACTCTCTCTCCCTCTCTACTTTAGTCTCTCTCCCATCCCCTACTCTCACTCTCTCTCTCCCATCTCTCGCTCTCCCTCACTCTCTCCCATCCCCTACTCTCACTCTGTCTCCCATCTCGTACTCTCTCTTTGCCACCCCCTACTCTCTCTCACACTCTCACAGTCTCTCTCATCCCCTACTCTCTCTTACACACATTCCCATTCCCCCTCTATCTCCCTCTCCTACTACCTACTCTCTCTCCCCCATCCCCTACTCTCTATCTCTCCCCTCTCCCATCCCCTACTCTCTCTCTTTCACACACCCACACACTTCCATCTACCCCTCTCTCTCTCCTCTCCCATCCCCTACTCTCTAGATCTCTCACACACACTCCCATCCCCCCTCTCTCCCTCTCCCACTCCCTCTCCCACCACCTACTATTTCTTTCTTAGTCTCTCCCTCTTTACTCTCTCTCTCTCATTCCCTACTCTAATTCTCTCTCTCCCATCCCCTTACTCTCTCTCTACCACTCATGCTCTCTCTCTCACTCTCACACTCTCCCATCCCCTACTCTCTCTCTTACACACACTCCCATCCCCCTCTCTCTCCCTGTCCCTCTCCCACTCTCTCTCCCACTGCCTACTCTCTCTCCCATCCCCTACTCTCTCTATCTCTTTCACACACACACACACCCATCCCCCCTCTCTCTCCTCTCCCATCCCCTACTCTATCTCTCACTTGCTCTCCCACTCCCTCTCCCACTGCCTACTCTCTCTCTCTCACTCTCACTCTCTCCCATCCCCTACTCTCTTTCTTACACACATTTCCATCCCCCTCTCGCTCCCTCTCCCACTACTTACTCTCTCTCTTCTATCCCCTACTCTCTCTCTCCCCCCTCTCCCATTCCTTGCTCTCTCTCTTTCACACACATGCACTCCTATCCTCCTCTCTCTCTCACTCTCCCTCTCCCACTCTATCTCTCACTACCTACTCTCTCTCCCCCATCCCCTACTCTCAATCTCTCTCTCCCATCTTATACTCTCTCTCCCCCATCCCCTACTCTCAATCTCTCTCTCTCCCATCTTGCAGTCTCTCTCCGCCACCCCTACTCTCTCTCACACTTCCTCTCTCTCCCATCCTCTACTCTCTCTCTTACAAAAATTCCCATTCCCCCCTCTTTCTCCCTCTCTCACTCCCTCTCCCACCACCTACTCTCTCTCTCTCCCATCCCCTACTCTCTCTCTCTTCCCTCTCCCATCCCCTACTCTCTCTTTCACACACCCACACACTCCCATCCCCCCTCCTCTCTCTCTCTCTCTCCTCTCCCATCTCCTACTCTCTAGATCTCTCACACACACTCCAATCCCCCCCTCTCTCCCTCTCCCACTCCCTCTCCCACTGCCTACTGTCTCTCTCTCACTCTCTCCCTCTCTAACCTCTCTCCCCCATCCCCTACTCTCTCTCTACCCTCTCCCATCCCCTACTTTCTCTCTCTACCACCTCTACTCTCTCTCTCACTCTTACACTCTCTCACACACACTCCCATCCTCGTCTCTCTCTCCCTCTCTCACTCCCTCTCCCATTGCCTACTCTCTCTCTACCATCCCCTACTCTTAATCTCTCTCTTCCATCCCATACTCTCTCTACCACCCCTACTCACTCTCTCACACTTCCTATCTCTCCCATCCCCTACTCTCAATCTCTCTCTCCCATCTCATACTCTCTCTTTCTCACCCCTACTCTCTCTCACACTTCCTCTCTCTCCCATCCTGTACTCTCTTTTCCACCCCTACTCTCTCACTTCCTCTCTCTCCCATCCTCTACTCTCTCTCCCCTCTCCCATCCCCTACTCTCTCTCTCTCTCACACACACCCATCCCCCCTCTCTCTCTCACACTCTTGCTTTTCCTCTCTTCTTCCCTCTTTATGCACTATTTAAGTCACAATGGTGTGTGCACACTATAGCATGCACATGCTATTGAGACCCAAATTTAAAAAGCTTTAAATAGCATGTGCATGCTATAGTGTGCACGCACTATAAGGTGTATGCGTTATTCAAACCTTTGCATTCTACCAAGCCTAGGGCTTGGTTTTTCCTTGGGGATCCAACCCAAAGGTTTGGAGTCTATAAACTGGTCTGAGACATGTTTTGTGGCAAACATACAAAAAATGATTAATTTTTCTTGTGTGCTCTCCTTCAAAATTCCTTGTGGTTAAGCATTGAGAAGATCAGGTTACATGACATTGTAGGTCTCTGTGTTAGCTATGTAACGATATAATTTATTTTTTATTTGAACTATTTCAAGCCTTTCATCTATAATTTCTTTAGAATGTATGTCCATTTTTTTTCAAAAACCAACATGTACTAATTGGGTTGTAGATTTTAGCTTGTTCATCAAATTTTGCAACTTAGTTTTTTAGAAACTAGACTCCATTCTACACACTTTGAAAAAAAAGAAGTTTTGATTTTAGATTAGTTTTCAATCTTTTCTAGGGGGAGCATACAGATATTTCACATTTTTGAGATGTGTCTAGTTAAAAAATTCATTAAAAATAAAATACACATTTTAAAATTACCCAAAAAATCTGGGATAAACTACATATTGTTAAGTAACTTTTGAGTGGAGCAATTAAAGAATTTCAAAAAAAAAGTTAAAATTTTAGGGGGGCCACACTTTGTACTGTGTTATGTTTTTGGAATAAATAGTACCACTTTCTATGGCCCCCTTTTTTGAGGACCTAAAATTAAACCATTTTGAAAAAATTTATTATTTTAGAAACTAGATTCAAAGGACTACTACTTTTGCTTTTGTCAAATCTTAAATATTTTGAGCATAACTATCTTCAAATTCTTGTTGAAGTTCGGAAATTGTTGATTTCAAAAAAAGGGTGTCCACTTATACCCCCCTTTTGGCACCACAACTTGGTGCACTTACCCTACATTGTTATTTGTATGTTGTCTTATATTTTAGGTTTGGGTTGACTAGAGTGTTGACCAATCTTAGGATGTCTACCAGAGGCTTGGGAGTTCTATGTTTGTGATATTATGATGATTTGATCTTGATCTTTTAAACTCAACCATGGTAATGTGTTTGGTATGCTTTATGATGAGTTTTGGATCTATTGTTCATTATTGCTTTCAGTTTCTTGTGTGATGATAAGATGAATGTTATCATAGATTTGACTTAACCTTGAGACATTGATGAATTATTTTTTTGATGTCTTCCAGTTGCTTGTAAAGAACTAAGGTGTTATTATGAGTTTTCTTTTGATGCTTTCCAGTCACTTGTCTAGGACTAAGGTGAAATACTATGATTAGAACTTTGATAGTACTTTTATGAGCTTAGGGTAGGTTATCTATATGTAATGTAGGGAAGTAGCTTGCAATGGAGGTCGGGGCCCAAAGTGACTGCCAGGGTAAACCATTGTAAGTTGTTTAATAAGTGAAAACACTACACTAAGTTAAATGAGAGTAAAATGAACCTTATCAAAGTCTTTATCTTTCCTCACCCATGCCTTGAGTGTTAGTATAGACTAGGATGGGAGTAGAGAGGATGCTTGGTTGTGACCATTCATCATTAGTATACCTTGTCAGTGCAAAAGGATACTAGTGCCACATAAAGTCACTAAGGGGTCAGGGTCAAGTTAGACTGCCAGGGTAACTTTAGCATTGATTTGTGTGATGACACTTGCCCACTTGCATAGTATATTTTCATGTGTCTTTATATGTCTCTGGGTCTAGATGTCATATTATCTTGGAACCTTTGAGTTAGATTACTTTTAGGATTTTCCTTGACATAGATATTACTTTTAATTTTGGGGTTGATATCTTGTTTGGGACTTGAGACTATCTCTTTAGCATGGTGGGAGTGGATCTTTTTGGTTTACCATGAGGTCAGGTGGTAGTGCTTTTTACTTTCACCATTGAGATCTGTCTATAGATGTCATGGCTGGAGTTCCTTGTCTACATTTTCTTTCTTTCTATCTTTGTGTATTATGATCGATGGTTATATCTTTATGACAGATGATTTCACTTATTGTATTGTTCTTTTTTTCATGGATCCAAAGGGGTTGATTTAATCTATTTTTATAAATGTATATTCTTTCAGCCTATCATACCATGTGACATGTACAGTGGATGATTGTGCATTATGAATTTTATTGCCAAGTGGCATTCGAAACAAATGTATATTATTTAAATGGATGAAACTTGTAGTTATTCTTTTATGCAGATGTGTTAATTATTGGACTTGTATTACATAAATTTAAATGTGATTCAATGTCTTTGGATCCTTAAGGAATGTAATATGTTTTGTTTGCTTATGTAGGATTGTATGTTATTGCTTCTACTAATTTATTATTGTTGTGAATGTTATTATTTTTTAAAAAATGTTTGGAAAACTTAGTAAAACTTTAGGTTAGTTCTTTTGGATCCCTTGGTGGGGCGTTACACACATACCCTTGTAATGAAAATATAAATATCTTTTGTTATTTTCATCATAATATTTTTTTGAAGATTTTTTTTTAATGGGTTTCAAAGGTAAAGGCTTGGAAAAAGATGAATAGAGAATGATGAGTTCAATTGAGAAGACAAGCAGGCCAATGTATGAAGACCTTGGATGTTCTATATAGGAAAAAGGAAAGATGATCATGAGCTCATGCAAATCAGCTAAAGTAATGAAAACTATGCAATGTGTATATTGTCACAAGTGAGGACATACATATGAGAAATGTTGGGATCTACATGCATGCAATATTTTTTGTTTGAAAAGTCATTGTGGAAAGTCATGTTAGAATAGAGAATTCAAGAATAAATCTCACTTAGGTTGCATAAAAATTGATTGTGGATGGATCTACAGATCAAGATGGAAGAAGGTTATAGGTATGATAAAAAAATTATTTAACTATAAATTTTCAAGTATGAGCAAAGATAGAAATTTATCAAAATTGGGATGTTCAAGGTGGAGTAGAAATGGTTTGAGTAAATTAGGTTTACTATCTATAAGAAAATCTATAGAAATTGAAGAAGAATTGTTGCATGTGTTGAATAAAGTCAAAAGCATTTGATGAGTTGTTGAAGTTTTAGATTGAGTAAAGTTTGTGATCCCCTAGCACCTACAGTATAGCTTAAAAGAAGTTATTGAAACATTAAAAGGGTTTGAAACCTAAACCTACAATGCACTGGACATCAAATTTTTTAGAGTTCATGGTTAGAACATCACAGGAGAATGATGGGATTTCCTATGTTTGATCCAAATATCAAGATTTGATTTTTGATATGATAATGAGTTTTTCTGGTTAGTAGAAACCACTTAGTAAAGTTCATGATCATGAATGTAGAATTTTATGGTAAACCAAACCATTTCAAAATTGATTGATGAGGAGAAGTGCATGCAATAGCATTTGAGGTAGCAATTAAGGGGTACTGTTGGAAAATACATAATTTCTCCCTCATGTTCAGCTCAAACATAAGTTTACTTGGTCTATAGTTAAAACTAATGGTCTATGAATAAAGCAAGATATGCAAACAAGTTCCTCCACCATGGAAGCAATCAACTGAATCTAAACTACACATCCATAAACTAGTTTGGAGTTATAGTTATTTATATTAGTATTTTTAAATATAACTTTTGAATTATCTATGAATTCATGTAGATGCATGTAAAAGAAAGAAGCTAGAGTTTAGTTTACTTAAAAATAAAATTTGCAAAGGGCAGTTATGTGTGTAGTTCAATTATAGATCACATTAATAAGTTTGTAAGAATAAAATATGAGTTCTTCTTTGTTTTAGCAGAGTTGTGTGAAATATTTGTGCGTGTATTTTGTGAATGTTTTGTTTCTTAAATCCTACAAACTTATGCACCTTGTTTGACCACTTGAGTAAACCTACATACATTCTACTTTGGCTAGGGTGATTATTAGAAACCTTGTGTAATAAACTATCTATTCATATTCAATGAAAAAAATGAAGGAAATTCTTAATGCCTATCCATTTAATGACCTTCCAATTGTTTAACAAAAAGACCATTTATTCTTATTAGTACTATATTCATTTAAAATTTAAACATCACAACTTACTTTTCTATTTAAGAATTATAATTATTAAATAGTAAAGTTTTTTATGAGATAGCCTAAAATTTAATTCCATTCATTTCTAGTGTTAGCTAATTTTGTGACTAATCTTAAACAAGGTCAGTATACAAACTTTGAAGGTTCCTACTTGATAAAGAACTCAATAGGTTTTGGTTAGACAGAGTCAAACCAAGTTCAAGGTATTGAAAGGAAAGTTTCATAATTTGTTTCTTACATAAAATTATAAAATAACCTTTACGTTGAGCCTTATGACATATGTAATGTTATCAAAAGTTAATGAAATACAAAATAGATGTATTCAATACATTGTACTTCTTGTGTTTTTGCAAGATGAGTTGTTTCTAAATTAACACTTAGATGCATGAATTCATAATGCTCATTGTAGTCCTAGTTTATGTTGAAATCTTAGAATATAGTTGGGGATTCATTTGTCTTTGTATATTTCCTTTTCCATCCTTTTATTAATCACGAATCACTTACATCTAGTAGGATGGAATAGTTTCCTTATTTTGTGTGATTTGGAACATATTAATATGAGAGATTAAGGTTTTTTTTTTTTCTTGAAGTTTAGAATAATAGATTTTATCTCTATATTTTATGAATAATTATTTTACATGCAATAGTGTTTTTTATCCTACATTTTCTATAAGATAATATATGAAGTTGTTCAATTAATTGATTAATATGTGACCTATTCACTTTCTAATTCAAATCAAATTGTTTTATGCTTGGAGTTTAATCTGTGAAAAATAGCTTCGCAACTTGAAATTTCACTTGACAAACAGTTATTGTTGAGTTACTTGACAGCTTAAGGAACTGAGTGATAGGTAATGGGCACCAAGTGAGGCTTTACTCGGTAGCAGTGGATGTTGAGTTGCTCTAAAATAATGGGAGCCAAGTGACTCGGCCACCAAAGGGAGAGCTCAACACCTAAAGGGAACACAAAACTAAGTGAACTTGGTAGATGAAGGGACATAGTGAGCACAATAAGAATCTGTTGTGACTCGGTAAAAATAACAAAATGAACAATGTTGATCGAGTGAGCACAAGGAGAGCTTGATTAACACATAAATCAAGCAAATCAATAAAAAACTTTCTATCTAGTTTACTCCACCATTAAAAACACAAAGATTATAATAAAGAGACTTGCATAGAAACTAAACCCAATATAAACCTGATAGAGATGAAGACAACAATGACCCAAACATGAGAGTGGTTAATATGCCTTCTTTCTTGCAAGCATTTTATTAAAAAAATTATTCAAACATTATAGATCTAGGAGCATATGAATTTGACCGGAAACGAAATACTTTAACTTATAACTTATACTTGAAATATAAACTTGTAACACTTCAGGGTTGCATACAATAACACCTAAAGAAATCACTACTTTACATGACAACCAAAACTGAACTTACAAAATGACAGAGAGATTCAACATGTGTTGTTGCATACTCTAAAACCAAACCTTCCTTCTATCCTCTAAACTCTGCTTTGATTATTCCTTTCTCCTCTAATCTGATATGTTGATTTTATTCCTTCTATGCTCTCTCTAACTTAATCAAATGAATGAGCTTTATCCCTTTTTTCTTGTCTCAAAATATTTTACCTCTCTTTTTAGATTTCAAACTCACCTACTAACTTAATTGTCCTGATAGGGTAGGTGGACTTGTGGCTCCAGGGACAACCAACCTTATTCAAATTTTTAAAACTCTACCTTTGTCTTGAACCAAATAAAAAAGGATCACTCTTGATCCAAATCAGCTACACCAAGACTCCTTCTTAGGTGCACAAAATTTTCTATGCCCAAAGGTTTAGTCAAAATTTCTACTAGCTAGTGCTCAGATTTGCAAAATTTCATTTTGATGTTTCCATTCTCCACCAACTCTTTGATGAAGTGATATATGATTTCTATATGCTTGTTTCTCCCATGAAGACTAGATTCTTAGATAGTGCAATTGAGGAAATGTTGTCACAAAAGATTGTGGTTCCATCCTCTTGCCTTTCATTCCAAACTGTCAAGATTCTCCTTAACCAAATAGCTTGACATGTTGTTGCATTCATTGCTATGTATTCAGCCTCTACTATAGATTGAGCAACAATAGATTATTTCTTGGATGCCCATGATATTGTACCTAATCCTATATGGAACATGTATTTGAAAGTGCTCTTCTTATCATCTAGGCTTCCAACCCAATCACTATTAGTATAGCCAACCAACTTGAAATCATTATCTATAGTATACAAAATGCCAAATCCCTTGGTACCATTCACATACCTAAGGATCCTCTTTCTCACTTGCCAATGAGAATCCTTTGGTATCTTTATAAATCTAGATATCAAACTACTACATGCATCATGTCAGGTCAAGTTGCTATCAAATACATCAAGCTTCCAACCATACTCTTGTATAATGTTGGATTCACACTTTTGTTGTAATCTTACTTGCTCAACATTAGACCTACTATTGTTGGTATTGGGGCTGCCTTATTATTCTACATTTTGAATCTCTCCAAGATCTAATTTGCATACTTTTCTTGAGAGATGAAGATTCCATCATGTATTTGTTTTACTTCTATGCCTAGAAAAATACTTCAAGAGACCTAAATCTATCATTTCACATTCATGCTTCATGGCCTCTTTAAACTCGCCAATTAGGAAATTATCAGCTCTAGTAAAGATTAAGTCATCTACATACAAGACAATAATCAAAACCTTACCATTTCCTACCTTGATGTAGAGTGTGGACTCGCCATCCCTTTTGCTAAAGTCATTGCTCATCAAGTATGAGTCAATTCTGCAATACCATGCCCATGGAGCTTGTTTGAGCCCATATAGAGCTCTCTTCAATCTATACACCTTGTGTTCTTCACCTACAACTTCATAACTAGGTGGCTACTCCACATATACCTCTTCTTTTAATACACCATTCAAGAAGGTAGATTTCACATCCATTTGATATACCTTCCATTTGTGTTGGGATGCAATTGCTATGACAACATGCATGGTTTCCATTATTGCAATAAGGGCATATGTCTCATCATAATCTCTATCATACCATTGCTTGTACACCTTGGCCACTAAGAGTGCCTTATGCTTATCTATTTTTCCTTCAGCATTGAACTTGGTCTTGTAAACCCATCTCACTCCAATTACTTATTTCTTGGGAGTCAAAGTAGTTAACTCCCATGTCTTATTTTTTTCAATAGCATCTATTTCCTCATCCATGGCATTACACCATTTCTCCTCCTTCATATCTTCTTCAAAATAGATTGGATCGCTATGAGAAAATAATGCAAAATTAACACTCTCATCAAAGTCTTCATCTTGATCACCAATGTCTTCTTCTTCTTTAATGGTAGGCACTTTGCTTGAAATTCTTGAAGATTAATCTACTCAACCATCCCATGATTGATTTTCAAGAAACTCCACATATCTTGAAATGATGATCTTCTTGGTGATTGAATCATACAACCTATAAGCCTTGGATTCTAAGTTGTAACCTGTAAAGATGCATTTCATACCTTTTTCATCCAACTTTTGCCTTTGTTCCTTTAGTACATGTGCATATGAAAAACATCCAAACACTATCAAGTTTTCAACTATCCATCTATTCCTTGACCATGCCTCAAGAGGAATCTTTTCATGAACTGACTTTGTAGAACACCTATTTATCAAGTACATTGTTGTTGCTACATCTTCTCCCCAATATTTAGTTGGGAATCCCTTTACTTTCATCAACTCCCTTCTATCTCAACAATGGTCTTTTTCTTCCTCTCAACCACACGATTTTGCTATGGAGTATAACTAGCTATAAGCTCCTTCTTGATTCCATTCTTCCTACAAAAAATTACAAATGTATTTGAGGTATACTCCCTTCCTCTATGTGACCTAAGAATCTTTACATAGTGTCCACATTCCTTTTCAACTAGGGCTTTAATTCAACAAATTTATCGAATCCTTTATATTTTCTTTTCAAGAAATACACCCATGTCCTACAACTAAAATCATCTATGAATGTCACGAAATAAGTACCTCCCCCAATAGAAGTGGTTTGCATAGGGCCAACTAAATTAGAATTCACCAATTCTAACGGTGCCCTTTCCCTTCTAGAATTACTACAATTAAAGGTAAGCCTATGTTTCTTACCCAAAATACAAGCCTCACACCTATCACATGAATCTACAATGCTTGGAAAACTAACAACCATTCTTTTCTTGGACAACAAATTTAAACTAGAAAAGCCAAGATGTCCATACCTAATATGCCATATCTTAAAGGGTTCTTCAATCACACTCCTAAGAGCTGATTGTTGATGTATTGTTGTACATGCATACTTAGGAGGTGCAACACTGATTTGAGAAGAGAATCATATCTCTATCTTCAAAGAGAACATTTGGTTCTTTGTCATTTGGACTACTACAAGTATTCTCTTACTCCCATCCTTTTCATGAATGACACAGTTATGATTTTCCATCAGCACCTTGTAACCATTTGGAATGAGTTATCCAACACTCATCAAATTGTGCTTCATACCTAGGGAAAATATACATTTTTTATATGCTTATTCTTACATTTCTTGGTGCAAACCATAATAGATCCTTTTCCCACAATGGGAATGCTTCCAGTATTTCCCATCTTAATTTTAGACTTGAAACTTCTATCAATGAAAAAGAATAAACTATCATTACTAGTCATGTGGTTGCTACAACCATTGTCCAAGTACCATACCTTAGGGATACCTTCTTCACAAATGTTGCACATGATGAAGGTGGTGGGATTTTTTATATCTCCCATGTTCACATCAGTCACATTTGCATTTCATCTTGAATGATCACCCTACTTCTTCCAGCATTCACTTGCATAATACCCAAACTTATGGTAGTAGTAGAATTCTACATTGCTCTTGTTAGAGTTTTAATTCTTCTTACCTCCTCTAGAGTTATTTTGAGAGGTTCTTTCTCTCTTTTGGTTGCTTTCTCATCCTGATATTTCTACAGTAGCATTCCTTTGAAAATTTCTACCATGACCTCTACTTCTTGAGCCTCCACTAGAGCCATTTCTTCCTCTCCCCTACCTCTTGAATTCTCTTGAGCCTTGAAATATTGCTCTTGGGAAGTTTTTTTTGATCTATTGATCCATTGCTCATGGGTTTGAAGAGTTTTCATCAACTCATCCATGGTCAATGTGGTGAGGTCATTTTCTTCCTCAATGGTCATCACAAGGTTATCATATTTTTGAGGTAAACTCCTCAATATCTTCTCCACTATCATTTTCTCTTCATATTCTTCTCTACTTTATTTGAGCTGGTTTATCAGAGTGGAGATCCTTGATCTAAATTCTATAATTGGTTCATTTTCCCTTATTTGAAGGTTCTCAAACTCCCTTTTGATCATTTGTAGCTTCACTACTCTAACCTTGTCATCCCTTTGAAAATTGTCTCAAGGATATCCCATGATTCCTTTGAGTAATTTATTGCTACAATCTTGGGAAAATAGTTTTTACCATTTCTGCCTCAATCAGACTTAAATATTTTGCATCCTTTCTCCTTGAGTCCTTCAACTAAGTCCTCTAAGAATTTTTGAGGACAACATATTGTATTGGTTCAATTACATCATTGAACCCAATGATCACAAACTCTCACAAATCATTAGCAACCATGATGGTTCTCATCTTCTTTGCCCATGTATCATAATTTTGTCCATTAAAGGATGGTGGCTACTACTTTGTCAAATACCCAAAAAAAATGCCCTAACTTATGATAATGTGGGGTCTTAAAGCTCTTATACCATGTGAAAAATATCTTCACAACTTGAAATTTTTATTAGAAAATAGTTAATGTCGAGTTACTCAAAATCTTAAGGAACTAAGTGACATGTAGTGGGCATTGCGTGAGTCTTTACTTAGTAGTAGTAGATGTCAAGTTTCTCGACAATAATGGGAACTAAGTAACACAACCACCAAATAGAGAGTACAACACCTAAAGGGAACACAAAATTGAGTGAACTTGGTAGATGAAAGGACCAAGGGAGCTCAATAAGACTCTATTGTGACTTGGTAGAAACAACAAAATGAACAATCTTGACCGAGTGAGCACAAGGACAGCTTGGTTAACATGTAAACTAAGCAAGTCAATAATAGGCTTGTTGTCTACTTTACTCCAACATTAAAAACTCAGACATAATTTAACAGAGACTTGCATAGAAACTAAAACCAATATTAAATTGATAGAGATGAAGGAAATAGGAGAGTGGTTAATATGCCTTCTTGCTTGCTTTCATTGTATTCAAAAACTTATTCAAATATTGCAGATCTAGGAGCATATGGCTTCAACCACAATCAAAATACTTTAACCTCTAACTTCTACTTGAAATATAAACTTTTAGCACTATAGGGCTGCATAAAATAATGCCTAGAACAATCACTGCTTCACAGGATAAACAAAAATGAACTTAAAAAATGATAGAGAAGATCAACATGTTTTATTTCATACTCTAAAACTGAACCTTCCTTTTGTCCTCTAAACTCTGCTTTGATTATTCCTTTCTCCTATGCTCTAATCTATTGATTGTCTTCCTTCTCTTCTCTCTCTATCTTAATTGAATGAATGATCTTTATCTCTTTTTTCTTGTCTTAAAAAAATTTCCCTCTCTTTTCAAATTTTGTACTCACCTACTGACTTAATTGTCCTAATAGGGTAGGTAAGTGTGTGGCTGCAGGGACAACCGACCTTTTTCAAATTTCTAACACTCCCCTTTTGTCCCAAGCCATACAAACAAGGATCACTCTTGATCCAAATCAACTTCACCAAGACTCCTTCTTAGGTGCACAAAAGTTGTTATGTCCAAAGGCTTAGTGAAAATGTCTGCTAGCTACTACTCAGACTTGTAAATTTTCATTTTGATGTCTCCATTCTCCACCAACTCTCTAATGAAGTGATATCTAATTTTTATGTGCTTTATTCTCCCATGGAAGAAGAATTCCTTAGCTAGTACAATTAAGAAAATATTGTCATAAAATATTGTATCATCTTGCCTTTCTTCCAAATTTGCCAAGATTCTCCTTAACCAAATATCTTGACATGTTGTTGCATTCACTACTATGTATTCAACTTTTGATGTAGATTAAGCTTAATGTTGAGTTACTCAGCATTTTAAGGAACTGAGTGATAGGTATTGGGTGTCGAGTGAGGCTTTACTCGGTAGTAGTGGATGCCAATTTTTTTGACAACAATGGGAGCCAAGTAACTCAACCACTAAAGGGAGAGCTCAACAGCTAAAGGAAACATAACACTAAGTGAACTTGGTAGATGAAGGGACTAAGTGATATCAGTAAGACTCTATTGTGAATAAGAAAAAACAACAAAATGAGCAATGTTGATCGAGTGAGCACAAGGAGAGCTTGATTGACATGTGAACTAAGCAAGTCAATAATAGACTTGTTGTTTGGTTTACTCCACCATTAAAAGCATAGAAAGAATAATAGAGACTTGCATAGAAGCTAAACCTAATATAAAATCAATAGAGATGAAGACAACAATGACCCAAATAAGAGAGTGGTTAATATGCATTCTTTCTTTATTGCATTCTATTCAAAAACTAATTCAAACATTATAGATCTGGGAGCATATGGCTTCAACCAGAATAGAAATACTTTAACCTATAACTTTTACTTGAAATATAAACTTGTAGCACTATAGGGCTACATACAATAACACCTGGATAAATCACTGCTTCACAGGAAAAATAAAAATGAACTTACAAAATGACAGAGATAGTCAACATGTGTTACTACATACCTTGAAATTGAACCTCCCTTCTATCCCCTAAACTCTATTCTAATTATTTCTTTCTCCTTTGCTTAGATTTGTTGATATTCTTCCTTCTCTCCTCTCTCTAACTTAATTGAATGAATGAGATTTGTCCCTTTTGTCTTGTCTCAAAATGTTTTCCCTCTCTTTTTGGATTTCAAAATCACCTACCAACATAACTATCCTAATAGGGTGGGTGGGCATGTGGCTTCAAGGATAACTGACCTCTTTCAAATTTCTAACATAATCTTGTTATCTTTGATTCTTTACTAGCATTAGTCTAAGTTTAACATACTAGAAAAGTCCTAAAATTTTAACTTAAAATGCTAAAAAATTAAAATCTCTTAGTTTATATCTTAGGCTTCCCATAATTTCTTAGAAAAATTCTCATAAATAGTAGAACAGTTTAATACCATTATCTAACTTAAACATAAAAATGAATTTTTTTATGAATGATTACTTGCCTTCCTCTACTTAACATCATTCTCCTCCTTTTTGGATTAGTAGAAATGTTATACAATTATTAATTGGCTAAAATCATGTACTCCATTATCCTATTTTATTTACTTTAATTGTAAATTTGAAGTGTTTAATGTTTCTAAATCTTCTTTATTTAATAGACAAGTATAAATATAGATTTTTTTGTTTTTGTACTTTCTCTTATCTTAGGCATTAGTTATTTAGGTTACTTCCTTAGCACAGAAATTACATACCTCTACTATTAAATAATTTTCTAGATTGCAAAAAAACATATTTCATATTTTCTATCAATTAAAAATATTCATTCATTCGATGGGCCCTTGGTCTACTAGAGAAGTTGAATGGGTCACAAAGAGCCCACTAGGGATCAATTTTTGTTGAGTGCAAGGCTTTGACATCATAAGGGATGGGACCGAGATTGTGCCCCCAAATCATCTATGTGGTGGCCTTTGTTGGTTGGTAGCTCATAGGTCTAAACCCTCCATAAAAAATATATATATTCATTCAAAAATTCTAGCCAAAGCTCAAAATTATCCCTTAAAAAACCAACTTTTCCTTTATATTAAACTCATGATTTTTACATATTTGAGACTATTTGCCTACGAAACTAAATATATTTGAGATTAAGCTATACTGTAAGTGATTCAGCCATATGCTATTTTTGGGATTCTTTATATTACCAAGTTGTATGAAATACAGAGTATGAACAAAGTTACACAGTTGTTACATTGATCAATTCCTTGAAGACTAAGGAAAGATCCCTACCACATACATATCCAAAAATAAAGAAACTTCCAAGACTCCTTACTATAACATGATAGGAGATTATCCCTATATATGAAATTGTCAAACCAAAATAGGGATTACAACATAGATACTATGGATTCCTTACTATTCTGAGCTTGTCATCTGAGTCTAGGTCTCTTGAAAGGCCTCCTTTAGCCTCCATTGTCTTTGCATATCTTCTTTTCTTGACTTGGTAGCTCTATGGGGGAAGAAAAAATTGAGCTCAAGTTTCTTTTGATTACTAAGATCCATACTTGGAGGAACTTTGAGCTTAGATTCGTTAAAATATTTCTCCAACGAGTTGTTTTCATCTTTTACAATATCATGCCAAAGAAAAAGAAAATGGAAATCTCATTCCATCTCTAGCTAAACACCTTCAAAGATTTCAAATCCTTGATAAAAAGATTGGGAATTTAGAGACATTGGTGTGCTTCAGACTTCCTATAGGCCATGTCATGTAGTCTTCACAACATGAGATTTTCAGTTAGTACTGATATTGCGCACAACATTTCTTAGTCTCTTTAGCCACATTTGGTCAAAATTTTCTTCACAAAGATGTATAATATCCCAAGGTTTGATCTTGACATGAAAATCATATGCTATGAAGCATCCAATTATGTTGTAGTTGGATCGCTACATAAGGTTGTAATTGAAGTGTTTTCACCTATTTCCTTTTTCACTACTAGCTAGGTTATATAGTCTGCCTTCCCAAAAGTCCTACTCCATCTCTCAGGTTTTATCATTTCCCTAAAAGACATTTTCTTTTCTTCACTCAAATGAAAGAGATAGAAAGAAGATTCCATGACTAGGCACTATAGAGATAGGTGCTAGAGAAATCTAAGATGCTTCCTAAACAAATAGTAGAAGGGTGGACCAATCACATCTTCACAAGTTAACATATAAAAGAAGGCATCAAAAATTGAAGGGAAGTGAGATCATCCTAGATAGACATATGAGATCAATGTGTACAAATTATTGGTGTTTTAAAACTATAGGTCTAAAACAACACTAAGATATAAAATAGACGTAGATGCCTATGGATTAGCTATTTCCCATATTCAACAAAAACTTATTCAAATCTGGACCAACTTAACAAAGCATAAGGGCTTTCTACACTTTAGGCCCTACAAGGCCAATGTGGGTACACCTATGGATTTTATCATTTACTGGCTTTCCTTACCCATTATTCATCCCTTATAATAGATCTAATATCTTCTTGAAATTGAAATAAGCAATTGATTTATTGTAGCTAACTATAAACTCAATAGCTATTATAATAATTGAATGACTAATGTGTAATTCTCTGTTACAAACTTTAGATAATTGATATGATTTAAAAGTGAATTATGAAACTAAATGACTACCTCAATTTGCATCTTAATTGATGACCATTTCCTTATCCATTGTTATACAGAGTCATACCGATAAATCTTGACCTTATTCAATTTTCTTGCAATTAAATATATTAGTTGTTAACCTTAAATCCAATTCTTATGACATCCCTCCCATATACTTAGAAACCCTACCAATTCATAGAAGAATTTACTTAATTTCTTGAATTAAAAGCAACAATGAATTGATATATAACCTATCCAAGATGTATTAAACTGAAATGAACCTTGCTCACTTAGTCTCAAAGTAACATATATGAAAATGGACACAATATTTAAAGACATGGATATTCAAAAACTTCCTTTTGTATTAATCTTCTTGAGATCAATACACCTATCTAATATAAAACTTAGAATATAACTTATAACTAGACAAATTTTTCATTCAATATCCACTATATTCTCTAAGCACAAATTTGAAACAACACATATTTGACATAAAATATGAACTGATTGTAAATAGCATAAGCATTAAAATAAAAAGAATTTGGACCCTTACTCCACATCTTGGGAATCCTTTTATAGACAAGGATTACAACAAGCTCTAGATTATATATGGGAGTAGCCCCATAAATTCTTCTAAATAAAGGAAGTGGTATAAAAGAGACATAAGTAGTGCTAAAGAAGAAGAATTTGTTAAAGATTTGAAGAACATCCATGAGGAGGTGATGAAGCACATTACAAAGATGGATACATAGTACAAGGCTAAGGTAAATGTGAAAAGGAGGTATAAGAAATTTTAGATTGTAGATGAATTCATGGTTTGTTTGAGAAAAGAACATTTTCCAGTTGGCACATATAATAAATTGAAAATGAAGAATTTTGGATTGTGCAAGATAGTTAAAAGGAAAGATTCTAGAAATGCCTATGACGTGGACTTGCCTGCTAAATTGAATATTTCACCGATATTTAACATTTCATATTTGACAGAGTATTATGAAGTAGGTGATGGAGAAGAAGTTGTAGAAGTGCATTGGAGTATTCTAGCAACTAGTTTAGCTACAAAGGAGATTGAGGAGATACTGGACAATCCTATTGGAAAAAGTACAAGGAAAAAACTTATAAAGAATACCTAGTAAAATGGAAAGGGAGGATAGTAGAAGATTCATCATGGCTAGCAAGGGAGGAGTTTAACCTTCTTGGTTTTCCTCTAAACACCTGAGATGTGATGGGGTCACTTCTCAAATTACCCTAGGTGTTTGATGTAGGAGCATCCTAGGTGTAAGAGCAATCTTGCATCAACCAAAAATATTTCTTTTTAGTTGTTTGAATAAGGGTTGTCTTAATGAAAAATTATTGTCTGTGGAGGCTAGCTACTTAGTAAGTCAGTCATACGAGCTCAGAATGTTCTAATTTAAGAGGTGAAGTTTCATTTTGGATATATCAACTTTTTAGTGGAGTTTTATGAGTAGATTTATTTGTATTTGTGAAGTTATTGTAGATGGGTCAAAGCACAAACCTGTCTCACCCTTTTGTGAAGGAAAAGACTAATAAAAGTACAAATGTTCACCTTCAATGATATAAAACTAGTATTATTATTTAGAATTTGAAAATGAAGTAAACTATTGAAATGTGTAAAAATTGATCAAGTTTAGGATTAAAAATTTTAAAAATTGTTTGGATTAAGAATTGATATATTTTCATAATTTTTATAGATAATTTTTTAGATGCTAAATAATGCTAAAAAATAGGGGTCAAGTTCCCACCACAAAACTATATGGAAATAAACTTATTTCCCTTTGATCTCAAACTATGAGAATATATATCTAGAGCATCCAAAAAATAAAAATTGTCTTTAGACTTATATTTTCACTTTTATAATCATTCAAAGTTCAACTCACCTGAAATCGATAGTTTTTATTTCCCACCACATTTTTTAAAACAAATCTATTCTTTTATAATAAAAAAATATGCATTCTAGAAGAGGACTCTCTCCTCTAGAACGTCATATAAGTTTTAAATTTTTATTGTTTGGTTTACTATTTTTTTCTTTCTCAAAATTGAGATCTTTTTGAGTGTTAAAATACGTGCTTGTAGAATTTTTTTAATTATAATATACTATATCTAATTAAAACACTATAAACTCTATATGAGAATATTCTTAACTTTGGGCTCTATAAAATGGTGTTTACAAGTTATTAAAACTGTATCGTAAAAAATTGTAAGAGTTATTGAAATGTTAGTTTTTTGAAATAATAATATTTTTTAGTAATTGGATACAAACTAGTATAAAACATTAATTTAATAGACATTTTCAATTGGAAAAGTGTGATACCATATATAACTTAGCTAGAATGAATTTATCTAGATCATATCTTTGAAAAAAATTGATTTTTAGATAGGAATACTCAAATTCAGTCATTCTGATCAATCAACCTGAAAGGTGACACAACTTTGTACTTCTACCCAGATTTTTGGTGTGTAATTTTGGTATAAAACAATCAGGATCAGTTTTGAAGGCCTTAGAGGCCTTGGATGAGGTTGAAAAAACTTAAGGGATGGGTGCTTGTGCTAATTTGAGCATGTAGATCAAGAGCTGAGGTTTACAAAAAGTAGTTATAATAGTCAATAAGAGAAACGGTTTGAGAGTTATGGTCTTCCAAAGTTGGGCTACCCAAAATTTCAAAAATAAATGTCAAAGGTATATTTGGCCGACTCTATATGTAGTAGGTTCTATCATCTCTAGGTATTAAGTTTGAGTGTCTAGAACCTTCCCGAGCGGCATAAAATTACCTATTTAAGAAAGGTCTAAATATTGTCTAGGACAACTCTAGGTGATAGTTTGCAGCTTTTTCTTACAGATAACTGTAATGAAAACACCCATATTTTGTTCTCGCAATTATTGTTGTTTCCTTGTTTTTATTATGTGTTTATGGTATTAAGGGAAGAAACCTTCATCAGATATTTCAAAAACTCTCAAAATAAGAAAATTGAGACCACTCCATAAAATTTGAAAGATTAAATTATTTTATTACACCTACTTTTTAACAAAGAAGGTAGGAAGAGGGGTTTGAACCTAAAGAAACAAAGAAGGACCCACAAGCTAGCATTATGAAGAGCTATTACAGTCCAACCAAACCTTCTTAGCAAAATTTATCAAAAATTGCCATTATCAAAATAAAACTGAGGATATTTTAATCATTCTATTTTCTCTAATATTTCTTTGTTTATAACATGTTGTGTTGCCATCAATGCCAAAGAGGGAGATTGCAATTGAAATCAATTACTCAATTGTATGATTGTCATTAATGTTACACAAATGTCATAGTGTAACCGAGCTTAGAAGCCTTGAGTATCAACCGAGCAGAAGTTTAGTGGAAGACAAGTTCAATAATCAATTTTTAACTAAGCTAGGTTGGTAATAAAAGGAAATCCTATGTCAACTTAGTCAAGTTGGTTACCAAAGGAATTCGATGCAAACTGAGTCAAGTCAGTTACCAAAGGAACTTAGTGGTAACTAAGTGACCCAATTTCAGTTGAAGATGAGTAACAACAAAATAATTTTTATTATAATTTTGGTTTATGTTAGCCAACTCAGAGGATGCTAATTATTATTTTCAGGGGTATTCAAGCTTACTTGACTTTGTATCTCATATATATGAAAGGTCAAGTTGTGGATTGAAACATAGAAGTTGTGGAAGAAGATAAGATATGAATAAAGAAGGATTTTTGAATAACAACAAAATATCCAAGGAGATGAAAAGAACATTCTAATCAAGAAGGATCTAGATAATGAACTAGAACAGAGATCTAAATCTACAAATTAGTTGCTTCATCAATCAGGTCAATCATTGTTTCTCTCTAACAATTATAGCAGTAAATAAATCTCTTAACAAAGTTGACTTAACAATCATTTTGTAAATCCTTCAACAAGGTGACATTTGTAGATTGAAGTTTCTTAAGACCTCTAAAATGGCCACTCCCAATAGGATGATTCAAATCCTTTAATAGGCTCACACCTAATGGTGTATTTTGTAACCTTTAACAGAGTTAGCTCCTAACAAGGCTCACTTCAGAAGAGTGAAAAGTTGTAACTAGTTGCATTGGTGGTTTTCCCAAATTGGGTTTCCACATTAAATCTTGGTGTCTCTTTTTTTCATGTTATTTTCTTACTACTTTATCTTTCTATAACTAAGTTACTAAAGGTTAATACGCATTAACATCTCAAGATTTCTTTGTAAACCAAGTTACAGTGATTATGTATATCTAACCAAGATGTGAAAGGATTTGAGTGAATAAGATTTTTTGTTTTGGCATCTAAGGGATCTAGAATTATTTTAGTGGAAACTAATTCACACCTCACCTCTCAGTTACTCCTATTATACTTCAAATGGTTTAAGAAAACTAAACTAATAAAAATTATCCATTAAGTACCAATTGTCTAACAAGTCAAACTTTTTACTAGTAAAAGTAACTAAAAGACCTAAAAACATAGCAGTTTTGTTCTTGAAGACCATCAAGAAAAAAGAAAAAAGTATACAATCTAAAAACATGCAATAGCAGTCTAAAAAATATGGATAAAAACATAGCAACACAACCCAAAAATCTTGTGCACAAACAATGAATCTTTTATTCATTTCCTTCCAATACACAATGCTTTTGTTATGAGGGCTTATATAATGCCTGTTATACCTTTTATTGTTAAGCACATTAAAATAATACAATACTATTCTTTTATAGAGTTTAGTCTTCTTAGACTCCCTCATGCATTAAGTTTAATAAACTCATTAAATGTAAATTAACTATTTTTAACATATAGAAAATTACAATAATGTAGCTAATAATCCATATCATCACTATGCACAACAAGTCAACAATGCATGTAAAAAAATGAAGAACTCCAATGAAAATTTCATGCGATCTAAAAGATGGTGAAATTGGAGTTTAGTAAAGTGGTGGAGTCAGTGGAGTTGGAGTTGAAAAAAATCCAATGTGGATGGTGGAACTACGACTTAAACATCAATTATCTCAACACTCCCCCTTGATGTTGACTCTCATATTTTTTTAATAGAACTCAACTTGATTCATGCACCTCATAGTGAAACTCCCCTTTACTAGAGTCTAATAGACTCACATAGTATGCCTAGTAGAATTCAACTATTACTTTATCCAATTCTTTCTTTTATGAGAGATCATAATGTAAAATTGTAGCTTCAGTAGAAGTGAAGTATATATTATTTAGTAAATGAATTTTTAATACATACATACATACATACATTATATAATAATAATCTCATATCATGTCTTTCCTTGAAAGATCAAGCTACATTTATCTTAGCAAAAATAGCCAACAAAAGTATTTATTAAGGGAAGCATACTTTAGTTAAGTCCACATAGGGACATGACCTTACGTGGCCCTTTGGCCATGTAGAATCATGTCCTAATAGGGAATTTACTCCATGTCCAAATAAATATATAGAGGATTATTTTGCTTGGAAAATGATATCAATCACTAAGGAAATATCTAAGTATCTACAACAACAATCATCTACTTTAGAATTATATCACAGTCCCTATCTATATAAGTATAATCTAAAGCATCATTCTATCATATCAAAATTATTAATAAGTAATATTGGAACTCTTATATATCTCTTTATTAAAATATCCTATTTATATTTACATGGTATCAAAGCCTAATTAATTGAGCATCATAGTCATCTTTGTTCAGATTTAATATATTAAAATATCCTCAATCTAAAACTATGGTAAATTATGTAAGATTAGAAGACAAACTTTAAGGAGCCTCCAACTTTGCATCATGGAAAATACGAGTAACGATCATTCTTTGAGAAATGGAATTATAAGGATACATAGAATGAAATAAGTCTATACTTAAAAATGATCTAGAAAAGACATGGAAAAGATAATAATTAAGCCATGAAAATTATCATAGACCTGTCAAAGATGATATACTTCCTTTGATATCAAATCTCAAAACTACCTTTGAGATGTTCTTCACCATCAAAATACATTTGAGATTAATAATACCAGTAGACTGCTTACATAACAAAAAAAACTATTATTAATTAAAATGAGCAATGGGGAGTCTATTATGTCTTATTTTAAAGAATCATAGAGTTAAAAAGATCAACTTCAACTATCAAAAATCAAGAGGATGATAAAGAACTTTGTATTATAGCCCTAAAAGGATTACCCTTATATTGGGAATCTTTTATTCATGGACTAAGCTTTTTACTTGAACTTCCAAAATTTGAGCAACTCAAAATTGAATGTACTCAAGAAGAGTCAAGAATAATTACAAGAGGAATTAGTCCAAAAAATGAGGTAGAAATTCAAGCCCTTCAAGCCAATACCAACATAAGGAAAAGAAAGGTCAATTCAAACAAAAGAGGAAAGGAATTTAACAAAACATATAAGAAAAGAGATTGGTCAAAAAGTAAATGCTTCAAATGTGACAAATTTGGTGACACTTATAAAGTCTATTCGGAATAGAAGAAATTTCAAAAAGCTCTAGTAGAAGTCAAAGATGGAAAGGATGAAAACCTTCCGTTTTATTTATCCCTCTCAAGTGAACTCATCTCTAACAAAAATATATGTGGATAATAGACAGTTGAGCATCTCATCATATAACAAGTTTTAAAGAAAAATTCAAACATTTTAAAGGATAATCCTCTGAAGAAGTAACTATTGGGGATAATTATACATATCTAATAAAAGGAATTGGATCATTTTCGATACAACTTAAAACAAGTATCACTCTTCAATAAAAGAATGTGTTGTAATTTACCTGGCATAAAAAGAAACTTAGTCTCAATCTCTAGCCTTGCAAACCAAGGGTATCGAATCACATTCCAAGAGGATAAAGTATTATCCCATCTCAATAAATCCAACATTAAAAATGTAATAACCATTAGGTTCAGAGATGGAAGGCTGTACAAACTCTGTAACCATCAAAATCTAGCTCTTAATCATGAAATCTCAAATACTAATGAAATATGACATAGAAGACTTGGATATCTTCATTTTTTGTGCCTTCCCTCCATAGAAAAATTAGTAACCAAGTTACCTATTTTAAGACCTAATCATTCTAGAACTTGCAAAGGATGTGCATTTAACAAAAATACAAAAGGGTCATTTCCAAAAAGTGAACACAAATCCAAATCCATGCTCGAACTTATTTACATTGACCTATGTGCTCCAATGTCATTACCTTATCTAAGTACATGTTTGTACTATGTAATATTTATAGATTACTCCTTTAGGAAAACATGGATTTACTCCTTAATCTTAAAGAATCAAATGAAGTGTTATCCAAATTCAAAGAGTTTATACCTCTAGTTGAAAAATAAACTAGAAAGAAGATTAATACTCTAAGATAAGACAATGGGGGTGAATACATTTCCAAAAATATTAAAAAGTTTTGCATCTTTGTTGGATTAAGAGGGAGTTTTCTGTACCATATAATCCTCAAAAGAATGGAGTTTTAGAAAGGAAAAATAGATCTATTATAGAATCTACCAAAGAAATGATGCATGACCAAAATCTTCACATCTCATTATCATTTGAAGCTTGTAACATTGCAGTTTACATTCAAAATAGATGTCCTCATTCAATATTAGAAAATATAACCCCTAAAGAAGTATCCACCAAAAATAAGGCAGACTTATGTCATCTAATGATCTTTGGATGTCATGTATAAATTAATATTCCCAAGGAAAAAAGAGCTAAACTAGAACCATCAAGAAAGAAAGGCATACTTTTCGGATATAGTGAATCGTCTGAAGGTTACATGATTTACATCCTTGGAAAAAGAACTATTGAAATCAACTTAGATGTAAAATTTGTAGAAGACATTGCTTTTAATCTCTCAAATAACATTGATGAATCATACATAGAACCAACTACTAAATTATATGATAATCCCATAAGTTTGTGCAGGATCATGGTCAACCAAACTATGCTCTTAAATGGCAATAAAAAATTAGCAAATCAGGGTTATGACAACTTGATGTGTAATTTTCTACTTGTTATATATTGTATATCAAAAATTTAAGAGGAAAAAAAATCTAAGAAACTAAAATTAGTTTCTAAACTACTAGGCCTTATGTGAAAAAAAAAAAAATTGATTGGTCAAAATTTTTAATTTTAATGCAATAGTAAAAAAATATCAGGACAAAAATAAGAAGTAGATGTATGTTTGACCACCTTAATCAAAATCAAATGATATTAGTTTTAAATTATATTCTAGATAGAATAAGTATACTCATGCTTGGATGTGACACATATTTTTGTGTATTTTTATTCTAAATAAATAAATAATTTTTAATTTTCTACTTTAGTATTTTTGAAATGAAAAAACTCCTGTCTAACCACCTTAACTAATTCAAAACTTTGCAAAATTTATTTTTTATTTTTTCCTTATAGCACAAGAAGTATAGAATGCGATGCATCTTTTGGATTTCAAGAATGTTGTACCATTTGATAGTTGAGTTTTCTTTCAAACGGTGTGTCAATCAACACTTTATACAAAATTTCATTAGAAAATAAGTAGGAATTACTTACTGAACTCATAATTTGACAAACATTATATTTATGGAAAGCTAAGAACATTCTTAAGAAACCCTTTTCATTTCATCAAATTTTGGTGAAATAAAAGTCGTCAGATATATGTTTAAAGTAAAAAACACATAAGAACAGACCAAAAAAACATTTTTGAGATGTTTTAAAAATTGGCCATATAGGGTTGGTATCAAAAGATATAGTAGGCCTTATAAACGTATTAATTTTTTTTTTTTTTAGTATTAGGATGTGTGGGAAAAAATTTGGAATAGATTTTGAAATTCTTTGAAGCATTTCAAGACTACATATTTTTTAGATCACAACTTTTTGGCACACCATGATCCTGAACAGACCCCATGGTGGAGAATCAGAGGGAGATTTATTCTCAAAGTCTTGCATCTCTAAGTTCTAATACAAAAATAATAAAAACCCTAACAACAAAAAGAGGCCACTTTGGGCAAGAAAATGATAGAAGAAAATCTAGTAGAACCTGATGAAGTATTCATAGAAAATAAGAGAACAAGGATCCATTCATGTATGTAGCACAAATTTCTAAACTCATCAAAATCAAACCTTCAAATGTTGAAGAATCATTATCATGTTAACCTTGGAAAGATGTGATGATTGAAGAATATCAATCCATACTAAAAATGATGTATGGGATGTCATACCCAGACATGCACTAGATGGTAGTATTGAAAAATACAAAGTCAGATTTGTATCTCATGAATTTTCACAAAAGGAAGTAATAGATTATGAAGAAACCTTTTCTCCACTTACTCATTACACTTTTTTAGCAATCATCATAGCTATTGCTGCATCCAAAGGATGGAAGATACATCAAATGGATGTTAAAATTGCATTAAATAGTGTAATCAAAGAAGAAATATACATCACACAACTAGGAGGATTTTTCACCCATGATAAAAATTCATATGTATGTAAACTGAAGAAAGAACTATATGGTCTCAAACAAGCCCCTAGGGCATGCTACGACAAGATAGACAATTGTCTTTCAAAATTAGTATATTCTAAAAATGAAGTTGATCTGAATATATATTTCAAAATAGTTAATGGTGATATGATTATTCTTGTATTGTATGTTGATAACTTACTAATAACAAGTGGAAAACATCTTATAGAAAAATACAAATAGGATTTGGTAGCAAAATTTGACATGAAAGATCTAGGCCTTTTTCACTACTTCCTAGGTCTAGAAGTGTGGCAAAACAAGAACTACATATTTCTAAATCAAATAAAATGCATTTCTGACATTCTAACTAAGTTTGGGATGATGGAATACAAACCCTTAACTACTGCTATGGAAGAAAATCTACACAAACTGAAGAAAAGTAGATTTGAATCAAAACATACTATTCCCACTTACTACTAGCAAATTATTGAATCATGAATGTACTTGGTGAACACTGATCTTGATAATTTTTACACAACCAATATCCTAAGTCAATTCTTGTGTGAGCCAAAGAAGATCCATCTCATAGATGTGAAGCACATCTTATGATACTTACAAGATACAAATTGACTAGCTCTCAAGTATGATCAAGTTGAGAGTAACCTTCATGGATATTTTGATTCTAACTGGGTCGGCAACCCTACTGATCATAAAAGTAGTACATGATGTTTGTTCAGTCTTGGTTCAGCAATGATATCTTGGTTTAGCTTTAAAAAATCACTATTCACCTTAAGTTCTACCGAGGTAGAATACATATCTTTTTCCATGGGAGCTAGAGAAGTAGTAAGGTTAAGAAAATTGCTAGTTGGATTGTTTGAAAAATTCTTGAAACCAACAATCATCCACTGTGACAATCAAATTTGTATCAAGTAATTTGTGAATCTAGTTTTCCACAATTGATCTAAGCATATTGAAATCTCTTATGATTATGTTAGAGATATGGTAGATTGAGATGTTCTCAAGCTAGAATACAAGAAGAAATGAATAGACAACTAATGTACTCACTAGACCTCTATCCAAGCCAAAATTGGAGTATTTTAAAGATAAACTTGAAATGATTCAATTATGATTTTAAATACTAAAATCAGATCTTAGATTTGAAATATATATGTATATTCATATAAATTCTTGATTAAAATGTTATTATTCTATAGTTGCATGTGATATGTAATGAAAGGTGACAATCTTTCATTGACATATATAAACATAAGGTAACCATGTAAGGTGATGATCTTATAAATGGTAGACTTTTTGTCATGAAAAACTTCATTAACATATTATGATTAGACTTCATTAATTTGTTGTCCCAAAGTGCCAAAGATCATAATACTTGTCATGATAGAGTTCATGATATTGTGATTTTTGTTATCTGATAGACTACTTTACATTACTGACCCAGAGTACCAAAAATTTGATAACCTATTCTTCTAATAGGTATAAATGAAGTTGATACTAGAGAACTTATCAAGAGAATGTGTGAAACCTTGATGAATCACTTTTCCTTCACTAAGAGGGAGTGTCAAATTGTAGCTTCAATAGAAGTGAAATATATATTATTTAGTACATGAATTTATAATACATACTTACATACATATATGTATGTATATATGTATGTATGTATGTACGTATGTATGTATGTATCTATTATCATGTGAGGTATATAAGAATGATTAACGATATAATTAGTATCAGAGATAAGAATGATTATAGAGGCATAATAATGTCTCAAATTTGATATAGTTTTTATATAGTTTGAATTTACTCTTTGAGCCTTGTGAAAAATATTTCCAACACATTTGTTTTAAATATCTTTTGAACTTATGTCGGGTACAAATGGAACCTATTAAACTTATGGATAGTGGATATGACATACCTTGCTTAATATTATACATAAAGTGCAGTATTTCATACAAATATTTTAAGCTATGTTCTAATATTTGAATAAGAGTAGAAATGTTGTTGTGCATATGTGTTATGAATGTTTCTATTTTTTAGGAAATGGAGAAGTGGTGCAAAGAGTGATGATTACTATATCAAAGGAGGAAGTAATCAAGACCGTTCATGGCAAAAGAAGCGTAGATCAGTTCTAAATGATAAGCCATATCTACAAGAAGAGTAATTGTTCTATAAAAACCAATAAGACCCAAATTACTATATTTCTCACAAGCTGCTATTATGTTGCTTAATCAATGTTTTATGTCATGGTTGACATTTCACCTTCTTTTCTGGTGATATTTGTTTGTAGCTTTTATGTTATGTTTGCAATAAGTATCCAATCCTCTATATATATAATGAAGAAGGTATTGTCTGGAGGGGGGATGAAAAACTTAATGAAATAATACTAGTTTAAGATTCAGAAGCTGCTCTTTTTTGTTCTTCATGAATTATTCAATCATGTAATCAAAGAAAATTCTAATGAGAGAGTGATTTTGGAATACCTGTTGTGTTCTTAATTAGTTGAAGCCAACCAAGGGGGCCCACTTGGGAGGTGGAATATATTTAGCTAGAGTAGATTCATTTCTTGCAATCTCCTCTTTTAAGATAGATTTACTGTATTGGTCCTATAGCATAGTTACTGTGAAAGTTCTTGTAGCACTTGTGGAAAAGGATCATAGTGGATGTTTGAATTGTTAACTAGTTTAGAATTCCTTTTTCAAAGTTTTTACAATTATCTATTGTTAGTCTAAGTGTGTTTACTATTCTGTATCAGTAGTATAGATCCCTTTCATGCATTTTACCTTCCTATAGCATAGGTGTTGAGACTCTTTAATGAGCTTAGTGCACATATCATGCTGACCCATTTCAAGTCCTATGTCCATGGGTTGACAATTCAAGTACATTTTTCATGATGGAATAGATAGTTCTCAAAAATGGACATAGTTCCCTTAAGAGAGGAATAATTGTGTTATTATTTTGATCTATTATGGAACCATGCATTTTTGGCATCGTTACTAGGGATGGTGTCAAACTAGGAACTTTTGTGAGTCCTTTATTTTCATATTAGTGTACTAGTTAGAAACCACAAAACTATGGGATTGATTAACAAGTCACCAATTCAATTGCATGCATCGAAGAGGGAGACAATGAGATAAATATGGGAGATTTCTTCCATGAAATTGAAGAAGAAGCTTAGTTTCCTTTTTTGGACGCAAGCCCTCCTTTTCCTATAAAATCATCCTCAAGAGTAGAACCTCTAGATACAAGTGGTCTTCAATCTTTTGCTCAAATTTTGGCTAGTTTCCTTGATAGTGTTGCTCCAAATCCACTAGTTGTTAACAATCTAGTACCCAATGCTCCTTTCCAGTAGCAACCCCATAATCAAGTACCTCTAGTAATGGCACAACCTACTTTTCCATTTCCTCTCTCAAGCCTCGTAACCAATGTTGATCTCAAAAATATACCTCCAAATGCTCTTCCAAAGTTTTATGGTCTTGCAACTGAAGATCTTGATACTTTCTTGTTTGAGTTTGACATACTTTTTTGTAGCTTTGACTACAACACTGATGCCCATAAGCTCAAGTTGTTTCCAACAACACTAAAAGAATCATCTTTACGATGGTTCATGAGCTTAGGAGCCAATGCAGCAAGTACTTGGGACAAAATGTAAACTTTGTTTCTGGACAAATACAAAGAGTATTTCAAATCAAATGATTATAGAGGAGATGATATCTTTAGAATATCACAAAAGGAGGATGAAACATTGGAAGACTATGTTTCACATTTCTTGTATACACTGCAAAATAACCCTCAGCATGTACTATCAAAGGACACAAAAGCTAGTCTTCTTGAGAGGGGTTAATGATAATTGTCTAGAAGCACTAGACCTGATGACTGGTGGTGATGTACATCAATCTTCTTGGGATGACCTTAAGAAAATCTATCTTAACTACTCAAGGTCAACTATGAAGAAAGGAAGGGGATACCAGACTATAGCTACTAAAGGAATCGATCAGGGTATTTCAAAGCTCAAGATATCTAATCTTCTCTCAAATTTTAAGCAAGATATCATAAATGATGTTGCTACACATCTCGACACAATGACTAGAAAGAAGAAGCATGTAGAAGCTAAGGTGTAATTAGCTAAGTATTGCCCACACTACTGGAAGCAAAAGAAAGATTGTTAATGCAAATTAGTCACTAATGTGGAAAGCCAGCATCTTCAAACTGACTACATCAAGATAGATGGAGAGGATGAGCAAATATTCTTTGTTGGTCAATGTTGGCCATGGGCTCAATGCCAAGGTATGCCTCCTTGGACCCTTTACAAAATTCAAATCTATATGGTAATCAATGGAAAAATTGTAGTACCTAAGGTCCTCCACAATATAGTCAACCTAATTAGAATAATGCCTAGCAAAATAATCGACAATAGCCTCAATGGCCCCAATACTCCCAACCTTTCTAGCCAACCCAGAAAAATAATCAATGGCAAAACTAGCGAAACCAATGGCAACCACCCCAAGGGAATTTGTAGTCTATAAACCAATGGAGAGGACCTCATTAATGGCCTAATCAAAATACTAGTAATCCACAACTACCACAATTACCACCTCCAGTCGAACAACCCACATTAATGCCACCACCTACAAGTTCTGGACCCCAAAAGCAAACTCAATTACTTGCACAACCTCAACCAAATCCAAATGGCTAGTAACCACAACAACCTATGTATTATGTTAATGCTCAATAATATCTTGCTTAGACTCTAAATTTTGCAGATATATATTTGAGATTTGGTACAACCCTACTAGTGCCTAAATTTCCTCTCATAACTAAAATACCAGATACTCCTACAGCATCAGAACCTGCAACTTCTAAGACACAAGTGGTTGACCCAACCAATGTAACTAGCTCAGCTCAAACTCAAATAGCAATTGAACCTCGTTTTCCAAAAAATCTCATACAAAGTAAATTTCCATAAATAGAGGAACAATCCTTTGACATCATTGATCAGTTAAAGAATATGCATGTCCAAATACCCTTATTCCAAGCTATTGAAGATGTTCCTATTTATGGAAAAGTCATCAAAGAAGTTTGTCTTAAAAAGCATGGGATGAAGAAAAAGGATCCAACTATAGTCCATGTTGTAGGACAATTGGCTAACATCATGTTAGGAAAATTGATCATCCCTAAATATTCTGATCTAGGAAGTCCAGTTATGAATGTGATTATAAATGGATAGTCTGTTAAAAATGCTTTAATAGATCTTGGTGCTACTATAAATATCATGACTAAGGATACTATGAAAAAGTTAAATATAGAAGGATTGAGGGCTACCCCAACCATTCTACAACTTCTAGATAGTTCTACTATCACTCTCGATGGGATAACAGAAGACATAATCATAACCCTAGACTCTCTAGAATACCCTGTAGATTTCATGATCCTATCTCCAAGAGTTAATTTATTTGGTTACCCTATCATTTTAGGATGACCATGGTTAGCTACAACTAATGCAAATATAAGTTGTAGGTTAGGAAGTATGACCATATCCAATGGGAAAGCAACAAAGAAATTTGATCTATATCCTCCAGCACAACCACAACCAGATTTAAGTACATTTATATGGCCATATTTAGGGGATGGAGAAGAAAAATTAAACTCTATAGCACAACTTATGATGTTACATAGATAGTCTTTTCTGAAGCTATAGGAAGAGGATTTAGTAATTTAGAGTATTCTTAATAATACTTGTGTGGTAGAAAAAGATGCATCTAACAGTTCTTTTTTAGAATTAACTACATATGAGGAGTATAATGAGAGTTGTTTTCTAATCGAGGAGCCAAACATTATCCATCAGCTCTTACCATGTGAACTGGATACAACTCCAATCTCTAAAGCTACTATAGTTGATCTTACAACAACTATTGAGCTGTCAAAAGGTCATAATCTCCATGTCAATCCCAAATTGTCTTCTACACAAATGAAATAGTTAACATAGCTTCTTCAAAAACATGAAAAGGCTTTTGCATGGGACTATGGGGATATGAAAGGGTTGAGTCATACACTATGCACTAATAAAATATACATCAATGAAGGGTGTCTACCACTGTGTTAACCCCAAAGAAGGATTAATTTAGCCCTTAGAGAAATAGTTAAAACTAAATTGCAGAAATTGCTTGATGTTGGTTTTATATATCCTATATTTGATAGTAGATGGGTTTCACCTATAGTCATAGTGCCTAAAAAGGGAGGAAAAATGGCAGATTTTTGTAGATAACAGAGAATTGAATAAAGCAACCTAAACGGATCACTTTCCTTTACCATTCATTGATCAAGTTCTAGACACTATGGCTGGTAAGAAATATTTTTCTTTTCTAGATGGGTACAGTGGTTATAATCAAATAAGCATAGCTCCTAAATATCAAGATAAAACCACATTTACATGTCCATGGGATACTTTTTCATATTTTGTCTTGCCATTGGCCTTTTTAATGCCCCTACAACATTTCAATGAGCTGTGATCAACATTTTTGTTGATATATCGCATGATTGCATGAAAATATACATGGATGATTTCACAACATTTGGAATCACCTTTGAAGAAGCCTTGATGAATCTTGAAAAGGTTATTTTCTAATGCAAAGAACATAATCTATCACTCAACAGCGAGAAATGTTTCATGCTCATATAGGAAGTAGTGGTGCTTGATCATTTTATATCTGTTGCAAGAAATACAAATTGATCTGGCTAAGATAGTGGTAATTCTAACACTGCCCATGCCTACAAAATGAAAAGATGTAAGATCATTTTTAGGTCATGCTAGATATTATATATGTTTCACAAAAGATTTCAATACAATAGCTAGTCCTCTATATACATTGTTGACTAAGGAAGTTGAATTCATTTGGACACCTGAATGTAATGAAGCCTTCCTATAGCTTAAGAAACTCCTCACTACAACACCAATTTTAAAGGGACTTGATTGGTCAATTCCATTTCATATCCATACCAATGCATTAGATTATGTTGTAGGAGTTGTATTAGGACAAAAGCCTACTTATCATGAAAATGCCATTTACTATATTAGTAAAAGCCTTCATGGACCTAAACTGACTTACACGTTAACTAAAAAAGAACTTTTAGCTATAGTCTATGCATTGAAAAAATTCAGACATTATGTAACTGGACATCCTATTTTTGTTCATATTGATCACTCAGCTATAAGGTACTTAATGAACAAACCAGCTACAACTGGTAGATTGGCAAGATGGCTCTTGTTGTTATAGGAGTTTGATATTACCATTATTGATAAGCCAGGAAAATCCAACATAGTTGTTGATTAATTGTCTAGATTGACCATTACTAATGAAGATCCAACTCCAATTGAAGATGTCTTTCCAGATGAATGCTTGTTCTATATAGCAACTCATACACCATGGTATGTAGACATAGCTAATTATCTTGCTACAAATAGAATGGCCCAATATTTCTCTCATAAAGAAAGGAGGAAGCTAACAAAGAATAGTTTTCATTATTCCTAGATAGATAACAATCTCTTCTATGTTGTACCAGATCAAGTTATGAGGAGATGTGTCAGGGAAGATGAGATATATGATGTACTACATGCTTGTCATGATAAACCATGTGGAGGCCATTTTGCAAGAAAAAGAATATCATTGAAAGTACTTACAACTGGATATTATTGTCCAACCTTACATAAGGATGCATTGATTTATACAACCAATTGTGAAAAATGCTAGAGGATGGGTCGACTGACCAAAATTGATGAAATGCCACTCAATCCACAGATTGTAGTAACACCTTTTGACAAGTGGGGTATGGACTACATAGATCCAATTGACCCACCACCAAGTGGAAAATCCTACATCTTAGTATGTATAGATTATGTAACCAAATGGGTGGAAGTTAGAGAAATGAAAAATGCAAGAGATGAGAAAGTAATCAAATTCCTATATGAAGAAATATTCACCCATTATGGAGTCCCCAAAGAACTTGTTACACATCAAGGAGCCCAATTCACATCAAACCTAATCATTAAGGTAATGAAAGAATACAACATAAGGCACCATAATCTAGTCCCTATCACCCTCAATAAAATGGGCAAGTAGAGGTCACTAATGGAGAAATTGAAGCCATTCTGACTAAGATAGTGCACATATAAAAGAAGGATTGGGCGAGCAGATTAACTGAAGTTGTTTGGGCATACAGAACCACATGGAAGACAACAACTAGATTCACTCCATTTGACTTGTCTATGGTAAATTAGCCATGTTTCCCATTGAATTTGAGCATAAAACACTATGCATTGCTTTAGAGTTGAACATTAGTCTTTTTGCAGCACAAGAAGAGAGACTTCTCCATTTGAACTCACTAGATGAAATAAGAAAGACAACTTTGGAAAGAATAGAACTTATTCAAAACAAATGAAAGAAATGACATGATGCACATATCCATAATAAACAATTCAAAGTAGGAGATTGGGCTCTCCTATATGATTCTTGCTTCAAAGAGAATCTAGGGAAGTTGCAAACTCGATGGTTAGGACCTTATGAAATTTAGTATGTATTCAACAATGGAGCAATGAAACTAACAACAATTGATCCTATCCAGTTCAAGTTACTTGTAAATGGCCATAGCTTGCACCTCTATCATAAACCATAGACCAAAGATGAGTTCCTACAGCAGTTACAACCAACCAATTTACTAGCTCCTATGAACATAGTTCCTGCAGCAAAGAGTGAAAACCTTCTTCCTGCAGCCATTCCATGACAAACTTTCATGAAACCCTCATTTAATATGAGGTCCATTATTTCATTCACTTTTCTCTTTCTTCATATCAATCCATCTCATTTCTCTATCTACCATCCACTCACACTTAACGTCACCTACGAATTCTATTTTGATTATTTTCAATAAATTATACTGTCAGCACATTTTCTGCAATCATCAGACTTCACCACCTCATCAATCTACATGTGATGTATACTCTCAAATTTTTAGGTATAACAATTTATTCACTCTTTATTCATTTTTAGTATATAGGTTTTGATATTTATATCTAATACTAAATTATATGTATCATATAAGTCTTTAGCTAGTTTCTCATTCCTATACCAAAATTTTTTAAGTTTGGACACTTGTCAAATTTTAGTGGGCAGCTGAGAAAGTGTATTAATTTCCAAATGTCATCTCCACATTATCCTAAGTCATGTCCATGTTATAGGCTGTACTTTGGTGGTAGTCTGATATTTTTCATTAATTTTTAAAATCAATTTGTATCTGTCGTACCTTTTCATTGCGATTTTGGGGAAGATCACCTATCTTTGGTATGATTGAAAGGACTAAGAGTTATTACAAAAACACATTCAGTTAAACTTTTATGTCCTTCATAATTAATGCATCATTATTTTACATGTTGAATAGAATGGAGTCTTGTTAAGAGAAGTGGTAATGAAAATTTTCATAAAGATCAGTTCAAAATTCAAAGAAAAGGGAATTTACAGAGGTGAAAAGTGGAAAAACTTATCAGAATGGTGAGAGTAGAGGAAATCAAAGCTAGACATTTTGAGATGGGAGAGAAGTTAAAGAGGTATGAGCCAGTCATTCATAATATTTTACTCATGGACATTGAAGCAGTCTGGCAATTTCATGCTTATGGATGGCTTGGCTATTTCTTCTAATTAATTGTATACAATGAAGAAGTGGAAATAGAATTTATGACTACATTTGACGAAGGGGAAGCCATAGTATGGGGACTAAGAGTGATTTCTATTGAGGAGAGGATTAAAAAAGTCACAAGACTACCAGTAGTTGGGGAGCATTATCCAAATAAACATGATGCTAGGTCCTCACGGGCATAGTTCACTCAGCCAGGTGACCGTCAACTAGACATTACAAAGCAAGGGTGTAAAAGACTTTCTCTTCTAGCTCCATACCCAGAATTGGCAACCCACATTATTAGGTATTTGACCTATGAAGGCAGGTTCTCAAACTTGCATGCTCATCATTTTAAATTAATCAGTTGTAAGACATAACATGCAAGTTAATGTCCCCAATTTCCTTTATAACATGTTGTGTATTAGTGCTAAAGAAACTCAAAAAGGAAAGGAAAATTATGTTTCCCATCATGCCCTCATTAAACTTCTAGTTGAAAGATCTCTTAGGGATTCTTCCCCTATATCATGGTCAAAATTTGTTGAATTCAAGACCTTACAACCACAAGCCAACCCTGTTCCTCAAAATTTAGGAAATGAGGAAGAAATCACAGAGCTAAGTCAAAATCTGGTTGAAATGGAAAAAAAACCCTCTCCTGATAAGCCCGTTGAACCTATTTTAGAGGATGTTATATTGAGTTCTTCCATAGATAAGGGCAAGCGTAAGATTGGTAAAGAAAGCCCTAATCTTAAAAAGGAAGCCGAAAACCCCTCTGTTAAAGTAACAAAAAGAAAAAGGTGTGTTCCTCCAACAACCATTCTTGTAGCATCTACTCTATTAATTCCTAAACCAAAGCGAACCTGCAAAATGGTCAAAGCTAAAGAGATTCCTGTGCATAGAAGCCCTCGTATGCAAGGTCGAACATCCCCAGTTTTCACTAAAAATCCAAATGCCCCAATTTCAAAGTCTCATACAGAATCAGTAGTTGAAAATATCCCAGATTATTCTCTTGTGCAATTAGAACACCAAATTGTGAAAACACATGAAAATGAACCTGTTAAAGAGATACCACGAGAGAATTAGGAAATGTGTAAATCAAACCCTACTACTATTCCAGAAAAATCCCCTAGCAATGATCAACCTACCATGCTATCAGTCCCTAAATATTCCACTGTTTCTCTTATACCCTATAAATCTTCCTGGTAGACTCAATATTTCTAGCAACTTGCCAAAGAACAAAAGATGAAATCTAAGGCTCAAGAATTTCTGTCATCTACAATTCAGTTGATATTGTTTTCTATATACAATCATTTTATTTTTCAAAAGGCCTTGCGGAGGCAATAAAGAAACCAAATGTAGAAGGCAATATTTGATAGAGATGAGGAAATTGAATCATTGAAGAAACAACTTGAAAAATAGAAACAACAGATGAATAAAGCTTTAAATCTAAGTGATTAGGTAATGGCCTGTAGACCACCCCTAAGGGTGTAAGCTATTTGTTTGAAGGAACAGTTTCTATTATTTCATTTGATGATGACAATGAGAGATATTGATTGTGAATTTAAAAATGCTCGAGGTTTTTATAATGTGTATTAGACTTTACCTTCATGGAAAAAGAATTTGTTGTGTGAGCTCTGTTTGCATGATTTCATAATTCCACATTAGACAGAGTGGACTCCTCTACTTTACATAGGGGATGTTTACCTAAGAGCTCTAATGTCCTGGATGCACAATGAAACAAATTATGATAGGAAATTGGATACTTATAGAGATCTTGAACAGTCTAAACCATTACTACTCTAGGTTGAATCCCATAAGCCTTATGACCTTTTGAGAGATTGGCTCAGATTAACTTGTGGGAGACCAAAACCAGAAATCAAAGAGAAAGTGTTTGAAGAAAGGGAAAAAATTTACAAAGAATACCAAACACTTCCAAATTTCACATAGCAAAGATCATTGCAAGGCTTAGAAATTGATGGAGTCTATTTCCAGAACCTTTCAAAAAGGTTGAACCACACATCCCTATTAATTTTGAGGTAGTAGTTAATAGAGTGGCTAAATATATGCAATTGGGATGACAAATCAAAAAAGAGCTATGGATGTCACTAACTTTTCAGCCTCCTACCCTTCTCTAGCCTTTATATGAAAATAATGCTACCAGATTAGACCCATTGGTTGAAGAACACTTGGGTGAGAATTGGAGATGAACTAGAGGATATTTCTACACCTTCAGAAGTGGGAAATAGGGGAAGACTATAGTGGGATATTTCAGAGCCATGGCAAAGAATTACAATGCTTGAGGACAAGCATTTGCATAGTGAGGGGCAGATGATGAGGCATATTAATGCCTCAAATTTGATAGATTTTTTATATAGTTTGAACTTATGTCGGGTATGGATGGAATCTATTAAACTTATGGATAGTGGATATGACATACCTTGCTTAATATTATACAATACGTGCAATATTTCATACAAATATTTTAAGCTATGTTCTAATATTTGAATAAGAGTAGAAATGTTGTTGTGCATATGTGTTCTGAATGTTTCTAATTTTTAGGAAATAGAGAAGTGGCACAAAGAGTGGTAATTATCGTATTAAAGGAGGAAGTAATGAAGACCTTTCATGGAAAAAGAAGTGCAAATCAATTTTGAATGGTAAGTCGTGTCTGCAAGAAGAGTAATTGTTCTAGAAAAACTAGGAAGACCCAACTTGCTATATTTCTCGTGAGTTGCTATTCTATTGCTTAATCAATGTTTTATGTCATGGTTGACATTCTGCTTTCTTTTCTGGTGATGTTTGTTCATAGCTTTTATGTTATGTTTGTAATAAGTATCCAATCCTCTCTCTCTCTCTCTCTCTCTCTCTCTCTCTCTCTCTCTCTCTCTATATATATATATATATATATATATATATATATATATATATATATATAGAGAGAGAGAGAGAGAGAGAGAGATGTATATATATATATATATATATAATGAAGAAGGGATTGTATGGAGGGGGGATGAAAAACTTAATGAAACAATACTAGTTTAAGATTTAGAAGTTACTTTTTTTTGTTCTTCATGAACTATATAGTCATGTAATCGAAGAAGAATTCTAATGAGAGAGTGATTTTGGAATACCTGTTGTGTTCTTAGTTAGTTAAAGCCAACCAAGGGGGCCCACTTGGGAGGTGGAATAGATTTAGCTAGAGTAGATTCATTTCTTGCAATCTCCTATTTTAAGATAGATTTATTGTATTGGTCCTATAGCATAGTTACTGTGAAAGTTCCCGCAACACTTGTGGAAAATGATCATGGTGGATGTTTGAATTGTTAACTAGTTTAGAATTCCTTTTTAAAAGGTTTTATAGTTATTTGTTGTTAGTCTAAGTGTGTTTATTGTTTTGTATCTGTAATATAGATCCCTTTCATGCATTTTACTTTCCTATAGCATAGGTGTTGAGAATCTTTAAGGAACATAGTGCACATATCGTGCTGACCCATTTTAAGTCCTACATCCCTAAGTTGACAAGTCATGTGTATTTTTCATGATGGAATAGATAGTTCTCAAAAATGGACATAGTACCCTTGAGAGAGGAATAATGGTGTGATTATCTTGATCTATCATGGAACTGTGCAATTGAGTTGCATTTATCTTGGCAGAAATAGTCAATAGAATAATTTGTTAAGGTAAGCATACTTTAGTTAACTCCACATAGGGTCATGACCCTATGTAGCCCCTTGGCCACATAGATTAGTGTCTGTATGAGGAATTGACTCTAGGTCCATATAAATATATAGAGGATGGTGTTTTTTAGGAAATGATATCAATCACAAAGGAAACATCTAATTATCTACATTAGCAATCATCTACTTCAGAGTTATAACACAGTCATCATATATATAAGTATAATCTAAAGCATCATTCTATCATATCATAATTATTAATAAGTGATATCAGAACTCATAGATATATCTCTATCACAAGATCATATTTACATTTACACACAAGGCTCAGTCTTCCCCTCCTTTCCCTAGAACATAGAGAAGACTCATGACACTTTGATGTGAAAATTAAAATAAGTAGTCATCACCTAATTCACTCAAATCTCTTAACCTTGATCCACTACTATCATTTTTGATATATGAACTTTGATCTGTGTGCAATCGGTTCAATATCTTCGTGAATTTCTGCTAACATGATCCATCGATCCATCCATAATCAACTTGCATACAACCTTTCATAGATTGTCCATCACATTCTCTATTCCAACAAGTCTTTTCACTATGAATCTTCATCCCACAAATCCTGAAAGGGTGAAGATCCCAACATTTATCTGCTAGATGCAATTTCCTATGACAATGGGAATATGAAATCCATTCCTTACTCTAAATTGATTTTTTTGAACTAACAACACTAGCTACATCAGATTTCTTCCTTTGACCAAATCCTAGGCATTCAAACTCTAGCCTCCAAGTGGGATGGATGGGATCCCTCATGCCTTGCCCATGCTTTCCTAATTCGCTTCCTTTAGAGCCCATTTTTTGCATAATCTTCAAGCCAATATTATTCTTAAAACAATACTTAGTGTCATCATGACAAAAATCATTCATATCTTCAAATGGTTGCTTACCTTCTTCTTTATGTGACTGAACACGAGAAGCTTTGTCTATATAATCTATTTACTGAATACATATGGATTACTCGTACCATGTACAACATCACAAATTGAAGGCTTCAACTTCAAGATCTCATTATATTTTTCCAAAATATTTTATTTCTTACTCAACTCTTCTTTCTCCTTCTTCACTTCATCAAACAACTTTAAATTGTCCTTCGATTCGACATTTTCCATTTTAACTTTTTCCAATTCTTTTGTAATATTTCCAATTAGACATAAATATTCATATCTTTGCTTCCCAAACATTTTAAAATCCTTGAATAGATCTAAATTACACTTCTCTAACTTTATCAATTCATTTTTCATCGAATCCTTCTTACAAATTAAAATTTGATTACTTTTTCTTTCCTTTCTTCTGGCTTTCCCATTGAAATTAATAGAAAATTTTACACAAACAAATTACCTATGTTGTTAGACATTTTTCTTGGAATCCACAAAATACATCTCCCTTATCATATTCTCTTCATATTTTCACTATAGCAATCTTTCACATAGATAATTATAGATATACAATCTTTGTAGTTCTACTATCTCTTATGTTGCTACAAACTTTCATTCTCCAAGCTTTCCCATCATCGAGCAATCATGTCTAGATCTTTCCTTATAGCTCTAATACAAAATTTAGAATCTAAAAACATGTAGCAACAATCTAAAAAAAAGGGACAAATATAGAGTAGCACATAACCCACAAATTGTACACACAAACAATGAATTTTTTGTTTATTTCCTTCAAATACAAAATGTCTCTCTTATAAGGACTTATACAATGGTTGTCACACTTTTTATTGTGCAGCATATTAAAACAATACAATACTAATCTTTTATAGAGTTTAGTCTTCTTAGAGTCCTTGATGCATTAAGTTTAATAAACTCATTAAATAAAAATTAACTCTTTTTATCATATAGAAAATTGCAACAATCTAGCAATTAATCCATATCCTCACTATGCAAAACAAGTCAATGATGCATGTAAACCTATGAAGAACTCCAATGAAAACTTCATGCAGTCTGAAATACTATTAAACCATAGTTTAGTAAAGGAATGGAGTCAATCGGGTTGGAGTTGAAAAAATCCAATGAGGACAGTAGAACTGTGACTCAAACATCAATTATCTCAACAAAAAGGACATAATATTTATCCACTAGTACAGTCCAAAAAAAGAATTAACAAAAACATAAATATAAAAAAGAGGTAAATTTGGCATTTTTAATTTCTTCCCATTCTACGACAAGATTTCTAAGGTAGTCACTCTGGTCCTTGAGCTCAACTCCTAATTCTTCTTCCTACTTCTCATCAATATTTGTCCCCAATCTCTTCAATTTTTAAGCTGATAGGCTTCACTCTTTGAGCATCATTGATCGGATTGTCTGGATTTCTCGGTAGTCTTACGCCGGTTAAAAACAAAACCGACAATGCATAAAATGGTAAGGTTGCTAAAAAATTGATTGTGGGATCTCTAAGGGCAATGGACACATAGCCATGAGACAAGTGAACAACGCCGAAAACTGCTTGCGCTTGGTGTTGCTGTTGGGATTATGGTGTTTGTCAGAGCTGTAAACCCACATATCATGGATGCCATCAACGAACCTATAACATCTTGAGAGTTTCTTATCATGTGGCTTTTGTATCTCAATATTTGCATTTGTTAACGTCTGTTGAGTAAAACTATTAGTTGGTGACCTAATGGCACTTCCTATCCAAACCAAAACCCCACAGAAGAGAGCAAACAATGTGGCGATTGAGAAATTTGAAGAATTGCAAGGAAAAAGTGCATCTAAAATATCCAATCCTTTGTTTATTAAGAAATCTTAATAAAGTATTCATTTTATTAAAAATTGTACATCATTGAATTTTAATTATTGAATTCTGTGTACAATAGGTAACTTTAAACAATAAAAAAAATGAGGATATTGTCACCCAGTGATAAAATGTGGTAATTGATTTTTCTCACACAATATTTTTTTTTAATATGTTTAAATAATAAATAAAATAAATCGATGATAACTAGAATAATAATGACATTTATTAATAAAAGTAAATATTAAATCTATATATTAAGTTAAAAAATCAATATTGAAGTATAGGTTTATAAAACAGGAAATGAGGGATTATCTTCCTCGTAGTCAATGGCAGGAAAGATTGTTAATTTGCAGGAGATTATGCAGGATCATTACATCACTGCAGACAACTTTACATATGAGAAATAGGCCATCCATGGATGGTTTGATTGACATTAAAATCTCAACACCTCCTCTACCTACCAAAATTAAAAAGCACATTCATTCTATGCGCCAGCTTGCTCAGATACTGTACATACAGACTTCATTCCTTATTCTATTAAAATTTCCAACTTCATTCTAATTGAGATTTATTTCTCCTAATAACACTTCACTCAGATTGTTTGTCCTTTTAGGTAGTCTTACGACAATAAATAGGAATGTGGTGTTGGTAAATATGGAAATCTGGTATGTCCAAATCATCATCTACAGTCTTACATTATGAAATGAGCCCCAAGGAGATCCACGCTAGCAGCCTTGTAGAGGAGAAGGGTGACTTGGTAGCACCTCTCTTTCTTCTAATGTATCTTCTAAAGCATCTGAATACCAATTATTACACCGAAATAATGCTACACCTTGGAAATTGCCTCAAGTAAGTATGAATCCTATTGCATTCTCTTAACTGTTTACAATAGAGTGGTAGAATCCAATAGTGTTGTACCTTGGAAATTATGTGGATTAATAGTGAAGGAAAAGCTAAATAAATAACATTGGTGTAGATGCTTGGAAACTTCCCCAACTCTTACACATCATTTATGCTTTTAAAGATTGCAGCTCATGAAATCTTGGTTCTTACGAGCTATTGATCTAAGTGAAAAATAATAATCTTTTTTAGAACCATTCTCTACAGATGAGACTCATAGATTTCCATCTACTTTTGAACATTAAAATATTCCTTCAAAACAAGAAATCTCAAAATAAATAATCAGCAATTATTAAAATTGAAAATTTTCACATTCTTTTCCTGCTTTCCTTTGAATTGCAAACAAAGATCTGGAGTTGTCTTTCAGTGAGTACCCAACAGTTGTTAAGAATTTTCTCTCTTAACAAATCACAAATTCAAATCTTACCCAAAAACATAGTATACTTACATTAAACAGAGTTTAATGTTAAGGCATAAGACTATATTTAGGATTATTTCTAAGGAGAGGTTTTTAATTATGGATATCATTATAATTAGGGTTCAGTTTTGGTTTAGCTTTATCATTACATTTTTGATAAGATATCTATATATATTTGTTAAATTAGTTTATATAGCAGAACTTTTATTCATTATTTTTAATAATATCAACTTCAGTAAAAAATTAATTAATTAATTCTTTATTTTAAATTATAAAGATTTAGATTTTTATATTAAAATAATATTGAAAATAAACTTGAGAATGTTTAAAGTTTCCAAAACCTAATCGAGTTTAACAAAACTAAAAAATTATTCAAAATCTGGTCAGGTTGTAAAGAACTAATACATCTCTTGAAGGGTTGTCAATTTGGCCATTTCCAACGCTAAAATTGTCAAAGGAAAAAGATGAAATGGGATACGCATCCCAATGAGAATAGTAAAAGAGGCCACATGGAGAAACACAAGTTCAAAGGCATCAGGTACATCAACATGGCACCATTTCACAAGATGGCACATGCATGAAAACACGATTGTCACTACAATAATGGAAGTGACAATATATATATATATATATATATATATATATATATATATATATGTCCCAATGCATATTCCCCCACCACTTTTCCCTAGTTCCATTATGAGAAACACATTGTTAGCAAGTCTACTTTGTCCACCCAACCACATTTGCTACACCAATAAGTGCCACTTTCTTCTTACTAAATCTATTGCATTCCAATTCTCTTCATTTCTAGATATATCATGTTTTTCTTGCTAATTAGTTGTTTTAAGTTGGAAGTGCTCGACATGTGGATTGTTTGTGACTGTTCTTTTCTTGGTTTAGGGTTTAGGTGGTATAAATGTATATCGATTTTTTCCTCTAGCCATGAACATAGTGAGAGTTTGAAATAAAATTGTTTTGGAAGGTTCCATATTTTAGTTTTTGAGTGAATTTTGTAATGTCATGAATTCTATTTCTAATGTTTAACTAGTTTTTGGTGAGTTTTCATTGTGTTCAAAATTGGCCATATAAAAGGAGAAGAATCATTTCCTACAATTATTTGAATGACATTCTTCTGATATCAATTAAGCATTGATTTATGTTCAAACTGGATAGTGTTTTTTGGGGAAGTTTAAGACAATCAACCCTTATAGAATATTGCCATTTTCAAACCATGATTCCAAGCATTGAGTATGCAGTGAACTATTGAAGATTGGAGGATTTTTTTATAGCACTCCATGTCTATTGAAGAATTCATAGTACAATTTCAATTACTTAAAACAAATCTATACTTTGTAATTAGTTTAGAAGTTTTGGTTTGTAATCATTTTATCTTCTTAGTAAAGTCGAATCATGTCAATATATTGTAGACATGCAATTGTATTCTCCTCACAATATGTCAAGGACATGTAAGTGGTTTCTATATATAGAAGACATGTTAGTGTTGGATTCTCACATCTTACAAAAGATGTATTACCTTTGCCTTTGGCTATCCCATCATTTCTGATTGTAACTATTTGTCTCCTACACCTTGAGAGGTATTGTCTCATGTGTATGTTCATAAAATTGAATTTATTGAATTTTTATTATTAGGATTGCATTTAAATGGATTCTACAATTTCTTGTCTTCATATTTTCTAGGATCACACATAAATACATTCAATAATTTAGGCAACGATTGAGACCATTACAAAATAATTGAACATAGTATTATTCACTTTTGAAATAAGATACTTAAGACTTATATGTAAGATTGAATTATACATTTTAGTATCTATTTGAATTATATGTTAAAGAAATATTTAACCAAAACTACCTCTTTCTCTGTCAAACATGTCTATCAAAGAAGAAGACAAACAATCTCAATTAAGCATCATTTTTGATGAAGTAGAAAGTAAGGAGAAGAGCCAAGTAGATTTAAAGGCTCAACATAATGGATTACAGATAAGGGTGGTGCAAATGCTACTAGATGGAGATTATTTTTTTAGAGCCCTAGCAGATCAACTTGAAGGTGACCAAGAGCAACACTCAAAGTATCATAATATGGTACTGGAGTACATTATGGAGAATCGTTCATACTTTGAGCCTTTCTTTTTCAGAAAGATGACATGAATTTTGAAGAATACTATGAAAAAATGGTAGAAGATGGAACTTGGATATACCATTGTGAGATTTATGCAGCCTCCATGGTAACTCAAACTACCATTCATGTGCACTATTTGAAGGGCCAAGAATCTCAAATCTACAATATTCATAGCTCAGAAACATCCACACTGCATCTCTTATATCATGATGGAAACCACTACAATAGTTTGTACTTATTGATAACAATGCCACTTCTCATGTAGCACCCATGCCTTTGGAGGAGGATAAGCCATGTACATGCCATAATGACCAAGATCCTATCAAGTTCATGATAGATGAAAAAGGGTGCAAAGATACCAACAAAAGTTGCATAGAAGATAAATTATTGAAAAGAAAGGACAAATGTCGATGAAAGAAAGGTTTAATAGGGTGTATTCCATGGTTTCAAAGGAAGAAAAAATAATAAAGATTTTAAAAGTATCTTTATAATGTTCTACTATGTATAAAAAATCTTATTAGAAAAAATTTTGTGACATTAGATAATAACGTAGATGGAATTATGGACATAAATGAATGGGAAGCTTTCTCTCAAATGGGCCCAACAAATATTGTATCACTAAATGACCTTGATATGCTCGGAAGACATGAATTTGATAGAAACTATCAATGGGACCATAGTACAGTCGCACAAGATTTACATGAAATTGCTACACATTTCATACATTTAAAAAAAAAAAATGGGTGTAGTGAACCTACATCAACAATAACCAAGCATGATATGTCAATGTTATCACCAGTACAAAGACTAGAACTCAAAATTATTAAGGAGCATAAAAAATGTCGATCTAATAAACCATTGCACATTATTGTATAGGGCACTGCAGGTATAGGGAAATCATACACAATTTCATGTATAAGAGAGGTTTTGACCAGCTCTACATCACAAAGTAAGAGTGAATTACTCACACTAGCACCAACATGAGTGGCTGCATTTAATATACATGCTTCGATAATACATGCAAGGCTAAAAATACCTATTAAAGAGATGCAACCATTACAGAACCAATCATTAACCACATTCCAGGAAGAAATAAAATATATTAAATATATCCTTATAGATGAAATGAGCTCCATAGGACTAAAGTTGCTTCTCAAAGTTGATAGCAAACTACGTGAAGCCTTCCCCCGTCGACAACATGAATATTTTGGGGGTGTTTCAATGATACTATTTGGTGACTTAGCTCAATTACCACCTATAATGGATAAACCTATTTATACATCACATTCTACTACTAAATTATTGTGGGATCAATTCACAATAGTCATCACTTTGCACACACTTTTTTGACAAGTAGGAGATGACAACATCCAAGAACAATTTCATCAAATGTTACATAATATTCGAGATGAAAATCCAATAGAGGATGATTGGAAGCTATTAATGACATATACAGACATACACTTGACATCATCTAAAAAAAACAACATTCAATAGTGCTACACATTTACTATTGAATTCTCTAGTTGCACTGAGTGCTACAGTGTATTGTCTAAGGAGTAACAATAATCTTGTGGATGAAGAACAACTTGAAAAACATGTGCTCCCTGTGTGCTAAAATGTTGTCACACTTCTATGAATCATTACATGTAAGAAAACTCAAGAATGAGCCCTCACAAATCGATCCATAGCTCTCTACTCATAGAGTGCAAGGGTTTGCAATGGAGGCCCTCAGTTTGGCCTATTTTTGTGCCCATGCAAGTACACCATGAGATGAGAGATTCAAAGAGGAAAAGCAAGAATGCTAGTCTCCATGATCTTCAAATATGCATGAAAATAAGATCTAATCTATGAAATCAAAATCTAATCTGTAAATGCAAGATCTAAGCTAAAAGCCCATGATGGGTGCAAGAGAGAAAAAGACAAGAAAATAGAAGTTCTCCACAAAAAGCTTTTGTATTCAAACTCCTTCAAAAATTGGTCTTCAAACCTGTAGCATAACGATAGCATAATCATGGGTGTCTAAAATGAGGAGAGGGCTCTCCCTTATAAAGGAAATTATGGAGGTGAGAGGCTTCTCACAACCAATATGGGATAATAGAACTTGATCCATGTGAGACAAAATTCCACCAATGAGAAAAGAGGAGTGGTTGAGGAGAAAGTGGAAAGATAAATCCCACTTAGATCACTTTTTTAAGTGTAGAAAAATTAAATAAAAAGAATTTATTTTATTTCCTTTTTTCATCAAAAGAGATATTTAAGTGGGATTTTTATTTAATTAAAAGGGAGCAAGTTCTTTTTAATTAAATAGAAGATATTTAATTAAATTAAAAGAGAGGTTTTTCTCTTAATTAATTAAATGTGGATGAACTATTTAATTAAAAGAGAGGTTTTCTTTTAATTAAATGGGGATTTTATTTTATTTAATTAAAAGAGAAGATTTTCTTTTAATTAAATAAGACTTGGAATAAAATGATCAATCTTAGAAATGAAATAAATTGAATTTGATCAAAGAAATTGATTTAATAAAATATTACAAACCATTGATTCAGAAAATTTGATAAATTGATTAATGGGGCCCATAGTCTAGGCGACCATTTTTGGGTGCATACACTCCCTTGTAAGGGACAATGCATCATGCTTACAACAAATATATGGATAGATACAAGATTGGTGAATGGAGCCCTTGGTGAGGTTGTTGAGATTATTTATGAGCTAGGTTGTAAACCACCAAGTCTTCCCTCGTATGTTACCGTGTGTTTCGATAATTATAGTGGGCCATCATGGGATGACCATGATTCAAAGACCATACCAATTGTTCCTATCACATTAGGAAGCCGGAGACAACTCCCACTCACCATGTCATAAGCTATCACCATACATAAATCACAATGGCTAACACTCTGCAAGGCAACAATTGAAATAAGCAAACTACAAAGACAAGGGATGACATTTATAGCTATGTCAAGAGTAAAAACCTTAACTAATCTTCATATTCAGCCCACTTTTACCTTGGAAAGGTATGTAAAAATGAGAAATAACCCTTACACAATTAAATAGAAGAAAGAGGAATCTCGCCTTGATCAACTAGAAGTAGAAACAAGATGTAACTATTTTGCATCCATGAAGAATAACTAAATAGATAAATTACCATCAACATAACCTTGTCGAGGTTAGTGAAAATTACCCTATAATCAAATACTGTAACATCAACTCATATATCAAACTATCAGCGTTATCCTTGCACCCTTCAAAGGTGCAAGTGCTAGTAATAATCCTCCTAATGATGGTGCAAATCACCACCTTTTTCATTATTTCCCTCTGTATGTTGTAGATGTCAAAGATAGTGACCACAAATTTGATATTAGAGATACACTTGTGGATGGTGCATCCCAACCCAAAGACTCTATTTTGAGGGCCTCATTTTCCCCATAAGATTTTCCTCTAGTTTCACCATCATGTCTTGATCTCCTCATTTCTCAAAGCTTCTTCTTCTTGCTATCTCAGAACATAGATATGTCCAAGTCTAATTCATTGTCTTCATCCCCAAGTCTATTTTGTATGATGTAATAAATGTGTTTGGTAATCTAGAGAGTTCTCAAACCTCTATAACTAGAAGCTTTATGTAATGTATTAACCAAGACAGCGAGACAATGAAATCAGTTTCTTCTGTGTATTTATCTGAATTTATCTCTCTTTGCCTCCAAATACAATTACAAATGACTCCAAACAAATTTGTATACCAAGTAGCTCAGCAAATATTTCCTTGCATTTATGGACCTACAACTAGCCAAAATGAGTTAAAATAACATGAGACATACATGATATGATTAATGATATTAGGGAAAAAAAGAATAAAGGCTTAAACTTCACCATTATTCATCAAGGGTTAATTTTCCATCTGCATCAGTTCCACTTATCTTTGTGTCCCCCCAGAGAGGTTGTAGTGGAAAACCCCCACCATAGTCTAATTTCCCCCCGAGCTCCAATACGGGGATGAAAATCCATACTCCTAGGCCATCTCCTAGCAAGGATACTAAGAAAAAGAAAAAACCTGACATAGCCCTAGAACAAAAGGGAAACAAGAAAATTAAAGTTGATAAGGTGGTTGAGGTTGTTGGAGAGGATTCTAGCGAGGATTTTGGGGAAAAAGCAAGAAGAAGGTCTGGTAGGTTAGCTCAGTCCCAGGCTAGGGTTACGCAAAAGTCCATCAAATACCCTGTTGAGGAAGTTGAAGAAGATAGCTCAGGCAATAACAGTGACAGAAGGGAGGAGGAAAATATTTCCAACTCCAAAAAGGATGAAGGTAATGAGGAGGGGGAAAAAAGTTTCAATTCTGCGAACATTTTGATGGATGATACTCAAACTCAAGTGTCGGACGGCAAAAAAAGGAATACTGAGACTACCCATGTTTCAGCCAGCTTCTCACTTAAACCTATTACTTTTTGTGATGAGATGAGCAAAAAGGATAATTCCCCAATTACCATTTCTTCCCTTGTTAAGGAAAATTTGAAGATTTCCTCTAACCCATGGGTGTTGCAGGATAAACCATAGGGACAGAAAATGAAGGAGGTTGCTGCTAAGAAGGTCAAGGAGCATAAAGAGGAGACTGAGGCGGTGGACGAGCATTACATGAACTTGGAGGAAAGGGTCAAAGCTTTAGAGGAGGGTTTTTTCACCTTCTCCAAGTTTGGACTTAAAGTTACTCATGTTGCTACAACTACCCTCCAATTGCTGGCATAGGAGAAGGAGGAAGCTGGCTTGGACATGGAGGACAACAAATTACTCTTCAAGTTTCTTGCCAATGACTGGGCCCAGATTCTACTTCATGCAAGGGAAAAAGGGAAAAAAGAAATCTAAGTCTTTTTTAGTTCTGTTCAATTATGGGGATCTAAGGATCCAAAGACTTTATATACTTTTTTGGCAGTTATGGTTTTGCTGGTAATTAGCTGTATTTAAGCTTTTATTAGGTATGGATGCCTTTGTGGACTATGTGGTTAGTAGCTAGGTTGTTTCCTTTCTAGTTCTAGCTTTTCGGTCTATGGTTTAAGTCTCTGCTTGGTGGTACTCCTGTTCTATTTGTTTGTTTTTGTTACTGGCTGGTAATGTGCTAGTTACCGGCCTTTTGACTATTAAGGGCCGACCCCCTTGTTTTTGGTCACTTTTAATTTCAAAAAAATGAGACATACACTTAATCATCTGCTTTTTTACAACGAGAATTTAATAACTTTCAACAGTAAAAATATGTATTACCGAGTGAAAAATTAAGAACCAATTTCAAAAGTTGGCCATATCCAATGAATTAATGATAAACTCATAATACTTACCCACTAAATCACATGACCAGTTTAATGAGGACATATTTGAAAATTTCACCATGTCAAATGGATAAATAATAGCATCGTATTACTGACACATTAAAACATGTTACCACTTTATAAAAAAGACTGTTCCATATATATTAAATATTAAATAATAGCATCATATTACTACCACATTAAAACATGTTACCACTATATAAAAATAAAAAAGACTCTTCCTATAGTTGACCACTTAAATGTTCCTAATATCTAGAGTTTAATTGAATACTTTCTCATAAATAAATCCGTTTCCTTTTCCTTCTTTATCTATTGTCAGTGAATGCTGAAATAAAATCAATAACAGTTCAAATTAATATTTCATTTGAAGAAAAAATAAAGAACAATATCTTGTTAATATCTCCAAAGAGAGCAGAGCAACTGACAAAGGTGACAAAGGCAATGCATTTAGAAAGGCAAGTAAAAAGTAAGATAAAGGAGTATATATGAACTCTCACATCCCATCTTACAAATTCTACTTTCACCTTGCAATACATTGCAAAAAGAACTCTTCAATTGAATACATTGCAATACCTAAACAGCATGGATGCTTTTTTTTGGGCTATCCCTCCAGTGTTTAAGTGCATATCAATCTCAAAGACAGTCAAAAAGGTATTACAGATAGAGGACAGTCATGGGTCATGAAACAATGGAAGCTACGGACACAAAACAAAAGAAAGTGAAAGCGTGTCGATTAGCTCCATCAATGAGCTACAAATTAGACACCAACATACCATGTAAGTGAGAACCAAAAAAAGATCAATCTAAAAAGGGCTAGTAATGGCTTTCCCTTGGGAGAAGACTATGATCATATACAAGTGAGATTGACAATCCCATTCTCAAGAGTGTTGAAAGGCAGCATGGAAAAATTATCAAGGAATGCAGTCTACAGGAAAAGGAGAAAAGATAGAGAACATAAATGACATGGGTCAAATGTGAAAAACCACCATGGTAAAAAGGCTAAAGGGGTGTGATAGAAAAGGCAATTCGTAAATCATTCAGTCATAAGTACAAGCTGAAGTTGAAAGGCAAAGATCAAGGACGAAGGACAGTCCAAGCATGATTAGGAATATAAGTGAGCCACAAAGACACTAGGGTATGTGCAGGATCATGGTCAACGAACCTATGTTCTTAAGTGGCAATAAAAAATAAGAAAATTAAGGCAATGTCAACTTGACGTGCAATTTTCAACTTGCTATTAACTTTATATCAAAAAGTTGAGAGAAAAGAATCTCTACGAAATTGAATCTAATTTCTAAACTACTATGACTTATCTCAAAAAAAAAAAAATTGATTGGTCAAAATTTTAAATTTTAATACAATATTACAAAAAATTTAAAACAAAAATAAAAAGTAGACATATGTCTGACCACCTTAATCAAAATCAAATGATAATATTTTTTTAATAATATTCTAAAGATAAGTAGTAGACTCGTGTCTAGATGTGACACTTATTTTTGGGTATTTTTATTCTAAATAAATAATTAATAATTAATTTTTGACTTTAACATTTTTGGAATAAAAAAACTCTCGTGTCTGACCACCTTAACTAATTCAAAACTCTACAAAATTCAATTTTTCATTTTTTTCCCTTATAGTAGAAGAAACATAGAATGTGATGGAACTTTTAGATTTAAAAAATGTTGTACTATTTGAAAGTTATAGTTGTTCTTTAAGTAGTGTGTCAGTGAGCTCTTTATATGTAACTCCATTAGAAAATAAGTAATAATTAATTATTAAACTCATAATTTGACAAACTTTACATTTATAGAAATATAAGAACATTCTTAAGAAACCCTTTTCATTTCACTAAATTTTGGTGAAAAAAAGTCATAAGCTATATGTTTGAAGTAAAAATCAAATAAAAACAGGCCACATTTTTAAGATGTTTTTAAAGTTGACTATATAAGTTTGGTATCAAAATATATAATAGACCTTATAAATATATTAATTGTTTTCATTTAGTATAAGGTAGGTGGGAAAAAGGTTGGAATAAATTTTGAAATGGTTTGAGATATTTTAGAACTAAAAATTTTCAGATTGCCACTTTTTGACACACAATGATCCTACACATACCCACTAATATCTCATATAAATGACCAAGAAAAGATCAATGAAAAGGGGCAGTTTTTGCTTCCAGTTAGAAAAAGATTGTGATCATTCACTATCAATAAGAACATGTTCTATTCCCGACAATATTTTTAAGGCAGCATTACAATACTATCCTCAAGAAATACAGTATAAAGGAAAGGGAGAAAAGATAAATAGAACGAATGACAAGGGACAAATTTGAAAAATGTTGCTAAAAGTATAGTAGGGAGTTATTCATTGTAGCCACCATAGTTAGAACAGCAATGTAAAAAATCAGTCACAAGTATGTGAGAATGTATGGTGTGTAAAGACAATGACATAAGAGATCTTTAGATGCTTATAAGATTTCCACATTTCATTGCTTTATGTCGATGAAAACACCTTTTGTTGCAACTTTAAAAATAAATGACTGTGATTGAGGTGAGTGATCAGAGATGTGTGGCATGTGCCGTAAACAGAGGTTAAATAAAAACAGCTCTGGCAGCCAATAACAGTTGCTGACAGAAGTGTGGTTACAGTTCACAAGGATTCATGTTGAATTACTCTACCTGATGTTTGTCGAGACGTCGTCTAATGGTGCGATACTTCTTTGGGTGGAAATGCAAATGCAAGACCGGGAAACTCAAGTTCACCTTGTTTGAATAGCAGAACAAATTAGTCCAGATGCATCTGAACCCACAATTGAAAGATCGCATATGGTACAAAGATTTTCACACATACTAGGAACAAACTGTGACGTGCAATATGGACATGACACACTTTTCTGCCCATGGTATATTGGAGTAAAGCTTGAAGCACAAACAACAAAAGGATTCCTGAAGTCATAGTTTAGCTGCTTTGCATCTTGTAAATTCCTCTCACATGCCTTAATTACTTGAGTAGCTTTTGTCGCATGGTTTGTTGGGGGGTCAGTTTCTAAAAGCTGGCATGCCATGTTTGCCGTTGTGCTATAATTCCTGCCCTTGTAGCAGATGCCCATTGCACTTAACAAAGCCAATCTTAAATGAACTGTCTGAAGTTTGCAATGTGTGAAATAAGCTGCAAGTTCCTGTTGCCTGAGAGCATCATCTTTGATCTATTTTCTCTTCACCTCCATTCGAAGACCAAGAACATACTCTTTGGCAATTCCAATCAAACTTCTTACATCATCGACTTCCTTTCTTATGTCCACCACAATGACTGGGACTGTGTGCAGAATGCTCAAAAATAGCTTCAATGCTTCATTGAACTTACCTTCTGTAGTTGCTCTATATGTTGCTCTTCATTTTTCCTCAAGTACAGAAAGATTGTATACCATGGCTGGGGGACCCTTAACATTTGGACTCCCACTATCACTCCAACCTCCCTCTACTGCTAATTGAACTACAGGTGTAGAAGCAAGGGCAGGAAGGAATACATGACTACCAATGTAAAGATCCAAAATTATAGGCTTCAATGGAGAAAAATTACTTATCCCAAGTTGACTATTCAGCAACCGCAAAGCTGTCTCAAAATCTCCTGCAGCTGCATGCTCACCAGCAAGAGATGATTTTTCGATCCAAATTTGACTGACCGACATACCATGTGTTGGGGTTACAAACAATGTATTATGAGTGATACCAACATCTTGAGGAAGTTCCAGCTCCTCCATATCCCATTCCCCATCTTCATCATCTCCAACTGTAATTTCTTTGTCATCTGTCTTCACGCCATTTTCCCTTTCAACATTTTCTATAGCAATGTCTTCACCCCAATCAGCATCATTCCCTTGGTCCTCTTCTTCACAAGCTGCAGCAGCAGAATTTTCCAAATTACCTTCAAAAATACCTTTGGCAACCCTAAGCAAAGGCCAATCACCGCCATTAAGAACGGGTAGAGGAGGCATCAGAAGTGACGATTTCTTTCTTGAAGGTAGAGTTGGAACATTGCCCCCCAAACTAGCTGCAAGAGTGTCAGCAATATCCCTAAGACCATGGACAGATGCAGTGACACAAGCAAGTTGTAGGTTACCAGATTCCTGCAAGATCTTGATCCGCTCTTTAATGTCACCCAAATATAGTGCATTGCGAAATTGGCCCATTACATCATTTTTTATCTCGGAAATCCTCATCATCTTTTCCAACTTCTCTAAATTACCAGTAATAAGATACAAAAAGGAAAGCCGTTCAAAACTCTGTGTCCTTTGATATGCATACTCTACCATACCAAGATTACCCTGCCGAAGTGCTTCAACTCCTAGCTTATGCCAGTGTGCCTTGTCATCAATATCTTTTGCAGAAGCAACAGCTATTTCAATGTTCCCACTCTCCACAGCCAAGTTGAATCGAGTTCTCTCATTTGTTACAAAGTGGAGAGCTGCCTCTGGAAATCCCTTCTTTTGCAGGTAAGCCATCATGGCCTGTCCACAGAACTGAGAATTCTTAATCATGACCATCAGCTCATAATATTTCTTTTTCATCAATGCCAGCTTGAAAGCACACTCGCGAGTATCTATCTCTATAACTCGGTTCTTACCGTCTCTATCTAGGCAGTAAAGAGAACTCCCAGAAACATGTGTTATATATACTAGGACATCAAGTGTTCTAATCATACCGCAATCTATATTGGATAAGCAATATTTTATGTGGCTCAAAGTTGAGTAACAAAATATGTCATTGTCATCCCAAACCCCACTCTTAACAGCTACAGTCTCACGCAATTTGCATCCATCTGACAAGGTCTTGGTTGCAATAAAGATTGCATGCCTGCTAAGTAACGCCACATTCTCCATATCATTTGACCAGACTACATACTTGACGTTTGGTGCACAAATTTCCCCCATGTTTTTTCTCTGTTGCAGATCAAGAAGAATCATTTTATCTTCTGATCTACAAAGTAGTTTGCCTGTCCCTGCAAAGAAAATTCTCTCTGCACTGAATGGAAGATCGTACTTTTTTGTCACCTCATTGTTTAAGTTCCTTATAATAACCTGATCATGGCTTTTGTCAAGAACAGCAAATCTGTTCCTTGCAACAAACACAGCAGAACCTCCTAGTCTGCTCTTTGCCTCTTGTACTGTATGACTATCCCTGGGCACAACATGAAGTTCATAAGCACCACCATCATCAACATCTGATCTTATTAAAACAGCATTCTCTGTACGACTGTATGACAAAGATATCGGCCCTTGATTCTGGCCACTTGAAACTGGCTCACAGATTGGTATTAATGGATTATCTATTTCAGTTGCAAAATCAAAAGTGCGCAGAAAACGATCCTTGATATATAGTAGCTGATAAAAATAAGAGATCTAATATACTAGGCAATGAAAATCAGAAAGAAACACTGAACTAAGAACATATTTTATTCATAAAACTGATTGATGACAAATGTATCCAATTGCCTCTATATATAGAGGGCCTACACTATGAGTGCATTAACAAAAGATGTTTCTAGAGGATGATGTGGATAACTGCAATGCTGTATGACCTAGTTTAAGGGGAATGTTCTTATCTATTACCAACAAAATATGCGACACACCTGTAGTTTAGTTATAACAGCCTAGTGACGTGGTTTTGGAAGCGTGGATTTGACTGTTTCTAACAGTAGCAAGCCTCCAGAGACAACATGGGTAGGTCTCTCCCTCCTTAATTTGAAGACCATTAACCCACTGTCATGCCCAGCTGCCAGAAGAATCGCTTCTGGATGTGCAGCAAGACTAAAGAAACGATCGTTCTCTCTATAATAAGTTTGGAGACATGTACGCTTTGACAAGTCCCACACTCGGATATTTTTGTCTAGAGAACTTGAAACTATAATGTCTTGGCATGCATGGAAAACCACAGAAGATGCACACTCGCTATGTCCTCTTAAAGTGCCATCAGGAATTTCATCTGATTTACAAGAGAAGAAACAATTTCATACCCGAGGATCATTTTTCTGTGTACTACTAAGAAAAAACTAATCGACTGAGGATAGAAGGAAAGAGAGCATACCTGTCAAACACCATAGATTGACATAGCCATTCTCTGAAGCAAAAACAATTAATGGTAAGCTTGGGTGAACTAAGGCCCAGCATTTGCCACAATCATGTTCCCTGAACATAAGAATGAGGTTACCTTCACCAGCTCTTCTGCAAAGGTCGGAAATCCCCTGGTTGAAGTCATTGTCACAAATTATTCTTTTAGCTACAGGAGTCAAATCCCATACACAAACAGTTCCATCCATTGACGTAGAAACAAGCATTAGGTCCTCCTTGGGATGAAAAAAGGCAGACGTCACAGAATACTTATGACCATAACGGACAGCTGCGCAACCTTTCAGTTCCCAATTCCAGATCCTTATAGTACGATCGTCACTTGCAGTAGCAATCCACTTGTACTTATCATGGAAATCAACTGTGTTAATTCTTTGAGTGTGCCCTACGAATGCAAAAAGGCATCGCCTCAAGTTGTAGTCCCAGAGCTTTAGCTTGCAATCATCACCTGAGAGCAATCAGTTTTGTCAGGCTCCTCTTGATTTTAGGTTTACACGATCTTTCAATAAAGATATCACATTGCTTACCTCCAGACACAAATAATGGCTCAGATATCTGGAAGCTTACTCCTTGAACAGGCCCATCATGACCATCAAAGCTGTCTATCAGAGCTCCCATCCGATAGTCCCATAACTGAATTACTCCGTTACAAAGACAGGCCAGGATCCATGTCGTTTTGGGATGAAAGCTTAAACACAGTACCTTATCGCTCTTGGTTTCAAAGTTGATCAACATTTTGCAATTACACCGATCTGTTCAAATGAAACAGAACCATGGACGAATATGACTGCCAACTTTCAGGGTTCCTTAATACAAACACCATTAAACAATCTAAAGAATTTAACATAAGATCAGCACATAAATGCTGAGAAGCTTTATCATAAAAAATCACTATATAAAACCCCTAGATCTGTACGAAACACAGTGTTGGTGTCGAAGAAGTACCGTTCCATATTGACAGATCACATATATTAAACAATATTCATACTATGAATATCCATTTAGTTGGTGCCTAAAGCTATTCGAAACAGAGTGTTGGAAAACAAATACCATTGCATATTGACATATCACATAAAAGAAGAAAGGATACTGTGATTTCCATTGTGTTGCAGCAAGAAATACCATTTCAAATTAACAGATCAGAAATAAAAAACAGCATGAATTCCATCAGTCGCAGTTTAAGGAACCGGACCTGATAGCGCAATGATGTGACGCTAGCTTGGTAAGTGCCGCTCTATGATTTATGAAATCTTAAATGAATGGTCTACTTATATGATCTACTTAACATTTGATGAATGGTAATGATAAGACGATAGCTTGATAGGTGACGCTTGAAGGGCTCATGGTTTATGATTTATGATCGTGTTACTATCGATCTTCTTAAAAAAATTAAAAGAGACTAAATTAAATTAAAAATATTTAATATTATTACAAAAATTATAAATTTATAAATAAATAAAATGTTAGAGAGATTGATGATATTCATGTCGTGAAAATATGTTGTAACCTCTTTTTGAATATTGTAAATTTGTTGAACTGTATAAGTTTATTATTCAATTGTATTACATAAATTTAATGTGTTGATTTATATTGTAAGGGCTTTTAAAATGAAATAGTCTATTGAGGAATCAAAATTATATAATAGTTGTTGTAGCATTGGCATTACTATTATACTATTTTTTGCTTAACATTTTGTTCTCTTTGGCAAGCATGTAGTTTCAAAGACATTTTATATTTTAGAGCATATGTATTGTTATTGTATTTGTAGGAGGCAATACTATTGCAATCACTTGTGCTAAATTAGTGATTAATATTCTTTATTTAAACCAATTAGATGTAAGTATTTTCTATATTTTATTTTCAATTTTGATTTTTGTAAAGTATACATGTGCATTTTTTAATTTCTAAATTTGATAAGATTATTTAATCTCAATCTAATTGGCTAAAACGTTTGGGTCTTCCAAGATCAGATTTTAAGGAAACAATACCCAAACCCATAGGCAATATTTAGGATGTTAAAAATATTGAAACAAAAACTAAGGTTAACATGAACTAACCAAGGTATACTCAATTTGTATTTGTTTGTTTATAATGTTAGACTTTAAATTTTTATTTTTAAAAATGTTAAGGTTAGTATTTTATTTGATTTAATGTTAAAGTAAAGTTATTTGGTTTAAAATTTTATTAATTACAACATATAATTAAAAAGTACAACATATTAATAAAATTATGATTATAGCTAATTCAAATGTTATTATAATTATTAAATTTTTACTTTTATAAAATTATGTATGATTCTATATAATTAAATTATAACAATTATGGCGAATACAAGTCATTATGTGGCACTTGTTGAAATTATATTTCAACTAATTAATGTATTATGATGTATCTAAAAAAGTATCTTGTCTGAATTTTCTTATACTTAAGATAAAATCAAATGCTAGTGTATTTGTAAATCAAACTTTTTTCTTTTCCACAAGCATGTCTTTTCTGCTCATGTTCTAAATGATTTTAGAGAAGCCATATAGAAAATGAAAATGGAAATTGTATACTCATGTAGATAAATTAGTATATAACTATTGGTTTCTCCTTTGAGCTCCACATAAGTAGATCGTGAAGAGTAAAATTATGCACACACATACACACACACACACACACACACACACACACACATTTCTATAATACTAAGGTATGTAGAGGATCATGGTATATTGAGATATGACTCTTGAGTGGCAATGCAAGACAAAAAATAAGGGTTACACAACTCAAGTAAAGAGTTGACCATCTTATCAACCTTGGACACATTTTATTTTTATTTTTCCCTACTAGATAATTAATTATGATTTTTCCTCTACAACTCTTATAGAATATATATACTTATGTCTTTAACCACCTTAACATAGTATAACATTAACAAGTAGGACCATAAGATAAGTATTTATCTCTTAACATTTTTGTCCAATCTTTTAACTCCTAATGTCAACCATCCCAATTTAGGTTTTGTTAGCATTATAAGGTCTTTATATCTAAGAAGGAATGACTCTAATGGCATCTTTTTTCTATGGAAGAACATTTTGAAAATTAAAGGAATGATTAGAAGAGGTAGTAGAATGCAAATTGGAAATGGTAGAAAAACCTAGTTTTGGAAAGAGATATGGAAGGATGAGGCTCCCATAAAGGAGGCGCTCAATAACCAAGCTTTGATTGACTAGTTAAAGATGACTATGGGAGAGAAAATGGAAAACTATCTAGAATCATAAAGTGGTAATGCAAGATGGAAGGACTTAATTAAATTATAGAAAGAGCAAAGAGATGCCAGAAGAATTAGGCATATAAGCATAGATGTCATCACTAATCTAAGGGATATGCATCCTAACCCTAGTTTATTTAATTAGTTTGAAGAAGAGAAATAGATTTGGAGATGTAACAATAATGGCATCTTCTCTATTAGTTTGGCCTATAGATCACTAGAGGAATCCACAGTGGGAGAAAAATTCAGGAAGAAGATTTAGATTTCTAATCTACCACCCAAACTTAACTACTTTTGGTGGGTAGTAGCCCATGGAAAAATCATTACGCTTGACAACCTCTCTAATAATGAAGCATCACCTAGATCCAATGAGTGCTAAGTGTTCCATCTATTATCATGAGAGATGGATTCATGTTGAATCACTACTCATGAAACATGGGTCAATGAGTTTGACTCAAAAATCACATAGTTAAATCCTGATAGCAATATCGCAATTTGACTTGTTGTGGAAATTATCTCCTACTTATCAATTGATGAGCTTAAGGGGCTTTCTAATGAATGGTTCATAAGGCACAACACTTGGTGAAGCTTTTGCAAATGGGATTGCAAGCTTTGGGTTTAACCATGGAGGAAACTTTGTGGTTAAGTGCGCTCAAGCTGGAGTAGTACTGGGATGAGTGACCTACCAGGAAGTCCCAGTGCTTCACCCCTATGAGCATCACCTAGATCTAATGAGTGCTAAGTGTTCCATTTATTCTCATGAGAGATGGATTCATGTTGAATCACTACTCATGAAACATGGGTCAATGAGTTTGACTCAAAAATGACACAATTAAATCCTGATAGCAATATCACAATTTGACGTGCTATGGAAATTATCTCCTAGTTATCAACCTCTCTAAACATCCATTGAAGTTAGCTAACATATGTGTTCTTTGTGAGAACAATGCTAAAACCATCAATCATTTATTTTTACACTACTCTTACTTTGTAGAGATTTGGAACTAGTGCTCAAGGAATGTCACCTCTGTATGTTGTTCCCAGAAACAATTATTGAACTAATGAAAGAATGGCTTGTCTCTCCTTTCTCCAACTCTATCATAGTTAACATTTGAGAAATAATTCTTCCTATTATTTGATGGTGTGTTTGGAAAGAAATAAACAACCGGATCTTTAGAGACAAGAAGATGAAGGTTGCCTCTACCTTCCACATTATTAAACAAATCACCAAAGAAATAATAAATTGTGCTAGTTTCCCCAAGAGTCTCAAGTTTCCAAAAGTATTAGACCTAAGGATAAAACATAACTAGAATCTAAACCAGAGTCTTATTGATATTAAAATGCAGAAGATCTAGAAAAGAAAATAACTACTATTGGAATCTTCTAGAGAAAGGACAGATAAAATGCAATGTGGATAGATGTTCTAAAGGAAATCTGGGTGTTGCTAGAGGTATTATTAGAGACTAGAGAGGTATTTTTATCATTAGCTTTGCTAAGTTGTTGGTAATATAATCTAATAATTATGTTGAGGCTATATCAATGTGGTTTGGAATAAAAAGATTACAAGACTTAGATGTTGATAATATGGAGTTAGAAGGAGACTCAAAGCTCGTAATTGATACCCTTCTAAACAAAGCCAAATATCCTTGGAGCATTGCTTTGGCTATTTCATATTACAGAAGATGTGTCTTATCGTTTAATAAAGTTAATATTAAACAAACCATGAGTGAAGGAAACAAAGTTTCTAACTATTTGGCCACTTGGGGATTAGACTATGAGAATTGGAAAATGGTGACTCGGATGGAGTGTATCTAGGATGTAAGACAAATTATTTCAAATGATAATAAAAAATATAAGGTATATGGTAAGAGAACCCAAGGGAGAACCGAAGGAAGAGAGAAGGAGAATGATAGGTGGACTATAAAGAAGTTGAGTTAGAAGGAAGCTATTAACAAGCTTAATATAATGAAAAATATGAATGATCATTTGTTGAGAACCAATCTTTATAATTTTCTAGATTATACTTTTTGGCCTGTGAATCTAAAAATTATGCCTCCTATTTTTTTAATAATGAGGCTTCGTTATGCATATCACCCCTCAAATCTACACCTTTTATTTCCCATGCTTGTAAATAATTCTAATGTTAGGTATTTATGGAAGCATGATGGGGAGTACATCACTAAAATAAGGTTATACATGTTCGAGTTCATCATTATTAATTACATTTTTCATATCGATGACATGAATAGTGCAAAGTATATGAAGATGTATGATGAAAAGATTGAGAGAAAGATTTATGGTATTGTTATCGATTTCATGACTACTAAAGTTTTTATTTGTCACCCTTATTTGACAATGGAAATTTCAACTTTTCCTATTAAGTTACCCTAAAATATCCATATTCTTTAGCTATTGGAGAAATTTTCCATGCTGAGAAAACTTGTAGAGAAAAGTAGTATCAAATTGGAAGTAAGACTTGAAGATAACAACCAGATTTTTGGGAAGGAGAACACCATGGGAGGCCTGCCAAAACACATTGAACCAAAAAATTACAAAGAGATGGACCAGAATAAAGAAATTGGGGGATATTTTGTTAAGCAAGGGTTACACTCTTGTATCCATGTGATGAAAGGCCATGACACAATCCTCTCTACTAAGTTTTCCAATTCTTGGAATAAGGGTCAAGTAGCTATCGGGGGCATCAAAATTGTGGTAACACCATAATTAATCAGAGAAGCTATGCATCTTGAGTGTGTGGATTTTCATGTGGAGAGGAAAGGCATGATGGAATATAGTAAATTTAAGCATAAAGTATTTGAAGGAACAAAGAAACCAGTTAAAGTGACCTCTAGTAATGGGTACGATACAATTTCTCTCCCTAGCCCTTTTGGTGCCATTTGTTATTGTTCAATCAAATATTTTACTCTTGAAGGTTGTTATACTACTTTTCATGGCTATCATTTTCCATTTCTTAACATGTTAATTCATGGGGAAAAGGTTGACATCCCTTTATTTTTGTTTCCTTCTCTGGTCAATAGCTGATGTAGAGGATCCTACAAATCAACCAATCAGTGGGATCCATGTTGATCCCTTCATCATCAATTCAATAAATTCCATTTTTAAAGGCATCTCATGAGGCAAAACACAACATGTTTTAACACAAAACATCAATTCTTCACCATTTGCATAGTCTAATTTCTATTCCATAGAATATCATTCATAACTTTTGTTTTTGATATTTTCATGAAAAACCCTTTCAAGGAGTCTTTAAAAACTAGGAATATTAAAACATATCCAAATATTAGTCCAATGAAATAAATACAATACAAGTTATGATCTATGTACCAAGACCCACTTTCGCTGTCATTAACCAATAACAAAACTTGTAAGCCTGCCTAGGGAACCTGATATCTTTCTCAAAAAAACAAAAAAAATGAAACCAAATCAATTTCTAATTCATCCTTTGTGATTATATTTTAATGATCTGTAATCCATTCATTTTTCCAATCTATAAATCATTATACTATCACAACTCTTTGCCTGCAACTCCATTGAAGAGGGTTTAAAACCAGTCTTCATTAAAAATGTCATAAATTCCACAAATCATCATAAAATTCAACTAAACCAAAAGGAAATAAAATATTACTCGAATATATTTCCAATTAATATAATTGGAGTTCTCAACTCTTCCATATTCATTTTTAACATGCATTTTAATATGATTGTTCTTAGAAATCTTGAATCTACAAATACTAACTTCCACCAAAAACCTCATAACTTCCTCCAAAGTTAATAAAAATTGATCGAACCAAAAGCATAAGAAAGAGGACTCATTATACTATCTTACCATTATAAATATATAGGGATTACAAGCCATACATGGCTGTACAAGGCCTGTAAATAGTAGCTTAACAATAAAAACTAATCAAAATGAGAGATTCAAACTCACTTAATTGTTCCAAAATGTTCTCCCCTTTCTCTATTCTCTCCCATATGATTTTGTTCGACCAATACATCATATTTATACATATTTAGGTAGTTAGAAACTACATAACTATCCTTATGACCTGTTATCTTCCTTTTGACAACTTTTAATGCATTTTTGCATTGTTACATGCTTTACAACTTCTATGCATTTTGACAACTTTTATGGAACTTAATAAAAAAATGACTCCACAATTTTTAAAAGCACCCTAGACATGTCCAAATAACATATTTAAGACCTTCTACATGATTTTTAGCATTTTCATGGCTTTTTATACAAATTTGACCTTTTGACCAATCTAAGTCTTGAATGACAACTAAATGACAACTTCACAATTTTATTGCCCTTAGGCATTAAAATTTATTCCATTATATGGAATACCACATCAAAAAATATGGATTTACATTAAATCATTAAAATATCCTTTAGGATCATCTTCAATATCCTAATGCCTAGGAGGATCCTACAAATCAACCAATCAGTGGGATCCATGTTGATCCCTTCATCATCAATTCAATAAATTCCATTGTTAGAGGCATCTCATGAGGCAAAACACAACATGTTTTAACACAAAACATCAATTCTTCACCATTTGCATAGTCTGATTTCTATTCCTTAGAATATCATCCATAAATTTTGTTTCTGATATTTTCATGAAAAACCCTTTAAAGGAGTCTTCAAAAACTAGGAATATTAAAACATATCCAAATCTCAGTCCAATACAATAAATAAAATACAAGTCATGATCTATGTACCAAGACCCACTTTCACTATCATAAACCAGTAACAAAACTTGTAAGCCTACCTAGGGCATCTGATATCTTTCTCAAAAAAAATCAAAATGAAACCAAATCAATTTCCAATTCATCCTTTGTGATTATAGTTTCATAATATATAATCCATTTATTTTTCCAATCTATAAATCATTATACCATCACAACTCTTTGCCTACAACTCCATTGAAGAGGGTTTAAAACCAATCTTCATTAAAAATGTCATAAATTCCACAAATCATCATAAAATTGAACCAAACCAAAAGGAAATGAAATATTACTCAAATACATTTCCAACTAATATAATTAGAGTTATCAACTCTTCCATATGCATTTTTAACATGCATTTTAATATGATTTTTCTCAGAAATCCTGAATCTATGAATACTAACTTCCACCAAAAACCTCATAACTTCCTCCAAAGTTAATAAAAATTGATGAAACCAAAAGAATAAGAAAGAGGACTCATTATACTATCAAAAAATTATAAATATATAGGGTTTCTAGGCTGTACATGGTCGTAAAAGTCCCATAAATATTAACTTAACAATAAAAACCAATCAAAATGAGAGATTCAAACTCACTTAATTCTTCCAAAATGTTCTCCCCTTTCTCTATTCTCTTCCATATGATTTGGTTTGAAAAATAAATCAGATTTATAAATATTTAGGTAGTTAGAAACTACTTAACTATCCTAATGACCTTTCATCTTCCTTTTGACAAATTTTAATGCATTTTTGCATTATTTCATGCTTTACAACTTTCATGCATTTTGACAACTTTTGTGGCACTTGATAAAAAAATGACTTCATAATTTGTAAAACCACCCTAGACATGTCAATATAATATATTTAAGACCTTCTACATGATTTCTAGCATTTTCATGGATTTTTATACAAATTTGACCTTTTGACCAATCTAAGTCTTGAATGACAAATAAATGACAACTTCACAATTTTATTGCCCTTAGGAATTACAATTTATTCCATTACATGGAATACCACATCCAAACATATGGATTTACATTAAATCATTAAAATATCCTTTAGGATCATCTTCAATATCCTAATGCCTAGGTGCTCCTACACCAATAGCATTGGCCTGGAGTAAAACCCTCCTATCCACCCAATGCTCATATTTGTCCTATATCACCATATTTTTGCTCATCACTCAGATTTTGGTAGATGTCTCCTACCCATTGAAACCTCTAGGACCCCTAAAGCTCACAAATACTTTGTGGTTATTGAAGATATTTTTACTAAAAAAATCCAAATTGATTCTCCTCAAATCTCGGATAACCCTCACTCCTCTAAGTCTTTAAAGATAAACCACACCTCTATGGAACAATCCTTGTTGATTGAGACTCCCAAGAAATGGTAAAAATGCCTCTTCTAGGTCCAGCCCTGCAAGTACCCCTAAAAAGTGGAAAGTTGTGGAAGTTATTATCAAAATTGATAAGCATGATGGGAAGGTGATTTCAGAAAATGGGGAGTAGAGATATTTGGACTTTAAAAGGAAAAAGATAAATTTTAGCTCAAGTGAGAGGAGATCTTTGAGGCTAAAAAACAAAAAGGAAAGAATTACAAGGAATAGAGTAAGGAGGAATCTTATAACTCCCAAATGGAGTACAAGGCTGAAGACATGGAAGTGGAAGAAACACTAGAGAAATATGGTTATTATTTCTCTAATGAAGCTGATTTTGATGTGGAGATGGAAGAAACAAATGATGAGACCCATTTTCCTAAGGAAAAAAGAATGGTGGTCGACTTAGGGATAACTGGAGGTGATGAGGGGATTAAATTTAATGAAAAAACCAAAGCTAAGGACATGGAGGATTCCTTACCCAATGTTGAGAGGAGGATGAAAGATTTTAAGAAGGATTACTCTGATAAGTTTGCATAAATCAATAAGAAGATTGATTACCTAAATAAAAAATTGCAATCTCTGATCACTGGTCTTGAATTGGAAGTGGTTATGTCTTCCATCTGTAAAGTTTAGAAAGAGATGATGAGAAAGGTTATTTTTGGGTTCACCAATGGTAAAATAAAACTTAAAAAGGTGAGCCAAGCTAAGGAGGAAAATTGTGAGGAGATAAAGTGTGTCAGAGAAATTGAGAATTGGATTGAAGAAATCAAGTACCTAAATGAAGATTGAGAGAACATCAAACATGCTTAATATTTTCTTTCCTTTGTATTGATGTTTTTTAGTTCTCAATATATTCTATGTTGTTCTCTTATTTTTTAAGACTTTGAACCTATTGATTACACAAAGGTTTTATCTAAAACTATTAATTTTTGTGATCTCCACTACTATTCGGTTAAAAAGACTTGGTACATGGTTAGTAAGTTTGTCAGATTAAAGTTAGGATTAAGTGTGGTTTATTCTAGCTACTCAAAGAACATTGATAATTTTTATTTATTTTGTGGTTTTTCTTGGGTGGGACTCTAATTGTTGGGGTTAGAGTGTGCTTCTCTACTACATGGTTGTAATGGCCCAGAGCAGAGATTATTTTGTGATATTATATGATAAGTATGAATTTCTATTGAAGATCCCTATGTAGTACATGCATCCAATCAGTTAAATGGATGAATTGAGCAACTAGATGGATAAATTACAATCATTGATTCATACCTAACCCTAAGTCACCTAGATCTTCTTCAGGAAGGTAAACCCTAAAACATCATGAGTGAGAAGAGAGAAGAGAGAAGTTTTCATGCACAAACAGAGCATTCAGAATTACTAAGGAATAGTGATCATAAGTTATGAGTTGCAGAATCAATTAGACAAGAATTAGAGGACAAAAGAGATAAATTTGATTAGACAGGATCAAGGATGCATGCAAAGAGGTGATTTATTATCTAGCAACAAAGTGCTAACCACAATATCATTGGTGAGACATTCTAACAGGTGAATCGGTTAAATCTCTTAATAGAGTAGTCTTAACAGGTTGGTGTAAATCCTTTAAAAGGGTGCTTACTTCATTGTAAGTTTTAAGTCCTTTAATTAGGCACACTTCTAATAAGGTGTTCAAATCCTTTAATAGGGTGAGATCTAACAACCTTGTAAGCCTTTAACATGGTAGACCTTTCATAGGGTAGATCATGTTTCATGATGAAATATTGTAACCTTCATTGGATACACTTTACAACTATAGTAGTGAATATGTGTGAGTTTCATAATCACCCTAGTTTACCTTCTCATTGGAGGGTTTCTAGGTAATCATGGACCTTCTATAATATGTGTGAATGTTTATTAGTTTACATGCTATGGATGTATATGCTTAATTTGGTATTTCAGTTTACATGCAAAATTGTGAGATGGATGTGAGGTGAATGGTTTTATGGTTAAGGTTTTGAAGTGCTAATTATTGTATGTCCGACAATTGGTATTAGATATTTGTTCTCTGAGAAGGAAAGCTTTGCAGCTTTGAGAAAAAGATCCTAAAGATGGAAGTCTACAAGTTGGGAAAGACTATTGAGAATCAAGTGATTGAAATACAACTTTCTCTGCATCAGTTGAATGAAGCAAGAGATAATCTAAAGTGCTCACTAAAGAGAGTGAAAGAAATAGCTATTGAAGAGAATGACACACACTACAAAGAGATTGACACTACCGAACTATTTACAAAAGGAAACTCAAGTGAATTTGATGCAGCAATTGTAGATCTGATAGAAAAGAATGGAACTCTAACTAAAGAAGTCAAAAATCTAAAAGTAGAACAAGAAGTCCAATCAGTATTGGTATGTGAGGTAACTAAATAGAAAAAGAAAGCTAAAGAAGAAAAAGTCATGATTGAAGATGACAAAAGGATATTGACAAATAGTTTGGAACTAAATACATTAAAGGTTCAAAGAATTTCCAGCATGCAATTGGAAATAATGAATCAAGTGATGATTGTCAACCATGAATTGAATGGTAAAGGCATTGTGATTACAACTTTGAAATTATAGAATGAACAACTGAGTAATGATCTAAGAAGGGAAAGAGAATTTTCTGAAAGTTTCAACAAACCAAGTGAAGCCATCAAATACTTTGAGAAACTAATGAGATCTCCTAGATCTCATGTTTATACTATTGGATTAGGATACAATAGCACTGAAGAAGGAGAATCATCTAGAAGTGATGAACAAAGAAGCAACAAGGGTAAGAACTACAAGCTTACTTATCATAATTTTGGAAACCAAGGACATATAGCTAATGTTTGCAAGAGAGAGACTGTAAATCAAAACCTATGTAGAAGTTCATAGGTCATTTCCACAAGTGCAACAAGAAAGGAGATCAAGCACATGAATGCAAAACCAAGACCATGAGCACACAAAGATTTGAAGGACACTACTATAATTGTAAAAAGTATAAACATAGAGCATATGAGCCCAAATCCAAGCCCAAATGGTCATCAAACAAGAAGACAAAGGTAAATCATAATGGCAACTCTTATAATTGGGATTATAATACTAGGTATAGTTGTCACTATTGTCAAGAGTATGGATATGTTCTTGAGTATTTCATAAGAACACATTTCAGAAGTGATTACAATAGATTTTTAAGTTAGACTACATGTTTTAGTTGCTTAAAGATTGGTCACATAAGCAGACATTATCCAACAAGGTCAAAGGCACCAAGCAGTGAATTCAACAAAGGTAAAGGAAACATTGATTTTGAAGAAGTTAAAGTTCAGATGAACAAAACATGGAAGCAAAAGGAATATTGCAGTACATCAAGTTCAAATGGGATCACTTCATCCAATGGATCAGATGATAACATCACCCTCAATTAGGAAATCAAGAGGTATGTGTGGGACTGACATTCAAATGGTATATTATACATCAATTCCAAGGATTTGAATTTTGAAAAGATCATATATGCATAAATAAAGATGCAAAGTGTTGATCAGAACCTAGAAGAAATCTTTATGTTTTGTCATTTTTCATGTTACTTCCAAACATGAAAAGTTTCATTGTAGTTGTCAAAGGAAAACTTAGTTAATATCAACCTATTTAAGGTGATAGTGTTGGTCGATATCACTTTGGTTGTTGAGCATGATAGAAATTGCATGAAATATGAGTGAGTTAAAATTTCTATTAGAGTCGTGCTTATAGTTATGTAATCATTAAGCATTTATTGTGAAGTTTTAAGGGCTAATATGGTTGATTTTTGACTCATTTGCGACAATTTGAATTTGAAGAGATCATGAAGAGCATAAGAAGAATTGAAGAAGTAAATTCAAGAATTTGTAGACTAGATTCAACCACTACTCACCACCAATCATCAGATTTCTAAAGGCATTTACTATGTGCCAAGCTATGTTGTTTGAATTTGTGCAAACCCTAGATAGATGTTATGGCATCTAGCTCTTCTGCTACCATATTTAAGGAAGAGAAGGAAGTTTTAAATTTGTATTTAATTAGCTCAATGAGGTTACTCAACCCAATTTTAGGGAAATTCCTAATATTGCATATAAACAAGACCCATTTGGTGCATTATCTATGATGCCACCACAAGTCTTGATGATACAAGATGTAAGGTGTTGCTACACTTTTAAGGTAGTAAGCATAGGAGATATATAAATTAGAGACCTAAATGCAAAATTGTGTGAAAATAGTGTGTTGAAGGAGGAAGAAAAAGTTATAGAGAGAAAAGGGTGAACTTTTGCATTAGATTTTCCCAACCTTTTCAAGATAGAATGGATCAAACTAGTTTTAAGTAGAATACATGATAATTCTTAGTGGTTAGAAGATGGTCCTATTAAAATCACCAAGAGGATTGTTTAAAGGGTAACAGGGTATTCTACCCTAGATAGACCTAAGACTATGAGAAGTGATGCAAAAGAGGCAATTGAAAAGAACATAGGGGCAGTATGGAACAAGAGAGGAATAACAATAGATATAATCACTGATCCCCTAATTGCATTTGCACTGAGAATCATAACACATAAATTCTGTCAATCTAGTAGATTGAATAGTGTACGATGTATTGTTGTTGATTTAGGCTATAAGATAGTTAAGAAGGATCATTCTTATGACCTTTCCAAGTTAAAACTCTAGTAGTTATCAAAAAACTTGGGAGCCATATGGAAAAGAAAGAGTGCACAGTGTAAATTTGGTTCAATACTTGTTTGTATACCTTTCTACATGTGAAAAACACATTTCTTCCTTTTGGAAAAGTTTCTTGGAAGACCAATAGGTCTATTGTAGTATAGATAGGTAAATACATTAAGCAACTTGGAGAGAATTTTGAGTCTGTAATGACTAGCTACTTTGAAGGTTTCAAGAATTCAATGAAATAAAGAATTAGAATACCAATGTCACTAGTAGAGAAACATTACAATGATGTTTTCTTTCTAGTTGTTGTTGATTTTACTTATGTTCAAGTAGTTGTTCCAAGGGTGAGATGGCTCAGGGATCTACCTTATGAAATCAATGTTGATGAGGCATCTATAGTCATCACTATTTTTCTTGTAGAGGAAGTAGATAAGAAGGCTACTACTTTTGGGAACTATGAAATAGAAAAGCCTAAAATAATAATGGATTTAAAGATAGCCTCTATAATGAGGAAGAAGAGCAAAATTATAAAGAAGCTCAAAGAAAAATTTGGTGAAGAAGCAAAAGAAGATGAAGAGAAAGAAGACAATAAAGATGATGAAGATGAAAAACATGCCCAAGCACTACTAGCTATTACATAGGGTCAAGGTGAGGACCAAGGTAAAGAGAAAGCAGAGTTTGATGAAGGTGTCAAAGGAGAAGAAGCCAATGAAGCACCTATGGCTATTGAGAAGAAGAAAAGAAAAGCCAGAAAGCCAATAGTCAGCAAACCTAAGAAGGTTGTGAAACCCTCACATCAAAAGCTTGTAGTTCCTATCACTAGGGCCAACGCAAGAGCTACTACTAAGAAGCTTCAAGAAATTGAGAAGCCTAAAGCCAAGAGGGCTAGTACAACCACAAAGGAGGATGAACCTGAGAAGAATCAAAGAAGAAAATACATTTCCCCAACTGAATCAGATGAGGAAAGGACAAAATTAGATGACAACAACCAATTCAAAGTGGTAAATCATAGTCCCTCTTCAGATTTGGACAAATTGTGTGAAAATATCAAGAATAATGTTGATTTATCAGGATTCACACATGTTGAGTTTGACAAAATTGGAAAGATAGAGATGAAAAATTTAGAAGAATCTATATATGCCATGATGGAAATATTCAAGCAAACTCCAATTGAAATTGCTAGCTCTCTACTCAAAATTCCATATGATAGAGTTGAGCAAAGGTGGCAATATAGTCTTATAACTAAAAGAAATATAAGAGAGATTAGTCTAGCAAGAGTGATGCTAGAATTGGATAAGGCTACAATGTTAAAAGCCATTGACAAATATAAGGGGAGATTTGCTCCAAAGTATAGGGCATTCAACATATTACAAAACAATATTGAGGAGGTTGTCCAAAAGACCACCCAACTATGGAAATCAATATATGGTTTGACAACACTAGAGGCAATTGGGCAGACACCTATTGAAGTGGGTGGAGACAAAGTTGAGAAAGGAATAGTTGACATTACAAAGGATGATGGACATGAGGGAGGTATAGTAAAAGAAGTAGATACAGAGGCAACAATTGAGTAAGAGCAGCAACAAGAATAGAATGTACCAAAGGTACATATGCCAAGTTCTAGTCCAGCTCATGCAAAAAAAACTGATCCTCAAGAAGAAACCATCAAGATAAAGGATTTTTCTCATACTACCACTCAAAAAATCAATCTACTAATAGAGGAGGACATGAAAAAGATATTGGTAGACCCCACCACCAAGGAAAAATTATGCAGTCATCCTATATTTGTGAGTGTGGATGAGATGAGAAGGCAAAAATGGTATTTAGAAGGAAGAAAACTTAAGAAATATATATTGCCCCCCCCCCCCCCCCCCCCCTCCTCAATCTATAGCGGTACAACCTACAATTGCTATAGTAGTGTATCAAAGGAAGGATAAAACATCTAATGTCAGCACAATGGTGCAAAATGTTTTAGTACCAATAGTCTCAATAGATGAAAAGGATGAGAAAAATGAGAGAAATGAGACAGATGAGAAAAATGAGATGGATGAGGCAGATGGGAAAGATGAGAAAGATGGGACACTAGTCCAAATAGGTCAAGAAGCTACTCCTACACCTACAACACACACACACACACACACACACACACACACACACACACACACACACACACACACACAAGGTGAAATAAAGACTAAAGAAAAGGAGAAGGATGGGACTAAAGTTTTAGTCTTGACTATGAAGCTAGAGGAACAATTAGCAATACAAACACTAGTTACACTAACAAAAACTACTACTCCTCTTCCTATTCAAGCACTTCAAAGGCTGAGCATAGAAGCTATATCATTGTAATCATCAAGGCCTTATCCTAGTACATCCAAGGGTGATGAGGTTACATAATATGGTAATGTCAACTTGGATGAGGTGATTGAACTACCAAATTTTGATCTTGCAACAATCACCATTGAACAAATGAGCATACTCCAAGATGCTCTACATGAAAGAAACACCAAGAATTGCTCATAAGAGAGCATAGGCAAAAATAAGCATTACATGACATCAAATATATATTTCTTGATGCATTCAACCTCCCTATACCTAAATAAAAGAAGCTAATCATTGATCAATTGGAAAATATTGTGAAGAAGATCAATGATAAAGACCTAGATGTTAAATTACTTGAATGGTTTGAGAAGATGTTTCAAGGAAAGGTCAATGAGAAGATATCTAGTGCCATTGCACTTAGTCAGATTGAGCTAGCAACCAAAATTGATAGTGTGAAGAAGGTATTAGAGAATATTTTCTCTCTTTACACCAAGTTTTGTGATACAACTCTGTTCACACAGGAAGTATAGAGACATATTGACAATCTAGAGGGAGATATGAAGAAATAGGTAAAATTATACAACAATCCCCTAGTCAAAGTCAAAGACATTTCAAAAAAAAAAAATTCAACCCAAGGTCAGTTAGCAGCATTGCAAACCCAAGATGCATATATTAGGGCTATATTGATCAGCATCTAGTCCATGTTAACCCCTCACATGGAGATATTACATAAGGAACTAGCCTTTGCAGACACAATGATGACGAAAGGTCCCCATCTTTCTACACATGAAGGCTTAGTTCATCTTGTTTTCAATTTATCCATTCAAATAAAATCTTTGGAGGTAGCACGTGATAATTGTGATGCAACACTAAACATAATACTAGAGGTCCATAAATCATTTTTGGACAAACACACTATACGTGTACAACCCATGAAATAAGTGTCTAAAAGGGGGAGTAATAAGAATTTTGAATAAGACCAAAACGGAGAGAATGAATAAGTTTTGGGGGAGACCAAACATAGGGGGAGTGAGTCAGAAACAAAGTCAAAATAGAGCATTGTAGTTCAACATATTTACTTGGTAGGAGTATTGGACTCAGATTCAGAAATGCATAATCAACTCAGGGGGAGTTATAAAATTTTGAGGTATGAATAATATGTCTCAAGTTTTGAAAAATTTTGAAGTTTTCAAATCTTGTATATATGTCGAGTAAAGATAGAGAGTATTTGAGTTATGCCCATAAGTTAAGAGTATTTATGCATGTCTAAGTGTTTTTTCCACTCATGTTAAAGGGGGAGATTGTTAATATCATATTGGTTTTGATATATGAGTGACAATACACTTAAAGCATTTATAATTTAGTACTTAGTTCATGTCAAACAAGTAATGCATGTCAAGCATAAGATGTCATATAGTGTATGCTAAGCCAAATATATAGTATGTTCCAAGTAAATAGTTAGTGTGGAGTCACTCAAGTGTCAAGAAGATAGTATGTATCGAGTGATCAATGGATGCTAAGACATTTAGAGGCTGAGTAACAATATTGAAGATACAATAGATTCTGAGCATTAAAGACTTCAAGTGCCAAGTTATATAGTTTTGGACATAGTTGTTTGTAATGGCACAAACATCTATGTAAACTATTTTTTAGCTGACTTAAAGATTTTGTTGTGATCTTATATGATACTTGTATGATTCTCTATTGAAGATTCCTATGCAATACATGCAACCAATCAGTTAAAGGGATGAATTGAGTGGCTAGACAGATGAATTAAAATCATTGATTCATACCTAACCCTAAGTCACCTAGATCTTCTTAAGGAAGGTAAACACTAAAACATCATGAGTAAGAAGAGTGAAGAGAAAGGTTTGCATGCATGAGAATAGAGCATTCAGGGTGACTAAGGAATAGTGATCATAAGTTTTGAGTTGCAGAATTACTTAGAGGAGAACAGAGAAAAAGAATTAGAGGATAAAAGAGATACATTTGATCAAAGAGGATCAAGGATACATACAAAGAGGTGATATGTTATCTAGCAAGAGAGTGCTAACAACAAGATCATTTCTAAGACATTCTAATAGGTGAATCAGTTAAATCTCTTAATAGAGTAGTCTTAACATGTTGTTGCAAATCCTTTAACAAGGTGCTTACTTCATTGTAAGTGTGAAGTCTTTTAACCAGGCACACTTCTAACAAGGTATTGAAATCCTTTAACAGGGTAAGATCTAATAATCATGTAAGCCTTTAATAGGGAAGACCATTCATAGGGTAGATCAAACATTGTAACCTTCATTAGATACACTATACAACTACAGTAGTGAAGATTTGTGGGTGTCATCCCCACCCCAATTTTACCTTCTCATTGGAGGGTTTCTAGGTAATCACATCATGTGTCATATGTGTGAATACTTATTTATTTACATGCTGTGGATGTATATGCTTAATTTGGTATTTTAATTTACATAAAAATTTGTGAGATGGATGTCAGGTGAATGGTTTTATGGTTAAGGTTTTAAAGTTTGGATTCCCCCCCCCCCCCCCCCCGCAAATCCCTCTTAGAGTTTAATTTTCCTATTGTATTTCGAACATTTCTTTCTTGTAGTACGTGAAGCATAAAATGTGATGTATGTTAGAAATTAAGAAAATGTCATATTTACTGGAATTTATAGCTATTTTTTATTTCATATATCAATCACAATTTTTTTTCAAATCATCATTTTGACATAATATTATCTTGTGCATACTCATTCTAATTGTAGAAAGAAAATTCATGCCACTAAAAAGGTGGGGTGGGTGGATGAGGGGGAGGGTTGAATCATTTGTGAGAAAAAAAAAACTTAAATTCAACTCATGAAATCTGACTTCAATAACTAAAATAGAGAGAAATGGCAAGAGATGAAACATACACAATGACTTATTGACTAGGGAAACCCTTGATCAGAGGGAAAACCTTGATAGGGATAGTACCCACAAAATAATGTACTAATATAAAATTTTGTGTAAAAGGATGCGACCCTATGATGAGCTAAAATTAGTACAAGAATCCTTATTAGATGAAAAATCCCTATTATAAAGCCTTTTACCCCTTTTAGGAGGTTCTAGCCTTGTTACAAGCTTGAAGGATGACAATTGGACCCATTGTCCAAATTTATTTGATCATTATATACAATAGATCTTCATTATAACAAAATCCAAAGAGTAAAGAACCAAAACTGCAACTCAATTTCTAGTATAGTTTCTTTGAAGTTCTAAACCATCAACTTTGTGAATCTCTTCTCTTCTCTACTCTGACAATATTTCCTTTAAGTTCACACCAATTGATCACATATATACAAACATAACCATGGGTAGTTTTTACCCAATGAAAATGTCTTTATATGTACCCTACTCAAGTGATAATTAGGTCATCCTTTTGGGATTCTCCAGTGTACAATTAGTTACATAGGACCTTATTAAGACATAACATTAAGGTTCCCACGTGTTATATTAGAATTTATCGATTTTAAAACAATTTTGATACAAAATGTTCTGCTACTAAACATATGTTAGGTTATACTTTAGTGACCCTCCCATAATGATCTTCAAGATGTGCTAACATGAACATAGACTCATGAAAATGTCTTCAACCATGATCCAAGATCACTATCATTAATTGCATCTCACTCCTAAGATATAGTAATAATATCAACACTCTATTCTCATATACACTGGCCTTCTACCAGTGTTCACAAAATGATCTATTACTTATCCCATATTCAATCAAAATATGCACGAATACAAATGTAGTATCTAAACACATCCCTTAATATGATTCCAAGCTCATATAACTTAATTTTTTATATCCCATCTTCATTTACCAATCCATCCTTTGTGATGTACAAAATATTTTTCTTTCATGAACTCAAACACATATATGTTCATATAAATGATAAACTTGCCATTAATACAACCTATAACTTAAAAAATTTCTATCATGAACTACAAATTTTCTATTGAGAATCATGCCAAATGGATCAAAGATGATTTTTGGATCTTCAACTCTAGTTTCTAGAGGATCTTGTGGATCTCAATTTTATTAAGAAGTGGGTGAGATACTTCTATTTTAGTGGAACTTCCTTTTTGACAATTTTTGGGTGATTGATTTTAGGAATTCCCCAAGTTCTCAATGTGAATGAAGGGATTAATCATCAATATACTCGATTAGATCATTGATATTTATCATAAATATTAGATTAGAATAATGTTACAACATTCAAATAAATTTCTAACTTTAGTTATCATTTTTGAAGAAAGATAACACAATGTAATGTACAACTTCAACTTGTACAAAATAAATATTCTACCAATTGATTTAGGAATGACTGATTGTCCATGAATATTGGAATGTGTTTCTTGATTGAAATAAAATTTCCTTTCTCTATTTATGATGTCTTGAAAGCCTTCAATATGTCTCAAGTTTTCTTGTGTGGTTGTCAGGAAGGTATGTGCAGGATCATGGTGTGCCAAAAAGTGGCGATCTGAAAAATATATAGTTCTAAAATGCCTCAAAGAATTTCAAAATCTATTCCAACTTTTTTCCCACCCATCCTGATACTAAATGAAAACAATTAATACCTTTATAATTCCTACTATATATTTCGATACCAACCTTATATGCTCATCTTTAAAACATCTCGAAAATGTGTTTTTGGCATGTTCTTATGTGTTTTTTTACTTCAAGCATGTAGCTGACGACTTTTTTTTAACCAAAATTTGATGTAATGAAAAGGGTTTCTTAAGAATGTTCTTAGCTTTTCATAAATGTAAGTTTTGTCAAATTACAAGTTCAGTAAGTAATTATTACTTATTTTCTAATGGAGTTAGCTACAAAGTGTTAATTGACATATTAGTTGAAAAATAGCTATAACTTTCAAACTGTATAAGATTTGTGAAATCCAAAAGATGTGTCACATTCTATGCTTTGGCTAGTATAAGAAAAAAAAAAAAAAACTTAATTTTGATTTTTTTCGAACTAGTTAAGGTGGTCAGAACGGGAGTTTTTAATTCTAAAAACAATATGGTAGAAAATTCATAATTAATTATTTATTTGGAATAAAAATTGCTAAAAATATGTGTCACATCCAGGCATGAGTCTACTTTTTATATCTAAAATTATATTAAAAAATATTATCATTTGATTATGATTAGGGTGGTCAGACATACACCTACTTTTTATTTTTTCCCTGAAATTTTTGTAGTACTACATTAAAATCCAAACTTTTGACCAATCAAATAATTTTTTCTCCAGATAAGGCCTTGTAGTTTAGAAACTAGATTCAATTTTCTATAGATTATTTTCTTACAACTTTTTGATATAAAGTCCAGAACCACTTTAAAATTATGTGTCAAGTTGACATAACCCTGATTTGCTGGTTTTTCACTGCCACTTAAGGCCATAGTTTGGTACACCATGATCTTGCACATACCCAAGAGCTCTTTGTAGAAAGTGCTTTTGAAACCTTCTTCTTTTCATGAGTTAATTAGTAATTCATTTAGTTACATTTTATTATCTTGCAAACTTATAGAGACATATTAGAAGTATTTTTTATCATATTTATTTATTAAAAATAAGCCAAATATCTATTTTATATCCTAGCTTAAACAACTAAATAATTCTCCATTGTTACAAAAATCCACTTTAGCATTAACATATTAAGAAGAAATATATGATTTTATTTGGTTAATTATGAGACCAATAATGATCTTGTTAGTATGTTCTTTGATTATTCATTGAAAATCAAAGCTTATAGATGTTTTAATCAAAGAACTAATATTGTCGTTGAGTGTGCAAATATGAAAGTGGATGAAAAGTTTGGAGTTTAAGAAAGAATGTCGGATTATAATTTTGATGGAGATGAAGATAATCCTAAACCTATTAGAGAGAATACCAAATTTTTCTTTAAGACTAACAATAATTTTCAGAATGATGTTCAAATTGTTGAACCAAGAGAAGAACAAATATTTGAACCTAGAGAAGAAGTCAAACTTGTAACAATAGCACATACATTGAATAATAATTTGACAAAGAATCACCCTGGTGATCAGATTATTAAAAGCAATGATAAAGGAGTTATGATAAGAAACATAGTACATGAAGAATTATATTTGATTTCTCAAGTTGAACCAAAGAGTGAAGATAAGGCTTGCAAGGATGATCCTTGGATTCAAGTATTGAAGGAAGAACTAGATTAGATCTTGAAGAATAGGACATGGGAATTGGTTCCTAGACCTAGAGAAAAGAATGTGATAGGAACTAATTGAGTATTCATAAATAAGATGAATGGAAAAGGTGGGGCTATGAGGAATAAATAAATATTGGTATAAAAAGGGTATTCACAATAAGAAGGCATAGATTATGAAGAAATTTTTTCCCCTATTGCTAGACTTGAAGTAGTAAGAATGATCCTAGCTTATGCAGTGAGAAGTTTAAAGTCTATCAAAATGATGTAAATTTAGCATTTCTAAATGGAGAACCTAAATAAGCCTACATTGAGTAGCCTAAAGGATTCTCTTGGATAGAAGAAAAAGGCATAGTATGTAGATTAAAGAAAGAATTATCTAGTCTAAAGCAAGCACCTAGAACCTGATATGCAAGGTTGGACAAGTATTTGTCAAAGTTAGGATTTGCTAAAGGCACAATAAATAATAATTTGTATTTGAAAGAAATTGAGAATGGATTGTTGATTATCATGATATTTGTGGATGACATAATCTCTGGAGGCAATGATGAAGATAGTGATGAATTTACTGATGAAATGAAGAATGAATTTGAGATGAGTATGATTGGTGAGATGAAATTTTTTGTAGGTTTGCAAATTGTACAAAATAATGATGGTATCTTGCTACCCTATGCTAAGTATTTGAAAGACTTGTTGAAAAGATTTAGCCTAGAAATTTGTAACCCTATTGGTATACCCATGATAATTGGTCACACATTATCTAGCAAAGATGAGATACCTATAGTTGAGAAGAAGAAGTGCACATATATGATTGGAGGTTTGGAATATTTGACTCACACCAAACAAGATAGAAAATATAGCTAGGACAATGGCAAGATTTCAAGTTGATCCTAAGGAATTACATTATGCAGCAATAAAGAGAATATATTTGGATATTTGAAGGGTACAACTAATTTTTTATTATGGTATGATAGATCAAGTGATTTTACTTTGTTTGCATATACTAATGTGGATTGGGCATGAAGTATGGATGACAGAAAAAGAAGCAAGGGTGGAGCATTTTTCCTTGGAGGAAGATTGATTTCTTAGCTAAACAAGAAATAAGACAATATTTCACAAAGTAAAGTAGAAGTAGAGCATGCAGCAACAACAAATAATCGTAATTAGATCATATGGATGCAACAAATGCTAAAGGATATTAGAATAAAATTCTCAATCATACATTGTGATTACACAAGTATAGTGAGTGTGACCAAGAATGTTGCGGTGCATTCTAAGACTAAGAATATATCTATTAAGTATCAATTTTTCAGAGAAAAAATTACAGAGAAAGAGATCATATTAGAGTATGTGAGTACAAAAGAGTAGATTGCATATATCTTTACAAAACCTTTGTCTAAAGATATATTTGAGTATTTGAGATTTATTCTAGGGTTATGCCCCTACCTACTTCAGAATAGATGATGTAGCTAATACATCAGTCTAGTGTTACAAAGTACTATTGTTTATCTAGACTGAATGTTGATCTTTCTTATATGGGGGAGTATCTATGTTGAGAAGAGGGTATTGCACCAATTTGTGGTGCCAAAAAGGTCACACCCTTTTTTTTTCTAACTTTCAACAGTGTGTACGTGCTATAGCGCACATGCACTATGGCTTGGGTATCCCAAGCCATAGCGCGTACACACTATAGTGCGCATACGCTATAGCATGTACGCACTTCTAAAAAACCCAATTTTTTATAAATGGGCTGCATACCCATAGCCCATTCATTTTTTCTCCATTTTCCTACTTCCCCTTCTCATAGTGTGTATGTAGATTGAACAAATTAAAGGTTTTTACCACCTGCCTTGTCAATATGCCTCCTCACCATCGAAGTTCAAGATCACGAGCACACCGTATGTTGTCTAACCTTCTTTTTGCATTGTTTTATATGTTTTTTATATTGTTTCATAGGTTTTTTTCAATTTTTCTTTAAATTTGTTTATTTATTTAGATTTCAATTGATTTCTTATCAGGAAATGTGAATAATGAACAGGAAAATCCCCAAGAAGATCTAAACCAAAACCCTCCACAACAAGAACAAAAAATTCCACAACCTACACCAATTGGAAGACCTCCTCCTAGTACACAAGAAAACATAATAAATGAAATAGAAAGAGGCAAAACTAAATTAGAAGCACTCATTGGTAGGTTGAAAGCTTGTGGACAAACCAATCCAATGAGAGCTCAATTGGCATCCTCCCTCGAGTCCATTAAGACCCACATATCTTATGTTAGTGGTCATTTAGATATTTGGCAGTTTAAGAGGGATGAACAAAAAAGATATTATGCAAATAAATTATCATATCAAGATGTTAAAAAAAAGATATACCAAAGTGGAGGATTTGTGCATTATTTAGAAAGCCTGGTGAACAAGATACTATTAGAGAGACAACTAAATAGTTCCCCATCCGTTGGTGTATACACAATGGTATTAGAAATTATTATTGGGATATATGGTGGATGGTTTTTGATGCCCCTCCTTGCAATAGTCACAAGGTCCCAATGTATTTCTTAAGGAAAGTGTATTGTGAGTTTGTCCTTGAGGAGATCCCCAATTATTTGTATATATTATACTCTCAAGGTAGAGGTGGGGGTCATCATTTAAGAGGTCGGGGGCATGTCATGACCTTAATGTAGTTAGGGCACCTGTGGTCAAGCCATAGGGTGAGCATGTGACTATTCCTTTAGTTGTGAGGGAACATGTAGAGGCCAGTACTCTACAGACTATTAGTGCTTTGACGCAAACCCTCATTCATTACATGAGTCCATTAGTTGAGGAGGAGCCTTCTACACATCGCAGTCACATGTGCACATCATGCAGATCCTTATGCACATTTGGTAGTCAATCTAAAGATGGTGCAGATGATGGGTTAGTGACTAATCAGTTCCTGAATGAGACACTTGGCATTGAAACATAGGTAAATTACAATTATAATAAACTAATTTGATCACATTGCATATGTATAGTGAATGACTAATTAATTATCATGTATTGACATTGTTCAAAATTCAAGGTCAGAGTGTTGGTGGCCCTAGTAGCGATCCCTCGGCCCTATTTTTTGACCTATCGACGAGTCCAGAGGTATGTATCAATTTAATCATTTAAATTAATACATATATTTATTAAGTAATCATATGAAGGATTGACAAAAAAAATTATGCATGTGCATCAGTTCTCTACAGGACTGTCGACATTCACTATGGACTACGAGCCTAGACGTGATACGAGCTTCGTAGAGGTATATTTGTTTCATGTTAATTTAATTCATTTGATTTTAGTTGCTTCATGTTTTATGTTACATGTAATGTGTATTGTATGACATGTAGCTATTGACATCTAAGACTCCTCCTCATCTTCGGCAGTCCTTCGATCATGGAGTGGCTATAGCTATGGCTAGTTCACAACCATTGATTGAGGTATGAAAGAATTTTCTTAGTTTTAGTTGTTGTTTATAATAGTTAGTATCAAAATTTCTAATGTTATTTATAAATAATCATATTTATTGAATTTTTGTAGGGTCTTGTCACACTCAATCATCCACGAGCCTTCAAGGTGGACTTGCAGAGCGACTATATGATGGTAGTAAGAAAATAATTAATTTTGTGTGTACATATATTTGATTTCAATACATAATAATTATTGATTCATATCTACTTTGTTTTTATCAGCTCGAGTTAGAGAAGAGCCTCAACAAGAGGATGAGCAAGCATGTGAGGAAGACCCCGTCATTGCCATCATCTCCCTCCACATGATGACTGAAGACCTCTAGAGATTTGTTTCCTTCCCCTCAAGGGAAGGAGAAGATATAGTTGATAGACATACATGTGTAGGCATCAGCGGACATATATTTTGGATTTTATGTCAATGGACATATTTGATATACATTTGATGTATATATGACATTTTATATTTGATATATGACATTTATTTGATGCATGACATTACTGGTTAATATATGATATGTTTTTTCATGTATGACATTATTGGTTATCATGATATATTATGTGTTTGTTAATGTATGACACTATTAGTTATCATTTTATATTATATGTTTGTTCATGTATGACATTATTGGTTATCATAATATATTATATGTTCCTTCATGTATGAAACCCTTGGTACTCATACCCACGTACCCAAGTATGGGGTACACATATCCCAAGTACCAGGTACTCGATGGAGAGCATCATAGCTAAGGACCTTGATTGAGATTTTGGATTTTTTTTCAATTTTTTGTTTGTGTACCAGCTCATTGTTTATCAAGATTAATTCAATACCTAATCAATTTGAAACTTTGATAGAATATTGATTAACAATAAACTTTATCACTATTTAAGCATAAGTTCATCATTTCCAATATGTCATCATCATATGATTTATGATCTTGTTCATGTTTAAATTTTTCCTTCTCTATTATTTGTTTATCAAGCTTAATTCAATACCTAATCAATTTGAAACTTTGATACAATTTTGATCAACAATAAACTTTATCAGTGTTAAAGCTAGAAATTTATCATTTGCAATATGTCATTTCCATATTATTTATGATCTTCTTGTTCATGTTTAAACCTACCTTCTATGTTATGCATCTAAACATTTATCATAAATTATTATTACAAACATATAACAAATCTAAAACTAAAAATAATACATTACATTTGCAAACTTTATCACTATTCTTGATTTGAAAAATCATTGTCATGACTCATAAATTTAGGTTTTCTATAAATATAAAAGTATAAATAAAAATAAATTTAACATACCCAAGTACCCTCGTCCCCTATTATAAAAAATAGTTGTACATGTACCTGTACCCATACCCGTACCCTAAGTACCTGAAGTACCCCCATCCCAATATAACCTTGTATATTATATGTGGATCTTAGTGTTTTCTATATACCTATGTGGTCTATAGGATCTCTTGCTACTAAGAACATCCCCTGACCTTGCCCAACCTCCTCACCAGGTTAACTGATCCAAACTTGCAACATCACTCCCTTACTCTTCTAGGAACAGTATCCCTCCAAAGGTTTTATAGGTCTACTAGTGTACCATAGCACTCCCCAATCCAACCAAGGATTCCATGATGTCATAAGGTGTTATTGGAACACTTGTATTGTGCTTGAATGGATAACAACAATGGTTTTATACTTTATTTCAAGATTTCTTCACAAAAGGGCTACAAGGAGAGCCCCTAATTAGGCCTCCACCCAGATTTCTAGGGCCAGTAGCTCCTTTGTCTTAGATTCTCAACACATCTGACCTTAATAAAAATTGATACATAGGACCCATGCTCAAGGATTTTTAGGGTCTCAAGGTACATATAGGTCCTACAACAAAAATAACAAAATTGAGGGTTCGGTAGGGTTTTCTTTGCTACCTACTATTCCCACTTTTAAGAAACCTTCCACACTTAATCAAGACTCCTCCTCCACAAGTTAGAACCCCCTCATACCCCTCTTTAATCCCTCAAAAGGGAAAGTCTTCATTATTCAATATTTTCTCTCAAGAGCTCTTTCTTTGCTAACAGTCCCTAGCCAAGCATTGCCTAGCTTGCCTAGGGCTTGGTCAAAGAATTCTTTGCACTCACTTTCAAGGCCCTTGCTTGCATAATATAATAAATTAGGGTCTATAGCTTTGAAATCCAAAAGACCATGGAATTTCCATGATGGAGACAATACTTACAGCCCTTTCATGATAAACAACTCCAAAACTGGCAGCAAATAGGTATCTTTGAAGAAATTCACAAAACCTTTCAAAACTTGGTCACAAACTATAACTAATGCATGGTGAATATAGAGGCTACAAGTATCTAATGTTTTTTAGCTATTATAGAGAACTTTCATAAACTATTGCTTGACCTCATTCAATCCATGTCTCATGGCTTAAGGCTCTACTTTCATGGCATTAATATCCTTAAAAGTGTATTATGCCAGTGCTTTAAGATAATGGGATGCATGTCCCATGTTCATCTGTGACAAACTTGATGCAGAGTACACAACAATGGAAGCACAATACAAGACCAATCCCTATTCAACACATCAAATGTTTCTAGGTTTGAAATTATGGCTTGTTCTTCTTTATAAGTATCTACCCCTCCTAGGAATCACTGAGAAAGGTTTCAAATCTTACCACCCACAAGTAAAACACAAAGAAACTTGATCCAAAATTGAGCAATAAGGATAAACTCCCTTAAATAGGGAAAAATGCATATTTTATGGTTCTAGACCTTACAACTTCCAACAAAGGCTTGGATCCAATTAGTTTCAACCCAATTAAGCTAAATCAACCACTGGTTGCACTCCCAACAACCCACAATCCAATTTGCAAGAATAGACCTAGAATCTTATTAGGTCTCCAAACACTAATTTTTTCCAATAACATTAAAACTCTCCAAAAGACCTAAGGGAAAAATTATATTTTCAAGTACCCTTTTCCAAGTTCTCACAGTCTCCAAAGTCATAGAGACCAATTCTACTTTAGCATATCATAACCATAACTAAGTATACAAACCTAATCAGTTAGTTTAGGCTTGGTTTTCATGGAAATTGGTTAAGAATGGGTGCATAGGATCAAATATCCACTCCTAGGTTGTTCTTCTAGCTTAAAAAAGGGCACTTTGTTTGATCATCAAGTCTTCAAACTCTCTCCATCACTCTGATTAGTCTAATTTCTTCAAAACTAGGTCAAATACATGACAATATTTCACCTAGGGCTTGCTCCCAAAAATTACAAACTTCAACTCTTGTTTCAAAGCTTCAAATATCTTATAGTATACACCCTTAACTTTCTCTATGCTAGTGGATAAGGAATTCCACTGGTGGATTAACAAGTTAGGGTCATTTAAGTGCCCAAACCCTGAAATCAAGGGTTTTTCATACCAACAGACTAATAAACTCAATAAATTTTGCAAGAGAATAGGTAAAGACTTCAAACCAAAGCCAAAATCTCCTAGATAGATAGTATCAACTTTTTAGTACATAAAGTTCATCTTGCAGGGCTTAAATTTCATACTGTACTTGTAAAATTAGGAAAATGCACGAAAACACAACAGTTTCTATTGATTTGAAAGCAATATAAAAATTAGATCTTCTCCACTGATCCATCTTTGAATGTCCTGAGCCTATATAGGCAATTTTCAACTACTTTTCCCAACCACCTGATAGTTTGGACCACTGGGTTGCTCAAACAAAAAGTTGCTTAGCGAAATTGCAAAAGTTGCTTAACAACTTTTTGCCATTTTTGCACTATAGCAAGAAATATTGAAAAACTTTCAAGAAAGTGTTGCAAATTCAATTTTATTGACTCCTAGAACCTTATTAGGTTCCCAAACCTCTAGACGTACCCTAAAAACATAAAATGAAAGAAAAAATCACCCATTAGGACCAAATGATGCCCAAGGTTTATAGTCATACCAAGGGGTCTTGTGTCCTTTAAAAGATGGATGGGTTTTATATGGAGATCATTAGATCTACCCCTAGACCTAATTACAACATATATGTTAGGAACCTGTGTGTTCCTTCTGTTTATTTTGTTAGAGTAGTGTTGTTGGACGCATATGCTTTGTAAGTCGTCCCGTGAGTATATTTTATTATCCCACATGCATAGGTAGTATTACTTTTCTAGATCGTACCCAGTATATAAGAATAGGTTGAGGCCCTTGATGAGCACGGACGAATTTATTGTATTGAGCTTGCTCAAAGGAGGTTACCCCCTCGAAGTGGCCTGCGATCAGTAGATTCATTCTGAGTTCTGCTATCACTTTGTATTCTGTTATTTCGGGCATTCTCACGATATTGCTATAAGGAGGTTCTTCACATCTGGTATCAGAGCACTCTCTTGGGCTCGCTGGGTGGAAATTACATCAAATTTTTTTTCTGTCGTGGCCTTCAGGTTCCTCTCACTTCTAATATCTCTTGTTATTGCAATAACTCTTTTCAGTTGTTCTGTCTGTGAGTAAATTTTTCTACGTCGACTGTTCAAAAAAAAAAAAAAGAGTAAAAATTTTTCTGTTTTTTAGTCGTAGCTTCCTTGTTTGCTTTCTGTTTCTGCTCATACTTCCGCAGAACGTCTGCAATATCATTTCGCATACTTCCTTCCTTGGCGACCCAACCCCAAATTTTACATATCAAAGCCCTAAATCCCTCATTTATCTAATTTTAGGGTTTGCCCTATCTTTTTCACCTCTCATCCAATCGCCACCAAACTGAGCCACAAGATTCAATTCCTCATTTTGCTCCCTTATCCCTCTTGGACTGTTCGCCTCATTTCGCCTCCCTACCCTTGAAACCCTCATTTTTCTTTTTCCCTTGTCCCCAGATAGTCTCCCACCACCCGTCGAACACCCATTTCCTATATGAGTTTTACCCAAATCCAAGTTTGCCGTAACTAAAAAAGTTTTTGTTTCTCATCTTCTACCCATTCCAAAAAAAAAAAAAAAACCTTGTTTTATGGTTGTTACGCGTACAGGAGCAAAAATCATGGAAGAGGAACTTGCATCCCTCAAAACCAAACTTCAAGATCTGGATGACAAAATTCTGGGTCTTAACTTTCAGCAGTCAGCCATGAGCCGAAACCATTCAGGAGATACTGGGTCCTCTTCTGGCAATTTCCGTGGACCAAAGCTTGATTTTCCACGCTTCGATGGTTCTGATCCGACTGGATGAATCTATAGGGCAGAGCAGTATTTCAGCTTGCATAATACTTTGGATAACCACAAAGTCTCCCTTGCATCTTTTCATTTGGAACATGAAGCTCTGCAATGGTTCCGTTGGTACATCAAGGCTAATGTAGGCCCAATGTGGAGAGAATTGTGCACCCTCATTTTGGAGCGCTTTGGCCCTAGTTCCTTTGATGATTTCACAGGAGCACTAACTAAACTGCGTCAAACAGGCACTGTAAGAGAATACCAGACAGAGTTTGAAAAATTAGCTAATTACACAGAGGGCTTGTCTGATGAATTCTTCCGTAGTTGTTTTGTCAGTGGTCTGAAGGATGCACTTCGCTCAGAAGTCAAAATGTTTCGACCTACTACAATGATGGAAGCCCTTGGGTTGGCTAAGTTAGCGGAAGACAAGATTAGTGCTCTACAACGCTCCAGATCTAATTTTGTTCCATTCAGAAATACAGGTTCTCACAACCCTCCAATCATACCAGCTCCCAGAACTACTCCGATCAAGCACTTGTCTGAAACAGAGATGCGAGTTAGGCGAGACAAAGGGCTTTGTTATAATTGTGATGAGAAATGGTCTCGGGGCCATAGATGTGTTCAGCAAAAGCTCTATCTCTTGGATGTGGATTCTCCACCGGAACTGGAAGAATATGTAGATGCTCAGGAAATAGTGGATGATGAGGTTGAGCCTCACCAGCCTGAACCTCCTTCACCAGAAGCTCCACCAGAGATATCTGTCCATGCTTTGGCAGGAGTCACTACTCCACAAACCATGTGGGTCCAGGGTTTCTTCAAGAAGATCCCTCTTACTATACTCATTGATTCTGGTAGCACTCATAACTTCATTGATCCACGAATAGCCAAACAGGCTGATTGCTTTATCCATCCCTGCTCTAGCTTTGAAGTTATGATTGCCAATGGGGGAACTTTACCTTGTAAAGGGAAATGTCGCAATGTGCGTCTCTCTATTGGAGATTATCACATGCGCTCTGACATGTTTGCCTTACCCTTAGGTGGCTGTGATGTGGTTTTGGGTGCCCAATGGTTACGCACTCTTGGCCCCATTCTCTGGGATTTTGCTGAACTTTGGATGCAGTTTTCAGCCGAGGGGCACCAACACACTTTGAAAGGCTTACACCCAGGGTCTCTCAGCATCATCAGTTCACACCGTATGGAAAAACTTCTTAAGAAGAATTCACATGGTGTCATCGCTCAGCTCCATTCCATTCAGATGCAGCCATCAGCAGTCTCTAGCACTCCTGCCGATCTCCAACACATTTTGGACAAGTATTCTGGTATATTTGCTGAACCTGTGGGATTACCTCCTTCTCGTCCAGAGGACCACCGTATTCAACTCCTTCCTGGCAGTGTTCCGCCCAACATCAGGCCCTACCGCTACCCATTTCATCAGAAGACCGAAATCGAGATACTTGTCCGTGACTTACTGAAGCAAGGTATTATTCGCCCTAGTACCAGTTCCTTTTCTTCTCCAGTTCTGCTTGTTCGCAAAAAAGATGGGTCATGGCAACTCTGCATTGATTTCTGAGCACTTAATCATCTCACTATAAAGGACAAGTTTCCCATTCCAGTTGTTGATGAACTTCTTGATGAACTTCATGGGGCTCATTTTTTTTCCAAGTTAGATCTTCGTTCTGGGTATCATCAAATTCGGGTTAATGAGGAGGATATACCTAAAACTGCCTTCCGCACACATGATGGTCACTATGAATTTTTAGTCATGCCCTTTGGCCTCACGAATGCTCCTTCAACATTTCAGGCAGTGATGAATAACATATTTCGACCATACCTCCGAAAATTCATTCTGGTCTTCTTTGATGATATCCTCATATATAGCAAAACTTGGGCTGAGCATCTCCATCATCTGGAGCTTGTCTTGCAACTTCTCTCTGATCATCAACTCTGTGCAAAACTATCTAAATGTGTGTTTGGCCAGGAGGAAGTGGAGTATCTCGGGCATATTGTTGCACACCATGGAGTGCGGGTGGATCCTACAAAAATAGATGCCATGAAAACTTGGCCGCATCCTAAAACTCTCAAGAGCCTTTGGGGTTTTTTGGGGTTGACTGGCTACTACCGCAAGTTTGTCAAAGATTACGGGAAAATTGCAGCACCATTGATAGCTCTATTAAAAAAGGATGCCTTCTCCTGGACCCCTGTTGCTGAGACTGCATTTGAACAACTGAAATAGGCTATGTGCAGTACACCTGTTCTCGCGATGCCAGATTTTTCCAAACCCTTCACTATTGAGAGTGATGCTTGCGGCAATGGATTGGGTGCTGTTCTCCTGCAAGATGACCATCCTATTGCGTTCACTAGCAAAGCCCTCTCTGGTAAGAATCTAGCCCTCTCTACTTATGAAAAGGAAATGATGGCTATTTTGCATGCTGTACAGAAGTGGCGGCCATACCTCTTAGGGAGTCATTTTTGCATCAGAACCGATCACCAAAGTCTGAAATACTTCCTGGAACAACGGGTATCCTCTCCTACACAACAGAAATGGGTCAGCAAACTCATGGGGTATGATTATGAGATCACCTACAAGAAGGGTAAGGAGAATATTGTGGCAGATGCTCTTTCTCGCACATTTGATAATCAAGCTTCCCTTTCCGCTATTTCTATGCCCATTCCCAATTGGTTAGCGTCTGTTCAGCAGGGCTATGACAGTGACTCTTCTTTATCTCAAATCATTCACCAGCTAGCCAATAATCCTTCTGCTATACCACATTACTCTTGGGATGGTGCTTCTCTTCGATACAAGGGTCGGCTAGTGCTTCCTCAGAACCCAGCTCTACATCAGGCTATTTTTTATGAACTCCATGCTTCTCCTTCAGCAGGGCACTCAGGCTTCCTCAAAACTTATGAGCGAGCAAGGAGAAACTTCTTTTGGAAAGGGATGAAACAGACGATTCAACAGATGGTGGCTGAATGTGATACTTGCCAACGCCACAAGGGTGAAACGACCCTCCTTCCTGGCTTGCTCGAACCATTGCCCATCCCTACACGGATTTGGACTGATATTTCTATGGATTTCATTGAAGGGCTTCCTAAATCCGGTGGCAAGACAGTGATCTTGGTTGTGGTTGATCGTCTCTCAAAATATAGTCATTTTTGTGCCCTCAGCCACCCCTATACTGCCTCCTCTGTTGCACAAATCTTCATGGACCAGATATTTCGTCTTCATGGACTTCCTTCTTCCATTGTCTCTGATCGTGATGCAACTTTTACCAGTCATTTTTGGACTGAACTATTTCAGAAAACTGGCACCAAACTGAAGATGAGTTCGGGCTATCACCCACAAACTGATGGTCAAACTGAAATTGTCAATAAATGCTTGGAAACTTATCTTTGTTGCTTCACTTCCGAACAGCAACATCAGTGGGCCAAGTGGCTCCCTTTAGTTGAATGGCGGTACAATACCTCTTACCACACTGCCTCTAAAATGACTCCATATGAAGCAGTATATGGTCAGGCACCTCCAGTGCTCCTTCCCTACACTCCCAACAGCTCACCAGTCCAGGCAGTTGACATAGTTCTCCGCAGCAGGGATCAGATTCTTCGTACCTTACAGGATAATCTTCACATGGCCCGTAATCGGATGAAACAGCAAGCAGATCAACACCGTTCTGAGCGCTCATTTCAAGTTGGGGATATGGTTTTTCTTTGTCTACAGCCATACAAACAATCCTCCCTAAAGCTGAAAGGGCGTCATAAGCTGGCCCCAAAATTTTATGGGCCTTATAAGGTTCTGCAGAAGATTGGTTCAATTGCTTATAAACTGGAACTTCCTCCTTCTTCCCGCATTCATCGAGTCTTTCATGTTTCTTGTCTAAAGAAAGTTCTGGGTACCACTGTCAGAGCACAAACTACTCTCCCTGAAATGGATACGGAAGGATCCATTATCCTGGAGCTGGTGGCAATCATTGACCAGCGCACTCGCCAGCTTCGCTCTCGCTCCATCTCTGAGGTCTTGATTCAGTGGCATGGCATGCAACCAAAGGATGCTACCTGGGAACCCCTTCTTCAGATTCAACAACAATTTCCACACCTTAAGCTTTGAGGACAAAGCTTTTTTCTAAGGGAGAGGGGATGTTAGGAACCTGTGTGTTCCTTCTGTTTATTTTGTTAGAGTAGTGTTGTTGGACGCATATGCTTTGTAAGTCGTCCTGTGAGTATATTTTATTATCCCACATGCATAGGTAGTATTACTTTTCTAGATCGTACCCAGTATATAAGAATAGGTTGAGGCCCTTGATGAGCACGGACGAATTTATTGTATTGAGCTTGCTCAAAGGAGGTTACCCCCTCGAAGTGGCCTGCGATCAATAGATTCATTCTGAGTTCTGCTATCACTTTGTATTCTGTTATTTCGGGCATTCTCACGATATTGCTATAAGGAGGTTCTTCACAATATAAATGAAAAAGAGTTCGATACTCTGCACCAAAGCTACTTTCCTAAACCTTTTTGCTCTTTAACTTCTTGAATTTGATGCTTTGTCTACTATACAAATCATCTTTCACATCACCAACAAGACAACCGTGAACTTCATTGTTTTGACATCTTTTGGAATCCATTTGCTCATTTAGGCCATGAATTTTGGAGGACCTATTGTCATCTTCTTTAATGCTACTATTGCCATAATGCTATAACTGTCACATTCTCCAAAGGGAAAACCTCACTATTTAAATGTCTTATTCTTAATGCTATGACAATTGCACAACTTTGGACCTCTAGATTTGTTAGGTTCTTATTTGTTAGATCACCATTCATCATAACAATATAATAATATATTGATATAGTGTAGCCTGAAAATCACCATATATCACTAGTGCACTGACATGTATGCAAAAATATTTGAAAGCCTTTGTTGAATTCTCAATCCATGCTAGGTGAAACTTGTAAATTTATTCTAATAGAGTTAAACATTGAAAAAATAGGAGTAGATAATAATTTTCCTCAAACGACCAACCTACCACCACCTAAATGGCATTTGGAGCTCCTCTTCATAGCTTTAGAACTGTGATTGTCCCTTCATCATTATCCCTTTATGAACTAACTCACAACTTTACAACTCATTGTAGTATTTGATTGTGAGTCATCTTGCATGTATAGAACTAGGTGTTTTCTTAAAAGATCCTTGAAACATTTCAATTTATTACTCATTCTATAAATAGTACTAAATGTCTTCTATTCTATTACACATGATTACTAGATTTATTAAGATTGTTGTCTCACTATATCTTATTATTTTTTAATTTCACTATCATATGATCCATTCAATTAGTTCTTATATAGCTCTACCATAAATGTTCTCCATGTTTTTTACCATATGACTATAATTTATGCGATATAGTAGTAAACTAGATTTTAAGAGGGTTTTCATTATACTTTAATCAATTATTGATCTCAATTGGACACCTCTATTACATTTGCACATAACTACTACATAGGCTTGTCACGTGTACTTTTTCACTTGTTTGGTCCGAGCACTATTGTTGTGCTTAGTTGAAATAAAAGTAAGAATGATTTTAAAGATTTTCATGATCATACTTTTCCACTTGACATTCTTTTACTTATTCCATCTACATAGGAAACGATTCCACTTTCTTTAACCCTACCACAAAGCCCTAGAAATGAACACAAATATTAAGTTTAATACCATGTCATTGTTTTCATGGAAATTAGCATTTTGATAAATATTTAAGAGTTTTTTTAGAGATATTGATAGTTACACTACTACAATTATTTAAAAAGTTGTTCATCACACTCACTATTGTTGCCTTGAATATTTTCCTTTGATCTCATTCCTTTGTAATGCCTTTACCTTATGCATTGATTATCATTAACATTTTTTTGACAATTATAGTAGCCTTTATCTGAAACCCTTCATGAATATCATCTCCCTTAGTCTATGACATACATCCCAACCAATCATTACTTGGAATGTAACACTTTCCATAGTCTTTCTTAGGGACGTTTTAGTTCAACATGCCCGAGAACGTTTGAGCACTCAACACGATGGGATGAGGTTGGGGCTAATGTTTACCTAGCCACTTGGAGCTAACAAAATAGGCAATTCGATCCCATGATGAAAGGTGAGAGAGATTTGGCAATTGGCAACTTTGTACTAGCCAACACTACAAGTTTCAACATCTCTCGAGATGGTGTTGCAAAATAAAAATAGAGTAAGATCTCCAAAAAGTGAGAGAGATTATTGTAGGTCTACACAACATGGTCCTATAGGAACTAGAATTGTATCCATACCTTGTACAAGCTCTTAGATATGCCCCATCAAAGATCATTGACCTATGGCATTTAGTGACCCTTAGGGACATTTCAGTTCGGCATGCCTAAGAACATTCAAGCACTCAATAGGTCAAGATGAAGTTTGGGATAGGGTTTACCTTGCCACTTGAAGCTAATGGAATAGATAATTTGATCCATGTGATGAAAGGTGAGAGAGATTTGGTAGTTGGAAACTTTGTACTGGCCAACACTACAAGTTTCAGCATCACCCAAGATGGCATCGCAAAATCAAAATGGAGTAAGATCTCCAAAAAGTGAGAGAGGTTATTTTAGGTCTTCACAACATGATCCTATAGGAATCGCATTCATACCTCACACGAGCTTTGAGATATGCCATGTCAAAGATCGCTGCCCTATGGCATTTAATGACCCTTAGGGACGTTTCAATTTGGCATGCCTGAGAACGTTCGAGCACTCAAAAAGATGGGATGAGGTTGGGGATAGGGTTTTCCTGACCACCCAAAGCTAATGGAATAGATAGTTTGATCCCATGATAAAAGGTGAGCAAGATTTGGTAGTTGGCAACTTTGTAGTAGCCAACACTACAAGTTTCAGCATCACCTGAGATGGCGTTGCAAAATCAAAATGAAGTAAGATCTCCAAAAAGAGAGAGAGAGGTTATTGAAGATCTCCACAACATATTCCTATAGGAACTTGAATCACATCCATGCCTCACACAAGCTTCAAGATATGCCCCATCAAATATCACTGCCCTATGGCATTTAGTGACCCTTAGGCATATTTCTGTTTTGTGTGCCCGAGAATGTTTGAGCGCTCAATAGGAGGGGATGAGGTTGGGGATAGGGTTTACCCAGCCACTCAAAGCTAATAGAATAGATAGTTTGATCCCATGATGAAAGGTGAGTGAGATTTGGCAGTTGGCAACTTTGTACTGGCCAACACTACAAGTTTCAGCATCACTGGAGATGGCGTCGTAAAATCAAAATGGAGTAAGATCTCCAAAAAGAAAGAGATATTATTGTATTTCTTCACAACACAGTCCTATAGGAACTAGAATTGCATCCATACCTTGCATGAGCTTTGAGACATGCCCCATCAAAGATCACTACCTTATGGCATTTAGTGACCCTTAGGGACGTTTTGGTTCGACATGCCCGAGAATGTTCAAGTGCTCAATAGGATGGGATGAGCTTGGGGATAGGGTTTACCTAGCCACTCAGAGCCAACATAACAGAGAGTTTGATCCCACAATTAAAGGTGAGAGAGATTTGGCAATTAGCAACTTTAACTGGCCAACACTACAAGTTTTAGCATCACTCAAGATGGCATTGCAAAATCAAAATGAAGTAAGATCACCAAAAAGTTAGAGATATTATCATATTATCATAATTCTTCGTAACAGAGTCCTATAGGAAGTAGAATCACATCCATACCTTGCATGAGCTACGAGATATGCCCTGTCAAAGATCATCGCCCTATGGCATTTAGTGACCCTTAGGGACATTTCTGTTCAGTGTGTCTAAGAATGTTTGAGCACTCAATGGGATGGGACAAGGTTGGGGATAGGGTTTACCGGGCCACTCAAAGCTAATGTAACATACAATTTGATCCCACAATGAAAGGTGAGATAGATTTGGAAGTTGGCAACTTTGTACTAGCCAACACTACAAGTTTCAGCATCACCCGATATGGCATCACAAAATCAAAATAGAGTAAAATCTACAAAAATAAAGAGAGGTTATTGTATGTCTCTACAACATGGTCCTATAGGAACTAGAATCGCATACATACCTCACACGAGCTCCAAGATATGCCCCATCAAAGATCACTACCCTATGGCATTTAGCGACCCTTAGGGACATTTCAGTTTGACATGCCTAAGAATGTTTGAGTGCTCAACAAGATAGGATAAGCTTGTAGATAGGGTTTACCCATCCACCTAAAGCTAATGGAATAGATAGTTCAATACCACGACCCTTTTTCAACTAAGTTTCAAATTTGAGCAACTTTTACAACTTTCAACAATGCAACTTTGCACAAAAAGTGCAATTTTTACATTTTTCACTTGATTCCACTTCTATAACTTGTAAAAGGTTCAGAAATACTAAAATAATTTATTTCCAAATTCTCAACCCTTCATCAATTCCCAAACTACTGCAAAGTTGTTAGCATTTTTACAATTTTGTTTTGACAACTTTTGCAATTTTTTGCAATTTTTGACATCTTAACTCATAGACACCTAAAACTTGACCTAATGACCCTAAGGACCTTTATAACCTTCTAAGAAACATAAAAATCCTTTTTTTCCTTGAAAAAGCACCTATATTGCTCATTTTTTACCCCTTGGTTCAATTTGGCACTATGCCTTATAATGGCACCTAGAGTCCAATTGACCTTACATCTTAGGTCTTATTACATCTTGGGTCTTATTGAATAGGTATTTGAATAACCTTTCATCTACATTTGGTTTTAGGTTTTTATCTATTCATCTGTGCAAGTTATTGTTGTTTTACTAAGGGTTGCCTGGTTAGTGTTGTAACGTGACTAGTTTGCATTCATGGACCTCTAACTTGCAACTCAACAATGGGACCAGGCTGATTTTTAGTGGAAAGCAAGTTAAGGAAGTATTTTCACGTATGGAAAATTTTCAAGGGCAGAAAATGTGGTTTGTTATTTTTTCTTACATGCCCTAGGCTGAATATCACCATGTATTCAACCCTATTTTAAAGAAGAAGTGGTCTAGAACTCTCAAACTTGTCACTGTGACCCAAGGGGAGGGTGGAATTGTTTGTTGGCATGGTGAGGAAGAGTCTCAAGTGGCTATGTTGATTCTATGACCCCATCTCTTGGCACTTTCTTTGGAAAGCCATCCTAATTAGGCCTATTAGGACTATGAACCTAGTTGGTGTTTGGGTATGCTAGAGTAGGATCAGCCCATAAGACTTTGGGATCTTCAAGAGTTTGGAGAAAGGTATTTGAAAATGCATTTTTTTTTCACTTTGTTTAGAGAGTTTGAGAGTTAACCGAAAACTAGAAATAGACCAAGATTCCTAGGCCTAGATTTGGGAACTAGGTCTATTGGTGGTGTTTGAACCTTGAAAGTGGATGAATCTTGGTGGGATAGGTCTGAGTATGACAAAAGAAGTCTTTTTTTGAACCCTTGAAAGAATTTTCTCTAATTTTCCCTATTTGGCCTAATTGAGGGCTAGTGTCCCTGAAGCCTAATTGAGACCCAAGTTTGTTGTGAACCCTAGGGAGAGGGTAAGACCTTGGAGAAGTGAAGTCCACTTGGAAAGATAGAGGTCAGAATTGGAAAGAGGTTGGTAACCTTTTTTGGTATCTTGCAGTGGGTTGGGTACTGCTAGGCACTGCAGGAGGTGGTGGTAGATTGTGGTTGTAGACTCTACATCAAATTTGATGCCATAGATATAGTAGCAGAAGATCTACCTAAAGGAGGCCATGATTTTATGTAAAATAGTCAAATTAATCATCATAAACATGGTGTAGGATCAACTAATAGGCCCTGAAAGTGATTTCTTGGTCAGATTTGAAAAGGCCTTAGTTTTTTGCCTTTTTTGGTGAGGGTTTTATAAAAAGCACATATAGAGAGTTGATGGGTTCAATCCAATTGAAGAATCCTCACTTTAGGATCATATTAAGATACTTTATCAAGTTGTATGGTTTGGGGGGAGGGGTTTTTATGCCTAAAAAGTGGCCCATAGTGTAACAGCAAAGACTTGGTCCAAAACAACCATACCTCATCTTTTGATATATTATAGAGAACCAAAATGGGTATCCTAATATTAAATTTTTTTTCTTGATGTTATGGAAAAATGTGGAGAAAAATGCAAGAGGACAACATTTTATGCATTTTTTCTCTTTTTACATCACTTTGAAAAAGTGAAAATATTACTAACCTAGTTTGAAAATCAAGTCTATTTTAGTTATCTTATTGAATTATGTATTTTCTTTCATGTCAGTTACAACTAGATATAAGATTCGCCAAGGAAAGTGACATAAGGCTATATGGAAGAGGCATGACAATTTTCTCAAGGATTTACCAATTAAATTTCTAGACATTATTCGAAAATGGACAACGAGGAAATATCCAATTGTAAATTTGTTCTCAAATCAATAAAATATACCTATTTCAGTTCAATTTGTTGACATTTGGTAAGTACAGTATGAAAGAATAAGGGGTGGATGATGACCTTTCTGATCTGAAAGTTGATGCTAAGTGTCTGAAGGCTTTTGATAGTGGTTTGAAATTTTTATAAGCATAATACAAAAATTCAATCATAAACATCCAAATACTACTATCTAGTTGGTAATGATTTAGTATTTATGCACTCCTATGGAAATTAAAGGTCATGATTTAGTCTTGAACAAATTTATTTCTCTTCAAATCTCTTACTTGTAGCCAAGCTCATTAAAATGCCTCTCACTAGAATCTAGACCATCTGCATGCTCCTAAATCTTGACTACCAAGACCAAGGCAACTCTCCTCTTGGAATCCATAATCTTGGTTTCCCTCTTCTTTCAAGTTGATTTCAATGTGTGAGAAAAATAATTATTTTAGCAGCATCTTAAAATTAACTAACATACTACCTAGTTGTACAGAGAATTTATCCACCAAATTACTAGCAATGAAAGATCAAAATCTAAATCTTGACAAATGATAGTGAACATCTACCCATTTCATAACAATAGAACAACTTAAATGAAAACAATGTCTTGGAACAACTTCTTTGTCTAACTACAAGGTTTGGTTCTATCTCTCTCCACAACTCAATATTCATGTAGCGAGAGAGTAGGATGGACTGATGGTCATCTATTCTTATCATCAAGTATGTGCTTAAAAATTCTATACTGCATGAAATGAAATGCTAAGACTAGAAATAGAATTTGAGTTAACCACTTTAATACTTGTGTGATATTTCCTTATATTCTAATTTTCTTTCCTAAATCTTCAAGTTTACACCTCTTTAGGCTTGAATTTATGATTTTTAAAGTCTTGAATTTTGTCCAAAATCTTATTTTCATTTTTTCTTATTCTAAAAATGCCTTCAAACTCCTCAAAAATTCAAATGCCAAATGTGAAATTCATTGACTGCAATCATGTCTACTCTTCTCTTTGACTATTTTATGGTTAGTTGGTTGTAATGAGATCTTTAAAAATCATTGTATACAAGGTTTGATGAATAAATGCCACCATCATTTCTTCTCAACTTTGCACCATCCTACACATTGGCAATCGAAACATCCATCAACCTAATATTTTTGTTTAAATTCCATGTCTTCAACAAGAATTTCTAGTGTAGGGCACTCTGACCATCTCCCATGGAATCTTGAATCTTATTGAGTATGGTTTGAGTCTTGATAGATTATGAATTAGTTGTTTCATATCATGTTATTAGGTGTTCAGATTAAGGTCATGTTGACCAATTTCATGTTTTAAGTGTTATGAGTCATAGTGAATAAAAAGTGGAAAAATGCCATGCAAAGGCATAAATGAAATATATTATAGTATTAAGATGTTATAAAATAATGATAAACCTTTTAAGGTACCTAGGAAAGTATATTAGAACTTGAAATGCAAAATATGGAAAAGGTGTAAAATTGTTAAAAAGTGCAATCAGCAAATTCTGTAAAATTGAGAAACTGTAGTCTAAGATGAACATTCACTCATATTGTTAGAACTTCGTAGGAAGGTAAAGACTCATGTTATGCCATAAATAAATGTAATCTCATATCAAGAGAGATATAGAGTGAAGGGATAATTTTTGGAGAAGAGAAACGAAGTGTTTTGTATATAGTTTTGAAATAGAATTCAGTATTTTGGTGTAATATTGCTGCTATATTGGCATTTAGATTACAGTCCTTCTATCCTCTCTTAGGAATTTGTGGTTATGATGATCTTTAAAGTTTCCTATTTATGGTTAAGATCATAATACTTCTATGGTTGATAGAATATTTGTATGTTATCATTAAATATTATTACTAGAAATACATTACTTGTTGTTTGGATAGTAAATTCTGTAATTTTTTATAATATGGTGTGATAATGATTGCATATTCTCATTTGTGGAGATAATGGAAGGTATTAATGGTTCCCATGGTTGTTCTAGTTTATCTTCTTACTAATTTAATACCTTAACTTATTCCTTGTAAGGGAGATGCCCATAAATTAGAAAGTTACTTGTTGTTGCATACATTAACAATGAATCAGCAATTTGAAAATAAAGAAAATGTGGCAAAAGTTGGTGTGTGGTCTGCATGCTTGTTGGGAGATTACTTTTATTTATAAGACACAAAAGAAGCATTTTAAAGAGAAGGCAAGGTAGGATATTGGAGCTTAGAAGCCAACCATAGTAATCAGCAATAAAATTCTCATCAATACAAGGGTTTGACAGTTTAAAGATCTCCTCAATAATTGGGAGCCGAACAACAGCAATTTGAAAGACTTTAATGAGGTAATGAAGTATATAAGTTCATTTGGTAGAGTTGATTGAGATTGTTAAGAGTCATAGTTTGAGTGAGGATTGTATGCCTAATAGCATAGGCCTAAGTCTTTGAATTATATGCTTGAATAAGCAAGTCAGAATCTGAATTGAAAAAAAAGTGTAGTAAAAGGTATCAAAATCTACTTTTAGTATTGGTAGATGATTTAAGGGATTTGAGTTTTAACCTACATTCCAACGTAGTCTATGAGATAGAGTAGTTTGTATTGGTGTTTTGAAGTCTCTAAGGTGTCTAGAACCTTATGAATAGTGAAGGTATTCTATTGGTAGTGACTTAATTCCTTTGGAAGCTTATAGGGAAATGGTGTTGATAAAGATCTTGGATGTGCAAGGTGATTGAGGTGTTGTGTGGTGAGGTGTAAGGGGTTTTTTGTGTCATTTTGTGAAGGTGTAGATAGAGAGAACTGGAATAGGTGAAAGTGGCACAAGGAATATGCCATTCACCTTGTCTCTAACCTTAGAGAATTGAAAGGGATAGCATATGTTATGCTTACGTAGGCTTGGAAGAAGCCTAGCCTAGTTTGAGAGCTTTTGTGTTAAGAAACAAGTATCATCACCACCATCATTGCATAAATTTCCCATTTCTAGCTAGATCCTCAAAGATATAATCACAAATAACCATTTTAGGTAATTGTGCACATAACATAGCTCCATCCACAAAACCAAGTTTTTTCAAGAGGTTAGAATTGTGAATATTGAGTTTTACATGAACATAAATTGCACAACCATCGTGTCCTATACCTAAAGCCTAAACATTGATCAACCAGCTATGATTATCCTTAAGGGTTTGGATTCTTCCACACAATCACAACCTTGTAATCTTGAGACCAAGAGTGAACAAACATAACATCCTATGGTCATCCTTAAAGGATTTGACCCCTAAACCCATACATATGCTGAAAACTTGAATCTTGTGACTAGGAGTGAACCAAAGACCATACACTTTGGTCTTAATGCTTCCAAATACACAACATCTAAAAAATTTATAAGATGGGTTTTATAAGTTTATGATTTGGATATAAATTTTTTTTGGAGTTTATCTAAAATAATTATAGATGACAAAACAAATAAAAGATAAAAGCATGTTAGTCATAATATCATTATTGGTAACAATGTTTCAAATGCAAATAATTATTTGTTTGAGCTTCTAGCAATGATCAAGTGGCTTACTGAATGGCTTTATGAGTCTTGGAAACTTCTCCCATTGTATCCTTGCTTTCGCCAGTTTGAAATTTCTGGTTACATGCACACAATCATGACATTACATCACAAAGCATTCACATTCTAAAAATTTCCATGTTCTTTCATTACATTTTGATCTAAACAACAAATTTTAAACTTTCACTTATTCAAATGACTAATCTAAAAATGGGTCCTATTAAAGAATCTAATATAAATTCAAATAATGTATCTAGATTCTAAACAAACCAAAATATAAAATATGGGATTTAAACTTATCTCATCACTTACACATAATAACAATACCCATCTTTTCATGTGGATAGTCTTGGGGGAGAGGTTGCAACATTGTATTTGGATCCAATTGAACACTCTTTCTCTCTCTCTCTCTCCCTATTCAATCTAATGAACCAACTGGATCTACTCTATATTTTAATGTCTCAATTATTGCCTCATGGTCTGACTCATGAACTTTCTAAAGAATCTTATTATGTGTTGTCCATCATATTTTATCAAGTGGACGTTTGATGTGACAACAAGGTTTGAATAATGAAGAATCTTCCTTTCTATTTTCCAATCCTTGAATAACCACAAGTTAGGGTTCTTCATAGAATATCATCTAAGCCATGTGCGAGTTACAACCACTATACCGATATGGTACTCCAAACCTTCACCATCTATAACCAAGTGATCCAATTTTTGTTTGGCTTGGACACAACAATACAAACAATAATATGTCCCTTCTTCATTGTTTTCAGGTGCAATAACAACAAAAACATGGCCTGTAGTGACAAATGTACAAAATTTGGTCATTAATTCAGAAAATACTTAGGTAAAAGTTATAAAGTTACATATTGAAATTACAAAGATATATAAATATATATTACTAGGTTGCACTAGATTAGACAAGTGGTCAAAGTCAATAGATGAATCCATCTCTACCATTTATAGTGCTTGTGGGGGACGATAGGTGTCAATTGGGTCCAAAACCCATATATCCCATTTGTCCACCCATTCAGTTGACTCACATTCATTCCAATTTTCCTCTGCACATGATGGACAATAGCGTGCCATTTTTTGTGTGTGAATACTCCATGAACCTTCATCAGAGCTTCTAAAAGAGTGCAACTCACTAGATCCTGTTAGTGTGCAACAATCTTCATATGGTGCAATGTTATTGTTATCTATCAACCAAAAAAATCTACAAACCATAGACTTACCTTCCTTACTTGGACCAATTATAGCGTTACACCACTGGACGATGGATTTTTCATCTGTCAATATTGCTCCATCTTTATACTTTAGTTCTTCATGAGCTAAGGCTCTTTTGATGCATGAGCTTGCACCATCACACTCTCCCTTTCCTTGACAAACCTCTATGAAATTCCACATATATTGAATTTTACACAACTTGTGCATCTTGCCCAACCAATAGAGTATCCGTGCATTCTTGAATTGAGATGTGCAATTGTCTGACCAAATAATTTCTTGATGATATGTTATGCCTCATTAGCCAAATCTCTATAAAATAGTTAAAATAACCATATACAAACTCCGTAGAATGTGATCAATCATCACTGATGTAAAAATGGTACTCCCTCAAAATCTTTCTATCATCCTCTGTACTTGTAGGTGAATGCATGAATGTTATGTGAACAAATATGAAAACCTGTTGAGAAGTATAATACTTTGCTTGCACCTCATTTTTTGGTTGTAGTTTGTAGTTCTCTGAAGTCTACAACCGAAACAATAGTATCCACTGGAAATGTATCCTTGCACAACTTGAATTGCAAATCTAGCCATCAAGCTCTATGTGTATGCCTTGCATACTTGTAAATAATCTTTTCATGAAAAAATCTTCATGAACTCATACACTAGAATCTTTTCAATGACTAAATCACATCTTTTACCCTGTTTCCCATCTTTTAGAGCATATTTCACTGTCTTAAATTTTTTGTAATCTACTATTTCGTTTTCAATTGCATTTGTACTATCCATATGTTCACAAGTTGATAAAATTTTCAAAGAACCACAAAATAAGCATGTACCATCCAAGCATGATGTCTTGTAAAATTGTTGGTCATCCCCTATTTCACATAAAATGTTGGATATGAATTCCCTTGAAGATCTTGGTGGCTCATTTATGTCACAATCTTGCAAAACAAATTTAAAATGCTAAACACACATATATGCCTAAAAACATCAAAATTGTTAGAAAATTCAATATGTATCTTACAAAAACAAGTTGTGTGTGTGTGATTTATCTTCACATAAAAAGATTTATCCATCTCAAAAAATCTTTGACTTATTCGAATTTGAGGATATATACCAATAAATTTGCAAAAAATTGTGTCTGAGTTGAGTCCAAAAAATGTTTCGCATGTGGGTCACAATATTGGCTACCAATCCTCCTTACAACATCTCTTTGATTAGAGGAAACACGTATGTTATTTTTCCAAAAATCTTCGATCAATGATTTCAAAGATTCACTAATTTCTTTATCATTTTGCAGTAGTCTTCTGCTAAATGTCCATAACTCATTTTTTGTTGGATCTTCCAATCTCTCATGCCTTAGCATGGCTCTCCTTAGAGTACCTCTACCAATTTTCAATGTTTTTCTTGTCTTTCTCATGAGTCAAGCGTTCTTCACTTGAGTACTTACTATTGTCAATGTAAGTACTTGTCTTGTGATATTACTATCTTTGGTGCGTGATTTAGAACCCACTTTGTCATAAGCACTCATTAGATTCTTTACAATACTTTTTTCATTTGAATCGTCCATCATTCTTAGCCCCATAATTTTCATGATAGGCCTAAATTTTAAATTCTTCATTATTTCAACAAATAATTGGAATTGACCTAGAATAGATAATTTTTCAAAGAATAATCTCCACATATGATTAACTTTTTTTTGACAAGTACGCTTGCTAATCTTCTCAGGCATTGATTTCAAAATGTTAGTATCAATATCAATCAAATATTTTGGTCTTCTAAAATGAATTCTAGAAGGTGTTATAATCTCTTCCATTCCCACAATAGTTTGAATATCAACATAAAATTGAGTGTTTTGTGTACCTTGAACCGAAGATGATGTGCCTTGGCAATAAGATGCAAAAGATGGAATATCACCTACTTGATATGTTGATGTTGTGCCTTCAACATGACACGATGGAGTGTGTACATTGTTGAATCTACAAATTAGTGCCTCTTCAACATGAGAGGATGATATGACTCCAACATTGGAAGATGGTGTAGCTTCACAATTCAATTGTTTTCTTGAGCATAACAATGTCATTTGTTCTCTTTGTCTTTCCAATTCTTCCTCTTTGTTTCTTTGTATCGGTGGTTCTTGATCCTCTTCAAAAGTCAATTCTTCATTATTGCTTCGCAATTTTCTTTGTTGACGTAGTAGTTTCATTTTATCTCTTTTAATTGCCACATCTCTCTCCCTATCTTCATTTGTTTGAGTTTTTGGTTTCTTCCTTGGCATGATGATTATTTCTACATGTCAATTAATTCAAACATCTGAATTACTTACAATTTGTAAATTACAAATCATTCAAATACATATAAAAATTACAATTATTTCAATGAATACACAATATATATCAAACAACTTGCCAAATTTCTAACCATTTTTAAATAACAATATTTCAATGAATTAACTATATATTAAACAACATGTCAAATTATAATCAAATTTGTCTCTATATATCAACAAATAATATTTAAAAAGGACTGCACTAACCTTTTCTATAGAAAGAATATTCAAAAAGCCAATCCAATGATTGAATTTGGTGTTTGCTAGCTTCAAAAAGTCTTCAAATAGTGTTTGCTAACTTCCAACAACTTGAAACCCATGTTTTCTATTAGAACAACAGAATGCACAATAGACAAAAAGTAGAATGTGGATCAAAAGGGACCCAAACTTGCTTTTTGACCATTTTTAGGTGATTTCACATAGTGCGTATGCATTATAGCGCATACGCACTATATCAAAACACATCTCTCCCTATCCCACCATCCCCCATTCCCTACTCTCTCTCTCACTCTCCCTCTCCCATTGCCTACTCTCTCTCACTCTCTCTCTCCCATCCCCTATTCTCTCACTCTCTATCCTCTCCCATCCCCTACTCTCTCTTGCTCTCTCTCACCTCTCCCATCCCCTACTCTCTCTCTCTCTCCTCTTTTATCCCCTACTCTCTCGCTCTCCCTCTCCCACCACCTATTCTCTCTCACCCTCTCTCCTCTCCCATCCCCTACTCTCTCTATCTCACACACTCCCATCCCCCTCTCTCTTGGGCTACTCTCTCTCCCCTCTCCCATCCCCTACTCTCTCTCTCCCTACTCTCTCTCCCATCCCCTACTCTCTCTCACCCTCTCTCCTCTCCCATCCCCTACTCTCTCTCTTTCTCTCTCACATTCCCATCCCCCCTCTCTCTCTCCTTCTCCCACTACCTACTCTCTCTCTCTCCCATCCCCTACTCTCTCTCACTCTCCCTCTCCTACTCCCTCTCCCACTACCTACTCTCTCTCTCACTCTCTCTCACTCTCTGAGGTCTCTCGTCCCCTACTCTCTCTCACTCTCTCTCCTCTCCCATCCCCTATTCTCTAGGTCTCACACACACACCCATCCCCCCTCTCTCTCTCCCTCTCCCATCACCTACTATCTCTCTCTCACACTCTCTTTCTCCCTCTCTACTCTCTCTCCCATCCTCTACTCTCTCTCTCTCCCATCCCCCTACACTCTCTCACACTCTCTCCCATCCCCTACTCTCTCTCTCTCCCATCTTGTTCTCTCTCTATGCCACCCCTACTTTCTCACTCTCTCCCATCCCCTATTCTCTCTCTTACACACACTCCCATCCCCCCTCTCTCTCTCCCTCTCCCACTCCCTCTCCCACCACCTAATATCTCTCTCTCTCTCCCTCTCTACTCTAGTCTCTCTCCCATCCCCTACTCTCACTCTCTCTCTCCCATTCCCTACTCTCTCACATTCTCTCCCATCCCCTATTCTCACTCTCTCCCCCATCCCATACTCTCTCTCTTCCACCCCCTCCTCTCTCTCATGCTCTCACACTCTCTCCCATCCCCTACTCTCTCTCTTACACACATTCTCATTCCCCCTCTCTCTCTCTCCCTCTCCCACTCCCTCTCCCACTACCTACTCTCTCTCCCCCATCCCCTACTCTCTCTTTCTCCCCTCTCCCATCCCCTACTCTCTCTCTTTCACACACCCACACACTCCCATCCCCTTCTCTCTCTCCTCTCCCATCCCCTACTCTTTAGATCTCTCACACACACTCCCATCCCCCTCTCTCTCCCACTCCCTCTCCCACTACCTACTGTCTCTCTCTTAGTCTCTCCCTCTCTACTCTCTCTCTACCACCCATACTCTCTCTCACACTCTCACACTCTCCCATCCCCTACTCTCTCTCTCTTACACAAACTCACATCCCCCTCTCTCTCCCCCTCTCCCTCTCCCACTCTCTCCCATCGCCTACTCTCTCTCTCCCATCCCCTACTCTCTCTCTTTCACACACACACATGCACATCCCCCCTCTCTTTTTCTCCTCTCCTATCCCCTACTTTGTCTCTCACTCACTCTCCCTCTCCCACTCCCTCTCTCACCACCTACTCTCTCTCTCACTCTCACTCTCTCCCTCTCTACTCTCTCTCTGTCACCTCCTACTCTCTCACACATTTTCACACTCTCTCCCATCCCCTACTCTCTCTCTCTCTCTTACACACATTTCCATCCCCCTGTCTCACCCTCTCCCACTGCCTACTCTCTCTCTCCCATCCCCTACTCTCTCTCTCCCCCCTCTCCCATTCCCTACTCTCTCTCTTTCACACATGTGCACTCTCATCCTCCTCTCTCTCTCCCCCATCCCCTACTCTCAATCTCTCTCTCCCATCTTGTACTCTCTCTCTACCACCCCTACTTCTCACACACTTCCTCTCTCTCCCATCACCTGCTCTCTCTCTTACACACATTCCCATTCCCCCCTCTCTCTCCCTCTCCACTTCATACTCTCTCTCCCCCATCCCCTACTCTCTCTCCCCCCTCCCATCCCCTACTCTCTCTCTTTCACACTCCCACCCCCCCTCTCTCTCCTCTCCCGTCCCCTACTCTCTAGATCTCTCACACACACTCCAATCCCCCCTCTCACCCTCTCCCACTCCCTCTCCCACCGCCTACTGTCTCTCTCACTCTCTTCCTCTCTACTCTCTCTCCCCCATCCCCTACTCTCTCTCCTCTCTCCCATCCCCTACTTTCTCTCTCTGTCACCCCTACTCTCTCACACTCTCTCCCATGCCCTACTCTGTCTCATACACACTCCCATCCTCCTCTCTCTCTCTCTCTCTCTCTCTCTCTCTCTCTCTCTCTCTCTCTCTCTCCCTCTCTGATTGCCTACTCTCAATCTCTCTCTCCCATCCTATACTCTCTCTCCCACCCCTACTCACTCTCTCACACTTCCTCTCTCTCCCATCCCCTACTCTCAATCTCTCTCTCCCTTCCTATACTCTCTCTTTGTCACCCCTACTCTCTCTCACACTTCCTCTCTCTCTCTCATCCTGTACTCTCTCTTCCACCCCTACTCTCTCACTTCCTCTCTCTCTCCCCTCTCCCATCCTCTCTCTCTCTCTCTCTCTCTCTCTCTCTCTCTCTCTCTCTCTCTCTCTCTCTCTCACACACACACACACACCCATCCCCCCCTCTCTCTCTTGCTCTCGCTTTTCCTCTCTTCTTCCCTCTCTATGTACTATTTAGGTCTCAATAGTGTATGTGCACTATAGTGCACATGCACTATTGAGACCCAAATTTCAAAAGCTTTGAATAGCGCATGCATGCTATAGCATGCATGTGCTATAGGGCATACACGTTATTCAAACCTTTACATTCTACCAAGCCTAAGGCTTGGTTTTTCCTTGGGGATCCAACACAAAGGTTTGAAGTCTATAAACTAGTCTAAGATGTTTTTTGTTGCAAACATTAAAAAAAAATGATTGATTTTTCTCTTCAAGATTCCTCATGGTTGAGCATCGATAAGATCAGGTTACATGACATTGTAGGTCTCTGTGTTATCTATATAACCATATAATTTATTTTTTATTTGAACTATTTCAAGCCTTTCATCTATAATTTCTTTCGAATGTATGTCCATTTTTTGTCAAAAACCAACATGTACTAATTGGGCTATAGATTTTAGCTCGTTCATCAAATTTTACAACAACTTAGTTTTTTAGAAACTAGGCTCCATTCTACACACCTTGAAAAAAGAAGTTTTGATTTTAGATTAGTTGTCAATCATTTCTAGGGGGAGCACATAGATATTTCACATTTTTGGGATGTGTCTAGTTAAAAAATTCAAAAAAAAAAAAATACACATTATAAAATTACCTGAAAAATTTGGGTTAAAGTACATAGTGTTAAGTAACTTTTGATTGAAGCGATTAAAGAATTTCAAAAAAAAAGTTAAAATTTTAGGGGGGCACACTTTGTACTGTGTTATGTTTTTTTGGAATAAACTGTACCACTTTTTGTGGCCCCCTTTTTTGAGGACCTAAAACTAAACCATTTTGAAAAAAAATTAGTAGTTTAGAAACTAGATTCAAAAGACTACTACTTTTTGCTTTTGTCATATCTTAAAATTTTGAGTGTAACTATCTTCAAATTCTTGTTGAAGTTTAGAAATTGTTGATTTCAGAAAAAAGGTGTCCACTTATACCCCCTTTTGGCACCACAACTTGGTGCACTTATCCAAGAGTCATCAAGGACTTTTGGTAGTTGGTACAAAATAGTGTCTTCAAACACTTGAGTTGGTTAAAGACATTGAGGAAATGATTGACATAATGAAGCATTTGTCATTAATGTCAATGGGGGAGAAGTATACATGAAAAACCTACTCTAGCATATTGGGAGAGATGATCACATGAAAGAGAAGTATACAAGAAAAAAATCTTCTAATAATATATGGGAGATATTTGTATGGGGGAGAACTCTTCATAGGTTTATTGATGACAATGGGGATAAACATTGAGTTATATCAACAGCGTAGCAGTGTTAAAATTGACGACCACCCATGTAAGATAGATGAGAATGGCGAGTTGTTCCTATGAGCTAGAGTGTAAAAAATTGATGTCAATCCTAAGAGCAATGAAGTGGATAGAAAAGTATTCCAATGAGTTTTAAATTTGATTGATGAAGAGGATTTGAAAATAAGAGAATAACAACATTGTTTGATTTGGTATTCTTGGATCTTAGATGTTTTTCATCTATGTTGTCATCAATGCTAGTGGTATTCCTTTGGGGGAGTATCCTAAGCATTAGAGACTTTTTACATGATTGACTTGTTGCATTAATGATTGTATTTTTCATTGATGTTAACATAGATTTTTTTTTATGAAGATTGGCATAGTAGTAGATAGAGAAAGAGGTTGTACAGATTATGTATTGATGATTAGCTCAAGCATAGTTGAGGATGTATTCTACATTGTGTCCTATTATGGACAAGTTTTTGTATAGGGAATTAAAGACATGCTAAATCTATTCGTGAATCATACAAGATAGTTAGTAGATAGAGTACCTAACAAGTTCTTTCTAATGTTTGGATTGTATCTCTTAATTTAGAAATAAAGTCATGTGTTGAGATAATGGGTGTTGTACACATTACATAATATTGTTATATTTTATTCTTTTATTTTATTATGTAATATTACACCTACAAGCACCTAAATGGGCATGCAACATGTAGAGATTTGCATGGGATATACTTGATGAGTTATATTATTACATTGTGATAATATTTGATGTAATTATTACTATTGGAGAAAAGAATTAAAAGTCCAATATTAAATGTGGGGTCAATGGGTTAGGTAGCACATGGTTTATATAGTACCACTTTATGGTTTTGTAGGACTTGCTACTATATAAGTAGCCACAAGGGTAGTTGTAGATACAAGATAAAAAAACAAAAAGGGCAAAAAAGAAATTCAAGCAAGACAAGGCTTGATAGTTTAGCCAAGGGAGCATTTTTGAAAGTTGGAACCATGGCATGGGATGTGTGGAATTCATGCTTGTTCACATGGAATTCTTGTTTGTGGCTATGTCTTTGAAGGCTTCCATGGTTGTATTGCAATGGCATGTTTGCTAAATAGTACATGATGGTGGATACTTTTGGAGGTTGATTTTTTTTCCCTCAATGAGGGTTTCCCAAGGTATATCTTGTGTCACATTTTTGTGGGTATGTTGTCTATTCTCTTGCATGTGGATTTTAATTACATATTTATTTTAGATCTATTATGGGTTATCTAGAAACAATTATATTTTTTGTTGCAATTTTTCTTATAAGTGGTACTAGAGCTATGGTTTTTGTTGTTGTAACCCTAGATTGAATCCATGGGAATGCATGAGAGGATAAAAGAAAGGGCAAGATATATGGATTTTGTAAGTTTCTTATTGTAGATCTGAGGGTTTTAGATTATTTATTATGATGGGATGTTGGCAGATTTGAGCATGTGAAACTATTGGTCAAATATATTTTTTGGATAATTAATTTAATGAGGATTTTAGAGGGGAGCTTATAGAAACAACCTCTTGGGTAAAAATTGACCTCACCATTGGAACGGGGTCTATGCTTCCATATATTTTGATATATAATATGCCTTAGTTTGGCCATGTTGATAGAAAATGTAAAAGGTTTATAGTTTTAGCCTGTGATGACATTTAAATTTAATCCTATTAAATTTTTTGTCACAAAAAGAAGCATAGTGAAAATGGTAAAAAGAATAGTTTGGAAAAATGACTATAACATTCTTTGAGGATATCAGATTTTGGACTTCTTATAGTCATTGGAAAGATTATTTAGAGCACTTGGTACAGGTTTGATTATGTGATTTTGATATTTTGTTACATTTTAAGAGCCTGAAAGTCAAATACCATCTATATTGAGTATAAATTTGGGCATCACTTGAGCGCACAGAGTCAGATTTTGGACGTTGAGTAGTCAACCAGAAATCTATTGGAAAACTCTATATATTGGTTAAGATTTTGGTGTAGGTTTGACATGATGTATTTGATTATATATTTATTTAAATAATTGATAATATATAATAATTGTGCTAACATTGTGAGATTATGACATTGTGTATTTTGGGGATTTGAGATTTGATGTCATTGTATATACTCAGCTTATATTTTAGATTGGTCTCATGATGATATGGTTATCATTATTTAGTTTGGATATGTATGATGAATTGTTGGGTCTACAAATTGTGCAGTGTTGTAAGTGGCTATACTTGCATGCTACATTTATGTCTTGGATGTGGGTTGTCTTTTCCTATTGGTCTTTCATTATTGATGCATATCCAGATTAGTGGCTTGGATTTAGGTTATCTATGCCCCTAGTCACCTGATTTGTTGATTTTTCTTCATGTAGAAGGGATGAGATGTTGTTACCATGTACAATCATGGTGGAGAATTGTGGTTCACTATTTGATGTTGATAGGTTGGACATATTGAGATTTACTTTCTTGGTCCATGGATATGATCATGGTGCAATAGATTTTGGCCTGAAATGATTAGATATATAGATACATTCTTGATGTTCATTGCTTTGGATTCTTGATTTGGCTATGGTGGTATATTTTCTTTGGTTGAGGATCATGGTTATTTGGTTTCTTCTGAGGAGCTCATGATGTGCACTTTGAGTTCTTTGATGGTTTGATGCATTGCTTGATTCTCATGGTTAGAGGATAGTTTTTACATCATGATGTCATGAATAGCTCGGATACACAATTTAGTGGGAGCTTGTGATAGTGATGAGCTGTCAATGCATGATTAGTTCCTAGATTGGTTTGTATCCTCTTGAGTTTGGAGATCCTAGTTTTTACTTGGTACTGACAGTTTGGTTGTGTGAGTGTAGACCTAGAGGAGTGTCATGTAGGAGATGGATTTTATGATGTCATGGGTGACTCGATACCATGGTTAATGGGATTTTTTGGCATTGATGCATTTATTGAGTGAGATACTAAAGGTTTATCTTAGATCTTGTTGTTGTAGAAGAGTCTTTGACATTTGTATTATGCACTTGGTTTTCTTTATGGTGTATGGAGATGATTCTTCAAGGTGTGTGGAGATGGTTTTCTTCATGGTGTATCAAGATGGTTCTTCCTGGTGTGTGGAGATAGTTGCATCTTGAGGACTCATGGGGTTCTTGGTAAAGGTGTTGTCTATGTTTTTATTAGATATGTTATCCTTGGTATTAGGATGGTTTCATTATGATGTCATGGTATACTCTTGATATGTATTTAGAGTTTGGCATGTTATGGTATGTTCATATAAAGCATAGTATCTATTTGGTTAAGATAGTTTAGATCATTTTGTCATGTTTATGTTCCTGAGGCCATGGTTGGAACTTTGACATTGATCTTGGTTTAGTTTCTTGGTATTGAGTACATTGATCATTTTTTAATACTTCATGATATTGCTATGTTGCATTTGGAGTTGGCATGGATTGATTGATTATAGGTGCTCATGGATACTTAGAGATGGTGGTGATGTTGATTTCTTTTAGATTAGAGAATTATTTGTTGGGATAGTTGATGGTTTGAGTAGAAAGTCTAAGGGACATTCACCTGATAAGGATTTGAGAGGAGATTGTTCTTATATGAGTCTAGGTGTGAGGCTTGGATATCTTGATGAGCATTCTCATTCTCCACTCTTGGACTAGACTTAGCAGTTTCCTACTTAAGAGGTATACCCCAACATTGTTTCTCTCAAGTGCATTATATATATGCTTGTCTTTCATGGATATGGATCTTGATCTATCGTACATGAATTAGTTTTGGATGGTTCATTTGAGAGGTGGTTTAGCATTGGTTATCTCCTTGTGCATATGGTTTTTGTTATGTTGCTTGAGTTTGGGAGATGATTTTATATTGGGCATATTCCTTGGTTTAGGAATGGTTTATGAGTTTGATCTTCTTATGAGATGCTTACATCCATCATTGGTTATATCATATGGTTTGGGTATTGTTGTATCTTCTTGGTTGAGGTTTTATGGAGAAGATCTTACTTGGCACAATTTACATCTAGAGGTGTGTGTAGAAGGACATGATATAAGTTATTATTTGCACGGTTTCTATTTGGTGTTGGTTATCTTCTTGAATGTTTGGATTCACTTACTTTAGATTTGAGATTCATTGGAGATTTTGATCATTGATTTTTATTCATGTATGTCATGTGAGATATGGCATGGTTATTCCTTTATCTTTTTCCTGTGTTGGTTGTGGAGAACATGGGAGAGTGTTGGAGACTTTTTATGAGAGTTGTTCTTGTAGGCTATTATTTTATACATATTGTAGATTCCCTTAACACTACATGGATTCATGATGCAAGAGCATCTAGAGGTATAAGGGCAATCCTGTGTCACCCACAAAAAATTGTACTTAGACTTAGTTTCTGTTTCATGTCTTTTCATTTTTGGATACCCATTTGGGTCAAATAAAGGTGCCAACTCTCACAGTTCCACTATCAGTGTGTTTGAAAATCTTGAAAAATAGGAGCATGCAATTTGGCCATCATTTTGGTGACCTAGAAGGTGTGAATTGGCCAGATGAATATAATTGTGATTTAGAGCATTCCAAAAAAAGAATCAGGTCAAAAGGTCCCACGGTTTGAAAGTTATTGCAGTTTTTTAGGTTTTGGAGACCCCCTAAGAATGCTTCGAAGTCAGGTTAGGGGCATTAAATGACCTTGAAAAGGGTTGAAAAATGGGGTATGAGTGAAGCTTGTCCATAGGGCTATAGAGCGCTTCGAGAGCTTTTTGAAAATGTAAACAGTTCGTCAATAGGAGCTATGGTTCAAAAGTTATGCCTCCCAGAAGTTTGGTTACCATTTCTGGATTCTTCTAGATTTACACTGACTTCTAACGCAGCTTCCGGAACCTTCTATTTGGTCAGTGGATGCTTACTAGCACTTTCTAGAATGTACTCCTAGTCCTTAACCCTCCGAGGTCTATTTAAGGAGATTTTTGGCATTGTAAAAGGAAGTTCGGAGTGGAGTTTGAGAGGAGGTACTAAAAGGAGAAATTATCTCCAAATTTATGCTATTGTAAGCCCTTAGGGCATGTTTTGAAGTTTATTTTCTCTGCACTATTTGTAATAGCTTATTTTCTCAGTTAATATAATTTTCCCTTTCTGTTGGTTCCATTCTATTCTTGGGTCGTGTCCCCATCAAGTGGTATCAGAGCGGGTTTTCCTGAGTGTGTAGACAGAACGCCGACTATGAGGCAGTTTGCACCAGGACTGTGTGGTTGTGGGTTTGAGTTAGAAGATGCCTCCACGAAGAGAGCATGGTGGAAGGGCCAGAGCTATTAATCTTGAGGAGGTTAGAGCCCTCCAAAGGTAGGTGCAGGCATTGCAAGAGGAGCTTCGTAGAGGAGCAAATGTTGCCGCAGGTGACAACAGTGAGGATGACAATGAAGAAGAAGCAATGGGACCAGAAGAGGAATTTGATGGGGAAGTTCTAAATCCTATAGAGGAAAGGTTGTTTAGGGCCATTACTAAGTTTGGGAAAAGACCTACAATTGAAGTGGGTGTATTTTCAGGAAATCTAAAACCAGATTAGTTGATCGATTGGATCAATGAACTGGAAGAATACTTTGAGTATGAGGATATCAGGGACCTAGATAGGGTTAAGTTTGCAAAGGCCAAACTGAAAGGCCATGCCAAAATCTGGTGGCAAGAGGTTCAATTGGAAAGAAACAGAAGAGGAAAGGAGAAGATCACAAGATGGGATCGCATGGTGGACAAATTGAAGAAGCAGTTCATTCCTATGGACTACGAGCTTGATCTATTTAAGAAGATGCATGGGTTAAAGCAAGCAGGAAGATCAGTCCAAGAATATACAGAGGATTTTTACCGACTCTTGATTAGAGCGGGGCATGCAGAAGAAAATAAGAAGAAGGTGACTGAACAGCCTGTGTTGGCACTTCCAAATTTTAGAAAAGTGTTCCAAGTGGATTGTGATGCTAGTGGTAGCGCTATTGGGGCTGTATTAAGCCAAGAAGGTAAGCCTATTGCATATTTTAGTGAAAAATTGAATGATGCAAAGAAGAAGTATTATGTTTATGATCAAAAATTCTATGTAATAGTTCAGGCCTTAAAGAAATAGAGGCATTATTTATTGCCAAAGGAATTTGTTTTTTATACTGACCATCAGGCATTACATTACCTAAATAGCCAAGGTAAATTGAATCAGAGGCATATGAAGTGGGTAGAATTCTTGCAGAGTTATACATTTGTGTTGAAGCATAGAAGTGGAAAATCTAATAGGGTTGCAGATGCACTAAGTAGGAGACAGTCACTGCTTACAGTAATGCAGGTTGAAGTAGCTGGGTTTGATGAACTCAAGAATTTGTACCCCGAGGATCCTGATTTTGCTGAAGCATGGAAAGCTTGTAAAGAACCTGTTGCTGTAGATAGAATCAAGTGGTTAGACTATTTGATTCAGGATGGCATGTTGTTCAAAGGTAGTCAATTGTGCATTCCAAGGAGTTCCATGAGGGAAAATTTGATTAAGGAGAAACACAGTGGAGGAATGGCAGGACATTTTGGTCGAGATAAGACCATTTCCATTCTTAGAGAACATTATTTTTGGCCTCAAATTTCACAGGATGTGAAGAAGTTCGTACAAAGTTGCCAGGTTTGTCAAGTTGCCAAGGGGTTTAGTCACAATATTGGTCTATATCAATCATTGCATGTTCCATCAAGGCCATGGGAGGACATAAGTATGGATTTTGTTCTTGGATTGCCAAGGACACAAAGGGGTAATGACTCAGTATTCGTGGTGGTTGATAGGTTCTCCAAAATGGCACATTTCATTCCATGCTACAAAACTCATGATGTTGTCCATATTGCAGACTTGTTTTTCAAAGAGGTGGTAAGACTACATGGTCTTCCAAGGAGTATAGTTTCTGACAGAGATACTAAATTTGTGGGGTATTTATGGAGGACATTGTGGAAGAAGTTGAGAACAGACCTAAAATTCAGTTCCACGCATCACCCACAGACTGATGGTCAAACAGAAGTGGTAAATAGAAGTTTGGGCAATTTGCTGAGATGTTTAGTTGGGGATAAGCCCAAGGGATGGGATTTGATTCTACCACAGGCAGAGTTTTCTTATAATAACTCCATAAATAGGAGTACTGGAAAATCACCATTCCAAATTGTATATGGGAGTAGCCCAAGGACTGCACCAGAGCTGAGGAAGATAGAACAAGGGGAGAGGACAAGTGTTGAACTAGAAGAATTTGCTGAACATATCAAGCATCTACATGAGGAGGTTCAAGCACACATTACCAAGATGAATCAAGAATATAAAGCTAGGGCTGATCAAAGGAGAAGACATAAGGAATTCCAAGTAGGGGATCTAGTCATGGTGCACTTACGAAAAGAAAGATTTCCAGCCGATACTTACAATAAACTGAAAATGAAGAAATTTGGCCCTTGCAAAATTTTGAAGAAATGTGACTTAGGAAATGCATATGAAGTGGAGCTGCCAGATGGTATTCACATTTCTCCCATTTTCAACATTGCAGATTTAATAGAGTATCATGATGATGGTGCAGATGATGAGCTAGTGTTAGAGCCATGTCCAATTCCTACTTCTAAGAAGGAGGAGATAGAAGACATTCTAGATCATCGTGTGGGTAGGAGTACCAAAAATAGGCAGTATGAAGAATATTTGGTCAAATGGAAAGGATGACCGATCGAGGACTCAACTTGGATTTCAGCAGCTGAGGTTTCCCATTTGGGATTTCCTCTACCATCCATAAAGTGACAGGGTCACTTTTCAATCTACCCTAGGTGTCTGATGCAGGAGCATCCAGAGGTATAAGGGCAATCCTGTCACCCAAAAAAAATTGTACTTAGACTTAATTTCTGTTTCATGTCTTTTCATTTTTGGATACCCATTTGGATCAAATAAAGGTTCCAACTCTCACAGTTCCACTATTAGTGTGTTTGAAAATCCTGAAAAAAATAGGAGCATGCAATTTGGCCATCATTTTGGTGACCTAGAAGGTGTGAATTGTCCAGATGAATATAATTGTGATTTAGAGCATTCCAAAAAAATAATTAGGTCAAAAGGCCCCACGGTTTGAAAGTTATTGCAGTTTTTCAGGTTTTGGAGACCCCCTAAGAATGCTTTGAAGCCAGGTTAGGGGCATTAAATGACCTTGAAAAGGGTCAAAAAATGGGGGACGAGCAAAGCTTGTCCATAGGACTATAGAGCACTTTGAGAGCTTTTCGAAAATGTAAACGGTTCTTCAATCGGAGCTACAGTTCAAAAGTTATGCCTCCCGGAAGTTCAGTTACCATTTTTGGATTCTTCTAGATTTGCACCGACTTCTAACGTAGCTTTCGGAACCTTCTATTTGGTCGGTGGATGCCTACTAGCACTTTTTAGAATGTACTCCTAGTCCTTAACCCTCCGGGGTCTATTTAAGGAGATTTCTGGCATTGTAAAAGGCAGTTCGGAGTGGAGTTTGAGAGGAGGTACTAAAAGGAGAAATTATCTCCAGATTTATGCTATTGTAAGCCCTTAGGGCATGTTTTGAAGTTTATTTTCTCTGCACTGTTTGTACTAGCTTATTTTCTCAGTTAATATAATTTTCCCTTTCTGTTGGTTCCATTCTGTTCTTGGGTCGTGTCCCCATCAATTCACTTCTATGAGATGTTGTGAGTAGGTTGGTTATAGATTTGACATTATTTTTTGCAGTGAGAGCTTCATGGTGTATATGTGGGAGGTATTTCTCTTGAGGCTTGTGATTGCAGGTTATAGATTGGATATATTGATGATGTGATATTCACTTGGTATACATTTAGAGGTATGGATAGTTAGATGGGTTGGCAGTTGTTGTGGGTACTATTTTAGCTATGCATATTTGACAACTATAGATATATGTGATTACCTTTGCATCAGATTTTTTTCTTGACATTTCAGTTGGTATAGGAGTTTATGATTCTAATGTAACAGGTTAGGTGGCTTTCTCTTTGGATGGCTTCTATGTATGTCTAGTAGAAGTGGCATAATAGGAGGTGGGATCATTCATGTTTGAGATGTTGGATACTTTAATTTTGTTGCAGATACCAGGATGGAGCACATGGTGTACTTTGATTCATAATGGTGGATGTGATAGGAGGGATTGTTCCCTTGTTCATTTATGTGGCTATGGATTGACCTTATGAAATGTATACAATAAGTGGGAGATTGTTGAGATAGTTGGTGTGGCACACATTGCATGATATTTTTATATTGTATTATTTTATTTTAGTATGTAATGTTACACCTAGGAGAACCTAAATGGATGTGCAACATGTAGAGATTAGCATGGGATATACTTGATGAGTTGTATCGTAACATTGTGATGATATTTGATGTAATTATTAAAAGAATTAAATATCCAATATTAGATGTGGGGTCAATGGGTTAGGTAGCACATGGTTTATGTAATAACTCTTAGTGGTTTTGTAAGACTTGCTACTATATAAGTAGCCACAAGGGCAATTGTAGATACAAGATGAAAAGGCAAAAATGACAAGAAGTCAATCTAAGAAAGAAAAGGCTTGAAAAGTTAGCCAAGGGAGCATTTATGAAGGTTGGAACCATGGCATGGGATGTGTGGATTCATGCTTGTTCGCATTTATTTTTTGTTTGTGACTATGGAATTTAAGGCTTCCATGGTTGTATTGCAATGGTGTTTTTCCTAAATAATAATTGGTGATGGATGCTTTTGGAGGATATATTTTTCCCCTATATGATGGTTTCCTAGGGTATATTTTGTGTCACATTTTTGTGGGTATGTTGTCTATTCTCTTGCATGTGGATTTTAATTACATATTTATTTTAGATCTATTATGAGTTATATGGAAATGATTATATGTTTTGTTACAAGTTTCCTTACATCATGATGAAAAAATTTAGATAGCAATAGTAGACAACATGATAATGATTTCAACAACTGTGCAAGGTTAGCAATCATACATGTGAGAATTTTTAAAGGCTATGAGCTAACGTTGACTTGTAATTATGAAAAGATATAATGTTTTGTACTATTTTAATGAGGTCCCATTATAATTAATTAGGAAAGCCTCAAGGCTAACTCAAGGAAATATTTTGAGGATATGGTATAAAAGAAGGTTATTTTCCTTTCTATGATATGCAAGCAAGTGTAAATTGAGAAAGTGATATGTGAAGTTGGTAAATACGTGTAACTGATCCAAGGGTTAATTAGATGCAAACATGGTTATATGATATCAAGATCAAAAGTGGTTTGGTTTGGTCAAGAGGATAGAGAAGGAGTTGAGGTTATTTTATTTCTAGTATTCTATAAGGAATAACACATAGCAGGGATTACTTTAGCGGTGAATCTTCGCCTTGTGGCGATCTCGTCTGATGGGTCAATCGTCATTTGGTGAATATTTATCATATTTGGGTCCAACCATGTCATCGGATATTTATCATATTTGGGTCCAACGCCCGGGGTGGTCGCCCATTAGTTATCACATGATTGGTCAAAAATATCGATGCAATCGCCAATGCGATATATAGTTTGGATACATTTATTTTAAACAATTCGCCAGCCTTTGCATGTTGTTTCTTATTGGCCAACGTTATTTCGCCATTACTACAACCATATTAATTTTTCCTTGGGTTGGGTGTCGCCAACCATTTTACCAACGTGTGTCGATCACCTACCCCATTTAGCCAACTATTTCCTACTATAGGCTTGCATCGGAAGGTGCATTTCGCCTACATTTGACATTCCTACTTGTTAATCCCGCCGCCTAATTTGCCAACCTAGATTGGAGTATAAGAAATTATTATTCTACACAATTCACTATTTTCTGGTTTGGAGACTGGCATTTCTTATTGCTGCCAAACTTTCAGAGTGCTGAGTGCATTGGCCATTGACTCATGGACCTAGTTTTTGTAAAAGGCAAGTGATTTTTAAATTATTTTGTAAGTGGTACTGGTTTTTTTTTTAGTTTCACTGTCCAGTGTCCGCTGGTGACTGGACATCTCACATGCTAAGATAGCCTATAGGTATTAGGTTTGTGAATTATATTGGGTAGTACCGTAGACTGTAGTACTATAGTAGTAGTACCCTTTTTTTGAGAATGAATCATATTATTTTTATTATATGTAGTCTAAGTAGTTAAGTCTTTTGTTCAACAACTAAGTTGATTTTTTTTGTAGCTTTTATCAGTTTGCCATGTCAAACAAGAGGGGTCTGATCCCTGAAATCCAAGAGAGGCCACCATTACCAAAACGCAAAACCATAGTGGTATATTTTGGTGGTGGAAATGTTGGCAACCTACAAGATTCACAAGTTAGATCTATAGTGGTTACTGAAAAAGGAGATTCATCACAAGTTGGACCCTTAGAAAATATTGAAGTTCAAGTTGGTGAACCTAATATCTCAGTCGAGGATGAACTTGAACAAGATCTAGAGGAACTTCCCCCGAGTAGGGAGTCACAAACTAAGATTATAGAGTTGGAGTTAGTCCCAGACCAGTCGGTTGAGAAAACCAAAAATGATTTCATAAATCATGTTCATGCACAAAAGGGGAAAAAAAGAAAACTAGAATCGAAGAAAGATCGATCTCACTGGGATCTGTCCAAAAGGAATTTTCAATTAGAATGGGTGGAAAAGTACTAGTTCATTGAACTAGTGCCTAATCTAAATGATGGTGAGCCTCCTACAGAATGTAGATGTAAGATTTGCATAGAGATAACAAAGAAGGAGAAGAGGCTGCAGCTTAAAATTGATACCATAAAAAAGCATGTCGGTAAAGTTTACAAGAAGAAAATTATAGATGGACTGTCTGCATATTAGGAATGCTGAAATATATGAGTTACACCAGCAAATGCGGGAGAAGCATTATGCAGTAAAAGGTTCCATTGAAGATTTCATTGGGAAAGCAACGGAAGTGCAAAATATGGAAAAAGTAGTTCAATTACGTGTGGTCTTTTATATATTGAGTAGAGGACACTCTATGATGGACTACCCTACAATGACTGCATTATTGCGTCTTTTGAAAACTCAAAACTATCCTAACAGTCACTGGTCAGTAAGCAGCTGATGGGAATGGGCTAAATGTCTTGCACAAGTTGAAATAGAAGATATGAAGGAATCTATAAAAAACTCAGATTTCATTGCATTGTCTCTAGATGATGTTACAGCAATTGATAATACTTCCTGGGTGTGCATGCATGTTTATACTGTAAACAATCTTTGTCGTTAACCATTTCTATTATTTCTAGTCGCTAAATTGAATCGTAGTGCGACAGCTAAAAACTTATATGAATTATTCAAGACTACTGTAATTGAATCTGGAGGTTTGGATAGCATGGAGATTGCCAAAAAGTTGGTGTGTGTTGGAGCGGATGATATTCTTCGGTTATGCAAGGTCATAAAGGCAGTCTTTGCAAAAAGATCAAGAATGATTTGGCACCCTACACTATTCCCATTCATTGCATGGCCCATCAAATGAATCTAGCTTTTGGAATTGTCAGCAATTTTGGTTGTGTAAGTAAAGTGGAATCTCTGATCAAAGAGATTTACCAATACTTCTGTCGAAGTCCAAAACAAGTTCAGGAATTTCAACACTTTGCTACAGGACTTACTGATGGGAGGAAGCTTATTAAAGAGAATGATACCAGATGGATCTCTTTGGATGGACTAGCACATCAAGTAATGTTTGAATACCCGTCATTGCTTGGACTAATCCACTCTGTGCGAGACAGATTCCCTTGGCTATATTCAAGCCTAACTAATGTTAAGGTACTCTTAACTTTAGCAGCTATTCTCCCCATGCTACAGGACATGAGAAATATTATAAAAAAGGTTCAACAAAGAGCTATGTATAATACAGAATATAATAAGCTGCGTAAAATGACATGTAGTAGCCTGGATACTCTGTACTGATTATTACCATTAGATGAAACAAAGTTTGCAAAGTGGTTAGAAATCTCAGATTTGAACAATCATGGAAACTTTTTACATATTGGTGCAAATGATGAGGTATATGCCAGGGTACATGGAGTTGACATACCAATGTAGTACTATGCTTGCGTCAACCCCAACGAAGTAGGAAGCAAAGTTGAATTAGAACCAGAGAAGGTACTTTCACGTGTTACAAATGAAGCCTTCAAGAAGATCAAAGACTCTATGCTTGACTCTGTCAAGCGATTTTGCTACAATCTATGTCAGAAATCAAATTTAGATTCCCTCCAGAGGAACTGCTCGAAGCAATGTCAATTATTTTTCCACAATATTGGTCTCTAAATAGTCCAACTAATTTTTGAAGAAGGATGATGACTCTGATTCAACATTTTTGCACACCTAAAGTAATCAATGGAGTCACCATAAATAAAATTTTAGATGAAACTCGACTGAGAGATCAATCATACTCTTTTGTAAACATAATGAGGGAACAATATGCTATTATGGAGAACCCAAATGAAGAGGGAGTGGGAACAAAGCTTTGAAAAAACCTTGGTGAGAGCAATCAGTTGAGAGAGGTAATACTAGAATATTTCAAGCTTACCAATTTATGTTTGAAAATGATATTGGGTTCAATGGAGGATGAGAGAGTTTTCAATACTTTGGTCTTCCTTGAGTCAAAGGTTAGAAACAAATTAGACAAAAATTTGGATAATTGTTTGAGGCTCTATAATTCTAGGTATGAGGTAGAAAGTTTCCCTTATGACAGGGCTATCAGCATTTGGAGAAAGCGATGTCAAAGAAGAGGGATTGCCAACATTTCAAACACAAGTGGTAGTGGTAGTGGTGGTGGCAGTGGTTCATATCGTGATATTGAAAGTCAAAGCAATGAAGATGATGTTGAATTTGGCATGCATAGTGAGTTTGACGTTGAAAGTGAATCTGAAAAAAATACAACAAACAATGAAATGTTATATGCAATAAATGAGGAGGATTCTGATGATAGTGATGTTGAGCCGGTCCAAGTAGAATGGCAACTATAGTAGCTTCTCAACCTTCTGCATGACTCAAGTAGTAGGCTAGTAGCTCTGATCTAAGACTCTACCTACTAATTAATTATGTAACATGTTTGTAGAAGTTAATTTATAGCCTTCATTCACTGTGCCTTTATAGATGTTTAATTTTATTTATTTATTTTTGAACATGTTGATGTTACAAACTTAGTACTTACATGTGGAGATTTTCATTGATTGCATTTTTTTAAAATGTTGAGATTTTCATTGATTCTAGTTTTTTCTTTAAGAAATTGTAACATAATGCATTTAATAGAATAAGCTCCATTTTAAAAAAATTGTATTATAATTTATAATTACAAATCAGCCTGTAACATAATACATTTAACGATTGTCAATTACAAACAATTACAACCCTTTGCAAATGATTCAATGTCAAATTGCAATGACCATGAATTCTCTTTTGTAGATACAAGGGAGCAACAATAGATGTAGGTTAGTTTGTAATTGTATATATGATCAGATATGTTGGCTCTTGATTCTTGATATGCCATAGTATGCTACTATGCTAGTGCCTGGCTGCCCAACTATCCTGATATGTTGGCTCTTGATTCCTGTAACAATTAACATTAAACAAAGTTGAAATTAAATCCAAAATTTGAAATTAAAGAGCAACAAGTAACAAAACAATTATAGTTCTATCACTTACTAAGTTGTTACAGTGTTACTACTTAGTGCTATTAGCTATGACTGCCACTGATAGCAATAGTAACAGTTTGAGAAGATGACCCAGCTTCACTGAATTTCTTTAGGGCATTCCATTCTACATCATTTGGAAGCCCCATTTTTTTGAGGTTGTAGCTAATTAGTTGTAGTCTTGTCAACAAAAAATACTTCTAAGAGATAGAATCATATGATAGGAGGAATCTATCTATAGCATCACTCATTGTTGACAGTGGTTTGATGCAACTTGCAATTCCCTCCTGAGTGAATTCCTCAAGCAATTCCCCTAAATGAGAATTCATCCTGTCCTGCAACTTTTTCATGTAATTTTTGTTTCCAATGAATGTGCTTTCTGAGTTAGTAGGATTTGGTAATCCAACATTCAGCAAGTTCACTATGGTGTTATTTATCTTCATCAACTCTTTGGAAGCAGAATTGAGTGATTCACCAATTCGCGTTACTTCTTCACAATGTTGAGAGACATTAATGGCCATTACATAGGCATCCAAGCTGTTGTTTATTCCATGGTTTGCCAAATCCTTGTCACTTGATCTCTTTAGTTTATTGAGAACTTGGTTAGAAAGATCTTTTTTAAGGAATCGGTGAAGATTTGTCTTTTACCCTAAAAATCAATTTTTGCATTTTCAAAGACAACTCTGAGATTGCTATTTAAATCAAGCCATTCAACCAAACCATCACTGATCGTCATTATTTTGTCCCAAATTTCTTGTTTCATAAGCTTAACTGTGTTTGTTATAGTATCCTTCACATGATGGTCTTTGGAAGAGGTCGTTCTATTTTCTGCCATTACATTCTCCACCTTTTTCTTCATTTCATACATCTCTTTTTCACTCTTTTTCTACATTTCCTCTAGTTGCCTTTGCCAATCAGTTCCTCTCTTCCTCTTATCCTCCAATTTCTTCTTCAAAACTTGGATTTTATTTGCAATAGTTACCTCTTTTTTCTTGTTTTTCTCGAGTTCCCTTTTCAAATCATGGATTGTCTTTGAAGTGGACTCCTCCTTTTTCTTCACACTATCCAATTCCTTCTTCAAATCATGGAGACTTTGAGTAGACTCCTCTTTCTTCGTGTTCTCTAATTCCTTTCTCAAATTGAAGTTTTGCTTTGCAGCTGACTCCTCTTTTTTCTTTGCATTCTCCAATTCCCTCCTCAATTTGTGGATTGTGTTAGTGCTTACAGTAACACTAGACTCTGTTTTCTTTGCATTCTCCAATTCCTCCTTCAAATCACTAATAGTTTTTATAGTTGACAACTCTCTTTTTTTCATATTCTCTAATTGGTTATTCAAATTGTGGATTTTTTTTGCAATAGACTCCTCTTTTTTCTTCTCGTTCCCCAATTCCTTTTGCAAATTAAAAATCATACTTGCCCTAGACTCCATTTTTTTCTTTTCCTTCTCCCATTCATCCTTCAAAAATTTATTTTCCTTGGCAGCAGATTCCAGCTCAGTTTTCAATTGATTCATGACCTGTGCAGTACTCTCTACAGACTTGAACAACTGTGCAGTAGATGCTTGTTCATTCTTAAATCTTTTTTAGCACTCATCCAATTCTTTAGTCAAATGTTGCACTTGTTCATTCATCTTTTCTTGCTGGACAATTGCCTCTGTAGGAGAAGATTTCTTTATCCTATTTTGCAATTCTTTGAACCTATTATCTGTTGCTTTCTCCTTCGCCTTCACATTATCAAGGTCTGCCTGTAACTTTTTTATTTGCTTTGTAAGCCTTTTGTTTTCCCTCTCCACTTTCAGAAGTGTAGAGTAGACCATTTTGTTGCTCTCTTTTGATATATTGATTTTGTCAATATTTTTCACTTTTGACAAATCCATTTGAAGACTAGTAACTTGTATATCATTACGATTTATTACATTTTGTGGTGGATTATTATCTCTACCCAGGGGCATAACACCCATGAAGTTCATCATTTCATTGTTTGGATCATATGTTGGAAATATTCTGTCAGCAGATCCTTGACATTCGACAACTGCGTCACTTTTCAAAGTCTTCATAATTTGCCTATTTCTTTTGCTTGTCTGTTCAAACTTTGATGCAAACTCGTTCAAACTAAAATTTGGGTTTTCTGACACAATTGAGTGTTTGAAAGGTGAATTATCAACTGTATCATTGAATGTTGATGCTCCTCCATCTCCAGCTAAACTTACTCCACCTACAACTGTATTTTGAGGATTGCCAACATACTAAAGATGGCCCATTCCAAATCCTGGCATTTTAGGACTATTTTCAGGGTTTTGTATAGAAGCCACTGGTGCATACATTACTGAAGTAACCGCTGACATTTCTTGTGGTGTAATTGTCATAAGTTTTTTCTTTTTTGCACAAGGTTCATCCATGCTAGTGCCAGTGTCAGTGCTAGTGCCAATGGGATCAACTACAACTGGATTTGAAGATTTAACAAATAATGTTTTGGGATGACCTTCAGAAGTAGAAGTATAATTTTTTTTTCCCTTTTTAGATGAATCATCTTCAATCTCATAGCTTCCAATGATTGGTTTACTTCCTCTTTTGGGTGGGTCTGGTACTGGAACTAGATTCCAAATCCTATCACCACTTACACCAATGGGCCCTATACCTGCATAACCCATTTTTTGTATCATAGTTGCTCCTTTACCATACGTTTATTTAGTATAATCACTCATTTGAAGTTTAATAATATCTCTGCCCCTGGTTGACCTGGAATCCTTAATACCTTGAATGTCAGCATCAGACTGGAGGTCCTCCTGTCTTTGAATATCACTGTTACTGCAACTCTCAAGTTGATATAGTACAGTTGGATGCTCTTTATCCCAATAAGTGTTGAAAAGGTCATCCTCATCAATTTCCTCAAAATTTGCTGATGTCTTTGGTTCACCCAAATTTTGTCTCATTTTCCAAAACTCAGTTATCTTGGTTTGACACCACATTTCAAATATGCATGCCTCTTTAATTGCTTTTGGCATAGACTTCTTAGAAGGTTCAGGTGCTTTCTTGTAGAAATTTAAGTATGTCAGAAGCCCTGATTTGTGTGACTCTAATATGTGCAATGTTGTAATTTGGGATGACAGTTGTTGCATTGAAATATTATTCTCTGCCGCATGTTTCTCCATCTCTTTCTTAACCTCATCCCACGAATCCTTGTTTTTTAACTTTTCTATCAATGGCATCTCCTAGTGTTGATATTTGCTCGCAGAGTTCCTATTGGCAATAAGTCTTGTTTTTATTATGTTCAGTGGATCATAATTCCAGTGACTAACAAAATGAAAGTCAAAAAAAGTTAACAATTCGTTTGCCACTTTGAAAGCCTTTCTCTCAAATGTGAGGCCTCCAATTGCGAAAGGCAAGGAAGGAAATATCATTTTCTTTTGTTCTCCACTGAAAAGTTCATCTGTGCTCTCCATCTGCCTTACATATTCCAGTGCAAAAACCCTTTCTGTAACATGCATTGGAAGTTTGCAGGGTTCACTGCTGAACTGTAAAACCTTAAGACAGTGTACTCTTTCATGAAGAACCAGTCAACCAATTCAATCTGACTTCCCAATTGAATGCAATCTTTACAAGACACAAGCAATCTAGGCATTGTAGTGCCTGTGATTTTTTGGTAAATAGGTGCCAAAAAGAAGTCTACAAAATGGTTGTAGTTTGTATTGTTAGCAGTCATCCTCATCTTATGTGTCCACTCATATACTGGACTTGGTGTCTGTGATTTCTTCTGGGTTTTCTCATCAAACTTATAGACCTCAATATCAAGCTTGTTTTTCTCTGTCTCAAATATTGGGCGATGCTTTGCTAAAAGAAGGTAGCACAAGTAACTTGTGAACCTAAATGTCTTCGTCTTCCCTGTAGTTTTACTTTGTTTAATCATTACTAATTGTTGTTGCATAGATTCAATAATGTACCAAAAAAAATCATATCTTACTGCTACATTGTCAACTGACTGACCTCGACAATGGATATTATAAATCATTTCAAGAACACTGGCCCCCACTTCCTTGTTACTATCCAATCCTAGGCAAAATGATAACAAAGAAATAGTATTTTGAACCCATGGCATAAAAATATCATACTGATAAGGAGGCTTATGGTCTTTGTCTAGTGTAACAGTAACACTACTAGTGGATGCTGAGGGTATTAAACCCTTAATATATGAATCTTGAAAACTTCTTTCCAGCTTGTCATAAGCCTGAGCTAGTTTATCCAAGTCAATGTGCTCATTAGAGCTTTCTGTTCTAAACCCTAACCCTAGGTCTAACAGAGTGAAAAATTCACTCTCAGTTATTGATAAAATTTTCTCCTGAGTGTTTTGGTTTACAATTGCCTTTCTATTTTCATCATAATTCTGAGCGCATAGCATTACAATTTCAGGGCAAGGGAATACTTCAGGTACAACGAGGTTTGCTAATACACAAACTATAAATGTCTAATTTCCATGATTCCAGAATCTCCATGGATAACATGATCAAAAATATCATGACATTCATCAATGAAACCTGGGGTTTGTAGCACTTGTCTAAGTTGTATAATGGTGTTCTTTTCCTTTATGTGTGCACTGGTTTGGGAGGTTTTTGACTTTGTTTTGCCCATGCTTGGCTGTTACTAGTTATTAGACTTCAAACCCTATTCAAAATAATTGTAAAGTGTAAACCTAAGACAATTAAAATCAAGATTTTTATTGCTACAAATCGCAATGGAATTTTTTTGAAAAAAATTAAATGCCTAGAATTGAGATTGGATAATTGGTGTTGTCGTCTGATACCCAAGTTTCACACTTTCAGTCTTCAGAAACCAGAACACAACTACCAGTCAGAGTCTTTGAAAATTTAAAATTTGAAAACTCTATGGCTATTTTATCGATAATCAGACTCTCGTCTTATGTTCCAGAACTCTCAACTTCATACTTTAAAAAGGTAATACTTGAATTTTATTAGTTAAAATGAAAGTAATAAGAAATTAATGGTTTTAACTTTTATGTACAATGTACATCTAACCGTAATAAATTGTCAAGACTCAAAATCAATATTAAATAATGTAGTGATGTACATAAGTTACACGTGCCACGATTCCGGATGCATCTTGGTAGATGGGAAAGCATTCCCCAAATCGGTTCGAAATTCATCTCGAGCCGTCGATCTATAGACTATCAAATGGTTATTAAATTTATTATTGTTATTATATTATATTAATTAATATTATATTATATATAATATTATTTATATTATATTAAATAATATAATATAATGATAATAATAATGACCATCTCAATCTGATTGATCGAGATTCATCCCGGGTCGTCGATGACTCCAGAATTATTATTATTATAATAATAATATTATACCATATAATATTTACATAGTATAATATATTATTATTATTATTATTATTATGACTTGAGTCATCGACAGAATTATTATTATTATTATTAATTTATTATTATTTATATAATAATTATTGACTCAAGTCATCGATGGCTCGGGAGGAATTTCGGGCCGATTTGGGGAATCTTTTCCCATCTGCCCAGATTCATCTGGAATCGTGACACGTGTCACGATTCCAGATGAATCTGGGCAGATGGGAAAAGATTCCCCAAATCGGCCCGAAATTCCTCCCGGGTCGTCGATGACTCGATGGTTCTTATTATTATTATTATTAATATTTATATAATATAATAAAATAATAATATTTATATAATAATAATATTTATTATTATTATTATACCATATAATATTTATATAATGTAATAATAATATTAATGACTCGACTCATCGACGAAATTATTGGACATAATATTATATAAATATTAATAATAATTCTGTCGATGACTCGAGTCATTATTATTATTATTACATTATATAAATATTAAATGGTATAATAATAATTATTATTATAATATAATATTATTATTATTATAATAAATATTATTATTATTATTATAAATATTATTAATAATAATAATATTATATTATATAAATAATAATAATTCTGTCGATGACTCGTGTCATTATTATTATTATTACATTATATAAATATTATATGGTATAATATTATTATTATTATATAAATATTATTATTATATTATATAAATATTAATAATAATAATAATAAGAATCATCGAGTCATCGACAGCCTGGGAGAAATTTCGGGCCGATTTGGGGAATCTGTTCCCATCTACCCAGATTCATCCAGAATCATGACAAGTGTCACGATTCTAGATGAATCTGGGCAGATCGAAAAAGATTCCCCAAATCGGCCCGAAATTCTACCCAGGCCGTCGATGACTCGAGTCATTATTATTATTATTATATTATATAAATATTATATGTTATAGTTATTTATTATATAATAGAACATATACTATAATATAAAATAATATAATTATAGCCATATGATATAATCTTAACCATATAATAAAATATAAATATAACAATGTAATATAATATAATATAATAATAATAAATTTAATAAAATATATAATGACCATCTCAGACAGTAGACTCAATCCGATAGATCAACGGCCCAGGATGAATTTCGGGCCGATTTGGGGAATCTTTTCCCATCTACCCAAATTCATCCAGAATCGTGACACGTGTCACAAAATCCACGATTATCTGAGATGGTCATACTCATTGTTATTATTATTATATTATATAAATATTATATGGATATAAATTATTGTTATAGTATATTATATTATAGTATAGTATAATTAATTATATTATATGTATATGATATGGTTATAATTACAATTTAAAAATATAATTGAAAATGCTCTATTTTTATTCATATTTATTATTTAATTTCAAAATTAAAATATAATATAGTTATAATATCTATAAATTATAAAAATTTAACATATATTGAAAATTCTAATAATTGTTTATAAACTATTCTTCATCATTTAAAAGATTTCATAATGAAAAAAAAGTTAGGAATAGGTGACAAGATAGGTATGAAATAAAAATTTGACACATAAATTATAAAAATTTGACACATAAATCTAAAACAAACTTACAAAGTCATAGACTAAGAAGAACAACGATTTGAGAAGCCAAAAACTATTGTTTTCATTGATAATATTTTAGACTGTACAATGTACATAATACTGATTCATAGTTTATATATTCAAAATAGCTGATTAAATCACTAATCAGCCTGGTTTTACTATTTCGTAATTTATAAAAAAGGGCAGGGCCTAATCCAAAGAAAAATACAAATATCTTGAAATCATTTTTTTGGCAAACTTTTGCCCTAATCAAAACATTTTTTTGCCCTAAAGGGCCAAGGGAACAGGGAACCAGGGAACCAGGGAGGCTGGAAGCATGAGTAGGCTGAGGGGCCGAGGGATTGAAGCCTTTAATCAGAATGGTCTTCAATTCCATCTGTGAGGAATCTATTGGAGAAGATGATGTCACTGAACTCGTCCAGCCATGTGAAGTTTGTCTCGCTGATGTCATCGTCCAACAACAACTATTTTCGTAGAAAATCACTTCCGAGTTGTGCCCACTTCCGATGGTGAGTCAGTTGTTGTTCGTTCATGCCGAGCAAGAAAGGATGCTTATGTATAATGCACCCTATGCCTTCCTCCTAGCACTTGTCTGCTACATCTGCAAAAGGGATGCCAATACTTGGCCCCAGTACCTACTTAGCCAATACAATAATTTTGACATCATCTTCTAAAAATGTTTCCTTAAAAATGTCACGCAGAAGCATCAACATGTCTATTTGCATGCCTCCAAGGTCGAGAAGAGATGCGAGGAAGCGGGAGGTAATATCCGTGGACACACGGAACCTCTTATTGTTTCTCAAGAATTCATGACCGAGTACCATGCATATAGCATGGCGGATAAAAGGACTTTGGCCATCTACCTTGCAAACCATGGCAAGGACATCATTAGGAATTTTGCCTAGAAAGGGCTTTTGTAGAGCCATATTAGTGCATTTCAAGTGAATTGGCGTATCCATGACTACGATTCAAGAAACTGAAAACTCTACAAAGTGCAACTACAAACCAAATTCAGATTGAAGAAATTAGAATATGAGAAATGATATTGAAAGAGGAATTGAAGAGCCTATTTAATGGCAGACTGCAATTGCATCTAATTCTTTGGCCTTTGCAATCTTTCATATCTTATCTTTTCGTATTCTTATTAATTTTCAAGTGTGTGAAACACTGAAATGTGCTGACATTAATGTCGGATAGTCAATAGTGCCTGACATGATTAATGATTTCCATATAAAAATTTCCATGTGTCTCCATTCCAAAAAATTACGTGCGACTCCAAGTCTTTTCAAGCAAGTGGCCCTAAGATGCATCTACTATCGTTGATCTCTAACTAATCAACGGTCAATAAAACTATTGTATTTACTGTTAACATAAAAAAAGTGATGATAGTTGACTTGGTAATTGTGAAACTGATGTAACGATGTTATGACATTATTAATAACACACCTAACACAGTACACAAGTTGAAACTTGAAAGTGACTACTCAGCAGTCAGTACAGTCACTAACCAATACATGTGCAAATTTTGCTTTCAGATTAAACAATTTTTCAGTTTACCACTGAAGATTAGCCAAGACCATTATTATTCATTTTCTTACAAAACAAGTAATTCGCCTATGACATTATTAATTCATTTTTGGCAAGGGAAAAAATAGCCATCATTTATATATTCGTCAGTGAAAAAAAATATTAATTTTCCACATTTAAAATGACTTTTGCTAGGGCAAGAAACAAATTGCCAACATATAATATTTTATTTCCCTATATGGAACAAAAAAATTACCATCGATATTAAAATTTTCCTGCCCCCAAGATGTTGGATTCGCCAGCATTTTAGGCTTTTTTTTTGGGAGGGGTTTCTTAAAGTTATCCCTGACACATAGGCCAGTTAGACAGTGAGTTCGTTGATCTTTCCCTTGAAGCTATTTGGACAATGGGTCCATCTTCCTTCTACAACTCCTAATAGGGTTGGCACAACTCCTAACAGGGTTTGAATCTCCTAGTAGGGATTCAGAGTCTCTTAATAGGGACTAATATGTACTGAATGGATTTCATTGGCTCCTAACATATTCCATCCTCTTACAAGGAAATTTTCTATTAGTGCATCATTTTTTTGGTACCATCACCACTAGGGTTTTCCCTCTAATCAAATATTTTGCTAGTTAACATATCTCGTGTTATTGTGTATATGTATCTTCTTATGGTTTTTTATTATATTATACACATGATTAGGGATTTAAAAAGTTGATAAATGTTTTAATAGTTGGATAATTGATTCATTGGGGATGTTGAAATAAACCCTTTTTTTGTCTCCCCCTACCACAATTTCAATTTTAAATTATTTATGTCTTGCTATCTTAAAGGTTTATAGGTGTCTTCTTCAGTGTCTAAATCCACCATGACTAGAGTATCCTTACCATATTTATTCTTCCTTTATACCTTGTAAAGAATGTAACCCAAACTATAGTTCAGGTTTGAATTGGCACTTGTTTCTATGTAAGGGTGGTAGCTTCTATTTTAAGTTCACCTAAAGGTGGAAATTGAGAAACTTCATGAGTAAAAATTGGTGGTCTTGAATTTGAAGTCATCATTTCTCCTTGAGTTATTGAGCTTCAATTCTATTTGTATTTCTTGAACTTGATTTCTCTCAACCACTTTTATCTCCTTCTAATGATATTGAACATTCTGAGTTGAATGGTATCCTTATTTTTTTTACTCTTATCAATTTTAGGTGTGAGAGGCCTTCAATATATTCCAACTATTTTGAGTTTGGTAGTTCTTCATGTTTGGCCTCTTCAACCCCTTCAATATGCATTTGCAATCTTAGGGTAAAAATTCACCTCAGGGTAGATCTAGACTAGAGTATCCTTATAACTCTGAAATCATCCATGTAGTTACCCTAGTAATCCTCTAATTGAGGTTCATGTATAGATTCTATGTTCATTTCAAAATAGGTTTTAGAAAAACCTTACTATTGAACATGAGCCGGGCTTGATAGACATTCAAGTTCATTCTTTTTAGTTTAAAGACAAGGTTCAAGCCATCTTGAGTTGATTTATGATAATATCCAATCTCAATAGGAGAAATATATCCATAAGCTTTCTTACACTTAATCTTTTTGTCAACTCAAGAAACTTACTTATAAATCTCTATCTACGCATATGTATCTAAAAAATACCTTGATAATTTTATTAGTTCACTTTCAAAATCTCCCATCCTCAAGTAAGTAAATTTAAGAAATTGAATTAAGAAGATTTCATAAATCATAATCAAGTCTACTACCTCTAGTTTTAATTTCCTCTAAAATTTAAACACAAATCATGCCCAAAATACATCCTAAAATATCCTAAAGTTCAATGAATTCCTCTCTTTTTTTGTACTACAAGATAGGTACTCATAGATAGTCATATATTTATTAGACCTCTCACTTCTTCAAACATTCAAATATGTAAAATAGGTTGAAAGTTATATAAAATCAATCCATTTCAACAGCTTAGAAGAGTTTTTTATGAAGTGTGTCTCTAATCACCTCTTCCTAGTCTATGTATCTATTCTCTCTAAGAATTACTTGGATGAAAATTTACATACATTCTTCCCACATGAATGCATTTTGGTTCAGCTTTACTTTTCTAAGAAAGATAATGATGTCTCTCATGTCCTAGTAAAAAATTCCCTTCTCATTAGTCATGGTAAACAAGAACCTCACTTTTTTGGTTTCAAAAACCAATTCTTAGCTATACCACCATTATAGTCCTTTGTTTTCATAGAAAACTAACTAAAGAGAGATAGATAATCCACTCCTCATAAGTCTCCATTAGAGAAATTCTCATGGTGACCACAACAGTATCTTGGCTTATCCTGACAAGTGGTTCACTAGGGAAATTCCAAATGCACCTTTTTGTTATATCATATTTATTCTTGTACTTGAGTGTACATCTTTGCACATGGTTCTTCTTCTTAAAACCCCATGACTTGAACTAGACCTCTTTTGAGCACACTATCTCCTATAGACCAAGAATTTCCTTTTTTAAAATCTATTGACTACCATTTCTATATTTCCATCAATTAGTTGTGTATTGTACACTCGATTGTGTCCCACTCTAAACCCTTCTATCCAAATGATTCCATGAGTTGGAATGTTTGAATGTCAGCTTAGAGCTCCCTATCCACAGAGTGCAAGAGAGTATATTTCAAGAATAAGAAGGCTCTCAGATGAGCCTTAGAGATACTCTTCTTGCTAGTAAACCATGCAATGGGCGATTCCAAAGACAAGATGCAAGAATGCAAATGTCCCAAGGAGTTCCTCAAGAATGCAATGCAACTAAAGTTTAAACTAGAATGAATATGAAAAATGCAGCTATTCTAAGCATGGATGAGAGTGTTACAATCCAAATATTAAGCTATGTGAGATAGATTATTGCAAAATAGAAGCTAAACTAACATACAACATGAATCTAAGCTAAAATGCTATGGTATGAGAGAATGTAGACAAGAAATAGAAGTTCTCCACAAAGCTCCAAAGAAACCTATTAGAAAACTTGCAGCATAACAATATTCAAAATGAGGATGGATTGAGGGGGAAAACTCTCTCCCTTTTAAAGATGTATGGATGGTAGAGATCAAGATGAAGATGGTGGATGATCAATGGTCAACCAATAGAATATAAGTTGACTTGTCATATAAGACAAAAGTCACAAAGCCTTTTCTTTTTATTGCAAAATAGAAAAAGGACTTTATGTGTGCACTTTAAGTGGGTTAGAAGAATGGGGTCTTTTATTTAATTAAAAGGGGACATGTTCTTTTAATCAAATAATGAACTTAGGATAACATAGTCAAACTATAGGTTATAATCAAATAAATTGATTATTAGCAATTTGGTCTAGGTAAATGATTAAATTAATTTAGCCAAAATGTTGAAAAGGGGGCTAATAGTCTAGATGACCATTTTTAGGTGATTACATTTGCCCCTCTTTGACTAATGCGTGATTGATCTAGGAACACATTATGTCAAAGAAAATAGAAAGCCAAGTAGGCAGTGATAGATATAGATATCTAATTTTGAAGAACAAAATGTAGAAAAAAGATAGCAAGTCCTAAATGTACAGCCTGATAGTGGTAGTACTGAACACTAGGAAAAGATGATGTCAAAATTCAAGAAGAATGCTAACACTTAGCAAAGTAGATAGATCAAGAACAAGTGAGAAGATCAAACAAATACTCCTAAGAAATATATAGTTGTAGCAATCAGTGATAGAGTATTTTTGCCCCCTCAGGATCGAAATTGAAATGAGGTAAGGGGATGCAAAAACTGGCTAGACATGAGAAAATTAGAATATAGCAATGTCCAAGATGACAGATAGATGATTAGAACCCAAGAATGACTAGAAAAAAAAATGATAAAATGCCCCAGTTTGACTAGAGTTGACCTTGAAGGATATAGCATAAAAATTAGGTCAAAATGAGTAGAAAGGTGATTTTAGACATGAAACAGTGAATTTGAGTAGATATGAAGTATGGAAATGATGAAGACATGAAGAAATGAAGATGCCCCAGTGATAATTCAGAGATTAGACCTCAAAAGGTTAGCTAACTACTCAGAAGAAAGTAGAATTTTAAAAGACAATTTTGACCATCAAGATGAACTCAAATTTGGATTTTGATCCCGAAAATGAATCCAAAATGTTGAAATTATTTAAGAGGTCAAAACTTTATACAATGTGATGATAAGATAGAAAAGAGATGAAGTGAAAGATTAAGAAGGTGAAAAGACATGAACAAGAAGAAAGTAAAGAAATATATGAAAGGAGTTAGTCAATATGTCTGCAAAAAGATGAAGAGAGAGCTCTCCCCATATGCAAGAATGTAAGACTAAGCTAGAAAATGAACCTAAAATGCAAGCTAATATGCAAAGTGGTTTACTAGCAAGAAGCGCATAACATTTAGACTCTTAATTTCATCATTGAGCATTTATTAGGGACATCATGAGATCATACAACCATTAGTAGTATAACTATGAGGATATGAATATGATCGATATTAGATAGGTATGTGGAAATCCAATCTGAGCATCAGACACATGTAAGTCAAGATAACTATGCGATTAGATTCCCTAAGTTTAATTTAGTAAGATTACACCAGTATCAAGGCATAAGCACCAGGATAAACCCCAAGTGTGGTCTCGCGAAACAGTCAAGGATGATACATTTGTAAGTCAAAATGTTGAATAGGTCAAGCATAAATGCTTACAACACTATAGACAAACAAAGTATACTCACAAGCAAAAATCAAAAAAACATGCCCCATGCCCCCAGTCTTCTAGTCAGTGACATCCTTGAAAGACTATTAGGGATGGAACATATAGTAAAGAAATCATCATAGACATCACACAAAGTAGATAAAGATCAGCATAGCTCAGTCGTTTAAGTGTTAAAGTGTGTGTGTGTGTGTAAGTCACTTGGCCATTTCTTTAAGACTTGATTTTGATAGTGAAAAATATCGCAACATCGGAGACCGTAGGTAAACTATCTGAGAAGTGTTGAAAAACACTAGATGTCAAGGTGGGGGAAGTGTTGAGAAACACTATTTTGTGAGTTGTCAAAGAAACCCTAATGCACAAGAATACCTCAATAGGCTAAGCAATTGTGCCCCCAAGACAAGGACAAGAAACAATTCCAAGCTAGGGAATGTGTAGCAAAATAGGTGATTGAGACTGATACACATAGGTGCAAGGGTTTCAAGTAGTGCCTGTTTCTAGGTTTTCACCACTTGACAGATTTTTTCAGGACTTTTTTCAATTTTTTTGTATTTTTGAATTTTTGATTTTTTTGGTGATACATCAAAGTGCCTATTGCTAGGTTTTCACTAAGAAGATCTTTTTTTCAGGACATTTTCTGATTTTTAGGAATTTTTTTCCGGATCATATGTGATTTTTTGAATTTTTTAGAATAATTTAGAGATCACTAGTTCTCAAGCAAGATCACATCATTTTCTCCCAATGTCTAGCAAGGTATAGGACATGATGGAGAAACAAGCCAATGGATAAGAAAAGATGCATAAGAAAGGAATGTGAAGCAAGTGAAAGTGATCCTCAAGGACTGACTCCTCAAGAGTACCCAAGCTAGGGAAAGAGGTGAAATAGTCATATGAAGCATATTTTGGATAAGCAATGGAAGTAATGAGAAAGATAGCATGTAGGATAAGCAATGAAGCCAACAAGTGAGATAGCATGAAGTGTGTAGTCCAAAAGAGTAGCCATGTCAAGAGACCTATGAGAACCATGTTTCATTTATTATGATCAAGACCAAGGGGTCAACTAGATAGGATAGCGATGGGATAGAGTAATAAGAATAAAGCTCAAGATAGAGGCTATGAGTGAATGGAAAAGCACAAATAGAGAATATCATGGATAAGATAGCCAATATGCAAAGATAGCTCAACATTGTCAAGATCAAAGAGAGAAGAGGGGATAGATGGATGGTGGAAGAATTACGCATGACACCTGTTTGCCAGGTTTTCATCATGGTACTTATCCAAGGTGCCACAAGAAGTAGTTTTGACCATAGGATAAATTTATTTCTCTTTACTTTTGCTACCAAGGTGCCACAAGAAGTGGTTTTCACCAAGGCACATTTTCATTTTTTTCATTTTTTCTATTTTTTCTTTTTCTTTTTTTGAATTTTTAGAAAGAGCTCAAGTTTTTTGAATGTAGATAGTGCTCCTATAGGAAAGATAAGTCATGATAAGCCAAGACCATAGAAAGGTATGCTCAAATATGTTGATAGGGTGATGAAAGAGAAATGGTAGTAGGAAGAATATATTGAGGATAAGAGTTCATGTATAGAAAGTAAGTGTAAGCTTTAGAGAATTTCATGAGGCTGGTAGCTGAAATATTGGACAAGATCAACATTGACACACACCTTGAAGGGTATTGGAATGATGGAGGAATCATGGATGAAATAGCTTGAGATTTAGATGTATGAGGTGGTAGAAGAGATTTGGAAAAAAGTGGAGTGGAAGGCTTTGGAATATTTTTAGGAAGATTTTTGGAAGAAGATGGAATGGAAGCCTTTGGAAGCTTGAATGTCAACTTTGAAGTATTTTCAATATTCAAGTCTTCTAAAAGAGACTTGGGAATCCATATAGCTTTAGATTTTCCTTTGGATACTTCAAAACACATTTCTTCAATAATGGGTTTAGGAACCCATATTTTCTTTGATTTAGCTTTTTTAATAGTGGACCTTTGTGGTCTCTTTTGTGCATTCTCCTTCTTAGCATTCACATGTCAATTAGATGGGACATAGTGATCTTCATTTTTCAATGGATTCTTATTTTTATTCTCACTTCCAAAGGACTTGGGATTTGTGGATGAATAAGGCTGATATGACTGGTTTAGATGGATAGATGGGTGAAAAGTCATCAAGGATGAGTGTCTTTGTTGATCTTGAGGTATTATAGGAGAGCTAGGGAATGAGCTAGGAGTGAATGTAGGAGATGGAGGAACATAAGGCCCCAATATGGATGGAAGGTTTGAATGCTTTAGCTTAAATGGATAAGGACCAAGGATAGATTTAGAAGATGCAAAGGGATAGTGGGAAGGGATATCAACATCTTTAGAATGAGCAACATGGTCAAAGCCATCAATAGACTCATGAGTACCTTTGATAGGAACAACATTTTTAATAGTAGCACTTGAAGCTTGAGCACAATTTTGAAGTGGATATGGAGAAGTAGAACATGAGGGGATGCTTGATCTTGACAAGTAGCCTTGGATAGCATATGAAGAGAACTTTTCTCATAATTTTCAGTAAGCTCAAGGGAGATAATGGAAGTGGTATCTTCATCATACTTAGGAGGTGGACAAGTTATAGGATATGGAGGGGAAAAATATTGAAAGAGATGAAAGGGTGCTTGATCTTGATCTTTCTTGATATTTATAGCTTTTTCTTTTTGAGAGTCCTCTTGACATGGAGCCACTTCTAAGGACAAGGGAGAATCAAGAGTGAATGGAGTAATGCTTGGATTAGGCATAGTAGTGCATGAACGTTGAGGATGTTTAGGATTAGTAGAATGGAAAAGGTTTGCAGCCAAGTGAAGGTTAGCTTGAGTTTCTTTTAGAGGCAACCCTTGAGGATACACGTAGTGTATGTGGAAAGCATTAGGTTCTTTATTTGATGGAGGCATGTTGGAAAGCTTTGAAATGTTGGGAGATGCACGAGTGTTGGAAGAAGTGGAGGTATCAAGGAAACCATCACTAGACATAGGTTCATTAATATGATCTTTCTCAAGAAAAGTATTCTCATCACATGAATCATTAGAGGTATCAATAATTCCATTATCAATAAGATCTTGGATTTTATGTTTTAGCTCAATGCAATCTGAAGTACTATGCTCATTATGTTGATGATAAGCACAATAGATATCCAAGAATGGGTTTCCATATGAGCTAGACTTAGGTAACATGATGATCTTATTGCGAAGAATTTTTTGCAATGTGTCATCATAACAATCTTCCAAGGGAGCAAAAGTTCTATTAAAATTGTGTCTAGAGTCCTTTTTTTGTTTCTCAAGTGAATGGTATGCATCCATGTCTTCATCATTGTCTTGGTCAAAGATAGGTCCATCATGATATCTTGGAATAGGCTCAAAGTAGGTATCACTTTCTTTCTCTCTAAGGAGGTCATTAGATCTAGAAGATGAAGACATTTGATGTCTTGAAGTAGAGCATGTAGACTTCGAAGAAGATGAACCATGTGTATGTAAAGGTCTTAAGGGAGAATTATTTAAGAATGTAATCTTCTCCTCTAACCTTTTCTCAAGTTTAAACTTCATTTCTATCATGCGCTTAGAGAGATGAAGGTAAGAAAGATCATTTGTCTCTTCTAGTTCTTTGTATTGTGCATATAGATCTTGAAACTCTTTAGCAGCATGGAGGATATCATGATCATCTAGATTTGGCTGAGGTTTGATAGAACAAGCTTTGAATGCCATAGTTTTAGATGCAAAGCCAAGCATAAAAGAGCCTAGAAGATAACTTGATGTTGAAACTATAGGAGGTAGAGTGTTCACTTGCCAAGATAGTAGAGAGAGATTAAAGTGACTTGTCAAACAATATGTCCAAGAAACTTACAACATGAATGAATCAAGTCAATAGCTAGGCAAGATGCCCAAATAGCCAAATAGATAGAGCAAGTGGGGTGACAAGTGAACGAATTTCCCAACCCAAGAGTGTTGTCAAGAAATCAAGGTAACCATTTTAGCAAAAGGATAACTAGCAAGCATGCATAGACCATGAAGACAAAAAGACCAAGAGCACTAAGACCAAAGAGCCACTTTAAGCATGTTTAAGGAATAGAGACATAGAAAATAAAAATCAAATGATGAGACTCCCCTTAGCAAGCAACACAAGAAAAATGTTAAGACTTGATGCTTTGACTTGGTTGACAAAGTTTGACAATAATTGATAGCATAGCAAGTTTGATGTTCAAAAGCAATTTCTTTCCAAGCAAGATAGTGACACATGGAGTAGTCTTAAAACAATCAAGCAAGGGACAAAGCAACCTTGCATGATACAAGCATATGTGAGGTCTTAAAATAAATCCCTAAAATTATCGTCATGTGTATGTTCAAAAGATTTTCACAAGTATACCACATTTGAGAACACATCAAGCAATATCTACCTAAAGGACATGGTTCATTACTCAACAACTTGGCCCACGCTTGATGCTCCTTCACCTCACACCAAGTGGTTGCCCACAAGAGATATTGGCTTTGTCATGGAAATATCATAAGCATAACCAAGGGAACACATATGGTGAGTGTAAAATCTTGGGGTGATCCGGGTAGTCCACTAGGATCGATCCTTGCACCAAGAAATTCAGCGGCTAAAAAAGGTAGTTACTAACTTAGGGTGTTTAGATAGGGCTTTCGTTCATAGTGTTCCTCTTGCTCCCAATTACGAAACACCTCACCTTGCAATGAGTAACCAATCTTGCAACCACAAGAGTACCTTAAGCATTCTTGCCTAGTGATCTCCCTATGGTCGAAATCTCATAAGCGATCACACTAGGCGAAGACAAACACTATGTCTACCAAGGTTTTGTGTCCTTGATAGCCTTGAGTTTATAGTGGGTTCGAAGAGCTAGGTAATCTGCTTGTCCCCACTTAGGTCATTCCTCTCAGGTTGTCTGAGAGCAGGCCCTCTAAAGGATCCTAACTTCCACAAAATAGATCCACTCTCAAGGGTCAAGATTTTTGATTCACCTCAAGGGTGAAGAGCATACTCTCCTACCTTGATTGCTTCCCCCAAACACACCAAAAAAATTCAGTTGCCTCTTACTCTTGAAACCAAATGGTAAGTCAAGATTTCTGATTCACCACAATGGTGGAGAGCATACTCTCCTATCACCAAAAGATTTCAATTGTAAGTTTTAATGTGCCTAAAAATAAACAAGTAGTATATGCTACACATTTAAAAGTAAAGAATAAGCAAAATTGGGTTTTTATGCATTGGGTAACCCTGTAAACAATCATTAGTAGCCCTTGTGCATGTGAAGCTTTGACATGCGTTCTTTTTATGCAATGTTTCAATTTTTTTCATAAGGATGGCAACCTGCAATCACAACTTGTTAGCACCACAAGTTAGTGTAAAATAACATAAATTACTACAATAAAAAGTGGTTAGTTGACTCAAAAATTCAATTTATCTTCCAACTAAGTGCATGCAAAGAAAGTGCAAGTTAATCACAAATGCTCTCATTTTTACTCTTTGATTTTACCTAGTCAACAAGATTGGACTTGTTTGCTATTATTTCGGATTCAAAAAGAAAAATTCAAAGAATATACTAAAATTAGAGAGCTTTCCAAAAATGCAAGAAATTTAAAAAAATCTCCTCATTTGTGCCCTAGATACCCATTTTGTCAAAACAAGCCAAATTTATCAAATCGAGTTTTTGATCCTTAATATGACCTAAAAAATCAAAACACAAAGAAATTACCCCCCTTAGAATTCAAAAACTTTTCTGAAAATGTAATTTTTTCCAAAAAAATGCACTGATTTACAATCGAAAATGGATTTTTATGAAAAAAAAAAAAGAAAAAATATAACACGCACAAATCACATCAAAATGCTCTAAAAATCAGTCTGCAACATGTTGGACACATACTAAACTTGCAAAAAAAAATTCAAAACCAAACTCCAAGTGGTTTAAAAGATATGATCAAATCTTTAAACCAACTAGATTTTTGGCCTTCAAACCAATCTACTTATGGGTTGGCCTTAAAACCAAAGTGATAATTCTACAAAAGCACTTGATTAGACCCAATATGCTGCTGTAAAAAAATAGAGATAAGAAATGAAAGCAAATGGAGCTAGAAACTTGATTCAAGCCCCACGGTGGGCGCCAAAAATGTACACTCAATTGTGTCCCACTCTAAACCCTTCCATCCAAACGATTCCATGAGTTGGAATGTTCGGATGCCGACTTAGAGCTCCCTATCCACGGAGTGCAAGAGAGTATATTTCAAGAATAAGAAGGCTCTCAGATGAGCCTTAGAGATACTCTTCTTGCTAGTAAACCATGCAATGGGAGATTCCAAAGACAAGATGCAAGAATGCAAATGTCCCAAGGAGTTCCTCAAGAATGCAATGCAATAAAGATTAAACTAGAATGAATATAAAAAATGCAACTATTCTAAGCATGGATGAGAGTGTTACAATCCAAATATTAAGCTATGTGAGATAGATTATTGCAAAATAGAAGCTAAACTAACATGCAACATGAATCTAAGCTAAAATGCTATGGTATGAGAGAATGTAGACAAGAAATAGAAGTTCTCCACAAAGCTCCAAAGAAACCTATTAGAAAACTTGCAGCATAACAATATTCAAAATGAGGATGGATTGAGAGGGAAAGCTCTCTCCCTTTTAAAGATGTATAGACGGTAGAGATCAAGATGAAGATGGTGGATGGTCAACAGTGGAATTCAAAAAGAGGACTGATCCATGTGCACACACAAGTCAACCAATAGAATATAAGTTGACTCGTCATATAAGACAAAAGTCACAAAGCCTTTTCTTTTAATTGCAAAATAGAAAAAGGACTTTATGTGTGCACTTTAAGTGGGTTAGAAGAATGGGGTCTTTTATTTAATTAAAAGGGGACATGTTCTTTTAATCAAATAATGAACCTAGGATAACATAGTCAAACTATAGGTTATAATCAAATAAATTGATTATTAGAAATTTGGTCTAGGTAAATGATTAAATTAATTTAGCCAAAATGTTGAAAAGGGGGCTAATAGTCTAGATGACCATTTTTAGGTGATTACATGTATACCTTGACTTTGAAGAAAATTTGATTAAATTGTGGGGGTCTAGATGAAGACATTTGGATACTAAAAGGGCTATTTGAAATTTACAATAGAAAAGGGGAAAACTAGAAAACTCTTAACTACAGAAACATAATTTAAAACAAGAAAATATAGGGTTGGATTTATTAATCTCACCCCAAATTCAACTCCATTTTTTGGGGGAAGAAGGTTCTACCTTTCCTCACTCTATCATTTCAAAATAATTCCAAAATGATTACGTAAGACAAATCATGATCATGGGAGAATGGAGAGACATTGTTATAAGACCACACTTGTGTGACTTTCCTTACAAAATAATTGAAACTTCACTAAGTAGATGACATGTTGTTGACTTTAAAAGGTGATTTTCTAGTAGCACGTACAAACCTTACTTCATGATCATATTTTCCAAGAATCATAAAATGCATATCCTTTCACCTTTCTTTGCATTCCAATTCATGATGATTGGCTTCCATATGACTATACATGGTCTCTTTTTACTTGAGGAGCTTGAATCATGAGCCATGAAATAGGAGGTTCAAAATTTCAAGCTAATCTACCTAAGGATTTTAGGAAGAAGTGCTTAGAGACTTAGACATGCCACATCAATGAATTATTATGACTTGGGAACTATGATGGACAAGGTTTGATGGTTAAACTTCACTAACTTGAGTGTTTTTGTCACCAAACATAGAAGTGATACTTTACACAAGATGGACCAGGAGGGTTTCACATATGTGGAGCTTTGAACTTTAAACCTTGAACCTTGTGCTTTAATGATTTAATTTCAAAGGTAGAGACTCAATCCTTTCACAAAAAGACAAAAGATAATGGCAATGATGACTTGATGTTTGGACTAATTTTGAACTTAAAATCTTAAATTGTGAGCTCAACTTCAAGGTTCAACAAATTGACAAGGAGGTTTGAATAATTTCATGATTGCTTCATTTTTACAAGACAAAAATCTGAGTAAAATATTTTTCTTACTAGGGACTAGGACAACAAGGAAATTTGAAGGGACTAAACATCATAAGTGCTATAAAGAGATGCAAGAATGAGTATATTTAAAAAATAACCATAAACCAAAATATTTTCATGATGCAAGATGTATGCTTACCAAGAATTATAAGGATATAAATCCAAGAAAATAAGATACAAGATAGCTTCACCAATCTATGTATAAAGGTGAACAAGTAAATATAGGGATGAAACTCCAAGATCAAAGAAGAGAGTATGTTAGGTTCACCAAGCTATGCAAAGTAGGAAAATGGAAGCAATCTAACCCTATATTAATGAAAGGGGAAGAATTAGATCCCCCCTTTTCATTAGCTTTAGATTAATACCAAGAGAAATATCAATCCATATCTAATATAAAAAAGAAGAATGAGCAACTCAAATTTATTTCCTCTCACCCCTAACTTAAAAGGATTTATTTAAAAGGGTAAATAAAGTAATGCTAAAATGGAAAGTATGAAAATAGAAAGGAGAAGATGATATAACTTCCAGAATAATCTGGAAAATATGTTGTCCAATGATATCAAAAACTCTAGTAACCTAATATCTAGGTTGAAATTAATGAGTTGGACAAAACCCAAAAATTATTTTGAGAGCTATCAAGGGTGAACTAGATCTTCAAGTGCAAAATAAGATCATCAAGTGTGTAGTGCACCCCTGATGATAGTGTGCAACATTGATTCTAATTTAACAGTTCTATAGAAAGCCAAAATGGGTCTCAACTTTAAAACCCTAAAAGGACATCAAACTGAAAACCAAAACCTTTGAATGTATGTTCATAAAATTAACCTTGTAGACGAATATAGATCTTGAAAGATATGCATCTAAAACATGTAAAAAGTGATCTTGAATGTATGAAGGGAGATCTTGAATATTGAAAATGCAATAGAAGATCTAACATATAACTCCTTCAATTGTTGGAATGCATAAATCGTTGATCTTTAATTGAACTCCTTGACTTGATGGAGGAGCATCCTAGGTGTAAGAGCAATCTTGCATCACCCAAAAATATTTCCTTTTTTTTTCTTGAATAAGGGTTGTCTCAGTCTAGAATTATTGTTTCTGGAGCCTTTCTACTTAATGAGTCAATCATATGAGCTTAGAATTTCCTAATTTTAGAGGTGGATGTTCATCTTGGATATATCAGCCTATCAATTGAGGCTCAATGTCATATCGTGAATAATCATGTATTTATTGTAGATTTTTGGTGTGCAATTTTTGTATAAAAACTTTAGGCTCACTGTTGGAGGTCTAAATGTGCCCAAATGAGGCCTGAAAACTCAATGGTTGGGCACTTGCACATATCCCAGCTTGTCGATCAAGAGCTGAGGATTTCAAAAAGTGGTTGTAATATCCAATCGGAGAAATGGCTAGAAATTTATGGCCTTCCAAATTTGGACTAACCAAAAATTCCAAAATAAATGTCAAAAATGTATTTGGCCAACTCTATATGTATTTTTAGGGTCTGTCGACCCTAGGTATTAAATTTGAGTGTCTAGAACCTTCTCAGGTGGCATAAAATTATCTTTTTAAGAAGTACATTATCTAGGACATCTCTAGGTGATAGTTCGCATCTTTTCCTTGTAGATTACTATAATGAAGGTACACATGTGGGTTAGCATATTGCAATCCTGAATTTTGTAATTCCACATTTATGGAAACAATAAGAAGCCCATATTTTGATTTCATAAATAATTGTTATTTCTTTGTTTTTGTTATGTGTTTTAGGTATTAAGGGGAGCACCCTTCATCAAGTGGTATTAGAGATAGAGTTCTTGAGTGTGTAAATAGATCGCTGATTGTGAGAAAATTACACTAAAACCATAGTTTGGACTGAGCGTATAGACAGATCACCAACTATGAGGTAGTTTGCACTAGGGTTTTAGTAGAAGTGCAAAGATGTCTCCATTAAGAGAGCCTGGTGGAAGATTCCTAGGTGTTACACTTGAGGTTTTTAGAGCCCTCCAAAGATAGATGCAAGCATTGGAAGAAAAAATGCGTAGAGGAATAAATCTTGTCATACAAGATGAAAGCTAGGATTAGGATGGAGAAGAAGAAATGTTGAAGTAGAGGTAGTTTTGAATCTAGAGGAAGAGAGAGTATTTAAGGCCATCTCCAATATTAGAAAAAGACCTAAATTTTGATGCTCCCACACTTTCAGGAAATCTTAACATAGAGGAATGGATTGATTGGATCAATTAATTGGAAGAGTACTTTGAGTATGAAGATATTGAATATCCATATAGGTTCAAGTTTGCAAAGGCCAAACTGAAGAGCCATGCAAAGATCTAGTGGTAGGAAATCAGGTTGGAGTGAAATAGAAGAGGAAAAGAAAAAATTATCAGATGGCATTGAATAATAGAAAAAATGAAGTGAAAATTCATTCTCATGGATTATGAGCTTGATCTATTGAAGACAATGCAAGGGTTGAAGCAAGCGAGAAGATCTATTCAGGAGTATGTGGAGAAGTTCTATCAAGTTCTCATCAAAGCTGGCCATACATAAACTGATAAGGAGAAAGTTTTATGTTATCTTAATGGGTTAAGGCCAAGCATTAAAGAGGAGTTGAGTCTAGTTAAAATGACCAGTATTGAGGAGGCATACTAGTTTTCCCTAATAGTTGAGGAGAAGTTGAGCAAAAAGTTTGATAACAAGAATAGTTGAAGAGGTCACAGTGGAAGATTTGATGGATGGTCTTATGGAGGCCTAAATTATGATCAAAAGAACTAGGATGAGGCAAGTAGTAGTAGTCAAAACCAAAGGGGAAATAATGCTAACCATTTTCATGATAAGAAAAATAGAGATCAGAGGGGAAGATGAAGAGGACAAGGATCTAGAAGAAGAAGCTTCCATGGAAAACATTTTCACAATGGTGAAGAAGGGCATAGAGTATTTGAGTGGTCCTAGCACTAAGGAATTCTAGATCAAAGAATAGAAGGTTAGGCTAGAGTTGTGCATGTTGATGAAGATGAAAAATCATCCCATTCTAAAGATGTTGAAAGAGGAGAAGTTCTGGTTAATAGGAGAGTTATGCTAAGTGGAGAGAATGAACCCGATCAAAGGAGGAATTTTTTTTCATGCCAAATGTAAATGTGAAGATAAGTTTTGTGATGTAATCATTAACAGTGGAAGTATTGACAATCTAGTGTCAAAAAATATGGTCACAAAGTTGAAGTTAAAGAGGCAGAAACACTTGTGTCCATATAATACTACATGAGAGCAAGATGACCACAAGGTCATGGTTACTGAGAAGTGCTCGATGAAGTTTAAGATTAGAAGCTACCAGGATGAGTTGTTGTGTAATATCATACCCATGGACATATGTCATATGTTGTTGGGTAGGCCATGGCAGTTTGACAAGCATGTTTTACATAATGGGTGAGTAAATACCTACATTATGGCAAATGATGGAGTGAAACTGATGCAGGAGAATCTTGCATGGGAAAATTTTAAAATTAAAAATTAAAAAAGAAGGGAAAAGGGAGAAAAGAAAAAAAAAGGAATTTCTATTTTTGAGGTGCATAGGTGACATAATAGAAAAATAAAATAAAAATGGTTGTCATTCCATTTATCGAGGTGTGTAGGTGGAATTCTAGAAGGTTGTGGATATTGTGTAGGTGGAATCCTAGAAGGTTGTGGATATTGTGTAGGTGGAATTCTAGAAGGTTGTGGATAAATCATGCATTAGGTGGTAAGTGCCTATTTAAGCAAGGCATATGAGCATTTCTAATAAAGCTTTAGAAGGAAAAGCTTCAAGGTGTGGAAGCTTCAAGGTGTGATCTCTTCTTAGTAGAAACTTGGAGAGAAGGAGGAAGAAAAGGAGCGAGTTATCCTGAGTCTATGGACAGAGCACTAAATGTGAGGCAGTTTACAGCAGGATTGTGGTGGAATTGTGAAAGTGTGGACAGAGCGCCAAATGTGAGGCAGTTTATACTTGGATCATGGATAGAGTTTGTGAGAAGAGCTAGTGGCTACGGTTTGGAAACAAGGAGGTTGCTTGGTGGCTTGTGAGCACAAATTGACATCTTGGAGGTTTCTACTAGAGTGTCGATCTAGACTAGCTTGGGTTTGGATTGGATCTTGAGAGGTCTTGCCAAACTGTTATTGTAATTGCTATTATATTTAGCAATAACCAGGAAGTCCTTACAGCCTGGCACATTGCATCTAACAATTATTTTATGAATAAAGAGTTGTGATTTGATATCAGATCTTTTATTCTTGGTTATGAGTTGGTAGGGTGGTGTGGCCCTTCGTCAAAAACATAAGTTGAAACCGTTGAAGGAGAAAGAAGAAAAGGTGTGTAGTGCTGCCAAAAATTTGTTTATAGCTAGAAAGGAGTTTCTCCAAGGTATGAAGCATGAACATATGTGTGTTGTTGTAATCCCAAAAGATGGTAAAAATGAAGTAGAGGAGGTACCTACAGAAGTTGCAGATTTTTTGGGAGAGTTTTCAAATACTGTGTCCGAAAATGTACCTGATGGATTACCCCCAATAAGGAAGATCAGTCACCAAATGGATTTGAATCTATGAGCCAATTTTCCAAACAAGGAAATGCATGAAATGATATCAGAAAAAAGTGAAGAGTTGAATAGACAAGTGCATGAGTTGTTGCAGAAGGGGTGATTTGAGAGAGTTTGAGTTCATGTGTTGTACCAGTAGTAATAGCACTAAAGAAGAATAGAGAATGGAGGATGTGTATATATTCTTGAGCTATTAATAAGATAAAAATTAAGTATAGTTTTCCATTGCCACAGATGGATGATATTATGGACTGCTTGAGTGGAGCTATTTATTTCACAAATATAGATCTAAAAAGTGGGTACCATCATATTTGCATTAAAGAAGGAGATGAGTGGAAGCCTACCTTCAAGACAAGGGAAGGGTTGTATAAGTAGTTAGTCATGACTTTTGGGATAACCAATGCACTAAACACTTTCATGCAATTTCTGGTTAAGATTGTCATTGTTTACCTAATGATATATTGGTCTTTAGTAAGACTTTAGAGGAACATTTGATGCATATTTGAAAGGTGTTTGATAAGTTGAGGGAAGAAAAGTTGTCGATAAACCTAAAGAAGTGCATTTTCATGAAGAATTAGTTAGTGTACCTCATATTTGTAATTTTAGAAGAAGGTCTAAAAATGGACCTAGAGAAAGTGAAGGCTATCCTTGAATGACCTACTCCAAAGAGTGCTACAGAGGTAAGATCTTTTCATAGAATGGCTAGTTTTTATAGAAAGTTTGAATAAGAGGTTTTAATAGTATATACGAACCCTTGAATAAAATAATGAGAGGGGATAGGAAATAATTTAAGTGGACTATAGGTGCAAATAAGAGTTTTAATCTGTTGAAACAGAAAGTTGTAGAGTAGCCTATTTTAGAACTTCCAAATTTTAACAAGGTGTTTCAAGTAGATTGTGATGCTATTGGTATTGTAGTAAGAGTTGGCTTGAGAAAAGAAGATAGATCTATTGCTTATTTTAGTGAGAACATGAATGATTCCAAAAGAAAATATTATGTATATGATCAATAATTTTATGTTATAGTACAAGCATTGAAGAAGTGGAGACACTGTCTTCTTCCTAAGGAGATTTTTTTAATATACTAATCATCAAGCTCTGCAATATTTGAATAGTCAAGGAAAATTACACTAAAGGCATTTGAAGTGGGTTTACTTTTTTCAAACTTATACATTTGTTTTGCAACATAGGAGTGGGAAGTCTAATAGAGTTACAGATGCCCTTAGTAGAAGACAACTTTTGCTGACAGAGATGCAGATTGAGGTGGTTGGGTTCAAGGAACTCAAAAATTTGTATCCAAAGGATCCTGACTTTTCCAAAGCTTGGAAGGCTTGTACAAAACCTATTACACTTGACAAGATAAAATGGTTGGACTTCATTATCTAAGATGGTATTTTTTTCAAAGGAAGTCAATTGTGCATTCCCAAGAGTTCTATGAGGGAGAATCTTATCAAGGAGAAGCATAGTGGAGGATTGATTGGACATTTTGGGAGAGATAAGATCATTTCTTTGTTTGCTGAGAATTATTATTGGCTACAATTGTAGAAAGATGTGAAGAAGTGTGTACAGATTTATAGAGTATGTTAGATGGTGAAAGGAGTTAAGCAAAATATATGGTTCTATCTGTCATTACCTGTACTAGAGAAGTCATGTTAGGATATTAGAATGAACTTCATTCTTGGATTACTGAGGACTTAGCAGGCATCATTCTATTTTTATGGTGGTTGAAAAGGTATCAAAGATGACACTTTTCATTTCCTGCAAGAAGACTAGTGATGTTGTTCATGTGGTAGAGTTATTTTTCAGAGAATTGGTGAGATTACATGGTCTGCCAAATCAAGATACCAAATTTGTTGGGTATTTCTGGCATACATTGTGGAAGAAATTAAACACAAATTTGAATTTCAATTCATCACATCATCCACAAACTGATGGGAAAACTAAAGTTGTGAATCACACTTTGGGAAACTTGTTTAGATGTTTGGTTGGTGATAAACCAAAAGGATGGGATCTAAGTTTACCATAGAAAAAAATTTCATATAATAATTTTGTTAACAAGAGTACTGTTAAATCACCATTTTAGATTGTGTATGGGAGTACTCCTAGAAATGCTTCTAAATTGATGCAATTAGATAAAGAAGAAATAAGTAGTGTTGAAGCAAAAGAATTTGTCAAACATTTGAAGAATATCCATGAGGAGGTGACAAAGCACATTATTGAGATGAATACATAGTATAAAGATAAGGAATATGTGAGAAGGGTGTATATAAAAATTCATATTGGAGATAAAGTCATGGTTCATTTGAGAAAGGAGCATTTTTCAGTGGGTACATCTAATAAACTGAAAATGAAGAAGGTTGGACCGTGCAAGATAGTGAAAAGGCATGATTCTACAAATGCCTATGTAGTGGAGTTTCCTACTAAATTAAATATTTTTCTAGTATTTAACATTTTAGGTTTGATAGAGTATTATGAAAGAGGTGATGGAGATGAAGTTACAAAAGCACAGTGGAGTATTCCAGCAGCTAGTTCAACTAGAAAGGAGATTGAGGAGACAGTGGATAGAAGTTTTGGAAAAAGTACAAGGAACAAAACTTATGAAGAATACTTGGTCAAATGGAAAGGGAGGCTAGTAGAAGATTAATCATGGTTAGCAAGGGAGGAGGTTAATGGTCTTGGTTTTCCTCTGAACACATGAGACATGATGGGCTCATTTCTCAAATTACCTCGGGTGTCTGATGCTGGATCATCCTAGGTGTAAGAGCAATCTTGCATCACCCAAAAATATGCACTTTTTGTTTCTTGAATAAGGATTGTCTCAGTGTAGAGTAGTTGTTTCTAGAGACTTGCTACTTAGTATGCCAATCATATGAGCTAAAAATGTCCTAATTTCAGAGGTGGATGTTCATCTTGGATATATCAGCCTACCAATTCAGGCTCAGTGTCATATCATGAGTATTCATAGATTTATTGCATTTTTTGGTGTGTAATTTTTGTATAAAAACTTTAGGTTCACTGGTGGAGGCATAAACCTTCCTGGATGAGGTCTAAAAACTCAATGGATGGGCACTTACACATATTTGAGCCTGTAGATCAAGAGCTAGGGATTCTAAAAAGTGGTTATAATAGCCAATTGGAGAAATGGTTTGAAAGTTATGGCCTTCCAAAGTTGGGCCAACCAAAACTTCCAAAATAAATGTCAAAAATGTATTTGGCCAACTCTATATGTATTATTAAGGTCTTTTAGCCCTAGGTTACAAGTTTGAGTGTCTAGAACCTTCTCGAGTGGCATAAAATTGCCTATTTAAGAAATGCTCATACATTTTCTAGGACAACTCTAGGTGATAGTTTATAGCTTTGTCTTACAAATTACTATAATGAAGGCACCCATGTGGGTTAGCATATTGTAATCCTCAATTCTATAATTATGCATTTCTAGCAATAATAAGAAGCCCATATTTTGTTCTCACAAATCGTTGTTATTTCTTTGTTTCTATTATGTGTTTATGGTATTAAGGGGAGCATCCTTCATCATGAGTTCTTAAAGAACTTTGAGAGATTAAATTCTTGAATGCTAGAGTGATTGAGCTTGTGAATTGATGGATTCTTGAACACGTGATGATGAGATATTACAATGAAGAAATTAGAAGGGTTTATGTAGAGCTTAGAATTGAATAACTCTCACATGCTAACCTGCCTAAATATTAACACCTCAAAAGTTCCATAATATGGTACACAAAGAGGAGACACAAGATATGGCCTCATCAAGGGTGTACTATGCCATTTATTGGACCATGAGGGGTGTAATGCACCCCTAATTGGTCAGGGGTGCACTGGACCCTTAATGACCATGCATAAAAACCCTTCAGACTGTCTCAGGACTCCAAAATATGTCCTAGAATCCATAAATCAAGCACAAAATTGAGAAAATCTCATTTTAGTACAAAGTGTAGATTCCAAGTAGATAGATAAATGAAAGGAAGGACCTAGGACAATAGATCCTAACTTGATCTTAACGCCATGAAAACAAGATCTTTAAAGAGGATCTATTAGGTTTTACCCAAATTCCACCTAGGAGAAAGGATAGAAAAGAGAAGGGGTAAAAGACACAAGGAGATTGATGATGTTGCTTTAAATAGGTGCCAAACCTTCATTAAATTAGAGTACAACCAATTTAAGATGGTACAAAACCAAATAAAGTTTATAAAGGGAAAACAAAATTAGATTTGTTTATCACAAAGACAATAAAGGGTTGGTTTCAGCCATGAGATAGCAATGAAAATTAGTTAGATTCATTTTTAGAGGAGACCTAGGGGATTTAAATTGGTCATTAGAATATGAAATTCGAAAATTATTTTTCTCTAATCACTTTTAGATTAGATTAGACATCACTAAACCAAACAAACCCAACTAGAAGCCACTCAGATTTTAAAATACATGGCAACAAAATAAAGATGTTATGGATTTAATCAAAATATGGTGGAAGGAAGATGAATTCGAAGGTTCCAAAATGTTTTTCCTTTTGTCCAAACTAAAGGCTTTAAAGAAGTAAGTTCTTCTAATTCTAACTAAGAAAACTTCAACATTTTTTTTGAAAAATATATATATATAATATAACATGCATTAGTTATAAAGAAGGAATGAATTTACAATGTTATCGTAAAGAAAAAGAATTACTTTCCAAACATTAGGATATCCTTATGAAGGAAGAAATATTTTGGAAACTAAAATCCCAAGAGACATGGTTGGTTGAAGGAGATAGAAATACAAATTTTCTTCTCAATAGTACAAAATTGAGCAAAAATATCAATACAATTACCAAAAATAATGATACAAATTTCATATTAGATACATGAACTTGAGGAAATTGCAACCAAATTTGTTAAATATTTTGAGAATATTTATTATGAGCTTAAGAGTTCCAACTATACTGCTCAATAATAGATATCAAACATCCCTAAATTAATATCAAATAAATATAATCTATTGCTGAATAGAAAACGCACATTGAAATAAATAGAGGATGTGGTATTTCAAATGAATCTAAATAAAGCAATTAGCTTACACATTAACACTAGATTTTTTCAGAAATATTTTTGATTAGGAAAATAGGTTTTATAGGGATCCTGAAACCCAAAATTTTACAGCAGAAAACAACTTAAAACTGAAAAGATAGAGAAAAAAAAGCTACCTCAAAAGGCCAGAAACAAAAAGGCCCGAAGCCTGAGAAACAAAGGCCAGGAACAAAGCCTGGCGGGCAGACTAGTGTCCCTTCTTTTTCATTGCCTGCAGGATTTCTGCAGCGTCGCTTTCCTTCTGGTTGGCCTCTTCCTCCTGGATCCTGGGGAGGAAATGCTTCTGGTCCCCCTAACTTTCCTGGATTCCAGTCTCTTTCTAAGGATCTTCCCGGCTGGTTTTGTGCTCTGTACTCTGCTCCACATTCCCCACAAGACCGGCATTGGTCAGATAGTCCCCCAAACTAACAATGTTTTCATTCAAGGTATGGAGGGTATCCACAATTTTTTTAGTCACAATCTGGTGGACAGAATCTGGTGGATGGATTTTTTCAGAAATGTTGGCATATACTAGGAAAGGAATTGTACAAAAATTTGGAAGCTACTCTAAAATCAAGTACCCTTCTAACCAAAATTAATAATACTTTTATTACCAAAATATCCAAAAAGAAAAATTATGACATAATTAGATGATTTTAGATTCATGAACATATGTAACACCATGTACAAAATTCTATCTAAATCATTAGCTAACCAGATAGCAATAATGTTACCTAAGATTATATCTAAAGAACAAAGTATATCTACATAAAATGAATCCATTCTTGAAGGAATCATCTTGGCTTAGGAACTCATTTATATAGTGTAAACCAATAAAAATCCTACATGTTGATCAAATTAGACATCCAAAAATCATATCACAAGGTAGATTGGAGGTTTTTGTGTAAATGTTTGGACGACTTTGGCTTCTCCAAAAAAATGGCAAACTTAATTTTATACTATATATCTACACCTAAAATATCTTTTATGATCAATGGTAATCCAGAGGGCTTCTTTGAAATTTCTAGGGGCATTAGACAAGGTGACCCAATGAAATCCATCATATTTATGATCATAGAAGAAGCTCTTGGTAGAGAAATACATAAGGCCCACCAAGAAGGAAAAACCTAAGACATTAAAGTCATAGAAAATATAGGCAATGTAACTTATAGAAACTTGCAAATGATACTTTATTACAAGTCTCCAGTACTAAAAGAGAGGCTAATTTTTTTTAAGTATTGAATTTATAAAATGTTAGCATTTGGGAAAAGGTTAATGCAAATAAATGTGAGCTATTCTTCCTTAATAATAAACCCAAAACAAAAGCATAAATCTAAAGGATAGTGGGACTCAAGGTTGGTAATTTTCCATGTGATTTTTTAGGCATTTTGATGTATGAAGGGAAAATAAGTGATAATATATAGAGTCAATGATTACAAATATTAACAAAAAAATAGATTATTGGAATGGAAAATGGCTATCAAATGCAAGTAACATGACAAACGATGTAGTCAATGCTTGCTTCTATTCCCAAATACCAAATGTCCACCTTACCATTGCTCACAAGTGTATCTAAGAAAATCGAGTCCACTATTAGGAAATTTTTTTAGCAAGGAGCTTCAAATACTAAGAAAAATCTAGTGACTAAGTGGCAAAATATATCTAAACCATTAGATTAGGAGGGGCTACGCATTAAAACTCCAACTTCCTAAACATTAGCATTGGGTGCCAAATTGTGTTGGGACATGCTTTGAGAACCTCATAGAAAGTGGGATACTATCCTTCTCAAAAATACATTATGGATACTCAACCCATAAACTTGTTTAGATATAATTTAATCACCCTGGTAGTACCAAGATCTAGAAATAATTATTATCCTGCAAGGAAACTGTTAACAACAAATTATTGTGGGATATTGGTAATGGGAATGATGCACTCTTCTGAGAAGACCCATGAGAATAATATGCACATCTTCACTCTTCTCAAATAGGTGCATATATTAAAAACACATTAAATAAAATATGGGGTGGTAAACTATGACATTACATTAAAGTAGATGACAAGTTGCCAACTATGGGTTGGACATAGAAATCTCTTCAAGGTACATACCTCTTAAAAGATCAAAAGAATACCTTCAAGAATTTTTTAAGAAATAGAACCTTTGCATTAAAATAAAGAAATGATAAACTTTTTTGATGCGGATTAAATAATGGTAACTACAAGGTTAAAAAGGGATATAAACAAGTCATCAATCTTCTTAATCATAAAAACTATGATTACCCATTACAACTATGTTCGCAAAATGCATGTCTACCAAAAGCAAGTACCTTTTTGTAGGAACATGTGCAAATATTCATTCTAATAGAAAAATAGTTTTAGAGGTTAGGTTTTGAGTGTCCTTCTAGGTGTGTTCTTTACAAACAAGATCTAGAATTTGTGGATAATATTCTATTAAAATATCCTTATACACTCACCCATTGGAAACAAATATGTCAAAAGTCAAATTGGGTAACAAATTTTTTGAATGATCTAAAAGAACTATTATAACAATGACCAATAATGTTATCAAATAGTTTATATAAGTATATTTGGGTAATCATTTACTCATTAATTGCATTGGAATAATGGAAATAAAGGAATACAAGGCTATTTCAAGATAAATCTATGGCAATAGAATATTGAGAACCAGATTAAAGCAAGAAAAGTTGAAATCTTGAATAATAGATTGAAAAATACTCACCATATCAAAGGTACCTTCTTCCTATGGGATGGATTAATTTGAAAAAGATGGACTAGTTTGACCAGTCCTCCCTAATATGGCATGGGAGGTAAGGATGGAAAGGATGAAAGACGCAATAAGTATGGTAATCTAGGTAATTTACGTATAGCTAGCATTGGATGTATTATTCATGATTGCAAAGGCTAGGTTTTAGGAAAATTAGAGAAACCCCTAAGTATCACTACCAATAATATGAAAGAGGCAATAACTTTATCAGAAGGACTATAGATAAGTAAGGATCTCAACATTAGTAATTTAATTATGAAAAATGACACAAAAATAATAATAAATGCAATCAGAACATGTAACACTTTGAATGGGAAATTAAACTCAACACTCTGAAGTCTTAAACATATAGATCATTTTAAATACATTGAATTTAAACACATAAATGGAGAAGATAATAAGTAGGTCAATGAATAAGCTAACCAAGTTGATAATGGCACAATAATCATAGTCTATTCACGCCAAAGTTAACACTTATATGTTCAAAAAAAATTGGACAACTAAAGTATGGAGTTAAAATACACCAAAAAAATTTCTAAAATGATAAGATAATAGGATAATTTTTCTCCTTGTCTCTTAGAGTTTTTTTTAATAGTATGTATTTCTTCTTATCACTTTGCCCTTTTAGTTTTTGGTTGATTTACCATAAATTGATTTAATAAAGTTACTCATTCAATCTGATATGAAACTCATTTAATTCTATAAAAGTATAAAATGGGATCAAAATGATTAATGTCACATATATGAAACTCCTTTCATTTAAAGTTTTATAATTCCCTAGCAAGTTTATTATTATCTATCTTCTTGTTGAATATTGTGATCTAACAATTATCTTAACCTTAAAGGAGAATCAAGGTAGTCAAATGAAGACATCCCATGTTGGAGAACATCATTGATATCACATGGAAGTCATAGTACCCTCCTAAATTTTATAGAAGGCAGAAACATTGGTAATATCACATAAGTAACTAAAAATTTAATGTAAATGACAAAATGGAACTCTAAAGACCTCAAAATTAAGAGGCAAAGTTATAAGTTCAATGTAGTAAAATTGATTTTGCAAGGTAAGGAATGCCTTCTCAAAGTCTTATGTTAGAAAGTGTAATGCCCCGCCCAGAGATCCTTGGAAACAAGGATTCAAATCAAGCCAAGATATTTTTTTTTACAAGTATGAATGCACATGACAGCATCATACAGGGATCATAAGATCGCAACGGAAGACTTCAACACAATCCTGGCAACCAACGAATCTCCAAACGCCACTACCAAACTGACACACACAAAAAAAGCCAACAACAACAATGCACATGATGAGGGCTCAAGAAATGACCACTCATCAACAAAACACCAAGTTAGGGTAAAATGCATAATCCTGAAATTTGGCTAAACCTGAAATCCTGAAGCCCTGAAAATTGGCTAACTCTGGATTTTTGAAGCCCCGAAATTTCCTAGAATCCATAGCTTATCTCCGAGAGGTCTAAAACCTATCTCAAAGATTTGTCGCATATATTAAAATATATCTTAAGTATAAGAAATCAAATTAAATATACATCAACTTATACTTAAACGATATATTTTAAACCCCAAGAGACAACAATAGAACACGAAAAATTGCATAGAACGAAAACCACCAGAATTCAAAATGCAACAACATAGGGTCGAAGAACGCCCAAAAGGGAATCTAGATCAACTCTCAAAAAGATCATAACACTACAAAAAGTGTCTGCTATTGGCACGCACAAGTTTTAACCAAAGGGCGTGTGATACTTTTTACTAAGGGAGGGCAACACTTCTCCCTTAGTGCATGCAACACTTCTCAAGAAGGCGTGCGATACTGGAAAAGTATCACGCGACATTTCTCATGAAGCCATGCGACACTCTTCCAGTGTCGTACGATACTTCTCCAGTAATGCGTGCGATACATTATAGTATCGTATGACATTCTTTCTATGGGTGTGCGATACTTTAACAGTGTCACACAATGCTGAACAAATGTCACCCATAGAAACACGAAAACACTCCCAGAAGCAAAAAGGACCAAAAATAGAGCAAAGAACCTCCACACCATGGAGTACCAGATCCACAAAGGCTCGAGGAATAAACACTCGAGTGCAAGAACAACACAAAAAGAAGAACATCTAAACTACAGCAGCAAAGAACACACTGAAACAAACATCGCAGAGAAATGAACAACCAAACTAAGTGTGTGGTTCCTCCCATTCGTCAATAGCATCATAAGACCATCGTGGATCCTAGCCATCCCCCACGCGTAACATCCCAAGCCACCGACCAGTTCATCGGTACTGTTGTAATAGGGATGTCACTACTAAAACATGCACAATAACAGCATAAGAAAATCTAACATGCTAGTGATAACGCATAAGATAATCCTACAGTAGATAACATCACCTATCAAATGCTAAACAACAATAAGCAACAGATATGCTAATACAACAATTCACAGCATCTAATCATATGCTAAACATCATAATAAGGGAATGTGTCAAATAAAATAACATCATCTAAACATGATATACAAGCATCCCAATGAAAGCATAAATCACAAGGAAGCATACTCCGGAACCTGAAGTACTAAGTGAAGACATCCAGCAACGGCCGCACTAGGACAAAAGATCGTCTTTGTACACCGATCCCTAGCAGTGGTGAAGGTAGCTATGCCTCCCAACCATGTGGAACCCGTAGGTCCACACCCACCGTGTTGATGGAGATAATGATCCAACCCCAAACACACAAAATAACATCCAAGGCTAACACCCATGCCAGACAGTATGATGGCTGCAACCAAGAACTTAGGACAATGCAAGGAGTATAGGTCCTAGTCAGACACTCAAAAGGCTACTAAGTAGGGACTAACATCATAGAGAGTCGCTTGGCATCAAAAAGCCCAAGCTAGGACTTGTGCAAATTCAACATCCCTCAACGGAAAGGCTCTAGCACCCCAAACCTTTTTATTATCTTAAGTTTTATTATTATTCACACATTTTATTTAATTATCACTTATATAAAGCTTCCTCTGCCAACCCATGACGCCATGATCATCGGGCTGCGAGATAGAAGCCCCCTCCATATGCTACCCTACCCTACCCATGCTCAGCCTACAACAAGTGCCCGTGGGCATGCATACTCCCATCCCAACCCCAATGATCATAACTTCTGGCAAATCCATGGAAGATTGGGCCTCGCAAGTCACCCAACAAATGTACGCACACGTACTCGTGTGTGGCGCACCACCATCACTAAGATCATAACACAAGGACAAGAATGAGAACACAATGCAAAGAAAACACCCAACTGAAAGTAACACAGGAAGGACGGATTATACACGAATCCCAAAGCCAATAAAATCATACATCATGAAAACACTCAACCGGCCTCAATCCGAGAGTATGGATTCTACACGAATCCCAATGATGTAACAAGACCAAAAATCATGAACTCACTCAACCGGCCTCAATCCGAGAGTATGGATTCTACACGAATCCTAGCGTTCATGAAACAAAAGCAAAGGTCCAAAAGAACAATAACAACAGGTATAAAATCACTCGACCGAACACAACGTCGGGAGTACGGGTGCGACATGCATCCCAATGCAACAAAAGGTGCAAAAGTGATCTGACTGATATCAAAACGGATCATCCAAGTCCACGACCCACATTGTGCCAAGAAAACCTAAGAAAATAAGGTGGCACGCAAAACGAGGTAAAAACCTCAAAATTTTGGAAAACTTCAAAATTAAAACCCATTTGGCCTCTGGGTTCAAAAACCCCAAAAATCTAAAAATAAATGGAATCGGACACCGTATGCAAAAACGGCCAGCATAATGTTGCAAAATCCCAAACCCTCATCTCGAAAAACAAGGAAATGTTCATACCCGACCAACCGGGTAGAACTAACATACAGAAACGAAGGGGAACACTAGTTCTTAGCTTCCAAACAAATGGCTACCAAAAATAGAAGCGGAAACGGAGCAGAAACAATAAAATAGGAAAGCCCTACCTCACAGCCAAAAGGGCAAAACGAGAATCTGAACCATAAAATAAATATCCCGCAGAAGTAGTTGAAAATCGCGACAATCCAAGGTTTCCTCGAACTGGATCCAACGAGCCCAACCTCGCGACGATCCCATACCCATAGCTCCCACAACGAACAAAACAGTAAATCCTCATGAAGAGGATTTTGGGTTTTACTCTCCAACTTTTCAATTCAAAAGTGAGAAGTGAGGAATTAAATTTCTCTTTGGATACTTATTCACTTTTCGAGTGAATAATCAATTAGGGCAAATAACCAGCCAACCTAGTTAAACCTCGAATCGACCCAAACGAAAACAGGTTATTCTTATAAATAGGAATTCATCTATGGAAAAGCTACCAGAAATTAAAATAAATCAATTAAAAAGCCCAAAAACACAGAAATCACCTTAATGACTTTCGCGACAATGTGAACCTCTAAATGCACAGACAAGCTTACTGGTCTAATCACATAATGCAAATGAGTTCGGATTTAATAATCACTGAAAGGTTTAAATTAAACATTTAATTAAAGATACGTCAACCATATAAGGACGACATTCGTAAAATATGAAAGGTTGAATCACTAACTCCATGTGTCACTGCCAGGGATATAAATTCTGCACACTAAACAACACGATCAAGTGCAATTGCATATAATAACAGAGCCGAAGCAATAAATGCATTAAATCACCTAATTTTAACCATTTATTTAATTATATTAAAATAATCTATTCACATCACTCACGTTCGTATAAAGCATAACAACACAAGAATGAAGTAAATAAACGTAGCATTAAATCCATCACATAACATAATCAGAGGTATGTCCAAATACCAGATATCATCATAAAACACACTATCATCTCAAAATGGCATCATCATGAAATATGATTAACTGAACAGCATAGTAGTCTAATATCTATGATACTGGAATCAAAGAGTAACATTTGACCCTCAGGTCATCTCAAATGTAAAACATCACATAAGAATAGATATTTCTCAGATCAAAATAAAACAAGGTAACTGTCTGCAGCACATAACTAAATAATCCAACAAGAACAATCCATTCTAATTACTTAAGCATTTAATAATGATTGATTACTCTGCATTAAAAAGGCATTTAAAACACATAAGCAAACACAATCATAAACATGACTAACCACTGCTACAGGAACCTAGTCCAGTGTAGCATGGTAAAAGAACATAGTGCAATCTCTGCACACATCTCAGGGTAATCACGAAACAACCTCATGATACCACATCAATCCTGGTAACCACTGGCACAAACCTCAGTGAACCAAAATTCACATCATAATCTCAAAGATCAGACAAAAGTATAATCAAAGCAACTGATACAGAAACATAAATCGAAACACCTCGACGGTGTAGACCACTCAGGGCCACAATCAAGATCCCATCACAACAAAAGATCAGCAAGGTTGCATCCATCAGGATGACTAACAAAAGTCAAATGGGAGAGGCACTACAGAAAGAGGCAACTATAGTATTATTTTTCCACAATGCCAGCACTTTAAATGGGGAAAACTAAGATTTTTATTTGTTATTAAATAATAAAATGTTGGCAGCAACCTCCTTTCTACCATTTTAATCCAATAGAGTAGTATATGTTTATTACTATATTTTAATGTGACTTAGCTGACATAATACCCTCAGGTGTAATTAAATGATGATCACCCTACTTAAGATATGTTTTCTCATATGAGGGATGACTACCTCACTCTATTCAATATTTTTTTATGATTTTGATTTATATTTTATATTTATTTTTAAAAAATGCTTTTATCACTTCACAATTTGTATCTATGGTCTTTTTAAGATATTGTTTCCTAACTTTTAGAGCGTTATCCTTAACATAAGTGCAAGATGTAATGCATAGATTTATAGATCTTGATTGAGGCAAAAGAAGAAGAAAAGGAGTAGAAACAACCTTTAAAAAGATGAAAAATATAACTTGGAGCAAAATGCTGATTATCCAAAAATATCAATGTACTTTTGATTTATCAAAGCTTAAGTCATTTATCTATCAAAAAAATAAAAACCACCTATTAATAATAATAAATCAATAAAATTTATTAATAAAAAGATGTCTCTTATTAATCAAATTTAGACTATTTATATAATTTTTTTTTTGTACATCTATATTAATAATATATGCAACTTTAGTACCACTTATTCTCTCACACACACATTATTAGTCAAATTTAGACTATTTATATAACTTATTTTTTTGTACATCTATATTAATAATATATGCAACTTTAGTACCATTTTTTCTCTCACACACACATAATTTAATAACTTTTAAGAATTAAAATATAACAACTTTAGTACCACTTCGTCTCTCTCACACACACATAATTTAATAACTTTTAAGAATTAAAGTTTACTAGATTTTAAAATGAAGATGATTTCTAATAGTTAATCACATTCAATTGATAACTAACCAATTTATGAAAAAACACTCTTCTACAATAATAAACTATGGAAATGTAATTGGAAGTTCTACACTTGAAAACCAAATGTTCTTAATATCTAGAATTCAATAGCATACTCTCATTGGCAAATCTGTATCCTTTTTCGTCTCTATCTTCAACCAAGCCTCAATCAAACAAAATTAGAATAGCAGTTGAAGTTAATAATTTGTTTCAACAAGAATCATCAAGGCCTAATTATATTGGAATTTCATATAACAATATCCCGTGAGATCGTGAATATGCACAAATAAACAAATTATCTGACAATTGATAGGGTAGATTATGCAACTCAAACTTTAGGACATCCTACATGAGCATTTAAAAAATTCATAAATGAAAAAATATTAAATATCAAATTTCCAACAATATAGATATTAAGGAGACCCAAAAATTGTTACAAATTCATATAGAAAAATGTGTTAATGTATTAATTATTAGGGTTATAGAATTAGGTAAATACATTTCAGTTTTGATAGTTATTCAATAGAAGTTAATTGCTATATGACTATGTTATTTATATAACGAATCTTGCTAAACATGGGACAATAAAATTTTGATTATATTTTAATTATTTTCCATTATATCTTATTTCCAAACCTAAGAGTGGCATCAGAGAAATTCTTTCTCATACATTGTGAATGAGAAATGGCTAATGTTCTCTTGTGCTTAATGACCTAATCAATAAAATGGATGATGTAGCTCATAACATCTGGTGACCTATGATGGAAGGAGGAATGAGCATTCACAACGTTTTTTATGGATCATTGCAAAGAAATCTATCTGTCAATAGATGCAGATGGCAGAGAGATATTGAGAGTTTAAACTATCTGCAATTGCATAACAAACTTCTACTATGTAAGTTAGTGATTTGTGAAGGGGAAAGTTGTCATTTCTACATCATATATTGTCTATTCTAGGAGCGACATCACTAACTCTTTTGTTAGAGTTTTTTGCAGAGAGGTTTGATTATTATTGTCAAAGAAGTATAATTATTTATTCATTTTACAAAAGAAGAGGCTATGATATATCTACTACAAACATTCTTTTTTAACCGTCACCAGTTTCAAAAATAATAATGGTGTTTGGGGCTTGAATTAAATCTAATTATATGGTATTCATATTCTGTTAAATATAAATCTTTTCTGATTTCAATGCTTTTAGTCTCAGTTTCTTTTTTATTGCTCTACATCTTTGTGGGATAGTATACATTGAATCAAATATGTTATTCCAATAGATAGGAGAATACACATAGTTGTGAAGACAGTTTAAGTAGCCCAAAAAATTACAATAGAGTTACATAATAGATTTTTTTATGATGGACGCCCAGACAAGACACTGTTTATTATCAATTTCTATTGGAAAATAGAAACATGGTTGTAATTATTAGATGTCATGTGGTTTGCTAGAGGTGTTATGTTGGACAGTGCTATTTTTGTTGACATCATATGTTGCCCTGCACTACCTAAGGTATTCAATTAATTTATGCACAAGACATGATTATTGTTCAAAGGAAGTGGATTTGATGGCATAAAGAATTCAAAGTATATTTGATGAATTTGTGTGTGATCTCAAAAGGAAGTATATTTCTTATGATCTTTCGCTTCAAAGATGAACAACATGCTTCAATATATAAAATTATCAGATTGAGTCTTCAAGATATCCAGTTTTTTATTCTACAATATTATAAATAACAAAGGGATCAATGATGGACATTTAAAAGTATCAATTAGAAAAATGAGATTAATCTGAAACATGGATGGTATAAATGTGATAAGGTATTTATAGTGATAGAAAATGATTTTGTTAATATTGGAGATAAAATTTGTAATTGCTATAATGGTATTGGTACATAGTAATGTATTCCATCTATTTAAAGCAATGAAGATAAATATGTGGTATCTTATCCAATAGTTGTTCACATGAATAGGGGAGGATATTTTGTATATGTCAAATTCAAGTAAGTGAGTGCAATTTTAGATTCAAGTTCAATGAGCAGCGATTATAAAATTCATTCCAAGTTATAGTTCAAATGAGGGGCAATTACAATAACTCGTTGTATACCATTTTCAGACAAGTTTATGGCACCTAAAGTATGCTATTATCAAAATGTCACATGGACAAAACAATTCATAACACCCAATATGTGTTATTTCATAGCACCTAATGTATACTCTTGTTAAATTGTAATACAGATAAACAAGTCCATAACACTCAATGTGAGTTATTCTATTGCACCCAATGTGTGCTCTTATCAAATTGTAAGATGAACAATACAAGTTCATTGCACTCAATATGTGGTATTTCATGATAATGCACTCAAAGTTTGCTAATTCAAAAGGGACAAAATAAATGTCAAACGAGACCTATCAAAGCAATAGGCTCATTATATATAATTTTAGAGTCCAACAATGGGCAACATGGTGAAGTATAAAAGTTTGAACCCCATAAGTTCAAACAGCTTTTAGATCATATCATAGTACTCAAGCTTTCAAAAGATGATTCAAATCAACCAGAAAATGTTTCTAGTTGAACTGAGGGGTTCAAAGTACTCCCTAATTTTATATAACCCTTTCCGATTAATCATTAGGATTATAGAATTAGGTAAATACATTTCAATTTTGGTAGTTGTTAAATAGGAGTTAAACTGCTATATGACTAATGAATCTCACTGAACATGGAACAATAAAATTTTGATTATATTTTAATTATTTTCCATTATATCTTAATTCCAGACCTAACAAAATGAAATAAAATGAGATAAACTATAGGCACACATGAAGGTATATATGAACTCACAGGTTCCATAATATAAATTCTCCTTTCACGTTGCAATACAAAGGATGAAACTCTTTCACTTGAATACTAACACATCCACCAAAACAGCATATATTCTTTTTGCCTTCCCTCCTTAACTCTAGAGTCAAAATGAATGTACTTCTTGTAGCTATGTAAGATTTATCTAACAGAGTTGAAAAGATAAAGCAAACCCATGGTTGTGGTAAGCCAAGTTCTCCTTCTTTGAGTTACAGAACAATGTAGTTCAGATGCATCTGAGCCCACAATTGAAAGATCGCATATGGTACAAAGATTTCCACACATACTAGGAATAAACTGTGATGTGCAATATGGACAGGAAACACTTTTCTGCCCATGGTATATTGGAGTAAAACTTGACGCACAAACGACAAAGGGATTTCTGAAGTCGTAGTTTAGATGCTCTGCATCTTCCGAATTCCTCTCACAGGCCTCAAGCACTTGCCTAGCTTTTGTTGCTTGGTTTGTTGGAGGGTCAATTTCTAAGAGCCGGCATGCCATGTTTCCCGCTGTTTTAAAGTTCCCACCTTTATAACAGATGCCCATTGCATTTAGCAAAGCCAATCTTAAATGAACTGTCTGGAGTTTGCAATGAGTGAAATAAGCTGCAAGCTCTTGTTGTCGGAGAGCATCATCTTTGATATCTTTTCTCTTGACCTCCATTCGAAGACCAAGAACATATTCTTTTGCAATAGCAATCAAGCTTTTTACATCATCAACTTCATTTCTTGTGTCGACAAAAATAACTGGGATTGTGTGGAGTATGTTCAAAAATAGCTTCAATGCTTCACTGAACTTACCTTCTGTAGTTGCCCTATATGCTGCTCTTAGTTTCTAATCAAGTACAGAAAGACTGTAAACCAAGGCTGGGAGACCCCTAAAATTTGGGCTCCCACTATCACTCCAGCCTCTCTCTACTTCTAATTCAACTACAGGTGCAGAAACAAAGGCAGGAAGAAAAACACGACTGCCCATATACAGATCCAAAATTATAGGCTTCAATGGAAAGAAATTGCTAATCCCAAGTTGACGATATAGCAACCACAATGCTATATCAAAATTGCCTGCAGCCGCATGCTCACCAGCAAGAGATGATTTTTGGATCCAAATTCGACTTACCGGCATACCTTCTATTGGGGTTACAAACAATGTATTATAAGTGATATCAACAGCTTGAGGAAGTTCCAGCTCCTCCATATCCCATCCCCCATTTTCATCCTCTCCATCTGCAACTTCTTTGTCATCTGTCATACTAACTTGGCCATTTTCCCTTTCAACGTTTTCTAGAGTAATGTCTTCACCCCAATCAGCATCATTCACTTGGTCCTCTTCTTCATAAGCTGCATCAGCAGAATTTTGCAAGCCTCTTTCACAAATACCTTTGGTAACCCTAAGCAAAGGCCAATCACCGGCATGAAGAACGTGTAGAGGAGGCATCAGAAGTAACGATTTCTTTCCTGAAGGTAGAGTTGGAACATTGTCCCCCAAAATCTGCTGCAAGAGTGTCAGCAATATCCGTAAGACCATGAACAGATGCAGTGACATAAGCAAGTTGTAGCTGACCAGAGTCCTGCAAAATTTTGATGCGCTCTTCAATGTCACCCAAATATAATGAACTATGTAATTGGCCCATTGCATCATTTTTTATTTTGGCAATCCTCGTCATCATTTTCAACTTCTCTAAATTACCAGTAATTAGATACAAAAATGAAAGTCGTTCAAATTTATGTGTCCTTTGATATGCATACTCTACGATACCAAGATTACCCTGCCGAAGGGCTTCGAGTGCTAACTTATTCCAGTGTTCCTTATCATCAATCTCTTTTGCAGAAGCAACAGCTATTTCAATATTCCCACTCTCCATAGCCAAGTTGAATCGAGTTCTCTCATCTCTAACAAAGTGGAGAGCCGCATCTGGAAATCCCTTCTGCCGCAGATAAGCAGGGGAGGCCTGTCCGCAGAACTCGGAATTCCTAATCATGCTCATCACCTCATAATGATTCTTCTTCATCAATGCCACCTTGAATACACACTCACGAGTATCTATCTCTATAACTCGGTTATTAACATCTCTATCTAGGCAATAAACAGAACTTCCAGAAACATTCGTTATATAAACCGGAACATCAAGTGTTGTGATCATACCGCAATTTCCATTCGGCAGGCAATATTTTATGCTGTTCAAAGTTGAGTAAAAAAAAATTCCATTATCATCCCAAGCCCCACTCATTATAGGTACAGTCTCAGGTAATTTGCATCCATCTGGCAAAGATTACATGCCTACTAAGGAACGCTACTTCTCCATATCATTTGACCAGACGACATACTTGACATTTGGTGCACGAATTTCCCCTGTGCTTTTTCTCTGTTGCAGATCAAAATGAATCAATATATCGTCTGACCTACAAAGCAGTTTGCCTGTCCCTGCAAGGAAAAGTCTATCTGCACTGAATGGAAGATCGCACTTTTTTGTCACCTCATTGTTTAATAACCCGATCATGGGGTTTGTCAAGAACAGCGAATCTATTCCTTTCAACAAACACAGAATCTCCCGTTCCTCTCTTTGCCTCCTGTACTGTATGACTATCCCTGGCCACAACATGAAGTTCATAAGCACCATCATCAACATCTGAACTTATTACAACATTCTTTGTACGACTGTATGACAAATATGATCTTGGCCCTTGAAACAGGCTCGCAGATTGGTATTAATGGAATGTCTTTTCGAGTTGCAAAATCGTAAGAACGCAGAAAACGGTACTTGATATACAGTAGGGAGCCTCTCGAGACAAGATTGACAGCTCTCTCACTCCCCAATTTGAAGACAATCATCCCAGATGCCACAAGATTCCCTTCTTGATGTGCAGAAAGACTCCAGAACCGATCATTCTCTCCACAATAAGTTTGGAGACATGTACGCTTTGACAAATCCCGCACTCGGATGCTTTTGTCTATAGAAGCTGAAACTATGATGTCCTTGCGTGCATGGAACAACGTACAAGATACATCATTTGTATGTCCTTTTAAACTGTCAATTTCCACAGCCTTTTCATCTGATTTACAAGAGAAGAAACAATTTCATACCTAGGGATCATTTTTTCTGCATGATACAAGAAAAACTTCACTGGGCTAAAAAGAAAGAAAGAAAGCATACCATGCATCCGCCATAGTTTGATATGGTCAGCGTTTTCAGCAGAGACAAATAATGGTAAGCTTGGGTGAAATGAGGCCCAGCGTACACCATTATAATATCCCCAAGCAGTATATTTTCTGAAGCCATCACCACCTCCTATTTCGCAGTCGGAACTCCACTGTTCGAAGAAACAGCCACAAATAATTCTCTTAGTTAAAGGAGTCATATCCCATACACGAATAGCTCCACTCATGTCATCTGCGGAAACAAGCAGGTCGTCCTTGAGATGAAAAAAGGCAGACATCGGACGAGTATTCTCAACAAAAAGGACAGACGCGCAAACTTTCAATTCCCAGTCCCAGATCTTTATCGTCGAATCGTCAGTTGCACTAGCAATCCATTTATACTTGTCATGGAAATGAACTGTGCGTATGTTTCTATAGTTCTCCACGAATGTAAAAAGGCATTGCCTTGCGATCATCACCTGAAAGCAATCAGTTTTGTCACACTCCTCATGATTTTAGGTTTACCTGATCTTTCAATTTAGATCATTTAACATTGCTTACCTCCGAACAGAAATAATGGCTCGGACTTGTAGAAACATACCCCTCAAACAGGCCCATCATGCTCATGAAAGCTGTCTATCAGAGCTCCCATTCGATAGTCCCACAACTGAATTACTCCATTATCAAGATTGGCCAGGATCCATGGCCTTTTCAAATGTAAACTTCAACCCAGTACCTTCTCGCTCTTGGTTTAAAAGTGTGAGAAATACAAATTAAAATTTAAAGTCACAACTTAACCCTAAACCTAAAAAATTTTACCCGGCATTTAAAAGTTGCTCGGCACATGAAGGTGCCGAGCACTTGATGGTGCCGAGTGAACTCGGCACAAAGAGGAGCTCGGCAGCAAATGCCAAGTATGCTCGGCTCACAAAGGAAATGCTCGGCAACAATAGATGCCGAGTGAGCTTGGCTCCAACTAAAGTTCATAACTTAGAAAATTCCAACGTGAATGCATTCAATATTAAAACCAGAGAGTCAAAGCTTTAAGCTTTCAAACAAATTTCTCAAATGCAACATACAAGGGAAGATCAATAGATTCAAGTATGCTTGCTTGCTTTCTATTCAATCTTTCACTAAACTATAACAAAATCTGAGAGCATTCGGCTTCAACCAAAAAACCCTAAAATAACCCTAAACTGATAGTACTTCAAACTTCAATACACTTTAAAACTTGCAACTCTAATGGCTGCATACAATGGTGCCTGGAGCAATCATTGTTTCAACAGGACAAATCCAAACAACAACAAACTTACAGAGTGAACAAGGAACCACGTGCAACTACAGGCACAAACTTCCTTCCTTCTTCCTTCTCTGCTCAAATCTGCAACTTTTCTTTGATCTGCTTGATCTTCACTCTTACTGAATGAATGAATGAATAATCATTCCTTTTGTCACATTCTTCCTTTCCCTCTCAACGTTCAAATTTCAAACTCTCACCTACCAAACATGAATGCCTGCCGTTCATGGATGCCTGCGGTGACCTGACAGGGTAGATGGGCGTGGGGCTCGAGGACAACCTGCAGGGGTTGACGTTTAATTTCCAACAAAAATTTGATCAACATTTTGCAATCACACCGATCTATTAAAATGACACAGACCTTTAGAGGATTTTGACTGCCACCTTACAGGGTTCCTCAATACAAACACCCTTATTGATCAATCTAAAGAATTTAACATGAGACAAGCACATAAATGCTAAGAAGCTCTATAACAAAAAAATTCACCAAATAAAACTCCGAACAGAAATAATGGCTCGGACTTGTGGAAACATACACCTCAAACAGGCCCATCATGCTCATGAAAGCTGTCTATCAGAGCTCCCATTCAATAGTCCCACAACTGAATTACTCCATTATCAAGATTGGCCAGGATCCATGGCCTTTTCGAATGTAAACTTCAACCCAGTACCTTCTCGCTCTTGGTTTAAAAGTTGATCAACATTTTGCAATCACACCGATCTGTTAAAATGACACAGACCTTTAGAGGATTTTGACTGCCACCTTACAGGGTTCCTCAATACAAACACCCTTATTGATCAATCTGAAGAATTTAACATGAGATCAGCACATAAATGCTGAGAAGCTCTATAACAAAAAATTCACCAAATAAAACCCCTAGATCTATTTGAAAAACAGTGTTATGGTCGGAGAAATACCATTGCATATTGACAGATCACATATATCAATCAATCATTCTATGAAATCTATTTCAAATCAACAGATCTGTATAAAATAGCAATAACAGCTCATGATTTCTATTAGGCACAGTGTAAGTCGAAACCAGACCTGATAGCGCAATGATGTGACGGTAGCTAGGTACGTGACGCTCTATGATTTTTTAAAATCATAGATGAATGGTTAAGGGTCTGTTTATATCATCTACTTAACATTTGATGAATGGCAATGATGAGACGTTAGATTGATAGTAGGTGACGCTTGAAAGGCTTAGGGTTTATGAATCTAGTTAACATTTGATAGAGGCTTAGTATTAATGGATGAGAAAATTGAAGATAGTGTAGGAACATATGGATTGAAAGAAGTAAAAAATATTATTATTATTTAAATTAAAAAAATTTAAAGAGATATGTTAAACTGATTGATGATATTCATAAGATGTGCCTCGTAATTTATTTAGAATGTTGTAATACAGTTGAATTGTATAAATTTAATGTGTTGGTTTATGTTATAAGTGATATTACTATCAAATGTTTTCACAATTCTTTTCTTTTGATTTTAATTTTTTTAAGAATATTTCTATTTTCTTGACTTTTTAAAACTGTGTCAATGACATTCTTATTTTCACATTGAGTTTTGCATGGATAATAAAAAATGAGCAGAAAAAATAAAGATTATCTAATACTTGAAAATGTGCAAGGAGAGATGGAGTGGGAGCGAAGAAAATATGGAGGGTTTGAAAATCAAGGGTTTGCAGGCTCGAGGAATGTCGAAACAACGAGATGGAATGGGTTGCATGAACCATGGTGTCCTCCAAGATACAGTGGTCTATCTCGAGGCGTGGAATTATCAAGACAAAAGGAGTTTGGTGACAACGAGATGGAATGGGTTGCATGAACCATGGTGTCCTCCAAGATACAGTGGTCTATCTTGAGGCGTGGAATTGTCAAGGCAAAAGGAGTTTGGTGGGGCTTTTAGAAAATGGCAAGGGTTTGAACAATACTAATGGGGCTACTCCAAAATAATCAACATGATCAATGGAAGAGTCTAAAAGGTGGAAATGAAGGTGTGGAAGCCCAAGAAAAAAGTCATATGTCAACCAATGAGAAAGGAAACCAATTCTGAGGCATGGAAGGACCCAGTGAATTTGTTACAATCCAAAGCTTTTTTCATGAAATGAGCAGGTGGTTGGTTGACTTTTTCAAGAATCCAAAAATGAGTGGATGAGGAATGGGGGGAACTTTTTTCCCTAAAAACCCTACCCAATGGCATTTTCTTGGTGATAGTAGCCACGAAATAGGAAAAGACTAGAATCGTGTACAATGGTCCTTTCCTAATCGGAGGAGTGGGTTTCTACATCAAAGATTAGATCTACAACTTTAACCCTAAATAGGCCTCAATAGAGGAAATACCCATTTGAATTAGCTTGTATAATCTTCCATGTGAATTTAGGAATCATAGAACCTTTAAAGCGATTAGTGAAAAAATTGGGAAAAGTGCAAAACATGTAAGGACTGGGGCCATAATGAGAAGGATTGCATGGCACTACAAAAGGGGAAAGATAAGGAAGACCAGTCTCTTGAACAGAGGATTGTGAGGGCTTAGAAACTATAAGTGAAAGAGAGGAATGAGAAAGATATAGAAAAGATAGACCTACATGTTAGGGACTTTGAAGCCCCTCTGCAATCAAATGGAGGTCAACAATGCCCCCAAAGGGAGGTAGACCCAGTGGGTACATCTCACCAGATGCTAGAAGGCCCTAGAAGCATGTTGAACAACAAGATCAGTCGGGCTTTCGGCAACATGGAAAATTCATTTAGACATTCATTTCAAGGAGAGGAAAGGTTGGTGGTAAATAGCCCATCCATGTGAGTCGTGGGATTTCAGGAAGGTAGTTTAATGTTGCAAAATGGTCCACCCCTAGGGGAAGGAAAGGTCTTAGATGACCATGCATCAACTTTCATAGATATTCATATGACTCCAAAGAAACATGGGTATTGAATGGATCAAAAGTTAAGTCAGAAGTAGAGGTGTTAGAAGAGGATGTGTTGGGAATGGATGAGGAGCTAGGATTCACAGAGACTAGAACCATCAAGAATTCAAAATCCAAATTAAAAAGGCTATTATTGGCAGCTAGAAAATAAGGGGTAGGAAAAAATACCCAATACTTGTTGGAGGATGCTGCAACATGAAAGAAAAACAAAACTTCAGTCTGGGAGAGATCTGGTCTCTACTAGGAAGACATGAAAAAACCTCACATGGAAATTCAGGGGCTACAATGCCCCTGACAAATTTTTCCCAATCAAGCAAAGGTTTGATCAAGTGGGCCACACATTATATGTATCCAAGAAATGAAGATGGAGGTTGAAGGATCAATGAGGATCTCTAGAGTTATATAAATGTGGTTGGGCTTTTTGTGTCGATGAAACTAGAGACTTGGCTAGGTTGGGTATCTTGTGGAATTCAAGAATAGCTAGGATCGAGGCAATTTCCAAAGCACGAAATTGGCAACTAGTTAAGGTGTGTTTCTTGATTATGAATCTTTCAAGATTCCTAATAAATATCTATGGTCTAGTAAAAATAGAGGATAAGAGGTAGTTGTGGGGGGACATCTCAAAGGATTTTCAAGGTCTACTCCCTCAAGTTGTAATCATATCAAGAGACTTTAATGTCATCCTATCACATGTGGAGAAGTGGGGTGGATTGACAGAGTCAAATAGAGTCCAACATGATTTTTTGTACTTCATAACAATGAATAGCCTTTGGGAGGTGGTTACAAAAGGAGGATATTCTACTTGGACCTACATAAGTATAGGCTTTTCAAACATTGTTGACAAGCTAGATAGGTTTCTCCTATAGGGAAATTAGAACACTTTGCCATTCCTATTTGAGGTTGAGGTGTTGGGGTTGTTTGGTTCAAACCACTTTCCTTTCACATTCATTTTCCAAAGGTTCAATTCCATTACATTGCCCTTTCAAAATGGAAAAGATGTGGTTTAGGGTAGATAGATTCTACAACTTTGTTTCTCAATGGTGACACTCTTTTCCAAAGGAGGAAGGTAACCTTTCTTTTCATTATTTTAGAAAACTATAATATCTAGAGAGACTTTTTAAAGTGTGAAATAGAGAATATTTTGAAATATCTTAGTAGAGAAAACTATTTTAGAAGAGAAATTAGTAGCCTTGAATAGAAAATTATTAGGAGAAGGTATGGATGAAGTTGAATTTTTGATACTAAAAGATTTACCAAACAAATAGGGGGAAGTTTTTAGATAAGAAGAGATCTAGTGGAGGAAGAAATTCCCCAAGGATTGACTCGGAGAAGGGGATAAAAATACAAAGTTTTTCATAGTTTGGTCAAAGAATGGAGGTGTTTCAATAAGATAACCTCTATCTAGTAGGGAGATCTTTCTACTAGGAAATACATGAATCAAATAAACTAGGACACTATTAAATTATTCTCAAATCTTCATCAGACAATGATGGAATTTACAAGAGGATTTTTTAGGTGTCATCATCAAACTGGTATCTAGGGAAGATAATATAGTGTTGATTGAACTTCTAATCCTCAATGAATTGAAGAATGCCATCTTTGTCTTGGGAGGATAGAAGGCACCAATACCAAATGGTTTCTAGGCCTTTTTTTACCAAAAGTGCTTAGAGGTAGTGAAAGATGAACTATTCGAGGTTGTAGAGAAATCAAGGAGAAAGGGATTTATCTTGAAGTGTTTTAATAATACATTGGTAGCATTAATTTGAAAGGAGAAACTACTATTTTTTGAGGATTTCACTGTATAACACAATTTACAAAATTATTTTGAAAATTGGCTACCAACAAATTGAAAAATGTGTTGGACAATTTGATCTTCATTAAACAAAGTGGTTTTACCCTAAATAGGAATATTGTGGATGGGATAAAAGTGGCCAACAAAGACATCCACTCAACAAAGGAAAATACATAGAGGAGAATGATGCTGAAGTTAAGACATTATAAAGGCTTATGACCAAGTTGATAGGGGGTTTCTTTTAAAGGTATTAAGAAGGTTTAGGTTTGCTAAGGGTTGGATTAAAAGGATTGGGGACATATTCTCATTATTTTGGGCTTCTATTCATTTAAATGGAAATCTAGAAGGTTTCTTCACCACTTATCATGGTCTCTAGCACAGAGACCCTATCTCTACCTTTATGTACATATTGTTGGTCAAAGTGTTGGTCGAAATGATTTCAAAGAAAAGAGTAACTGGTATGTGACAAGGCATTAAAATAGCTAGAGGGTTTGATTCAAACACTTATTATCAATTTTTAGATGATGCATGTTTTTTTTGGGATAGCCCCCATGCAGGAACCACAGGTCATGAAACATGTTGTGGACAATTACAATAATTCTATAGGAAAAAGTGTCATTTGTCAACAATATGAGATATTATTCTTCAATACAAAGGTAGGGACTCAAAGAGATATCACACAATTGTTCAGTGTCAGGATTAGTAAACTTTCGAGAAAATTTCTTGGCAATCCCCTATTTGCTAGTGCAAGGAATGTTGACCTATGGAAGGAGCTCATTGATTTTTTTGTGACAAAATTGGATGGTTGGAAAAGAAGATGGCTTACCTTGGTTGGCCACATGTTGATGTTAAAAACTATTATTTCTACTATGCCATTGTATTTGATGCCATGTTTCAAAATCCCAAGTAAGATGATCATGAATGTCCAACAGAAAATATAGACATTTCTTTAGAATAGGGCCAATGACAAGGACAACATCCCATTGATGTTCTGGAAGAGAGTTTATAAACAAAAATGATGTGAGGGGTTGGCCTACGTGACTAGAAGTTGATTAAAGAAGCAATGCGTGCAAGTTCGTTTTGGAAAATATATCAAAATGGTGGCCAGTGGTAGCCCCAAATTCTAAGGGATAAATATTTAGATATCGAACATAAAGAAAGAATTCTCACTATTGAAAATCCTACTAAGGGATGGACCTTTTGGAATTTCATCTGTACTTGCAGCAGACTAATCAATGACCATCTAATGTAGCAGATTATTAATGGACATAAGGCTAGTTTTTAGTCCAATTCATGAGATGGGCATCCTATTCTAGAGCTGGAGTATGTACCATGGAGAATTAGAGAAGTGACATCAATCTACTAGGTGGAAAAGTAAATGACTTCTTGGAGAATAGTCAAGTTAAGGAAGGCCTAGAAGCTAAAAGGAAGTACACAACTACCATTTTCTTATCTAATTCTAGCAAGGCAATTGTAGATAGAATTCTCATATGTAGAACAATAGTTACTTCTCAGGAGAAAGATGAAATAAAGTGGTACGATGCACAAAAAAAGGGAAGTAGTCCATTAAAGTTGAGTATAAGTTTTTGGAATAAGAATTTCAATAGGTGAAGTACAAAAGGCAGACCTGCTAGAAGAACATATACATATGTAAAACTGAGGATTTTATCTAGTTGGCTGGCAACAAAAATATCTGAGTAGGAGACAGGATGGTGAGAATGGGTTTTACAGGACCATTTAGATGTGTCCTATGTCAAGAAGCTAAAGAAACCGCAAAACATCCTTTTATCCATTGTGGTTTTACTCAAGCAACATAGAATTTTGGTCTACTAAAGATAACTAGCATGACCCCTTGCTAGGAAGCTTGAAAAGTTGGTTGGAATCATGGAATATTCCAATTGGATCATCCACCTTTTCCTCTATATGGCACATTCTATCATCAACACCTATGTGGGAGATTTGGAAGGAACACAATAGAAGGGTGTTTAAATATAAAGCTAAAACATTCAATCATTTTACCCTAAGATTGGAGAAAGTTGTAGTGAAATTGGTGTCAAATGTAACCTCACAAATCAATATTCAAAAAATCCTTGTTAATCAATTTGATTCTTTAGTTTAGACAAAATGGTCCTCAGTGAAATTCAAACTCATTAATGGGTTTCAAAGAGTTAAACCTCTTGCTTCAAAAACACAATGAACATGGTATACAATAGAGATGGGTTGGATAAAAAATAACTTTGAAGGTGTCTTGATGGGAACCCAGGATAATTAAGAGTAATACATATAGCCAATAATGAAAATAGTTCTGACATGGCATTGGAAGCTAAAAGGCTACTAAATTAAATAAATAACAAAGAAAATGCCTAGCAATAGTAGGGGTTGTGCTAATGTCCAAATAGATTGGAATCTGAAAACTACATCTAGAAGGAGACTCTTAGCTAATGGTAAATGACATCATCAAAGGCTAGATGGACATATGGAACCTCAACATCCATATCTAAAGAATTCAAATCCTATTGGCAAGCTTTCAGTATTTCAAGGTTTCTCAAGTCTTGAGGGAAGAAAATGCATTAGCAGGTAAACTACCCAACATTGGGGTGAGAAGGTCCCTTGGTGGTGCAAGGGAACCTAAAGTACAAGAACATAAGAAGGTTAAGATTCCTTATATGATATATTTAAATCCATTTGAATCATTTATGTTATATTTGGGTCAAGATGTAAAGGCTATGAATTCATTTTGTCATAAATTGTAAAAGTTGTCAATTTGTCCTAGTTGTCCTGGTAAAGTCATGAATTGGTCAAGAGGTCAAAATGTGTTTGTAAACCCAATGAAGGGTAAAAATATTGTAAATTTTTATTAATATTCCATAATGACATGTTTGTAAGGTTGGAACAAATTTGTGAGGTCAAAATTTATAAAATGTAAAAGTTGCTTAAATGTTCCAACTTTAAAACTTTGCAAAAAGTGTAATAAGTTGGTTCAAAAGTTGGTTGGGAAGTTCTCAACTATCAAAAATCCTATAAAATAATTTTAATGGTTGTTCCAAATCAATTAATGAGAATAAGGAGAAGAAAGAATCATTTTGAAGCAATTTTGGTGTTTTCTACTATTGCTATTTTGATTGGTTTTTATTTTATTTGTGTTGGTTTCTAGGCCTTCTGTGGCCATGTACAACCTATAAACCCTATATAATCTATATATTTAGATAGTGTTATGAATTATCTTTATTCTCTCTTTGGTTTGGAGTAATTTCATTTAGTTTTGAGGAAGTTATGATCATTTTGGTGAAAGTTACTATTTTCATATTTGAGAACTCTTACAAACAGTGATGTTGCAGCATTTAGTATGGACACATATGGATTTTTAAAGAACTCTAAATGGATTAATTATTTTAAAAAGGTTAGGTATCTTACCCATATCCATCTTGAACTAAGAGAAGATGTTTAGACATCAATCTATGATTAAGAGTGGAATTCTAAAGGTGGATTGATGAGAACAAGGGACTACTATATAGTCGGGAAGTCAAGAGAATAGTGTTGGTTCCTCAAATTTTTGGTTAAAAAACTTATGCACTCTCTTTCTTAATGCTAGGTAGTCCAACACAATTTTCCAACAACTAGGATTGATGCTTATTGATCAAATCCCTTCACTTCAGGATCCTCTAACCTAGGTGGGTATACCTAATGGGAACTATTTGATATAGCTTATGTAGATTTTAATACTTGATGTTCTTGGGATAGCAAGTTATTTTCAAGGAGAAATCAAAGGTTATAAGGTTGAATGCTTTTCAAATTCTTAAATGCTTGTTTTAAAGTGTTGAGTAGATATGGGTTTAAGGATTGCAGAGCAATTGAGTGCAACAAAGAACTCCACCAATTTCAATTGATAGTATGATTTAGTGAAATTAAATTAAAATAGTCCCTTAATCTAGCTAGGCAAAATATAGTTAATTTAATTATAGTCTCCAAGATCATCAAAACCCTTCAAAGACAATGTGTGATTACCATCAATCACCAAATAGAGAACTTGAATACAAACCCTAGATCAATTGTTTTTAACTTCAATCTTAGAAGACCATTTGAATTTAAAAAATATAGTGCTTTTGAATTTTAATAATCAAATAAATGTATTAAATTTCAATCTGTCAATGGAAATGTAAATCAGAGAGGACGATTTGCTAAATATAAATGGAAGATTATTATGCATAATTCTTAAGAGAAACATAGTATTTTTATTTAACTTTAAAAAATAGTAAAACAAGTCGATGGATGATTGTAATATCCACTCAAAACTTACACAGATTATTCAGCTATGTATTATGCCATGGTTTTTATATATCCTTTTTTATAATAATCTATCAGTATATGATATGATGATTCTTTTGAGGGTCTTGGTACCTCTCCTTATAGTAAATAGAGAGGTGTAACAAAGCTTCAGACCCTTTCAAAATTGTTTAACTAAACTAATTATAACTCATAATATTTGTGATTTTATTAAAAAGAAAATATTCACAATATTCAAGGGACAATGCTAGAAGAAATATTGAGTGTATCATTGATGTATGCATGTTCACCTAGATATTCTTCCCATCCTGTCAAGATCTATGCAATTGTGGCCTTCTTCTCTTCTAGTTCATGGAAATCATTTGCATAGCTAGAATAATTCTTCCTGAGGTCCCACATAGCTTCATACATATTGTTAATGATGTCAAATAGGACTTCTTCTTTAGTAGATACCCAAGTTGCATCACTAGCTTGGGCTCTTGGCATATTGGATATTTTTATATTGGCAACCCATTCTTCTTCTGTAATCCAAAATTGTGTAGTTTGAAGAATTTTCCAAAAAATAGACACTAAAAATTTGATTTTACATTCATCTTGTAATGACGCCTTAATAAAATAGTGGAATTTAATAATCCATTAACTCAAAATTTTCTTTGATGACATTCCACACATGTTTGTTCATATAAGTATAGGATTTCTATCATTTTCAATTAAAATTTTACAAAATTTGCCTTGTACTTGTCAAGATATTATGAAAATGGTTGATTCATTTTTTCACATTCTTATCTAGCTCCCTCTTCCAAAAATGTGATTACCATTAATGCACTACAAACCCTTTTCCCCAATGGGAGCCACATTTCAAAGAACTCCTTTGATTTAGTGAAAATTTTCTATTTCACATTGTACCCTTTGCACGCCCCCTGAAACCTACAAAATTGTCAATTCACAAGGTCAAATCAACATCCCTTGTGAGGTTCTAAAAGCTTGCCATTTTGCAAGCCTCTTTATGCTCTTCACCTAAAATCATGGCTTCACATGGCCCATGGACAACCCACCCCTAAATAGCAATAAATCATGTTTTTGGACCATGTTAAATTTCCTTCTTGTGATTTGGCAAAAAAAATCCATTTTATAGCACCTTCTATATCATGCTCACAAAATCCCAATTTTTCCTCTTTTGCAAGCCTCTAATGCATGTCCTTTTGAAATAGAAAAAAAGAAGATTTAACATCATTTTTTATCATGAATTTAAAGGGTCCACCAATGGCTTTTTCTAGGGACCCATATCACTTCATAATATGACAAGAATCCAACCATCTGTGATAAAAAGAATATAATGTAGCTATCTAATAATACAAAATCGAAAGGTCCACTCAAACTTAGGAGAGACGAGGCTTAAGGAACTGTGCATGCATAGGAATTCTTGAATAATTCCATTGATTTCTTGTAAGAAATATGAATTTTCTCCACCATGTCAGAATAACAAATGGTCCCAACCACAAGGCATTGAATTTACCATGTTTTCCTTTGTCTTGATCATTGGCATTCCATTTCAGTACCCAAACTCCAATTTTCAATGATCTCTTAGTTGACATTTTATCATGAAGGAATTTGATCTATTTTTGTTTCTCAATATTATATTCCAATGCTGATCTCTTGATTTTACCTAGCTCAACTAATTCATTAGTTATTTCCTCCATGAAGTCAATGTCTTCAAGTTGTTCTTTAGTCATAAAATTATTTACTAGTATTAAATTTTTCAAAGGAAGTCTAGCCTCCTTTCCATAAACAATATTGTAAGGGGAATAACATGTGGACTTCTTTACTATAATTCTGTCAACTCGTATTGCCAAGGTCGATTTAGTATACCAAGTCTTTTTGTTAGTACCAATAATTCTCTTGATAATTTTTAATAAGTTCTTATTACTTGATTCATCTTGACCATTTCCTTGAGGATGATATGGAGAGGAATATGAGTTGGTTATACCAAATTTGTAGTAGAATTTGGAAAATTCATCTGATATAAAACACATGAAATTATCCATGATAATATAAGGAACTCCAAATCTGGTTATAATATTCTCCATCAAAAATTTAATCACAACTTTGCTAGTTGACTATTTGGTAGGTATGGATTCTACCCATTTGGTAAACTAATCAGTAGCCACAAGGATCTAACTATGTCCTCCACTTAATTTATTTGAGATTTCTCCTATGAAGTCAATGCCCCACATCTAAAATGGTTCTTGAGATTGCAATGTTCTATAAAGGAGGGCTCCATTATACTTTAGCTTTCTAGAGAATTTATGGCATGCTTCACATTTCCTAGCATAGACTTGACAATCCTTGAATATATGTGGTCATTAATATCCTATATGTAGTATCTTATGGGTTGTGGTCCTAGTTAAAAAGTGGCATCCACAATGCCCGGCATAGAACTCCTTCATGGTTACTTTTATCTAATATGTGTCTAGACATAATAGTAATATTCCATCATTATTTCTCTAATAAATGTCTCCTTGAGTTAAGAAATATTTTGATGCTACCAATTTTATAGTCCTCTTTTTATTCTCATCCAGATCATCATGACATTTCATGTGTCTTAAACAGAAAACAACCTCTTGATGCCAAGGAAAATGATCAATACTAACAACTATGTTTTCCAAATCTACATGATTTACTTGTGATGCCTCTAAATTAGCATCAGCTATATTATTTTTTTCCAAACCTTGACCTCTTATCAATTTTTTAATCTAAATATTGACGTTGAATTCTTGAATTTGATTGATCTACCTATGTCTCCTCCCAGTAGTTTCTATCTATCTGAAAATATCTTTACTAGCCTCAAAGATTTACAGCCTTTATTAATGCATAGGCTTTGATGAGCTTTTAAAAGGCCATTATTTTGATTACTTTTTATCTTGTTTTTAGTAGTTATCTTGCAAGAAACAATTTAAGACTTTATGGTTTAAGCAAAAGAACTTATGTTTTATGAATATGCTATCTATATGTTAAGACATGGAGATTGAAGTATAGATTGATCATTTATGTTGTGTTTGCTTGAGTCTATCATTTTTTATGGTTTAATGAAGGATATTACATGCTAATAAATATTTCCTCATCCATGTTATCTTGGGTAGGTTCCTTCCTGCAGCCGTAGGATTTGCAAGAGTGATAATTTGAACATTATACCATTTCTAACATTAATGATGAAATGAATGCATGTATGTGGAAGTTGTTATGTTTAATTATTTGCAGGTGTTTGTTGTCACGTATATTGAAGATAGTATTTTAGTGCTAAGTCAAAGTCGACCAGATGATTAATGAACCAACACGTAAGAAGATCATGGTGCAAATTTTGTTATGGTGACACATGAAGATAGATTCCTCAACCTACTATATTCATGGGAGAGTTAAGATGCAGTTAATAATATTTCTATTGTAGACTTTATAGTATGTGATTGATTCTTGTTGATGGAGTGGTCATAGGAGTAGGAAGTTGTTAAAGTTTTCTTTTAAATAATCTGTGTTGTAACCTTGAAAATGGGATTGATGATCGATTATTGATTTTGATATTTTCCTAGTTTTGACCAAAAGGAAATATAGTAGAATCTTGTTTTCAAATGTAATCTCTTATTATGAATGAATAGAATATAGAGTTCAAGTTTCTACCTTCAAAATTGATTTCTTTTTGTTCACTCATCCAAGGGGGGCCACTTGGTGAGTAAATTGCTTTGTTAGAATATATTTCCTTTCTTAGTTTGTCTCCTTGCAAAGTAGACTTATATTGTTCCTATAGCCATTGATAATAGAATCATTGAACTATTCCTGTAGCATAGGTGTTTAAATAGATTTACTTTTTGTAGCATTACTCTAACCTTTGGGTGAACCCACAATAATGGGTTCCACTTTAGTGGAATGAACAAAAATAAAAAAAATTGCAAATAGATTTATTGTTTGTAGCATTACTCTAACCTTTGGGTGAACCCACAATAATGGGTTCCACTTTAATTGGAACGAACAAAAATAAAAAAAATTGCAAAATGAGAAATTGAGTTTACCATATGTTCACGCGAACGTGCACTTATTGTGTTTGTGCGAACTTTTTTTTTAATCATGTTCGTGTGAACATATTTCGTATGTTCGCGCAAACATATGTGATAAATATGTTTGCACAAACATGATTTGCATGTTCGCACGAACATACGTTCACGCGAACATGGTAAACATGTTGCGCGAACGCCATGTTTGTACGAACATGCAAAATCACAAAAATTTTAACCTTTTTTTCATTTTTTTTTCTCTTTTGACTACCATAATTGCAAGAGAATAATCTCCTACTGTAAAATTAAAAATGTCAAAATGTGCTACTCGGAGCAAGCTTTCCAACGACTATAATTTTAATACATAATTTAATCATTAAGACTTTCAAATATGAGTTTAACTCATTATAGATTCATTACCGATTGAACATCAACCGACTTTGACACCTCGGGAAAATTAGTAAATTAGGTCAAAAAATTTTGAAAAATATGGAGGAACTGGCTTATTGAGATGCCTTTCTATTCAAAAAAAAAAAAAGGTTTATGATAAATTGACTTCAAATTATCTGTGTCAAACAGAATGTATGTCTGAATTATGATTCATGTCACTTCATAAACTATACAATATTCAACCAAAATAAATCAAACCAAATGCATCTTCTAGATATTGATGTTACGAATCTAACGTTGAAAGAATTACTTCATTATCATTTCTAGAAAAAAAGTTATGTGTGTCAAACGGACTATCACTTTTTAAAATATTGAATTTTATTATGTACCACTTTTCAGAGGAGATAAAAAAAATTGACATAAAAAAAAAAAAAAATTAGATTAAAAAATATGGTTACAAAGTAGGAACAAAGTACTCAAAATCACTAGTTTATGTCATCTTGAAATTATTTATAGTTTTGGAGATATAGTCACTTGAACATGACATTTGTTGCAAAAATATTGATTTCAGTGTCAAAATTGGTCAAAAAGTGGAACCCATTATTGTGGGATCACCCCTTTAAGGGAAATATCGTTTCAATTCCTCACTCAGCTTCCTTCAACATTCCTTTTCTATTTTAGTTGTAATGACTTAAAGAGGAATTAGAGCATATACTTTACAACCACCCTCTCAAGCTTACGCTCTCGGGTTGACAAATAAAATGAAGTTTGCATGTTATTCTTAGGGAAATACATAATTTTGTCTAGTCATGAAATCAATGTAGAAGGATGACCAATCCTTTATTACTAAGGTATTTAGCTAATGCAACTTAATATACAACATCAATTGAATGAGGAGTCAAAGAAGCATCTTTTTCTGAGAGGTGTAAATGAAAGGAGCATTGAAGCTTTGGACCTTATGGTAGGAGGGGACATTACTCAAAAGACTTGGACTGAGATACAGAGCATATGCTTGAATTATTCCAGAGCCACTGTGAAGAAAGGTAGGGGACTTAGAGACCTACCACATAAGTCTAATGGTAGTTCAAGAGTATCCAAGATGGAGTTATCTAATTTGTTATTAGACTTCAAGTAAGACATTATTAACGATGTATCCACTCAGTTGGACACCATGTGCAAGCTCAAAGAAAGAAAGATGAAGTTGATGCCATGTTGACTTATTTCTATCCACATTGTAGAAAAAAGAAAAAGCATTGTAGATGTAAGTCTGTTGCAAGTATGGAGACACAACCAATGCCAACCAAGTTCAAATCCATTGATGAAAATGGAGAGGTACTCTATGTCACTCAAAGAAGACCATGGGCTCAAAGACAAGGTATGCCAGAAGATCCTCTTCAAAGTTATCATAATAATAGTCAATGGGAAAATTTTCAAAATATTGGTTTAGTGGAAATCATAGTTGGCAACAACCTCAATAGGGTTGGTAGCAACCCCAACAGGGTTGGCAACAACCTCATCAGGTTTAGCAGCAACCTCAAAATTAGAGTCCCCAATCTAGTCAACCAACCATATTGCCACCAACTTAGTAGCAAGCTTTGATGCCTTCTCCTATAGCCACTATTGATCCTTCTAAGCAGACCCAACTACTAGTTCAACCTAGCCCAAATCCAAACAATATTAAACAACAACCTCAATAACAAAGCTATTCCATCTCATTGAATGATATTCACTTAAGATTAGGCACCACTCTTCCTGCACCCCAAAAACCTATAATAACTAAAACTGTGGATCCTCTAACTAAGAATACATAGGAATCAAATCAGCATACTTCTCTTATAGCCAAAGAACCTCCATTTCCCTATAGGTTGATAGAACAAGGCCAATCCAAGGAGAACCATGCAATCATTGATTTGCTTAATCAATTGAAATATATGATAGTAAATACACCATTGTTGGATGCTATTAAAGAAGTCCCTACCTCTACTAAAGCTATTAAGGAAGCATGCAGTAAGTAGTCAGGAAGAAAGAGGAAATATCCAAAAACCATTCATGTCCTAGGATAGTTGTCTGACTTGAGGCTGGAGAAATTAGTTGTACCTAAATACTCTAACCCTAGGAGTCCTATAGTAATAATTACTATTCATGGCATCCAAGTTCAAAATGCTTTGGTTGACCTAGAAGCATCTATTAATGTCATAACAAAGGAGGTATTGTCTCGGTTGCATATTGTTGGCCTTAGAGAGATACCCACCATCCTTCAACTTGTTGATAGCTCCACCATTAAACCAGATGAGATGATAGAAGATATTATAGTCACCCTAAATTCCTGGGAGTATCCAGTTGATTTTGTTGTTCTCTATCCAAAAGCTAGTATGGGAGGATATCCTTTAATCTTAGGGAGGCCATGGTTAGCCACTGTAGATGCTTATATAGCTTGTTGATCTACAAAGATGATAATATCCAATGGAATTCATACTAAAAATCTAAATTTATACTCCCCTACTCAACCATCATTACTAGATGACCAAGTAGTTTGGCTAGACTTGGGTGATAATGATCCAAAAGCCAATTCCATCCATCAATTGATCATGATACGAAGAGAATCGTTCATAGCTGCTCAAGAAGAAGATGAAATCTTTTCATCCATTATTCTAAATGAATATGGAACATAATCTCTAATATTTCCTCAAGCTGAATGTATCCTAGAAACCATTGTACCACCTTCAAATTCACTCAATCATTCAAAAGCATCATCGTTTATCCATTCATTATTACCTCATGAGATGGATTCTTCTCCCATTGCTCAATTATTTATGGTAGATAAGGTTATTAAGATGGAAATTGGTCTAGGTAAGGAACTAAATGTAAATAATGCCCTATCACACTCCCAACAAGAAGAAATGTTGTAGTTACTACAGGAAAATTAGAATGCAATTGCTTGGCATTACATGGACATGAAAGGATTAGATCTTATGCTTGGCAGTTACAAGATTTATATCATCCCTGATTTTAAACCTATTAGACAGCATTAAACGAGAGTTGATCATGTCTTAAAAGATATTGTTAAGAATGAATTGCACAAACTATTAATTGTTGGTTTATATACCCCATCTCCGATAGTTAATGGGTCTCACCCTTGGTCATAGTACCCAAGAAGGGAGGAAAATGGTGAGTTTGTGTAGACCATAGGGAGCTTAATTCAGCCACTAAGAAGGATCATTTTCCATTACCATTTATAGACCAAGTCATTGACAATTTAGCTAGTAAAAAGTATTTTTATTTTCTGGACGGTTTCAATGGTTACAATCAAATTCAAATAGCCCTAGAGGATCAAGAGAAAACAACTTTTACCTACCCATGGGGAACATTTACCTATTCAATATTACCTTTTGGCTTGTGCAATGCCCCAGCCACATTTCAACAAACTGTTATCAATATTTTCTTAGATATTTTTGCTAACTCTATGGAGATATATATGGATGATTTCACTATTTATGGTGTTACTTTTGAAGAAGCAAAAGAAAAGCTAGAAGTAGTACTTAAAAGATGTTAGGACTATAAAAAATCTTTAAATAGTGAGAAATGTTTTATGATGATGGAGGAAGGAGTAGTCCTAGGCTATTTCATTTCATCAAGGGGCATCCAAGTAGATCTAGCAAAAATTGAAGTTACCAGTACCTTGCCAACACTAGAGTAGTAGAAAGATGTACAAATTTTTTTGGGACATGTTGGATATTACAGAAGATTCATTAAAAAATTCAGTTAACTTGTAGCACCTCTCTACAACCTACTCAAAAAGGATTTTAAATTTGTTTGGGATTCTCACTATTTAGCATCCTTTTTGCAACTTAAGTAAGTTCTTACCATAGTACCCATTTTGAGAGGACCCAATTAGGGCTTACCTTTTCACATTCGTATGGATGCCTTAGACTATGCTATCGTTGTTGTGCTGGGACAGAAAGTAGACTCTGTTGAACATGCTATTTATTTCATCAGTAAGAATTTGTAAGGTGTAGTATTTAATTACACAGTCATTGAAAAGGAATTGCTTGCAGTCATTTATGCTCTTAATAAACTTAGGCATTAAATCACTGGATATGAGATATTTGTTTACATTGACCATTCTACTATAAAATATTTGGTGAACAAACTTGCAATTTTAGGAAAATTAGCTCAATGTTTATTGTTCATGCAAGAATTTGACATCACCATAGTTGATAAACCTAATAAGTCCAATGTGGTAGCCAACTTTCTCTCTCAATTACATCTCCCTAATGATCATGTAGCCATTGATGATATTTTTTTAGATGAGTACCTTTTTTGTTGGCTGCACAAAACCCTTGGTATGCAAATATTGCTAACTACCTCACCATAGGAAAAATGCCAATATAATTATTTTCTCAGGCAAGAAAGCTCCTAGCCGAGAAGAGCTTTAACTATTCATGGATTGCTGGATTTATGTTTTATACCAGTCCTAATCAAGTCATGCATAGGTGTCTAAGAGAAGACGAAACATATGATGTTTTGAAGGCCTGTCATGATGAACCCTGTGGAGGTCATTTTGTAGCCAAAAGAATAGCCTTAAAATCCTAATAATTGGGTATTATTAGTTGAGCCTATACAAGGATGCAACCAGATATACAAAGAAATGTGACAAGTGTCAAAGAATGGGAAGACCCACTAAGTCCGATGAAATGCTCCTCTAGTCTCAAGTAGTTGTCATACCCTTTGACAAATGGGAAATTGATTTGTAGCACCCATAAAGCCTACTTCACAAGGCAAATCCTACATTCTGGTGTATACTAACTATGTCACCAAATGGGCAAAAGCTAAACCCATGAAGCACCCAAGGGATATCAACGTGGAAATTTTTTTATATGAATCCACTTTTATATGGTTTGGTGTTCCTAGACAATTGACATATGATCAAGGAACTTAGTTAACATCAAATTTGATAACTACTCTTATGAAGGAGTATACTATTAGGCATGGAAAATCATCGCCTTATCATATTCAAGCTAATGGTCAAGTTGAAGTAACTAATTGGGAGCTAGAATCTATTCTCACCAAGAAAATAGCACTTCATAGGAAGGAATGGGAAACAAGCCTTCTTGAAGCTCTCTAGTCTTACAAAACCACATGGAAATCCACAACTAGTTTTACTTTGTTTGAGCTTATTTATGGTAAGTCAGTTGTAATGCTTATTGAATTCGAGTATAAAACATTGAAGACTCCCTTGGAGCTTGACATAGAACTCAATATTGCTCAACTGTATAGAATCCTGAGTTTAAATAATCTTGATGAATGGAGAGAATCTACATTGAACAATATTGAACTCATTCAACACTAAAGGAAACAGTGGCATGATAATTTTATCAAACAAAAAATGTTTGTTGTAGGTGATTCGGCACTCCTTTATGACTCAAGATACCAGCATAATCTGGGGAAGTTCCAAACACATTGGTTAGGACCATATGATATTGTTTCCATATTTCCAAATGGTGTAGTCTAGTTATCTACCATTGAACTCATTCGCTTCAAACTACTTGTAAATGGGCACTGCCTCAAGCTCTACCATAAACCAACCATTTGTGAAGAGTTATTGCAGCAATTCTAGCACAATGAATATATCATCATTCCTATAGCCATTGAGTCAGGGCCTTCTACCCTGACTCCTACTACTTCTTGACTTCGTTCAAGACCTTCATAATAAACACTTCTTTTTGAAGTACTTTCTTTGCATCCACTCTACTTCCACTTTTCTCTCTTCCATCTTATCATTCCATCCCATCATTCTGTCAATTTTGATGATAATTTTAGAACATCTTTCCTGCAATAGTCACCAGGTACCTTCTGCATAACTCTGCATGCATTTTATTTTATTCATGCTTTGTTACAATTTGGTATTGTTTATATTTATTCACTCTTTCTTATCTTGCCCTAGTGGGACCCATGCCTTCATCTAGTTGGGGGGAGGGAAATATTGAAATTGATGTTTGATTGTCTTTTTAAATGCATTTTTCACAAATCTTCATTTTTCAAAAATTGGATGTACCTTCAAAGTACATTGAGATGACTGGAAATAAGTGTATAGTTAATATTACATGTTGGTGACTCCTCCTCCTATGATGCATCATTATGCAATTAAGGACATTAAAAGTGGTAATTTAACTTTTAATGATGGTTTGCAACATGTTTGGCTGATGAACCTGTACATGTGTGAAAATCATGAAATTTGATGCAAAAGGATATTATGAGATATGGTGCATTTAACTTCTCAAGTACACTCCATTTTTCTAAAAAACCAGAGCTAGCATTGTAAGCCTTGATTTGTTAAGCTTTGAATATCAAAGTGTTTCTGCTATTTAGCTATAATTAACCATGGGTCGAGGTATACAGAGGAATGAGCCTGTTGATCATCGAGTTCTTTTGGGAGATTCAACCAACTGTGAAATGTTTCAATGAAGGGGATGGCTGGATTATTGCCTTCAGTTGAACGAATTTAATGAAGAAGTAGCTCTCCAATTTATGACCACCTTAAGAGATGGAGTTGTATTGGTTAAAGGAATAAGAATTGAGTTGTCATTGGGTTGCCCCACAAGGGCAAAAGTTGGGAGAAAGAGTTTGACATGAAGATGGCTAGGGCACAATTTAGCATACACTAGGACCCACCATTAGACATTGATAAGAAACAAGGAACTTTGAGGCTATCCTTGCCAATGGATTTTATTCAACCCATTACATTTACCATTCAATATTTCACATGTGAGGGATGTTACAAATATCTCCATGCCTTACATTTCAAGTTGTTGGCTCACCTACAATATGATTACAGATAGGTAAACATTCCCAACTTCTTGTTCAATATAATTAAGAAACAAGCCTCTCTAGTACAGTTAGGTAGTGATCAATCAGTCTCTCATCATGATCTAATAAATTTAATTGTAGAGAGTTAAATAAACAAACAATTGGATCATGGGAGGAATTCTTGTAGTTAAAAGAAGTGGAACCTAAGTTGGTTGGCCCTAGAGGCTAGGGTGTAGGATGTAGGGAAAGAACATTTATAGGATTCTATAAAATTGTCCCTAGAGATAAAAATGCTCTTGAAGCTTCTCCTTCTATTCTTAAGCCAAATAAGAAATGGATTTATAATGCTAAACCCTCCATGGTTAGCAAGAAGAAAAGCAAAGAGGTAGAAACTATTAGTGTTCCTAAAGCCCCATCATCTGTTAAAACTAGGTCTTCCACTAAGAAGGACAAAGGAAAAAATTTAGAACCTGAAGCCAAAAGGCTAGAACAATCTAATGAAGAGAGTAATCCTAATGAACCCTTGCATTCTCAAGAGGAGAAAGACCTACAAAAACCTCTTGAAGCACCCATGGAAGAAACACCTGTATGCAGGCAGAAATGAAAGAGTTCCCTATGTCTGTCAACACCACCCACAAAGTGAAGTGAAAGGCTCTCTGAGAGTAGGGTTCTAGAGGCCTCTATTCCTATTATCACTCTTGAAGTGTTTGAAATTGAGAAAGAGTCCTCTCTGGGGAGAAAACTACCACAAACTGAAACTAGTGAAAATGAGAGTAAAACTCAGAATTTGCCACCTGAACTAGAGCGTAGTATGAATTATTTGCTTATCAATAGTGACAAGGAATCTGATGAGCTTGAAATATCTAAGGAATTTGAAGAATAACCTACTATGCAAGACATTAGTGAAAAAAATTTAGAACTCCCTTTAGAGAATTATCCAAAATTTAGACCTAAAATTGTTAAAGAAGTATTGGAAAAATTGGATCAAGAAGGGTTAGATACATTAGTTGTAGCAGCCACAGAATCTAGTAAGGAGGAAAAGGAGAAAATAACTATTGTCACAAGGAAAATTTGGTGCTCCACACCATATAATGTTAACAAAACTCATCAATTGGCACTTGAATGGATAGACCTCTTTCATCGTGAGCCATTGCCACCACCCGACTTATCTACAGCTTTGTTTGTAAGAATTAATTTGTTTCAACAACTATTATGGGAAAGAGATCAATGGAAATTAGAGAAAAAGAAGTTAAAGCGTGTTATTAATGAGAAAATCTTCTAGTTGAAATAAAGTTCAGATCATAATGAAGTTCTGAAGAGAAGAATTGAGCATATTACAAGGTTGATTCCTGAGCTAATGGAATGTAGGTCACCATCACCAATTTATGCTTTGTTTCTTAAAGAAAAATTTGAAAATTATAAGTTAACTAGAATTTTAGAAGGTCTTAACCCCTCTGTCTCTACTCTGCATGAATTTTATGATGTATTTCGATCTGTTCCTATGGCCTTGAAAAATTTACTGTGTGAATTGTATCTTCACAATCTGGTGGTGCCAAATGATACTAAATGGAACCTTGTCCTACATGTAGGGGATGTGCAGTTAAGGGCAGCAATATCATGGATGCAAAATGAAATAAGCAAACAACATCAAGCTGCACCCTACAAGGAAAGTGAGATGATAGCACCCTTTTTCATGAGGCCAGAAGTCCAATATTCTAGATGAACATATCTGGATTGGATTTCTATTTTGGGCAATCCTACAGGACTTGGTAAGGTGAGTGCAGTTAGAGAAAGGGCTTTTACAGATTGGGAACTGTTAGAATTCTTTAGAATAACTAAGAGGGGGGGTGAATCAGTTATTCAAGGTCTAAATGCCCTAATAATACTTTTTCTCAAATTATAGTGAGCCCATAAACTTTTCATCCATCCAAGCTTAAATCAATCATCTTAGCAAGTTATAGCAAATCAACATGCAGCAATAAAACATGCAAGATCAACTCATGACACAGTGATTTACGTGTAAACCCAATTTGGGAAAAACCACCAGTAACATGCTACTTAATTCTCACTCTTCTAAAGTGATGCCCTGTTAAAGGCTTACAACACAATGTTAAATGTGACCTTGTTAGAGGATTTCACCATACTGTTAGAAATGGGCCTGGTCAAAGGACTTTAGAACATTCACTTGGAATGTCACCCTGTCAAAGGATTTACAACATGGCTATTGAACCAACCTAAGTCCATAGGATTTAAACTAACTATTACAATTTCTAGAGAGTAGCAATAATGGCTTTTTGATCTGATACAACTTACAACATATTTTGCAGATTACAGATGACACTTCAATTCAATCCGTTGCTTGGCTTTTAATCACTTCAGCTCTGATAGCTTGTCATCTCAAGCTTTGTCTCCTTGAGTCTTCTTACTCATTATACCAATGCAACCATATCTGTGGTCATCTATTGAAGTAGAGTAACTGTGCTCTCTTAGTCCTTAGCACCTCCTTCAGTACTCTATGCTTCCATGCTTGACCTCCTCTCTTTTTCTGTGACCTTATGACTCCTTAAATAGAAATTCGGAGTCCCTTTCTTGCTCGATTCTTCCTCTCCAATTTTAGGGTTTCAGGTAGATTAGGTAGGATACAATGTATCTACCCCTATCTTGCTCTTATCTAGAAACTTTGTCTAGAGTCCAGTTGTATTCTCAAAAAATGTTTTGCATGGTGTTCTATGCCACCAGCTTATCATTCTTATCTTCTATTTGATTCACAGAATTCTAGATAACAACCTTGTTAGGCTTGATCTGGCAAATATTCGATCTTTGAAATAATGCAACAACTCAGCATTATTGTTTTACTGATGCTCGACACCTCTGTGTGACTTGGCACTTATATCTACTCGGCACCTGATCTTCGCTTGGCATCTATTCTTTACTCAACATTTGATCTCTACTTGGCATCTGATTGTTACTCGACATTTGAAGATCACTCGGCATCTGATCTTCACTCGGCACATACTAAAGTTGAACTTTGCTCGACTTTAATTAGGAATCTATTCGGCACTAACTAGCTCAAGCTTAGCTCTCTCTTTAATAAACTTAGTTAGGCTTTACAAATGACTTAGCTAAAACCTTACATCTTTGATGTGTTTTAGTGTGCCCATTCTCTGTGTCTTAGAGTATGTCATCAATACACTAATTCATCAATGGCTTAGCTGATCCTTGTACTTCATTCCAACATCATAACTTCAACCTTTCTCTAGGTGTTCTAGTTACATCTTTATTGATTGCCTCCTCCTTGTCAATCAGCCAATTGATAGTATTTGGATTACTAAAGCAATTGTCATTCTTGCAAGTAGCAAGTTTGACATCAGTGAGAAAACAATGATTGAGAACATTCTTTGCCAGTTCCATTACTTTTTATGTATGATCTTTTCAATCATTTCCAACAAGGAACAACATTTATCTCATAATGTTGAAACAATAATTGTTGCCTCAAGGCAATGATGGGTGAGAATGCCAAATGATTTAAAAATTAGGGAACCCCACTCTCTACAAAATTTGACTCTTGTTACAATAAGGATTCCTTGGTATACTGACTTGGGGAGAAATTAGTACAAAAATTGGTTACCATTAAAGTACCAACCTCCAATTCTCTTGTAGCCACTACTAGCAGTAAATGATAATGTAGAAGATCATGACATGACTACTAAAGTTCAGTGCTAGAAGAGGCTCAAGGAAAATGATGGTTACTTCAACTATGTGAAGAATGAGCCAAGAGAAAGGATACCTAGTGACTAGAGAGTGTGGGCCATGATCTTGAACTTCATGATTGCTAGAGACCAGCAATAGTTTAGTTGGGGGAAATGATGAGACTCTAAAAGGCCATTATTTTGATTACTTTTTATCTTGTTTTTAGTAGTTATCTTGCAATAAACAGTTTAAGACTTTATGGTTGAAGCAAAAGAACTTATGTTTTATGAATATGCTATCTATATGTTAAGACATGGAGATTAAAGTATAGATTGATCAGTTAAGTTGTGTTTGCTTGAATCTATGGTTTTTTATGGTTTAATGAAGGATATTACATGTTGATAAATATTTCCTCATCCATGCTATGTTGGGTAGGTTCCTTCCTGTAGCCATAGGATTTGTAAGATTGATAATTTGAATATTATACCATTTCTAACATTAATGATGAAATGAATACATGCATGTGGAAGTTGTTATGTTTAATGCTTTGTAGGTGTTTGTTGTTGCACATACTGAAGACAACATTTTAGTGTTGAGTCAAAGCCGACCAAATGATTGATGAACCATATTGTAAGTAGATCATGGTACAAATTCTATTATGGTGGTGCATAAATATAGCTTCCTCAACTTGTTATATTCCTGGGAGAGTTAAGATGCATTGAATAATATTTTTTTTGTAGACTTTATAATCTATAATTGATCCTCATTGATGTAGTGATCCTAGGAGTAGGAAGCTGTTAAAGTTTTTTTTTTAAATAATTTTCATTGTAACCTTGAAAAGGGGATTGATGATCGATTATTGATTTTGATCTTTTCCTGGTTTTGACCAAAAGGAAATAGAGTAGAATCTTGTTTTCAAATGTAATCTCTTATTATGAATGAATAGAATATGGAGTTCAAGTTTCTACCTTTAGACTTAATTATTTTCTATTCACTCATCCAAGGGGGCCCACTTGGTGAGTGAACTGCTTTGTTAGAATAGATTTCCTTTCTTAGTTTGTTTCCTTGCAAAGTAGACTTTTGTTCTTCCTGTAGCCATTGATAACATAATCATTGAACTATTCCTGCAGCACAGGTGTTTATACAAATTTACTATTTGTAGGATTACTCTAAGATGCAAGGCATATATCATTTTAGTTCCTAGCTTAGTTTCCTTTAGCATTTTGTTTTTGTTGTAGTTGTAATGACTTAAAGAGGAATCAAAGCATATACTTTGTAGCCACTCTCTCAAGCTTACACTCCTAGGTTGACAAATAAAATGAAGTAAGTATTTTATTCTTAGGAAAATACATGGTTTTGCCTAGTCATGAAGTCAATGTAGAAGGATGTTCAATCCTTTATTACTAAGGTATTTAGCTGACCGCACAAGCTTGTTTTTCATTGATATCATAATTTAGTTGAAAACTTTGCAAATTTTTACTAAGGAGTGCAATAGGTTTCTCATGACCTTCTTCATTCTTTTATATCATAATAGCACTTATTGTATGGTATAAAACAAAGGAGAACATTTGAAAGGGTTTCTTAAAATTAGGAGCCTTCAAGACTAGTGCCTCCTTTATTGCCCCCTTTATATCAGAAAAATCTTGTAATGCTTCATCACCCCAGATCATTTTAGCTCATTTCTTCAACATTCTGGAAATAGTTTTGACTATCATTGTAAACTTTGAAACAAATCTCTTTACAAATTTAATTTGCCCAAAAAATACCTAAATAGCTTTAATAATTTTAGGGACTTTAATATTATCAATTTTTGCTACCCTTTCAGGATCTATTGTAAATCCATATTTAGACACAATATACCCTAGAATTTTCCCCTCTATGACTCCAAATTGACACTTCTTTGGATTTAAGGATACCCCATACTTAAGGTCTCTTTTGAAAATATTTTCTAGATGATTACAATGATCCTCTATCATTTTTGAATAAGCAGTGAGATCATCTTAATACACCAAAAAAATGAGATAATTAGACCTTCAAAAGAAACATCCATCAATCTTTGAAAATTATCCCCTATGTGGTTAAACCAAAGTGCATTCTTGCATATACATATTTTTTCCATAGAGTAGTAAAAGCAATCTTAAATACTATTTTGACCCCCTTACTGTGACTTGGTTCTACCTAGAGAAACCAATCATCATAGAATGGAGTTCATTCCTTATTACTCTCCTTAATAATGCTTCCATGTCAGGCAGACAATAATTATCCTTTAGTGATGAGATGTTCAAATTTACGAAATCCATGCACAATTTGATGTCACCATTCATTTTCCCTATAGGAAAAAGATTGGAAACCCATGTGGAGTGCATAATTGATTCAATAATCAATGTATCCCTCATCTTGATTAAATCCTCCTTCATCTTAGGTGCTAATATTGGACTTATAGGTCTTTGATTTTGTATGAATGGCTTAGCATCTAGTTTTAGAGGTATTTCATGTTGGAACAAATCATCTCTATAAGCTTTCAATTCATCATAAGACCATGCAGGCACATCTTTATATTTTCTAAATAGAGAGATAAGGTTTTTGAAACAATTATTCAATTATATATTGTCATTGATGTTACACAAATGTCACATTCTAACTAAGAACAACTTGTAGTAACGGAGCTCAGTTGGGCACTGAAGAAGACTCCATTATCAACTAAGAAGGAGTTCAGTTGGTCATCAAAGAGACTCGGTATAAACTAAGTTAGGTTAGTCAATGAAGGATTCTAATGTAAACTAAGTTAGGTTAGTTACCAAAGGAGTTCAATGTAAACTGAGTCAAGTCGGTTACCAAAGGAACTCAGTGTTGAGTAATTTAGTTTTAGTGTTAACCGAATGATAGCAAAACACTTTTGTCACCTAAATAATTAATGTAGGCTGACCTAGTGGATCTTAATTGTTTGTTTGAAAGGGTATTCAACCCAACTTGACATGAGGTTTCAAATATATGAAAGGTCAAGTTGTAGATTGAAGTGTGTAGTTATAAAAAGTAGATAATAAGATGTGAATTAAGAAGGATATCTAATTCAGGGCATAATATCCAAGGAGCTGCAAAGAATATTCTAGTCAAGGAGGATCTAGAGGATAAACTAGAACAATAATCTAAATCTACAAATTTTGTTGCTTCATAAATCAGGTCAATCATTGTTACTCTCTAACAATTGTAGCAGTAAAGAAATCTCTTGACAGAATTGACTTAACAAGCATTTTGTAAATCCTCTAACAAGGTGGCATTTTTAGATTGAATTGTCTTAAAGACCTCCAACAAGGTCACTCCTAATAGGGTGATTAAAATCCTTTAATAGGGTCAAACTTAACCATGTGTTTTGTAACCTTTAAGAGGGTTGGCTCCTAACAGGGCTCACTTCAAAAGAGTGAAAAGTTGTAACTAGTTGCATTGGTGATTTTCCCAAATTGGGTTTCCATGTCAAATCTTGGTGTCTCATGTGCTCATGTTATTTTCTTATTGCTTTATGTTTATACAAATAATTTACTAAAGGTTAATACACATTGGTATCTCAAGATTTCTTTGTTAACTGAGTTACAGTGTATATCTAGTTCTAACCGAGCAGTGCAAGGACTTGGCTTAGTGAGAAGTTTGTATTGACATCTAAGGGATTTGGAAGAAAAAAAATTGTGGTAAGTGTTTCACTCCTCCCCTCTAAGTTACTCCTATTTTGTTTCCAACAAGTGGTATTAGATTTTTTGGTGCTTGCAGCAAAGGTTTCAAAGACCTAAGCTAACGATATTTGTCTTACAAAAGAGAGATCCCTAAGCTTAACAGAGATAACATTTTAGCATGGCAGGAACTAATGAAGCTACATCTAGGAACCATTTGAGATATGGATCTGCACTTCTTATAAGATAAATATGTGGCACTTCCAAAGCCTTTAATTATGGATTAGATGGTGGAAATGATGAATCACAACAAAACGATGATTGATGTCGCTTCCTCTTTCAACTATTTTGAATTTGATGAATTCAAAGATTGCTCTATAGCCTATGACATGTACTAGAATATAATAGAAAAGATCTATGGAGGAGATGATAATGTAAAAAGAGCAAAAGCAAAAATTCTAAGAGGCCAGTTTCATCAGATGAAGATGAGAGAAGATGAGAACATTGCTAAATATAGTGAAAGAATCAAAGAAAGTGTGAGAGAAATTAGAGTTGCATGAGGAATAATAGATGATTTTATAGTAGTCAACAATGTATTAATAACTCTTCTTCCTATTTATTATAGTTTTAGCTATTCAAGAGATGAGCTGTGATCCCAAAAATAATATAACTTTGGATGCACTAGTGGGAATATTAACAACTTTTGAGTTTGATAACTTTGATAACAATATTCCCAACTCTCACAGCATAGAATCAACATTCAAAGACAAACTAACTCTTGGTAGAAAAGGAGGAAACTCAAAAGGAAAACAAATCAATAGTGAAGAAGATGAAGATTTAGATGATGAGCTTGAAGGTATTGAACCCTCGCTTGCAAGAAGGTTACCAAAAGGCAAAGGTAAATATAAAAGTAAAATACCTTTGATTTGCTTCTCTTGTGATGAAGTTGGTCACATTGCTACAAGATATCCAAATAAAGAAAACAAAGATGACAGAAAAGTCAACAAATTCAAAGGCAAGAAAGATTTTAAGAGCTACAAAGAGTACAAAGAAAAAGGTAAGAAATCTTGTTATATTGCTAAAGATTCTGGCAGTGATGATGAAGATGAAATGGTATACATTGTTGCTAAAGATTAATGCGATGATGAAGATAATGAAAATATGGCACTTATTTCTCATGTTAGTAAGAATGACACGTGTCCATAATAGATAGTGAAAGAAAAAGAATGCATCACATTAACTAATGGACTCAAATGTGACAATGCTTACTAGGTTGAAGGACTAAGACATAATCTTCTAAGTGTGGCACAACTGAACAATTTTGAATACAATGTAGAATTCATGAATGGTAAAGCTAAATTGTTGGATGGTTTGGGACTAGAAATCGTTCATATTTTTTGGCACAAGTATAGGAAAGTTGACTATGGTATAAAAGGATGTGCCATGTAAACTTTGACAATCTAGTTACCATAAGTAGGAACAAAAGAGTAAGAGGTATTCCAAATCTAAAGAAACCTGAATTAGCCATATGCAAACAATGTCAGACTGAAAAAATGGGCAAGACTAGCTTCAAAAGTAAAATTACAATATAGAAGAAGTCTTGGAACTAGTTCATATACATCTTTGTGTACCAATAGATATAGAGAGATATACTAAAGACAAATTTGTTATTTTTTTTGTTGATCATTATTCTATGATGATGACAGTGGTGTACTTAAAAGAAAAATCTAAATCTTTTCAAAAGTTCAAATGGTATCTAGCTAGAGTTGAAAAAGAAATGGGAAAGAATCTAAAATGCCTAATGTCAGACAAAGGAGGTGAATTCATCTCTATTGAATTCAACAAGTTATGTAATGAAAGATGAATCAAAAGACAAATATATGCACTAAGTACACCTCAGCAAAATGGTGTAGCATAAATAAGAAATAGATCCATCATGAATTTTGCAAGAACATTGATGATAGAGAAAAATGTTGCAACCAAATACTAGAAAGAAGTAATCAACACAACAGTTCATACCCTAAACTAAGTTCAACTAAAGAAAGGTACATATCAAACACCTTATGAATTATGGTATGGCTAGAAACCTAATGTTTTTTATTTCAAAGTATTTGAAGTAAATGTTATATCTTAAAAGAGACAAGAAAATGAATGTTTGATGCAAAAATTGATGGAGGCATATTCCTAGGATACTCCAACAAGAGAAAAGCTTATAAATGTTTAAATCTTGCTACTCACAAGGTTATAGAAAGTGTACATGTGAAAATTGATGAGTTTGCATAAAAGAGTGAAGAACAAAGAAATAAAGAACCTAGAAACTACATAAACTTTGTTTAATATGAGCATGAAACCCTACCCAAGGTACAAGAAAATATTATTGGGCAACAACAAATAGCACCACCCTAGTAGTCAATAGCACCCAAGTCACCTAAGTCTGCAATGCAACTCGAGTTGTAGCCAGTGCAACCCAAGTAGTAGTTAGAGCAACCTAAGTCTCAAACAAAGGAACTTGAGTCACAGACAAAGGTAACTGAGTCTTAGACAGTGAGACCTAAGAAAAGATTAGAAGTTCATAGAACCTTTGAGCATGGTGAACTTAGTGAAACAAATCCAAAATCTAGAAGGAAGGAGTGTGTACTTGCTAGATATGTGAGAAGGGATCATGCACCTGAACAAATAATTGGAGATTAGATAGGAGGCATAATGACAAGGAACAAACTAAAAGGTACATGTTTTCTTTTAGTGAATTTGAACCTAGAACTATAAAATATGCTTTGAATAATGAAAGTTGGATAAAAGCAATGAATGAAGAAATTGAGCAAATTGAAAGGAACAAAACTTGGACTCTTGTTCCTAGACCCAAGGACAAGAATGTAATTGGTACAAAGTGGGTTTTTAGAAATAAATTGAATGAAGATGGTGAAGTATCAAGGAATAAGGCAAGGGTAGTATGTAAAGGATATGCTCAAGAAGAAGGTATAGACTGTGGAGAAATATTTTCTCCTATTTATAGACTTGAAGGAGTCAGAACACTACTTGCATATGTTGCACATAAAGGATTCAAAGTATATCAAATGGATGTGAAATCAACTTTCTTAAATGGAATTATAGAGGAAGAAGTATACATTGATCATCCTGAAGGTTTCATTGCTACAAATAAAAAAGGCATGGTCTTCAAATTACACAAAGTTGTATATGGTCTGAAGAAAGCTCCCAGAGCATGGTATGAAAGGCTACATGGATATCTGGTCAGGATTGGTTTTCAAAAAATAAATGATAATAGTATTCTATATATTAAAGAAGGACCACAGAACAATATATTGTTAGTAGAAATATTTATGGATGATATCTTATTTATAGGTCATGATGACTTATGCAAATTGTTCTCTGAATAAATGAGTAAAGAATTTGAAATGTCAATGTTTCAAAAGATAAAATTCTTTGTTGGTTTATAAGTTAATCAAATGAAGGATGGCATCTTCATTACTCAGTAAAAATACATCAAGGAGATATTGAAGACTTTTGGAATGGAAGATTCCAAACCTATTGGAACACCTATGTCTACTAGACACAAACTACCCAAAACGATGATTCAAAGGAGGTAAATCAGCTTACCTATAGATCCATAGTTGAGAAACTTTATTATGTGGTTCACACAAAGCTTGTTATTACATTAGCAGTTGGTATAGTTACAAGATTTTCTACAACTACTAGAGAAAATTGTATGATGGCAATCAAAAATAAATGAGATATCTAAAAGGAACTCAAGACTATGGTCTATGGTACAAGAAAGGAGGAAACTTTGAGTTGAAATTCTTTACTAATGATGATTAGGTTGGAAACATTAATGATAGGAAAAACACCAGTGGAGGATAATTATTTCTTGGGAAGAGGCTTGTATCATGGATAAGCAAAAAGCAAAAAGAAAAATTGTATCTCTTAGTCTGTAGTTAAGGAAAAATATGTTGCTCTAGTAGCTAATTGTTCTAACATAATGTGGTTCAAACAAATCTTGTCAGGAATGAATGAAGAAATCAAGGACCTAGTGGTTATCTACTGGAATAACATGAGTGCAATTAACATATCCAAGAATCCAATGATATACACCAAGACAAAACACATTGTAATCAAGTATTATTTTCTAAGAGAAATAGTTCAAGATAAAGAGGTCAGATTAAAATATGTGAACAAAAAGGAGCAAGTTGCTGACATATTCACCAAGCCATTACCTAAGGATGCATTTTTGTATCTAAGAGAGAAGATAGGGGTCATTCCCCTATCTGATGCTCACTAGAGTACAAATTAGTGATGCATCAACCAAGCTATATTGAAGATCTATCAAATTGATGCAAGAATCTCATAGCACATTGCATATTAATCAGTACATCAGGTACATTGTAAATTCATTGTATAAATTCTTTGGCATTTGACATCAAAGAGGGAGAGATTGATGTAATGTCAAAGAATCAGAGAAGGATCGGAGGAAGAGAGTTGTATATAAGCAAGAGGAAGAATTGGATCAGTCAAAGTCTAAATATAAGATGATGGAGGGAGAATCTTAGAGGGAGTTCTCATAAATGAAGAATCAAAATCAAACTAAGGATATTTGCTCCAAAGCTTTCTTTGCAATAATGACATGTTGTGTTTCCATCAATTCCAAAGAGGGAGGTTGTTGAAATAATTATTCAATTGTATATTGTCATTTATGTTACATAAATATCTTATTCTAACTTAGCACAACTAGTAGTAACCAAGATCATTTGGACACTAAAGAAGACTCCATAATTAGTTGAGTAGGAGTTCAGTTGGTCATCAAAGAGACTCAGTATAAACTAAGTTAGGTCGGTCAATGAACAATTTTAGTGTAAACCAATTAAGGTCAGTTACCAAAGGAGTTCAGTGTAAATCAAGTTAGGTCAATTACTGAAGGAACTCAATGTTAATCAAGTAATTCATTTTTAGTGTTAGCTGAGTCACAATGGAACACTTTTGTCAGCTAAGTAATCAATGCAAGCTAACCTAGTGGATGTGAATTGTTTGTTTGAAAGAGTATTCAAGATGACTTGACATGAGGTTTCATAAATATGAAAGGTCAAGATGTAGATTGAAGTGTGTAGTTTTAAAAAGAAGATAATAAGATGCAAATTAAGAAGGATATCTGATTAAGGGTAGAATATCCAAGGAGTTGTGAAGAATATTTTGATCAAGGAAGATCTAGAGGATAAACCAGAACAAGGATCTAAATTTACAAAGTCAATTGCTTCATAAATAAGGTCAATCATTGTTACTCTCTAATAATTTTTGTAGTGAAGAAATATCTTAACAGTCTTAATAGAGTTGACTTAGTAGGCATTTTGTAAATCCTCTAACAAGGTGAAATTTCTAGATTGAAGTGTCGTAAAAACCTCTAACAAGGCCACTTCTAACATGGTGATTCAAATCCTTTAACAAGGTCACACTTAACCGTGTATTTTGTAACCTTTAACAAGGTTGGCTCCTTATAGGGCTTAATTTAGAAGAGTGAAAAGTTGTAACTAGTTGCATTGGTAGTTTTCCCAAATCAGGTTTCCACATTAAATCTTTGTGTCTCATGTGTTCATGTGATTTGCTTATTGCTTTATGTTACTACAAAAGGTTAATACATATGAATATCTCAAGATTGTTTTTTTAACTGAGTTAATGTGTATATCTAGTTTTCACTGAGTAGTGCAAGGACATGGATTATTAAGACATTTGTATTGACATCTAAGGGACTTGGAATTATTTTTGTTGTAACTGATTCAACCCTCCCATCTTAGTTACTCCTCTTATATTTCCAACAAAGGTTTGATCTAATTTTAGGAGTCAATTTTTTGCCAATGAATATTTCTTTTGGGGAATTTTCATTCCCAATATTTACTTTCTCAATTTTTATTGGCGTATCAATAGATTTGTAAAGTTCTGAGATTTTCATGTTCATCATTTTTTCTTTCAAATGTCACCAATCCTTTGGGTATTTTGTAGATTTGAGATGATTTTTTTTAATCCAAATAAGGTTTTCTTATCACCTTTATTTTCTATAAAATTATTACCATCAATGTTTTGATCTTGATAACATCCTTCACATGTAAAAAACTCAAGAAGATCCTAATCACTATCCAAAACTTTCCACTTGTGCATATTATTTGGTACAGATGGCTTATTTTTCATTTCAACTTGAGCAATCTCTCATAATGGGATATCAATATGTTTGATATCTATATTAGCCATCTTATCAGCTAATTTTTTTAACTCCTATCAATTAATTTAATTGAAAATGCATCAAAGATTTCAATAAAGTCTCATACATTATTTATGTATTGCTTCAATCTTGAATTCTTAGTATTAAAATGGCTTCTAATTTGAGACACTGTTAGTTCAAAATTTCCAAAGACCAGCATGATTTTAATCTAATGCACTCTAGCCATTTTTAACCCTAATATCAATACTTCATATCTAGTAATGTTATTGGTGCATTCAAAATTAGTAAAAATGAATATATGAATATTTTTATAAAAGGAGATATAAGTACTGCTCTTGCACCATTACCTTCCCTATTGCAGACTCCATCAAAATTCATCTACCATATTTCATTGTTTTTCTCCTATGGATATATTTACTTGGATTCATCAATATACTGGACTGGTTTACTCAAGTTTAACTTTAAGTTCTCCATATCAATTTGACAAAAGTTAGCTCTATAGTCAAGATTGAAACTCTCCACTAGGTATTTGAGTCTTGGTTCCCTGTCAATTCTAACTCATCTTCCATTTACAGGGATGGTTGCATAAGATAAATCCAACTAAATATATCTTCCCACTAAGTTGGACCATTGTCTTGAAAGTAACATATCATAATAGCTGGTTGGTATTCTACTACAACGACATACATCTTGTATAATATATTAGTACATGAGGGAAACCCAAATTCAATGTATTTCATGATTCACACTATTGGTATGACCATTTGTCCATTGCATAACATTTTCTATAATGATTATTCACATTTAGACTCAATTCTTTTAAGATATCAATAGGAACAATATTTACTTCAAAACTTGAGTTTATCATGCAATTTCTCAACAATTTATTGTTGGTGAGTAAAGTTAGATAAAAGTGGTCTACATGTGGTGAATTCTCATTAACATTGGTTCCTAGATAAATAATTGGTGCATTACTAGCCTTATACTCTTTTATATTATCCTCTTTGTTAGATTTAGATAGAAGATCTAGGACTTTCTTCCCATATTTTGGGATCTTAACAATTTCAAAGAATTGGACTAGAATATTTATTTGGGACAAAGCATTTGAAATAAATGAACTAGCATTTATTATATACTTACTCGCTATTTATTTAAATTGATTTTCCTTTGCTTGTTGCTAACTTGTAATTGCCTTCTCTTTATCTTTATTATGTAAATCAATGTGAGACCTACTGCTATTTGTTCCTGGTGACTTTCCATTCTTAGGATTTATAGTCTTGCTTCTTAAGCTATAACTTCTTCTATCTTGTTCAACTGCTAGAATGGTGTAAGATTTTGTGACTCTCTACTTGGGAACCCAAAAGAAACAAATCTAACATGTTACAAAGTTTATTGAACTATTCTTTTTAAGTTTAAACAACATCATATTAACAGTGCAAAAGAAATAAACACATACACGTCAATTATATATATACAACACAAACATATTTCATTCCTCAAGGGTTCCTTTACATTGAATCATATTTAAGAAGTTTATATTAATTAGTTTAAATGTCAAGTACAATATCCATAATCATAAATAAATGGTAGATGCATGATCTCATAAGAACATATATAAGAATAATTGATATGATAAGGTGCATCAAGATAACATCATCCACTGCACATGTTGTAGGGTATGTAATAATAAATATGATTATATCACAATACAAGATACAGAATAACATATATGCATCAATTGATAGAAGTCTCCAAGATAGGATTAATAATGGTACAACTACATCAACAAGAATCCAACATCAATCAGACTAGAGGGGGCAAATGGTAAGAAGTCACTACCTCCCAACCACATGGTCACCTAGTTAGGCTTCCACTCCCACCATATAGGGAAGATAATCAATGATCTACATATGGAAAATTAATCATAAAAAAATCCTAAGCAAGGAATTCTAATAGCCAAAACTACCTCAAGGGTACACAACTACTAAAAAAAAAAGTTAGTCAACATCAAAAGGACATTTAATCCAATGCCAACACCACATACCAAGTCAACATAGATAATAAGTATAAATCATGTATTTTCAATCAAGAGATGAAATAAATGAAAGATATCCACTTCAAGTCAATGTCCACATGTCAAAGTATAATAACTAATTGAACATCAACAACCACCAATGAAAGTTAATCATCAACAATAAATACATATGACAAATAAATCACCACTAGAGGAAAATACAAAATCTATAGAGGATACTTGGGCTACATAATAGGATATGGTCAAACTACTTGAGTTACCTTGGACTAATCTCTCATTAGACCCCATCAAGTGTTACACATGTGGAACTAGAATAACCTCTCATGAAGATGAGGAAAACTAGTGATATCTCTCACTAGGTATCATCTTATTCCCATCCTTAGCATATACAAGCACTCAAGGCATGGGAAAGACAATATCTCTAACTTATCTTTTTAGTGTATTTCCCAAATATTCATTAGTAGATTATCACTTACTACATTACTTACAATAGGTTATCCTAGTACTAACCACTTTGGGTCCTGAACCCCTATTGCAAGCCACTCCCAAAGACATGCACCTAGACTACCTTCCCAAAAATTCACAAATCACAATTGTGTCTTGTTGTGGTTTCACAATGCACACCCCATTTCATCCATAAATAAGGACCCCCTACTTTATTTTTTTGACTTATCAGATCCCTAGTCCGGGGTCTGAGTCTTTTCTAAGGTTTTGTCTAGTGTTTCTGGTCAAATCTAGGACTTGGTCCAAAAATACATATCTCAAAAACTTGAATTCTAAGAGTACAAGTCAGTTTTGCAAAATAAAGGCACACCAGCACACCTCCCCCAGTGCACCAATGCACCAAATTTCAAAGGGGTGCATTGGGTCTGCCCACCCTTTTTTCCCTGCACACTATCTTCATTGTCTTCATTTTGAGTTCTTAAGAACCACAACTCCACACTAGTAGAGGTGTCGATCACCTCTTCTCCACTTCATAATCACTAACAAAACAAAGTTGAAACACAAGAAAATGAGGTGCGTAGCCTTATTTCATACACCTTTGATCTTTAAAAAACTCTTTAAAAACTTTAAAATGAACATAAAAAGCACATTTAGGTGTATAGCAATGCACCTAATTAGGTGTGTTGTTGCACACCTAAGATTATAAACATTCACACTTAAAAGTTTCAGAAAGGGTGCACATCAGTGCACCCTAGGAGGTGAGCTGTTGCACACCCAATTTTAAGAACTTGTGTAAGGAATGATGTGCACCTATCTAGTGTGGTTGGTGCACATTTTTGTACTTTCTAAGGTTAAAGTTAGGGGTTTTTTGGTGTTTTTGAGTAACTAGTTTTTAGAGTTTTGTTCTAGTGTCATTAGGGTTTGTCTCAATTAAGTATTTTCAACTCTATGGACTAATATTTGCTTCTTTGTGCAGATAAAAAGGCATCCTCGACTTGTCAGAGTCATAACTTTTGACCTAGAGCTCAAAATTCAAAATTGTTTACACCATTAGAAAGAAGAATTGAAGATCTAATTTCAGTCCCTAAAATAGCAAGCCTTCAATTGCCCAATTTTAGGGACTGATGAAAGTTTCAACCTGATATTTTGAGCAAAAGACCTCTGAAAAAGCTAGTTAAAAGGACCTAGAAAAACTTATAAAAAAAGTATGAAAAAGTTTCAAACATTTGATTGTTTTGGATAATCTGGATCACTTGGTCTCTAATCGGGAAGGATCGAGTAGTCGGGGAAAAGAAAGAATCAAGCAATTTACACTGAAGATCAAAGCTATAGAGGTTGGATACATGAACCAGAATAGGTTCTTCATCTTATGCAACTATTAATGACAAGGTTTAGCACAGGTGCCTTGGGATTTTAGAAGCACACGGAGTTCAGGTCTATGAAAGTTTTTGGCCATAAAGAGGGTATAAATCATCAAAAGGATCAAAGTACACAAAAGTGATCTAAAACCTCATTTGAGCAAAACCCAGAAACTATTTTCAAAACTAAGAACTTTGATTTTTTGGCAATTTGAGCACCTTGCATAAATTTCATTGAGGTGTGCAAGTGCACAGGCATGCATGTGAGCTAGTGTGCTTTTCCAAAGGTTTGCCAACAGTTAACTGCTAGTTCCAAAAATAGAGCTTTTCATGCATCGAAAATACATTCTAACAATAGTTTAACTCTGACAAACACCTAGTAAATGATTAGCTTCTATTTTTGACACTTCCAGACACTTCTACTTCGACTGAAGGCTTTCTTATTCTTTTTTCTTTCATAAATTCTTTCTTCTATGACATGTAAAGGCTTGTGCATCCAATTAATGAATATGAAACAGATGGAGTCCTACTACGCACCAGTTAGATGGTTAGTTTGTATATAATTAGTTTGTTTTATTAAATTAAAAGCATATTATTACATGAAGATATCTCTCACTCTCAACACAAATTGAGTAGATGATTTCTTATAAATACTCCATCGTGATATGTAATTGGGGCCGTCACTATTTTGCAATAAAATTATGCTTTTTCTGCTCCCATTTGGAGTGTAGTGATTCTTGCCTAAATGTGCCATTATTTTGTGAATTTTTGTTCATGGGATTGTGATTGAGCCAAAAGTTTATTGCTTTGTTTCTAGTTGTGTGATTCATTAATTCTAGTGTTTTCTACAGTTTTACGAGTTCTGCTAGCGTATCTAGCTCGAGAAGAAATCATCAAATTGTACCTACATAACTTTTTATCTCGCATGAGCGCACTTTCCATGGCCTTGCAATTTGATGAAGAGTGAAACATCATACGATAACTAAGTTTCTCACTAATGATTGCATCAATGGAATCGAGGAAGCGTTGCTCCTTCTTTCATTGGTTACCCACCAATTTATGAAAGCTTAACTCACAGACGTGTTGTTTTTGTAGCTTATGTCCATTAGGATTTCAATTTCATGTTATTTGCTTTAAAGTTCTTGTTATTTGCTTTATTAACCCCCTTGTTAGAATAAGACTTCATACTAGTTGCATTGTTAGGTTGAATTCATAAAAAAACATAAAAATATAAAAACATAGTCCTTTTTTTGCGTGTTTTATTTTGAAGCAGCGTGCAGATTCTTGATCTCATCCAAAATCAAACGAACCAGCAAAGGCTTCCTTATGAACAATCACATTTATCTTCAATTGAACGGATTCTAGTAGGTCACAAGATCACCCGAAACCTTAGAGTTGATTCAAAAGATCAGCTTTTCAAGAGAGGAGTTCGCAAGAATTCTTGCCATTTAGCATCATGCATAATGACAGCTCAACATGTCTCATACCACAAAAGCAATAAAGATAAAATTTGGTTCCATGATAGCTAACCCAAAAATAGCATTGGTTCTCAAAACCCAAGTTCTCATAAATGCCCATCAAAATAGAACTCATAAAATAAATCTCAATTTGAACCATAAAATACATCATGACATGCAATCAAATAATCATCATAAAGAAAATTTAAAAATTTCTTTAGTGTACATTCTAACTTGATCAACTTGGTCAACTGAACAATCCACAAAGAAAACCATTACGAAAATAAACATCACAACACTATAAAGAGAATATAAGAAAACACATAGTTTTTAAGCCATGTGGTTTAATTTCATCATTTTCTATGTTTAGATTAAGCCACAAGGATATGTTTAGCAATAAAGTAAGAACATAGATGTATACATAAATTGTTAAGTTAATAAACTTATTTAAATGAATAACTATTTAAATGTCAAATCTCTTTGTGCATATAAAATATCATGCAATATTATTATTTTATTAATTTAAAGAATCTTAAATTATAAATAAATTATATTGTTAGATTAAAAATTAATATCAATTTTTATTTTAAAAATATTTATTTGACTTCAATTTAATTCCAATATTAATATTTACTTTCTTTAATTCATAATGCAACTATAAATAACTCAAACTTGAAATTATTTATAATTTCTCTCATAATAATAACTAGATGATTGCATTGTGAACTCCACCATAACTTCTCTTAGAATATAACAAAATCACAAATACTTATTTATTAACTTCCCACTTACATTAATAAATATATTATCACTTATATGCAACTAATATTTTAACTAGACCTAAGATGTCATTATTACTACCATCCACTTTACAAATAAATGAGTAATATTTTTTAAATTTTTGAAATTAATAAATAATTATTTTTTCAAAAAAAAAATCTAAATTAATAAATAATAATATATTTTTTATTTTTTATCAATATAAATCTAAAAGTTATATTATCTTTTATTAAATAAAAATAAACAGGCAATAAGTATTTTCACATGCCTTTGATCTTGCAAATCATGCAAGCATAATATACTTGGTTATCTATCTTTAGCATATTTGATTTCACATGCATGTATAACTTTAGTTACAACATGTTTTCCTCTCAATTAATCTTTTATTTTTCTATTAAATTTTGCAACTAATTTATTTTAGATATAAGAAGAATATTTATCTTTATTTAGAAAAATTCATGATAATCACACGATTCTAATAGAAATTTTAAAATTGAAACCCTAGTTGTTCAAATTTTTTTTTTCTTCCAAATTTTTATAATTGAGCTTTTCTATATTAGAAAGAGTTTTAAAATAATAGTCATAATAATTTTCTAGATTTTTCTAGGGTTTTCCTCAGCCAAGTTTTCTTGATCAATAAGTTTTCTTTTTCAAAATATACAACATAACTCTTTATTCAAAAAATAATACTATAAATTAATAAGCATTATGCAAGCACCCAAGAAGACATGAAGTGGATAGATCTTTCAATAAAATTTTACAATGGGTTTTCAAACCCTACCTCAAAACAACAACTAAAATATGAGACAATCTATGAATGCATGCAAATCCAAACCCTCCAAAACTTTCAACAATTCTTTCGCTTCAATTTTAAAATTGGCTCCCCAAAACCTATGTCTGAAATAATGAAGCAAAAACTTCTAATATAGAGCCCTAACTCCCTTTAGGGTTTCTGTCTCTAAAAGCCTTAAAAAATAATTATTTTATTTAATTAATCGATTCATGCATATTTAACTTACGTTTTAATTAAATATATCTTTTATTTTATAAAATAATACAATCATAATAATTTTCTAGATTTTTCTACGATTTTCCTCAACCAAGTTTTCTTGCAAAATATACAACATAACTAATTATCTAAAAATTAATACTATAAATTAATAAGTATTATGCAAACACCCAGGAAGACATGAAGTGGATAGATCTTTCAATGAAATTCTACAATGGGTTTTCAAATCCCACTTCAAAACAACAACTAAAATATGAGACAAACTATGAATGCATGCAAATCCAAACTCTCCAAAACTTTCAACAATTCTTTCACTCCAATTCTAAAAATTGGCTCCCTAAAACCTATGTTTGAAATAATGAACCAAAAACTTCTAATATAGAGCTCTAACTCCCTTTAGGGTTTGTGTGTCTAAAAGCCCTACAAAATAATTATTTTATTTAATTAATTGATTCATGCATATTTAACTTGCTTTTTAATTAAATATAACCTTTTATTCTATTTTTCCATTTTATTATTTAATACAAGCATGTTAAAAGAAATTATTTATTATTTTAATCAATAAAGATAAGTAGAGTTCTTTATTTAGACAAACCCTAATTCTAATCAATATTAATTAAATATTCGCACTAAAATAATATTTAAATTATTTTTATTTAGTTTTCTAATTTAGAACTTTAAATTAAATCTTTTAAATTAAACATGTATTCAAATAATTCCAAAGAATTAAATATCATCTTTTATAATATTTTCATTCTTTTTAAATTAAATAACATTTAATAATCCAAATATCAATGATTAATTCAAGAATCATGAATAAGAATTCTACCAAGAAAAACAGGGAGTCAAAGCCACATAAATTGCACAAGGAAAACTACCCAAAGTGAAAGTCAAGCAACATAGGCATAGAAAGACTCACAAGTTTAAAAAGGGTAGACAATCACATACGAGTCCTCCTTGTAGGACAAGTATTTAGGCTATGGTTAGGATTGGATCTGATCATTCTCTTCCCATTCTTACCATTAAGTTATTGCAATATGGCACACTCATCTTAGAAATTTAAGGAAGTCGATGCCTAGCACTTGCAATCTACATAAAAGACAAGCATGTGCATATACATATATATCTAAGCTAAACGAGCAATGGTGGAAAGTGGTACATTGTGTACATCCCTACTAGAAGATGACTATGACTCCCTCCCTCAACCACATTAGATAGAAATATAAAACATGCATATACACTATACACATGTGAGTAAGGGATAAGTACTATAATAAATCTTGAGTACAAATTATCACATATTTGAACATAACAACTCATCATCATAAATATAAAATAATCATCATTTAGAGACCTATCATTGTTTGAAACTACAATTGGAACAATTGTTATATTGGCATTGATGTCAAATCTATTCATAAGATCATTTTCTATTTGATCTAAGTGTCATATCTATTTGATTGATGAAGAGGATTTGAGAAGTTGTTCTTAACAAAGGAATCTAGAGGATAGGTTGAGTTATGAAATGAAAATTACAAATGGACACTTGATTAGTTGGAATTTCATAAGATAAATTAATTTTTTAAATCATGTTGTAAGAGGAGAACACAATAATGTTGAAGTCTTGAAATTGTGGACAATGATAGATCAAATGCAAAGGTTTGACCAAGCAACAAAGTAGAAGACTAAAGAATTTTGATGTACATGTCAAGCGATGCTAGTGTCATCCAAGCCATAATAAGTGTCAAGAAAACTTAGTATTGATTGAGCATTAGTATCGATCAAGCATCAATATGACTGAGTGACAGTGTATGTGCCAATCAAGAAGTTTAATAGTGGCCTTGTAACCCAGTGATGACCAAATGTTAGAACACAGTGTTGGTCGAGGAATAACATTTTAACTGTTTGTGAGGAATCATAATCTTTAGCCCACTAAATTGATTTCTTGGGATATGAAAAGTGTGTTGAAGATAAGGATTGATGAGTTGGATCATGTAATTATAAGAGCGGATTAGGTAAATGACCTAAGGGATTTGAGTCCAAGAGAATTTTCTAGAAAAGGAGAGAAAATAGAATAGCGATCAGATTCATTGTATGTGACAAATCAAATCATAAACTCTAAGATCTATGGTGGTGTTTAAGTGGAAAAAGATTACAATTAACTATTTAAGGAGGTACAAGGCCTAACTTAGAGAGTGTCTATAGGTGTGTTTGTATGTGGATTCTTGTATAGTTGTAGTGGCTAATGTTATTGACTAGCAAATCTAAGTAGAAGATTGAAACAAGTTGAGAAGAAGTGAAGTGTGATTTCTTGAAGGGTTGCAAAGAGAATCAAAACTAAGATGACAATGGAGGGTAGATAGTGAATTAGTACATAAGAGTTAAACAAAGATCTGTACATGCAAAGTGAGTTGCACTTAACAGATCAAAATCTACTATTACGTTCTAACCATTGTGAAAAATATTTCAAATCCTTTAATCAAGGTTGATCTAACATACCCTATGAAATCCTTTAACAGGGTGGCATTCTAATATAATATTCTAAAGTCCTCTAACAAGGCCACTCCTAATAGGGTGATTAAATCTTTTAACAATGTCACATTTAAAAGTGTGTTTCGCAACCTTTAATAAGGTTGGTTCCTGATATAGCTCACTTCATAAGAGTGAATATTGGCAACATGTTGTTGATGGTTTTTCCCAAATTGGGTTTCCATGTTAAATCTTAGTGTCAAACTAGTGTGGATGTTATTATGATGTTTTACTGATTAATGTTTACATTCTACAAGTCTATTATTTTGGAATAGTGGATAGCTAGCTAATGTTATTGAAATTTTATAGTAGAGATCGAGAAATGACATGATATGATCTAAAGTTGTTTAATTGTTTGTGTGTTCAATGGTACATTTGGACCTTGAATAACCAATTCAACTACATCTCTCAATTATTCTAAATATTCTAACAATTGGTATCAGAGCATTGGTTCTTGTAGAGAAAATTTTGAAGGTGCTCAAAGCTAAAGGTAAAAGGAGATACCAAAGTTGAACAAAGAGAACTTTCCTACATAGCAAATGTTTATGAGGCTACATATAGCTAGTATTGGTGATGTTGAATTTAAGTTTCTGGACGATGCATATGTGAATATTATAACAGTCCCTCTAACTACTCAACAACTGAAAGAAAAGAAAGAACACAATTAGTCAATGTTAGAGCTACTTCAGCCCTAATCTATGCTCAATTTGATGACATAAAAGAATGCGAGAATTTGAAGGAAATGTGGGATAAATTGAACACCATCTATGGAGGAGGTGATAAAATCTTGAGAGACAAATTAGAAAGTTTAAGAGAAAAAATTGATGAAATGAGAATGATAGAAGGTGAGGACATAGTTCAATACTATATAAGAATCAAAGAGGTTGTCAATTCTATTAGAGGCACAAATGGAAAGATTGAAGATGAAACAATAAAAAGCAAGGTATTAAGAAAGTTTTATTTCTTATCTATGCAATTAGGGTTTCTACAATATAAGAACTAAGATGTAAACCAGGTAATGACCTAACTCTAGAAGTTTTAATTGGTAGAATTACTACTTTTGAGATGTCTAATTTTGATAATTGTACTCCTACTACAGTTGAATCTTATTTTAGATCACAATTGGTTCTTAGCAAGAAAGGAAAAGGCAAACATGTGAAAAGTGATAGTGATAGTTTTGATGATGAACTTGATGAACTTGAAGCACTAATAGCTAGGAGATTTGGAAGAGGCAAAGGAAAATACAAAGGTAAACTTCCCATAATATCTCTTTCATGCAACAAAGTTGTGTTAGAATATATAGTCCACCAATATAACTGAGAGGGGGAGTGAATCAATTATACAACTATTATCACAATTATCAACCTTATTAAATCGTACCTATATGAGAAATATAATAATAAAGCACAACAAGATACTCATGCACAATAACACCAGATATGTTAACTAGGGAAACCCTTGATCAGAGGGAAAACCCTGGTGGCGATGGTACACACAAGATGTTGTACTAATATAAATATTCATTGTTAGAGGTTAGACCCTATTAGAAGTCTATGAAATACATTCAGTACATATCAGTCCCTATTAGGAAATTCCAATCTATTAGCAATAGTGTCAACCTTGTTAGGAGTTGTGGAAGCCAAATGGACCCAATGTCCAAATAGCTTTAGGGGCAAGACCAATGAACCCACTATCCAAATTATCTATGTATTATTCCTTGTAGAATAATAGAATTGAGTTGTACTACTTCTTCCTCTTTCTCTATCCTATCAACTAGATTTCTTCTCCTTTTGATCTCATTACCAAATCACAAACTTTGCATCCAATAATCCCTTGGATCACTTACTCACATTTACCAAATGCTCTTATTTTATTCACACTTCCTAGATCACTTTTCATTACACTTTTATTCTCAAACAAGGAAAATACTTTCCTTTATACCAAGTCCTCAAAAAAATTCCTTGAGTCAGCCTTGAGGCTTTCCCAATTAATTATAATAGAACCACAATAAGATAATTAATTATTTTACAACCACATAACACTATCGGCTCATACTCTACAAAACTTCTCACACATGTGACTTCAAGACTTGTGCACTTACTGACATCATCATTAGACTATCCTCCATCATTGTATAACTTCATGTACTCTGATTATATTTATGTTAAGAGATAAAATACAGTCATCAAAAACTGCTTCTCAGGTACTATGTTTATGCACTACTCTCTATAAATCATGTTTATCTTATGTATACCTTTGACTGATGTTACACACACTTAACCTCGTAATCAATATACAATGTGGAACATGTCCTTAACTATGCATCAACTAATCATAAAAACTATGTCTGTAGCACCATGATCTATGTCTCCTATTCTACTAGTCTTCATAGAATTATAGTTATGTTGACATCAATAACAAACATAGTCATGAATGCAACATGCCAATACTATCACATTCTCTCCAATGCTTAGGATACTCCCCCAAAAGAAAAATATTAGCATTCATGCTAACAATCTCCCCCTTTGGCATTGATGGAAACATAGATAAAAAACATCTAGTTTCTAATAATACCAACCAATACTTTACTGCTACTACTTCTTTCATCTTTCCAAATCCTCTTCATCAATCAAATTTGAAACCCTCTAGAACACTTATCTATTCTACATCTTCTTAGGATCAGTTATTCACACGCTAAACAACTCTCAGCTTCTCTCCCATTTAACTATATGTCCCTATTCACCTAGATGATGATTTTTATGTACATATCTCCCCCGCTGAAATCAATGACAAAGACCTCATTATGTCAATCAACTACTTCAAGTCTTTAACCAGCTCAAGTGTCCAAAGACATTGTTCAAGACCAATTATCAAGAGTCTTTAATGACTCTGCACATCACAGATACTCCCCCATATAGAAAGCATCAACATTTGTTCTAGTCAAACAATAGTGCTCTCTACCACTAGATTGATGAAGTCTCTAGCCTTATCTACTCTAAAGTAGGCAGGGGCACAACTCTAAACATACCTCTTAGGTACTCAAATGTATCTTTATGTAAGGGCTTTGTAAAGGTATCTTCAATCTAATCTTTAGTGCTGATATATTCTAATCTAATCTCATTTTACTACCTTCTCTCTCAAAACATGATACTTAATAGGTATATGCTTAGTCTTAGAATGCAATACATGATTCTTAGACATACTTATTGTACTTGTGTCATCACAATATATAACAGAGTGAACCCACAATAGTGGGTTACACTTTTTCAGAGGAAGAAATTCCTCCAAAATCATGCAACAACCAATTTTTGCTTTCATACTTTTGATATAAAGTTTCAGAAAAGTTTTGATAGAAATTATTTAGTTTTTATCAAAACAAACTATGTGTCAAGTTTCGATAGAAACTTTGGGTGCCACGTAGTTTCGATCAATTGAAATTATCTAGGTTGTTTCTATCGAAACTACCAAGCCTAAACAAGGTTTGCTAACCCTAGTCTTGGGCTTGCTAGTTTCGATCAAAACTATTTTAAAAAATTGGAAGCTTCAAATAGTCATTTGTGACCCCACATGTTATTTTTGATAGTGGAGCTACAACTTCGATCAGAAGTTCACAAGTAGAGGCATCTGATTCATTAGACTTCAAAAAAGGTATGAATTTTTTTTTTTTTTACCCATCTTATATGATTTTAGTTCAATTTTATATTATTTTAGTTTCATTTTATATGATTTTAGTTTAATTTTATATTTTTTAGTTTAGTTTTATATTTTTTTATATGTATATATATCATGTATATATGTATATATATCATATATATATGCATATATATACCATGTGTATATGCATATATGTATATGTATATGCACATGTGTATATGTATATATACATATGTGTGTGTGTGTGCATATATATGTACTTTATATACATATCATGTGTGTATATATGCATTTGTATATATATAAATGCATGCACATATATATGTACATGTATATGTGTGTGTATATACATATATAAATATATGTGTGTATATATACATATATAAATATATGTACATGTATATGTGTGTGTGTATACATATATAAATATATGTATATCTAAATTTTTAATGTACACACGTGAACTTGTAATATATTAAAATTTAAGTTTTTATACATGTGTGTGTGTGTGTGTGTGTGTGTGTGTGTTTAAATTAACATGTATTAGTGTTTAAATTAACATGTACACAATTATTTTTTAAGTACTTCACCTAAATTACACTTGACTTAAACTAAAAACTTTGGGTGATAACTCTAAATTAATGTAAAGTGAACAAACAAAATTAAATATATAGAGTTCCCCAATTCATATAAATAACTTGCACACAACTAAAAACCCCTTAAAAAAATATTGTATTAGTAAACCATATTAATGAATAACATGAACGTAGGTCCAGTCTATTAGCCCTTTAAATGTATGCATATATTTAAAAACTAGAGACAATAACACTTGTTTGTAATTTAGAAATTCATGCGATATATGCATATAGAAATTTTGATATTTTGGACCATTAAGCCATCATTTAAATAAGACCGAGCTTGAACTATATGAATTTCATGTGTATATATAGAATTTTCAATACATTATATTATAGATTATCTGAGCTCTAGGCTTTACTTATGAAAAAATCCTAAACATAGACCCAAGTTTAAGACATTTTACATTAGGACCCCTTAATTTATTATTCAATCTAGTTCTATATTTAACCTAGTCATGTGACAGGTAGTCCACCCATGTGATCTAGATTCTATAGACTTAATCAACAATTTTATGAAGTTATCACATGCACACATGATATGAAAATTGACAAAGAATTAAAATAATGATTAGGGTTCTAGAGTGATTGTTTAGGTTAGGATTAGAATTACATTTGGACTATAATTAAGCTTCTAAGGTTAAGGTTTTGATTACACTTTTCATGGAGTTTAGATTAGGCTATTATTATGGTTCATATTAGGGTTTTATTGGGTAAATATTGAAGTTCATATATGCACATGTACAACATTAAAATTTGAAACTTTTAGGAAGTAAAACACACATGTACACATGTATGTTATGTTTGTTTCATGTTTACAGAATTATATATATATATGTACATGTTATGTTCATTTCATGTTTACATGTATTATTTAATTTAATGTTTACAAAATTCTAGTTTCTTAAATGTCATGTAATACATTTCAAGTTTATTAAATGTCATATTTTAATTTAGGATGTAAAACACACATGTAGTATGTATGTTATGCTTGTTTCATGTTTACACATATTAAATGTTTAATTTCATGTTTACAAAAGTATGTGAAGGGGTATTCTCCCCTTAAGTGTACAGATCCACAGATGGCTGCACTTATATACCCACACTTCCTTCCTGCTCATGGTAGTTATCCAAATAATGACCAAATTTCACTTTATTTTGTATGAAATCTTTATGCTAAGTTTCGCTAAGGCAAGGTGGTTAACTACATTGATTTACCATCACATTTAGGATAGGGGTGTGGTAGACTAATTGATAGGAAGATGGGTTGTCTACCACTGACACATAGGTTGATTGTGGGAGAGAGGGAACCTGTTATTTCCCCTATATTAGGTCTATCAGTTGATGAGGCCATTTGTAGCACCCAGTTACAGGGGGTGATTCATGGAGTTGGAGAGATTGTTGTATCTGTCATATCTATTTTGAGTGACAAGGTTGGCCAGTATTTGATATCTCGTTGATGTTCCAAATCATCATTTGGTGCTTCATCTTCAGGAGACTTGTATAGTGCAATAGACATTCCTTCACTAACTAGCTTAGAGGGTCTCACTGGAGTGTTGGCATGAGATACTATGACTAGTCTTGCTAAGGATCTATTATATTCATATAGATTCATATTAGATCATCTTGGCATACCCATATCAGATGTTTGACATCATGTCCATGGTAGTATTGGGATACATCCTTAGCCACACTGCTCTCATCAATCAGGTAGCGGTCATGGTGGTAGTACACATCATGATCCACCTACTAACCACTCTTTTGTAGCAAAGGAACATATACATACTAGTACAAACCTTTCAGCTAGTGTAGGTCATGGTTAGAGTTCAAATGTGGGCCTTGATGATGTTCACTTCAGCTTGTCGACCATAGGATAGATGGACTTGTTGACACATAATGATTCTACTTCTATGATATCTCATCTAGTCAGTCTACTTGGCTCATCATTATTAGGACATGTGTCAGTCACCATTCATTCAAGCATAGATGCAAAGATGGAGCTAGATGAGGCCCAACAAAATTTGGATATATTGGTGGACACGATCAATACTAGGTAGTCTGAGTATTATCAAATGCCAACATCTACACAGGTAAATACATTGTTTGAAACTAAAAATTTATGCATGTATATATATATATATATATATATATATATATCATGCCTTTGTAATTATACATTTTTTAATTTGATTTATTGCACATGTATGTATGTATTGTAGGGGGACATGTCTCTTTTTACTCCAACTTTGATGCCAGATTGTGTACGTTGTCAAGACTCATTCGATGATGTTGGTAGTGGCCAGGTGAGTTTTAAATATTTTGAATTAGACACATGAGTTTTAAATGTAATATATAAATTGCATGCAATTTGTAAATTTAAAAGAGATTTAATTTAATATGAAATTATGTACATTGATATCACTTTCTCTTGAATATATATAGGGGTCAACACATCCTAGTGAGCATCTTGATAGTCAATCTTTAGACCGCGTTGTGAGGAGACATCATGAGGATAGTCCTGCACTTGATGATCCATATATATATATATATATATATATATATATATATATAATTTGATCTAGACTTTCATCCAAATAGACATTCATAGATTCTAGATAGATACTTGGATGTATACATGCATGCTATTTATATTTGATATTGTCTTTTGAGATCTATATTATACATGTTTTTGTTATTTGTTCAATGATTGATACATATATTGTAGACTCGAGAAGGACATTCAACACATGTGTTTACATTCAGGTTCATATACATGTTTAATGATTGACCTACATATATGCATTCTCTAGACATTTCTTTTACATGCTAGATTACGTAGGATAACATTCTATTATGTTTAAAGATTATGTTGGATTATTTTCTTTTGCATATTCAATTATGTTAGACTATGTTGGATTATGTTAAATTATGTTGGATTATGTTAGATTACATGTTCTTTTACGTGTTAGATTATGTTGGTTTATGAAATTGATGTATACATATGTGGTTACTTTTGTTCTATGCAAGTGATATTTAGATATGATTAAATTCCTAATTAGTTACATAATTCATAATTTCTATAATTAGTTACAAATCACAATTTAAACTTGAAAAGTTAAATGAAAGAGTAAAAGTTCAATATAATTAGTTACATGTCCTAATCAAGTTAAATGAAAGAGTAAAATTAATGCAAGTGATATTTAGATATGATTAAAGTCTAGTCCTATTTCATCCCCTTAAGACAAGTGTTTGAATTTCTTCCCCTCAAGGCACATGTCCTAATTAGTTGCATATAAGTTCCTAATTTCTATAATTAGTTACAAATCAAAATTTAAACTTGACAAGTTAAATAAAAGAGTAAACGTAATATATAATTAGTTACAAGTCCTAATTTCATCCCCTTAAGACAAGTGTTTGAATTTCTTCCCCTCAAGGTACATGTCCTAATTAGTTGCATATAAGTTCCTAATTTCTATAATTAGTTATAAATCCCAATTTAAACTTGATAAGATAAATGAAACCGTATAAGTAATATATAATTAGTTACAAGTCCTAATTTCACCCCCTTAAGACAAGTGTTCAAATTTCTTCCCTCAAGGCACAAGCACTAATTTCATCCCTTTAAGACAAGTGTTCAAATTTCTTCCACTCAAGACACAAGTCCTAATTTCATCCCCTTAAGACAAGTGTTCAAATTTCTTCCTCTCAAGGAACATGTTCTAATTAGTTACATATAAGTTCCTAATTTCTATAATTTATTTACAAATCACAATTTATACTTGACAAGTTAAATGAAAGAATAAAAGTAATATATATTTAGTTCAACTAAATTTAAAATTGAAAATGATCAATTTTAACCAAATTTCAAATTTCAAATGATTTAACCAAATTTCAAAATGTTCAAGTTGTTTCAAATTACAAGTTGTTTCTATCTCGTATCAAGTGGGTCAGCCCATTGTTTGATAACATTTAATATTTTCTTGTGATCATAAATATCAAGCCTCCACTTAATGTATTTCAAGTCCTTTTATTAGATGAAGATTTAGACTAGTGGCAATAACACGGTTACTATAGTGATATACCTTATTGTTAGGTTGATAATTAATGAAATGAATCTAATTCTTAAGTAAGTTCTTCTTTTCTTCAAATATGTTCCCTATACAACAACAAAACTTGCATACACATTTTAAAAATATCACATAGATTAACTAATTACTGAATACACACACCCACACACACACACCCACCCACACACACACACACACACACATCAAATATGTCAATAAATTTGAATTCATAAAAAACATAGATGTACATACATGATTCAACTATATACTAACCTGTGGGAAACATAATTCCATCACTTATTTTAGTCTTTGTTAGCTTCTCTCTTTGTATGGTACAATACAATAAATAATAGCTAACATCTTCTACATTTTTAGATTCTACCATTACTACAAAAAAAATTGCCTACACAAAGTATGTGTGTATAAATTTCATGTGTCATGTACATGAGTACATATATTAAATAAATTAACCAAAATTATGAACAAATACACTTGTACATATACATAAATACCAAATCTGATCAATCCTAAAATATGGTCATATTTACTAGAAACAAATGGAATTTCATCATAGTTTTCATCCTCAAACTCATTCGTATTGATAACATCTAGTGGCACCAAAGTCCATTCACCCTCATATCCACATTCTTGATTAATGCAACCATCATAGTTCTCATCAATGCAATGAAGAGAAAAACATGAATATTCTCTTGCATACAATGACCACACATTACTATCTGTACTCATAACTAAAAGTAAAGATCGTGTCTTCTCTACCCTCTTGCATGCATGCATTGATCTTCTATCGACACTTGAATGTAAAGTCCATACATACATATAAAAAATAAGTTTTAAAAATGTGTGTACATGTAATTTAGTTATCACCTAATGTATTAAATATAAATTTGATTCAATTATAATATTCAAATTAATTTTAGGCAAGAGACTACAACACAGTGATAAATTGTGAGCCTCTTATCTGAGAGGTCTTGGTTTCGAATCTACACAACCTTAATAAATAATAATAATAAATCACATCAAATAATAATAAATCTTGGCTTTTTCCTCTTACCAATAAATAAAAAATTAATTTATACTTGATACCTCCCAAAACACTTTGAATGGTATGACTTGATTCACTTGTGATGGCGTGTTATCTATATTTGTTGGCAATATAAAATGTGTGTTGCACCACTCAACCACATCATGAGAATAATTAATGTGATATCCTTTATAATCCATTTGATGCTTTCTTAAAGCACGTTTGATACAAGCTATTGCACATCGTGCTCACCCTTTCCATGTCCACTCTCGAAAAACTCCAAATGTGTGGTATATTAAGTTATCGATGATGTCTACATAATGCATAAAATGGTGTAGCTGATTTAAATTTTATTGCAATCTATCTAACCATACAAAATTTTTTTCCATTTTTATGCCTTTGTTTTTCAAATATTCAAAAAATGACTTAAAATTATGTTCCACAAAATGTGTGTCATGTTCTTTGTCATCACTAATTTAAAAGTGATACTCTTTTTTTAATGACCCATGCTTGATTTGTACTTTCTACACCATCCAAATCAATTTGTGCATGTCAATAAGACACTTGAACCATAATAGTAACCTGCTCTATAAAGTAGTATTCCAATTGAAGTTGTTTTTGAGAAATGAAAGAGTAATTCTCTATAAAGTCGACAATAGATTAAAAAAATTCTGAGTGGGAAAGTTTCTCTTAATGTTTGAAATTGTTATGCATGCCACTTAATAAAAAAAAGCATGATGTATATATAGTTGAATCAATTTACGAAAATTTGACATAATTCTCTAGCAAGTATGTCATCCTCTACATATCCCAACCTTGTTGATTCTTTTCCAATGTTTGTTTCCAACTTTATGTACTTATATCTCTTACATTTTACCAATCTTGTCATATTAGTATCTTCATCTCTCAAATGAAATTTAGTCAGGTTACCACATGTTTCACAAGTTCCTCTTATGCAATCTATTTCACCTATTGCACAATCATTTGGTTTGGCACATAACATTGATGTTATGAATTGGCTCGGTCATTTATGAAAATAATTTTGAGAACCACCACTTTCTTCTATAATCTTTCAAAAACCTTGATAATAGAAATCAAATTCAACATGATATTGCCAACAACACATTTCAAAAGATTTATTTGTCTTCACAAAATAGGGTTTCAATCTTTCAAACATTGTTTGTCCAATATTTGTGTCAAGATTTAAATTACAAAATAAGATGTACAATTCATGTTGTGCGACATCCAACCAATTTTGTGTGTGTTGAAGATACTCCTTAGGCCCAATCCTCTACTTGATGATATCTCTTCTATTTGGTGAAGGATGAGTATTAGCATTCCAAAATTGAATAACTAAGTTCTTAAGTATTTCCACAATCCTATCAGATCAAGGAGCTCTACACATTAGCACCCGATTTCCTTCTAATGTACTATCATCCAAATTATTTCTCCTTTTCAGATAATGTAATATCATCATTCAACTATACCCAATATGAGATGATAGTGAAGAGATTTGTCTTTTTTGCCTATATTTCTTTTTTAAAACAAATGTCAATATCACTCTTCGTGCAATGGATTTATCTGCAGATCTAGTTTTTCCTACAATAGAATGTAACCCTTCCTTAACACTTTCAACAATATCTTTTTGTAGTTTAGAAGTCTTCCTCTTTTTTATACTTGTATCTTTACCCAGTAGTTTCAATGACTATTTAAATTCATCTTTAAGAAGTGAAATTGATAATAGTTGGGTTTTCTCCACTATATCAAGATTCTCAAATTGTGTAATTATTTCTTTAGACTTTTTATTCAATTTCCTCTTCATAGTATGTATAGGTTGACTAGAATATTCTTTGAATTTTTCCACATTCATTTTAATTAAATGATCTATGTTTCTATGATTATTTTTTCTCATCAATCTTTGAGCTAGATTAACATTCTCATTTGTTGTTTGATCTCGGACTGCAGGAAAAAATAAAATATAGACTTCAGATACAACTTCTTTTTAGGGGACATATGTTTATATACATAACAAGTGAACTATTTAATATGATTTTATCTAACCATCAAATGATCCTTCTTTGATATCCATTTCTTCATCTTCAATTTCCTCATGTCCAACATTTTCATCATCTACTACTTCATGTGCACGATATAACAAATAAAATCAAGCAAGTTTTTAAGGGGAAATGTCTCTAAAATTAAAAATCAAAGATATAAAGTTCGCCTAGACCTAAAAATCTAGAGAGAGATTGTACTTGTGAGAGATGTGTGCATATACACCTGTTTGAACTTAGGATGAACCTTCTTCAACCTTAGTAGGTTGTCCAGGTTGACTACGTCCTAAATAAATACATAATTTAAAAGACCATAATTAAAATGAACCCTAATTCTAAATATTCATAATTTAAAAACCATAATGTAATAAACCCTAATCCTAAGTATTCATAATTTGATAAAAGCTAATCCCAAATATTCATAATATAATAAACCATTAAGTTAATAGTAACCCTACGTTAATATTTACCATATTCCTAATTGGATAAACCCTAATCCTAACTATATGTACAAAAAGTCTAGAATATGATTGTACACTATAAGTTAAATATGCATTGGAAAAAAGATTGCACATGTGTATCTTGCCTCCTGTAGTATCCTGCTAAAGTTTTTTGATGATTTTCATCTTCTTGTTCAAGTTCTTCTTTGTGCATATTTACTTGCTCTTTTATCTTTATTTTCCACGTTGCAAATTCTTCTTCCAAAATTTGAAAATAGACAAGTTACGAAACATTTCCTCCCTTCCAATTGAAGTGTGAATTATCTGATTGGATTTAAATGTTAAAATTGAAAAAAAAACAAATATTATTTATATGACAATTTTTATAAAAAAAGAAACCCCTATAACCCGACATGAGTTTCGATCAAAAATACCTAAGGTTAGTTAACCATGCACGCAACCTACATTCTTGCATAGTTTTAGTTTTGATATAAACTTTAGCATTTTATTTCTATCGAAACTAATGTTTATAGTTTTGATAGAAACTAAGTTTCTATCGAAACAAGGTAATTACAAGTTTTCTCTAAATGTTAGAATATTTCTAGTGTTTTCATGGCTTCTAGGATCAATTTCAAGGTTCAGATGGAGCAATGAAGATATGTCATTTTGCATGATAGAAGTGCTCTAAATGAGCTTTCTAATGACTATGAATTTGATACATTTTAAATTTTTTAGGTATACATTTTTTACCTTAATTGAGTAGAGGTTCATTATAAAAAATAAACCTCTATATTGATGCTCATGGAAAAATAGTAACTAAGAGAATTTTTTTTTGAAAAATAGCTACAATCTTCATATTTGAGACCTCTTTCAATCAAAAAAAGAAATTTTGAAATCAAGCAAATATATAATAAACTACATGTGTCAAAAGCCACATATGTCAAAATTAGTGTTATGTCAACTTTGAACTCTGATGAAATATGGAATACTAGGGATAAAGACATCAAACCACCTCCACGGTTTTGGTATGGATGTTAGTAAACTAAATTTGAAAGAATCAAATTGATATATATTTTAGAAAAAAAGTTATGTGTGTCAAAATCAGTGTCACTCTTTCAAAATAAGGTTTTTTATAACATACCAATTTTCGTGGGAGAAAAAATAATTCAATAAAATCAATTCAAAAAATAAAAATAAAAATATATTTAGAATCTAGATAGAAAATGCTAAAAAAAATAACTTACTTCATCTTCAAATTCCTAACCATTAAACGACAATTTGCATTTCAAAGTGAAATTTTTTCAAAAATTCATAGTTTAATGATAATTTAGGCAAAAAAGTGTAACCCACTATTGTGGGTTCACCCACCTCTTCGAACCTTGGTTCAAAGTAGTTCGACCAAGGGTTTTTTATACTAACTATTTTCTGTAGGTGGGGCTCACTAAGCATAATGAAGATATTTATTTAAACATCTTCAAACCTCAGTTCAAAGTGGTTCAAAGTAGTTCAACTATTGAAAACTTTTGGGCAAGCATTAATGATCCTTCAAGGATGACCAGTTCCCAAGAAATTATTTGAAGTGACAGAAGTAATGATTAGGGGTCATGTCGAATTTAATTTTTGATTGAGGCATGAGATCAATTGTCATCATGTTTCAAAAAGGAAAATCTTTCACTCGAGAGTTGGATTATCTATCAAAAACTTGTAATTATTGTAAGGACACTCGCAAAAAAGGCTCATTTAATGAAGGTGTCTTATCATCACTTCAAGCGTGCAAATCAAGCCACAATGAAATTACCATAAATGCCTCATAATGAGGTGGCACTTTTGCCCATATGTCCTCTTTCTTTTTAAAGTATGAGCTTCTTATTTCATTGCTTTATTATGCAAAAGTATGAATTGAAGGAGGCATAGCCATAATCAAAGGAAAAAGGTGTGGTTTTCCCTCAACAAATCATAGGTGAGAACACAAGAAACCCCTTGTTCTTTCCTCTGTGTATGTGTTTCGAAGAACAAAGCAGTGTTGGGTCTTTAATTTCCTTTGTTTAAAATGAAGTTTGTTCTACATTTCTTCAGAAATATTTCTAGTTTGGAGTGTAGGAAGCTTGTTATTACTGATACTAACTTAGAGGGTGTCAAGGTTGAGAAATTACAAGCAAATTTCCTTCAATGATCAGATCAAGTTAAAGGTTGTATGGAAATTTTGACAAGTGGTCTGGTTGAAGCTGCAGCTTTTCCCCCTGCCCTTCTGAGTCCTAAGTTACTCCAGTTGTGTATTGACCACTATGACATGAGGACTAAGAGCATGTTAAGTAGAGATGGAGAACTAGTATTATCCATCTCTAGAGAGACCATTTCATTAGTCTTGCATTTGTTTGAATGTACTTTTGACACTTTTAGTCCTACCCAATCTTTGGTTGAGTATCAGGAAACGCCAGATAAATATCATAACATGATGGCTAGCAAGTGGACAGAAACCAACTACAAGGGTAGTTCAAGACTCCCTAAAATAATCACCAAAGATCATATGAAACCTCATATCCATGACCTCATGGTCTTACTACACAGATTCAAGGGTTCTTTAGATGTCTTCATTTTTGAAGAATGGATGTACCATTATGTAGAGATCATTCTAAAGGGAGAACAATTGTTGGATTGGGCAGAGTTGATATCTAGTTCAATGAGAAATCAATTAAAACATGCTAAAGTATCTAAAGAAGATTTCTACATGTCTTCCTACCTAAACTATTGCATTGCGTGTGTTAGCAATATTACTTTCCTCCCTCATGAAACCTGGAGTGAAGATGTAACTCTCTATCAATATTGTCCCTTGCTCCAAAAAGATAGAGTATTGGAGAATTTCAGGAAAACCCATGACGTGTTGATAGAAAGTGTGTACTTCAACCTCAAAAAGGTGTCCATGCCCATATTATCCCTAGAGGCCCAAAAGCTAATTCAGGTTTATGGGAGCTATTTTATCCAATTTCCTAAGTTCACATACTTGAGAATAGTGGGATTTGAGGAAGAACCAGTGTCATTACCTCGTTATGCTCTATACTGTTTAATCATAGCTGAAGTTTGTAGACAATTGTTTTCAGTGCTTAAAGATAATCTGCCCTAGGAAAACTAGGAGTTCATTTTTCCCATTAAACTTGGTCATTTGACTTGTAGCAACATGGTTAATGCCTTTGTTATTGGGAGCAACTTGCTCAATTTTAATCTTGGATTCTATCATGGAAGGAGAAATTTTGACAGCAAAGGTTTCGTTGCTAGAATACTTGGTTTGAAAGGTCAATCACCCATAGTTCCACACCTAGAAGATTTATGGAAAGATTTCCATGACGAAGAAGAAGTAATAAAGAAAGACCATTAAAGACTAACACTCCCACAAATAAGCTCTCTAAAATTGAAGTTTAGTTGGAAGGAGTAGTTGAAGATGGTTCAGATATTGTCAAACTTGGATGGGAAGAAGCAAGTGAGCTAAACAATTGGAGGTAGATTGGAACCAAGCGAAAGATGATGACATAAATTTGAGAACCATATCTATCCTTAATCACGTGGATAATTGGTTAATAAGAAGAAACATGAAGGCTACCAATAAAAAACAAGCTGGAAAATCTCCAAAGAACATTTCTTTCTCTAAGACATTGACATCTGACATATCAATTTCCTCTCATGTTGCAAGTGGTTCTTCAGCTCCTAATAAGAAAAAAAGAACACCATCCCCTAAGCAAAGCATGACACCTAGAACCAAATCAAAGACTAAGTCTAAGGCACTCATGCAGCAAGACATCCAAAAATAGAAAATGATGTCTTAGGGACAAGGTTTGGGAGAAGAACTCAGTTTCTTAGACACTTAGTATGGTGACATATAGTTGGTGGAAACCCCTAGGGTAGACCATCATAAGTTTATGACTCCTCCCAAAGGAAATCAAGGGATGACTACTACTCCTCCTATACCATCATGGCTATCTAGTTTTGTTAGCAAGAAGCGAACCCTATAGCCTGTGTCCATGCCTGTTAAGGATATTGTCACCAAGTATGTAGCTCATGGCTCTAAAAGTAAAAAGATGAAAAGTGACGCTCGACTGATCAAGGATCTAGTGACTAGAAGGGTAATGATAGAAGTGGCCACATACAAATATAAGGAAGAATCTAGGGAAATTGATGTCAAGGGATTTAAGGTCACCACTATGGAGTTAGGGGCTATTACCAAAGACATTGGTAATCATTTCTTTAAATTCTCTGTTGATCAGATTGCTAACTCAATCAGAAAGGGACAACAAGGAGAAAAAGGAATTAAAAGCACCAGTAGTCACCATGGTGGCCTATATAGATTCACTGATGAATTTAGGCACCCTTCCCTTGGTCCAAACCCCACAGTCTTTCAACCCTAATTCCTCTGACAGCCAACAGTTAATTAAACAAATGCAAAGAGGTAAACTGCTCTCAGATGTAGTATAGGAATGGGTGGCATCCATTATGAGGGAAGGCAATCAATTCATTCTAGACTTTACCATCACATTCATTGAGGAAGAGGTGTTGTTGGGTGAAATTCAAACCCTCACGCCAATCTAGGAAGCTGACTAGGATCGCTACCAAGCCATTATTTTCTAGGTTCACAAAGTCGAGAGATACGGGGTATTGGATTTTTAAACAAAAATCCCATGAAAACCATGGATTCTTACATGATTTTTATTCTTAAGAGAAAAATGGGATAGAAGGAGTCAATTTATAAGGGGGCCATTGAAGAAATGCAATTAGTAGAAGCTGAAATCACAGGAATGCACAAAGAACTCCTAAAGGAAATGCAGGTTGTCAATCCTACTAGAATTCTACAATTTGAAGATGGTAATATAGACTCTGAGGTGTTGATTAAGAACTTCAATGATACTATGATAGAAATCAAGGAAAATGATGCCCCTACCCCTAGAGACTTCACTACCTTGGCAAACACTGAATCAATGTTATATCTAAACAGGAATCTCAAGCCAAGGCAAAGCCAAAGAATCAAGGAGCTAAAATGGCAAAAGGATGCTTGTAGGTCAAAGTTGCTTAGTCTAAAGAATCCTCACCCCCATGCAATTCAAGAGTTCATGAACTCCTTCAGGAGCTGGAAGTTGGTGAAGCAAACTATGGTGGACGGAGGGAGCACTAATACAATGTTTAGTTAGGAGCAATTATTTTCTATTTTATTTTACAAAACTATTTTTAAAAACTGTTTCTCATTTTTGCAACTATTTCTAACCGAAAGGCTAGGATTTAATGGAGACCTTTTCATATTTGTAATAAACTATAAATGTTGGAGCATTTAGCTAAGTAGAGGTTAGATTTTTAGTAGTCAAAAATATACTTTGATGAAACTAGTACTATTTTAAGTTAATTATCTGGAAGTAATGATAGACAAATAGTCATATGTTTGAGAATACTTTCTTAAATGACTTAGTGCTAAAGAAGTCTTTTTGAATATATATCTATCACATTTTTTTGTTCTATAAAACTTAGTGTTTAAAGTGGTTCAATCATAGTTACTTTGTGAGCTATGGTGATTGGTTTTGTATGACATCTATTGTTGTTTCTTGTTGTATTCTCTCATTTATCTTGTCTTAATTCCAGTTTAAATTCATGGTGGAGTTCAATCTCTTAATTAATCCTGCTTATTTGTGGAAAGGCCATGAGCTTTCCATTCATTAAATCTCTAAATATGCAAGTTATTAGCTCAGTACCCAAGAGTACATGAGTGTTCCTTATGCACTTTCTAGAAAAAGTGTGTCTTTAGTTAGTTTCAATATTTGAATTTATTGATAAATCTTTTGTAAAGGGAGTTGTACCTATGAAAAATTCAAAGGGAAATGAATAACTCAATGTTTACCCAACTATTATGAAATTTATTGGATTTTTTGAGCCTTGGGCATAGAATAAATTATTGTTAGAGTAGGAAAAGACAATCTATTCACTAACAAAGTGAAATACATAACCTCTATTTCCATAGGGTCTAGTCAGGATACCTCCTCCACCTCCAAAAAAACTTGAGACACCACCACCAAATTTTCCAGAGCAAGATGCCATGCCCTTTCCTCCTCCAGTTATAGAACAATAAAGATAGACTATAGAATAGGAGGTGTATGTAGTGCACCATACAAAGGGAGCTTCCGAAGAAGGATACATTTTTGCATCAAAAGAGTAGGATCCACCTATAGTACAACCACTCTCCTCCCCTCTTATAACTATAACAACTACCCCATTGGTAGAACAACCAAGAGTAGAAAAGATCCTGAAGAGGACAAAAAAAGAGAAAAGACCAACATCCATAATGACTTTTTCACTTGGTCAGTATATGTCTTCAATGGGCACTGCACCATCTTGGCTAAAATGGGAGGTAGAGACCAATCAAAGGAGGTATGTGAGGATCTCTACGAAAGAAATGCTAGTTTTGACACAAACAATAAAGCCAACAATGTCTATTTGAGAGGACCCAAATTGTCTAACCTTCATCACAAAGAATCACCAACAAGGGTTGGTGGTGCACATAGGCATTCCTCCTCCTAATGCATAAATAGAGGACATCACTACACAAGACTACTAGGTGCAAGAGATCATTTTGGGGAAGGCCATAAAGTATACAACTAATTTTTTGACAACTATGGGTCTAAAAAGGGCATTTCATCAATTAGACTAAGGAGAAGAAGAGCTCCAAGTTTTGAGGAAGAAAAATGGCATTTTGCAAGAGCTCATAAAATAAGTAGTGGGTCCCATTAACCTTGACTACCCTCAGATTGCATTCTCAGTTGCCCTTAGAAAATCATCTCCGCCCTAAAACCAAGTGAATCATTTTTGGATGCATGTAAGAGATGGCATCACAATTTTGAAGAGAGAAGAGTTGAAATAATAGAGGAAAATATACATCTACTACATAGCATTGAGAAGAATGCATAAAAGCTCCCAACTATGGTCAACGAAGATTTTGGGATAATGGACGAGGTTTTCACCCAGGCTAACAACTAGTGGCATTTCAGACAATAAAAATAAAAAGTTATCAAATGCCATTGAACATTTACACCAGAGAGGAATTTGATAAAATTAATGATTGGATTGAAAAGATATAGGCTAGGAATAGTGTCACATTAGCTCTATACAAAGATATCTAAGAGATGTAGGACATGACTCAAGCCCATTTTTGGAAGCAGATAAATATTATAGTGTGAATAGCTTTGAGATTTTTGATGATGAATCTAGAATGTACCTATGCTCGATGGAAATATTTGTGCACTATTTCCAATAATATTTTGAAGAAATGTCCTCTGAGGATGATGTTTACTGAATATTTAAGATGAGGAGACACAGAAGGAACTAGACTCAATATTGTATAATTTTGTAGTTCAGTACAGGAGGAGGTTTGTGATTTTCATAAGGAAGTAAGGGCCAAATACCAAGCCTTGGATTTTCTAAATCCCCATGAGATCATGATGACCATCCAAAAGTTCAAAGCGACTTATTCAAACATCTTTTTGGTTAAAAATCAACAAGACCCATATGTTGGAAATTAAGTTTGGGACTTTGAAAAATACTGCCAGTTTTGATCTTGAGACCATTGAAGGTGTGCAAGTGTGCATGTCTACATTTTGAAATTTTGGCAGAGGAAGAAATTTTGTCTCTGAAGGTGCACAAGTGAGACGATATCAAAACAATTCTAGTTGTGCCAACAGGTAACTACTAGTCCCAATTTTGAAGCATTTTCATGCATTGAAAGTGCAGTTTTTGAGAGTATGACAATAGTTTAACTAGTAGAGACACATAGAGAAGTCAAATTCTCATTTTTAGAAGTCCCAAAGACTCAAGTTCCATCTAAAGTCTTCCTTCCTCTTATCTCCTTCTTCTAAGGTAGTTTTGAAGTCAAGTAAAGGTTCATGCACCATGCAATTAATAAAATAAAGAGTCTAGGCCTACTTAGCACCTATTTAGGAGTCTCTTTGTACACAATTTTTATAAAATTAGTGTTTTTAGCATTATTTTTGCAAGGAAAAACCCTAGATCCAAAAATTGCATGAAGGATGGGGTTTCTTATAAATACAAGAATGTAATATGTATTCAAGGCCGATATTTTGATGCAATAAAGTATGCTATTGGTGCTCTCATTTTGTGTGGTGTTTGTTGTTGGAATGTACATTTTCTTTATGAATTTTATGTTCATGAATAAATATGGAGTTAATAGTTTTGTTTTATTTTAATGCTTGTGTGATCAATTAGTTTTGGTGTTTGTCATTTTTGTTTAAAAAATCTTATGATGTGGCAAATTGAAGAAAAGATCATTCTTCAATTTTTGCATAGAGGTTTGTCTTGGATGCATGCACTTTCTATGGCTGCATGATTTGATGAATCATGAAACATCATATGATTTTAATTAGTTCCTTTGTTTATTGCATCAATGGAGTTGAGGACACACTTCTCCTAATTTCATTGATTTAATTTTTGACCCCTTTGAAATTTAATTCACCAATGCATTGTTACTATGACATATGTCCATTAAGGATTTCATTTTCAACAATTTTCTTTCATTTTTTGTTACCTTATCTCTATAATTTTCTTTTGAACATGTGGTTAGAATGTAAATTCATATAGTGTATTGTTAGAAATTTGCATCCATCATAAAATTTTAACAAAATATAGAAGCATATTGGTTTTTGGTCACATTTTCCAAAGTTTTGCAGAATTTACAGATACCAACACAAGCCTCTTAGTGAACAAACATATTTATCTTCAATTGAGATACCTAATCGGTTGAAAAACAACCATCTGAAACCTTGGAGTTTGTTATTTGATCAACTTTTCAAGAGAGAGATTTGTAAGAATTTCTATCGTTGTCATTGTGCAAAACAACTACTCAAAACTACACACAAGAAAAATAAGTTTTATTTTGTTAGATGAGGGCTTGCCTTGGTCAAGCCCTAGATTGAGGAGAAAATCTTGAAACTGAGATGAAAATATGGATAAGGAAATGCTCACATGTACTAAGACTAAATATATCAATGAGAAATACAATTAACTTTGTAGATGCAATTGATTTTGATATGTGATCAAGTATGCAAATGTAGTAGCCTTGACTCAAAGAAACCAAAATGAAACTATAGAAGTCAAAACCTTATGATTGGGAATTTTTGTGATCTTCCTTGATGAAAAATCGAAGAAATTGAATGATTTGGATGATAGATCACCTCCTTAGGAGCTAAAATTCTTTACCATTTTGAAGGAAGAAACTTGATACAAGAAGGAAATACTTGGTCTTGATGCATGCTTGATGAAAGCCTTGGAAATTGTTAACATGAAGTCTCATGTACGCATGTATGCTTGATCTTGATAATGGGTGGATAACTTGATATATGAATGGAAAAAAAATGCAAAAGCTTCTTATGTATTAGTTTTCAAGATAAAAAACCAAGCACACTAACTCAAGAGACATAATCAAACAATTGAAACACCTAGGACACTTTGGGCCCCAAGAAATAAATCTCTTAGGGTATAAGCTAACCTAGGTTGACCTATACCAACATAGTTGACCTAAATCACCTATACCTGATGAGGTTAAAGAAAAGGGGTCCCGAGGTCTCAAAGAAAGTGCAAAAAAAATTAGGGAACAATAAAATTGGTAGAAGATATGGTCAAAAAGATGATAAATTAACACTTAAAGGGCCATGCCAAAAAATGAGAGATGACCTATAAATTTGAGCAATATTGGAGAGAGAGAGAGAGAGAGAGAGAGGTCTCAAAACCAAGTGATTCCATTTTAAGATGATATAATACAAATATAAATTTTTAATTTTTATGTTAAAAGTATACAATACAAATATAAATTTTCAACTTCTATGTTAAAAGTATGTTTTTATATATTTAGCATTTTATTTTTTGATCTTTAATCATCAATTATAAAATAATATTTATACAAATGCTAATAAATAAAGAACAAGTATACATGTGATGTATTATTACTAGAATCAAGGCAAATATAGAAATAATATGGTTAAATAATAATATGGTGGATTACATTTTCATGTATATTTGAAAAAATCAATTGAAGTCTACATGGTTTTGTCTTTACAACAATAAGACATTTGACAATTTTCAAGCAATTTCACATTACAAGATCATGTATAATTCCCAAGTTAAAAGGATAAATAGACACACTTCCTTTTATCCAACTTTAACATATCTAATATATTTATAATTATAAAGGAATCTTAAATCTTTTGAATCCCCACTCTAAGTAGTTGCTTCAAATACATTTTTTTAAATGATTTAAGAAGATATCTCACACCTTTAACTACCATAATTTAGAATTAACAATAATGTATAACTATTTGTCTTCACCCTTCTACAACATAATTACACAATTTTTTATAATTTAAATTGGCCACATATTTTGCAATTGACTTTGTAGTCTTTATACAACTAAGTTAAACGACAAGTATATGTGTGATGATATTATTAGTGGAAGCAAGACAAATAGGGAACCACATATGCTTAAATAATAATACAATCAATAATATAATGTTATTGTTACCAATTTAACATACCTTTTAAATTGTTATGTTTTACGCTAAACTGATTATGTTTTAACTGTTGACCAAATGTGTTTAGCTACTGAGAGTATATAGTACAGAACGAAAAGAATGCAGCAAACAAAGTATAGGAAGCATAAGAAAGAGGATTGACCACTTTTTCAGGATACAAGTACCAAAAAAAATCCTTTTTACTCAAGTATTCAAAAAATATTTTTACAAAGTGTTCATATTTACACAGTACTTGAATACAATGCATTCAGATATTACTAGTGCTCTCAGCTCCTAACATAAATATCTAAATTAAACACATTGTACAAACAGAAAAGTACTGAAAAAGAGATAAAAAGGAAAGGCATCCATTGCCTGAATGGAAAGTTGTTGCGTTGAACGCCGGAGGGCTGATCCTGCATCTCCATCCGAGAGTAAAACCTGCAAAAAATGAGTAAAGAAATGGATTAGTTCATACGAACTGAGCAATGGAAGACTTTCCTATCATCGATACTCTGTTATTTATACAAAATGGTCATCTAGATAACTATGCTAAAAGGCAAGAATAATTCAAAGGAGATAAAACCCGTTTTTACTAATAAGTTTGTTCCATGTGCAGATACATGCATGAAGACTTGAGGCTATAAAAGGATCATGCACAAGTTACATGCATGAAGCCTTTTGGCTGAGTTTGCTCAGACAAAGACAGAAGATATTGAAGACATTGAGGAGATCATAGAAAGGACATGCATAAGTTACATGCACGAAACTTTCTAGTCAAATCAAGGCAGGGCAAAGACAAAAGACTTTGAGGAGATCATTGAAGGAACACACATACATTACAAGCATGGAACCTTTTGGTCGAATCATGTAGCAACAAAGGACAAGAGGAGACCATCCAAGGGGAATACATAAATTTAGAGCATCGTCATGTGGGATCAAATAATGTCAATTTGCAAAGTAGTTGGAGCCACACAATCTTTACTTTGACAGTTGAGTGTGGGGACAGCCTTGGTGTAGTTAGTTCAACTCAACTTAACCTTATAGATCTCGCAGGATCAGAGAGCTCAAAGATTGATACAGCTAGCATAAGGAGGAAGGAAGGTTCCTATATCAATAAGAGCCTATTAACACTCAGAACTCTGATATCGAAATTGAGTGATCGTAAGCCTTCACATATACCTTACCGTGATTCCAAACTCACACATTTGTTGCAGTCTTCTTTGAGTGGGCATGGCCGTGTATCGATTATCTGCACTATTACACCAGCTTCAAGTAATATGGAGGAAACACACAACACCTTAACATTTTCCCAAAGAGCCAAACGAGTTGAGCTTCATGCAGCTCCCAACAGGATCATTGATGAGAAGTCGTTGATCAAGAAGTACCAAAAGCGGATTGCTAGTTTGAAACAGGAGCTTGAACAATTCAAGAGGGGTTATCTTGTACCTACCCCTCAAGAGGATCTTCTTACATTAAGGCAGAAGGAATTGAAAATGCAATCAAGGTTAGAAGAACAAGAACAAGCAACGGCAACATTAATGGGAAGGATCTAGAGGCTTACCAAGCTTATACTAGTTTCTTCAAAGAATACAATTACAGATAATCTTCCTAAAAAACCTCTTTATCGTCAAAGAGATTCTTTTGGAGAAGATGAGCTTTTGTACCTTCCAGGAAGATGGCACAATTCTATATGTGATAATGATGATGATTTGGGATTAACAAGGCAAGATACAGATTTTCTCATTACTGGGAACGATGTAAGGAATAGTGCAGATGAAATTCTAAGGAATGAAAAGAAGAACAGAAAATGTGGCATGTTTTCTTGGTTCAAGATTGGATTGGCACAACCATGGCAAAACAGATGGACCTATTAAGAGAACTATTGAAAATGCTTGTTGGTGACATTGCATTATCTACCAGTTCAGTAAAATGTATGTCTGAACAAGCTGCCAATAATCCAGATGACATTCAATTACAAGCTCAAATTCTGCAAAAGGAGGACGAAATCAAAGAGAAGAAACGACATATGCGAACTTTGGAGCAGAGAATGATTTTAATTGGAGAAAGATTTGTAAACGATGCATCACTATCAAATTTGCAAGAGGTGAACACAAAGTTAATGAGCCAATTGAATGAGAAAACATTTGAGTTAGAGATTATGTCTGCAGACAATCGTATTCTACAAGAACAGCTGCAAACTAAGGCAAGAAACTTCCTACATGATCAGTACAGCCTTAACATTGTGCATATGGCTAATTGAAGTAAAGCACGTTTGATAAAGTAAATGATTTGTTAAAATATTCATCAGATTATACACAAAGGTTGTTGAAATTGAGAAATTGAAACAAGAGAAGATTCAACTTATTGAAGAAAAGGGTGGGCTAGAAATACAATGCCAAAAATTGGCTAAAGAAGCATCATATGCAAAGGAACTAGCATCTGCGGCTGCTATGGAGCTTAAGAGCTTGGTAGAAGATTTCACTCAACTTTCCTTCCAGAACACAAAGCTTACAAAAGAACTATAAACAAGGCAAAAAATGGAATCTTATAGGGGATCAAGCAAGCCAGTTATAGCTAATGGGAATTTTGAATATTATGAAAATAGGATTGAGCAAGTGATACCCAAATTTGTGAAAATAAAAGCTGGAACCTCAAAGAAAGTAAGACACATGTTGCTCATAGCCTTGGGAGAGCTGAATCAAGCTAAGAGAAAAAACGTCCATAACATGAAATCGCAGCAAGAAGGTAAGCACACAACAATAACCATGAAGACCAGTTTTAACTTTTGGCAAGGGAGAACTCACCAAGAAATTTGTTGGAGTCCAAGATCCAACACATCACAACAAAAAATAATGCCCAAAAATTACATCATAAATGGTGTCCAAGAAACAATGGCCATCTCATGCATGAATAAAGCCAAGAAGTCTCAAAATCAAGCATCATCAAGTCCAAAAAGAAGAAAGAAAATACGCCCATATCTGATGCAAAATCTTACCATCAATAGCAATAGAATGCCATTCAAAGCCAACACTGCCTAGTATCAAACAACAAACTCACTACTGGAAGAGAGAATGCCCAAAAAATTCGCGGCCAGCATGATAAAATTGACCATCAACGCATATAAATAACCACTGCTGTCAAAGAAAGCAGGAAACCAGTCCAAAGCCCACCAGTAAGAGGAGAAAATCGCAACATATACCAGTCCTGTGGCTAGGGTTTGAAAACCCTTTCATTCTTTTCCCCACGCAAAGCAGCAAAACACAAAAAGAAAAAAAAAAAGCCTTTACAAATGCTTTGGACGTATTTCACATTTCTCCTTTCCTATTTTGATAAAGATTTCGGGTCCATGGTGGAGTTTGTGTTTTTTCATTATATTCATATACATGTTTAAAATAAGTGATATTTCAATCACTTTATAACATTTGAAACAAAGAAGAAAATAATATATATTTATTATTAAATCCTTCTATTCATATTAACACTAATATGTTTTAAATTAACAACTAAAACGTTAATTTTAAACATATTAATATTAATATGAATACAAAGGTTTAATGAATAAATAAATAATTTCCTTGTTAATATTTAATATTAATGTGTTTCATAATATTTCATTTATAGCACATTAATATTAAATAGATATTTATAAGAAGATTTAGAATTGTAAAATTAATAAATTAAATGGCTATCATTATAAGGCCTTTAATTTTTATTAATTACATAAAAGGAAATTAAGTGGAGTTGATATTTTTATATGCCTAAATGCAAGGAGAGCTATATTTCGAAGGGGAAAAAGACGTTCAGTTAACACTTGGAGATGAGACTGTTTGATATTTTTAAGCATCTTATGGGGTAGTTAAGATCAGTTATGCATCAAGTTCAGGTGGAGGGCTTATTTTATGCATATATTGCATAATTTAAAGTAGTTTCACATGCTATTTTTATGGTTCTCTTAGTACATCCAAGTTTGAGTTTTTTGTGCATGATTTTGGAGAGTTAAAGGCAGTTTTGAGTTATCTAGCAGTTATGCAGGTGGTTGAGTGTAGTTTTCAGAGGCTCTTTCATTGTTTTAATCAATTTTGGGTGATTTTTCCTAGGCATGATTTTGGAATCTGAGTTAGGGCTATTCTTCTATATATTGTACTTCATCCTCATTACAAAGGACCTTCTTTCAGATTCAAATTTTTTGCAGATTGCAGATTTTGAGTTGATTGTAAGGGCACTTGTGATAGAGATTTTTTCAGCATTTGATTATAGAGATACAACGGTTCCTTATCATAGATTCTTGCGCAATTTTGTGAATTATTTGCTATTAATGTTGTGTTCGCCTTCATTATAGTTACATTCCTAGTCGCCGATTTGAATCGTGATACATGTGATTGCAGGTCTATGTTTGTGATTATTGTTTCCTTGCAGAAAATTGGTGAAAGCTTAGGTATCCCTTTTAAAGCAGGAGATCCCAATCCTTATATAGAAACACTGTTGTGATTACGTGATTGTCTGATATTGTGAAACAATTGTCTTTTTTATATTTTGTGCTGAAGTAATCAAAATTACATTAATAACCATTGGTGCATCACCTCACTTAGATTAGTTTTAATCATTCATTCATTCATTTCTTACCCTTATCTCGAGTATAATTTAGGATTAGGTGATCACAACTTAGGAACCGGCCTAGCTTCCGGAGATTCTTCTCTCATTTTAGGACAACCCACCACCTGAGAGAGTTTCGGCTATTTCACAGGATAGCTTGGTTTTACATCTCGCTAAAGGCGCAAATCCTGATAGACAACAGTTATATAAATTATTTTTAAAAAAAAATTGAATCTAAGTGCTTCCTTCCTTTAAACATAACAATATTTAACAATATCTAAACAATTTCACATTAATAAACCACATCAAATCCCCAAGCTGAAAGGATAAATATATTATTTTAGTCCACTTTAGGCTATCTAAATATTTATTATTATATATGAAGCATAAATCTTTTGAGAACCCTATTATAGCACTTGCTTTAAATACATTTTTAAATGATTTAAGGAGATGACTTACAATTTTCGAAGTAAGACTTTAATTTCAAACATCAAAATTAAAGGTAATGTTTATTAACAAATCAATTAGACATACCCATGCTAAATGATACTTTTCAATACCTCTTTCAATTTCAAATTATATCAAAACATAAACCATTATTCTTAGTTTTGTTCCTTACAAATCATATTATATCAAAATCCTAACATTTATTTTTAACATATCAATATAATCAATATTAAATAAATAATTATCCTATATTAATTTCAAATGCTATGTTAACTTGTCTCTCATTATTTAAATTTTTTTTTTTCCTTTTGTAGGTTTTCTTACCTTAACAATACCTCCTTAACTATATCTACTTATGGGTGAACCATTGGACTCTATACAAAATGTACAAATGCTAGTTTATTCTCTCATGATAATTTAAAACTTAGATTCTTACTTCCTTGATGCATAAGATTTATACTTGAATATTATACCAAAATTCAAAATAATATTAAAAATATAATCTAATTAAAAAATTTAAGTGAAATTGATAAATAAAAAAAATAAAAATTATCAACTAAATTTAGACTTTTGATTTGCAACCCTTCAAAAAACATATAGATAAAGACATAGACAAATATATTCTCATCCCTTTCTATCTCACAAACACACTCTCCCTCATTGCAAATATAGGTGAATGTGTTAATAATAGAGCTAAATATTAATGGAATTCTTTTATTGCATTAAAAATAATTTTCTTCAATTAAATAACAATTGACTTCATACGTTGCCTGTGCTTTACAACACTAAAAATTCTACACCTCTACAACTTTACCACTCAACTTTGAATTTGAATTTTGAATTTGGCTAATGGTGAGCCCTAAGCCTTCAGATTTGGCTCCTTTCCCAAACCTGCAACTCGTGCTTGTGGTTTGCAAGGATTTGGAGGACAATTTGGATGGTTGTGGGAACATTGGGGTCAATGGGGAGATCTTTGTTGACACTGCTACTTTGGATAGTGGAGGCCCTGCTCCTCTAAAGGGTAGTTAGAAGCTGGCAGATGAAACCCTATCGGGTTGGAAGACGCGCTTGTTGGCCCCTTGAAGGCTAATGCCCCTATGGAGGATCCCAAGATTTCCCTTGGTCAAGATGGCCCTGTGATCTCCCTCCCGAACTTTTTGGTGGACAATGTGACATATGGTCTTAAACTGTTTGTTGTTGGTAGATTTGTGGCATTTCGACCTACAATCGAGATGGTGTGTAAATGGGTCAATCAAAGATGGAAGGTTGGGGGCAGTGTTGGTGTCTTTGCAATGCCTAGCGGCCTCTTCTATTTTAAGTTTACCTCGAAGGAGGATATCAACCTCATTCTCTCTGGTACTTGGTATTATGGGAAGCATTGTCTTGCCTTAACAAAATGGCATTTGAGCTTTGATGCTAGTGCAGAATTGAACAAACTTGCCCTAGTTTGGGTTAGATTACCTGGTTTGCCGCTAGAATTTTGGGACGATAAGATCCTAAGGTGGGTGGGAAATTCTTTTGGTCATTTTGTCACTACGGACAAGGTGACTATGCAAAAAACACGGTTGGTTTATGCAAGGTTCTATGTGAATGTAGCCTTGAACCAAGCACTCCTCACTATGGTTACATTGAAAACTAAATGGGGAGAGAAAGTCCAGCCTATAGAATATGAAAATGCAGGCCTATTATGCCAAAAATGTGGTCCTTTGGACACCTTGTTGTGGATTGCAAGATCCAAATGCAGAAGGACAAATAGAAGGAGGGTTCTCTAGGGATTGTTATGGAAACATTGGGAGAATCTTCTGATGCCTTAAAACAGGTCACAAAGATTCATTCTATGGAGATTCCCCTAGTGCTCTCCACTCCAGACAAAAATGGCCCTAGGGAGGGGAAAGCTTTAGAGGAAAAAAAGAAAATGGATGAATGCCCCTTTAGAAAGGAGTTAGAGGAATTTGTGAGTTCACCCATGGGGGAGCCTGGAGATGGGACATTGTTGGAGGAAGGTGAAATTGAGATTCCCCACCCTCTTCCTAGCTCCCCAAAAATTCAGGGAGGTGATAGCCAGCAAGAAATTACGGCTGTAGGAGGTGATATTCAAGAGAGAGTGTATACCCCATGAACGATGGTTAAAGCTTCCCCAACGAAGATCGCAACAAAAGTGATGGAAAGCATTGATAAGGCTGATAAGGAGCTTAGTCCTACCTCACTACATGATGAGGATAATGGGGAATGGGAGGTTCGGAAAAAGAAGAGGAGGGGGGGGAAAAACTAGATGTAGGAGCCTGTGGGACAACTGGAAGACCATCTAGCAGAGCAACTAGGACAAAGCAAGCAGCAAGGGATGTGGCCAGTGGTAAGCAACTTACACTAGAGACAATTACTAGAGGTAAGAAATCAAATTCCTCTCTTGGAATTTGAGGGGGTTAAATAAACCCTAGAATCAATATGCTCTAAAACAATACATATTTTAGAAAAAAGTTGACTGTGTTTTGATATAGGAAACTAAAATGTCTAGTGCTAGTTTTGATAAAATAGTTAGTCATATTTGGCCAGGTGCTGAGTATCTACATAGGGATGTTGTTGGTGCCTCAAGGGGTATTGCTACTACGTGCAATCTAAACTCCATGAAGGGAACTGAGGTTTGGAAGGATAAATTTTTTATATTTATTGATTTCCATTCTAGCACTCATTGTTGGGGGCTGATCAATATCTATGCTTCTAATAGCAAACTAGGAAGGAAGGAAACATATGATAAATTGGCTAGGATTATTGAAATTATGAAGGACAAACAAATTATGTGTATGGGAGCTTTTAATACCCCCTTGTATCATTCAGAAAAATTGGGTGGAAACAGGGACTACCTAGAAAGCTTGCAAGACCTCAATGAATTTATGAGCAAAATGGATTTTATAGATGTGGAACTAAGAGGGAACCCATATACTTGTACTAACAATAGAAAGGGAAATGGCCTTATCTAGGTTAGATTGGATAGGTTATTGGTGACAAGGAATTGGAATAGACTTGGGAACTCTCATCTTGAGAATCTTACTAGAACTACTTTAGATCATTCCCCTATAATCTTCATGTGGGAGGATGGTTTGAAAAGTGGGTCAAAACCTTTCAGGTATGAAATAATGTGGCAGTCTCACCTAGAATTCAAAGAGAGAGTTCAAGACTAGTGGAATATAAGGATAGATGGTACTGCGATGTACAGACTGACCCAAAAACTTGACAACATAAGGAGGAATGTGAAGAGTTGGGCTAAGGATTCATTTGGTGACTTGTTCAAAACTAAAGGTGAAGTGGAGGAAAAGCTTAAAAAACTCCAAGGGGAGATTACAAAAGGGATCAACCTGGACAATGCAACTTAGGAAGAGGAGTATAGAAAAAAGTGGAAGGATATTCTCTTGAGGGAGGAAATTCTCTGGAAACAAAGATCAAGAGTTTAGTGGCTTAAGGAAGGGGATAAGAACACTACTTTCTTTCATAGGTCAACCTCTAACCATAAAAGAAGAAACACAATTAATAGGCTTGATGGGGAAGGGGGAATGGTCTTAAAGGATCAGGAGGAGATAGGAAAATATGCGGTGGAATACTTTAGTAAGGCCTATGTCAAGGACAATAAAGCTGTGAATCCGATGATCAGAAGAAGCTTGATTAATACAATTCCACATGTACTAGGAATGGAGGAGAACAATCACATTCTTGGCAATATCATGGAGGAGGAGGTGAAATGTGTGGTGTTCTCTATGAAATAAGGCTTCGGGTCTGGATGGGTTCCCCCTTGCGTTCTTTCAACATTTTTGGGAGGTTGTTAAATTTGAATTGGTCTGGGCTACTAGAATTTTTTTCAAAACTAGAAAGATGCTAAAAAGGATCAATAAGACCTTTATTGCATTAGTGCCTAAAATCCCCACACCAATGTGCCTGCTGGATTTTAGACCTATTAGTTTATGTAACACTATTTATAAGATATTTGCTACTATCTTGGTGAACATAATAAAGCCTTTTTTGGAAAGAATAATTGGCAGTCCTCAGAAAGGATTTGTTCTAGGAAGACAGATTCTAGATGCGGCTATAACCACACATGAGGTTATTCACTCAATGGAGAAAAATAAAAAACTAGGGATGGCATTCAAATTGGATATCTCCAAGGCTTATGATAAGGTTAAGTGGGATTTCCTTTATGAGGTGCTCAAAAGAGTGGGGTTTAGTAACAAAATTATAAACCTAATCAAAATGATGGTTGGCACAGTTCAATATTATGTTCTCCTAAATGGTTCTCCTTGGGGCAACTTTGGAGCGAAGAAAGGACTAAGGCAGGGTGATCCACTTTCCCCCTACCTCTTCATTATGATTGATGAAGTTCTAGGGAGGTCTTTCTATAAACTTGTGAATACTAGTTGTGTTAAGGCATTAAGCCTACTACTACAACCGACACTGAAGTCCTACAGCAATTTGTTGATGACACATTCCTATTTGGAGAATCTTTAATTATTCAGGCTCAAGTTTGGAAAACTATACTACACAATTATGAAGAAAGTTCAGGTCAACAAGTCAATTATCATAAGAGTAAGATTTATTTCTTTAATATTGATGCCTCATTACAAAGGAGGATAAGAAATATTTTGGAATGCCAATCAGCCAGCCTTCCAGATACTTATCTTGGATTACCACTAACCACTTAAGAAGTGACTAATGAATTCTAGAACATGATAGTGGAGAGAATTTAGAGGAAACTTGCAAGATGGAAAGGGAAGATACTAAGCAATGCTGGAAAACTACAGTTGCTTTCAGCTACTCTCCAGGGTATTCCCATTTATTTCCTATCCCTATTCAAAATTAACCAAAACATGGCGGAGAAGATTGAGAAGATACAAAGGAACTTCCTCTGGTCAGGGATAGAGGAGAAAAATACAGTGAGTTTAGTCAAGTGGGAGGAGGTTTGCAAACCAAAGAATAAGGGGGGGTTGGGAGTAAGAAGACTTCAAGACCTTAACAAGGCTCTCCTTATGAAGATTGGCTAAAGATTGGGAGAAGACAATACGGATTGGGGTAATATTATGAAAGCTAAATATCTGTCAAATTTCTATTTCAATTGGAATCTATTTAATAATGACCTCCTTGGAGGGTCTAAAATATGGATGAATATAATCAAAAGTAGAGGATTATTAAGAGAAGGGACAAGGTGGATTGTGGGAAATGGTTTTAATATTAGATTTTGGGAAGACAAGTGGATGGGATGGAAACTACTGGTTTTCAGCAAATTTAGAAGGTTAATGGAGTTGCTCAAAGAAGATGTGGGAAGTAAAGTTGGAGATTATATTGATCAGGGGAAGAAGTGGAGGAAGCTTTATAAGGAAACGTACTCCTAGGAGGACATTCAACTTCTCAAGGAATTGGAAGAGTTGATTGAGGAATAGAGAATCCCTGTACTATTCCAAGAGGATACTATGGCTTGGGATTTAACTCCAAGTGGTAGCTTTATAGTTAAATAGGCTTACATAAACATTTTTAGCAAGGATCCTTTCCCGCAATTATGGAGTAAGGTTTGGATTAGTAACCTTATTCCTATAATTAATTTCTTTTGGTGAATAGCTCAGCATGGCAAAATTTTAACATTGGACAATTTGAAAAGAAGAGGCTTTTATATTACAAACTGTTGCTGTCTCTGCAAGGAAAAGGAGGAAACCATTACTCACCTATTTCTGGAATGCCAGTTTGCCTTAGAGATTTGGAATAGGGTCTAGGGGAGATTTGGGTTGAACTAGGTTATGAAAGACAATCTGGGACAATTTGTGGAGAATTGGAGTTGTCCCTTTGTTCACCCTAGATTGAATTTGCTATGGAAGATTGTTCCACCATATGTATGCTGGCACATATGGAAAGAAAGAAATAACAAAATATTTAGGGAGGAGAATAAACTGGTGGAGGTGGTCTTTGGAATAATGGAGAAATTGTTGAAGGAAAATTTAAGAATGGCTAAATGTAAGATGCCAAAGGAAGAACTAAGTAGACAAGAAGGACCCATTACTGAAAATTGGGGCTGTCATGAGGATTTTTTCCTCTTTGATAACTCAAAAATGATGAAGAGACAACAAATGAAATGGAGACCACCTACCCTTTCACATTATAAACTAAACTTCGATGGTGCTGCTAGAGGAGGTATAAGAGTGGCGGGAGGAGTGCTGCAAGACAGGAATGGTGATGCACTATTGGTTTATGCTGGGAAAGTGGGAAATGGAAGCAATAATTTGATTGAGGCAATGGCATTGTTTTAGGGCCTTCAGCTGATTAGGGAAATGCAAATTAAGGAAATAACAATTGAGGAGGACTCCAAATTAATCATTGATATGGTCAAGGGAGCCTCCCAACCAGGATGGAATATTCGAAATATCATTATGGATATTAAGCAAATTTTAGAAGGGATGGAAAGTGTCCACCTACAACACATTTACAAAAAGGGAAATAAGATGGTAGACGCAGTGGCTGCTATGGGGTTTAAAACAATGGCAATCACGTGCTGGAGGAATATGGTTGATCTCAATGATGATATTAAGTCATTGATAACCAAGGAAAGAGGTGAGAATATTATTTAATTATGATTATTTAATTTAGAGTCAGGACCAATTTTGGCAATTACGTGATGAAGTCCGCTAAATTTAACAAAGGTCTATTGGAAATGAGAACACGTGGCCATATGAACAAAAAAAGGAGTGAATGCAAATTAAGAGGGATGTCATTTCATAATTATGGTAACACATTGTGGATTTCAAATTACTCGTTAATTAAAAGTACAAAATATATCATTTATTAGACTATCAGAGATTTTTCGTGGTGTGAAAATTATGATGCTATACAATCACGAATCCCATAATGAAATTGCATGGGATTTTGAAATTTCTCAAGCACGGGTCTAGAAAATCCTTTGGTTTATTGTTAAAGGGCTTAAGGTGAATAGTAGTTGCAGAGATATCACAGAAAAGGAAGTTCAAATGCACATTACTGAAGAAGGGGAGGCAAAAATTGGTAGAATCGAAATGGGTAGGGACTTGAATAGGCTGGAGCCCACGAAGATAGAGTACTTCAAAGATAGGACAACCACCTAGTTTCTATTGAAAGAAAGGGGTTTTTTGCCCTACATGCAGTCGATGGCAGGGTTCAACGAGAATTGTACCCTGCAATTTGTTAATGGGTGGAACGACCACAAGGTCACCATTAATGGAATCACCTTCCAAGCGACGGAGGAAGTGATTGCCATGGCAGTTGGCCTTTCAATGAAAGGGAAAAAATGGAGAAAGATCACTAAAACCATAGATGAGGCCAGTATGAATAATTTCTTTGCTGAAGATGAGGAGCTGGTCCGATATAGAGGAGGGTTTAAAAGGGACAAGCTGCCAGCCCCATGGGACGATGTGTGCTTGGTTCTGATGAGATATCTGACGCTGGAGGGCAGGTTTGGTGTCTGTTACTACTACCATTTCCCTTTGTTAAATGATTTTAGAAATAGGGATTTCATTTCTATCCCACTTTATCTTCTGCATTCTCTTGAGGATATGGTAGCAGATATTAGGGAAAAGAGAAGTAAAGGGCAAAACTATACTGTAATACATCAAGGCCTAATTTTTTGCCTCTACCAGTTTCACCTTGCCCTATGTCCCCCGAGGGTGGTGGTGGTTGACAACCAGCACCACCGCCAGAATTCACCCCCGAGCACTAGTACTGGTACAAAAATTCACTCCCCCTGCCCCTCCCCTTGTTGGGAAAACAAAAAAAGAAAAAACTTGATACGATTATGGAACAAAAGGGTAATAAAAAGATAAAAGTTGAAAAACCCATAGAGGTGGATGAAGAGGAGGAGCCCAGAGGTAAGGCAAGGAGGAGATCTGGAAGACTTGCCCAATCCTAGGCAAGACATAAATGGAAATCAAACAGATTCAGGGTGGAGGAGGTTGAGGAGGAAAGCTCAAAAAATAATAAAGAAGAAAGGGAGGAGGAAGAAGAAGAAGGTAAGGAGGGGGTGGAAAGAAGTATGAATTCAGAAGATAATTCTATTGATAATGTGCACTCAGGTTTCTGCTGGTAATGCTGCTACCACGAAAATCACACATGTGTTTGCAAGCTTCTCCCTCCAACCCATAACCTTTTATGAAGATAGCAGTAAAATGGATACCTCCCCCATAACTATCTCATCCCTAGCCAAGGATAATACTAAGGTTTTTACTAATCCAAAGGTTTTGCAGGATGAAATCCAGGTCCAGAAAATCAAGGAGGAAGCAAAGAAGATGGAAATAGAAACCAAGGAAGAGATCGAAGAGCAGGTGGAGCAGTATGCCAAATTGGAGAAGAGGGTTAAAGTTTTAAAGGAAGGGTTTTTTACCTTCTCTAAATTTCCTGTGCCATGACCCTCCAACTCCTAGCACAAGAAAAGGAGGATACGAGAATGGATATGGAGGAACATAAGCTGCTCTTCAAATTCCTTGTTGATGATTGGTCTCGGATTTTGCTGGCTGCGAAGGGGAAGGAGAAAAAAGAAAATTGAGTTTTTAAGTTTAATGGGATCCTCGGATCCAAGACTTTTATGTTTATCTGCTATTTTTGGTTTTGCTGGTATCCAGCTGTATTTAAGACTTGGGGTTGGTTTGTTATGCCAACAGTTATCTTGATGAACTTCCGTAGAATTAGATCTTCTAGACTTTTTAGTTTAGTTGTTCCTAGTACTACGCTGATTAATTACTAGTTGAAGGAATTTTGGTTTTTTGAAGCTTTAGTTAGCTTTTTGTTTGTTGTTGGACATTGCTGGTAATGTGCTGGTTACCAACTTTTTGCTTGTAAGGGCCGACCCCCTAGTTTTGGTCGCTATATATTTCAAAAACAATTGACTTCATATAATATACAAATGTATGCAAATAATAGACTAGAATTTTCTATAAATAACCTTTCAAACTTCTTCCACTTACCCATTCCACACTAATATATAATTGCTCGTTATAAATTGAGCAAAAGAAACTGCATTTATGTAATCTACCTAGCAATTATCTATTTTGTATTATGTACAAGTTTTTATTATAAAAATCAAATAGATAATAATAATAATAATCAAATAATTGTCTCATTCCTCTCTTAGAACGTGTTTTAAAAATTATACATCACCCTCATATGCCTTGTTATTTCAAACTTTTAGTCTTTTCTTGAGCAGAATCAGTTTTGGACGCCACCTTACGGAATTCAATCATACCATTTACTAAATAGGCTGGGCAAAAGCAAATATATATATTTCAAATACAACCGTTGCACATTTATTTTTTGGTTGACACTTTTTTACCTGTTCTACGAGCTTTGGAGCTAAATTGACGCAGACTCGAGTTTTGGAGCTAAATTGACGCAGACTTGAAAACCATCCAAAGAGAAGGTTCCTTTGCAGAGGTTGGAAGCTTTTTTATTTGAAAATGACAACAGTTGCACATTCTCTTAATATCTGCTGGCATTCCCCTTTACGGAGTTCGAAAGTAACCCCTAACTCACGCCAGAGTAAGCGCAAGATTTCCAAAGGTATTCCTCTATTTGCCTTATTATTAATTAGTAATGAATTACAGATAAATCCTACATCCTGAACCCTAAATTCTGATTGAGCTAACATTTTTAAATTTGGATCTAATTCATAATGTTTGATTGTATGTTCTGGATATTCAACTACGTGAAATCCCTGTAAACTCCCAAAATCTTTGTCCATTCACTAAATATTAATAGGAAAGAACTGAGTTGTAACCTAAACCGAACTAAAAGATCTATTTAATTATACTAACAATCAGTCAATAATGCGGTTATTGGAAACCCAGTCGTTTTCAAAATGTTCACTATATGATGATATTGGATACGATTCAAGAGAACAAATCATTACATCAAATCAATACGCAGGGGACCCTCCAATCCAATTATAAAACCCAAAATTTCCGTGCCTAGAATTTTTGCTTATAGAAACATCTCAGCCCAATTTCAATAAAAACTAGTCCATGTCGTGGATTTAAGTCAAACATTGATTTATATATGATGGAAATAGATTTGGTGTATATGTTTGTTTAGAATATTTAAAAATATATATTTTTAAAAGTTTTATAAATTTATTAAGTTATTGCCAATTTTGTTGTGTGAGTTCTTTGGCGACTCCTGAGTTTTTAAGTTATTTGGACCAGCCAAGTCATTTGCGAGCGAGTCTTTCAACTATGGGGATATGATATGGCACCTAGGTGTTTTGGTACCTGTGCATTGCTGAACTAAATGATGCTTATTAACATATTTGCATGGGTAGTTGTACTCATACCCTAGGAACACATACCATATCTTGTACTGGGTACTCAGCGGAGATCATGATACCTAAGGACCTTGAATAAGGTTTCTAATTTTTGTTTCAGTTTTTTGTTTGTGTATCAGCTTATTTCAATATGTAACCACTAATTAGTTTGAAACTTTGATACGATGATTGTATGACATTTCAATTTGTGTACTTAATCTTCACAGTTAATGTTTGACAATAAACTTTATCATTGTTCTTGTTTTGAAAACTCAATGTCATTATATTTTTAGTTTTTCTATAAATTATTAAATTATCTTTAAAAAAATTGATGTCTCCAAGCATCCCATCTCCTGTTTCGGAAAATAGCTGTACCAGTACCCCATCCTGTCTCCAAATTGTTAATTTTTTTGGTAGCTGCAGGAGCTATCATTGTTACTTTCATCAGTTCTGCTATTGTAATATTGCTCTCAGGTTTTCCCAGTTCAGCTTTGTTGATCTTAGTCTTCCATTCTCTGTTACCTTCATGGGCTCTATTGTTCAGTGTTCACTTTATCTGTTTCCTTTTTGCTTCCTTCTTTCTCCATTATTGCTGTTGTATTTGTGTGGAAGCTTTTGGAGCAGCTGCCGGCTCATATTCCACTGTGTTCTACTCTTTGTGTGATCATCATATTTGAGACTTCGGTTGTGTTGAAGGTGAGTTGACTATCTTACATAATTGTCACCACCCTTAATAAAAGGTTCAAAGTGCAAGTGTTGTTGGAAACATGGTCAGCTGGAACTCATGTGTTTGTGATACACGTTCAAATTATGTTCCAATCTATCACCTATTCATTGTTCACTCTATTTGTATTGCTGAAGGCTCAATAATTATAGACACTGTGGCATCCGAAGATTGTAGGAATTCAAATTGGCAAAGTGAGTAACTGCCGTTGGTTCTTATTCATGCTAAGGGCTCTGTCTTTTGGTGTTCTTCTCGACATTGTTATTCTTGCTGGGCCTAGCGGATGTTGTTAATGTTCATTGCTACGGAAATCTTTATGTATTTTTCTGCAGACATTGTTTGTGGATGTTCTGTATATGATTATTTTGAGGTGTTAATCATTTTGTATTAAGTATTTCTGTGATAAATATGGTATTTGATATATTGTAGATGCCAAGTAGATTTTGCTAAACTGTGAAGGGTAATCTATTGAATCAGATTGTTAAGAGTTAACAATCACTGATTTTTACATTGATCTTCTGATCAAGCCTGGGAGCATTGTATTCAGTTTTGAGTTTTAAATAAAGGATTGATTTTTTGAGTGCGGCTTGTTTTTTTCCCTCTGTTTGGAGGGTTTTCCTAGGATAAACTTTTGTGTTTGATTTAATTTTGAGAATATTGTATATACATTCTCTGGTTTTGAATTTAACATGGTATCAGAGTGGGTCTAAAAAAAGATCCAGAACCAAAATTTTTAAAGCTTCAAAATATTATTTGCTTTCCTCTAGTCTATTTATATTTTCAGCTTCCAACAGTGGTGAATAGACTCAAAATTGAAGACAGGTTTGATGGTGCAATTAATTTTACTTCATGGAAATTTAGAGTCCTAAGTGTGCTTGAAGAAAATGTCTTCTCAACTACGTGAAGTCTTAGGTAGCTGAACCTTCTGATGTCACTGAGAAAACTCAATGGATGGAGAACAATATCATGACAAGGAAGACACTGATTGATTTTGTTAAGAATCATCTTGTATCTATTATATCCAAGTTGAATTCAGGTAAAGAGATGTTTTAGACACTTCAAAGCTTTTATGAATTCAACAACACTAGCAGAGCTTTAGCCTTGAGGCGTCAGCTTCTTCATATTAAAATGGCTAAAAGAGAACCAATTGTTTCCTTCTTCATGAAGATTGCAACATTGAAGGATCAACTAAATGATATTGGTGATTCACTTGAGCACAAAGACTTGGTTATGCTAGCTGTGAATGCCCTCCCTCATTCTTGAGAATCTTTTATTCAAGGAATTAGTGGAAGAGATGAATTGGACAAAGTTGATCGTTTGAGGGCTGATTATATTCAAGAGGAATTCATATTAGATGCAAGAGGAAATGGTCGTAAAACTCATCATGAAGGAGATCATGTTCTTGCTGCTCATACATCTAAATGGAAAGGAAGTTAATGGAGAAAAGGAAATTTCAAGAAAAATAGAGATAAGGATTCAAATTCAGCTCCCGAACCGAAGAAGAAGAAGGTTCTCTCTAGAATTGAATGTTTCAGATGTGACAAGTATGGTCACTTTGCTAAAGATTGTTTGTCAAGACCAAAATATCAAGTTGCTCCTGCAAAAGGTGACAAGGCTTCACCTATTAAACAACATAGGAGGGATTTTAGTTCTGAAGAAGTTACTCTTAACTTTGAAATTTAGATGTGGCATTATTACTATATTAAGGATTGAATTTGTGGCTTTGAGAAAGTATTAGGGCATCCAACATCAAGTTTGATCCTCATAAAGTTTATTTTAGTTCATACTACTGGCTTATCAGTTTCACATTTCTGAGCAAAGGAAATTATGAAATTGAAGGTGTCATTTTTCATTTGAATGTGCATTCTCTATAGATTCTTTTAGAATCAAATTTCTTATTCAAGTTTTTTGCTATATGATTAAATACTATAGTAGAGCTATGATCTTATAACCATGTTCGAGTTGCATGACTGGGATTTAGTCAGCTAGATCTCAGGATACATTTATGCTATTCATATTCAATTGATAGAAAACAAGGATGGTCTCAATCTGAAATTAAAGGATATTCTGAAGTGATAAACAAGCTAGTTGTTTACCTTTTGTTGTATACTCAAGTCTTCAGTGTAAAGGAGAACTATATCATTTCTGTGGGAAAGTTATATATCAATGCAACTAGAGAAGATTGAAAGAATTTTTTTTGGGTGGTCACTAGTTCGATTAGTGATGGACTTCATACAAAAATTTATTTGGAAACTTGGTCTATTTTTCTGGGAATGTCAAATTGTTGTTTAATTCTATAGTCTATTGTTTTGACTAAAACCATTTGGGTAAATTTTGAAGGGAAATGACAGCACCCCAAAAAGTCATCTGAGATCAGTATGCACATCCTATATCCAATAGTTCTTTGAATAGCTTCTAATAAGAAAATACAAGTGCATACTACTATGCCATAAAAGCGGAAACAAACATAGTTTATTTCTTACAATTAAAACCTTAAAGGAAAGTGATTGCAATTTATTGATCTAAATAAATTTCAGCAGCATTACAACATACAAATTATTATTCTACAACCATGAAACTAGAAGAATGAGACAAAATAGAGAACACAGATATACGTGGGGAAAACCTTTCCAGGTAAAAACCCCACCCTTCAAACCATCAAGCTAGTGTATTATTCAGCAACAAATTACAATACATTTTCAGCCTTCACATGGAGATTTACATCTTGCCCCATTCTAGAGAAAATCCGATAGCATAACCTTGTTCAAATAACTTCTCATCTCTCTCTTACTTCTCTACAACAACACTTTGTACTTATAGAGTTTTCATACAAGAGGAAACAATTTCTAAAGTGTCTACATTCAACGTATCTACAAATTATTTTAGAAATTTCCTTATGCACAACCCTTGCATAAAAACAAAGCATAAGAGAACAAATCATCAAAATACAGAAGCTTTTTGTTTTTCTACTCCAAGTCTTTTCTTGTGGAAGAATTCAACTTCATTTAGCAACTTTCCAAGAAAACACAAATAAAACAATAAATCATGGTAAGGTTGAGTCACCTTATCCCAACAAATTTAAGGGTGATATTTGAAGCTTAGAGACTTGGTTACCTTGGTTGAGCTGCACAATGTGCTATACTAGTTTCTAAATTTTAGTTGCAAACCTATTTGTGTTCATTATAGGTGTTGGACATGTCTTAAAATCCTATAGGAGCTTGAGATCTTTGTTCTTTGATCCAAGGGGAAGCTAATACCATCTCAACTTAGTTAATAAAGAGATAAACACTTCATTCTCTTGAATAATGTTTGTGAATCTTTTTATGTAGTTCTTTAGAATACTAATTTATGTATTCTTTAGCAACAGTCTATATATTTCTCTTCAGGATAGTTTGATTATATGAATTATTATCAATCTTTCTTGGTTGCAGGTTGAATCGAAGAAGAGGAAGTTATCCCAGTTCAAGAAGTGAACATACATGAAGACTTAAGTCTAAATTGATGACATATAAAGGTTGAGTCAGCCTTGGATGGAGAGTTTGCATCAGCAAGAAAAGTGAGAAGACAAATATTTGGGATGGAAAAAGAAAAGCTACTCAGTCATATCATTTATGGAATCACTGAACGTTATCATGGTGGTGTGTCTATCCTATTGCTACATTTGCTACGTGTGGGAAATATAAAGTTGATATTTCAAATTCTATCAGTTGTTGTTATGTTTTGCCTCCTTAGGGTTGCAGATTTAATTGAGACTATTATGGGTAAGTATTGAAGGTGTTGTTTGAAGTTTAAAAACTTGGTCGCTCTCTTTGGGTTGCACAAATTGCTACATCAGACATATTAATAATTTTGTGAATTTAAATGACTGATTATTAGTTATAGAGATTGAATTACTTGATTTGAGTAATTCTAAAGGTCATTTTCAGAGGTGTCTTCATGGCTATCATGGTTGGAGGGTTGCTTCCTATCATAAGTTGACATAAATCATGGCTACTATGGATTATTCTTCATTATTGAGCCTACAACAAGGGTTCACCAATCTTATTTAGTTGTTAAACTGAGATCAAAGGTGCATGAGGATGATGGGAGATTGAAGTCAAGGGAGTAAAAACTAGATACAACTTGTGTGGAACTTATGTCGGTCGAAGAATGGAGACTCAGATTGTGTTGTGATCAATTTCTTCTAAGAGGAGGAGATTACATTCAATGGGAGTTGAACTCCAATAATCAAGGCATGAGTTGAGGGCATTAATGTTTTGAGATTAACAGAAGGGAGTTCAATTCTAGAGAACTTCTTTGTAATCTTTGAGGCAAAAGGCAGTTATGTGAAGAAGTGGAGATGTTAGCCAAGTGCATTGGAGTGTTGTAGAGAACATAGTTGCATTGTTAATCTAGATTTGACATTGGTAGATCTGCAAACTCTTAGTAAAAGGCGATCTGGGATGAGGTCGAGGAGGATAATCTTGGACTCTAAAAGTTATAGAGGCTGTCTGTTGAATATAATTCCTCTATGTCAAGCATTGTAGACAATCTTTGAATGAGGAGGTCAAGAGGTTGATGCAAGTATTTGAAGATTTAGAGAGAGCTTGAGTGGTAGATGGAGAGTGCCAAGTCATTTGCAGAAGATCAAAAAGGTCGAGAAATAATTTAGTTTTGAAAGCTCATTGGTTCGTAAAACATTGGAGCCAACTGTAATTTATTGTGTTAATCAAAGCTGTGAGAATGTTGCTCTTGTTGAGAGGAAGTCTCAACATTATATTGTTCTTATTATGTGCTATAATGCATTTTTCTTTGAGGCAGAGAAATTTGAGGTGAAATCCCTTGAAATACATTTTTCTCTAAGAGAAATTTAAGGTGAAAGACCTTGTAATTCACTTTTCTTTGAGATGGAGAAATTTGAGGTAAAAGCCCCTGTTTGCTCTTCCCACTCATGGGAGTAGCCATAGATAAGATAAGATAAGATAATAATATTAATGTCCATGAAAAACCAACAAGATTTATGGGATTGAGCATACAAATAGTAGAGCCGGTCAAAGCAGAAGCACCAAACAGTGCCTGAGAAGAAATAAAAGCTAGAAACAAAACAAGAAAGAAGAGAGGGTAAGGACACCATAGTGGATGTCATGTTGAGAGGCTCTATAACAACATCATGTTGAGTGACACCATGATGAGAACTTGTGTTTATTTCACACATGGGAGTAGCCATGGTGAACATCATGTTGAGCGAATCCATAATGCTATCACATTGAGAGAATTTGCGATAAAGTTATGCCTTTAACACATATGGGTGTAGCCATTATGTTTGTCATGTTGAGAGACTCCATGGCATGAGAATATGTAAATGATATTTCCTTTGCTAAGAGGGAACATTAATGTTTTCGGTACTTGCAAGAGCTATCATTGTTACTTGCATTGATTGTGCTATTTTACTATAGCTCTCAAGTTTTCCCAATTCAGCTTTCTTGATCTTATTCCTCCATTCTTTGTTACCTTTGTGGGCTTTGCTCTTCAATGTTAGCTTTTTTTAGTTTCCTTTGTGCTTCCTTCTTTCTCTATTATTGCTGTTGTATTCGTGCATAAGTTTTTGGAACGGCTGCCAACTCATATTCGAGTGTGTTCTACTCTGTGTGTGATTATCGTATTTGAGATTTTGGTTGTGTTGAAGGTGAATCAACTATCTTATATAACCGTCGTTGCCCTTTTAATAAAAGGTTTGAATTGTAGGTATTGTTGGAAACATGGTCAGTTGGAACTCGTGTTTGTGATGCATGTTCAAATTATGTTTGAATTAATCACTCGGTGGTATTATCGTTCATTCCATTTGTATTGCTGAAGGTTCAATAATTATAGAGACCATGCAACGTCTGAAGATTGTGGGAATTTGAATCGGCAAAATGGTGAGGAGGGAATAATGACAACCCCCCACTTTCACAATAGAAGACCACTAACTTCCCAAGTATAAAACACTTCTCTCAACATTTTAAGGCTAGAGACATACCTTGGCTCATCATGGTTCCCACTTGTTTTCAAGGATAAAATGAAATTTAGGACCTTGTTTTGACAAAGTCAAAGGCTCCTAAAAAGTGCCTTAACTAGACACTGAAAAGATTTCAACCTTACATTAAGGTTGCTTCCACAAGACCTTACTGCTCAAGGCTTGAATATAGAGTTTGAACACCAAATTGGACCTCCACTCTTCCTAGACCACAAATAGATTGTTTTCCCTCTTATTTAGGCTATTTTGATTTTGTTTGAATCAACGAACACTCACCCACAGTTTGCTTGCTTCAATGATGGTCTAATTCTCAAGTAGCCCTGCCTGATGGGTATTTTGACCATAACTCTCAGACTCTTAACTATCTTTCCAAACAAACTAATATTCCAAATACTCTTTTGTGAGTGTTATGATATATCTGGAAATCAATTTATGGTCAACTTATCTTGAGGGGTAACACTTACTATTTCTGCAGTCCTAATTGCACAATTAGGTCTCCATTTCCATGGGAGTTCTATGAACAACACCACAAACGATCAATTCAACATTTGGGGCACCTTCCCTTTGATTCAACACCACCAAATTGTAATGTCCCCATTTTAGCAGTTGACCAAGTGTGTGTGTGTTAGCCTTGTTCTACATGGTCCCGAGGGCTAACGAAGGGTTTAATGGGATCTTGGAGTGTTTTGGCCTAGTCATTTCCAGTTTGGGCCAAAACGAAGTTGATTTACTCAGTTTCAGGCATACTTACTATTTTTAGTAAGTCGGCAGGACACAGTGCAGGTCAATTTTGGTGATTGGATTCGATACTCCTCGGTGAGAGCTTTTCGATGAGCTATCACTCGCATTATTCGGAGTCCGATTGCTAATACATTTTAATGCCTGAAGTTTTATTAAAGTAACGTCTAATTTAATTGTAAAATATTAAAGTGTTACTTTAATATTTATTTTATGGTGATGTGTACCCAAGGGAGACATAAGGGGTATTTTAATATATGTTTTATATTACACATCTTTATCCCACATTGCCCATATGAGTTGAACGGACCCGTGGGAATAGAATAAAAGGAAGGATTTGTAGCTTCATTAGGCAGGTTGAATATGAGAAGAAATTGGTGTGTGAGTTGCAGCTTTGTTCTTGGCATTTGAGGACGTCTATCCTCTCTTGTAACATTCTAGACGTCATTCCCTTGGGGTTTGGCCTTTGGAATTCTTTCTTATTGGCTTCATTATCAGGCAGTTTAGTTGCATTTCCGGCTACAGGCAGATTTGATATTTTGCTCATATCTTCTTCACTACTTGTCCGACGCTTATGCCGCTTGGAGGGAATGGTATTATGAAGGTAGTGGACTGATTGGAGGACAAAGTATTGTAGCAGCAAGTTCGTAAGCATGGGCTGGAGTATTATGACAATATTGCTGAAGTAATTAGTGAGTTGATAAATCTGCCATGTATTTGGTTTTATGAATTCTGAAAATAACATTTTATTAGCAGCAGTTCATTTCCACTTTGCATATTGTTGTAGTTTCTTTCTTGTTTATGTTGTATGATACCAATTCCATGCACGAAACACAACAAACAAATAAACGTTTGATTTCCAGAGTTATAAGGGGTTTTAAGAAGTTGAATGCAAACTGTTTGACATAATTCCTTTCAGCAATTTGGTTTAGTTTTTGGGACATTCAGGGGTGCCCATTACAGTGGTATTTAAAATTTAACATTTAACATTTAACATTTAACATTTAAAATTTAACATTTAAAATTTAACATTTAACATTTAACATTTAACATTTAAAATTTAACATTTAACATTTAACATTTAACATTTAAAATTTAACATTTAACATTTAACATTTAACATTTAACATTTAACATTTAATATTTAACATTTAACATTTAACATTTAACATTTAACATTTAACATTTAAAATTTAATATTTAAAATTTAACATTTAACATTTAAAATTTAACATTTAACATTTAACATTTAACATTTAACATTTAAAATTTAACATTTAACATTTAACATTTAAAATTTAACATTTAACATTTAAAATTTAACCCTAAACCCTAAACCCTAAACCCTAAACATTCATGGCTTTTTGCCAAAAAGTACCCGCACGACTATTTTTGGTCTTTTCTCCTCTCCATAGTGATGTTTTAATTAATTAATTGATTGATTAATTAATCTTTTTAATTAATTAATTGATTGATTAATTTTGTAAGCATGACTGTTGGTTTTCTTGGAAGTTGAGGTGGTTATCCCCTCACTTTTATTTAAACTGTTTTATTGTAATCTTATTGTAAGTCCACTGATGACGGGGTGAAATTCCCCAGAAACATGTCTGGACGCCTTTTCAATAATTTCAATAAAATTTGTTCTTGCTTATTTCTGGATCTTTCTGATGCTGCAAGTGATACTTTTGTTAAATTTTAAATCCTAAAGTTCCTTCTTCACGCTGCCGTCAGATTTTTCCAGTTTTCCTGAGGCTTTGCTATCGGTGCTTAATGGCTTCTCCAGTTCACTTTTCTGTCCTGGTGCTTCGCTGTTGATGGCTTTTTTTGCTTCGGGTCTTGGCGGATGGTTCGTGGTTGGTTCCACCCTTGCTGTCCCCCTTTGCGATCTTCGCTGGTGCCGGGTTTTTGTGGGTCGATCCTCTTTCCTTCGCCTTCCTCTGGTTTCGGCGAAGGCCCGGGCTGCCGTTTTTTATGCCCTTTAGGGCTTTGCGGCCGCTCTGCTGCTTTTTTGCAGCTTTTTGGCACTTTGTGCCCCTTGGCACTGGGTGCATTTTGCACCCCGTGCTGCCTTGGATCCTTACTGGCAACGCCGTGGCCTCCTTCGTCGCGGGTTTGCGTTTTCGGCCGGGGGTTCTTCTGCTCCATGCTGCAGTTCTGGGCTTTGTTGCCCCTTTGGACGCCGCCTCTCTGCTGTCGCAGGATGCCGCCTCCTTGGATCCCCCTTGGCGATCCTCTTCTCTGCAACTGGTTCGTGTTTGGCCCCTGCCCTCTTCGTCGACCTCCGCATTTTTGGCGCTCGGTGTTTCCTCTCCTGGCCCCCACGGGCGGTTTTGGTGGTTTCCACTTCCTTTCGGTGGTTTCCGGTTTCCCGGTTTTGGTCCCGGTTTTGCTGCCTTGGTGGTTTCCATGCTCGTGGTTGCTCTTGGTCGCCTTCACTATGGTTTGGATTTGTGCCTCCTACTTCGTGGGAGATGGGTCCCCTCGTACCTAGCTACTATGTAGCGAACACGAGGGCTTCCCTAAACCCTATACATTCATGGCTTTTTGCCAAAAAGTACCCGCACGACTATTTTTGGTCTTTTCTCCTCTCCATAGTGATGTTTTAATTAATTAATTGATTGATTAATTAATCTTTTAAATTAATTAATTGATTGATTAATTTTGTAAGCATGACTGTTGGTTTTCTTGGAAGTTGAGGTGGTTATCCCCTCACTTCTATTTAAACCCTATACATTCATGGCTTTTTGCCAAAAAGTACCCGCACGACTATTTTTGGTCTTTTCTCCTCTCCATAGTGATGTTTTAATTAATTAATTGATTGTTTAATTAATTAATTAATCTTTTTAATTAATTAATTGATTGATTAATTAATCTTTTTAATTAATTGATTAATTGATTAATTTTTTAAGCATGACTGTTGGTTTTCTTGGAAGTTGAGAAGTCCCCTCACTTCTATTTAAACCGTTTTATTGTATCTTTTATTGTAAGTCCACTGATGATGGGGTGAAATTCCCCAGAAACATGTCTGGACGTCTTTTCAATAATTTCAATAAAATTTGTTCTTGCTTATTTCTGGATCTTTCTGATGCTGCAAGTGATACTTTTGTTAAATGTTAAATGTTAAATGTTAAATTTTAAATGTTAAATGTTAAATTTTAAACCCCTGAATGTCCCAAAAACTAAACCAAATTGCTGAAAGGAATTATGTCAAACAGTTTGCATTCAACTTCTTAAAACCTCTTATAACTCTGGAAATCAAACGTTTATTTGTTTGTTGTGTTTCGTGCATGGAATTGGTATCATACAACATAAACAAGAAAGAAACTACAACAATATGCAAAGTGGAAATGAACTGCTGCTAATAAAATGTTATTTTCAGAATTCATAAAACCAAATACATGGCAGATTTATCAACTCACTAATTACTTCAGCAATATTGTCATAATACTCCAGCCCATGCTTACGAACTTGCTGCTACAATACTTTGTCCTCCAATCAATCCACTACCTTCATAATACCATTCCCTCCAAGCGGCATAAGCGTCGGACAAGTAGTGAAGAAGATATGAGCAAAATATCAAATCTGCCTGTAGTCGGAAATGCAACTAAACTGCCTGATAATGAAGCCAATAAGAAAGAATTCCAAAGGCCAAACCCCAAGGGAATGACGTCTAGAATGTTACAAGAGAGGATAGACGTCCTCAAATGCCAAGAACAAAGCTGCAACTCACACACCAATTTCTTCTCATATTCAACCTGCCTAATGAAGCTACAAATGCTTCCTTTTATTCTATTCCCACGGGTCCGTTCAACTCATATGGGCAATGTGGGATAAAGATGTGTAATATAAAACATATATTAAAATACCCCTTATGTCTCCCTTGGGTACACATCACCATAAAATAAATATTAAAGTAACACTTTAATATTTTACAATTAAATTAGACATTACTTTAATAAAACTTCAGGCATTAAAATGTATTAGCAATCGGACTCCGAATAATGCGAGTGATAGTTCATCGGAAAGCTCTCACCGAGGAGTATCGAGTCCAATCACCAAAATTGACCTGCACTGTGTCCTGCCGACTTACTAAAAATAGTAAGTATGCTTGAAACTGAGTAAATCAACTTCGTTTTGGCCCAAACTGGAAATGACTAGGCCAAAACACTCCAAGATCCCATTAAACCCTTCGTTAGCCCTTGGGACCATGTAGAACAAGGTTAACACACACACACTTGGTCAACTGCTAAAATGGGGACATTACAGTCCGCCCCCCTTGAAATTGCTTGTCCTCAAGCAATCTCAGTCCAACCTGCTGAATAACCTGCTCACTCTCCCATGTAGAATCTTCCTCCGGCAGATCTTTCCATCTGACCAAATACTCCTTCACTATCCTATTTCTAAGCTTCCTCTCTCTGGTATCCAGAATAGCCTCAGGTACTAACACAAGCTTCCCCTCCTCATCCAAAGGGGGTAAAACTGCAGAAGGCACTACACTCTGACCAATGGCTTTCTTAAGCCTAGACATATGAAACACATTGTGCACTCGATTGCCCTCTGGAAGCTAAAGCTCATAGGCGACTTTGCCCACTTTGCGAATCACCCTGTAGGGACCATAAAATCTAGGTTTCAACTTTTCAGCTCCGCTCTTCTTGAGCGATGACTGTCTATATGGTTGTAGCCTCAAGTAAACCATATCCCCTACCTCGAAACTGCGCTCTATTCGGTGTTGATCAGCATACAATTTCTGTTAATTCTGGGCCTGTTGTATATTCTCTTTGAGCACTTTCAGGATGTCCTGACTATCTTGCAATAAGTTTTTGGCTTTGGGCACTCTACTGTCCCCCAAAACTAAATCCATGAAGCTAGGTGCTTCATAACCATAGAGTGCCATGAAAGGAGTCATCTTGATGGACATATGATAAGTGGTGTTATAACAATACTCTCCCATATGCAACCATCTGATCCAAGCCTTTTGTTGTGTAGTTACATAGTTCCTCAAATATCCTTCCACCCATTTATTCACAATCTCTGTTTGCCCATTTGTTTGCGGATGATAACTAGTTCTAGGTGTAAGATCTGTACCACACAACCTAAACAACTCTTGCCAAAAAACACTCATAAACTTACTATCCCGGTCGCTGACAATGAATCTGGGCAACCCATGTAACCTGAATATCTCTTTAAAGAAAAGATCTGCCACCTGTGCTGCTGTGTAAGTGGACGGAATAGCAATGAAGTGAGCAAACTTCGTCAAGCGGTCCACCACCACATAGATGCAATCCCTTCCCTGCACTCGTGGTAAACCAGTGATGAAGTCCATCGAAATACTTTTCCATTTCCTATCAGGAATGGGCAAGGGCTATAATAAACCTACAGGAAATGTGTGTTCTCCCTTATTCTGTTGACAAACCACACACTCCCTGACATACCTCTGAACATCATCCTTGAGCCCTTTCCATGAAAACCGCTCTCGGATTTGCCTGTAGGTCTTGAAGACCCCCGTATGTCCAGCTATGGGTGCATCATGAAATGCCTTCAGTATCGCCTCTCTCAAATGTGATGACGGAATCAAATAAACCCTGTCCTGAACTCTAATCAATCCATCTATCACCTCATAGCGATCATCCTGTATGGTACCTGAAATCAATCCAGAAGCCCAAGCATCTCCGACATACTCTTCTATAATCCGATCTCTCCAATCTCCTGAAATCTCTGCCAGAGCACATAAGTGAGGTCTCCGAGATAAGGCATCAGCCACCAAATTTTTCTTACCTTTGACAAACTCTATGTCAAAGTCATAAGCTTGCAATTTAGTCACCCATTTTTGTTGCCGGTCATTAAGATCACGCTGGCTCATGAAGTATTTAATACTGTTGTGATCAGTCTTGATCACAAAACGTCCACCTACCAAATATGATCGAAATTTGGCCAATGCATGCATTATGGCCAACATCTCCCGGTCATAGACAGAATAACTTTTCTCAACTCCTCGGAGCTTCCTACTCTCAAATGCAATGGGATGCTTCTCCTGCTTGAAATGCTCAAAACACCTCTGTGCTACCCCTGTCCACACGAAGGCTCCTTTCCTGGTAAGATATTTAGATTCCTTGGCATACAATGACTCTCTCTCCAGAATAGATAACACCTCCTCTAGATGATGTAAGCGCTCCTCCTAGGTCTTACTGAAGACCAAGATGTCATCAAAGAAGATCAAGACAAATCTCCTCAGCTGCTTCCTGAATACCTGGTTCATACAACTTTGAAATGTAGCAGGTGCATTGGTTAGACCAAATGGCATAACCATGAACTCAAAGTGGCCATAGTGACATCGGAAGGCTGTTTTCTCAATGTCCTTTGTTCTCATCCTGATCTGATAGTATTCGGATCGCAAATCAATTTTGGTGAAGAAGCATGCCCCATGCAACTCATCAATCTGCTCATCAATCCTAGGAATGGGATACCTGTTTTTAATTGTTTTCTTATTCAGTGCCCTGTAATCGATGCACATGCGCATCGTCCCATCCTTCTTCTTTACCAATACTACTGCTGAAGCAAAAGGGCTCTTACTGGGCCTGATATGCCCCATCTCCAACAAATCCTTAATCGCCTTCTCTATCTCATCCTTGTGTTTCTTAGGATGACGACAGGGAGTAATCATAACTGGTTTGGCTCCCTCCTCGAGCTCAATAACATGTTCCATCCCTCTGTCAGGAGGAACCCCATGAGGAATATCGCTAAATACTTTAGCGTGTCTATCAAGTATCTTCTGGACATCTAGTGGATGACTCTTTTCTTGTGGCTCTGGTGAAGTTGGCATAATGTGGCACTCTGCCGCCCACTCTATGTCATCATGACGAAAAAGTCTCTGCATTCTCCTCAAGGACACTACTCTGCAACCTCCATCTGAAAGCCCTCTAAGGACCATAGTTCTGCCCTCATGCTGGAATCTCATCTCCAATTTCGCTAGATTGAGTGTGAACTCAACTAGTGAAGCCATCCATGTCATGCCGAGGATGACATCATAATCTCCCATGTCCACAACATAGAACTCATCCTCCAACTCGTAGCCATCTCCAAACCTGATGCGAAGATTAGATATCTTCTGAGTGCATAATAACTTATCACCGTTAGCCACCATGACTCTAAACCCATCATGCTCCTCTGTCTGTAACCCTCTCCTGGCTACCAACTGTGCATCTATGAAGTTATGTGTAGCCCCAGTGTCAATAAGAGATATCACTTTCTGCCTCTGGATAGTACCCCTGACCTTAAATGTGATTGTCTTTTGGGCCCCTGTCAAGCGTGCCAACGATCTATCATCCTTAGGAATGTTGCTCTCCTCTATAGTGTTACCCTCATCTGAATCGGAGTGCTGATCCTCCCCTTCTGACTCTGACTCTTTTGCTGAAAAATACTCCATTTGATTTGCCTTAGCCTTGAGAGAACATTTATGAGATAAGTCCCAAGGCTCTCTACAATGGAAGCACAGCTTCTTCTTTCGAAGTTCATTCAAGGTTTCATTGTCTAGTCCTTTTGATCCTTCTTTGGGTTTGCTATACTCTTTCTGAAATGATTTCTTGTCTTTGTCCTTGCGGTAGGAAGAATCTATTGAATGGTTTTTTCCTTTGTATACCGAAGGGGCTAAATCTCGTGCCTTTTTAGTTGCTTCAGCTAACGTGAGTGGATCATGTCCCTTCACCCAACCTCGTAATGGATCAGCAAGACCATCACAAAATAACACCACCAATCTCCTAGGAGAGATATCAGTAACAAGTACAGACAAGCGTTGAAACTCGACAATGTAAGCATCCACAGAACCTGACTGTTTTAACTGTGCTAGCTCCTTGAAATGTAACTCGGGATCCTTAGTGTCAAATCTCCCAATCAATGTTTCGGTGAATTCCTCATAGGATGTAATCTGATTATGCCCCAAAGTCACCATGCCATGATGCCACCATTCATGTGCAACGCCATCCAAGTGCATGGCCGCATACTTGATAGCCTCCTCCTCAGGCATAGGATTTAGCTGCAAGTATGTATCTACCTTCTGCACCCAAGCTCGTGCAGTCATCTTCCCTGAAGCATCATAATAAGGTAAAGAAAGTTTTCCAACTTTCTTCCTCAGCTCAAAGTTTTGATTCCTCCCTCCTGCTTTAGGCATGTGTCTCATCCTCAAGTCCATATAATCTCTAAGAGAAATATCCGCCTGAAACTCTGGTCCACTAGCCTCCCAGTCCCTCCTGAACTGATCCTGTAACTCGGTAATCTGCGGTTCGTTTACTGGTTGAACCGGATCTCTGGGTGGAAACGTGGGTAGAAGAGGTCTTGAGCTCGTAGTCCGTGCTGGGCGTGCAACGTGTCTAAAGTTATCAACCTCATTCCCATTGTTGCCGTGTCCATTATTACCATTAATGTTATTCTCAGGACCATTGTTGTTGCCTTGGCCTTCATGGTTATTGTTTCCCCCGTTGTTATTGTTTCTCGTTGTTATTGTTTCTGTTGTTGGCATCATCTGGATTAATATTGACACCCATCTGTCTAGCCATGAGCTGCAACATCATGTCCATTCGCCTATTCTGCTCCTGCTGCATACGTTGCCCTTGCTCTAATGTATCCAGTAACTGTCGGAACAGTACCTCCCCCTGATCTGGACCAGCATTTCTGCCTCCGCCTAATCCTGTATTCCTTTCATCTCGATCACCCATATTATTGTCCTGATCACAGAATATCTCCTCTGTGTCTGTATGGTTGAATTCAATGTCCCCCTGCACGGATGTACTAGACTGTTTGCTTTGCAAGTCTGAAATCCTATTTTGTCTTGCTCTGGTATCGCGGAAATTATAAGACCCCTGTCGCATGCTCAAACATAAATGCTTAGCCTGTGTTTTTTACTTACTTTTTCCCTCTATCCGGCTGTTCCAAATTCCCTATAAGACCTCCACAGGATGGCAGGACTTATAGCTCTGATACCACTGTAATGGGCACCCCTGAATGTCCCAAAAACTAAATCAAACTGCTGAAAGGAATTATGTTGAACAGTTTGCATTCAACTTCTTAAAACCCCTTATAACTCTGGAAATCAAACGTTTATTTGTTTGTTGTGTTTCGTGCATGGAATTGGTATCATACAACATAAACAAGAAAGAAACTACAACAATATGCAAAGTGGAAATGAACTGCTGCTAATAAAATGTTATTTTCAGAATTCATAAAACCAAATACATGGCAGATTTATCAACTCACTAATTACTTCAGCAATATTGTCATAATACTCCAGCCCATGCTTACGAACTTGCTGCTACAATACTTTTTCCTCCAATCAGTCCACTACCTTCATAATACCATTCCCTCCAAGCGGCATAAGCGTCGGACAAGTAGTGAAGAAGATATGAGCAAAATATCAAATCTGCCTGTAGCCGGAAATGCAACTAAACTGCCTGATAATGAAGCCAATAAGAAAGAATTCCAAAGGCCAAACCCTAAGGGAATGACGTCTAGAATGTTACAAGAGAGGATAGACGTCCTCAAATGCCAAGAACAAAGCTGCAACTCACACACCAATTTCTTCTCATATTCAACCTGCCTAATGAAGCTACAAATCCTTCCTTTTATTCTATTCCCACGGGTCCGTTCAACTCATATGGGCAATGTGGGATAAAGATGTGTAATATAAAACATATATTAAAATACCCCTTTTGTCTCCCTTGGGTACACATCACCATAAAATAAATATTAAAGTAACACTTTAATATTTTACAATTAAATTAGACGTTACTTTAATAAAACTTTAGGCATTAAAATGTATTAGCAATCGGACTCCGAATAATGCGAGTGATAGCTCATCGGAAAGCTCTCACCGAGGAGTATCGAATCCAATCACCAAAATTGACCTGCACTGTGTCCTGCCGACTTACTAAAAATAGTAAGTATGCCTGAAACTGAGTAAATCAACTTCGTTTTGGCCCAAACTGGAAATGACTAGGCCAAAACACTCCAAGATCCCATTAAACCCTTCGTTAGCCCTCGGGACCATGTAGAACAAGGCTAACGCGCACACACTTGGTCAACTGCTAAAATGGGGACATTACACAAATCCAGGTTGGATTGGTGTTTGAACCCCATTCAATCACTCTTGCAATCCAATTTGCGTACTGCTGCAAATTAGCCGAGGCCTGTCACATAGAGATGCCAGGCCTAGGGCATGCTCCCAAAAATAGCCATTTGATCAAACACCTCTGAGATTTTCATAATCTTAAAGTGCATTATAGGACCTATCACTCCCCAGGGGTTTAGAATTTTTGGCCAGGGAATGATAGGTCAAATCCCCATTTATTTACAAATCCTAAAAAGGGTTACATACCAATCTTCAGTAAATTGCCTGTGGAATGAACAAAACTTGATAAGTAGGAGATATTCACATCACAATTTGACTAGCTGTGGAAATCATCTCCTACTTATCAATTGATGAGCTTAAGGGGCTTTCTAATGAATGGTTCATAAGGCACAATACTTGGTGAAGGTTTTGCAAATGGGGTTGCAAGCTTTGGGTTTAACTGTGGAGGAAACTTCGTAGTTAAGCGCGCTCAGGCTGGAGTAGTACTGGGATGGGTGACCTCTCGGGAAGTCCCGGTGCTTCACCCCTGTGAGCATCACCTAGATCCAATGAGTGCTAAGTGTTCCATTTATTGTCATGAGAGATGGATTCATGTTGAATCACTACTCATGAAACATGGGTCATCGAGTTTGACTCAAAATCACACAGTTAAATCCTGATATTCACATCACAATGAACAAAACTCCACAAAAAATTATCAAACCAAAAGAAGATGAAAGATAAGACTTAAGACTGTCTCAGAATGTTCATTGATCCACCAATCTTCAGTAAATTGCCTGTAAACATACCAATCTTCAGTAAATTGCCTGTGGAATGAACAAAACTTGATAAGTAGGAGATATTCACATCACAATTTGACTAGCTGTGGAAATCATCTCCTACTTATCAATTGATGAGCTTAAGGGGCTTTCTAATGAATGGTTCATAAGGCACAATACTTGGTGAAGGTTTTGCAAATGGGGTTGCAAGCTTTGGGTTTAACTGTGGAGGAAACTCCGTAGTTAAGCGCGCTCAGGCTGGAGTAGTACTGGGATGGGTGACCTCTCGGGAAGTCCCGGTGCTTCACCCCTGTGAGCATCACCTAGATCCAATGAGTGCTAAGTGTTCCATTTATTGTCATGAGAGATGGATTCATGTTGAATCACTACTCATGAAACATGGGTCATCGAGTTTGACTCAAAATCACACAGTTAAATCCTGATATTCACATCACAATGAACAAAACTCCACAAAAAATTATCAAACCAAAAGAAGATGAAAGATAAGACTTAAGACTGTCTCAGAATGTTCATTGATCCACCCTTCCAATCCGTACAATCACAGGAAATCAGAGAAAATAACTAAAATTCCCAGAATTTTTATTATGGCCAGATCCAAAACACATCTTTCTCCATTTCCTTGACCTTTCGAGGCTAAAAGACTCCATACAACTTCCCAAACCTCCAACTACTTTTTGAACCACTTAGCCATTGGTTTCAAAAAGTTGCTTTTGGGTGCTTCAAAACTGCAAATGTTGTCATGACAACATTTTGAAAACAATGCAATTTTTTACATTTTGGCCTGGTGACCACATTGTGACTCCAAAACACTTACATCTTGATCAAACATTATCAACAGGTCTAAAAAATGCCATTACATACTTATTCCTACTTATGCGACCATTTTGACCATACTTGGCCATTGTCCTTAACGAGTCCTAAATTTGATTTCTGGCTCAACTTGCCTTTCTTACTTCATATTATTACACCATATGAATGAATGGTCCATTAAACCTTATTACATTTCCCCTATTCTAATTGCTTGCCCAATTGCCTTTGATCCCTCTTTGATAAGTTGGTGCTCCTGCACCACAAAGTGAGCAACTGCCATTGGTTCTTATTCATGCTACGGGATCTGTCTTTTGGTGTTCTTCTTGACATGGTTATTCTTGCTGGGTCTGGTGGATGCTGTTTAATGGTTTTACAGTGATATTTTCAGGTTTGAGTTTTCTTGATCATCCCTGCGGAAATCTTTATGTATTTTTCTGCAGACATTGTTTGCAAATGTTCTGTATATGACTATTTTGAGGTGTTAATCAGTTTGTATTCAGTATCTGTGTGATACATATGGTATTTGATGTATTGTAGATGCCAAACAAATTTTGCTAAATTGTGAAAGTCAGTCTATTGATGATTGTTAAGAGTTAACAATCACTGATTTCGATATCAATCTTCTGATTAAGCTTGAGAGCGTTGTATTAATTTTTGAGTTTTAAACAAAGGATTGATTTTTCGGGTGTGGCTGGGTTTTTCCCTCAGGTTGGAGGGTTTTCCAAGGATAAACTTTTGTGTTTCTATTGCTGTGTCGGTTTTAAGTTTCAGAATATTGCATATATGTTCTCTGGTTCTAAATTTAACAAAAGTACCCAAGCAACCCCACCCCCATCCAACTATGCTTATTAGTTATGACTCATGAGGTTATTCTTGCTGGGTCTGGTGGATGCTGTTAATGGTTTTACAGTGATATTTTCAGGTTTGAGTTTTCTTGATCATCCCTGAGTAAATCGTTATGTATTTTTCTGCAGACATTGTTCGTGAATGATCTGTATATGACTATTTTGAGGTGTTAATCAGTTTGTATTCAGTATCTGTGTGATACAGATGGTATTTGATATATTGTAGATGCCAAGCAAATTTTGCTAAATTGTGAAAGACAGTCTATTGATGATTGTTAAGAGTTAATCACTGATTTCGATGTTAATCTTCTGATTAAGCTTCAGAGCATTGTATTAATTTTTGAGTTTTAAACAAAGTATTTGATTTTTTGGGTGTGGCTGGGTTTTCCCCTCAGGTTGGAGGGTTTTCCAAGGATAAACTTTTGTTTTTCTATTGTTGTGTCTGTTTTAAGTTTCAGAATATTGCATATATGTTCTCTGGTTCTAAATTTATCAAAAGTACCGAAGCAACCCCACCCCCATCCAACTATGCTTATTAGTTATGACTCGTGAGGCAATGTTGTTTGTTACTGACAACTACTCTTCATCAGTTGTGTAAACTTCAGAACTTCAACTTCTGTGTGGTGTTATTCTGTCCTTCCCTTGTCAGTTTTCATGTCGCTTGGCTAGAGTACTAGTGATACATTGCAAAGCTTAATCTGACTCATTCTTATGGGGCTATGTTATCTGTACTGACACCAAATTTGCATCACTTTTCCTTTCCCTTGAACTCAAATTGCCTCCTGATAGTCAAAGACCTCATTTATCACATTTTAATAGCTTTGATTAATTTTTTCTTTTTGCTCTTTAGGCCTCATCTTATTTTGCCACAATGTTTGTGATGTGTTGCATAGTTGAAGATGTAATGAATCCAACTTGCAGAAGTGGAAATCACAAAGCATCCGTATCATCAAAAGAGTTGAGAGTGAAATAATTTTTCATTGGTATCATCTGCACTGAATTCTTTTTTGAAAGTGGGAATATTTATGTTGGTGTGGACTTCTGAAGGATTATGTGTTTTAGGCAATATTTGAAAAGTTATTAATTGTGTTGGAGTAAGGTTTTTAGTTTTCATTAGATCTGAAATATAGGCAGATCTGCTTCAGAAAGACATTTTGGCCATTATCCTCAGATTCTTGGGACTGGTTTGTTGCCCTATCTTTGTAAATCTTGTTTTTTTTCTTTCTTTTTTGTGGCAGAAATATTCAAGCCTCCCCAATTTAATTAGGATATTTAATCCTTGTTGACATGGGTTTATCCTCAAACTGGTTCTCTGATAGATTTCTTAACTTTGGTAGCCAAACATCTTCAATCTGGCAAGCAGAGTGCTGGAGACATGAAGAGAAGTAAATTTTCATGTGAGTCCATTGTAATTTTCTCCTAAATGACCTTTCTGCACTTTTCAAACTTTAGCTACAATATGGTAGGAAGTAAACATTTTTACAACTGAGGTTTACGTTCATACATATGGCTGTAGTCTGGGCAGAAAAAAACCTGCTCTGAATGTCTAGAAGATGCACGGTTCCATTATAAATGAAGAAAAATTATAATTCTTGTACATCTGAGTCCAGATTTGAATTTCTTTTTCTTCTTGTAATGTGTATATCTTAATGCATGGACGATTTTGTGTACTTATATGATAGCTTCAGACCAACTATTAAGTTGTGAGAAAAATTCATTACTCACTTTTAATTTTTTGTTGTGAATCCCATTGTGCTATCTTCTTTGATTCCCACACGTATGAAGTTTCTGTGACATGATTGTGTGGAGACAAGTTTGATAAGTGAAACAACTTCAGCATTTTTTTTCGTTAGATGCCTTTTTAGGACCTGAGGTATCAGCGTTTCTTGTTTTTGGACTGAAATTTCCAACACTTTCAATATAGTTTTCTTTTTAGGAGTCTCTTCATGAACTAAGATGGGAAAAGCAGGATATCCTACGCCTGATTTTTGAAGGTGCTTGACTGGCTCTCATAGAAAATTTTATTTGCATAATTCCAATTTTTTACAAAAGAGGCAAAAAGCAGATTAATTAAAACAGACAGTAATTACAGAGGCTAATCTAGAGAGATATCTGATCTTTACTTTTTTGATTTATCTAGTTTTTTACATTTATAAAACCTTAAATTTATTAGAAACCCATATTTCCAACTATGGAAACTTAGCCAACGGAAGAAATTTTACCTACATAAAGTTACCGTCGGAGTTTTCAATAGGAATACAAATAGATTCAAACAACAACCAACAGTGTGTTGCGGACTGATTTGACAAGTTTGAGACTTCTGATAACAGTGGTCCACCTTATGAAGCAAAAAATGAACTGTACTATGAAAATAAAATAAAAAGTTTAAAACATATGGATTCCTTGGCCCTGCAGTGAAACATTTGTTTGCATCTTGGTTGCCAATGTCCATGTATGGTTCCATTCTTGTGCTGATGTCGTATGGATATTGGAAGATTTGTTTCATGGAGGTTGTGATATATCCATAGTTACAAGAATCACGGCGATTCATGCGATTCACGCGATTTGGCGATTCGATTCAAGCCAAACGATTTTTTGTGAATCGGTGAATCGAATCAGCGATAAAGGGTTTATGAAATAAGTTACTCACTAAATTTCAAGGGTTTTTTTAATTTTCCGATTCATGGCCGATTCGATTCCGATTCATGGCCGATTCACGATTTGATTCGGCCTTGCCGATTCCGATTCTTGTTACTTTGGATATATCATATCTTGCTTGAATTCCTCATGTCAATCTCTTTTTTGAGGGCAATGGGAGTGTTTGTGTTGGTTGTAGGAGTTTTAGCACAGTTGGATTATTGAGGTTGGGCTTGCTGCTGCATGACAGCCAAATTAGGGCTGGCTAATCCTTCTTTGAATTGCTCAATTCTATTATGTGGGATGTAGATTTCACGGTCTTGCCAAGGGAGGCTTCTATGGGCTGCACATGAGGGGATTTCTTTTGAACATTGCATTAATGGTGCTGTGGTTAATGATGAAAGTCCACTCAGGGACTTGATTTTTTCCTTAATGTACTTTTTAACGTTCAAGCAATTGATGCTGTGAGATAGTATTGTTGTTTTCCATTTTGTCATATGACAAAATGGAGGTAACAGTACAAAACTATTTCAATTGAGTTTCACATTTCTCTGAGATAACTCATTATTTGATTGGCAAAATTTGAGCAAATGATTGTCACCAATTCATATAATGAAAGGTTTTACTGAAGGTTCTCATCAAGTCTTTCCTGTTTTTTCCAGCTTGTTAGCCTATTCTTGGTTTTTGAGACCTCCAAAGTCCCTTTTATGTTTTCAAGTGTTTGTTTTGATTGCATTTATCTTTTTGTTTCTTTCAATCTCTTGCTTTCAGTTTTCCCTCCGATTTGAGATATCTTGGGACTTAAAGAGAGTTGTTAATCAAAATATATCAAGGATTAAGTGCCTAAAAAGTGCAGTTTGCAACATCAATTGCATATTTAAAATATTGGCCTTATATTCTAATGTTGAGTTGCACTTTTTGAAAAATGTAACTTAAAATGACGTTGTGTTATGTGTAAGTTACTTTATCACTTCAGATTTATCAAGTGCAGGATGCCTAGGATGCAGTGTCTACCTTGTCAAAGAAGATTGACAAACTCTGGGAGAAAAAGACTTAGCTGAAGTTGGAGAATGCTCACCTTTACGAGATCACTCGCTAGCAATCTTCACAACCTATAGTCACCATCACCACGTCACAATCAGTTGAGGTGAATCAGAGGGATGAAACGGCTAAGGCCTGGTTCGAGGAAATCACCAAAAAGGGAGTCCAAACAATAAAAAGATATGCTCAAGCTCCTTGAAAGTATTTGAGGTATTGAAGAAAGACTTCATGACATAGTTACTTCTTTCAATCAAGAGACAAGCACGTTTGAAAGAAGATCTGAGCACATGGGCCCAAATGTCAGAAGCTGATTTGGATGTTATAATCACATACAACATCATCCCATCTTATGGACATGTTCTATGAATATCAGGGACTTGTGGGTCACAAAACGCAAGAAATGGAAAAACTCTTGACAAAGACAGAAGAAACCCTCAAAAATTGCCAAGCTATGGAAATGAAGGTCATGGGTGATCTAAAGTTGATGGGATGCAAGGTGCTCACTGAGGATTACAATTTGTTCACAGATGAAGGCATGACTTTAGATTTCACTAATAGAGTCAATGCTGAGTTCGAATTAGAGGATTTTGGAGCACATACAATGAACAAGTTTGCGACATACAAGTTCGTAGCTAAACACGTATGGGATTCCACTGTAGAGAACTACTAGATTGTAAAAAGCTGTCATGCCAATGTGGTCAAGTTTATGCCATTTCGCAGAAGATGAAGATTAGGGATCTTCGTAAAACTCCATGATTGTATTGCCAAATATAAGGCCTTTGTTGAAAATCTTTCAGATTCATTCGACCTTCTCCAACATTTTCTTTTGGTTTTTACCATTTTCAGCTTTGTAGTTGTAGAAGATAGATTACATGTAATCCGATTACATGACCTTCAATCATGTAATCCAATAAATCTTCTTTCCTAGTTTGATTGAGTTGAGGTGGTTGAGCTTCTCCCACCTTTTTCTCCTTTCTCTCACTCATTTTCCTATATAAAGGAGTGCCCCCCCATTGTAAAAATCATCTTTTATTAGATGCAAGAGAACTCTGCCAAACTTGTGCAAGCGTAATTTTGATTGTGTAGTGAAAATTTGAAAGAAAAGTGAATAAAAAGAAGCAATTGGATTTGAAGCTTTGACTAGAAACAATCGTGACAGAACAAATTGGAAGCTTTGGCTGTGATTTGTTTCTATCATCTTTCATTCATGTTATTATTGTATGTTTACTAGAACATAGTTAATACAAGAAACAATTGGAGCCAAAGCTTTGATTGGGAGCAATTGTGGTAACATAGACTAGAAGCTTTGACTGCAATTCATGTTATTGCCTCATATTTACGCAAATAGTTAGAATTAAATTATAGCCTAGAAATCCTCTACTTCTGGAACTCTGTGTGCACCAATGGTTAAGATTTTTCTTAAATATTAGGTAAACTAGACATAGATCTAAGCCAATACACTCTTAATTAGTCTTTGAGTTGGTGTTTGGTATTGATATCACCGTTTCCAATTGTTAGATAGAAGTGTAGTTATAGAGATAAAACCTCGCCCATGACTCGCTCCATGAGTAAGTGGATTGTTTCTTGAAATAAGAAGAAAAAACACCAGTAAAACCTATTTACAATATCTCATAACTTCTTGCTTACCTTGAGTTGATCTAAGGAATGATGAGAAGGGGGATCCTTCCCTTTAAGGTATGAGAGACTCTATCTCACATGCCGTGGTTGCTCAACCTATTTTGCGATTGAATTTGCATAAACCGTCGGTTGCAAAATATCCTTTCAATAACTATAAGTCATGCTTGACCAAGTTTTTTAATGGCTCACTAGTGAAGAGTGTATATCTAATCGGCATTAGACAACTTTGAGTGATAGGGGACCCAAACACAACATTTCCAAAGTCACAAGACTATTCAAATCCTTTGATAAACGTAAGTCCTTGAAAACTTGAACTTTACTTTAGAGCCAAAATAGAATGATGACTTTTCAAAAGTCAATTAGAGAGCTGTTTGGTAGGGTTTGTATAGGGTTTTGAAGGAGATTTAAGTTTTTTAGGCCAAGGTTTCTAGGGGATCATGAAGCTTTTGAGCTCTTTGTGCTTGGAACTATTATCCAAGGTAGAAGATTTACATTTTTCCATGGAAATGTAGACACAAAACCAATTGGAGAAAAGAAAGATGTACCCCTTGGAGGCGTAGTTCAGTGAACCATTGCAAAGCATAAGAACCATAATCCAAACTTGGAGATTCTGCTAGATTTGATGAGGATGACTAATGGGGTGCAAGTGGAGCTTTAACTACTTGATCCTTGTATCTAGCATAGGTGCAAATCCTTTCCAACTATGGGCAGGGGTAACTATTGGATTTGTGAGAGATATGCTTATGCATACCATTGAGGAGTTCAATAGACCACCTCATAGCATGTGGCACAAAATCCAAACCTTGAGATTCCACTAGAAGTGGTGAGGTGACCAATTAGGTGTGTGGGAAACTTCAAACAGTTGATCCTTGTGTCCAACATAGGTGCAAATCTATTCCAACTATGTGCAGGGATGACTATTGGACTATTGACATACGCTTGTGACTAAAGTTCATAAGTTAATGTAACATAACAAATTAACATGCAAGAAAAGTGTAAGAATTTTCCTAAGGCAATAATTCAACACCAAGATCAAGAAGCTCAATAGATAGCACAATAGAGACTAATGATGATCAAAATGAGAATCTCAATAATGATCAAAATGATAATGAATATCAGATGAATACACACTAGAAGTGTCTGTATACAAAGGCAACTAAAATGACTAGGAGTCAGCAAAGAGATAAACATCACAACTAAGCACATGTCCACTAAGAGTGGATTATCCTCCATTGAGCATAGGAGTTTGCGTGATGATGAAAGGATAAGTTTACATAGGTGTATCTCATAAAGAGATGTTGTAGACACCATGTGCTCAAATAAGTTGCTAACTCCTGTGTTGTCAACAAGACAACTCATATGTCTATGCATATTCCTATGTAAACTTAAGTAAAGTGTAATAATAATTAATTATTTACACTAACACCCCCCTTAAGTGCAACTTAGGGGAATGCACTTAAGCTCACATACTAGGCCATGTTAGGTACCCATGTACAAATGCAATGCTCTACAGACGATGCTATGCAATGCAATGCAATCTCTCTGAAAACGAAGAAAGAGGGAAAACCTCATGGGAAAAACCTCCTCCAAAAAGAGAGATAAGTACAATAAAGAAGAGAAGAGTTGTGTGGCCCCCTAGTGAAAAATCCCGCACCCCCAAGAGATCTCGCAAATGAAGATACTTGACCTTAGTGAAGGGCTTGGTGAAGATATTTGCAATCTGTTCTTTTGTAGGACAATACTGCAATGCAATGACCTGCTCATGAATTAGCTCTTTGATGTAGTGCATATAAGCCTCAATGTGTTTTGTGCGTTGATGTTGCACTGGATGTTTTGAGATTTCTATGGCACTTTGATTATCACAATGTATGATTGTGGGTCTAGGTATGTCAAAACCAAATAGCTTCTATAGTCGTAGTGACAGCTCCTCGATACTAAGCCTCAGTAGATGAAAGAGCAATAGTATTCTACTTTTTACTTTGCCAACAAAAGGGGCCGGAACCAAGATGAAACACGTATCCTAAAGTGCTTTTGCGAGAATCAAGATCCCCCGCATAGTTTGAGTCTGTATAACCCACTAACTGTAGTCCAATACCAGCTGCATAGCATATCCCATATGTATGTATACCCTGAATATAGTGTAAGATGCGTTTGGCCGCCTTCCAGTGAAGTTCATGTGGCTCTTGCACGAAGCGAGAAACCATGCCAACTGCAAATGATATGTCAGGGCGTGTATGTGTCAAGTAGATGAGACTTCCAACCATCTATGCAAAGTAGCATCAACAAGTGGAGTGGAACACTTTGCTTCTAACTTAACACCTGAAAGAAATGGAGTAGATGCAACCTTGCAGTCACTCATGCAAAATCGAGCAAGTAGATCAAGAGCATACTTGGGTTGAGATAATGTGATTCCTAATGAAGATTATTGTATCTCAATACCAAGGAAATAATGAAGTAGACCCAAGTCTGTTATGGAAAATTTGACCTGCGAAGTAGACTTGACACTATCAATGATGGATGCTATACTTCTTGTAATGATTAAGTGATCAACATGAAGCATAAGCAGCAAGTGAGAATCATCTCGGTGAAGAATGTAGACATTCAAATCTGAATGACATTTGGTGAACACTACTGAGAGAAGGAAAGACTCCATCATGGCATACCAAGCTCTTGGAGCTTGTTTTAGTCCATAGATAGACTTTTTCAACTTGCAAACCAAAGTAGAATTCTAAATGAAACCCTGTGGCTATGCCATATAAATCTCCTCATAAAGATCACCATTCAAGAATGCACTCTTCACATCCATCTGATGAACAACCCATCTCTGAGTTGCAGCTATAGCTAGTGTCAAACGAATGGAGTTCATCTGAGCTACTGGTGCAAAGGTCTCAGTATAATCAATACCAGGAACCTATGAGAAACCTTTGGCAACAAGTCTAGCCTTGTACTTATCCACACTTCCATCCATTGCAAACTTAGTTCGATAGATCCACTTACACCGAACCAATTTTCTTCCCTTAGGAAGAGAGACTAAGTCCCATGTGTTGTTTCTCATAAGAGAATTGTATTCTTCCTCCATTGCTTTATCCCATTCTGGAATTCCTGAAGCTTCTTTGAATGATTGAGGATCGGAAGCAACTGCAATATAAGCATGAGGGAGTGAGTTGTGTTGTGATCTTGTCCCCTTAGTATCTGAAGGATTCCCTACCAATGGTCCTACCACATCCAATGTTGGTTGAGCCCATTTAGGTCTAGTGGAAGAATATGTAGAAGTAGAAAGGATTTCCTCAACCTCATTTGTCTAATGCCTCTGTTTGGGTCGTGGACGAACATCTTCCAAGTCACTGTCATCACTGTCACTTTCTTCAATGGAGGAAGGAGGAGGTGAAGAAGTAAAGCTTGGACAACTTTCTTCAAAGTGTACACTTCTCTCATAGAAAATTTCATGCGTCTTTGGATCCATTAACTTGTAGGCTCTATTGGAGTCTGCATAACCAACAAAGATGCAAGGTTTACTTTGAGGTTCCAATGCCATGTGTTTTTGTGGAGGTATACGTGCCCATGTTGGACAACCAAAGACTCTAAAATGCTTTATAGTAGGTTTCCTTCCATTCCAAGCTCCAAAAGGAGTTAAACCATCCAAAGCTTTATGAGGACTCCTATTCAGGATGTAGTCTACACAATTCATTGCTTCAGCCCAAAAAACTTGATCAAGAGACTTATGTAGTAGCATGCAAGTGGTCATCTCCTTGAGGGTTCTGTTCTTTCTTTTTGCAACACCATTTTGCTGTGGAGTATATGGTATTGAATGCTGAAGGTCAATTCCCTCTTGAGTACAAAAATTGATAAGTCTTGAGTTCACACACTCCCTTCCATTATCTGTTCGAAGAACCTTGATGGCTTTCTCTGACTGCTTTTCTACTTGAGCCTTGAAGATGAGAAATCGTTCAAACACTTCACTCTTATGAGCCATGAAGAATACTCAATGAAGGTGAGTGCATAGCTAGACTTTCCAAATGATGGCATTGGAAATGGGCTTGCCACATCACTATGAACTAGTTCAAGAACACTTTGTGCTCTCCAAACCTTCCCCTTGTCAAACATTTTTTTTGGATGCTTCCCAAGTGTGCAACCTGAACAAACACCATCTGAGAATTGGACTTGAGATAGACCATGAACCATGTTCTTGCTGCTAAGCTATTGAAGATAACCTGTAGTAGAGATTTCCAAACCTCTCATGCCACAGTTTGCTTTCTGTATTCAAATGAATTAACAAGGCTTGTGCATTAGATTTAGGCACAAAGGAAAAGAAAGTGTAAAGCATGGAATCATGTTTAGCTTCACCTATTGCAACCATACAATCATCTTTGATGCTTTTCACAACAATTGAATCTGGAAGAAATTCAACCTTGTTTCCACCTCCATAGTGAGTGATTTGGTAGATTGAAAGAAGGTTGGAGGTAAGATTAGGAACATAGAGAACATCCTTGAACGCTCCACTTTTCATCTCAACTTCACTTTTTCCTTCAACTTCTACTTTAGTATCATCCCCTGCAAAGATGTGAGGTACCTCTGAAGGTGTTATTGAAGAAAAATCTCTCTTTGAAGCCCCCATGTGACGGGTGGCACCTGAGTCAATAATCCATTCCCCCTGACTGACAATGTGTGTGAGTAAAGCTTGTCCTTTGCTCTTAGAATTCGAAGATGAAGACCCCTTATCCTTATAAGCATTAGGCAATGGAACATTGTGCTTCTTCATGATGTTTTTCAATTCATCAATGTGCTTATGATAACACTCATGTTCATCATGACCAATTCTTGTACAATAGGCACACTTCTTCTTTTCTTGATTATTGTCCCCATTATTGTTGGTATTAGGAGAAGACTTGCCTTGTTGAGTTGATTTAGGTGGTGACTTTTTTGTCTCCCCTTGTTTGTTATCTTTTCTCTTCTTTTTTTTACCCTTGCCTTCGTTTGAACTTCCACCAGATGGATTTTTGGAGCTCTCACTGTTAACCACCAATGCCTTAGCCTTTGAGGACTTGAGAATCCCCATTGTTATCAACTTAGCTTGTTCATTTTCTAACAATTGGGCATATTCATCAAGAGTGAGTTTTTGATAAGAAGCCCCTAAGGTTGCCTTTGAGGTGTTTGACAAATGTGGAGTAGTTTGATGGCAACTTATTCTGAATTAGATAAATTAACCTGTCATTCTTAATGGGACTACCACAATCATTAAGTTACGTTTTCAACTCATTCACCTTAATGATAAAATCCTAGATGGAATCAAAGTTCTTAGGATCTAGGGAGATAAGTTCATCTTCAATATTGTAGACATCCTCCACAGACACTTTACCATATATAGCTTTTTAAGGGTATCCCAAGATTCCTTGGATGTATCATATTTTATGATCTGATAAAGGATCTTGTCATCAACCCCTAACCTAAGGATTCTTAGGGCTTTTCTATCTGCCAATTCCCAAGTACGGATATCACTTTGAGTTACCTTATCACCTGTGGGTTTAAGAAGAGATCCATCTACATATTGAGAAACTTCTTCATTCAGTAATTCACACCATTTTTTAACTGACCATGTGGCATAATTGTGTGGTGTTAATTTTGGAACCTTAATGTTTCCCATAATGCAGGGAAAGAAAGATAACAACAAGAAGAAAGACACACAACACCAATAGACACCCCCCCCCCCCCCCCCCCCTCCCTCCCTTTTTTCACTCAATCAAAGAACCCCTCCCCAAATGAATGCTTTAGGCACTTTACATTTAGTGCGATTACAATAGCCACTTGCCAATTTAGGGCATAAGTGGACTTTTGATTTTTCTGTTTACAACCTCTTTTTGGAGTTCAAATCTTGGTACTTAGCAATGTTGCTCAGATATACAACAATTTTAAAGTTTGATCAAAGCAATACAATGCAAAAAAGAACCAATTTCTGAAAGTGGTATTTTAGTCCACACAAGCCTATAATCTGATTGCAGATCTGGAAAGTAGATGAAAAATTGTGCACTTTAAAAAAAAAACGACACATGAATATGTGTCCAGATGAGCCTGTACAAAGCATTTGAAGTTGCAAAATGCAGGATTGGATAGGTACAATCACCAAAAAATGCCTATTCTGCAAAATCTGCTCACCAAAACCAGAAAGTAGTTGCACCAATGCGAAATTTAGGAAATGTAGCCCAAAATTAAAAAAAATTGTGCTTGATTTGGAGTCTGGATGAGTGACTTATGGCCCTGTGAAGTCGGACTACCAAATTGGAAAACAATATGGTGAGGGGTCCAATTCTCAAATGCTTTCTGACGTCAGCAAAACTTGAGCCTAAATTTGACGGTTTGGGTCCTGTCAAATTAAAAATAAAGTATGTCTCTTTTGGCTGTGAGACAAGTGTCAAATTTGACACCATTCATGTACGTCAAAAAAGCCAAAAAACAAATAATACAAAATTACTAAATTACTTGAAGCTTTACCAATGCTAGCTCAGGTGGGTGCAAGAAATTTCTTTTTTCCCTTTGTTTTTCCCTTCTTTGGTGGTGGTGCAAGTGCCTTCTTAGGCAGTAAAGAGACCAGGGGAGAAGCCTCTGGTGGAATCTTAGTCGGCGGAGGTGATTCCACAATAGGAGCGGTGATTGGTGCAGATCCGGTGAAGGCATTGCCAAGGATTTTGTTGGTGGAGAAGTTGTGGGGGATTTTGGGGCCGCCTTTCTACTAGTAACCGTATTCCTGAGCAGATTTTTGTAGAAGCTCGGCGAGGATCGGATGATAAAGTAACTGAGCGTTGATGACAAATTTGGTGAGGTCCTTTCCGATATAGACAGGAAGAAATTCTTTCGGAACATCCACATGAAACCCTCGCCCTCTGCTCTTTCTACTATGGTAGCAATTTTGCTTTTCTTCGTCCGCGAGCAAGGGGTGTTGCAATTGGCTTGATGAAGGATATTGCTCAGGGCACAAGCTTAGATCTTTGAATTTTGAATGGGAAATGCCGATGTGCAGGTTCAATGTAGGCGTTGTCAATTTCCAAAACCTGACTTTGCAGGGAAGCCACAGATCTTCTTGACCAAGTTGGATGAAATGATTTGGATCTACGTGGGCGGTATGAGCTTGGGCTTGCTGTGATTGGAAATTTAATCTCGTCCAATACTTGCAAAAAAAAAAATTGAGACAATCCTCTAATTGTAGGGACGTGAGATGGTCTAAACAATAGATCCGTGTTGGGAGGATGAGACAAGCTCGGACTTGGGAAATTTTTTCTGTGCAACAGCAAATTTGGTAGGTGTACGATCTGTGTGGATCAGATCTACCAATGCTCGGTGCTGGTTGTCTACGTTCGAATGGAGGTGCCTGAGCGAAGGTGTCCTTGATGTCTAACAAAATGAGCAGTGATAGAGAACGGCTCGCGTTCGGCAATGGAGACAAAGCTCAAGCTTACAGTGCACAGTCATTTAATGTGCTTAACAATAACCTTCCTCAAACATTAATACACACTCAAATATTTTCCACAAAATGCTTAAGAAATAATATGCTGAAACAAAATTAACTAGATCCCAAAAAATAGATTTTAAAACTCTAAAATGTTACCCAATTTGCAAATTTGGGGTACCGTATCGTGGCAAGCCTCCAAATTGGCAAATCGGGTCTCCAAGTCCGATTTGCAAAAAAATATTTGCCTCAGATTTGACTTTTGCCCTACATAGGCAAATTTATAGTCAAGATTTATGGAAACGACCACCTAGATGCAATGGTGAGGTCAGATTTTGCTCAAAACGCTCCCAATAACTGCGGATTTTCAGATTTGTATCGTGGCCCTCCAAAATGAAGCAAAATGAAACTCTCCAATGGCTATGCAATGAAGCTCCCGTGACTCTGATACTATGTAAGAATTTTCCTAAGGCAATAATTGAACGCCAAGATCAAGAAGCTCAATAGATAGTACAAGAGAGACTAATGATGATCAAAATGAGAATCTCAATAACGATCAAAATGATAATGAATATTAGATAAATACACACTAGAAGTGCTTGTATATAAAGGCAACTAGAATGACTAGGACTCAACAAAGAGATAAACAACACAATTAAGCACATATCCACCAAGAGTGGATTATCCTCCATTGAGCACAGGAGTTTGTGCAATGATGAGAGGATAAGATTACATAGGTGTATCTCATAAAGAGATTTTGTAGACACCATGTGCCAAATAAATTGCTAACTCTTGTGTTGTCAACAAGACAACTCATATGCTATCTCATAAAGAGATGTTGTAGACACCATGTGCTCAAATAAATTGCTAACTCTTGTGTTGTCAACAAGACAACTCATATGTCTATGCATATTCCTAAGTAAACTTAAGTAAAGTGTAATAATAATTAATTATTTACACTAACAAAAAGTAACTCAACTTTACTTGTTGGTAACATAATCTATTCAGATAACAGTAATAATTTTTCTTATATTTGAAGAAAGCACAAGAGCAAATCAACTTAAACTCTGCAACATTTAATATTTGCAGCAAGTAAGAATAATCTACGAGAATTCAAATTGATAGATAAATTATATCTCTTTCTCTGCTAATAGCATTGAGCAAGATAAAGTACTAAATAAAAGATTAAAGAAAGCTTGATATGATCAGAAACATGTTTGAGGTTTCCAAGTACATTTGACTATCTACTAGATGGGGGGCAACATTGAGGTGCTTTACCCCCAACCACAAACTTGATGGATCCCCACACATCCTCCTATTGGAGGATGACCTTGCTACAGAGAGATCTTTAGGTGTAACATTGATGAATCTAATGCAATTTGAGCTCTGGTATTTTGGCCCTACACGATTCTAGTTGATCACACACTAAGGTAACTCCTATCTAGTATGATCTTTTTGACTAAAAGGTGTAATCGATAATTGTGAACTAACAAATGCTTGCTAGGTATTATGCCATTTAATGAATGACTAACTTTGTTCAAATTTTTTAAGCCTTATCCATCCATAGACAAGAAATTAATTCATTAAGAAGGTTGTTAAAATCACCTTTAGGATTTTGTGTATTTCTTCATGTTTAAGAGACAAGATTACTCAGGTCAGTTGACAACTGTAAGGCTAGATTCCACAACCTTTGGGACACCTTCTCTGTTCATGTCTAATATCAATTTGTATTGAAGCATGTAGAAGTAGAGCTTTGCTTGGTCTATACAAAGGATGATTCTTTTACAATATGGTTATTAAAGGCAAATGATCAAGCTACTAGATACAAGACCACTAATGTGAGAAAAGCTTTGTTTTCTGTATCCATCTGCAATCAGGGTCTTCTCATTTTGTAGTCAAAGCTATATCTTGGGGGCACATCACACCATTCATGAATCATACAATCTTATGTTTTGGTTCAAAAACGTTTTAAACTACTACAATCACAACAACTTCTAACATGTTGAAGGATTTGTACAGACTTGTAATATGTTGGTTTCCTCTTAAGATAGAGTACACATGTTGAAAATGTGCAAGGATTCTCAACTTGACAACAAGAAGACTATTTCTTGTTTGCAAGCATAATAGATGTTTCAAGGCAAACATTGATAGAAGCAAAGTTAGTGCAAGAAGGACAAGAAGTGGATTTGTGCAAGTGGCACCATGCATTGTCGCTAAGAACTGACATTCTCATGAAAGTGGAAGATGATTCTCCAAGTCTGAAGGAAATAATTATGGAACATCAAAATGATATTCTTACCCATGTGGGAACAATGTTCAAATAAGAGGTACAGGATGGAAATGAAATAGATATAGAATAGTTGAAGGAAAAGATGAAATTCATCTACTTAAAAGATGCAAATCCAATTATTTCAGAACACTTGGATCACGCCTTGACATTTTCAAACTTCATGGCCATTTTCAAATCTTAAGAATGGGAGAAGGCATGCAACTCATATGGTCTTGGAGTTCCTTGAATACATGATAGATTTTTGCACCAAACACATCCATGGAGGAACTCAACAACATCATGTCTAGATTCGTTGAATTTGCAATCAAAGAAAAGATAAGGGGAGCAATCTTCTAAAATAAAATTTATTGTAAGCCCACATGACATTGAATTTTCTTATTGGTTCATAGATAGATGATTTTTTTTTTTCATTTTTTTAAAATTGGAGCCTAGGAATCAATGATGATAAACAACAATAAGAAAGATCCAAAACTGAAAGAATAAACACCAGAAATATCCTAGGAAAACTGTTCTAGAATGAAGGGAAAAACCCCAGCCATACAACAAAAATATCATTTTATTGATAATATGAATTCAAGTGTACAATCCTTTCTCCTGAAGCAAAATATATAACCAATAAAGAGACCCTTCACATAACAATCAAAAGTCTCTTCAGTTTCCCATAGCTCCTATAATTAATTACAACTCTTCGAATATTCATGCCTCAACCCATGTGAATGACACGTCATTTACAATTAATATTACAATAGATGTTATTTTCAGCTGAAGATGACCATAACGATATTAACATCTAGATTTAGAGAGATTGAGATCTCTATCATAGCTGCAATCTTTAACACTCCTTAGCAACAGAGAGATCTTTAGCTGAACAGTCACACAAGGCTGCAACCAAAAATTTCAGTGATAAATTCTGACCATACAGATTTAAAAGATAATTCATGGAATCACTCAATGTGAAAAACTTTGCAGGAAACACTAACAATTTTCATAATGTTGTCATGGAAACTCTCAACATGGCACGAAGAGAACTATTTACTCATTGTTAATAATCATGAAATCACTCAACATGATAGATTTGTAAGACTCACAACTAAGCCTTCAATCATGGACTCTCTCAATGTGAACTGTTATGAAATCTCTCAACATGACATCCAACTCCCATCACGAATCTCTCAACATGATGACATCATGGACTCTCTCAACATGATGTTCACTATCACATAGTGAAAGAGTTATCATAGCTGATCTTACAATCTCATTAATTCACACAAGAATAGAAATAGGCATAAAAAAAAAGACTTAGTTCCATTTAAGTCTCAAATTTTACAAATACCACAAGCATCATATAAGAATGAAGAAGATCCTATAAGCACTCCCTCTTAATTATGAAGCCTCCCTTTGAAGCTAAAATCTTCCTCTAAAGCTCAACATCTCCCTCTTATTCAAATTTGGATTGTTTCTTCTTGTTGCATCCTCTGCAACCAAAAGACATAAATTAATTCATAAGGTCATTCTATTAGAAAAACCAAAGCAAATTTCATATCATTTCAGAAAAAATATAATCATACAATACTTATCTTTGCAATTCCAAACTATACTTATCTCTGCAACCTGCACCCATTTCAGAGTTATACATATCCTGGAAATACGAAGAGATTGCTGAATGAAAGTAGAGATAATAATATCTCAACGATCATAATCATCTTTGTAATAATCCTTATTACAAGAACGTATATTAAAAATTGTTCTACACAAACATTAGAAAAAAGATATGATCAACTCTCCCACACTAACGATGATAATCAACTCTGACACATCAAATACCATAGTAATAAAAATACAGAGTACAAAGTAATACTATCGCTGAAGCTCGACATTTTTAGATACACGAAGTTGAAGACGAGATTGTTTCCTTTCAAGATAATCAAGTTCTCCAGTGCCATGTATCCAATGACTATTATCCTTGGCTGAATAGAGACGGAAGTGTACATAACTATGTCTGAGGCAAACACAAAGTTTTTGAAGCCTTCTCCTGTAGCAGCATCCCATGTTGATGTGAAGGATAAATCTTCCTTCACACATCTACACAACTTACACACCACAATTCCGTAATGGTATCTGACGTCACTCTTCTCTCTCCGTACCGCTCACACCCAATGCTCTTCCATTCTATGGATGTTTTCCCTCAAATTGTGAGATGGCCCTCTATTATGCACTTAACTTCGACTGTGGAGAAGTTGGCGACACCAAGATCAATCATTAAACCTTCTTTGAATATGAAGAAAACATTAATGATCATCTTATTGCAATAGCATAGACACTAAAAAATAATACACAGATGGAGTTGCCAAGACATACATCCATTCGTACAGTTACGTATCTGCGACCCGGGTCATACATCGATGGAATTAAATAAGTGAAACAATCATACTCCTGATGAAGCACTGATGGAAGAACATAAGAGAAATGATCATGCCACGTAATAATAATTACGAGGGCCTTTTTGTCTTGAGGAATAGCAAACACCATCATACTTTTTATGCTGTTGAATAGCTCCTAACACCATAATGCCTTCTTGGTAGTTACCAAAATAATTACAATAACTTTCCCTCAAAGGTCTTTCCTAGATGGAGCTGATAAAGAGGAATGCCAGATTCACAATGACAGAGAAGACTTTATGTTGGGAAGATCGAGCTAAACCTTGTGAACAAACTATTGCGATGTTTCCATTCAAGAATGTAGAGTTGATTTGTAAGAAAATAATAAGGAAGCCCACGATTTGCAAAGAGATTAAAGCCCCAATAATAAATCAAACAAGAATCATTCAAGGACGATAATGAGACACTCAAGAGCCATCATCTAGTACCCATTGTTGATCACCAACACAGTACAAAGGTTGCCGCTCATGAAAAATTAGCCTTTATAAAGCCCTAGTTGTCTCTTCTCAGCATTAATGATGAATGACATCCAATGCCATAGAAAGTTTTTCAGATTTACAAGATTTGAGTTTCCACACAAAATTGTGATCTTGATGGCAGAGTAAATATGAAAGAAGCCTTGTCAACAAATGCGAAAACAAACACTCGATCAGCTTCAATAAAATTTGTGCCAAGAAAACTAACTTGACTGTAACAACCAGTTTTCCAAGGTCTTAATTATCAACTAACATACTCAAAGAAATACAATTATTACTTCATTTTCATAGGGAGATAGTTAAATCAGTTTCATTCATATGAAAAAGATTGACGTTTAAAATCAGTTAAACAAAATTTCTTAACTAAGAACTCAAAACACCATCAATGAATTTATTATAGAAATTAAAATTTACATACCATGGAATTTGAACCAAGAAATCATTGTAGGGATGCTTCTACAACCACCCAAGTTAGTCCACAAGTACCACTATAACAATATCGAATAACAACTACCATCCAATACCACTATATTATAATTAAATGACAATTACCATTAAACACCACTATGTCAGTTAGGGCATCACATACCACTGTATCAATTAGGGCATCGATTACCACTGGATCATTTAGGGCATCAGGTACCACTGTATCAATTAGGGCTTTATATACCACTGAATCAATTAGGGCTTCAGATACCTCTGTATCAATTAGGACTTCAGATACCACGATATCATTTAGGGCTCCAAATACCACTAAATAAATTAGGGCTTCAGATACCACTGTATCATTTAGGGCTCCAAATGCCACTGAATCAATTAGGGCTTTAGATACCACTGTATCATTCCTTTCCTTTCGATTTCTTAACTGTGACAATAGCTTAAGATTAGAAGATATGCTCATATTCAATATTCATATAAATGAAAGACTGAAATAACAATCCATAAAATAAATCTATCTCTCGTAACTAAGTGTAAATTAGCCGCAATGATGATATAACTCAATTAATCTTACCTTCTTCTTGCATATACTTCATAAAAGTAAAAATACTTGTTTTTGACAAACAATTGAATGCATAGCTTATCTTTTTCTGACGCACGTCTGACATCTTGTGGAGAGGGGAAACATTGTCAGAGGCTTAACCACCCAACCTCGGACCAAACTTATCCTCACACAAGCTCTAATGAGAAAGGCCCTCCATACCTGGAATAGATATGGAACACCTTGTCATCTACTGAGCATCTTGGTATCTAAACACACCATTCGACTTGACAGAAGGAGGATACTATAAACAGGATCATGCATGAGCTATTAAATGTTTCCTTTTAAAAATGATAAGCATTGTTATGTCATAACTGATACTATTTCATGTTATTGTAGATTCCTTTCTCTCACCTCTTCACCTTTTTTCTTGGCTAGACAGCCGGGTGAGTCCAGGTGTTTGGAATTCTCAGAACAATTGGTTTTTTTTGTTGATTCTCAACTGTTTCATAATTAACTTATATTCCAACTTATCACAATCTGTGATTTGAGAGATTATATTCTTTAAAAGTCGCGAAACTGATTGTTTAATTCTAATATCTATTGGCATAATGATTTATGGATTCATACTATGGTTACTTGGCTATCACTTGCCACGAACAAGGTTAAATTTAAAGAAGTTCAATCTGTAAATTCAAACAAGATATCATCATGATAAATGCTAAGAATTGCTGCTATGAAATTCAATGTTATTGTACCTTTTATTTCAGGTTTTATTGCATTTGGAAAACTCTCCCATAAGAGATACTATTTGACTCTTTCATGATGAATTAGGAAACTATGAAGTAAGAAGAAAATTCATTATTCATTCAACAAGTTACAATAACATGATCATAGATATAAAGAAAAAGGTTCCTGTGCCTAGCCGACTGCCATAGAAATTTAACATATTGGAATGGTAACTCATGACCTGATAAGAATTCGGTTTTGTTGGTAGAACTTGCAAATAGGATCAGTTTCCTCCAGTTGCTCGAGACGTCTCTTTCAATGCATAAATCTCTGCTTCTTGGGTAGTACTTGCACGACAAGGAAATAGAATCTTAGATAAGCTTATAAATCGACTGCAAGGGTAATTCCATAGAAGCAAACAATGGTAAAATGTGATGGTCGGGTGTTATGGAGTCAACGGAAATTCCGGAAAACAAACGGCAGAAGGGAATCGAGAACACCGTAGAGGTCATTCTTGAATGTTCATATTGCAGCAAGGCAGTCAGGTTAATATAAAGGACATCCGACTTCCAAACTCGGCTTCAGTTTAAATGAAAGAGCCATGCCTTCTTGGCTTCCGGCGATTTAAAGATTATAAGACATTTTGAATTGCCAAATATTAAATTGATTTTAAAAGAAAAGGGAAAAGTAAAAGGTTGGAAGGAAGAGTTGGGAAGATTTATAATTTCAACTATTATTATAATATATACTTACATACGTTCATGTAAGTATATCAATGGGGTGACATCATTATATTAAGTTATTATAATATAATGGTGCCATTTCATTTTTATATTTATATGCACGTATATAAATATTTATTATAATAATATGATGAAAGATCAATTAAAATCCCTTGAGGTATGTTTTTATGTTTTAACTCAATTATTTTATGTTTCTCAAATTATTTATTTAAATAGCTCATGTGGGTCCCGTAGATGTATCCTATTTTCAAGTCGCTAGGTCCTCAATCCATTTTCCCAGTGATGGTGATGCTCCTGCCTAATTCTTTTCTGACAATGCTTCCACCCCTTTGACGTGCTTCCTATAAGGAAATTCTCTGCAGTTAAATCATATTACCATAGCAAGTTATTTAATCATAAATAATCATAATGGCTAACCGCCTATTCAATTCCATGAATTTGTGATAAATAATTATAACGACTAACTATCTTACCATTTTGTAGGATTATAACAAATTTAACTGTCAATTGACTTCATCTGTACCTCAACAGTTATATTTTAAATAAGGTCAAAAATTGGGATGTAACATTGACCAATGACTCTCTCGACCAAGAAAATGTGAGGGATCTACCACAATTTTATTCCCCACACGATCTTCTCACAATTATTTTACAACAAAAAACTATTCAAGTCTGCTGATAATGATCTGAGAAGGAATACTTTTGCACACAATATGCCCTATTTCTACACTAAAAAAATTGAGTGGTGGGTTGGCAAAGTAGATACAATCCAAAAAACACGATTCATAGAAATTTACATCACAAAATATATTGATCATACCTCCTTTTAATTGTCTAATCGCAATTCATCATGATCACCATACATCCTCTTTCACATGATTTGACGCTTTCTCATTTCACTACAATATCCAAAGCAATGATAATGATCTGAGAAGGAATACTTTTGCACACAATATGCCCTATTTCTACACTAAAAAAATTGAGTGGTGGGTTGGCAAAGTAGATACAATCCAAAAAACACGATTCATAGAAATTTACATCACAAAATATATTGATCATACCTCCTTTTAATTGTCTAATCGCAATTCATCATGATCACCATACATCCTCTTTCACATGATTTGACGCTTTCTCATTTCGCTACAATATCCAAAGCAATGATAAGGACAAAGAATCATTGATGATGCACCCATGACCAATATTGCCAAAGGAGGAGGCACAAAACTAGGCTTTGGTGCCATGCTAAAATTGGAGCCTAGAAATCAATGATGATAAACAGCAATAAGAAAGGTCCAAAACTGAAACAATAAACACCAGAAATATCCTGGGAAAATTCTTCTAGAATGAAGGGAAAAAACCTGACACACAACAAAAATATCATTTTATGATAATATGAATTCAAGTGTACAATCCTTTCGCTTGAAGTGAAATATATAACCAATAAAGAGACCTTTCACATAACAATTGAAAGTCCCTTCGGTTTCCCATATCTCCCATAATTAATTACAACTCTTTGAATATTCATGCTTCAACGCATGTGAATGACACATGTGAATGACACATGTCATTTACAATTCATATTACAATAAATGCCATTTTCAGCTGAAGATGTCCATAACAATAATTGCCTCTAGATTTTGAGATATTAAGATCTCTATTGCAGCTATAATCTTTAACACCTTTGATATCAGTTAATGCTTGTAGCTGCTAGTTACATTAGGGTTGTGTTGGACCATGTGAGCCATTGATCTTGAAACAATTTTAACCACTCATGGTACTTAGACCTTCTGTATAAGGGTTACTCAAATCATTTGTAAAGGGGAGATTTGAAGAAATTGTTGCCAAAATAGTGCCAAATTTATGCCTAATTCATTGTTGTTTTCGTGGTGAATGCTTGTAAAGTTGAGTGTTGTATGTTTTCCACATTTGTTGTATGTTAAGCGCGCTCAGGCTGGAGTAGTACTGGGATGGGGTGACCTCCCGAGAAGTCCTAGTGCTTCACCCGTGTGAGCATCACCTAGATCCAATGAGTGCTATGTTCCATATATTCTCATGAGAGATGGATTCCTAAGTTGTTGGATTCGGACCCTAGAGCTCGGGTTCGGCTCCGGATTCGAGCTTGGGTCCGCGACGGGTCCGGGTAGGGTTTGCGTTTTGGCCTGCGGCAAGCACGGACTTGGGCGGACCCGCAGGCCAAAACGTGGACCCTGCCTGGACCCGTCGTGGACTTGGGTGAATCCAGACGGACCCGCGGCAGGTGGGGCCAAAAAGTGGCCCAAAAAAGCATTAAAAATATGTTTTTTAAATTTATTTTTTGCCAAACCCTAAAGTAAGGCCTATTAGATGCATTTCATTTATCTGATCTCTCATTTGCTTTGTCATTTTGCTCTCTCATTTTGGTGTGGCCATTTTGCAAGTTTGAAGAGAAGGTTGTAGAGATTGTTTGTGGAGTCTCAAATCCTTCAAATAATCAGCGCTGAGTGTTCCAGGTATGCATTTGATCCTTCCTTTTGCTTCTTTCATAGTTTGTTTTTAGTTTTTTTTATATTTATTGTTCTAAATTTTTATCAAGTTTTGTATAAGTTTTGAAATATTTTTTTAAATTTGTTTTTATAGATTGCAAGAATCCAAGAATGAGTAGTTAGGGTTCAGTGGGTGGGGTGGGATCCCAAAGATTTAAAATTGATAAAGGCTCTCCTTTGTGGAAGTATACAACAAGAATTGAGCAATGTGCTAGTGCGGGAGGGTATATATGGAAATGCAATTTTTGCCAAAACCAATATAGAAGCTCCTATTACCGGGTTAAACATCATTTGATAGGTCCACCAGGTCAAGGGATTTCCATGTGTGAGGGGCCCCTAGAGGGAGGTAAAAAAAGGTTGCCGGCTCCTCAAATAGCAGGAAAGTTAAAAGAACAAGAAGAGGCTGATAGGTTAGTGTCAAAGGCAAAAAAAGATAAGTCAAAGCAAAAACCACCAACACCACCCTCTCAAACAATCAGTAAACCACATCCCTTCCTACCTACCCCATCTATGGATGAAGATGAAATAGAAACACCCTCATCCCGCAAGAGAGGCCCATTAGATACGGCATTTGAAAATGACAAGAGAGAAATTGCTGACATAAAGATTGGGCGTTGCCTCATTACAAATTGTGTTTCATTCAATCTAGCAAGATCCCCTTATTGGAGAGAGATGGTGAAAGCAATAAATGATGCACCTCATGGTTACCAATCCCTTGGATATAAAAAGTTGAGAACCACCATATTGCATAAGGAGAGAAAGAATGTAGAAAACCTCCTCAAAACAATAATAGATTCTTGGATCCAAACGGGGGTGAGCATTGTCTTTGATGGATGGAAAGATTGCAAAAACCGTCCATTAATAAATGTGATTTCTGTTTGCCCCAAGGGGGCAATGTTTTTGAAGGCGGTTGATTGTGAAGGGCAAGTAAAGGATGCAAATTTTATTGCCCAACTTCTTATTGAATTCATAGAGTTCATGGGAGCTAACAATGTTGTCCAAGTTAATAACGGACAATGCTAAAGTTTGTAAGGCTGCAGGTGCTTTGGTAGAAGCACGATATGAGCATATCTTTTGGACACCATGCACTGTCCACACCTTGAACTTGGTGATGAAAATAATGGGCAGCCAAATTGAATGGATGAAAAATGTGTATGAGGAGGGTGAGCAGATCCAAATGTTTGTGACAAACCACCATATGTCACAAGCAATTTTCAGAACTTTCTCCCCCTTGGAATTATTGAAGGTAAATTTTAAACTTTATTTAGCTTTATTTATCATTTTAATTTTTGTGTCATACTTTACAAAATTTAATACATATTCTTAAATTTTTGTGTTATCAACTTATCATATTAACTTAGAATTTGAATTAACATGGTAATAGGTTGCTAAAACAAGGTTTGCTTCACACACAATCGTCCTTAGACGACTTGTGAGGGTGAAAGAGGCATTGGGTCAAATGGTTATTAGCAACAAATGGGGTGGATGGGAGCAAGCTGATATAGAAAAGGCCAAAACTGTAAAGGATTTGATCTTGAGTGATGATTTTTGGAATAGGGTGGAATATGCATTAGAACTCACCGAGCCCATCATTTTTATGCTTCGGTATGTTGACACGGATGAGCCTTGTTTGGGGAACATATATGATGCCATGGACTCCATGCTAGAAAGAATGAAATCAGTAAGTTTAAATTTTTATACAATACTTTATCCTTGTTTATTGAGAGATTTTGATTTTTGATTTTAATTAAGTTATTAACACTACATCAAGATAACTTACATGTACATCATTTGACATCCCAGGTCATTCAGAGGAGAGAGCAGGATCCTGATACCTTGTACACTAAGGTGGAGAAAATTGTTCTACATCGTTGGAACAAGATGACTACACCTTTACACCTCTTGGCATATGCACTTTCTCCTAGATATTATAGCAGTGAGATGCTTGCTATTCTTGGTAGAGTGGCACCATATAGAGATCTTGAAGTTGTTGCTGGGTATAAGAGGCACTTAACAGGCTCTTTAGTGATCCTGATGTGGCATCAAATGTTAGGAGAGAGTTTATTGATTTTGTCTCATGCAAAAATGCAGAACTTGATGCAAATCAATGACCAAAGTAGATTGGATGCCATTGGATGGTGGTACTTACATGGGGAAAGTTACATGTACCTCCAACCTCTTGCCATTAAAATCTTGTCACAAGTACGTATTTAAGTTTTTTTCCTTTTCTTATGGCCACTTAGCTTGTCGAATTAGCACTCTTAAATTCCTATTGTATTGTAAAATTACTTAGCTAATTTTTTAAAATTTGTTGGTTGTCTCTCTAGGTTGCGAGCTCTTCTGCTGCTGAGTGGAATTGGAGTACATACTCCTTTATCCACTCAGTGAAGTGTAACCGGTTGGGTTTGAAGAAAGCAGAGGACTTGGTATTTATTCACAACAATTGGCGCCTCCTATCACGCAAGGATCTAGGATATAAGAAGGGACTAGAGAAGTTGTGGGATGTACTACCTGAGACTTCTGACTTGGATATGACTATCCAAGATATATCTAGAATTGCCTTGCTAGATGTTGAGGAGGACGAGGAGGAGGATGTGGCTGCATTTGGGGCTAGTGGAACCGGTTTGGATTCCAATGATGAGGAAAATGTCAATGATATAGATGAGGATGAAGCCATTGATCCCTCATATTTTGATGACCCATTTGACCCTTGAAGGGCATTTGCATCTTTGATAAAACTATGTTTAAACATTTCTCATTGACTCATTGAGTCATTTATGATTTATCACCATGTTTCACAGTTTCAAACTTTATTAAGTCATAATTTATTATCTATCAATCTGATGAAGTAGTCTATGTTTTGAAATTCCATTTTGCATTTTAGTAATTCAATGTATGATTTTATTTACAACATTAGCATAGATTAATGAGTGAGTATTTAATGTTTATCTTTGACATTTGGCATTGATCAATAATCAAGTAACATTGATATATTCATACTATGGAATGACTTAGTTTTACTTTTACAACTATGTGAGTTTTTTTTTTTTTTTTTTTTTTTGCATATATATATATATATATATATACTCATGAACCCACCCACAAACCCAAATGGGGAAAAAAAAATTTGCCTGAACCCACGAACCCGAACCTCGAACCCGAATCCGTCCTTGAACTTGAATCGGCAACTTAGGATTCATGTTGAATCACTACTCATGAAATATGGGTCAATGAGTTTGATTCAAAATTACACATTTAAATCCTGATAGCAATATCACAATTTGACTTGCTGTGGAAATTATCTCCTACTTATCAATTGATGAGCTTAAGGGGCTTTCTAATGAATGGTTCATAAGGCACAACACTTGGTGAAGGTTTTGCAAATGGGGTTGCAAGCTTTGGGTTTAACCATGGAGGAAACTCCATAGTTAAGTGCGCTCAGGCTGGAGTAGTACTGAGATGGGTGACCTCCCGGGAAGTCCTGATGCTTCACCCCTATGAGCATCACCTAGATCCAATGAGTGCTAAGTGTTCCATTTATTCTCATGAGAGATGGATTCATGTTGAATCACTACTCATGAAATATGGGTCAATGAGTTTGACACAAAATTACACACAGTTAAATCCTGATAGCAATATTACAATTTGACTTGCTGTGGAATTTATGTCCGACTTATCAATTGATGAGCTTAAGGGGCTTTCTAATGAATGTTTCATAAGGCACAACACTTGGTGAAGGTTTTGCAAATGGGTTTGCAAGCTTTGGGTTTAACCATAGAGGAAACTTCGTAGTTAAGCGCGCTCAAGCTGGAGTAGTACTGGGATGGGTGACCTTCCGGGAAGTCCAAGTGCTTTACCCCTGTGAGCATCACCTAGATCCAATGAGTGCTAAGTGTTACATTTATTCTCATGAGAGATGGATTTATGTTGAATCACTACTCATGAAATATGGGTCAATGAGTTTGACTCAAAATTACACACAGTTAAATCCTGATAGCAATATCACAATTTGACTTGCTGTGGAAATTATCTCCTACTTATCAATTGATGAGCTTAAGGGGCTTTCTAATGAATGGTTCATAAGTCGCAACACTTGATGAAGGTTTTGCAAATGGGGTTTCAAGCTTTGGGTTTAACCATGGAGGAATCTTTGTAGTTAAGCACGCTCAGGCTGGAGTAGCACTAGGATGGGTGACCTCCTGGGAAGTCCCGGTGCTTAACCCCTGTGAGCATCACCTAGATCCAATGAGTGCTAAGTGTTCCATTTATTCTCATGAGAGATGGATTCATGTTGAATCACTACTCATGAAATATGGGTCAATGAGTTTGACTCAAAATTACACAGTTAAATCCTGATAGCAATATCACAATCAAACCATAGAGTTAATATAGTCACTTTGGTGAAAAATTAAAAAGCAACTCAACTTAAAAATATAACATAAAGTGGTCTATAGTTACTTTAAGTGAGAATTTAAAATGATAAAGTAACTTAAAAACATAACATAAAGTGAATTTATGTTATTTTAGTTCGTGCAGTTGCACCTAGAAAGTCCACTTTTTGGGTACTCAAATGATTATATCTTCTAGCCAACTCCGATTAAGCCCTAAGATAAATTGAATCGAAGGGAAAACCGAAAGCAATAACTTGAGTAAAACCAAAAGACCAAAAACCAACCCACACTCAAAAATGAAAAAAAAACATTGAAGGCTTCGGAAATCAAGCATAGGCTTGACAAATAGAAAAACTTAAAAAGACTTGATGAAAGCTTTCAGTAAAAGAATTCATTGCATCAATTAGAAATGATTGGTTGATCAAGATTAACCAATTAAATAATGAATTAGACTTAGAGAAATGCAAAACTAAGTTGAAAATTCGTATTATTACCTACATTTTGTGGTGACAAAATGCAGGACAACAGATCTGATTGCCAAGTGTAAGAAGAATCTTACTTAAGAATTTAAAGTGAAAGATTTTGATCTCATGCATTACTTTCTTGGTCTTGAGGTATGGCAATCCTCTAATGGTATTCTTCAAAGTCAAGGTAAATATGCCATAGATATACTGAAAAGGTTTGGTGTGCTAGATTGTAAATCAATTCACACAAATGGAGGCAAATCTGAAGAAACTTTACGAGGAGGCTTCTAGTTCAGATTTGGTTAATCCTACCATGTATAGACAACTCATTGGTTCACTTATGTATCTAGTTAACACAAGGCCTGATATTTGTTATGCTGTTTATACCTTGAGTCAGTTTATGTATGAATCAAAGCATATACATTTAGTTGCAGCCAAGCATATTTTGAGATATTTTCGTGGCACCCTAGATATGGTTTTTTTTTTTGCGTAAAAAGATGAACTAACATTAATAGGTTACTCTGATTTAGATTGGCATAGTGTGCAACTGACAGAAAGAGTAACTCAAGTTATTGTTTCAGCATGGGTTCAACCATGATTTCTTGGTGCAATAGGAAGAAAAACTGTATGGCTCAAAGCACCGCTGAAGTAGAGTATGTTGCAGCATGTCTAGCTGCAAAAGAAGCTGTGTGGCTTAGCAAATTAGTTGCTGATCTTTTTGGTCAAATGCTTGAACCTACTATGATTGTGTGATAATCAAAGTTGTGTAGAGCTTTTTGTTAATCTTGTTTTTCATGACGTGTCCAAACATGTGAAAGTTAAATATCATTATCTCAGAGATATGGTTCAAAGGAAAGCTATTGAACTCAAGTATGTTCCTACTGAAGAATAGGTTGTAGATATTCTCACCAAGCCTCTTCTTAGGATGAAGTTTAACTACTTTCGTAAGAAGCTTGGCATAGTGGAGAATGATATGTTTGCTGAGAAAGAGTCTCAACTTCAGTAACTATTTTATGGTGAGTACTTCTCTGTGAGGGAAGTTCAAAATGAGATTCCTTGTTTCATCCTCAGTAAGTAGGCATGATGAAGGCATTCCACCCACTGCAAGTAGGCCTGGTGAATCCACCCTTTGTGAGTAGGCATGGTGGTAACACAGTCTTATCTGGGAGAAGATTGAGGTGAAAGTCCTCACTTTTCACCCTCTGCGAGTAGGCATGATGGAATTATGGTGCATTTGTATTATTTGTTTGCACCCTCTAGGAGTAGCAATGGTGAAATATGTTTTGATATTGTTATGTTGAGATAACAATTGCTTTTTGTTATAGTGTGATAGCAATAGTGTTAATCCTATGATAAATATTCTATTAACACTTTCACTGATTGCAGCTTCATGTTCTTGTCATGTGAAGATACTCTGAAGATCTCTCTCTTGCTAAGAGGGAGTGTTGAAGATTATGTAGCTTTGAGAAAGATCTTTTGCGCAATCCCTTATGCTCTTGGCTTCAGTTCTACATCATATCAGTTTCCTTATGTTTGCTGAAAGTTCTGAATTTTTCTTCAAACTTCCTTGGTTGCTATGTTTGATGTTTACATTTCTGTCTTCATATGTTTTACAAATCTTGTGAGTATTATTATTGAAGTCATCATATTTTATGCTCCATGTCAATATTTATCTCCAGCATATGCATATTATATGGTTGGCATTATTTCTCCAGCATGTGCGTATTATTTTGATGCCATTCTTTTTCCCTCGTGTTATTTCTTTATTGGACATTAGTTTATTTCTCATGTGTTTGTCGATTGTTATTGGACTCATCTTGCCAGGTAACGACATCAACTATTGGTCTTTTCCTTCCTTCAGTCTTCTTTCAAGAGTTGCTTACGGCAAAGCTAGATATTCTCCCAGTGCAAGGATTGCTTCTCATTTTTTGGTTTATGCATATTCATCAGCATGTGCATAGGATTTGATCATTCATTGAGTTCTCTGGAGTTAAGACTGCCCTGATCATATTTTTACTCTTCTTAGACTGCCCTGCTTGTATTTTTACTCTTCTTCAAGTGTTGATTCAAGATTTACTATTTCCTCCAGTTACATTCTGAACATATTTCTGTAGTGTTTATTATCAGTATCGCTGGAGCTATTGAATTTGCATCAGAGCTGAGACAGTTTTAAGGTTCTATGATATTACAATAGTATTAAGAGTTATATCTCTTTTTTTGCATGTTTAAACAGTGATGGTTGTGAAGTCTCTTTCCAGCTTTATTAAAAGTCTTTGACTTTTGGACTGACTGTGTAAAAGGGTTTTTCATATTCAGAATCATTGTACTGATCTTATTTAAATAAACAAAGAGAGCTAATTTTTGGGGGCTTGGTTGTTTCCCTTGGATAAATATTCTTTGTGATTTAGTGTTAATTTTTGTTTATTTTGCTAGTTCAAAACTTAACATTGCCAACCTTATTTGCTGATTCCAAACATATGAAATTCAGATTTCGAAGATATAATGATTCAGACCTCTGGATATTCCTATTGGGCTATTCTGCATAAATGCAAGTTTTATGAACTGCCTATGCCACTCTTTGATCCGAATCAGACTACATAGTTTCTCACAAATAATGTCTTCACGCCTTCATCTTCAATAGAGACTTCTCCCACGAAGAATAGTTCAATAATAAGACACCTAACACTGTGCTTCTAAAGATAATATAATTGCCATTATTATTAAGTTGACCCCTTGAAAGATAGTAGATCTGCAATTTCTTTCTGTGCATTGATGTTTGGAAGCATGCTATGATTCCAAAAGATTTAATTGCCAACCTGAATCGACTCGCTATACATATCGGCTGCTGTAGCATTTCTCTTTATTGTCCAGTATAAAGAGCAAGACATCTTAATCACACAATATCCAAATATTCCCAAGCCTTTGGTCAGATGTGAAGCCCATGAAATATTTCCTCACTAATATTTTATATTCTCTACCTAGGGATAAGTGTTGCAGTCAATAAATACAATAAATTTCAGCTTTAATCATGTTAAGGCTGCAGCTTCAGTCGGACTGATTTTATCATGAGATACCTTGTTGATGGTAAATCATCTTTAAGATAAATATCTTATATATGTAATATAATTTATATATTATTACATAATAATATAATAATATATTATATATTATTATATAATAATATAATAACATATTACATACATGCTTAATGATGAGCTATACATATGGTTATTTATATTATTAATATATTAACTAATGATGATTAACTATAGAGACATGTCCATGAGACATGTCTCCTCTCATATTTATATGAGATCCAAATTTGCAGTTGGAAATCATCAATTACAATGGCAATGTTAGTACATTTGCAGAAAACGATCCATGTTATTCAACATGGTATTAGAGTCAGATTATTTGTTTGCATTTGTAATGGCCAATGATAAAGGATATAAGCAAGGAAAATGTAAGCATTTAAAATCCCCTCATGTGCTCTCCACTTTGCATGATATTAACCATGTGAATCAACTGAAAGCTTTGATGTGAGGGAAAGGGCAAAATTTTTTTTTATAAGCTTTAGAAAACTGATATATATATACACACACACAAGATGTCTGTATTCAAAGATGGTACACAAAACTTGACCCGTGCCCCTCTAGCTAGAGCAGTAGTCTAGAAAATCAGATGGAGAGTTTTATGAGAGCCCATAAAATTGCTTATAATAAGTGAATATTCCTATTTTCTCTATGGAGAGGAAGCATGGGGAAGCTCCCATTTGGAAGAGAAATGACACTTTTGTTAAAGGCTCAATGGAATGGAAGCCTCTATTAAAACATTGAAAACAAGAATCGAAACCCAACTGAGTGGTGTCGTTGCTTCTCTGACCTACTGAAAAACAATATCTTACAACCTTAATAATGGTTGTTCCAAACAAGACTACGAAAGGAGACGAAGAATAGAGGTTGTAGGGAACATGTCACAATCAGAGAATGGAATACAAAGATCCATTTAATCAAACTGCCAATTCATAAATCAACATTCACATAGCATTTATTAAAAAAACTATACATGTAGATGACCACTCAGAAATTATTACTCACGATTAGTATTGAATGAATAAAGAAGGTGATCTAAACATATTATGAAGAATACTATAATATCAATTCATACACTCGATATCCTGCACATAGAGAAATTTTATTATTCCAGTCATGTGCCACGCATGCAGGATGTGTTTCATTTTGGACAAAAATAAAAATAAAACACACAACTTTAATGAAGAAGGGGAATAGAACACAAACCGAAATAAATACAAGGACCCAACACATGGAACATGGTCTATTGTTTTTTAAAACAAACATTTGATAATAACACGTTAGGACACAAGGCTGTGCACATCTCCACCAATCAGGTTTCAAGCACTGACATCAATAGTACCGCATGGTACTGTTATATATCCTTGCATATAACTTGATGACTGCACAACATAAAATTTGATAGCCAGATACATCAACTAGTTTCAAAAAATAAAAAAACAAAAAGCCTTTGCATGAACAAAGGAAATTTGAGTTGTTGTGTGACGTTAATGAAGTTTTTAAGAATTCATTTGAACCATCTACGAGTCTTTCTTTGATGAATGAAACTCGACATATGACTTGTAGCTTCATACATGTGGCACAATCATACTATATCAAGATATTGGCATATTGTGAATGAGTTTGAGAAAATGGAAGGACATATTCGCTTCTACTGTTAAGCTAAATGAATGTTTGGATCTTCAATGGACAAAAAGAGCAAGTTAGAACTTAGAAAGAAGTTGTCATAATTGATACAAAATTGTTCAACAATATAAGAATGAGTGGAAATATTACATTGTGGGGGGAATAATAGTCAATGTTCCGTTCCCACTTGAACCTTATTTTTAGTGGAGATGTTCCATTCTCAATTAATCTAAGAAAACAATTTCTGAATCTTCATGTGCAAATAAGTGTTCTTCTCTTTTACAATTACCTACTCTTTGTAGCCTCTCTCTTATTTGTAATTCTATAAATACTATAAGTGTTATTTTCTTTGATTTTTTCTTTTATGGTTGAGGATGTTCTTACAGGAAAAGAAGGTTGGTACTTTACATAATGCTACCTAATATTGTGCAGACTCAATCTAATGATAGTAGCTTAGAGATCCTGATGATCAAGATGGATAAAATGAGGCTCTTGAAGCAAACATCTTTTATGATCGAGATTATGAGATTCTTCTACATTAAGAGGGAGTATGACACTTCTTCTAAAGCAATGAAGGAGCTTAGAAGATTGATACTCAAAGGGAGTCTAGAAATACATGTGTGACTGCATGATTTTGATGGGTCCACTCTCGAGTGCATCATGAGGAAGTATTGACTTATCACTAGAAAATCAAAAGATCGATATAAGATTCAAAGTGAGTTCAATAGGAATCTTTGGGTGAAGAGAGTTCCTCACGAAGTAACTACAAGACCTGACTTCCCAGGATCATTGTTCAAAAAGAGAAATTTCCTTGAAGCTGTTTGGGCAATGGGTCGAGCTGTTTTCCACAGCTCCTAATAGGGTTGAAATCTCCTAACAGGGATTCAGAGTCTCCTAACAGGGACTAATATGTACTGAATGTTGTTATAGACTCCTAATAGGGTCCATCCTCTAATAAGGAATATTTATATTAGTACATCATCTTGTGGGTACCATCTCCACCGGGGTTTTCCCTTTGATCAAGGATTTCCCTAGTTAACATATCCAGTGTTAATTGTGTATGAGTATCTTGTTGTGGTTGCTGATTATTTTGCTCATATGGTTAAAGTTTAATAAGGTTGATAAGTTGGATAATTGATTCACACTCCTCCCCCCCCCCCCCCCTCTCAGTTATATTGCTGGACTGTATATTCTAACAATCCATACCTTTCAATAGGCTTAAATTGTCTAGTGGATAAGTTTGTTGTCTTTTTCTATATCTAAAGAATTTAAGACTCTTAGTTTGGCTCTCTAGTTCTAAATCATAATATATATGCAATGGGGAACCAGAAAAGACAATAGAAGGATTGAGAAAGCTAGAGGTAGCCAGAGCATAGAAAAAGAGATAGCTTGGAATGATGGTTCACGGGCAAACTTGAAATGGATCTGTAAGAACTATAGTTAAGCTCTGGAACCACACTTATAGGAGCGCTAGTACTTGTTGTCCTTAGACACCCTTAATAGAAATAATCCAATAAATGCAAATGAATTGTGTGACAAACTGTTTTATCTAATTCAGTTGTCTTCATCTGACACACTATTTGGTTTCTTTTCTTTATTGACAAATAACAACAATCAATTAATCTATTTCTGTTAAGTGATCCTCAATCTTTAAATTCCAAAGCTTATGCCTTGTACAACTGAACTTTTCAGTGTCCAACGGAGATGAGCTAGCCATGATATCTTATCAGACTCAATCTGAAACTACAAGGAAACACAATAAATTCCAACCATAGCAAAAAACCTTATCAAACACTCCAAGAAATATACTTCTTTCTTTAATCAATCCTACTTGGCTTTGATATCAAATATTGAAGAGCAGAACAAAACTTCACAATGAAAATTTGTAGATACTTATATGTATACAGATAAAAAGAAAGCAATTATAGATGGAAATAGATTGTAATGTAAATGCGAACCATAACTCAAGCATTACATGGAGGAAAACTTGTAGGGGAAAACTCCACAGCCAAAGAATCCAAGACTTGGATGAATCCTTAAAATGAATTTCATGAAACACAACTTCTCTCTTTGAATCACTGCAACACTTCATTGCTTCAACATGTTGTAAATTCACATGTTTTCCCTTCAACTGAAGCACTCAATATATAAGCATGAGAGAACCACAAATCACGAATGGTTTTTAATACCATTCAGGCATAAATCACAAAACTAAAACTTCCTCTTCCAACTTCGATTTATCCACTTTTCAGAAATGTGCTAAGGCAATTAAAGATCTCCTTGTTATCTTCTCCACACTTGCACCTGACTTCCCTTTTTTCACGCCCTTTCTAATTTGACAATAATAAAACACCTTGCAAATTGCCATAGTTGTATTTGGCAACTTCCATTACAACTAAAAGATTATTACAAATTGTCAACTATTAATTAATAATAGATAAAATACAGTCAAAAGAAAAGTTCAAACATTTTCTCAACGGTTCCTCAGCCATGTGTAACTGACGTGATGCCTTTATGAACTTTTAACTCTCCACTGTCAGGGATTTTCCATCCACATTCCTTGTGTTGCATTCCAGTTTAGCAATAATTGGCATTTTATTAGGATGCTAGGCAGCAAATAAGCTTTTTCAGGCATCTACATACCTAACAATCATAAAACATCCTTCAGAAAACCTGTGGTAAGCTTTTGATAAGATGTTTCGAAATAACACCAAATAATCAATACTTTGCTTGCATGAAATCCTTTAAAGTCTGAAGTAATTGTCCAGTTCTGTAAGTTAGATCAATTGCATATAGGTGCTTAGTTATTATTTCAAAGAGTGTGCATGCTAAATTTTATTGAAACAAATGGATGTATATTTTATTCTGAAATGGATATTTATTATTTAATAATCTACAAGGTCAATGCAGCATTTGAGGTTCATATTTTTTTTCCGGGTACCTTTTGGCATGGAAATAACTTTATGTTTATTTTGTAAAAAAATATGCAAGGCAAAGCAATAATGCAGCATTACACATCTTCCTTTTCCATGTTTTTGTCTTTATTAGTGCTCAAAACGAAAAGCAATGACTTGATTGTTTTCTGAATATCTCACTTAAGAATACCTTAATCCTGTTTGCAGGCTTTTATGGTTCTAAGTCTCTTGATTATGGCTCAGTTAATCACACTGTGATAGGATATTCACCTTCTATCTATTCATGGAAGTGGAAAGCTAAATTTGGTGGATTTGTGAGCTCTAAACAAGAAGTTTTTGCACGAGCAATATACAAGTAATGTCCTGTATCTCTAATCTTAAATATTTTTTCCATTTCGATCTCTCTATTCAGTCTACTAGATGCAAGAAATGAGCTGTATTTTACCAAGACGATGGCTGCATGTTACAAATCACAAATCCAAGATACATTATCCCCTCCTTCATGAAAGTATATTTCTTGATATTGATCAACAACTTCTTTTCCTTGAATCTCTGCAATACTTGTCTCAGATGCATCAAATGCCCCTCCTTAATCTTACTGAAAATCAGAATATCATCCAAATATACAATCACAAATTTACCTAAGAATTTTTTCAATACCTCATTCATTAGCCTCATAAAAGTAGTAGTGCATTAGTCAAACCAAAAGGCATAACCAACCACTCATACACACCCTTGGTCTTGAAAGTAGTCTTCCATTTATCTCTTGTGATTCTTCTCTGATGATAACCACTCTTCAAATCAATTTTGGTAAAAACCTTGCTCCACTCGAATAGTCCATTATGTCATCCATCCTAAGTAAAGGAAATATGTACTTTACTAGGAATTTGTTTATAGCTCTGGAATCAATATACATTGCTTATATCTATAAACCAAATACTCAAACTCTCTCTTATTAATCCTTTCCGCACCAATTCTTGCATTTGCCTATTCAGTTCTTCATTCTTTGCAATGCCTTATTTGGTAAACTTGTTCTTGGAATTAGATCCATACAATTACTGATACTCATATTCGGGGATAATCCATTGGGTACATTATCCGAAATGTTGTCTTCAAATTTTGTCACTAATTCGTTTTGTTGGTTGCTCATCCACTGTTCCCAAATTAGGTTTCCTAGGAATCAAAGCATAAAACATACTCTCCTTCAAGCCATCTAGGAATGTTCGTCCTTCAACTAAACAAACTCTTACCATGGTAGAATTTACACGCTTAGAATCTTCTATTAAAGGCAAGAATACTTACTTCATCCCATTAGCCACAATAAGATACCTATTCAGTCTACCATCATGCTTTGCTTGTTTATCATACTGCCATGCTCTACCCAACAAGATATAACAACAATCCATCAACACAATATCACAAAGGACTTCATCATAATATGACCCAATCTTCAATTTCACAAGACAGTGTCCACTTACCAAATTCTTGTGATCAGCTTTGATCTGTGCAATCTGATATGGCTCTGGGTGCTTTATTCTTGACAATTGCAACTTGGTAACTAATTTCTCTGATGCTAACTTTTCTGAATTTCCACCATCAATGATGAATTTGCAACATTTTTGCACAACTTTACATCTGGTTTTGAACAAACTCTTTATCAACACAGGTTCTTGATCAAGTTCCTCATTATTAAGGCTTCTCCATCTTCCAATTTATTCGTTGATTCAGGTGACTCCTCTTTGGCAAAGACATATTTGATACTGCTATGATCTTCTTGCTTGAATTTCCATGAGTGCATTCAAATGCTCTATGACTTTCTTCTCCACATTTGAAACAAGTTCCTTTAAACCAATTTATGTCCTCTCTTTTGTAACCATCGCCTATAAGGTATCCACTTCCTCTTCCTTGTGTGTACTCTCTTCCTTTCGTACTGATTTTCCTTTGTATTAGAGTAAGATTTACCTCCTAGAAATGATCTACCCCTACCGATTTGAAATTTGGTGCCTCTTCCTTTCTGTCTATGTTCATGCCTTCTGTTTAAATTTTCTTCCGCCTATAAGGAAAATTGTCATGCTTCCCCAATGTTATCCATCCTAACCAAACTATTTCAATCTTGAATAGATGTCCTCAAACCATTTAGGTATCTTGCAATTCTTTCAACCTCATCATCCATGAGTGCAAATCTCATATGTGTATTCCTTCCCAATAGACTCTTGGTATAAGTTCCGTATTTTCCTGAACAAGATTACATGGTAATTGCCAAGTAAGGATTTACCCTTCAATTTATTCACCATCTTATCCTAATATTTGATATTTTCCTTCCACTTGTCTTTCTGCAAATATTCCCACCATAAAGATGCATGTCCTTGCAACTTAGTGCTAGCAATTTTCACCTTGTTATTTGCATTTGTACTCCCATACTTGAAATACTTTTCCATCTCAATAATCCAATCAAGCATTTCATCCAAATCTATCTTACCATCATAATCCAGTGGCTTGAAATGTGGTTTTGCATTAACCCTAGTTAAGGCTCTTAAGAATATTTCATCTCCTTGTTCAAGTATAGGTTCTTCAATTCTTGCAACTGCTTCTTCAACTTTGTTATTGCTCACATCGTCAATCATTCTACCTCTTCCTTGGGTGATCGTCACAAATTCCAATCTATCTTCTATCTGTCGCAATATGTCCATAACACATGGATCTGCTTCTCTCCTTTCTTGAACCATTTTGTCAACCCTCTACAACTGTAGGCCAGATCTCAACTCTGCCACCTTGCAACCAAATTGACTTAGGGCTTCATGACAATAGGTTCAATAATCAACTCGACAAGGAACACAACCATGCTCTAATACCATTTGGTGTAGTCATAGATGGAGGGAGCTCAAAGAGATCAGTCCAAGCATGTATCAAGTGTAAACATAATGGAAATAACAAGGAATTGGATAGAACAATGCATGACCAACTTTCAATCAATAAGAAATCAATTTACAATCAGCTGGCGGCATGCCTTCCTACATGCCAGGCTACAAAAGGCCTCATGTTTGCTTAGGAAACTTTACGAGATCAAGATCTAAGTAATTTTTGATGACTAACTTATTGTTTAATTCACTACTAACTCCCTCTAGATATCAATTACATTGCTTATAAAGGCATGACGACACACAAGTCGATTGTGGAAGTGAGATCTTTCCCTAGAACAAGAAACATATTTTAACACATAGGTCCGGTCCTAAAACATAAGGAATAAGTTACATAAACCATTTGAGAACTTGTGGTCCAAGAATTAAGTCCACGCATGATCTAAGAACATAGAGATATGCGCCACCGATGATTGCTGATCGTAGATTTCCATTGCAAGATCAAATTCGACGAGTAGGTACAAGAACTGACAAGAACACACTACCTGAGAAAGAATCCAACATAACTCTCGAACCTTAGAACCATACTAGATGCGATTAGTGAGACATGATTACAATTATGTCCTAAGTATAATCCTCATCGCTAACTTGAATAGATGAATGATCGTGAATTGATCACATAGACTCTACATTGAAAACATAAATATTTTTGGTTGATGCAAGATTGCTCTGAACCGAAGATGCTCCTAATCAATAAGAGAATCATAGATTAACAATATTAATAAGATCTCCATATTTTTTGCAAGAAAAAACAAGGATATTTAACAAGGCACTGATTTGATTTAAGCTGCAAAGTTCTTATATGAATTTTGAAAATAAAGCATCATGAAATATAAATAAAGAAATTTGATGGGTTAAAGGTTGAAGTATAAATAAACTTGGAATGCATTTCTTGCATTCATTTGTCTAGAGCTATTATTCAGTCTTATACTATGTTTCTGAGTTCTCCTAAATTGGGTCCAAGTGTCATACCTAGCAAGGCTGTGCTTGGCAGCAACAACAAGAGTGGCTAGGGAATATCTCGTAAGTATACCCACTAAGAACCCGACGCAGTGAGGATGGTTCCCTAGCCACTCTGAGGCACTCCCAAATGTTCCTAGGTGTGCCATTGTAAAATCATGTACTAGAATCTCTAGTTTTTTGTGAATGTCATAAATTACATATTTGGCATACATTTGCAATATTTCTGATTTTTGGCTTGCAAACATCTTATCAATCACTTTGCATAAATTCAAACAAGAGATATTCTTGAACACAAACAAATTAAGCTGCTGCACCAAAAATTGTAAATCATGAATTCACTATAACTTTTATAAAATCACTATATTGTTTATAGATACCTCATGGACATTTTTTCAAATAGTTTGCATTTGAATGACCTGAGATAATTTTTAATTTGTATTTGTAGGGACATTATAAATAACCATCATAGCATTGAATTCCAATTTCTGACACAGATTCTTGCATGATATAGTCAATAGATAATTTTTATAACTTCATGTATTGATCAAGCAAATCCTTCCAAGAATGGAGGTTTATAGTATAGCTCTGGAGAATAAATCTTGATGGGTGTGAATGCCTTTCTTGTGAGACTGCAAGGCACAAACCCAAAACAACATAGTTAGAGGGAGCCCTTAAAAGGTTATGCTGGATTAAGTAGAGCCTGTCCCTAAACAAGAACTAGTCCATAAAAGAAAGGCTTGACTTCCCAAGCCCACCAAATGCTTTTGACGGCAAAGGTGCCTTCGTTTGCACAACTTTTCTTGTAAGAAGGTTTTGAAAAGAAATCCCCTTCCAAGTAGATTGATTGGCTGGAAAACTATAGGAAATAAATAGTCTAAGAAGAATTTTCCAAACCGCATTGCTAGAAGCAGCCCACACACACAATTTGTTTACCACAAAGAGCCAGCCCTTGGTGCTAGGTAGTGAGGAGTCTAAGATCTCTAGAATTCATAGGGCACAAAAAAATTTACCAAGTCATGTGATGAAAACCTTTGTGGTCTTTAGAAAAGGCCCAGAGGAAATGATGGAGAACTTTCTCAAGCTACAAATAAGAAGCTTAGGAGGGAGCCCAGTAGGAGTAATAAACATGGGTGGTCACAAGAATTTTGGAGCATGCTCAAAATTTTCCAGCCAACAAAAGCAGCTTGGTGATCTAAGAGGAGAGCTTTTTCTCTATTTTGGGGAAGACGGTATTCCAAATGTCAACTGAAAAAGCTTGAATTGCAAAGGGAATGTCCAAATTCCTAAATATCTCACCATGGCCAGACCAGTTCTAGCCAAACCTAAGGAGACAAGGTGGCATAGAAAGTATGCATTGACAATAGCACTACCTCTTATGCCATTGCATGGTATTGCTAGATGGTAGGAAAATGGTGTCGAGGTACTTAAGAGCTTCTTTGATATCTTGCTCCTTCTCAAGAAGATCAAGAAACGAGTTATCCACAAAGTGGCCATTAGCAAGTTGATTAGATGACTCAGCTAGGGCAATTCCTCTAACCCTCTCAGAGGAGATAGAGTTTGTTGAAAAACAACCAAAACCTTCAGCAAGAAGCCCATTTAAAGGTGGAGAAAGGGGGGCATCCTTGCTGGTCGGAATGGTGAAGGCGAAAAGCCTACAACAAGCAGCCACTAATGGCGATGCAAGAAAAGGCATTCGCAAACAACATACTGACTGATTGCATAAATTTGGGGCCAAGCCCTAAAGTACCAAGCATGCCAAGAATAAAAGTGAGTCAATGTAGTTGTAGACTTTAACGAAATCAATCTTCAAAAAAATGGCTTTCTATCTAGAGCGCCAAACCCTTTCGATTCCTTCCAGAGAACAATGATGTTATCTAGGATGAATCTGGTCTTGATAAAACTTGTTTGTTCAGGATGAATAATTTGAGGAAGCATGTAACGAATTTTTAGAGCCAAAGCCTTGACAATAATCATATAGGAAATATTGAGTACCGTGATTGATTGCCAGTTGCATATATGAACTTCAGATTTCTTTGTTTATCAAGTTGCTTTAGGATTATAAGACATAATTGCAAAAATATTGAATGAATATTTACTAAAAACAAATTGCTCTTATAAAGATTACAAAAGAGATGTTTCTAAAAAGAAACATACAAATAATAGAAAGAATCTATGTTATGGTAACTTGATGTTAGTGTTGTGTTGTGTTAAACAAAGGAGATGAAGCTCTTTACATAGATGTATAGAGACAGACCTAAAGATAGAAATAGAGACTATCTAATAAACTAAAGAATGACTAAAGTGATAATTAAAGAAATGTTATAATATTGTAATACCCTCCTATTGTGGCTTCACAACACATGCATTATTTTCAACTCAAAAATGGGGACCCCTTCTTTTCCTTTTAGGATAGAGGAACCCACTCTTCAGAATAGGGCATCTTGTTAGGCGCCTCACAGGGCAGGCCTCATGTAGTTCTAGATTAGGTCAGGGGTCCGATCGATCAGCATCATTCAGCAGTGGGAGGCCTAGAAAGCCAACTTTTTTACCTAGGCAAAAAAAAAAAGTGTGCACCCTAACAAGGTGCATTGGGTGCACCCCTTAGCCTTTTTTCCTCTTAGCACACGGGCGCTTATGTGCACCCTTCCAAGGTGCGCAAGATGCATTGGTTCCATCCATGCGCGCCTATAAATATGCAGTCCGAAGCCCTATTCACCGCACATGCACACCCTCGAAGCTACGCTACATTTTCTTGCAAACACTAAGGTAAATCTTTGTACATTGGCGCACCTTCCCAAGGTGCACTAGATGCGCACAAACTCCATAAGACCAAGGCATAGTCGCACAAATGACTAGTGTCGTTGCGCAGCTTGCACACCTACGAAGGTGCGCTAACTGTGCCATGTGCCCACTATTAGACCCCCCTAGCCTCTAGGCACACCTAACACACCTTCGCAGGTGCACCAAGTGCACTAGTGCCTATAACTTAGTCTTAGTCCAATTTTGTCAGTTTTCGTCAGTTTTTTGCCAGTCCGGATTGGTCATTAAGTGTCATTTTGATCTCCTAATAGCAGTGTACTAATGTCGGCTTTTCATGCAGGTCAAAATGGCATCCGCATCAGCCCTAGCAGCAAAGATCAACCCAAAACCGGTACCTTTCTAGTACCAAGGTGCACCGAAGAAGTCTTGTTTCATAGATGCACACTCAGATATTTGTGACACTGAATTGGGAGACATTGACTGGAACAAATTCTTGGTCTTGTGCAACAAACCACAAGAGAGATTGGAGATAATCTCATCCCTTATCATGAGCGGTTTGGTGGACACATCAGCACATCCCATATCTGTGCAGTCTTCTGAGTTGATCATGGCACTAGTTGATTGGTATATACATGAAGAGAAGGTGGTGAAGAGCATTACTGGAGAGATTTTCTTGGAAATCCAACCAGACAACATAGAGAAGGTATTCCACCTATCTGCTGCAGATCAATACTAGAAGATAACTTATGACATAGGCGATCAATGGTACAAGGAGCATGAGCAAGAGGCCAAGGAATTGGTACAAGAAAAGTATCTCCTCAAGAAGACTCCTCCCCAATGAAGAGTAAGGAAAGTGGATATGACCCGTGGATATATGATTATTGATATAGGCTATTCTATAGTCCTTCTAAGAAGAGTTTTAGGGCTCTTGCTAGCAGGTCATTTGGAGACATGGATGGTTTACTTCATATAGACCATCAAGAGGAGAGGCCTACAGATTGGTTGGGGCACCATTATTAGCAACAACCTGGATGAGCAGCTCATCTTAGTGAAGTCGAACCCTCGGTTCTATATGACTTCTTATGTGGTATACCTACTAGCAGCAAGACCTACAAATTACCCAGGTTTGGTGACGAGAGGGAGTATTAAGGATGCCAATGCATGGCCATACGTAGTGTACCCTCGGTGCAAAAGAAACTCCTGCTTTAGAGCTCGAAGTACAGATTGGTGAATGACGGTTTTATCTTTGCTATAATTTGGTTCCTTAAAGGGGATTATGTGAAGAGGTTGTCCGTAAAAGCCACTGCCAGAGTAGCACAAGTGGGTGCATATTTCATCTAGTTCAACACATTCACATACATTTGGGTGGTTGGAATTCTCTTGTGCCCCAAGAAGCTTCCACGTTATCCATTGGATTGGCTCGTGCTCTTAGATGTTGTGAGATAGTTGGCTTTGGCCTATGATAGAGTGCAGAAGAAGCACAAGAAGACATGGGTGTGGTCAATCACCATAGGGCCCTTCGAGGTAAAGTAGTAGGACAATGCCACCTACGAAGTAGAATGGGACCAATATCCCTTGGATGACAATTTGGCTCCTCCCTCCTATTTTGACAATGTTGGGATGGTTCAACATCTAGTAGGAAGGGAGTTCATACTTGTTGCAGCCGTTGAAGATCATTGAATGAACTGCGTAGATGACTATGATGTTCAAATCAAGAACTATTGTAGGATGAGTTTGACGGTAGCAGAAAGGGCACTCAACTTGAGTATACCTTTAAAGCTATGGAACAAGGAGAACTCTGATGTACTGGACCCTCTCTACAACAGGGGCAAAATTTATAAATGCCTCATAATGAATGCAAAGATTAGCAGAGAGGAGAATGATGACATCCAACATTGGGCAAGGCATGTCATCCAACTTATGAAGGACTGGGTTAAGAAGCCTTTCTACTTGGAGTGAGTCCCTAATGCCTCAACCTTACAGGCACTTGCAAGGCCCAAGAAGGGTAAAGGGACTAAGGTCATAGTTCCTATATATTAGGAGAAGTCCCTAGTCAGGCTAGAGACTGTGTACAAGCACGAGCAAAAGGTGGCATACTTCTGCAACGACAAAGCAAAGGGGAAGAAGAAGAGAAAGACTACTAAGGAAGAAGAGGCTTAGCTTGAAGAGGCCCCAACACAAATACAAGCATCCTCGTCGGTGCCAAAGAAGGCTAGAATTAAAATGGTGGTGGTCGGGGTGAAGAAGAGGAAATTGAAGAAGAAAACCTCTCCTTCACCCCAAATTCTAGAAACCATACCTAAGGCAAAGGTTAAGGACAAGAGGAAGAAAATGAATATTGCCCTCTAAACAAGAGGACTCAGTCAACAAGGGCTGTCAAAGAGGAAAGGAGTGCGACATAGATGCCCCCATCCACCCAAGAATAACCTATTTAGGTTGAAGAATTCACTAATCAAGAAAAGAAAGGGTGGATTGAATTCGTTGAAGGAGATGGGTTGAATGTGTTTGACCTCTCAAAATTCAACTTCATACCCATAGGGACTCACTTGGAGGGAGGGGTAATAAAAGATACTCTGCATAGGGAATCATTTAGCAAGGATTGGAATCAACTGCCTCCACTCTCACAAGGGACATTAGGCATACCTTCTCCATCTCTAGGGAATCCGTCGTCATTGCCTCCTCTGCAAGAACAGGAGACCACTCTATTACCTCCTCCGATCACAGAGCCCAAGAGCCAGAGAGTAGAGGGGGACGAGCATGTATAGTTACATACAGACGAAGTTTTAGAGGAAGGGCAGATTTTTGAAAAAAGAGAACAAATGCCACCTGTGGTAGAGTCAGGATCGTCTCCACGAAAACCATAATGGCTACCCCAGTAATGGAACCACCAAGGGTAGAAAAGACCCCAGAGAGGAGTGATAGGGGCAAATGACCGACTTCAGAGACGATCTCATCATTTGATCAATATATGTCTCCTATGGGTACTACTTTGGCATGGTTAAAACAAGAAGTATTGACTCGTCAAAGGAGATATGTGGACTATATCGAGGAAGAAGGGTTGAAGGCGCTCACGGAGGCAGTAAGAGCACAACACCCATTAGGGGAGATCCTAAGCAAATGAAATAGAACAATGATTTGATGGCACATATTGCTATTCCTCCTCCCCACATAGATATAGAGGACATCGCCCCTAAACACTACCAAATGAAGTAGAATTGGGGAAGGCCATCAAAGATACGACCAAAGTTTTGACTACTATGGGCCTCAAGCAAGTGTTTCAACACTTTGACTGGGATGAGGCAAAAATTTTGAAACTGAGGAAACAAAATGATCTATTTTGAGAGTAAGTGAAGGAGAAAGTAGGTCCTTTGGACCATGATCATCTTGAGATCACTTTAGTAGTTGCCCTCGACAAATGAGCTTAGGCCACCAAACAAAGTGATTCATTTTTGGATGCATGTAAGAGATGGCATCCCAGTTTTGAGGACAAAGGTGTACAAATAATTGAGGCAAATATGAACCTGCTACTCAATATCCAAAAGAATGTTGATAGGTTGGTTACAATGGTTGACCAAGATTTTGGATTGATGGATGAGGTATCCACCTACACCAATGACTTGGAAGCATTAAAGACCATCAAGGTTTGGATGCTATTAGATGTATACATGGTGGAAGAACTAGATAAAATAGCTGATTGGATAGAGAAGATAGTGGCTGGTAATAGAGAAGATAGTGGCTGGTTATGATCGGAGTATATGAAGAAATACAAGATATGAAGAAAAGGGCTCTTGATTAGATTTTGGAAGAAGACAAATATTACAGCTCTGCCAGCTTGGAGATTTTTGGAGACGACTTTAGGTCGCAATTGTTGTTCTTAGTTGAAACCATTGTACAATAGTTTCGAGTAGTTTGAAGCATTTTGGTAGTAGTTTAACTAGTAGAGACTCCCAGATCATCTCGAGTCTTCTCTCTTCTTATATTCTTCTTCTTTAGGAGATTTTGAGTCATGTAAAGGTCCACACACCATGTAATTACTAAAATAAAGAGTCAGGCCTACTTAGCACCTAGTTAGGAGTTTGTTTGTACATAATTTGCTTGGAATGAGTGATTTGAGTACACTTTTTGAAAGGAAAAAGCCCTAGATCCGAAAATTGCATTAAGGATGGGGTTTCTTATAAATACAAAGATGTAATATGTAATCAAGGCCAACATTTTGAGGCAATAAAGTATGCTATTGGTGCTCTCATTCTATGTGTAGTGTTTCTTGTTGGAATGTGTGTTTCCTTTGTGAATTTATGTTCATGAATAGTGATGGAGCCAATGATTTTATTGTGTTTTAATGCCTGTGAGATCAATTAGTTCTAGTTCTTGTCATATTTGCTAACAAATTTCTCTGTTGTGACGAATTGGAGAAAGGATCACCTTCGAGTCCTTGCATAGCAATTTGTCTCGTGTGCGTGCGCTTCCCGTGGCTATACGGTTTGATGAATTGTGAAACATCCTTCGATCTCCATCAATTTCCCTTGACGATTGCATCAATGGAGTTGAGGACGCGCTGCTCCTAATTTCATTAGTTTCTACTTGATCCTTTTGAAGATTTAATTCGTGGATGCAGTGTGGCTATGACTTATGTCCATTAGGAAATTCATTTTCAGCATTTTCTTTTAATTTCATGTTACCTTAAATCTGTTAATTGCTTTTGAACATGTGGTTAGAATAGACAATCTATAGCTGCATGGTTAGAACTAGCATTCATCATAAAAATCAGAAAATACAAAAATCCATTGGTTTGTGGTTGCATTTCTTCAGAGTTTGGTAGGATTTACAGATACCAGCAAAGGCCTCCTTGTGAACATTCACATTTATCTTCAATTGAGCTACAAACAACCATCTAGAACCTTGGAGTTGGTTAATTTGATCAGCTTTTCAAGAGAGAAATTCATAAGAATTTCTGTCATTATTGCTGTGAAATGATTGCTCAATACCTCTCTTAATGGCAATCGATTCAACTATTGTCCTTTGGTCAGAAATTTTGTAGAACATTTTGCTATTGTTGAGACCCTTCCTAGATCTACAAAATGTTAATGACCAAGAAGTGGTCCAATTTGATGTTGGCTAACAAAGGCATTACTCAATATAGCCATAGACACTAAGATGAAATTGAAATCACAATTTTGAGGAAAATTGCAAAAATCTTTTTGCAGATGAGTACTACACCCCAAAACAAATTGCAAGATGATTCACCAAGAACTTCTGTAGATGAGAACTAAAATTCCAAATACAAAGCAAAAGATCATGTTTTTAAAGTAGAAAAATGGGAAAAAACTAAACATGGTTTTTGAGGTGAAAAATCAATCAAAACTAGACAATAAAATTCAAGACATAGATCAGAGAATAAAAAGCTTCATATTGAGCAAAAAAAGGTAAAAACCCTATAGATAATTTGAGGAAAAAAATATTAAAACCATCAAATTAACCTCATTCAAAACAACATTAGATTTTGAGTGATAAACAACATATGTATGAAATTGGATGTAGTGGAGATGAGTATCGCCATCAAACTTTTGTTGCGCCACTTTGATTTAAATATTACTATGCCCAAAGTCACTAGGATCTCATAGAAGCTAATCTTCACTCATATCAATGCCTAGATCCCAAGCTTTCATGCACTCATGCTTATCAATCCCTTGTGGAATCTCATAGCTCAGTTATATCTTGTTGTTTCTATGAGGTAGCCTTTTACATGGCGTAATTGTAATCATGCACTCATCATGCACAACTGAAGGATATTCAATCAATTGTAGTTGTTCCCAAAAGATATTATTGGTAACTTATCCACAAAGTCGATTAAGCACTAGCAAAGTTTGCTCATTTGAAAGATCATCGATAGGGCTCAAATTTCCATCAAGATGATCGTAGATGCTAATTTGACCAAATTGGTGTAACCCTCCTCCTTATCTTTGTGGCAGTCTTGAGGGTTTAGGTGCTCTCCACTTGAAGAGACAATTATTGTCTCTTGCTTGTCCACATCTTTGTGTTGCCGAAGTGGATTTGTGAGTGTGTCTTTATCCTCATTAGGATCTGAGGTGTTACAATCTTGCAAGGCACAACCTTGCACGACTTAGTTTTTAACACCTCTAGCATTAACAAAATATTATACCCATTCAACCTCTGTAGACATTGAACAACTCCATTTGGTAGTTCTACCATACAAATAGGGTCCCACTTGTATGAGACTAACCTATACGACTACCCTCTTGCTAGCGACCTTGCTTCTTCTATTCGATAAGACTTTCCTTCGTACGGTGTGACCCGTATTGTCAATACTTTCCTTCGTAAAATGATGCCAATGCTCTACCCATACAACCAATGTATACATCCACCATACAAACTCCTTCAACTTTCTCCATACGCCTCTTGCCTTTCGTACAGCCTGCAACTACACTCCTAGTTAGTGAATATTAATACGCTTGCGAAAGATTGATATGGTAGATAAATGCAAGAAATTTCAATGTTAATACTATGTAAGACATATGAAGATGAATCCCGATGATTTCACAACCAGAATAAGTACTCGAGTGCTTTGACTATGAATATTATTTAGCAAACAATATTAGATTTCATTGTATAATACAAATTTGTCTTTGAAGGAAGACTTCACAAATTTAGAGCACACAACAAATTATCAAAATGATATTTCCAAAAACAAACTAGGGTGGCTTTGAACCACCAAAATTGTGATTACAAACTAGGGAGGATCTTCCACCTCCAAAATTGTGCACAAACTACCTTCAACCTTTAGCTTCCAGAAATACACAAGAGTCAAATATTGTCCATGATGATTTACAATATCTAGCTATCTCTTTATAAAGGCCTCAAAGCCTCTAGAAAGTTACAATATGGCACAGACTGACAATATTTTATTAAATTATTATTTGGATCTCTTTTATTTAATAATTAAATTAATTAATTATTTAATTAAAACACTTGATTAAAATTTGGGACATTGCACATTGGGGCAGTCTTGATACAAATTAAACACCCTATAACATTCAAAAGTAGAAACTCGAAGAGATAGAAAGAGCTTTTCCCATGTGTGACAAGTAGATGTTGACTGACAGGCATGCCCTCGCCGAATTTAATCAATACGTGGTGTGTGGGAAGTTTGCGTTGAAGATAGACTATTACAGCTGCCCATTGTTTCTCAGTCAAAAAGATTTGAATGATAGACAAGAAAAAATGGCAACCTTCATGCTATCCTCTAGGAAGCCCTATTTCTACTCCATAATTGATATATCTGTTGTTATGGTCGAATCTGCAAATAATTCTATTACTAATGAAATTTTGGAAGGAAAATAGTAAGATGATAAGTTTAAGGTTGGTAATGAGCTCATCTTTTACAAGGAGAGAGTGCATCCTTTTTCAGAATCAAGGATGAAGGAAAACATTTGAGCATGCCAAACACACCCCTTGCTGGTCATCCAAGCTTCTACATGACATACAAGTGATAGAATGTTTTCATGGAAAGGGCTCGAAAATGTTGTGTTGCAACATGTTAAAGAATGTCTAGTGTGCCAACAAAACAAAGTAGAGCATGTTTTTCTAGTTGACATCCCAAATAAAAAATGAGAGAGCATATCCATGGACTTCATCACAAGCTTCCCAAAGATGCAAGGTAAGGATTGTGTAGACATGGTTGTTTAAAGGTCAACTAACTATGCTCACTTCCATTTGATTTCTTCAAAATATAAGGCCCCACAAGTGGCAAATCTGTTTTTAAGAGAGATTTTAGGCTCCATGGTTTGCCAAAGAACATGGTAATTGTGAGTGATTGGGATAGTAGGTGTATCAGCTTGTTTTGGCAAGAACTCCTTTGCTTGATACATACAAAGCTAACCTGAAGCATCAGTTGTCACCCTTGAAGTGATGTGCAAAACGAAATTGTAAACAAATGGATGTAAGACTATTTGTGGAATTTCATTATAGGGTAGCTAACAACATGGATTAAGTGATATCTATATGGGGAATATTGCTACAACACCACATATCACATGTGAATTGATGTGATGCCCTATATGGAACTTGATAGTTGTGGTGCTACTTCATTTATGGACTTAATGCCTATAAATAGTAGAGTTCAGAGGACAACGAGTGTGGTGCAATAGAGTATGGATACCTTGAATGGATACCCTAAATGATCTCAAGGAAAACTTACATCGGGTCCCAAAATCAACAATTATGGTATTTTTGAGATTACCGCCCTATAGGCAATCCTCCATCAAAGGCATAGGAGCTAGGAAGCTGAAACCAAGATTCTATATACCTACCCTATAAGGTGTTGATGAAGATTGGTGAGCTAGCTTATGAGATGGAACTTGCAGCCAGTAACAAAATGCACAAGAAATGTGCTTGGACAACATTTTACCCCTTTAGACGATGAGGAGAAATTGATCCTAGAGCTTGAAATGATGTTGGATGTGAGGGAAAGAAGTTTGAGGAACCTGATCATTCTTGATTTAGTGAAATCGAAGAATATCTTGCTTGAGGGTGGAATGTGGGAATGAGTAGAGATTTTTGAGTATCTAGGTTGAAATTGCCCAAAGGCAAGCAATTTGGGATGGATGATTGTGATATTCCCAATATAGGTTGCATTAGATAGCCAGAGGTGTTGGTTGTAAACACTCCTTTTTTTCTTTTTATTTTGTTTTCCCTAGGCCAACTTCTCTTTTTCTTGGGCTGACTTGAGGATTTGTGATGTATTTATGTAGTTAAATATCTCAAAGGGAGGTATCCAAGATTTTTTATTGCAAACACATCCGATGAATGTTGTTGCCTTTTTGGAGAAAAACCTTAGGAAGGCATCATTCAGGTAGGATGACACACCTTCTTGCTATTTCTCATATCACATCAAATTCTTCCAGTCATCTGAATATACTAATGGTGGAGTTTTGGACATGATTTGTAGGCTAAAAGAGATTGCAATAAGCTATTTGATTATTGATCACATTGGACAGGGATTAGAGTGTGCACCTAGAGCCTAATTTTTGATATCCATTCCTCGTGTCTACAAAGCATCTCCTTTGCTATGTGTCTAACAACACCAACAAAACTAGAGAAACATTGCAGTATAAAGGAGAAGTGACACAAACACACACGCCAAAAGGGAGAACTCAATGATTAGAATATTGACATTGTTGAACATAAAGGGGAGGAATGAGGGTAGTTGTATCGTGTTTGAGTTAATGGTGCCTATACAATCAACATTGGAGATATGCATCTTTATCACCAGAAGTAAGACAAATCAGAATAGGATTATAAATATTTGCTAGGTCCATTATGATTGATCTATGCAACAAATTGAGTCCTTGTTAGTAGAACTAATGCATTATTTTCTGAAATGAATTAATGACTTAACCATTACATGGCTTTTTGGACAATGTTAGATTATTACCTATCTGGTGTTATTGATCTGTGCATTTAAATTGAAAAGTTATTTATGGGATATTTCATAGCAAGGCAACCAGTATATGCCAAAGGCCCACATTTATTTATTTATGGGATATTCCATAGCAAGGCAACCAGTATATGCCAAAGGCCCACATTTATGGTGAAAGATGCCCATCAACATTAATGGTGTGGGTTTTGTCCCACCAAAGTGCTAGTACAAAGCAACCCCCTCATAGAAATGTGGTTGTTAGCCTCAACATATGATCAAAGTACATGCCTGCCCTTACAAGGGAGGAATACTGAGTGGGTTTTAGCCAACATATTTGGGTTTTCGTCTAGCAAGAACATTACATGCCCACCATTCTTGGCAAGGCTTGATCTTAAAACCTTGACTTCGATACCAAGCAAGGCAACCAATATGCTTAAAGACACACTAATGGTGAATGGTGCACACTAGTGTTAAGAGTGGGGCCTTTGTCCTACTAGAGTGGTAGTATAGGCCAACCCCCTTATGGACATGTGGTTGTTGGCCTCACGATTTGGTTCAAGTACACATTTGCCAATACGATAGAGGAGTGTTCATTAGGGTTTTCATCCAATATGGAGATTACAAAATGAGGGACATTAGGAAAAGGGGAAATTATAAGAAGTATGGAAAAATGTCAAATGCTCATATGATAGCATTGATAAGGAAATTATCATATACAATAGAACTTCAACACATAATATTAGAGTTCAATTGAGATGATCATTTCATAGAAAGTAACAAATAATGATATTGCTTTGGGTTTTTGACTCAAAAAACTACACAATTGAATCCTGATAGCAATAGCACTATTTGATGTGTCATGGAAAGCATCTCCTACTTATCAAGTGGCAAAATTTAAATTGCATTCATTGATAATGTGAATGCATATTACATTAAGTTACAACAAAATGCCCAATGATTGCAAGTTTCAACTACAAGATGACAAAAAAACTTAAGTCTTAAACATAAACCTGCTTTGGTCATAGACATAGTTATGGTGATATCCCCGTCAAAATATGAATTATATAACTAAATGAACAGTTTTAGATTACATGGAAACAAGTTTTGAAGGGACCTTGAAGCACTTTAACAAAAGATAACTATAGATTATAGACATTAAAGCCCAACAAAGTTACCGAAAACAAAACAAGATGGATCGAAGGCAAAAGCCAGCCAAGCAAAGAGACAACCTACTGAACAAAAAAGGGGGGGACAGCTCCAAAACACAGACTAACCCCAAAATATAAAAGGACACCAGAAGAAACACCAAAGGCAGGTAACCAAGACACATCCTGCTCTAGTTTGTCCATCTCCTCTACCTCTTTCTTTATCTTTTTCACATTATAGGCAGCAGAGGCCTCCTGTTTTTTGGTGTTGGCTCTAGTGCGTCTAGAAGGGCCAACTTGATTATCTATTGGGGAATCTTTATCTTTACTAAGGTTCTCCAATTCCTCAACCAGGATTTTGATGTGATCATTAAACACATTTAGGATCTTGTAGCTCTGATTAGCTATGCTCTTTAGGGTGAAGTCTAGACTGGAAATCTTACCTTCGAGCACAACCACCCTATCGTCCAACTAATTGTCGGGATCAGTTGCAGAAATCTCCCTTGTGGTATTGCCATCACGACCCTCATCCTGCAGATTAATATCATCCCTCAACTCACACTCCGCTCAGTGTCCTTCAACCTCTTTTTAATCTCCATGTTGGGTTTTCATCCAACATGGAGATTACAGAACAATGAGGGACATTAGACACATTTCAAGGATAGAAATAGGACATAGCCACTCTTTGGGTTTGATTATTGAAAAAGGGGAAATTATAAAAAGTATGAAAAAATAGAAAATATACATATGATAGCATTGATACGACAATCATCATATACAATAGTACTTTAATACATAATATTAGAGTTCAATTGAGATGATCATTTTACAAGAAGTAATAGATAATGATATTGCTATGGGTTTTTGACTCAAAAAACTACACAATTGAATCTCCATAGCAATATCACTATTCGATGCGCTATGGAAAACATCTCCTACTTATCAAGTGACAAAACTTTAATTGCATTCATTGATAATGTCCATGTATATTACATGAAAGTTAAGTCTTAAGTCTACAAGATGACAAAAAAACTTAAGTCTTAATCGTTAGCCTACTTTGGTCATAGGTATAGTTATGGTGATATCCCCATCAAAATACAAATTATTAAACTAAATGAACAGTTTTTGATTATGTGAAAACAGATTTTGAAGGGACCTTGAAGCACTTTACAAAAAATAATTAAAGATTATAGACATTAAAGCCCAATAAAGTAACTGAAAATAGAACAGGGTGGATCAAAGGCAAAAGCTAGCCAAGCAAAGAGACAACCTACCAAACAAAAAAAGGGTGGGACACCCCCAAAACACAGACTAACCCCAAAACATAAGAGGACAACAGAATAAACACCAAAGGAGTTCAGCAACATGCCGCTCTAATTTGTCCATCTCTTCTGCCTCTTTCTTTATGTTTTTCACATTAGAGGTAGCACATGCCTCCTTTTTCTTGGGGCTGACTTTGGTGCGGCTAGAAGGGCCAGTTTGATTATTCATCGAGGAATCTTTATCTTCCATCGGAATGATAGCTCTATCTTTACTAGGGCTCTCCAATTCCTCAACCTGGATTTTGATGTGGTCATTGAATGTCTTCAGGATCTTGTAGCTTTGATTAGCTATGCTCTTCAAGGCAAAGTCTAGACTAGAAATCTTACCTTTGAGCACAACAACCCTATCCTCCAACTTATTGTTAGGATCGGCAACAAAAACCCCCCTCATAGTATTTCCATCACAACCCTCATCCTGCAGATTGATATCATCCCGCAATTCATTGTCCAGCCCAGTGTCCTTCAACTTCATTTTACTCTCCAAGGCCTTGACCTTTAGGTTAACCTCCATAGTCTCATGAAAGGACCACTTGAGGGCTATATAAGGAGGGCATCCGAGTTGCTTTCTCTGCTCGAGTCATCAAGAACAAGCATAGAGGGGTCAATCATCTAAACAATGTCAATATCCCCTTTCTCCTCTGCTCTACTCACCAAATTGATCTTTGGCCTTGGCACATTTTACTTATCTTTTGCAAATCTGCAGACTTCTAGTCAGCAGAATCGTCAAGGTGGGGGGAATCATTCTTCTTAGGGAAAGTAAACCCTGGGGCCCATTAAAATCAGAGGCGGGGGGAATCAATGTTAGGGGCCACAAACTAGACAAACTTGTCACGCTTCTTCAAAGGGGGAGATTGAGCTTTCATCTTTTTCTTCTTTTTGCTTTGTTTATCAACCTCATCCTTGTATGTATCCATGTCCTCATCTTCCTCAGAAGAAGCCTCCCCCTTAATAGTCTTACACTTCTTATTAGAAGCCTATTAGATTTTGGAGTATTCTTAGCAACCATGGTCCCTTTACCTTTTTTCTTCAGATTATCATCCATCTCATTCGACCTTGAGTCTTTGCTGAAGTCAAAATTTGAGAAATTGTCATCATCAGAGGTCTTTGACCCTTCCGTGTCCTCCACACAAGCCACATTGTCTTGAATAGAAGGGATAATCGTACTAGCCTTAAAGTGATCATAAATAAGGACCATCATCGCATCATGGATTGGGGGACTAGTAATCTCTTGAGATGTAATACCATTAGTACTCGTATTCAAAGGTGTGTACAAATAAAATGGAGTGGAAATTTTCCTATTGTGCGTGAAATGATTTAGTAGCACAAAATGGTGGGTACAAATCCTCAAGAATCTCCCATCCCAAGTGATATAATACATAATTGCCTTCAGCACAATTGTCCATATTTTCTTAATGCAACTCGAAGAGTAATAGGTCTTACCATATTAAACTAGGGCCACCCTTTCCTCCTCATCCTTAGGAAAGGAAGACACAACAACACCCAAAACTTTCCTATTCTTGTCAAACTTCTTGCCCATAATTGGAATGTTCGTGACCTGTGAAATCAAATCCTCAGTGATGGTGACTTTCGTACCCTGAAACACCAACATGCACTCCTCCCAACTTTTATAAAAGATATTGGTAATTGTAGGATTACCCCATGGAGGCGTTTCATGAAAGGGGTTCAAGCTCCCGCGGAAATTTTCCAAAATCCTTATGTGCTTTCTCCATCTATCACAGGACGTAGGCTCTTTGCGTCTTCTCTGCCCTACCATACTAACCAAATACCAGCAACTGTTGTAGAACAAAAAGGCTTGTGTTTTACGAATGCTGTAGAGCTCAGTGGAAAGACACTTGTAGTATAAACAATAAACCATTGATAAATAAGAAAGCAAACTACCAACGATCTAGAACATCCATAATACATGTGAGCAATAGTAGCAATTATTGCCACGATTGCCCCAATTTCCATTCAATCAATCATGATTGTACCCTTACGGAGATCCAACTTAATCATTCCTTAAAACCCCTTCCTTTCCATGTATTTTATTATAATTAAATGTGACCAAACCTCTATTAGAATTGTGAACTCACCTTGCTACGACGTACACTGATCCGGTTTCACTCCCATGTTAGCAAGGGAGTCCGCTATTGAGGTCGATTCCCTATAAGTATGACAAATGAAATACTTTTCCATGGAGTTTTGAAATTCCTTAGATTCCTGAATAATGTTAAAAATAGTCCAAGGAGTCGAGAGACCCTTAAGATAGTTGATAATATTGTTCGAATCTCCCTCAAGCCAAACTTCAAATATCCTCATGTCCTTAACAAGTCTAACAACTTGAAGGGTAACCATAGCATCTGCATAGTGGTTGGTCTACTTTTCCACAGGGAGCACCACAACAAGAATACATTGGCCAACATGGTTCCTTAACAGTCCCCCACACCCAACCAACCCAAGATTTCCCTTGGTTGCCCCATCAAAACTAGCCTTGATCCATTGCCATGGAGGAAAAAGCCATTTACTCTCCTTTCTGCCATTATCTTGCTAGATAGAGGTAGACAGTGAGATACCCTTAAACTCTCTCATGGGAAGGGAATGATCACTTAAGCAATTATAATTTCCAATATAGCCCTCTCAATTTTAGGAGAGGAAGACTTATCCGTAAAGATTTTTTTATTCCTCTCTTTCCATATACCACATAGCATGTGTGGGAGAGAAAAAACCAAAGCCTTCTAAACTCCTTAGGAAGAGATATAGAAGGGGACAATTGAGAGAAGCAATTAGAGATAGAGGAGGGAAAAGTCCAAGCCAGATTGAAGCTATTAAAAAAGAGGGACCAGATGGCGGTGGCAAAGGGACAATGGATGAAAATGTGATTGACCCATTCCTTAGCATTGCAACAAACAACGCACTTGTTAGGAAGATAGAATCCCCTCTTGCATAAGTTATCCACTGTAAGGATTCTATTTTGAAGGAGAATCCAGAAAAATATATTAATCTTCGGTAAAAGACTAGGGAACCAAGCTTTAGCCCAACAAGGAGGAGGCTCCGAGCTGAACAAGATCAAATTATAAGTTGAAGCAACATAATACACTCCTAAGGGAGAAGCCCCCCAATTAAATGAACAGTTAATAAACAAGAATAATATAATTACAATATAAACTAGCTTATATATATTTAAATATAAATTAAGCCGAGAGATATCCTTCTCGAGGTGCCTATTTTCATAATCTGACTCAGTACAATAGGCGCCTTAGAAGGATATCTCTCGGCTTATTTTATATATAAAAAAATATATATAAGCTAGTCTTACCTATCATAGAGGAAAGGCAAGCGGTATCGTGTCATGTCTCTTGCATCATAACCGTATTATTAATCCTTGCAGTTATTAATAATTTTGAAGGTTAAATGACCGTCAAATTTTATAAAATCTCTCGAAAGTTTACATTGATGAATGCTCAGTGTAGAAAGCCTCTTGGCTTAATAATGATATATTATATAATATAATATATATTTATAATGATCTAATGATCCAATATAATTATAAATAGTGATATTACGACAGATAAAATATATTGGAAATATTGTAATAAAACCAATATTATTCATATATCAAAAGTTGTATATTAATTGGTTGCTTAATACCATATATTAACCGGGATGGGCACTGGCTTCCTCCTCCCTGTGGAGTTCTGAAAATTAACACTGATGGTTCTTCCCGTGGGAATCCTGGTCCGGCTGGTATTGGCGGAGTGGCTCGTTGTAGTTCTGGGGATGTTAAATTTTTCTTCTCAGTTCATAAGGGTGATTATACTAACAATCTCATGGAAGCTTAGGCTATTTTATATGCTGTGGAACAGTGTTGCTTGCGGGGATGGAGTAAGATTATCTGTGAGTCTGATTCCCAGGTAGTGGTGAACATGCTTTCTTCGCAAGAGCTTGAGGATGTTAGTTGGCAGCTGGCTACTGTTGTTAAGCAGATTCTTTTCTTCTCTTCCTCTTTTCAGTTCATTAGGTTCACGTATATTCCTCGTGAATCGAATAGAACTGCTGATTGTTTAGCCAAATGGGCATCTAGTCATGATCCGGGTTGGAATATTAGGGATAGGAGGCAATTGTCCTTTGAGATGGTGCAAGAATTTGATGATCTTGTTGCTCAGGATCGAGCTCCTTGTTGAGCTCCCCTTGTTGTATTCCTTTCTGTCTTAATAAATTTTTACCCCTCTTTTTGCAAAAAAAATATTAAAGATAAATAATAACTAATTTTTTATAATAAATTGTTAATATTATATATTATTTAAATAATAATAGAAGATAAATTAAATATGATATATTAGATATAAATTAACAAGAAAACTAATTATAAATAAATAAATCTATTATCAATAAAATGTAAATATTTTATAAATCAGGAATGTATATAATTAATAACCAAAAGTCACAACCCCTAGCCTCCGAATGACACACTACTTTGGAATAATGATATAAAAATTATCATCTTTTGATTAAGAAAGGATATATTGAGAATATAGGGAACTAGTCTGCAAAAGGTTAATGAAGAAATGTAAGTTAAAGTAAGTAGGGTCCTGACAGGGGACATTACAAAGACATGGACTCAGACTTTGCAGAAAAAACCAACGAAGTGAAAGAACAGAAGAGGTCAAGAAATTTTTAAGGATTTAACCTTCCAAGCTCCTATTATTAAATAACATTAAAGACACAATAACATCATCAAATACAAACTACTTTGATCACATGCACAAGTATACATTGATCACATAAGTATAAATGCAAATTGTAGCTAAAAGAAATCACACACGCGTGCGCACACACATTTTGATAAATGTAAACAAAACTCATTGAATATGAAATGCCATCAAAACCGATATTAAAACTACAATTATAAGACTATATGGCTCGAAGGTGGTTGCTTTACTCATCCATAACATCATGACAAGTCATGCATTGGCATCTAAGTTGGTTTCTAGATGATGACGTAGCCATGATGTTTTCTTCTGTCTCAGTGATGGGTGTGCATATTCAGCCAATGAATTTATTGATAATGTTTTCTAAATTTCTACATCTTTTGTTTACAAACTCATTAACAAAGAGGAGCCTCGTTAAAAAGATAAACAGGAATATTCTATTTTGACTTCAGCTAGGATGCTAATAGTTGATATTCTTCGATCAGTTGTCTATGCAAGGCATAATGATGCATTTTGCATTATGAAAATGACATTCCTTGCCAGCTATGATTTTAATTTGTATTCAGTGGCAGGGCTGTAGGATGCCATCTCTACCTATGACAATCATTTTATACTAAACAAGCTGTCCAAAATATAAAATTAAATAATCCATGATCATGACTCAGACTATGAATATGCAGAATCTGTAACAAGGGATATCTATGATGTAGATTTTATGATAACGATTCATCATTGGCCTATTACTTGCTTAGACCTATAGTTTGATGGGGGTTTGAGGGAAACAGGAAAATGGGGTTGACGATAATAGGGTGTTGAGGTGAGAGAGAGAGGTCTGGAGTTTGGGGAGACAGACTGAGATAGAGAGAGCAATAGAATGCTGATAGGAGCTTACTCATTACTGAAACTTACCTATGTTTACAAATTTATAAGATCTACTAGCCTCAAAGATCCTGCAAATATATACAAGAAATATAAAATGTACAAGAAAAACACATATTGAAATATGACATGACTAAATGTTATATTTTGTGTATATATTCTGCTGAGGAGAAAGAGGATTGGGAGTTAAATGTTATCTTTTCATGTATGTAGTTTGTGGGCATCTCATAAACCAAGAAGGCATTGAAATTTTGTGAGATCAAATAAAATAGTAAAATTGCTGAGTCCTATGTCCAGATTCCCCAAGACCTGGCCAACTTCAATTCCAGGTTGCCCAAACCCAGGGAGAGTGCCTTGATTTACAAATCCAAGAATACGGACAATTCTTGAAGATTCCTTTTACACTGTTGACTCTTTGGTTACAGATCTATATTTATAGATGACATGATCAGTTAACTCAACCTCAAAAGGAAATTTTATAGCTGTGTTGAATCAACATAGTGCTTATGTTACGCAAGAGCCTATAACAGAACGGTAAATTGTGAGCCTCTTATCGAAGAGGTCTTGGGTTTGATTTTATTTACACTTAATAAATAATAATAATTAATCACAACACATAATAATTAATCTTGACTCCGGCCTCTTATCAATTGAAAAAAAAAAAAACATAATGCTTATGTTGTGTCTCAGAATTCAGAATTTTGAATAGTGATTGAAATTTTAGAAATAAAAAAATATAGCACAGTAGCATGCAAGTTAAAATATATCTCGTTCAATTGTGGCATACTTCATGGAAGTTCAGCAGAAATAAATTTATACATAGTTCTTCCACACGATTTTAAATTATTATTTATAGTCAAATCTGTAAATTTGATAATATAGTCATATTATCTGTTTGTCTCATCTCAACCATAGATGATATCCTCGACGTCATACTATATATTTATTACAAAGTACAATTGTTTTTACTACCAACATCATTGCCATCCCTTTGTTTTTCTATTTTTTTGTGTGCGTTTTTATTAAAATACCTTTTTGTTGGTTGGGCCATAGGGGACGGGTAGCTGTCACCTGTTGGTTTGAAGCGTTCTGTTAGTTTTCACATGTTACTGCTTCTGTTTGATAATATATTTCAAGTAAATTCTTATTAGTATTTCCATTCTGAAAATGAGTGGATGAAAACTGTAGATAGAAGATCTCAATTATCTGCATGAGATTCAAATTATGCCTTATGTCAAGTGAGATTTTTTGTTCTCCTCAGATGTGACTACTATAATCTGTCAACTGAACTAATTCCATATAAAGATGCTCTGTCCTGGCAAAAACGCTTGGTGGATGCTAAACAAGCCTTCTTGGAAGAAGATGAGGATGTATGTAGTTCTCTGGTGGTTCTTCAGCATCCTCCAGTTTATACTTTGGGCACTAGGAGCTCAGAGAAATATTTACACTTTGATTTGCAGCATTCTCCAATTGATGTATTTCGTACTGATCGTGGTGGTGAAGTAACGTATCATGGCCCTGGCCAGGTAATGCTAAACTTAATATGGCAATATACAATTACTTCTTTAATAGTTCCTATACTTCCATGTCAAAATGTACTTGCTAGTTACGTAGCTTCATGTTTGCATGAGCGGAATCAAACTTATACATTTGTTTTTGGCTCTGATTCGTTCTAAGATGCATTCGAGTTGCAGCTTGTGATGTATCCTATTATGAATTTGCGCCATTACAAAATGGATCTTCACTGGTATCTCAGAGCTCTAGAAGACGTGATCATAAGATCTCTGTGGTCTGAATTTTCTATAAAGGGATCACGCATTGATGGGCTTACTGGAGTTTGGGTTGGTATGTGTCTCATCTTTGGCAAACTGTAATCGGGAGACGGTGCAGATTATTTCTCATTTATCCTTTCTGTACAAGCAGGAAATCAGAAAGTGGCAGCTATCGGTATTCATGTTTCTCGGTGGATTACATATCATGGTCTTGCAATTAATGTTACCACAGACCTTACACCCTTTTCCAAAATCGTTCCTTGTGGCATAAGTGATCGAGCAGTTGGGAGCTTATTTGAGATTTTGAATTCAAGTCCAGATGAAGCGATTCCAAGGCTTACAGGCAGAAGCCAAAAATTAGATGCATCCACACTATTAGATTTGACTCTGAAGTCATTGCTCAAAGAATTCTCAGAAGTTTTCCAGGTAGATCTAATTGAGAAATTACCTCTTGACAGTAGGAGCATCTCGGAATCTGCAAATGCATGAACCATTCACTCATTCTTTTGCTATTTAAAGTAGTCCTATACTTTACACCTTATGTTGTATTCGGATGCTTTAGTTGCATGTTTACTGAGAAGATGATAAGCCCTAACATTGATCAAAACTGGACCTTTGTCCACTACGTGCATTGGCATGTTCGTATGATGAGATAGTCCAGTTGAATTGTATGTATTCATGTGCAGAAACTGTTTAAAATCATGCATTCGTGTATAAACAAAGCCGGAATCCAAAGATTATTTGATGCTTTATGTGCCGCTTTGTACACTGAAACGATGTTTGCATCTTGAAGGAACATATATTGTTTTATAATGTGCGGCAGCCCTGTCAATGTTGAATTCTCAATCCAGTTGCGAGGGATATCAAGAAAAAGCTTTCATTTGTATGGGCACGTTAAGTCCATTTCGTTGCAAAGATACAACTTCAAAATCCTGAAGAACGAGTTTGGATTTTTCAAAACTGTTTATCTATTGATGAAAAATTAAGCGAATTAAACCCTATAATTTAATGGGGTATTAAAATACGAGTCGTTGAGAATCTGTCATGATATGTTTCATGTGTTTTTGAAGATGTAATTTAGGAACCTGATCACTTAACTAATCAGTTCATAAAGATTATGATGAATCTTGAATAATTCTCTAAACGCTGGGTTTCCAACTCCCTTCATCTATGAAGAATAATAATTCTTCTTAGGTCCTCGAGGTGCTCTTTCCAATTTTTTTATTTGACTAAATTAACCAATTACAATGAAGTATTAAATTCTATTGAAATTTTTTTTTTATAGTTGATTATTAATAATAATTTTCAATAATTAAAAATATGTTTTTTCTTATTTTTTATTGGTTAGAGCAATGAAAAAAATCAAATTTTTAAAGAAAAATGCAAAAACTCGAACAACATCACTTTAAAAAAAATCTAAAAGCTTTTTACATAAAATTCTATAAATTTTCATTAGATGTTCTTGCAATAACTTCCTTTTGTGATTTTCCACATATATTAAAAATTGAAGCGAGTTAAGCAACGATATAGAGTTCAGCCACACAATGAATTTATTGAGAAAACATCCCCGGGGCAGGGCCATAATGTAAATGACCACTCTGATTTTGATCTACACTGCAAATATTAGGTGAATATCATTTGTCAATAGACAAAAAAGCAAGGCAAAATCTACTTCTCTCATTGTCCTGTGAGGCCCACACACATTTCATTTTCATTGCTGTAACGACACCAATATAAAAGTCCCTAAACATGAGTTGTACTGACATAGCAGATACTTCTTAACAACCATGGTGCTTTGAAAAGGACAATACAACATCCCAGAATATTGTGAAGGCGTGTGTAGCTGAGGTTATTTGAGGTCTCCAAGTTTATATTACATTTTATTAGCACTATGTATTGATTTCCTACAAACCCTACCCATTTTTGATAATTTAACATTGTTAATTGCATGACACAGCTTGTCCACAGTCTTGAGGTAAGTCGTACCTTGTGGTTTCAGCAAGTTCAGATTTTTTAATGACTGCATGTCTCGCTCTCACAAACACGCACGATGATCCCTACTTTGCTTACTTGATACAATGCATTTCATTTAGAGTTCGTATTTTTTTTTAAATGTGGGTGAAAGCTAGAATTGGCATATTGCCAAATTTAAAACTTTCCCTTAGCTCCGTGCAAAATTGTTTTGAGAGACAAAATACAGGTTGTTGATTTAGCTGTAATATTTTATGGAACCTTTTACGATTCAAGCATTTGTTTTTGCCAATATATTTGAGTTGGATTATAGAGAGATTACTTTGAGGCATTTTGTCAAATAGTCTCCCAAAGGCCTAGCAACCAGTGTTCTTATTGTAACGTTGTAAAGCTTAAATGACAAATATGGAAAGCAAATAACATGCGCTAGGCACAATGGAAAATTTGCACAATTAAAGATCACATTTTATCTAATTTCACAGAGTGATGCAAAAAATCTTGGCATATTTTTACCTATGATTGAATTTGTCTTTTCCTTAGGAGTTTACCTAATCGCAGTGAAATTTGATAGTTTATTTAATGCCTTTATATATCATAGAGAAGTATTGTTTAGTCTTTACCCATAGAACATTGTTTCAATTTTTTACTGGTACTTCCTTTAGAGGGGGATTTGATTGTGGATGACAAATGTGTTGAAGTTGATGAAAGATTAACTCCATAGCTCCTAAGAATCACCTACATGCAAACATCTGTCACAGAAAGAGAGAAGTAAAAAACTATGGAGGCAAGAATTGTTAGATCCATTGATGAGACATTCTTGATGAGCAAAAAGATAGATTGCTATTATTAAAAAAAATTAAATTAAATTACAAAGAGATTAATCCTTATAAAAGGAGATAAAAACCTTAACAAGGTAAAACTTAGATTGCATGATAATAATTAATAAAATAATTAATTATTATATCCTTAAAGTTTAGTTTAAGTAAACTAGAAATAATAAGTGGAATAATAATTAAATTAAAATGATTTAATTAATAAGGTAATATCTTATTACTCTAACACCCCTTTAAGATAAAGTTAGGGAGTAGCTAAAAACCTAGAAACTACTTCTGAAAGCAAATTTGGGTCTCGACAACGACGCCTGATGCAATACTCAAGCACAACCAAAGATCTGTAAGGAGGAGAAATAGAGAAAACCACATGAGAAAAACTCTACTCCAAAAAGAGATGAAAATAATGCTAATAGAATGTTGCAGAAGATAGGAACAAAAGATGATCATGAAGAGAACCATTGAAGCATGAAGTTGCAAACACTTTCAAACTGTTGATCTGAAGAACCTCCACTATATAGAACATGACTAGGTAGAGAAGACTAAGTTTGAAGAGTTGATCAACTGAAGATGGAAGATATCTTCATGGACTCCTAAAATAGGAATGGAAGAATGTCTATATGGTAAATGATCCATCTCACCGAAATGCATAGGTATCTAGCCACTATAATCGCCTAGTACATAGGATCAAATATTGAATACATAGCTCATTTCATCGAAACGAGAAAGCAATAAAACCAATATAACCCTCGCAAAATGTTGAGAGGTAAGACATGAACACTGAAACAAAATGCAATATCTCGAACAAAAAGAAGAACTAGGAACATTGAGAGAGCAAAAGAAGTACAAACAGCTATACTGACACATGTCATCGACACATCATGAGGTTAATGTCATGGAAGGAACACTCACTTGACAAAAGAAGATTATGAATATAGCCAATGTGAATCCCCCCAAGGCACTTTATAATGTAGTGCGAGTACAACAAAACACAAAGATGTGCAAGATCCCAGAATGCAATAGAGTGACACTTTATCTCAATACCTTTGCAAAAATACTACAAAAGGATGTCAACAAAGATCAAAAGAGACATAAGGCTAATACAATAGATAGAATAACCCATGAAAAATCATTTGAAACAACAAAATTGATCCCCGAGCTTGAAACAATCAAGATATCCATCAAAATATATAAAATTAAAAATATGAATGGGATGTGCCTAAAGCAGAATCTGGAAAATAGAATGTCTCAAAATATGTCTCTTGGAGTGCAAAATAGAACTTCTAACTTTGACAACCAAAACAAGCCACCAAACAACATCAAAAATCCAAATAAATTGCACCATCACGACGGGCTTAGAATTAACTTTCTAACGATATCTCATTTGCAAACAACGAAGTCCAGATGAGCAAGTTATGGCCAAAAAACTACATGTAGGTCCAAAAAAAGTAGGCTTGGGATCCGTGCTAGAATGCTTCGAAAAGTGTGCACACCAGTACCAGAAATTGACATGAGAAGCATGTCAATTTAGTACCAAAACTATCTCAATTTGCATGCCCAAAATTCTTGATTTGTGTGCCAAAAAATCTTGATTTTCGTACCAAAAATCATAAAATTGTCACCTCAAGAAATGTGCCAAAAGTCTTAATTTTAAAAAAATCTCGATTTGCGTACCAAAAGCCAAAAATTGCTACCTCGGAAAACATGCAAAAATCTCAATTTGTGTGCTAAAAAATAGAAATCCCTACCTGGAGAAACGTGCTAATTTTTTAAAGAAAAGCACCACCTTAGGTTACATGCCCAATATGGAGGCAATATTATTTAGCCTCAAATTCCAACCGTATTCAAATTGGACAAATTTTATATGAAAACAGGGGTTTTTGTGTACTCTGACCTCAACGGTGATATCCATTTGGACTCAAAGTGCTCCAAAAAATGGTGACCCCCCATATTCAATACAAAAAATTCTGAAAAATGAAACCCTCTGAAAGAGAAAACACAAATTTGAAAGCCAAGCCAAACTTCTCATAAATAGAACATGGGCATGAAGATCTAGAGCTGTGATACCATGTTGAAGTTGATGAAAGATAACCCCACAGCTCCCAAGAATCACCTGCATGCAAACACCTGTCATAGAAAGAGAGAAGCCAAAAACTATGGAGGTTGGAATTGCCAAATTCATAGATGAGACATTCTTGATGAGCAAAAAGATAGATTGCTATTGTAAAAAAAAAAATGAATAAAATTACGAAGAGATCAATCCTTATAAAAGGAGGTCAAAACCTTAATAGGATAAAATCTAGGTTGCATGATAATAATTAATAGAATAATTAATTATTATATGCCTAAAGTTTAGCTTATATAAACTAGAGATAATAAGTGATTTAATTAATAAGGTAATATCTTATTACTCTAACACAAATGTTCATAAAATAACAATAGAGACATAACTTATAGTCTTCTATACCCCCTAGGCTCCCTAGGCTGCTATTACCCTGGTTCAAAATTATCTTCATTTTCAATCTTGCGGATGGTAAATGCTTTTAAAATTACAAAACTTTACAAAAAGTTACAACCCTCTAACAAAATTAGTAAGATTGCAGTGATGTATGTTTACTTGACTGGCAAATGTTATATGGATCTACTTCAAGCTTTTCAAGAACACTTTCTCCCTCGCTAAGCAATGCCAAAAGTAAGTCCTCAGACCCTACATAGTTACGAAATAACATCATTTGAAAAATGAGTCTAAAATCAAAGACTTGAAGCATGTAAACATTTACAAGTTTATTGATATGGTTAACCTTGAACTGGGTAGTTTAGCAAAGCCTTGTTGCAGGGTAGACAAGCCCCTGCATTGTCTCATGTCCAATTCTTTCAAGACTTCTAGACCATGAAGTTCATTGCACTATACTTCAATGATTTCACATCCTTCTAAAATTAATTTCTTTAAACAAGTAAGCTTACTGAACTTGGTGAGGATCCTGTTTAGGCTGAAAAAATTTAATCTAAATGAAATTTCTGTCATCTCTAAAAGCTACGAGGTTTCTTTTAGCAGTTCTGTCAAACTTAAGCATCTCTGAAAAGATATCTTGGACATTGACAAAGGGGTCAACCTTCCCAGAGTTTAGAGAAGACTACTCTCTTACATTCTCTTCTCACTGGAACCCTACTCAACCAAAGAATTGACTTAAATCTAGATATTTTATTGAAGTAAGTTTCTCAAAATTGCTTGGAATCTCTTATGAAGTCTTGCAAATTGCTTGATGTCAATGTGCTTAGTTCCTCTATTAAACATTGGATTATTACTTAGCTGAATAATACTCCGATTGTTTGGTTTCATAAATGAATCAAAGAATATTGCATTGTAGTGCCTACCCTAGTTTGCTTTCAAGTATATTGCTGAATTCTTTTAGGCCACTTTTCATGCTTATGTGATTTAATTTAGTGGTACTTGGTTTCTTTATTGGTTGATACTATTTTCATGATTCGGCTATAGATTTGATGAGCTACTTCGTACTTGAGATATTTCATGCTTTATTATGGTTCATGAATATTCCTTTAATGTTGTTTTAAATACTTTCATATATAGATTTTGATTAGTTACCCCATACTTGCATGTGTATGGTGTACATGTATGTTTTGATTTATGGTTGATGTATCTGATGTGGTTGAGGGAGGGAGTCGTAGGCACCTATGAGTCGAGATCTACACAATGTACCACTCCTCACCATTGCTTTCTTAGTTTAGATATATATGCAAGTGTACATGCTCAACTTTTTTGCAGGTTGCAGGCACCAGACATCACCTTCCCTCAATTGCAAAGATTAGTGTGCCCTATTACAATATATCAATGGTAAAAAAGGGGAGATAGTTCTCGAGTCCAAATCTTAAGCGCAAGCCTATTTTGTTTGAAGATAAAGGACAAGTATCTAATTTCTCCACCCTTTTGAATTCATCAAGGTGACATGAATTTGAGAACCTAACCTTTGAGTTTGATTTCATACTTTGTCTTTTAGTTGAGTTTTTGTATGAGAGTATGTGATGTATTTTTGTGGTTTTTAAGTACAATTATACAACCGAGGAAATTATCAAATGATTTGACTAAACGAGAATTTTAGGAGAGAACAAATTATTATATTATATTTAATTAATTGTGAATTAATTAAACAAAGGAGGTAGATTTATAAGATTTTATTTGTTATCGGTAGAAGGCCATAGCCATATTATTTATATTGATTAAACATAAAATTTACATTGTCTCCATTCAAACGAGCATTGGTAGGAAAGAACGGAGAAGAGAACCTCCAGTCTTGCCTAGGACATTTTTCCTATACACTTTTACATCATAAAACGGGCATTAACTAGTTTACAAGTTTTTCAGAATTATCGTTTCTTTACAACCATTTACATGTATTCGTGTTTTGTACAATTTCTTTGATTTTATTTGCAACTTGAAAGGTTTTCCTTTCATTGTTATTCCATGTTTACTTCTTAGGTAAATTTGATCTCTTGATTAATTTCTTCTTGACTCAATACCTCCTTTCATTTGAATTCCCTTAGCTTTATTTGTGTTTCTTTCTTCATGGTCTACTTCTTGTATTTGAAATAAAGGATCTGCTCCCTCCCTCCCTTCTTATAGACACTAGCATAAGACTTCTTTGAAACGTTGGTATTGTAAGAGATTCAAAAGATGTATAATCTTATTTAGCAACCTTTTTGTGCCTATTTGATGTGTATCTTTCTACTTAAATGTCAATTTCTAAGATGTGAAGTTATTCATAATATGTGTTTTGAGTTATCATAATTCTTGTTGTTTCTTTGTTTCAAATTTTGATTAATTTTTTTAAATTAAATTTATTTATGTTGATTAGTAGTGAACATGTGCTAGCTTTATAATGCAATCCATCTAGGTGATAAACTGATCACAAGCTATAGTGATTACTAATTAAATTCTATGAATGTAATGTCGGGGGTCTGTGGGAGGCATGACAGGAAATCAATAATGAATACAACAATGATCCAATCTTTTAAACCACATTAGACTAAAATTTGAAAATGAAAAAAAGAGACATCAGAAAAGGATGCCTAACTACTACTAAAGTGGCAAGATAAAGAAAGGATACAAATCAACGATCATCACAACAACGCAAATGAAGACAAAAGCCATCTAAGAATAAGATCCAAGGTGTTGGAACTACAAATGGGAAACATACACTTCTGAGAGGGGAGTGGGGGGTGAATCAGAAGTTCAAACTTCAGCACTTAAAATTCTTATACCATTCATTGGATGCATGTAATAAACTGAAATGAAATGTAAAGAAAATGCATCTCAACATATAAGCATATACACACTTGACACCTAATATAATTACCCAGAAACCCTCCAAATGAGAAGGTGAAACTGGGGTGGGGATGACACCCACAATTCTTCACTACTGTAGCAATAAAGTATCACCTGTTAGGGTTACAATAAGTTGACCATAAAACATGATCTGCCCTATGAAAGGCCTACCTTGTTAAAAGCTTACAAGAGACTATTAAATCTCACCTTGTTAAAGGATTTTAACACCCTGTTAAAAGTGTGCCTGGTTAAAGGACCTTAGAACATTCACTTGGAATGTCACCTTGTTAAAGGATTTTACAATGACTGTTAAGTCAATCTTAGTCTAAAGGATTTCACTTTGCTAATACAATTGTTAGAAAGTAATAGTAGAATGTTTGATTTGATGACTTACAACTTTAACTTGCTAGTTTCAAATCACCATTTTGTCCATCTTAATCATTTCTGATCTGATTTACCAATATTGGGTCTTCGATCCTTTGTTCTGTAAACTGATTCTGTAATTCTTTCACTCTGCTAAGACACCTTGAATGCTTTATGATCAGTTCACTCCTTTTCTTCCTTCTACTCTTTTCTCATGTGCATACCTTCATACATACATATATATATATTGAATTATGGGGCTTCATCTTCCTTAAAAAGACTTTGGTGGCTTGGGGTTAGGTATGAATCTACAACTGAGATTCATTCATTTTGTTGCTTAATCCCTTCCAATTTTTTTATTGTTTGCATGTTGATTGCATAGGGAATCCAAATAGATTCGTCCTTATCTTCAAAGCTTCGAGATTTATCCATAAGTTGACATAAAAACAGTTTACATAGTTGTTTGTGCCATCACAAGCAACTAGATCTAATCTATGTTACTCGACACTTGATAATACTGATGCTCGGCACACACTGTAGTTTTGTACTTACTCAATACTTGAATCACTCAACATGGTCTATCTGCTCGGCACTTGAGTGACTTGGCACATGAGTGACTTGGTACTCATTTCAACTCGGCATCTATAAATATTATACTCAGCATGTATCATTAGCTCAGAATGAACTTAGTAAATATCTTAAGTTTGTTGACACTCAATTGTCAAAACCAATCTGAGATCAACAATCTCCCCCTTTGACATGAGTGTCAAAAACACTTAGCTATATATAACAGATATAATCTCCTTGAGTATATTCACAGCTTGACATTTACATAAAACTTCAAAATTTTCAAAATTATGTAATAGACTTATATACCTCAAAATTTTGTAGCTCCCCCTGAGTTAATGTGTCTGTTCTTTATCCAAAATCTGTTCTCCATAGATTTTTCTTTTGTTGATACTGTTTGGCTTCAAAAAATACTGACTCATACTCTTTCTCTGATATAAACTCTGTTTCTGCTCTTTTGTTGTTTGCTCCCCCTTTTTGTGTGTTCTCCCCCTTTGGATTATCTCCTTGTTTTGTTTATCTCCCCCTTGCATTCGTATCTCCCCCTTTACTCCTTATCTCCCCCTTTTTGACACTTATGTCAAAGGGTCTATACACTAATTGTGTATTTATCCAAAAAGTTCTTGTGGACTTCCATTACAATCTTTAGAGTAGCATCCCAGTTGTCTAATGCAACATCTAATGATTTTATTTGGATGACTATCTCTGTTGCAAGGTGAACTAGTTCGTCTAATGTTGAAAGATTTGGATCTTTCTTCATCAATGTCTCTACATAGCCTAGTTCCTTGTGGAGTATCTCCATATGAGGGGTAAGGGAGGCTTGAATGTTAGTCAACTTGGCTCTTATATTAGCCTCTTCTGCTGTTAACACAACTAGTTGACTTTGTGTTTGAAGTAATGAATGGAAATGCTTCTCGCTTTGAGCTAGATTCTTTGGTAATTGCATACCTGATAGTTTCAAATTGTTATCTAGACTCAAAATCTTATGGCCTGTTTCCTGTGTGAAGAGTGTGGGGCCACACAATTTTGTGTACAATGAGAATATGTTCTCAAGTACCTTCTTCACTTCCTCAATTTTTGTGGCCAATTTAACTTGTGAGAGTGCTATATCACCTAATATTTTCTCATTGACTTTCCCTTGGAATTTCTTTTCAGACCATTCCATTAATTTTACATTGGCTTCCTGGTCTTCATTATTCACCTATTCCATAATTTCTGATAATTGTTCTAATATTGGCTTAGATTCATCAAGTGTTTGCAACCTAAAAGCATCTAAAAATATGTTTTTAATATCTTGTAATGCTTGCCTTTGTTTGTACTCTTTTCTGAGCATTTCCTATTGTTTCTTCTTTTCTAAGGCTTCTTGCATTATGCCTATTTGTTCTAGTGTCATGGTTGCATAGTTATATTTTGGTATCACTATTTCTTCATCTAAAATTGCGTCTCCATAGTGAAATACCTTGGCAACCTTGGATGAGATGGAGCCTAGTGCTAAAATTTGAAGTGGTATTGCATCATGTCATGCCCAAACTACGAGGGCAAAAACACACAATTTTTTTTTTATTATTCATAATTAAAATGCTCTAAGTTCGATATGGTTGTATACACAGTTAAAGTAAAGGTTCTCTATATTTCATTTAAGTTTATAAACTTGTGGAGGAATACATCATTAAGATTTGAGCTTTTGTTATTAAAATGATAACGACATTGTTACGTTACTACATAATTATACTTAATTTAAATTTCTTTAATTAGAATCTAATTTTAACAATTACTAACTAATTCTCGATTAAAACTAACAAAATTACATTTAAATAAATATTTAGAACACTAACTAAAAACATATCTAACTTAACAAAACAAAATGAAAATCTAAAATAACTTAAATAAAATACTTACTAACTAATAACATTAACTAAATTTAACTAATCATTAAATTAGAACTTTCTAAAATAATTAAACAACTAAATTAATTAAAACTATACTAACATAATACTAAACTAGAAACTAACTTAACACTACTCACATTAAAACAAAAATAAATATCTAACACAAATCTAAACTTAATATTAAACTAACCATAAAAGCTCACTAATAACTAATACTACTAACGCACACTAACCATACTTTATCAACTAATGCCAAAACAAAAAAAATTGACAAAACTAAACTAAACTAACCTATACTAACCCCTACCTATACTCAAACTTACCCCTTCTCCCATGCACTTGCCCAAAAGGACTTGCACATTCCAAGCGCTGTCCTTTGTACAACGCTCTGCCCAAGCAAAGCAAAGCAGTCATACTTGACAATGAGGTGCCCAAGGTGACAACAAGGGTGGGAAAAGAATTAAATCTGTTTTTGCTTGTTTTTTTTATAAAACTAATAAAACTTTCCATCCAAGCATAAGGTGAGCACCCAAGTTAAAAAGGGAGAAGGTGATGGGATGTGGGGATAGAGTGATGTCACCCCTCCTAACTGACAATTTTGACTTTGCAATAAAACAACTTTTTTAAAAACATGACCCAAAATTGACGCCAAGACGGAGGTTAAATGCAAAAAGTTTATTAGGTAAGAATAGATATTATGATAGTTTAATATGATAAAAGTTTATTTTTGAATTGTTACATTTATTTATAATTTGATTAATTTAAATATATATATTTTTCAACCAAAATATAAAAAGGAATCTTTTAAAGATTCTTTGTTGTTATGAGGGGAATAAATTGGTTCTCCATACAAAAACCAGAGAGTTTTTACTCTTTGGTGCAAATTTTTTTTTTGAAGTCATAATTTTTCTAAGTATACATTTTCAAGCCACTATATATATATATATATATATATATATATATATATATATATACAAAGTGGTATTATGTGTTTTTTCTTTGAAGTAAATCTAATAGGACTTCTTGCAACTAAATAAACCAAGAGATTTAATTATCCATTACACCACAATGCAAGAATTGATTTAATTCCAATAATCACAAAAAATGACCTTCATTCATAATATAATTTTTTAATTTTTTATTTGCTTTCAACATATAAGGAAACTTGAAGTTTTGCCTAATTGAATCAACATCATTTTCATCCTATTTTTGATGTGCATCCATATAACCTGAAAATTACGATTAAATCTCATGATAAGAATATTACTCAATCACCATTTTATTGGCAAACCTGATTCAAAAGCTTAGCCAGGAAAGAACCAGGAAGAAAACCCGGCGTCGTTGCCATTACAAAAAAGTTTTGAAATACAAATTACATAGGATTCAAATCCCGAATTTTCAACAATCAAATAAATTTCCTTCAAGTCCCTTATCAAGGGATAAATATCATTTTCTGCAACACATTGCTAAGATCGTGGAGGGAACAGAATTTGATCAGGTGTCAACAAGCATGACCAAGAGACAAATCAAACATGCATATTCATACTAGGTTTTCACAATAGGATTCACAATGAATCAAAACTAGGGAAAGGTGGATTCTTCCAACAGGAGAAGTCATACACAACACCAAAATAGATGCTCAATCGAGGCTACAAACCAAGAACTTCCGTTCTTCCATTTTAACATGCCAAACTCATACGAGGTTTGTGCTGACAAGTAGGGGCCCATAACACCCTACCCTCTCTCCCTCTTCTCATCCTGAGAAGAGACTCTACACTTGTTGGAGTCCAATTAAAAAGACCTTTCCCAAAATTGGTCACTTTTGCCCTATCCAAGGGTGAGTAATACCAAAACACCCATACAAGAAAATTTCAAAATTCAAACATAAACAAGAAAGAAAAGCATTCAAGAACATGGTTTTCAATCCTTCCCAACATACCCAACATACATACAAGCATCCAAACAACAACAAAGTAGCATAAGCATGAAACAAGCATGAAAATCTGAACAAGGGAGATGAAGAACTCCTACCTTCACAAAGAGGTGATGGTAAATGATCAATTTGAGAAGAGCTTTTCCCTTCCTTGCCTTCAGTCTTCCAAGACTCCTCTCTAAAAGTAGAGATTGGGTAACAACCAAAACTACTCCAAGAAGGGCCTCTAAATAAGACTCAAACTCAACCACCAAAAAGGCAATAACTTCTCGCACCCACCTACAAATTTAGAAGTTTCTAACTCAACCCACACCAAGGTTAACCACTAAGTGGAGTTGAGGTGATGCAACTCATGGTAGCCATAGTCAATTTTCGCACAAAGGCAAAAATAAACTTTTTGAGTGACCTCAAAAGTCAATAAAAGGAGCTTAGGGGTTGGAAAATACCCCCAACCCATACCCATACCCCTTGGGTATAAATATTTCATGTTTTAAAGCCTTAGGAATAGATTTGGAACCAAACAAAAGTTAGGAAATAATTAGGACCCTCTAATAATTCTAAAAAAGCAGATTAAGCACTAATCTGGATTAGGGGTGACTAAACTTGATTAAGAACAAATTAACAAAAGACACTAACTTAATCTGACTTAGGTCCAAAGGTTACATAGCTAACCCTAGCTAGCATGCTGGAATGCATATGCAATTCACGAGTGTCAAGTGACACTATAAGAACACAATTACGAAACATTAACATTTACTGATCACGAAAAGATACATACATACATCTCACAATACCATTAAGTTACGAACAACAAGGTTTCCACAAATGGCACATAGGGATCAGTTCCGTTCCTCCGTCGGGTTTCTCGGCTAAATATCTTGCACACTCATTGCACACATTAGTAGTCCCATAAAATCACATGCATATATGTATATACGTATCAAGAATCACATAAATTGAAACATACATCAATTAGGGTTTCTTTCATCCTACTTATATCCTTAATCATAAAAATTCCATAATCAATGTGTTAATCTTGCATTTACTTATTTCATCAACATACATATACATAAAACATTAAATGACAAACATCAATATATTTGAAAGTAAACATCACACAACATGAAATAATATAATATGTTCAAAGCATCAGCTAATGTCTCGACATCTCGAGTTGTGAGTAACAAAATAATAATAATGTATCACTATGCTACGATGGGTTAGGGCGAGGCCTCACACATCAGTGCTCGATCTCTGAAGGACTTGGAGTGCTAGATGTTGGTAAATTTACCAATGTTGGTATGGCTTCTTGCTCCTTAGCCTTTGGAATGTCCTTTTCTTCACTCTTGTCTTGATCAATCATTAATATTTGACCTGCTCCTTGTGTTTATGTTTCAGGTACATATACCTCTGTCTGTCCTATTTTTGCTTCTGAAGCCTTCTCTTCTTGAGCAATCTTCATTTGTTGTTCGACCATGTCAACTTCTACAGTAGTGTCAACCTTTGTAGATATATCATCTGATGTTTGCACTAGAGGTTGAGCACTGGTGGTTGGAGGGATGGTAAAAGGTGGTTCTTGTGGATTCACCTTATCCCTTGTTATATCAGCTACTACCTTTTGAAGCTCTTCAACACTGACTAACACAGGATTCTCACACAACCTAGCTTGTAGTGTGGATTGGTCAAGGATTTTCTTCAGATCCTCTGTAGTTAATGGATTGATGTTCTGAGGTGATTTGTCAAGAAACATCCTTTACTATTATGGTTTCTGCAAGTGTGCTTGTGTCATGTGGAGGGCTCACGGCTATCATTTGTGTATCTTCCACATTCTATTCTTCTTGTTGCTTTTCGGCTGTTGCCATTTCATCTTTCTTCTTTTATGTCTCCTCCACATTGGTTTCTTCTTTTTCTTTTTCTGACTCCTCTTCCTTTTGTTCCTCTCCTCCATTATTTCTTCCCTCAAAGGGATCCTCTTCTCCTACTTTAACAGTTGTTAATCCATATATCAATTTCCACATTTGAGTAGATTTCTTTACAACATCTTCAATGTTGTTTTGAAATATGTTGAATGCCCTATATTTGGGTGCAAATTTGCTACCATATTTCTTATTTGCTTTGATAATTTGCCCCTTTGTTACATCAGGCATCACTTGGGCTAGGGTTGATTCCCTTATTTTCTTTTCAAGGTTTAAACAATAATGTCACTTATTTTCTACAAGGGTGTATAGCTCCTTGGGCATTGTGTTGTCTAATTAAAGTGGAGTATTCTTGAACTTAGACATCATGGCATATATTGACTCTTCTACCTTATTTTGCTCTTCTCTAGCAAGCTTACCAAAATCAATGTTCTTTAATCCTATCATATCTGCATTATCTTTAATATTATCACAAATATTCTCAAGATCAGATTTAGGTGCATGACTTACCACCCTAAATTGACTTGTATCTTCTGATTATGTCTTTTCATCGTCTATTTTAGGCTGTGTAACATACTTTCTCCTTTGTTTCTTTTGCACTAGGCCCTTCTATTCTATTGCTTTTGTTTTCTCCTTTGCCCGCTCTTTGGCCTTCTGAGTAGTGGCCCTTGTACTAGCCCTTGTTGTTGGAACAGTTGGCTTTGTTGTGCTTGACTTGTTAGCCTTCTTTGCCTTTGGTTTGGCTCCAGGCTGTGCCTTAGCCTTTCTCTTTTTAGGTTCTAGCTTTTTTGGTGCTTCCTTAGCTTCTTCTTCCTCTGCATCTTCTTCTTCTTGGTCTTCACCCATGCCTTGGGTTAAAGCTAAAGGTTCTTGACCTTGCACCTCTTCTTCCTCTTCATCTTCTTCATCATCATCTGCACCTTCTCCAAACTTTGCCTTCAGTTTCCTTACCATTTTATCCTTCTTTTTCAAGGTAGATGTTGTCTTTAGTTCCATCTCAACCTTTGATTTCACAACATCATAATTGCCAAATATTTTAGCACTTTTGTCAATTTCTTCAGCAAGGGTGCAGTGATGGTGGCTAAGGCTTCATCAACATTTATTTCATAGCCTAGGGGCCTTAGCCATCTAACCCTAGGTACTGTAGCCTGAATATATGTGTAATCAATATCAACAAGGAAACAAATGTCATTATAATATTGCTCAACTGGTGAAACAGGAATCCTTAACCTCTGCTTCATAGATTTCTTAAATTTTTCAAAATAGCTTGTCATGATTGACTCAAAATTGTCTCCCATTTGCTCAGTATATTCATTTATCTGAACAACAACCAACCTATTAGCTTTCCATCCTACTTTGGCAAAAGATGGAAATTCATTTTGCACATAGAAAAACATACATATAAGTATTGATCCAAACTTGCATTGAGCACTCTTTGACCTTTTAATAGCTCCAAGATTTTCATTTATTTGTTGAAGTTGAAGTTCTGCAAGATCATAGGTATGATCTTTCTTAACAATTTTGTACCCAACATCCACTGCTATGCAGGACACACTATTTAACCTGTTTGATTGATAGAATTTGTGGGATATGAATCTAACAAAAAAATCAAGAAAAGGGTCTGTAATGGTGTCAATTGTCATACCATGATTGTTCCACTTTGCACCTATGTTTTACTCTATGGCCTCTTTGGAGTCACTTCTCAATGTCTTGGGCTGATCTAGGGTTGGATAACCAGTAACCCTATGGACAATTCTCTTTGAAATCTTAATGAGTCCTCCTTCTAACCAAAAAATCCATCATGTATTCTGCTCAAAACTATTTTAATCCACTATGTTTTAAAAATCGTAGGAAAATCTAGGGCACGGGTCAAATCCTTTGTCTCCACAATCTTGAATTCCTCTTTTAGGACTCCATTTTTACACATTTCTTCATACGCTTGTCTTATTTTCATGTCTCTTATGGCTCCTACTTTGTTGTTATAACATTTCCTCACATCTTGAACCATTATAACCTTAGGTGAGATCATGGATAATGCTCTTGCTGGGTCATTTTTACAGGAAGCTTTTGGTATAGCCTTAAAATCTGGTTGTTTAACCTCGTTGTTGACTGACTAAACTTCAAAAGTTTCTTTCTCCTTCACAGTTTTAGAACTAGACACCATTTTGACAAACTAGGGTTTAACGAGTATAAAACTACGTAGTTCGACAGATGAAGAATACCTTTGAAATCGATGAACTGGTGTTTGATCTTTGTAAATGCTTCGAATTGATTTGTAGATCGCATCTTCGCTCTGCTCGCTCTTGCTTTGGGTTTGTAATGACGAAAAATAGGTGAAAGTCAACCATATACCCTTCAAAACTAAGTAATAAATGCTTAGTTGTGTATGTAAGGAAACTTAGGTGCGGAAACAGCTTCCTACACTAAATTCATAAGGAAAGTATGATGCAAATCCTATTAAAATATTCTACACTTACAGATTCAATATCATGTAAACAACAATATTGCAGCCAACCATGCATACAGAAAATAGACAAAGAAAGAAACACATAACACAAAGATTTTTCGGTGGGAAAAAACCTTTCGATAAAACAACCCCACCCCTTCAGAACCTGCACAATGTATTATCTTCAACAAAATGTTACAATACACTTGTTGTGCAAGCTCAACAGCGACAACAGAAGACACCAGTAGCAACTCGCAGTACCAACAATACACCTTTTTCGCATCACTTCTCTTCGTAACCCTAAAAATGCTTATAACATGTGCTTCACTTTAGGGCTACTCCCAAAGGTAAACCATATTAGGGTTTTACCATTCTCCGAGAAAATAGGAACCCCAAAAAAATTTTTTGAGGCGATGCCCCGAACCCCACTATTGGGGTAGAGTGTACAGTACTCAAATATCTTAGTTGCCACATGTCTTCACCTGTCATTGAATCTTCCTAACATAGCTCTTACGTGTCATAGGAATTTGTCATAACCGTTTTAGTCATGATCTCCTTACACACAATTCAAGATGTCGACACATCAACATTATTTGCAAGAAATACATTTTACAAAACAAATAATAAGAATAGGAATTATACAAGGTTGAGACACCTTATTCCTAACAGTGTACAACTATAGAAATCGACTTCAATGTGATTTTTGTTGCACTCGACATCCATTGATTTTACCTCCACTTGACAGCTACTGCTGACTCAGCTTCGACTAACTTTGACTATCAGCTCGGCACACACTAGTATTTACTCGACATTTGAACTGGACCTTTCATACTTGGTAGAAATGTGAGAACTTGAAGATTTGACCTTGGACTTTCCTCATTATCTTGAATATTTATTCATGTTGATCTATCTTTTTCAGTACTAATATTTCTTGGAACTGATTTATGAAAAAACATTTTAAATATTAGTCCCACATACCTCATTTTTCTTAGTTTGATGAGGTCTAACCACTTGACCCATTGGGTGAAGTGATCCCTTCTCCATTTGATGCACTCCCAACATCTTTCTTCTTCCATGTTTTGTTCATTTCGTTCCTGATGTGCTCAACATCTGTCTTGCCTTTACCTTTGTGAAATTCAGAACTTGGTGCCTTAGACCTAGTTGGACAATGCTTGCTGATGTGACCAATCTTGTGATAGCTAAAACATGTGATTTGACTCAACCATCTCTTGTAGTCACCACTGAAGTGTGTTCTAATGCAATTCTCAGGGATATGTCCATAATCCTAACAATAGTGATAGCAATATCTTGTATTGTAATCCCACTTATACGAGTTTTCATAGCTTCTTATGTTTATTGGCTTGTTTGATGACCATGTGGATTTGGATTTGCATTCAAAGGCTCTGTGTCCATAATTCTGACAATTATAGAAGTGTCCTTCAAATTTTGGTGCATGCATGGTTCTGGTTCTACATTCATTTGCCTGATGACCTTGTTTGTTGCACTTGTGACAATGAGTCATATTCTTTGGCTTAGCATTCTGACTTGCATTCTTACTCCTGCAAACATTAGTTGTATGTCCTTTCTTACCACAGTGATGACAAGTAGGTTTAGAGTTCTTACCTTTATTGTTCCTTTCCTCAGCAGCTTTGGATGATTCTCCTTCTTCAATGCTTGTGTAGCCCAATCCTAATGTATCTTTATTGGATCTAGGGGATTTCAGTAGTTGCTCAAAATACTTGATGGCTTCATTTGGCTTGTTAAAACTTTCAAAAAATTCCTTTTCTCTTCTTAGGTCATTCTGTTGTTGTTCATTCTGCAACTTCAGTGTGCTTGTTTCAATGTCTTTGACATTCAACTCATGATGAGCATTCATCATTTGGCTTAAGGTGTCCAATTGCATGTTTGAGAGCCTGGATAGCTCTACTAACTTTTCCTCTAATCTGTTTGCCAAAATTCTTTTATCTTCTTCAATCATGGTCTTGTCTTCTATAGCTTTCTTCTTTTGTTCAGTCACCTCACACAGTAGTATAGCTTGTAATTCTTATTCCAACTTGAGATTTCTGATCTCTTCAACTTGTGCTCTATTCTTCTCCATCATATATACAATTGTTGCATCGAATTCACTGGAGTTACCATTTGCAAATAACTTTGTGGTGTCAATCTCTTTGTATTGTGTGCCATTTTCTACTATAGCAATCTCTTTCCTTCTCTTTAGGGAACTCTTCAAAGCATCTTTGGCTTTATTCAGTTGTTGTAGTATGAGATGTATCTCAATCTCCTGGTTTTCAATGGTCTTTCCCAACTTGTAGACTTCCATTTCAAGATCTTTTCTCCAAGCTGTAAAGCTTCTCCTCTTGGGAACTCAACTCTGATACCAATTGTTGGAATTACAAATGGGAAACATACGCTTCTGAGAGGGTTTTTTTTTTTTTTTTTGGGGGGGGGTGTGTTGTGAATCAGAAATTCAAACTTCAACATTTAAAATTCTTATACCATTCATTGGATGCATGTAAGAAACTGAAATGAAATGTAAAGAAAATGCATCAAAACATATAAGCATACACACACTTGACACTTGATATGATTACCCAAAAACCCTCCAAATGAGAAGGTAAAATTGGGGTGGGGATGACACCCACAATTCTTCATTACTGCAGCAATAAAGTGTCACCTATTAGGGTTACAATAAGTTGACCATAAAACATGATCTGTCCTATGAAAGGCTTGCCTTGTTAAAAGCTTATAAGAGACTATTAAATCTCACCATGTTAAAGGATTTTAACACCCTGTTAGAAGTGTGCTTGGTTAAAGGACTTTAGAACATTCACTTGGAATATCACCCTATTAAAGGATTTTACAATGACTGTTAAGTCAATCTTAGTCTAAAGGATTTCACTCTGCTAATACAATTGTTAGAAAGTAACAGTAGAATGTTTGATTTGATGAGTTACAACTTTAGCTTTCTGGTTTTAGATCACCATTTTGTCCATCTTAATCCTTTCTGATCTAATTTTCCAATGCTGAGTCTTTGATCCTCTGTTCTATAAACTAATTCTGCAATTCTTTCACTCTACTAAAACACCTTGAATGCTTTCTAATCAATTCACCCCTTTTCTTCCTTCTACTCTTCACTTGCGTGCATACCTTCATACATACATATATACATACTAAATTATGGGGCTTCGTCTTCCTTAAAAAGACTTTGGTGGCTTAGGGTTTGGTATGAATATATGGCTAAGATTCATTCATTTTGCTACTTAATACCTTCCAATTTTTTGATTGGTTGCATGTTGATTGCATAGGGATCGGCATAAAAATAGTTTACATAGTTGTTTGTGCCATCACAAATAACTAGATCTAATCTGTGTTACTTAGCACTTGATAATACTGATGCTCGACACATACTATAGTTTTATTTCTAGCTCAGCACCTGAATTGTTCAGCATCAACTACTTACTCGGCACTTGAATCACTTGGCATGGTCTATTTGCTTAGCACTTGAGTGACTCGAAACTCATTTCAACTCAGCATCTGTACATATTAAACTTGGCATGTATCACTAGCTCAGCATGAACTTAGTAAATATCTTAAGTGTGTTGACACTCAATTGTCAAAACCAATCTGAGATCAACACAAGGAAGAAAAGAAAAAGACACAAGTCCACACCTAATCTGAGATAACAGTTGATATATTACTATATTCAAATGATCATATATGTTGAAATCTACAAAACCTTGATAAGTGAAAACCAAAATGGAATATACAAAGAGGATCATGAAAAAAACCATCGAGATACCATAATATGGAATAACAACATGAGATAGACAAATTCTAGAAGATAAAACCACGAAATAAACATAGTGTCAAGACCAGAGAATCAAAGAACAACTCCAAAAAGCTCAAAACAAAGAAGGGAACATGCCCAGAAAAAGAAACCACCAAAGGAGGACAATCGAGAGAAAAATGGAGCTAAAATCCCAAAATGTCTTCCATTTTGTAGTACCACTCCATGCCCCTCTATTCGACATAGATGCACATGTTGGTGGTAGCCAGAAGAAACATCCAATTGTAGTTGATTTGCTCCATATGTTGCATAAATGCCCTCTTGTCTTGGCATAATCAAAATTGGGAAAACTTCAACTGACATGTCCCAAACATTGAACGCGTTCCTTTTGGGGATGCAAAGGTCATCATCAATGTTACTTAAGAAAACATCTAGATCAAAAAGAAAGGGAGCTTTAAAAATAGCCTTGCAAAAATCCCTACGCGACGTTTTATCCCTATCCACATACAAGATGGTTGCTATAAACATAGCTACTATGTTAGATCTATGCTTGGGCCTATTAGCTAAAGTAGAAAAATCCACGCCTAGGATGATCTTGATGGCTCGATGAACCAGATGATCCTTGGATTTGACCATCTTGCTAATTCTAAGGACATAAATCTCCTCCCAAAATGCCATCTCTCTATGGCCAAGCTTCATCCTAATCAACGTGTCCATCCTACAGACCTAAAAGTTGAAAAGCTCAAAGATGAAACTATCAAACCCCTACCACTCTCGACAATCTTAGTTGTGAATTTTTAGACTTAACCTTTAAGGTTCTTAAATAGAAGGGGAATCATCATTAGGAGATACCTTCCCTTTGGGAGACCATGCCAAAAATTTAGGAGATCTTATAGCAACATATTTGTAATTGAGCAATGCCTCGTTATGTCCTTTACCAAATTGTTGTCCATTACTTGGTAATTTGTAGGTAATAGGGTACAAAAAACTGAATTGAGTTTGATCAGTGGAACATGTAAGGGAAGTCTTAAGTTTCAATGATTAAGTCACTCCTATCTCACTTTCTAGAAGTGTCTAAGTTTGATGATTACAAAGATTTAAAAGTGTGAATCCATACTAGTTAGTGGATCCACGAAAATGGCTATCTAAAAGTTAAAAATTTGGGTGAATATGGTCTAAAGTTGTCCCTAAGGATTGCATAATTGACCAATTAATGCATAGATGAAGATTCATTAGAATTATAGATAGTGAAATTTTGACCATCATCTCCAGAGTTTGCTAGGGCATTTTCTAGTTTGTCACCTTCCCTATATATATGTTGAAACCCAATCTCTTCAAATTTGTCCACCATGCTTAGTGCTATTTCAAGTTTTGAGTTTAGTGACCAATTTGGCTTTCTTTTTCGTAATGCATTAAGAATGATTTGTGAGTCTCCTTCTATTATTAGTTTTTTAATTCCTACTTCCAAGCTTAGTCGAAGCCCTTCTGAGAGTGCTTTCAATTTTGGCAAGTTATTAGTTATCCTCCATAACGGTTTAGCTTGTTTGAGGATCCATTTGTTTGACTTTTTCATGTAGCATCCTAAACCAACTATACCTGGGTTGCCCCTCGATGCATTATCAAAATTTACCTTTGCCCAACCTAACGGCAGGGGTAACCATTTACAGTTCTCTCGGGCTTGTTTGTTAGTTTTGGTGTAAACCCTAGGAGGGTTGATTAGCTTATTCCAGTTCATTTTCATTAGCGCATCCCATTCTGACAAAACTCCTTCTTCCTTCATGTGATTTCTCAGATAATTATTAATAACTTCAGTGATTCTAGATTCTACTTTGTTTAGGAGAGAATTAGGTTGCAATTCCTCAATATAGAAGATTCTCCTATTTCTTTCCTTTTGAATCTCCCATAAGAGAATGGATGGTAAAAATTTCCAAAGGTTGTTATAGATTTTGGACTATCGATCTTTTGGCCAACTTGTAAGATGTTCCTAGAGGTTGGAATGGAGACTTCTAAACCAAATTAGTTTCTTACATAGCCAATACCAGCATGATTTAGCAAAACTACACTGATAGAGGAGATGATCTACAATCTCTGATGCTTTTTTGCATAAGGGGCATCTCAAAGGTCCTTGGAAACCTATTTTGGTAAATTGATCTGCTGTGAGGTTTCTATTTTGGGATGTTGCCCACAAAAAAATCATTGTTTTGGGGATGCATGCAAGGTCCCAACAAAGAGCAAGGGGGATTTCGTTATGCTCCATCTTTGGGAATTTATGATAAGATCATAGCCTAATTTAACTTTATAGATTCCTTCCTTCAAAGCCCCCCATATTAATTTTTCATAATGGTCAATGTGTTTGACCGGTCTTTGATTAATAAACTACTTAAACTAAAGATTTTCATGTTCTATTAGATAAGTGTTTTTCATTGACTTCCATTTTCATATTTCTTTTAGGTTTTTTATTTCTCTATATTTGTAGTCTTTGACAAATTTTCACCATTTACTTATCAATTTGAGTTTTATGGAGTTTGAGAGAAAGACATAATTGGGATGGGGAAGCCCTTCCCAAGAATCTCCCCAGAATAAAGCTTCTTCTTTCCTTTCTATATACCACGTTAGATAATTAACAATTAAAGGTCTACACTGTAGCATGAAGTTCCAAGTGTTCAACCCTTACGGAGGATTAATAGTGCGAAAAATAGATAGAGGATCGTTGGTGTTGAGATATTTATGATATAATGTTTTTGCCCATTTATTAACTTTATTCATATACATTCTCCATACTAATTTGGCTCTGAAGGCTTCATTCTACGAACTAAGATTTTTGATTCCTAACCCTCCTTGAGTCTTGGGTTTACATATATTATCCCATTTGATTAACACTTTTTTTTCTTCTCTTTTGTCCCTTTTAGAAGAAATCCCTAAATTTCTTGTCCATTTTGTGTTTGATTCCTTTAGGTAATGTGAGACAAGAAATGTGATATGATAGTATTGCTGATAATATAGATTTGATCTTACTTACCCAACATGCCTTGGTGAGACATCTTCTTTTCCAGTTATTAGTTTTCTTTTCAAGTTTTTCTATAACAGGTTCCCAGGTTTTCCCATTCCTGGACCCTTTCTCTATTTGTATTCTTAGATACTTGCAAGGGAAGTTATCTTTCCTATATCCCATTGTTTGACAAATGCTATTTTCCATATCTGTTTTGGTTTTTACGAAGAATATTTATGATTTTTCCTCATTTACTTTTTGTCCTGATGCTCTCATATAGGTGGCCATGATTTCTTTGTACTTTCTAGTTTCGTCTAGATTACTAATTCTTGTTGTTATTGTATCATCAGTGAGTTGTTGATGTATGATATTACTAACCTCTTTTATGAAAAATACTCCCATTATCTTATTTTCTGCTTGAGCCTTTTTTATGAATCTTCCAAAGGTTTCTGCCATAATGATGAAAAGAAAGGGTGAGATTGGATCCTCTTGTTTGATTCCTTTGGATGAGCTGAAGAATTCCTCTGGTGTTCCATAAATAAGAATATAAATTTAGGTGTTGAGATACAATTATAAATTAGGTTAATTCATTGACGCGAGAAGCCAAAGGCTTCTAGTATTTTGCAAAGGTGAAGAGAGCCTAATCCGATCATAAAACTTGTTACCTTGATTATTTTTGGTAGTTTGAACTCAATTATTTTGGTTGGATCTACTTATCCCTAATTTTTTGTGTATTTTATCTCCTCTGACTCTATTCAACTACTTTCGTTGAATATTTACTTTCTCTGGAGCCTTTGTGTTTCAATCGATGCTTGTCTTACACTTTCTGTTTTGCACCATTTTCCAACCAGCGCTCTGGTCAATAAATGATTTTGCAATTGATTTGATTGTCCTCTTCTTTAGGGTTTCTTTACTCATTTCATCGTGCAACTTCAAAAATATAGAGAATATGCTATTGTTGTCTGTCAAGACTGGTTTCGATTATTCAATGCCTAGATTTATCCATTGTTCATCATTCTGATTTTTCCTTAGAGCTTCGAAATGGTTAGTTGTATGAAGAGTAAACTGGGGTTTTAGAGAAGAATTATTTGCTTTCTGCTTATTCGCGATGTTGTACTTATTAAGCAAAGCCATTTTTTTCCTTTTTCAAATTTATAAGATTTTATTAAAAGTCTAATCTTGGAAATTAAAAGAAATTAAAATTGAAAAGGATAAATTTGGCATGTTAATATTATTTAATTTAACAATAATAAATTTAGAATTTGCATGTAACTAATGGACTTAAAATAAAATTATTAGTTAAAATAATAATTATATTTTCTAAAAATATCTTGCTAATTAAAATAGTGGGAATAATTTAATAAAACTTTATTCTAATTAAAGGAACTTAGTGTAGATAAAATAATTATTTAAATTAAAATAATAACATATTATTTTAATGAAAGGCTTTTGCATGTTAGTGAAATTGAAACACTAAGTAGGGTTAAAGCCTTTATTAGGATATTCAATCTCATTTTTCCATGCACATGTTTGAATGAACAACTCTGGAATTGAAAGACAAAATTTTTATGAAGGCTTTACGAGAATGAATTTAGCAAGCATAAAGGAATCACCATATTGTTAGCCTTTGATTGAGGTAGGGTTTGTCAAAATTGATTGTAGAAAATATTTTGAAACCTTTGTATTTATTCATGTCTACAAGACTGAATATTTAGTATGGAAAAAGTTTTGGATTCTTATATTGATATTGTTTAAACGAGACTTGTTAAAAATTGAAACCCTTGTTTGGCAAATGCTTGATCTCCGTCATTAAAACTTCTTTGAAAAAACAAGATCAAAACCCATATTAGAAAAGTTAGAACTAGAGAAAAGAATTCATAGCTAGGGTTTGAAAATGAAGAAAATATTTTAACTGAATATATTCAATTGGTTAAATATTTTTCCTCCATCAAATTTATTTTGAAAATTTTATATGTATCTATACACACACACACACACACACACACACACACACACACACACACATACACAACATTAATAAAATATTACTATGGTGGTATTTTTATTTTTGCCCATAAATTAAACAAACTAGTTTTTTCATTTTAAAAAGGAAAATAATAATTATTATTATTATTATTATATATTTAAGTTGGGGACGGGGACCACCACCTCCCCACCCCCCTTCTTCCTTGCATTCACAGTTGCAAGTAGTGCTCACGACTGCAAGAAGCATGTGGCTTGCTCTGCTGCATGTGTGGTTGCTTTGCAACGCACGCAGGTTGCTTGGCAACTGCCCCTTAGTTATGGGTGTTTTTATTAAAAAATTTTTTTTTTAAAAAATCATTAATTTTTAAAAATATTTTTAAATTAAAATATTTTAATGTAAATTTAATTATTTTTAAATTTTAATTAGTATTTAATGTTAATTAAATTTAGTTTGTTAATTAAATTAAATTTAGTTTTTAAATTAAATTAAATATGTTTTAAAAAGAGAGGGTTTTCTTTCTCTATTGCTAATTCATTATTATTATGATTTTGAATAAATAATAGTAGTTACCATTGTGATCAAATAAATACATAGTTCATTAAAACAAAGGTCAAGAATCTTTTTTTATGAAAATGGAGATTGACTATGATCAAACTAAACTTGGAAAAGTATCATCCGAAGACTGTGGAAATGAAAAATATCCAACTCCTATTCATAACAAACTTTAAACATTACATTGAACCATACATAGCTAAAACTACTTGCGATTTAAACGTCATTTATGATGTCATGTCCTTATTTTTATGATGGGTTTTGGGAGATCCTTGTAGTTGGCCTAAACCAAGAATGTTTACCAAAGGCAAGAAGTTAAAAGTTATGTTTTTAGTGACTTATGTCAAGATTGTTGTTATATGTGTTTCTATAATGAGATTTAGTTCTTCTATGTAAATCTCATATGTTGTGATTTTTTTGATGTGACATTTGAGGGTTTTGATTTGTGATCTATTGGTGATTTTCAATTGCTCCTATAGGACTAATATGGTTATTGTGACTTTATGAGATGCACTTTTATGATCTTAGGGTAGGTTATTTATGTGTATGTTTGGAATTGGCTTGCAATGGGGATCAAAGTCTTAAAAAGGCTACTAGAGTAACAATTTTATTAATGGCGTTAAAATGAATTAAAACAAGTTAGCATGTTACCCCTCCCATGTATTGAGTGCTAACTTACAAGCTAGAATGAGAGTATAGAGGATTCTTGGTTGGAACCTTTCCTCGTTAGTATTCCTTGTATGTAAGAAAGGATACTTATGCTACATAGAGTCATTAGGGGGTTGGGGTTTAGAGAGATTGCCAAGGTAACCTTTAAGTTGACTCATGTGATGACACTTGCCCATATACATGTTAGATTTCCTAGATGTCTTTGTTTGCCTTTGGAATTAGATGTTCACTTTGTGTACTTGGTACCTTTGAGATAGAATGCTATCAATATTCCTTCACCTAGATTTTTGTTATGACTTTTGGATTCTGATCCATTTGGGACATCAGATTATCTCCTCTTAATGGTTGAAGTTGACTATTTAGGTTCCACAAGGTCAGGTGGTAGTGATTCTTATATCATTGAGATTGGATGGCTAGAGGCCAATGTTGGATGTACCTTGTGTAGTTGTTTTATTCTTCTTATCTTGTCATTATGTTAAGTGGTCATATTCTAGTATTTTGTACTTTGGTTATATTTCATATCCTACAAGATGTTTTATCTTATCATGGTATATATTCTTTTAGCATTTCATAGTATGCAGCATGTGCAGAGGATCAATATGCATTTTGGTTATACCATGTGGCATCTTATGTACTTTGTATATTATTTCATGTAATTTTGTACATGTGGCTATTCTATGGCATGGACTTTGTTTGTAATCATCAAACTTAAACTTAATAAAACTTATGTGTGTGGGTCAATGTTATAAAACCCTTGAGAGATGTAACTATTTGTGTATTGCTTATGTATGTATGTGATATGTATTTGAGTTATTGCTTCTGTTTTGCTATCTCTTGATTATTTTAATATTTCAAAAAATAAATTGTTTAGGAAACTTAGTAACATTATAGGATAGTTTCTCTTGCGTTCCCTAGTGGGGTGTTCATGCACCTAATATTAAATATAAAAGCTTATCAAATATTCCACAGTGTCTATAAAGTAAGCTTCAAACCATTTTAGTTTGATATAAAATATGTTTTCCCTCTACTCTTTTGAAACTTATGCAATAAATGACTATTTAAGATGAAACTGATTTGCAAGAGAAAATAATTAAATTCACAATTTCAAATAAAATACAACATTAAGGAAATGAAAAATAATTAATGAATTTTTCTTAGGAATTCATGAAACTAATTATAAAATACATATTAATGGATAACTAATTACAAAAATATTTTAAAACTATAGTTAAAAAGTCTCTTCTACAATATATTTTGGTTGTTGTGGTACGTAGCTCTGAAGCAAAAAAATTTACATATATGTAGATAGAAAAAGTTGCTTCTTACTATTGAAAGCATCATAGTTTTACATAGGGAAAGCTTGTCTCGTGTAGAATCATTTATATGAGGGAGCAAATGTTTTGATTGGATCTCATTTCCATTATTTTATAGTTTAGACATGTTTCAAGGTGTTGTGAATCATAGCTTTACAAATTTTGGGTTCATGTGAATGTATTCCATATAAGCTTCTAGGTTATGTAAGTTGAGCTCCTTTAAAATGCCCACCTATATGTGGTTGTTCATTTTTAATTATTATTATAATAAGTTGTATCCAATATCTTTATTACTTTGGTATAGGATATAATGGTACTAATTTGTATTGTATAATGATTTTTCAAACTTGTTTAATTTTGAAGCTTTTAACCCCTCTTTCTAAATATCATGTAGGAGATGTTGATCTTCACATTCTGTTAGTAGTGTAAAGCTAAGGATGCGACAACCCAAAAAGCTTTAAAGTTCTAGGAAAAATAGATACACTACTTCTATTTCTATTTGTCTTCAACAAAATGTTATTAAATTTTATATTGAAACAAGAGCTAATGTTTCTCTTGTGTTGTTACAACTAATTCAACACTATGAGAAACATATATTAGTTTTCTTAGAATAACAATATTAAAAAATTTGTTTTCTAGATAACACCTAAAAGGTTGCAAGTCTTCATTTGATTTTCATTTATCATTGTTAATCACTGATGGCATGACTCAAGTATGTGGTTCTCTTATAGACAACAACAAACTCTCTTATGCACTTTTCCTAAAGTATGGTAATATTTCCTACAAGATGCATTATTACTGTCTCATCGGTCTATGATAGTTAAAACGATCCTCAATTTCTTCTCAAAAACATATTGTTAACTACATCATGAGGGTTTTATTGTCTTCTTTGGATACATTAGATCAACCTTCTACAATTAACAAGTCTTCAATAAACAAACATCTAATCTCATAAGTAAATTTTATGTGGTTGATCTTCAAAAATTAAATGCTTTGCATGGTATCTGACATTCCATTTCAAGTTCACAATTAAATGTACTATTTGACTCAACTCTTACCCTAGAACTCACCATACTAAAAAGATAGGAACTTTGGCACTTACACCCCTTGTTTGAAATACCTTGAGCCAAAAAAAATTGTCCTAAAAAATATTCAAATCAGTGAAAGTTTGGTTAGAAATTCAACCTTCTAATGACTAAATTGTCAAAAATTTGGATATTTTTTGAAGGAAAATTCAATTGTCTATTAGCACAATTTTTTCTTGAAAGCCTAAATTTAAGGATGTTGAATGTTGTCACATCCCTCTAATTTTTAATATTACTAAAAGTAGATGGTTAATGATTTTTACTCTAAGATAATTGGTTTGTCCTATGCTATTTGTAGTCAAAACAACATAATACATACTATATGGCTTTTGAAGAAAGTTATATGATTAAAATTCACAAGTATAAAGGCTATTGTGTCTAAAATATCTTAGAAAAAATTTAATATTGAAATCATTTATAAATCTTGTGCTTATTCAAGCTCCTTATGAGAAACCACACTAGAAACAACAATTGGAAGACCAAGAGTCACAACTTAGAATCCACCTTTTATAATGAAACAAATACAACCAATAGAAGACCAAGAGTCACAAATTAGAATTCCACAAAGATGTCCCTCTTGGGATTTGAACAAAGGTCTCCACAATGAGAACTCATTGCTTCAACCAACTAAGTTAAACCCCTTCAACATCTTAGAATTTTTTTCAATATCTTTGATGTGTAAGAAATACAACATAAATATAATTTTTAAAAATGAGTAGGCACTATGGATAAGAGGTTCAAATATGAGAAAGTTATCCCAAAATAGTGTAATGTGGGAGATTGAGGATACAAATTTAAGGGAAGGAAAAATGGTAATGTTGGCAAAGGATCCAAAATGGGCTTCTAAAAAAAGAATGTTTCTAGTAATAGTCAAATTAGTAGCTAGAAGCCTTAGCAATGGAAGAGAGGTCAAGCCCTGAGGAATGTTCATAGACAAGGGAGAAGATATTTTATTATCTTCCTAATGGATATTGTCTTTTCCTTGCCTTTGACCTTGGCACTTTTCCTTTCTCTCTACGAGGCTACGTAGCCCCTCTCTCTAGGTTTAATAATTTTTTGGTTGAGATAAAAATTAGTAGAGATGAGAGTCCAATGATTTGCCTTACGAGTTTTAAAGTATGTGGTTTTTGTCACTAGATTTCCTATGTGTTTTTCTGCATTAGATTTCTTCAATTTGGTAGATGTTTTATGTAAGAAGGAATACACTAGGATCAAAGATGTCCTAGTTTAATACCAAGTTGAAGATCCTAATGAAAATGGAAAAGGATTAGAATTGGAGGTAATTCAAAATAGTTTTTCAATTGGGAACAAAAATTTAATTGAAGCTCAAATACTAGGAGAGCAAGTGATTAAGAATGAAATGAATTAGATGAGCTTCATAAAAGAGAGAGAACTCATGGAGGCTTATGAGGTTATCCTCATGAAAAAAGAAGTCTCTTGGAGGATATAGAGAGGAGTCGTAAAAAAGATATTTTGTTGAAACATAATGGGACAAATTTTTTAGGATATGTAAGAAATAGGTAGAGGAATAATGGGTTTAACCAAGAACATGTTGAATAACTTGGAAGGTTCCAACCTTGGAGCACAAAGAGGGATCTTTAACAATATCATGTCTTTCATATTAGAAACCAAAAATAAAATGTTGAATGAATATATTATTAAAGAAAAGGTTTATTAATGTTCTTTTTCAACTTCATTCAAATATGTCCCTAGAGCTAGATGGCTTCATTGTTAAACCATACTTGGGTAGGAATTTGGAGAATCTATTGAAGAATTGTGGAATTAATGTACAAACAATTTCCTCGAAGAAATTGATAACAACTTTTTCACTTTAATCTCTAAGAAATAGGTAGTGTCCTCTTTGGATGGCTTATGGCCTTTATCCCATAGCAAAACTATCTACAAATCTATCTCAAAGATTATGGAGAAAAGATTGAAGAAGATATGAACAATATCATCTTTAAATGAACATATGAGATGTGTGCCTTTTAGGTTGATTATTATTTAGGTAATCATTGCAGTGGAAGTAGTTTATTCCATTCAACATTTTAGGAAATAATTTATGGTGATAAAATAAATTTAAGAAAGCCTACGAAAAAATAGATTGAATTTTTTTGTTAATAGTGATGAAAATATTTGGATTTTATAGTTATTGGTTGAATTGGGTCTACAACTATATCTCCACCCCTCAATTATTGATCTTGGATTCCAAGAAGATTTTTATGGTGTATTGAGTGGATTATGATAATGAGATCCTTTAACTCTGATCTTGTTCATTATGGTGGAAAAGGCTCTGAGATGGTCACTCAAGATAGAGATGAGTATTGGAGAAATTGTAGGCTTTCAAGTCTCTAGTTTGCCCCCCCCCACGTCCTCATAATAATTTATTAACAATGCCATGCTCTCTCACATGAAAAAAGAATTTATTCCTTTCATGTGTGTAATCTTGAACTAGTATATGTCATCTTTAGGTTAGGAAGTTAATAAAAACAAGTTGGAAGTTTTCTTTTGTAACACCTATCTCTGCACAAAGAATGGGATTCTAAGAATTCTCAACTTCAAACAAGGATAGTTTGAATATGTTTACTTTGGCCTCCCCTTGGGTAAGGGTCATAGGTGTATAAAAATGTGGGGTCTAGTCAAAGAATATTTGAGCTCAAAATCAACCTCACAAATATGGAGATGACTATCTTGGGTTTGAAAGTATGACACTTCTCAAAGCAATTATTTCACCAATTCCTATTTACCTCCTCTCCTATTTAGCCATACTTTTCAAGATTGTGAATATCTTTAGAAAAAATCTAAGGAAATTAGTTTGGATGGGATTTGGGATAAAGATAAAAATTATTTGTCATATGAGAAAAAATTTGGAGAGAAAAGGAGGGTTGGTGTGTGAGTATTAAAAATTTCTTTTTTTTAAACAAGGCTCTTAGATTAAAGTTAGTCTAGCCAATGAATTCTACAAGAAAATTATATTTGGAATGAAGAATCTTAATCTTCCATGACTACTAAAAATAGAATTGGGGGTCTAGAATCTATAACTTTAATCATACCTAAAAGACAATTATCATACATTCACAATGAAAGAAGTGTCCAATCCTAGGAAGATTCTTGGGCCAAATTCTCAATCCTTAATAGTACTCTTACACTAAAACATAACAAGAATTCTTGAAGCTACTATGGTGTAATCACATCAAAGACTATGTATCCTTTTTGGAGGACAATTTGAATCTTGGGTGGATTCAGAAGAACTTCTTGTTCCTTGGTCTCTCAAAATATGAGGTAGGACAAATCAATAAGGATTTAAAGCACACAATCATACTTTTTAGACAAGGGGAAGGTGTATTAAACTAGGAGTGGTGGCGACGGGGGGTGAATAGGGATGTGTGGTAGGGGTGGTCTAAAATAGGACATTTTAACATAAGATATCTTTGTTTCTCACAATACCTAAAACACAATGGATTGGATCAATTATCTCCTTAAATCTATGTTAGATTAACTAGTGTTTTCTTAAAGGTTGGTATCTTTTTATGGGCACACTCTATGGGAGAATTATAACAACAAACATTGTAGGACAAGATTTCATGGGCCCCTAAGATGTTTGTCTATTTTTCTATTCTAGTTGGACAATTTTCTATTGTTCAATGTAGAGGTCATGCCAACTAGCTTGTTATCTTATGTGATCTGTATGGTGTGGTCTAGGCATCATAAAAATCCTATGTCTATCTTTGAAACTAGTTTCAATGTTGTTAAAGTAATTTTCAGATCAATTTGGTGCTATATTCGATTTCTTGTTCTAATGGATAGGTTGGTGAGATTCAACTTGTCATGGAATTCATAACATATGGTGCTAATTGTTGCATTCTTCTATTTAGTTATATGTATAGGAAATCCTCTTATGTGTTTGCACAACTTGATGTAGCTATATAAGGATGTTTTTATGGATTAGGTCTTGGCCTATATGTTTGTACCACATTTCCCTTTCCTTGGGGATTTTTGACCAAATATGATGACTCGTGGATAGAGATTTTGTATATAAGTAGGGTAGAAATCCTTATTATAAAAGGATCTAAGAGATTGATAGAGAGAAGAGATGGTAGGCTGCCATCAATTTGTGTAAATAATTAGGTGTATATGCTTGAAATATAATCTATATTTGCATAACAACTTGATGATGATTGAATTTTCTATTTACTTATTGATTTGTGTTATTATTTCCACTATAGTGTCTTTATCTTCAAGATTAGGCATCTCCTTTTGAGTACATAATCGACCTTGACTGCATCAAGTGGTATTAGAGAAAGATGTGATTCCCTATTTGTAGATCTATGTTCCTAATCTTGCATAGTGTTTTTTTTTTTTTTGTGGGGTGGCAGAGATGAGGATCTAACCTACATAATGTAGTAGTTTTCATAAGGCTTATGTAGGAGCATCTAAGAGAAGTCAACAATATGTAGGGGCATTAAGCTCATATTTGTGGAGTTATGGTTTACATAGTTGGGGATGTGTTTGAAACCTATTGGGAAACCTTGTCCTATGTGTGCATAAATAATGGAGTTATCATCTTAGAGTTAGAACCATTTTTGGTGATTGTTGGTCGTGTGTTCCTGATTTAATAAAAGACTTGGAGATTGTTTTTTTGAGATTCAATATGATGGAATTTGTGTATGCACTCTTGGATTTATGTCGCTGGATGGCACATGGATCTATGTCTAAGGGCATAGCCTTATATGTTTTCATTTGAGCTAGTTATGCATTGTATAGTTGGGGCATATCTTAAGTATTTAATTATTTCAAGTATTTAATGTTTATTGCCAATCTGAATTGTGGCTTGAGGTTGTAATTAATAAATATATTTTTTCTAGGGTGATATGTGTCTTATTTTAGTATAATTAGGGGGTCTTGTGATGTCTTGAGTCATTATAATTCAAGATGGAGAATATGGAGTAGATGAGAAGATAGAAGTTGAGTAGAGCTAGTAGCTAAGTGTAGGCTTTGTGAAACAAGAAGGATGCTTGGTGTCTTGCGAGCACAATTTTAGATTCTTTTTGGAGTTCTCTACCAAACTGTAGATCTAAGCTAGCTATTGGTTGGATCATGTGAGGTCTTGTAGAACCGTCTCTATAATTGCATTGTGTTTGGCCATAACCTAGAAGACCTTACAGTTGAACATGTTGGATCTAAATCTTATGATTCTATTATGAGAATTGGTGTTATCCTGGATCTAAATCTTGTGTTATTTTTTATATTTCATTGTGTGGTTATTTCTAGGGGTTAGGACATCTCCTTTGGGATACTCTTTCCTTGAACTGCATCGGTTGGAGCTGGTTGATCTTGTGGATTTATTGCCTTAGGATTTCAAATATCTTGGAAGATTCCTTTGAGAGGATTAGATCCTTAGGAAATTGATGATCTCTATGATGTTGTGGAGACTAGGATTTTATAGAATATTGGATCAAAATTTAGATCTAAGATGCAGTTGATGAAGAATGAGATCATGAGAGCTATTGTTGGTGTACTTAGGAATGTGGGTACTAAAGATGGTTATGAGGAAGATGATGGAGACTTTGAGGTTTTTGGATCTAGTGGTGAAGACTGAGTTGATTGCACAGAGAGACATGTGGAAGACATAAATGGGTGGTTGGATAAATCTGGATCTCAATTGAAGTTAAATCATAAGATTGATGTTTTTAATTTCTCATGTACTTTGAATCCTGAAGACCTAATTGATTGGATTGGTGAGTTGGAAGGCTACTTTTAGTTAGAGGATATTAGAGATCCACTTAGAGTGAGGTTGGCACAAACTATGCTAAAATGTTGTGCTTCCTTGTGGTGGAAATAATTGCAAATAGATAGAGAAGAGGATAGAGAAATGGAGATCACTAGATGGAGATTGATGGTTACAAAATTTAAGGCTAAGTTAATTCCTATTGATTATGAACTTTAATTGTGTAAGAGATTTTAGAATATGAAATAGAAGGATATGACTATGAAAGATTATATTGAGGAATTCTATAAGTTAACTATCAAGTTTGGACATAGAGAGTTATCTAAGGGAAATGTGGCAGGATATATAATAGTCCGAGGTTCAATATTTAGGATGACTTTGGTATGATGAATATTGCTTTAGTAAAGGATGATTATCAGTATTCTCTAAGGGAAAAGGAGGATTTGAAGAGAAGACATCAAGGTAATTCCTGAGGGAAGGAAAATAAGGAACACTTTGTGAAGGATAAAAAAATAGTTGAGGATGAATCAAAACTTGTTAAATAGAGGTAGAGAACAAAAAAGGTTTATTCAAGGGTGCTTGCTATAAATGTGGTGAAGGAAAAAGATCTTTGGAATGTTCACAAGAGGTTGGTGACAAAAGATCTTCTATGGTGAATGAGGTTGATGATTTGGTGAATGAAACCAAGTAGGATGGGGAGAACTTTTTGACTCAAAGACTATTGTTTCGGGAGAAGACACTGGAAGCTTTTTAAAGGAGGAATTTGTTCAAGAATTGTTGTAGGTCTAGAGGTAAGTGTTGGAATGTGATTGTGGATGGTGGTAGTATTGATAAACTAGTTGTTGAAGAAATGGTTCATAAACTTTGGTTTGAAGAGAATGAGAAATCTGTGTCCTTATAGGATCAATTGGTTACAAGATAAGCATGCTTTCAAAGTAAGGGTGCAATGCCTTGTTAATTTCCAAAGTGGACAATACATGGATCAATTATTATGTGATATTATTGACATGAGTATTTTTCACGTATTACTTGGTAGACATTGACAATATTATTGTAGGGAAATGCATCATTATTTCAAGAATGTGTTTATTATTGAGAAGGTGGCAGGAAGCATTCCTTGATTCCTTTGCAAAATCTAGCACTCGGTAGGAGGAACCTAAGTTTTCGTACCTAATTTTAGTTGAGGGATTATGAAAGGATTAGAGAGCAACATGGAAAGTATACCTATGGAAGACAAAAAAATAGATGTGAAGAATCAAAGAAAACATATGAAAATTGCAAGAAACAAGTTGCAGAAATGGAATAAGGGAAAGAGTGTGCAAGTTGATGTGGTGGAGGACATGTATGTGAAGAACAAGTTCAAGGTATATGTGTTGAACCCTAAAAGATGCTTTTCAAGTTGTTAAGAACATCTTTTGTTTGCACCTTGGGTTTCAAATGTAGGAGCATCCTAGGGAAGTCATCAATTCCATATGTAGGGGCATTAAGCTCAGATTTGTGGAGTTATGGTTCATTCCTTTGGGGACATGTTTGAGACATATTGGGAAACCTTGTACTAAGTGTGCATAAAGAATGGAGTTATCATCCTGGAGTTAGAGCCATTTTGGTGATTGTTGGTCACGTGTGCTTGATTTAGTGGCAGACTTGGAGATTTTTTTTCAAGCTTCAGTCTTAGGGAGTTGGCATGTGTGCTATTTGATTTATGTTTTTGGATGACATGTGGATCTATCTCTAAGGGTGCAACCTTCTATGATGTCATTTGAGTTTGCTATGTATTGTAAGCTTGGGGTGTGTCCTAAGTATTTAATTATTTCAACTATTTAATATTTGTTGCCAAGTCAACTTGTGGCTTGGGGGTGTATATAATATGGGTCTATTTAATTAATGTAACTTGCTAGGCTAACATGTGGTTTGGTTTAGTATAAGTAGGGGGTCTTGTGATGTCTTGAGTCATTATCATTCAACATGGAGAAGATGGAGTAGTTGAGAGGAGCGAAGTTGAGTAGGGCTAGTAGCTAAGTGTAGGATTTGGGAAATAAGAAGGTTGATTGGTGTCTTGAGAGAATGAGTTTAGATTCTTCTCTGAGTTCTCTATCAAATTAAAGATCTATGATTGCTAGTGGTTGGAACTTGCAAGGTCATGCAAAGGCATCTTTGTAATTGCTTTGTATTTGGCCATAACCCAAAAGGCCTTACAATCAAGCATGTTGGATGTAAATATTATGATTCTATTATGAGAATTGATTTTGTTTTGGACCTAATCTCTATGTTATTGTTTATATTCCATTGTGTGGTTATTTTTGGGGGCTAGGACGCTTCCTTTGGGGATACTCCTACCTTCTATTACGCCAAAGGTGCTCAAGAATAGATTTTTTTGTTGACTGACATGAAATAGAGGGTAGTAACAATATAGAAAGATTATACCAAGTTCTAATGACTATGTACCCTAGAAATTTTGTTTGTGAGATGACAAAACATAAAGTTCACCTATAATTGCAAAGGGCTGTGCAAGGAAGAGAAAGGTAATTAGTTGTGTAGAAAGTTGAAAATTCTAGAACTAAGGAGAATGATTGATTGGGAAATATTGTTGGCATTGGTAGATTGTATGTTGGTGTAAGACAATCAACACTTGTTATTAGATCACCTAACTAGCGAAGATTTAGAACCTAAAATTCCTCAAGTTTTCAATGATGTTATCTAGAAGAATGAATCCAAGAAGGCTAGAAAAATTATGGATTAATTCATGAATGAGATAGGGACTAAAATAAAAAAATGTCTTGACTAGGTTTAGGAGAAACCCTAAGATTAAAGATGAATTTTAGGAATTTGTTAAAGATCTTGAAACAAATAAAGTTGGCATTTTTACAAAGGAAAAAATATTGTTAAGATTTGATGCAAGAGCATCCTAAGTGTAAGGAAAATCTTGCATCTCTAAAAAATATTTTTGTTTCTATATTTTTAATAAGGGCTATTATAGTGCAGAGTTACTATTTGTGGAAACTTGCTAATTTTTAGTAAGTTGGTTATACACAATTAGAATGTTATGATTTCATAGGTAGATATTCATCTTAGTTATATTATCTTTCTAGTTGAGCTTCATTTCCATTCCATTTGTATTGGTGAAGTTATTGAGTTTTTTGGTTACAATATCTTTGTGCTCAATTTTGAAGGCTTTAAAGGCTTTGAAACAAGTGTTGTGATGTAGAGCCTAATCAAGATTTTAAATTTTCCCCACTTCATTCAGCATGATTTTACCCCATATATACTATGGGGGGTTTTGGGGCAGCACCCCCAAGCTCTAGGGGTCAAGGGAAAATATCGCTTGTGGGTTCCTAAGGAAGCACCCTAGACGGGGTCGAGGGGCAATGCCCCTTGTGGGGTCCTGAGGTCAACAGCCCCATGTGTGCTCCTATTTGTGATACAAGGAAAGGCCAAGGTGTAGTGCCATTGAAGCCAAAAATGAATTTAACAAGTAGCATCATATATAATTGTATATTATTTAAATAGAATTTGTACTTGTAGTTATTCTTTAATATGGATATATTGGTTTTAGTATTGATTAAATTAAATGTAATTCATTGTCATGGGACCCTTAACAGTTGTAACATGTTTATGTGTTGTTGATATATGAGCGTATGTTAATTGCTTCTGCTATTCTATTATTGTTGTTGTTAAGTTATTATCTTTAACTTTAAAAAAAAAAAAAAATTCAAACTTAGTGAAACTTTAGGTTATTTTCTTTTGGGTTGCTTGGTGGGGTGTTACATCATCACAAGTTATATTATTTCTATTGGTAGGCTTATTCTAGCCCTAATTTTGCAAGAGGAATTTTTTTGTATAAAAATGCTTAGGGTTAGGGATTTTATTATGTATGATGAGAGTGTATCTTCTTGGTGGCATTTAGTTGTAAAGGATTGCATATTGTAATCAGGTTGTAATCACTAGATAATACGAATATTGGACTCATTCTTTGCTGGATGCAGCCTAGGAATTGGGTGAACCACATTAAATCTTTGTGTTTTGTGTTCTCTTCTATGCGATTTATTATTTTATGATATTGTTTATAGATGATGCAATTATTATTTCTATCTCATTAATCCTAACAACAAGGTTGAACCCTGACTAGCAGTTCTTACGTAGTTAGGGTGTTGTAGATTAGGAGCTTCTATTTCCAAAAAGTAGGTATAATAGCCAATTAAAATTATGATTAAAATGTTATGGCCTCCAGAAGTTGGGCTACCTAAAATTATAATTTGTAATTGTTTTGAGCCAACTCTAATGTAGTAAATATAAAATAATAATTTTTTTAGGGATTGGTCAACCTCAAGCATTAGGGCTAAATGTCTAGAACCTTCTGGGGTAGTGCAAAATTTCCTATATAGGGAAGGCCCATAAGTTTTTTTAGGGAAGTTCTGAATGGTTTTTCATAGCTCTATTTTGTAGAAGATTGTAAGGAAAATGTGTACATGGCTTTGCATATTGTGTTTCTAAAATTTATAATTCCACACATTTGGAGATAACAAGAAGCACACTTTCTATTCTTGCAAAATGTTGTTGTTTCTCTATTTTCATTTTGTGTGTGTGGTATTAAGGGGATCATCCTTCATCGAGTGGTATCAAAGAAGAAGTTCCTAAGTGTGTAGATAGATTGCCGATTGTGAGGTAATTTGCACTAGGATATTGGTTTAGGGTTGAAAGTGTAGACATATGATCAATTATGAGGCAGTTTGAAGCATGACCATATTTTAGGTTCCAATGATAAGATAAAAAATGCCTCCATAAAGGGAACATGTAGAAACAGTTAGAGTTGTGACACCTAAGGTTAGAGCCCTCTAGAGACAAGTGTAGGCATTGCGAGAAGAGATTTGCAAAGTGATGAATCTTGTAGTAAGAGATAAAAGTGAGGGTGAATTCAAGGAAGAGGGAAATATTTATTAGGAAGGAGAAGGTGATGCTATGAACTAAGAGAAAGAAAGGCTTTTTCAAATCCATTTCAAAGATTGGGAAAATACATAAGATTGAGGTCCCCACATTTTTGGGAATTTTTAACCCAGAGGAATCGATCAACTAGATCAATGAATTAGAAGAATATTTTGAGTATAAAGATATCAAAGATCTCCACATGGTCAAGTTTGTGAAGGCCATATTGAAGGGTCATGTAAAGATTTGGTGGTGGGAGATTCAATCAGAGAAAAATAGAAGAGGAATGGAGAAAATCAAAAGATGAGATCAAGTGGTGGAAAAATTAAAGAAAAAAATCATTTTTATTTATTATAAGCTTGATCTAATGAAGAAAATTCAAGTGTTGAAGAAAGTGAGAAAATGAGGATACAAAATATTTCTACCAAGTCCTCATCAAAATAGGTCATGCAAAAGCTAAAAAGGAGAAAGTTGTCAATTACCTTAACTGATTAAGCCTGAGTATTTAAGAGGATTTTAATCTGGTCAAAATGTATAGTATTGAAGAGGCATGTCAATTTTCCATAAGAGTGAAGGAACATTTGAACAACAAGTTTGAGAGCAGGCAAAGTGGAAGAGGTTGCAATGGAAGATCTAGCAAACAGACTTATGGAGACCAAAATGAAGATTAGAAAAAAGATGAATGAAACTAGTAGTAGTTAGAATAAGATGGGAAATAATTCCAATCATTTACACGATAAGAATGATAGATATTAGATAGGAAGATGAAGAGGAAAAATCCAAGAAGAGGATATTTTTGTAGAATGATTTTTCACTATGGAAAAGAAGGTCAAAGATCATATGAACATCCTTAGCACCAAGAAGGATAGATAGGGGAAATCAAGGCTAGACCAAAGTTGCAAACATGGATGAAGATGCTAAATCATCACATTGTGAAGATGAAAAAAGATGAAAATTCCTAGTTAACATAAGAATCAGGTTGAGTGGTGAGAATGAACCTAAGCAAATGAAGATCTTATTTCGTGCTAGGTGCAAGTGTGAGGATAATTTTTGTGATATGATTATTGATAGTGGAAGAAATGAAAATTTGGTGTTTAAGCAGATCATCAAAAATTTAATGATGAAGAGGAAGAAATACCCACACCTATGTCAAATTACTTGGGTGCAGGATGACCATAAGGTCATGGTCAATGAATAGTGTCTAGTGAAGTTAAAGATCAAGGGATACCATGATTAGGTACTATGTGATATCATACCTATGGAAATATGTCATAAAGTTTTGGGTAGGTCGTGGAAGTTTAACATACGTGTTAGACATGATGGTCACACAAATACCTATTCCCTAACAAAGGATATTAGAGTAAGACATAAGTTGAATCCACTAAAGGACAATGAAGAAAAGGTATGTAGTACTTCCAAAGTATTTTTTGTCAATGGAAGGAAGTTCTTAAAAGGTACGAGGTGTGAGAATATGTGTGTTTCTATAATTCCAAAAACTATTAAGGAAGAAGTAGAAGATGTCCTTGCAAAAGTTGCATATTTGTTGGACGAGTTTCAGGATATTGTATCCAATAATGTGCCTGATGGATTACCACTAGTGAGGAAGATCAGTCATCATAAGGACTTAATTCCAAGAGCTAATCTTCCAAATAAGACAACACCTAGAATGGCATCTATAGAAAGTAAAGAGCTGAACAAGCAAGTATAGGAGTTATTATAGAAGGAGTTGATTTGATAGAGTCTAAGTCCATGCACTGTACCAGTAGTATTAGAACCAAAGAAGAATGGATAATGGAGGAAGTGTACAAAATCTAGGGCTATCAACAAGTTCAAATCAAGTACAAATGTCCATTGCCAAGGACAAATGATATTATGGATTATTTGAGTGGAGCTATTTGTTTCACAAAGATAGGCCTGAAGAGTAGATATTTTTTAGTTTGTGGTGATTGATCAAGAAAGTACTATACTAGGTAGCGTATTACATGTTATGTATTTACTATTGGTGGGGTAGTAGTGATCTGGGTTTCTAGGTTATAGAAGATGAACACTTTATCCATGAGAGAGGCAGAGTATGTTACTACTATAGAGGCAACCAAGAAAATGATATGGCTTTAGTTCTTCTTGGAAGAATTCGAAGACCCTTAGAAGGATAATTATTTGTTTACAAATAGTCAGAGTGTCATTCATCTTGCAAAGAATTATATTATGTATTCAAAGACAAAATACATACAGTTGTGGTACCATTTCAATTAGTTAGTTTTGGATGATGGACAGCTAAAGTTGGACAAGATACATATCGATGAAAATCCAACAGATATGTTTACAAAGGTAGTGATAAGGAAGACTTTGAACTCCTCTTTAGCTTTAGTTGGTCTTCTAAACTAAATAGAATAAAATAACAGTTGAGTCCAGGGTGGTTTGATCTAGTGGGAGCCCCATGTGATAGTGATATTGCTATAGCATCAATCTCCAAGTGGGAGATTATTGTTTAGTGTGGAGCCTGATCAGTCCCCAAGTGGGAGATTATTAGTTTTTGGTGGGTGATCAGGGAAGTACTATACATACTTTATAATTGTTTGGGATTCAAAGCATCACCCCAGATATTTTTTAAAAAATTGGGTTGTGGCCAACATGTTGTAACCCTAAACAGAAAAAAAAAATACTTGTATAAAAGGGCTTAGGGTTGGGTATCTTTTATAGTGTGATGCAAAAATTGCTTCTTGTGGTGGTATTGAGTTGTAAAGGATTACAGATTGTAATCAAGTTGTAATCACTGGATTGTAATAATATTGGACTTGTTGTTTGGTGGATGTAGCCCAGGGATTGGATGAATCACGTTAAATCTTGGTGTCTTGTGTTCTCTTGTTTGTGCTCTATTATTTTCTAATATTGGTTCTCTTTGTATGTAACTATAATTTCTATCTATGGTCTAATCCTAACAAGTGGTATCAAAGTGAGGTTGTTTTTCACTTATCCTCTATAGGAAAGTCTCATGGTTGAGTGGGAGTCTCATAGTTGAGTAGAAGCATTGTCAAAAAAGGGTAAGCTAAAGGTGGATAAGTTTAATGGGTAGAACTTTTAGTTATGGAAAATGCAAATGGAGGACTATCTTTATCAGAAGGACTAATGGAAGCTGTTGGATGGAAAATCCAAGAAATAAGGAACTATGACAAATGAGGACTAGGAGATTTTAGACAAGTAGGCACTTGGAAGTATTTGATTATTCTTGGCACCATCAGTGACATTTAACGTTACAAAGCAAAGACATTAGAAGAGTTGATGCAAACCCTAGCGATATTGTATGAAAAGCCCTCCACTTCAAATAAGGTATTTCTCATAAAATGTTTATTTAATATGGAGATGGCAGAATGTGGATCTATTACTAGTCATTTAAATGAGTTTAATATTGTTACTAGTCAGTTATCTTTTGTGGGTATTAATTTTGATGAAGAAATTAAGGCTCTCTTGATTTTGTGTTCTTTTCCTGAAAGCTAGAATGACTCGATAATGGTTGTGAGTAATTCTATTTCTAGATCTAATACCCTAAAATATGATGATGTGATTGGTGTTACTTTGAGTGGTAGGAAAACCTCAGGTGGATCTACATCAGGAAGTGCTTTAAACGTACAAAGTAGAGGCAGAATGACTAAGAGGAAATAATTCTAGAAATCATGGGAAATCAAGAGAAAATTCAAAGGGAAAGAGGTCTTAAACCAGAGGACAAAGAGATTGTTGGTACTGTGGTAGACCAAGGCATAAGAAGAAATATTGTTGGACTCAAAAGAACAATGAAGGAGATAAACTAGCAGGGAACAAGGAGGCAGATGTGGTAAGTAACCAATCTGAAGAGGATGCTTTACTTCTTTCTTTAGAAAGTGTTGATGATTCATGGGTTTTAGATTCTAGTGCTTCATTTCATGTTACACCTCATAGAGGTTATTTTATTGATTATGTCCAAGGGGATTTTAGGCTTGTTTATTTGGGGGATAATGAACCATGTTAGATTGTTGGAAAGGGAAAAGTTAAGATTAAGTTGCAAAATAGGAATCAATGGCTACTACATGAGGTAAGACACGTTCCAAGGATGAGTAGGAATTTAATTTTAGTAGGGAAACTCGGTAATGAGGGTTGTGTACTTACTTTTAATGATAAAAGTTGGAAGGTTTCAAAAGGTTCCATCATAGTAGCAAAAGGTGTGAAAATAGGAACCTTATATCTTTGTACAAATCATATTTTTCCTTCTACTTTGATCATTTCAAAGAAAAATAAATGTTTAGGAACAGTTGTTGCAATTGAGCAAGGAGAACAAATGATTGTTGTAGATTCTAATACAACACTATGGCACAATAGACTTGGCCACATGAGTGAGAAAGGTATGAAATTACTTCATTCAAAGAAATTTCTACCAGGTCTAAAATGTGTCAATATGGATTTCTGTGAAAGTTGTGTATGGAAAACAAAAGAGAGTGAATTTTGTGAAAATTGGGAAGGAAAAGAAAAGTGAGAGATTAGAGTTTGTGCATACAGATATATGGGGACCAGCTCAGGTATCTTCCCTTGGTGTTTCTCATTATTATGTTACATTTATTGATGATGCAGCTAGAAAAGTATGGGTTTATTTCCTTAGATAGAAATCTAATGTGTTTCAAACTTTTAAGAAATGGAAATGCTTGGTTGAGAGTGAGACTGATAAAAAGCTAAAATATCTCTGATCTGATAATGGTCGTGAGTATTTTAGTCATGAATTTGAATATTATTTTTTCAATGGTATTCATAGATAGAAAATTGTTCCAAGGACTACATAGGAAAATGGAGTGGCTGAATGCATGAACAAGACTATAATGAAGTATGCAAGGAGCATGAGGTTACATGTTGGGTTTCTCTTAAACATGTGGGTAGAGGATATCAATACTTATTTATATCTGATTAATAGAGGTCCCTCTACTCCTCTAGACTGTGGTATTCTAGATGAAGCATGGAGTTGTAAAAAGGTGAGTTGTTCTTTTCTCAGAACCTTCAGTTGTGAAGATTATGAAAATAGAACCAAGATGGAAACTAAGTCAAAAAAAGTTATATTTGTTGTATATAGCATTGATGAATTTGGTTATAGGCTTTGGGATGTTGAAAATCGTAAAATTGTTAGAAGCAGAGATGACATATTCAATAAGAAAGTGTTGTTCAAAGATCTATTACAACAACATGAGAAGAGAGAAGATGATTTGTAGTGTTGGATGATACTCCCAAAGATGATGTTCCATCAATTCCTAATGATCTACAACAACTGCAACTATAAATACCACACACCCCAATGAATGGTAGATGACCAACAAGGCTAACTAGACCTCCTGGAATATTTTCTCCCTCTTTGTACTATATTTCACTAACAGATGTTAGTGAACATGAATGTTATGATGAAGTTGTGTAGGTGGATACTAAGATTCGGTGGGAGTCTATAATGGCAAACGAAATGGACTCCTTGCTAAAAAATAAGACTTGAGATTTATGCAAGTTGTTTGCAGGTAAATGGGCTTTACAGAGTAAATGGGTTTATAGGTTGAAAGAAGAGGATGGAGGTATGAAAATATTTAAAGCCTGGTTAGTTGTAAAAGTATTTTCATAGAAAAAAAGCATTGATTTTGATAAGATATTCTCTCCTATAGTAAAAATAATTTTTATTCATATTGTTTTAAGTATTGTGGCTACTGAAGATGTGCATTTGGAACAGCATGATGTCAAAATAGTCTTCCTTCATGGTGATTTGGATGAAGAGATATATATGGCACAACCACAGGGATTTGAGGTCAAAGGTAAGGAGAACTTAGTGTACATATTGAAGAAAAGTTTATATGACTTGAAGCAAGCACCTCGGCAGTGGTATCTGAAATTTGACAGTTTAATGCATGAGCATGGATATAGTAGGTGTCATTCAAATCATTGTGCTTATTTTAAGATGTTGGATGATGACCTATACATTATTTTGTGTTTATATGTTGATGGTATGCTTGTTGTTGGGTCTAACATGGATCACATTAAGTGGTTGAAATGTCAATTAGCACATGCATTTTCTATGAAGGATTTGGGGGTAGCAAAAAAAATCCTTGGTATGAAGATTTGTAGAGATAGGAAGAATAGGAAATTGACATTATCTCAGGCTAATTATATTGTAAAGGTGTTGCAACATTTCTCTATGGAGAATGCTAAAGTTGTTAGCACACCTTTACCTAGTCATTTGAAGTTGACTAAGGAGATGTGTCCAAAGTTACAAGAAGAGGAGGATAAGATGTCCAAGGTACCTTATGCTTTAATTGTAGGAAGCTTGATGTATGCTACGGTATGTAAAAGGCCAAATATTGCACATATGATGAGAGTCGTTAGTAGGTATATGAGGCATCTAGGGCTTGAGCATTGGAATATAGTTAAATGGATTCTCAGATATTTGAGAGGAACATTCAGTAAGTTTTTACATTTTGGGGGCTCTACTACTAATTTTCAAGGCTATGTTGACTTAGATTTGGCAGGGGATATTAATACTAGGCAAAATACTATAAGTTATGTATTTACTATTGGTGGGGCAGTAGTGAGATGAGTTTCTAGGTTAGAGAAGGTGAATGCTTTATCCACTACAAAGGTAAAGTATGTTGCTTCTATAAAGGCATCTAAGGAGATGATATGGCTTCAATTCTTCTTAGAAGAATTGAGACACCCTTAGAAGGATAATTATTTGTTTACAAGTAGTTAGGGTGCCATTCATTTTATGAAGAATTCTTTTATACATTCAAAGACAAAACACATATAGTTGTGGTACTACTTCATTTGGTCAATTTTGGATGATGGATAGTTAAAGTTGAATAAGATACATACTGATGACAATCTAACAAATATATTTACAAAGGTAGTGACAAGGGAGAAGTTGAACTCCTCTTCATCTTTGATTGCTCTTCTACACTGAACAGAATAAAAGAACAACTGAGTCCATGGTGGTTTGATCTAGTGGGAGCCCTATGTGGTAGTGATATTGCTATAGAATCAATCTCCAAGTGGGAGATTGGTGTTTAGTGTGGAGCTTGATTAGTCCCCAAGTGAGAGATTATTAGTTTGACATGAATGATCAGGGAAGTATTGTACATACTTCATAATTCTTTGGGGTAATTTTAAAAACAATTGGGTTGTTTTTGACCTATGGTCGACATATGGCTGACATGATGTAACCCTAAAGTGGCAAAAAATACTTGTATAAAAGGGATTAGGGGTAGGTATATTTTATAGTGTGTGATGCAAAAATTTCTTCTTGCAAAAGTATTGAGTTGTAAGGGATTACGGATTGTAATTAGGTTGTAATCATGGGATCGTAATAATATTGGACTTGTTGTTTGGTGGACATAGCCCAGGGATTGTGTGAACCGCATTAAATCTTGGTGCCTTGTGTTCTAATCTACGTGATTCAATATTTTTGGACATTGTTTATATTTGCATGTAATTGTTATTTCTATCTATGGTTTAATCCTAACAATATCACCAAATTTAGATCAGAGAAGGAGATGAATGGAAGACTGCTTTCAAGATGAAGGACATGTTGTATGAGTGGTTATTCAATCCCTTTGGGATAACCAATGCATATAACACTTTCATGAAATTCATGAATAAGGTATTGAAAGAATTTTGTTTGTCATTGTCTTACCTAGATGATACTTTTATGTTTGATAAAAAAATGAAGGAATGTATAATACATATTCATAGGGTTTTTGAGAAATTATGGGAGGAGAAAGTGTTTATTAATTTGAAGAAATGTAGTTTTCTGAAGAAGCAGTTAGTGTATATGGGATTTTTAGTTTCAATAGAAGGTCTAAAAATGGACCTAGAGAAAGTGAAGGCTATCCTCCAATGACCTACTCTAAGGAGTGATACTGAGGCAAGATGTTCTTATGGCTTAGCTAGCTTTTACAAAAAAAAAATCTGGAGTTGTAGCAGTATTCGTAGAAAGTTGACTAAAACAATGAGAGGGGATAGGAAAGAGTTTAAGTGGACTACAGGAGGAAATAAGAAATTTGATTACAAAAATAAAGTTAGAGAACAAACTATTTTAACACTTCTAGATTTTAATCAGGTGTTTCAAGTACATTGTGGTGCTAGTGGTATTGTAATCGGAGCTATCTTGATCCAAGAAGGTAGACTTGATGCTTATTTCAATGAGAATTTAAATGATGCCAACAGGAAATACTATGTTTATGATCAAGAATTATATGATATAGTTTAGGCATTGAATATGTGGAGACTATCTTCTTTTCTAAGGAGTTTATGTTCTATAATGATATTTGAAATGGGGTTGAGTTATTGGAGAGTTAAACTTTTTTTTTTGAAACACAAGAGTGCAAAGTCTAACAGGGTTGTAGATGCCCTTAGAAGGATAAAATATTTTCTAACAAAGATACAAATTGATGTGGTCGAGTTCAAGGAACTCAAGAGTTTGTATCTAGAGGGTCTTGATATTAGTGAAACTTGGAAAGATTGTATAGAACATATTAGTCTAGATAAGACCAAGTGATCATATTTCATCATCCAAGGTGATATACTATTTAAAGGAATTCATTTGTGCATTCAAATAAGTTCTATGAGGGATAATCTCATCAAGGAGAAGCATAGTGGAGGATTGGCTTGACATTTTGGTCAAGATAAAATTATTGCTCTAGTTAACAAGAATTATGATTGGCCACAATTGAAGCAAGATGTCAAGAAGTTCATATTGAGCTACAGAGTATGATAGATGAAAAAAGGAGCAAAGAAGAGGACAAATTTATATCATCGATTACCTATACGAGAGGAATAATGGGGGGATGTCAGCATGAAGTTTGTTCTTGGTTTACCAAGGACTCAACAAGGGTATGTTCTAATTTTTGTGGTGGTTGATATGTTTTCAAATTAGATAACACATTTCATTCCCTGCAAGAACACTAGCGATGATATTCATGTGGAAAAATTATTTTTTAAAGAAGTGGTAAGACTACATGGTCTACCAAAGATCATAGTTTCATATTGAGATACTAAGTTTGATGAGTATTTCTAGTACATTTTGAAGAAGAAGTTAAAGAAAATTTTGAAGTTCATTTTATCACATCACCCATAGACTAATGGAAAGACATGGGTTGTGAATATGAGTTTGGGAAATTTTCTGAGATGTTTGGTTTGAGATAAGCCAATAGGATGGGATTTTATTTTACCACATGAAGAATTTGCATACAATAATTCTATCAACAAGACTATTGATAGATCACCTTTATAGATTATATATAAAAGTAGTCCCATAAATACTTTAGAATTGAGGATGTTGGAAAAAGGAGAGATAAGTAGTGTTTAAGTTGAGAATTTTGCAAAATACTTGAAGGACATCCATGAAGACGTGAGGAAGTACATTACAAAGATGAATACACAATACAAAGCTAAGGAATATGAAAAAATGAGGCATAAGTAATTTCAAGTTGGAGATGAAGTCATGGTTCATTTGAAGAAGAATAAATTTCTAATACGATAGGGAAAGTGCGTGTGTGGGGGGGGGGTTGAATCAACACTCCAAACTTCAACCTTAAAATCATTCACCACACATCCATCACACAATCTATATATGTAAACTGAATACCAAATTAAGCATATACATCCATAGTATGAAAACATTCAACACATGTATAACACAAGATATTTGGTTACCATAAACCCTCCAAGGAGAAACTAAAACTGGGATGGGGATGAAATCCAAAAATCTACACTGCTGCAATAATAAAGTGTATCCAATGAAGGTTACAATGTTTGATCATGAAACATGATCTACCCTGTGAAAGGTCTGTCTTGTTAAAGGCTTACAAGATTGTTAGATCTTACCCTGTTAAAGGATTTCAACACCTTGTTAGAAGTGTTCCTAGTAGAACGACTTTAACTTACAATGAAGTAAGCACCCTGTTAAAGGATTTAAAATAGCCTGTTAAGAGGTTTACCTGATTCACCTGGTAGAATGTCTTAGCAATGATCACACGATTAGCACTCTGCTACTAGATTTAAAAAATCACCTCTTTCCTAATGTGTACTTGATCCTTACTGATCATATGTATCTCTGTTGTCTTCTAATTCCTTTCCTTTGTTCTCCTCTAATTGATTCTGCAATGTATCTCAATTCACAACTCCTTAGTCACCATGAATGTTCTTTTTGTGCATGAAAAATTCTATTTTTTCTCCTTCCACACACATAAAAAGGTTAGGGTTTGTCCTCCTTAAGAGGACCTAGGTGACTTAGCATTAGGTATGAATCAAATAATATTGTGACTCACCCATATTGCCTCTTAATCCTTCCCTTTTTCTGATTGGTTGTATGTATTGCATAGGGATTCACAATAAATATTTATCCTCATCATCTAAGATTGCAAAACAATCTTTAAGTCAACTCCAAAATGGTTTACATAGTAGTTTGTGCCATTACAAACAATTATGTCAAAACTATATCACTCGGAACGTGAAGTCCTTGATGCTTGCCATCAACAACAACTTCAATGTTGTAACTTGGCCTTTGAATGACTCAGCATCCATTGATCACTCAGTATTTGAATGACTCAGCACTTACTATTTGCTCAACACATATTGTATATCTCTCACTCGGTATATACTATCTGACAACTTATGCTCAGCATGAACTAAGTAAATGACTTAAGTATATTGTCACTCATATGTCAAAACCAATATGAGATTAACAATCTCTCCCTTTGACATGAGTGGAAAAATACTTGGTCAACCTTAGCCTTTCAAGCATAACTCTAATAATATCCATTTACATACAAAATTGTAAAACTTCAAAATCTTGAAAAACTTATGACTTATCATTCATACCTCAAAATTCAATAAATCTCGCTAAGTGGATTGTTGCATCCTAAACTGAAAACAAAATAATCCTTCTAAGTAGATTTTGCATATGTTGACTTGTTGACTCTGTCTCTATTTGATCTCCAAACTTATCTCTCCTTATCATGCATTCTCCCCCTTTCTTCATTCTCTCCCTTCATTTATTTTCCCAAAAATTACTTATTTTCCCCCTTTTTGACACTTATGTCATGGGTTATACATGGATAGTGTGTTTGTCCAAGAGAGGTTTATGGACCTTAAGTATTATTTTCAGACTAGCATCCAAGTTATCACAAGCTATCTCCAATGATTTGATTTGGATGGCTAACTCGACCGTAAGATGAACTAAGCCTTCAAGTGTAGAAAGATGGGGATCTTTCTGTATTAATGTCTCTGCAAAGGCTAGCTCCTTGTGAAGTATTTCCATGTGAGGGATCAACATGGATTGGATGTTGATCAATATAACTCGAATGTTTGCATCTTGAGCATGCAAAGCTACCAATTGACCTTGGGAATTCATCAAATTAAAGTGCTTCAGACTCTAAGCTAGAGAATGAGCTAGAGTTGTACCTGTCTTCTTCATATCTCCCTCCAAATTTTCAATATGGTGATGCATTTCTTGTCTGAACAGAGTTGTATCAATCAACTTTTTGTAAAGTGAAAAAATATCCTCTAAAAAAACTTTTACACTATCAATGTCAGTTGCTAGCTCAACCTGACTAAGTGTAATAGCACTTGATATCTTTTCATTTACCTTTCCTTGAGATTTTCTCTCTAGCCATTCAAGTAATTTTACATTTGAATCTAGGTCTAAATCATTGAGTTGTTTTACAATGTTTACCAAATGCTCCATTATAGGCTTGTCTTCTTTAGGTGTTGGTAGGCTGAATGCATCAAGAAAGATATCCTTGATTTCTTGCAATGCTTGCTTCTACCTATACTCCCTTTTGAGTAGTTCTTGATGCTTTTTTTCATGCAAGTCCATCCTGTAGTATGCTAATTTTTTGATAGTGATTGTTACAAGGTCAAACTTTGGTAAAACAATCACTTCATCCAAGTTTACATTACCAAATGATGTAACCTCATCTACCTTGTATGTACTGGGACTAGGTCATGATGACTGAAGTGGTGTAGCTTCTACACTCAACCTATGAAGTACTTGACTTGGAGGAGTAGCAGTTCCTGGAAAAGTAACCATTGTTTGTATTATTAATTGTTCCTTAGGCTTTGTAGTCAAGTTTGAATCTTCAATCCTCTTCTCTTCTTGCCTTTCAAATTCAATTTCACCTTGAACTTGTGTTCCAACATTTACAACTATAGGAGCTTCTGGTACACAATGTGAACCAATTTGTTGATGTTGGTCACAGGTGGCTCTTTTCTTTGATATACTACAAGGGGTAATGTAGGTTGTATCATAGTAAATTGAGGGGTGTTTGATATGTCTTGTATTTCCACATCTTTGGATGTCTTCTCCATCTTCTTAAGTTCATCTACACTCACCAATATAGGATGACTACATAGTAATGCCTTGGTGGTGGTGTCTAGCAATATTGTCTACATGTCCTCCTCTATTAGGGGATTGGTGTTTTGAGGCACATTGTTAGAAACATCCTTAATTTGTATAATTTTAGTGTCTACTTGTGCCTTTGAATCTAATTGATTCATATCAACTTCCTACAACACTACAACTCAACCTGGTTGAAGCATCAACATATTTTGAGCATGTATCTAACCTAGTTGAACAAGGTATGGACTGGCACTTGACATTTTTATATCTGGTATACTCTATTCTATTTTTTGCTCATCTTCAATTGTTTTCAATCTATCTACATTTCTCTTATTGCCTTCCACATGTGCACCTTGCTCAATGTCAATTATAGTAACCTCAATTATTTCTTGTTCACCTTTTTCATCACTTACCTCAACAGGTGTTTGCTCAATTGACTTAGGTGTTGTTAGCCCATAAATTACCTTCCATAATTGAGTACTCTTCTAAACAACATCTTTAATTTTATTTTGAAAAATATTAAATGCTCATTACTTTAGAGAAAATTTACTTGTGTACTTCTTAATAGCCTTTGTCATTTTAGTTTTATCTGGATCTGACATCACTCTTGCAAGTTTAGTTTCTCTTATATTTCTCTCTGTTATGAGACTATATTTCCATCTTTGCTCAATTCTATCATATAATTCCTTTCGTAGAGAGTTGGAAATCTCAATTGGAGTCATCTTAAATGATTCCATTTTATCCATATCTAACTTTCCAAGCTTATCAAATTCAATATGCAAAAATCCACTTAAATCTTCATTATTCTTTATATTTTCACATAAATTATCCAAATCAGAAGAAGGACCATGACTTACCACTTTGAATTGGCTATTATCATCAAATTATGTCCTCTCATCATCTGATTTGGTTGGAGCAATATACTTTCTCCTTTGTCTCTTCACAAACTCATCAACTTGAATAGCTTTCTTAGCCTTTATTTCTTTTGGCTTTGCTACTCCCTCAGATTTCTTAGTATTAGCTCTTGTGGTGGTTTTGGTAGCTAGAACTCTAGGCTTAGGTTTTACAACCTTCTTTGGTTTTCTAACTACTTGAGCTTTAGCTTTCCCTTCTTCTTCTCTATGGCTATATGTGCTCCACTAGCTTCTTCTCCCTTAGCACCTTCTTCAAGCTTGGCTTCCTCTTTACCTTGATCTTCTCCTTGACCTTGAGTAAGGGCCGATGGTGCTTGAGTAGGAACATCTTCTTTTTCATCATCTTCATCATCTTCCTCTTCTTCATCTTCCTCTTCTCCTTCACCAATTTTTTCTTTAAGCTTCTTAACCATTTTATTCTCCTTTATTAATATTATTGTTGTTTTTAAGTCCATAGTTATCTTTGATTTTGTAACGTCCTAATTTCCAAAGGTAATAGCCTTATTATCTACTTCTTCTGCAAGCAAAGCTGTAATGACTGCAAATGCCTCATCCATATTAATCTCATATCCTAGAGGTCTTAACCATCTTGCCCTTGGAATTGCATCTTGTACATATGTGCAATCAGTATCAACTAGAAAGAAAACATCATTAAAATATTTCTCAACTAGTGACACTGGAATCCCGTGTCTTTGTTTAATAGACTTCTTAAAATCCTCAAAATAACTAGTCATAATAGACTCAAAATTATCTCCCATTTGCTCAATGAATTCACCTATTTGTATTGTAATAGACTTGTCTTTCAAGCTATTTTTCCAAAGGAAGGAAATGTGTTCTACACAAAGAAACATATACATACAAGTATTGATCCAAACTTGTATTGTGCACTCTTGGTGTTCCTTATGGCTCCCAAATTTTTTGATAATTGTTGCAACTGTAGCTTGACAAGGTCATATGTATGATCCTTCTTCACTATCTTGTATCCTGTGTCAATAGTAATACATGGTACATTGTTCAACTTACTTGACTGAAAGAATTTGTATGAAATAATCCTTACTATAAAAGCAATTAGGGGATCTATGATGGTATCTATTGTCATTCCTCTCTTGTTCCACATAGCCCTTGTGTTCTTCTCAATCACCTCTTTTGCTTCACTTCTCATGGTTTTCGATCTGTCCAGGGTTGGATATCCTATTACCCTCTACACAATCTTCTTAGTAATTTTGATCAGTCCATTTTCTAACCACACATAATTGTCATGAATTTTGTTCAAGACAATCTTTATCCACTCTATCTTAAAGATGTTTGGAAAATCTAGGGCATGAGTTAACCCTTTTCTTTCTACAATTTTGCATGCCTCGTTCAGTGCACCATTCTCACACAGTTTTCCATAAAGGTCTTTGATTTCCATATCTCTTATGCTACCCACCTTGCATGTGTAACAACATCTCACATCTTGAATCATTAAGACGTGTGGTGGTGTCATGGATAACATTTAAAACTTCCTTTACCTCTTTGACCTTAGTAGCAGAAGAACTAGATGTCATATTTAATACCTAGGGTTTGCACAAATTCAAATAGCTTAGCTCGACACACGATAAATACCTTCTCAAATATGATGAATGTTGTTGAACAATGTTTGAATTCACTCTACAAACACTTGGAATGATCTCTTCAATTTGCCTTTAACTCTTTGTGCTCTCTCTAGATCCAAATGATGTCAAATGAGTCAAAAATTGATCATATACACCTTAAAACTTTGCATTTAATGCTCAGTGCTTACACAATTGTAAGCTCTTCTTGAATAGAAATTTCAACTCACTCGGCTTCCATGTAGTTTCCTTTATGCTCGAAAACCACTACGAGATTAGTCAACACTATCACTTACGATAGCTTGGCATCAACTATATTTCACTTGGCAACCACAATGAAACTTTTCATGCTTGGTAGTAATATGAAAACTAACAAAAATTAAAGATTTCTTCCAGATTCTAAACAAAACTTTGCATATTTATTCATGCAAATGTAATCTTTTATGAACTAAATCCTTGGAACTGATGTATAGTATATCTTTTAAATATCAGTCCCACACATACCTCTTGATTTCTTAATTGGAGGTGGTGTGATCACCTGACCCATTGGGTGAAGTGATCCCATCTGAACTTGATGTGTTGCAATCTTCCTTTCTCTTCCATGTTTTGTTCATCTCATCTCTAACATTCTCAACATTTGCATTTCCTTTTGCTTTGTTGAATTCACTGCTAGGTGCATTTGACCTTGTTGGACAATTTCTACTTATGTGACCAATCTTCAAATAGCTAAAACATGTAGTTTGACTAAACCATCTTTTGTAGTCACTTCTAAAATGTGTTCTTATGCAATTTTAAGGAACATTTCCATACTCTTGACAATAGTGACAACTATACCTAGTAATATAATACCAATTATAAGAGTTTCCATTGTGCTTTACCTTTTTCTACTTGTTTGATAATCATTTGGGCTCGGATCTGCACTCATATGCTCTATTTCAATGCTTTTGGCAATTATATTAATAACCTTCAAATCTTTGTGTGCTTATGGTCTTGGTTCTACATTCATGTGCCTGATGTCCTTGTTTGTTTCATTTGTGGTAGTGACACATGAACTTCTTCTTAGGATTCTAATTTACAATCTTGCTCCTGCAAACATTGGCAGTATGACCTATCTTACAAAAATTATGACAAGTAGGTTTTGAGTTCTTACCATTGGCATTCCTTTGTTCACCACTTTTAGATAATTCTCCTTCTTCAATACTAGTATCACCCAATCCAGTAGTACCACTATTAGATCTAGGAGATCTCATCAATTGCTCAAAATACTTGATGGCTTCACTAGGTTTGTTGAAACTTTCAGGAAACTCTTTTTCTCTTTTCAGATGATTTATCAATTGTTCATTCTGCAACTTTAGTGTTGTGATCTCAATATCTTTACCATTCAATTCAATATTTGCAATCATAATTTGATTCAATGTTTCCAATTGAATGTGAGAAATCCTATTCACCTCTAATGTTTTCTCTTCAAGTCTATTGGTCAGTATTTGTTTGTCATCTTCAATCATGATTTTATCTTCTTCAGCTTTCTTCTTCTACTTGGTCGCCTCACATAGCAATACTGATTGTACTTCTTGTTCTATCTTGAGATTTATGACCTCTTCAATGAGGGCTTCATTCTTTTCCATTAGATTTGCAACTATTGTATCAAATTCACTTGTGTTTCCATCTGTAAACAATTTAGTAGTGTCAATCTCTTGATAATGTGTGTCATTCTCTTCAATAGCTATCTCTTTCCTTCTCTTCAATGATCTCTTTAACTCATCTCTTGCTTTATTCAACTGATATAGGAAAAGTTGTATTTCAATTGTCTGGTTCTCAATAGTCTTTCACAACTTGTAGACTTCCATCTTCAAGATCTTTCCTCCAAGTTGCAAAGCTTTACTTTCCAGAGAACAAGGCTCTAATACCAATTGTTGGAGATACAATAGGGAAAGAAAAGTCTAAGAGAGGGGGGTGGGGAGGTGAATCAACACTTAAAACTTCAACCTTAAAATCATCCCCCACACATCCATCTCACAATCTATGTATGTAAACTAAAATAATAAATTAAGCATATACATCCATAGTATGAAAACATTCAACACATGTATAACACAAGATATTTGGTTACCCAAAAACCCTCCAAGGAGAAGGCAAAACTAGGGTGGGGATGACACCCAAAAATCTCCACTACTATAGCAATAAAGGGTATCCAATGAAGGTTATAATGTTTGATTGTGAAACATGATCTACCCTATGAAAGGTCTGCCTTGTTAAAGGTTTACAAGATTGTTAGATATTACCCTGTTAAAGGATTTCAACACCCTATTAGAAGTGTTCCTCATAAAAGGACTTTAACTTACAATGAAGTAAGCACCATATTAAAGGATTTATAACAGCTTGTTAAGACTACTCTGTTAAGAAGTTTAATTGATTCACCTGTTAGAATGTCTTAGCAATGATCTTACAGTTAGCACTCTGCTGCTATATAATAGATTACCTCTTTCCTACTGTGTACTTGATCCTTACTGATTAGATGTATATTTATTGTCTTCTAATTCCTTTCCTTTGTTCTCCTCTAACTAATTTTGTAATGTATCTCAATTCACAACTCTTTAGTCACCATGAATGTTATGTTTGCACATGCAAACTTCTCTCTTTTCTCCATCTACACACATAAATTTTTTAGGGGTTGTCCTCCTTAAGAAGACCTAGGTGACTTATGGTTAGGTATGAATCAAAAATTGTGATTCACCCATATTATCGCTTAAGCCTTCCCTTTTTTTGATTGGTTTCATGTATTGCACAGGGATTCACAATAAAGATTCATCGTCATCATCTAAGATCGCAAAACAATTCTTAAGTCGGCTCCAAAATGGTTTACATAGTAGTCTGTATCATTACAAACAAATATGTCAAAACTATATTACTTTGCACTTGAAGTCCCTGAATAAATGACTCGACATTTGAATGACATGGCACTTACTATCTGCTCGACACATACTATATATCTCTCACTCATTATATATTATCTGACAACTTATGCTCGGCATGTATTACTTGTTCAACATGAACTAAGTAAATGACTTAAGTATATTGTCACTCATATGTCAAAACTAATTTGAGATTAACAATAACAAGTTAAAAATGAAGAATATTTTGGACTAGGTAAGATATTACAAAAGCATGATTGAGGAAATTCCTATGAAGTAGAGTTTCCCACTAAATTGAATATTTTTACTAGTATTTAACATTTTAGATCTGATAGAGTATCATAAAGGAGGTTTTGAAGATGAGGTCACCAAAGCATAGTGGAACATTCTAGGAAGAAGTTCAACTACAAAGGAGATTGATTCTTACTGGACAACTGTATTGGCAGAAGTACAAGGAATGATACATATGAAGAATATCTAGTCAAATGGAAAGGATGACCTAGAGGATTCATCATGATTGACAAGAGAGGAGGTTAACCATCTTGGTTTTCCTCTCAAAACTTGAGATGTGACATGTTCACTTCTCAAATTACCCTGAGTGTATAATGTAGGAGTAGCCTTGGTGTAAGAGAAATATTGCATCACCCAAAAATATTTATATTTATATATTTTTAGTAAGGGCTATTTTAGTGAAAAGTTACTATTTGTGAAAACATACTATTTTTTGTAGGTTGGTCATAAAAGCTCAGAATGTTCTAATTTCATAGGTGGAGGTTTATCTTAGTTATATAAGCTTGTCAATTGAGCTTTATTTCCATACCATTTGTATCGGTGAAGCTATTGAGGTTTTTGGGTACAAAATCTTTGATCTCAATTTTGAAGGCTTTAGAAGCTTTGAAACAAGGTCAAATCCTGATTAACAATGTTCACACAGACAAGGTGATGTATTTCAAAAGATATCATTTTCAAAAAATGGTTATAATAGCTAACCAGAGTTATCAGTAGAAAGTTATGGCCTTCAAAATTTGGGCTACCTAATATTACAATTTATGATTAATTTGAGCTAAATATAATCTAACAAATGTGAAATAATTATTATTTGGGGGTTAGTCGACCTCAAGGGTTAGGGCTAGATATCTAGAACCTTCCTAGGTGGTGGAAAATTGTCTATATAAGGAGGACTTGTAGGTTTATTTAGGGTAGTTTTGGGTGGTTGTTTGTAGCTTTGTCTTGTAAAAGATTATAAGGAAAATGTCCATGTGGCTTTGCATATTTATTTTTGAAATATGTAATCCATACTTTGGGAGGGAATAAAATGTCAACTTTTTGTTCTTGCAAATTGTTGCTTCTCTATTTTTTTTGTATTAAAGTAATATTTTAGCTCACTAATCCAATATATCAATCCCTCTAGATATAATGAACCAAAAAGTAAGAGATATCAATTCTAGTTCTTGCAAATTGTTGTTTCTCTATGTTTTATCCTTACACACACCCACTTCAGTGGTTGACAAGATAGAATACATATGCATATATACAAATAGTGATAGGTAAGAAAGGAGGAGTGTGACATTGTGTAGACCTCCCATAGGAGTAACTACAAGTATGTCCCCTCATACATAAGACATGTCAAGAAGAGTAAACACACACACACACACACACACACATATACATAAAGAAAAATGGGTCATTGAGATTAGATTAAAACAAAATCCAAAACAAGAATAAACAAAGGTATAAACAATATGTCCAACCAAGGTATTGAAAGCATGATACTAAATTATAATTCTAAGAACCTATAAAGGATGATCTAAGGTAAAAATTAAAAAGTAAACCATATCCTCAATTTCCTAAGAATGTTATATAGAGAATGATAAAATATCTAATACAAATCAAGTTGGAGACATTTTAAGCAAGCTCTAAGTAGAGTTGCAAGGAAATTTATGATAAGGATAGAAATATTTCTAAATATTTTTATTGTTGAAAATAGATTGATACAAGTATGAAAATTTGTTTCAATCATTGTTTTTGTCATTGATGTCAAACCAAATACGTGTTGGTAAGACAATTTCTTAGATGATTTGAGTACTATCAATTGTTTGATTGATGAAGAGGATTTGATCAAATGAGGTAGCAATAGCACCTAGAGGAAAGGTTGAGTTGTGATATGGAAAAGAAGCACAAGGATCAGTTAAGATAGTCATATTATAGTGAATTGATAATATACTTAAGCAATCTTGTATCACCCAAAAGTATGCTTGTTGTTAGTTTCTATTTAATTTGTTTATATTTCTAGATACCCATTTGGACCTATTGCATATTCCAGTTGATCTATTCCTATTATTACTTTTATGGGTTGGTGTTTGTGTGCACCTCGAGACACATGCTTGTGTAGAAAATAGGTTATTTTGTAATAGAGCCATAATTATGATGAATTAAAGGGTGTAAGTTGGAGGGATGGTTATAATTTTAATTAATAGATTGTTAGAATTGCTTTAGAATAACTGAGAGGGAGGGTGAATCAGTTATTCAAGGTCCAAATGCCCCTTTCAAACTTTTCACTGAGTGTGATAAATCTGTTCAATCATTCATTCATGCAAACTTTAACTTGTATAATTAGCAAGTTATTGTAAATCAACATGCAAGTATAACACACAGGAAATCAACACATGACACAGTGATTTACATGGAAACCCAATTTGAGAAAAATTGACAGTAACATGCTACTCAATTCTCACCCTTTTGAAGTGATACCCTGTGAAAGGCCTGCCTTGTTAAAGGCTTACAACACACACTATTAAATGTGACCTCGTTAGAAGACTTAACCACCTTGTTAAAAGTGGGCCTGGTAAAAGGACTTTAGAACATTCACTTGGAATGCCACCCTGTTAAAGGATTTACAAATTGATTTTAGGCCAACCTAAGTCCATAGGATTTTCAGATCTAATATAATTGCTAGAGAGTATTAGAAAATCTTGACCTAACTACAACATACAACTTATCTTGCAGATTTCATATCACTTCTTTGCTCATATCCTTGCCTGGTCTTCTAACTCTTAACTGCTTGCCTTTTCTTTCAAGCTTTGTCTTTTTGAGTCTCCATACTCAATGTACCAGTGCAATCAAGTCTTCATGACCACTTGTAGAAGCACAGCCTCTGTGCTCTTCCTTCTCCTTCTTGACACTCTTTTAATCACTTCACAGATTTGATACTTCTGCAACAACAGTATCAATAGCTCATTGCTTCTTAATCCATGACTTCTTAAATAGAAGTCTTGAAGTTCCTTTTCATGCTCAATTCTTCCATGTTTCAATTCCAATTCGCATGGATTAGGTAGGATACATTGTATCCAACCCATATTCTATTTCCTCTAGAAACTTCTTGAATAATCCTTTAGAATTCGCCCAAAAATGGTTTACATAAGATTTTGTGCCAACAACTCATCATCCTTATCTTCCAACTTGTTCACAAAATTCAATGCAACCACTATGTCGGCTCAGATTTGGCGAATCTTCATCATTTGAAATAATGCATAGCTCGACACTATTGAAATACGGGTGCTCGGCACATACTGTGTTACTTGGCATCAACTATGTTTTTCTTGATGCTCAGCACTTGAAGATCACTCGGCACTAATTGAAAATTTTCATGATGCTCGACACCTAATCTTTTACTCGGCACTTGAACATCACTCAGCACTAACTAAAAATTTCTGTTACTCGGCTTCTATTAAGAATTTTCTCAGCTTCAACTGACTTGCTCGGCACCTTCTACTGATCAAAGTTAAAACTTTGCAGTCAACCTTGTTACAACTTCTTCTTCCAATGTATCTAAGTGTGACCAACCTCTATATCTTTGAGTATGTCATCAATACATTACTTAACCATTGTCTTAACTGATCCTTGCACTTCATTACAATATCATAACTCAACTTTTCCTTTGGGTGCTCTTGTTACATCTTGTTGATCAAATCCTCTTCATCAATCAACTAAGCGATAGTGCATGAATCTTATAAGCGAATATCATCCCTACATATAGCAGGTTTGACATCAATGGAAAAACAATGATTGAAAACAATCGTTTACAACAATCTCCCTCTTTGATCTTCAACAACAAAGAGCTTTTCAATCAGATTTCCAACAATCTCCCTCTTTGGCATTGATGCCAAACCAAACTGATCAACCATCAGACTAAACTATTCCACCAAAAACTTACTAGGTTAGAATAGTAAGTCAAATGCCAAAAAAAGAAGAAGAAGTTGTAACATCACATCTCCTACTACTATTCTGATTGATTCATTTCACTTCTCCCTCTTTGTTGATATATCCTTTATCTTTATCTTTCTTCATCTTATGTTGTTCTAATCAACCTTTGAAATCTCCCTCTACTTCTTTGATATCTTTCTTCATCTTTTGTTGTTCTAATCAACCTCTAAAATCTCCCTCTACTTCTTTGATCCTTTATCTTTAACAGTCTTGTTGATCAGTTGTTCACTTCTCCCTCTTTGACAACAATGCCAAAGATGTATTAGCATCTTTAATATGCAAATGTAGCTTTTACAGATTTAGTCAATCTCCCTATGTCACCTTGCTTGTGACTGATTTGAAGTTTTTAGCACGTCTATTACTTTAGGCATGGATCCCAAAGTAAACATCCTCTGCATTAATGTGTAAAATCTTCAACATTCAACTTATTTGATGCAGCACATTCTTGCTTTTGCTTTAAGTAGCTTTAGCTAGGGGTATCACCCCTAACTTACCTCTAAGATACTCAAAAACATCTTTAGGTAGTGCTTTTGTGAAGATATCAGCAATCTGTTCCTTTGAGCTAACATATTCCATCTTCACTTGTTTGTCTTCCACTAGCTCTCTTACATAGTGATACTTAATTGCAATATGCTTGATTTTAGCATGCAGTGCTGGATTCTTTGATATATTGATAGCACTTGTATTATCACAATAAAGTGTCACAAGTTCAATTACCTCTTCCTTCATACCTTGCAGCAAATGTTTGATCCACACAATATTAGTGCAGTTTATAGCAGCTACCACATATTCAGCTTCAGCAGTAGACTGTAATGATCCCATCTTGTGGCCTTCATGTTCTCCAAAATCTAAGTGGAGGATAAGAAAAATTAAAGTCATTCAATTAAAAATTAAAAGGTGACTTTGTATTAAAAGCTTCTAGGGTATGTATTAATTATTGGAAGGACGGAAGCCTCTTGTGATTTAATTAATTATTGTCAGGGAGGAATTTCTAGGGTATGCATTAATTATTGGAAGGAGGAAGTGGTGCAGTGGCACCCATGAAATATTTAATTCTGATCATTATTTATCTACTATTATGCAAAATGTAAGCAGGCAATTCAAAATGGGTAAATGTCAGGCAATATCACGCCACATGTAACAAGAATCTTGTGTTGTTAGAGAACCACCAAATAATCATTAATGTAACTGAAAATGTACAGTTTTGTAACTGTTACAATTGTCTTTATATAGATTATTCAATCAGAAAGGGAATCGATACTGGAATGAGAATGTAAACGGTTACATGGCAACTGCCTAAAATGTTATAAAAGGCAGAGATTGTCGATAGGAAGGGATATAGCAGAGGAATGTGAAACAAATCAGGCTCTTTGGCTGGAGGCCAGAGAGCCATCAATATTTTGTTGGCCAAGCCATTAATAATTGTAGTCATTCAAATCACATGTGGATTCAGTTTTGAATGTAGTGGAAATGTATTTTGCTAAAGTTTAGTGTGTTCCCTGCTGTTGATCTCTGTCTTGAAGAGTAGAATGGTGATAAATGAATATGTATTGGGTTTGATGGATGATTTAGTTGTTATTGTATCGATTTCAATGTCTAGTATGAATGATACAACAGTGATACGAATCGGGTCTGGTCATTATTTCAAATTTCCATTGTTTATTGTTTCCTGCTTGTCGATTCCCCTTATCAGTGCGAACCTCGTGATGGTGGAATAGAACAGAGAAGTAAACGGGTCTGATAGTCTTCAATGTTTAGAATATAAGTTGCATAGAATTTTATGTTTAGTTCATTGTATCAGGATTTTGTTGTTGTCATGCAAAGATTTTCTGGCTAAAAAATGTCGAGCATTGGGGTCATATTAAAGCACCCGAAGGATGTGCTAGCTTTGCTAAAAATGAAGTTTGCAGCTACTCATGCCAGTAAGCAAATTCCTTCAGATTCGAACTTGGCATTCTGTTACACAATGCTTCACAAGGTCTCTTGGAGCTTTGCCTTTGTTATTCAGCAGTTGGGAGTGGAGTTGTGCAATGTTGTTTGTGTTTTCTATTTGGTTCTTCGAGGACTCGACACTGTTGAGGATGATATGAGTATTTCAGTGGAAACAAAACTACCAATTTTGACGAATTTCCATCAGCACATATATGATCCTTCGTGGCACTTCACATGTGGAGTTAATGACTACAAAGAACTGATGGACCAATTTCATCACGTGTCTACTGCCAATTTCATCATGATATTGTTATATTGAGTTGAGACTGCTATTGTCAGATATAGATTTGAAGGTTGTTTAAAATGAATCAGGGAAGTGAACCTGTTATAGAGGAGCGTTGGTTGATATTCTAAAGTCAAGGACTTCTTATAGAACCTTGAGTTGAACTCTAGTTCCTTGAAGGGATTCCAAGGCGTTGTTGAATCCTCGAGTTGAATAGGGTTCCTTAAGGGGATATTAGAATCCTCTGCATCAGGAAGCTTCTAGCTCTTGCAATTAATTAATGTTTTAGTTCCTTCCAGAAGGATGAAGAAAAGGATAAATAGGGCTGAAAGTCTCATTGTTGAGCATCGAATTATTGTATTGGAGGATTATGACTTGCATTTGATAAGTGCTTGGAGGTGTGAATCACACTCCCTTTTTTGGCAATAGAGGATGTTCATTCTCTGTTGTAACATTCTAGACATCATTCCCTTAGGGTTTGGCCTTTGGAATACATCTCTTTGTAATTTATTGCAACATTTTCAGCATTAATATAATTTCAGCATTGGTTCAGCTTTTGGGCATTCCTAGGTGTCCATTACATAGACTGTGAGGTGCAGCTTTGTTTTTTGCTTGTCCATGTAATCAACCTCTTTCCTAAGAATCCTCCACTAGTGCTTTTTCTATCATCAATGTTACCTCCCCAATCTACATTAGTATAAGCTCTCAGTTCAAATTTCTCATTCTTTTTGTAGTACAAACCAGGTGTCTCAATATTCTCTTTACTGCCATTAAGTGGTTTTCTCTTGGATTGGCAAAAAATCTAGCCACTATTCTAATAGCTAATGCAATTTCTGGTCTACTATGTACAACATATTATAGCTTTCCAATCATTAACCTATATAATGTTTGATTTACTTCAGTAGACTCATTATGTCCAGTTGTCATTGGTGTGTTGACTGGTTTTGAGTCTTCTAGCCCAAATATTTTGAGTACTTCCTTGAGTCACAAATATGCCATGCTTCAACTGATGTACTTGTAATAAAATCTTTGCATAAAATATCTTTTCCTCCAAATACTATGTCATCAACAAAGATTTTTGAAATCAAAATGCTTTTACTTTCCTCAGATTTGATGTACAAATTGCTATTGTCATCTATTCTTTCAAATCCTATTTTTACAAGATATTTGTGCAACCTTTCATACCATGCTCTTGGTGCTTGCTTCAGTCCATAAAGTGCTTTGTGTAGTTTGCAGACCATGTTCTTGTTCTTCTCATCAACAAACCCCTCTAGTTGTTCTATGTAGACTTCCCCTTCTAGTATACCATTCAAAAAAGCTAACTTCACGTCCATCTGGTAAACTTTGAAACCTTTATATGTAGCATATGCAAGTAATGTTCTTACTCCTTCCATTCTTGCAACAGGAGCAAATGTCTCTCCATAATCCAGTCCTTCTTGTGTATAGCCTTTGCAAACTAGTCTGGCTTTATTTCTTGTTATTTCACCATTCTCATCAAGTTTGTTTCTGAACACCCACTTAGTACCAATCACATTCTTCTCAGCTGGTCTAGGGACTAAAGACCAAGTTTTGTTTTTCTCAATCTGATCTATCTCTTCTTTCATGGCCTTATACTAGTCATCATCTTGTAGTGCATCTTTGACTGTTTTGGGTTCAACCTTGCTCAGTAGACATGATTCATTTCTAAATATATTCCTTGTCATTGGTCTAGCATCCTTATCACCAATGATTTGATCTACAGGGTGATGTCTTCTTACATACTTAGCTAATCTAGGTTCAGTCCTTCTTTTCACATTTGATCCTTCAGCTTCATAGTCATTTCATTCTTCTTCATCAAATAATTCATCATTCCTTTCATGTATATTGTTTTCAAAACCAGTTTGTTCATTTTCTACATTTTGCAGCTCAGCTTCTGAATGTAACTCGGCATTCACAGGCTGAGACTCGATAGATACTAAAGTTTTTTGCTAATTCCCAACTTGATTTGCAGCATTGTCTTTAGTTGTCATTCCTTCGTAGAAGTATACAAAGGATCTATAATCCTCTATTTGTTTTGACTCATCATCCTAAACTTCTGCATGCTCATCAAAATTTATATTTGCACTCTCCACAACTCTGTTGGTGTTAGTATTCAAACACTTATATGACTTACTTTTAGTGGAGTACCTAAGAAATATTCCTTCATCACTTTTTGCGTCAAACTTGCCATTTCTAGTGTCTTTTAGAATATAACATTTACAATCAAACACTTTGAAATGTTTAACATTAGGTGAATGACCATACCATAATTCAAAGGGTGTTGTGTTTGTACCTTTCTTGACTTGAACTCTATTCAGTGTGTAGACTGCAGTACTTACAGCTTCCCTCCAGTACTTAAGTGCAGCATTTTTCTCCATCATCAAGGTTTTAGCACACTCAATCGCTAAACTATTTCTCCTTTCAGCAATACCATTCTGTGGTGGAGTTCTTGGTGCTGACATTTGCCTTGTGATACCTCTATCATTGCAAAATACTTCAAATTCTCTTGATGTGAATTCACCTCCTCTGTCTGACCTTAGGCATTTCAGGTTCTTTCCTGTTTCCTTCTCAACTCTAGCCAAATACCACTTGAACATTTGAAATGCATCAAATTTTTTTTTTAAGAACATAGCGGTCATCATTCTGGAACAATCATCTACAAATAGCATTATGTATCTGTCTCCTAGGTAGCTTTGTACTTCTATTAGGCCACATAAATCTGTATGAACTAACTCTAGAACTTCATTGGAAGTGTATGCTTTGCTTTTGAAACTAGATTTAGTCATCTTCCCTAGTTGACATTGTTTACGCACCGTGTTTTTAGGTTTCTTTAACTTGGGCAATCCTCTGACTTTGTTCTTTTTGCTAATGCTGATCAAATTATCAAGATTGACATGACACGACCTTTTCTGCTACAACCATGCATCATCAAGTCTAACAATAAGACATTTTTCTTCTTATGTATCTAGGTAAAACAAATTACATCTAGTTTGTTCACCTTTTCCTATTAGATTTCCATCAATATCATAGATCTTGGCAATTTTGTTTCCAAATTCCACTTTGCAACCAACATTGCCTAACTGAGATACACTCAACAAGTTGTAGTTCAATCCTTCAACATAGTATGCATTGTCACATGAAATTTTCTCTGTAAGTTTGATAGAGCCTTTTCCTTTGATTTGACATGGGGCATCATTACCAAATCTAACACTATTTCCATCATATTGAGTAAAGGTAATGAACTTACTTTTATCTCCTATCATGTGATGTGAGCATCCATTGTCTATGATCCACTTCTCATTCTTGTTCACATAGGTAACCAATGTTGTTGGTTCATCTTCATCTTTGTCTTATTCATCCTTCATGGCTAGATAGACTACTTCATCATCATTTTCATCTGAATCTTCTTCAACAATGTAGCATCTCTTGCCTTTCTCCTTGTAATCTTTGCTATCATCTTCTCTTTTGTTCTTGAACTTGCTTCCTTCTTTAAAGTTTTTCTTCTATGGGCATCTTGTAGCTATATGACCTACTTTATTAAAATTGAAACATATGATAGGAAGCTTACCTTTGAATTTGCCTTTAACTCTATGAAATCTCTTGGCCAGTAGTGCTTCTAGCTATTCCACATCTTCCTCATTTGTGTTGCTATCATTGGATGCATGTTTTCCTTTTCTTCTTCTTTTTCTTGATGTGTCCTCCTTAGTATCTTTTATTGTCATTTTGGCCTTGAAAGCAGATTCAAGGTTCTCAGGTCTGTAATTATCAAAATTGGATAGCTCAAATGCAGTCAGTTTTCCATCTATTCCTTCAAAAGTTAGTGTGTTTCCTTGTAGACACCTCAGCTCTTGAATGGCTAAAACTCTTATAGCATAGATAGGGAGCAGAGTTCTCAAGTATTTGCTGATGGATGTTTCTTCTTCCAGTTGACCACCTAGACTTCTTATTGCACTCACCACTTCTTTTATTCTTGCAGCATACTAAGCAGCATTTTCACCTTCCTCCATCTTCATGTCATCAAACTTCCCTCTAGGCTTTCTCTCTTTGCTCTCTGGACATTTTAATCTCCTCCATAGATTTCTGACAGGGTTTTCCACATCTTGAATGCAGTGTCACAGTCTTTGACATCATCATATTCGGCATAGCTAAGTGCAAAGGCAATCTCCAACATTGCTTGATTGTGCTCCTTCTTTTTGTTCAAATCATCTGCAATAAGAGGTCCTGCTAAAGTTACATGTTCTGTTCCAATTGAAGTTTGTGCATACTCACCTATTGATCCAAGGTGCAATTTCATCAAACTCTGCCATGCAGCAAAGTTGTCTTTGTTAAGCTTGGGAACTTCTCTCTTGGACATATTAATCTTCCTACTTCTAGTACCTTGAAACTAAATCAACAGAAGGCTCTGATACCAATTGTTAGAATTGCTTTAGAACAACTGAGAGGGCGAGTGAATCAGTTATTCAAGGTCCAGATGTCCCTTTCAAAGTTTTCACTAAGTGTGATAAATCTATTCAATCATTCATTCATGCAAACTTTAACTTGTCTAATTAGCAAGTTATTGTAAATCAACATGCAAGTATAACACACAGGAAATCAACACATGACAAAGTGATTTACATGGAAACCCAATTTGGGAAAAACCACCAGTAACATGCTACTCAATTCTCACCCTTCTAAAGTGATTCCCTGTGAAAGGCTTTCCCTGTTAAAGGTTTACAACACACACTGTTAAATGTGACCTCGTTAGAGGATTTAACCACCCTGTTAAAAGTAGGCCTGGTAAAAGGACTTTAGAACATTCACTTGGAATGCCACCCAGTTAAAGGATTTACAAATGGATGTTAGGCCAACTTAAGTCCATAGGATTTTTAGATCTAATATAATTGCTAGAGAGTATTAGAAAATCTTGACCTGACTACAACATACAACTTATCTTGCAAATTTCAGATCACTTATCTGCTCAGATCCTTGCTTGGTCGTCTAACTCTTAACTACTTGCCTTTTCTTTCAAGCTTTGTCTTTTTGAGTCTCCATACTCAATGTACCAGTGCAATCATCTCTTCATAACCACTTGTAGAAGCATAGCCTCTGTGCTCTTCCTTCTCCTTCTTGACACTCTTTCAATCACTTCACAGATTTGATACTTTTGCAACAACAATATCAGTAGCTCATTGCTTCTTAATCCATGACTTCTTAAATAGAAGTATTGAAGTTCCTTTTCCTGTTCGATTCTTCCATTTTTCAATTCCAATTCGCATGGATTAGGTAGGATACATTGTATCTAACCCATATTCTATTTCCTCTAGAAACTTCTTGAATAATCCTTTAGAATTCACCCAAAAATGGTTTACATAACATTCTATGCCAACAACTCATCATCCTTATCTTTCAACTTGTTCACAAAATTCAATGCAACCACTATGTCGACTCAAATTTGGCAAATCTTCATCATTTGAAATAATGCAACAGCTCGGCACTATTGAAATACTTTGAATTCTTGACCATTTGCATGGCTTGCATGTCACCTTATGTGGCATCTACATGGATGCCACCTCACCAAGCCCTCTCTTAAGCCTATAAATAGAGGCCTTGTCTCAAGAATTTGCATCTCCCATTATTGCAGTGTTACCATGCCATTTTGAGTTTTGAGTTTTCATGCTAGGGTTTTCATTGTAGTCTGAGTTTTCATAGAGATTTTTAGGAGAATATTGACCATTTGGTAGCTGGTTTAGCTTTTGCATTTGCATGGTTTATCTAGTTTGCCTTTGCATTTACATTTCCTTTGTATTTACTTGTTAATTTAGCTTGCGTATCTAGTTACTTTCTTTATTGCATTTCATATTTTTACCATTGAATGCCTTCAAGTATGGCTTTCTCCATTGCCATTTCTTGAGGTGTCCTTTATTTCATTGTAGCTTAGATTCATATTTCATTACTACTCATATTTGCACATTCACTCAAGAGATTCACTCCATTGTTGTGTTTGGGAGAGCACACCAAACATACCCCCCCATCTTAACACACCAACATGGCCTCTTATGGGTGCCCTTGTTGAGCTGTAGAGGTGGCTAGAAGATTGGGCTTGTTAGCTACTTAGAGTTGCAAAACCCATGCAAGCATTAGTTAGTGTTTGTTCCTTTCATTTTGATGAATCTTTGATACACTTTCAAGGTTTTTAACTAATGTTTGTTAACTCATGCTCCTAACAGGTCACATTTTCTAGCACACAAAGATCACTCAACACTAACTAAAAATGTTTGTTACTCGACTTCTATTAAGAATTTTTTCGGCTTCAACTGACTTGCTCGGCACCTTCTAATGATCAAAGTTAAAGCTTTGCAGTCAACCTTGTTACAACTTCTTCTTCCAACGTATCTAAGTGTGACCAACCTCTATATCTTTGAGTATGCCATCAATACATTACTTAACTATTGTCTTAACTAATCCTTGCACTTCATTACAATATCATAACTCAACCTTTCCTTTAGGTACTCTTGTTACATCTTGTTGATCAAATCCTCTTCATCAATCAACTAAGTGATAGTGCATGAATCTTATAAGTGAATATCATCCTTACATATAGTAGGTTTGACATCAATGGCAAAACAATGATTGAAAACAATCATTTACAACAATCTCCCTCTTTGATCTTCAACAACAATGAGCTTTTCAATTAGATTTCCAACAATCTCCCTCTTTGATCTTCAACAACAATGAGCTTTTCAATCAGATTTTCAACAATAGATATCTAGAAAAATAATCTAATCCAAAGGTTTCACAGTTTGAAAGTTATTGCAGTTTAAGTTGCCTAAAGACCTCCTAAGAACACTTCAAAGTTAGATTTGATGCTCTAAACGATCTTGTACATGCCCAAAAATGGAAGCAAAGTTAAGCTTTTTCATAGGCATATAGAGAACTCACAAATATTTCCATAAATGTAAATGGTTTGTCAATTTATGACGTGTCTTCTAGAACCTAATGGAATAATCTAAAGTTTATTCCTAAGCATAAACCTGATTCGGGTTACTTAAGGTCAATTCTTGCAATGTAAAGACAATTTTGACAGAGTTTGGGAAAAGGTGTTGTGAAGAGGGTTTTTGTCCATTGTAAGCTCATAGGGTATGTAGTTGGGTCTATTTTTGTTGTAATTAATGCAATAATATAGCATTATTTATAATTAAAGTCTCATTTTTTGTTGTGTTCATTTTTTCTTGGGTTGCGCCATCATCTCTCTCTCTCTCTCTCTCTCTCTCTCACACACACACACACACACACCTATAGATATACACATACATACACATAGATATATACATATGCATATAATATATAAATATATATGTGTGTATGTATATGTATATATAAACGTATATGTATGTATATGTATATATATGTATGTATATGTATATATATATATATATATATATATATATATATATATATATGTATATATATGTATATGTATATATATGTATATATATGTATATATATGTATATGTATATGTATATATATATGTATGTGTGTGTGTATGTATATATATGCATGTGTATATGTATATATATGTATGTATGTATATATATATTTATATGTATATACATATATATGTATGTATATATATACATATATTTATGTACATATATACATATACATAGATAAATGCATATACATACATATATATATATATTTATATAGATATATACATATACATATATGTATATATGTATGTATATATAATGTGTATGTATATCTATATATGTGTGTGTATGTGTATATATATATATTAATATGTACATGCATACATATATGCATACATACATACATATATACATGCATACATACATATATATTCATACACACACACACACACACACACACACACACACACACACACACATACATACATGTGTGTATAAAACTTTACAAGGATGTGAAGTTATAAATTTATGATTCTTTGCAATGGAAGTGTGAATAAGTTAGACAAGTTAATCGAAGAGTTGCAAGCAATCCATAACTAGTAGTTGCAAAGGCCTAATGTTAAGCTCTATTTCGGCCACACTTTTCTTTCTGGTAGTGATCCTTCGGTAATTTTACATTATGGGGTGTAACTACTAAGGTAGATAGCATATTGACAATATCCCTTCTTCTTTCTAGAAGTTATCCTTGTTGTATCAGACCAACAAATTGGTGTCAACTTAATTACTGTTGTTTTTTATTTCATGAGAATTAGATTATTTATGAGTTTTCCTAGTTTGGGTTTCCATGTCATATTTGATGTTCATTGTGTCAATGTACCTATATTCTTAATGCTTATTATTTGAAGGTGTGCTATCATTTATTAACCAAAATATCTTCAGTGGAAGTGGGTTTATTTGTTTATACAATCAATAGTTAGAAAAGTTTTTAAAGTGTGAGAAATAACTAATATCGACCCCATCTCAGTTATTCAATATTCTGAACAAGAATCCTAGATAAATGATTTATAACTGATAAAAAACTCAAAGTGACCTAATTTTTGCATTGAACCCATGCAAACTTAAAAATATGAATTGGATAAGTCTTATATTTTCAATCTACAAAGGATGACCTAAATGGTAAAGATGGAAATTGACCTAAACACTAGGTAGAGGATAATATTAACCTCTACCTAAGCTTAAAATTGATATAGATATCTATAAACATGTAATCTAGACTCCAAAGCTATAGCAAAATTACTGTTGAAATTATTAGGGTAAGAGAATACCTTGACATCAACCTATTATATCATAACTCTAAATGAAACATGAATATGGAAATTTCTCTAAAAAGGGTACTCAAATAAATGCTCAAAACTATCTTCAAAATTTTGTAGATTTAATAAGTGTGTGTTTAGGTGGCTATATAGAGGTTTGCTTTGGCCAAAACCCTATTTTCATAATTATGAATAGTCATTAAGATACATGTAGCGTTTCATAGTATCGAGAATTTATAATGTAGATCTAGAATGCAAAGATCTATGTAAATTTAATGTGAAATGTAAAGATCACAAAATGTGCCCCCTTTGTCACAAATTGCCATAAGAAAATAGGGACAAATTTACTAGGGTAGAGAGTGAAAACCTAGGATGTAAATACATTCAATGTGTTGTTGAGTGAGTCCCAATGTGTAAATATAAAGAACCAAACTATAGTCCTAAAGATAATATAGAAACCATTCTGATCTCCCAAGGGCTAAAATACACTAGACATCTCCAAAATGCATTTGTAACTTTGTGATGACTTAAATGTTTGATTAGTTGGTGTTCATAGTGCTTGATTAAAAATGTTTTTCTTCAAACCCATCTTCTTCAATGGATTAATCACAAGTCTTTTGATTTTCACCTTGCAATCTCTCTAAGTAAAATTGGGATTTCCACCAAAGAATGTTCTTTCCTGTATGTCATGTTATTCATCCTTAGCCAACTAAGTTGGGCGAGAAGATGCAAAATTTGTAATGAGCTTGAGATCTCAAGATTTTAGTGCCTCGGGTAAGAGATGACCTCACTCTCTAACCACATATAGGATGACCTCTCTCTCAACCCTAGGTAGGTGACAACCTCGCCTTCACCTAGGAGGTTCTAAGTGTACAAGATCCCTCTGGATCTCAAATATGCAGTTATAGTTACGAATTCCTAGATATAAATAATGATTACACACAAAAATAGGTTTAAAGTTCAAGAAAATAAGATGAGGATGAATAGGGTTTAGGTCCTACCTTGTTTTATGCACAAGAATGAATTATAAATAGAGGAGGATGTGTTAGATCCTAGCTCAATTTAACCTAGGAAAGATAGAGGTAAATTGAACCAAACATGTGCATAGTAAATTATATGCTACTAATACACTAAAAAGGAGCTAAATGATCACTAAATTGAATTGCTTCCAATTTAGTATGTTACAATATCATATTTATATTATAATATATTTGATTAATATATATTTAAGCTTATTATATAAGTAATAATTTTAATATTTAATATACCAACTATGATAATTTAATGATTATATAGTCAATATTATTATTATATCATTTTGAGTTAAATTTTACTATTACATATCATTTTTCAATTATTAAATATTATTGATAAATCATGTAATTCAATAATTCTATTGACTTTTAATACAAATGATAGTAGTTGGTGTACACACACACACACAAACTAGTACAATTTTCAAGAATCAAGAATCAAGAACCTAGTTTAGAATCAAGAAGGAAAGAAACTAAACCTGCAAAATATGTGAGAAGATATCATGCACCTTAACAAATAATTGGTGTGTTTGAATACTTTAGAATAACTAGGGGGGGGGTGGGGGGTGAATCAATTATCCAATGGCTAGGTGTATAAATAAAATGTTTCCTAGTTTAGTGAAGCCATAAAATATTTATTATCATGCATGCATCCATAAGATTATGTGATCACTTAAAACTTGTAGGTTACCATCAAATCAATTTGTAGAAATGTAAAGATGAAATATAATAGATTCAACAACACATTTGACACAATAATTTACGTGGAAATCCAATTTGGAAAAAACCACCAATAACATGCTACATCTTTTGATCAAATCATCGTCATCAATCAAATAAGTGATAGTACTTAAATCATATAAGTAGTTGTCTTACCAACAAATAGCAGGTTTGACACCAGTGCCAAAACAATGATTGAAACCCAATAATCTCCTTCTTCAACAATTTCCTTCAATCTATTCTCAAAAATCTCCCTCTTTCGTATTGATGCCAAACCAAACTAACTAGGGTAAAATAATAAGACCAACAAAAAAAAATTTAAAAATGATTCCTTATATTGAAATCTCTCCCTCTATCAACAACTCCCATCTTCTGAATAGGTTACAAAGCTCTTTTATGTCATCCTTATAACTCCCTTTGAATTTCGTCCTATATCTCCCTCTTACTAGGCAAATGTTAGGGTTTCTCCCTCTTTGTTAAATCTCCAATCTCTTGTATAACTTTTGATTAATAACTATCTCCCTCTTTCTTGTATTTTCCTTGATCAATAACTATCTCCCTCTTTGACAATAATGCCAAAGACTTGTCATCTTAACATGCAAATATAAACTTCTTCAGTTTCATCAATTTCTTACTTTGTCACCTTGCTTTGTGACTGATTTGAAGTGTCAATTCTTTGATTACTTTACGCAACTCCTAAAGTAAGATCCTCTGCATCAATTTGTAACATATGAAAATTAGCTTGTTTAATGTAGGGCACTTCTTTTGTTACTTAGATAGCCTTTGATAGGGGTGTCACCCTTAGTTTACCTCTTAGATGCTCATGAGAATCCTTAGGTAATGCTTTTGTGAAGATATCAACAATTTATTCTTTTTTGTTGACATATTCCATCTTCACCTCTTTATCTTGAACTAATTCTCTCAAGTAATGATACTTTATTGCAATGTGCTGAGTATTTGTGTACATCACACGATTCTTTGATATATTTATTACACTTGTATTATCACAATAAAGTGTCACTAGTTCCACGATCTCTTCCTTCATACCTTTGATTATTTGTTTGATCCATACAATATTTTTTTTACAATTTACAGTAGCAACAACATATTCAGCTTCAACAGTGGATTGTGAGGTGCAGTTTTATTTCTTGCTAGTCCATGTAACCAGCCTCTTGCCTAAGAAAAATGCTCCTCCACTGGTGCTCTTTCTTTCATCAATGTTTCCAGCCCAATCAACATCAGTATAGGCTCTTAACTCAAATTTCTCATTTTTCTTATAGTATAGACCATACTCCTTTGTTCCTTTCAGATATCTCGTTATTCTCTTTACAACCATCAAATGATTATCCCTAGGATCAACAGAGAATCTTGCAACTATCCCTATAGATAATGCAATATCAGGTCTACTATGTACTACATATTATAATTTTCCAATCATAGACCTATAGTGTGTTTGATTCACTTCAACTAAATCACCATTCTTTGACAATTTGTGTCCTATCACCATAGATGTACTTAGTAGTTTTGAATCCTCCAATCCAAAAGTTTTTAATATTTCTTTGAGATATTTTGATGAGTGATGTATATACCATATTTCATCTAATATACTTGCAAACCCACAAAGAACTTGATCTCTCCAAACATGGACATTTCAAATTCTTGCTTCATTTTATTTGTAAAAGCCTTACAAAAAGCATCTTGACCTCTAAATATGATATCATCAACAAAAATTTCAGATAACAAACTACCTTTGCCTTTCTTTGTCTTCATGTATAGATTATTGTTATCATCAGTCCTTTCAAATCCAATCTTCATAGGATACTTACGAAGTCTCTCGTACCATGCTCTTGGTGCTTGTTTTAAACTGTATAGAGCTTTGTGTAATCTACATACCATGTTTTTATTGTTAACATCAACAAATCCTTCTAGTTGTTCTATGTAAACTTCTTCCTCTAATATGTCATTCAAAAATGCAAATTTAATATCTATTTGATAAACTTTGAAACCTTTGTATGTAGAATAAGCAAGTAAAGTTCTTACTCCTTCCATTCTAGCAATAGGGGCAAATTTCTCTCCATAGTCAATTCCTTCTTCTTGTGCATATCCTTTGCAAACTAGCCTTTCCTTGTTCCTTGTGACTTCACCATTTTCATCTAGCTTGTTTCTAACCACCCACTTGGTGTCAATCACATTTTTGTCTTCTGGTCTAGGAACTAGAGTCCATGTCTTTTTTTTCTCTCTATTTGTTCAATCTCTTCTTCCATGGCTTTACTCTAGTCCACATCTTCTAATGCATCTCTTACTGATTTGGATTCCTTCATGCTCAACAAACATGTGTCATTTATCAATATGTTTCTTATCATTGGTCTAGCATCTTTATCTCCAATGATCTGTGTAGTAGGATGATGTTGCTTGACATATTTCGACAATCTTGGTTCAGCTCTAGTTTCTTCATGTTGTCTTTCAACTTTAGAGTCATTATGTACATCTCTGTCAGATAGCTCAACATCTCTACTAATCCTAGAATCATAATGTACTTCTACTTCATTCTATAACTTGGCATTTGAATGTAGCTCAATTCTTGAATGCAACTCGACATTCATAGTATGTGACTCAAAAATCACTGAAAATTGTTGTTGGTTTGTTACTTGATTTACAATATCTTCTTCAGCAAGCATACCTTCATACAAGTATACAAATGATTTGTATTCTTGTGGTTCTTTCATAGGTTTAGCCTTATATACTTTTCTATATTCATCAAAATTTATATTTTCACTTTTCACAACTTTGTTAATGTTAGTATTTAAACACTTATAAGCTTTACTTCTTATGGAATATCCTAGGAATATACCTTCTTCACTTTTTGCATCTAGTTTACCATTTCTAAAGTCTTTGAGAATAAAGCATTTACTTCCAAATAATTTAAAATATTTTACATTTGGTGAGTATCCATACCATAGTTCAAAAGGTGTTGAACGAGTACCTTTCTTGACTTGTACACAGTTCAAGGTATAGACAGTTGTACTTACAATTTCTCTTCACTATTTCAAAGCAACATTTTTCTCCATTATGAGTCTTCTAGCACAATCCATTATGGATCTATTCCTCATTTCAGCAATTCCATTTTGTGGAGGGGTTCTAGGGGCAGATGTTTGTCTTTTGATTCCTCTATCATTATAGAACATCTTGAACTCATTTGATGCAAATTCTCCTCCTCTGTTAGATCTCAAACACTTCAGACTTTTACCTGTTTCCTTCTCAACTCTTGCTAAGTACCACTTAAACATTTGGAAAACATCATATTTCTGTTTCAAAAACATAACTAACACCATTCTAGAATAATTATCAACAAACAACATAATGTACTTATATCTTTTGTAGCTTTGCACATCAATTGGTCCACACAGATTAGTATGAACAATTTCTAGTATTTTTTTAGAGGTTTGAGATTTACTCTTAAAACTTGACTGATATTATCAGACTTCTTCAACTCAAGAAAACCTCTAACCTTTCTCATGTTGTTGATACTAACTAGGTTATCAAATTAACATGACATAACCTCTTGTGCCATAGCCACACATTATCAAATTTTATAACTAGACAAGTAGCATCGTCTATGTCAAGATAGAATAGAACACTCTTACTCTGGTCACCCTTTCCAATCAATTTTCTATTTGTGTCATATATCTTAGCAATCTTGTTTTCAAACTCAACCTTACATCCTAAATTATTCAATTGTGATACACTCAACAAATTATAGTTACGTCCTTCAACATAGTAAGCATTGTCACATAAAATCTTATTTGTGAGTTTGATAAAACCTTTTCCTTTTATCAAACATGGTGCATCATTACCAAATCTTATGCTATTTCCATCATAACAATTCAAGGTAATGAACTTACTTCTATCTCCAATCATGTGATGTGAACACCCACTATCAATGATCCATATGTCATTCTTGTTCACACAAGTCACAAGTACAGTTGCCTCATCTGCATCAAATTCATTCTTCATTGCCACTTCATCATCATGTTCATCAAATTCATCCTTTGTTTTCTCTTTAGCAATGTAGCATGACTTTTTGTGTTTGTCTTTATAATCCTTGTTGTCTTCGTCTCTTCTACATTTGTACTTGTCACCACCTATGTAGTTCTTCTTCTCTAGACATCTAGTAGCAATATGACCAACCTCATTGCAATTGGAACAAATGATAGGTAATTTACCTTTGAACTTCCCTTTACCTTTGTGGAATCTTCTTACTAATAGTGCTTCAAGTTGTTCTACATCCTCTTCATCTATATCACTGTCATTAGACACATACTTTATCTTTTTCTTCTTCTTCTTCTCATCAAGTTCCTTCAATGATGCCTTAGCTTTGAAAGCAAATCCAATATTCTCAAGTTTGTAATTATCAAAGTTAGATAGCTCAAAAATAGTGAGTCTATCTACTAGACCTTCAAGTGATAGATTATTCCTTGATATACATCTCAATTCTTGAATTGCAGAAACTCTAATAACATATATGGGCAGCAATGTTCTCAAAACTTTTCTTAGTATAGAATCATCATCTATTTTTCCAGTAGCTCCTCTTATTGCATTAACAATCTTTTATCCTTGCAACATATTCAACAATATTTTCACCTTCTTCCATTCTCATATCATCAAACTTACCTTTGAGACTTTTAGCTTTGGCTCTTAGAACATTAGTGTCTCCTCCATAGATGGTGGTTAAAGCATCCCACATTTTCTTTGCACTATCAAGACCTTTGATATCATCAAATTCTACATAGCTTAGGGCAGAGGCAATCTCAAACATTTCCTAGTTATGTTTTTTCTTCTTTTTCATATCCTTGGCTATTGGGGCTCCAACAGAATCAACATGCTCATTAGTAATGGTAGATTGTGCATGATCTCCAAGTCCTCCAAGGTGTAGCTTCATCAAACTTTTCTATGCAGGAAACTTATCTCTATTAAGCTTGGGTACTTCTCTTTTTGACATCTTGATCTTTGTGCTTCTAGTACCTTCAAACTAGTCCTCTTAAGCAGGTGGCTCTTATATCAATTGTTGGAATACTTTAGAGTAACTGGGGGTGAATCAGTTATCCAAGGCCCAGATGTATAAATAAAACTTTTCACAATTTAGTGAACCCATAAAACATTTATTATCATGCATGCATCCATAAGATTATACAATCACTTAAAACTTGTAGGTTACTATCAAATCAATTTGCAGAATTATAAACATGAAACATAATAGATTTAGCAACACATTTGACATGATGATTTACATGGAAACCCAATTTGGGAAAAACCACTAGTAACATGCTACTCTTTTTCACTCTACTAAAGTGATGCCCTGTGAAAGGCCAACCCTGTTAAATGTTACATTACAAACTATTAAATGTGACCCTGTTAAAGGATTTCAATCACCCTGTTAGGAGTGAGCTTTATTAAAGGACTTTAGACCACTCACTTGGAATGTCACCCAGTTAAAAGATTTACAAATGATTGTTAGGTCAACCTTAATCCAAAGATTTACCCTAGACTGATGCAATTATTAGAGAGTAACAATCATGCTTGATCTGATAACAACTTACAACTTTATTTGTAGATTACAGATCTCTATTTTAGTCCTCCATTTTGCTTGGCCTTCATACATTTCAACTCTAATAGCTTGTTCACCCTTCAAGCATTCATACCCTTAAGCCTTGTTACTTAACATGCTAATGCAGACTCTTCTCTTAGGTCATTTGATGAAGCAAACCCCTTGACTCTTTGTCATTCTTAAGTTCTAACACATGACTTCCTTTGCTTTTGACTAATCATCCCTATAAATAGGAAATAAAGATTTTTTTGTCATTCATTCTCCATCATCCAATTTAGGGTTAAGATAGATTATGTAGGATACAATGAATCTACCCCTTATTCTATATCTCTTTTAGAAACTTCTCCTTGAATCTTCTTTGAATTCACCTAAAAATGGTTACCTTGAATTCAATGCCACCAACTCATCAATCTTATCTTCCACCTAGTTCACATAACCCAAGAAAATAAACTTGTCAACTCAGATTCATCAAATTCATGATCTTTCAAATAATGTAGTCACTTGGCATTAACTTGCATCTAATGCTTGACACACACTGTGTTGTTCGACATCCTTTGTGGAATCACTTGGCATGAACTAAAGTTTATTGGTGCTCTGCATCAACTAAACTTTACTTGGCATCCACTATTTTTCTCAACATACACTAGAATAAACATCTACTTGGCTCTAACTAATTTTTGCTTGGCTTGCACTAACTTTTCTCGGCACCTACTATCTACTCAGTCAAGCTTGGCAAAAAAACTCTTACTTTGTTCTTCTATACTTGCTTAGTGTAACCAACATTTGTAACCTTAAGTAGATTATGAATACATCATATTATCACTATCTTAACTGATTTTTGTACTTCTTTATATATCATAACTCAACCTTTCCTCTAGGTACTATTGTTACATCTTTTGATAAAATCATCTTCCTCAATCAAATAAGTGATAGTACTTAAATTATAAAAGTTGTTTTCTTACCAGGAAATAGCAAGTTTGACATCAGTGACAAAACAATGATTTAAACACAATAATCCCCTTCTTCAACAATCTCCTTCAATCTATTCTTAACATGGAGGAGAGATAGATGACATACTGACAAGGAACAAATTGAAAGGTACATGCTTATTTAGTGAATTTGTACATGCTTATTTGGTGAATTTGAACCTAGAGAAATAAAAGATGCTTTAGAAAATTAAGTTTGGATAGAGTCAATGAATGAAGGAATTGAGAAAATAGAAAATAATAATAGCTAGTCTCTTGTACCTAGCCCTAAGGATAAGAATGTCATTGGTACAAAATGGATATTCAAAAATATGTTAAATGAAAAAGCATAAGTAACAAGGAACAATGCAAGGCTAGTATGCAAAGGATATGTGCAAAAAGAAGCTTATATCGTCCTAAAATGGAAGCACTTCCATGTTAAGAGTGTTTAGCCCTCCAAGTAAGTGGTCTGGGGTCATGTCAAGTGCCTTCATTAGGTATTTTCTTGGATCTGGTTGTTTCCCCCATGTTTTACTTCTCTCTCCTTGTTTCCAAACTATTTCTAACATTTTTCTCTGTGAAACTGAAGACGTTGAATTTCTAGGTCAAGGATGACCTAATGGGTCGAGGTCAACCTCAACCCTTACCTAGGTCAAGGATGACCTTAACCCTAACCTAGGGCAGGGTCGACCTCATCCCTGACCCCAGGTCTAAATTTCAAGGTTCCATGATTTTTGGATGTCGAGTTTCAGAAAGAATTGTTTTCCCACTTCCAAGTCGGTTGCTTTGGTCTCCGAAATGGTAAACTCTTAAATTGCATTTAATCTAGGTCCATTTCTAGGGGTTAAGGCTTAATTGAAATTTAATTTTCCTATGTTAGCCTATCTATAAGTTTGTGCTCTAGATCACTATATAAGGAAGCCTCCTCCTCTCATTTTCTCTAAGACACATTATGATATTGAACGATCCATCATTTCCAAGATTAAGCAAGCATTCCATCAAGAATTTTCAAGGAAGCATCCAAGCCATTGTCTCTATTCAATTTTTCCATTGAAGATCAAGGACTCAAGCATTGAAGCCTTTGAAGGGATTCGGTTCAAGCATTCAAGATTTATCATTCAAACCTTAGATCTAGCCATCATAGTGGTATGATCTTCCTTCAAGATCCTTTATTCATATTCAAGATCTATTCATTCTTTTCTTGAGATGGATATCAAGCATACAATCATGAAGGTTTTGATTTACATTTATGGATTTAATTTACATTGTTGAGTCTGATATTTCATATCAATATACTTGTTTACATTTCAAATACGATTGCATATCTATTGAATATTATAGCTTTATTGTTAGATTTACTTCTACTGCTTGCATCATTCTCTATTTCAATTTCATTATTAACGTTGATTCCAAATTAGGGTTTGAACAAGGCAAACCCCTCATCCAAACAACAAAATTATTTTTCTTGCAGATACAAGTGCACGATAGAGAATTAAAGTGCAGATTTAGATACCCTTTTCGTCAAACTTTCAAGATCTGCGAACAACATTTTCATCAGAGAAATGCAGGTCAAGGTTGAATTTTTGGGGCACAATTGTGCCCTAGGGTAAGATTGTGCCTCACTATCTAGGTCAAGGTCGGCTTGGCTTAGAAAAGAAAAATATTTTTGGGCTTTGAAGATCTCACAGTTTTGATTCTAGAGCGGAAATATCAACAATTTTTTAGATTGTTTGATAGGGTTTTCAGTAGGTACTTTTTGGAGGTAAGTACTTTCATTTCTTCATTTCAAAAGCATCATTTCTAGATTTATATTCCATCCTCTTACAATTCAAATATATGTGTAAAAATATGGGTTTAGGGTCTCTTTCATGTGCATTATTCTAAACCCTAGTCATCCATATTTTTATCCTATTCATTTTGGTGAACCCATTTATGACAACTCTTTCTTTTTGGTGTTAGATTTAAATCTTTCATTTCTTTCATTTATATTTCAAATATACAAAAAAAAATTTGAAAAAATTATTTAAAAATACAAAAACATTTACATTTTCATGCATCTAGTATTTCAATATGTAAGATTCTTGTTTTGAATACTTTGATGAGGTTTTTATTGCAAAAGAGGATAGTTTCCCTAATGAGGTACATGGTAGTGAGGATGAAAATAGTTTGGATAAGATCTCCATTGATCCTATTCCTATTTCACACTCCTCCACAACCTCTCCAATTAACTTTTATCTTAGAGTGTGTGCATGGTTTCCTTCATGTTTCACTATTTACAATATTGATAAACCTAAAATGATATTTCCTAGTGTGTGTGTGTGTGTGTGTGTGTGTGTGTGTGTGTGTGTGTGATGTTGCTTTTTCCTCTTTTGAATTACCTTGTAAGGATATATTAGAGCAATAAGATGACTTTAATCTATATTTCCCTCATATTTCTCTTTATGGACATGAATTGAGGATTGATGTTAATTCTGCTCCTAATATATGTTCTTTCTATGAGCCTACTTTAGAATATAATTGACTTCCTTCCCTCTTTCAGGATCAAGCTTTAGTGATTTATGGGACACCTACAATGTGCTTTATTGATAGGGATGATAATCCTCCTATTTGGGATGAATCTTTGGATTTGGATGTTGATTACTTTCTTCCTCATAAAATCATTATGTCTGAATCTACTTTTTGGGATGAACGCTTGGATAAAGACGCTGATTTATCCCCTTCTCACAAAGAATCTTTGATACAAGAGGGTGATTTATTAATGGATGACATATTCATACATAATGATAACTCTTTTTTCTAAAACACACTCTCCTTATGTAGATATTTTAGTGAAAGAAGACAACATTATAGATGCTTTACTGACATTAGAGATTATTTCTAGTGATGAGACATTAGTGGAGAATGATATGTTTTCCCTTAATGCTCTCCATCTTAGTGATGACCTTATGGAGAATCAAGGTCCTAACTCACCTCCTCTTAGGATATCTTCTAAGCTTCCTTCTTCTTAATTTGTTTGTAGTGTTGAGACAACTAACATGGTTTATCCAGAACCTTTATTGACTATCAAAGGTTGTCCTCACATTACTATCAAAGGTAGATCTATAGAGTCTCTAGAGTCTTTCAGTAACCAAGATTCTATAGCTCACACATATCATACAAGGAGTAACCTTCAACCTTATCTAGTGGTTTCTACTTTAATTCCACCTTCTCAACCCATCCTTCTTCCTCCACCCTGTCTTTCTAGCAAGGAGTATAATTTGATAAACCAATTTCAAAATACACTTGCCAAGATTTCTTTATGGGAGCTTCTTCAAACTTCACCTATCTACTATGAAGCCTTGGAAAAATCTTTGGAAACTCTTCCTAATCCACCTCCTAATCAAGAGAATATCAATAACTTCTTACAATGCATGCATATTACCCCAAGTGCTTCTAACATTGTATTTACTCAAAAGGATTTACCTTCTAAAGAAGTTCAAAATCAATATGATGTTCTTATGGTGGTTGTTACTATCAATAAAATTATCATTCATAGGACCTTGATTGATAATGTATATGGGCTTAATGTTTGTAGCATGGACATGCTCAAAGCAATTCAAGTCGATCTTTCAACTATTCAACTTGATAATGTTCCTATATGTGGTTTTAATAACATTGCTAAGAACACTTTGGGAATCATTACCTTACCTATCAAAGTAGGTATTTTCATCCTAAATACACCTATTTATGTTATGCCTGCACCTCTCAATTATAACCTTCTTTTGGGTAGACCTTGGTTGCATGAGATGCATGTTATCCCTTCCACCCTTCACCGTAAAGTCAAGTTTATGCATAACAACATGGCATATACACTTCATGCAGATGATGCATGAAATCCTTGTCTAAATATTCAAAACTGCACTACTCTTATTTCTAATAGTAATCTTTCATCCTCTAATGATCTTCTTGGTTATGATTGGGGAACCTTGGATTTTAGCCCTCCCTTTATTGGAGAGTATAAGGTTTTTGATGTTGATTTTATGAAGCCACAAAGAGTGTTTGAACAACGAGATTTTACTTCTCAAGCTATTCATAATAACTTTGTCGCTACTTCTATCCACAATGAAACTATCAAACCTACTAATGATGACATAGTGACTAATGAATTCCCATTGACTCCTTTTAATATGGCTTCACATTATGGTCCTAGTTATGATTTCCTAGCTAAACAAGGATTCAATGGTCAAGCATGTGGTAAGCATAAACAGGAAATTCAAATGCCCTTACATAATGGTGGGCACGAACATTCTTATGGATTGGGATTTAATCCTCAACAACAAATCAATGTTAACATCTCAAATAACACTTTAAAACATGATGAAATTATAAAGGATGTTGACCAAGAAGTTCTTTTGCCTAAACTCCTTTGTTCTAAGATGATTACTACACCTAAACACAAAAAGAAACGTAGTCCACACTTGAAGACTCTTCCTTTTTGTTTGTGTCATAGATTTCATGATTACTTTACCAATGAATGTCAAGCTTTACATTATAAGATTAGGCAGCTCATTGATAGTAAGGTTATTTATATATCATGTGTCAATGAGTTGTATTTCTATTCAATTTTCTCTAAACAACATTTATGTTCCTATTATGGAGCTCTGCATTATGTAAACAATGTTAGCCTAATCTCTGGGGGCTCATTGTCTTGTATAGTGTTGCAAGCGACATAATAGGTCCCCTTTCATCCTTGTTCCTATGCTTGAGTGGAAAGGATCTCATCTCCTTCTTTTCTATCATTCCAGGATCCACTTTTCCTTGGTTAAGTAGTATCTATCTATGTGATATCTAATCAGACATGAAAGTTTTGGTTTGCATTGAGGATCTATGCCCTTAATCATAACCTATTTCATTGTTGACATTGTGTTTCCATGGTTGATAAATCTCTCACCTTGGAAGCTAATTTGTGTGTTATTCCTCATGAGGGTTACTTTTTCTCTTCTTGCATGATATCTCTTTACATTCATCCCTTCCATGGCCTCATAGGAGATGTGACCTTCTTGGCTTGGATTGGGTGTTGTCTATGAATATTGTCTTGATGTTGAAGAAGGATTTGTGCTTTTTCTTTTCTTTCATTAACATGTCAAAATAGTATGTATTGTTTCCATCTTAAGGAGGGGGCATATATGCAGCTTCTCTCGTTCTACATTATGCATTTTTATTGTAACCTTTTTTTTGTAGCATGCTGAATCTCGAAAGGTAACACACATAAGTTGCTAAATCCTAAAGAGACAGACATTTTGAATATGCTAAATCTTCTAAAGGTAACACACATAAGTTGCTAAATCTTGAGGAGACATGCATTCCATAGTCATAGTGATACAAGAAGGTGGATCTATGGGTATTCCAAAAGCCATCAGAAGATGCATTACAATTGCAAGAACAATTTATGCATGAACTATATGGTTTGGCCACCTATTTGGTTCTTCCTTTCCCTTGGTGATTCATGGTAGGATGACCATCTTACTAGAAGAGGTAATCTCTCTCTCTCTCTCTCTCTCTCTCTCTCTCTCTCTCTCTCTCTCTCTCTCTCTCTCTCTCTCTCTCTCTCCTTTCATGCTAGTAGGACTAGATCATGAAGCTATGTTATTTATATTGTTTCTCTTGTCTTTCTTATGTAATCATTTATGCTTTTATGATAGCTTTCCAAATATGATATTAATATAGGAAACATTTCTTAGCAAGGTTTCCTTTACTAGTTGATTTGGGTTTATTTTAGTGCTAACCCCTCTTTTGCGTCTTTTGGTTTTTTCTTTATTTTTTGTACCCTCGTAAACGTATGTTGAGTTAGAATCCTTAGCTTGGGGGCTTGTGTCCTTAGTTAAGTGTTATTTTATCTTATTGTGAATTCACTTGGATCTCTTCTTTCTTCTCCTTTGCCAAGAGTTTGCATCGAGTTCATACCCTTCCTAAAGTGGAGGTTTAATGTATCGTCTTAAAATGGAAGCATTTCCATGTTAAGAGAGTTTAGGCATTTGAGTAAGTGGTTTGGGGTCATGTCAAGCATCTTGATTAGGTATTTGCTTGGATTTGGTTGTTTCCTCACTGTTCTGCTTCACTCTCCTTGTTTCTAGCCTATTTCTAACAATTTTCTCTATGAAACTAAAGAATTTGACTTGATGGGTCAAGGACAGCCTTAGCCCTGACCTAGGGTAGGGTCAACCTTGTCCTTGACTCTAGGTTTGAATTTCAAGGTTCCATGATTTTTGGATGTCATGTTTTGAAAAGAATTGTTTTCCTGCTTCTAAGTCAGTTGTTTTGGTCTCTAAAATGGTAAACTCTTAAATTGCATTTAATCTAGGTCCATTTCTAAGGGTTAGGGCTTAATTCAAATTTAATTCTCCTATGTTGGCCTCTCTAGAAGTTTGTGCCCTAGATCATTATATGAGGAAGCCTCCTCCTCTTATTTTCTCTTAGACACATTATGATATTGGATGATACATTATTTCCAAGCTCAAGAAAGCATTCCATCAAGAATTTTCAAGGAAACATCCAAGTCATTGTCTTTATTCAAGTTTTCCATTGAAGATCAAAGATTCAAGCGCTTAAGCCTTTAAAGGGATTTGGTTCAAGAATTCAAGATTTATCATTCAAACCCTAGATTTAGCCATCATGGTGGTGTGATCTTCCTTCAAGATCCCTTGTTCATCTTCAAGATCTATTTGTTCTTCCCTTAAGGTGGATTTTAAGCATACAATAATGAAGGTTTTGATTGACATTGTTGAGTCCAAGATTTCATATCAACATATTTGTTTACATTTCAAATACAATTGCATATCTATTGAATATTATAGCTTTGTTGTTGGATTTACTTCTACTACTTGCTAGCATTCTCTATTTCATTTCGTTATTGAGGTTGATTCCAAACTAGGGCTTGACCAAGGCAAACCCCTCATCCAAACAACAAAACCTTTTTTCTTGCAAATATAGGTGCAGGACAATGAATTAAAGTGCAGATTTGGATACCCTTTTCTTCGAACTTTTAGGATTCGTGAACAAAATTTTTCTCGAAGCAATGTAGATCAATGTCAACTTTTTGGGGCACAATTGTGCCCTAGGGTAAGATTGTGCCCAACTATCTCAGTCAAATTCAACCTAGCTCAGAAAAGAAAAAGATTTCTAGGTTTTAAAGATATCGCAATTTCAGTTCAAGGGCACAAAAATAAATAGTTTTTGAGACTGTTTGATAGGGTTTTCAGCTTTTTTTTTCAGAGGCAAATACCTTCATTTCTTTATTTCAAAATCAACATTTCTAGATTTACATTCCATCCTCTTACAATTCAAATGTATGTGTAAAAATATGGGTTTAGGGTCTCTTTCATGTGCATTATTCTAAACCCCAATCATCCATATTTTAATCCTATTCAAAGGTATTGACTATGAAGAAACATTTGCCCCTATTGCAAGACTTGAAGTAGTAAAAATACTGCTAGCATATGCTACATATAGAGGATTCAATGTATATTAGATGGATATAAAATCAACTTTCTTAAATGGAATCCTGGAAGAAGAGTTATACATTGAACAACCTGAAGGTTTCATTGATCCAAACAAAAGAGACATGGTATGAAAACTACACAAAGAACTATATGGACTGAAACAAGCTCCAAGAACATGGTATGAAAGGCTGCATGGATATGTAGTAAAAATTGGTTTTGAAGGAACAAATGATAATAATAATTTCTATATAAAAGAAGGATCATAGAAAAAGATAATCGTAGCAAAAATATTTGTGGATGATCTCATATTCAGAGGACATTAGATGATATGAAAATAATTTGTTGAAGAAATGAGGAAAGAATTTGAAATGTCTATGTTTAGAAAGATAAAATTCTTTGTTGGCCTACAAGTTTATCAAATGAAGGATGACATATACATCACATAGTTAAAGTGCATTAAGGAAATGTTGAAAGATTTTGGAATAGAATATTCCAAACTAGTTGGAACACTTATGTCTACTAGACATAAAATGTCAAAGAATGAATATTCAATGGAGGTAAATCAAACTACCTACATATAAATGATTAATAAACATTAGTATGTGGTACACTCCAGACCTGATATAGTCAACATAGTTGCAAGGTTTTTTGCTAATCCTAAAGAAAATCATATTATGTCAGTAAAAAGGATTATGAGGTACCTAAAATGAATTGAAGAATATAAGACAAGAGGAAACCTTGATTAAGAACCTTTATTGATGCAGATTGGGCAGGAAGCATCGATGATAGAAAAACACCAGTGGGGGAGCATTATTTCTTGGAAAGAGATAAGTATCATGGACAAGCAAGAAGTAGAATAGTATTTCTCAATCAACTGTAGAGGTAGAGTATGTTGTTATAGCAGTTAACTATTCTAACATAATATGGATTAAGCAATTATTGTCAGGAATGAAGAAGGAAATCAAGGAGCCAGTGGTTATCTATTGTGATAACACAAGTGCAATTAATATATCCAAAAACCCTATGATGTAGACAAAGACAAAACACATTGCAATCAACTTGCATTACCTAAGGTAATTGGTTCAAGACAAATAGATGAGATTGGAATATGTGAACTCCAACGAACAAATAGTGGACATATTCACTAAGGCATTACTTAAGGATGCATTTATGTATCTAAGAGGTAAAATAGGGTTATTATCCTATGTAATGCTCAATAAAGTACAAGATATTGATGCATCAACCAAGTTTCATTGAAGATCTATCAAGTTGATGCAGATTGTCACACTTGAGGTGTGAAATTTAGAACATATTGGATATGAATCAGTACAAAAGGTACATAGTAGATTCAAACTATATATCCTTTGGCATTTGATGTCAAAGAGGGAGAGTTTAGTATCTCTAGAGGGAAGCATATAGATAATGAGAATATACAACAAAGAGGGAGAATAATGACAAAGGTACAAAGAAAAGTGATGATAGATGTAAGAGGGAGAATAATGACAAAAGTTCAAAGAAAAGTGATGACAAATGTAAGAGAGAGAATTCAATTGGAAGTTGCTAAGACAAATCCAGGAAGAATCACAAAGGGAGTTGATATGGATGAGAATCAAAATCAAACTAAGGATATTGTCTAGTTGCTCATACTTTTATCATTGTATGTTGTCATGTTGTGTTGTCATCAATATGAAAGAGGGAAATTGTTGGAAAAAAATCTTCAAATTGTATGTTTTCATTGTTGTTAGAAAAAAGTCAATATTAATTAGGCAAATGTCAGTCTTAACTGAGCACAGTCAATATTAACTGAGCACGGTCAGTATTAACCAAGCACAATCAATATTAAAATAGCAGAGACAATATTAGCTGAGCACAATCAAGCAATGAAGGAACTTTAGTGCTAACCGAGTAGTCGAGCATCACAGGGATCCTATATCAACAGTGTTAACTAAGTATTCGAGCATCAAAGGGATTCTACATCAACAATGGTAACCAAGTGGTTAATCCTAGTATTAACCAAGTATCAACAGATTACACTTGTTAATTAATTGACTAATTAAGGCTGACTAGTTGGATGTTTAATGATCATTAAAAAAGGTATTCAAGATGGCTTGGAAAAGCTTATGATATATAAGAGAGATCAAGAAGTGTAGTGAAAAGTGAAAGTAAAACAAAAATGGATATGTGATCAAAGAAAAAGGGAAGAGTAGGCAAGTGTGGACGATAAGAAGCAAAGAATATTCTGATCATCAAGGATCCAAAGGTCAAGCCAAATACAAATTTGAATCTGTAAAATAAGTTGCTTCATAAATTATGTCAAATTATGATTACCTTCTAACCATTGTAGAAGTGAATAAATCTCCTAACAAAGTTCACTTAATGGTCATATTGTAAATCCTCTAACAAGGTGAAATTTAAAGATTAAAGTGTTTGAAGACCTCTAACCGGGCCACTCCTAATAGGTTGAACTAAATCCTCTAAAAAGGTGATACTTAACAGTATGTATTGTGACCTTTAATAGAGTTGGCTACTAACAGGGCTAACTTCAGAAGAGTGAAAAATATTGTAACTAGTTGCATGGTGGTAATCTCAAATTGGGTTTCCATGTTAAATCTTACTATCATCTATGTTCATGTTATTTTCTTTATTTTTTCCACTAAGTTACTAAAGGTTAAAAAAATTTAGTAATCTTAAGACTACTTTGTTAATTAAATTACAACAAGAACTTTGTTTTAACTGAGCTGGATAAAGTATTGCATTATTAGTGAAAAGTTTAATTTGACAATTAAGGGTTGGGAATTTTTTTCTACTAACTGATTCACCCCTCCCCTCTTAGCTACTCTTAGCTGCTCTCTTCATTTCCAACACATATTAGCTTGGTTTGTATGGGAGCCCAACTTATGTGACAATACTCAATACCTATAGACACTAATGCTAATGCTTGTCATCAATTATGTATATGAATTATTTACTTGTTTCTTGCCTAAAATATTTCCTAATGCATCTTGATTTATGCAAATATGGAATTTTAACATATCTTATGTTAGGAACTAGTGTATAATGTAGTAGTCAAATGTGCAGTTCCTTATATATTTTCTTTGCTCAACTAGAAGTAGTGTGATCACCTGATCCATTGGATTGAGTGATCTCAACATCACAGTTTTCTTCGATGTTTCCTTCTTCCTTCTTTCTCTAGGTTTGATTCATTTCATTCCTTATTTTTTTCTACATCAACATTGCATTTTCCTTTGTTCAGTTCATTGCTAGGTGTTGGTGCTTGGGTCCTATAATTTTTGCTTACATGTCCAATTTTGTGACAACTATATCAGACCAAACTTCCACCCATCCAACTCTTGGATTCGCCTCTAAAGTGTATCCCAATGCATATTTTTGCAATGTGATTGTATTCACCACCTTGTGTTATAATCCCAATTATAAGAGTTACCTTGCTTCTTGGATGTCTAGTTAGATTTTTCCTTAGATCTGCATTCTTGAGCTCTATGTTCATACTTCTGACAGTTGCAGCAATATCTTTCATATCTAAGTACAACCGGTGTATTATTGGATTTGGATATACACTCATGTGCTTGGTGTCCTTGCTTCTTGCAAATATTTTTTCTATGGCCTAACTTACCACAATGACATCATGTAGGTTTGTTCTTTGGCTTTGCAATTCTTTTCTCTCCACCTTTTAATGATTCACATTCCTCAAATAGGTGCTTGGTATAGCCTAGACCAAATGTGTCATGGGGTCTTCTGTGTGATCTCATTAGCTCTTCATAATATCTCATAGATTCTTTAGGATTGTTCATCATTTCAATGAATTCCTTTACATGTTTTAGTTCATTCCTTAGATGCTCATTCTTAGATTTCAAATTTGCAATATGTACATCCTTTCTATTGAACTTTTGAGTTGTAAGGAGTATCATGTTGGACATATCAAACTAATTTTGAGTAAGCCTTTTCACTTCACGATTCTTGTCATCAAGTCTTGTAGATATATGATCTTTGTCCTCTTCATCTTTATTTTTCTATTCAATCACTTCAAAAAATCTTACTAACTGGATTTCATGTTCTCTCTTTAGTGCTCTTACCTCTTCATCTAGTGTATTGTTCTTCTCCAATAGATCTATTATTGTTGCATCACTTTTATTGGGACTGTCATCATTAAGTAGTCCTTCAGTGTCTTCTTCTTGATATTGAATGTGATTCTAGTGGATAGTAAAATAATTTTCTTCTCTTTAAGGATTTCTTCAAGTCCTCTCTTGTTGCTTCAAGCTGTTGCAGTATGATTTGTATGTTAAGCTTTTGATTCTTAATGATCTTTCCCAACTTGTAAGCCTCCATCTCCAAGATCTTAACTCTCAAGTGGTTAGGATTCTTCTAAGAGAAATTAGCTTTGATAACAATTGTTGGAAGTCTATTGGGAAAGTAAGATACTGAGGAGGTGGGGAGAGGGGGAGGCAGGGCGCTGAATCAAGATCTATAAAACTTTTATGAAATAAATCAAATACATTCACCTTTAGCCCATCTCATATCAACATCATGAATCATATAACCACAAATTAAAATAGATCTAACTATTCATCTCATTCATAAACATGAAATTAAATGTTAAAACATAACACAAAGATTTGGTTACCTAGAAACCCTCCAAGGTGAAGGTGAAATGGGGGTGGGGATGACACCGACAACTCTTCATTATTGTAGCAATAAAGTTTCTTATTAAGGCTAAAATGTTTGATCACTTCTAGTGATGTACCTTATGAGGGGTTTGCCCTACTTAGAGCTTACAAGAGTTATTTAGTCTATCTTGGTTAAAGGATTTAAACTTACAACTAAGTAAGAACTTTGTTAAGAGATGTGCATAGGCTTGTTAGGACCACCCTATTAAGAGATTTACATTGATTCACTTGCTAGAACGTATTAGTACTTGATCCTATGGTTAGCACTCTGATGCTTGATTATAGATCTCCTCTTTCCAATTCTGAAATGATCTCCTATTTGATAAACTTTGTTCTATCCTTCACTACTAGGTTTCTCTACCTAGTCTTTTCTTCTAACCATCAAACATATCATCTTTCACACATACACTTCTAACTTCTCTTTATCTTTTGTCTCTTTGATTTAGGGTTTAGACCCTCCTTAAATAACCAACTGGAGAAGGTTCTAGATCATGCTTAACGATCTAGATTTCTCCCCTTTTTTTCTTAATCCTTCCATTTTTCTTATTTGTTGCACTACCCTCATAAGGATTAATGATGTATGACAAAACATGTAAATAACTCCATAGTTGTCTCAACAATCATTAGGTCGTGTATAGAAGTCAACCAAAAAGGTTTATATAAGTATTTGTGTCATTCCAAACACATTAAAAAACTAGTTTACTCAATACATGAATACTCTAATGCTCGGTCATGACTAAGACTCATGTTGTCACTCAGCTTTTGAATGCTCGGCACTAACTGTGTAACTTGACATGAACTAACTCTATTTAGCTCAACATCTACTAACTTCTGACATACACAACATAGATTGTCACTCGGTACATATTGGGGTGCTCGATAACCTAAGACTTGCTCGTCTCAAACTGAAATATGAACAAGTCCAAATATATCATTTGACCTTCATTGGGTGGCTCAGTCGCATTGATGACCGACCAACCCTACCTAGGAAATGACTAAATGTTTGATACTAATATGCATCATGACTTGGAGATCAACATATCTATGGGTCATTTTTACCTAAAATCACCCAAAGAACACATTGTGCTACTAAATAAGGGAGTTTTTTGAGTGTTTTCTTCATTTCTCAACCCATCTAGGGTCCATTTTTTGTAACAAAAATGCCCTAGTTTTAAGCAATTTGCACCATTAAAATAGGAAGTGTTTGGATCAAGGTAAGTTTGAAAGCATCCCATCCTTCCTACCTTGCATTCAAGTCTCTTAAATCACTTGATATGCTTTGGATGCCATTTTCCAAATTCTTTGCATGTTGCACATTGCTTGGTCAAAATGGTTGCTAAAATGATACAATTTTTTGCTCTAACTTTCTACACTTGGAAAGCTACAAATTTTGACTCATCTCTTGCAAGGATTGAGTCAAGATTTGATGTTTATTTAACACTTCATCTTGCAATCTTTCTAAATCCAAGAAATCTCTTTGATTGCATTCTCAAAATTTTCACAAGTGTTTAAAATGAATTCTTCTCTTACCTCTTGATAAAGGGTATGATTCTTTGTTATTTTTCCTTAAGACATTTTGGTCTTGTTATTGTTATTATAGAAAGTCTTTCAATTTACATTTTTACATTTTCATCTTTTTTTTAATATATGGTGTCTCTTCTTTTTCTTTCATCTTCTTTTTCAAGTTGCATATGCAAGGTCCCATTTACTTGCATATGCAGTCGGGGATAAAATCTCATTCTAATATGGAAGCAAGCCCCTCTTTTCTCTCATGAGAGTTCACGTTCAAGTCCCACCAATATGCATTTATGAACCTCCATATGGCTATCCTATGGTTGAAAAAGAATTTCCCACATGCTTGTCAGATACATAGCATGACTTATGCCTATTAAAACATGTTATGTTTCCATTTCATTACACTTTACTCCTCATTTGCACATTTTAAAGCTCGTTGTCCACATATGCAATCCACTCTAAAAAACCTATTTTTTGCTAATCTAGCCATTATTGAGCCATTATGAGCTTGACCCATTTTCTCATTTGCTCTCTATAATCATCTCATACACTTTCCCTATTCATACTTTTCCCAAATCCATATTTTTACAAAACAATGGCTTGGTATGGACTCCTCATATGATGATGTTCTTATACTATAGAACCTTCATATAATAGTTGCATAGGTACATCACTCTACAATGTCAAAAGAGCTTGCATCAACAAAAAGCAAATATAAGAAAAAGATGAAGTACTAGTATGATTAGTACCATAGCTCCACCCCACCATCACTAGTAACTTCCTCTAGTGATGAGGTTCAAGATACAAATGTAGTGCACATGAATATGGAATATTTTCTCATAAGAGTTAATGTTGAATCCATCGAGAATATGACTTGGATTAAAAAAAAATCATATTCATTTTCTATCTACTTTTTCATGTGGCGACTCATGAACTCAAGTTCATCCTTGCATGTGCCAGATATTTTGATGCAACCTCTAGAATTACCAGGGACTAAGATGGTAATACCATCATTAGTGTTGATCCAAAGACTATTGATCAAATTCTTCATGTTCCTCATGCTCCGTTTGTCATAAGTAGCACTAGACATAAAGCCTTGGAGTGTTGGAATGAAGATAATTCTTATTACATCAAATTCATTATTGACAACTAGTTGATTCAAAGAAGGCTCTATCTTTCCCTAAAGGCATGCAAAGGTTAGAGTCAAAGGAGGAGATAAATGATCTTATCACATTGATTACTGCCTAGGTAGCTCAAGGATTCAAAATTTTCATATGCTTTAAGTAAATAGCAGCAGGAAGAATACATATAAAGAGCAATTATATTGTAAGTACAAGATAACATGCCCTTATACAATCAGCTCATGCAGTCAACTTGCAACTGCATTAGGCATACAACTTTGAATAAGTCAAATTAGTTAGTTAGGAGTTTGTTGGAGAACAAGTCAAGGTGGATGAGACTATTCCCTTTTCCCTTTTCTCTCTCATGTTTTCCTATATAAAGTAGGGAGGTCATTGTAAATAATCATCTTTTGGCAAGGCAAGAAAACTCTACCAATTTATATTGTGCACTCTAAGAATTTGTGCTTGGATGTAAATCCACATTGCTATTAATAAAAGATGCAACTTTATTTCAAACTTTGTGTTGATTCAAGGTGTTATGTAATGCCATTTTTTGGATATTGATTGTGAATTTTAGAGCTTTGATAAAAATGAATTAGAATTTAATCGTGCAAAATTTGAGATGTCTATTGCATTCAAAGCCAATTTGAACTTTTGAAGACTTTGTGTTGCAAGAGGACAAATTATAATAGATAACAGCGGTTGCAATTACTTAGAGTTGAAGACTTTGGGATTCAGTTGTAAGTATTTTTTATTAAATTTGAGAGTATCTAGTAAGAGACTTTGTGCCTTACTGTTTATTCTATTTGAATCCTTATTCAAGACAAATGCATGAGACTTTGGGTTCCTATTTTTTATTCAAAAAATATAAAAAAGTAAAATTCCGCCTGTGGTATTGTTCTTATGTAAATTCTAGGGTCACCAATATTATCATAGCAACGAGAAACTTTTTGTTAAGCTGTAAAGTTAGAATTGTATGCAAATCATTCCTAAAAAAGAGAGGAATTGATCAAGAGAACCATCCTTTTTGTAATTTCAATTAAGTTCCTACTGAAGCCACCTGTGGTAAGAAGGGAGCCTCTCCTATTGCTAAGAGGAGAGAGAAATCTCATGAAACATTGTCTAAAGTCACAATTTTGTAAGTCATGATCGATGATGTACAAAAAATTTAGCCAACAGTTTTTGGCAACTCTATTGGGATACGATGTGCATTGGAGAACCTCACACTTTTGTTTGTAGCTTACTTGTGTCCTTTTTCATTGTATATATTCATTACAATTTATCTTTTGTAGTTGTTTCAATCTTTTTCCAAGGACATGTAAATGGCTCAAGGTCCTTGGGGAAATGTTTTTGGACCATTTTATCTAGCTCCACCTCTACATGCTCTTTCTAATGGCTCATGAATTTTTTTCCCCAAGTTCTTTGGCAATGGACAACAACATTCTGATGAACATATTGTTGCTTTCTACATCACATGTGGTGTTCATGGTGTTGAATATGATGTTGTATCTGTAAGGTTGTTCATAAAAACTCTCCAAGGTGTGGCTACTGACTAGTTTTACCATTTACCACCATGTACTATCACAAGTTGGGCTACTCTCATAGCCAAGTTTGAAGAAAGATTTAAGCCTCTTGAAGATGCTCATGCATTGTTGGCTCAACTCACTCAGCTAAAGAAGGCATCTCACATTCCTATGCATGAATTTGTTGCTTATTTCAACAAATTGACACAAAGATTTCCAGTTTGCTCAACCTACAACTAAAAATTTGAAGTGTTTCTTTGTTAATGCTCAAATTCATGAAGAAATTTTTCTATTAATAAGAGCAACATCATCTACTCTTGCAATTGCATAGATATTGGCAATTGAAATTGAAGATGATCTTATTCTTGTTGGTTAGATAAGCATTGAGGCAAGTAAGTTTAGGGAAAGCTATCTTCCTTCTAATTCATTTTCTTCCATCAAAAGGACACATCTCATAGTGCAGAGATTAGCAAATGAGTTACTTGCCCTAAAAAATTAAATGTCTCATGACATGTTCTTCATTCCTCGCAAAGATGTACAAAGGAGGCCTCTTCCAACTATTGCTCGTAGTTCTATTGTTGGGAATCAACAAAATTTAGTTTCACCACTGAAAAAGCTTGTAATTAAGGCACCATAAGTAAAGCTAGCAACACATCATCATGTATCTAAAGCTAGTGATCTTGTTATTCTCTTTCAAGAAAGGGACGAAGACATAGTTGATGACTCTCATATCTAGATCACATAGTCTCAAAAGGCTAGTGATGAAAAGTTGAGCGAGGAGATTTTTTCTTCTGATGTTTAAGATAATCATGTCATAAAAGGGGACATTCAAGAAAGTCTTTATCAAATTGAAAATGATGTGTTTTTTTCCTCAAAGTCATGAACTTGGGTGTACTTTTCATTAATTTCCTATCTTGTAGCTTGAAAAGGAATTTCCCATACATAATAAAGACTTTTCCAAGTTAGAAGTTTGTGAGCAACATGCTGAAGTGTGCAGTGCAATCAGGTCATTACCAAAAACACATGAGCAAGGTTTTCCCAATTAGCCTGAGGTATAAGTGATTGATGAACCAATCAAGTAAATTATAGTTGGCATGAATAGTCCAACATTTGTTCAATCAAGGGGATGTCCAATCCAACATCTATTTTTGTTAGAGGCCAACGAAAATATAGACATGCTACATGTACCTAAACACAAAGAAACCATTGAAGAAAAAGTCAAAGAAGCATATTTGGTTCAACAAGAGCACTTTGAATTCAAATACCTATCTTAGAGCAGCAATACATATGATTCATCTCAAAAAGGTGAATTTGTTCATCATCAAGCATTGACATCATTGCTCCAGTTGCTCGTGTTGCATCGTTATGAAGTTGGTTTTGAACATGCTAGGTACTGCAAGCTACTAAAAAAATGTAGCTATTTTGTTGAACCATTAAATAGTTTCATCTAAAAGTTGCATGATTAGATAGTTCTAATTAGGTACATTTTTTTTTGTTTTTAGTAAATGTGCTTGCATGAGTTTGCTTTAAAATAAGTTTGTTTTGCATTAGTCACGTTTGGGTCATTTTTATTTTGGCTGCCTGACTCTAGTAGCCCAATGGAGTAGATAAAGGAACTTAGAGGTTTGGATTCTACATCCTCATTGTTTCTAAAAATAAACAAGGTATGTTCCATAGTTAGAGCTAGTTGTTTTCCTCAATCTTGGGTTCACAAAATTGAGGCCACCCTATGAATTTTTCTTATGGATTTATAGGCGCATCTTCTTTGTGTTAATGCATCAATAAAGTATTATAAAGACAATTTGTTATCCCTAAATTGGGCTCTGTATTGCTCTAACTATGTGTTTCATTTGAAGGTTCCCATCGAGTTGAATCCCAAATTGTTTATTAGTAAGATTTTTTCTTCTTTGACTACAAATGCTCAATTTTTGGAAAACTTTCGTGTCTTTTTATTTATTTATTATTATTTGTGTTGTAAATAGTTTTTGGTCTTGTTTTTTCCTTAGGTGAATATCCCTTGGATTCGTTTCAAGCTAACTTAGGTCGAAATGGGAGTTGTCTAGCTCAAGTTATAAGAGAAAAAATGGGGGTTTTTAGGACTACTGCATATCTCGATTACAAAACCTTATAAAAGTGGGATTTTTATTGGAAATTGCATAATATAAAATTATATTTAATATTAAAAGTGGATTTTGTGGTCCTTGTAAAGTTTCAACTCATTTTGAGTTGATTTGACCATAGTTTTTTAGATGTTTTATCAAAATAACTTATTTCTAGACTATTTATCATGTTACTTTATTAAAAAACTATAGTAAATTATTAAATATAAATACATAAGATATCTTACATGCATTTAAGTGGGGTTTGTATTATTCATTGTATATATCAACATGCAAATCACTATATGAAAACCCACTTCCAATTAATTATAAGTCCCAATATCATTAAAGTGCACTTTTTAAATGCAATAACACATTTTAATGTGTATAATGGGTTTTTAATATGCTTTTGCATATTTAAAACTTATTAAATCAATATAAGTGGAGATTTTGAATCCATTTACACATGTTGTTGCACATATAAGTTCATTTTAATATTTAAATGCATTTAAGTGAACTTTTTCAAACCTAATACATATGCATTTTTTAAATTGCCCCTTAAGTGGTCTTTTGAGATCAATTTACATGTTACTGTAACATGTAAATACACGTTTAAAGTGAGTTTTCACTTAAGTAAACCAAAAGTGGTATTTTTTGACCTTATTGCATATGTTTTTGGTAAAAGACAACCCATTTCCACAAAGCTTAATCAGAAGTGGCGATATTGGGCCTCATTACATATGTTTTAAAATATGTTTTTGAGTCTTAAAGTGAGCCAAGGCAAAGTGGCAAATTTTAACCCATTTGCATATCATCCCAACATGTAAATGGCTCTTAAAAACATGTTTTTAATGAGTTAAAGCCTCACTCAAGCCAAAGCAACGATTTTGGGCTCAATTACATGTATTTTCAACATGTGAATGCAACCAAAAAGTGTGTTTTACTTCATAATATGAGGCTTTTTGATCAAGCAACTTAAAGTGGTAATTTTTAGCCCTAAAATACCTATTTTTGGCCCTTAAATTTTCACTTTTTTGGGTGCTTTTATCCAAAAAATAGAGTTTGCAGCCTTCAAATGCTCATGTCTTGAGCATTTCCTGGTCATTTGTGATGATCTACGGGTCGTTTTTGCCCAAAATCAGCCAAAGAACACACTGGGCTACTTAAAAAAGGAGTTTTTTGAGTGTTTTCTTCATTTCTCAACCCATCTAGGGCACACTTTTGCTAAAAACTACCCTAGTTTTGAGCAATTTGCACCATTAAAACAAGAAACGTTTGGATAAATGTAAGTTTGAAAGCATTTCCTATCCATCCTACCTTGCATTCAAATCTCTTAAATCACTTGATATACTTTGGATGCCATTTTCCAAATTATTTGCATGTTGCACATTATTTGGTCAAAACCATTGCTAAAATGATATAATTTTTTGCTCTAACTTCCTACACTTAGAAAGCTACAAATTTTGACTAAGTCAAGACATCTTGCAATCTTTGTAAATCCAAGAAATCACTTTGACTATATTTTTAGATTTTTCATAAGTGTTTAAACCAACTTCTTCTCTTGCCTCTTGATAAAAGGGTATGATTCCTTGTTATTTTTCCTTAAGGCATTTTAGTCTTGTTATTTTTCTTATTGTAAGTCTTTCAAATTACATGATCAATTTTTCATATTTTTCTATATATGTTGTCTCTTGTTTTTCTTTTGTTTTCTTCTTCAAGTTGCATATGCAAGTTCCCATTTACTTGCATATGTAGCTGGGGATAAAATTTCATTCTAATATGGAAGCATGTCCCTCTTTTCCCCTCATGAAAACACAAGTGCAAGTCCCACCAATATGCATTCATGAACCTCCATATGGCTATCCTATGGTTGAAAAAGAATTTCCCACATGCTTGTCGAATATATAACATGACTTATGCCTATTAAATCATGTTATATTTCCATTTCATTACACTTTACTCCTCATTTGCACATTTTAAAGCTCGATGTACACATATGCAATCCACTCCCAAAACACTTGTTTTTGGCTATTCTAGCCATTATTGAGTCATTCTAAGCTTGACCTATTTATTCATTTGCCCTCCACAATCATCCCATACAATTTTCCCATTCATACTTTGCCCAAATCCATGTTTTTACAAAACAAAAACTTTCTATGAACTCCTCATATGATGATGTTCTTACACTATATAACTTTCATATAACAATTACATATGTACTTCACTCTACAATGTCAAAAGAGCTTGCATCAACAAAAAGAAAAGACAAGAAAAAGATGGAGTACCTGTATGACCAATATCACAACTCTATCTCACCATCACTAATGACTTTCTACAGTGATGAGGTTCGAGATACAGATGATGAGCACATGAGTATGGAAGATTTCATGATAAAAGTCAATGTTGAAGCCACTAAGAATATGACTTGGATCAAATAGTCATATTTATTTGCTAGCTACCTTTTCTTGTGGTGACTTATGAACCTGAGCTCATCCTTACATATGCTAGACATTTCGATGCAACCTCTAAAACTATCAAGGACTAAGACAATAATACCATCATTAATGTTGATCTAGAGACTATTGATCAAATTTTTCATATTCTTCACACTCTATTTTTCACAAGCATCACTAGACATAAAGCCTTGGAGCGGTGGAATGAAGATAGTTCTTATTACATCAAATTCATTAGTGACAATTGGTTGATTCAAAAGAAACTTAGTATTTCCCTAAAGGCATGTGAAGGTCAGAGTTCAAGGAGGAGACAAATGATCTTATCACATTGCTTAGCCGCCTAACTGGCTCAAGGATCCAAAATTTTCATATGCTTTAAGTAAATAGTAGTAGGAAGATTACATGTAAAGAGCACTTATATTGTAAGTATAGGATAATGTGTCCTTGTATAATCAACTGATGTAGTCAAGTTGCAACTACATTAGGCATACAACTTTGAATAAGTCAAATTGGTTAGTTAGAATTTTGTTGGAGAATAAGTCAAGGTGGTTGAGAGTTTCCCCCTTTTCCTTCACCTTTCCCTCTCCTATTTTCCTATATAAAGGAGGGAGGTCATTGTAAATAATCATCTTTTGGAAAGGCATGAAAATTTTGCCAATTCATATTGTGCACTCTAAGACCTCATGCTTGGATGTAAATCTAAATTGCTATCATTAAAAAGAGGCAACTTGCTTTCAAACTTTGTGTTGATTCAAAGCATAATATGCCAACATTTTCTGGATATTGATTGTGAGTTTTGAAGCTTTGATCAAGAGGGATTAGAATTCAATCGTGCAAAGTTTGAGCTTCTTGTTGCATTCAAAGCCAATTTGAATTTTCAAAGACTTTGTGTTGCAGGAGGAAACATTGTAATAAAGAGTAGTGGCTGCAATTACTTAGAGTTGAAGACTTTGGGCTTTAATTGTAAGTGTTTTTATTAAATTTGAGAGTATCTAATAAGAAACTTTAGGTTCCTATTTTTGTTCCTCAAAATATAAAAAGTAAACAATTGCCCCTAGTATTGTTCTTTCGTCAATTCTCGGTTCACCAATATTATTGTAGCAATCAGACACTTCTATTAAGTTCGAAAGTTAGAGTTGCATGCAAATCATTCCTGAAAAAAGAAGAATTGATCAAGAGAACCATCCTTTTTGTTATTTCAATTAAGTGCTTGTTGAAGCCATGTATGGTAAGAAGGGAGCCTCCCCTATTGCTGAGAGGAGATAGAAATGCTATGAAATGTTGTCTAAGGTCATAATTTGTCAGTTGTAGTCAATGACGTACAAATTTTTTAGCCAACAAAAACTACTTGCACCACTGTGCAAAATACAAAATCTACCCAAAACAAAGAAAAAGTTGCTAAAAAAAAAGTGTTTGAATGATTGAGATATCATTGTTTGAAAATTGTCCATGTAATTCTTTTACTTGAATTGTGTTGCCACACCTCCAAACTTTAAATGACTCTAGGTTTAACATATGTTGTTTTATTTGGATGAAAGAAAATTTGACTTGTGATTTTTTAGGTCGCTTTAATATGATGCCAATGTCTCATGTGCACAACTAAGCTCCAATATTGACCCACAATAGAAATCCTCAAAATGCAAAACTCCAAATTGTACCAATTTTTTCTCGACATAGACTACACAATGCTAATGCAAAAATAGTAGTATCCTGCATCCACAATTGAATCAAGCCAAATATATTTTTGAGGAGTCTTCACACCTTGAGAACTTTGATACTGTTAGAGTAATAAAGTGTTTTCTTATTAACTGTACTGTTTAAGTTAAAATTTAGGCATATAATAATTAATTCTTTTATTAATTATTATCATGCAACCTAGGTTTTACTTTTTAGGGTTTTGATCTCCTTTATAAGGATTGATCTCTTTGTAATATTTGATTCATTAACAACACTTTTTGATAAGTAGGAGATGATTTCCACAGCAAGTCAAATTGTGATATCACTACCAGGATTTAATTGTGTAATTTTTGAGTCAAATTCATTGACCCATGTTTCATGAGTATTAATTCAACATGAATCCATCTCTCATCAGAATAAATGGAACACTTAGCACTCATTGGAACACATAGATGCTAAGTGTTCCATTTATTCTCATGAGAGATGGATTCATGTTGAATCACTACTCATGAAACATGGGTCAATGAGTTTGACTAAAAAATTACTCAATAAAATCCTAATAGCAATATCACCACACTTTTTTATTAATAAAATTTTCTCCTTTTGCTCATCAAGAATGCGTTCTCTCTTATGGATTTGTGAATTCCAACCTTCATAGCTTTGCTCCTCTATTTCTGTGACATGTGTTTGCATGTAGTGATGCTTGGGAACTATGGGGTTGAGCTTTCATCAACTTCAATAGATACCTTGTTGGGGGTTTAGGTGACTTTGCAACACCCACAAAGATCAAATAAAAGACCAAAATAACTTCCACAAAAGAATGACAAGACAATTGCAAACAAGATGCAAGAAAGATTATATTGCTAATGATCATAATTAAAATATACATAATAAGTTTGTTTATATAGGCAAGACAATAAGAGACTATGATAAGGAGCTAATAATCTATCATCAACACAAGATGAAATCACATGTCTATTAAATGTGGACCATACCCCATTATGCAACGTAGTATGTGCAACATGTAGAGGATGATAATATGATACGTGCACTAAATGTGGATCTCACACATAATGTGAAACATGATAATATCACCACCTAAAGTGAAATTTGTCCTACATTAAATACCAATACAAATATAAACTCTTAACTGTCACATAGACAAATTACTATATAATACATTATCCTAAATAAACTTAAATAAAGTATAATTAATAAATATTTAATTATACTAACAAATTATATTTATAATATCTTAATATATACCAAACTAAGAAAAATGATAAAAACAAAATTGAGTTGATTTTAAATACGAAAATGACATATAACAATGTAACAAAATGCTAGATAAAACATGAATGGAGCAAGAAAGCCCAGCCTAAAATAATTTAAATGAAATGAAGAAAGAAACCCACAAAAAATGAATGAATAAATTAAACAGGGTTAGAAGTCCGTCAATCAAGAAATAGGGTAACTTAATTAGAGATTACTGGAAAACTGTACGTTTTAAAAAGAATTACTAAAGCTTAGACATTACCACCATTTAAAATGTTTTCAGGCGACAGAGCGGAAATTTATGCTTAAACCAGAAAAACGCCCTTCTACATTAATATTAATAATATTGGTCGTTAGCTTTAGCCCGAGAAAGACTAGAGAACTAGAAATTGGCCGTTGCACTGTGTGGCATTGCAGTATCTGTTGCGGCAGAAAATAATTAGATCTCAAGTCAGATCAAGAATGACTTTGGCTTCCCTTACTCCTTCAGCGTTATACGATCAACTTAAGGTACGAACACTACTCAATTGCATATCTAGCTGCTTTCTTTCGGAATGATTGATTTTGTTCTTTCTTTGATAATTCATAATACATTACAGGAAATTTTAGCTCACTCCTATTATCTGATGAAAGCATTGCCGAGTGGTACATCTCATCTTAAAAATTAATGTGGATCTTACCCGACTTCTGTTCATGAACACCATTCTACTATACATTTTGGGTTTCTCTGGAGAACTAAAAATTCTTCGTGTAGTTGTGCTATATCTTTTTGAGAAATGCTGCTTAAATCCGATCTTTAGCTAGGTAGAGCTTAACAATTTTCTGTCTAATTCTCTGAGACCTTGCATCTGGCCTAAATCGACATTCACTTCAGGGTGTTGAACTTGGGATTCTTTGCTAATATGAATCTGTCACCTGCAAGTTTACATCAAGTCACATTTCTGAGGGCATAGCTATCATTGTTGTAATTACATTCCAGTGTGTTTATAGTTATCCGGAGGAGTTGGGCTACACATGTATTCCTAATTTCAGGATTGGGCTAAACATAATTCATAATCTCGCAATTCATCCCCGTTTCAATACGACTATTTGGTGAGATTTTGACTGCAGGGTGAGCATTTAGCAAGATGTATTTTGTTTCGATGGTGCGATATGTTGAAATTGTTGTAAGTGGACCTCTCTTACCACTCGACGATAGACAAGTAGATTAATTTCTAATTTTATTTTGTTGATTTGGTGGCTTAATTGTCATAACCACGTGGTATCTCTTTCATCAAATTCATCCCAATTTGCACCCAGCTTCATCCATTGGATCACCATTGCAGTCAGTAGGTGGTGCCTGGTTAGCACTCAACTATAGGCATTTAGACTTTTCTTTTCCATTGAGATCATGATTTCTTCTGAAAGGATAAATGGACAGTTTCATTGCCATAACCAAAGAGTATCACTTCCATCAAATTGGTCTTGGACATGCATTTAGCTTCATCTGTTGTTGTTTTACTACCACACCATCAAATTCATCCCCACTTTGTGTCCAGCTTCATCCATTTGATTATCACCACACTTCTTAAGTAGTCTTTGATTAGCAGTCAACCATAGGCATTTAGATCAGTTCTCATTTTCATTTTTGCTTTTTGATATGGGGGATTTTTATTAAGGGAAAACACTTGGTTTACTTGGCACAACCAAAGGGTATGTATTCCATCAAATTAACCGAAGAAATGCATTCAGCCTTGTCTGTTATGTTACTACCACATTCACTGGTTGTTGTAAGTGGCCCATTCTTACTGCTCAACAATAGGCACATAGAATTTTTTTGTTGATTTTGTAAGTTCTCTTTATGAGATAACTTAGATGTCACGAGCAATGGATGCATTTTTCTATCAAATACATCCCTGACTTTCATCTATCTTTGTCTGCCAGGTCATTTTAAATATAAATGTGGAACATATCATATGAAGAGTCATTTTCATTAGCATGTTACTTATAGTTCTTCTCTGACTAGTTAATATCTATTTTTTTGGATTTGATGTTTATATGCTTTATATGTGAGAAAGTTTCAAATGCTTTAGTGATGCTTGTTTTCAATTCGAAACCTGCTTTTCATTTTAATTAACTTAGTGCACAGTATCTTTACAAAGTACAACAATCCAATAATACGAAACTTAGTTCACAATGTGTGGTCTGCTTGCCAATGGCCATATAATCCTTGAACTGCAAGCTTTACAGATCTCAGATTGTTGTAAGTGCCAAATTAAGAAGGCTGCTGATACTGTGTGGTGTGGTTATAAAGAGCACAATGACCAACATGTAAAACCGGGGCAAGATACTGATACTTGAACTATATTTTGCACAAGTTTTGGTGGAGCCAAACAAGATATATTAGTGATGCTGGTTAGGAAGTGATACATCCATTTGCATGAGAATTGACATACCGTATGGGAATAAACCAAACAACTTGGTCAGGCTTGCATTCCATCTCATTGCATAAATGGGGTAATAGGTTACTGAAGTTTTGGAATTTTCTTAATTGACCCGGTGAAATCAGAGTGCCTAACCATTATTACTATGTGTCCATTAATTTAGTGCTGGCCAAACACATGTTCAACAGCTTGTGGGTTTCATCTCCTTTCTGGTATTCACACGAAACATCTCCACATATTGAAGTATCCCAATCCTTATGGTGCTGAATAACTGTCTTCTCTAATCACCTCCAAGGTAGCTCTAGCTTGCTTCAACATTTTTTTCCTAATCAATTTTATTTATTTTATTCTTGTTACCTCCATGCCCTCACAGCGGGTGCCTAAACTAGTCTCCATCCATAGATGAGGATAGCTATTCCACATGGGACAGTTCACTGCAAACTCCTCCACAATTGCCTTGCTAAAGCATTTCTTTTGCTAAATGAAGTCATTGGCTGGATGTCCAATATATCATCAAACTCCAATTCGTTCTGTTATTGCTGATTTTGTCCAAGTCTTTCTCATCAACAGTCCTTTGACACAATCATCTTTTCATGGAGGATATTATTAAAGCTTATTTCCATTATGTTAGCCTGCTTTTCAACCTAATTAATAACCAGTTGTGAGTGTTTCTGTTAGAGTAAATAAATCCATTTAATTATGGTTCATTGAGTAACTACTGTTTATAGTCTCCCATGCCATGGTAGTAGGGTTAAAAATATTGGGCCATGCCTCCACCTATAATAAATATATCGTGTTTGGGTGCCCGAGAAGGTATTTTCCATACGATTGTGTTATGTTTATATTGCTTATGTGGAGGCTTCTTTTTTGCCAAATTTTGGATTTTGCCCTCAATTGTCACAATGATTTAGAGCCTCAGTTGCAGAGATCGTCAAACTGTCCTTTACTTCCACTTGGTGCATAGAGTCTTCGTGACAACTTTGAAGGACATTTGGTAAAATTCTTTTATTTAGGGGTCACTTCTCTAGAGAGAAGGTGGTAGATGAATTGTAAAGTTCCGAATTTTAGCTGGCCCCTTAGAACTATAATCCCCACCCAATTATATAGAGTGGGGCCTGGTGCAGTGGGAGGGAATCATAGTTAGACCTAATCTATCAAGTTAGTGCAGCAATGATTTTAGGCAGTGGATATGGATTCTTAAAAATTTCTTGTGGTGGGGATTTCTTGTTTTCTAGACTTGATCACATATTTGAACTCCAATTTATTTGTAAAGACATAGTTTGTGACTTTCCACATTCTTTCATCTAGGCTTTGAATCCAAATTAAAGGTATGCCCATTTGACAGACATAAAAGAATGTTGATGGACAATCTTCTGTATGTCATAACTTTTCATAGGACTCAGCTTGAAGCGTTGCAAAGGTATTTTACAGATATATGCAATAATGTTTCTATTCTGGTCAGACTTTGATCTATACTCAATATAGCCGAAATATAAACTTTGTGTTGGTTAAAGTTTGGGATTTGGTTCTTGCCAGTGATGAATCCTGTTTTGCATCTGCTTTGTGGTGGGTTTATTGGTGCAGGCTGTCTACTATAGCATCTTTATTTTTGGGAGTTGGTTTGGGAGATTATCTTACAACTGAGTGAATAAATTCTTATGAAAAGGATGAATGAAACCCTAGGGTAAACCCTAAGGAAAGAATAAATTAGCTATTACCAAGTGTCCATATCATGAAGAATACGTCAACCTAAGCTATTATTCACAGTTTTGAGACTTGCTGAGGCTAAGTGAGTGTTCGGTAACCCGAGATGAGTCTAGGGAATTTGGACTTAGACTCAGCTAAGTCTAGGTGAGACTCACTAGACTTTTTACGTTCAAGTGAATCTCGATTCTTAGACTTAGCCTAACTGATTTTTTTTGTTTAGGTCTCAAAATTCCAACCAATACTTTATTACACAGGTTTACCCATTTTAATGCTGTTTTGGTTCATGATCCCATAATATACATGAAATGTATCATTTGATTCCCCATCTTTGTCTTCAAGTTAGTATCACTCTCTTCAGTAGAATATATACATGAAATATAAACTTAAGTATAAAAAAAGAATCTTACACTTAAGTTATATTTCATGCATATATATTATCAATGGGTTTGAGAGTGGTTTCCCCTTTCAAATTCTGCTTGTCCTCATGCAATTTAGGGTTTGGGTGCTCAAATATTTCTGCTCATTTCAAAGTTGAATGTTCCACAGGTAGATCCTTCCATTTGACTAGGAATTCCTCGATGGTTTTGTTCCTTAACCTCTTTTCTCTCACATTAAGGATAATCTCTGGCTCTAAAATCAACTTTCCCTCATTATCTAATAGTGATAACTCTGGACGTCAGGTGATGTGCTGCTGTAATACTTTCTTGAAGCAAGAGGGGTGGAATTCATTGTATATTTTGCTATTCACGGGTAGCTCTAATTCATAAGAAGCTTCTCCTACCCTCTTCAAGATTTAATATGGCCCATAAAATTGAACTAATGTTTCTCAGGCCTGCTTACTTTAATGGATGATTTCTTATATGGTTGTAGCCTTAGAAAGACCAACTTCTTGACCTCAAATGTTCATCCTATTCTTTTCCTGTTTATAAACCTTGCTGGTTTTGTGCTTGGTGTAAGATATTTCTGAATGAATTCATGATATCCACATCTTGTTGTATGAAGTCTCTGGTTCCTGACACATGAGTTTTTTAGTAGATTAAGACACCAAAGGATGTGGCGTCGTACCTGTACAATGCTTTGAAGGTACTCATTCCTATAGACACGGTGGGTGGTATTGTAGCAATAATTTCCCAAATGTAGCCATTTGATCCATCTATTTTGCTGCCAAATGACATGGTTCCTCAAATATTCTTCTAGCTATTTATTCACAGTTTCAGGTTGGCCATCTATTTGGGGTTGATAGCTTGTATTCAGTGTGAGTCCGATCAAATCTTTCAATAAGTTTCTTTTGAGAACATCAGAGGTCTTTATAATATTATGGTCTTGAGTCTTTAGGCCATGATGCCACCAGTCATGTGCCACCCCTTCTAGATGTAGTATGGAAAATATGATGGAATTCCTTTTTATCAGAAGACGAAAGGTTAAGTATGTTTCTAGTTTTTGGATCTAGGCATGAGCCATGGTTTTCCCCGATCCTTCAAGGTTAGGGATGGTCAATTTCCCTATCTTGTGTTGTAAATTAGGGCTGTCTTGGTTCCTCTTCCTTTCATGAATTTTTTTTATGCCTCGCAGTATGTTGTGAAGGATATGCTTCCTTTGACCTTAGGGTCCAATCTTGCATATTCTTGGGCAGGCTCCCTTAAATTAGGCTTGTTGATTTTTTTCCCTTTCGTGTGTTGACCCTTACCCATTTAGGAAAGGAGATTCATTTGTTCTTGGGTTTGACCCTTCTATGGTCATGTTGTCACTTTTGAATTGGCTAGGATGATCTCACTTTCATGTCATTGGCTGGGTTTGTGGTTGTTGTTTTTATTTTGAAGGTGGAACAAGACTTGAGTTATTTGTTCACTCTTTTCCATAAAGGCCCTCAATTGATGCTCCTTCAATTTTATGTGTTTTGGTTTATAATCTTCTTTCCCTTTCTAGAGACCTTAAAGCTTGTTGACTTAGCTGCATTAACTCTTCTTTATCTCTTAGACTAGTAGGATGATGCTCTAATACCACTTGTATGAATTTTTTTCTTGCTCATAATATGTAGTGAAGGACATGCTTCCTTCGACCTTGGGGTCTGACCTTGCATAATCTTGGGTGAGCTCCCTTAAATTAGGCTTGTTGATTTCTTCCCTTTCCCTTGTTGACCCTTCCCAAGTTAGGAAAGGAGGTTCATTTGTTCTTGGGGTTGACCCTACTATGGCCATGTTATTGCTTTCAGATTGGCAAGGGTGACCTCCCTTTCATGTCTTTGGTTGGGTTTGTGAGTGTTGGTTATATTTTGAAGGTGGAACAAGGCTTGAGTTGTTTGTTCATTCTTTTCTATAAAGGCCCTTGATTGATTCTTCTCCAATTTTTCGTGTTGTTTTGGTTTATAATCTTCTTTCCCTTTTTAGAGCCCTTAAAGCTTGTTGACTTAGTTGCATTAACTATTCTCTATCCCTTAGGCTAGCAGGATGATGCTCTAATACCACTTGTAATGTCCATTTCTTAGCTTGCCTTGGATTTCTCCCTAAATTCACAAAACCCAATTGAAATATAGTCAAAGATATAATTCTAACCTAGAAATAAGATAAGATTAGCATGTATTGGCACCTGCAACCAAATTAGTTAATAAAATAGTCATAATACATGTAGTACATTCATTAGGGTTAAGAGAGAAATACACTTATAGCACATAATGAGGGTTGAGGTAGGAGAGAGATGACGAGGTGCCCTAATTATCTCCGACCTTGGGCCCAAGAATGGAAACCCTGCCCCTCTTGGTCTTGTGGTTGCAACCAAGCTCATGAGGTGGCATATCTAGTAGAGCGTGTACACATTCACCTCCATCACACTGTCCTTCATATGATTGCGAATCTATTTCTTAAATACCTCAATAACTAACCCATATAGGCTTAGAGGGAAGATCGCAATAGAATACTCTTAATTCAACCCTAGACTTAATAGCGGAATAACTGTTCCCCTTGGCCTCATGCGGTCTTTAATTGATCTCATGAAGTGGTGTGCCTAGAAAGACATCATTGCCCCCCATCATTGCCCCCCTGCCCTCTCCTCACCTTTGCATTTCTTCTCCTTTGCAATATGGTTTATTATTGCAGGCATATTGTATGTCAATTGTATAGATAAAAACATTCATTTACATTGCATATGTCTATTCCAAGCATATAAATATATCCGAGATAAAGTCTGCAATAAAATACCAATATTCACATCCATTAAAAGAGCACCAGCAGTATAATTATTCTGTCATACCACAATAACTGATATTGTGATTGCATTTTGACCTGTTATAAGTAATATTCTTGTAATGAACCCTACTGGTTCACACTAAATCCTTATTTGATATTTCTTAATTTCAAACACAATACCGGAATATGCAAATAAATGCTCATAGCTAATTATGTCATCAATCACAATTTCTGATAAATCCGGCAATTGGGAACTTGCAATTTATTCCATCAACTTAAATCACCATGTGGGTGTAGGGTGCTGATGCACGCACATTTTTTTTATAAAGATTTTAGGTGCATTTGGGTGTGTCTATATATATATATATCAGAGTCCAGTTGCAAACAAAATGAGAAGAATAAGCAATGAATGACCTCTTTTAAGGACATTTTAGGGTTGGTTTGGGAGCAAAAATAGAATTAAAAAAAATCAATTAGGCACATGCATATTAGGTAACTTAAGTGACTGGGCATCCAAAAATCACGGGTCCTCTCCATATGCGCCCAGGGCTGTCTGGGTACTGCCTTGGTGCTCTTGGAAGTATCTCGAGCGCACCCACAGTGCCTGGGCATGCTTTCTAGGCACCCAAAAGCACCAGTGCACCAGTAAGTAGCAACACACGCACCTGGGCATTTCTCAAGCACACCGGTATCTAAGTACACCCTACTTGCTCTATAATTTCAGTATAACAATTAACAACAAGATGGCCATAATACTGAAATGAACTATAATTAATGCCAACCAAACTTCCTAAATTTTGCATAACTTCACGCTATTACTATTCAGTTTCTGGATTTGATTGTGTGAATGATTTTTATCATCAACGTTTCGGATCACACTACGTGATCCATCATCAGGATGTTCATCAACGTTTCGGATCACACTACGTGATCCATCATCAGGATGTTCATCAATGTTTCAGATCACACTACATGATCCGAAAAGTTGATGATAAAAATCATTCACACAATCAAATCCAGAAACTGAATAGTAATACTAATGGATTGTGGAAATCTGATAGCTCTATACACAACTATTGCCTAACACAAATTACAATGATGTCAAGCACCAGGTAATTCCCAGGCGACTGCTAGATGGGCCGAAAGTTGCATGGCAGTCACATCTACGGCTACATTTTGTGGCAAAGAATTTTGCCTAGCAATGACACTGCAATCTCAGAACCCTCCTGTTTGTCACGTCCCAGTCTAGGTGAACTTGGACACAAAATGCTGTCACAACACAATACAAGTAGGAATTCACAAAGCTTGATTGATAATTTCAGGCCATCTGGAGTGATAGATGATGATCTAAATGCAGGCCAAATTGTATACCATAAGTCTGCCCCAAATTAGATGTTTCCTCTGTGATCTAGTGCCAATATTCTGTGATTAAACCTCCCAGATTTTCACAATACATAAGCCCTCAACAATCAAACACTTAGGCGCTTGAAATAGTAGGTAAGAATGGCCATTTGCAGCCGCCAGCTACCACAGTATAACTAGATACTTGACGCCAATTGTCATGATAAATTCCAGTGGTACAGAACACCCTCATGCAAATACAATTTATCATAAACTACCAGCTCCAATGTCTTCCTCAATAACAACAAATTACAATATGGAAGACAACCACACTTTAAATTGCTAAACTCGTAATTAAATCCACTATATCTCCGCATTGGATAACACTAATCAATTCTCTTCTTAGCCATAGTTAGTACAGCATGAGAAGACACCAAAAATCTTAGTCCGAATGCATTATACTTAAGCAGCTGATTGAATTCACTAACTCAGTACAAACTCTCACCTAGAAAATAACAAAAGTAATTAACAATTGGATTCCTTTCTCTCACAAATGGGCTCATTTTTATAACACAAATTGACACTTAGCTTCTTCTTCACCCTTTTCACTTAAGAAACTTCACCTTCACAATTCCAATTTATAACATTAATATCTTGAAGTGCCTTTATAATAATATAACCTCATTAAATAATTAATAAATATGAATCCATCAATTACATAACTCAATCCAATATAGATGATGACCAATTGCTAGCACCACCAACTTTCTTGCCAAATATGGAAACAACCCACCTTACTAAAAATAGCAAGTCCACAGTTGAGATCCTCAAATCCCACCATCATCTTACGAGGGTTGTAATGATGAGTCGACCAAACCAATTACAGGAACGTGCTAAAAATGAGGAGAATACAATCCTCCCTCCATAAGATTGTCACCAAGCAATCCTAGAGCAAAAATGAACATCATAGTCCACTCGGATCCCAAGGGTAAAAGGGTGTAATATCCCTATTGTGCCCAATCAACTCTTGTAGCACCGTTAGCCCAATAACTGATATCAATAATAGAATCATCTGAAAACTAAGTGTAGGCGCTGATCGAGTAAACAACTCATTGGAACTCGACCCAACCAAAGCACCAACTCTGTCAACATCGGAGTCCCTATACAACTAACACTCACATCCAACTGCATCGTGGAGTTGGTAGGAACCATAGGTACTTGTGATACTACCACCCTCTCCAACCTCTGCTAAGCCGTCTTGGGGGTGCTGATACTGTAAGTGATCTAACTTGCAGCCGCTGATCCCATTTGCAAAAGATGGTGCTAACCCATCCCATAAAGGATGGTATGAAAGTGGAGCCAACCCTTACCTGCGTAAAACTAAATCTTCTATCTGTGGGTCAAAAGTGAAATGATGAACACTAATTATTGTGTAATGTAGGTAAAAAGCCCCAATCTCCATCAAAGGGTCATTAGTGTTAATCTAGGAATCAAGAGATGACTCTAATCTCTGACTCCAAACAATTGGTTGGGCAAGATCCTAGGCAACCTTCTCAGCAAATTCAACCACAAAATCCCTGTGGAAAAGCATTGTAGCCAAGGTCTCTACAATCTTTCCCACCAATCATCAAATACCACGAGAGCCTGGATGATAGTGCTCTCAGATGCTCTGTATAGACCCTCCTGCAAATCCGAACTCTTAAGTAGTTACTCCATGGACAATAATATAAAATAGAAATTATATGAGGAAGTGTCAATTTGCTCCTATGCAATCCACAAATGATCCCTTTGAAATCGTGGCATTGCCAACTGTCCAATGCTACCGACTGTATGAGATGAACTAATAGATTTGTTTCTTACATAAGGAAACAAATCCCCATGCTAGCTCGTCCCCACATCAAGTGATCAACTACCCAAATCCTATGAAGAAGATGGAGTAGTGTCAGGATCTGATGCACATCCCTCCGAAGAGTCCACCATTGACATGCTAACTATTGGAGAACTTGGCGGAACAAGAATCACTCCGCAAGCCTCTACTGATGCTCTCATCTCCTCTGTCTCTACTGCATACATATACCAGACGGATGTATTTGCCTCATTACCACATCCATCCTCCCTACCCGTGGAAGTAAACTCATCACCAACTAGCACTATATGAAGTTGAATTGGGTCTGGGGCTGGCGTGGGCTGAACAGGGTCCTACTCCACGGTAACCTCATCCAAATGTGACTATGACTCTTAGAAAGCCAATTGAGTACGTTGTAGTGAGACCACAGTTACCTCAAGCTCATGGGTGAGCTCAACCACCTCCTCCTTCCCTAACAATGTCTCATAATAGGTGCTAGCCCACTCAAGAAGGTAATCCTTGTCAGTTACTAATTGTGAATAATTATGCTTCAAGATCCTAATGGCCTCTTGAAGCAAATGAACCTTTGCTATGGAAAAGTTGCCATCACCATGCTCATCTGACATAGGAGCTTCTCAATTAGATGCAACTAACATCTAATGAATAGCATCATAATGCTCAAGAGTTGAAGAGATGTCACTATCACTCACCTTCAACTGATTGGACACATGATGCTTCTATAACCCTTGACTCCTATGTAAGCTCTCTGATGTAGTAACTGGACTATGATAGGAAACTAAGTCTGGACTGCTCACCACAATATTGTGAACATGTGTGCTACCGTCCTCACACACATCAGTAACCGAGGTACAACTACTTGGTACCTCTACCAACACCTCATCTGAAGAAGTGGAAGTTCTAGTTGTATCAAGCTCCTCACATGTCTCTGCCTCATCCTCAACAGTAAGTCCCTGATATGTCGATCTTGGGACTCATCCAAAAACTCTTTAGAGTCATCACTAAGTGTTTGGTGCAGAATTCCGAATACCAGACTCAATGTAGCTCGCAACATTCTCAAACAAATCATCAGAGGTGCCCATAGTACCTATATCCACATCTCCTAGCAGAGCCCCCACTGCTGTCTCCTGACATTGCATACATGACTCAATGTCATGTTGTGAATCAACAATGTTGGAGCATAGACCAACATCAACAGACTCCACCATAACACCCAGATCACAGTTGGGTAGCTGCATACACTCATCCAACCCACCTGAGAAGGATGCCGCCTCCTGCACTGAATCAACACTGTAACAACTGTCATGTAAATCAGTGCTCACACTCTCCACCTAGTCTCCAAAAATAACTCTCTCCTCAGGAGAGTCTAAACAATCAACAGTAACAACTACCCCAATTGCCTCTACACTATCTGCAACATCAACTCTAGAATCCTCAAACTTTTGAAGCTCAATGCTGCTTTCCACCGATGACATTGACACATCCACATATCCCTGTGTAATAAGTCCATCATCATCACTATGGATAGGATTAGTGGTTATTATACAGAATACAGGACCATCTGCCTCCTAAATGCCTGTCTGGGAGAGCTCAAGCCATCTTCCCTGCATCCTTGGTGCCGACCTACTTAAAAACAAAAACCATGTACCTCACTGCCCTATCCGCTATCGTTGGATCTGACAATTGCGCCTTCAACCTTCTTTTATGTAGCTTAAGTCTTTCCATACTCTACCTCAAGGCATTTGTTTTCTTGCCATTTTCCTCACTATACCGGTGGTTCCCATATTTGCTTGTTCTCCCATATATGTCAATAGCTGGAATAAATGCGAGAGTGCTGATCACTCCAATTAGAATAGCAGATCCAAAATAACGAAATTTTTCTTGCCGCATAGGATGACAGGAAACCACTCTGATACCATTGTAATGAACTTGGCCGGCTAAACCTAAATCAATATTTGATATTTCTTAATTTCGAACACAATACCAAAATATGCAAATAACTACTCACAACTAATTATGTCATGAATCATAGTTTTCGATAAATCTGATGATTGGGAAATTGCAATATATTCCCTGCTTGCTTTACAATTTTAGTATAACAGTTAACAAGAAGATGGTCAAAATACAGAAATGAACTATAGTTAATGCAAATTGAACTTCTTGAATTTTGCAAAACTTCACAACTATTGCCTAACACTATTGAAATATTACAATGATGTCAAAAACCTGATAATTTGTGATATCCCCGTCAATATTAGTACCATATAATATAGATAAATAATAAATCAATAAAATAATAATAATATAATTATGATTTATTATAATCATACTATAACATTAGTGCTAAAATATGAGAACTAAATATAACATAATATTCAGATTAATAATATATAAAGTAAATAAATTATGCAATAATATTAATAGTGTTAAAAATAATATTATTAATATTAATAAGAAATCTAATTGCTATGATAAATATTATAATTAATATAATTCTATAATCAATATAATATAATTATGATGAAAGGACATGACTTTTAGAATGGAAATATATATATATATAGAGAGAGAACTTTCAGAAATGATCATTCAAATATGGAGAAATGCAAAAGGGAAAAGGAAAAATATAAATCTTAAATCAATCTTTGGTTTGTAAAAGTCTGAATGGCAAAATCTATAATAAATTATTTAATGTCCTAACAGGGTACATTACAAAAGGGTATCAGAGTCACTAACAGGGTACATTACAGAAGGGTATCAGAGTCACGTATCCTGCCAGCCTGAAGGGATAAATTGAAGGAATCATTTCTGAAATTTAGGCAGAGAAATTTGGAGCAAATTCATATTTTGAAACATTTGTTGAAAATATGAAGAGATTTTGTTACATTGGGACAAATATTGCAACAACGAGCAAATCCTTCATAAGTTCATCATAGCAGTGAAGGTGATTTCAATGTTCAGATTTATTATTTGATATTATTGGCACCGGGCCATTTTCTTGGAGGAGTATTTTAATATGCTGTTTAAAAGGGGCAGATATAATATTTGTTATCGTGTTACCTTGAAATGAGCCCAAACTTTAGTCAGATAAAATATTTAAATTATACCGTCAGACTTTAAGTGATGTATTTTGTGGCAGCAAATGTTTTGACTGAGAATTGAACTATTGGAAATAACTAATATCTGGGCGGTTATATAAATTATTGGAACAAGTCCGATAGTTGAAGGTGAATAAGTTTGTGACGATAAACTTTTGAAACTATTTTTTATTGCCAAAAATGTCGGACAAAGGTACTGCGAAGTGGCTTCTCCAGCTTTTGTTCTGCGTCTGGTATTCATATACGATATCGGACATCGTTATTCTATTGCGCTACAATAGAAACAATGACATGAGAGAGAAGCAATGAACGACATTTGAGCTTTGAAGAGAACGCAACATTGAAAATAATGTGCCATGTGGAGCAGTAATTATATAAAACATCACTGCTAAAGGGGTTTGTGCAAAACAAATCCCTGGAAAACTTTTTAGAAATTTTGTGTTATTATAAAAGCCGGAGGCAAAATATTCAAGCTACGCATTATAAAAACTTGCGCTTGAACAAAGAAATTCTGAGTTGCTATTCTGAGGAGTCAATAAAGATTTTGGGAAGCCACCCTAACCATCTACGGGTTTCTCTTTAATAAACAGATCTCATATTCTGTATCTCAGAATTCATTTATGTAGGAGGAGCCAATGTTTGTGAAGAGCTTAGTTCATGTGTGCAACTCTTGGTGTAACAAAGTATCAAAGACCAGCATTTAGCTTCATTCTTGTTGCTCGATGAATTGGGGAACAAATACTGGTATACCATAAATAGGTTTAGAAAAAATGGTCCCAGACTACTCATGCCATGATTTTGCATAAATACGTGCATCTCTCATGAGATCCATTGGTCCCTACTAGAGCTGGAGGTTGGATATGTTGAGAAAAGTCTTCATGAAGTTTAAGATGCGTGATACCAAATATCAATAGATTCGTTTGATGGCATTGCCGAAGTTTTGAATTTTGTACGTAGAATGATCTCATTAGACAACCTGTCCGCTGGGTTGAGTTTTTCTATTGAGTGACCATGGTGTTAGTTTTCTTGACAGTGTTTTACTAAGAGGGAAGGAAAAGAAACATAAACTATGAATTATGCAATTGGAGACATTACAATTAAATCTGCACAAAGTTATACAGAGAATAGGAGAAAAACTTGATAGCACACAACAGCGTGGGTGGACATCAAGGAAATAAGGACAATTAAATTAAATTGCAGTTAATATAATCAGATATAATATATTACCACCAACCCAGAAGGGAAGGCATTTTGTGAGGAGAACAAGACTTTATGCATCTCTGATGTAAGTTTACTATCTATTATAATGATCAGAATTAATTCATTAATATCCATATTCAATCCAATTATAAAATCTTCACTAGAAGGAATAGACAGGGATACAATATCGGAAAGGCCTGTACAAATATAGCCAACAAGTTATTTCGAGATGGGTAAAATATCAGTGTCCCTGTAAGATGCCTTGAGGATTAACCAAGATGAGATCAAGTTGCCTTGAGGTTACATCAAGATGGAATTAAGGGCTTAGATTCATAGAAACCTCGAGGGAGACCGTTGAGAGTTGGTATCAAAGCGACCTATTGCATCTTAGTATTCCTTCAAGACCAAAGTCTGAATCTATAACAAGACCTTTTCAATACACATATAGTTTATAACTTACCTGAGGAGAGAGAATAGAGTTGTATTTAGGGAGAGGCTATTACAAATCCAACTTATTGGTTATTACGAGATGGGTAAGGATCATCGTCCTTCTAAGATGTCTTGAGGATTAACCAAGATGGGGATCAAGTTGCCTTAAAGTTATTCTGAGATGGGATTAAGGTCTTGGATCCACAGAAACCTTGAGGGAGACCATTGAGTTTGGTGCCTAAACTATTTGTTTCCATCCTAGATATTCTTCTCAACTAAGAATGAAAATAAGAGAAAAACAAATCAAGCATCTTGCTAAGTAGGCCACCTCGTGTGGATGCGTAAACACTGCTACAGAGGCCAAGAGGGCCAAAGTTCCACTCTTAGACTTAGTATGGGATCAGCTTCTCGTGACTCATATTTTCTTTGAAACTTATATATACACGTCTCCTAATTATCACTTGCGGATGCAGGATTCTATTGAAGGATTAAATTTGTAAATCATCTTCTTGACTCTAGTGAATTGTAAGGCATTAATCAAGAATGCATGAACTATGTGTCTACATCGTGTCTGCTTCTTTTTTTCATGCATTCATGTGTTTGCTTTGTGTTTTCATGCATTCATATGTCTTCTTCGTGTATGCTTTGTGTTTTCATGCATTATGATGTATACTGTAATCCTCTTGTGTCCAATTATATGTTTTGTATTATGGTTTTATATAAGAAGTTATGTTTAAATGATTTGCTTGAGGAAAATAGAATCTAAGAGGGGAAAAATGTGATATCCCCGTAAATATTCATACCATATATTATAGATAAATAATAAATCAATAAAATAATAATAATATAATTATGATTTATTATAATCATACTATAATATTGCATAATATATTGCTACTAAAATATGAGAATTAAATATAACATAATATTTAGATTAATAATACACAAAGTAAATAAATTATGCAATAATATTATTAATGTAAAAAAATAATATTATTAATATCAATATGAAATATAAGTGCTAAAATCAATATTATAATTAATATAATTCTATAATCAATATAATATAATTATTATGAAAAGACATGACTTTTAGAATACACACACATTAATGTATATAATTAAAACTTTGAGAAATGATCATTCAAATTGGAGAAATATGGAGAAATACAGAAGGGAAAAGGAGATACATAAATATTAAATCAATATTTGGTCTGTAAAAGCCTGAATGGCAAAATCTATAATATATAATTTAATGTCCTAGCAGGGGACATTACATAATTCCCAGGCAGCTCCTAGATGGTCCAAAAGTTGCAGGGCAGTCACATCCATGATTACGTTTTGTGGCAAAGAATTTTGCCTAGCAATGACGCTGCAATCTCAGAACCCTCCTGGTTGTCTCGTCCGAGCTGAGGTGAACATGGACACAAAATGTTGGCACACAATACAAGTAGGAATTTGCCCGGCTTGATTGATAATTTCAGACCCGCTGGAGTGATAGATGATGATTTAAATGCAGGCCCAATTCTATACCATAGGTCTGCCCCTAATCAGATGTTTTTTCTGTGATCTAGCGCCAATATTCTGGAAATTTAGGCCTCCTAAATCTATGATTAAACTGCCCTGATTTTTACAATACCTAAGCCCTCAACAACGAAACACTTAGACACTCGAAATAGCAGGTAACAGTGGCCATTTGGATCGCCAGATACCACAATATAACTAGATACCTGACACCAATTGTGATGACAATTCCAGCGATAGAGAACACCCTCATGCAGATACAATTTATCATAAACTCCCAGCTCCAATGTCTTCCTCAACAACAACAAATTACAGTATGGAACACAACCATGATTCAGATTGCTAAACTCAGAATTTAATCCACTATACCTCAGCAGTGGAGAATACTAATTCATATTTATAATACAAATTGGCAATTGGCACTTATCTTCTTCTTCACCCTTTTCACTTAAGAAACTTCACCTTCACAATTCCACTATATAACATTAAATAACTTAAAGTGCCTTTATAATAATGTAACCTCATTAAATAATTAATAAATATGAACCCATCAATCGAATAACTCAATCCAATGTAGATGATGACCAGTCGCCAATGCTACCAACTGCCTTGCCAAATATGTCAACTGCCCAAGATAGACTTACTAAAAATAACAAGTCCACAACTGAGACCCTCAAATCTCACTGTCGGGTCACGAGGGTCACAATGATGAGCTGACCAAACCAATTGCAGAAACCTGCTAAAAATGGGGACATTACAATTCTGCTTGATGGCTGTCTGCTTCTTGTCCTCTGTATTTACGTTGCTTAGATTGATGCTCCTCTTTGAGTTGGTCCTTGAGGCTTTTATACCTTCTACCGTATGACAAAAGGGGCATGTCTCTTCCCTCAGCACCTCTTCATTTCTGCAGTTGCTCCTCTTTCAGATTTACCTCGTGTTAGTCTAATTATATCCCCTCATAATCAAATTCTTTGTTGGGGTCAGCTTAATTGATTAACCAATGCGAATTATTAGAATCAGTATTGTTAACCCTTGTGTTGCCATAACCAACTAGTTACTGCAAATTACTATGATGGCTTTTGTTAACTGTTGTTGTGTATGCTGGGCAAAGTTTTTTCTGGAGAAAATCATGGTCTTAAATAAGATGATTTACTCATGATGATTGCCTCAGTTTCTCGTGAGAATTGCTTATCTTATGTCAGGGACATGACAATGTTTCCTTTTTGTTATTTAGCATGTTATAAATCATATAGGTATCATTGTTAAAACATATTTTTCTATTTTAGAAAAATGACACACTAGAGTAAAATACATTTCAAAACAGACTTCAAGTCAGTTATTTCAAGAGATCAGACTAGTTTATTCTATTTCTTCTTTCCCACTAAAATAATGTGTGGGAGAGCTAGTTTGGAATTGGTTAATGCTTTGTTGAAGCTATCTTCTCCAACTCCAATGTAGTACGGAAATTAATGTAGCTGCCAAGATCAGAACCTCGACATTTTTGATTGGAAATTCAAAAAGGATTAAGCTGGGGATCCATTTCTAGAAGCATTATATTTAGTCACTATTCATGAATATGTCTGACTTTAACAGTGCACAAAGTAAGAGCTTGTCAAAGATTAAAATCAAGAGGAGAGAATCAAAAGATTTTGTTCTATTTATTTCTTCATTGAGGTGACAAAATTTTAAACTTGAGAACATTGTGATTTCTGTTCAAATGATTTATGATTGTCTGGACATATCTGATATTTTATTGAACTGTCAATAGGGAGCAGAACCCTTCTTTCTACTTGCAGGACCAAATGTAATAGAATCAGAGGACCATGTTCTGAAAATGGCTAGACAAATTAAGTCTGTCACTGAAAGGTACGTATTTGATACCATAACTTATATGTCTATTTAAATTAATATGGAAGGAGATTATATGTTTTTATATTAGTAATGTCAATGTAAAGTTTGTTTTTGGTCAGGTTGGGATTGCAATTAATTTTCAAATCAAGTTTTGATAAAGCTAATAGGACATCAGCCAAGTCATTTCGTGGCCCTGGTTTGGAGGAAGGGTTGAAGGTAATAGTTTATTTTGTTTTTATGTCAAATCTATAGGATTTGTTTGATACAAGATTGACAACCTTTAGTAGTAATTGTCACTTCCTTTTTGTACAATTTTTAAAACTATTTTGGAAACAAGTTCTTTCATTGATCAATTGGAAAGGAACTTGTTATGCCCTCCATACCCATCCCAACATTTTGTTGAGTCCCCCCTTTTTCTTTTCCATCTTTTCCTTTTTCCCTTTTGTTTTGCTTGTGTCCCTTTTGATGACTTGGAGTTTGGTACTTTGAAGTCCCGTTTTGCCTTACTTTTGTTTGGATCCGCCCAAACCTCAAGGTTTCATAATGGTCTTAGAGTTGCTTGAATCTTTGTAGTGTTTAAATCTTGAAGTCCTAGGCTTTGGTACGTGAGGCATCACATAACAATAGCTAAGGACAGGGTGCATTTAATGCACTTGCCCCAACATGTTATAAAAGGTCTTTTGGAGCTCATTTTAAACTGACAAAGTGATTAAAAAAGAAGTGAATATCTGAGAGCGATGAAGCTTCTGCTGCCCTAAATTGTTATAATTTCTCAGGTTGTTGTAGCATTCATGAGTGCTCTCAAGTGGTTTTTTGTGCTTTCTTTTGAGAATTTCAAGTAGGTAAAGTTACGCTTGCATGAAATTTTTTCTTTTTCTTTTTGTGTTTTTGGTTTCTTTCCATTTAGTAGTTTAGGGTTCCCATTTTGAGCTTAGGATTACATGTTTTTAGAGTGAAACCCATGCCCTAATTGTGTTAGGGCTCTTTACTTTTGTGTTTTTGAGCTTTCCTTGTGCCCTGAAATTCCACAAGTTGAGGCACACTTGTTAAGGACTAGATAGAAAAGATTAATTGTTTAGGGATTTTTGCCATTCTAGTGAATTTTTCAATTTACCCTTTGCAGGTATACCTTGTACGAAGATCCACCCCTCTAGCATGTCTTGACAATATTGATTTGAAAAGGGTCACCAAGTTGTCAAATTCCAAAACTCTTGTCTTGGGTGTTGTGTTGAGCTTATCCCCAAATTTGAATTTTAAAAATCTTGCATCTACGAGCCCACCATCTACAACGACATTTACAAATAGAATGGTTGCATTTGGATTAGCTTGATATTTGAGAAGGTTTAGGATCAATTAACATCAACTCCTTTTCTTTTTCAAGGGGAAGAATGAAAGGGGCCTCACTAAGTTAAGAGATAGAGGATGCAAAATGCTTGTAGGATATTGGAGGTGGAGTGAAAGTATAGGTAAGAGGAATAGGAGGTATGGAAGGAGTTTGGGTCCAACAAGGAGATGGGGTATCCATATGAATGCTCAATAGTTTAGAAGGGTCAATTTGGGATTATGGGAAGATGGCAATAGTTTAGAAGGGTCAATTTGTTTGACGAGAGGAAATTTCAAAACTTGATCTTTAATCAACATCAATGCAACATTATGCAAAGGTTTAGAAAGATATGTAGAAGTATGAGATGGTTTAACTTTAAACACAAATAAGACACATCCGATGCAATTATTGTTCATAAAATTGTATTATCTCTTGGCAATAGTTAAGAATGTTTTAGGAAGTTGTTAGTTACCAAAGGGCATTATGACGCGACGATTGAGTCGCAACCCTTTAGGTAGTAAATGTATGCTTTGTCATTCACAAGAAAGGGATCTAATGTTATCTTATCTTGTCTTGTATTGTCATGTGATGTACTTAGAGAAGTATTAATGGAATATGCAGTTGTGATCTTCTAAAAATTTGTATTTACTTTTGTGTTACATTTCTATTTCCATAGCATGCATTAAACTCAATTTATAGTAACTAGTAAACATTTGGTGTTGTTGCAATTAAAAGACTCTAGGAAGTAGCGGTGATTGATGGTGAAGGGAATGCCACGGGACAACTAATAGATAACAACCATAATAACGAGGACGACGAGAACCTTGAGTTGTTTGAAGTGGAACAAGAGTTGGCGTGAGACTTCATTTCACTGCTTTTGGCGTCCATAGAAACACACATGCGTAGAGAAGCCGCATAGGAAGGAACCCTGAAGGTGTTGTTTGGAGTGCACTTGGAGTTAGCCCTATTGTTGGCCGATTGATGAATAGGCTCCCACTATTACTTGCACAAACATTTTTGGCACTTTAGAAGTGAAGGGAGGAAATAAACCAAGAGAACTGTCAACAAGTCCTGGAGAACTTCTACCGTGAAAGGGATGAATGTCGGCACAAGGAGGAAGAGAATGAGGCCCGTTGTTGAGGAGAAATGAAGTGAACGCAAAGGGGAAACTAAATAAAGAAGAACACAATGTTATGATTATGTCCTACGGAGACATGAATTGTAGACAAAATATTATATAAATAAAAGTGTTATTTAAGTTCTATCATGTGTTGTTACTTTCGTGTGAATGAATAAGTGAAACATATATGCCAAACCAATTGAATAAGAATAGAAATATGAAAAAAGAAATAGAAGAGTGGGAGGCTACTAGAAGGTACTACTGCAACAACAAGCCGAGAGAAAGCGAAGATTCCGAAGGATCACCGAAGGATGATCAGAAGAGGCTGAAAGTGAGGCCATAGATAGTGGACATAGAGAGGAGTTTGCTCCCATTGATGAATGGAATAGTGAGGAGTTCCTTGAAGAAACAAGGAGTTTGCTTGGCAACCTAACCTTACTCCACGCACGGAGGCAAGGGAAACCTGAACGTGGGAGAGAGAAGAAGCCAAGGGTAGGGAAGTAGTATTAGAATATTATACTGTTTCTTTAATGGTCATCTTAGTTAGTCTTTTGTTTATTAAGTAGTTTCTATTTTTGTCTAGTTCATGATTGTTTCTTTTAGAAGCATCGCCTTTTTAAATCTATATAAGGAGTTTCCATCTCCTTTGTTTAATACAATTACAACATCGATTTACCATGACAAGGTATTAGAACAAGTTGATGGGATTTCTTAAAAAAATTGGTGATATTTTAAGAGAAATTTGAGCCTTTTTTGATCTGGATTTTTTTCCAGATATTTGGTTTTCGATTTTTGAAATAAAAATCGTAATAGATATTTTATGGAATTTGTGGTTCGTCTTCAAAGATTTTTGCTAAAAATCGCAAGCCTAGTGAGGGTTTTTGATTGGCGATTTCTTGGTTTGGGCAAAAGTATCTGATTTTCGAAGCTTGCATGTATTTGTATATGAGTTGCATGTACTTGCACACACTTGCATTGCTGTTTTACTATGTGAAGTCTCGTGTTTAGCCGCATGAAGATTTTTCTGATGGGTTTTCATAATTTTTTTCCTTAAATTTTTTTGATGGGTTATCATAAATTTTTTCTTCAAATATTTTCTGATGGATTTAGATAATTTTTCCCTTAAAAGAATTATTTATTGGGTTTTCATACTTTTTTCCCTTAAAAAAATTCTGATTCTGTAATTTGCAAAGTTCTACTTTGAAAGGGTTCTTTTTGGGGGGGTTAACCATAATTACAGTGACAAGAATGGGGAAGTGCTCAGAGCCTGAGTAAGGAAGGGTTTTAGAAATCATATGAGAAACTGAAGATGGATGACTACCATGGATAAAAATCCTCTCTAGTTTTTCTGCTTTTTGGGCAATGCCTTGTCTTCTATTGAATCATGTGTATGAGTTATTCTTAGAGGGGATTTCATTTAGTTCTGCTAATTGTATCCGGTTATTAAAATCTATTGAAGCTTGTGGTAGCTTAGAGGAGCCTCCCCTTTTTTCATTAAGGGTTGTGATGGCATTGAAGTCCCCTCCAATATAGGAGAAGAGTTTTACTTGCTGTAGGTGGATACTTATTTCTTCCCATACTGTTTTTTTCGAGTTACTAGTTGGAATTAGATTAAAGGTTAGGGAGTTACTCCAATCCTCTACCTTCACACTCATCCAATTTCTTTCTATTCTTATAGGTTCCACTTGGTAAATTTTTGGGTTCCATATAATAGCTAAGCCTCTTGAAGCTCCTTCTGCTGGGGCTCTCAAATTTTGTTTTATACCCATATTTTTGCTTAATTCCTCAATTTCTACTTGGCTTAATTTAGTTCTTGAATTAGTAGAAAATCTGGTTTGTATTTGTTAATACAGCTTCTGAGAAGCTGCTGTTTGTTAGGGGTGTTGAGACCTCTAACATTCCATGATAAGATTTTCATCTTGTCTTGGGATGGTTCTTTCCCTTCCCTGTATCATAAATATCTGTAATCTTTATTTGTTCCTCTGCTTCGGCAACTCTGCTTCTTAATACCTGATGGGATTTCCTGCATCTTTTCTTAAGTTTCCTTGTTACATCGGGGTAGTAAAGGCTTTCTCTGATTGTTCAATTCCTCGTCTCTGTTTCTTGGTCAACTGCTTCCACATCTCTTCTCAGATCTTCGAAGGTATAACTGTTACCCCCAAGTTCCACTAGTTTCTGGATCAACTCTGTTCTGTGTTCATTTAGACCTTCCTCTGTCATCTCTTTATTAAATATTCCATTCAATTCCTCTGTTAATTGTTCTAAATATTCTATTTTTTCTTCTGCTTCCTCTAGTATATCACTTTCTGAAGGATTTTTCGTTTGCCTGGTTCCTTGCTGAATACTATTTGCTCTATTATTTCCCATATCTGCCATTTTCATTTGTGCTGAAGTTTGCCAAAATTTTGATAATTTACTGCTCTTGTCAAGTGATCTTCCTTCTGATACCCTATTAGTAAGAGCCCCGACCTTATCTAGGTTAGTAACATCCTTTTCTATTATTTCCATTGCTGAGAATAACCAATCATTTTTTGTATCCCCTAGGGCTTTGGGGATTGCTGAGTGGTTAGGAGGGTAATCCTTATTCCTTGAATTCAGAAAAGAAGATATTATATGGTGTGCTCAGATACTCTGTTCCTGTCTTCATATATTCCCTCTTGGTTATTCTCATTTACTGGAGTTTTCCATACTTTATTGCTTCTTTTCTTCGTTTTTTTCCAAATAGTTACATTACTCCAGTGAGCTGAAGAAGCTGGAGGAATTTCTTCAAGGTTCTTATCATTGTTTGTAGTCATACTTTATCTATTTTCCTGATATTCTTTGCCTTCTTCCTGTTCTGGTTGTAGCTTCTTGCTGTCAATTTGAGTATTACTCTCTTTCTTTTTCCCATGCTCCAACTCCTCTGGAAATTCTGATATTGTGCTATACTCCTCTATTTCACATTGTTTAGACATAGCCTCATGTTCTTTATGTTTTCGATCCCCAATTATGAATTGATCTTCAATGTCATTTTTTAATAACATGATGCTGTCGGATAACTGATTGAGCTGTTTCATACTTGTTTCAATGTCCTCAATGAAGTCCTTTTCTTTTTGGCATAACTTACACTTTAAATTTTGTCAGCTTGATCTGGTTCTCCTTTTCCCTTCTCTTTATCTTTTCTGATTCTTCCTCTTTCTCTATACCTTCCTGATGATGCTTCCAAGTTCTTAATATATCTTTTTGTGTGTACTTCCTTTCTTTTCTTTTCTCCTTTCCTATTTTTCTTTCTGGTTTCCTGTCTTGTTCTGTCTTTCCTCTGCCTTATAGATAAAATGTAACTTCTCTTCAGTATTAGTCATCTTGTACTCCAAACTGAGGTTTGGGCTGGCTATTCCTTGAATCTCTCCTTCATATTTTGTAAATCTCAGATTGTAAATTGATCTATTTGTTATAATTTTTTGTTTTTAGATCCATTTGCTCTTGGTTTGATTTAATTAGGAATTTCACATTGGTTGATGTTTTAGAGTTTGATTCCACCCCTATCAAGCTGCCTAGATATTTGCCAATTTTATTAAGAATAGAAATATAATTCAATTCAGGTGGAAAGTTATCACATTCATACCAATTGAATTTATTGCTTTTCTTCTTGTTTAGATCAATAAAGTTGGGTTCCCATGCAATAAACTCAATTACATATCCCTTATACCTACAACCAGTTATTTTTATCATATCATCCCTTAATTTAGTGTCTGAACAGTTTAAGGATAATATATTTTTGGAGAAAATCGTGATACTTACCTGTTTTCCGTAGATCTTCTTCAGCTTTCTTTCCAGATTTGTCATTTGGGCTTCTGGTCCGTTCCACAAAGCGAAAACCCCTCGATCCATGCATTGTGGCCATATCTCTTCCGATTCTTTATTGCTGATAATTAATGTCATCTTGGTGATTTTGGTTCCTTATCAAGGTTTCGGCTGAATGTGATTTCATTGATATTTCAATAGGCTTCGATTCCCTGACGTTTACAAACCCTTTCCTATGAGGAGGAATATAGGCTTTATGGTTTTTTGATAAGGTTTCCAAATTTTTGGTATTAATTGCTAGGTTAACATTGGGGTAGCGTCTTCGATTAGTTCCCACAGGGATTTTATTGACCTCTGAAATTAACAAAGTTTTGTAAATTCCCTTCCCAGTTTCATTTCGAGAAATATCTTTATTTGGCTTGCTTCCATTTGGATTATCATGTTTCTGCTTAAGTACTTCCAAATATTCTTTATTTAACATTATCCTCACATACCTGGTTTTGTTAAAGAATTCTTTTTGACGCTCGATTGGCCTTGTATCTTTGTTATTTTGACACGTTCTGCTCATAGATTTGGCCTTCCCATTTTTTACTTGATGCCATTGATTCATATCATCCTTCGTAGTGGGAGGGTTTTTGATTTGATTGTTTTGCTTATAGCGAAGTTCCTTGTTCCTTGTCTCATAGAGTTTTACCAGGGCTGAGAAGGATTCCTTTTCCTGCCCTGCTTTATCTTCTTTTTTTGTCGCTAAGATATCAAAACTATTGCTGATTTTTAAGGATGGAGGCTTTGTATCCCTTGCTGTGGAGGTTTTCGTGATTTTCTGAGAGCCAAAGCTTGTTTTATTAGGGCAAGTTTTATTTGATCGTTTGCAGTTTTTTGGGCATGAATCCTTGATTCTGCCATATTCATCTTATTTGTCATTCTCTCAAAGTTCAACATTTTTTGCAATGTTCCTGTAGTTTGCAAAGTTGCATGGGATTCCTTTGTGGGTGTTTGCATAGCATTGTGATACACATTTTGGCTTTTGGAAGCCAAAACGTTTTGATCTCTTACCTTGAAGAATCATGTTTTTGGTCAAAAACATCCCATGGCATGTGCAACCAAAAACGTTGGAATTTAGAGCAATGGTAGGGCACGTTTTTGGCATCTACCATTAAAACGCCTCATTTGCTGCCTTCTCCAATTTGAAATTGCAAAGTTTGAAAGAGTCCAAGTGTTTTTGAAGAAATTTTCAACTTTGGAGCTTCTCTTTCCATCATTTTTGGCACTTAATCTTCATGCAAGTGGACATTTTCTTTCTTGCTGATTTTATGCATGTTTTTGCTTGATGATTGCCACTTGTTGAAATTGATGCCATGGAAAGAGCATTTTTCCTTTAAAAATGAAGAAATGGTTCATTTTCATGTTTTTGGTTTTTCCTCAAACTCCAAATTCGAAATTGTATGTTGATGTGCTTTGCATATTGACATATTTGACTCATTTACCAAAGGTACGTCTTTCATTTGAAGTTTTTGTGTTTTGTGTGCTTGCTTTTTTGGTGGTCTCCACTTTGGAGAAGTTAGAAGTTCTTTCCCAAGAACTTGTTCTTGTTTCATTTCATGCAAAAGCATCATTACTTTCCATTTCCATCTTCCATGTCACAACAGTTCGCATCTCATCCAACAAATGCGATTACATGTTTTTCATTTCATTCACCATCCGCATGTGCATGCAATATCATTTTCCACCTCCATTTTCACTCATCTGACTTTCTGCATCCACTCGCACGACACGATTACACGAAAAAGCTTTATGTGTAATTGCATCTCCAAAACCCGTTTTGACTTAGTCACTTTTTGAAAAGTCAAAAAAATGTCATCTTCATCTTCCATGTACTTTGACTTCACCTTTTCACTAAAGATGACTATAAAGTTAATTTTCCCTCAAGCTTATTCCATTTTCGCCTCTCCATATGCATTCATGTCTCCATGAGCAAATACATGTTTTTTCAGTTTCCGTGTCTTTCCATGCTTCGCATCTCATCTGTAATCCACACTTACATGTAAAGCTCATCCTCCATCCGTATTCACATCTCATCTCACTTTCCATCTCCCTTTGCATGTTGCACTTACATGTAGTCACTTTTCATGCAATAACATCTTGAAAACCCTAAGTCACATTTGAAAATCAGCAATCTCCATTTGCACGCATTCCCATGCATTCCACCTTCACACATTTTCATATCCATTTTCTTTCATTTCATTCCATCTTCTACTTTCCACCTTTATAACACTTCAGTCCGCATTCCATTTCCATTCACATTTCATCTCCGTTCACTGCGTATGTATATGATTTCTTTTTTGAGATCATTTCATTAGATCTTCGACGTCTCCAATCCGTATTCGAACTTTTGTTGCTGATTGAGAATCAACTTGTACGGCGATTTCCTCTGATGATGTGTTTATGTTTTGGGATTTTTGTGTTGTAGCGCAAGCATAAGAGATACCCTCACCATCAAAATTTGAAGGCAAGATGAAATATCAATATGGTAAAGAGTTGGCTCATGCAACTTCATCATTAGTTGTGTCTATTCTTGATAACGTGCTGGACACAAAGATTGGTCATGTGGACGTGGTTGATTTTTTGTGGAGAGTAGAAACTCTTGTTGGCCACGAGATGAAGTTTATCAAAAGAAGTCACATTCATCTGGTGTGTGCATTTCCTATGGCCGCCATGGAACCTGATTTTTTCTGTGGATGTGCAAGACATTTCAGCTCAAACTCTAAGACAATCAAGGATGATGACAACAATGTTGTCATTACTCTTGATCTAGAGGTCATTGAGCAAATCTTCAAGGTACCATGTAATGCAGAGTGTGCAAATCTAACCAAAGAATCATCTTTGGCAAGTTGGAATGAGAAGAAAGGTGATTATTAGAAATTTAGAAGTATGTTAACTAATACTGGTTAGACAATAAAAGGAACAACTTCTCAAGATGGCCAAAGACCGTTCATCGGTCTAACTTCAAACACGAATACAAAAATCTCATCGTTTTACTTAGCAGAGTTTGCGGTCTCAAAGATTCCACTGATTTCGAGCCATGGATGTACAAATTCAGTTTCCAAATCATGGAAAATAGAGAACACATCTTTTGGGGAGAGTTGATTAGCACTACACTCTGCCAGCAGTTGCTTAATGTAGGGACCTCTGCGCCTTTTTACCTGAACTCCTACCTTGTCTACATTGCTGCTGCCATGGGGTCTTTCTGTGGTCTCTCAACCAAAGGAGATCGTCTTCAGATTCCAGTTTGGAATTACTATGACTAAGTCACTGTGGCTAATAGTAAGTTTCATTATAGAAGGGTCCAAGATACTTTCTTTGGGCATTTCCGGTGCTTATTCGATAAACAACTAACTATCAAGAGGCTATTTGATGTAGCTTGGGAAAAGGTAAATCAATATGGTTGTATCTTCATTCAGTTTTCAACTTTTATATACTTGAAAGTTGGGTATTTTAAAGGCGAGCCGTATACCTTACCTAGGTATGCTACTAATAGAATCATCCTGATGGAGTTAGCCAGACAACTCATGGAAGTGCAGAGTGATCAACATATTTTGCATAGGCCTAGTTTCGGTATCACTTCTAACGAAACCCTTGGCAATTGGTAATTATTCAATCAACTATTGTGCATAAAGCAAAGAATATGGAAGCAAAATTACAACTGATCACCTTGAAGAAGTTCAAAGCCCGATTCGACTTTGATTATCAAGAAATGAACTCTCAAATCAAGAGGGCTTTCACACATGCTCATTGCATCAAGGATATCTAGATTAATATGAGAATAGAGCTGGATATAATGAAGATGGATTACTGTAGATTGACTTTGTAGTAGATAATCGATCTTAACATGTTGGAGATTCCTTCAGATTTCCAAGTTGAAGATGACAACATCTTTGATCCATAATTTCATTAGGTCAGTTTTGATAAAAGGTGCCCTTTTCCTATTCAGTACAGTAGAAGGAAGGTATGTCTATCTTGGATAGATTTAATCCATTTTGGAAAACACCAACAAGTGGCTGAAAATTAAAGGCCTAAAATGAGTTAATCCTAAGTTGGGTTTGGATTGTGGAAGCTTTGGCCCATTTGGAAGGAAGTCGCAACTGGAAATTACAGGGAAAGATGTTGCTTCCTTGTCTGATGCAAAGGGTTCCCTCAAATTCAAGTTAAAGGGCGGAAAGGGGGCTCTAAGTCATCCTAGAGTTTTGAACTAGTTCAAGAATCAGAAGAGGAATTGGAAACAAAATCAGAGGAAGAAGAAGGGGAAGTTATGATCATATCTCCCCCAAGGCCTGCACAAACTCATGCACCATCCATGCATGAAGCACCTTTTTTGGATGAAGTTGATGATGATGTAGATTCATTCTCCACTATTTTCACACCTTTTATTCCAGTTTTGGAAGTCAATACAATGGCTCTTCCTATTTCATCTTGCGCTCCTCTTATCTTGACTAATGAACAATATGAGCATTTGGGAAGCGTGTTTGAGGATTTTCCAACTCTTACAAGTGGTCAAGTTTCCCAACTTGATACATCTTTGACGGGTTTTGAGCTTTTCATGACAAAGCCATCTCATCATACTCCTATCCATTCAGTTGTGTAGACTAAATCTTGTTCAGTCACGACAGAGATACAATCAAGATCAATGACAATGGTCTCCACTGTACTTGCTTCAACAGATGAAAGTCTCAGCTTGCCTGCATGGTTGAGCAAGATCACAACAAAGAGAAGAAAAGTGGTTGTACCTTTGGATAATCTCCCCGTCAAGAAAACCAAATCCAAATCTTTGAAAGATAAGATTGTTTTAAGGATTTTGGTTGATTCAGATAAAACCCAATTTGCAGAAGTTGAGCCACTAGTGGATAAACCTGTTGACGAACTTACTCGTTCTGATTACAAGTTCACCAAGGTTGAAATCAGGAAACAATCACATTTGAGTTGTTTGCAAGATGCTCAAGATGCATTGATAGATGTATTAAAAAACAATCATGAATTGTGGGAGAAGAAGAATCAACTCAAATAAGAAGTTACTCGTTTGAACGAAGTCATCCGGCAACAATCTTCTCAGAGTGCAGTTGTTATGTCTCAGACATCCAAGGAGAGAAAGCTGATTGAAGCCGCCAAGTCTTGGATAGGAGAAATCATCTCTAAAGGAATTTGAGCCATTATGGAAACATTTGCAGTTCTTAAGCGTGTTAAAGAGATGAATGGAATGGAGCAAAACTTGATTTCTTCTTTGACTCGAGAAGAAGATGGTTTGAAAGATATTCTTAATGACTGGGATGACATTGCAAAATTTGATATAGGTGCTTTGGTCTCATGTGACATTCTTCCGTCATGTGAAAGGTTCTTCAAATTTCAAGGGCTTATTGGCTACAAAAAGGAAACATTGAGGAAGCTGATTTCAAAGTTGCAAGCAGCCCTTGGAGATTGTCAAGCAGTAGAAACAGGAATCACTTGTGATTTGGAACAAATGGGATGTCAGGTTCTTGATGAACTTGGTAATCTCATTGTAGTTGAAAGGGCAAGTTCAAAATATACAATCAGGGTCATTGCTGATGTGGATTCTGAAGACTTTGGTTCGCACAAAATGAACAAGTTTGTCTTGTATAAATCCTTGACAAAGCACTTGTTAGATTCTCTGGCAACAAATTCCAAGGTTGTGCAATCAGCATATGCATATGCAGTGAGAATAAATGCCATATCAAAGACAATAGAGATTGCTGATCTTCCTACAGGGTGTGATGTTATCGTCAAATTCAAGGCATTGATAAACAATCTTTAAGATTATTTTTTTGTTTTTATTTCTATTCGTAGGTCTAAGAGGATGCATTGCATAAAAAATGTAATTACATGTAATACGAGTTACATGTGCATAAAGCGAGTTGCATATGCAGTTGCATGTAACCCTATAATTTCTCTTCTAGTTAGACTTAGTCAAAGTTGGTTGAGTTGCTCCCACTTTTTCCTCCATCTTTTTCTCAATTCCTTTGCCTATATAAAGGAGTGCCCCCTATTGTAAAATCATCTTCTATCGTATATTGTATGCAAGAGAGCTTTGGAGAAATTGTGCTAGTAAAACTTTGTTTGTGTAGCACTATTTTGAGAGAAAAGTGAATACAAAGGAGCAATTGAGACTTAACTTTGATTGAGTGAGATTGTTACTTGTGTGAATTAGAAGCTTTGTCTGTAATTCACATATGTTATCTTTGATTCATATTATCTTGTGTTGTTGATAATTGAATATAAAAGAGTTAAGAAGCAATTGGAGCTAGAGCTTTGACTAGGAGCAATTTTGGAAATATATAGCTAGAAGCTTTGGCTGTAGCTTATACTTCTTTTTTAATTCGCAAAATAGTTATCTTTATTTTTAGGAGTCTATGTGCCCTAATAGTAAAGCTTTTCATATAGACGCACAACCGGACTTAGAGCCAAACTGGTACATGTTCAGCTAGCCTTTGAGTTAGTGTTGGTTTATCAGTATCACCGTTTCCAATTTTAGATAGAAGTGTAGTTAGAGATTTCACCTTGCCCATTACTCGCTCCACAAGTAAGTGGATTCTTTCTTGAAAATCAAGAAGAAAGAATATTGGTAACACTTATTTTACAAAATCTCTCGACTTCTTGCTTACCTTGAGTTGATCCTGTATATGAGCAATGTTAGTATGCTAATAGAAACCAAATTTAAATAAAGCTTCTACAAACTAAAAAAAATTCATAAACTTCAAGATAGACTAAGATGAACTCTCAATCAATTGAGAATATGAGCCATTAATGGACTCTCTCAATGAGAAGCTCTCTTGTTGAGTGGCTTTCTCTAAATAGATAGGATGTATGCTCAAGCTTATGCTTCAAAAAGGGCTTCAAATGGAGTTGGAATTTGGATGTGAGTGTATGGTTTGGATGTAAAATGGCTTCTCAAAATGGCATTATGACTTTACTTCATGGATTGTGTTATTTTGTAAAAGGGAAGGATCCAATTTATAGGCAAGAGGCTTGAGGGATTGAGGGCTAAGATGCAAGGATGGGAAAAAGCTTATGGAAGGCTCAGATTGCATGAGAGGAGAGCACATGGATTGTGCTTCCTTATAGCCAATCAAGGAGTGACACATGTCACATGGTGAGAGGATGGAGGAAAGGGCAAGGATGAGTCAACAAAGGAGGCTCAAGAGATAAAATCTTCATAAAGACCCTCATAATGACTTGTAAGAGCAATAAAAGGGCTTGTAAGAGTCATTTATGACCTAGTGGACTTCATAAAGTTTTATGGTTGAGATATTTTGAGGGTGATGAGAGCAATTTCGACTTGGGCTTGATTAGGAAGGTTCTAAGCTTGCTTAGGCTTGTGCAAATGATTAGAGGATGGATTAGGATGGTTTAGGATTAGCTTAAGGATAGGCAAGTGGATGGCATTTAATGAGGGTGGGTGAAGGAGGAGATATTTGTTAACTTTGGCTTGGGTTAGTAAGTTTTAACCCATGTTTAGGGAATGTGACAAGGTTAGGAGGGGATTAGGATTAGGTTTAAAGACATCTTCTAGAAGAGTCTAGACTTTGGATGAGGATAAAGACTTTCTAGAATAGTCTAGAATTTCCTAGGATGAGGATGAAGACTTTCTAGAAGAGTCTAGAACTTCTTAGGATGAGGATAAATTAGATTTTTAGGAAATAAATAAAGTTTTATTTATTTCAAGGGTTTGGGTTGAGGAGATATTTATTAAAACTTTTTTAATAAACATGAGGATTAATATTTAATCTTAATTAAATATTTTGAGTTGGGATTAGGGGTAGGAAATGATGGGATTAGCCTTTAATCAAAATTAAAGAAGGATTAGAAGATTTTGGAAGAGGTTATTGGTCATAAGGAAATTGGCCAAGTTTTTGGGCAAAAAATAAATTTTTTATTTATTTTAGGATTTTTGTCAATTTATTAATTAAATAATTAATAAATAAGGAAATAATGTTTAAATAAGATTTAAACATTTTTGGGAGGGATTCTTTAATTAAATATTTTTAATTAAGATAAAAGGATTTAATGGCATAAAAATTAATTAATTAATTAAATAATTAATTAATTAATAAATGATGATGTCATCAGAATTTTTTCAAAAAATAAAAATACTTTATTTTCTAAAGATTTTTAGGTGTCTACATTTTGCCCCTCTTTGATGTGATGCCGCAAGTGGCATGGCATCAAAGATAAGAAAATAAGACACCCAAGGCTAGAGCAGAAGAGGAGAGAATGGACTGTGAGATGCCCCCTCAAGAAGGTAGCGAGGAGAGAAAGCGAGGCTCGATGGCTTCTTGAAAAGTACAAGAATCCGAGATAAGAAAGGAGACTCAGATTGGCAAAGAGAAGGGGCTGAATTAGCTCAAACTCTCACTATGGGAGAATGATAAAGGAGAATCAGATGCACAAGAGGAAGCAAGCTTAAGACTTTAGGGAAGGTGGAGGATGAAGGAGCAGAGCGCTATAGAAAGGAATCCAGGATAGGGAGATGGATGAGGGGATTATAAAGCTGATGCAACAGGATTTCAAAGAGTTAGATTGGCGGAAGATGGGTTTCGGAGATCCCTAGGACTAGGATTGTGGATCTCGAAAGATGAGGCTTGGTGGGTTGATTTGGATTGGTGGATCCCTAAGACTAGGATTGTGGATCCCTAAAGCTAAGAGTGATGAGTGATTCAAAGGGATATTGATGCATCAGCTGGGGTAGGAGAGACGGATGCTGGATATGGATGGGGGATAATGGAGATGAAGGAAACCCATTGAAGCTTTTTGAGCGGGGGGATACTTCAAAGAGAAGTACCACCATGTAGTTGAGCACTAGATTTGCTATAGGACTGTTGGTTAATTGCCAAGGTTACCAAGAACATCAAGGCCTTTTCACCAACCGTCCAAAGGACTGACAAACTAACTCAAAACAAACACACAAGGATTGCCCCAGCATCACACATGAATCTTAGAGGAAGCAGCGTGGAAACGACACTGGAGAACCCACAAGCAGAAAAGAAAAACAAACGAAAGACCTGATCAAGACCTTACGCTCTAATTGCCCCATTCGCAGCATACCATGATATGGAAGATCGTGGCAACCTTGAGGAGGGAACAAGGAGATTGCTTGGAAAAGATACTTCAAGACCCAAAAGGGAAGATCCCAAATCAAAAGAAAGTGAAAATCCAAAAGAGAGCCGTTTGCCAACGAGATGGGTAGGACAAGGTACTAACGGACCAAGATCAGACATGAGGAAAGCTATATCCTGCAAGGACCTATTGGAGAGCACCGAAGCTGGTGGATTTGGATGAGTGATGCATCTGGCAAGCTGAACTAAGAAAGATAACACTTTGGTGACAGGAAATCTAGCTAAAGGATGCGTTGGAATAGCTAACCAAGATGTGTGATGGGTGCAAGATGTTGATCAAGGACGAACTGACACGAACGCTGGATAGATACAATGGTACTAAGTTAAAGAGGATGTACAAGCTGATGGACCAAGATATGTTACAAATGTACAAGTTTGTTCATGTTTTGGTTTTTGTGAGATGGAAATGTTTGTGAAGGATGGGATGTCTATAATAGGTGATAGGTGGATAGGTAGATGGTTTGCGAAAAGCTTAAGGAAAATGGAATTCTTTGGGTGCATGTGATAGGATACAAGCTAGGATACAAGATTATCTACAATTTGGAGTATGGTACAAGCTTTGGACAAGATTTGGATATACAAGGTATGGTACAAGATTTAAAAGGTATAATACAAGCTTTGGTACAAGATTTACAAGTTGTACAGGAGGTATTTACAAGCTTCATCAGATTTTGGATATTTGGTTGGAACATCAAGGGAACAAGCAAGTGTGTCTAATGGGATGGTGGGTGAATGGATGAGGGATAGGATAGTGATAGATAATGGATTAGTCTTTAGTACACAAGGTGCCTGAATTATCAGGTTTTCACCAAGGTACCTATCCAAGGCGCTTGAATTGCCAAGTTTTCACCATTGGACGCTTATTTCTCTTTACTATTTTTTTTTTTTTTTTTTGTATTTTTCAAAAGCTGGGTATACCAAGGATCTTCAAGCATAGAACTTCTTGAGATGAATGATGTTAGTAGGATCATTCAAGAGTTCTCCTTTTGGTGTAGATAGCTGATAAGCTCCGGAGCCAAAGGAAGCAGTGACAACATAAGGACCAAGCCATGTAGGTTCAAACTTGCCTTTCTTTTCTCGATCTGCTTGGACTTTCATGTTTTCTTTAAGGACCATGTCACCTGGCTGAAAGTGTCGTGGAAGCACCTTCTTGTTGAAATTCCTTTTGAGACGAGTTTGATAGACTGTGAGATGATCATAGGCTTGTTGTCGCTTCTCGTCTAAGAGATCTAGCTGGGTGAGCCGAGCTACTCTATATTCTTCATCTGATATTTGCCCTTGCAAAGATATGCGCAAGTAGGGAAGTTCAACCTCTATAGGTAGTACTGCTTCGGCACCATAGACTAGGGAGTATGGAGTTGTGCCTGTGGATGTACGGAAGGAAGTTCAATAGGCCCATAGGGCTGGATTTATTTGTAGGTGCCAATCACGGCCGGAATCATTGACAACTTTCTTTAGAATTTTGAGGAGGGTTTTGTTAGTTGCCTCTGCCTGGCCGTTACCTTGTGGGAAATATGGGCTAGAAAAGCGGTGATGGATGCGGAGGGAAGTGCATAATTCTTCCATGTTGAGATTTTCAAAGTTACCTCCGTGGTCGGTGAAGATGGTGGATGGGATGCCGAAGCGGCAAACAATGTGGTACAAGATGAACTTGGAGACCTGAACTCTTGTAGCTGAGACTAGGGGGACTGCTTCCACCCATTTAGTGAAATAGTCTGTAGTTGTTATTATCCATTTATGTCCATCAGATGAGAGGGGTGTGATAGTTCCAACTAGATCAAGGCCCCAACAAGTGAAAGGCCAAGGTGGTGCAATAGGCTGTAGATCCTGTGCCGGAGCGTGCACAAGATTTGCATGCTGCTGACATGGGAGACACTTTCTGACAAAGTCACAGGAGTCTTCTTCAATGGTAGGCCAATAGTAGCCTGCTCTAAGGATTTGTCGCGCTAGGACAATACCACTCGTGTGGGCACCGCAAAGTCCAGAGTGTACTTCCTTTAACACCATCGCGGCCTCATTTTGGTCTAAACATCGAGAGAGAGTATCGTGATAACCCCGACGATATAGGGTATTGGCTATGATAACATAGCGGGATGATTTTCGGATGAGGTTCTGGCGTTGGGTACGTGTGAGGTGAGGGGATATGATACCATCGTTAAGGTAAGCGTGAATCTCATGGTACCAAGGGGATTGGGGACCAACCAAGATACAAACATGGTTTGAATCCTCATTCGCATAGGCGGGTGTGAGGAGCTGCTCCACTAAAAACTCATACTGTGTAGCTGCTTGGGGAATTTCCAAGAGCGAGCCTATAGTAGCCATAGCATCTGCTACTTTGTTCTGTATTCGAGGCACTTGTGTAAACTGAAGCTTTGTAAAATGTTGGGTTAGCTGATCAACCAACTCTTTGTAGGGTAATAGCTTTTCATCTTTGGTTTGATATTCATTTAGGGCTTGCTTGATGATGAGCTGAGAATCGCCAAAGATTTGTAGCTCAACAATGTTCCATTCTGCAGCTATCTTTAATCCTGCTATGAGGGCCTCATATTCAGCTATATTGTTGGTGCTAGGGAATTGTAGCTTGAAGGCTTTTGGAATGTAATCTCCTTGAGGTGTGACCAACAATATTCTTGCCCCTGATCCATGAGATGTGTATGAGCCATCAAAATAAAGTTTCCATGGGGGTTGTTCTTCAATTAGACAGATATGCTCATCTGGAAATTCTGTGATCAATGGATAAGCATCTATTAGAGGTGCATCAGCTAGGTGATCTGCTATAGCTTGCCCTTTGATTGCCTTTCTATCCACATACTGGATGTCAAATTCACTAAGGAGCATAACCCATTTGGCTAAACGGCCTGTAAGTGCTGTTCTAGAGAGCATATACTTGAGAGGGTCAATCTTGGAGACTAGTTGGATGGTATGACTTAGCATGTAATGGCGAAGCTTTTGAGTTGAGAAAACAACTGCCAAACAAGCTTTTTCCATAGGAGTGTAATTGAGTTCATAACCAACTAGGGTTCTACTGATGTAGTAGATGGCTTTTTCTCTGTTGTAGTCATCAAGTTGTGCTAGAAGTGCCCCTAGAGCAGTAGGTGTTGCTGATATGTACAAAATCAGGGGATGACCAGGAACTGGTGGAACCAAGATAGGGGGATTGATGAGATACTGCTTGAGATGGTCGAAGCTGCGCTGACATAAAGGATCCCACTTGAAGTTCTCATCCTTCTTCAGTAAATGCGAAAATGGTGTACACTTATCTGCAAGCTGGGAGATGAAGCGCCGAACAGATTGGAGCTTTCCTTGAAGAGAGCGAAGCTGTCGTAGTGTCTGGAGAGGAGGCATGTCTAAAATAGCCTTGACCTTCTTGGGGTCGATCTCTATACCTCGTTTAGAAACTATGAAACCTAGAAGCTTGCCAGATGTGACCCCAAAGACACATTTCTTGGGATTCAGCATGAGATGATATTTGGCTAACCTATCAAAGACTTTCTCCAGGTCAGCAAGATGATCCATGAAGGTATGAGACTTGACCAAGATATCATCCACATAATCCTCCAAAATGCTATGGATGAGATCATGAAAAATGGCTGTCATAGCTCTTTGATAGGTAGCCCCAGCATTCTTTAGGCCAAAAGGCATCATGTTGTAGCAAAAGGTTCCCCAAGGGGTAGTGAATGCTGTCTTATGCTGATCCTCTTCTGCAATCTTGATTTGATTATACCCAGAAAATCCATCCATGAGGGACAAAATTTCATGTCCAGCTGTAAGATCTACAATCATATCTATGTTGGGCAAGGGAAAATCATCTTTTGGACAAGCTTTGTTAAGATCTCTAAAATCAGTGCAGATTCTGATGTCACCGGAAGGTTTAGTGACAGGGACCATGTTGGAGATCCACTCTGAGTAGTCGATAGGTTGGATAACCTTAGCAGCTAACATTCTTTCTAATTCAGCTTCGACCAATAATGCCACTTTGGGGTGCATTTTTCTAAGCTTTTGTCTGACGGGCTTGATCTTTGGATCAACTGCAAGATGATGAACTACAAGCTTTGGATCAAGTCCTGGCATGTCCTGATATGACCATGCAAATCGGCCAATGTTCTCTCTTAAGACCTCAAAGAGGAGGTTAGCTTGGTCTTGTGATAGGGATGCAGCAATGTGAACAAGTCTGGGGATCTCTGAAGAACCAATGTTGACTTCTCGAGTATCCTCAATTAGAATAGAAGACACCTCTGGTCGATTATCTTGAGGAGGCAATGCTAAATCCTCATGTTCTTCTGGATTTTCTTGCTGAGGGGTTCTCTTTGTTGCCTTAGCTAGTCTTAGATTCACCTTAGTTCCAGTTTTGGGTGTATCGAAACTAGGTTGGGGATTTTCTCCAAAATACCCCTTGGGATCTAGCTTGTAGATATAGGCAGGATTTGGCTTTGTTTTCTTGTGAGGAGTTTCAGCTCCCATGAATCTTAGAAGTGCCTCCTCTGATGTGAACTCATCGATGTGTATGACACTTGGTTGGTCCCAATCTATGAGTTGTGGATGGGCGAGTGGTAGGTCAATGAGGTGGATGGATAGTTCTTGGAGAACAGAGTCTCCGAGGGAGATTTGGTCTAGGATATCGTCGTAGGCTCTCTTTTCAACTTCCTCAGGAATGTCTTCGATTTCGACAAGGTTGCGGTGAATGTTTAAAAAAGCGTGACCGTTCTCATTGGTGCCCCCAATTGTGGGTATGCCAAAGCCAAGACCTAATTTCGATTCCCACTTGTGCGCGTCGATGGGGCACTGCATGCCTCTTTCTTCTGGTCCTGGACCACCACCTTGATAGTTCCATTTGTCAGTGATGAGCTTATGTTCTTGGGGATACTTTTGGCTGAAGTGATCAAGGCGTGCTTGATTTCTTTGAGGTGCATCCTTATGTAACCATTTTTTGATATCTGGAGTGAGCTCCTCATGAAGAGGGATTTTTGAGGATACAAAGGTTGTTGGGCCAAACTGTTTGTATCGAGGAGGTGGAACCTCCTTAGCTTTGTGATATGTCGGTCGTCCATGGGCATGTGGATCAAGTGGGAGTGCCCCGACAGCAAATGCATCTGACAGACTATACTCTCCACAACCTTTGTTATTGATCTTCACGGTAGACAGGGTAGAGGCGAGGATGGTTTCTGAGTCATTATAAGTATGGGATGAGCTGGCGATGGATGTGCCGATATCAATTCCAGGGCAATGGTTTGTATATGAAGCTTCAACCGCATTGCAGTAAGCAAAGGGTTCTGGATCGGCATGGATGGTTACCTCAGTGCCTTGATGCAGAAATTTGATGCACTGATGGTAAGTGGATGGAACGGCTTTCATGGCATGAATCCATGGGTGATCGAGGAGGATGTTAAATGGTAGGTTTAGATCAATAACATGGCAGAGTGTCTCTTGGATGACTGGCCCAACCTTGATTGGCAAAAAAATAGTTCCTTCCGTGGTTCTTTCCAAGTTGTCATAAGCTTTGATGGTGATAACCTCACTGATGATATCTGCCTCAGTATACCCAGCTTGTTTTATGAATTTTAGGGTGCAAATATTCAAGGCTGATCCATTATCTATCATTACTCTTTTTACAGCAAAGTTGGATACCATGATGGCTATGCGAAGCGGAAGGGTGTGATCTGGCTCGACCACGGGTATGTCGGTGGGTTTGAACGATAGGGCACATGAGGATGAGAGGTGTCCAACAAGATTACGAAAATTAGTGGCATTGATATTAGAAGGGACACGAGATTCTATGAGAGCACTGTCAAGGATGTTCTTGTACACAGGACTAGTGCGAAGAAGGTCTAAAATGGAGATTTGGGCTGGCATGTTCCCAAGGTGTTCCAAGATATTGTATTGGCTTTTTGATGGAGCTGATGGTGTTGGTGTAACAGGTGGGCCTGCGATGTTAAATCGCGCTCTTCGAGTGGTGACTGCACACTCATTGTTTGGTCCTTGGATATTGATAACATTGACGGAAGGCTCTTTCTCGGATATACAACCTATAAGGCTACCATAGTCTATATAGGATGAAGTGTGGTCATTGTTCTTCCCATGCTGTTGGTTTGGCTGATGGTTGTTGGTGTTGTTGTTGTTGGTTTGGATAGGTGCTTTTGCAAGATTTTGGTTGTGGTGTGGAGGAAAAGCATTTTGATAGATCTGTAAGCCTGCATTGGGAGAGGTTTGGGCACCAACAGTGATTTCCTTCCGATCAATGAGGTTTTGCACATAGTCTTTCAGTTTCATGCATCTGAGGGTAGTGTGACCTTTTACCCTATGAAATTTGCAATACTCATTATCTTTGTACCATGCAGCTTTGGATTGGCTTGGGTCAATTTGCTGGGTAGGAGGAAATTTGATGAGGTTTTCTTTGACTAATTTCTCAAAAATGACATCCAATGGCTCACCAAGGGGTGTATAGTTTCTAGGTGTAGGTTGGAATCTAGGCTTTTGTCCTGCAGCTACATTGATGGCATTAGCTTGATTGCTAGACCCTTGGAAGTTGGGTCTTGGATTGTGGTTTTGATAGCTTTGGTTATTCTGTTGTTGGTAGTTGATAGCTTGTTGATTTTTTGGTTGATATGGTGGGTTGGACTGGTTGTGAGAAGGACCAACAATATTCACATGTCTGGTGTCAGTGACGCCATCTGTTGCAACGTGCTTGTTTTTGTTCCAATACCTAGACTTGTCATTGGAATGTGATTGATTTTGGTTGGCTTCCTTGTAAAGCTTGACCACACCATCTTTAATGAGTCCTTGCTCAAGGATCATTCCTTTTTCTTTGATATCTTTGTAGGTTTGCAAACAGTTCATGGTCATGTGGTGAGCCAAGCTAGGATGGGCATTATCAATAAACATTTTCACCACATGGCGTTCTGGCAAGGTGCAGGATATGCGGGTGGTAAGGGTTTGCCATCTTTGCAGATATTCGGCAAGGCTTTCTCCACCTTTTTGCTTGGTGTGGACAAGATCAACTATTGATAGCTCTGTTTCAACAAGATGGGCATATTGGGCTACAAATGCCTCAGATAATTCAGAAAAGTTTTTAATTGTGCCATAGGGGATTCTATAAAACCATTCAAGAGCTGGTTCAGCTAAGCTTTTGGGAAAAAGGCGCAAGAGGAAGACATCATTGTATGCTACGTCCTGACAGTGCATGTAAAATTCTTTGATATGTGTGACAGGGTCTCCTTTTCCTCTAAATTTGTCAAATTTGGGTACCTCAAAGTGTTTGGGAAATGGTGTCATGGTAATGGCTCTGTCAAATGGGTAAGGACACACATTCTCAAACTTGAATGTCTTCGGATCATTCCCTTCTTGGATGGCTTTCAGAGCTATCTTCATTTGCTCCCATTCTGAATTGATAGGTGATGGCTGGGGTGCCTCCAATGTAGGAGTGCCTTGAGGTAGGTATGTGCTGGATGGGGCCACTGAATATGGATGGCTATGAGGGATTTGCTGATAGGGATTGTACATTGTTTGGGTAGCTGCATGGTGGATGACAGGTTGCTGAGGGGGAGGTGGCGCATATTGCTGCATGTGCTGCGAGGCTTGTTGTTGATATGGGATTTGAGGTTGGGATTGAGGAACATAAGCTGGCTGTGGGATAAATGGATTGCTTTGTGGAGGTAAGGTATAAGATGGTTGAGAGGCTTGGGGAAAGGATCGGGGGGCTTGTGGGGTTTGACCAATATATGTGGGTTGTGCCCCCATTTGGGATGGTATTTGCAAATAATTGGTGGTTGGCTGGGGTGGTGGATTACCTCCTAGAAGTGGCATTGAAAAGTAGTTGGTAATTGGAGGTAATGGATTAGTTGGTGGTGGAGGTGGTGGGAATTGAAAGCTTGGGAATGGAACTGATGGGGTTTGATAGCTTTGTGGTTGGATTTGGAAGCTTGGTAGAGTGGTGGCAGGGGCTGGGGTCACTTGGGAGTTTGGTAGAAAATTGGTAGTAGCTTGTGGGATTTGATAGCTTTGTGGAGTGAGGGTAGTAGCTTGTGGGATTTGATAGCTTTGTGGAGTGAGGGTAGTAGCTTGCAGATTTGTGGCTAATGGTATTGAGCTCCCAAGACCTAATGGAAATGATGGGATTGTGCTTTGGGCTGCAGTGAACAAGCTGGGGGTGATAAAAGGTTGATTACTTGGCCCCATGGGTGGCATCCCTGTTGTATATTGCTGAGGTTGGCCAAAGATGCTAGCACTAATTTGGGAGATGGGTGGATTTGGAAGGTTGGGTTGGGGAGCAGCAGCAGCAATAGTGAAGGGGGTGAACGGTGAGCTGTTTTGGGTAAAGGGGGTTTGGAGCGGAGAGGTATGAACCAAGGATGGAGTGGTGGTGGATGGGTTGGCTTGCGGCATGGAGATTTCAACTTGGGTGGATGATGGTATATTTGGGTCTGTTGGATCATATGGATTGGCTGGAGGCTCTTCTTTTGGCATATATTGAGGATAATTTGGATCATAAGAGCCTATGGGTGGTGGTAGCTGCCCAAACAATGGGTGAGATGGATCTGATAATGGAGGGGGTCTTCCAAAGTCAAAGGTTCCTACATTTTCCCTTCGAAAATTAGCCATGATTGTCTCTTTGTTCCTGTCTATAATGGCATTTACCAATACTGCATTTCCTGGTTGGTTCATAAAAGCTTCAATGTCAGTACATGATGGCATAGCTTTCTCTGGGCTGAAGGATGGCTGAGTGCTCAAGGGGGGTGAGGTTGTTCGATCCAAATGATAGGGCTCCATTGTTTCTTTCTTCTTGGCTAAGCGAGTGACCGGTGGCATGAAAAATGCTCCTAGGGATGAGATGCAATAATGCTGATGGATGCAAAAGGGGGAAGGCTTCTCTATGCAAATGATTTCCTAGGTTAAGGCAAAGCTATATGACAAAACCTAAGGAGGATTGGGTTGGAGATTCTAACTTCAAAGATATGTTGCCAAAGCACGAAAGGTCTGCTTTCCTATGTGCAAGCTTGGTGGTGATTGTGTCAACTTAAGGATAGACTGATGATCCTTTAGGAAGAACACAAGATTGACCACTTGTGGATCCCAACCTTTAGCTCAAGGTGATGAGGGATAACAAGTGACAAAGCTGGATTACCCTAGACAAAGCTCTGTCAAAGGGATAACCTTGGTGAGATTGATGGATTTGGAAGATTTTAGGAGTGGCAAACTTTTGGCAAAAGTGACAACAATTTTGAAGGCTTGGATGTGAGGTTTTGATTGCTGGCTAGATGGTTTGATTTTAAATGAGATGGATGAGCTAATAATGCTTAAGGGGATAACCTAAGATGGCTGGCTTTTCTACAAAGATGACTCTAAAGTGAAGCTAATCCAAGAAGATGTGGAGAAACAAGGGTGTCTAATCATAGAAATCATGCCTAGTTGGTAAGGCATAAGCAGGATTAACTCCTGGATGTTGGCTAAATTTGATGGTGCGCTCTAACCAGGCCTCTTGAAGTGCTTCGTCGGTAGCTTTGTCCTCTGCTTTGTGGAGTTTGGCAATTCGTGGGCTTGGTGTTATTTCTTTTCTCTTGGCTGAAAGTTCTTGGTATGCTAGAGATGGTTTGAGTTTAACTTTGTGGAACTTCTGTTTGGGTTTGGGTTGCTCTGACATCAATTTTTGAATTTGCTTGGCTTTGAGAGATCTTGGTTGTTTTGCTTCAACTCGTTCAACTTCTGGAATAGGCAGTGACTACGCTAAGTATGCCCTAAGCTAAGATTGACCAAGTTTGGCAAACATTCATTCAACAAATAAAAGATCAAGCAATAGATAGAAACAACTAGATAGAAGTTTTTGATTCTCAGAAAGTGATACTTGCGCCAAGGAGTGTGTATGTTCTACAAATGTTTCGATCAGTCACCTCAAACACATTAACATCCTAGATGGTTGTCTACAAGGTTGACAGTTGGTTTAGCTAAGGATTCCTCGATATACCCAAGGTATGTGAGGCTCAAATCCGTAGATGAGACCAAAAAGATGTCGCACAGCCGAGAGGAGCGGTAACCCACTTCTCCTCTTTCACTTCTCAAGGGTATAAAGTTCCTTGAGGCTTAGCCCGAGTGACAAAATCTTGATCCCAAGAGAGGTGTGTTTCGATTCACCTCCCAATTCTTATACTCCACCAGAACGCTGGAGTTGAGGTCGTCCAAGGGGTGATGAAATCCCCAAGCAGGCCTCCTAAAAAGAAACAAGGTTTTGGATCCTAATCTTATGCACCCAAGATGGCCTCGAAAGACGACAAGGGGAGAGAAGACTTGGATGACCTTGGGTTAAAAAACATGCTTGTTCTTTTACCAACTGACTCTTATGTGTGCTAATCTAGACTTTGCAAGCACTCATGTTTAAGAGACAATGTTCAATTCCAACTTGAAGCGCCAACAAAAGTAAATCGATCGAAGAATGCAAACAATAAGAAGAGTTAGGGTCAACAAAAGCAAACTCGCGCGCCCAGAGGCCCTCCACGTCAAGTATCGATTAATTTTCTTTAAGGCATTCAAGATTGAGTGTGAGTTTGTTTTAAGCCCAAAACAAAAGTGTGTGAGATTCGATTTCAAGCGCGCGCCCGGAGGCTCTCCACGTCAGTTGTTGTTCAATTTTAGTGCCCAAACTTGAAGTGTGATCGATTTAATCTAGAGTTTTGATCATTTAATAATTTTGATAAAGTTAAAGCAAACATTCAAAGACCAAGTGAGTGAGTTAGATTGTGGAACATTTAACACCTTTTTCAAGTAGACCCATCCCCATAAATGGCGCTGAGATTGCAACCAATGGTTAATATTTGATGGGTGATTAGAAAAGAGGTGAGTCCAAGGAACTACTCAAATTGATTTTTGCAAATTTGTATTTTAACTTAACAAGGTTTCTTAAATGTCCAAAAATCAAACTTTACCTATATTGCATGTGGAAAAGAGATTTGTTTTGTTCAATTTTTAGAAGCTCCAAATGAAGTGTTTGATATTGCAATGGTTAATTGATCCTTAGAATTCAAGATTGGATTTGTTTTTTTAATCATGCATTCAAAGAAAATTTGATTTTAATCCATGGCATTCAAGAGTGATTTTAGCAACATGCATTCAAAGAAAAGTGGTTAAACATTCAAGTGTTTTCTTTTGAGCATTCAAGATTGAGATTTTGTGTGTTGTTTTAAGAACTTTGAAGTGCTTTGTTTTAACCTTAGATCATTCAAGATTGTTTTGGACTCAAAAGTGAAAATGACTCTTTGGACTTTGGTTTTCATTCAAGATTTTGTGTTCTAATTTTCATATTTTAAGCCCAAAAATGATATTCCTAGATTGTTTTGATGCATGAAAATCCTAAGAAACATTCAAGATTTTGCAATAAGACATTTGTTTGGAATAAATAACAAAGCTTTTAGGACAATTTTTTGGCAACCATTTAGGACTCTTAGTTTTCATGAGATTTTTTAAAAGAACTTTAGTGTGCACTTAGTGTTGATTTTGAACCTTTTGAAATAGAAACTTGAAGTTCTTTGTAAATTTCCAAAAATGAAGTGTTCCTAATTTTGCATGAATGCATCTAAAACCTTGATGTTGCAAGGATGCAAATGATTAGATTGGTTTAGTTTCACTTGTTAAAAGATTTTTCTTTCATGCAAATTTTAAATTTTTCAATGGATTTAAGTATGATTTGGGGGTTCATTTTAAGCACTAAAAAGAAGTGTGTATGATTTTTCTTCCTTAAAAAAAAAATGGCCAAGATCTCCCACAAGAAGAAGAAGAAGAAGTAGATGGAATAAGAAGAATATAGACAAGAAGAGGAAAAAGAATTTCAAGTTCTTTGTCCACCTATAAGCTTGAAAAATCTGCAAACACTATGAGATAGATTATGAGTTCCTTTGTCTTCTTCATACTCATGTGGACCTACAAAACCAATTTATACAATCCTACCAATCACAAAAACAAGAAAAATTAGCCAAAATCAGCAAATAACATACAAAACTTGACTAAAAAAGCTTATGAAGATGACCCATGCGGGGTCCCACCGGGTGTGCCAAAATGTATATGAGCAGTACCAAATTTAAATAAAGCTTCTACAAACTAAAAAAAATTCATAAACTTCAAGATAGACTAAGATGAACTCTCAATTGAGAATATGAGCCATTAATGGACTCTCTCAATGAGAAGCTCTCTTGTTGAGTGGCTTTGTCTAAATAGATAGGATGTATGCTCAAGCTTATGCTTCAAAAAGGGCTTCAAATGGAGTTTGAATTTGGATGTGAGTGTATGGTTTGGATGTAAAATGGCTTCTCAAAATGGCATTATGACTTTACTTCATGGATTGTGTTATTTTGTAAAGGGGAAGGATCCAATTTATAGGCAAGAGGCTTGAGGGATTGAGGGCTAAGATGCAAGGATGGGAAAAAGCTTATGGAAGGCTCAGATTGCATGAGAGGAGAGCACATGGATTGTGCTTCCTTATAGCCAATCAAGGAGTGACACATGTCACATGGTGAGAGGATGGAGGAAAGGGCAAGGATGAGTCAACAAAGGAGGCTCAAGAGATAAAATCTTCATAAAGACCCTCATAATGACTTGTAAGAGCAATAAAAGGGCTTGTAAGAGTCATTTATGACCTAGTGGACTTCATAAAGTTTTATGGTTGAGATATTTTGAGGGTGATGAGAGCAATTTCGACTTGGGCTTGATTAGGAAGGTTCTAAGCTTGCTTAGGCTTGTGCAAATGATTAGAGGATGGATTAGGATGGTTTAGGATTAGCTTAAGGATAGGCAAGTGGATGGCATTTAATGAGGGTGGGTGAAGGAGGAGATATTTGTTAACTTTGGCTTGGGTTAGTAAGTTTTAACCCATGTTTAGGGAATGTGACAAGGTTAGGAGGGGATTAGGATTAGGTTTAAAGACATCTTCTAGAAGAGTCTAGACTTTGGATGAGGATAAAGACTTTCTAGAATAGTCTAGAATTTCCTAGGATGAGGATGAAGACTTTCTAGAAGAGTCTAGAACTTCTTAGGATGAGGATAAATTAGATTTTTAGGAAATAAATAAAGTTTTATTTATTTCAAGGGTTTGGGTTGAGGAGATATTTATTAAAACTTTTTTAATAAACATGAGGATTAATATTTAATCTTAATTAAATATTTTGAGTTGGGATTAGGGGTAGGAAATGATGGGATTAGCCTTTAATCAAAATTAAAGAAGGATTAGAAGATTTTGGAAGAGGTTATTGGTCATAAGGAAATTGGCCAAGTTTTTGGGCAAAAAATAATTTTTTTATTTATTTTAGGATTTTTGTCAATTTATTAATTAAATAATTAATAAATAAGGAAATAATGTTTAAATAAGATTTAAACATTTTTGGGAGGGATTCCTTAATTAAATATTTTAAATTAAGATAAAAGGATTTAATGGCATAAAAATTAATTAATTAATTAAATAATTAATTAATTAATAAATGATGATGTCATCAGGACTTTTTCAAAAAATAAAAATACTTTATTTTCTAAAGATTTTTAGGTGTCTACAGATCCAAGGAATGGTGAAAAGGGGGAGCCTTCCCTTTAAGGTAGGAGAGACTTTGTCTCACACACTGTGGCTGGTCATCCTATTTTGCGATTGGATTTTTACCCAAAACTATTGGTTGCAAAATATCCACCCAATACTTTGGACAGATTTTTGCTTCATGGTCATTAACATTTTGTAGATCTAGGGAGGGTCTTAGCTGCCGCAAATTGTTTTGAAGAATTTGTGACCAAAAGACAACAATTAGACAATGACCATTAAGGGAGGGTATTAGAATTTTACAATGCTTCTTTAATGGCCATCGTAGTTAGTCTTTAGTTTATTAAGTAGTTTCTATTTTCGTCTTTAGTTCACGATTGTTTCTTTTAGAAAGATCATCTTTGTAAATCTATATAAGGAGTTTCCATCTCCTTCGTTTAAAACTACCACAACATCAATTTACCATAACAAGCAAAGGATACTAGTGCCGCTATGAGTATTGAAGTGATTGAGGGGCATAGGGATCAAAGTAGTCTATTAGGCTTAGAAACTCCCAATGGTTTGGAGACACCAAGTGAAGGAGTCCAAAACACTTTGGAAAATAGAGACCGAGCTCATGGGTACCAACATAGCCTACAGTATCGATACAACCTACAATACCAACTCAACTAGCTCCACTAGCACAACTAGCACCTACATCAACCACTATGATAGGGTAGAAGCAAAAACTGCCTAAGTTCATGGGGGATGGGAAATAAGATCCTATGCGGCATTGCAAAAGAGGCGAGATGATTTAGACAACCAATAGGGTTATAGATCAAGATGACTAGGTCAAACAATTTCCAGCGACATTGAGGGGAGTAGCCATTGACTGGTTCTCCGATGTCGATAAAACAAAGGTGACTGCATTGGAGAACTTGAAGAAATAATTAAAGATAGAATTCCGGTTGCTAAGGGATGACAACGAAATCATGGCCAGAATCTATAATACCAAACGAGCTGAAAATGAAACCGTCTGGGGGTACGAATGAAGACTCAAAGAACTAGTGGGAAAGGTGGAAAGTCCACCAGCTGACGGATTGAAGAAGCATTGCTTTATCAAAGGGTTAAAGCCTTCTCTTCAAAGGAAAATGAAGATAGTGCATTTGACATCGTATGACGATGCTTACAATTGAGCAATGGATTTGGAGAGAGAGAGAGCAAAACGATAAAGAAAAAGAACAAATCATCCGATGACGATGGCGAAGATTCTTCACTAGAGAGTAGTAGTGAAGAGTTGAACAACAAGATTCAGGCTCTTCAAAAGATATGCTTCAGATGATTGAAGACTTTAAAAACATGAGAAGAAACACCACCCAAAGTGACAAAGGGGACGTCTGGTTACTGACTGCAAGGAAGAGGGTCACATGAAGGGTTCCTATCCAAAGAATCAATTTTGTGATATCTATTAGATTGCCAGACATTCTACTAAGGAATGCCTGCAGAACTTGAAAAACAAGAGGGCCTCAAAAGATCCTAATGACATAGGAAGCTTCTAATTGAACAACGAGGACGGCAAATACAAGCACAAATTCGGCATCTTTTGGCGGCTACAAAAATAACTGACATGGAGGAAGAGATGGAAACAATAATAATAATAACAATAATGGAGCTGTAGCCATAGCAAGTTTGATGCAAGTGGATGCCCAATGATACAGTATCGGACATGTAACCGGTGGGGATACTTTGCAAGAGACTGCACAAGGGCGGAAGTGCTGTAGTTTGATGTAGATGGTGCGGTCTCAGAGACCATGATGATGTGAAGTGCCTGAAGCCTGGAGTAAATCTTTTGAACATTGAATGGAATGAAGAGGAGGTCCTCTTCTTTTGAAAAACAAGAGGGCCTTAAAAGATCCTAATGACACAGGAAGCTTATACTTCAACAACGGGGGTGGGAAATACAAACACAAATTCGACATCATTTGGCAGCTACAAAAATAACTGACATGGAGGAAGAGATGGAAACAATAATAATAATAACAATAATGGGGGCCGTAGCCGTATCTAGTTTGATGCAAGTGGACGCCCAATGATACAGTGTCGGACATGTAACCGGTGGGGATACTTTGTAAGAGATTGCGCAAGGACGGAAGTGCTGTAGTTCGATGTAGATGGTGTGGTCTCAGAGACCATGATGATGCAAAGTGCTCAAAGCCTGGAGTAAATCTTTTTAACATTGAAGGGAACGAAGAGGAGGTCCTCGCAGTCACTTAAGTGTAGGCAAAGAAGGTTATCTACCCAAACCTTTAAACCAAGAAAAGAAGAATATAGGAAGGAAAGGTAGATACCAAAAAATAAATGATGGCGCCAAGAAGAGAGACAAATGACACCTACAACACCTCACTAAGGGGTTAACAAAACATTGTACAACAAGTGTTGCAAACTGAGATCCCTGTCAAGCTGAAGGACCTTCTTGTTGCTATGCCACAATTGAGGACAACCCTGCAAAATATGACATAGAAGGCATTAGGTAGGATAGAGGCGAAGGGAACACACAGTGAAGATGAAAACTCCCTCAAGAGGGGGAATCCTCTTGGGACTACGAGGGATTCCATGCTACTCATTGTAAACACTGGAAGACACCCAACGGTGGTAGAAATGAGCATTTTGGGAACCATTTTGATAGATACCATTGTGGACGACAATTCAGGTGTCAATGTGTTGCTAAAAGAAACATGGAGGAGATTGGGGCGACTTACCTTGTGGCTGCCTACGTTTCAACTTGTAGGTGCTGATCAACACAACATCAAACCTATAGAGACCTTAATGGCATAGAGAGTCATGATTAGAACACAACCCTTTGACTTGGATTTCATGGTGATACCATTGAAAAGGAAAGGGTAACTATTTTGGTAGAGGTTGGTTAGTACAGGTGAAGGTATTTATGACTGGTTAAGGAATACTTTCTCAATGGAGAGAGGTGGTTGAAAATTTACAATCGACCAACGCACATAGATGGTGAGGGAGTATGTGGCATCTTTGTCTAAATCTAAAGGAGAGGAAGAAATTGATGAAGGGAAGTGACAAATAGAACCAAATGAAGAGGGAGTGTTCAAAATGGAGGGATGTTCTGATGATGATTTGGACTCACTAAATGGACTCTTCTGTTGGCAAATGGAAGATTATGAGTTGTTCCACTACAACATGTTGCAGATGGATGAAGGGGAGGAAAAGCCTACATTTCTTTTGGAGTACGTTGAATACAAAGAAGTGGAGATGCAGATAGTGGAAGCCCCCGTGCACCAATTTGACAAAGATAAAACCTATGAATTATGAGGGACCTTTGGTGAAGGTAATGAACTTTGTAGACGAAGCCAACCCGAAGAATATTTTTGTTGGTGATGAATGCAACCTCGCATTGAAGGCAACTGTATTCAAAATTTTTATGGAGTATAAAGATGTATTTGCTTGGACCTACAAGGATTTTAACAGGGTTCCGCTTGAACTTTGCATCTATCGGATACTACTAGTACAAGGGGTTGTACCTGTATGGAAGCATTCGTACAGGATAAATAAAAATGTGAATGAAGAGATTGAAAGAACACTTGATGCATGCATCTTTTTTTGTGTACAGACAAGCGAGTGGGTAACCTTGATTGTGATTTCGTTGAAGGATGCTAATCAAATCCAAATATGTGTGGACTTCAGGTGTTTGAATGCAGTTACGATCAAGGATCCATTCCCAATACCATTTATGGATAGTATCTTGGAGGAAGTTGTAGGTCAAGAAGTTTATTCATTCATGGATGGATTTTTTGGGTACAACCAGATATCCATTACTGAGGAAGATAACTTAAAACAACTTTCATAGTGGAAGACAGAGTGTATGCATACAACTGAATGCCCTTCGGACTTTGCAGTGCTTTGACAATATTCCAGAGGATCAACCCACACATTTTCGACAAGATATCTATTGGGAACTTCAAAGCTTTTTTCGACGATTGGATTATTTTTCGTGTTGAGGACGAGCACTTGGTAGCCTTGAGGGAGTGTATGGAGAGATGCTAACGGGCTCGGTTGGCACTCAATTTGAAAAATGCAGATTTATAGCATCTCAAGGAAATTATTGGGACACATCGTGTTCGAAACTGGATTGAAGATGAATCTAGACAAGGTGTGGATAATTCTGGAGATGGAACCTTCTATGGATGTGATCGAGATGAAGTCGTTTTTAGGACACATTTGGTACTATAGGAGATCTATCAAAAACTTTTCCCAAGTGTCCTACCCGCTGGATAGGTTGACTTGAAAAAGAGAGCCCTACATGTGGGGAACAAAGCAGGAGAAGACATTTGAAGAGCTCAAGTCGAAGATAGTGAGAGCACCTATCCTCGTATACTTGAACGAGGACAAGGAGTTCCATGTGCACGTAGATACGTCAAACATTTCCATTAGGGCAACCTTAGCACAGATAGGTGACCATGGACTGGACCACCCTATCTATTTTGCAAGCCGGATTTTGTCAAAGGCTGAAAAGAACTATAGTACAACAGAGAGGGAAGCCATGAGGATGGTTTATGCCATACAAAATTTTTGACATTATTTATGGGCGACTCCATTCGTTTTCTATGTAGATCACTAGGCTTTCATGTATCTGGTAAATAAATTGATCATTCAAGTTCGAGTAAGTAGGTGGCTACTCTAGTTGTAGGAGTTTACATTCAACATTGTCGTAGGACTCGAAAAGGGCCAAGTCATTGCGGATCACTTATCAAGAATCAAATAGGAAGAGCCATCCGTAGGAGTAAATGATGACTTTCTAGATGCACATTTGTTCTGAATAGCAATGCTACCATCTTGGTACACAAGTGTTGGGGAATACCGCTCAACAGGGCAGTTTCCACAAGAGAGAAACCAAGTGAACGTATTAAGTTGGTGTTGAGGAGAAAAATGTTTTAGTTGATTAACATATTGTACAAAATGGGGTCTGGCCAAGTCCTTCGCCAATTTGTCATGGAGGAGGAAGTTTTGAGTGTACTTAGGGAAGCACATGAAGGTCTTGTGGGAGGACACATGAGACCAGACACAACCACATGAAAGGTGTTACTGGCCAGATTGTGGTGGCCAATGATCTACAATGATGTGAGAGAATGGGTCATAAGTTGTGATACATGTCAGAGAGCAGAGAAGCCCTTGAAGAGAGGCTTTATGCCTCTGAAACCCTCACATGCACAAGAGTTGTTTGAGAGATGGGGACTGGACTTTATGGGGCCACTTAAGGAAAGCAGAGCATGATGGTGAAGGTATATCTTTGTAGCGACGAAATACCTTACAAAGTGGGCTGAAGCATGAGCACTCTTGAATAACTTTAACCTTGAGTACGACAAGATTTATATATGAATAGAATTACATGATACAGTATACTCATCTAGACTACAAGTGACCGAGGAGGATATTTTGTCAATCATGTGATCAAAATGCTCACCACTGAATTCAAGATTTTGCCCCCTTTATCAAGCCCCTACTACCCCATAGCTAATAGCTAAGCTGTAGCCACCAACAAGATTTGGTGTCAGTGATATACAAATCATGCAAAATTGAGGATTGGGAAGAGCAGTTGCCCTCTATGTTGTGGGCTTATTGTACCACTTACAAGGTCACTACTGGACACACCCTTTCAGTTGATGTATGAACAAGAGGCTATCATACTAGTTGAGTTTATGGCATTGAGTCTAAGGATTGCTATTGAGAACAAATTGGGAAATATGGGGAGTTTGAGAGAAAGACTGTATAATCTCAATAAATTGAATGAACGATGTCTAATTGCATAGTAGGCGACTGAAAGAGCACAACAACGATGAAAGGTGTAGCATGACAAGCACCTGAAGAGGACAAGATTTGCACCTAGACCACTAGTGTTGAAATATAATGGACACAATGAGATCAAAGTCGGGAAAATTTAAAGTAAAGTAGCTTGGGCCATACAAGGTATGAGAAGTTGGTGACAATGGAGCAATCAAATTGTAGAAGTTGGATAGGAAGGAGATAGCGAACCTCATCAATGGTTCAAAATTAAAAATCTAGCATGAGAGGCAAGCAAACCATTGTGCACACCAAGGTAAAAATAACTTTGGCAAAAATTTAAAAAGAAGAAGGAAAAAACAACAATCCCAATCCGTACGGTATGCAATCGCATAGACTGTACGATAAAAACCCAAGGAAGAACAAATAGGGGAACAAATTATCACCATACTGACTTACCAGAAGGCTCCCAAATGGAATATAATGTACCCGTACATGTATGGAAGTCATCATTTAGTGTGCGGCTAGAGAAGTCAATGAGAAGAAAAACACTAACATTGTACGTTGAAGGAAATGAAGTAAAACATTTTGAAGGGAATTAATAGTCCACCTTATGTCCATTGCATGGTGAGGCTCAAGTGCCATAAAACAAAAAGAAATTTGGGATAGTGTATGGTGTAAGGTATCCGAAGTCGAAGAAGGTGTGTGATAGAAGCTTAACACTGAGATCAACACTTGTAAGATGGTACAGGAAGGGCATATCATTATACAATGGTAAGAGGAAGGAAAAAAAATTAAAATTTGCTATGCAGTATCTAGGCATTGTACAAAAGCCAAGACAAATGACTTTTAAAGAAAGCATGGTTTGGAATGAAAGAATAAGCATCGTACAATTCGACCTAATACTCACATACAATAGGAAAAGAACTTGGGATTTTGTATGGCACAAGATTGGATGAAGCATAGGTTGGAAAATAATGATTGTATTGTACAGAGCCATAGAGAAGACTGAAGCATCTCGGGTTAGCATGCTACGCCGAGAGAAATGATAAAAACATCACCTTGCAGGCTAGGCCGTCAAAGAGTGTAGCGTCAGAGAAAGGCATGGGAGAAAGAACACAAACTTGCACCGTCCAGAAAAAAAACGCGCCAAAGATAAGTGTAGATAAAGCTTGTTGGCACTAGAGTAGAGATGCACAACATTGCACACAAAGGAGAAACTAGGCACACTCGGAGATCACATTTGACACATCCTAGCATTAAGGTCATGACATCATTTGAAGTGCATATAGAGGAATAGTCAACAGGAAGAGAACACACACAAGCACTATATCAATAATAGAGGCAGAAGAAGGTATAAGGAAGGGGTCCTGCGACCAAATATTGTGTGCATACATAAACGCCACATAAAGGGAGTGTGGAATGACAAGTAAAAGAAAAGGCTACAACAGTAGGGGCTGAAGGTACAGGAGGAAGGAATTATTAGAAAGCATATAATCCAAAGAGGAGAATAATAAGAAACGTCGTGCCAAGAGGGAGAAGGGTAGGTGCAAGGAGGAAGTTTCCAGACATAGCTGAAGAGTGGAAAGTCGTACGACACATTAGGAGAAAACACACAAGCCCTAACCGTTTCTTTTCTACACAAAAATGACAAGTAATCGTTATGGACTCGGCCTAAAAGAGAAGTTGGAAAATGAATATACAAACGTAGGCAACTGACTCTGGTTCTAGCAATATGAATTAAAGTGCACAAATTCTACCTTTAGGGGTGCGAGTTGTAGGTCGCATTGACAACTGAAAGAAGAAAATATAATCGAAAGTGTAGATGGCACTTGCGATCTCGTCAAAGGACTACATCGCGCTTCAGACCATACCATTCAAGGGTTTGAATGATTGGACTATCGGAAATGGTGGAGAAGCCTGAGAACGATTTGGTAAACGATAGTTTGAGGAGGGCATAGGTACAATGGGCAGCCCAAGTGCCTATTTTGGGCAGCCCAAGTGCCTATTTTGTGTATCAAGGAATTTGAGAGTCCCCTGTGCACTATAATTGAAACTTTTGATAGGTTCTCCAAGATTTGTACCGTTTCCTACCTTGGTCGTGATTTAGAGATTTCCTTCACTGCAGTTGAGTTCATGAGTGTTCTATGTACCTCAAAAGATTGATTTGAAGGCTAAGAAAATGAAGGAAGGGTTGAAGGAATTTTACATTAGATTGGTATATATGGACGACCTTTCATAGGAAGAAATAGATTCTCTCATGAAGGCCTCTAAAGGAAGGGGGATGAAGAAATTCTTTATCAGAGAAGGGCAGTGATGATGCCTCATGGATGTGGTGAAAAGAAAGCTTGCAGGGTCAAGTCATGCCTTAGATACTGCCTTTCTGCAGATAGCACTCATGAATAGATTAATGAGTGGTAAGGTGTACGATTCGGCAGGGTTACTATCTCAGCGGATGTACGAATTTATGACATTGTAGAACAAGAATTCCTACATGCCACATTATGCTATCGTGTTGTTTCTTGATGTTGCTACACTCAGACAGATCCCTGTAGACATACTTGAGGTCAAACTAGGTACCTTGGTGCCAAGAGAACCTCCTATCATGCGTTGGCATCACTTGGATACACTCGGAGGACACAAGGTTGTCATAGGACCAAAAGCTGTTGCGGCGCAAAAATGACACAGGCAAGAGGTAGATTCAGAGCATGGAGAGATGGATAGTGGTCGACAAGATACTTTTGAAAGTGGAAGTTACATAGATGAGGGAGATAACACTCAAATGGTCAAGGAAGACGAGGAGGTAGTCACTTTGGCACCTATACTATTTGCACGACCTCTCCTACCTACCATAAGACATTTGACCACTGCCGTGATCACAACACCTATCCTTGCCTTCAAATAGGTTAGACCACTCATCGACATGAGTCCATCAGTAGTAGTGACGGAGATGGTGATGAAGAGAGCTCTTGTGATTGAGGCAAAGAATTCACAGGCAGTGGCAATGATTTCAGAGGAGATAGCATATCGCAGATCACCACCTAAAGTTGTGTTGGAGGAGGTTATGGAGATACCCGATGGGACACATGAGATATAGGGCAGTGAGACACATAACGAGCCATAGGTTAGACTAGAGGTAGTTGGGTTTGATGCTGTTGTGATTGTGGATGCAAAATTGTTGGCCAAGCCAGCTAGAGAAAGTTTTGTGATGGGAGGGGTACCTTGCCAGCCATACCGGTTAGACTATGTACCGACTTGACACAATGGTTCAATCTCACCCTTGTCACACGAGGACCTACTATAATCTCACCAATGAGAGACGCAACTCCTTTCGAGGTTGGGGAGTTAGGAGGAAAGCTTTTCATGACCACTATACTTGCACCTGAGGAGGGAGGATGTCATCCAATGGAGATGGACGAGGGGTTGCTTGCAGTAGATACTTCTCAGGCTATGGTAGAGGTCATACAGATAACCCTTTGTGCATAGGAGTAGCCAGCCACAGAGTCATCCAAAGACATCCCTGGCAAGGATATAGAGGCGTACTTGGTGGATATGGTGACTTGAGGACGCCAGGTGGTGGTTTTTGCTCATGGCTTGAGCCCTTAGAGGATGTGTTTTGGGAGTTGGGGCATGTGCTATCATTCATGAGAGTAGGGTGTCCGATTGCATTTGCCACCAACTTTGAGGCATGAGGATGGCCTAATACAGATACTCCGCAGATGTTGGAGGATTGGACTACTTGGGAGTTGGTAGTGGAGAGCCAACTCGAGGCACTTACTTGCGAGATAGTGCATGTGTACAAAGACACCTACTATGCTTAGAGGCGGAGTGAGGCAGATAAGGTAGCAGTAGAGAAGGCTCGGGAGGAGTCAACTACCCGGTTAACAGTAGTGGAGAGTGACTTGGTTAGCCAACAAATGACTTGGAAGACAAAGAGAGTGAAGCTCATGGCGTAGTTGGAGGCCGCTATGACTCAGTTGAATCAGGCAAAGGAAGAGTTCGAGGTGAAGGAGATTGAGCTAGTGGATATTGCAACGATATTAAAGCAAGAAGTGGGGGCACAAATGCAAGTGGAACAAGATTTGAAGGTGCAGACCCAACAGGTGTACGGGTTGTGGGCACAAGTGAACCCTTCAGCATTATAGCCTTCAAGGACGCTTCAACAGCTCCCTCCATCTTCATCTTAGATTTTCTTCTTGTTGGGTATATAGTAGGAAATGTTATCTCCATTTTATTGTGTGTCGTTAGAAGACAATTTTCTTTTTTGGGGGATAATGTTGTCTGCAAAATTGTATTATCTCTTGGGGATAGTTATGAATGTGTTAGGAAGTTGTTTGTTAGTGAAGGGCATTATGACGTGATGGTTGAGTCACAATCTCCAAGTAGTATATGTATGCTTTGTCATTCACAAGAAAGGGATCTAATGTTAACTCATCTTGTCTTCTATTGTCACATTTTGTAGAGAGAAGTATTAATGGAATATACAGTTGTGTTTTTCTGAAACATTGCATTTGTATTTACTTGTGTTACATCTCTATTTCCATAGCATGTATTAAATCCAATGATTGTAACCAGTAAACAATTTCCACGTGTATCTATATTGTTGGACTAATTGTTGATTATGTTGAAATCTTTGCTGGGCTTTTGGAACTTTTGAAAGGCATTAATCTTAATAACCGAAGCCATGGGAGCGGATGACTCAAATTGGCTCACCTAGAGCTGATAATAATGAAGCACTGCAAATAATTGGGTAAAAGAGGTAAACTCAAAAAACAATAACTTATTCTAATGTCTTTTTGCAAATTAGAAATGAAAATACGTCAAATATCCATATCAAGCACAAGATAATAAACTTGAGCATGCAATTGTTCAAATCTACCAATAAAATTAGTCAGTTTTTCGTAAGCCTTGTTGACAATAAATCAAACCAATTAAAGAAATTTGAGGAGCGATTTTTTTTTAAAAACAATTGCATGAAAGCATTAACAAGATTTTGAAATGAGTCAATAGAATAAGGAGGCAAAGGAAAAAAACAATTGCAAGATCTTATCTCTAAATGTTCTAGTAAACAATGTAGCCATAAGTCTATGATCATGAGAGAAGTCACTACGCAAGGTTTGAAATGTTTTCAGAGTCAAGGGATCACCTTTTCCATTATATGTCTCCAAGAGAGGTATTTCCATGTATTGAGGGATAATGCCATGAAACATATCACAGGATACATTGCTTGCACTGTCATGAGTAGGAATATTGAAGTTGGATTTGGTTATGGAAGCAAGTTGTTGCTGCAAGGATGAAACACTCTAGGCAAGGTTTCAATGGTTTCTTTGGTGGATATGTTGGTATTGGACATGTATGAAAGTGAAGGATTTGAAACGTTGTGGGAAATGGAGGGAGCAATTGAATATGAAGGTGGGACAATATGGTAGGTAGGTATAGATTGTGGTTGAGAAATACATGGGACACTCATAGGAGGGATGATATTAGTAGGAATACTTTCAAGACTAGCATGTGTAGTATTGACATTTTGAATAGATGTAGCCATGATAGATGGAGTATTCGTAGGCGCATTAGGTAAGGATGTTGGAGTAGGAATAGGATTTTCAACATTGATATTTTGATTAGAAAGATTAAGATCTTGAGTAAAACATTTCATATTCTTGAGAATGTTATCAATAACATCGGATATGCCACATAATCAATCAATACCATGTTCATCATTGTGAATTAACTTCCTTAATCCTTTTACCAAAAGGATTGGCTCACTGTTAGAATGTTTGACCTAACCATTGTTCAAGCTTTTCGTAATCATGAGATTTTTTTGAAATGTTCCCACAATACACCTATGTATCAAAAACACTTTGATTGCACACACCGTACAAGCAACATACCACTCCTATTAACACACTGTACGGATAACATGTCACATTTGTTAGTATGTCGTATAGCTAACATGCTGCACCTGTTAACATGTACTATTAGCACTTACTATTAACACGCCATATGGCTAACATGTCACACCTGTTAAACACCATAGAGTTCAAGCTTGTCTTCAGAATGTTTGCGCTATGATTATCGAAGGGTAAAACAAAGTGACATGCAAGAGGGAATCTATGCTTAAATAATGATAGCACTTTCTCTCAGGTGTGTTGTTGGGAACATTACATCCTCATAATGAGAAGAATGGGAAGAGGGATTCTGAAAAATAGTAGATATGTCATTCTGAGGCATGGAATTATTGTCCATATTCTTATGGAGTATACATTAGACTTAGGATCAACACCCCTGAAGGAATCTGTTAGTCTACAACTTCTCACAGATATGTTTTATGTAGGGCTCAAGGTTATAACACTCATACACAAAGCAATGAAAGAACGAGATGTCTAAATAATGCAACCCAATTACTGATTGAGCATTAAAATATTTTAAGAAGTAAATGTAAATCAGATCTGAAATAGAAAGATAGAGAACATGCAAAACAAGACTTAATGTATCATAATGATTGTGCATAAAAGCTAGGAAATGCTTGAAATAAACTTTAAAAATGTAATGCAAATCTGATCTGAGCACCAAACCAGAATGGAAATGTAAGGAAATCAGATTCACTAAGATGTGATGAAAGAAAAAAAAGAAATGGGCATGATGAATAGGGTATGGGATAAATGTTCACTAGGATGGTCAATGAAACTAGGAAGCATCACTCCCAAAATTTTTTCTTTACCATTGCATTAGGAAGGGGAAAGTACTCACTAGGCTTAAGGGAACTCAATGCTGAATGGGTGTAAGGGTTTCCCCTCTGTTAGGAGTATAATGAATGATTATTGCAATTTGGAATAAAGAAATGAAGTCATATGAGATAGGATAAAATGAAGACAAACCTGTAGATACAGGCATATAACAGACTGATAAACAAATATTCGGACTAGATCTGAGTAGCTTGAGTGGCTTGAATTGCAATGTCTTGGATTCGATGTGAATTCATGTTGTGTCTTCAAGATGGATCCCATAAGGAGGGAGTCAGCCTTGTAGTTATACCTCCTAGCAATTCTGGAGCTCAGAGCTCAATAAAGGCTGACAAAGATCTGAAATCCCACCCAAAATCAAAAGACCGACCTCCAATTCAAATTTGGGCTCCTCTTGCCATTTAAGGGGCAACTCCCAAGGTAGGGGCAAGCTAAGTCACCCCTTACACTCCAAGTAAAGGGACTCAGATTTACGTTGAGCCAATTTTGAAATTAAGATTCTAGAAATGTGCACAAAATCAATCATCAAGCATAACAGGAATGGAAGCCTTGGACAATAAATTAGGGCCCAGCTAAGAACCAAAATTGTAAGTGCTTACAATTTAGGACGCTACACCTGGGAACCATAGAAGAGCAAAGTACAATTGAACTAAAAAATTCACAATCTTATTTCCTGGTTTGCATCACTTGATGCAATGATTGGGAAGGTCTTATTGATATTGTTGATTAGCTATTTGTGTGGGAAGAATATACACCTTTTTATCCCTGTCCCATTGAAACATGATCCAACAACTAAAAAATTTCTTAAAAGTATTTAATTTTTAATTGGCACATTGAGATAGAGTGGTCTAGGACTAGATAGGTTGGGTTCAAATTTTGAGCTTAGGTTTGTACATGTTTGAAACTTGATTATCTGACCCAAGTATGTCTAAGATGTACTCATAGTGAATGGCCATGCCCTGGAAAGTCCAAAGGTGAGCCTAGGAGTACTGTACAAACAAGGGGTTTCTAAAGAGATGGACTTGAAATAACATTTAGTAAAACCCACAGAAAAAAACAACTAATTATAGACAAGCCCAAAAAATGGCTTTTAAATTACTTACAAAGGACAAAAAAAAAACATAAATAAATTCCTACATTGCACTCTTCAGTCTCCCAAAACTCATTTTCTACTTATTACCAAGGGCTACCAGAGTTTAGAGCTTTCAAGTTATTCCTTTTCCTCGATGACCATTAGGTAGGTATTATGGGGTCTAAAACACTTGTATCAAGGAGAATCACCACTCAAGGTAATTTAGTTTAGTTTTTGCAGTTTTTGTAAATTTATTTCCAAGCTTCATTTTTCTATTTCTGAATAACAATAATTATTTTTTATATTTTAATTAGTAATGGTAGGCTGGGGTTACATTGTTTATACTTATTGTGCTAACTTTTTAACAAGTAGCCATTATTATAATTGAACAAAGATGAGGACACTGGAAGATCAATAACATTAAGGGCCCGTTTGGTTGCTGGAATAGGAATAGACATTCTGGAATATGTTTTCAGTTCTCCATTTGGTTGGCCAAATTGGAATAGAGAATAGGGTTTCGTATTCCAATTTGACCCCTAAAACGAGCATAAGTCTATGCCAAAAAAAACCTGTTATTAGAATAGGCCATTCCTATTCTCAATCCTATTATGCCAAATTTAATAAATTTTCGGGTCTGTGGGCAAGCGCATAAGGGCAGGGTCCATGAGGGAGTTTTATCGGCAGGGCTTTTTTTGGCGGTGGTTTGATCTGCAACGGCTCCACATATAAAATCTCCCATTTTGTCCTCCAATGGCATTTTTGCCAAATCCAATGGTGTTAAATTTTAGGATCTCCGCAAATGTAATAACATTGTTGTAATTCTATGTTTTTCAATTGCAGATTTCCAAGATATATAAATATATCTTCAAGAGGCATGTCTTGTGAAAAGACATGTCTCTATGGTTATATATGTTAATTAATCATTAATTAAAACATTATTAATTATAACATATAAATATATTATATATAATATATAGCATACAATATATTATATATAATATATATAGCATACAATATATATATATATATATATATATCTATATATCTATTAGAGTATGTATAATTAACGATTAACAATAACTATAGAAAGGATTAACTCTAAGACAGTTCAATCCAACAGAAGCTACAATTTAACAAATGGCACAGTCAGCGAGCCTTTTTCTGTTATTAACCCAGTTGGAGTCACAACGCCAACAGTCGTCTATGGGGTTCCCCATTCCACACGACACATAACTCAGCTTTCTTCTCGAAATATTCTGAGTCCTGCGCAATACCTCTTGAAATTCATCAATAATTGCAAAGATCTAGAACATTTCCTAGATGAAAAACACTACTTGAACTATGTTGTACAACCTCACAAAATCATTTTTTCTTGCATTTTACTACAACATGATATATAAACTGTCCAAGCGTATGAAAATATTTTGCATACAATTCTGATCTATAACAGCTGCGTACCAACGAAAGTTACATAACTACTCTAGAGAATGCAATAAATAAAAAACAGAGCACCAATATAAGGATAAGAAGAAGCATGTTTAATAAACCATGCAATTTAGCATAAGCCCACATTAGAATTGAACTTTACTTTTCGAATCATAGTCCACAGTGTGTTAAGATATTCAATTTTCATTTTCATATTATATTTCTAAGATGCTCTAATAATGTTTTCGATTTAAAGCCAGCATACTTACCTTTCCACCATTTGTGCCACAAGCTCCGGCTTCTCAACACCACTTTCAGGCTTCGTCATATTATCAGAAGTAACAACCAATTCCAATTCCAATTTTGTACAACCAAACAAGAGAGTAACATATTCCCAGTCAAATACTAGGCAAACCAAACAAGAATGGGATTACTCTTTTCCATTCCTATTCCTCATTTCCATTCCTATTCCACATATGCATTCTAATTTTCTATTCCTATGCTTGCAACCAAACGGGCCCTAAGAGATCCAACAAAGACTTAGCAATAAAAGAATAATGTAATAGTCAGGTGATTTCTGAATCGATCACTATATATTGGAAGGAAAGTGTCACATCGATATGAATAGTGTTAAGTAATTTTTGCCTTTATTGTTGATTTAAAATTTTAAGTAGTTTAGTGTTTGCAGATTTTTGAAATTTCTTTTGAAGCTCCACCTTTTGTTTTGAAAAGCAATTAATTAAGATTTATCAGATTTCCACAATCTGCAGGTCTAGCAAGTGCTTCTGGATAAGGTTGTGTATGTATGTCTAGTGTGTGCTGCATTCTGATGATGGATAATGGAGTGTGATCTGAAATGTTGATGAAGAAATACATACACAATCTTATCCAAAAGCACTCATCGTTATTCAATTTCTTTCTTTTTATTTCTAAATAAGCAATATTTTTTTGTGCTAATTTTTTAACAAGTAATAGATAGCCATTATTATTATTGACCATAAATGAGAACACCGCCAAATCAATAACGTTAATGAATGTGATAAAGGTTTAACAAGAAATAAATTAAATGGTAAGGTGATTATTTAATTGATCAGTATATATCAGAAAGAAAATGTCACATGGACATGAATAGTGCTTAGTATTTCTGCCATCTTTGTTAATTTTGGGTTTCTTTCCTCTTTTTGTGTGCAGATTTTAGAAAGGGTGAAGACCACCTTTGACTTGCCAATTGTGACAGATGTCCATGAAGCTCACCAGGTGACTGTTATCTTTAATTGTTTTTTAATTCGGTTTGCACATTTGAAATATTGTGCTAAACTTGATTTTCTTAACATGGTAGATATTTGCTGTGTGTATATTGAACAGTCTATCTAGTTGACAACTTGTTCCGCCCTTTTCTTCTCTAGGTTTGAAAATATGTCTTTTTGCTATGGGCAATCTAAACAAAACTGGAAACAAGAGGTGCCCGAGCTTGGGGACAACAATCATTCTCTATAGGCTATGCACAAGTGGTAGGAATTAACTTTAACTTATGAATTTGAAACAGTTATGAATGTAATGTGCCCTCCCGCTTGATAATTAAACAGAATGAATATTCTAACTTCTCCTATTCTGGGAGGTTAGAAAATTAAAATAAAGAATAATGTAATGTTCATGTCATAAAATAAATAATTAATCAAATATTTGTTAATGGGCTGATTGATTTAGTATATCTCGGACCCATTTTTATTTTTGTTTCCATAGGTAGGTGTAGCCGTCAACAGTCTTTATACACCTTCGGAAAGTTTCCCCCATGGGTATTTAAGCACGGCTTGTAGGTAGTTGTTGGTATGCGATTTATATTATTTCTTTGTACTGCAAATTCCTATTTGGATTCTTTGTTGTTCTCTATTTTGGAAGTTAAAGATCTTCCCTACTTGGCTATTCTTGTTTTGGTGGGATTCAACCCTCACCCTATTTCGTTTGTGTACTTCTCGGCTCAGATCTGACAAATCGAAGCATCATTTGTATGTGGAAATATCATTATTGTTCGGTAACAAGTGTGTATCTATTTGGTCTTTGGCTTCTGCAAGATATTTGCATTTGCATTTCAAATGACATTGCCGAATTCTTCTGCATCTCCCCTTGCTGTGATCACCTTAACCTTTCCGTACAACCTCCTGCCTGTACCACTGTACGAACGTAGGACATCTTGCAAGCAACACACCATCATCTTCACCCCTTTGTACGACTCTTTCGGCCTCCATCTTGTCCTACTGTACGAACTACACACACTGTATGATCTTGTCTTTATATCGTACCCCCTCCTCATCACCATACAGACTCCCTCCTTGCACCATACCGTACGATCTCCCTTATACCAACTATATGGTCAAAGCCTAGACACCGTACAACCCCTCCTTTGCTTGGTATACTGGATGACCTCCCTTCACTTCCATCATACGGTCACCAACATAGGCGTGATCACCAACACATCCACCGTATGGCCTCTGCGAAGACACTTTGTACGGACCTTAAGCAGTCATCTCCATACAGTTCCAATCACTTTGTACTTGGGAACATTACAGTGATATTAAAGCTAACCATCCAACCAGCCTGTGGACAGTGAATGAGAGTTATAGCCGGAAGAGAAGAAGATCCCACTTAGTTGATAGAATGGTGGTGGAATAAGAACCTATGGCTGTCGAACTCTTGGCACTACTAAGAGAACTTGCAAGGAATCAGGCGCAGATCAATGATACTCAGCGACTCATGGAAGAAACTCTTAGAAAATTGGTAGAGAATAAGATATTTGGTGAACAAAATGGTTATAGCGTTGACTTGGTGTTAGGTAAGGCAAGCCCTCATCCAACACATTCTCGACCTTCCATGCCATCTTTCCCCCCACAGATGGAGACACCACACGGAGGGAAGTAGACAACCTTCAAGGAAGTTCAAGAATAGTTGAGAGAACACTAGAAGAATGCAAATTTTGAGGAAGATATAACCTACAAAGATTACGCAGAACTGAGAATGAGATATTCGGGAGGCGGAAATCGAGGATATTTTAACGATGATCTCAGAAAGAAGTTAAGTAAATCTGTCACCATTTGACAGATCTGAATCCATGTCTGTTCAAGCGTGGGTGATGAAGGTCAATACTTCAAACTTAATTTAATGCCAGAAGAAGAAGCAATCAAATTTGCAACATCACACTTGGAGGGAGTGGCACGAGTGGTGGCATCACGACACCATCACATTGGGGCATGACCAAATAAATACCTATGCAGAATTCACTAAAAGATTGATAGATCGATTTGATGGTAAAGATCCGAAAGTTAATTTCAAAGAATTGGCAGAACTGAGGCAAACTGGATTGGTCGACCAATACATAACGAAATTTCAAAAACTCTTTATTTCGGTCACGGACATTTTCGAAAGAAGAAGATAGTGCTCTTCATGGACAGATTGACAGAACCACTGAAGGGTTAGGTAAAAGGATTCAATCCTGCTACCCTGTCTGAGGCCATTAAGAAGGCTCGGAGTATGGCATCATCATCGACGTCATCCTCTTGAGGTTACATTCCAAATTGCTAGTATTTCCCGAGGACAAAGATAATAAACCTTTGCCGAAGAAGCCATCATTGGGTGAAGCTACCAGATAGGAGCTTCGAAGGAAGAAACTATGTTTTAATTGCAAGGGACTATGGGAACCTAGGCACAAATGCCTTGGGAAAGGAAAAATTCACTACATTGAAGTCATATCTGATGATGAGGACAAACAGGAAGATCTACCCTCCGAAGACAACCATTCCTACGAGTACACCAAAATGGTTAGTTTGAACCGCACAAGTAGCATTGTTACAATGTGAAGGAACTATCGCCTTAGTTGGGAGCCCGAGGTGTATGGTGTTTCGTGTACGGGGAACCCTTCAAGGACAAAGGGCAATGGTGATGCTCAATAGTGGAGTCACTCTAAACTTCATAAACTCATCTTTGGTGAAATGAAGAGGTCTACCTACTGAGATGCACACAGGATTCTAGGTCAAGGTCGCCAGAGGGACCCTTTTCCCCTATACACACGTTGTTCCCCAACTAAGTATCACCATGGCTAACCACACTGTGATAGAGGATTTCTTTATGGTGGACCTAGATGATATGGAGGTTATTTAGGGCATACAGTGGATAGAGACACTTGATGAATACACTTAGAGCTTCAAACGAATGGACTTCACTTTTGTTGTTAATGGGAAGAAGGTTGTTCTCCGTGGAATGGCCAATGAGGGACCGAAGAAATTTTCAACACATTGGATGGAGGCAATCTTTTGGCATGATGACATTGCTTGGGCCGCACACTGTTTTGTTTTGGCAGAACCCATAAATGGACAACGGAGACCTCACTAGAATGACGATCTTCAAAATTTCTTGAGTGCTCATGATAAAGTTTTTATAGACATTCCTCCTGGCATACCTCCCCATTGTGGGCCTGAACATACTATCGAGTTGGTAGTAGGCACCAAGCCAATCATAACCACACCTTACCGCCAACCCAAGAAATTCAAAGATGAGATTGAAAAGACGATTCAGGAACTGCTTGAGAAAGGGTGGATCCGTCCTAGTTCTAGCCCTTTTGCATCCTCAATAATATTGGTTAAAAAGGACGAAAAGATGTGCATGTTTGTGGACTACCGTGCGTTGAACAAAAAGACAATAAAAAATAGATATCCTATTCCTAGGATCGATGAATTGTTGGATGAATAACATGGTGCGGTTTATTTTTCAAAAATAGATCTCCGATTTGGATACAATCAAATCCGCATGAGGGAAGAAGACGTAGAGAATACAACTTTTTGTTGTCACTATGGGCATTTTGAGTTTCTGGTCATGCCGTTCGGATTAACAAATGCATCCGCTACCTTCCAGTCATGCATGAATTGCATCTTCAACAAACAATTGCATAAGTACTTACTGGTATTCTTCGATGATATCCTTATTTTTAGAAAGACATGGGAAGAACACCTGAAGCATTTGGATGAAGTCTTAGGGATCATGAAGGCTTAGTCTTTGTTTGCCAAGTGAACCAAGTGTGAATTTGGTATGACAAAAATATTGTACTTGGGAAACGTTGTTAGTAAACATTTAGTACAAGTTCATTAGGAGAAGGTTCAGGCTATCCTTGATTGGCCACCCTCCCGCAAATCGATTTCGGAGCTGCGAGGGTTATTTGGACTGTGCAATTATTATGGGAGGTTTGTAAAAGGCTTCTCTTAGCTCAATGCACTATTAATAGATCTAACAAAAAAGGGCTCCTTCCAATGGAATGAAAAGGCGTAACATTGTTTTGATAAGTTGAAAGAAGTAATGAGCACCTGCCTAGTACTCTCCTTACTTGACTTCACTCAACCATTCATTCTGGAGTGTGACGCATCCAGAGAAGGCATTGGTGTGGTACTCATGCAAGATAGACACCCCATAGCCTATGAGACTCAAAAACTTACACAAGCAGAGTGTCTATATTCCATTTATGACAAAGAGATGTTGGCCATCGTACATGCACTGACCAAGTTCCGACAGTATCTGGTGGGTGCCAAGTTTGTCGTCTATACTAATCATAATAGTTTGAGATATTTTCTGGAGCAAGAGATTTGAACGAGAGGCAATAAAAATGGGTAAGCAAGATTTATGCTTTTGATTTCGACATTGAATATGTGAAGGGAAAGAACAATGTGGTTGTAGATGCCTTGTGTAGGAAACTCGACATCTACTTATTGACTCAAATTACAACTGACTGGAAAGCACATTTATCGGTGGAATATTCCAAAAACACATTTGCCTGTGAGCTAATGAATGACAACACTCAGGATGATCGGTACAAAGTGGTGGATGACATGATTTATTATAAGAATCCAATATACTTAGTGCCTGAATCCAAACTGAAGCATAAAATCTTGGAGGAGATACATGCCTCGCCCTTGGCTGGACACCCAGGTTTCTCAAAACTTACAGACAACTCAGGGACAGGTTTTCATGGAAAGGTCTTAAAGGAGATGTATTGCAGAGTGTAAGAGAGTGTGAGGTTTGCCAGCAATCTTTGCCTATACCAGAACAAAAGTGTTAAAGTATCTTGATGGACTTCATTACTGGACTTCCAAAGGTGAATGGAAAGGATTGTATCTTCGTGGTAGTTGACAGATTGATGAAGTATTTACATTTCTTTGCCATCCTCTCAGATTTTTAGGCAGCATAGGTAACCGATCTATTTTTCAGAGAAGTCTTTCGTCTACATGCATTGCCCCGAAACATTGTTAGTGACTGGGATGGACGATTTATCAGTATTTTCGAGACATAACTGTATCGGTTGGCAAGAACTGAATTGTCGCCCAGTACTAGTTACCACCCTCAGATAGACGGACAAAAGAAGATTGTGAACAAGTGGCTAGAAGGCTACCTTCGGAAATACATTTCGGCACAACAATGTGTGGGTCAAATGGATGCATCGAGGAGAATACTGTTACAATACCACTTAACACATGTCCATCGGGATGACACCCTTGGAAGCACTATATGGGTATGAACCCCTTTCATTTATTGACACAGTGCTGGGTGGCATTCGCACACCAAGGGTGAGGGATTGGCTTCAGGAGGGGCAGGAAGTCTTGAGATGCTTGAAGGAAAACTTACGAAGGGCACAAAATCAATAAAAGATGTATGCCGACAAACACCGGATCGAGAGAAGTTTCGAAGTGGGAGACTTGGTCTATCTCAGACTTAAGCCATACAGGAAGTCCTCATTAAAGGTAAAAGGGAGAGAAAAATTGTAGCCACAATTTTATGGTTGTTATTGTGTAGTTCACCTCATCGGTGAAGTTGCCTATGAGCTGGAACTTCCAAAGGGGAGCTGCATTCATAACGTTTTTCATGTCTCTTGCCTAAGGAAAGCTATGGGACAAAACATCACTGTAGCTGTAGACCTTCCGCTGCTCAATGAAGAAGGGAAGCTCACATTGGAACCGATCGAAATCATTGAAGTACATTTAGAAGACCTTGCGAAACTGCACGGTGAAGGAATATTTGGTACGTTGGAGACACTTGCCGTTGGACGACGCGACATGGGAAGGCAAACACATCCTGCAGCATCCAGCATTGCATTTGCTTGAGGACAAGCAAAATTTGGGACAGGAGGACTGTAATGTTCCCGTCATAAAATAAATAATTAATCAAATCTTTGTTAATGGGTCGATTGATTTAGTATATCTTGGATCTATTTTTATTTTTGTTTTTGTAGGTATGTGTAGTCACTGACTATCTTTGTACACCCTCGGAAAGGTTTCCTTGACAGGTATTTAAGCACGGCTTGTAGGTAGTTGTTGGCAAGCAATTTGGATTATTTCTTTGTATTGCGAATTCTCGTTGGGATTTTTTGTTGTTTGCCATTTTGGAAGTGAAAGATCTTCCCTACTTGGCTATTCCGGTTTCGGTGTGATTCAACCCTCACCCTATTCCGTTTGTGTACTTCTTGGCTCAGATCTGGCAAACCAGAGCATCATTTGTATGTGGAAATATCATTACTATTCGGTAACAAGTGTGTATCTATTTGGTCTCTGGCTTCTGCAAGTCATTTGTGTATAATATTTTGCATTTGCATTTCAAACAACATTGCCGAATTGCTCTGCATTTCCCCTTGCCATGATCACCTTAACCTTTCCGTACAACCTCCAACCTATACCACCGTATAGATGTATGACATCTTGCAAGGAACACTCTATCATCTTCACCCCTCCGTATGACTCTTTCGGCCTCAATCTTGTCCTACCATACAAACTTCACACACTGTGCGACCTTCTTGTCTTCACACCATACCCCCTATCTATCACCGTACGGATTCCCTCCTTGCACCATACTGTACGGTCTCTCTTGTACCAACCGTACGACCAAACCCTAGACATCGTATGACCCCTCCTTTCCCTGGTATACTATACAACCTCCCTTCACTTCCATTGTACGGACAACAACATAGGCATGATCACCAACACACCCACTGTACGACCTCCCTTCACTTCCACTATATGGACACCAACATAGGCATGATCACCAACGCACCCACCATACGGCCTTTGCCAAGACACTTTTTACGAACCTCAAACAATCATCTCCGTACAGTTCCAGTCCCTCCATACTTGGGAACATTACAAACAAGGAATAATGAAAATAATTAAGGAGTAAAAAAGCTTGAGGTACAAGGAGTAATTATTCATTTCATACTATTAAAATGGGCTGTTTTAAGTTATGATTTAAATTCTCCAAGGACATAAACCATGGTGACTACCTAAATAAATATGCCATAAGTAATTAATTGCCTCAGTTGCCAAGGCATGAGTTAAAGATGGAAATGACAGCTTTTTGTCTGAATGATTAATTTATATAAGTCAGTGATTGGGGTTTTGGAGTTCATTTTTTCTATCCATTTTTATATTGAATTCTCTGTGCAATTAGTTCTCAAAAAGCAAGATCTTCTCAAGATGAAACCCTTGTCGAGGATATCTTCTGGATGAAACCCCAGGAGACACACCACTATTATTTTTCAGTTTCGAGTTACAGCATGGTCGGTCATAAATTTATTTGCAGTGAAAGACAAGAAGACAGTTAAAGGGTCTAATTATTGCAAGTTGCGATAAATATGGAGAGTTTTCATCAATGATAGCACACTAGAAGTCAATAAATATAAATCGCAGCACCCTGATATCTCCATCACAGCACTTGAGGGTATTGATGCTAAAAAGCTTCCAGTGTATGGTCTTCTGTACATCTGAAACAATTTCATTGACAGTCATCAGTCCATTGTTATTGTTATGTTTTATCTAGAAATTCAATTGTTGCAAATTCAGTTTATGAATTCTATTCTCAGAATTTCAACGGAAAACTTGTTAGTCATTGCGTAGGTTTTTATTTGTTTGGAGTTGAAAATCAAATAATTGTTGTTATAATCAATTTCTTTCAAATATATGAACATATGTGGCACAAGTTTCCAAAGAGCAGATACATGGATTGTTTTTGATGACAAAAATATTTCCATTATAAGTTTGTCCCTCTCTTTGTCATCGTGTCTTTTTCTTAATCTCTGTTTGTTCCGGATTAGCCCAAGTCGAGAAGTATGTTAGCTCCTGCACCTTTTAGGGGGGGTGGATTTATTAAAATGATGTCTTTCTTTTAGCATACTGTCCTGATGGAAGTGCTAAATATGAAAATTAACACAGTCAAGGTTGGAGGGTCCAATTGAACACTCAAACGTAATACACATTGGAGTAACATGAATTACACAAAGAATTGGATTTTATTGATTCAAGTAATAGCTTCAAGAGCTTAGAGACATGCTGGGAATCAGCCATTTGTTTACAAAACTTGTCCTAGGGGTCTCAATAACCTGATCTGCTTTCTTCACCAACTCTTTGTCAATTACCTGACTTTAGTAGAACTGCTGCAAACTGCTGCTCTCAAGCCATATCAGGCTTCTTTTATATAGAAGTAGAAATGATGTGTATTGGAGGGAAGTGTAGTACACCACCAGAGATAAATAATTTGATCCACAGTTGGCATTGGGAATGGGTGTACCACCTTAAGGTAGCGTGTAGATTCATTAGTAATATGTAGAATCACAATCGTTTATATAGCTCAAGCTAGAAGTCTCTCAATTCAATGCAGTTCTAGACTTGGTCCTTCCTCGGACCCATGAAGAAGCAGGCAACATTTAGAAGTGCTCAAGTTTCAAGTTCTTAGGGCATAGTTCAAACATGAATGTGCTCATCAAGATTGTGAAAATGGGCTGGGACATGTAGGATGCTTGATAGAGCTTATGTTCAAGACTGCAATAAAAAAATCTTGGCAATTTGTTCTTGCATAAAGCACTGAATGCCGAATGTGCCTGCGGTTATTGTTACTCAATTTTCACACATGTTCAAATGGAGTAAAGTATGCATGTTTATCACTTTCAAGTTATACTTAGAATTGCTAAAAGGAAACATTTAAACATTTTTATTCATATTGAAATAATATACAATGTTTTTTGTATTATTCACCATGATGGTACAATTGATGTTTACAAGTGTGGAGTAAAGATGTTGAAAGTAAATTCTCTTACACATTTGACCGTAAGAGTAGTCTCTATCTACTAATATATATTCCTACTCTACTGAAATGAATAACATGAAAGAAGTATAAAGAGAGGAAAAGGTCATGGGCATGAGTCATTGCCTGTAATGACTGATCTAGTTGCATCCATCTGCTTCCATCTGTTCGCTGCCCCGAACTGTGTCCTTTCCATACATCTGATCCCTGCATTCATGAAGAAAGATAGGTTAGTTCCAATGGATCTAAGCAATGCTAGTACCCCACTTCACTTCACATTCATAGTCCTAACATGCTACTCATCTCAGCAAAATAAAGACATACATCAGTAGAGAAAGATGACTATTATGATAAATGCTTCAGTATTAATATGTTTGTTTCCTGTACAATGGATCATAACAAATTGAATTAAATGTGTTGGCTGATTCATAACAAAGACACAAAAGCGTTAAAGGGACAAGTCACTTTGATTTGAAACCTTTTACTCAGATTCTAATGCAGCAATTTAAGTTTCAGTTTTACATCAGACAGGATGGTTATAAAGCTACAGGAGGATTTAAAGATGGACTAGTGAATGTTACAGCAAGCAATAATAGGGCTGAAAACATCAAGTTGCAGCAAAGAGCAATACAAGTGTGCTAAGAGGGAAAAGCTATAGCTGGCTGGAAACGTTATCTTCAAAACCTACGCATAGAGTTTAAAGAATGGAGCTATAAACAACAATCACTATTTAGGACAAAGCAATGTATTATCAAGGGCTGAAATTAAACAGCAGACGAGGAGATTCCAACAAAGAGTTTAAAGAAGACATGCAAAATACCAAAGGTGCAGCTATGGAAACAATCCTTCCAATCAAGACCAATTACTATGAAGGAAAAAACCACTTGCAAATAGTATTGAGAAGAAGGAAATTGGAGGGAACGATAATCCTGTTTTTAATTTTCAGTTTTTCATTTAAGTGACTATTATGTCATATAACTATTTGGCCTAAAAGAAATCCAATAGAGGAAATTTATATGCTGGAAATCCATACAAACAAAAGAGAGATGCCATATAATTGAGATGGAACATTGCCTCACCGAAGGAATGAATTCAAAGTCACGAATAATGTTTATACAACAGATAGATCTTAGGAAAATAAGATTGGTTATAGCAGAAAACCCAAATAGATTTACATCATAAAAAATTCAAAATTTTTCTTTTATGATGGCAAGAATTAAGATAATCCATAAACTCTTAGCACCAGCAAAAGTGTAGTTAGACATGGCGTTACAAGCACCAGACAATGATATTACTGTTTTTAGCAAGGAGATCCTAGTCGCACCATGATAACAACACCATATAGAACTTGATAATGTTATCTAGAAATGCAAGGAGCAGAGAAGCAAATAACAACATTCAACAATGAAACCCATATAGAGTAAACAAACACCACGGCATGGACAAGGAATAATGGCTTACCCAGCAACAACAGAGCCACGACATAAACCAACAAGGAAATGAACCAATACAAACAACCAAGGCATCCACAGCATGGAGATGGAGAAACCTAGATCCAACGAAATGATGAGGTAGAGTCTTCATGACTGCAAATGAAGAAATGGCCCCAAAGATAACAACCATCATGGCGTCCATAGCATAAACCCGCATGGATTAACAACCCAACATAAAGAAGTAGCCACAAAAATGATAGAAGCTCACGAGAAACAGCTAGTAGTCATGACATCAACCTAGAACACTCCAACAAATTCACGGCTACAAGGAGCCACGAAATATCAGAAGATATAATGGCGTCCAAGACCATAATAGCAGAGAATGAAGACCCAATGACTCATGACAAACATGCAACAACACTCATGGCAAGAAAGGGAAGACCCAGTCGAGCAACAAGGAAAGATACGGCTGCATGGAGATAAAGCAGCCACGACATCAGCAAACATGAAATCCAGAAAATAGCAGAGCAAAAAAAATCTAGTTCTCCATTTTCGGCTAGGGTTTTAGCCTTATGACTTTCCTCTATTTCTCCAAATGAGCAGTCAAATGCCAAAACATAACTTTATTTTGACCTTTTAATATTCCTTTATCATGCTTTATAAAATTTTGGGTCTGCCTCATAGTTGCAAACATTATTGATAGAGATGTTTTATTAAAACATTAGTATTGTGACTTGTTTAAATTGATATCATCTTGGATAAACAATTTATCCTTAATTATTATTCCAATTGCATAATTAAAAAATTAATTTGTAACTATTATTTCATAATTGATATTCTATGAATCAATTATTTAAAAATAAAATTCATGCAATTAAATAATAATTAAAAGAGAGTTTTTAAAAAAAATGGGTTTTGAATCATTGGTTAACTAAAGTATTAAAAGGTTAAGAGTGAGTTGCATTTTTAAATGCCCAAATTTGAGGAAAAGGCTTCAGTCGATATTTTTGGACTCACAAATCAGACTCCTGACTTTGGAGTCAATTATGGAGCTATTTTTGGCATTTTTAGAGTCTTTTTGGACGTGTATGGTCAAGGTATAGTTTGGGGTCTTTGAGGTATATTTTTGGAGCTGTTAGGCTATTTTTATAAACAGTTTTCTCTAAATTTCGACCCTCACTTCTTGATTTTGTGGGAAGGTGGTGTTGTTTCGATATTGTTATATACCCCCTCTTGTTTATAGAGAGGGGTTCAAATTTTGAGAGGAGAGAGATGTGCATGTGATATTCGTCTTTGACATATTTTTCTCGATTGTTTTGAGCTATTATGTAGAGATTTTTGGGCCTTTGATCGTAATATAGTTTTCATTGGATTCAACTTTTGGAGTAAAGGATTTGCTTGTATGTTTTGTAGTGATTGATGTTATTCAATTGTGTTTTATTGATAAACCTTTTGGGTAATGTCTCGTTTTGCATCTTCCATGTTTGATAAATGTTTTTCATAGGTTTTGAGTTGTGTTTTCCTTATTGATATATTCGATTGTAATTGATTTTCTTTCATATATTCATATTTTAACCTTCTCTTAAAATATTGATATGAATTAATAGTCCTTTCAAGCTATGTTGTTGTGATTATCTGTCGAAATCGTTCATTGTGTTACAAGTATAATGGTGTTTTGCATTATCAATTCTAGTGTATCACCTTAGTTTTCATCATTTAGGTTTTCATTTTTCAAGGTTACCTCTTTACCCTTTTCCATACAAATTTCATGTTTTCATTAGCATAGGTGAGATATCAGATATATTTGATAGAAACTGGCCTAGAATCTAGAGGTTCAATCAGGCCATAGGCTACCCACAACCTCTGGTTGATCCAATGTTTCTCCAAAATCGCTGAGTGTTTCAGGACTTCAAGCAATTAGGGTGCAGATTTTGGAGATAACACTTATATTCATGAAGCCACTTCTATACAATGAATAGTTAAGCTCCTTTAAATGTCTAACATGAATATGTTGATCAGGATCATATTAGAATAATTGACTTCAAGCAATTAGGGTGCAGATTTTGGAGATAACACTTATATTCATGAAGCCACTTCTATACAATGAATAGTTAAGCTCCTTTAAATGTCTAACATGAATATGTTGATCAGGATCATATTAGAATAATTGGGATATGTCGGATGCTTGATAGAGATCATGTTCTAGATTATAATACAAAATCTTTAATTCATTCCTGCATAACTAAATGTTGAATTTACCTCTTGTTACATATATGAAGATTCAAGCTGAATAATTGTTGTAGTTTGTAGTGCCAGAAACTTGATGTATACAAACAAAGAAAGTAGAAAACTTAGAAAACACTTGCAAAACAAACAAATGTTAATGATGTTTTTTGGTTGATGGAACATTGCTCTTACACCCTGGATGCTCCTACACCAAGATGGCAAAAATAAGTGGTGCTGTGTGTCCTAAAATGTATATGGATAGAAATTTATGGTTGGAAAAATTATCTTTAAGATAACAATATTTTAAAACCTTGATATTATACCATTTTAAAACCAATTCCCAACTATAAACATTTTATTTCTGATCCTAAGCGAATTAATATCCATATGTCAAAGAGATTTCTTTTTTCATCTATGATGATCTATGATGAAGCTTCTTGTTAGTCAATCTCTTTGTTCATCTACGGGTCTTGAAACCCGTCTATGCATCTCCTGCCCTCCACCCAATTCAAGAAGTATGCAGCCTCTAAAATTGTAAGAGATTTTCTAAATACATCTTTCTTTTAGGTTATGTTTACCTGAAAAAGCATCAAATATGAAAATTGAGCAGCTTGGAAAACTTTAAAATGCATAATGGATGGAAATTCCTGTTTTGAAAATCTTGCCTTGAGAATTTGATTTATTTTTAAAATTTCATAATATACATATTATTTTACTTTTTAAAAAACTTTTAAGGAAAAAAGAAAAAAAGAAACATTCTTTACCAAAAGCCTATTATAAATATTTTGCCCCTCACCCTTAAGTGAATTCAAATTTCTTTCGGTCTCTCTTTTCATGTATCATAAAACTGTGTCAATCAGGCTCTTTGTTTATCCATATTAGTTTCTGAATCCATGTATATTTCTTGTTATCTGCCCAAGTCAAGAAGTATCCACAACCTCTGAACCCTAGGGAGAGTTTTGTAAAATGACATCTTTCTGTAAGTATATGATCCTGTAGAAAGCACCAAATATGAAAAATCAAGTAGTTTGATGAATTCTAGAATGCATTAAAGATAGAAATAGATATTTCAAAAATTCTGCCTAGAGATACTGAACTATCAGATCTTTATAATACATGTTTTCTTAAAAAACACCTCATTCTATTTAAAGAAGGAAGAAAGATTCATATTCTTTTATCAATACTAATTTTGTCTTATTCTTGAGTTCTATGCTGGTAAAGATTTTCAAATATTCTACGCTAGTCTGTTTTCTATACACATGAGGTTTAATGTCCCCTATCTGAAATGAGATTTAATAATAAATAATAATAAATTAAGGTTAGAAAATAAGGTATAATAAAAATAAAATTATTATTGAATTTTCATTCAAATTAAATGAATGGTCAAAAGGCATGAAATGAAGAGTTGTAACTCGCTCTGACATGAGATATAAAATGAATGAATGAATGAAGTATTATAACATCTATGAGGCCTACACAACAATGACCCTCTAAGTAGCACACACCCCAGAGTAGGGTGCCAAGACCTTAAGCACTTTATAAATTCTTCTTAAAATTTGTTCTTCTAGAATGAGTTTTGGTAACTAGGTTTGCTGTCTTCTCTAGCTTTGTTTATTCAAATAAACTACTTAAATTGTACGCTTCTAAAATATCCACATAACTAGAACGATTGTCATTGTATGTTGAGCACTCCATGATAAATTATCAGTTTGTTGCTACCACTCCCTTGTTGTAGAATAGGCATGTAATTTTCCCCCATTCTTCCTTAGGTATCATCTATTTACCTGTGTTGCAACTAAAATGGTGAGAACTAGTCCTAAGTTGAGCTATAAGTATTTTTTCTCTCCACGTGATTTTTTCTCCTATGTATGCTTATTCCTCATGGTATCTCGCGGGGTTAAATTCTTTGATATAGTAGGCATTTTAAAGACCATTTTTCTTTAAGCATATGAGACTTCTAAATTTTTCTCTCACAATTTTTTTTAATTACTATCCATCATTTTTTGTATGCTACATCCATTTTTTAATTCATCTTTTTGTTTCATCGAGGTGTTTTGTTGTCCTGCATTTTGTCACCACAAAATGTTGGTAACAACACAAAACTTTTTCAAGTTAGTTTCACGTATCTCTAAGTTGATTTTGATATCAATTGCTCAATGTTGATCGATTGATCAACTTCAATTCGTATATCAAGTTGTTTTACTGAAGGCTTTCGTCAATTCTTTTTCGTTTTGCTTTTAGTCGAGCCTTTGCTTGATTTTTGAAGCCTTCATCATCCTTTTCATTGCTTTTAAGTTTTCATTTGTTGGTTTTTAGTGCTTTGGTTTTGCTCGTGTCATGGCTTTCGGTTTCCCCTTCGATTTGGTTTAACCTAAAGATCACTCGGAGTTGTCAATCAAGAGATATGGTTGTTTTAGTGCCTCAAAAGTGGACTTTTTTGGTGCAATAACACAAATTAAAAATACCATGTTATATTTTCAATTTGACATTCACTTTTTGAGAAATATAACTTAAATTCACTTTATGTTATGGTTTTAAGTTACTTTATCATTTAAATTTTAACTTAAAGTAACTATAATGCACTTTATGTTATAATTTTAAGTTGAGTTACTTTTTATTTTTCACTTAAAGTCACTATATAAACTATATAGTTTCAATTTAATTTTTGATTTTTAAATCAAACACCCATTTTAATGTTACTTTTTAAATGATATTTATGTGTTGTATTTTTAAGTATGATATATAAATGTTGTTTATGTCCCATTAAGTAACATATTTATGAAATTAAGTTGATTAAATGACTTTAAGTTATCAAAAGTGGACCTGTTATATGCAATTACATGTAAAATCCATAAAAAATGGACATTTTACATGTCACTGCATATAAAGTTCAACTTGGAATCATAAGTGCACTTTTTTGATGTCATTACATCAAAAGGCTATCATAAGTGGACCTTTTTGATGTCATTACACTAAAATGTAAGTTTTTGTGTCTTTGCATCCAAAATGTGAGATGTAACTTAAGACATGCATTGCCCTCCAAAAGGTGTGATTTTGATCACTTGCATATCTTAAAACATGTCATTGCATCCAAAAGGTCTGATTTTCGTTATTGCAAGTTTTTAAAATGTGCTTATCACCCCCAAAACATATGATTTTAAATAAAGGCATGTTTTAAGATGTGTATTGCCCTCCAAAAGGTCTGTTTGAAAGAATGCATGCATTTTCCCTCCAAGAACCCGATTTTGCTCATTGTGAGAGATTTTCTTGGTGGATTTGCGTGAGATCTTTTCCATTGAAGGTGTTTTTGCTTGGCAATGAGTTTTCTTGCATCAAAAATGGATTTACCATGCTGAAAATCGGTTTTGGAAGCTCTATCACATTTCACGTTTTTGGAAATAACTTCAAATAAATCCATTTTTGATCAACTTTTTTGCTCCAATATGAATTGATTTGGTCTTATTTGGTGATTACATTGCATGTTGGTGCATGTTTTAGTGTTTAAGCATCAAATTGGTTTGATCATACCCCTTGGTGAAATACGTTTTTCACCAAAAACGTCCCATGAGCATGCATATGCAAAACGTTGGATCTTGGAGTATTATTAGGGCATGTTTTGGCATCTTTTAACAAATACTCCTTGATTGCTGCCTTCTCCCATTTGAATTTGCAAGAGTTTGAAAGATTCAAACGTTTTTGAAGACATTTTCAACATTGGAGCATCTTTTTCCTTCATTTTTGGTACTTAATCTTCATGTAAGTGGACTTATTCTTTTTTGCTATTTAATTTGTGCTTATCTTGCTGAGTTTATGCACATTGTTGTTTGATGATTGCCATTTGTTGAAATCAATGCCATGGAAAGTGCATTTTTCCTTTAAAAATGAAGAAATTGCACATTTTCTTGTTTTTGGTTTTTCCATAATTTCCAAATTTGAATTTGTGTGATGAAGTGCATTGCATCTTGACATGTTTGAGTCACTCTCCAAAGGTATGTTTTTCTTTTGAGTTTTTGTGCTTTGTGCTTGCTTGCCGGTTTTCTCTACTTTGGAGAAGTTACAAGTTCTTTCCCAAGAACTTGTTGTTTCACTTCATGCGAAAACATCATCACGTTTCACTTCCATCTTCCATGTCACAACACTTCATATCTCATCCGACTAATGCGATTACATGTTTTTCATCTCATCCACCATCCGCACATGCATGTAATCCCATTTTTCGCTTCCATTTTCATTCATCTCACTTTTCGCATCCATTTGCACGATACGATTACACGAAATGCCTTACGTGTAATAGCATCCAAAAGGTCCGATTTTGATTAAAAGTCACTTGTTGAAAAGTCAAAAAATGTCATTTTCATCTTCCATATACATTGATTTCACCTTTTCACCAAGCATGACTATAAAGCTCATTATTCCTCTTCCATTTTCTATTTCCATCTCTCCATATTCATTTGTGCCTTCATGAGCAAATACATGTTTCTGTGTCTTTCCATGCTTTGCACCTTCATCCTCCATTCAAACTTACATGTAAAGTGCATCCTCCATCCGCATTCACATCTCATCTCACCTTTCATCTCCCATTACATGTTGTACTTACATGTACTCATTTTTCATACAATAATGCTTTGAAAACCCTAAGTGACGTTCAAAATCAGCAATCTTCATTCGCACGCATTCCCATGCATTCCACCACACATTTTTCATTCCATTTCAATCCATCTTCCATTTTCCACCTTTATAACATTTCATTTTGCATTCCGTTCATTTCATATGCATGATGATTTCCTTTTGAAATCATTTCATTAGATCTACAAAGTCTCCAATCTGTTTCCGAACCTTTGTTGCTGATCGCAAATCAACTTGTATGGTGATTCCTTCTAATGATGTGTTTATGTTTTGAGATTTTTGTGTTGCAGTACAAACGTAAGAGATGCCTTCATCGTCAAAATCTAAAGGAAAGATGAAATATCAATATGATAAAGAGTTGGCTCATGCAACTCCATCATCAGTTGCATCTGTTCTTGACAATGCAATGGACACGATGATTGGTTATGTGGACATGGCTGGTTTTTTGTGAAGAGTTGAAAATCCTACAAGTCATGAGATTAAGTGCATCAAAAGAAGTAACATTCACTTGGTGTCTGCATTTCTTATGGCAGCCATGGAATCTGATTTTGTTCTTGGATGTGCACGATGTGTTACTGCAAAGACAAATACTATAAAGGACACTGACGGCAAGGTTATCATTAGCCTTGATCCGGAAGTTATTAAGCAGATCTTTAAAGTACCACATAAAGCAAAATGTGCAGCTTTAACCAAGGAATCATCTTTGGCGTGTTGGAATGGGCAAAAGGGTGATTATCAGAAGTTTGTCAACCTATACTGGTTAGACAATAAAAAGAATAACTTCTCCAGATGGCCAAAGACCGTTCATCGATCTAACTTCAAACAAGAATATAAGGATTTCATCATCCTTCTCAGCAGAATTTGTGGTCTCAAAGATTCTACTGATTTCGAGCCATGGATGTATCTGTTCATCTTTCAAATCATGGAAAACAAAGAACACATCTTTTGGGGAGAGCTCTTTAGCACTGCACTTTGCCAGTAGATAGACAATGTGGGAACTTCAGTGCCCTTCTACATGAACTCTTACCTTGTTTACATTGTTGTTGCCATGGGATCTTTCTCTAGTCTGTCAACCAAGGGAGATCGTTCTTGAAGTTCCTATTTGGGATTACTATGACCAAATCACTTTGGAAAATAGTAAATTTCATTACAGAAGAGTCCAAAATGCCTTATTTGGTCATTTTTGGTGCTTGTTCAGTAGACAATTATTTGTCAAAAGAGTATCTGATGCATCTTGGGAAGAAGGTTAATTGATATGGCTGTATTTTCATTCAATTTCCAACTTTTACATACTTGAGAGTTTGATATTTTCAAGGCGAGCTGTATACCTTACCTAGGTATGCTACAGATTGAATCATCTTGATGGAGCTAGCGTGATAACTCATGAACGTGCAAAGTGATCAGCATGTATTACCTCGGCTAAACCCTTGGCTATTGGCAACTATTCCATCAATTCTGTGCCCAAAGCAAAGAACATGGAAGCAGAGTTGCAGTTGATCACGTTGAAGAAGTTCAAGGCCAGATTTGACTTTGATTACCAAGAGATGAATTCTTAAATGAAAAGAGCTTTAACAAATGTTCATTGTATTGAGGATATCTGGGTTGACATGAGAATAGAGCTTGACATCATGAAGATGGACTATTATAGATTAACCCTGCAGTAGATAATCAATCTCAACATGTTGGAGATCCCTTCAGATTTCCAAGTTGAAGATGATGACAACATTCTTGATCCGGAGTTTCATCAAGCCGACTTTGATAAGAAGTGCCCTTTTCCTATTCAGTGGCAACAGAAGGAGGGAACATTTATCATGGATAGATTTCAATCCGTCTTGGTAAACACTAACAAATGGCTAAAATATAAAGGCCTTAAAAGAGTTAATCCTAAGATGGGATTGGATTGTGGAAGGTTTGGCCCTCCTGGTAGGAAGTCACAGCTAGAGATTACAGGGAAAGATGGCACCTCATCTTTTGATGCTAAGGGTTCCCTCAAATTCAAATTGAAGTGTGGAAAAGATTCTAAGTCTTCTTAGATCTTTGAACCAGTTCAAGAGTCAGAGGAAGAATCAGAAGAGGAACTGGAGACAAAATCGGCTAAGGAAGATATAGATGAAGAAGGGGAAGTCATGATCGTATCACCTCCAAAGCCTACACAAACTCATGCACCATCTATACATGAAGAACCTTTTCTGGATGAGGTGGATGACGATGTGGATTCATTCTCCACAATTTTCACTCCTATTCTAGTCTTGGAAGTTAATACAATGACCCTTCCTATTTCTTTTGCTGCTCCTCTCATTCCTGCAAATGAACCATATGAGCATTTGGAAAATGTGTTTGAGGATTTTCCAACTCTCACAAGTGATTAAGTTTCCCAAGTTGATACATCTTTGACGGATTTTGAGCTTTTCATGACAAAATCTTCTCACCATTTTCCTATGCCTTCAGCTGTGCAGACTGAATCTTGTTCTGTTACAATGGAAATACAATCTGGATCAATGCCAATAGTCTCCATTGTACCTGCTTCTATAGATGAATGTTTCAGCTTGCCTGCATGGTTGAGTAGAATCACAAAAAAGAGAAGAAAAGTGGTCGTACCACCAGATAATCTTCCTGTTAAGAAGACCAAATGCAAATCGTTGAAAGATAAGATTGTTTTAAGGATTTTGGTTGATTCAGATAAGACCAAGTTTGTTAAAGTTGCTGAGCCCTTGGTGGACAAAACTGTGGAAGAACTTACTCGTTCTGATTATAAGTTCACTAAGGTTGAAATCGGAAAGCAATCTCGTCCAAATTGTTTACAGGATGCTCAAGATGCATTGGCTAATGTGTTAAAGAGTAATCATGAGCCATGGGAGAAGAAAAACGAATTGAAGTAGGAGGTTTCATGCCGGAACGAGGTCATACGGCAACAAACTTCTCAAAGTGTTGTTACTATGTCTCAAACATCCAAGGAGAGAAAGTTGATTGAAGCCGCCAAGTCTTGGATATGAGAGATCATCTCTGAAGGAGTCCGAGCCATCACAGAGACATTTGCAGTTCTTAGGCGAGTCAAAGAAATGAATGGAATGGAATGAAACTTGATTTCTTCTTTGACTCAAAAGCAGATAATTTGAAGGAAATCCTCAATGATTGGGATGAAATTGAAAGATTTTGACCTAGATGCCTTGGTCTCATGTGACATTCTTCCATCATATGAAATATTCTTCAAATATCAAGGACTTATTGGTTACAAAGAAGAAACATTGAGGAAGTTGATCACAAAGTTGTAGGCAACACTTAAAGATTGTCAAGCAGTTGAAACAGGGGTTACTTGTGATTTAGAACAGATGGGATGTCGTATTATTGATGAATTTGGTAATCTCATTGCAGTTGAAAGGGTAAGTTCGGAATATACAATCAAGGTCAATGTTGATGTAGATTTTGAAGACTTTGGTTCGCATACAACAAGTTTGTTTTGTATAAATCCTTGACAAAACATTTGTTAGATTCTATAGCAGCAAATTCCAAAGTTGTGTAATCAGCATATGCAGATGCAGTGAGGATTAGGACCATATCCAAGACCATGGCAATTGCTGATCTTCCCACAGTGTGTGATATCATCGTCAAATTCAAGGCACTAAGAAGCAATCTTTAAGATTGTTGTTTTGGTTTTTATTTCATGTTTGTAAGTTTAAGAGGACGCATTACATGAAAAAGTGTAATTACATGTATGTAAAAGAATGTAATGCAAGTTGCATGTGCAGTTGCATGTAACCCTATATTTTCTCTTTCTGTTGGACTAGGTCAAAGTTGGTTGAGTTACTCTCACTTTTTCCTCCACGTTTTTCTCAACTCTTGTGCATATATAAAGGAGTCTCCCCTCATTGTAAAATCATTTTTATCTGTATGCATCATTTTTATCTGTATGCAAGAGAGCTCTGGAGAAATTGTGCCAACAGAACTTTGTTTGTGTAAGCACTATTTTTAGAGAAAGTGATACAAAGGAGCATTTGAGACTCAACTTTAATTGAGATTGTTACTTGTATGAGTTATAAGCTTTGTCTATAATTCATTTAAGATATTCTTGATTCATGTTATCTTGTGTTCTTGGTAATTGTATCTTGTGAATTGAACATAAAAGAGTTAAGAAGCAATTGGAGCCAGAGCTTTGACCAGGAACAATTGTGGAAGTGTATAGCGAGAAGCTTTGTTTGTAGCTTATAATTCTTTCTTAATTTGCAAAATATTTAAGTTACTCTTACTTTTAGGCATCTTTGTGCCCTAATTATAAAGCTTTTTCATATACAAGTATGACCGGACTTAGAGCCAAATCGGTACATTTTCATCTAGCCTTTGAGTTAGTGAAGGTTTATTGGTATCACTATTTTTAGCTCTTGATAGAAGTGTAGTTAGTTCACCCTGCCCAATACTCGCTCCACGAGTAAGTGGATTCTTTCTTGGAAGATAAGAAGAAAGGATATTGGTAACACCTATTTTATAAAATCTCTCGACTTCTTGCTTACCTTATGTTGATTCAAGGAATGGTGAGAAGGGGAGCCTTCCCTTTAAGGTGGAAGAGACTCTGTCTCACATGCTGTGGCTGGTCATCCTATTTTGCGATTGGATTTTTACCCAAAATTGTCTATTGCAAAATATCCACCCAACATATTCTTTTCTTCTATTTAGTTTTTCTCCATAACCAATGTAAGCCAACGGTTTTTTAACATACACTTCGTTTTCTTTAAGTAGCTTAACAACCATAGTGTTGCCAAATCCTCTAATGGGAAAATACCCCTTCCGGCTAAGACTCTCAAGGTTTAACAATTTTAATTTTGAGATTGCTGATGATTAGATGCTTTTATATTCTTTCTACTTGCCTCCATTTCTGATTTGACATGTTGCTGCCCCAAATTTCACATCCATACCAAAAAGCATTTTTTTGGTTTTCCAATCCCATAACTTTGCATTCCTACATCTCCATTTTCCAACCTCATTAAATTTTTCTTGCTTTGCACGTTTTCCAACAAAGTTTGTTGTGAAAATTGATCCCACAATATTTGTACTCATTCACTATATCTAAAGGATTGCCTTCAAAAATAAATTGTTTTGCATCTTCTTGTTTCTTTCCAGAGAGAATATCATCACTTTGGTTTTGTTAGTGTTCACTTGCATCCAACCTCATCATAGAAGGCTTTCAAGGCTTTCAACTGTCCACTTAATCCATCAATTGTTTTAGTAATTAAAATGAGATTATTTGTGTAAAGTAGTTTTATCACATATTTATCTAGTTGAACTCCCTCCCCATTAGTCTTGTTTAGGCATTCTTCTAACTTACGAATATATGGCTCAAGTAGAGTTGGAGAGAGTGGTCATTCTTGTTCAATACCATTACTACTGCCAAAGCATTTTGATATCCCACGGCCCACCTATGGTTTTGATTTTAGCCTAGCCTGTTCATTAAGTTTGTGTATCATAACTCTAAGCTCTTAGAATTTTCAATTATTTCATTTTATACCGAAGTTTGTCATGTGGTATTGAGTCAAAGGTCTTTTTAAGGTGTACAAAATAGCAAAAGGCCTCATCAACTTGAGTAGTCCATATTTTTTCAACCAAGAATCTAAAGGTAACACCGTGATCAATATTGGAATGTATTGATCAAAATCCAACCTGTCCCTTAGTTCTTTTACCTTCTATTTCTGTCCACTTGATAATTTTGTGTTCTATCTTGCTACTAGAGAGTTTCCCTAGGAGAGAGTTAACCATAATAGTGGGGTAATTTGATGGATTATTTATATCACCACTTTTGTGGAGCGGAATTAATGCTAGTTGTCCAATTTTCAAGGTCCTCTTCATTGATATTGTTGAGCATACACTCGATATAGGTAGAAGGACATCAATGCCTCATTTTAAATGTTCTGATGGAGCCCATCAATGTCTTCAGCTTTTCTGTAAAGTTTCTGCAAATTCTGAAGTGAATCAAACTCAAATTGTACCTTTCTAGGCCTGCTGTAGATAATCTTCTATAAACAGTCTTGTTTGAAAGAAATAATATAATTCTGGAAATGCGTATAATTCCTGCATTTCGTCTCAGGGCAGTATTGATTAAGGAGCAGACTTCAATGTGTTTGTGTGTCCTTAAACTTCAATCACACCCACCTATTATACCATGACCAAAGGGCATGTCCCTCAAAGGGACATGACCTCTCTAGGTTGGCCTGCACTTCATTTATAGAAATCAGTGCTCAAAGGAGATAACAAATGAATTAACTAACATAACTAAATAATTATAGTTAGTGCATAACAAAGTTAATGCCAAGCGCCCATTCTATAGCCAAATGTAATGTATTTAATGCCTTAGAATGGTATACAAGGAGAGAAGAGTAATGTGCTGTCTGCACACTCAGACCAGTATGAATATCAATGTTAGAAGTTTAACACTCCCTCTTAACTTGATAATCATACTGAAAGATAACGTATCTAGCATTATCAATTACGATGAATAAGCATAGACTGATACTCTATCTGAATCTTCTAAGCAAGTGGTATCATGGAACACATGATACTGCATCATATAACCATCTTGTGATATGACTTATCATTTACACTAGTGATGTCAGTATTGCATGTAATGCAATACACACAGGATAAAATCCGAAGAATGATTAAATTCTTCATTTATCCAAGTTGTGACTCATAGGTACTAGCAATCCTATATCACAACTTGATCCCGAGTTAAGATCTGCTAGAACACAAGATAAAGTCTGAAGAATAAATTCTTCTTTTATCCAAGTTGTGATTCATAGGCATAGAAATGCCTAGTCACAAACGATCTTGAACTCATCTAGATCTAATGGTAGTTCTCCACTGTTCAATACATTATTTGAGAAATCGTCATCTCTTATAATTTCTTTTATATAAGTATTCATTATCTTAGAGATCGTCACCTTTAAAATAGTGAATACAAATGGTGGAGCCCATAACAGTCAATAGCTTGATAATAAAATTATTTTATTAATAATTTAAAGAATACAAATGAATTACAATTCAACCATACCAAGTTTTTTTCTGAATTGATCTATCTTCACTCTAGAGAGAGGTTTGGTGAGAATATCTGTTGTTTGATTTATAGTGCAAATGTATTCTGATTTTACAGTATTTCTGTTTACCATATCTCTTACATAATGGTAAGAAATTTCGATATGCTTGGACCTATCATGGAAAAATGGATTCACCGAAAGCTTGATGGAACTTTGATTATTACAATGAATAATCGTAGGATTCATGGCTTGACCAAATAATCCCACAGGTAGCTTTCTAAGCCAAACTGCTTCTCGAGAGGCCATCGCTGCTGCAATGTATTCGGCTTTTGTGGAACTTTGTGCTACTGAAGAATGTTTTCTACATATCCAAGATATCATTGCTGATCCTAAACTGAAACATCCTGTAGTACTTTTTCTGTCTTTAACACTTCCACCCCAATCCGAGTCAGTAAATCCATGTAAATCCAAGTCAACTTTCTCGTATTTGAGGCCAAGGTTAAGAGTGCCTTGTAAGTATCTCATAATGTATTTGACTGCAACTACGTGAATCTCCTTGGGCTCACACATAAACTGACTTAAGGCATTAACAGCATAGCATATATTAGGGCTTGTATTTACCAAGTACATAATGGACCCAATCATTTGTTTGTAGAGAGTAGAATCTATGGAGGGTGATTCTGCTGTAGCTTCTTTAAGTTTATGTAGATTAGTCTCTCATTGGAAATGATACAGACTTGCAGTTCCACATTCCAAATCTCTTCAAGATATCTAATGTATACTTCCCTTTATTAAGTATAATGCTGTCAGAATTTTGCCTTACTTCCAGTCCTAGGAAGTAATGAAGGAGTCCCAAATCTTTCATCTTGAATTCTCTAATTAGATCTCTCTTGCATTGATCTATGAGATGGTCATCACCTGTTATTAGTAAATCATCAACATAAAGTATCAAAATTACTATGTCATCTTTATCCTTTTTATAATATAGATTTGGATTGACTTCATTTTTGGAGAATCCTAAGCTAGTGAGATACTTATCAATTCTTTCATACCAAGCCCTTGGAGCCTGTTTAAGCCCATAAAGAGCTTTCTTGAGCCTGCAAACAAAAAATTTTAGGATCATAAGTTTCAAATCCTTCGGGTTGCTCCAAATATACCTTTTCTGTAATCTTTCCATTCAGGAATGTTATTTTTACATCCATCTGATGTACTTCCCATCCCTTTGATGCTGCAATAGCTAGGACTGTCCTTACAAAGGTGTATCTGGCAATAGGAGCAAAGGATTCTTCATAATTAATCCCTTCTTTTTGAGAGAATCCCCTGGCTACAAATCTGGCTTTGTATTTTTCACTGGTATCGTCAGTCGCATGCTTTATTTTAAATATCCACTTGGAAGAAACAACAGATTTTCCTTAAGGTCTTGGAACAATTTCCCAAACATCAATCTTCATAATAAATTAGTATTCTTTTGTCACAGCATCTTTCCAAGCTATATGTTTAATAGCATCTGAAATATTGGTTCGTTTTGATTTAGACAAATCATTCATGTTTGTTGTTTAACTAGAAAATCTTTTGGGTCTTTTGCTTTCTCTGACTGTTCCAGCTGGTGCAGCGAGGTCTTGTGCTTCCTCTACTGTTTTAATGGCCCAAAGTGGTGTTTTCTTAGAATTTTGAGTTTCTTCAAGAGTAAGATTTTGAATTTCATCTTCAATTTTTTCATTGTTCTCCCTCTGAGACTCAAATTCAATATTTCTTTCAGAATTAGGTAAAGGAGAGGGTTCTTCAGAACTTAGCACTCTTTTGAATGCTAGATTTTCTTAAAAAATTACATCCTTGCTAAGTTCAATATTTTTCTGAGCAGGTATGAAAATCCTATATGCTTTAGATGTTTCACTATACCTTACAAAAATACCTTTTTATCCCGGAGGGTTTTAACTTAGTTCTCTTTTCTTTTGGAACATGGATATATACAGGGCACCCAAAAATTCTAAGATGACTTATATTGGGTTTAACCTTAGTAAAGACTTCTTTAGGAGTTTTATCTCTAAGGTCGGAGTGAGGACTTCTATTTTAAATATAGACTGTAGTACAAGAGGCTTCTGCCGAAAGATAATATTCTAGTTTTTGATCAAATATCATAGCTCTAGCAACTTCTATAATTGTTCTATTCTTCGTTTGTGCTACCCCATTTTGTTTGTGGGTTATAAGGAACAGTGTACTCCCTCTCAATTCCTGTTTCTTTACAAAACCTTTTAAACAAATCTGCGGTGTATTCCCCTCCATTATCAGTTCTAAGAGTTTTAATTTTATGTCCTGATAAGTTTTTAGTTAAGCTTTTAAATTTTTTGAATCTCTTTAGGATTTCTTCTGATTCTTTGCATTTTAAGAAGTAAATCCAAGTTTTCCTAGAGAAGTCATCTATAAGAAGTATATAGTACCAGAATTCTCCAAGAGAAGAAACAAACATAGGTCCACATAAATCTGAGTGGATTAATTCCAAAACATTGTTAGTTTTTCTAGTGCTATCATGAAATGGACTTTTGGTGTTCTTACCGAGAGCGCATCCTCTGCATATGCTTGAGTGATCTTTATTCAGTTTAGGTAAACCAGTAACCATCTTCTCCATAGTTGATAAAGTTTTGAAATTTAGATATCCTAACCTTCTGTGCCATATTTCATTTATATCCGTAGCTTCATGAATTAAAGCTTGAATAGGTCGACTAGGTTCTAAATTTAATCATACAAATACCCTTTTCTTTGACCAATTAATTTTGCTTTCTTAAATGAGGAGTTCTTAGCTTAGATTATTACTTTACTGTCAACGAATGCAACATTATGTCCATCATCTTCAAGTGTTGTAACCAAGATTATATTACTTTTTATTCCTAGTACATAGAGTACTCCTTTGAGAAGAAGAGAATTTCCTGACTTTAGTTTCAAGGTGAAATTTCCAATTCCTTGGAAAGAATGTGTTGAATTATCACCGATGGTGACTTCACTATTAAGTTTTTCTGATATAGAGTCTAGTGCTTCTTGGTATCCTGTAATATGTCTAGATGATCAACTATCAATCACCCATGCTTTACTTGAGACTTCATTTGATAGTGAAGAATGCAATACACGATTCTTAGGATCATAGTTATCTTCTTCCTTAGTTATGTTTGTGCAATTCTCTTGCTGTTTAGAATTCTCTGGGAAACTAGATCTGTAGTGTCCAAACTTTTCGCATCTGAAGCATTTTATTTTGGATAGATCTTTTTTAGGTTTGTCATTCTTTTGATTACCCTTTTTCTTCTTAAAGTGCTTCTTTTTGCCTTTATAGGAATTTGTACTAAGAATACGAAGTTCTTCATCTTCAGTTTTCAACTTTCCCTCTTTCTTAAGTTTTCTGGTTTCTTCTTGAAGACAATCTCCTTTAAGTCTATTGAAGTCAGGAAGTTTGTCCCTGACACTTACTCCTTGTGCGAATGTTTCCCATGAATCTAGTAATCCATCTATAGCCATCAGTGTTAGTTCCGTGTCATTAATGATGGTTCCTATACTTGCAAGTTCATATCTTAGACTGGCAGCCCTTAGGAAGTAAGAATTCATCGATTCTCCCTTCTTTATTTGTATGTGATTTAGTTGCTTTTTCAATGCGAGAACTCTAGTTGCATTGTTGACCTCATATGCATTTAGTAATGCATTCATCATATCAAATGCTGTTTGATGTTTTGTTAGCATAGGTACAATATCATTTTTCACTCCATCTAATATGATCTGAATGACTTTTCTATTTCCTTTACTCGAGATAGTTTTATGAGGTTCAATAGTAGGTCGTTTGGATGCTGAATCAACAAATTGTTTTACATCATTTTTTTCAAGAATCATCATGATTCTGAATTTCTAAGCATCAAAGTGTTCTTTTGCATCAAACCTGTCCTTGGGTCTGATTGTGTTTGCCATTGAAGATAGGAGAATGATGCTAGATATAAATCAAGTTTGATTAATTAATTTTCAAAGCCTAGGTATGACTACCAGAGCTCTGATACCATGTAAAGTTTCTCCAAATTCTGAAGTGAATCAAACTTAAATTGTACCTTTCTAGTTCTATCGTAGATAAGCTTCTATAAACAATCTTGTTTGAATGAAATAATATAATTTTGGAAATGCTTATAATTCCTGCAATTCATCTTAGGGCAGTGTTGATTAAGGAGTAGACTTCAATGTGTTTGTGTGTCCTTAAACTTCAATCACACCCACCTCTTATACCATGACCAAAGGGCATGTCCCTCAAAGGGACATGACCCTCTCTAGGTCAGCCCACACTTCATTGATAGAAATTGATGCTCAAAGGAGATAACAAATGAATTAACATAACTAAATAGTTATAGTTAGTGCATAAAAAAGTTATTACCAAGGATCGCCACCCATTCTATAGCCAAGTGTAATGTATTTAATGCCTTGGAATGGTATACAAGGAGAGAAGAGTAATGTGCCGTCTGCATAGTCAAACTATTATGAATATCGATGTTAGAAGTTTAGCATTTTCCCCTTGCAAACTTTTTTATCCTTGAATGATATCTTCAATGGTGAAAAATTTGGTCATGCCCTTGACTATCGGAGGTCTATGCTTATCTTGTACTTTCTCCTATAATATCATTGCATATTCAAGCCATTGAAACCCTGTGATTTATTCTCGATTTGCTTCCTCTTTCATTGTAGCTTATTTCTTTGGGAGGAGATCATCAAGCAGGGAAAGTAGGAGGGATTGAGCACAAGAATTAAGGAAGGATAAATAGAAGAACAAATACGAAGGAAGTAAGAAAGTGATGATGAAATGTTGTCTCTTTCAAAGGTGATAATTATGAAGTGTTGTAACTCTTTGAAAGGGCATAAGAAATGAAGTGTTGTGACAGTCTCAAAGGGAAAACCAATGAAGGGCTGTGACTCTTTCTAGGGGTAATTATGAAGTTTGTGTCCATTGAAAAGGGCAGACATGGTGAAGAGATGTGACTCCTCACTTGAAGATATAAGAGAGAGGACACATTCAATTAGATAGGGAGGAGAAAAGAGGAAGGGAATAAAAGGAAGTAGCATTTAGTAAATAATCAGATGTGCGCATTGGATTTGAATGGGAAGGCAAGGAATGAGGAGACATGAACCTAAAGTTGGTGTCTCTTTTCAAAGGGTCATGTCCTCTCAATAAAGCGTAAAATGGGTCCAACCACAAATCATTCAAGCAGATCAAATCATTTAAGCAGTTCAAATCACTCAAAGCAGATCAAATTCTTCAAGCAAAAAAAATACTTCAAGTAAAACAAATCCTTCGAGAAAATTGAATAGAAGAACAATTCAAATTCAGTAGCGTGTAAACAATAGACTCATATTCAGGATCAGACTCTCACCAGTCTGATTCAGACTTGTTATAATCAGCATTTAATAATCTGAATAATTGTTTTTGTGGCATTATCAATGTCAATGCATAATTGTCAATCAATTATCTTTATATATGTTTATTTACAAGTTGATATAGATGAATGTATCAACAATCTGTTTGTGAACCTCTATCATTATAGGAGTAATAAGGTGTAAGGAGAAGAGGAACCATCAGAATTGCTATCTAGGTAGGGACCCTGGATGGATGTCCATGTGTCCTACCATCATGCCCAAGCGGGCCTAAGTTCCACTCTTGGGCTTAGATAGGACAGTCAAGGGACCTCCATTGCAACCTTCCCATAATGGCTATATATTATACATGTGTACATGTTTCTTATGTTATGATAGCAGAATCCAAATCAATCATTGCACTATTTGAAGAGTTACTTTACTTGGTAAGATACAACCCTAGCCCTAATTTGTTATAATTGTGATTTTAAGGCAAACTAGGAAGGGGACTTTACACAAGGCAGTAATGTACCTCGTTATAGTCTTTGCATGGTGTTAGTGTCCATGCCAAAGGATTCAAACAGTTTATTGAAACATCTTTATCACCTGCACTCTCTATGTTTGATATTATAACGTTGTAATAATCTGCACAGAAACAGATATTCCTACCAGCTTTTTACAATTGGAAAAATTATTGAAATTGTACAATATAGTTTCATTTGAAGATTTTAATGATTTTTTATAAAGAAAATATTTTAGGTCTCAAGTAACATGATTCATTTGAATGTAGTAGAAAATTTGGTTCTCAAAGAAACACTTCAAAGAACTACATTTTCTATCATATAGAAACCATTATCAAAGTAGACCGAGAAATCTCTTTTACGGACAAAATGTCGGTCTGAGTACAATATACAATATGAATTTTAATTGCTCTCACCATGTTCTCTCAGTGTTTGTTGACGAAAGGAGGCGCCATTTGTCTTCTACATTGGAAATTCAATGTTATTATGTAATGAAAAGAAAAATTGAAGAAAAACATAACATAGATTTTGAAGCCGAATTCAAATTCTATTGCCAACTGCAGTGTAAATATATATGGACACTAGTAACCTTCAAATCAAAATAGGGATTGTTCACTATAATAATTTCATCATATATATTGTACATAAGTTTTGTGAAATTTAAATCAAAATGATGGTTTTGGCACCCCAACTATGAGTTCCATGAGATACTGCAACAATTGCGTTATCTGTGTTCTCAAGGTCAAATGTATTGAATATTAATAGGGTAGGCTTTAGCCTGTCGTTGTGATAACCTCCAAAAAATAAAGTAATAAGCAAGATGTAAAATGAATAATACTTTTAAATCAACATTACTTCAATAATTGTAAATTGACATTAATTTTAAAATAATAATAATTTAAATTTGTTGTCATTTCAAATGATTATTCCATTATCGTTTATGTTATTAACAATAATAATAATTAATTAAGCATCTTAATTCATGACCACTCAATAAACTAAGTAAATAAGAAATTATAAAAAAATCATATTAAGCATTTTGGACAGGTATAGTTTGGAATTTAAAGACATGACTAATCAGAATTGCGACCCTCTAACTCCATACATAAGTGGGCGATTTCCCGATGAAGGTAAAAAGAAGAGTAGACAGGTATCGTGAAAGGCTAACAATTTGACCAAGGCAAAGTCTCCTATCATCTGTACACCAGTAGAAGGGAAAGAAGTAATACACAGAAGAACCAATTAAAGCATTCATTTGTATCGGGAGAGTAAGGAAGTAATAGAGAGACGACCTCCATCCCAGATAGGTTCCATATGCATCAACACCGATATCGTCCCATCATAGAAGCTTCCTTAATCAAGGAAGGAGCAAGGATCACACTATTTGAGCACACCAGACACAAACAAATCAAAGGGTATAAATATTTGTAGAGCAACCACCCAACTCTTATTACTGCTACATCTACAACACTCTCACATCTGCAATCATATGAAGGAAGTTCAAAGATAGTATCCAGCACACTCATTAAATTGCTATAACGTCGGAGAGGAACCAAGAATTCCCCTATATGATCAGAATCATTCAGCTAGCAAGGAGAAAATCTCACACTGGGATGGCTAATATAATTGGAGTATAAAATCAGTGATAAACCAATCATCAAATGCACAGACAGGGAGCAAAGTAGAGCAGTAAGACGGTCTATTTTTGAATTGTACAGACCTGCAGAACAACAAATATTCAATCAAACATCACCTTCTCCTTCTTAGCAAACAAGATACATTTTGATAAATTAATTGCAAGATAATTTGGCCTAGGATATAATTGAGATGGGAATCATATTAATAGGTAGAAGAATAGGAAGATCAGAATAATGCATGATTTACTTCTCTGAATCAAAAGGGAATAAAGGCAGAGGTTAAGTATCTCTGAAAGGTCAATACACTGGAAACATTAGGCAAATGCATATGAAAGGATGGACATACCCACTAGGGTTATCCATTAGGCCTAGAATGAGAAGAAAACCTCTTCTACGAAGGATGGGAACATCAACATTGATTATCCATTAGGTCTTAAAGAGAGGAGGTACAGTGGGAAGACGACGCTTAGTGGAGAGTTGTTCTAAATAGTTAGAGCCCTAGGAAGCACTCCCACAGGAGCTAAGCATCTAATCATGACCTCTTCTTAAGAAGAGGGTTTAGTTGGGAATTGGGATTTTACATTCTTAAGTCTTATTTCATTTATATCCCTATTAAAATACTAGCATTCTTGTAGGTTTGTAAACCAGGAGATCGAAAGTTTAGTCAGGAAGGATGAGGGACATCATAGTGGTATTAGAGCATAATCTTGCCATCTTGTGAAGAATAATTCATGCAAACTTATGAAAGGAGAACTAAAAAAACCACCATGAATGAAATGGCCAATGAACTAAGGACTTTCATGGAACAAACAAACCAAACTCTCTCGAGTCAAAATGAGAGAATAGATAAATCCAATCAGGCCCTTCGAAAGGCTTTGCAAAATGTGGGAAAATCCATTAATAACATCAAGAATAACTCTTCCCACGGGAGGGATATAAGTTCTAATGAACCAGATATTAATGAATTATCATCTTCTCAAATACCAAGACCACCCTTCTTACCAAGGGAAGAACTACCAATGGAAGAGGAAGGGATAGACCAACCCACCAATTGAACCGTAGATAATGCAAGAGCCTATGCAAGCCTGGGACCTGAAATTAGGGAGCTTATAACATTTGCAGAATTTTGTTAAGGACAAAAACATGAGGTTCCAAAAAGAACAAGGAGGTGCATAAACAAAGATCTTAAACAGAAGGTGAACAAAGTGGTACTATCAAATTTTGATGGATCAAGAAAAATGACGGCAAATGCATGGCTCCAAAAGTTAAATACTTATTTCACTCTTAGCCCGATGACCAAAGAAGATGCCCTCCAATTTGCCATAATCTACTTGGAAGGAATTGCACATGATTGATGGCACAACGATCTTCTCTCCCTAGGCCATCAAAACATAACTTCCTACCAAGAATTTTCCCAAAAGCTTATTAAACGGTTTGATCAAGTTCAACTTGAATGGTATTTCAAAGAACTAACTCATATAAAACAGTACGGATCAGTAGAAGAATTTGCAAATGACTTTCAAAAAATTTTAGTAATGGTTCCTGATTTATCGCAAAGAAGGCTTACATATTTATTTGTAGAAGGTCTAAAAGATTCTAATAAAGAACATAGTCAATTCTTTAGAATCTCAAATGGTGGAAGAAGCCATCCAAAAGGCTAGGAAAGTGGAAACTAATACAGCTAAGGAAAGATTCAGAACTTACCCTCCTAAAATTCAAAATAAGCACGAGGGATTAAAACGGGAAAATAAAGATAAAACATGTTACTTTTGTATAGAACAGTGGAGCCAGGGCATCGATGTCAAGGGAGAGAGGCACTTAAAAATAGGGATGTATTATCTAATAAAGGATTGTGTTTTAAATGCAAAGAACCTTGGGCACAAGACCACCAATGTAAAAGAGGACAATTATATAGAATAGTGAAGATGAAGCACCAAATAAAAGAATAAGGCTGGATGAGAAAGCATTTGGGACACTAGCAATGGTTACTCAAGAGAGTTGATAGAGACCTATTCGCATTAAAGGAACATTAAAAGATCAAAGAGTGATTGCATTAATAGACTTAGGAACCTTCCACAACTTCATCAGCAAAGACCTAGTGGCAAAGAAAAGACTAAAAGCTCAAAAATACAAAGGCTTCAAGGTGCTAATGGGCAGTGGTCTAAATCACCATAGTATAAAAACAGATTTCTTTGTTGTAAAACTACAAAACGATATCATGCTTAGAATGCTTTGGATTGATTCTTTAGGATGTTTCACTATAGATAGCCGCAATTTGGAAGCTTGTTTGAAACATGAAGGAAAAGACATAACATTAAAAGGTATACTTGATGGATCCCTCAAAGTAGTGTCTTGCATTAGGATAGAACGTATCCTTAGACATGATCAAGGAAAATGGATAGCAGAATGTATGGTTGTTGATAAATCATCCAGTCACGAACTTATGATTCATATAGATATTCTTCCCATTCTTAAGAAACACAGAGATCTTTGAAGATATCCCTCCAGGTCTACCCCCCAAAAGGGGCTTTGAGCATTCAATGGAATTAGAAGAGGGAGCCAGACCCATCATAACAACTCCTTATCGACATCCTCATAAATACAAAGAGGAAATTGAAAAGACTATTAAAGAATTATTGGAAATGGGGCACATTCAACCAAGCAGCAGCCCATTTGCCTCCTTAGTAGTGCTCGTCAAGAAAAAAGATAAAACTATGAGAATGTGCATTGATAATACAGCATTAAACAAGAAAACTATCAAGAATAGATATCCAATCCCAAGAATAGATGAATTACATGGTGCTCGATATTTTTCAAAAATTGATATAAGATCTGGATATCACCAAATTAGAATGAGGAAGGAAGATATTCCAAAAACAACATTTAGATGTCATTACGGGCATTTCGAATTCGTAGTACTTCCATTTGGCCTCACAAATGCTCCGGCCGCATTCCAATCATGCATGAACCATATTTATAGTTAGCAATTAAGAAAGTTTCTCCTTATATTCTTTGATGATATACTAATCTATAGTAAAACTTGGGTCAAACATTTGCAACATATCAAAGAAGTTCTAAATATTTTGGAAACTGAGTCATTATATGCCAAAATTTCAAAATGTGAGTTTGGATTAAATGGGATTCTTTATTTGGGGCATAAGATTAATGCCGAAGGAGTAAGCGTAGATGAATAAAAAATCAAGCTATTGAGGAATGGCCAAAACCAAAGACCCTAACTCAACTTTGGGGATTTGTTGGTTTGTCTAATTATTACCGACAATTTGTAAAAGGGTTCTCTAAAATTACCACCCCCCTTATAGAGTTAACTAAGAAAGGAGCTTTCATATGGAATGAGAAGGCACAACAAGCATTTGAACAATTAAAAGAAGTTATGAGCTCATGTCTAGTTTTAGCCATACCTAATTTCACAAAACCTTTTGAGTTATAGTGTGATGCATTAGGAGAAGGAATTGGAGCAGTCCTCATGCAAAAGAAACACCCTCTAGCATGGTTCAATATCTTGTTCTCTACCACTTATCGGTGAGGCAAAAATAAAATTCTTGGCAAATATCGGAGATAAATCAACTTCTCAGGAAAATAGTGGGACTTTTTAAAATGACTTAAATATAATTAGAAATGCAGGTCTTTACAAAAATCAAATAAGGATATGCCTCTAATGAGTCAGTAAATGAGTAAACAAACTAAACAAGTTGATTTAGATATATATAAATGTAATATGTAACAAAATTGCATCCTCATGTGGAATGTCAATGGCTGGGAGCCATATTCAAAGATTTTGAACTCTAAAGTATACTAGAAGTAGCAAATTGTGTTTGTAATAAAAAAAAAGCAAATACAAATGTTAAGTACAATTTGAAATTAATCTACATCATCTTTTTCCCGTTCCAACTAAAAAGAATTTTTTTATAGAAAATTTACTTGTAAATGCAGATTCCCTTGAAAAATCTATCTGAATTTGGTTCAAATCCACTTCAAATCCACTTGTAATCAATCTATAAGGCTGCCAAAGACTATTTCTCTCCACCAAATCCCCTCTCCTCTCCTCTCCTCTCCTCTGAACACTTAAAATTACAAAATATACGAGGAATGGGCAAGTCGTTGGGCATCCCAATTTTACTGGTGCTGCCCAAAAGAAGTAGAAAGTTATTGTGAGAAGTTTGCAATTTATTGCAAAGAAGTCACCAACTTATCGACGAGAATTTAAGTTCTCGGTTTGAATTTCTTGCCAAAAAACCTTAAGTTTTCTCATTTTGCAAAAGTTCTCTTGAGAAGTAGAGATATCTGCCACTTCTTGGAGAGATTTTAATCTATGCCCTATACCATTCGAGAGTTGCAAGCTCACAAAATCAGAAAAGCATTATTCTATATATGACAAAGAAATGTTGGCCATCATGCATGCCTTAGCCAAATTTCGATAATTCCTAGTATGTGGAAAATTCATTATGCCTTAGCCAAATTTCGATAATTCCTAGTATGTGGAAAATTCATTGTCAAGACAAACCTTAATAGTCTATGTTTCTTCTTAAACCAAAAAGTGTTTACCGTACTGGGTAAAGAAAATAATGCATACAGACAATAGATGAGAATGGTAGATAAGAATAGCAGAACTCCTTATTATATTCGCATACGCCAAGATATTACATTATTCTTCTGATGCTATGATGATTACAACGATCTCGAAGGGGGATATAAATACTATCCGAGGAACCTTCCCGAAGGTATCCGTCGGCCACATACAACATGTCGGCTACAATAGTAGAACCTTCCTGATACACACATCCCGATACATAGCCTGTCGGCCTGATGGCATACATCCTGACACACACCCCATCCTGATACTAACGGCATGTATCCTGATACACTAACGGGATACATCCTGATACACTAACGGGATACATCTTGATACAGTATTTACTGATGACATCATACCCCCCAAAAGGAAAAGTCATCTCTCGACGACGACACAACAAAAACCCAAGAACTAACTATATTATTCATAAAACAACAAAAACAACATGGACTTATGCATCATGAACCCGAAGGCTGTGTCTCCTACTGCAAAGACCGGCTAGGTCGAAGCTAATACATCTGATCTGTTTGGACCTGCAAATCAGCTCTAATCTGAGAGTTCTCCTCCACTATTTCCTTCAGCATCAATGCAACCTCCTGACACTCAGCTTCCTTCCGATCATGAGCCTGCTTCGCTAAGTCCTCCTGAAGTGCTGCTACCAACCGCTGCTCTGTTGCTGCTAGTTGCTGCTCCACTGTGGCTAACTATTGTACCGCCTGCTGCTTCCCTCGTGTACTCTCCTCGAGATGTGCTAACAGGGCTGTTCGCTCTGCTTCCCACGCAATCTGCTGGGTGGTAAGTCGGTCGGCCAAATCCTCCCGACCCTTCTTTGTTGTCTCCCGAGCTTTCTGCCCAGTCGTTGCCCTTCTTCGCTCTGTCACCATCAACTCTGCTATGGACTTGCTCTGCTCTGCGATGACAGCCAGGTAATAATGGATATCCTTGTCCTCCTCCTCTGCTACTGGTAGCAGGTCTGACACCTGGGTTCCTCCATCCACTTTCTCTGCTGCCGCTGCACTCTGATCCTCCACCCCTGGTGATGCCGGTATCTCAACTACCTCACTGTTTGACCAATTAGCCTCCAAGTGCATGTGCTCTCTCATGGGAGACTGAATGGAGGGACTTCTGGTGACAGGGGCAAGTAGCCATCGCCTCAAGTACTCACTCGCCCGATTCGCTAAGCTTGTCAGTACTACTGCTGGCGCCTGTGGTTTCTCTTTCGGAATACTGGAATGAGCACCCTGATCGTCATCCAATAGTGTCTGCTATGGTGACTACTGCATCTGACTCAATCACCTCTAGACAAACCTGCTCCTACGCACCTCCATGACTGACTCCTCCCTCTGCTACTGGCTCCGCTATAGGAAGTGGCTGAGGCAAACTCTCTGCTACAGGTATGGGAGTCGGTTCCTAAACCGTTGGCTGAGGTTGCAATCCCACTGGCTGCTTCCCTTGGCCCTCTTGAATATCAGACTTCCGTAGCCCTCTTCCCTTTGATGTGTCCATAAGGGTATCCATCTGCTGCTGTACCTCGTTGTTACACACCATTCGTATCAACTGCAACTTCGTCTCCCTGCTCATCTTTTTGGGCTTACCATCAATCTTGGCTCCTCCTTGTGCCGCTCCTGGTATACCAAATACTCTCGTAAAATCGGCTGGCTGAAATGATACCACTATGTCATACCCTAGATACGGAATTGAACACTTTTGAGAATGCCTGTCATAAGCCTCAATCATAAGCCGCAAAACGGCCTTAAAATCTTGGATACAGAAAAGTGGCATCCGGATAGCCCACTCCCCCTGTGCCTTTCTGATGCTTGCTTTAACTAGGTGAGTATCCAGATGTTCATCCCACCATTTTCGATAGTCCCATCCATTCAACCCTTCGAAAACTACAGTTCGTGGCGTTGTTTGCACATCCGGATTTTGTACTTTTGCCTTGTGCTTGCCCTTATGCTTCCCCTTTGGCTGTGCGTGAGAGGGTCCTACTTGCATAGCTTGGTTCATTGCTGAATCTTGTTCCAGTTGCTTCCTCCAAGCCCTCTTACCAGCTGATTGCATACTATGCCTTTACAAATTTGCTGAAAATAAAGCCGTTAGGGCAGTTATTCGTTCATACGGCTGCAAAAATCCCTTCCAGACGTGTGTACAGATGCTAGCCTTTTACCCGTGCTCTTGTATGTCGTACAACTGTAGGGCTTCTCTGCTCTGGTATGCCTTACTCCCTAAGTCACAAGGTTCGAATTCGAATTTGAGTTCGTCGATCATAAAATTCGAATAAAATCAGGCAAGGGTAAAAGTTTGGAAAAAAAATTCGACATTAAAATTTAGTTATATATATTTATATATTTTTAAATATTACTAATATATCCACAAAATTGTTAAAATAGTTTAACATTGTTAAATAGTTTAACTAAATAACTCAATATCAATTTAAAATTAAATAATATTATATTAAATTACAATATTATGTTAAAAACTTAAAATTCATAAAATTCGATGATGTTCGGAAAGAGTTAAAATTCGCTGAAATTCGAATCAAAAGGATGAAATTTGGCAAATCCTGTGACTTAGCTTACTCCTATATCTGAGATTCCCTCCTTTAGACACTGTACAACTACTCTATCAATTCCTGTTGAATGGAGAAGTCCGGGCGCTTAGAACGAATGCTTCAATGACCGCTCAGTGAATGGTCAATGTCTCAGCCGTACAGTATTTATCTGTTTGAAGGTGGTACGTGAATGTTGCCTGAAAACAAAAGCATACGGACTCTATGATTTAGTTCACAAAAACCCTCCAAACGAATGTTGAATGCCTCTAGATTTGTGTGTCATATATAACCCCTTTATCTCTAACTATGTCCGTACGGTCGGTGAAGCAGATAGCATGTCATACGGTGATGGTGCTTAATGCTTCGAGCCAAGTTTGCCACCTCTAGTCAATGCTCTTTGCCAATCAGAATGCCTTAGAATGCTTCTAGAATTGACTTGGATGCCCTCCTTATTGTCTTCCTGAAACTTGGAGTGAATGCTTGCTCAATGCCTCTACAACTTATGTGCTGTATGTAACCACCATGTCTTGCCATTGCCGTATGGTGAATGCCTTTCTTATTCTAACAACCGCCGTACGCTGGTGCCCGGGGCTTAACGTGTTCAATGTGTTTAGTGCAAAGACTCCTTGCAACTAACGCCTTCAGCAACCCATGCCTTTAATCACGAATGCTGAATGTCATTCCTAACCCCTTCATCTCTCCCTTCATATCCCCTGAGACTGCTCCTATCCGTACACTGAAGTGAGAAGTGTCTTGTTGTTCAACTTGCTTGAGTGGAGAGTCGTGAGGGTAATGTACTATACTTAACAATTTTCACAAACTACCCGTACGGTGACATATAGCAATACCGTATCAATTGTAGATGCCGTACGGTTAGAACTTTGGTTGCCCGTACGGTGGTAATCTAGAGAACATCGTACAGTGGCATCACTTTCTTTATAATGCCGTATGGTGACATAGGGTTGAGAAAGCCATACGGTGAACATCGTACAGTGTTCCTTTGTCTGCTCCCAACGCCGTACAGTGACTTCCTTCTTCCTTTTTTTTCTTTCTACTGCTCCTTCATAGTCTTGGATGGCGACGGCTCACCGGGTGCGTGATAAATTTTTAGCTTGCACCCGTTCACTGTGTCCGGAACTTCCTGTCCATCGAGCATCCATAACTTGATCGCTCCATTGTTGCCTACCTCCTAGATCTGGTGCGGCCCAACCCACTGAACTTTGAACTTGCCTGGCTTGATCTCATTCCGACCGTCGTACTTCAACACCCACTGTCCGGGTTGAAACCTGTTCAGTTTCAAGTGCTTATCGTGCTATGCCTTTTTCCTGTTTTGCGTTACCTCAGTCACCCACTGCGCCAATAACCGCTTCTCTTCCAGCCTGTTCAATTTGTATAGCCGCTCCCTTAAACTTTCCATGTCGCCTAACTTGTTTTCTAGTGCAATCCTCAAGCTCAAAATCATGAATTCAGCTAGTACTACGGCCTCCTGTCCGAACATCAGTTGAAATGGTGTGTGTCTTGTTGTGACCTTATACGCCGTGCGGTAAGCCCAAAGGGCGAAGGGTAATTTGTCCTCCGAATCCTTGCCTTCGATTGTGCAGGATTTATAGATAATCGATACCAGTATTTTATTAGTAGCCTCGGCCTGTCTATTTGCTCTTGGGTAGTACGGGCTTGATAATGAATGGTAAATTTTGAACTCTGTGGTGAGCAGGTGGATAACATGGTTTACAAAATGTCCTCCCCTATCACTCGTTAGCTGCAATGGAATCCCATACCTAGTAATAATTTGCTCATAAATAAACTTTGTTGTGCTTACCGCTAAGTTATCTGGTAGTGCGCGTGCCTCCACCCATTTGGTTAGGTACTCGTTGCTATGATGATGTATCGGTGCCTTCTGGTTTTGCTCGCCTTTAGGGGTCCGATGAAGTCCAATCCCCCTTGTTCAAAAAGTTCCTGAGCATGAGAGGGATTCAGAGGCATGAAGTCTCTCTTCAAAGGTTTCTTGGCTCGTTGACATGTATCGCATGCAATGACCCACTCCCTGGCGTTGTTGTGTACCGTCGGCCACCATAGACCTGTCAGAAGTATCCTGAATACACTGCACCATAAAATTAATTGAAGGCTGCCGACAACAAGAAAATAATCTAGATGAGCAATGATCGCAGGCGCAGTGAGCCACGGAGGTGACACAAAATAGACGTAAGGCGTGGCATGATAAGCATCTCAAACTCAACAGGTTTCAGTCGGGGCAGTTGGTACTCAAGTATGATGGTCAGAATGAAATTAAACCAAGAAAGTTTAAGGTCAGATGGGTCGGACCATACCAGATTCGGGAGGTAGGTGACAATGGAGCAATAAAATTGTGGACCTTGGACGGGGAAGAAGCGCCTCAGATAGTCAGCGGGTCGAAGCTGAAGATGTACCATGCAAGGAAGAGCTCGTTGTTGTTGTAGAATGACCAAGCCTGACTGTCTCCCTCATCGTCGTAGGTTGGCAAGGTCGGGAGGCAAAATTAAGTAGTTGTATTTTTTGTTTGAAAAAGAAAAAAGAAAAAAAAGAAGAGTGAGAAAACGAAGTATGGTCGCGGACTCACCCTGCAGACTGCTTCTCCGTAGACAGGATGTCTCGCGGACACCTGTCTCGCGGGCAGTGTTCCGCAGGTGGTCCCGCAGATGACTGTGGGTGTCTTATCCCCGCGAACATTTATTGCCTCCCATGGAAGTTGTTCTTGCAGCGTTTTTCTAATCTTCCGCGCGCAATCATGCCTCCCGCGGATTCTTATTCCTCCTATGGACATCTATTTTTCTCGCCGATGTTTTGCATCCTTTCGCGTCTCTCTTTTCCTCCTGTGGACTCCTGTTCACGGTGGCATTCTCTTTTGCCGTGGTGGTATCCTTTCTCCTGTGGGTTTCCTTTTCCGCGCACTTACTTTCTATCCGAGGATGGCTTCCTAGTTTCCACCGGTTGCTTTGATTGGTTTGTTATTCTGTAGGTTGCTACTCCTCTCACGCAGATTTCTATTTGCTTCCCAGATGCCTTGAGTTATATTCACTCCAACGGATGTCTTTGTTCCCCACGGCATAACTCTTCTACGGATGCCCTTTGTGTTGGTTCTTTTTCCCGTGGGCTCGCTTTCTTGGATTTGCCGTGCTTTGATATTGGCAACAAAGGAAGGAGTCTTATTAAAAAAAATTAAAATAAAAAAATAAAATACTACAACTCAAAGATGTTCAGAATGAATAATGTATGATGTCGAGGGGAAGGGAAAGATATAAATAGGTGGAAAATGCAAGCAGTTGCCAGAAAATCACGAAAATGGTGTTTTGTGTGGCTTCGAAAGTGTGCTGCTCGAGGACCCCGCTGGGGGCAATGCCCCCTAGATCCCTAGTCGTTGCAGTTAATTAGTCGTGGGAAGTGTGACCAGTGGATGAAGACTTGGGGCTGCTGCAGGCATGGAGTGTCTGTGTACTAGAGGCACTTGGAGTAGGTGTTGGACGTGAGGCTGTCTTGGTGGATGCATAGAGAGCTCGGGAGGAGTTGATCATCCAGTTGAAGGCAGTACATCGACACTTGGCTTAGTGTACCCAGAGTTGGCAGCACAGGTGGCTATCAAGGTCAGCTTGACCAAAGGAGACAGTATTGTGTTCGCAGAGGCTGCAGATGCAACATATTTTGGAGACCAGTTAGTGTATTCAGTTTTGTTAATCTGTCTTGGATATGTTGTAATTGTATTTTGTAATTGTCGTCCGGAGACGACTTTTTCTTTTGGGGGGGATGATGTCGTCGATAGAAACTGTAGCCGACAGGGTGTTGTCATTGGTAAAGATTTTGTAGCCGACGGGCCGATGGGTTCATGTCATTGGTAAAGATTTTGTAGCCAACGGGTAGATTAGGATTTTTTTGTAGTCGACGGACCCCTTCGGGAAGGTTCAGCGAAAAGTATTTATAACCCATCTGGGTGCATTGTAAATCATCTTATCTTATGGTATGCTCTGTATGTAATCTCTTGGCATATGCAAATAAAGGAGTACTGTTGTTGCTGTTCCTTGTCTGTATGCATTAATCAATTAATCTATGTGGTAAACAAAAGGATCTTAATGATTGACAACAAAAATGGGTAAGCAGGACTCAGGCATATGAATTTGATATAGAGTATGTTAAAGTGATGAATAATAGAGTGGTAGACGCTTTATCCAGATGCCCCCATCTCAACTTGGTTATCAACATTTCAGGAGATTGGAGAAGAGATATCATTGTTGATTATGCAAATGACACCGAAGCTTGTGAAATATTAGAAGGAAAAACTCCCAATGAAGATTTCAAAATTCGAGATGAGGTTATATTTTACAAGGGAAGGGTATTCCTAACCGCTCAATCAAGGACGAAGAACACTGTCTTAAAAGAGTATCATTATAATTCCTTGTCTGGCCATCAAGGATATTTCAAAATATTTAAACAGATAAGAGAGAAATTTTCATGGAAAGGATTGAAGAAAGATGTCCAGAAGTATGTACAAGAATGTTTGACATGTCAACGAAATAAGATAGAACAAACACATCCTGCAAGTTTACTACAACCTCTGCCCATTCCTAACAAAAAATGGGAGAGCATTTCAATGGACTTCATAACCGGCCTACCCAAAGTACACAGGAAGAACAACATTTATGCGATAGTGGATAGGCTTACCAAATATGCTCATTTTTTCCCAGTCAGCATCGAATCATCAACACTTCGGATAGTAGAATTATTTTTTAGAGAGGTATTTAGACTTCATGGACTTCCACTTAATATAATTAGTGATAGAGATATCAAATTCATTAGTCAATTTTGGCAAGAACTATTCAAACTAGCGGGAACCAGTTTAACCCCCAACACAAGTTACCACCTGCAAACAGACGGACAAACTGAAATAGTAAATAAGTGGTTAGAAGGATATCTGAGGAACTACGTAACTGGGCAATACAAAGCATGGATCAAATGGCTACATTTAGGAGAATTTTGCTATAATAGAAACCATCACATGTCCATTGGAATGACCCATTTCAAAGCTTTATATGGTTATGAGGCACCAACATTTGCAAGCTTGATTCCACAAGAGAGTCAAGTGCAGAGTGCACAAGATTTTATTCAGCAAAATACAAATATTTTAAAAACTCTTAAGAACTTACAACAAGCCCATAATCAACAAAAGATCTATGCTGATAGGAAGCACATCGAAGGAACGTTTGATGTTGGAGATTTAGTATTCCTAAATTACAAACATATAAACAAACTTCAATTAAAAAAAATGGAGTAGAAAAACTTAGACCACGATTCTATGGACCATATCAAATATTGAGAAAAATTGGAGAAGTAGCATACGAACTACAACTTCATGAATGGAGTAAGATCCACAATATTTTTCATTTCTCCCTACCAAAAAGGGCATTGGGAAAATAAATAGAACCCTGTGTAGAATTACCTCCACTAGATGACGAAGGTCAACTAGTCTTGGATCCTGAAGTCATCCTAGATACCCGATAAAGGAAATTGAGAAATAGAACTATTACAGAATATTTAATCCAATGGAGGAATCTACCTAAAGGAGGACACCACTTGGGAATGGGAAGAAACTATCAAATTGCTCAAGGACAAGCAAAATCAAGCGGGGGAGACTGTGATAACCCTCGAAAAATAAACTAATAAGCAAGATGTAAAATGAATAATACTTATAAATCAACATTACTTCAATAATTCTAAATTGACATTAATTTTAAAATATTAATAATTTAAATCTGTTGTCATTTCAAATGATTAATCCATTATCGTTTATGTTATTAACAATGGTAATTAATTAAACATCTGATTAAATCACGACCACTCAATAAACTAAGTAAATAAGAAATGATAAAAAAATCATATTAAGCATTTTGGATGGATATAGTTTAGAATTTAAAGACACGACTAATCAGAATTGCGACCCTCTAACTCCATATAATAGTGATGGCAATTTCCCGACGAAGGTAAAAAGCGGAGCACATAGCTATCATGAAAGGCTAACAATTTGACCAAGGCAAGGTCTCCTATCATCCAAACACTAGCAGAAGGGCAAGAAGTAATATGTAGAGGAAGAACCGATTAAAGCATTCAATCACATCGGGAGAGTAAGGAAGTAACAGAGAGATGACTTCCATCCCAAATAGGTTCCATACACATCAACACTGATATCTTCCCATCATAGAAGCATCCTTAATCAAGGAATGAGTGAGGATCACATTGTTTGAGCACGCCAGACACAAACAAATCAAACGGTATAAATATTTGTAAAGCAACAATCCAGTTCTTATTACTGCTACATCTACAACACTCTCACATCTGTGATCATATGAAGGAAGTTCAGAGATAGTATCCAGTACACTCATCAAATTGCTATAACGTTGGAGAGGAACCAAGAATTCTCCTATACGGTCAGAATCATCCAAGTAGCAAGGAGAAACTCTCACACTGGGACTGCCAATATAATTGGAGTATAAAATCACTAAATGAAGTATTCCATATGCATGTGAGCTTGAAAGCTCAGTTATGTCTTTTAATGAGAACTACAACAGATAAACTACTATATATAAATTGGTAGCTCTTTACCTAGATGATTTGTTCCAACTTCTGGATGATCTACCAAAGCCATTAAAAACCTTTCAGTGCTCATAGACAATTGGATTCATTCAACAGTCTCAATTATTCAACATCATTTAATTTCCTTCAAGCACAGCCTCACTAACAACAGAATTAAAGTTTCTATTTTACTTTGATTTGGCACATTGATCTCAATTGTGAATACAAATATACAAGGAAATCACTGTTTATGTATATATTCATTAATAGGTCTAATCCAACCACTAAATTTAGAATTGATCATCAACTCACAGGGCATCCTGGATTTTTTCCTTCCACTATGGCTTGTGTTTACCTTATTTTCTATTAATGAGAACTTAGGATAGTTGACTGATTGATACAGAAGCACCTTCCCTTCTTTTTCTATGCCTGGAATTTACTTAAGATGGGTTTGGTGTGTTACAAACTTACAAATTCTCTTCAGGAAACCCTCAATTTTACTCCTATATCATTTCTTGATCAGGATGGGATCTGAATTTATTCCCAGGTATACATGTCTTCACAGAATTGTGAGCTCACCCTGGATCTATGGTTTTTAAGATGGACTATGTTGCAACACCAATAAAGAGACTGCATCTTCACCAATGTCTTCAAGATTGCCTAATGATGATAACTGCTATTCCAAATCTCTGCCAGGTAAGCAGTTCACCCAATTGTTGCCTGTGAAGGGATATTTTAAGTCTTGAATATTAGTGATAGGGACTGTTTGCGACCAAAGTAGCCAAATTGTTGGTTTTTTGGGTGATTCGGAGTACAGAATGTACCAGTATCAGATTATGAAATGGATCTCCTCTGGGTGCATCCAGGGTTTGTGTTTTTAGATGCTGAAATGTTTAGTGATTCTAGTTTGATCCTTTTGATATTCTTAAGCCCTACATATTTGATATTGAAACCTGAATTTAAATTAGAATGTTATGTTGCAAATTTCTATATGACTTTCTAGACATATTCTTGTTTTAGCTGCATGCATATACACACATACATACATATAATTAATTAATTAATGTATGTATGTATATACATATTCATATACATATACATATATATGTAATATATAATATAAACATATATATGTGTGTGTGTGTATTATTTGTACACATACTAATTATGTACCCAGCCCCTTAAATGTTTTTTCCGTACTGGTGTTCCATAGCCACATACCCATCTCTGTTCCCGTACTTGATTTGGCAACCCAGTTTGGGTCTCTTTACCTCATCCACCATTATCCTGAAAATTTAAGAAAAACTAGCTCATTAACCTTTCTGCATTGCCTGAATGGAGCATCCAAGTGAGAGGAAGATATAGACCTTTTCGTGAATAAGTCACTTTGGCCCAACTTGAGCACCACTTTTGTGCTAGAAAAATGTTCTCAACCTTGCATTACATAGGTTTACTATTTTTAGTAAGCTTTTTTGTTTGAGCACAAGTTTTCCATATTAGTTTTCCCAGCGTTACAAGACCTAGACTCAACATGGACTCGACAAGCTGAATTTTGACTCAGACTCATACTCTGCACCCAAACATGACAAAAACTTAGCAAATTGAAAAACCAAGAATTTCAAAGATTATTTAAGGATTTAAAACTTGTTTCATGCATCCTTTAATAAATAAACCTTGAAAACACAATATTCTCATCAAATAGAAGCTACTTTGAACACATACGAACGTTTATTATAAATGCAAGAGATTGATGAGATAATCTATACAAATACAAATCAGTAGTTAAGACGAGGATTCTCATATACAGATCATTACAGTTAACAGCAGTAGCTGATAGTGGGGATTTCTTTTAAAAGGAAACATAGCATATTATCTTGTGTCAGTAAATCTTTAAAAGACAATGAATCTCTCATAAGATAGGAAATTTTTGTAGAAGGAATTGCAAAGTTTATAGGGGAGTAAGCCTCTATGGTCTCTTGGAGGGGGCTATTCAAAAAATATTAGGAGGTGTTGCTGAGACTTTTTAGGAGTGTTTTAAAGTGGGGGCTCTCCTGAGTTTTTTTGGTATAGTGCAAGGTTAAAAGCTTAATCATCAAAATTATGAGGTCCTGTGGCCTCATGGATTTCATCATTTAGCATATTCAGTTCACCAAAATAAAGAAACATATAAATTATAAATGATAAAACTTTGAAATGCAATATACCAAAAATTTTGATGCCTAAGGTTTGTTACAGTTATACTCTTAAAATAAAATTAAAGAACTCTTAAGCTCTATTGAATATCTACCCAATTCCTCCAATCTAAAAGGAAAGCACTATTGAATTATAGTGAGGAAACTATTGAGCAATAAAATAAGATAAAAAATTTAAGTAAAGAGGGAGACATTGTAGGATTGGTATTGATACCATAGAAAGATGTAAAATATGACAGTATCATTCACTAAGCTATCGCTGATCTGATATATATATATATATGCAGAGGATTGATAATTACAAACATACATATACAGCTAACGGGAAAAGTAATATTTTTAGAAAATTCAAAAATATATTTTATAAACTGCAAGAAACTTCTAATTTTAAATGGAACTGGATACTTTGTTTCTCTGATAACACAAGCCAGCTGGCTGAAGCTTAATCTCAAGCTATGCATAGTGTCTATCTGCCTTGAATTTAAGCAAATAAAATTACCTTTGGGACAAATCCAGACTCAAAACAACTATGTTTTTTTTGCCTTTGTCTAATTTTCTATTTGCGGTAGAGTCAAGTGGTCCAGACTCTGTGACAATGATTACATATCTATTTGACTTATTAAGAATTCTATTCACCATGAGAAATAATTGGTTATGCATGTAATGCATAAACTAAATAAAGTGTGATCCAACGAATGCAAGTAGCATTAACTAATTGGCAGTGTTATCTCATGAATGGATGTGATCCATTCCCCCACCAAGTATAAAGGCAGCAATTGATGTCTTTTGCAACCACAGAAGGAAATACAATACATTCTGATCATGGCTGAAATCACAGTTTATACATTATATACTGCAGAGCTTATCAATAACATTGAAGTTGCAGTTTATATATTAGATCGCAGAGGCTGCACAACATTAAAGTCATTGTCTTATATTATTGCATCGGATAAATCATATATATATATATATATATATATCACAGAGAATAATGACCACAACACACACACACACATGTTACCACAGAGGATAATATATTCAGATTGAGATTGTAGTATAACAGAGGATATTCATATATTTGCGGTCCAATATATACAGTGATCTTGACAAATTATAACCAGACCTTGAACATTTTTATAATTATATTCAGAGACTTTTTTCTGGGTTTTCCACCTTCACAATTCAAAGTTTTGACAGGGTATCTTGGTGTATTTTAAGTTAGCTTAGAATTCTGCTTTCTTTATTAATTTGATTGAAAAACAACATTGTAGTAGAGCTGGCTTGAAGAAGATCATGATCATATAAAATTAGTAGCAAACTTATTATTCATCTCTCATAATCAAGGTACAATATTAAGTAATGAGAATGGTTTTTGGGCTCCAGGTCGAAGGCAAACTTGAAGGTACCTCAAACCTAATTTCATGGAAGTTTAGAGTACTTCTTGCACTTGAAGAAAATGATCTTCAGTTTGTGGAGAAAAATCTTCTGAACCAAATGATCAAGTGGAGAAACTTCAATTCAAGAAGAATGCCGTTAAAGAAAAGAAACTTATTGATTGACTTTGTAAAGGATCACTTAGTGCCTATCATTTCCAAAATGACAAATACAAGAGATACGTTCAAAACCTTGGAAAGTTTATATGAGATTAACATCACAACTAGTGCTCTTGCATCAAGGAAACAACTTCATCAAGTGAAAATGGAAAAAGGAGAATCAGTTGTAATATATATCTTATTCATGGAGATCTTAGAGCTAAGGGATTAACTAAGCACGATTGGGTTTCAAGTTGTAAATAAAAACCTTGTCATGCTAGCACTTCAATGAGAAAGTGTCTCATTTGTGCATTTCCATTTATAGGAGCAGCCATGATGAAGGCACCCATTGGGAGTAGCCATGGTGGACATTGCTTTAGAACTCATATATCTGAGTAGATCCTGCCTAGCTAAGAGGGAGTGTTGAAGATAGTGTTGTGAGGATAACTTTGAGACATCTAACCATCTCAACCGATGCAATACATCACTTGAGACAATGATCACATATCTATTTGACTTTTTAAAGTTCTTTACATTACGAGAATCGGTTACTAATTGGTTATGTAAGTAATGCATAAACTAAGTGAAATGCAATTCAAATAATGTAATTACTGTTCACTAATTTGCATTATCTCATGAAGAGATACGAGTTAATGGTAACTGTCTATCACGAATGGATGTAATCTATCCCCCCACCAAATTATTAAGATGACAACTGATACCTTTCACAACAACCAAAGGAAATACAATACATTCATATTGTGGCTGAAGTTGAAGTTTATATATTATATTGTAGAGGATCTAAATAACATCAAAGTCAATTTATTTATTAGATCACATAGGTTACATAACATTGAAGTCATAGTCTTATATTACCACAGAGGATATATCAAATTACTATACATACACATGCATCCATACATACATACATGTATTACACAAAGAATTGTTGTCAAAAAAGTTTGCACCCTTGCCTAAAGTTTTTACCTAAAGGCAACCTTGTGAAACATGGAAACAACCTCCAAGTTATGAGACTTGAACAATGAGGTTGAGTCTCCAGAGAAGGCCGACTTCCTTTGTTATCAGGATGCACTTAAGTACTTTTTAAGGGGAAGGGGGAGAAGGCATGCATAGAACATTAACCTAATCTATCCTAAGGAGGTGATGCACCAAAATAGAGTGTTCAATCCTAACTCTGCCCAAGAATGCACGATTCATTAGCACAATCTCAAAGTATATAGATTCTAACTTTGTTTATTTTAACTATCACATGCAGATCAGAAAATCAGAGAATGCTACAAGGGAGAGCCCTCACACTATAACATTCAAGAGCCAAAGATAGATGCAGTCATGCAATTAGAGAGAAAGAGACTACATTAACAAGAGGCAAGGAATGTTTGCACAGTATATTAATGGCATGAAGAGAGACAAACAAAGATTATAATAATGTACAGGCGGGGAAATCACATAAGTAGAGCACAAGGCAATACTAGAGGATTAGAGAGAGAATCGACCCTAAGAAGGGTTACAACATCTGCCTTTATAGTGCAAGCATAACTGGGATAACTTCAACTGAAAGTCGTCCTACAACTACTACCATTATGTCCTTGGAGAACAATGACTGTGAATCTGAGAGAGATTTGATCATGGTACACATTCAGATGTAGGAAATCAATATTACGAAACCTTGAGAAGATAGAAACGGCGGCCATTAATGCAGAATGGAGAAAAATGAGTAACCAGATGGTCAGATAGAAAGCTTTAGCCATAACTGTGCATGGGGGGAATCGCAGAGTGGTTGTTATTGATCCAAAGATCGGATTTTGCCATTACTTTTCCCTTTTCCAACCCTTTGGGCGCGCCAAAGCCCTGAAAATCAGCAAATCGATGAAGAAACTTATAGAATCTGCCACATGGCCCAATAGTTTTATTTCCTTTTGCTAGCTTGCAAGGTCTTCACAAGTTGACTGCTGTATCATATAACCCTTGCCACCTTCTTTCTCTAGTTAACTTTTACATTCATCGTGGCTGGAAAACATTTAACTGTCACCGCCGACACCTTTCTAACTATTTGTAGCTAAACCTTTGTAAACCATGGGCCCTTGGACACGTGTCAGATTGTTATGTCGCATGAAATAAAACCCGTGCATCTTCACAAAGCGACAAAGCGACAATCCTTGATGTTGCAAGATTTGATGGTGAACGGAAGATGCAAAGAAAACACTGGCCCACGAGAAAAGAGCGAATGAAAACCTGTCAACTGGATCCTGTTTTGACAACTCCACCAGCTGCAAGAAGGAAGGCCCACCTTGGACACACGTCATGTTGTCGCATTCTTGCATAAAATAAAGTCTGCGCACTTCTGGAAAGCGATAAAGCGACAACCGTAGATCTCAAATGATTAGACGATGGAGAGAACAAACCAATTGGCAACCCATGGTGCTACATAGCAATTTGTCGCTTTCTCGCTATGACAAAAAGTTTTGCAAATTTTGACAGCGACAAAGCGACAATTGTCAATCCTTTGGCATCTGATGATGAACAAGATGTGAGCCCACGAAAATATTAAAATGCATAGTCATATAGGAAATAAAGATATAACCTAAGGTTTTAAAGATTTATTTTTATCGCGCCTTGATATTTGAATATTTCAAATATATGAACATTATACTGTGTTTGAGTTCAAATCCTTCAATTTTGGCAGGAGGGCAAAATAGCGAACAATTCTGGCGACTCAGGGGGGATGCAAGCCTACTAGGCATACAACCAGTGACCTTCAACATCCATTGGGCTATAGAGTCGAAAAAACATAAAACCCGTGCACTGTGAAACCTTAGTTCCGCAACACCAAAAATACAATTGCAACCTCTGCAACTGTAAAACAAGAAAAAAACACCCTCTACAAACTCTACAAAAAGAGACATGTGCTTGTGCACTTCTTGGAAAACAGGAAAGAAGAGAAAGCAAACTAGCTAACTATATACATGAAAACCCTAACCCTATTAGAAACAAGGCTTAAGGTATATTCCATTGACTGGAATAGGCAAGATTTCACCATTGGGCTTGCTTAACTAGAAAGCATTAGCCTGCTTGCAACTGATTATCACATAGGGACCACTTCATATTGCACCAAATTTCGAATGTCTCCTTGGTTTTGCTCTGACAAGGTCACTTGCCCTGAAAATTTTGGCCTTAGCCTTCTTATCAAAGCTCTTTTTCTTCTGTTGCTGATGTGTATCCAAGGTTTGCATGGGTTGCTGTCTTTTCTCCTCCAACTCCATCAATTCTGCAATTCTCACTGTCATTGCATCATTTTCAATTAGTTCCAATTGATGGGCTAGTTCTAGGGAAGGGAACTCCAATAAGATAGGAAGCCTGGCCTCCCTCCCATAAACCAACATGAAAGGGGAGTGCCCAATAGCTCTCTTAGGTGATATTCTGTCAACCCAATGAGCTGTTCTCAACTTCTGATGCCAACACCTCTGGTTATCTTCTATAGTCCTTTTTATTATTTTGATCAAATTCTTGTTGAAGGACTCGGCTAATCCATTATCTTTAGGATAGTAATTGGAAGTTGTACTTAAATAAATGTCATGATCAATTGCCCATGCACAAATCTAAGCTCCTATAATGATGTTGCTTTATCTGAAATGATGGTGGAAGGAGTACCGAACCTTGTGATGATTCCATCGAAAAATTCAACAATTGAATTCTTAGTAGCATCCTTTAATGCAATTGCCTCTGTCCACCTGGTGAAGTAATCTTTAGCAACTAAAATCCATTTATGATCAGATCTAGAAGGAGGATTAATAGGACCTATGGAATCTAATCCCCATTGAGCAAAAGACCGATCCACTTGAATAGGATGAAGTGGAAGAGCTGTAAGTCTTTGTTTACCTGAAAATAAGGCACATTTTTCACACTTCCCAACATATCTGTGTCAATCATGGGACAAGGATGACCAATAATAACCTGTCGTCATTATCTTCATGGCAGTGGTTCTTGCTGAAAAGTGACCACCATCAGGACCATCGTGAAGCTCCTTAATCATTCTCTTAGCCCAATCTGTGTCAATACATCTTAGGAAAGCTCCATTGAAATCCTTCCTAAAAAGGATACCATCAACTGTGGTATAAGGGATTGACTGCAATTTGAACTGTCTTCTTTTAGCTTTATCCAATCCCTGAGGGTATCCATTTCCTGAAAAGAAGGTCATCATGTCATTTATCCAACTCCTTGGGTTCTCATCTCTTACTTTTTGTTATTCTGTCAATACCAAGGCAACTTCTTCATCTGATTCTTAAGACGAGACCATTTTCTTGCACAATTCTTTTCCTCTTACCAACTTGGTGATTTGGATGTCCACATCATACTCCATCACTTTAGTGATCTAACTTGCTCTTTTCTCACTAATATCCTTGCTCAAAAGGAAATCTTTCACACTCGCATGAGGCACTAGCAAATGGCTCTTGTTGTGAGATAAAAGATGCCTGAACTTCTTCAAAGCTCTTATGACTGCAAGGGCTTGCTTCTCCACATAGTTGTACTTGTCTTCATACTTTTTAAGCCCTTCACTAAAGAAGGCTATAGGTTTCTCTTAGTTCTTGTCATTTGATTGAGTCAAAACAATCACCTCCCAAGGTGTAAAGAATGAAATCCTTTCCAACATATTGATGAGAGTATGGGCTGAGGCTATGGCTGCTTTGATCTCTTCAAAACTTGCTTTTCCTTTCTTGGTCCACGCAAAGACCATGTTCTTCTTGAGCATAGCTGTAAGAGGTTTTACCATGGTAGCTAAATTAGGAATAAATCTCCTTACAAAATTTATCCTACCAAGGAAACTTTGCAGCCCTTTCTTATGACTAGGAAGAGAGAGCAAGTATTGCTTTTGTTCTCTCTGGGTCAATGGTCGAACCATCCTTGCATACAATGTGCCTTAGCAATTTCCCTTGATTGGTGGCAAAGACACACTTGGATTTAGTGACACATCATATTCTCTACATCTGAAAAACACCTTTCTTAGATGGCTGAAATGATCTATCACTTTTTTTGAGTATACAGTAATGTTATCAAGATAGACAATACAAATTTCTCTATCATATTTTTGAAGGCCATCTCCATTGCATTCTGAAATGTGGCACCTGCATTAGTTAGCCCAAATGGCATCTTACTGTAAGCATAGGTGGCCCACTTTGTGGTGAATGTAGTCTTGTATCTATCAACCTGTTTGACTAACACTTAATTGTAGCCTGAAAATCCATCTAGGAATGAGAATCTTTCTGAACCACTGACCCTGGATAGGATTTGTTCCATGGAAGGGAGGGGGTGATGATGCTTAAGGGAGGCTTGGTTAAGGTCGCTAAAGTCTACACAGTTTGATTTTCCACTCTTCTTCCTATCAGGGACAAGGTTGGCTACCTAAGAGGAATGCTTGATAGGAAAGATAATATTAGCCTCAGTCAACTTAGATAGCTCCTTTCTCATTAATGGTTCAATTTTGGGATTCATTGGCCTTTTCTTTTGTCTCACTGGTTTGACGATATCATTTAAATCTATGGTATGCTGAAATAGACTTGGGTTAAAACCCTTCATATCATCATATGTCCATGCAAACACATCACTAAATTCTTGATATAGATGAATGAAATTTTCTTGTTTGATTTCAGTACATACCTTTCCCATATTTAAAGTTCTTCCATCAGCAACCATGACTGGAATATAATCATCCTTGCTTGTAGCAAGGTTCATGCTTCTATCTCTTGCTTGATCATCAAGAGTGAAGGCACTTTCTAAGGTAATCAGACCCTTTGGCAACTTGTTGGAACTGAGATTAACGATTTGATCCCCATACTGGTCATGTAATCTTGACTGATTTCTATTTGAGAACTCTGCTTCATTCTGCAAGAAACTCACAATTTGCGCATTAGATTCAAACACTTGCCAATTGACGATATTATTAGGAATAGTAGGCCTAACCACCACTCTAATCTTCTACTTCCTCTCATCTTCAAGGCTCCTTGGCACATCATAAGATGCACCCACTGCTGCAAGTCTATCAGCATGTCTATTTTCTTTCTTAGCGATGTTTTGAATATTCAATGCATTGAAACCTTCAACCAAATCCCATACTCTATGTTTATAAGACTTGAGCAGACCATTCTTGGTGACATTTTTATTTCTCACCTGATAGATAATTAACTTACTATCTCCATATACACTTAAGGCTTGAATTCCTCTTTTCTGAGCAAGTAGAAGACCTTGAAACAATGCCTCATACTCTACTATGTTATTGGTACAACTGAATTGAATCCTAAATGAGAAGTAGTACCTTTCTAGTGCAGGAGAAAACAATATCACACCAGCCCCTGATCCATGTTTATTCCTTGACCCATCGAAGTACATACTCCATATCCCACTTTTATCTTCTTTGTTCTTCATAAGGTTAGGGACAAGAGCATCCTTTTTTGATATCCAATATGTACCAAGGCTTCTCTCTAGGGCTTCTAATGTAGGATCAAACTGATATGCATTAGCCCATTCATCCAAGAGGAAATCAGGTGTCTCTCCTAGGGGAGTGGCAGACTCATTTACTATATCATTTTCATCTATCTCTAGGATAGTGCAATTCATATTGATGAGATTGGGAGTGTAGGGCTCAATGTGGTTGAGGGCTAAGGGCTCCGCTCTAATTGAAGCTTTAGTTCCATATGTTGTTCTAAACAACATGTATGACCAATCAGAAGATATGTAGCCACCTATTTGGGCAGTGAAATCTTTTGAGAGACAGATGGCAAAGTGTCGCTTAACTTCAACAACTGATATATCTTGAACTACAATACAACCAGGGCATGTAAGTAGGGCCATTTCAATACTCCTAAGGATTCCTATAGTCTCGACATCTTACATCGAACTGCAATACATCCCTAACAATGGGCTCATATTTCAGTCCTAGGACATCATCAACACACTTGGGCAATGCTGAACTACTAGCCCCTAAATCAATCATGCAATTATGGACTAGCTTATCCCCTATAATTAGAGAGACATAAAAGGAAGGAGGTCTAACCTTTTTACTTGTTTCTACCTCCTTTGATGATTGTAGAAGATTCGTGGCACCTTCCATGCTAGATGGCAGATCCTTTGGTTCAATGCTCTCCAATTCCTGCTGTAGCAACTTTTTTTGCATGGATATAGTAGCAATAGCATCCCACATGGAAATGTTCACATTTGTTTTTTTCATCTGTTCTACCACACTAAATGATGCATTAGGTGCTTTGGTAGAAACCTTGGGAGCTACATCTGTAGGAGGTTGAGATGGAATAACTTGGGGGCCATTCACATCTCCTCCGCTATTATCTTGCCTTTGTTGCTGAGGAACATTTGATTGATCATTTACTGCTTGTACATGAGGTATTGCATTTGATGTTGAGGCTTGATTAGGAGGAGGAGGAATAACATCTTCAATGGTTCTTCTCTTTCTCCTAGTGTTGTGAGCAATGGAATCTTGCTTCACATGGCAATGTTATTCTACTTGGTGATTCATATGCGAGGCATCATTGGGTTGACTTACATCGTATGATTTCCTTGTTGCGAGCTCTTGAGTGGTTAAAGCTAAATAGGATTCAACCTTTTGACACATACAATATGCATAGGAGTAATTGTAGGAAGGACAAAAATCTTGATCTTGAGCCATATTGTTTTGAGGGACTAAGGCCCTACTTTGATTTGCATTTGAAGTAGAAGCATGACTATTTTGCCTACTTTGATCAAAAGAAGCATTCCCTTGATTATGATTTGGAGGCCTACCATTCAAAAGAGTCAGATATTGTAGTTGAGGAGCCTTATTACCTTGAGCTTGCTATCTCTCCAAAGTGACCACTTTGTTGCTCATCTTCTGAATCACATAGGAGCTATCTTCCAACTTCTTATCTTGAATTTGCAATTTCTTTCCAATATCTTGCATTAGGGCTTTCAACTCTCCTAGCTCACTAGAAGATGTGGAGGCTTGAGGGGCTAGAGCAAGGGGTTGTGATGTGGGACGTGTGGGAATAGGGGCTGCTATTTGTTGGTGATTTGGCATATCAGGAAAGAAGGGCATAGGAGGCCTTCAAGCTAGCCGTCCTCCTTGTATCAGAATATTCTTTGCCTTGATTGCTATCTCATAAGCATCAGGTAATGTATCCCCTCCCATTGATTGTAGGGTGGTAGCAGTATCACTGTTAAAGGCTTTAAGGTAATACAAGAAAGCATTGTCGGGGGTAGGCTTCACTAGGGTTGGTATTCTATCCCTTTTTTTTTGGAGCGCTTTCTTTATGGTTGTTAGCTGCTCTAAAAGTGACAGATAGTCACTTTTATCTTGAAAATGTTTGCATAGGGCTGCTCCTAACCCATCCCAATCTGTTATAGAGTTATGAGGCAACCCTCTATACCATTGGAGTGCTTTTCCTTTCAAGGATGAGGTTAGAAGCCTGACTGCTACATCATCTTCAGTTATTCCATGTATATTGCAAACATTTGATATTTCTTGAATATGCTCTACAGGGGAAATAGAGGTCTCACAAGTAAAATCAGGTATACTCTTAAGAGCTTATATTGGTATATCATGTCTTTGAGCCAAAATGATAGCACTTCCACCATTAAAGGTGGCAAAAGCATGAGCTCTAGCCATATAAGCAAGTGATCTATTGATATGAGCTGATGGTATTCTAGGTTGAGATCTAAAAATAGGAGTAGAGATGGACCTTACAAGGGTATGTGTTATTGCTGCACTCCTAATTGGTTATAAAGATACTCTAGTCTTTTTTCTTCTAGGATTTGAAAATGGAAGCTCTAAATATTGAAACTTGCCTCTAGAAGATGCCCTTGTTTCAGCTTTGGGCATGAGTCACAACAAGAGGCAAGGAATGTTTGCACATTATATTAATGGCAGGAAGAGATACAAATAGAGATTATAATAATGTAGAGGTGGGGAAATCACGGAAGCAGAGCACAAGGCAATGCTAGAGGATCAAAGAGAGAACCGACCCTAAGAAGGGTTACAAAATCTGCTTTTATAGTGCCAGCATAACTTGGATAACTTTGACTGAAAGTCACCCTACAACTATTGCCATTAAGTCCTTAGAGAACAATCACTGCGAATCTGAGAGAGATCTGATCGTGGTACACATTTAGATGCTGGAAATCAATATTACGAAACCTTGAGAAGAAAAAAATGGTAGCCTTCAATGCAGAATGGAGAAAAATGAGCAACCATATGGTCAGATAGAAAGCTTTAGCCATAATTGTGCATGGGGGGAACCACAAAGTGGTGGTTATTGATCCAAAGATCAGATTTTGCCATTACTATGGCCTTTTCCAACCCTTTTGGCATGCCAAAACTCTAAAAATCATCAAATTGACAAAGAAACTCATAAAATCCGTCACATGGCCCAATAGTTTTATTTCCTTTTGCCAGCTTGTGAGGTCTTCACAAGTTGACTGTCATATCATATAACCCTCACCACCTTTATCTAGTTAACTTTTACATTCACTGTGGCTAGGAAACATTTTGACACCTTTCTAACTGTTTGCGGCTAAACCTTTGTAAACCGTGGGCCCCTGGACATGTGTCAGACTATTGTTATGTCTCATGAAATAAAATTTGCGCATCTTCACAAAGTGACAAAGCGACAACCCTCGATGTTGCAAGATCTGATGGTGAACGAAAGATGTAGAAAAAAACTAGCCCACAAGCAAAGAGCGAATGAAAAGCTGCCAATTGGACCCTATCCTAACAACTCCACCAGCTGCACGAAAGTCGGCCCACCTTGGACATGCATCATGTTGTTGCTTTCTCGCATAAAATAAAGTCTGCACACTTGTGGAAAGCAATAAAGCAACAACTGTAGATCTCAAACAATCAGATGATGGAGAGAACGAACCAACTGGCGACTGCATTGACCAAGGAAAGGGACCCATGGTGCTACATGGCAATTGTCGCTTTGTCACTATGACAAAAAGTTTTGCAAATTCTGACAGTGAGAAAGCGATGATCGTCGATCCTCTGGCATCTGATGGTAAACAAGATTCGGGCTTGTGGAAATATTAAAATGCACTGTCATATAGGAAACAAAGATATAACCTAAGGTTTTAAAGATTTATTTTTATTGTGCCTTGATATTTGAATATTTCAAATATATGAACATTATACTGTGTTTCAGTTCAAATCCTTCAATTTTGGCGAGAGGGAAAAATAGCTAAGAAGAATCAAGATCACAACATATGTATATTACTGCAGAGGATAATATGTTTAGATTGAGATCGTAGTATAGTAGTTGTTCTTATACTTTGCAGATTGATATATGCATTGGTCTTAACAAATTGTAATACAAACTTGAATATTTTTATAGTTATATTCAATTTTTTTGGGTGGGTTTTTCACTTTCATGATTGATGTATTTTGAGTATATTAGTTTGGAATTCTTCTTTATTTATTTTTATTTAAAAAAAAACACATTTTGGGTACATCAGTAAAACTTATATATAAAAATCATAAATATATACATATTTGCTATCTAAAAACTAATTAAAAAAATATATTATAGTGAAATGTAGGGACTTACAACCCCCTGGAAACCTCAAAGTACCCATCTGGAAGACATCCCCACACTGGGTACTTGGAGTACCCAAGTATCCCCACCTTCGCCATTTTGCAACCATGCTGCCGCTGGGATGGGTACTGGAAATTGTATTTGAATGATGATTTTTGAGTTTTAGTATTGGGTATGTACTATGTTACTATGTTAAATGCTCTATGATTTTGGTTTGTGTTGCAATTTTGTCATGTTCAAGTATTTCAATTTGTTTTTTTTGAAAAATCATTTTAGAATTAACATTTCAAGTTCTATATGTATAGTATATGGGACCCCCTTGTCCTCTCGCCGTTATCCCCCCTTGTGCCATCTGTACCAAAATTGAGGCCCTTGGTCCACTCGTCTTAGAAACTCGCCTCGATGCCCTGACGTACCGTAGTACCACAACGTTGGTGCTACATTTATATATTTAGTTTTATGTAAGAATTTCATTTAATAATTAATTAACTATAAATTTGTTGTGTTGATATTTTGCAACTGACATTTTTGGGTAAAATCTAGTCACAAAATAGGTGCACCAGCCACAGTCTGTGAGACAGAGTCTCTCCTACCTTAAAGGGAAGGCTCCCCCTTCTCATCGTTCTTTGGATCAACTCAAGGTAAGCAAGAAGTTGAGAGATTTGAAAGGGTGTTACCAATATTCTTTCCTCTTAGCTTTCAGGAAAGAATCCACTTATGAAATGAGTAATGGGCAAGATGAAACCTTGAACTACACTTCTATCTAGAGTTGTAAATGGTGATACCGATAAACAAACACTAACTCAAAGGCTAGCTGAAAGTGTACTAGTTTGGCTCTAAGTCCAGTCTTAATCTATGCTATAAGAATAATTTTTACTATTGGGGCACAAAGACTTCCAAAATTAAAGGATTCTATCTATTTTGTGAATCAAGAAAGAGATATAAGCTATAGTCAAAGCTCCTAGTTGAGAAAAAGGAGGAAAGAGTGGGAGCAACTCAACCAATTTTGACCCGGTCTAACTAACAAGAGAAATTTTCGGATTACATGTCACTACACATGCAAATCATATTACCTCTAATTACACAATTTCATGCAATACATCCTCTTCAGTCTACAAACATGAAAACAAAATAATAATCTTAAAGATTGTTCTTTAGTGCCTTGAATTTGATAATGACATTATGCACTGTAGGAAGATCTGAAATCTCCATTGTCTTTGAAATGGCTTCTATCCTCACTACATTGGCATATGCTGATTTCACAATCTTGGAATTTGCCGATAGAGAATCCTGTAAGTACTTATAGAGAATCCTGTAAGTACTTTGCTAAAGATTTGTACAAAGCAAACCCGTTCATTGTATGGGAACCAAAATCTTCAAAATCTAAATCAGCATTGACCTTGATTGTGTTTTCTAAAGTCAGTCCTTGAACTGCAATCAAGTTACTATGTTCATCAAGAATTTGACATCCCATTTGTTCCAAGTCGCACATAATTCTAGTTTCTATTGCCTGACAATCTTCTAAGTTTGCCTGCAACTTTGTTACAAGCTTTCTTAGTGTCTCTTCTTTATAACCCATGAGTCCATGAGATTTGTAGAACATTTCACAAGATGGAACAATGTCACATGTAACCATGGCGTCCAGATCAAATTTGGCGATCTCATCCTAGTCATTCATAATTTCTTTCAAAGTGTTAGCTTCCCGAGTCAAAGATGCAATTAAATCATGTATCATTTCTTCCACACCTTTGATACATCCAAAGATTTTGGCCGTATCTGCAATGGCCTATACTCCTTCAGAAATGACTTCTCCCATCCAAGACTTTGCATTTTCTACTATCTTTTTTTCTCTAGGTGTCTAGGATCTCACAACTGCATGTTGTGAGGATTGTTGTCGAATGACTTCATTTAAATGAACAACCTCTTGTTTGAGCTGATTTTTCTTCTCCCATAATTCATGATTACTGTTTGATACATTGGCAAGTGGCATCTTGTAAACAACCTAGTCATGATTGATTTACAATTCTACTTTGGCGAACTTGTAATGAAAAAGGCTAAGTTCTTCAACAAGCTTTTCAAACAATGACTCAACAACTTCTACGAACTTAGTCTTTTTAGAATCAACTCTAGAAACAATCTTATCTTTCAAAGATTTAGACTTAGTTTTCTTAATAGGAAGGTTATTTGGGGGTACCACAACCTGTCTTCTTTTCATCATAATCTTGTTCAACCATGTAGGCAAACTAAAATTTTCATCTGTAGAAACAGGTGTAGTGGTGACCATAGGCATTGATCTTGATTGTATCTCTGTTGTGACCGAACATGTCTTAGTTTGTACAGCTTAATTCATGGGTGCATGATAGGAATATTTTGTCGTGAACAACTCAAAACTAGTCAGGGATGTATCAAGTTGAGAAACTTGACCTTTTGTGAAGGTTGGAAAATCCTCAAACACATTCCCTAAGTGTTCACATTGTTCAGCTGTTAAAATGTGAGGAGCCGTTGAAGATATAGGAAGTGTCGATGTATTTACTTCTAAGGTCGGGATAGAAGGTGTGAAGACAGTGGAGAATGAATCCACATCATCATCTATTGCACCCAAGAAAGGTACTTCTTGTATAGATGATCCTTGAGTTTTTGTAGGCTGTGGAGGAAATATGATCATGACTTCTCCTAATTCCTTCTCATTGTATTTATTAAGTCCTTCATCAAATTCTCCTTCTGACTCTTGAGCTTGTTCAGGTGTATGAGATAATTTAAATCCCTTTTCACCTTTCAATTTGAATTTGAGAGATTTCTTTATATTAGAGGAAGATGCACCATCTTTGTGTGCAATTTCTAATTTTGACTTCCTTCTAGGCAGACCAAATTGTCCATAGTCCACCCTATCTTAGGATTCACCCTTTTGAGACCTTTGATTTTCAATTATTTATTAGTGTTTGCCAAAATGAACTGAAATCAATCAAGGATAGAAGTACCTTCCTTTTGCTGCTTGTAATGTCCCCTTTTAGGACATTCTATAGTTTCTTCCTGATTACTGTAATTTTTATAATATTTTCTATATTTTGATGCTTGAAACCCTCTATTACTGCAAACCAGGAATTCTGATTGAGTTTCCTATCGGTGATCTCTTAGAGATCTTTGGATTTTCTGTCACACTGTCACCTGATGTATCACGGGTTGGACCTCAATGTGGAGCCCATGCTGATCTTGATGCATAACCCAATGAAGTGGGGTGCGGTCTTGATGCAAAACCCGATGGAGATGTGTATACATTCGGTGCTTATTCTTCTTTCTACGCCTTTATTTGTGAATGGGATTCAATGCTCTTGATGTTTCTTTTGAATAATCATAGTCTAGATTCAAACATGTGACCTTCCATCTATGATCACAAAGATTACATAGCTATTTATAGAATTTATAATTATCTTAATTGTACATGCCTATTGTGAGCTTCTATAACCACATTGATCTGTTCAATAATGTTTGTAATTCCTTCCTTCCTATTATATGTCACCAAGAGGAACCTTGTGACTCTTCATTTAACAATTACATCTCTTCATTTTAACACCCACATCTCTTAGGCTGATGAATATTGACTTCAATAGATTGTATCTTTTCTATATCATAATCATTATCCTTAATATGTCATCCACCTTCTCCTTCTGATCATAAATATGGTTTCCTTTTATATCTAAAATTTGGCCCAAAGAGCCATAAGGAATGATCGCACCCCTTATTGATCATAAACTTGCACCCTTTTGATATTTTGCCATGGATATACTTGTAAGTTCGTCTACCATGGCTTCCAAATTAGATTACTTTCTTTCATTATAAAAATAGTATTCTAAAGTATTATTATTGTTTATTTAATAATTATTATTATAAATTCTAATTATATTTTATATTAATTATTGTTTTTATTATGTGTACAATTGATATCCATGAATCTTGATTACCTTACTAATATTATCAATCTTTTATTTATTATATTTTAATACTATTATCACATTATAATTATAATGTAATATCATACTGTATGATAATAACATTATTATTATTATTTTATTTATTAATAATGATTTGACCTTTAATATTACCTTAGTAACGTATTATTATATCCATAATATATTATTATTTATTCTTTAATAATACATTATACCATTAATAATATATCAATATTTCTTTTAATATAATATAACTTCAAGAAATAATATATTTATTTATTCATAATAATTTACTTATATTACTCTAATTAGGGGACATGACACTGCCATTGAATTGGAAAAGGGCATTGTTTATCAAAACTAGCCTAATGATATTCTGGATCAAGAATATTACTATTATCTTCAATTTGAAGATCCAATGGTATCTCAAGCATATTAAGATCAATAATCTGCTACAATGTTAACCTACAGTAGTCAGTTTTCATAATATCCAACTTTGCCCGCATATCAATCCAAATGTCTTCTATAGGATGGACATGAGTGAATGCTCTCTTAATTCTTGAATTCATCTCTCTATAATCAAAATCATATATGGCTTTAAACTTCTTCAGTGTAATCTATTGAAGTTCTGCTTTAATGGCCTTTGCTTTGTGTATTGAATTGATTGTGTAATGACCAATCACCAAGGGTTTGGCATAGGTGATACCAAAATCTGGTCTATGCCTAATATGTTGATTAGATTGCACCTCCATTTGGCCAACTCGATTAGAATGATTTTGTCAGTAGCATATCTAGGTAAGGTATATGGTTCTCCTTTAGAGTACCCAACTCTCAAATAGGTAAAGGTTGAAAAATGAATAAAGATGCAACCATAATGATAAACGTTATCCCAGGCCTCATCAGACACTTTTTTGATAAGCAACTGCTTATCAAACAAGCACCGAAAATGTCCAAAGAATGCATCTTGAACTCTTCTATAGTGATATTTACTATTTATCAAGGCAATTTGATCATAATACTCCCAAATTGGAACTCGAAGATGATCTCCTTTGGTTGAAAGTCCTAAAAAAGACCCCATAGAAGCAACAATGTAAACAAGGTAGGAGTTCTTATAAAATGGTGCTGAAGTTCCTACGTTGAGCAGCTGCTCACAAAGCATAGTTTTGATAAGCTCTCCCCAAAAGATATGTTCTTTATTATTAATGATTTGAAAAACGAACTTGTACATCCATGGTTCAAAATCATTGGAATCCTTGAGACCACATATTTTGTTGAGAAGGGTAATCAAGTCTTTGTATTTTGACTTAAAATCGGATTTGTGAATGGTTTTAGGCCATCTTGAGAAATTGCTCTTGGAATCCAACCAATATAAATTAACATATTTATGATAATTTCCCTAGTTTTGATTCTATATTTCCCAAGATGCTTTCTTTGTCAAATCCACACATTCTGCACTGTGGTACTTTGAAAATCTGTTCAATAACCTTAGGGTCAAGGCCAATAATGATATTACCATTTGCATCCTTGATCGTTTTAGACTTTGGACCAAAACGCTTTGCACATCCAAGAACAAATTCCAGTTCCAGGGCAGCCATAGGGAATGTAGACACGAGATGAATATTACTCCTTTTGATGCGTTTCATCTCATGATTAGCAGGAGCTACAAGAGCTTCTCTCCTTTGCAAGAAATCTATTATATCCACATGCTCGATCTTTGTATCTAACACACTATCAAGAACAGACATGACTTGAGATGGAGTTGTATGAGCCAAGTCTTTACTATATTGATATTTCATTTTTCTTTTTAATTCTGTGGATGAGGGATTTTCTTGTGCGTGTGTTGCAACATGAAAATTAAAAAATGTGAACACATCGTTAGAGGATATCGCTTTCATAATAACGTTGACTCTTGATCAGCAACAAAAGTTTGGAGTATGGATTAGATACTTCAAAGATCTAGTGTAATGATCTTGAGGGGAGATAGCATGCATATGCAAAATCTGAAATGTGACTCGAGAAGATGGAAACATGGGATAGAAATGGGCTTTTATGGATATGCCTTAAGGCATGAAAGTTGAATGCATGCAAATGAATTTTTTTGAGCTTTAAAGTGTACCCTTTAGTCAAAAATGGGTTATCAAGATGTAATTACACAAAAAGTGAATTACATGCAAATGTGACATGCAATTGGGAATGGAGGATGAGAGTGTGTAAATGCGAATGGAGGGTGAGATTAGATGTAATTGGATGTAGTGTGTCATGACATGGAAAGTGGAATTATATGTAATTGCTCTTGAAGTGTAATTGCATATGAAAGGAATGGATGCAATGTGCCTTGGCATGTAATTACGAATATGGAATGAAATGATGCACTTGCATGAGATGATGAAAGGTTGAGTAAGGTGAAACATGCTCAAGTTCTTGGGAAAGAATTTGCAATTTCTTCCAAATGAAGAAAAACAAGAAAGCAAGCAAACAAACAACGAAAACAAGCACAAAAGAAACACATACCTTTGGCTTTAGACTCAAACATGTCAACAAGCAAGTTAACTCATTGCAAATTCGAATTTGGAATTTGGGAATAAACTAGAAGTATGAAAATTAGAATTTTCATCATTTTTAAAGAAAAAATGCACTTTTCATGGCATCTATATCAACAAGTGTGCATCATCAAGCTAAAACATGCATCAAAATAGCAAGATAAATATGAATTAATGAGTGAAATGGAAAATGCCCACTTGAAGATTAATGAGCCAAATATGGAGGAGAAAGAAGCTCCAACTTCGAAAAATTCTCAAAACAAATTTTGACCTCTTCAACCTTGCAATGATGAATTTGAAATGAGCAAAGAAGAGCTGTTTTCATGGATATGCCCAAAAATGTGGTCTTCAATCATCAATGCATGAATCGGTTTTGGCAAAATGCTACAGGAAAACCCGTTTTTGACAAAAATGTGGATTCAATCTGCCATTGCACTCAATGTTTTTGGCATAGATTGACAAAAATGTGACCTTCAATGATTAAATCTTGCATTCAAAGGCAAAAACGACCTATGCTTGAACCAAAACGTGATCTCCAATGATTAAATCTGTATGTTTTTTGGGCAAAACGTGGCTTCAATTCTTTATAAAATACAATGATTTCTTCATGGATTTGGACATCAAATGCACGAGAATGCATGCAAATGCAAAAACGGCCCTAGGTAGAAGATTTCCTTGATTTGGAATGGATGGATTTGGAGATCTCAAGCAAAAACATGTTCTTCAATCTTCGAAATTGGGTTCTATGAAGACATGCATATATTTCAAGGCAAATCACACCTTTGGGGAGAGATTGCATGTTTTAAAAACATGTAATAGAGGGCCAAGTGCAAAATCACACTTTTTGAGTGCATATGCATGTTTTAAAAACATGTAACAAAGGTCCAAGCACAAAATCTCACTTTTTTGAGTTCATAGACATGTTTTGAAATATGTTAACAAATGACCTTTAGTTCAAAATCACAATTTTTGGGGGTCATTGCATGTTTTAAAAACACTTAAATATGCATGTCTCATTCTTGGGGAGTCATTGCATATTCTACAACACATGTATTTACATGTTATATGCATTTTCGAATTGCCTTTTCGATTAAAATCATGGTCTCTAGAGGCAATTACATATTTTCAATTTAAATGTACTTGTAGACATGCTATGCACACTGTAAGTGATCAATTAAGTACATTTCAATTTAAGTTTTGAAGAAATATTACATAAATGGGTCATAAATAATATTTACACTATATAGATAAATATATAATTTGCAAATATCATTCAAAAAGCAATATTTACTAAGATGTTTGAATTAAAATTCAAAAATTAAATTAAACGATATAGTTAATATAGTCACTTAAGTGAAATATTAGAAAACAACCCAACTTAAAAATATAATATAAAGTGCTCTATAGTTACTTTAAGTGAAAAATTAAAATGATAAAGTAACTTAAAAACATAACATAAAGTGAATTTATGTTATATTTTTCAAAAACTGAATGTCAACTTCAAAATATAACATGTTATTTTAATTTGTGCTGTTGCACCTAGAAAGTCCACTTTTTGGGCACTAAAATGGTCATATCTTTTGATTGGCAACTTCAATTAAGCCCTAAGGTAGACCGAATCAAAGGGAAAACCGAAAGAAATGTCTTGAGTAAAACCAAAAGACCAAAAGACAATAAACACACATTGAAAAACGAGAAAAAAGACATTGAAGGCTTCAAAAATCAAGCATCGGCTCAACCAAACAGAAAAAACTAAAAAGACTTGACGAAAGCCTTTAGTAAAAGGATTCATTATATTAATTGGTTGATCAATACTAACCAATTAAATAATGAACTCAACTTAGAGAAATGTGAAACTAAATTGAAAAAGTTTTGTACTGTTACCTACATTTTGTGGTGACAAAATGCAAGCTTAGTTACCGGATTTGCCCAAACAGCCTCAGATCCGAATTCGGGTCTGATTTGGATCCAAATCTGCGTATGGACGGATCCACAGGCAGGATTACGGATCCTACCCAGATCCTCGAGGATCGATGTGTGGATCCACACGAATCCGTGGCAGGGCCCAAATAAAGTTGCAAAAAGGTGGGTCCAACTTCATTTTTAATTTTTAATTTTTTTCCTAAAAGCCCTAAACCCTAAAAATGACCCTCTCAATCACAATGCAAGTTCATTTACTCTCTATTTTGCTCTCTCATTTTGCTCTCTCATAATTGCTAGTTTGAAGTAAAGTGCTTGGATTCGAAGGAGATCGGTTGTGGAGCTTCAAATACCTTGCAAGAAGTGTTTAAGGTATGCATTTCAACCATATTCTTGAGTTCTTTCATAGATTATTGATTTATTTATTATTTTCTCAAAATTTCAAGGTTTTGTGTAAGTGTGAAGCATGGTTTTCTTTCATTTTGTTTTTCTAGATTGCAAGAATAAAACAATGAGTGGTCAAGGCTCAGTGGGTGGGGGTGGGGCTGCATCACCAAGCTTCAAAATTGATAAGGGGTCTCCTTTATGGAGACACACAACAAGAGTTGCACAATGTCCTGAGGGTGGGGCATACATATGGAAATGTAATTATTGCAACATACAACATAGAAGCTCCTATTCTCGAGTGAAACTACATTTTTTGGGCCCTGCGGGTGAAGGAATCAACATGTGTCAAGGTAGTGATAAGAAGGGATTCCCAGCTGCACAAATAGCAGCATTAGCAAAAGAGCAAGAGGATGCTGATAGAGCAGTTGCAAAAGCAAAACGTGGTGCTTCCAAAAAAAACAAATACACTACCACCATCATCCAATCAAACAAACACAAGAACACATCCTTTTTTGCCTATGCCAACTACAAATGATGAAGATGAAGACCCATCTTCACTCACCCGCAAGAGAGGCCCATTAGATAGGGCATTCCAAAATGAAAAGAGAGACATTGCTGATCATAAAATTGGACGTTGTTTAATTGCAAATGGTGTTTCATTTAATTTTGTGAGATCACCTTATTTTAGGGAGATGGTGGAAGCAATAAATGATGCACCCAATGGTTACAATCTGCCTGGTTATGAGAAGTTGCACACTACCATATTACATGATGAGAGGAAACACGTAGAGGCTCAACTTCAACCAATAAGAGATTTTTGGGTTCAATGGGTGTGTCTATTATTTCAGATGGGTGGAAACTGGAAAGATTGTAGGAACTATCCATTGATTAATGTTATTGCTGTATGCCCTAAGGGGGCAATGTTCTTGAAGACAGTTGATTGTGAAGGGCAAGTGAAAGATGCAGAATTTATTTCACACATTCTCATTGAGGCCATAGAGTCAGTGGGTCCTGATAATGTTATCCAAGTGGTCATGGACAATGCAAAAGTTTGCAGGGCTGCAGGGATAATTATAGTGTCTAGATATGATCATATCTTTTGGACACCATGCACCGCCCACTCTCTCAATTTAGTGATGAAAGCAATTGGCACCGAAATAGATTGGGTGAAAAGGATATATGAGGAAGCTGAAGAGATTCAAATGTTTATGACAAATCACCACATGTCACAAGCAATTTTTAGGAGTTTCTCGGACTTGGAGTTATTGAAGGTAAATTTGTATATTTAATATATAATTGAATATTATTGGATTCCATAATTATTAATTGTTGTTGTTGTTTACATTAACATGTTTTAATTTTTAAATGTATTACTAACTTGAGTTTAACATGTTCTTAGGTTGCTGAAACCTGCTTTGCCTCTCACACAATCGTCTTGAGATGATTTGTGAGGGTAAAGAAGCATTGGAACATATGGTCATTAGCCCCCAATGGGGTGTTTGAAGAATTCCAATACAAGAAGGGCCATAAATGTGAGAAGAATGATACTAGATGAGGATTGGTGGGGTCTTGTGAGTTGTGTTGGAAATCACTGATCCAATAATGGCAATGCTTGGCTTCGCAGACAATGATGATCCATGCCTTGGGGATATTTATGATTCCATGGATAGTATGCTGGAAAGAATTAAAATGGTAAGTTTTACGCTCTTTTACAACAATTTTTTATTTGAGAGATATCTAAATTCTAATGTTTAAATTGAAATATTCACTAATTATAATTATTATTCATATTTCATATCCTAGGTCATACAGAGGAGGGAGAATGATCCTAAGGACACCCTTTACAAGAAGGTAGAAAAAATTGTTCATCATCGATGGAACAAGATGACCACACCTTTCAACCTCCTTGCATATGCTCTATCCCTAAGGTACTATAGTTCTTATCAAATGCTTGTGCTTATTTTATCCAATGTTTGTGCTATTGATATTTGATAGTGTTCAAACTTCAATTGTCTTTTGTTATCCCTAGGTACTATAGTGCAGAGGTACTTCGCCTTCCAGGTAGAGTGCCACCATTTAGAGATGCAAAGGTTGCAGATGGGTATAAGAGGGCACTAGCTAAGATATTCCAAGATTCAGAGATTGGGGCAATTGTGAGGAGTGAATTTGTTGCCTTCAACTCAGGTGAGGATTTCCACCCTATTGCCATAGCAGACTGAAGCAGGATGGGTGCCATCAAATGGTGGTACCTTCATTGGCAAGCCTTCACGTACCTCCAACCTCTTGCCATAAAGGTCTTATCCCAAGTAAGTTTGTAAAATTAAGCTTAAGGTTAACACTCTCAATTCCTTGAATTTATTATTTAATTTATTTATCTTGATTGTTGTATTGATAATTTTTAATTTCTCTTTAGGTGGCCAACTCTTCTGCAGCTTAGCAGAATTGGAGTACTTACTCCTTTATCCACTCAGTCAAATGCAACCGGTTGGCTCCAAAAGAATTAGAAGACCTTGTGTTCATTCACAACAATTTGCGCTTGTTGTCACGGAAGGATCCTAAGTACAAGAAGGGGCTCGAAAAGCTTTGGGATGTAGCACACGAGACTCTTGATTTAGATATGACCATCCGCGATCTTACTAGATCCACTTTGATTGATGTGGATGATTAGGAGGATTATGAGTTAACAATCCCCTCTACTAGTACTATTGGTGGTTTGGGTTCCTCTACTGATAGAGATGCAGCACTTGTAGCTCATCAATACCCTTCTAATGCGGATTTTCTTGAAAATCCATTTGATGATTAAATCAAAAACTTTAGTCTTGACTCTTGACTCTTTTATGAGTAAATCATGTTACAAACTTTAAGTTTAATGATCTATATTTTGAATGTTACAAACTTTCACTTTCAGTAATTCAATGTGAATGTGTTGATTTTCTTTATAATCATGAAAATAGATTAATTATCAATGTCATTGATCAAGTATACTAGTCTCTAGATTCATAGATGCATACTATGAAATGATTTAGTTTTAGAATTATGTATATTTCTCTTATTTTTTAGTATATATATATATATATACGAATCCTCCACGAATCATAATTGGAAAAAAAAAAAATCCTGAAGCCACGGATCCGATTCACGTGCCGAATTGGATTCATGTCATGAATCGGCAACTAAGAATGCTGGACAACAAAATTATATAATTATTGTTATATTAAGATAATATTGATTATTCAACAATAGAATTTTATATCTATATAATAAATTAAACTACAAAATTTTAAATTCATAAATACAAATTAAATTTCTGTGTTACACATTTCATATGCATTAAAACAATTATATTTATACAATATTATTTAAATTTATATATAATAATATATATTTTGATCGGTAAAAGACCAAGGCCATTATGAGTTTATTAATACTTAAAAGTCAGTACATTTTCTTTATTCAAAATATGCACCTCCAGTCTTGCTTGGGGACTTATGTCCACTCATAAATTTACAAGAGTCAAGTATAAGCTTTGAGGGCATACCCTCATTTTACAAAGTATTAATTCAGTTTCTCCTCATTGTAATACAAAATACAAATAGCTCCAATCTCTATTTAAACCCCTTCTTAGCTGGGATCTACTCTAGGCTTGATAAATGCTTAGTCGAACCTACATATGTTGCTTCTTGACCAAGATCGACTTTAGCTTAATCCTACGAAAAGTCACCACACATACCTCTATGATCAATATTTGTGAATCCCTCTTATTGTAGATTTCCTTATGCAAATATAATCGAGCTAACTAGTTTATTAAAAGAGTTTAACAAAATTTACATATTTATACCTTTGAACAAAGTACAACTTTATCTTACCTAAATATCTGTAAATGCAATCTTACTATATTGTCCTACTTTGGGAATTGTTATAGAACTAATGGTGCAATATTTAAAGTATCACGTGTAATGTTCCCAATTTTAATTAATGTGGGCCCAAGTTATTAATGTTTGTATTTAGGGGTTCCGATTGATTTAGTATATCTTGGACCTATTTTTATTTAATTGTTCCGTAGGTGTTGGCTGTCGACTATTTTTGTAAACCCTCGGGATGTTTATCCGAAGGGTATTTAAGCACGACTTGTAGGTAGTAGTAGGTATGCTTTGGATTATATTTCTCTGTACTGCTGATTCCTGTTGGAGTTCGGGATTGTTTGCCATTTTGGAAGTGAAAGACCTTCCCTATTTGGCTCTTACGGTTTCGGTGGGATTCAACCCTCACCCTACTCCGTCACTGCATGTATTACTTGTTTGGATTTGGCAAATTGGAGTGCCCTCTCTTGGCGAATTCGGAAGAGTCTGTGTGTTCAAATCTTTATTATTGTATTTGGAATTCACTTAATCTCTCGTGTTCATATTGCACTCACGTTTGTGTTACCCATCCGTACACTTCCTGCTATCTCTGTGTCGCCTCATCCAGGGCCCTATGGCCTCCACTCAACAACTACACTGTACGTCTTCTTTCCCATCTTTGTATTTCTTTGCAACGGGTGCTTATTCAAGAGATCTTTGTTTAACATTGTGCTGTCATTCTTCCGATACACCCTGCACATTACTGTACAACATTTTCCATTTACCATTCAGCTTTCTTCACTCACTGTACGGCCATTTTCACCCTTCAGTAGTCACCATATTGTCTTCTCAGTATACCATACAGCCAGCTTGTGGTTACTGTACAGCTAGCTCCTAAATCCACCCGTATGGCCTTCCTAATTCCACCGTACGACCCCCTTTACTGAGACACCATACGGCCTTTCTTGAGCACAGTTTGGGCAACATATAGACTGTCCTAAGTGTGATAGGCCATACTCTTTTCCCTCTCCACCACACCGTACAAACATCTCTGTTGTGCCATACAGCTAGTTTGCCATTTTCCGGCCCGTCTGAACTGAGGAACACTTCATCACGCCTTCTCATGTTCAGAATTCAATTAGTTTAAAAGAAAATACGTGAATAAAAGACTCAGATGAAACTAACTAAAGGTGAAGGGGATGACCCTTAATCCTAGCTAATGAGATTAGCCTAGGAGTGATGAATCCCTGATTCCTTGATTTTCAAGGATGAGGAAATCCTAAGTGGAAAATGAGAATGAGACATGGATTGTGAGTAAAATGGAAATTAAAGACTAGTGAAAATTTTAGGCACTAAAGATGGGATATCAATAAAATAATCAAAAAGGTTGAAAGGGGATCATGACAATAAGGTTCAAGATATTCCTCAGACATGACAAAATCAAGATGGTAGATGTTCTCAAGTAGTGGATTATAAAGACTCCTGAGCAAACTCCATATTATACTAGGCGATAGAAAGAAGCTCATGACTAGGGTTGACAAATAGGGAATACAACCTAGATCCTAGATAGACTCCCACCCAGTCCAAAACGTTTTCCATACTCATATGTTACATCCTAGTTTATTTGAGGACTTGTTCTTACTTTATCCCTAGGTTCACTAATTCATCCGCTCTTTGATTGCCTTCTTGATATATATGGTTTATGATGACTTTATCATAAGATTGGCATAACAAGATAGCTTTAGATAGAATTGAATCTAACCTTCAGTTAAGGAGGGAGCCTTTTTTTAAGGCAATGATTATAATAGCTGAGTCCCCTTCAATTTCTACCTTCTTAAATCCAACACTCTTGCATAATGCAAGACCTTCCACTAGAGCCATCAATTCTGCACAGTTATGGGTTTCTATTCCTATAGATTTAGCTCTTTGCTATCTCTTCACTGTCTGAATTGTGAATATTGCACCCTATGCCTGCTCTGCCTGGGTTACCTCAAGGAGCCCCATCATATACAATAATAATTATATTATTATGTCAATAAATAATAAATGAATTATGATAATAAATTATCAATTCATAACATTATAAATCATAAATTCATAAGATTTAATATTTTATAAAAAGCTAAATCTGATAATTAAATGTATACAATAATACAAAGAAAAATAAATAAATGAAAATTGTAAAGCTTTTATAGTTTCTTTTGCCAGAAATTAATTTTTTTCTCCAATGTCCCTTATTGACGGACCGTGCCAAAATCTTTCCTCTTCACCCCTGAATAAGGATAGGATTCCATGGAGGAGGCTTCCAAAAAATTTTCAGTGGGTGCTGCAGAGATTGTTTAGGAACATTTTAAGTCAAGTGGTTCCGTGAGTTTCTAATGCAGCTCAACTTAAAAGTTTAAGCTCCTAAATTTAATGAAGGTAAAGTCTCATGGATTTTCTTCTAAAATCTTTAAATAAAATTTATTTACCAAAAAATTATATCTAATTATATTACTTGAATTCTGAGAAAATTTTTACCGTGCCACCCATTGCGTGGATGCTTTGCCAAAAAATCTGTATTCTTAATGGATTTTTGTATTCAATACTTACAAAATAATAACAAATGGCCACCAAATATCAGATAATGGAAGGAACATGTAAATAAAAATAAAATAAAACAATTAAAAACATAATTCAATGAATGAAATCACAATATCAATGAATTTAATAAATAATATAAATTATAATGTTGCAGCATGGACAAGAGATAGACAAACTTGATTTTCGTTTTAAATTTTTATTCGGGCAGGAATCTAAAATTTTAAATGTTTGACAAGTGGCAAATAAATTTCCTAATTGAGTGGGGCGAATTCTAGCCACACCATTTTTCTGTGCTCAAATTTGCATCCCCAATTGTAAGGGCCCCTATTTTTGTGGACAAGATTCCAAAGAATCCTTTAGAATTTTCTTTTTTCTCTTCATGGGACGTCTTCTTTGAAACAAAAGCTTTAACCCCTCCATGGGGCTCCATCTTTAGTGATTGAGTTCGTGTGCAATCCGAATGCTGCCATCCGAGTCCTCCAGTGTCCAACCTGAGCTGAAATGATTGCAAACAATAGTTTCTGTTTGCAGTCAAAAACAAAATGCAATGAAAAAAATTAGAGCAAAAGTTAATGAATACGTAAGAGTTTTTAGTTTTTTTTCTCAAGTGAATAAGTAATTATAATGTTTGAACTCTATGCCAAATTCATTGGAATTGTGTTGGATAGGCCAGCTAAAGGTGGAAATGTTTCAAGGAGGAAAAAATAAACTGTCTGAATTTGCAAATATTCCAAGATGTATCCGATTTTGGAACTTATTATACCTGCAATTGGGAAAGGAGTGAGACAATCCGATAGCTTCGTAAAAGATCATCCAAGAGCATTCATGTAGGTTACTACATTCGAAGGTTTGCCAGAGGATCTTTATTTTCAGATTACATCAGAGATCAGTAGCAGGATTTCATTGTTAATGCACAACAAAGAGCAGATTTGACACAATTCAAACATTTTATAGCAGCAGTTTCTTAACTTAGATCTTGCCACACACCCATGTAGTGGCTGCAGTCAAACCCTAATTAGAGGCATGAGGATTTTGTGGGCTTTCTGAGGGCAGCGAATTTTAGATCTGAATGTGTTAATGCTGCAGCCTTATTCTGTACTGCAGAGTAGCAAGATCTCATTCACAAAATTCAGAAAAAAAGGGTCAAATCAGGGCATAATCATTTATAGGGTTTTCTGATAAACCCTAACGTGGCATTAAGGAGAGAACTTATGTATATAACAAGGACAAATCAGATCTGCACCTCCAATCAGACTTGCTTATTAATGTACCGATTAAATAAATACCACCTTTCACATTCTAAGGCTTAGAGGGAAGTTTCGATTTATTATTATCTGGTTTCAATTTTCTTTCAGCACATGGTTGTAATACTGCTTGATGGTTTCTTATATTGTATCTCCTATATATTACTTGTGTGAGATGGAGGGCATGTATAAGAGTCTAAGAATTATTCAGGTAGCTCTAGATCTCTGGTTGTGATGCACCTGAGAGAAGTTTCTTCCGCAAGTATGTAATCTGTTATTGATTTCTAAAGATAAATGTGTTTGGGTGGCTTTTGGAGTGTGCAGTTTTCCTTCCGGAAGGGTTTTCCCCACATAAATTAGTGTGTCGTGGTATGCATGGTACTTTTATGTTATTTTTGCTAAGTTGTTGTAACTATTATAAACATTTGTGAAAGCTTTATACTACCCTTTCCTCAAGATTAGTAAGAAGTTGCTTTGCTAATACCTAGTATGTGCAAAACCAACACTGCACTCATATCATGTATGTTTAGGTCCAGGTTTTCTTTGATGGCTCCCAGGGTGCATAAGTAGGCATATCCAGGTTATTCATAGGGGCTGGGTGCTAAAAAGTAAGAAGAAACAAGATAATTTTAACTTATATTTGCATTCAAAAACCCTAAAATGCTCTTAGAAGCATCATTACACCCAATACAAAGATTGTTTTTCTCTTTTAACTCTCTTTTTTCATTTTTACATTTTGAAGGGCATCTGAGATAATATCGTATGGCATATGACATAATATTGAAAATTTTGAACTATCAAATGGCATTTAATATTTGTCTCTATCATCACCATTTTGGCATTTGACATTGATCAATGATGAAATCATACTATGAAATGTATTTACTTTTAGAATTTTATGTGTTTCTTTAAATCTTTTTGGTATATACATACATACATTTATATATGCATACATACATACATATACATATAAATATCTATGTATGCATAATACATATATACAAATACATATACACATACATACATATACATATGCATACACATACACACACATACACACCATGCCCAAGGAAATTTTTATTCTGCTGAATTGGCATACCCTATCACGGATCCATACCCACAATGACAGTTTATATATATATATACACAAGTAGATAGATCGATAGATAGATAGTGAGAAACACTTTTAAAAAGAATAATAATATTTATTAATTATTAAGAGGAATATGGGACATGACAGTTTTTTTGCAAACTCTGCAGCTTTCAGGTAGCTATGAAATGAAATAATAATTTAAGCGATAACTTTGTAGTAGATGTAGAGGGAAACAAAAATCACAGTATAAAAACTTAATCCACTTAGTGACTGTAATTATAAAGTTCAATTCACCAAGAGAGGACTTTGGGTTGCATTCTATTTGAGCTTGTTCTAACACCTTTTGGCACTTCCAGTGTGAGCCTGTTGGGAGAGTTGCAGATATCATTCAAATACCAGCTTTCTTGTGCCGCCAGGTTGGTTTCTGTGATCCTAATTGAGATATTAAGATCCTGTAAATTTAGAGAAGTTCACCCATAACAATTTGATATTATTTATTCTTACATTATCCTGCGAAATATTTCTGCTCTCAGCAGTGCATACCCCTAAGTCCAACTTGTTTCACATTGAAGATGACTTATTTGGGTTTTCATCAATAGGTCACTGTGCTCTGTATTTTGTTCTAATGTAAAATTGTCATCTGTACAGACAGATCTTCTGATATCTGCCGCAAAGACCGGAAAAATTGTCAACATCAAGAAAGGCCAATTCTGTGCTTCATCAGTGAGCAATTCAATCTCAGACTTTATTTTGTGGCTTCATTTATAATTTATGTGTTAGCGTGTCTCATGTGTACATAATTTGGCCATTTTTTACTGTTTTCCCTTATGCACATAGCTACTTTATTGACAGATTGAAATTCTATACAACATTTTTGTATACAATACAAGAATTCATGTTATAAGCATGTTTTGTAAACTGTGTAGAATGATATTTGGTGAAGCAAATACTGTCAAAAGTTTACAAAGAATATACTCTGAAGTGCCTGGAAAGGGATAACTTTGTTATGACATAGTTTGTAATCAGAAATAGACTTTTTTTGCCAATTAAAATTTACACCAGAAGTTGACTGGGGCTTCTCTAATTAGTGGTTCACATGCAAGCAAAATCAGTTTTACAGAGTGCTAGATTAAATTGAATAAGACTTATGTTTCTGGTGTATTAGTGAAGGTGCTCACTGATTTTGTATGCTTTGAATGCAAAGAAAGGGATTGAATTCGAGGAGATTAATTATAAACTAAAAGGATTGGAATGATGTTGATTTGATGAAAAATGGATATTTCACATTATATTTAAAAAGGTTGAAATTCAGATAATCTAAAGTGAAGAAATGCTTGATCTTAATTTATCCTGCCTGAAATATATGGAGCATGGATTTATTTATGAATCATTTCACGAAGTTTGGTATTTCTATTTTATGTGCATAAGATAAGATAAGATAAAATATTAATCTCCAACAAGAGGCCACAAACAGGCCTACGGGACTGCAAGTACAAACAGAGGCCAAAAGATAGCAGGACCACCAAATGGTGTCCAAGAAAGAAAGCAAACAGAACAAAAAACCAAAGAGAAACAACACTAAACAAGAGAGATTAAGAAACTGCCAAGTGGCTAGTGGTTAGTCATCGGCAAAAAGTAGCTCAACACCGAAGGATAAATGTCCATGTGTGGAGGAGTTTGAACCTGTCGCTAGAGAGAGGAGGGCCGCAATCGCTAATGATGCATGTGCATGTGATCTGTGTGCGGTCTCACCAATCTGATGTGAGTAGTAGTGGGCTGGCTCCTACACCACTTGGTTCTTCTAGGAGAGGTGGGTAGAGTGAAGAAGGAAGTGATAAGATGATGAGGGGATGTGGATCTAGAGGGGGAAGCCTCCGGAAGAGTAAGATCTTGAAGATAGAAGGCCTCCTGGAGGTAGAGTGCAAGGCATCGCTGATCAACACACATGAAGGAGGACATAGATATGCACTCTTTGAATAAGCAATGGAACCTCCCTCGAGTATCATAGTAGATCGGATAGTAGAATAGGAAGTGGATCTTAGTCTCAGCCACCCATGTCACAACACTAGCATAACCACTCATCTTTGCTGGTCTGATGATCTGTTTGGATATGAAGTCGGTGAGAGCCAGCTCTGAAGGACCCTAACTAGATACGTAAGGTGTGAGGCCACCGCCGAGAAGAGTAGTAAGGTCGAACAATAATACCATCGTGAATGTCCATATAGTGCTCTGCATAAGAGGCCTTACACGGTGGAGGCCCCCAGGTGGGTCAACCTAGTTCATGTGAACAAATCTCTTGTAGATGTCCATCTTGTTATCCTAATTCAACTCTGACTGAGGGAGGAGGAGATGAGCGGGAGCGTCCAAGGAATACTGAAAGGGAGGAAGGCGGTCAATATTGATACCCACGGAGTTGAGGAGACTGGAGCTTGCGCATACCAACACCAAGCACTACTAGAAGGGTGTGAAGCTACAATCAAGGCTAAGGAATAGTAGGCCAAGTAGGAATAGCGGTATTCGCCATTAATAGAGTTTGCAAAGCGCTTGAGTCTGTGAAGTAATGAAACCATATCAAAGATCATACAAGGTTTGATAGAGTGGGCACCGAACTCGGCCAAGCTAATACTGGTAGGAGTAGTCGGCTGACAACGGATGAGGCATCGAAGAAGAAGAGTGTGCATCCTCTCCATTGAACCCCAGTTTGTGGTCAACAAGGAGGGCCCCCAAATTGCCGAGGCATAAAGGACAATAGGTCTAATCAGGGAGTCTAAGATATGCATCTTAGAAGTAATATCTTGGAAGTGGTGTTTGAAGCATTGTCGCTCAAGTAAAGCAAGTGAATCAGGCCCTTTGCTGACCCACGACGTCATGGTTGGTCTCAGAATGAAATGCGGCTCAAAAATCCTAATGCCAAAATAGGTGTAGCTGGAAGTCATCTCAATCTTAGTCCCTTTGAAGAAGAAACAGAGATGAGAGGTTTCAAGTGGTTGAAAACCATAACTCAAGTCTTGCCTAGGTTGACCACAAGCTGTCGAGATTCACAAAACGAGGCTAACCCATCCAAAAGACACTGTAACTTGTCAGGGGAGGAAGGAAAAAGCACCATGTCATCAACAAAGAGAAAGATGGAAATCAAGACCTGATGAAAATAACACCCCTTGTAGGGAAGCGAGAAACCCCTCAGGTAGGTCTCAAGCTCATCAATGTAAATACCAAACAATGTAGGAGGAAGCAGGCAACCCTGCTTGACACCAATAGAACTTTGAATAAGATTAGAGAAGCCTAGAGGAGTTCTGATACAACCAACAACCCTCTTGTAAAGTCTCATGATGGCCATGAGTAGAACCTTGGAAAAACCAATATCCTTGAGTCTCTAAATCAAAGTTGAATGGGGGACAGAGTCAAAGGCTTTGCAAAAGTCTACAAAGTAGCAATAGAATTTTGCCGAGTAGTGCCAAGCCTCCTCAATAATGACCCTGAGAGCAAGAATGTGGTTAGTGGTCTGAAAATCTGCTCTAAGGTCAACCAACCCTTGGCCTTGTAACCTCATTTGTCTAACTGTCTCGTGAGGGTAATGTGGAAAATTGTTGCATAAAGTTTGGCAAAGGTATGCCCAATCATAATAGTCCTGTAGTTCCCTAAATTAGAGGCTGACCTAGCTCTGTGGATCGAGTAAATAATATGGTGAGACCAAGATGATGGAAAACTAGTATAAACCACTCTTTTTAAGAGGTCAACAAGATACAAACCAAGAACATAAATCCCTAGCTTGAAGAGCTCTGCCTAGAACCATTCCTCATCTTTAACCCTGCTACAACTCATGCCTCTTACGGGCTCAGCAATTGTAGAAATGGTGAAGAGGTGGCGGGCGAGGGGGCAATGCAAAGGGTCGGCTGACTAGGTGTGTCGTAAAGGGTGATGATGTAGGAGATGAGGGAGCTGAAATCTAGGTCAGTAAGGAAAGAGCATGCGCTTGAAGTGCTTCAAGGAGGCCTAAAGGGAAGAGATGAGGGATATGCACTGCTCGAGGTAAAAGAGATGCTTCCTCCAACGAAAAAAGCTATGGTAGGAGAGTCTGACTCGAGGGAGTGAGGGATCTTGAGTGGTGAAGTTGAAGTGAACAAGGCGACAAAAGGACTTGCAATCGTCATCAAACCAACGATTTTGGGGACAGGAGTTGGGATGTGAGGGGCAGGCAACAAGAGGGGCAAAGATGTGTGGGAAAGAGAGGATGATGGCCTCCTGGATCACTGTGGAGATGGTGTCAACCATGGTGGAAGAGCAGGATAGGTTAGTGAAGGGGGTGGCCCGAAAGAGAGCATATGAGGTGGGTGATGAAGAGGTCATGATTACCTTCCTCGAAGGAAATGGTGGTGTGGATAAGAGAGGGTAGCGCAGAGGGGTTGGGGAGGGGGTGGACGAGAGTGACAGGGAGGGTGGGGATAGGGACATGGAGGGTGAGACTAAGGAAGGAATGGTCAGCTAGTGGAGGGCGAGAAGTCAAGAAGTGGCCAGTGAAGGGGATATAGGAGCTGCAGGTGAGGGCGCAGTCAATGACACTAGCATCATCACCATGAGGCCAAGAATTAAACAACCTAGAATCAGAGAAGCAAGGAAGATTGTTAAGAACCACAAGAGTAGAAGACTCAAAGATGGAGGAGGTGCTTGCCATATAGTGTAAGGGGGGCATCGATGTCATTTGAGGAGCGCTATAAACCAATCGTAAAACTATCTAACTCGGAGGTACAAAATGAATCAGTTTGCTGATCATGAGGAGGGGCTTGAAGATCTCTGGTATGTGCATTGAAATCCCCTAAAATAACCAAGTTCCCCATAGTAGAGAATTTGTCAATCCAGTCACCAAGGTCAACAAAAGGGTCACCCTTAGAACTGTGGACTGCATACAGAGATGTAGATGGTGGTAAGTAACAAACCACGATGAAAAGACCTTTGTCAAATATGCCCCTGATATGAATCTAGTTAGTCTATCACAGTGCATGAAAGTCATCTTGTTGACGAGTCGGTCATGTATGAGGCAAGCAACCCCACTAGAGCCCTTGACACCTCCAGAGAACCTAACCTCATCCCAGTGAGCAGACAACACTAATACCTAGGGATCTCGAGAAGTAGACGAGTCAGACTCTCATGTGTGTTGGTAACAAGAACAACATCCGAATAGAAATATAGGCAAGTCTATAATAGTTTGCAAACTTAGATTTTGAGAGTACTTGGCTAGCCAATAATTTTCATCTTGGAGACTACCTAGCACATAAATGTTTTTGAATAACATGTAACTCCATGAAATAAGCATAAGTTTTCTACAAAATATAGCTACAAATTATTTAGAACAAGTTTGTGGGGGGTAGCTGGTGTGCACCATTTTCATAATTCTTATAAGGAATAACACAATGCATAAAAAGCCAAAAACATTGAGTTTTTGTTCGTCTAATCAACATTTTCCTCCTCAATTTTGACATGTTGCTGATGCCTTGAGTCTAATGGAAGAAATTGTTGATTTTTTGGTGACTCCTGGTGAGTACTTGTCAAAAACTTGTTGAATAAATCTGTCCACAACTTGTAGAGAAAAAAACTAAAAAACAAAGTTCTTGGTAACTTGGTATGCAATTTATGGTCTTGATTTTTCTTAACAAAAAAAAGAGTATACTGAAGATTCATTTGAAGCATACATTTGTGTAGGAGCAAATTAGAATTGCCGAATGAGATGAGCTCAACTCGTAAAATCAAATGTGCACTAAAAGAAGAGCTTAAATTTAAACCTCCAAGAGACATGATAAAGTGTTGAAATTGGGAAAAATTATAACTACCACATACAACTTGTTGGGTGTGGTCCACTCTAGTAAAAGAGGCTAGGAAAGATTCCTTGATAAATTTGATGGAAGAGATACTTGTCTATTATGGCAGAGAAGCCAAACATTTATCCCTTTCGGTTATTTTATGAATTCAAATAAACAGAGACATGAACAAGAGATAATTGAATAGAAATGGATAATTTGAGTGGATGTGAGAATCCTACATATGCAATGCAATGACATTGTTGAGTTACAGAATTGTTGAGATATGCAATTCTACCAGAAATGATGGCAAGTTACAGTCACTATGAATGAGACAATCTTCAAAGTAAACTGGTTCCTTCCCCCATGGAATGTCAACAGTCACTATGAATGAGACAATCTTATTAGTAAACTGGTAAAATGGCGTTATTCCTTGTATGATTTTATCTATTAGCATTGTCTTGCGATATCCTAGGCAAAGTCTCCCATGAAGTGTCATAATTTCCGAGTAACTTGTGTTTGCAGCCATGGCTGCTACTGATCGTTGTTACACTCACATTCACTCATTCCTTCCTTTATTGTGCTTTCACAATTTTCTCTGCTTCTCTGTTCATTGTCCACTTGTTGCATCTCAACTTCTCTGTGCATGTGTTCTTTTTTTCCTTGCCTCATCACTTTATTGGTCATCCATATATATTTGTGAAAATTAAAAACAGACATTAAAAAGAAATATTGCTGCTCTCATAAAGAAGATACAGAGAAGGATATATTCAGATACAATTTTGGGAAATATTGTAATCAAACTAGTGAATAGTGTGGAAGAATATTGCAGAGTTACAAAGACTATAAGAAGATTGTGTTTACATATTGGTGAAAGAAATATAGCAGATTCAGGGAAGAGATCTATAAAGCATCCATCATCAGTTGAGTAAGCAACTTTGGAAAGTTGGAAAAGAAGTTTCGTGTAGTGAGTTGATGCTCACAAAAATAGAAGTGGAGTTGGTGCTTCTAGTAGGTCTGAGCCTGCATAGTGTGGGAGTTGGAGCTTCCTGTGAGTCGATGCTCATAAACATAGGGGTTCGAGCCTCTAATAGGTCATAGGCTACAAAACATTGTAAAAGAATAGTTTATAAAAGAAAGCATTTATATGTTGTAGTTTTCTCCCACATTGGGTTTCCGTGTAAATCTTTGTGTTATCATATTCATGTGCATAGTTGTTCATTTCAGCATTTGAAGTTAATTGTGTGGTTAAAATTTTTAAATTGGCAAAGTTATTATTATATTGGTTCACACCCCCCCCACAGTATAATCATGTGCTCTTCAATGTTAGACACAACATACACACAAGGTGGTAAAAATGATGATACAGAGTGGGGCCCACCAACCTTTACCTTGTGACCTCACAAGGCATTAAGTGGGCCACTCCTCTTGCATTAGTGGTAGTACCCGTGCCTACCATTGGATTTGTCACCCCAACCACCATAACTGTAGTTCATACGGAGGGTGGGGTCTATATGGTTGAGGTTGTAGTCCCTTTATCCAACCTTTATACCCTGCATTGGAGATACCCCCATGGATACTCCCACATTACAGGATGTAGGAGAGAAAGAGGAAGATATACTTGGCTTTTGTGAGAGATTGAGATGGACAACCTTTGGAGAGGTTTGAGATGGGGGTTAGTAACATCCCACCACCCTCACTGACATATTTGATGGTATGGCATGCTAAGGAGAGACTAGCAGAGGAGGCACCGCGTACTGTGAAAAGAAAAGTTATTGGGATAGAAGGGGACATTTGTCTCCAGTTTGGAGGGATAGCAAGAGACATTATGCAAGAGGCTACCCAGGAGGAGGCCCTCCATTCCAGTGTTCAAAGCGTCCATTCAACGATTCTTCGGAGAGTTATAGGGAATGGCAATAACAACATGTGGGGTGGTGGATTGCACTAGGCAGTTGGATATAGGTCCCATCATGGTGGAGACAGAGAGTCTTTTTAGATTCATGGAAGAGGAGTGTGAACAGGATTTCATAGTGCACCTCATAGCTCAAGGATGGCCCATATGGAGACTCCAGAGATGTTGGAGGAATGAGGTAGATCACAAATTCCAGAGGAGTAGACAGGTATGATGGGTGTCCTCTATAGCATGGAGCGAGCTTTTTGGAATACATTCCTTTGGATCTAGTAGGTGACCCAGGCCATAGTAAAGGCAAAAGAGAATACTATGGTATAGGGATGAGAGTTGGTCTCGTAGGCGAGAGTGGTTGAGTTGGGAAATAAGCTAGCTTAGGTGAAGATAGCTCAAGCGAGGAAGGAGCAGTTGACAACAACTTCTGTGGCACTGGGGAGTACAAACTAGGATTTAATGAATGCACCTAGGGTGATGAAGGTAGAATAGGAAAACAAGATGATAGTAAATCAAAATCTCCCGCTCCTCTGATAGCAATTCCCGCAATCAACATCCTCCATCAATCCAGGGAAATCTGCTCATCATTTCATGATAGACTGCTTCATGTTACATCAGCCATTTTGTTTTGTAGTTTGGAAGATTACTTTTTTGCGGTTTGGTTGTCGGGGCCAGGGGGGAGCTGATGCTAGCCCCAGTTCAATTGGTAGAAATAATACTTCATTTTTTGATTGTTATGGCAATGTAATATGAATTAGTTCTAGGGTAACTGTAGCAATTGATAGTTGGTGTGCTCAACCAACCATCGGGGTGCTTTATATATGTAATCTGGCAATGAGAATGTGTTACTTTTTGATACAGCATTGCATGTAAGAAAGGCTTGTCATTCTGCCAATAATTATGTATATGGTGTTTATCTTGGATTACTATGTTCCTTATGTTATTATGTGAATTCTCCTGTTTATTTTGTGTGTAAAACACATGACCACAACCCCACAGGGAGTAAACAAAGGGATTATGTTAATGCCCTGAAATGACCAAAAGGAGGTCAAAGGGTTACAACAGTTATCAAAAGGAAGTTTTAGGAGTAGAGAACTTTAGAATCAAAACAATTAAAATTACATAATATGAAATAGAGCACTGCACTCTAATAAATATCAATGAAGGGTGAACAAGAGCCCCTAAAACATGTGCTGGTGATGGGTGGAAGGAAATCTCATTGAAGAGATATGTTGATTTTTTTTTTCATTAAATGTGAAAGGGAAATTTCTTAATATGCATGCTTAAATGCTAAGTATCTCTGAGATGCATAGACTCAGATGGAATATGGGGAAATCAAATTCAATAGTCTATTCTTCAATTCATTCAAGCATCAAAAGTGAGTAGAGACAAGGAACTTAAGTTCCTCAAAACTTCAGTTGTCTTTGAATGGGCTGAAATTATTGTGAATGAAATCTCATTACAACTATCACTTAAAAAAATGATTCTTTAAAAGAGAAGTGTTACATTATGCAGTATAAATAATTGTTCTAGATGTTAGGCTGTGACGTAAGGGTGGAAGGAAATCTCATCGAAGAGATATGTTGGTTATTGCCTCATTAATTATGAAAGGGAAATTCCTTAATATACATGCTTGATGCTAAGGATCTCTGAGATGTGCAGACACTTATGGAATATGGGGAAATCAAATTCAATTGTTTATTCTTCAATTCATTCAAGCATAGAAAGTGAGGAGAGACAAGGAGCTTAAGTTCCCCAAAACTTCAATTGAGAAGTGAAGTTGCCATTGCATGAGGCAAAGTTATTGTGAATGAAAATTCATAGCAAATACCACTTTAGGTGCTTATGAATAGAAAGCTATAGCTCACCACAGAAGAATCTGATGCACACACAGTTTCAATTTCAGAATTTTGATGCATTGAAAATCAATTAATGTTCAATCTTGATCATATGCAGGTCATGGAAAACTCGGCTGAGAAAGTCAGATTGGCTGGCAATCCAAATGTAATGGTTTGTGAGCGTGGTACAATGTTTGGATACAGTGAGTCAACATTTCTTCAATTGTTTGAAATATAAATTTTTGATAATAAAAGATGATAATTGTGTGATCTCTGCATAAATACATTGTTATCAGTCTCTCTTAGGTGATTGTTGATGGCATGACTAGAAAAAATGATTCTTTTGAAAGAGAAGTGTTATTGTTAGCAGTATAAATAAGTGTTCTAGATGTTAGGCTGCAAGGTAACCATGAATTTAAAGAGCAGTTATGTCCTAGTTCTCATTTTCTATAACAGTAAAGAGAGGACTAGATTGACTGATGTACTACAAGCTATGTGGTGTTTTAGTAGGCTGCAATAACTATTACCTGGAAATTGACCATAGCTGCCCTCTTCCAGGTCTGTGACCGGATATATTATTTTCTTATAAATAGTTTATGCTTTGCTGAGATGATTAGAGGTTCAAAGAAATAAAGCTGATATGGTTGACATTAGAAGCCAAGGAAAATATATCCTTATTTGTTTCTCACATATTACATGTGAAGCCTTTGGTCTGATATGCCCAATGCACATTTTGTTTGGAACCTAAGCAACAAACATTAAATATGTACTTAAATAGCCACAAATGCCATTTTATATAATTAAATTGCCGTTTAGCTTTGTAAATTTTGTACTGTCCATGTGTTGGATGAAATTGCAGCATGAGTAATCTGTTCTCTGGAGGTGAGTCTTTATCCCTCATAGATTGATTATCTAGAGATCAACTGCCCAACTCATTCTTTGTTGTTCTCTCTAATTGCTGTTACATGCTACAGAATTTGAGCAGGGCTTTACACTTTAACTGGTTTATGCAAGTAGATTAGATAGGCCATTCCCCTTACATTTTGTCTATTAGTTCTAAGAATATAGGGATTCATCTAAGATTTTAGGGTTCAATAGGAGCCCCATCCCTTTAGTATGGCATAGAAGGCTGAACTACATTCACAACCTAGCTAATATATAAAGACAACATAGAAACATAACAAGCCAATATACTGTACTTGCTTAAGACAATTCTATGCTATTGGCAACAGCAATATGACCATATACCATAGAAGGGCAAAGTCTTAGAATGAAGCCCACAAGACATAATAAAGCACAACTAAACATATACTAATAATGGAACCTAACAACATGATAAAAGAGGACAACTGTCCACTACCATCCTGATAACCACTATCGACCACTGGAGACAAAGGCATGTTCCATAATTCTGCCACTCCCCAGAGCTGCATACCTACATCCTGAAACAAATCCTTCCATTATTCAAAACCCCTGGTCAAAATCCCAGTGCCAAATACACCGATAAACTCTATCGGCAGTCTGAGGACCTACCATATGCTCAACCCCTACCAACCTGACACCATAATGAATCGCCCAAATCCACAGGGCCATTTTGGTTAATTCATCCTGTAACACCAGAAGAGTATGCCCACTTACAATGTTTAGAGTTCCTTTATGATGGGCACTACCAGATGCCTTACCACAAATAATATTCTTCCAGAATGTGTCTATCTCATGAACATACTCTTGTATGGCCAAGACAAGGGTTCATGGACTGTATAACAATGTCCTCCAAGAAAACAAACAACTTTTAACTATCCTTCCTATCCACTCACTCCTTACCAGAATCCTCCATTGATTCATCCAACTCATCACTATTTAGAAGAAACATAATCACCTAACCTCCCTATCATACACAACTCCCTTATGCTTGTGTAGAAAATCATTTCTTGTAGATTCCCTAGTGCTTATCTTGCCTCTTTCGTGCACATTGTCCACTCTAAGAATTGCTCTGACCACTAATAGTAACCCCTTCATCTTGCAGTTGAAAAACTTCTTCAGCCCATCATTCAAGATGCTTCCTCACTGCTTCTGCCACCTTGTAAGACACAGAGTCACCATGGATCGCAGTAGCAGGATCAGGAGAAATACATGACAATAGATACAGAATTGTAACAAAGTGCATGTGTCAAAAATAACAAAAGTGAGCCATGACCTCATTATTTGACTTCAAATTAAGATACATAGCCCCAACCTTTTTTAGTCACTACACTCCTCCCTTTAGATATAAACAACCTCTGCCAACCTGGGCTCCTTTTTGTAGTAACATCAATTTTCTGCCAACCTCTGCCAAATTACTGCTATTTTCTTTCTTTTCTCTTAACCATTGAACGTCTAGGCCCTTATATTGTCAAAAATGAATTGAAATTTCTATAAAAAGAAAAAGTTCTTCATTGGAAACATTAAATATAAAATAATATATTATAATTATATTTTATAATTTAAGTAATACTAGATATATATTATCCATATTTATATTTATTAGTTAATTTGTTATATATTTTTTACTTATCAATCATTACCTTATTTTTTGGTAATATATATTTATATTTATTTGTTTTCAGTATATTTAATATTGTTCTTATGATTATATATATAGCTGAATTCATCTGTCCTGAACCAGGGAAAATAAAATATTTGCAAAATGTGGAACCTGAACCCAAATGTGGACCTTAACCTGCAACATAGTTTTCTTGCATAAAGAGTGAATATTGTAGTGTGGGAATCTTAAGACTACTTGAGAAACTAAAAGGCCTTAATGATATATTTTGAGGCATGATGATGACTTCATATTTAAGCCATTTAAAGTTACATTTGGATAGATTTGCAACAATATATAAGCTGATCTTCAAAATTGTTAACCATGTTTCCAAATGATTGTCATTTACAAGGACCGATGGGAATGAAAAAGGAGGAAGGTCGACTTTACTGGATGATAACCAAATGAACTCCCACACATGCAACTGCATATGCACATTAGGCAGTTTCACTCAGGCACATGGTTTTGAACAAGATGTACAGCAGCTTATGTGCACATGTAGTTGGCATAAAATTCCTAGTTTTTTGCGTTTGATAATATTGGCTATCTGCCAATGTATTAATTGGTCTATATTAATTCTGTTATTGTTATCAAGTAGTTGTGTCGGTTGACGGTTGTGCTCCTATTGGCAACTGTTCAGGTCCTTTGAATATGTTGCATACCACCAAAGAAGTTGTATGGTATCATCGGCTAAATTGTAATTCTTGGTTGACCATATCTTGTATTCTTCTTTGTAATGTACTCATGAGCAAATAAAGATATATTTTACACATGAGCAAATAAAGATATATTTTACTCCTATATTCAGCATGCACTGCTATCTATGTTATTAATTCATTTATGTAATTTACCATGTATGATAGTATACAACACACATACTTGGAAAAAGGGACATAGTGCATATGGAATGAAAACATGACAAAATTCCCTAGCATACATGCACAAACATTCAATTTAAAAAATAAATACATCTAATTATAATATCAACTTAATACACTAATAAAAAGTTTCATTTCCACAATAATGATAGCCAAAGCCCAGTTGTAATCAAATTTCTATTGGTAATTCATGACTTCTTATAACCATTTTTTTGATGTCTCAAGTATTACAATAATAATGTAATGTTTCTAACCATCATCTTCAGTGAGTTCAGTATTTTTAGTTAGTTTCTATTTTCTGTATTTACTTGACACTTGTTCAATTAAACTTTAGAAATATCATCTTGTACATCCTCTACTTACGGAGACTTTGTCTCAATTATTTAATAACAAACTACGAAGTTTTGTAACATGAATCAAAGCGTGTATGGGTCCTATTCTCTCATGAGAGGCCTTGATTATGTGGGTTGCATGTACTTGCATGTTTTGTTGGATGTACTTGAATGGTTGTTGCATGGATGTGCATGTTTTGTTGCATGTATTCTTTTTATATAAAATTGTTTTCTTATTTTACTGCGTGATGAAGTTTGGCTTTCTTTTCTGGGTAGTTTACCATGCAAAGTTTGGTGTTTTTCTGCATGAGGGTTTCTATGATGGTTTGTTGGCTATATTGGCTTTTTTCTTGCAAACAGAGTTCACAGTTCACATCCTAACACAATTCACAGAAGCTATCCATCTACGGCTTGAGGCGGATGGCTTCAGCTTCAGCACAATAGACATACAGACAACCTTGAAGTCTTCATTGAGTATTTTGAAGAATAAGCTGAGAGAATGTAACAATGTTATTTCAGAAGGTGCAAGCACACTTCAAAAAAAGATTGTGAACCAGATGTAGTTGTGCAAGAGTCTCTGTAGAAGTTTGGGAAATCTGAAGACATCTTTCAAGTGTCCTAGTCACTTCATCTATATGCTTAGAGTAAGGTAGGTTTTATCATGGATAGCATGTAGAAGCAAAACACTTTGTAAAAATGGGAAAACATGTACTTGTATGATCGCTTCATGCAATCAAGTTGCAAGTGCATTAGGAATTGCAACATTGAATGAGTCATAGTTAGTTGTTGAATAAGTCATTCCCATTTTCTCTCCACTTTTCTCTCTTCTTTTTAACCATATAAAGGAGAGAGCTCATTTTATACTTCCATCTTTTGTTTTAGGCAAGAATACTATGCTGTATGCTGTTGTCTCTTGTATCTTGAAAATTTTGTGTCTCACACAAATTTTCTGAATTGAGTAAAGGAAACAAGAGTCCTCAAACTTTGTGTTGTGGATCTTGGGATAAATTGGCGTTTTCTTATGTTGCATCAATTGATCTTTCTTTATTTCAAGTTATAGTCTTCTTCTTTGAATCATTCCATCTTTCAATTATGTAATGTCCCTGATATTATTAAATAATTAAATTTAGTAATTATGAATGGCCCCAAAATTTAGTTTAATTTTCTCATAGGCCCATTTTTTATCTTCTTAGTTTAATTTTCTCTTAGGACCATTTTTTATGTTTTTATTTGTTCATAGGAATTGGTTCTTAGATTTTACTTTTTATTACAAATCCGGAAAACCCAATTTTGGTAAAAGGTCACACTTTTGAACACCAAAGTTGCTATTTGAACACATCCGTATGCATCCCAACTTACATTCTTGGCCATACCCACAAAAGCCCATCTTGCCCACGTGCAATCCACCTTTGAGAGTCTGATTTTGGCCCTTTTCACCCAAATACATATGCTTTCCAATTCATTTCCAGCCATCATATAAGTATCTAATCCATACTTCGATCACTCATCCCTAATGGATTTGTCATTGTAACTCGAAATCCAAAGTTTTCATCGATCCAATCTCATTGGAAGATGTTTTTATCTTCATGTTGCGGTGCACTCTTGAAGAAATGTTAGAACTTCATCAAAGAACAAAGACATCACGTCGAGAAGATATGCTTTGTTTCAAAGAAAGCAGTAATTGCTTTGATCTCCATTTTCCCAATGGCTACCTGGGAACTTCAGTTCGTGTGGGAATGCACAGTAATGTCCCCTGTTGGAACTAAGGGCTATAAGTACTAAATGAAATGCCATATATAGTTATAATAGATTTATGTGTGATCTTATCTTGCTACTTCTGATACGATAAACAAAAAATGATCTCATTTCTCTAAATGATAGATGATCTAAGGATTCTTTTGCCTTGACACTTCATAGTATGTTATTATTTACAATGATCCCTCATAATTGATATTGTAACAAGTTGTATATTATTTCAATTCTTTCAAGATATATATATATATATATATATATATTTATCTGCACCTATAAAGGTTGTTCTGTAACTCCATCTGTACTTCAGCCCTAGAGTAGATATAAGAGGTACTCAGAGATTTCAAAACTAAAACCTTGTATCCATTAACTATTTGCCTACGTATGATAGAATGACTTGTGCATACTTCAGTTATAACCTATGCTCCACGGAGTTTCCGGGACGGGGACGTTTTAGGGGACGGGAACGTGTTTCCGGTATGGGTACGGGTCGAAGCCAAAATTTAGGGGACGGGACCTCAGGGGACGGCTATAAAATATAGGGGATTTTAAATTTTTTATATATGGAGAATTAGACTTCTTTAGAGATATATTTCTGATATGCATAGCATAACAATGATAAATCATAACATTGATAAACCATTCACCATAGAATACATGGAAATTGAAAACTATTAAGATTAGAATCAAAATGAGAATATGATATGATGATATATCCGAATATCGCATACAATTAGCAAAAATGCCCAAAGGCTCCAAGTGTCAATCTATCATCATCATGCATGAAATGAAAATCAAAATGACATAATGAAAGTAAATACTAGAAGTGTAAATGAGATGTCCAACTCCATAATAATCAAAAGCAATAATGTATCTGAGTATCTGAAAAGCAGAAAGCCAAATATATGGCTGTCCTCTAGGAATCTAAATCTCTATCTAAATCAAGATCATCATCAATCTCATCCTCTGAATCACTGGCAGGGGTAGGCAGAGGGTCCTCATCCAATGGAACTCCAAGCAGCCCTGGGGGTGTGTTATCCTCATCAATCTGCAATGCATCCTCAGGATTAACATCCCAACGTAGTGCTGGAGTCTGTCGATACTCAAGACTCTGTCGCTCCTGTAGTCGCAATACACTATGAACAACCACAAGCTTCTCTGATCGTCTAGAGGTAAGGTTGTTCCTCTTGACCGATTGAATGAAGCTATATGTAGACCAATTCCTCTCTGCAGCAGAGGAACTCGCAACCTGTGAGAGAAGACGAGTGGCAAGGGCTTTCAGCTCAGGTGCATCTCTACCATGCCATGTCCACCATCCAATCGGGTCCTTTTGAGCTAATGTAGCTCTATCAGTCCTCGCCTCTGGTCTACCAAATGTTGGACCACGAAGATTGACAAAGTCAAGCCACTGCCCTCGAATTTTTGCAGCATCCTCTGCACTATACATTTTTGAAAGGGCCTTGAAGAAGCCCTCCTTCACCTATATTGAAAAAACAAAAATTAAGAAGTGAGAACTTAGAGTTTATAAACTTTACAAATAAAATAAAATATTTAAAAATGTATTATAAAATCATAATTCTTTAATAAATTAAACTCACCTCCTCATCATTAGATGGAGGCACTCTCCCAGGCCTTGGTGCATACCATTTTGGATTGACTGCATAGGCTGCCATATGAAGTGGGTTGTTCATAGCGTTCCACCTTTTCATTACAATGGGCTTAAGATGCTCCTCATAGAACTCCAAAGTAGGTTCCTTATCTTTAACAGCTTGCTTGATCTGCCCAAGCATGCTATCAAAGGTCTCATAAATCTCTCCAAGGCTAGGAGAGTCAGTATCAGCATATCTAATGACCTGCACAATAGGGTCAATGAAGGAGCAAATGTATCTGCAAATGAAAGAAAATTGCAAGTGAGAAACATAATATGTTAAAAAAATCAGCAAGTGCTTAATCAGATTTTTTTTTTATTAAATCAGCAATAATAACAATTATGATATCCACCAATTCTTAAGTTTCTTACCTCATTGTGGTCCACCAATTTTCATCTAGGATTCTTCGTTTGACAAGTCTTCCATCTGGGGTGCTTGATTCATGCCATCTATTCCACTCTGCATTGACCACCATGGATTGTAAGGCCTCTTGGACCTCAAGCATCCTCTCCAACAAAATGAAGTAGCTAGCATATCGAGTCTCCACAGGCTTGAGGAATTCTTTTTTGGAAAATGTCCTAAATAATGCAAGAGATGTGTGATGATTGCAAATAAACATTTGCACGTCTCTAGCCTCAAACACCATAGTCTTTATCCAATCAATTTTTCCAAAGTCCTTCAAGGTGTTATTCAATGCATGTACACAACATGGGGTCCAAAAAATGTGTCTATAGGTGCTCTCTACTATCCAGCTGATTTACACACACGGGCTGAATCAGTGATGACTTGCACAACATTTGAAGTCCCTACCTCTTCTATAGCATCCTTCAAAATCTGAAATTGGAAGGATGCATCCTTCTTTTTTCCCGAACAATCAATGGCTCTAAGAAAATAGGCCCCTGCTGTACTAGTGACAATAAGATTGATGAGTGGCCGATGTTTGATATCAGTCCAACCATCCATGATAATAGAACATCCATCACTCATCCATGTTTGCCTCATATCCTCCATCAAAATGTTTACTTTTGAGTACTCTTTGTCAAGGATAGTGGTGCATAATTTAGTCTCTCCTGGTGGTACAAATGAGGGACCAACAGCATAAATATCTTTGCACATTTGTTTATAGAATGAGGAACGAGAAACATGGTATGGTATGCCATGAGCAACAAGAAATCTGCCAATGGACTCTTCCGCTCTATCTTTTGCTTGTATATTAAATAAATCAGCCACATTGGTATCTCTCTTAGTCTTGGCCTTTCCCTTCCCTTTACTAACAGTGCTAGTGGGAGTCAATGAGGGTGTGGGTGTGCTACTCATAGGACCCCCGGATTTTAATAACTCCCCCTACACATACAACCTATTGGCCTCAAGTTTTTCTTCCTCCGTAATTTTTTTGCAACCTTTCACCCCTTGCCCACCTATCCATAAAAGATGGCAATACACTCTTGTGTAGCTCCCAAAATAATGCTTCTTACATAAATGACACTCCCATTCCCTACTACCCCCCGAATTTTTCTTCTTATTCTTGTCTACTTTTGTGGCAAATTGTAGGAGAGGTTTCTTAGGGTTGAATGGGCCTTTGGCATATTGTTTTAGGGCTTTGGAAGGGCACTCAAATGGATTAGGCATTGCATCTTCCATAGGGACATCTACATTAGGCTCATCAATGGCTGCCCTAGGTCTTTTTCTTGGTCTTTGTAATTGTGACACTTGAGTTTCTTGCATGGCAACTTCCATGCTATCACTACTTCCCTCACTCTCACTGCTGCTCATGTTTTTGCCTTTGGATTTTACAATGATTTATAGTATACTGCTGCAAGTTATAGAAAAAAAAAATATTTCAATGTTCCATTAACATGCCCTCTCTATGTCATTGAAAAAAATGAAAAATGACAACAAACAACAATGAAGTTTGAATCAAACAAAAAGAAAATAAAAAAATACCTGGAATGAAGTAGAAATGAAGGCAAAACTTTCTCTTCCACCTCCAAAACACACTCCTCTTTTGTTGTTGTTGAATGTTCAATGTTTTCCTCTTCCTCTTCCCAACTTGCAAACAACTCCAAATGAGCAATGAACTCCAACTTTAACTATTTAAGAAGACACATTAGGGTTAACAACTTAACATCCATGTGGGCCCTAGGCGGAATAGAAAAGACTTATTTTTTTAAAAAAAAACCATTTTTAAAAACTTTTTAACTCACCCATGGCCGGCTGGAAAATAGGGGACGGTGTGGGCAAAAGGGTACGGGCGAGGGACGGGAACGCCGTCCTCGGTACGAAAATCCGTACCCAAGTTTCCTATGAAACTTTTTTTGGCGTTTCGGGGACCGTCCCCGTTTACCTCAAAAAGGGACGTCGCAGGGTACGGCCAAAATCCGTACTCGCGTCCCCGTTTCGTACCCGGTACAGGTACTAGGGTACAGAGGCAGGGGACGCGTCCCCGTGGAGCATAGGTTATAACTTGTTTGTCAGATTGATGTTTCTAGATGTTACATCACTTATTTATTTGAATCAGTTTGACACATGGAGATGCCATGGTGATCCAACTAATGGTTCTATGCTCTGCAATCTTGACTCATGCTATCACTATTGTAAGATCATTTATGTCAAACAAATGGATGGCTTCTGAGTAACAATGGTACAGGCTCCTTTAGCTAATGTTTGTATCATCTTTTGAATATAAGATGACAGATTGTCAAAGGGCTGAGTTTTTATACAGTCTTGTCTTTATCCCTCTTTAGTCGACGTACTTAGTATGTCTTGTTATTGATAATCTATTTCCTTTGAAGTTGCCAACTTGGATATATTATTTCGTCTCTTTTATTTTATTTGTATCCAAGCTGCTAAGTCTTAGAACTATTTTCTGCCCTATGTTTCTTCTTTTGTATCAGCAATCTCGCATAGTATCGTTCTCATCCATGGTTGGTTGAATTTCTTCTCCAAATTTCTGATTGCCTTGTTCTGTGTGTGACTGTGGCTATGTAAGGCCATTTGTAGATGTGGATATTTGATGCTCGCTTATTTGATGCATGCTTGAAGGTTTTTATTTGATGATGTGCGTTGGTTTGGCACCTTTGTATTGAGATTATTTTCATCTCTTTCTTATTTGATCTCCTTCAATATTTGATCATTACTTCAAATATACATTAAAGAAATACTTCTTATTATTGCTGACTTTAGACATCTCGCCCAAAAATCATCCTCAATTTCTCTCTGCCAATATAATTTGGTTCACTATGGGAGGAAAGTGCCTTTCCATCTTTCTCCTATGTCTTTGCCACCCGTTTTATGCTTCGATGATGCCTGATGATCTGGACTGTTGATTAGGATGTTGAACAATTAGAATCAAATGCTGAATCAAATTTTCTTCCCATGGATTCTTCTCATATTTGATCACTGATATTTTTTGTTTTATATTTCTTTTTCCTCTACATTACGGCTTAGAGGATTCTTGTGAATGATCATCTAGTTGTCAGTAGCTTATACTTGTTTTCTTATCATACATATTCCCTTCCTTACAGATCTTCCCTCCTGCCCCTCTACAAAATGACCAAGCTAGTTTTTTATATCTTCTGATCTATTCCCAATAGCCATGTCTCTCCAATGCTCAAGTTGGTGACTCAATGCATAGTTTGAGATAAAGTTGTAGATTTGTTAATTGGTTGATTATAAGCATATTTGTTAGTATGTTTATTTATTTTATTTGCTATTTACATTTATTTATTTGTAATGAATATTTATTATGTATATAACATTATTTATTATTTATGTATGCTTATATTATATTACAATACAATTTATTTCTATTTTATTATTATATTATATTATTGCTTATAAATAATAATATAATGAATATAATATTATTATATTCATTATCTTGTATTGTATTAAATCAATTATTATATTAGTAATATTTATTAATAAATTATTGTTTGTTCATCTATATGTTTAAATTTATTACAAAACTCTAGTCAAAATGGGGATATTACAGTCCACACTTTCCAAATTTGCTTGTCCTCAAGCAATTTAATATATTCTCCTTGTGATTTGATTGATGCACCTCTCTATAGTCCTACAATAGCAATTTTGATTTGGGATTAGATAGTTATAAATATAAATTTGAAGATCACAAGATTCAATTTAAATTACTAAGAATGATTTTAAAGAAGGAACTTATCTCGATTTGTTGTAGCGCTTGTGATTCTCCTTTTGCTAAGTGTTGCTTTCTTTCGAGATAAGTAATCCTTCAGAGATGTAGAGTCTTTGTCTTAATTCCTTTCTAAGAATTACAACATTCATTAGAATGCCCTCTTAACTTCAACATTCACTGAGAATGCGCTGATCCAATCTTGACAAAATGTCCTTAATCTTAATACTTTCTAAAAATGTTCATGATGCTCGATACCAAAGTAACGAGAATTAGAATTGGATCAGAATTGGCAAGGCCGAATTGAATTGTGAATCGGCCGTAAATAGAAATTGAATCGGCTATGAATCGGCAAATTAAAAAGAACCCTTTAAATTTAGAGATTTTAACAATTTAAAACTTATTTCGTGCACCCTTTATTGAATATAACTTAAACACATTATAATATCATCAAATAGAAGTTAACATAAATAAACATGGAACATAAATGATAAATACATCACATACGTAACTATGTTACACATAAGATGTAAATTGTAGGTTGTAGGTGAAGTAAATAGAAATCATAATAGAAATCATACGATCATAATGATTCAAATCATGGAATGTATGTAAGATGAAGATCCATAAGATATCAAATCATAAATGTATGTAAGAATCTAAGATGAAGATCCATGAATTGTATTTCTCTCAATATCTGTAAACAAAATATAAAAACAAGGCTCCAACTCAAGCCTCATCATCATCCTCAAGCTTGGTCATAGCCTTAGCCTCAACCTTTGAGTATCCAATCCACCTTCTAGAAAGGCATCTAATGTAAGTCCTAGAGGATTGTCGAGCCATAGCCTCCACATGTAAGATGGGTTCATGAACAACATCACTACGACCTGTGTCTGTACGTGCGTGTCTGCGTCTACTAGTGTCTAAATGTGCTCTAGCTTCCTCCGCTGCCATGGCCACAGCCTTAGCCTCAACCCACTCATGGTATCCCTCATTGAAGACTGGATCCACAGCCTCAGTGAGCCACTCTGATTTTGGACAATCTCCTCTAGAATGATCAGAAAGGAGTCATCGCCCAAAATCTGTTTGATCTTGAGACAAAGGTTGTAATGAACAAAGACAAGATCATTCAACCTCTGCACAGTCAACCTTTTTTTCCTCTTCAAATGGATGTGCTTGAACATGGACCAACAACACTCACATCTAAAAGTGCTGCTTGGCTGACTTAGAATATGGATAGCAATTTTTTAAAGTTTTGGGGTTGTGTGCCCAAACATTTGCCACCATCTATCTTACTAAGGGAAAACAAAAACAATTAGTCTCATTTACAACTTTAAAATTACATAATCAAAATTTAAAATGCGCAACTCATAAGTCATAAACTTAAGATTTTTGAATATATTATTTTTACCTGACTATATTGTTGTTTGAGCATCTATGGCCATCCTGCCAGAGAAAAATGGCCCTTCTTTATTATTGAATTTGTCTAGCTGCTATCCTCATCACTACTCAACCTCTGGATCACTGCATCTAAGCCGGTGAGAACCTCCTCATCCGCCTTGAAGTCAAGATGAAAACAAAATGCCAGATTCAAATAGTAAGCTACTGCATGGATGGGTCAATGGAGCTGATTTTGCCATCTCCTATCAATGATCTCCCAAATAAGGTCATACTTCTCCTGCACTCTTGCATACTGGGCTCTAATGGTCTCCTTGGCCCTATCCATGACCTCATATATGTAGCCCATAGAGGGCTTCTCCACCTCAACAATTCGTAGGAGAGATACAAGGGGCTCAATGACTTGCATATAAAGTAAAAAAACCATTTGAATCAAAACTTAAATATAAAATAATATATCTAAAAGTAAAACTAAATTATTAAACAATTAAACAATTAAACAATAATAATTAAATATTAAATACTAAATAGTAAAATACTAAATGTTAAATTTCAAGAAATTTACGTTAAGGACGTTTTTAGTAGGTTTCCAAAAACCATCATCAAAGATGCAATTCACCACATCTACCCTTACAGGGGTCCTAGCATAGGAAGATGTAATCCACTCTCGCCCAACAAACATGCTCCTCAAATCGTTCCTTGATGTCAACAAGGACTGCAATGTGATGAAATTCAAGGCAAACCTCATGATGCCTGAATGAGCTAACTCCTTGCCTCCCATGTAGTCCCTCATTGTGCTAAGGAGGAATGAACGATTGTAGGTAAACTTGCATATACTTTTTGCCTTTTCGACACATGATTGACCCACTCAAGCTTGCCACTTTCCTCCAACATGAGGTTAAGACAATGTACTGCATAAGGAGACCAAAATATGGTGGGGTGCCTCTCCATCAAAATTTTACCTACAACAATTTTAAGTTAATTAGAAATTCAAACATGTTAGAAACCTTTGAATTAGAAAAAGTTCAAAATTCAAATAAATTTATTTTCAAAACTTGAAAAGTTAAAAGTTTACCTACAACAACATAACTTGCTGCATTATCCGTCGCCACTTGCACCGCATGTTGTTCCTCCACCTCTACTATGACTTCCTCAATAATTTAAGTATGTGGCGTGTTTGATATGAGCAGAAGCATCAATGGATTTGAGGAACATGGTATATCCTACAAAACAATGAATTATCATGGATCATCAACAAATTAGCAATCAACAAATCAAAATTTGAAATACTCAATCACAATTCGAAATTCACAATGTATGTAGGAAAGTAGAATGATTAATCACCTCCACAAGAAATAAGAAAATTGAGGAGTGTTTTATTCCTCTTATCTGTCCAACCATCAATCATGATGGTGCAACCCTTTTTGATCCACTCCTTTGGGTGGTCTTCAAGGTCCACCTTCATGTCCTCTACCATTTCATCCAAGAGGTATCCACTCAACTCAACCTTAGTTGGGGTTTTAAATCCTGGACCACAAATAACAACTGCATCTATCATGTTTTGCCAATAAGGAGCCCTATCACACATACATTATGATTAGAAATTCAGATGACAAATCATTATGTAAGCTTGTAAAGTAAATCTATGATTAATCAATGAACCATAAAATAAGTAGATATAATTAAAATTTTACCTTAACCTTAAAGAAAACAAAGAAAAGAGAATCAATTACTTGGCTGCAACAAATGAAATGTTGCAAAAGTACCACAATTCGTAAATTTCTTTTTTGGTAGCATCACAAATCTCCTTGTTCAAACCCATGCCCTCAAGTGTGGGTTTGAGCCACGAGTAGTGCTAGGCACAAACTAACTATCCAATCTGTTCTTTAGCACTCTAGGCGGCAATAGGCTGGACTCAATCTCGGTATAAGAACAACTATCACTAGCACTAGCACTAGCATGAGCATTAGATCTAGAACGAAAAGGAGGCCTGGAAGAACCCTCTCCAACACAACCTACGAATGCGGATGTTGATGCAACTACAAAAGCATGGGAGCCAATAGCCCTTGAGCCTTCAAGTTGCCTTTTTTTATCCAATTTATCTTGATCATATTTTTCTAATGTCACTAAATAAGTGCGTTTTGCCTCAACACTTTGTTGAGTGCAAATTGTAATATCATGTCCAGGCATAGCAACAATGTGGTATTTAATCTATAAATACTACCATAATTTATTTCTTTACAAAACATACATTTAGTTTGAAATTTGGTTCTTCCAAGAAAGTCTTTGGTATATTTCTAATATTCATCTTTTTTACCCATTGTGGAAAATGAAAGTTAAAGCTGCTGCAATAAGAAAATTCAAGTAAAGCCTCAAAGTTTAAAACTAATAAACAAAAGTTACCAAACAACAAACCCTACTCTGCAATTTATTAAAACTACAAAACATTCAAGATTTGCAAATGAAAACTAATTGTTTTTTACAAAAAATGCATAATACACTAACATGCAAAAAAAAATCAACACTTACCTCTTGCAAATGAGTTGAGGAGTGTTGCTATTGACTCCTTAATGCTCCCAATGCAATCTTATGGCCTCCCCATTGGACTTTTGATCTCTTTGGTGCTTTTCCTTCTTGCTGGTTGCAAACCTATGGTTTTTCTTCTCTTTTTCTCTTTTTCTCTCTCACTTTTCCTCTCTTCTACTCATGCTAAACAATTATAAGGCACTTTAGGGTTAAAACAAAGAGGAAAGGCAAAAAAAGAGATTAAAAAAAATGTTTTAATTAAAAAATGAGTTCACTTTTTTGCTTGCCGCAGCCAATTCATGTGATTTTTGGTATGAATCGGCGATTCATGGGATTCATGGAAAAAAATCGGTGATCCAATTCAACTCCAAAAAAATCGCCATGCCTGAATCAAATTGCCAAAATGGCAATTTTAGGGCGATTCTTGGAAATATGCTCGATACTCGTTAAGAATGTCCTTATTTTTGACACTCATTGAGAATGACCCTATTCCTTGGCACTCACTAAGAAACACATACTAGGATATGTATAAAAACACAAAGCATGCACAAAATATATATACATTAGTGTTGTAGACACAGATTATACACATTAATGCATGAACACATGATGCATACTAAAAGCATACACATATTAAAAGCTTTGGTAGATTCCTTCCTACAATTTGAATAAGCCAAGGTGAAACAGATGTTTCTTTACGATATTCTAAACCATACACTCAGTTTAGATTGTTACGCTCGCTATCCAAGTTAGTGGTGACAAGTTCCTTGATAGATAGACCTGCATCATATGTTAGTACTCCAAAACCATAATAAGAATATTATTCAATCATGCAAGTCATAAAAATACAAGACCCTAATTCCCAATTCAAGCCCTTCTTAAGGAGAGGTTGTAATTAAATGCTTAGTTCCTGGGGGAGTGCTTCCTGGGGCTCTAATTAATAAAACAACTCTCCACTAAGCATCATCTCCTCACATTACTTCCTCTCATTAAAACCCTATTGATAATCAATCTTGATGTATCCATCCTCCCTAGGAGAGAGTTCTTTCTCATCGTAGGCCTTATGGATACCTGTTCTAGGTGTATCCATCCTTCCATATGCATATGTTTTTCCTCCTTAATGGTATATATTGGTTCCTTTGGAGAATATTTTATTCTTTGCATCACTTCTTTAAGAATATTCTATTATAGAATATCTTGCGAAGTCCTTCAGAGAGGTTAGCTCTCTGCCTAAATTCCCTCTAGGAACTATAATGCATTAGTGTCCTCTTATTAGTGGCTACATGGAGTAGTCTATTTCTTCTTTCTTTTGATCTAAAGAGATTCAGTATTCTAATATAATTTATCATTAACTGTAAGAAATCACTAAATGTTTTGGTCGTTTCATTTTTTGTCCCATCTGAATATATTGCTGATTTATCAATTCCTCTTACTTGAATCCTCCTAACCACTCAATGATATTGATATTCTTTCTTTTGTATATGTTAATGGGTACATGTTATGTCTTGAGATTGATGCTATTGGCTAAACGTCAATCAAATATTGAATGAATTATGTGTTGATAGTCCTCAAATTTTAATTTGTCGAAGGGCTACTATTTTACTTCTTCCACAATTATTTTGCAAGGTTATCCATAATTCTTATAAATGTCTTGTATAATTTAATCATGGGCTGCCATAAAGTATCCACAATCTTTCCCGAAAGTATGATACAACTCTTCATATAGATCATTTTTGTATAACAATTTTTAATTCTTTTAGGTTGATCATTATTTAAGCTTCACCCCACAGGATGGCAGGGTCATGCTTTGGTACCACTATAATAACCCCTGTCGGAACTAAGGACTATAACTACTAATTGAAATGCCATATATAGTTATAATAGATTTATGTGTGATCTTATTTTGCTACTTCTGATAGTAGTATCTTTTAATTTAATAATTTGACATTATTAAATGTAAAAGGATTAGTTGATGAGCAACAAGATCTTATGAATATAAGTGAGTATAGATTAAAGTATATCTTTAAATTGGATATTTATCTATATTGTATTGGAATGATCTCATATTATTATGCAAAATCATTTTCCTTGAGTGTTTTATTAGTCTCCCTCTTATTTGTTATGTTTTCTATATGTTCTATAAAAGTTATTTTCCTTTATCTTTCATTTCTCTCCGAGAATGGTCTTGCAAGAAGAGGGAGATTAAGATTCAAAGGGAGATTGACATTCTAGGAAAAAGAGGGAGATTGAGATTCAGAAGGAGATTGATGTTTTAGGTTACCTTGACAAGAGAGGGAGCAAACAGAGGATATAATTTGGTCAACCTTTGGTGATCTCAATCATATTGATTCAGAGGGAGTAAACCGTGTTAAGATGGCTTCTCTAGTGATCATTAAATTGTAGCAATCAAGAGGAATGTGATTCATGAATATACCTCGTGACTATGTGATTTTTAATGGGCCCACCCCCTATGTATATCATGAGGAAGTGATGACTTCCAAATGATCATCACTTGTATTTGGAGAAGTTGTTGTAAGGTGACGATCTTACAATAACTTGTATTATGAGATCAACAAATTGAGTAAATGGTGAATGTCTTACATCTCAACATTCTAGGAGACCATTACTTAGAGTATTTGGTGAATATCATTGATATTCTGGGAGGCCAATACTCTTGACATCATATGTGATATCAAACTTTATTTTGAGTAATTGGTGAACATCGTATGGTATTCTGGGAGACCAATACTTGTGATGTCAAATGTGATATCACACCTTATTTGAGTACTTAGTGAATATTGGATGTCGATATTTTGGGAGACCAATACTCTTGATATCGGATGTGATATCAAAACCCTATTTGATTAATTAGTGAATATCATATGTTGATATTTTGGAAGACCGATACTCATGATATCAAATGTGATAGCAAAATGTTAAGGTAATATATAATCATGTGTTTATCCTCCCTAGCTAATAGAGAGTGTTGAGTGTGGTAGCTTCAGTTGGATAAACCTTTATATAATTATCTATGAGATATATTTATATATGTGTGTTTATTATTATATGAGATAAATGAATATAATAACAATATATATAACTATGGTTATATTTATTATAAATTAATATAATATTATAATATTATAACTATGGTTATAATATTAATTATTAATAAACAAATAGACATGTCCCTTAAATAGACTTGTCTATTCATGGCTTACACTTATTTATATTAGGAGCACTGCCTTTGGAAGATATATACCTTGAAGGCAATATTATTACATTTGCAGCCACCTCTGAATTTTAACAGTGAGTACCATTTCTTTGTTAAATAGATCCTCCTTTGAGAAGAAGAATGGGAATGGATTTGCAGTTAATGCTCACCTCTTGAAGGATGAGGATATCAATACTGGTGTGAAAATTATAAGATGATACAATAAAGAAATTGTGAGACATCACAATGCTATTGATAGATGGCCAAGAAACATATTCAACCATGTTCAACTGAGGACAAAATCCGAGAAGACCTCTCTAATTTAGAGGAATTGTAACCCTTAACTCAATCTGGGGATGTTCTTAGGAGATTCGAGAATCAAAATACTCAATGTGCCAAAACTAGAGCCAAAATGAATTGGCTTACCTGTGGTGACAAAGGATCAATGTATTTCTTCCAACTAATCAACTACAAAGAAGCTACAGATAGCACGGAATACATCCATGAAGATGAAAATACTCTCAACTCATAAGAAGACATTTGTTACAGACTTTTGCATTGTACTGCACCAAACAATTTTCTTCTGAAGAAGTTGGACGAACCATGGAAAATGTTAGAAATAAGATTAGCAACATTATTCCTAAGAAAATATCAGATGAGGATACCTTACTACTTGACAAACCCATTTCGGTAGAAGAGATTGGCAATGCCATCCGAAGCATGAGTAATGGGAAGTCCTCTGGGCTTGATGGATTACTTGTGGAGTTCTATAAGGGTAAATATTGAATGGATAGGGGAAGATCTCTTTCATGTATACATTGAAGCCGTTAATAAGAAGTCCGTAGGTACATACATCAATTCTATGCTCATTGAACTTATTTCTAAGGAGGGGGACAGAACCTTAAAAAAAAAATGGAGACCCATTACACTGTTGAATGTGTTCTGTAAGATGTTAGCTAAGATGCTTGCCTTTATGGTAGAGAATATTCTACCTCATGATATCAATTCAACACAGACTAGCTTTGTGAAGGAGAGGTACATATTGGAGAATCTGATTACCTACAGGGAGGTCTTAAATTGGGCTAAAGATTCCAATCAATGGGTTTCTATGATGCTCTTGGACCATGAAAAAGATTATGATAGAATTTAATGTAGGTTTATTAACATGATGCTTGAAAGCTTGGGCTTACATGGCTTCTTTCGTCAAATGGTACTAACCCTGATGAATGGAGCTGCTACTGCGGTGGAGGTCATTGTAACTAGATCAAGTCCATTTAAACTCAGTAGAACTATTATGCGAAGTTTTCCCCTTGCATCTAACTTATTTGTTATTGCTGCTGATGCATTATTCTACCTACTAAGAGATGACACAATATCTCCAAAAGTCAAAGGCATTTTGCTACCCAATGGGAATGAGCTATCCCATATTCTGTTTGCTAATGAAAAATTGAATTGATGGAAGATAATGTTTGCAACCTCATACACAAATTGGATCTATTCTGTGCAGCATCTAGGAGTAAAGTCTCAGTTCCAAATTCAATGATGCTTGGATGGGATGAAACCCCCTTTTGTGCAATATATTCTCTTTGGCTTGGGAAGAACCTGAGCACCAAGTATGATACTTGTGAATCCCTTTCTCCATCAATCCCAATCTGAAGGAAATGTGGGAATGTGATAAAAGAGGAGTTAGACAAAAAGATGAATAAGAGGAACACTCAGTGCCTTTCTTTGGCTGGGAGATTCCAAATTTGCCAAAATATTCTATCTTGTTACATTATTTACTATGCTTATGCCTGCCTGTTCAATCAGGCCCAAATTAACTATGTGCAGGGGAGAATCAAAGAGTTTTTATGGTTTGATGGAAAGGGTAATAAGAAAAACATACTGTGAGATGGAAGTGGTGTACCACGAGTAAGGAATTAGGGGGGTCTGGGCCGAAGGATCTTAGGATCCAGGGATTAGCATTGGCAATCCAATGGCTAGCCAAATCCTCTCAGGGAGAGGAACCCTGGAAGATTCTTCTCAGGAATAATACAGCCAAGGCTACCCCAAAATTTCAAATACCTGGAAAGGACTCCATATCAATGACTTTCTTTTAGGAAGACTTGAACTTACTCTGGCTGGGTCTATTGTCTTTAAAGCAATATGAAAAAGTTGGAATAATGTTAAACATTTGATTTCTAGCAACATTGTCTTTGATGAAAACAATAAGATTTGTGGAGAAAAATCTGTGTGGTGGAATCTCTATCATGGAGATGTGCCTTTTGCTCTTATACAGGGTTGTTCTGCACGCTGGCCAGTAAAGTGGTCATATGCTTTGAGGACATCATTCTAGATGGAGAACTTATCAGTTGGCAAGAGCTAACAAGTTTGATACCCCCCAATCTCCATGGAGGACATATGTAATGCTGGGGGAGGCCTGCAGTACTCTGATTTTGCCTGTACCATGTGGAGGGAGTGTAGTTAGGATTGCTCTCTAGAGATGACCAGATGGCACCCTGTTTCCCTTGACTAAAGCCATGTATATATACAAGCTTCTCATTGAATGTAACGATATTATCGACCATCTAAATACTACCTGGAATATAAACCTGAACCCCCTTTCTTGGACCAAACAGTAGATGAGTTTTTGGCACAGACCTATTGAGCCTAAAACTGCTTGCTTCATGTGGCGTCTCCTCCTACATAGATTAGCAGTTAAGAAACCTAATTGGGAACTTAGTATCTGTACCTTTTGTGGATCTTGTGGATAAGTCTTCCATATCTTTTTTATTGTACCTTTGCTAAAGAGATGCAGGGGCTTTTTGGTCTGATCCTGAACAACAACTTCAATTTGTTCCATGTGTTATCCAGAAAATTCTTGAGTCTCAACAAAAACAGTAATGTTTTTTGGTCTACGCTATTTGCTCATATTGTATGGTATTAGGAAATAAAGTTATTTTTGATGGTAGAGCTAAGCACCCTATTGAGTCTCTCTGCAGAGACTCATTTATCACACTATTGCTATGCAGGTGACAGTGACTCATAGATTGGAGGAGAAAAAGATCCTGAAGCTGATTAATGAAGGGTTTGCAGAGATGCTCAAGAAAGAAGTGACCTATGGATACACTTCAATAAAACCTGCTGAGGAGAAGGATGAGTTTGATATAACACTGAAATAATTCATCATGCGAATCATATAGAACAGAGACTTGAGAGGAGAGACAGAAAAACGAGATCTCTGTGCATGCTACCCCTGTTGCAGTTTGCTCACCTGTTGCAGATCCTGTTCATGGAACAGCAGAATGGCTCACCCGTTTACCATATTTGCTAGGAATGACAAGGTCTTTAAGTGGTCTAAAGGCACAGTGAGGTAGACAGCAAGGTTTTGACAGGAGTACTAGTGCCTCTTGTTCAAATTCTAATATGAAGATGTAATCATATATACTCTGGTCTTTTTTGTACATGCTGTTATAGTTGTAACCCATTAAACTTATCTCCTGAAAAGGAGGCTCCACTATGTTTTGTATATGCTGGATACCCATATACTGATACAGCCGTGACTTAATGTTGGGCTACTTATGTTAAATAGAAAACAACTTCTGCAGAGCCGTGACCAAAAAATGTAGAGTGAAATAGATACTGATACTATCCTTTCTGTGGGTGATGATCTTCCCAAATTATCGAAGTATGCATATGTTTACACTGCAAATGCTTATCCAATCCACTAAATAAAGTGGGAGGTAACTAACTTTTTTGTAGGCAATGACGTTCCCAGATTACTGAAGTTATTAAATGTTTCTTGGATAAGACATTTCCTGAACACTTTGATACATTAAACTTAATAGGGGAGCTAATAGATATTTTGTGGAATGTAAACTGCATTTAATTTTCTGCTCAAGAATCAATGAGACTTTTAAACCAATGATTTGGGTTCTCTAATCAAAAGATTGTCTTCAAAATAATGTCAATTCTAATAGTATTAATTATCAAATTCGTAATGAGAATATGTTTTTCTCGATAGAAAATATTTAAGACAATGCATTTGGCATATTTGGAATATAACTTTTTAAAAATAAGAAAGGGCTTTAGAACTTTCTCATTAATAATATTAAACATTAGTTTATTCTATTTTCTTTGAGCTCATTTTTTCATGAACATTCTAGACAACTTATGACTTCTAATTTTTTATGCTCAGTTTCTTTGTGTTTATGGGTTTTGCATTCCAAGCATTTCATTGAAACTTTTACATGAAACACACATAATTGCTGCGCTCATTTTGGAATTTTTAAATACAGACGACTTAATTGTTGATCCTCGGAATTTGGAGTGGTTACGGGAAGCAAATTGTCCTGTTGTAAGTATAATCCTTCATTTGTTTGGGTTCTTCTAGGCAGCATTTTTTGTGTTTTCTTCATCTCTCAAGATTTCACTATTGATCAATATATGTTTCTAGAATATCCTTCCTCTACAGCAGAAGCACTTAAAATTGTATTAGTGATTTTGGCAAATAAAAAAGCAATTGCCCTAATGTATCTATAGCTTTTTTGGGTACATTCTTATTGAGATGTCTTATAATCAGTCGCCTTCCTAATGGCTAATTTACTATGTTCAATGCATATTGCTTTATAATTTCTAATGTAATTTGAGCATTTATGTATATGATATGCTAATAGGACACGACCTTTTAGTGATAAGGAAGGATATAAGAGTAGATCTTGGATTGAAAAGGATCATTGAACCATCAAGAAGTCATCTCAAGATTCATTGATCCTTATGACTTTGGTCGCCTTCCTAGGTGGTGTCCTCCACTGAAAGATCCTTCCATCGCACCAGAAACTCCTTGATAGTGCGTGGCCTCAACCTTTTCTCATGGACATCAAGGATCTTAGTCGGCTCCAAAATTAGTTTTCCTTCTTCGTCAATAGAAGGCATCTCGTTTGACATTGTGACAAGTTGCCTGGCGACCTTTAGACACGACGCATGAAAGACATTGTGAATTCAACTCCCTAAGCGAACTTCTCTTTAAGATTGTAGAAATGCGGCCTCAACTTCTTCTTGCCACATCTTCAATGAGGATTGTTGGTAGGGTTGAAGTCGGAGGTATATCATATCACTAATCTGAAAACTTCTCTCAACCCTATGTTGGTCAGCATACGTCTTCTAGTTTTGAGCCCTCTATAAGTTATCCTCTAGAGATTTCAGGATATCCAAGCTCTCTTGTAGCTAGTCTTTGGCCCTTGGTACGAGATTGCCACCCAATGACAAATCCATGAATGATGGAGGTTCATAACCATAGAATGATTTGAAGGGAGCCATGCCTATTGACATTTGATAGTTGGTGCTATAATAGTGCTTGCCCAAATGTAGCCAATAAACCCATGCCTTTTGTTGTGCTGAAACATAGTTCTTGAGATACCTCTCTAGCCATTTGTTCACAATATTTGTTTGTTCACCATTTGCGAATGGTAACTCGTGTTTGATAACATTGTCCCTGTCAATTAGAATAACTCCATTCAAAAGGGATTGAGGAAATGGCTATCTTTTTCACTCACTATGTTCTGTAGAAGATTATACAAGAGGAAACCTTGCGAAAATCAACTCGACCACTTGGGTTGCCTAGTAACTGACAAAGATGGCAAAGAAATGAGAAAATTTAGTCAAGCAATCATCCACGACAAATGCAATCCTTTCCTTGCACTTTGGGAATCCCTACGATAAAAGCCATCTAAATGTTATCCCACTTTTGGTTAGGGATTGGCAACAACTGAAGCATCGTTGTAAAGATGTGCTCAGTTTTTTTCAGCTGGCAAGTGTAGTATCCCTGTACGTATTGCAGGACATCATTCTTGAGGCCCTTCCATGAGAACCATTCCTAGATTTTTCTGTAGGTCTTTAGGTACCCCAAGTGTTCGGTCAAAGGTGAGTATTGCATCTCTCTAAAAATCCTTTTCTTTATCTTGGAACTCGAGTACCAAATAGATTCTTCCCTTGTAGTAGATGAGGTCGTCAACCACCTTGTATCTATCATCTTGTACTTGACTATCCATCAACTAGCACGCAAGTCTATTCTTGGTCTATTCAACCAAAAGGTGTGCCTTGTAATGTCCCATTTTTGTGAGTCTATGCAGTTGATGGAGTTAGCTCATCATAGTGACCCTTCTGAGCTGACAGGGTGATTTGGGGGTCAGCTGAGGTCATCAACCACCTTGTACCTATCATCTTGTACTTGACTATCCATCAACTAGCATGCAAGTGTGTTCATGGTCTATTCAACCAAAAGGTGTGCCTTGTAATGTCCCATTTTTGTGAGTCTATGCAATTGATGGAGTTAGCTCATCATAGCGACCCTCCTGAGCTGACAGGGTAATTTGGGGGTCCTAGTTGTGCACTTACTATTTTTAGTAAGTCTATTTTTGGCAGTGCAGTGGGTGGCTCTAGCTGTTGGTCGTCACCTGCAGTGGATGTGGTTATTAATTGCATGAGCTCTTATTTACTAATTAATTATTAAAGTTGCATTTTTATATTAATATTTTTATTATAATAATGATATTATGAAATACTATTACTAAAAGTTGTGTTGGAAAGTTTCAAGAGCTAAGTTCTTTTGGGAAACTTTTGTCAACAAGGGATTATAAATATGAACTCATCTCATTGGAAAAAGCACGCTTGAATATTTATTTGATTTTGTTGCCTTCGTGACTTTTCTGAGGCTCTGAAGTTTGTGCCCTTGCTGAGGTATAAGGGTTTTTGAATTTTGAGATTTTGTTATGAGTTTTTGTTAGCAATTGTACTGAGGTATACAATTGGCCATCTATCCTACTATAGTGCTGTGTCTAAGGAGATAGATTGTTGGAGGATATCGTCTGTATTTATTACATCCACTAGTAGCTTCAAATTGGGGGTTTGATTTGGGCACTAGAGATTGCCGTTTTGCATTTGGTAATAGCCTGTAGATTTTAGCAACATCAACAATCTTGTAACAAGTCTAGACGTAACTTATCAAGGCAGGGCAGATTGCTTTGTGACTTGCGATTGTATTACCTGGGAATTGCAGGTGTTTGAGAAGCCAATGCTTCAATTTATTAAGGCTGCAGTTGGGTATTGAGACGTCAATGCTTGTGGATTGGCGTGATCAGAACTACATATTGGGCAGAGGAAACAAGTTTGTGATCTATGTTTGAGGAAGAGAATGCAATTTCACTCATGCCTGGATTGCAGACATTTGCATTTCTTTAATTGAGGCGAAAGATATATATTTTGGGGGCAAACCTTCTCTACATTGTTATTTTGCAACTATCTAATCAAGTTCCTTATTTGGTTTACAATACTTATCGACATATGAGAATTACTTAGATTAAATTGGTAGCAACGTTGGGTTGTAAATAAAGACATTGCTATTGTTCCATTAATTGAAACAATAATTGCTATTGAAGTGTGGTAACCCCACTTTCCAGTACTTGGAAAGAAAAAAAGTGTTGTTGATTGAATCATCTCTTAAAGTAATTTGCTAAATTGCATTGGTTAGTTCTGTATAACTCACTATCATTCTTCAACATAGTGCCCTTAAATTCTTAAGGAAGTTATATAATCAGTCAAGCTGGCCAAATGTTTGATATATTTAATTATGGAAGGAACTTTGTGACTATGGGAAATTATAAGCATAATCCAGTTCAACACTCTTATTCCTTCAAAATTGTGTTTGGACTGACAGAGGTTTTTACATGCCTTCTAATCTGACTAAAATTTGGATTTTTACCTTTTGAATACTCAATGTCAAAATCAAATGCTTGGATTTTTCTCACCCACTTTTGTTGGCATTCATTCATATTCCTTTGCTTCAAGAAATATCTCAAGCTATTGTGATCTTCTCATACAAGAAACTTTTCTTCGACAAGATATTGTCGAAATTTCATTAGTGCGTGCATGATGGCGAGCATCTCTTTGTCATAAATGGAGTACAATCGCTTTTCTCTTGAGAGCTACTAACTCTCGAACACAATGTGGTGAGAGTCCTACATCAACATTGCCTAAATGCCTTCTCTAGATGCGTCACACTCTAGGATGAAGGACCAAGTAAAGATGGCTAGTGCCAGAACTGGATAGGAACTCATTACTTCTTTCAGCGCTATTGTCCTGCATTTTGTAACCACAAAATGTAGGTAATAGTTCGAAACTTTTTCAAATAAGTTTCTCATTTCTCTAAGATTAGTTCATTATTTAATTGGTCAGTATTGATCAACCAATCAGTACCAATTGATATAATGAACTCTTTTACTGAAGGCTTTCGTCAAATCTTTTTTGTTTTTTTTTTTCTGTTTGTCGAGCCTATGCTTGATTTTTTGAGGCCTTCAACGTCTTTTTCTTCATTTTTGAATGTGTTTGTTGGTTTTTAGTCCTTTGGGTTTGCTCAAGTCATTGCTTTCGGTTTTCCCTTTGATTTGGTATATCTTAGGGCTTAATCGAAGTTGTCAGTCAAAACATATAACCAATTTAGTACCCAAAAAGTGGACCATTTTGATGCAACTACACGAATTGAAAATATCATGTTATATTTTTAATTTGACATTCACTTTTTGAAAAATATAACTTAAATTCACTTTATGTTATGTTTTTAAGTTAGTTTATCATTTAAATTTTCACTTAAAGTAACTACAGTGCACTTTATGTGATGTTTTTAAGTTGAGTTTCTTTTTGGATTTTCACTTAAGTGTCTATATTAACTATATAGTTCAGTTTAATTTTTGATATTTAAATCGAACGCTCTGGTAAATATTACTTATTATTTCATATTTACACATTATATTGTTAATATGATAATGTAAATATAATTTATGTCCCACTTAAGTAATATTTTATCAAAATTAAATTGACATGTGCTTGAAAAATCACTTTAATGTGTAAAATCACTTAAAAGTGGACCTTTTTGATGCAATCGCATGTACGCTCAACTTAAATGTGTAATGACATGAAAAAGTTCAGCTACATGTGCTATATGCATATGTACCAAAAAGGTGAGTTTTTTCTTAGAGTTGAGTATGCAAGTAACTTAGATATGAATATGCACCTAAAAGGTGCGTTTTGCACTAAAAACTTGTATACACGCTTTCTAAACCCGTTTTTGGACAAAAAAACATGCTTTTAAAACATGCATATGCACCAAAAAGGTGTGTTTTTGCCTTGGGAGAGCCCATTGCATGTTTTTAAAACATGTACTGGCCTCTAAAAGGTGCGTTTTGCTCTATGTTGCATATTTAAAACATGCAATCACACAAGAAAGGTCCATTTTGTTCTCAAACATATTCATTTGCCTTTCTAAAACCCGTGTTTGAAGATTGAAGGCAAAACTTCATGCATTTGGCCTCCAATAACCCGTTTTTGGTGATTTCTCTTAGATTCGTTAATGGAATGACTTGAAATCTTTCCCTCAAGAGGCATTTTTGCATCCTCATGCATTCCCATGCATTTGGCAACCTCTTTCATGTTAAAAACGTTTTGTTTCAGCTTCATTTGGAGCCAAGTTTTGGACAAAAACACCCAGATTTGGGCCTTCAAAATTCACATTTTGGCCAAATAAGGGGTTGTTTTGGAGTTTTGATCATTCTATATACATTTGGGAAAGTCGTTTTTGCATTCACAAGTCAAAAATGACTCAAAAACATGCATTTTTTGGCCACGTTTTTGCAAAAACGACCCATATGCTTGCAAAAAAAAAGTCACATTTTTGTTCAAAAAACTCAAAAAATGGCATTTCCAGCCCATACCTTTGATCAAGAGGGGTCATTTTTTGAGTTTGTATGCATGCTATTGTCTTTGGAGACTACAATTTTGGCATTCTCATGTCAAATTCGACCATTGAATGCCCATTACATGCAAGTATGGAAGAAGTCAAAAAGTTGTTTGAAAATCCGAATTTAAGGGAGAATTGGTCTTCAAGTCTATAAAACTTGCTATTTTGGCCCTTTGATCAAGTAAGTAGAAATTTTCCTTCTTGCTAATTAATTTGTGCTTATCTTGCTAATTTTGTGCATATTTTAGCTTGATGTTTGATTTTGTTGCCATGGAAAGTGTATTTTTCCTTTAAAAATGATGAAATGGTTCATTTTCATGTTTTTGGTTTTTTTCCAAACTCCAAACTCGAAATTGCATGTTGAAGTGGTTTGCTTGTTGACATGTTTGAGTCTTTTGCCAAAGGTATGTTCTTTTGAAGTTTGATTTTGTGTTTGGTGTGTTTTCTTTTCGGTTTTTCTTCATTTTGGAGAAGTTGCAAGTTCTTTCCCAAGAACTTGGTCATGTTTCACTTCACTTCATCTTTAATTTCACACAAGAGCATAATGACATTCCATTTCCATCTTTCCATGCCACAACACTTCGCATCTCATTCGTCAAATGCGATTACATGTATTTCATCTCATTCGACGTACATGTAATCTCATTTTCCATTTCCATTTCCACTCATCTCACTTTCCGTATCCAATTGCAGAACATGATTACATGAAAAGTCTTTTACATGTAATTGCATTTCTAAAACCTGTTTTTGACTAAAAGTCACTTTTTAAAAGGTCAAAAATGTCATGTGTATGTTTTCTCATGTACTTTGACTTCACCTTTCCACAAAGACGACTATAAATTTCACTTCGCCTCAAGTTACATTGCATTTCCATCTTTCCATATGCACTTATACCTCCATGAACAAATACATGTTATTCCACTTCCCATGTCATTATGTATTTCATCTCATCTATCATCCATACTTACATGTAAGCTCACTCTTCATCCACATTCACATTTCATGTCATTTTCCATTCCTCATTACATGTTGCATATACATGTAATCCACTTTTCGTGCAATGACATATTGAAAGCCCAAGTCACTTTTTAAAAGTGAAGAGTTTTTATTCACACACATTACCATCCGTTCCACTTTCATGTCTCAAAGAATATCCATCCTTCCAAGTTTGACTTTGGCCTTTTCCATCCAAATACATATGCTTTCTGGTTCATTTCCAGCCATCATATGTGTTCCATAAGTATTTTATCCATACTTCGAATACCCACTCCTCATGGATTTGTTATTGTCACTCAAATCTCAAAGCTTTCATGGATTCAATCCCATTGAAACTTTTATGTTGCAGCAAGTCAAGATATGCCAAGATTTCTATAAAGAATCAAGACATCCAATAAAGAAGGCGTGCTTCAAATAAAAAAAGCGAGAATTCTTTTGGTCTCCATTTTTCTGATGGTTGTCTGAGAACCCGTGTTCGTGATGGAATGTGCCAAGCACTTTGTTTCTAAAAAAAAAAGAAAAAAGGTTAAAGGTGCTGATGGAAAGTTATTCCAAGTTTACATCCAGACACCATCAAGAAGGTTTTTAAAGTGTCAAAGTTTCTAGAATGTGCCAATTTACAAAGGAGACTTCACGGCAACTTGAGCAAGAAAAGTTTGATCACATCAAGTTTTCATTTGACAATGGACAATTCATCAAAGAGAGTCAGAGGCTATCAAAAGACACAAGACCATGGTTATCAAGGTGAATGTAGTGATATGAAATACATGAACTCCTGATCCTGTTATCATCTGGATAGCATTGCCAAGTACAAGGCCCTGCAGAACAATCCCTATGATTGTTTTCATTTCTCTTCCATCTTTCTTCTTCTTATTTCATATTTGTAATTGAAGAGTATGTATTACATGAAAATGTGTAATTACATGTAATGCAACTTACACGTGTAATGGCATTCAATCCAATAATTTTTCTTGTTAGTTAGACCGGGTCAAAGTTGGTTGAGTTACTCCCACTTTTTCCTCCATTTTTTTCTCAACTCCTTTGCCTATATAAAGGAGTGCCTCCTCATTGTAAAAATCATCTTTTGTTGTATGCAAGAAAGCTCTACCATACTTGTACAAGTATAACTTTGATTATGTAGTATGAATTTGGGAGAAAAGTGAATAAAAGAAGCAATTGGATTCAAAGCTTTGACTAGAAGCAATTGTGATAGAGCAAATTAAAAAATTTGACTGTAATTTGTGCCTATCATCTTTGATTCATGTTATTATTGTGTGCTCAATAATAGAGCATAGTGATTTAAGAAGCAATTAGAGTTGAAGCTTTGACCGGGAGCGGTTGTGGCAATACGTAGACTAGGAGCTTTGACTATAGCTTGCATTACCATCTCAAATTCACAAAAAAACAGTTATAATTCCTACTTCTAGAAACCTTTGTGCCCCAATGGTAGAGGTTATTCTTATAGAATAGGTTAAAACAAGACTTAGAGCCAAATTGGTACGCTTTCAGCTAGCCTTTGAGTTAGTGTTGGTTTATTGATATCACCATTTCCAACTATTAGATAGAAGTGTAGTTAGAGATTTCATCTTGCCCATTACTCGCTCCACAGGTAAGTGGATTCTTTCCTGAAAGCTAAGAGGAAAGAATATTGGTAACACCCCTTACAAAATATCTCAACATTTTGCTTACCTTGAGTTGATCCAAGGAACGATGAGAAGGGGGAGCCTTCCCTTTAACGTAGGAGAGAGTTTGTCTCACACACCATGGCTAGTCATTCTATTTTGCAACTATATTTTACCCAAAATTGTTGGTTACGAAATATCCATACAACAAGATTGTCCAAGGCATGCCGTGTTTGCTCATTCCAATGGAAAGAACCATTCTTCGTTAGGTTTGTTAGCGGTGTATTGAGTTGCAAGGATCCCTTCACAAACATTATGTAAAATTTGCATAGCCCAAAGAATCCATAGAGATCTGAGAGTCTTGGGAGGTGGCTAGTAAAAGATGGCTTGGATTTTATCCTAGTTAAAGTAACGAGACTTGGACCTAGTTCGGACTTGGTAGGGGTAACTCGACTCGTGACTCAACTTGGACTCACTTGTGACTGAACGACTCGGCAAAGTGACAAAACCCTTGAAATTTAGAGATTTTTTAGGATTTAAATTAATTCCATGCATCCATTATTCAATAAAGCTTAAATAGAAGGTAATTTGATCACATACATAACATACATCGATTACGTAAGTGCAAAGGTAAATTTTAGATGTATTATGAAATTTTTTAAAACAAAAATAAAAAACGTGACGAGTCAAATGAGTTAGCCAAGTCACCCAGGTGAGTGAGCTGAGTCACCCAGTCGAGTCAACTGAGTCAGCTGAGTCCGGCGAGTCAAGTTAGTTGACCTGCTAAGTCAAGGTCATGGGTCATTTTGACTCGGCTGACACCGACTCGAATGACTTGCCCGATTCGCGGTGAGTCTCGTTACTCTAATCCTAATGTACCTGAACCCCTAGACCATTAAAGATGTGTCCCAAGTATAATATCTCCATTTAAAATTCACATTTGGACCTTTTTTCTAATAATGATTGTCTCCATAATTCCCAACACTTCATCCAAGTGCCTCAAATGTTCCTCCCATTTCTCGCTGTAAATGAGTATATCATCAAAGAATACTAGCAGAAACTTGCACAGTTGCTTGTTGAAGATGTGGTTCATGCTGAACTAAAAAGTGGCCAGAGCATTGGTCAAGCCAAACAACATGACCAATAACTCATAATGTCTATAATGGCAACAAAATGATCTCTTCTCCATGTCTTTCTCTCACATGTGATTCTGATGATAGCCAGAGTGGAGATCTATTTTGGAAAGATAGATTGTGTTGTGTAATACATCAACTTGTTGATCTGGGGATTAGGTACCTATTTTTTAGTCTTGTTGTTCAATGCATGGTAGTCCACACACGTTCTAAGAGATCTATCCATCTTTTTTACTATCATTACTGACAATGCAAAGGGGCTAGAATTGGGTCAAATCCATTCTTTGTCGAGGAGCTCTTGGATTGTCTTCTCTATCTCATCCTTGATCTACTTAGGATGGCAGTATGTTGTGGTGATCATAGGATTGGCTCCTTCTTACAACTCTATGGCGTGCTCAAAGCCATGCGATGGAGGTATGCTAGGTGTGATGTGGATGAAGACCATGTTGTGTTTATCCAACATAGTCTAAAGTTCATTATCCTATTACAAATTCTCCTTCCTCTGTACAGATTTTGTGGAGACCAATTAGTGTGCTGCCCAGAAAACATCATTATGTTTGAAGATTTCCAACATCCCTTGTGGTTAGAGTTCCTTCTATCCGCCATTCGTTATTCCCCTCAGGACTACCATTTTTCCATCCACCTTGATGAAGAACTCTATCCTTTTGAAGCTCTGTATACTCATTAAGAGTCTACATCTACTAAATGCCCAGTATGACCTTTATGTCATCTAGATCAACTACAATGAAGTCATTTGTTACCATGTGACTCTCCATAGTAATGCTCAGCTGTGGAATTAGATGGGTACATGGCAAGAGGTTGCCTCCTTCCATCTTGACTTTGAACCCTTGGTGTGCTTCTGTATGCAAACCCCATTTTTTTATAACTGACAAGTTGATAAAGTTGAGTGTGGTCCCAGTACCAAGCATGAGCATGACCCGCTTTCCCTGGGGTGTACCTTGTACATGAAAAAAATGCACCTCGAAGTACCAACAAGTGTTGTGATGATACTCCCTTGCTATACCGGCATAAACCTCCTTGGAAGCTTGTAGATCTTCTCCCTCAGTTTTAGGTTCCTTGTGCTCCTTGTCATCTAACATCACCTCAATGTAATAGATTTACCCTTTGCCAATCCCATGACTCCTTGCAATTAAAACAAAGTTTTCTCTGCTGAGCTCTTGTTGGGAGGCCTCACCTAATGATGACTTCTTTGGATTGGGTTTGTTATCTTTTTCCTACAGAGCGAGGGGTAGCTTGGAATGTGAATAATTCCTGGACGAAGAAGAGAAGGATGCTGCCATGTCTCATGCCTTCTTAAATTCTTTACTGAGTGTTACAAGATTGAATCCTTTCATCCAACCTTTCAAAGGTTCCATCAGTTCATCCATGAATAACACAATCAAACACTTCAATGAGATGCCCATTACCAATATCGAAAGCCTCTGGAACTTTGGAATATAACTGTGGACTAACATTGTTTTCTTTAGTTGCACTAACTACTTGATATTAAGCTTTGGATCTTTGTTGTCGAAGCGATCTACGAGCCTCTTAGTGAATTCAGCATAAGATGTTATTTGATATTGACCAAGAGTAACCATTGCATGAGATCACCACTCGTGCATGACTCCCAAATTCTGCATGAAAAATTTATTTTCTTTGTCGTCATGCATCTAGTTGAGATAGAAATATGTTGCTTTGTCCACATATATTTGGTTGAGCTAGAAATTCAGTACCTAGGCTCACATTGACAGTGATCCGGACTTGTTAAAGGATGATAAGTTTACCTTACGAATCTTTCGTTTGAGGTCATTGTTGAAGTAACCACGACTATTGCTACCCAAATACCTCAATCAAAATTCACCATAGTCCTTGTAGAATATATCACCTTTGAGGTTTGCATTCCTCCAATCTTCCCTTAGATGTTCTTGCATTTTCAGAAAATTGGGCTTCCACTCTCTACAAGGTGCTTCAGGTCTTAGGGGAAAAGTTGGCATTGATGGTTGAGGATGTGAAAAATGAGGGTTTAGACTTCTTGTCTTTGAGTTATTATTGTGCCTATTTTGTTCTTAGTTTGTCTTTTCTTTGGCTAATTTTTGCAGTGTCTCCTCCATGAGCCATTGATGTTCTTCTCTAATGTGGGCATCATTGAGTTGGGCTTGACTTCTAATGAGCTCTCTAAATAGTGCCATGACATCCTCAACATCATCTTGTGGTTCCCCCATCCTATCGATAGAACAATGCTTCCTTCTCCTTCTAGTGTATACTAGCATCAACAACTCAACAAGCTAGCAAAATATGTGGCTTTGATACAACTGTAATGTGCCTACTCGACACATTGGAGTTGTTACCCTATGGTTGAAAGGTGCTTGCCAAGGCACTTTGAGATCCAAGACCTTATGTAGACCTCACATCCAAGTGATACACTCGACAAGAATTGGTCATGTGTAATGATGAGGGTGGTGTATAGTCTCAGATCTGCCCGTATGGTGTCTAGGATTGGTCACACTGTGTCCTAAGAGAAGGCAAAAGAAGTGGTTGTATAGTGGGATGACCGTATGGTGTGGGATGTGGCACGCGCAGGATAACCTGTGCAAGTTGGCATACAATGGCCTATGCAAATTGGTCGTGCATGTTCTCAATTTCGACATCACAAAATTAAGGCAACCCTATGTAATTTCCTCATGAATTCATAGGTATAGCCTCTTTGTTTCAACATATTGATAGGGTGTCATTGAGACGATTCGTTACCCCTGAATTGTACTCTATGAAACTTTGTTAGTGCGTTTATTTTGAAGGTTGTTGTCGAGTTGGATCCCCAATGTTTGCAGGAAAGAGTTTTCCTTCTCTGGTTGCAAACGCTGAATTTTTGGTAAACTTACATGTCTTTTTTCTTTTTTTCTTTTGTTTGTTAAATAGTTTTGAGTCTTGTTTTTTCCTTATGATGATATCCCTTTTGATACCACTTGTTTCAAGCAAGCTTAGGCCTGAAACATAGTTGCCTAGCTCATGTTATGGAGGAGAAAGTGGGGTTTTATCTGGCCGAAAACACCTTCAAAAGTGAGCTTTTTGTTGGTTTTTGCATGAAATAAAATTATATTTAATATTTCAAATGTATTTTGATATCCATTTTAATTTTTTTGCTCATTATGAGTTGATAAGACCATACTTTCAAATGTTTTATGAAAATTAGCCTTTCTAAGTCTATTTTCATGTTCTAAGTTTTTTTTTTTCCTTTTGAATGCGCCGGGTAAACTTTTTAACGTGACCGGTAGCGCTGGTGCGACACGCCCACCGGTACCACGGGGACGGGGGAGACTAGAACCCATGACCAACCCCTTGCAACAGGGAAGATTTAGCCAACCGAGCTAGGGCCTTCGCCCTATTTTCATGTTACTTTATTGAAAACCATAATTTTTATTAAATTTAATTACATAAAATATTAAAGTTGCATAAAGGTGGGGTTTTAATTTCTCAAAGCATATTTCAACATGCTAAACACCTTGTAAGACCCCACTGGCAATAAATATAAGTCCTAAAAGCATTTAAGTAGACTTCTTAAAGGAAATAACATGTTATTTTAGCACTTAAGTGCTTATGGGTGGGCAATTTGAAACCCAAAAGTACATGTCACAGCATTTTAAAGTTTATTAACTTGAGCTAGTGTTAAAATGTATATAGGTGGAAATTTTCAACACAAAAAGCGCATGCATTTACAAAGTATGTGTAATTCCTCCTCAAATACACGTCATTACTTCATCTTCAAGAGGCTTGGAATATGTTAATGCATATGGTGGGGTTTTTGGATTCCAAAACATGTTCTTTCAATCCTAAAAGCAGGTCATTACTTATATTGGCTTGTAAATGCATAGAGGTGGCGATTTTAAAGTCAAAATCACATGCTTCTGCAATTGAAAAAATTGTCATTAATTTTGTAACATGCAATTTAGATCAAAATACTTGTGTGGCGATTTTGGACCCTCCACCAAAAATTGCATCCTAAGTAATTTTATAACCGTTGGCTTTATCGGTGGTGATTTTTCCTTCAAAAGCATGTGCTTTTTACTTGCAAAACTACGTCTTTACTTATTTATGCATGCGTTTTGAGAGGGTGACAATTTTGTGGTCAAAAGCACATGTTTCTGGCATCTAAAAGTTTCTTTACTTCTTCTAGAAGGCTTTTTAGTTTTCCAACCAGAAGTGGCATTTGTAGATCAAAAACACTTGTTTTTGGCTTGGGAAGGTCCAACATTCTGGACGTTTTTCTTGAAAAATGTGATTAGTGGCCTTGAATCACTCACAACTTGGGCACTACGTGGTCGGTTTTAAAGATCTTTAGGTCATTTTTGCAAGAAATTGGCCAAGGATCATTTCTAGCTATTCAAAAGTGGGGTTTATAGAGGTTTTTCTTATTCCACAACTCATCTAGGCCTCATATTTGTCTAGAAATGCCTTAGATTTGAGCATTTCTTTGCATCAAATCCTCAAATATCTGGCTCAAGGTAAGTTGTAAAGAATTTTCCATCTCTCTTAGCTTGCATACAACTTTCTTAAGTTACATTATATGGTTTGGACACCATTTTCAATATACTTTGCATATTGCACTTTGTTTGGTCAAAATGGTTGCTAAAATGGTGCAATTTTGATCTCTAACTTCCTACAGTTGTCAAACTATAATTTTTGACTCATATACGACAAAGATTGAGGCAATGAACATTGCAAGCTCCACAAGTTCTAATGACATTTGGACACTAGAATTTGATGGTAGTTGTGCATCTACTTGTTCTGTTGTTGGCATTGTTCTTATTTCTCCAAAAGGATAAATACTCCCTTATTACGTTAAGTTGTAGTTTGACAACACTCATAACACAATATAATATGAAGCTTTGATTTTGGGCATTGGTGCATCTCAAAATAAATGAATCAAGACTTTGTATGCTCAAGGTGATGTTGAGCTTGTAGTATGTCAAGTTTGAAACCAATATCAAATAAGGAACAAGAGACTCAATACTATAGGAATGTGGTGTGGGACTACGTTGAGGGATTTGATGCCTTCAACATGTCCATGGTTTTAAGAGATTTCAATGACACAGCTGATTTTGTTTCTGCCTCATCTATGCTCTTAGTATCTCATGATAGTTTTAAGAAAGACAAGTATACCATCAAGTTGGTTTATTGTCCAAATGTTCCTAACAACTTAGATCATTGTTAATTTTTCAATGATGATCATCAACTTATCGATTTCTTGGAAACAAGAGAAAACTTCAATGAGTTGTATTTTGAAGGTAGCACTTCAACTCCTAGAGAGGTCATTTCATAAAATGATACTAACATGGGGGATGATATCATTCCACTCAAAGGAAATAAAGTTCCTCATGGTTCGGTTTCTTTAGAATAGCTATTTGACAAACATGACTGTTATGTCAAAAATCAGCAAGAAGTCGGATCAAATTCTTCTATGAAATTTGAGAAGCTTAATTTGGGATCAGATGTTGACCCAAGATTTGTGAATATTGGCAATGGTTATTCACTTGAAGAAAGAACTCAATTCATTGATCTCTTGCATGTATACATGGATGTCCTAGCATACTCATATGATGATCTAAAGGCTTTCCGTCCTAAGCTGTTACAATATGATATTCCTCTCAAGTCCGATGTGACTCCTTTCAGGCAAAAGCAACCACAATATAATCTAAAGGTTTCTGTCATCATTGTGTCTGAAATTTAGAAGATGTTATCTGCTAAAATAATCTTTCACATACAACATTCTACTTGGGTAGCTAACATCGTTCAGTACAACAAAAGAATGGCAAAATCTGCACGTTTGTGGATTTTTCCTAATCTAAATCAGGCATCTTTGAAGGATATTTATTCTTTCTCAATCATGGATCATGTGTTACAGACTGCGGTTGGATCTCAATTGTCATCCATCCTTGATGGCTTCTTCAACTACAATCAAATTGAGGTACGAGAAGATGAACGTTACAAAACCGCATTTATCATTCCATGGAGTACCTTTGCTTATAGAAGAATGCCATTTGGATTGATCAATGTAGGAGCCACTTTGTAGCAGGCAATGGATGTGGCTTCTTGAGATATCAAGGATGAATTCATTGTAGTTTTTCTAGATGATCTCGCCGTTTTCTCCAAACAAAGGCAAAACCATGTATATTACTTGCGTCAAATATTAGAGACGTGTCGTCAACACTGAATTGCCTGGACAACTTGTGTTGAAGGAAGGAATAACGATCAATCCTGAGAGGGTCAAGTCATAGATAGCTACTCTTTTGAGCACACAATGTCAACAGTTCTTGTGCAAAAGAATAGCGAAAGAATTGAATTGTCTATTGTGTTTATGAGTTTCCCATTCAAATCACATGAGATTAAGTACTCAATAATGGAGAAGAATGCCTTTGTAGTTGTAAAAGAGATAAAGTACTTCAAAGTCTACATCCTAATCTCTCATGTTATTGCTCTTGTCCTTGATATGACTGTCAAGTCAATTTTGACGCAGTAGGAGTCTAGAACAGAAAGAGGCAATTTGGTTGCCAAGATCCAAGAGTATGACAATGAGATCAAGTCTACAAAGTGGGTTGGAGGTTCAGCTTATGGCTGAAAATGATTCAAAGCACGAATTTCTTGAAGAGCTACCCAAAGTATTGTTTGTCAGCACAAATAATGAATGGTATTTCGATATTTCATACTTTCTCATATATGGAGAATGTCCAACACAACTATCTTACAAGAAAAGGAGAAGTTTGAATCTCAAAGCATCACACTTTGTTTTGTGGGACAATAGTCTTTATTAGTGTAGTATTGATGCCCTATTTCTTTGTTGTGTTGACAAGGCACAATAAATCCATTTATTGGGATCATCCCATGATGTTGCATGCAGTGGTCACTTCTCAGTGCCAATCATTGCTCATAAGTGTAATCATTGTCAATAGTTAATTGGAAAGCAAAAATTAGCAGCACTCCCATTGAAACTAGTTGGAATAGAGGAACCATTTCAACAATGGGGTCTTGATTTCATTGATACTGTTGGGTGGATATTGTGCAACCGATAGTTTTGGGTAAAATTCAGTCGCAAAATAGGATGACCAACCACAGCGTGTGAGACAGAGTCTCTCCTACCTTAAAGGGAAGGCTCCCCCTTCTCACAGTTCCTTGGATCAAATCAAGGTAAGCAAGAAGTTGAGAGATTTTGTAAAGGGTGTTACCAATATTCTTTCCTCTTAGCTTTTAGGAAAGAATCCACTTATCTGCAGAGCAAGTAATGGGCAAGATGAGACCTCAAACTACACTTCTATCTAAAGTTGTAAAAAGTGATACTGATAAACCAACACTAACTCAAAGGCTAGCTGAAAGTGTACTAGTTTGGCTCTAAGTGCTGTTTAACCTATTCTATAAGAATAACCTCTACCATTGGGGCACAAAGACTTCCAGAAATAGAGAATTCTAACTATTATTTCATGAATTTGAGATGGTAATACAAGCTACAGTCAAAGCTCTTAGTCTATGTATTGCCACAACCTCTCCTAGTCAAAGCTTCGGCTCCAATTGCTTCTTAAATCACTATGCTCTTTCATGTCTTTGATTCAAGTTGTCTCGAAGTCCCCTTTGTAGATTGGTACATTCCAGATTTTCTGATACTTTGAAAACCTTCTTGACGATGTCCGGATGTAAACTTAGAATAACTTTCAATCAACACCTTTAATTTTTCTTTTGAAGTAAAGTGCTTGGCGCATGGGAATGTGTGCAAATGACAACTTTTGACTTTAAAAGTGTGACCTTTAGTAAAAAATGAGTTCCTTGGATGTCATTACACGGAAATTGGATTACATGTAAATGCAACATGTAATGAGGAATGGAAAGTGAGATGACATGCGAATGTGAATGAAGGATGAGCTTTACATGTAAGCATGGATTACGGATGAGATTTGAAGCATGGAAAGATGTGAAAAATGAAAAAACATGTATTTGCTCGTGGAGGCATGAATGCATATGGAGAGATGGAAATGGAAAATGGAAGAGGGGAAATGAACTTTGTAGTCATCTTTGGTGAAAAGGTGAAGTCAATGTACATGGAAGATGAAAATGACATTTTTTGACTTTTCAAAAAGTGACTTCAAGTCAAAAATGGGTTTTGAAGATGCAATTACATGTAAAGCTTTTTCATGTAATTGTGTCATGCGAGTGGATGCAAAAAGTGAGATGAGTGAAAATGGAAGTGGAAAATGAGATTACATGCATGTGCGGATGGTGAATGAGATGGAAAACATGTAATCACATTTGTCAGATGAGATATGAAGTGTTGCGACATGGAAGATGGAAGTGGAATGTGATGATGTTTTCGCATTAAGTGAAACAAGAACAAGTTCTTGGGAAAGAACTTGTAACTTCTCCAAAGTGGAAAAAACCGCAAAGCAAGCACACAAAACACAAAAACTTCAAAAGAAAGACATGGCTTTGGTAAATGACTCAAACATGTCAATATGCAAAGCAATTCAACATACAATTTTGAATTTGGAGATCGGGGAAAAACCAAAAACATGAAAATGAACCATTTCTTCGTTTTTAAAGGAAAATGCACTTTCCATGGTATCAATTTTAACAAGTGGCAATCATCAAGCAATAATGTGCATAAAATCAGCAAGATAAGCACAAATTAAATAGCAAGAAAGAAAATATCCACTTACATGAAGATTAAGTGCCAAAAATGATGGAGAAAAATGCTCCAATATTGAAAACTTCTTCAACAACACTTTGAATCTTTCAAACTTTGCAAATTCAAAATGGAAAAGGCAACAAATAAGGCATTTTAAACGGTAGATGCCAAAATGTGCCCTATCTTTGCTCTAAATAAAAATGTTTTTGGTTGCAAATGCCATGGGACGCTTTTGGCCAAAAATGTGTTTCTCCAAGGCATGTAACAAAATTGTTTTGGCTATTAAACAACAAAACATGAGTCACAATGCAATGTAAAACACTTTAAAAGCCAAATCGATTCCTCCTTGAGCAAAAACATAAGCGAAAAATGATGTGTTAAATTTTCTTTTCCAAAAGCGTGCCCTTGGAAGGAGTTTGAAAAAACATTTTCTAGCAAGATAAATCGATTTTCATTGCTTGAAAACCCATGGCTAAGAAAAAATGACCCCAACAGAGAAGATTTCGTGAAAATCCATGAAGTAAATCTCCCACAATCTTCAAAATCAGGTTCATGGAGACTCTTTGCATCTATTCTTCAAAAAATGGGTTTCTTGAGGGCAAGAACATGAACTTTTAGTGCAAAACACACCTTTTAGTGTGTAATGCATATATTAAAAACATGCTAAGATGCAAAACACACCTTTTAGGAGGCATTGCATGTTTTAAAAATCCCTCCACAGTGCAAAACACACCTTTTGGAAGGCATTGCATGTTTTTAAATATGCATTTAGCTTGAAAACTCACCTTTTTAGGTTGATTGCATATTTTAAGTGAAAGCTCACATATTAGATGCAACAACATATTCAAGTTATAAAACTCACTTTTTTTAATGTCAATGCACATTTCAAGTGAGTTATATGCAATGCCATAAAAAAGGTCCACTTTTGATGACTTAAATATGCAAAGACATGGAAAAGGTCCACTAATGATGGATTTATGTTTCTAAGTTGAAAATTCTGTGCAATGACATGGAAAAGGTCCACTTTTGATGACTTTAAGTGATTTAATAAGCACATGTCAATTTAAATTCATTAAAATATTACTTATGTGGGACAAATTATATTTACATATCATATTAATAATATAACATGTAAATACCATTTTAAAAGTAATATTTACTAGATCATTTGATTTAAATGCTAAAAATTAAATTGAACTATATCGTTAATATAGTTAAGTGAAAAATCAAAAAATAAACTCAACTTAAAATTATAACATAGTGTACTATAGTTACTTTAAATGAAAATTTGAACAATAAAATAACTTAAAATCATAGCATAAAGTGATTTTAAGTTATATTTTTCAAAATTTGAATGTCAAATTAGAAATATAACATGATATTTTTAATTTGTGTTGTTTCCTCAAAAATGTCTACTTTTTGGGCACTAAAATTGTCAAATTTCTTGACTGACAACTCCAATTAAGCTCTAGGTTAAATCAAATCGAAGGGGAAACTGAAAGCCATGATTTGAGCAAGAACAAAGGACTAAAAAACAACAAACACACATTCAAAAGCAAAGAAAAGGATGATGAAGGCCTAAAATATCGAGCATAGGCTTGACAGACAGGAAAACGAAAAAGACTTGACGAAAGCCTTCAGTAAAACAATGTGATATACGAATTGGAGTTGATTGGTTGATCAACATTAAACAATTGGATATCAAATTTAATTTAGAGAAATGTGAAACTAGCTTGAAAAAGTTTTGAGTTGTTACCAACATTTTGTGGTGACAAAATGCAGGACAACAAATACCGTGAATCAAACATCTAGTAAATGGCATAAATACAATGAATTATTTCACTGAGTGGGTTGTGTTAATTCCTGTGAAGAATGCAACTTCATTTGTGTTGTGTTTATTCTTGAAGGAGAATATTATTTCTCGCTTTGTATTACCCAATAAGATCATCTCATACAATGCCTCAGTGTTCTCATCATCAGAGATCACATAATTTTGCTTTGAGTATGATATCATCTTGTCTCATACGTTTGACTATTACCCACAAGGAAATGGACAGGCTGAGTCAAGTACTAAGAATTTAGTCATAATCATTTGCAAACACATGTATGATATTCAGAGGACCAGACATAAGGCATTATTCAATGCTTTATGGGCAAATAGAATCACACCAAAAAGAGCAATTAGCACATCGCCTTTTCAACTTCTTTGTGGTTGGAATACAAAAATTCCCATTACTTTGGAGGTTCTTGCTCTTAAGTTAGCAAAGGCTATTGAAGATTAAACTTTCCAAAGTTCCTTGGACAAAACAACTATGTTTCTTCATCAATTAGAAGAACAACGAACACAAGTTGTGGATAGGGTTATCACACATAAGAGTTGGTTATATGAAGGATATAATAGTGTTATTAAAAGCTATCTTGTTGACAAATATCAAAGTCCCATATTATATTAAAAAAAAGAAGGACATATCTTTGAGACCAATCAAATTGTGAATAATTCTATAAGAATTCTTGAAGTAAGCATATATTGGGTGGATAGGGAGTGTGCATATGGGGAGGAGTAAATCGGTCATGTTGGGGCAAGAAAATCCCAATATGGATAAAGATCTAAAGCAGTCCCAAGTTGAGCATGTCCAACCTCGAGAAGCAGTAAATCTACTTAAACATGTTCTTAATGGATAGAGAGTATGCACAGGGTGAGAAGTAAATTGGTTGCGTTGAGGCAATAGATTCCCAATATGGATAAAGATCTGAGGGAGCCCCAAGCTGAGCGTGTCCAAACTTGAGAAGCAGTAAATCTACCATCCAAATCAAAATTAAACATGTTCCTAGTGGGTAGGGAGTGTGCACAAGGGGAGTAAATCGGTCGCATTGGGGCAAGAGAATCCCAGTATGGATAAAAATCTGAGGGAACCCCAAGCTGAGTGTGTCCAAACTCGAGCAACAGTAAATCTACCATCCATTATGGAATTGTACACCCTATTATGGTAATGGCTATAGCAAAGTTGTCAAAAATATGCATCTTTAATAACTTTTGATTTCAAGATAGGAGAAAGGAGCACGACATTCATGATCAAAGTGGTAAAACATTTCCTTACCTTTTCTTATTTCAAATTATAAGCAAGATTCTAACATGCATACTATGTGTCTACATCGTGTCTTCATGCATTAATACGTTTGCTTCGTGACTTCATACATTCGTGTGTCTACCTCGTGTTTGCATCGTGTCTTCATGCATTAATGTGTCTACTTTGTGTCTTCATTCATATGTTCTTATACATGCTATTATATACTAACATGTTTACCTTGCAAGTTTTTTAACACATATGCAAGGAAATACTTTGAGTTATAAATTGCTTGAGGACAAGCAAACTCGAGAGGGGCAGACTGTTATGGCCCCCACTTAGAACCCTAATTATGGTGTTCTCCACCTAAGAGAGATAGATGGATGATATAAAATAATCTCATTTAAATACATTACTATTAACTATTGATATAATGATAAATGAATATAATATAAGGTTATATATTACCATAATATAACGTAATCTATATATATATATATATATATATATATCAACATATTGATATAATAATGATATTATATTAATATAATAATAAATATAATATAAAATAGTAATACATCAAATACTATGATTGAAATGTATAGTTATTAAATGATAAAGAATAAATAATATTTATGATAATTAATAATCAAATAAGGAATAACAATTATGAAAATCTTAATAATAATAATATATTAACCATATAAATTATAATTATAATAAGGGCGTTAGAAGAGATACATCCTTTCAAACATGACAGATATATAAGGATGCCATTTTTAAGGGAATAATAATCATCACTCACGAAAATTTATCTTATAAAACATGAATAGAGAATTGGATCATTACAAAGAAAGCCAAGCGCAAGAGAGTTTCAAGTTGGTGATTGTGTCCTACTTTGGGATAGAAGGTGAGAACCAAAAGGGATGCATGGTATGTTTGATTCACTTTGGCACGGTCCTTTCACAATTCATCAAGTGGCGTGGGAAAATAGCTTCGTGTTGGCATACCCTGATCGAACTCCATTAGCACTTCCATACAGTGCACAACTTTTGAAGCATTATTTTGAATAAGCTCTAGATATATTCCCATATAAAACTACTGAAAACCCTTTAGGGAAATAACTCTTCAATGGCATATTTAGTCTATTAACAAATGTTTATTTATTCATGAATTGAAAACAAAATATTAATTTAATTTATTACTATTATAAGCTATACTAAATAAAATATGTAATAACACAACACTACTCATAGTTCAACCTAGCCATTTGGAACATCTCTAGCCAAGATTGAGACCAACCATATTTATCTCCCACTTCTTAGCTTTGACAGTGACAAAAAATAAGACCATTCTTAAAAGGGGGATCTCTTCAGTTTGAAATTTTGATCCTGTACAAAAAGTTTTTTTGATTAAGTAATGAACATAAGTAAGGAGATTTTATTGTATATGATAGTATGAGTTTGATGTTTAACTTGTCATTTTATGGCATCAACAATGGAAGCTTCTGATTATCATACCTACTCCCTTGACTATTATATTTACAGACTGTTTACTGTGAAACAAATATCTCCACTTAGTTCCCCATGTTTATATCTTTAATAATACTGGAAAAGACTAATTCTCTATGTTATGCTCCATAACTGATGCAGAATGTGTTCATTTTTATGTCAATGAGTACAGCTCATTGTCTTTATACCACGTTGTTAAATTTTGTTTGACATTGTTTACCACCTACCAAATCTCATTATTTCATTCGTTGAAATTTCACTACATACATTTTGTGCTTATAGATGAAGCTTTGCATGATAGTTATGTTTTCTCTGAAAGGTTTTCCAAGTTAAACATATTAATCTGAGAATTAGTAAATATGTATTCTTTAAGATGACCAATATGAAAGACTAATTTTTATCAATGAGAAGATGCACCGTAGGCACAAGTTTAGTAACTTAAGCTTGCAAAGTGACCTGTTTTTCATAGAACAATTTCACATCTTGTAGTTTAAATTCTTGGAACTCCTGTTTATAACTTGCTCTTATTTTAGGATACATTTAGCTTTCTATTATTTAACTTCCCTCTTTGATTGATAGTTATACAAATTGACCACCTTATTTCTTGTGGGTTCTAGAAAGAAATATGGTCATAGATTAACATGTACTTGGCAAGTAGGTTTTTAATGGTCCATCCCTGTGGATGTTAATTTGCTTATTTTAACTTTATTGCAGTACTATTTAATTATATTGTTCTCTCTGATGTTTTGAAGATTGCAATCTAATATGCTTTGTATACTAAGATATTTGCGAGTAAAAGAGATTATCTTACTCTAGCTGAATTTTTTAGTTCTTTCTTTGAAATCATTAATGGTGAAAGTCTAATTGCCTCCTGAATTTAATGCATGGGATACTGGTGATGCAGGTAGCAGATGTCACACATGCACTACAACAACCGGCTGGTAGAAAGGTTTATATTGCAATAACATAAATTTTTCTTGTCATTTGTTAATAGAAGCTAATGCTACTAAAAAGTTAATAAATGAGTAATATAAACATGCTTTGTAGTCTTTTTCTCTTTTATATTATCCAGTCACTTTGTCTCCATATATGAGGCATGCTGTGTTGGCATGCTGAATTCAAAGCATTAATTTGTATTGAAAGAGATGCAAAATATACCCCACCAACCAATTATTGTTTGGTGATTTGGTGCAATTATGTTCATATCCACATTTAACATTTCTTATGGTTCACTGGCATATATGGATATGTCAAACAAAATACCTGAATCCACAAAATTCACAACTTGCAAAATCGTGTGATTATTGAGGATACATGATTTCACTATGTCTATTGCATAGCAAGGAGGGCATTTAGGGAATATTATAATTGTCCTTAACACCTCTCTTAATGATAACTCCATGACACTTCAAATTTTTTATACCCTTTTATTAGCTTCCCTATTGCAAATCATGTGGTCTTCTCTATAGCAATCTGATTATTTGTCCACATTTTGTTTCCTTGTTGAAAATTATATGTTGTGCATAAAGTTTGTTTTGATTAGTTGACACTTTTGTCATCTTCTCTAAAACTGCAAGAACTTAAATCCTGCTTGTTTTTTTTTTATGACCATATGCTTGACATTTGGTGCATTATTATTTAAACATTCTTTGATAGACATATCGTTTGTGATTCTTGGTTGGCATCTTTAAATTTAAAACAATACAATTTTTTATGATGATTGATCTCTCCACTATATATGCACTTATTTGTTGAGCAATTAATAAGACCAACATTATATATTATGATGATTAATCCTTCTTCAATATTGTAAAGAACCTCAACCAGTTCTACCTTCAATTCAAGTGGTTTGATATTTTGTCAAGCACGTATCATGCAAGCTTTGATACCATTGTAAGAACCCTGCTTGCTCACACTATAAGAATGCTAGAGAATGTTTTGTTTTTTTTTGAACTTTTTTCTTTCTTTGTTTTAATATATTGAGGTTTGTACAATATATATGCTTTTTGCAAATTTTCAAAACAAATAGAAATTCTTGGAGTACAAATAAAATCCAAATTACTTATGAATGCAAGCGTAATATTTTAATTGGAATCCTAATGAAAGCAATGGCACTGCCCCCTATTTTAAGCAGTTGGTAGATTGTTAGTGAGGCTAGTCCATCATTGTGATCCTCATGGTCTATAAGGATGTTCAGAGGGTCCATGGTGATCAACTTACTATTTTGAGCAAGTTGGTAATGTCGGTTTTCATTTCTGGGAGACACCTGGGCACTATATTCAGTCGGTGATGATATTGGCACTCTCAACGGTATATATTGAGTTTAAGTTTTATAAATTGCTCCTAGGTGCTTGGTGGGGGTATTTATCATTAATTCACATGAAATATAATCCTAAGTCTTGAAAGCAATGCTTTTAAATGAAATGTGTGTTAGGTTGAATGCTAAGTATATGTTAAGGGAGAGATTGTTAGCATGTTTGGGAGAGATGATTGAGTGGTTGACACTTGGATTAGTTGCTTATGTGTGGCATTCATGACTTGGTTTGTCATTGATGTCAACATATATCCATAGGAGTTTATGGTAGACAGTGTTGCAGTACATTGCAGAGACAAAGTTGTTCATCACAGATAAAGTATGCGGAACTAAGCTTTGCGGGCTTGGATCTATGATCAAAGATAAGTTTGGATATCACATCTGTGTTTGCGGAAAGATTGGTTAAGTATTGGATGAGTTATTGTTGGATTAGTCAAGACTGATCATAGACTAGTGAGCAGGAAACATGTTACTTTTAAATCAATTGTATCTTAAGAGGAATAGAATTTGGTTAAATGACCTTGGGTTATGTTTGAAGACATGCTCGTGATGATATGTTTTGAGTTAGCAGATTTTGGAATTCACTTTGTGAAGGTTGTTGAAGGATAGCCTGTGGTTTTATTACTTGGAAGCCGACTTTTTTTAGTATTCCTCTGGGAAGTGTAAATTGTGATGTAATGTGTAATGTAAGACCTTAACAAGGTCTTATATTATTCATTGTTCATCTGGGAAGCCTCAAGGCCGACTCAATTAGTTATTAGGACAAGGTATAAAGGAAAAAAGTTTTCTTTGTTGTTAAAGAGTGATTGTAAATCATATTGTGTTGCATTATTTGATGCGATCAGTAGATGTGAATTCGATTAGAGAAGAATAGAGGATGGTGTTGAGATTTGATTGAGAACTTAAAAGGAATTGTATTGGCAAAGAAGTTGTTTTGCCAATTCATTATTGAAATATGTTATCTTAGAGAATTGTTTCTTAAGACAATTCTGAAGCAATCTGGACAGTGGGTTTAGTTGACTTCCTATCAGCTCCTAACAAGATTGGCACAACTCCTAACAGGGTGAGAATCCTCTAACAAGGATTCAAAGTCTCCTAAGAAGGACTACATATACTGATTGTATGTAGTGGCTCCTAATAGAGTCACATCCTTTCATAAGGAATTTTTTATACTAGTACATCATCTTCTGGGCATCATACCCACTAGGGTTTTCGCTTTGATCAAGGGTTTTCCTAGGTAAGATATTTGGTGTCATTGTGTATGTTGTTTATCTTGTAGTTGTTGTCTATCTTGATTGTTAAAGTTGGCTTTCATAAGGTTGATAAAATTTTGAATAAGCATACAATTGATTCAGCCCCCCACCCGAGTTGTGTTGGTGGACTTTACTTTCTAACAATAGGTATCAGAGCATCAGGTCCTTGAAGAGAAAGTTTAACATCTAAGGAGATTTGTCACTAAATTTAGGAAAGAAAATCCGAAATTTGATGTAGAGAACTATGACAATTGAAAGGAGAAGATGAGGACACATTCGCTATGCATGGGAATTGATTACTGGATGATGACAAGGGAAAACAAGACTGTGGTAGAAGAAGATAAACTTGCAAGCAACACTTCAAAACAAAGGGAGCTTTTCATGTTCAACATGTATGTCAGCGAATCATTGATATCAACTCTTCCTGAATAAGTATTTACATCTTGCTTATGGTATTTGGGCTAGATTACAAGTACTTTATGAAGGTGACATTTATGCAAAGAAATCTAAGTTTGCAGAATTGGAAATATATGTTTGATAGGGCTAGAATGCAAGAAGATGAGTCTATAAGGTCATATTTTCAGAGTGTATCATAGAGTATTGCAGAAATTAAAAGTTGTGAAGGAATTGTTACAAAGGATGAGGTAGTATGGAATATCTTGAAATCATTGCCACCTACTTATGAAAACAAGGTAATTGTTGTTGAAGAAATTACTGTTACACCTAATTTTAACAAGGAAACTTTGTTTGGAAAGTTGCAAGCATTTGAATAGAGATTGAAGCAGAAATAAGGACTAGTTAGAATAAAGATTGCTTTTACAATTAGTGTGTAGAAAGACAAAGCTACATTAACTAGAAGTGCAAGCACAAGTGGAAACTATATGAGAGAATGGTCAGACAAGCAAGGGGAAGACAAGAAGATAGATGAAGGCCTTGCATTACTCATCAAAAGGGAACCTAGAGGTAAGAAAGCTTTTCTTGTTGGACTTGTAAAGAATTTGGCTATTTTTCATATCATTGTCCTAAATGAGAAAATAAGGTGAAGCCTAGAAAGCCTTACAAGCCATAGATTACAAAAGATTGCTTCTTTGTTGCTGAAGATGATGAAATTATATTTCATTCTATAAAAGAAGAACATCCTATAAAAGAAGTAAAAGAAGAGAAGGCATTAGTATCACATGTAGAAAAGAAAAATTCAAATTGGATTATAGATAGTAGATACTCACATCATATGACTCGTGACATGAACGAATTTGTTGAATTCAATAATTGTGCTGGTGGAGTAGTCAGAGTTGGAAATAATGCACCATGTCCTATTAAAGGAAAAGGATCTATTACATTTATGGAAAAACTAACACAAAAGATGTCCATATTGTTGATGGATTCAAACATAACTTGTTGATTGTTGGATAACTTGTTGATAAGGGATATCTTTTGTAATTCATTGAAAAGAGATGCACAATCAAAGATAAGGATGGTAAATTGATTGGACCAGGTACAAGGACAAGAGGTAATGCATTTCAACTGAATTATACTAAGATGACATGTTTGGTTGCCAAAGTAGATGACAGTTGGTTATGGCATAAGAGATTTTGTCACATAAACTTTGATAACATTGTGAAGATTAGTACTACAAATGCAGTAAGAGATCTGCCTAAGATTATTAAACCTTCAGCCATGTTTTTCAAGGAATGTGTGATGGCTAAGTAGAGATAACTCTTTTCCAAGAAAGGTATTCAGTACATGAAACAAATCAGAGATTGTGCACACAGATTTATGTGGTCTTACAAGAACAAGAGCATTCTATGATGAAAGGTATTGCATTCTTTTCATTGATGAGTTTACAAGGATGACGTGGGTAGCATTTCTTAGAGAGAAATCTAAAACTTTTGAGAAATTCAAGTTATTCAAGATTAAAGTAGAGAATGAATTAGGCTTGAAGATAAAATGTTTGAGATCAGATAGAGGAGGAGAATATATATCAAATGAATTCAGTGTCTTTTGTAAAGAGAATGGGATTAAGAGACAACATTCAGCACCTAAGACACTGCAACAGAATGGTATAACAGAAAGAATGAACAGGTCTTTAAATAAGGCAGCTAGAGCTATGATGCTTGAAGGAAATGTATCACACATCTATTGGAGAGAAGCAGTATATACCATGAACATAGTATAGATCGGGCAAGGTACTAGTAAGACAACCCTATGAACTTTGGTTTGGGCATGCACCTACTGTGAAATACTTTACAATCTTTAGAGGTGTTATCAAAAGAGAAGATGATATAGTAAAATTTTATCCTAGAAGTGATGAAGGCATATTTTTTGGATATTCGTTGAAAAGCATTGCATATAGATGTTTTACTCAGAGATTGAGAACTATAATAGAAGGCGCAAATGTCAAAGTGGATGAGAAACTCAAAATACAAGAAATGATACTTGATTATGATTCAAATAATGAAGCACTACTAGTCAAAAGCCTAACAACCAGTATGAACAAAAACTTTTCTATGAAACTAATAATGATTTGCAGATTGAAGAACAAAGAGATGAACCTGAACCTGAGATCAAAATAGAGCAAAGAATACTTGAACAAAGAACACCTATGTATCAAGGAATCACCTTGAGAAGTAAATTATTGGAAGCACAAACAAAGGAGTCTTGACAAGAAACCAGGTAAGAGATGACATTAGTTTGATATCAAAGTAGAATCTAAGACAACTTATGAAGCATGTAAGGATGAATATTGGATAAAAACTATGAGAGAAGAACTTGATTAGATTGAGAAGAATAAGACATGAGAATCAGTCCCTAGACCTAAAGACAGGAATGTTATTGACACAAAGTGGGTATTTAGGAACGAGATAAATTAACAAGGAGAAGTGGTTAGGAAAAAGGCAAGACTGGTATGTAATGATTACTCATAACAAGAAGGAACTGATTGTCAAGAAACCTTTGCCCCTATTGCTAGACTTGAACCAGTAAGAATGTTTTTGACATATGTAGTCAACAAGAATTTCAAGGTATAACAAATGGATGTTAACATTTCTAAATGGAGAACTTGAAGAAGGGGTTTACATTGAATAACCTTATGGCTTTCCATTAACAGAAGAAAAAGACATGGTTTGCAGATTGAGAAAGGCTTTGTATGGATTTAAGCAAGTGTCTAGAACTTGGTATGTGAGACTGGATAGACACTCACAAAGTTTGGGATTCAAGAAAGGCAGTGGAGGTAGTAAAATGTACTTAAGAGAAAATTCAGATGGATTACTGATTATTGAAGAGTTTGTTGATGACATAATCTTTGGGAAAAATGATGAGGCTAGTGAGAAATATTCAGAGGAAATGAAAAACGAATTTGAGATGAGCATGATGGCATTTTCATATTTTAGACAAAGTATCTCATGGATCTATTGATAAGGTTTGGATTGGAAAATCGTAAACTAGTTGGAACGCCCATGGTTATTGGATGCAAATTATCAAGCAAAGATGAATCTCCTAGTGCATTACAAACAAGGTACATATCCATGATAGGAGAATTACAATATTTGACAAATACAAGACCAGGTACTATTAATGCAATTGATATTAGGGCTAGATTCCAAGCTGCTCTTAAAGAGACACAGTAAAAAGGATATTCAGATACTTGAAAGGTACCTTAAATTATGGCTTATGGTATGACAGATCAGATTATTTCACTCTATGTGCATATATTGATATGGATTGGACAGGAAATATAGATAACAGAAAGAGCACTAGTGGTGGAGCATTTTTCTTGGGAGGAAGATTGGTTTCTTGGCTAAGAAAGAAACAAGATTGTATATCACAATCCTTAGTAGAAAGAGAGTATGTAGTAGCAACAAACAATTTTAACCAAATCATTTAGATGAAGCAGATGTTGAAGGATATAGGCATTGAATTTTCAGAACTTATCATTATTTGCTATGATAACTCAAGTACAATTAGTATGTCAAAGAATCTTGTGCTGCATTTAAAGACTAATTACACTGCTATTAAGTATTACTTTTTGAGAGAAAAGGTAGTAGAGAAGGAAATCCGGCTTGAGTACATTAGCACAAATGAATAGATAATGGACATTATCAAAAATCCTTTGGCTAAGGATTATTTTACCGTAGAGGTATGCTTGGGGTCATTCCCCAAACTTCTTCAGAGTAATTGATGCAAGATTGCATCAGTCTAGTACTATTCAAAGCATTTTTCATACACCTGGACTGGATACTTGGTGATGCTCCTATGAGGGAGTTGTCACTCTTTGAGAAAATTTATTAAGAACTCTTGGGTAATGATTAATATAACAGTGTCTATTGGCACTAGACATATTGTTCTTTTCAGATTGTATTGGAGATGATTGAACTTCGTGAATTGACATAATGACCTTTGTCATAGATGTCAAAGGGGGGGAGTAATAGATGAAAAGCCTTTTCAAAAGTAGATTGTTGTACGATGAGAGTAATACTTGAACAATTCATTTATTGATGTTTGTACGTGGGTAAGTAGCATCTTAGGGGGAGAATATTGTGTGTTGAAGATATTCAAAAAATTATTTAGCAGCATGAATGCTAAGTATATGTTAAGGGAGAGACTGTGAGTATGTTTGGGAGAGATGATTGAGTGGCAGATACTTTGGTTGCTTATTCATTGCATTCATGACTTGGTTTATTATTGATGTCAACTTATATGCATAGGAGTTTATGGTAGACAGTGTTGCAGTACATCACAAATACAAAGTTGTTCAATGCAGATAGATTATGCAGAATTGATTTCTGTGGGCTTAGATTTATGATAAGGGATGTCTTTGGATATCACTTCTATGTTCGCGGAAAATTTGGTTAAGTATTGGACGAATTACAGTTGGATTAGTGTGTTGGTTCCCAAAACCACAAATTGGAAATCCAAGAGCTTTGCCAATTCTCCAATAAGATTCCGGAATCAGTTGGTCAACAAATGGGAATACTTCTTGATTCCATTACACTTCAGGGTTCGCTACACCTAGGTAGGTAAACCTTCACTCCAAACCTGATCACATGATCCGAAGGTTTTCTATAGCAAATTTAAGCTTTGCGAGTTCTCCGATTGGCAGGGTCGTCAAATTTGATTAAAATGAAATTGAATGTTGAGTGCTTAAAATGAGTGAATGTTTTGTATATGGTTCTTAACAATTGGTTTGATGCTTGTAAGAAGGTAGATATAGATTTTATGACTTAAAATATAAATCCAATAATAATATTTCAATGATTCAAAAGTCCAGTGCCTTTTCTTATTCTGGCAACAGAGTCAACTACAATGAAGATTTTCACGTATAATTTTATAAAGTTCTATGCACTTATACTGTCAACAATTTAATGATCAAGATGCGACAGATCAAATATATATGCAATCTTAAATTAGTCCAGATTGAGTTTTAACTCATATGGTAGGGAGACAAGCTAGACACAAATACAGAAACAATTTGATATTTCAATACATCTATGATGATCACATTTAAGGTTCTAAATGATTGTATCGACATATCTGACATTTAAATTGTTTACAGAATTTAATGATGATTATAAAGGAAAAATCAACTGTAGTTCAAATCTCCATGCCTTTTAAATAAACAAAAAGAAAAAAGTTTTTATTTATCTTAAAATATAACAAATAAATTTACATTAGAAATCATCTTTTCACTTCCTATTCCTCCATACAAATAGATATCTAAATATTTTTTCTCATCGAATGTGTCTTGTTTTTTGTTTTTTTGGCAACTAATATATCTTCCTTTTATATCTTTCTCCTTCTTAGCAAATGATGCAAACGCTATGTCTTTTGATATAGAGAAGCACCCTTATCAAATTCGTGCATGTTCATTCTAATTAGTTTCTTTTAATCACACCTTTTTCTTACAAACTTAGATTATTATGATAACTTGAATGGGTTAACTTTCATTTGCTGAAATAGTTATATTGCCCCTTCGTATTTTTCCTCATACTTTAATGGGCTTTTAGAGGTTGATTAATATTTGATGAACACTAACGGCATAGACCGTGGAACACCTACTTCAGTCATTTAATTATGATATATGACTAATGTTCAGTGCATATGTTTTTTCCATTCATTTATATGCATTTCGGTGATGCCGTTCATACTGGAAAATGCAGACTTTAGTAAACTCATTCAATCTGAATCGCATAGGCATGCTCTGATGAATTGAATCAGTCCGAGTTTCTCGTACCTTCAGTTAGTGCAAACTCCATTACACTTGCCTCCTACATCATTCTTCATTTCTTATCTTCTGCTGGTAACTACTGCAACCTACTCCATATTGCTTGATAATTTATCAGTGCTCGATGATTACAAACTCATGCTGCCAAAGGATTATTAAAAAGTTGTGTCGACGTTTCTATAAAGGACGCTTCTGTGTCTTTGACCAGTTTACTTGTTACCACCACCATTTCTATCGCTTTGTATTCTGCTTTCTGCGATGACAGAAGTGACAAATTCCAACAATGATTCACCTCTAGTTCAGGATGCCTTATTTCTTCATCAGTATTGGGCAGAGTTTATCATTCAATTTCATCGCACATTTTAACTTCAGAATAACACTTCATAATCAAATCAAACTGGCGTCTATTAATCTGTTTTGCTTATCTTCGTTGTTGGTTCGTTCCAAACATATCCACTTCCGCAGTGTATGGTAATTGGACATTGCTTGGATGGTATTGTTTCAAATGTATCAGCTTCCAATTGCAAACTCTTCTACTTCCAATTCTATGAGTCGATCGGCTTCTATAATCTGCATTTGACAGGAATAGCAGTTGCAGTGGTTCATGGTATATATATCTTCAGACATATTTGATATTGCTATGCAAACACCATTTATGATTTTGACCATATTAATAGTCCTTGCTTTCCATGAAGTCGATTGTGGTGAATTCTTTTGACTATGTATATTTTGGTCCCTTTTTAGCACTTTATATCCAGTATCAACAGAGAAATGACATACTCTGGAAATATTTCCCAGTAAAGATGGGAAATTTGATATGGACAGTACTGTAGTGGATCAGAAGTTTAACATTTAGGAAGCTGGAAATGAAGAAGAAGGCTTGACTAGGAGTAATCCTGGTGTGAATGGTAATTCTGGAAGGAAAACATATTGTATGTGTGTTGTTTTTTATGATTGCTCTAATTCATTAGGATCAATACATCCAATTTTGCATGAGTGTTTTCTTGACCTTGCTGCTTTTATTTCTTTGCCATACTGCCACTTTAGATTGATTTAATATAAAATTTAAAATAGAGCAACAGCCATATGTTTGTTCTACAACAAAAATCCTTCATGACCTTCCTTTATCAAGGGGTTTCAGTCAGAATTAAACATGAACACGTGTATTATTAATAGATTAGAGTTTCAGCAATCAGAAGGTTGTAAAAATTATCCATCATTTAAAATCTGAAACCATCACTTGAGATTTACAGTGTGTCTAGTACCTCAAAGCAAGATAGATTAATTTACTCTTCGAACCATAAAACTCAAAGCATTATTTTCCAAATGGAAGCCCTTAATTTGCAAACATTTGGGCTCTCTCAGTGGCTCTTGTTGGGGACACATGGCCCTTGTGGGCATGATGGGACTTCAACTATCTTTGGAGAAGCACATTGAGCATCCATGCTTCACATGATGCATTGTCTTTTAACATCCTAGCAAATAGCTTCATCACCTAATCTTCTGCACAAATTTCATAATCCTCTACAAATGTATAAAACTCATCCAAATGCCAAAGTGCTGATTCATTCCATTCTCTATGGAACTTTGGTACAAGTTGTGAAAGTTTTGGGGATAACTTGCTAGGATAACTTGCTGAAATCCAATGCCCTGATGCCATCTGGAATAAAAGGCATTCTTTGAAATGATTGATACATTTGAAATACCTATACACCATCTCCTTTTGAGTCTCCTACCTCAGCAGAGCTACCAACTGAAACTTTATTGAATAGAGTCGCCACCTCTTTCGAGGAATTTATCGATTGCTGATCTTCTAGGCTCTCACTTCCAATATAGTACGCTTTTAAACAAAACTATTACAACTACTTATTGATTTTGGTCTGCAAAATCTGAAATTCTGGGCAACTTCAAAACACTTGTTGCGAGCAACTGTCCATAGCAGAGTTGCCGATCTATTGGTTCCCAAAACCACAGATTTGAAATCCAAGAGCTTTGCCAATTCTCCGATAGGATTCCATAATCAGTTTTAGCCAACGAAAGGGAATATTTCTTCATTCCCCTACACTTCAGGGTTCGCTACACCTAGGTGAGTAAACCTTCACTCCAAACCTAATCACTTGATCCGAAGCTTTTGTATAGTGAATTTAAGCTTTGAGAGTTCTTTGGTTAGCAAGGTCCTAAAACTTGATTAAAATGAAATTGAATGTTGAGTGCTTAAAATGATTGAATATTTTGTATATGGTTCTTAACAATTGGTTTGATGCTTCTAAGAAAGAAGATATAGATTTTATGACTTCAAATATAAACCCAATAATAATACTTCAATGATTCAAACGACTAGTGTCTTTGCTATTTGGGCAACAAAGTCAACTGTAGTGAAGATTTTCACATACAACTTTATAAAGTTCTATGCACTTATACTGTCAACAATTTAATAATCAAGATGCGACAAATCAAATATATATGCAATCTTAAATTGGTCCAGATTGAACTTTAACTCCTATGGTAGAGAGACAAACTGGACACAAATACAGAAACAATTCGATATTTCACTATATCTATGATGATAACATTTAAGATGCTAAATATTCATGTTCTCTTATTTGACATTTAAATTGTTTACGAAATTTAAAGATGATTATAAAGGACAAATAAATTGGAGTTTAAATCTCCATGCCTTATAAACAAACAAAAAGCAAAAAAACTTTTATTTATAATTAAAATATAATAAATAACTTTACATTAAAAAATCATCTTTTCACTTCTTATTCCTCCATACAATTAGATATATGAATATTTTTGTTGTCGAATGTGTCTTGTCTTTTTTTTTGTGCAAACTAATTTATCCTCCTTTTTTTTATCTTTCTCCTTCTTAGCAAATGGTGCAAATGGTATGTCTTTTGACATAGAGAAGCACCCTTATCAAATTCACGCATGTTCATTCTAATTAGTTTCTTTTAGTGACATCTTTTTCTTACAAACTTAGATTATTATGATATCTTGAATGGGATAATTATCATTTACTGAAATAGTTATATTGCCCCTTCGTATCCTCATACTTTAGCAGGTTTTCAAAGGTTGATTAAAACTTGATGAACATTGATGGCATAAACCCTCAAACACCTCCTCCACTCATTTAATTATGATATATGACTAATGTTCAGTGCATATGTTTTTTCCACTCACCTATACGTGCTTCGGTGATGCCATTCATACTGGAAAATGCGGACTTCAGTAATCTCATTCAATCTGAATCATGTAGGTATGCTGTGATGAACCGAATCAGTCTACACGAGAATTTCTCATACCTTCAGTTAGTGCAAACTCCATTATGCTTGTCTCCAGCATCATTCTTCGTTTCTTATCTTCTGTTGGTAACTACCGCAACTTACTCCCTATTGCTTGATATTTAATCTATGCTCAATGATTAAAAACTCACGGCACCAAAAGTATTATTCAGAAATTATATTGACGTTGCTATAAAGGATGCTTCTGTGTCTTTGACCAGTTTGCTTGTTGCCTCCACGATTTCCATTGCTTTGTATTCTTCTTTCGACGATGACGGAAGTATATAATTCCAAACAATGATTCACCACTAGTTCATAATGCCTTATTTCTTCATCAGTATTTGCCAGAGTTTACCATTCAATTTCATCGCACATTTTGACTTCAGAATAATTGCCTCATAATCAATTCAAACTGGAGCCTACTAATTTGTGTTGCTCATCTTTGTCGCTGGTTCGTTCCAAACACATCCGCATCCGCAGTGGATGGTAACTGGACACTGCGTGGATGGTATTGTTTCAAATGCATCCACTTCCATTTGCAAGCTCTTCTACTTACATTTCCATGAGCTGATAGGCATTGATATTGTGCATTCAAGAGGAATAATGGTTGCAGCGATTTATAGAATATGTATCTTCAGAAGAATTTATTTGATATTGCTGTATAGACACAATTTATGATTTTGACCGTATTAATAGTCCTTTCTTTCCATGAAGTTGATTGCGGTGACTTGTTTTGACTGTGTATATTTTGGTCCCTTTCAAGCGCTTTACACCCAATATCAACACTGAAACGACATATTCTAAAAATATTTCGCAGTAAAGATGGGAAATTTGATGGGAACAGAACTGTAGTGGATCTGAAGTTTAACATTGAGGAAGCTGGAAATGAAGAAGGCTTGAGTGAGAGTAATCCTGATGTGAACATTAATTCTGGAAGGGAAACATATTGTATGCATGTCATGTTTTACAATTGCTCTAATTCATCAGGATCAATACATCCAATTTTGCATGAGCATTTTCCTGATCCTGCTGCTTTTATTTCTTTACCACAGTGCCAATTTAGACTGATTTAATATAGAATTTAAACTAGAGGAACTGCAATTTGTTGGTGCTATAACAAAAATCCTTCATGACCTTCCTTTATCAAGGGTTTTCAGTTAGAATTAAATATGAACAGGTGCATTATTAATAGATTAGAGTTTCAACAATCAGAAGGTTGTAGGAAGCGTCCATCATTTAAAATCTGAAACCATCACTTGAGATTTACAGTGTGTCTAGTACCTCAAAGCAAGACAGTTCAGTTTACTCTTTGAAGTATAAAACTCAAAGTATTTTGCAAAAAATTGGGCTCAATCATAGTGATGAATGTGTTGTCCTGCATTTTGTCACCACTTTTCAACCTAGTTTCGCATTTCTTTGAGATAATTCATTATTTAATTGGCTAGCATTGATCAACCAATTGACCCAATTTGCATAATGAATTCTTTTAGGGAAGGCTTTTGTCAAGTACTTTTCATTTTTCATTTTATTAAGCGCATGTTTCTGTTTTTAACTTCAATGTCCTTTTTTGCATTTTTGAGTGTGTCCTTAGTTGCTTTTAGTCTTTGTTTTGTCCAATCCCTTACTTTCGGTTTTCCCTTCGATTCGATATATCTTAGGACTTAATTAGACATAGTAGTCAAAAGATATGACCATTTAAGTACCCAAAAAGTGGACTCTCCAGGCGCAATCGCATATTTAAATTATGAATGTTATATTTTAGTGCTGACATTCACTTTTTGAAAAATATAACTTAAAATGACTTTATGTTATGTTTTTAAATTATTTTATCACTTAAGTGACTGTAGTGCTAATTTTTCATTTAAGTGACTTTATCACTATATAGTTCTAATTTAATTTTGAGTTTTACTTTATGTTTTATTTTAAAACATCTAAGTTTAAATGTTACAATTTGAATAATATTTGAACTTGATATATAAAATATATGGTGTAAGTATTACATTTGACCTCTTGAAGTGATATTTGCTCAATAATCATTTAAACATGTGCTAAATAGTTCACTTAAGTTGTGCAACTCAATAACGTCTTGTTTTGAAATGTGTCACATGCAAGTGCATCTAGAGAATGAGATTTACATGTTGCAATGCAAATGCAATTGACTTAAATATGCAATTGCATCTAGAGAATGAGATTTACCTTGGCTAAACCAAATGCATGCAAAGTCAAAGCATATTTTCAACACATGCAAATGCACTTGGAGAGTGCGATTTGCACTTGAAGCCAAAAATAAAAGTTGCGATTGCATCTATAGATTGCGATTTTGCACTTGAATGGAAAAGAATGCTAAGGAAATTTATTTTAAATCTGTAATGGGCTTCCAAGAGTCCGATTTACTTGAAAACTTCCCTTTACATGCAAAATATGTCACATGGAATAGCATTTGGCTAGTGTGATTTGCTCAAGGAAGCCAAGTTGTGGACTTGGGCAAATAAAAAAAAGTGTATTTTTAAAGATACAATGAGCCTTCAAGACCACGATTTGCATGTAAATGCACTTCCAGCCACTCATGTTACATGTAATGCCCTATGAAGAGTGTGATTTTGCACTTTAAAGCATGTAAATGCACTTCCAACCAATGAATTTTATATGTAATGTGTCTTGGAGAGTCTGATTTTGCACTCAAAACTCATGTAATCACCCTCCAAGACCCCATTTTTGCACTCCAAAGACAAAAATGCCTAAGGCATATCATTTTGTTCATATTTAAAATATGTAAAGAGGGCTGGAAGAGTGCAATTTGCACCCAACACATGCATTTCAAACATTACATGCAATGTCTCATTGAGAGTGCCATTTTCACTTTCAGCCATCGTATGAATGCATTTTTGACATGTAAAAGCATCTGTAGGGTCCAATTTCACCATCCAACTCATGCAAATACATTTGACGAACCCGTATTTTCTTTCCTAAGTAAAAACTGGCTCAAATACTTCCATTTTCTGGGCACGTTTTTCCCTAAGAATGCCCAGAAAATTGGATTTTCGTCAATTTTTTCTATTAGAGAGCCACATTTTTGCATTTAGATCCATATTTTAGCATTCACAAGTAAAAAATGACCAATATATATGCATTTCAAAGCCACGTTTTGACCAAAACCGCCCAGAAAAGTGGATTTCCAGCCCATGTGTTTGCATTTGGAGGAGGCATTTGGGAGTTTGAATGCATGTAAATGCATTTGGAATCCACGTTTTTCACCAAAGCAAGAATAAAAGCCTCAAGTTATTGCATTTCTATGCATGTTTTTGCATCAAAATGCCCAAGTACATGTATCTTGTAGAAATGTTTTTCATGTAAGTTTGGAGACCACACTTTGGAGATTGCAAGTCAAAACACCCATGTTATTGGGCTTCCTAAATCTGATTTGCACCAAAAGCGTGGGAAGAAATAAGATTGCAACAAGCATTTTGGTCTTGCATTGAAAGTTTGAACTTTTCAAGGCTCTTAGTTGCATGCATTTGCTCTTGGAGAACCTGATTTTGGAAAAGACTTGTTCATTTCAACTTCTCTTTCCTCCACTTTTGGCTCATTGAGCTCCAAGTAAGTAGAAGATTTCAACTTTCCTTCTATTTGCTTTGCTATCATATTGCATGTTTTGGCTCATTTTTGTCCATTTGTTCAAAGGCATGCCATGTATTTTGCAATTTTTCTTTAGATAAGTTGAAATCTTCTCATTACAAATGCTTGAAAATCCTCCAAACCCCAAAAACGAAGTTGCATGCAAAGGGATGTTTTGAAGTTTGTCATGTTTGAGTCAATAGCAAGAGATATCTTTTTTTTTTGTTCTTAGTTTTCTTGCTTGTTTAGGTTTCTTTTTTGGAAATAAGTTGAAGAATCCTACCCAAGAATGCAAATGCATTCACATTCTTTCACCTTTAATCTTTCCTTGTCAATGCATATTCCATCCGTTTTCCAACACATGCAAAAACATCCTCTGAACCCGAGTACATGTGTACCTCAAGTAATTACTACATGTAATTACCTCTAGAGAATCTGATTTTGTTAAAAAGTCACACTTTTAAACACCAAAATCGCCATTTGCATACATTCATATGCCTCCCAACTTGTATTATTGGCCATACCCAGAAAAGCCCATCTTGTCCCACATGCAATCCATCCTTCTAAGTCCGAGCTTGGTCCTTCTTATCCAAATGCATTGCTTTCCATATCATTTCCAGCCATGACATGTGTTCCATAAGTATTTAACCAATACTTCAAACACTTATCCCTCATGAATTTGTCATTGTAACTCAAATCTCAAAATTTTCATGGATCCAATCTCATTGGAATTTTCATCTTCATGTTGCAACACACTCTTCAAGATATGTCAGAACTTCTTCAAAGAATAGAGACATCCCATCGAGAAGATATGCTTTGATCCTTGAGAAGCAATTATTCATGTGGTCTCCATTTTTTCAATGGCAGCCTTGAAACCTGAGTTTGAATGGGAATGAGCCAAGTGCTTTGCTTGAAAAAAAGAGAGTTAAATGTGCTAGTGGAAAGTTGTTCCAATTTTTACATCCAGACACCATCAAGAAGGTTTTCAAAGTGTTAGATTCCGGAATGTGTCAAAACTTGAGTTTGAATGAGAACGAGCCAAGTGCTTTACTTGAAAAAAAGAAGTTAAATGTGCTAATGGAAAGTTGTTCTGATTTTACATCTAGACACCATCAAGAAGGTTTTCAAAGTGTTAGATTCCAGAATGTGTCAATCTACAAAGGAGAATGCATGACAACTCAAACAAGAAAAAGCTTGATCACGTCAAGTTTTCAAATGACTACTAGAAACTCAACAAAGGGAATGCAGTGGTGCAGAATATAGGAATGCCTGATCCCATGATCATTACAAAGTACAAGGCCTTTGCTGATAGTCTACATAATTGATTCATTTAGAATCAACAGTTTCAACATCTTCTTCATCTTTTCTTTTAAGTGTAGTTTTCTTGTTTGTAGATGCAGAAGATGAATTGCATGTAGTGCAATCACATGTATTCCAATTACATGTCCTTTAGACATGTATTCTAATAATTCTTCTTTCCTAGTTAAATTGGATCGAAGTGGATGAGTTGTTCCCACTTTTCCCTCCTTTTTCTCACTACTTTTCCTATATAAAAAGTGCCCACCTCATTGCAAAAACAATCTTTGTTGTATTCAAGAAAGCTCTATTAAACTTGTGCAAGCATAACTTTGATTGTGTAGTACCAATTTTGGAGAAAAGTGAATAGAGGAAGCAATTGGATTTGAAGCTTTGATTGGAAGCAATTGTCGTAGCGCAAATTAGAAGCTTTGATTGTAATTTGTGCATATTGTCTTTGATTCATGTTATCATTATGTGCTTAATTGTAGATCATAGTGAGTTAAGAAACAATCGGAGCTGAAGTTTTGACTGGGAGCGGTTGTGGTAATACATAGACTAGAAGCTTTGACTATAACTTGTATTGCCATCTTAATTGACAAAAATAGTTATAATTCCCTACTTCTAGAAGTCTATGTGCCCGAATGGTAGAGGTTAATCTTAGAGAATAGATTAAAATAGGACCTAGAGCCAAACTAGTATGCTTTCAAACAACCTTTGAGTTGGTGTTGGTTTATCGGTATCACCACTTCCAACTATTAGATAGAACTTGTTGGCTCCTGATTTAACAGTTTTGAAAACAACCAAGAAACCAGACCAATGCATCTAAGGCTACCAAATTCCTATGATGGATACACTCGATTGCAATCTTGGGCCAATTATAAGGCATAACTCCTTCACTTCAAGCTTTGCAAGACCTAGGTAGGTTAACCTTCAGGTTCTAACATATGGTACCAGTGCAACTCAACATAAATCTGAACTTAGTAACAGCAGATGAAACCCCTATTTCTCCTAATGACTCATGCAACAACATAGATCTGCAGTAGCAAGTTGCAATTCTATGGAATTCACAAGCTGAGTGAGGGTTAGACTTTTCAGCTCTTCAACATGAAAGGGGAAAGGAATTTGATTAATAATGTTGAATTCAACAAAACCCCTAATATGCAGCAGTAAGAACTAATGATCCTGTAGCTGATCAGTGCCTTATCTATTGGGCAATTGCATGAATCAAACACATACATATGGATACCTAATACTTATTTATATATTCAGATATCGGATCTATCCATTCACCTTATAAATAGACATCTATGTTCAATCTAAATCTCATTCTTACTTGATATCCTCATCAATAAACTTGTAACCCTATTGATTTTCCTGAAGCATTTACATAACCCCTTGAGTTATAAGCAACAATGAAACAACATACAACTTTAAGGGACTGCAACTACGACCTAGGCTCTTTGTTCAAAGATCATAAAACATGGAAGATTACTGATAAAGGAGACAAGATCTAAAATGAAAACTCAAACACTTGCTGTTCTTTGTATTGATTTCCTTGAAATAATACATTCATATGCCTGAATTTAAAACAAAGAATGTAATGTGCCTCACTTGCAATGAGTATCACTCTGAATTGAAATACAAAAAATATATGCTTAAGATTAATAAGTAGGAACAAATAATTCTAAATTATTAGTTTTTAACCCAGATTTAATTACAACTGTAACATTTATATATGCAATGCTATTGATTACTGTATGAGGTTAATTGACATAATCTGGTACTGATTTACTGGCGGGACTGCTCAATCTAATTTATTCCTGATCCATAGCGAACGGTAGAATTACTGTACTAGGGATGGAAACACCCTACCGTAGGCTCCCAAAACGGCCTAGCCTATGATGGTTGAATTACTCCTATCCACGACAAACTCCTAGTCCAACTATGGTTTTGTGGAATAAATTAAGACAAACACAGCTCGCCAATAACTTTACTTATATAATTTAAATGAATATTTTTTTGTTAAATTTCCTAGTCTTGGAATGTATCATAAACATCCAAAAGATTGATGTCTTTGGAAATGTGTAGCATTTCTAGAGGTATCATACTCTATAAACATATGCCTATGCACCCATAATAATGCTAAGAATGATCATAGAAAACTCACCCCTCTACTGTGGATGATTGTTCGAGAGTTTAAGGATCTCTGTACTAATTCATGTCGGGATTTAAAGCTCGCAGTCCTATTCTTCAATCTTGTTTTCTTTTCCCTTTCTCCTTTCGTTTCGATGCTTTAATACCTAGTCAAACAGATCGTCATGTCCTTGGTAGCGGTGTTTTAGAGATAAATTAATACCGTTTTGCCGTTTGCATAACGAAGGTAGTACAATAATTTTGTTTTTAAACAAATTATTACCAAGACATATGTTATAATATAAACATAGCCGATACGAGTAGCGTAGGAGCCTTTTAATTAATCGCTTGCTGTAAAGTAATACCGATAGTATGGTCATATTAATTATTAAATGTTTTTAATAATATTGATATAATTATTAATATATAATAATATATTGTTTGATTCATTTATTGAATAAATATTATTCATTAAAACAATATTTATTTAAATATTATAAAGTAAATAATATTCATTAAAACCATTTTTTTCGTATTATATGAATATATTAAATGAAAAAGCCAATGCCAATAAATTTTATTAATCAATTTATTTACATTTCTTTCAAGTGTACATGTGTTTGATCATGGATCGTGACAGTCCACTCCTAAATTTTGCTTGTCCACAAGCAATTTTGGATGAGAAATGATCTCTTCTCCTACCCACGTGGCATCCTCATTAGGTGGATTTTTCCATTTTATCAAGTATTCTGTAATGGTTCTTTTCCTTAATTTCTTTTCACGTTTGTCGAAGATGACTTTGGGTTCTAAGATGAGTCTTCCTTCCTCATCCAATGGTGGTAATTCTGTACAGGGACTGACTTGTCATCCAAGAACCTTCTTAAGTCTGGATACATGAAAAACATTGTGAATCTTGCTATTTTTGGGAAGCTCTATCTCATAGGCTACCTCTCCTATCCTTCTTATAACTTTATATGGTCCATAGAAACGTGGCTTTAATTTTTCTGCTCCAGTTATTTTAATTGAGGATTGCTTGTATGGTTGCAGTCTTAGGAATACTAGGTCACCAACTTCAAATGATCTTTCTATGCGATTCCGATTGGCGTAGATCTTTTGTTGGTTTTGAGCCTAGTGGAGATTGTTTTTGAGTGTGTTCAATATATCCATGTTTTGCTGAATGAAGTCCTTAGCTCCTGTTACCTTGCTACTTTGGGTGATCAAGTCTCCGAATGTGGTGTTCTCGTATCCATATAGTGCCTTAAATGAACTCATCCTGATAGACATATGATGGGTGGTATTATAACAATATTATCCTAGATGTAGCCATTTGACCCATGCATTTTGTTGTCTCGTGACATAGTTCCTGAGGTATCCCTCTACCCATTTATTAACAATTTCAGTTTGTGCATCGGTTTGTGGGTGATAACTTGTACTAGGAGTTAACTTCGTTACTGTTAATCTGAAAAGTTCTTGCCAAAGCAAGCTGAGAAACTTACTATCCCTATCACTAACAATGTTCTTGGGTAATCCGTGAAGTTTGAAAATTCCCTTGAAAAATACTTCAGCTATCTATGGAGCTTTATAGTGTATGGATATGGTCTCGAAGTGTGCATATTTGGTTAGCCTGTCTACTACCACATAGATGCAATCTTTTTCTCGTACCTTGGGTAACTTTGTGATGAAATCCATGGAAATGCTTTCCCACTTCTGATTCAGAATGGGTAGTGGTTGTAATAGTCCTGCTGGATAATTCAACTCGGTCTTGTTCTTCTGGCAGGTTATACACTCCTGGACATACTTCATAACATCTTTCTTGAGTCCTTTCCATGAGTACCTTTCTCTTATTTGTTTGTAAGTCTTATAGAACCTTGGGTGTTCTGACAACGGACTCTGATACCAATTGTAATGTGCCTCACTTGCAATGAGTATCACTCTGAATTGAAATACAAAAAATATATGCTTAAGATTAATAAGTAGGAACAAATAATTCTAAATTATTAGTTTTTAAACCAGATTTGATTATAATTGTAACATTTATATATGCAATGCTATTGACTACCGTATGAGGTTAATTGACATAATTTGGTACTGATTTACTAGCGGGATTGCTCAATCTAATTTATTCCTGATCCATAGCGAATGGTAGAATTACTGTCCTAGGGATGGAAACACCCTACCGTAGGCTTCCAGAACGGCCTGGCCTACGATGGTTGAATTACTCCCATCCACGACAAACTCCCAGTCTAACTATGGTTTTGTGGAATAAATTAAGACAATAACTTGACTTATATAATTTAAATGAATATTTTTTTGTTAAATTTCTTAGTCCTGGAACGTATTATAAACATCCAAAAGATTGATGTCTCTGGAAATGTGTAGCATTTCCAGAGGTATCATACTCTATAAACATATGCATGTGCACCCATAATAATGTTGAGAATGATCACAAAAAACTCACCCCTCTACTGTGGATGATTGTTCGAGAGTTTAAGGATCTCTGTACTAATTCATGCCGGGATTTAAAGCTCATAGTCCTATTCTTCAATCTTGTTTTTTTTCCCTTTCTCCCTTTGTTTCGATGCTTTAATACCTAGTCAAACAAATCGTCGTGTCCCTGGTAGCGGCGTTTCAGAGGTAAATTAATACTGTTTTTCTGTTTGCGTAACGAAGGTAGTACAATAATTTTGTTTTTAAACAAATTATTATTGAGACATGTTATAATATAAACATAGCTGATACGGGTAGCATAGGAGTCTTTTAATTAATTGCTTGCTGTAAAGTAATACCGATAGTATGGTCATATTAATTATTAAACGTTTTCAATAATATTGATATAATTATTAATATATAATAATATATTGTTTGATTCATTTATTGAATAAATATTATTCATTAAAACAATATTCATTTAAATATTATAAAGTAAATAATATTCATTAAAACCATTTTTTCGTATTATATGAATATATTAAATGAATAAGCCAATGCTAATAAATTTTATTAATCAATTTATTTACATTTCTTTCAAGTGTACATGTGTCTGATCATGGATCGTGACAAAGAAACACCTAATAGATCTGAACCATCTGTATTTATCTTCCTACTACTGTTCATACAATAGAAATTTGCTGAAGGAAATGTGGTGTCACAATATGGGAACACATCAAAACTGGAACCAAAACATGGTATCACAACAGTGAGTGGTTTTTTTCCAAAGACTGGAACCAACCCCTACAGTAGATGAGAGAAAGAAAGATATAGGAGAAGAGTGAATTCCCGGATTTGATCTACATCTAACATGTGTCCACTCAAAAAACCTCTCCTAACAAGTTAAAAACATCTCTCTAATCTCTCCCCTCAACTGCAAAATCAAATCCTCGTCATTTGGCCTCCCAAATGCAAAAATATCTCAGCTTTTTGATGAGAACCATAACTGGTTTTAATGCCTGATCTGAACCCAAGGCAACAACAAAAATTAGTTAAAAAATGAACTCTAGAAGCATGAAAACATTTCCAGAATTCGTTTTATGCTTTAACAAACATCAATGTTTGTTCCCCAACAGATTTCGATGCTCTATGATGAATTTTGCCCATTCTACTGAGAATGCCCCAGAAAACACAAATCTTCTTATAACTCGAACTGGTGAAGACCTGTTCAAAAACTGACCTCAAAAATGGGAAATTCGTTTCCTCCCGGTTCCAACGGTATACTGCACTGCCTATTTTGGACAAAAAATGCCCCTGTTATGGGCATTTGAAATTCAGGCTCCTGGACTGAATCAGAGCATTAAAAATGAAATTTTTTAAAAATTATAAAGTCTGAACTATATAAAAATTTAAAATAATTCAAATTTTTCACTTAATCATGCGTTGAAAATATTTTTGAATTTCATTTTTAAATTCATTTCTATCTTTGCCCACACCACTTGTCAACTCTCCATTGGGCCATTATCATTTGAAGTTTTTAATTAATTAATTAATTAACTAATTTCTCCATCTGCATCTCCCGTAGCACCGGAGGGCACATGCTTTCCATCTTACGCTCTTACGGGACTACATATTAATATATTAATATTAACTCCAATTTTGCATAACACCGGGAGCTTTGGAAATTTCCTTTACGTTCTCACACTTGGAGTTTGCCTTATGCCTTTATGACCTTGAACGTAGCACGGGGCCCCATTAAAATTTGATTTACGCCCATACGCTGGGCCTCATTTCGTATGGGCATAATACTCTCAACATCCACCTCCTGATCATACGCTCAAAGCTTCTCATTACACTCTCATGCTTCATCGTAAGAGTGTAAGGTCTTTTGATCGGCTTCCTAGGCATACAAGGTAATTGAAGCAGTGTAAGGGTTTGAAATTTGATTTCCGGGTGTACGCTGGCTTGCCACGTGTCTTCCTTTCTCAACGCATTTTGAAGGTCAAAACTTTGTTGACCGTCCACCAGCCTGGCCGACCATGGGCCCATGCACGAGCGTTGCTTTTAAAAGGCGGTGTCCTTAAGACACTTAGCCTATTATGCGCATTTGAATATAAACATAATAAAATCTTCTGGCGCCCCCAATGTGGGATAATTGCTTTTGAATATTTTGCATGGCGCCTACTCTATTTCTAGCAATGGCTTCCTCCGTTATTTTCTAGCATGGGAGGCTCTGGAACATCCTCTTTGATACATGTCTATTCCGCTGAGATGCTTTGGAATGACCTCCATCCTTGCGTGATCTACCTTGGCGTTAGGGTTTCTCTACTGCCGGCCACTTCAAACTTTGATGGCATCTTCCTTTATGCGTGCATCTCTGCTTTGGTATGTGGAGTACTCTATACTTTTGCAGCGGTCCTTTGCATTGATGCTGCCCCTTGTACTACGGCCTTTTCTTTAGTCAGCAGCTTCTCATACTTTGGTTTAATCTGACATCAAAATTTCATGCCGTGGCCTTCATTGCTCATGGCTTCCTTGCCTGCGTGGGCTCTTCAAAACCACGAGTTTATATGTTGCTTTCGTTGGTAAAACTCTCCAAGCTGGCTTTTTCCCTGCCTTGCGCTGATTTTCTTTTCTCTCCAAGACGCTTCCCCTTTAACACCACTCTGTTCTCTCACGTGGACTCTTGTCTTGTAGAGAATTTCACATTCAAAACTGCGGCTTCCTCTGTTTTATCGGCTTGGAGGCTCCTTTGTTCTAGCATGCGTTACTCTCCTTGTGGCCGAGTCAATGTTTGCTCTTTTGGCATGTGGACTCTCTTCACCTCTGCTGTGTGGGTTGACTATGACGTGGGCTGCCTCCCTTGCTCTAAAAATTGCGGCTTCTCCTTCCAATCGTTGCCTGCTCCCTTTGTCTGCAATCTTGGGATGTTTGGCTTCTTTCTTTGGCATAAGGTGCTCTCTGCTTTCTCTGTGGTAGATTGGCGCCTCATGTTTGATATGGCGCTAAGGATGGTACACACCAATGAAATCATAAACCCTTTCTAAACAAGTAGAATGACAACAACAGTCCTGATCTCAGCATATTCAAAATTGCTCCCAATGTCATGCAATGGATCTCTCAGATCATTAAGTGACGAAAAAGAAATACCAATGCAACTGTCTTCTCTCACGAGATGGCACACAGATGTAAGGAAGCTAAAGACAATTCTCAAGAGTCAGAGATGTTTATGTGCTCAAATCTCATTATAAGATAAAGATTCTTCTCTTTTATATAAGTAACAAACAAGCCTGTATTTTCTTCTCATAAATCTCATCATGATGGAAGGAGGAAATTTTATTGGAGGCAGGATGAGGAGGAGAAGTCTGTTAGGTACTTTTTGCAATTAATTTAGTCTTAGTGGCTTGTGGGATCAAAGTAATTCTTGGAATGGACAAGAAAATGTTTGCAAAACATCACCATCATCTCTTCTTTTCTCATTTCCTTCTTAGAGTCATATATTACCCTTGACACAATTGTATGACTTTGCTTTGTAAGCACTTTACCCTTGCCAAATACAACTAACTGAAAAGTTTCTTTTGGATCTCCTTTCAATCTATACACAACCTGCTCCAACTTTAGACCTCACAATTCAGGCTTATAGGTATCCCTTTGTGCAGGTTCCAATCAAGTGCTTCAAATTTTGAATCTAAGTTTCTTGTGCACCTTCATACTTTTTGGAGTAGGTGTATCTTCATGATTCATCATGAATAGGCTCCGCTCACCAATTTGACTTGTAACGATGCTCTCATATCATAGTATCCTCATCTCTAAACACCATATCAGTCTGACGGGATTAGTCAGGCCCCAAAGTGGGTCCGGCTAAAAAATTTTCATTTTCAAACCACTGAACTGTCCAACTGATCCATAGAACATCTGATACTGATTTGACAAAGAATCAATCAATTTGCATCACTTTCTTAACTTTTTAAAACTTATTTCACCTCTTTCTACAATTGTGATTTTTGCGTCAAGAGGTCCTTTGACTAGCCTTAAAAACTGATCCAAACAAATAATCGGGCTCTGGAAACCGACACATGGATTCTTTGTTCCGCATACTCTTACCCTGTCAAATCTCGTCTCATGACGAATTCTCAGTCAACAGATGTTGACTGTTGAAGTTGCCCTCTTAGAATTGTTTGCAAGAAAACAAGTCAGAAAACCATAAAATGCTTTCGGATTTAGCTTCAAAAACTGGGTAAACTGACACTTGGGAGAATGAAAGCTAGGGTGTTGGTTCACTGTCACGAGGAGAGTATAAATCTGCGATTTGGGCTCATGATGAATAACTGGACACAAATGGTGAGCGGTGAAAGTGGGCTACTTGGATTTTGCAGACTGGAAATAATGTTAGAAAAGCATTTTTTGCAAATGGAATTGACCAGGGAAAGTGTGCAAACGGATTCATCAAGACTACAACACAATGGTACAATCCATTCGATCTCACCTATCACAGATTTCAAGCTATGACATCATGAATAGGGGTATTGACAAATCTGCACTTCTTGACGTCAGTAAAAGTTAGAAATTGCATTTGAAAATTGATCAAACAGATTTGTCATAAGCTCAAAATTGAAACATAGCATGTCTCTGACCTCGAAAATGCAACACAAAAGGAATTTCATCATTTCGGTCAACCGGGTCAAAGATATAACTTGTCAAACAGGGCTTCCCAAAATTCTTAACAATTCACATCAGCATGAGAACAGTGAATGACCAACTTTGAGGGATTCAAAACCTAGTCAAACAGATTCGAAACGACTCAAAATCTAAAACATAGGCTTTCAGGTATGGACACTAGATACTCCCAAAGCAGCGAGTCATGAAACATAAATGGGTGTGAGATATTCATATGCAAACATGGCCTCCTATCATTGTTTGACACAAATGCAGATTTGACAATTGCTCAAAATAGGACTTCACAAAATGGCTCGGAATGTCAATGTAACTTCATGAAACGAGTGGATATGCTGAATGGAAGGTGTTAGAAACATTAAACACCTTACAGGCTTCAAATGGGCAACTGGGTACATGTGCACGAAGAGCATTCATAGGGGGCTCAAAGTGATTCAAAATTTGAAATAGATAGTCAAAATGGGAATGCAATTTTGAGGGCCAACAGAACAGTTGTTAGAGATTTCATCTTGCCCATTACTCGCTCCGTAGGTACGTGCATTCTTTCCTGAAAGCTAAGATGAAAGAATATTGGCGACACCCTTTACAAATCTCTCAACTTCTTGCTTACCTTGAGTTGATCCAAGGAATGGTGAGAAGGGGGAGCCTTCCCTCTAAGGTAAGAGAGATTTTGTCTCATACGTTGTGGCTGACATCATATTTTGGGATTGGATGTAATGTCCCCATTTTAGCAGTTGACCAAGTGTGTGTGCGTTAGCCTTGTTCTACATGGTCCCGAGGGCTAACGAAGGGTTTAATGGGATCTTGGAGTGTTTTGGCCTAGTCATTTTCAGTTTGGGCCAAAACGAAGTTGATTTACTCAGTTTCAGGCATACTTACTATTTTTAGTAAGTCGGCAGGACACAGTGCAGGTCAATTTTGGTGATTGGATTCGATACTCCTCGGTGAGAGCTTTCCGATGAGCTATCACTCGCATTATTCGGAGTCTGATTGCTAATACATTTTAATGCCTGAAGTTTTATTAAAGTAACGTCTAATTTAATTGTAAAATATTGAAGTGTTACTTTAATATTTATTTTATGGTGATGTGTACCCAAGGGAGACATAAGGGGTATTTTAATATATGTTTTATATTACACATCTTTATCCCACATTGCCCATATGAGTTGAGCAGACCCGTGGGAATAGAATAAAAGGAAGCATTTGTAGCTTCATTAAACAGGTTGAATATGAGAAGAAATTGGTGTGTGAGTTGCAGCTTTGTTCTTGGCATTTGAGGACGTCTATCCTCTCTTGTAACATTCTAGACATCATTCTCTTGGGGTTTGGCCTTTGGAATTCTTTCTTATTGGCTTCATTATCAGGTAGTTTAGTTGCATTTCCGGCTACAGGCAAATTTGATATTTTGCTCATATCTTTTTCACTACTTGTCCGACGCTTATGCCGCTTGAAGGGAATGGTATTATGAAGGTAGTGGACTGATTGGAGGACAAAGTATTGTAGCAGCAAGTTCGTAAGCATGGGCTGGAGTATTATGACAATGTTGCTGAAGTAATTAGTGAATTGATAAATCTGCCATGTATTTGGTTTTATGAATTCTGAAAATAACATTTTATTAGCTGCAGTTCATTTCCACTTTGCATATTATTGTAGTTTCTTTCTTGTTTATGTTGTATGATACCAATTCCATGCACGAAACACAACAAACAAATAAACGTTTGATTTCCAGAGTTATAAGGGGTTTTAAGAAGTTGAATGCAAACTGTTTGACATAATTCCTTTCAGCAATTTGGTTTAGTTTTTTTGGACATCCACGGGTGTCCACTACAGTGGTATCAGAGCTATAAGTCCTGCCATCCTGTGGAGGTCTTATAGGGAATTTGGAACAGCCGGATAGAGGGAAAAGTAAGTAAAAAACACAGGCTAAGCATTTATGTTTGAGCATGCGACAGGGGTCTTATAATTTCCGCGATACCAAAGCAAGACAAAATAGGATTTCAGACTTGCAAAGCAAACAGTCTAGTACATCCGTGCACGGGGACATTGAATTCAACCATACAGACACAGAGGAGATATTCTGTGATCAGGACAATAATATGGGTGATCGAGATGACAGGAATACAGGATTAGGCGGAGGCAGAAATGCTGGTCCAGATCAGGGGGAGGTACTGTTCCGACAGTTACTCGATACATTAGAGCAGGGGCAGCGTATGCAGCAGGAGCAGAATAGGCGAATGGACATGATGTTGCAGCTCATGGCTAGACAGATGGGTGTCAATATTAATCCAGGTGATGCCAACAACAGAAACAATAACAACGAGGGAAACAATAACAACGGGGGAAACAATAACCATGAAGGCCAAGGCAACAACAATGGTCCTGAGAATAACATTAATGGTAATAATGGACACGGCAACAATGGGAATGAGGCTGATAACTTTAGACACGTTGCACGCCCAGCACGGACTGCGAGCTTGAGACCTCTTCTACCCACTTTTCCACCTAGAGATCCGGTTCAACTAGTAAACGAACCGCAGATTACTGAGTTACAGGATCAGTTCAGGAGGGACTGGGAGGCCAATGGACCAGAGTTTCAGGCGGATATTTCTCTTAGAGATTATATGGACTTGAGGATGAGACACATGCCTAAAGCAGGAGGGAGGAATCAAAACTTTGAGCTGAGGAAGAAAGTTGGAAAACTTTCTTTACCTTATTATGATGCTTCAGGGAAGATGACTGCATGAGCTTGGGTGCAGAAGGTAGATACATACTTGCAGCTAAATCCTATGCCTGAGGAGGAGGCTATCAAGTATGCGGCTATGCACTTGGATGGCGTTGCACATGAATGGTGGCATCATGGCATGGTGACTTTGGGGCATAATCAGATTACATCCTATGAGGAATTCACCGAAACATTGATTGGGAGATTTGACACTAAGGATCCCGAATTACATTTCAAGGAGCTAGCACAGTTAAAACAGTCAGGTTTTGTGGATGCTTACATTGCCGAGTTTCAGCGCTTGTCTGTACTTGTTACTGATATCTCTCCTAGGAGATTGGTGGTGTTATTTTGTGATGGTCTTGCTGATCCATTACGAGGTTGGGTGAAGGGACATGATCCACTCACGTTAGCTGAAGCAACTAAAAAGGCACGAGATTTAGCCCCTTCGGTATACAAAGGAAAAAACCATTCAACAGATTCTTCCTACCGCAAGGACAAAGACAAAAAATCATTTCAAAAAGAGTATAGCAAACCCAAAGAAGGATCAAAAGGACTAGACAATGAAACCTTGAATGAACTTCGAAAGAAGAAGCTGTGCTTCCATTGTAGAGAGCCTTGGGACTTATCTCATAAATGTTCTCTCAAGGCTAAGGCAAATCAAATGGAGTATTTTTCAGCAGAAGAGTCAGAGTCAGAAGGGGAGGATCAACACTCCGATTCAGATGAGGGTAACACTATAGAGGAGAGCAACATTCCTAAGGATGATAGATCGTTGGCACGCTTGATAGGTGCCCAAAAGGAAATCACATTTAAGGTCAGGGGTACTATCCAGGGGCAGAAAGTGATATCTCTTATTGACACTGGGGCTACACATAACTTCATAGATGCACAGTTGGTAGCCAGGAAAGGGTTACAGACAGAGGAGCATGATGGGTTTAGAGTCATGGTGGCTAACGGTGATAAGTTATTATGCACTCGGAAGATATCTAATCTTCGCATCAGGTTTGGAGATGGCTACGAGTTGGAGGATGAGTTCTATGTTGTGGACATGGGAGATTATGATGTCATCCTCGGCATGACATGGATGGCTTCACTAGTTGAGTTCACACTCAATCTAGCGAAATTGGAGATGAGATTCCAGCATGAGGGCAGAACTGTGGTACTTAGAGGGCTTTCAGATGGAGGTTGCAGAGTAGTGTCCTTGAGGAGAATGCAGAGACTTTTTCGTCATGATGACATAGAGTGGGCGGCAGAGTGCCACATTATGCCAACTTCACCAGAGCCACAAGAAAAGAGTCATCCACTAGATGTCCAAAAGATACTTGATAGACACGCTAAAGTATTTAGCGATATTCCTCATGGGGTTCCTCCTGACAGAGGGATGGAACATGTTATTGAGCTCGAGGAGGGAGCCAAACCAGTTATGATTACTCCCTATCGTCATCCGAAGAAACACAAGGATGAGATAGAGAAGGCGATTAAGGATTTGTTGGAGATGGGGCATATCAGGCCCAGTAAGAGCCCTTTTGCTTCAGCAGTAGTATTGGTAAAGAAGAAGGATGGGACGATGCGCATGTGCATCGATTACAGGGCACTGAATAAGAAAACAATTAAAAACAGGTATCCCATTCCTAGGATTGATGAGCTGATTGATGAGTTGCATGGGGCATGCTTCTTCACCAAAATTGATTTGCGATCCGGATACCATCAGATCAGGATGAGAGCAAAGGACATTGAGAAAACAGCCTTCCGATGTCACTATGGCCACTTTGAGTTCATGGTTATGCCATTTGGTCTAACCAATGCACCTGCTACATTTCAAAGTTGTATGAACCAGGTATTCAGGAAGCAGCTGAGGAGATTTGTCTTGATCTTCTTTGATGACATCTTGGTCTTCAGTAAGACCTGGGAGGAGCACTTACATCATCTAGAGGAGGTGTTATCTATTCTGGAGAGAGAGTCATTGTATGCCAAGGAATCTAAATGTGAGTTTGGCATGACTGAGCTCCTTTACCTGGGGCATATCATTAGTGCAGATGGTGTTTGGGTTGATCCCGAAAAGATTAGAGCTATTGTAGAATGGCCTACTCCCACAAACCTTACACAGCTTAAGGGATTCTTTGGTTTATGTGGTTTGTATAGGAGGTTTGTTAAGGGATTCTCACAGATTGCTACACCCTTGACAGATCTTACTAGGAAAGGAGCCTTCGTGTGGACAGGGGCAGCACAGAGGTGTTTTGAGCATTTCAAGCAGGTAATGTCTTCATGTCCAGTTCTAGCTCTACCGGATTTCACGAAGCCTTTTGAACTTCATTGTGATGCATCAGGTGATGGGATTGGAGCAATATTGATGCAGGAGAAGCATCCCATTGCATTCGAGAGTAGGAAGCTCCGAGGAGTTGAGAAAAGTTATTCTGTCTATGACCGGGAGATGTTGGCCATAATGCATGCATTGGCCAAATTTCGATCATATTTGGTAGGTGGACGTTTTGTGATCAAGACTGATCACAACAGTATTAAATACTTCATGAGCCAGCGTGACCTTAATGACCGGCAACAAAAATGGGTGACTAAATTGCAGGCTTATGACTTTGACATAGAGTTTGTCAAAGGTAAGAAAAATGTGGTGGTTGATGCCTTATCTCGGAGACCTCACTTATGTGCTCTGGCAGAGATTTCAAGAGATTGGAGAGATCGAATTATAGCAGAGTATGTCAGAGATGCTTGGGCTTCTGGATTGATTTCAGGTACCATAGAGGATGATCGCTATGAGGTGATAGATGGATTGATCAGAGTTCAGGATAGGGTTTATTTGATTCCGTCATCACATTTGAGAGAGGCGATACTGAAGGCATTTCATGATGCACCCATAGCTGGACATCCGGGGGTCTTCAAGACCTACAGGCAGATCCGAGAGCGGTTTTCATGGACAGGGCTCAAGGATGATGTTCAGAGTTATGTCAGGGAGTGTGTGGTTTGTCAACAGAATAAGGGAGAACACACATTTCCTGCAGGTTTATTACAGCCCTTGCCCATTCCTGATAGGAAATGGGAAAGTATTTCGATGGACTTCATCACTGGTTTACCACGAGTGCAGGGAAGGGATTGCATCTATGTGGTGGTGGACCGCTTGACGAAGTTTGCTCACTTCATTGCTATTCCGTCCACCTACACATCAGCACAGGTGGCAGATCTTTTCTTTAAAGAGATATTCAGGTTACATGGGTTGCCCAGATTCATTGTCAGCGACCGGGATAGTAAGTTTATGAGTGTTTTTTGGCAAGAGTTGTTTAGGTTGTGTGGTACAGATCTTACACCTAGCACTAGTTATCATCCGCAAACAGATGGGCAAACAGAGATTGTGAATAAATGGGTTGAAGGATATTTGAGGAACTATGTAACTACACAACAAAAGGCTTGGATCAGATGGTTGCATATGGGAGAGTATTGTTATAACACCACTTATCATATGTCCATCAAGATGACTCCTTTCATGGCACTCTATGGTTATGAAGCACCTGGCTTCATGGATTTAGTTTTGGGGGACAGTAGAGTGCCCAAAGCCAAAAACTTATTGCAGGATAGTCAGGACATCCTGAAAGTGCTCAAAGAGAATATACAACAGGCCCAGAATCAACAGAAATTGTATGCTGATCAGCACCGAATAGAGCGCAGTTTCGAGGTAGGGGATATGGTTTACTTGAGGCTACAACCATATAGACAGTCATCGCTCAAGAAGAGCGGAGCTGAAAAGTTGAAACCTAGATTTTATGGTCCCTACAGGGTGATTTGCAAAGTGGGCAAAGTCGCCTATGAGCTTGAGCTTCCAGAGGGCAATCGAGTGCACAATGTGTTTCATGTGTCTAGGCTTAAGAAAGCCATTGGTCAGAGTGTAGTGCCTTCTGCAGATTTACCCCCTTTGGATGAGGAGGGGAAGCTTGTGTTAGTACCTGAGGCTATTCTGGATACCAGAGAGAGGAAGCTTAGAAATAGGATAGTGAAGGAGTATTTGGTCAGATGGAAAGATCTACCGGAGGAAGATTCTACATGGGAGAGTGAGCAGGTTATTCAGCAGGCTGGACTGAGATTGCTTGAGGACAAGCAATTTCAAGGGGGGCGGACTGTAATGTCCCCATTTTAGCAGTTGACCAAGTGTGTGTGCGTTAGCCTTGTTCTACATGGTCCCGAGGGCTAACGAAGGGTTTAATGGGATCTTGGAGAGTTTTGGCCTAGTCATTTTCAGTTTGGGCCAAAACGAAGTTGATTTACTCAGTTTCAGGCATACTATTTTTAGTAAGTCGGCAGGACACAGTGCAGGTCAATTTTGGTGATTGGATTCGATACTCCTCGGTGAGAGCTTTCCGATGAGCTATCACTCGCATTATTCGGAGTCCGATTGCTAATACATTTTAATGCCTGAAGTTTTATTAAAGTAACGTCTAATTTAATTGTAAAATATTAAAGTGTTACTTTAATATTTATTTTATGGTGATGTGTACCCAAGGGAGACATAAGGGGTATTTTAATATATGTTTTATATTACACATCTTTATCCCACATTGCCCATATGAGTTGAGCGGACCCGTGGGAATAGAATAAAAGGAAGCATTTGTAGCTTCATTAAACAGGTTGAATATGAGAAGAAATTGGTGTATGAGTTGCAGCTTTGTTCTTGGCATTTGAGGACGTCTATCCTCTCTTGTAACATTCTAGACGTCATTCCCTTGGGGTTTGGCCTTTGGAATTCTTTCTTATTGGCTTCATTATCAGGTAGTTTAGTTGCATTTCCGGCTATAGGCAGATTTGATATTTTGCTCATATCTTCTTCACTACTTGTCCGACGCTTATGCCGCTTGAAGGGAATGGTATTATGAAGGTAGTGGACTGATTGGAGGACAAAGTATTGTAGCAGCAAGTTCCTAAGCATGGGCTGGATTATTATGACAATATTGCTGAAGTAATTAGTGAGTTGATAAATCTGCCATGTATTTGGTTTTATGAATTCTGAAAATAACATTTTATTAGCAGTAGTTCATTTCCACTTTGCATATTATTGTAGTTTCTTTCTTGTTTATGTTGTATGATACCAATTCCATGCACGAAACACAACAAACAAATAAACGTTTGATTTCCAGAGTTATAAGGGGTTTTAAGAAGTTGAATGCAAACTGTTTGACATAATTCCTTTCAGCAATTTGGTTTAGTTTTTTTGGACAATTGTGTTGGTGGACTTTACTTTCTTAGGGGAGGTATTTATCATTAATTCACATGGATTATAATCTTAAGTCTTAAAAGCATTTCTTTTTAATGAAATGTGCGCCAAATCCTTTTAAGTGAAAAGTGTTTTCATGAAGCTTTCAGTTTAGGAGTTATTTATTATTAATCCAAAGTTCTTAAATGAAGACTTCTAATTGAAAAGTGTATTGATGAAGATTCTTTAGTGAAAAGTGTGTGAGAGAAGATACTTTCTTTTGGTGTCTTGAAGATAAGATAACATAAGATAATATTTTTAATGTCCAACAAAAGATCACAAAGGGTGTATGGGACTGAGAGCTACAACCAATAGGCTGACAACAAGAGCACCAAACGTTTTCTGAGAAAAGAGAAACAAGAAACGAGAGAGAGAGAGAGAGAGAGAGAGAGAGAGAGATAGAGAGAGAGAGAGAGAGAGAGAGAGGCCCAGTTGAAGGCTAGGAGTCTTTCCTTGGCAAAATGAAAGCAGTCACAAAAGGATAAGACTGTGAGTAGGTAGGAGCCCTAGCAGTCACAGAAGGATAAGATTGTGAGTAGGTAGGAGCCCTAGACTATCTCAATGAACTTGTGGAAGAATGTTGCTGATGTAGATAACCGTTGCGAGGCCTGACAGATCTAGAATGGCCAATAGAGCTAGAAGAACTAGACGACCTTTTCACACCATGTAAAGGAGATAAGGGTGTGAAAAAGGCAGTAATGAGCTGATCAAAAGTATGCCAGTGAGGAAGTAGAGACTACAGAGTGCTAGCACGGAGCAAAGTGACCTCCTGAAGATAAAGAGCAAGACATCACTGGTCACAATAATAGAAGAAGGCTGAGAGAGAACAATAGTCGCAGAACAAACAATGAAATCTCCCTCTGATCTCATAATATATAGGGCATCAGAAATAAAAAGTGAGTCTTCATCTCAATCTCATCAAGAGTACACAATTTACAAATATGTTCCTCTCTGTCAATATGATAATCGGTTTGAGCTTGAAGAAGATGAGAACCAACTCTGAATGATCCCAAAGAGATATGCAGGGCATGACACCAACATTGAGAAAGATAACTAGGACAAACAATAATCCCATCCCTAATCTCTAGAAAATGTTCTACATTGAAGGTCATCCTTGAGCGTAAACCACCACGAGGGTTGGTCCAGGTAGCGGTAATCTACTGTCTGTAAATATCAAGTCTGACATGCTCATTCAACTCCTGCCAAGATGGGAGGAGATGAGCAAGAGTATTCAATGAGAATTGATAAGGAGGGAGATGATCAATATCAATACTAATCGAGCTAAGCAAAGAAGATGCCTGAGCATACCATCAACGAGCCCGAGGGCTAGTATCAGAACTCGCAATAGCAACTTAAGAGCAATAAGCCAGATAGGAGTATCTATCACGTTCACCAACAAAATCCGCAAAAGCACGAAGGCGATGAAGAAACCAAATGAAATAAAAAATGGCCGCAAGATTGAATGGATGAACACCAAACTCGGCAAAAATAATACTATGAGGAGTGAAGTTGTGACATCTAATGATGTGCTGAAGGAGCAAAGTCTGAACCCTCTCGATCGAGGCCCAATTGAAACCAAGAAGAGAAGGTCCCCAAACCACAGAGTCATAAAGAATAGTCGGCCGAACAAGTGAGTCCAAGAGGGATAGCTTGGATGAGGTGTCCTAAAAATAGTCTCTGAAACACTGCTTCTCAAGCATAGCAAGAGAATCCATACCCTTTGTTAAATTTAATACCCTGATAATCACCAGGTCTAAAAGTGCAGACCGCACTTACTCTTCTAAGTCCTAGGTATCTACGAATGACCTTTGTATATGTTCCCTCCTCTCCCTTCTAGGCGGTGACTTTACAAAATAGTTATGATATTAAATAAGTGAAACTAACACAATGTGTTAGTCACTAATTAATATTAGATTAGTTTGCATATCGCCAGCTTTAGGAAGAGTCATACAAACCGATTAAGGGAAGGGACATGGTCTTTAAGGGTCATGTCTCCTAGTCTAGATACTTAGAGTGATAGTGATACAGTTTTGAAGGACACACAAACATAATTCATTCTGCTCCTCCAAGCATCATTATTCAGTAATTGATAGTGCAAAGATATTCTTTCTTAATATCAGATCAAAGTCGACTATTCCTTCTTGTATCGAAATCAAAGAAATTAAGTGTTCTTCAAACATTTCACATTTAAGGCTATTTCCTCAAGAAAATATCATACTGTTCTACTTGTAGATATATATAATTCTCATATCAGAATTGTAAGTGTAAACTTCATCAATATTCAGAACTTGGAAGACCATTATTAGCATTCAAGGAAATAGAAGTCTGATTCAAAAGAAGTTGCAAAATCTTTACACCCTTACTAACTCTAGACTGAATAGCTGGCTTCAAACTGAGGTGGGGCCCAGAAAAATTCACTCCAAGATACATGTAAGACGAAGTAATCTCAATTTCCTATCCCTGAAAATAGAAGTGAAGATGAGAGGTCTTGAGGCAATTAAAGACCATAACACGAGTCTTACTCAGGTTAACTCTAAGCTATTTGAACACAAAAAGACGCTAAGCCATCAAGGAGTCTCTGTAAACTCTTTGGAGAAGAAGAAAGAAGAATCACATCATCTGCAAAAAGAAGAATGGAGATCAAGACCTAGTGTAAGTAGCAACCGTCTCCCGGAAGTGAGGATTTCCAAGGAAATCCTCAAGCTCATCAATGTACAAATCGAATAGAGTGGGGGAGAGAGGACATCCTTGCTTAACATCAATGGTGCTATGGATCGGAGCAGAGAAACCATCAGGAGTCTTGAATCTACCCACCACAGTCTCATATAATCTCATAATGGCAGTAAGTAACAACTTAGAAATCCCAACCTCCCAAAGCCTCTAAAATAAAGCCATCGTAGGAACAGAGTCAAAAGCCTTGCAAAAATCAACAAAGCAACAATACACTTTCTTCGATCTGTGTCTACCCTCCTCAATAATAGCTCATAAAGTAAAAATATGATCTGTTGTATGATAGTCAGCTTGGAAACCAACGTGACCTTTGGCTCTACAACCTTTCCTATCCAGATCTCTAGATAATATAGCATTGAGGGCTGTGGCATACAGTTTGGCAAATGTGTGTCCGATCATAATGGTCTTATAATGCCTAGGGTCAGAATAGAGCCGGTCTTATGAATTGGGTAAATCAAGTGCTTGGACCAGAGAACGAGAAACCCAATACAAATCACCTTATTGAAGAGAATAAATAGATAGGCACCCAGAATGGGGGCACCGAACTTGAAGAGTTCAGCCTGGAACCCCTCCTCATCCGCCGCTCTATTGTATCTCATAGATCTAATGGCCTCGTAAATGTGAGAAGGGGTGAATAGGTGGAAGAAGGGAGGTGGAATGGGATGAATAGAAGGCTGCCTAGGAATATCATAAAGAGCCATGGTGTAAGAGGTTAGGGAGCGAAAGTCAAGAGTGGAAGATGGAGGAGTACAAAGAGGAAAAAGGGTGCGCTAGAACAACTGGGGATTACGAATCTACAAGGAGCAAAGGGATTTACACTAGGACGCAGTGAAGGAATGCTTCTTGCAGCGAAGAAGATGAAGATAAGAAAATTGAAGGTGAGTGAGGTCAGGTGAGTGAGTCTCAAAAGTGACACGCAAAGTGCGATGAAAGGCTTTACAATTATCATCAAACCATTGGTTCATAGGGCAAGTGTTACGAGGCTTGCGATGAAGGGAGGAAGACGGACGGTGAGGCATGGAAAGGATAGCAGATTTCCATATAGCCGAAGTAAGCATCTCAAACATGGAGGAGGCCTCACAAGAATCAACAAACAATTGGGACTAAGGAGTCTAGAAAGATGGAAGAAAAACAACTCATTGTCACCGTCAATGAAACAGAAGCAAGTGGGGGAGCGGGTAGTGGAGGAGATGAAATGAGGTGATAGAAGGCAAGGTGAAGAATGCGGAGAAACACAAATGCGACTACTAAGGAGAGCATGATCAGCAAGAGGGAGGTGCAAGATGGTGAAACTATGAATGAAGGAGATGAAGGAGGGAGAGGTGAGAGCATAGTCAACAACACTAGCACCCCCACAATGAGGCCAGCAGGTAAAGATCTCAGAACCATGAAAGTAGGAGAGACCGTCCAAGATCACAAGACCAGATGACTCACAAAGCTGCAAAAGATGACGACCATAGCAGGACACCAATCCAAGAACATTCTCAGAAACACACTAGAGTCCCATAGTAGTCGAATCAATCTCAATAGAATAGATGGAATTAAAGCCATGGTCAAAAATTAGAGTCTAGAGCTCTTCAGCCCTTGCATTGAAATCACCAAGAATGATGAAGTTGCCCAAAGCAGCAAACTAAGAAATACTCTCACTGAGGTCAAAAAAAGGGTCTCCGTCTTCGATACTATGAATAACATAATGGGAGGAAACTAGTAGAAAATAACAGACAACGATAAAGAAATCTCTCTATCGGTAACACTTACGACCAATACGGACCCACATGAACCTGGCAAACACATCTAATTGGACAATAGAAGTACAGCTGAAAATGGAATCTTTAGATCAAACAAGCAACACCACCAAATCCACGGACCCCACCAGAAGCATGCACTTCCTCTCTACAAATAGATAACCACTAATACCCTATAAAACCCAAAAGAGGACGTACAGGGCTTTCATGAGTTTCGGTGATGACAAGTATATCAGCGGACCCCAACGCATCATGTAGGAGACCAGATAATGACCATAAAGAACCATTACCATTCCAGCTGTTAACAAGAAGAGAGCAAGTGGGAGTCTCCCTCTTGTTAGATTGCTGGTGAGACCGTCATTTGGTCTTAACCTGTCTTGCTTCCCAACTGGGGGGGGGGGGGGGGGGGAATCCCAAACAACTGCCTTGAGATTCCGAATGATAGCCCATTTACCCGCACGTCTAGCCTCCGCAACAATACCACAAGGATATTTCAACTCTGTCACCTGAGCCTTCGTGAGATCTTCATCTAGAAATATCTTAGAAGGGAGAGAGAATAGCTTCCTCTTTGCTCTAAGAGCATGGAGTCTATCAAATAAATTAAGAAACTTAATGAAAAGGGTGTCACTGTGACCAATCCAGCAGCTGTCCAGCACAATGTCGGAGATACCAAGCTGATAGTTAAGAAAAGAGCATCTAGCAGAGATAGGATCAGAAGTGGGAGGGAGACCATGGACTCGTAGATTGAGCTCACAAGCACATCTCACACATTCATCCTCAATCTTCCCATTAACAATCTTATCCAAATTTGGTGGTGCAGTAACAGCTGAGGCATTGCAGATAGAAGCCCAAGATTTTACTTTCCGTTATGTTTCTTAGATGAGAGAAGAGTGTTTTGCTGCCATTTCTGTTTGCTGTATTTTTATTGTATCAAGCCCCTCAAACTTTAATTATTGTAAGAAGACATCTATAATTATTATAAATGCCATGCTTTGTGAGAAAGCAATTCATTCATGATGCTTATGTTTGATGAAATTAGGTGATGAGGGTTTGAGAATATTTCTTCAAGCAGAGACGTTTTCTCTCTTGAAATTATTGCACTTTGACTAAATAAGTTATACTGGTGAATTGTGTTCTTGTGCACTGTTACGTAATCAGTAATCTGCATTTTGATCCATGATCGGAAGGGTTTGAGCTGAGAATTATTTTATGTAATGCCTGTGAATTGCTTTAGAAGGCTCAGTTTCAGCTGGGATGCACATTCCTGCATTTCTAACCAGTATTTGGTGATTTATGGTGGCATTTATGTGGTCTTATACTGTTCTTGGAGCTGCTAATACATACTGTGATCAGAATTTATAGAGCTGCATTTGGAATCTAAAGCAGTGTCTCCTCTACATACTTGGCAGTGTTTCATTGTCTTTACTAGCACTGATTCCATTAGAGGCTGTGATCAGATGTTTGAAGGCTTGGCTTGAGCATACATTAGCTGGTACAGGTTGTCCTTGCTTCCACATAACCAACGTCCTCACCAAGATACCAGGTTCTAATTATTAAATAAGTCTTTGTATGTGTGCATTTGCAATTTGTGGTTATTTGTAAAATCTAAATAAAAGCAAATAAAGTTGGAACTTGAATTATAATCAAAATATTTCAAAGCATTGTTATTTATATATTCTTACAAATTGCAAAAAATGATATATCTCAAAGTACAAGAAAACATTAAACTTTCAATTAGAAGAATTATTCTTCAGCATAGTCAGAAGTGAGCCAGCAGGGCTCATTAGAGCCATTATGATACCTTTGTTATGTAACACTTTGTCACTCCCAAATTTGTATCAGCAATGGCACCAAATGTTTGCCCCGTAAGGTAACTGGTTTAATGCATACATGAATAATAGAAGTTGGAAGAGAACACAATATATCAGAGAAATTGGAAATGGTTTTTTATTAATTTCATCAAATGCTTACAATTTATGACTCCAAAGTACTTGACAACAACTTGATGATGCCAACCATAATAATGATGTCCCTCGGAAGAAAGTACATGACATTTGTAAGTGTCGAAGGGGTATGAGTGCCAACCATCACAACCATTCTCAATTACCTGCCCTTTGACCAAACTAACAAGTACTAACAATACTTAATTTTACCCGAGGACAACCTACATCTTATTTTCAAGTTAGCCTTATTTGATCTAACTTTATCAAACATTGTATCTTAGATACTTCACTTTTTTTATATATCTATGTTATCAAAGTATACACTTAACTGAATGTGTTCCCTAGAATTGTTGTATTACTGACCTGTATACGCATGCACATAGTTGTACCGATATTTTGGCAATGTAGTTGGGTGACTATTACATGGATGATTTCAAATCAATTCGAGAAACTTATGTAAAGAATTAATCTTAGGCAATCTTCTGTTTAACCTTTCATTTCAATAATAATGTGGGAAGATGGTGAAGGATCCAGCTTGTCCCTTATTTCTCAAAGTAGGGCCCTCTGTTTTATGGAAAAAGACAAACAACAATATAATCCTTCATAGTTCATATTTGTTTTCCATTCTTTATTGCTGTTGTAGATGAACTCTAAGCTTGCTTACTGTACTTAAACAATCTAACAAAAGCTTTGTATATTTGACATGCATTTTTGTTGAAGATTTATAGAAAGGTCTACTATAACTCACTCTATTTACCACTAAATATCTCAATTTTTTATTGGATTTCATGTTTTAATATCATTCTCTGGTCACATCTGAGCATCTATTATAAAAATGGCTGAATTCTATAGTTAGTTGATTTGTTGTGTTATAATGCATGACAGGAGATGTATATTAATGATCTAATTGAGTCTGTTTCCTTGTCACTTAGAGAACTCATTGTACTTGTTCTTCATTTGCCAGCTGGAAGGAGGAGGCGTTGCAAGTGGAGGCCTGCGTGAATTAATCCCTTGCATTGCTAGGACATGTGTGGCAGTTGGAGTTGATGGCATTTTCATGGAGGTACATGGTCCAAGAAATTTTACATCTCATGTTTTAGAACATAAACTGTAATTTTGGCTCAAGATGAATTGATGTACTTGCTTGTGCTATATACAATTTTTGAATCAATCTTTCTTGTGAATCAAAATTAGAATTGGAGGCCACCCCATTACAAAGAGAAGCAATAAACCAATTTCTAATAAAATAGTATCTCCCAAGTTAGATTATTTCTATTTTTAATGGTCACGTCTAGATATTGTAAATCTCAACTATAATAGATTCTCTCTATTATTTTTATATTTCTTTTTAGAAATACCTCCTTTTTTAATCTCTATAAGAGTGTTTCGTTCTTAGTAGGCCAAGCATTCAATTATTTACCAATTACATCATCTAATATGACACAACGGTGTTAGGTATGATTTTTTTAGTGAAAAAAATCTAATGAATTTTTAGGGCCCGTTTGGCTGTGGGAATATAAAAATGGGAATAGGAATACCTGTTTTGGAATACTTATTCTTGAATAGAAAATGGGATTACGTATGCCTATTCTTGTTTGGTTCACCTAGAATTTGATCCGGAATTCACGGACTCAAAAATTTATGTTTTCTAAAATTTTAAAAAATAGGAATAGGAATACGTATTCCAATTCCACCTATTTAGGTGGAATAGAAAATCCTCATTTTTGGGCCAAAATTGGAATATGTATTCCAATTTTATTCCAATTCCAATTTGGTGCATCCAAATAGAGAATTCAAAATTTTAAGAATATACGTATGCCTATTCCACTTATATTCCCATTGCCAAACGGGCCCTTTTAATGTCTTCAAAAAAGAAATTTTGGCTTTTGAGGGTTTTTGAAACCCATCACGAGTCTAAGTTATTCGATTCCTTTGTTGTGCATGGTGAAGTGTTTTCCACTCGTGTTTTTTTTTTGAGAAATCTATGGCTTCGCACACCTAAAAGTTACCCCAATTTTGTCAGCCATGCAACTGGTTCCTGCCCACACAACATATTTTCTGAGCTCATTTATGCATATGACGGGACTTTTTGGTGATTGACAACTTGTTTCATAAGGTACTTAACACTCACAACCTATTCTTTGGTCATTTCTTTACAAACACTCTATTTTGCGGACATCTTTTCTTCTTCAAATCCCACATTTTATAAAATGCAATTTTCTGCTTGTCTTCTGCTCTTGACACAACCTGTGGTTCTGCTAAAAACCGGTTTTTTTCTTCAACCTTTGAAGGTTCCAGTCTACTAGGGCTTCATCTCTGCAACTTTTCTGATTCTTCTTTCTGACATCTTTTCAAGTATTGCAGCCACCTAGGGCTTCTTTCAAAACCTCTATGTTTATTGTTCTTTTCAAATTCTGACTTTCTATTCTTGTTATTTTTTTGAGATCTCAACTGGGTTGTCTTTGGATTTTCCTAGGTGCCTCATTTTCTATGGCTCAAATTTTGTGCCAGCCAACCTTTTTGGGTTGTCTTAAAATTTTTCTAGGGATCTTGTTTTCTATCTCTCAAGTTTTGTGCCAATAGATTCACATTGAAATATCAAATATGTGCTTGTACTTTCCTATGTAATCAGCACATTCAATTTTGTGTGTTCAACTTGTTGGTTCCCAAAATTATAGATTGGAAATCCAATAGCTTTGTCAGTTCTCCAATAGGATTACTCAATCAGTTTTGGCCAACGAACAGGAATAATCTCTATTCCCCTGCACTTTAGACTTCGCTAAACCTAGGTGGGTAAACCTTCCTTAAACCCTGATTATTTGGTTCAAAGATTTTCTATATTGAATTTAAACTATATGAATTCTTAGGTTGGCAAAATCTATAAGCTTGATCAAAATAAATATGAATGCTGGAATGTTTAAATGTTTGTATAAGATTTTATCAATATTTGAGTTGATGCTTGCAAGGAGATACAGAAAATAAATGCCGACTTCGACTATAAATCCAATAATTGTATTTCAATGATTCCAAAGCCTAGTTCTTTGTTTATTCGGGCAATAGAGTTTACCACAATGAAGATTACTATGTACCACTTTATGAGACAATATACTTTTAAGATATCATCAATCATTGCTGTGTTCTAAATGCAGAAAACAAATCACCTATGCAATTCGATGTTAGTCCAAAAGGATTCTAACTTCTTTAGTGGGAAGCCCAATTAGACAGAGACGAGGAAACACACATACATTTCACACTATCCCTGATTATCAAACAAAAAATGCTATGACAAATCTAACATGAGTATTGTTGGAAATAATCCAATAATCGCCTTATTGATCACAAAGGACGAATCCAATTTGTAATTTATTTCTTTTCCTTGAATAAAAATAAAGAACTTTATTTATCATTACAATATAATATATCAGTTTATATTGAAAGCCATGCCTTCCCATCTGTAGTCTTCCTTACAAGGTCTGAATATTTTTTTTTAGTTCTATTCTCTCTTTTATTTGTTCACTCTTTCCTTCTTATGTTATATCATACTTCTTATTTATATTTGAATGACGGGACAGACTCCAAGAGTTATGCCATTTTAAGAGAAACTAATTGGCATATGCTTGCTGAAATACATATTGTAAAAACTATTTAACATTTATAATTAGTTTTGTCAACCGATAAAGATGCTGATTGGTCTCCCTCAAAGACACGAAGGATTATCGCAAGTCATTTTATTTTTCTCCCTTTGAAAACAAATCATCATTAGAATGCAACTATGCGTATTTGGATTTGGTACCAGTCTTGTTAATGATAATCCTCTGTCTGATTTGAGCCACGTTAGAGAAAAAATTAGAAATGATAATTCATCCAAGTTTTGCAGTGGAAGAATATGAATCCCCTGTCGCTACAAATGCAAATAATGATCTACTAGCACGTGAACTTGAAATCCATGCTGGAATCGTTACCTTCATCTTCTCTACTCACAGGTATGGTTATTCATAAGGATGATTTTCCAAGAAAATACAATGCCTATCTCATGCGTTAATGTTTATTAATCACCTTCATGGTTTTTCTTTTCAGGCATATGTTTAATCTATGCTTGCTTTTGCACAGGTTTCACTCTTCGTTGAGACTATCACTCCGGTGAACTAGAAACATCTTCTGTAGATTATGCATTTATGGTCTGCATCCTTCCACCAATTTCCAGATAAAAAATCCTGCCTGGAAGGATCTCAATCATATTGTCCTAACTTTATCACCAAGTTAATCTTGTGCAACATATCCTTCAGTTTTGACCTGGACAATTCTCACCAGACTATGGCAGTGGATTGCAGCACAAGTGCAAGCATCAATCGAATCATGCAGACCATAATTATACAAATGATCATAGGAAACAATAGGAGTTCATGGATGTGTGAGAATGTATGCATATCCCTGCATATGCTTAGCAAGAGGAAATAGTCAATGACCCTGTGTATGTGGGAGCCCCTGTTTCACCAATTTCGACTGGATACAGCATATTTAACTTATAACTCTGCTCAATAGATTGTTGTTGTTCCATCCTGTGATTGCTTCAAGTGGTAGATGCATAATTTTCTGGTTACATGGCCAGATTAATGCCACCATTGAAGAGAAAATCTGAGGAATTTCTCCCAAGTATATTCTATTTTTTTTAATCATCTACAGACTTCAAATGTTTGATAAAATCTTACCAATAAATTGCCCCAGTAATATACAATGTCTCTGCTCGTTGAATCATGATTTGCACCTAGCCTCAATATCAATTAATATGATAACTGTAAGACCATGTTGTGGTTGTCCTGATTGCCATTTATAATACATGTACTTGCCTTCGTTCATGCTCCAACATCCGTCTATGTCATCTAATTATTTTGAGGATGAGTATGTGAAAGGTGATGTCCCATATTGTTGTTTCCATACTTTCATACTTGGTTGGCTGAATATAATATGTAGTTGTGTATGAATTTTTTCTCGCCACGTGAATACTCTGTCCAGCATAGGCCTTTATCTATCTGTGTCCTGAATCTTCATATCATCTTTGGCTTTGACTGCGAATATCATGTTGTTCATAGCATTTAATAATCTATCCTTCATATGCATGATATTTGCCCATTTGCTTTCAATCACACAAACTTCTTCATGAATGCTTCATATCTAATGGTTTTATCATATATATTCAACATTACATCTCAAATGGAGGTTGCAAATTAGGACTCCATCTCAACCATCTCAATTTCTCATTTTTTTGTGCCTCAAAAAGTGTGCAGTGGCATCTTTGACCAACATTCTTTTGGAAGGCAGTTAACAACTTAATGAAAAAATCTACAATACTTGGAAGCAACATATGATGACGATTTTTTAGTACAAATGTCTTGATAAAATTGGTTTGGGCAAGACTAATCATCCCAAGGAAGCAAGAAAAGAGCAAGATAAATTTGATGAGGAGAAACGAGAAGTTGTCATGCTCATCAAACTTTCTATTACTGATGATTAGCTCCCGCAGGTTCCTTCTGGCAAAATAGTTGCAGATTCTTGGAGCCATATGAATGATTTGCATGAAACCTTAGATAAGAACCATGAATTCTTCTTAAAGAACATGCTCTTCTCAATCATGATGGGTGAATAGGTGTCCCTGGAAGATCATCTCAATAAAATCAAGGACATCTAATAATGTAATGTCCCCTTTTTAGCATTCATAGCATGATTTTGTCGTTAGCCTATTTCCCCACGGTCCCGTAGGCTAACCAGGACATTAAAGGGGCTTAGAGGCCATTTGGCTTAGATAGTTTCAGTTGCAGGTCTTTCGGAGGGGTTTTGAGGCAACTTTGGGCATACTTACTATTTATAGTAAGTCATCTTAGACATGGGCAAACATCCAGTGGCAACGGTATTTCGATGGTAATTGTTTAAAATCGACAAGAAGACTTGTTCATCATTGATAAGATTTCTTATGCATTGATAAAGCTATTTTATAAAGTTAAATTTAAATATTTAACTTTATTAATGCATAGACTATAGTTTGTGGGAAATATTTAAATTAAAAGAGTCCCCTTTATTTTATAACACATTGGAGACATAAGTTACATAAAGGGAGTTATGTTTTATCCCACATTGATAAAACGAAGGATGAAGCTCTTATGAGAACACTATAAAAGAAATGGAAGAGCTCTTTTAAGCATGCTGGGATGAAGATTAATGTTATGTTGTTGGATATCTGATTATCAGGCTTGGAGGACGGAATCCCTCTTTGCTAGCATTCTCTTCGCTGTTGAAAGACACAGTCAGGAGGATTAACGGTGTTTCCAAACACACTGGGTTTCATATAGTGTTTTTGCTATAGTGCGCGTGAATAGTGTTTTTGCTACAGTGCGAATGAATAGTGTTTTGCTACAGTGCGCGTGAATAGTGTTTTTGCTACAGTGCAGATGAATAGTGTTTTGCTACAGTGTGCGTGAATAGTGTTTTGCTACAGTGCGGATGAATAGTGAATTTGCTACAGTGCGTGAACAGTATTTGCAACAAGTTTATTGTTTATTCTTGCTGATTTGAGGGTTTGGAAGGCTGCCAACTACATCTGCAAAAATACTACAGCAACTAATTTCAGGTTTCTTCTGTCAAATTTTTATACTTTGCATTGTAGTTGTTGAATACGAGATTGATATTTGTTGCAGCCTGTTAAACAATTGTATGAGCACATTACATGGCAAAAAATTAATATTTAATTAGCAAGTAAGAAGTTTCAGATTTTCCTATATATTGTAGTATGTGTGCCAAGTGTTCGACAAAATGCTATGTTGAGTTATTAAGCAAATCAATTGATATCATAAGTAGCTTGCAAGTTTTTTTATTTGGGAAAAAAAAAATAGGGGAGGATATTATAGTGGTATCAGAGCTATAAGTCCTGCCATCCTGTGGGGGTCTTATAGGGAATTTGGAACAGCCGGATAGCATTTTCATGGATTTCATCACAGGCCTCCCATTGGCACAAGGTCGGGATTGTATTTTTGTTGTGGTAGACAAATTGATGAAATTTGCACATTTCTTTGCAATTTCGTCTACATATTCAGCAGCACAAACAACAAAACTATTTTTTCGAGAGGTATTCAGACTACATGGGATACCACGGAGCATAGTCAGTGACAGAGACAACAGATTTATGAGCCACTTTTGGCAGGAGTGTTCAGGTTATGTGGAACAAAGCTCACTCCGAGTACCAGTTACCACCCTCAAACCGATGGGCAGACAGAGATAGTGAACAAGTGGGTTGAGGGATTTCTCCAAACTACATTGCAGGGCAGCAGAGGGCTTGGGTGAAGTGGCTACATCTAGGGGAATACTGCTATAATACCTCTTTCCATATGTCTATTCAATTGTCCCCTTTCATGGCACTGACGGGTATGATGCTCCTAATTTCTTGGATTTGTTATTTGGGGACAGTAGGGTGCCTAAGGCCAAGGATATTTTGCAAGAGTGTCAGGATATTATGCGATCCTTGAAGGAAAATCTGCAAAAGGCACAAAATCAGCAGAAGCAATATGCTGATCAACACAGGGTTGAGAGGTCTTTTGAGGTGGGAGACATGGTGTACCTCATGTTACAGCCGTACAGGCAGTCCTCTCTCAAGAGGAGTGGAGTAGAGAAATTGAAACCACGCTACTATGGACCATTCAAAGTAATCAGGAGAGTGGGCGAGGTAGCTTATGAGTTGGAGCTGCCTACAGACAGTAAAGTGCATAATGTGTTCCATGTGTCACGCCTTAAGAAGGCATTGGGGCATAATGTGGTGCCTTCAGTAGTATTGCCACCTCTCGATGATGAGGGAAAGCTTATCTTGATTCCCGAGGCTATACTTGATTCTAAGGAGAGGGTGCTTCGCAAGCAGACTATCAGGGAGTACCTAGTGAAGTGGAGGAACCTACCAATTGAGGATGCGACATGGGAGGTGGAGCAGATTCTTCAGTATCCTGAGTTGAGATTGCTTGGGGACAAGCAATTTCAAGAGGGGCGGACTGTAATGTCCCCCACTTAGCCAGTCTGGATGTATGTTGTCGTTAGCCCATTCTTGTATGATCCCGACGGCTAATAAGGACTTCAGAAGGGATCCTGAGGTGATTTGGCCTAGTCAAATTTAATTACAGGCCAAATGGAGTTCGTTTGTTGGGTTTTCGGAAAGACTTACTATTCTTAGTAAGCCAACAGGGGGATGCAGTGCCTTCAATTTTTAGTGACAGGATGAGATGTGTTTTGTTGGGCTCTTTCCAATGAGCTATTATATGTGGGATTCCGAATTTATTTGGTATATTATTTTAATGTTTGAAGTTATAATGATAAAGTGACTATTTAAATTAAATATTATAATGTTTCATAAGTCACTTTATAAAAAATCAAGATTCCCACTTTTTGAGTACATACATGGGCTTTGTAAAAAAAATAAAATAAGTAATATTAAAACTCATGTATTATCCCACATTGGCATGACGAAAGCGTGGAACAAGTGAGGAAGGGATTAAAAAGAAAAGGATAGCACTCATTTATTCATGCTTGGAAATATCAAAGAAATTGGGTAATATTCTGGAGATTATGTCTCAATAGTTTGAAGGATGAAATCCTTTCAAGCTGGAAATCTTGACGCCATTGAAAGATATGGTTTTGAGATTCAATATGGTAATAGCAAGTTTTTGTAGCGCGGTACTATAGCAGTGAGTCACTATAGCAGGACGAATCACTATAGCGCGGTACTGTAGCAGTCCGGATCACTGTAGCAATTTCAGAACTATTAACACTGTTGTAGCCGCAATGGGTATGGACCATCATTGAACTGGTTTGGGGTAGTGCCTGGTCAGCATCGTTTTGAGGATAACATTCATTTGCAAATTTGGTACCAAACTAAGCCTGGGTGTTTCAGAACTGGTCATTTTCAACAGCCATTGTTGCAGCAAAAATTAATATATATTCTCCATATAGTGTCGTATTGTACAACCTGCTCCTGGACATAGTACGAACCTGCACCAAGGACAGTTCTGGGGGTTGCAAAACTGGATATTCATCATCAAATTTCGATCAACAGCAATCGTATCATTTCCAGGTTCTTCTACATCCGATTATAATAGTTAGATGAATGTATGGGTGTCATAATTGTAAAGGGGTTTGCATTTTCAGTCACTGTGTAACAGTCGTTTCAGTCACTTTGTTACAGTCATTGCATTATAAATTCGGACACTTTTTGTACACAGCTATAGGAAGTTTGTATATCTTGAATAGAGGATAAGTGTATGTGACATTCATGATCAGTCCGTAAGAACTCTTTAGATTTGCATATTTTGTAGTAGTGTTCAAGTGCCAAGATATTTGTCCTTGCTATTCTTCATATCATATTGTCATTTGTTTGGTAGAGAAGCATTTTATCATCTGAACAAGAACTCAGAAATTTCAAATCAGACTTGGCACACCAATTGTTTGACAAAATGTCGTTGAATCAAAACTGAAAAAATTCAAGGCAGAATTAGTAGGGTATGTTATAGGTAATGACTCCTCGTTTGAATCCTCACCATCCTTGTCCTCAATGTTACCCATTGTGAAATCCATTCCAGCCCCCTCCTCCATGGCCTGCCTCTCCAAATCAACAATCTCATCTTTTGAAAACAATGGACCTGGCTCTTGTGTCATCTAATCATTATAAGGATTTGTATCATCTAGATCAAGTGTTCTAGGTACTCAACACTGTGTCCTTTTCATGCGCAACTTAAGATTATATTGGACATAAACAAGGTCATTGAGTCATTTTTCAGTCAATTTGTTTTGTTTATTTGTGTGGATGGACTCAAATAAGCTCCAATAGTGCTCACAATGGGATGTGCTACAAGGCTCGCACAATACTCTGAGAGAAAATTTCTTTGATTTGGGGGTATTTCCACCCCAAGTTGCCCACCAGGTATCTGCAAAACAAAATATAATAAGTTATAAAGCAATGAAAAAATGTAATCAGAAAACATAACTTACCAAATTGAAAATGTTTTAAAGTTAAAACTTTTATGGTTTACCTAGGGTTTGAGTGCCTCTTGTTCTCTTTGCTAGCATAGAAGAGAACAAATTACCTCTTGATTCCACATACACTTGTTGTTTTTCACAACAAGGTCTCTCTCTGTATCATCAGTTATCATCCTCTCAATGTATCTAGAGAGACCCTCCATGACCTCTCCATTAGGATCTGAATAGGAATCATTATGCCTAAAACAAATAGAAAGTGAAATCAAGTCTTAGTACAAAACCTTAAAAAATAAAGTGAAATGAAGTCTTAGTAAAATCTCAAGGAGAATCATAGTACCTGAAACAGGGGTTGAGGAAGTAGCCTGCTGAATGAATGGGTTGGTGGAGCATATTGTTCCACCTCCTATCAATTATTTCCCAAATGGGATCAAATTTGAGTTTGTCCTCATGGTAGACATTTCTAACTCTCTGGCCCTATCCATGGCCTCATAAAGACATCCCATTGGGGAATGTTTCCCATCACATATGTGTAGGACTCTAACCAAGGGCTCAAACATCTACAATTGAAATTTGAAAAATACAAATTAGTTACTAGCATGGTAAGTTACAAATTAATAATGAAACTTGAATCAACTAAGAATCGATATTTTGATTCTTGAAGTTACCTTCACAATCTCCATAGCCATTTCAAAAAAACTTTTGTCAAAGACTACCTGCGCCACAACCTCTCCTACGACCTTCTTTCAGTAAGGTGAAGCAACCCAATCAAGACACACAAACATTTGTTTCAAAGGCAATATTGTGTTGATAATACTTTGCAACATCAAGAACCTCATTGCAAACCTTGTGACAATGGGTCTCACCAAATCTTTGTCTTTAGTGATCCTTTTCATCAAACTTAGAACCCATGGGTGATTATAGGTAAACTTGGTGACTCGCCTTGCATCTTCCACAACTAGACCCACCCAATCAAGGTTTCCTATGTCCTCTAGAAGAAGGTCAAGGACCTGTGTTGCACAAGGTGACCAAAAAAGTGTGGAGTGCCTCTCTTGGAGGATTCTACCTAACATATTAGTAAAAAATGATAATTAGTTGCAATTCTTTCCATATTTTACACCAACCTAAATTGAATAATGTCATAGAATTGGATTCCTGATTTATATGCAACATAAAAAATTAAAATTACTTGCTGCCAACTCCACGACAACATTCTCCAACATTAATGCCAATGTGAGCATTTTTCACTTTATTGGAGGCATCAACAGGTTTCCTAAACACCATATCATCTTTGCAAGCAACCAAAAATTAATAATGGCTCTACTTCTTCCACCTGTGCACCCATCAGACAAAATGGTGCAGCCATATTTCTTCCACTATTTTTTTTTGCTTTTCCACCATTGCCCTTCCCCTATCAACCGCATTGTCAAGCAACCTACAAATTAAAATGAACTCAACTAGATTTCATTTTTTTAGAGTTACTAACCTTCCACTCAAATCCTTTTGAGAAGGGGCCTTGTACCCTTTACTCAAAACTGTCAATGTAGTCACTACATTCAGCCAATAGGGACTATCAACCACATTCATTGAGAGATTTCTGAAATACCAAAAATCAGCACATGCAATGTCAGTTTGCTCATGCACCTCCTGTTCCATCCAGTACCCTCTAATGATGGTTGTGCTCTAGCTGTGTTCCTGGTCACAAAATAACTCCCTATCCTTGATTTTGATGGTGATGAAGAACTAGGTGTTGTAGAAGAGGGAGTGGAAGCGGTAAAAGAGGCACTTTGTTTGTGGATCCCCGGGCCACACAAAGATCCCACTATGTTCTCAAGTGCTGCTTCTTCTTCTTCTTCAACATCAATGGCAGCACCTTGAGATTCAACTATGGCTGCCCTCATAGCTAATTTTCCCCTCTCCCTATTCAATTTTTTCTCTTCGCTAGCTGCAAGTAGGGCATTAATGAATAATTTTATTTCTTTTGTTGCCTTGTCACAAGGAGTTGAATTATGTTTCCTTATGCTTGCAAGGTGGTATTTGAGGCAATTTATGCCTCCAAAAATTACTATTTCACATTGAATGCATGTTACTATCCCAACCTCATCAGGAGCTTCATAAGCATACCTCCATGTCTTATCTCTTACATTTCTAGGCCGACTGCCTATATATCGAGATGGGCATGGTGTTTGTGGCCACACTTTCTCTGAATTTGTCATGTTTTTTTAATGCTTAAACGCTGCCCTACACATATAAATTTAAAACAAAGTTAGAACTTAGAAATAGAAACGAGGTAAAATAGGTTAATTGTTTTTAGACATCATTCAAAGTCAAACATTGACTACACAAAGTGTTAGGGTTTGTTTTAAAAAAACTACATATTCTTTGGAAAACAACAATAGATTCAAAAGCAATTGTCAAACATAGAATTGAAATGATTTCAAATGATTCAAAATCATTTCTAACTATTTATGAATGAATTTGAATTTATTTACATGCAATGGAAAAACGATAGAACATTTTTTTAAAGTACAAAAACAAACTTAACAAACCTATCTGGGCAAGAGATTTTTCTTCCAAAACCGGTTGAAATCCTCTCAAATTCACCTTAAATAGCTTGCAATGATCTTAGAATGCTTTAGAACCCTTTCTCTCCTAGTCTCAACCCTCCAAACGCTGAAAATGAATTAGTGAACCAAAAAAAAAAGATTTATTGCCTTCAACATTGCTATCTGTCACATGGTTGATTCGTGCATTAAAACTCGCCAGGTTTTTGCAAAAGCGTGAAGAGTTACTCGGTGAGTTATCAATGAAAAGTCAGTGAGTTTTAATTCAGCTGAGTAGTGAGTTTTTCCACCAAAAAGTCACAGGGTAGAAAAACTCGGTGAGTTTCAAAAACTCACGAGTAATCTATGATTGTTTTAGCTATGGCCTCTGCATTCGACACCTTAGGTGAATAGAACATGTTCATAAAAATGAGGTTTCGAACATTGGACAAGGTTTAGAATGTAGATGTCGTGAACATTCTTCACCTACTTGTCTTCCTCATTCAAAGAACCAATGCTGCTCTGATTCTGTCCATTTCATCAGCTACTATTGTTCAACAAACCCTTAGTAGAATAACCTCCTCCAATAGGTATTCCACCACTACTATTGCAATAACCATCCCCACTCTGATGAATCTTGTCGATTCACTTACTTTTTCCTTTGTCATCACTACGATTGTCAACCAGTACCTACCTCATCTTTTGTTTTTTGAACTCCACCTCAGAATTTAAGCAACACATCAATCTTCAATCCTCTCTAGGGATTTTGCTACTTATCCAATGCCACTATATTTTCTCCAGTAACCAATTGTATCATCACTAGTTCCTAAGTGAATTGGTTCATGTTTTCTCATCTAATCCTTCAACAACTAGTCAACCTTAGAAATCCTGTAAGCCACCTATTGTAGATCCATTACCTTTTGATCCATAATAGTCTAATCACCAACATGCAAGTCTATGTCGTTCTTAAGTTCCTAGCTTTCGTTCCTTCATCTTTCAATGGAAGTAATCGGTGATAGACACAACATTCCTTCCACAATTATGAATAGCTCCAACATTATATTGCCAAGGTCTACCCAATAAAACATGGTATGCACTCATATCAATCACATCACATAAGATCTTATCCTGGTATGGTCCAATGTTGGAATTAACCCCAACATTGTTCTTTTACTTCGACCAAGTGATCATCCTAAAACCAATTTATCCCATAAGGACAAGGGTGCTTGAATCTTCTCATTCGCAACTTCTATACGATTTAGGAACAAGGTTGTTTGTATTTCATCCATTATTACTTTACAACATTTGCCACTAGACTTGCAAACAATTCAGAACAACTACCTCCTCTACCAAGGCTCTAGATCTTTCTTGCTCAACATAGCTCTTCTGAACATTAGAGACTCCCTCTTCTTAGGTTCAACTTCTCTTTCGACCAATTCATCTTTCTTAGCTTGTCCCTCATGTGCCACTAGGTTCTCTCTTGTCTTGGAACTCACTGAACGTTAGAAAGCCCTATGACCAACATTCCCACATTTAAAATGAGTACCCTTGAAATCCCCATTGTTACCTCTACTCTTTCCATAAATCTTTTGATCATGTTCTTCCTCAAATACCAATTTGTCCTTACCTGTGTCCATTGGTTTATCCATAACCCTAGGGGTAATTTGCTTTCTCTTCAACTTGTCTTTTTCCTTCAAGGCACACTAATAAGCATCATCAATTGAACCGATCCTCAACATACCTAACTCATCCTAAATGGTAAGTCTCATACTATTAATGTATCTAGCCACCTTCTCCTTGGATGACTCTTGATATCCATATCTGATTGTCATCTTATAGAACTCCTCGATGTACTCTCTAACTAAAAAATCTCTCTGCTTTTGATTTCGCAACCTCTTGAACAACTCAAGTTCATAATCCTTTGGTATGAACTTAGCCTTAAAGTTTAGAAACTATAACATTCCATTTGGTTAACTTTTGTTCACCATTATCTTCTCTATCTTTTTTCATAATTCTTTCCACCATAAGGCAACATGATCCTTCAACTTAGTCAATGCTAACCTAACTCTTTGTGGATCCTTAACATCTTCAAGCTCAAAGTAATCCTCTAGTTCATTTATCCAATCTATCAATTCCTCTAGATGTAAAGAACAAGAAAAGTATGCAACATTTATTCTATAACTGTTACTCATCTGTATCATAGCTCTCAAAATTATCTTTCCTCTTCAGCAGGAATATGCACATTTGTGGTTGTCTCAAGATCTTCAGTAGCTTCCTCAAATTCATCTCTAGTCTCAAGGTTTCTTGTAGTCCTAGCTGAAGTATTCTAGTTCTGAGTTCTTATTTATGAAATCTTCCATCATCTACTCTAGTCTTCTAGGATTCATTCTTTTACATGTCATGTTTACCAAAATGTCAATCTTCGATTCCATAGGTTGGGTGATTTGATCACAATTATTGAATGTCAAAACCAATCCGAAGATCTACCAACATAAACAATCTTCCTCCCACTATTAGGTCTTGTAACCAAAAAAACTTAACTTCGCCAACTATCCAATCTTCTTTTGTGCAACCACCACAATTTTAGGTCAGATTTGATCTTCTGCCACCCAACAACCAAGTTCACAAGTGCGTTACAATCTTCCAATAGCCCAATTTGTTCTTTGTCACGTTGCACTAGCGTTTGGTTGATGAGGATTATAATCTTCTCTTGAACCACTCCACAACAACAACACATGCAAGTCAAGACACAGGATCCTAAGTGCTTGTACAGTCCGCAACCACCAACCCAAACCAACTCTGACACCAAAAGATGCAGTCCAAGGACAGAGAATCCCCAAGGAGATGTCAATTCCTTGCAACAAGAATGCAATAGCACAGATACACAACAGACTTAGAACAAAGCACATAATATGGAAGAATATCACTGAGTTATCATCAAGTTGTCCTTCCAAGAGCAGCTTCATTACATCATTATGCAACTGAGATCAATATCATTATCTAATCATCAACTGCAGCTCCAAGATTTGTTCCCTAGAAGCAGTCCGTTGATGCTACCACCTTATTCCTAGGGGCAATCTGTAACTTTTGCCACAAAATTTGTGCTATCCTTCTCATGTCTAGCACTACCAGACTTGTCCCACTAGAACCCCTACCCTACTTATATACAAGACTGCAGGCCACAAGTCGGCTTGTCTGACCAACAATCTCCAAGACAAAGGAAGTGTATTACAAACATATAGGTCAGGAGCCAACCATATGAATACATTACGGCTTGCCAACAAACAAGAGGGTCAATGAAGGTAGACTGGTTCACTGACAAAAGTAATTCTTAATTGACAAACATTGATTCTTCAAATTCTACTTCTACAGTCAGCAAAGGTACACTGGTTTATAGCAGGTCCTCCCCATAATGCTGGCATTGCAATCAAGCACTACTTCTGAAATGAAGTATCAATTACTACTTATGCATCATTATGGTATGAATTGCTTTTCTTATGTTGTACTTAAGTCTATTATCTAGAGCTTCACATGATCAGGATTCTTAGGGACATTCTCCTCCACAAATTGCAGTCTTCGAGATAGTAAATTATTCATGTGAGACAGATGATCTTGACCATGTTTTTTGTGTCAGCTTTTTGTGCTAACTGCATTTTTTTTATAATTTTGAGCTGATTTATTTTAATTTAATTGGCAATTTATAAGCTCTCTCATTGCATCTCCAAATAAGAGATCTGCTTGAAAGTTGTGGAAGAAAATGCACTTGAGTTGGAGTAATACTGAAATGGGTGATTTCTTGAGAAGTATTGACGCTTCAACTTTATGCATATTGTCTAGATATGATGAGTGCCAAGTGGGTGGATTATTCATGCTTATGAAAGATAGGAGGTTGCAAAATATTACTCATAAAATATGGGTGAATAAAGATGACTCAAAAATATGCAGTTGGGTCCCTTTAAAATACCACTTAATTGTTAATGAAAGATCTAGGGAGCTATATGATGAATGCTTCATAAGGCACAACACTTGCTAAAAGTTTTGTAAATGGTGTAGCAAAGTAAATGCATTTAATCCTGGGGAAAACTTTATGGTTAAGCACACTTGAGAGTTGAGTCAAAGTAGTACTAGGATGGGTGACCTCCAAGATTTGACACTTTTCCCTTTTGACCATCACATAGATGCAATGGATGCTAACTGTGAGTGATCATACTCATGAGAGGTGTTCTTTTGAACCACTACTTAAGAAATATCAGGTGATAAATATTGACTTGAAATGACATAATTTATTCCTAATTAAACATCAAGATAATCATAGGTGGTACACTACAAAAATACCACAATAATGTAAGAGGAATCAAATTGTCAATTTGTAACTATGCTTATGCCAAATAATTGATTGATTGCAAATGCCTCTAGGTTTATTATTAGTTTTGGATTTGCATTTGTCTAATTATTTCACAAATGCATTCCTATGACTTATGTTGAATATTATTTTGGTGGCAAAGGGGGTGACATGTATCACTAGATGTGCTTATTTTCAATGTTATTTGATTATCTCGAGTCCTTTGTCCCTGTTCTTGTGTAACACTTTTGTTGCAGCTAATTGATGACACGAGTCAAATGTCTTTACAAATCTGGTAGAAATTTTTTGTAGTCTGTGACAAAATTAGATTTGTTTATGAAATATTGTACATGGGCCTTAGAATATGTTAGAAGTGGTTTCTCCTTATTTAACCAAATAGTATGTTGTTTTGCACATACGACAGAAGTGTTTGGGCCATCTAGAAGTATACCAACTATTTCTATGGGTCAACAAAGAAGCTGTGATTGATACTGTATTGGACAGGATGGGTCATGGATATAGTCGGGTTGGTTGGACCCAAGTAATGCTGAGTCAATTCAAAACTTGACTCATGCTTCTACTACTGAAAAGGATTATGTTAATTATGTTTATACAAGGTCGCTCGTTTCTATATTCTTCACTATTCTAATGGACAGAAGCTTTTGATTTTTTCTGTGACTTCACAGGTGGAGGAAAAATGCTTATTACACAATTTAGGTCTGTTATACATATATATAATTTTTTTCTTTGATTGTATAAGCTTGATATTAACTCTGGACACACTTAACATAATCATGTTTATCCAAGTTTAATTTGTATGGCTGTATCAACAAATATTTTCTAGTTCATTAAATGTTCTTTCAAACTATGATATTAGAAGAAGAAAGGAGATCAGAAACTAGAGCAGTGTGGTTGTCCTATACTTATTTTAAGATAGAATTTTGATAATAATAATTAGATAATACAATGTTATTAAATAAATAATGATAATAAAGTTATATTAAAACTAATACTAAAATTTCAATGAGTAAATAAAGATATAAAATTAAATACAAGAGACAATATTGTAGAAACTATGTTAACTTTCTAAATAGAATTTAATAATAGATAAGAATAAACACAAAGAAGTAAGTAAATAAATAATATAATATAAAATAATATAAATTAACTAAATCTAATGAAAAGCCAATTGATGCTTAATAAATAGACATGACTCCTTAATATTAAGATATAAAGAGAGGAGAGTTTCTTTTAGAGAGGGGGAAAAAGAAAAGGAGAAGATAGGAGTTCAAAAAGGAAAAATGGAAGACGAAAGTAATATGAAGAAAATAAGAAGTGACATTCTAAAAAGGTATCAATGGTATTGAAATGATGCGAACCTTCAAAAGGGTCATAATTATGAATAATTTTGACTCTTCAAAAGTATTGTGATTATAAAGTATTGAGAATTTTCCAAAGGATTTTAGTTATGAAGTGTTGTGACTTTTCGAAATGATTATAACTATGAAGTGTTGTGACTTTTCAAAGGATTTATATTATGAAAGGTTGTGACTTTTGGAAAAGAAGAAAGAAAAAAGTATATTTTATCCTTTCTTTATAATTAGAAAATGAAGAATTTTAGAAAGTAAATATAGAGTTGAGATAATCTAGAAGGAATAATTCATTCAAGGGCTGACTAAGGATAGAGCCACATGGACCAAGAAAAACAAAAGGTAAGAAATGTATGTTTATGGATTATATTTGTTTAATTATGTTTATGAATTTATTTATATTAATGAATCATACTTGTGAATAATATTGTGTTAGCTCATGGGGTTAACACCATGGAGATTAATGAGACTCGAAGCATGGGGTATGCGAGCTGTTAAGATCTCCATCTGACCACCATGGCTAAGAATAAATGGATGATCTGCACGTGCCAAAATACTCTAATAATGTCAACATATGCATATGTGATGAGCTAGAAAGCCTGTTCTGGAGATGGCCTTAAGATTGGGGTTAAACTAGAGGGTAGAATAATATTAGTTAGTTTTGTTATTGTTTTGATTCTAGCCATTATTTTGCAGATACTACTTGTCCCAAACTAACCCTAATAGTGGGGACATTACAGTAGTTGAAGACAGTAATGCACATATAAATGTAAAGTAAAGCTCCATTTGTATCATTCTCTATGTTTTGTTTATAATTTGAAACATAACTAGAAATTAATTGTTGTCTTCTATATGGAATTATTCCATGTAATTGCTTTGATTTTATGGGGCAAATGTATTTCAGTTTATATTTTCATTTATTTCTTCCATCTCGTCCCATCATTTACAGTCATAACCTTTGATGTGTTCTTTTAAAGGAACCAGGGGAGATATTCTGAGATTGTCCAAAACTTGCTTCATCTTCACTAGCAAACTGAACACAGCTTTTCAATTATACTCTTTTTCTATACAACAACAATGGACAACTTATATATTTCCATTTTGTAATAAGACATAATGTTGACGTTACTTTGATTTTCAGGTACATGATAATCCTTTAAGTGCACCTGTTGATGGTCCAACACAATGGGTAAGAGCAACGTGCATACCCTTGTCAGGCATTGGACTGGCAACAAGCATATAAATTAAAATTATATTTTAAGTATTGTTTGAATTTTGCTAAAAGAAAAAGGCATGTGTTCATTCATTAATTCCATGAAATGTCATGCATTATTTGTGAGCCAAAGACTGATAATGGTCTTCTGAGCTGTGGCATATTCTGTCAACAATATTTAAAAGTAAAATGAAAGCATTTCTTGTTGTTCATTACCTTTGCTGCATAATTTATTTTGAAAAACCTTATTGTCAAGTTCTTTGCATTTTTCCTTGGCAGCCACTTAGGAATTTGGAGGAGCTACTAGAGGAACTCATCACTATTGCAGTAAGTTTCAAACACTTTTTTATAAAAGATAGTAAATGGAGGTATAACTTAAGAGATGCAAGAGAGTGACCTATGCTACTGATAATGCCTATGAGTTTCTGTATTCTCATTTTGAATTAGTAGAAAGTTTTAGTGACTTACTTCACTCATAGACAGAAAATTAGTAGCAATATGACCAAAATATTTACAATATTGTTTGGTAACTTACAAGTGATTATATAGTGATTATGAATTAATGCATATGAGATCAGAACTGAAAATTGAAATGATATGACTATCTTTAATTTTTTAATTCTGACAGAAAGTAACCAAGGGAAAACAAAAGTTTGCAATAGACCTGACACCTGTTGAAGAAGACTTCTGACATCATACCAAGGAGGTGTTTTGAATCAAATCGTCTGAATGGCAGCACCAATTGAAGATCAATTAACTGGGATAGAAGGGTCAACCTCCCACGGAAGAAAATCTGAAATAATCTAAAGCATGCGCATGCTCACAAACGCTTTTCCTTTGATAATTATAATACAAATGCAATTGTTCCAACTTAATAGCTTAATGGTTTTTTTTTTTTAATATTTATTCTGTTCTTTCTCATTGGAAATTCTAAGAATCATTAAGGTTGAATTCTATGTCAATACATTTTTGTGAGGCTGATCGATATCAATTTAGGCATGGGTCTATAAACAGTGCCAATTTTGATGAAGAATTAGTTTCTAACAATACAAGGTACTCTTATGATATAATACTACCAGTTCAAATTTCATGTATCTATATATTGAGTTCTGTCCAAAAGTACCCTCAGCTTCTCTTCAAGATCTTGATACTATTTGCGTCTGGTTTACAAGAAAAGTGGTTAAATACCTATGCACTCAATCTTTGAAGTACACGGGCTTATATTATCCCCGTGGTATTAGATCAGGAACAAATATTTCGCTTACAATTAGTGACATAAATGCCTCGACTTTTGGCTATGCAAAAGAAACACCCAAAATTTCATAAAACATAATGTATATTGAGAAGTCAGGCCTGACAGAAATTATTAGTAACCCAATTTAATTGTTATTTTCCACTTCCCAAGCAATGAATTGCAAGTGTTGTGACTTTTTTTCTTCAGTGTGGCATAGAGGGAGTTTTGTGTGGAAGGAAAGTCTTTCTTTCAGGAATTTCACTATTTTACAGGTAGACACGAAGCCAGCTTTTAGTATCCTCATTTTGACTTTAACAATTATTTGTTTTCATGAGATATCATTACTTGTTATTATAGAAAAATGACTTAATGAGAAACATTTTCATATATCTAATACTTTTTAAACACATACTTTCATCATTGATAAGATTATGAGACAAACTTCTATAAAGGGTTATGCAAAAATAATTTGTGGAGTGTTTCAGGTAACTTTTTTGGATCCATAATTATTTGAAAATAATTTGAAGAGCATTTCAAGTCACATTTCAAGATTCATAATTGTATAATTTTTTTACCGGAGTTCATTGATATCATTTTAAAGTATGCAAATCAAAAGTACTTGTTAAAACCATCATTGAATTATTAACTACTAGTGATTTGAATTTTTTGATGTTCTTGCATGTTAATCACTGGGTCCTCTTTGAAGTGTCTGAAATTATGAATAATTTACCTCTATGAATGGCCTAACCCTACTCCCTCGTCCTTGTTCAAGTTTTGAAAGTCTTGTGTGTTTTCAATTGCTTCTCTTAGGATGCTTTTTGGAATAACAATATTCTACAATTAGAATATCATTCAGTTAAAGGTAGATATGATTAATTTTGAAGGACTTTCTGACAATGTTGACATAGGCTGGGGTCCCATAGAAGAAGGCTTCTGTAATGTCCTATTCTGGACTTTACCCTAGTTTAAGCCCTACAAACACCATTTTCATTAAAGTGAGGTTGTGAGAGTAAACAGATTTGTCACTATGAGTGTTTCTTCAAAAATGACCCTGTTCGCCCAAGCAGCAAGGACAACCGACCAACAGTTGGAGAGGTTGAATCTAATCACAATCAAATTGCAACCTTTCTCTGCTTTTGAGAGGGGCAGCTCCCTTATATGATAGAGGTATTTAAGATTTTTACATACTTTTAACCTGAAAGTAAACAAATGAGACAACAAAACTAAAAGAAAGTAAGAATATAAACCCCAACAGTAGACATGTGAATACTGGTTGAGATTCGCAAAGGATAACAACCACAAAGAAGGTTTAAGCACAAGAGAAGTTTGATATGTGATAATGACAAAAGTAATCAATCTCTGCATATGAGAGAACAAATTGTCCCGCACCATCAAACCAAGGCACCAAAGTATGACTGTGGTTCATCACCACATACACCATTTAAAATAAGAACTAATAGATAACATGAGTACATAGAGGGGTTACCAGCTTAAGATGCGAATATTTGATCATAACAACTCATGAACACATATAAGACATATGAATTGAATGTTTTCATTGTTATCACTTTGAAAATATACAAATTCACAGCCCTTGGATACAAAATGCAAACTTTTAAATTCTCAAAAAGATTCTTTACATAGTTCTCCTGAGATTTCCGTGTTGTAGAGTCCCCTTTTACATTGCAATGAACTTGTATTTGAGTGAGGAGGTGATTTTGTCCATCCAATGGCTGTAAGTGTTTTAAAGGCCTGGACAACCATGGAAGGCATTTTGGCCGTTCATTTTGTTTCTTATTTGTTTTTCTGAAAACATTTGTCAGTCTAGTCAAGTATGCATGGCATGATATGATATGATATGATATGATAGATTTTAATGACGTCCACGAGATTAAAGTAGTCTATGGGACCCATGCAATCACCCTCCTGAGTTAGGAGCCAAACTAGTCAGTTGCAAAGTTTTGGTTAACTTGTCTCTCCTTCTCTGAATTTTGATAATCAAATCTGCAGTTCTCTTCACTTGATCTTCCTCGAATAAATAGTTGAAGTCCTTGTTCTGCAGTATTTTTGTATAATCAAATCTGATGTCGTTGTAAGCCAGGCACTCCTTGACAAAGTGTTGCTCTGTCTCAACTGTTCCCGTATTACAGAATAAACATGTTCTGTCTGCCCACTCTTTCTTTGGAACTTGCCATCTACCAGTTTCACATCACAGCTGATGTGAACTAGTTCTAAGTTGCACCATCAACATTTTTGCTTTCTAGTTAATAGGTGCCCTTATATAGGCCTTTTCATCATGACTAGAAGTGGGATTAAATTCTTTAATGTAATAAGATTTTTTTCGCCCTATGTGTCTTGTCTATAGAATATTGCGGAATTTTTCATTGACAAACTTCTTTATTTCTTTAACGTTATCCGAGCAAGTTTGGATGTTGATATCCCATTTTTGCATCCATTTGTCATTTTGTTTCATCCATGTGCTTTTCCACCTCACAAGTTTTTCCTTTATTACCAACTTGGGCCAACAATGTGTTTCCAGACCTTGGTTTTCTTTAAATAGCTTAGCATCCGAATCAATGCGACAACTTCTAATGGAAAGGAACCCACCTCCGCCAAAAGGATTTCATATGGAACTGTGGTCTTGACTTTAAGATTGCATGTGATGAAGTGTTTTTGAATTCTTTCTACTTGCTACCATTTCTGTTTGGACATACTACCGCCCCACACTTCACATCTGTATAGAATAACCGGAGTGACCAGCAAACCAAACAAAGTTTTCATGGTCGTCCAATCCCATAATTCTGTGTTCTTGCACTTGTTTTGTAAAGAGTATAACGCCTTCCAGCCCCCTTGGATCCTTTTCGATCTGCAAGTATCCCAGTTGAGTTTGTTATGAAAATCGATGCCCAAGTATTTGTACTCTTCCACAATCTCAAGGGGGCTATTTTCAAACAGAAACTTGTCTTGTATGCCCCTATTCTTCTTTAGTGAGAAGATCATAATTTTAGTTTTGCTAGTGTTAACTTGCATTCCTACATCATGACAAATTTTTTAGTGCTTTCAAGTGCTCTTTCAAACCTTCAGCTGTTCTAGCAAAAATTATGAGATCATCTGCATATAAGAGCAATCTTATCACGAAGTGGGACAGCTGCACCCCCTCACCATTGGTCTTGTTTATCCACTCTTCTAACTTGTCAATATAGAGCCCGAATAATGTTGGAGAAAGCGGACACCCTTGCTTAACCCCAATGTTGTTGTCAAAATCTTTTGATATCCCTTCTGTCGTTCTGATTTTAGCTTTGACCTGCTCATATAATCTGTAAACCGCTGACCTAAGTTCTTTAGGGACTTCTAGCTCTACCATTCTATCCCATAGTTTATTACGTGGCACTGTGTCGAATGCTTTTTTAAAGTCCACGAAACAACAAAAAGCCTCGTTCCCTAGAGTGTCCCAAACTTTCTCTATCAAATGTCTGAGAGTGATGTCGTGATCTATAGTAGAGTGTTTCAATCTAAAGCCTACTTGCCCTTTTGCACGTTTGCTTTTTGTTTCAGTCCAATTGCTGATTTTTTGTTCTACCAAGCTGCCAAATAACTTGCCAAATAGTGGATTGATCATGATGGTTCGGTAATTAGAAGGATTGTTTATATCTCCACTTTTGTGGAGTGGGATCACTACACTTGTAGTCCATTTTACAGGGAAACCTTCTCTATTGACACTGTTGAAAATCTTAGTGATGTGTGGTGTGAGGATTTCAGCACCCCATTTTAAGTATTCCGCTTGTAGCCCGTCTATATCTTGCGCTTTACCAGCAGCTAACCTCCTTATGCCTTGAATAATATCCTTTTCGTTGAATAACTCCCTTGTAGTCTCTGTTTCCATGGTACTACATTCTCCTAGATCACATTCATAGAGAGTTTTGGCATATTCCAGCCATTTGGTTCCTGTTATGTTATTCTTTATCTAAGTTTTTCTCTGCTGAAGCTCTTTCCAAAATTTTCTGGGGTTGTTTTTACCAAGATTAATCAACTCTATTCTTCTCTTGTTCACATACTCTTCTTTCTTCTTTTTAATCAGCTGATCATACTCCTTTCTACTTTCTCTGTTCATGATCTTTTTCCAATTCTTTTTTGCCATTTTGCACTCCTCATCAAACCAAGGATTGGCCGGAAAAGTGTTCTTGGCTTCTTTTGTGGCCCTAGATCTTTTACACTCCTCCAATGCTTCAATGATAGTAAGAACAAGATTATCCTTGTCCATGAAATGTTGTTTTTCAGACTCAAGATGGTTTCCCGAAACCTTAGATAGCCACAAAAGAGAGTCTTGGAAAGTATCATGGTTTTCTTGTGTCATTAAAGCTTTGCCTATCGGAATTATCTTCCTCTTCTGTAAAGGTTTTGGGACAATATGTTGATCTTTAAAGTGAGTGGCCACCCTTATCAAGATGGGGTTATGATCAAATTTTAACTCCATGGGGCAATCTTCTATCTCAAAGTTAATTATCTTTGCGACATAGTCTTGCGAGCATATAACATAATCAACAACACTTTGTCCATTGTATCTTTTGCATGTGATTCCACCTGATTTAAGCCACTTTTCCATACCATTGCATATAACCATGTTATATAGGCAGCATAAGCCTAGTAGTTCAACACCAAAATGATTAATCTTTCCCATGCTATCCTGTGAAGATCTTTCCCATTTTTGTGTCCCTTCTTCTTCGAGCCAAATTGGATCTCTGCTTTCATTGTAACTCTCCTTAAGATTGAGAGTTTGGTTGTTTGTTGTTCTAGCATTGAAATCCCCTATTATCATTATTTCCCCTAAAGAGCTAAAGGTTGCTATGTCTTTTTTTAAGTGCAACGAATGGGTCTTCTCGATCCAATCTATGTTTTTTAAATATTTTTGAGCCTTTTGGAGCGAAGTAACAAATAGCCACCCTTGTAGAAATCTGATTCTCTGTTATTTTTATCCAAATATACTGCTTGTTTACATCTTCTTTCTCTAAGTTTACAAATCTGCTCCAAGTTTCTTTTATTAGAACGGTGATGCCTCCATGCTCCTTACCATTATCTATCTTTTCATTCCACAGTGATACCTTCTTATACCCTTCAAAATTTGGAACCCTACATCCATCATGTTCATGAGTCTCGGTAAGCATAATGATGTCATTATCTTTAGCTATCGGCTCTAACCCAGATCCTCTTCTCCAAGGATAACCTCTACAGTTTCAGCTAACTATAGTTAAATGTTCCTGGGTGGGCCCGAGTTCCTATTTATTGCGTGTGATTTTGTCGCTGATTTGGGCTTTGCCATTTTGTAGCCACGCCCACTTGCCATTTTCTCTTGTTGTTTTCACTTTTTCCCATTCCTTCCTCCTTTCTTCTTGCTGAGTTACGGTGAGGTCATCATCAAGATATATGTGTGTGCCTCTAAGAAACTTTCTCTTGCTAAAAATGTTGTTTTTATCCCCTATATTCCTCATTGTCACTCTAACATGTCTGTCTTTGCCTCCTCTAATCCATTTTCTGATACTTTGAGCTTGCATGGTTGTTCCATGCCAGTCTAATTGGTCTTTACAGAAGTCTTTAACTAAATCCGTTGTTTTCTCCTGTTCTCCATAGTCTCGTAGCCCTTTGATGACGATATTTGTTGCTTTCTCATTTCTTCCTTTTTCCTCTCTAATCTGTCTCCGAACTTGTTTTTCTATGTTGTCAATAGGAGTGTTTGCTGGCCCCTTTACTATGTTAGCCCATGATCTAACTTCTTCGATATGTTCTCTGAGTTGGTTCTCTTTTATTTCCATATTGGCCATGGCATCTTGTATATTTTTCATTTGCGGGTTTTTGTCTGCTTCCGTAGCCTCTCCTTCTCCCGTAGTACTTGCTACTGTCCTCTTTTCACCTACTTCTTTCTTTAACAATATTAATTCATACTCTCCTTTTTCCATATCAAATTGCAATTTTTGAATTTGTTCTCTAAGTGACTTGACCTCTGCTGCCAGCTTCCAATTATCCTCAGTAACTCTTTTCATTGTAATACATTCTATTTGGCTCCTCTCTTCAAGTGCCCACACCTTTTCCTTCATAGCTACTAAATCGTTCACAAAGATGTCTGGATACCACGTTATAGGTGTCCTTGTGGGGCTGTAATTATTTGGTAGCCCATCCTCCACTGTGTCTATCGCTTGAGAATTATCTGGCTTCCCTTTACCGTTAATATCTCTGATATTATCAAACCGCTTAATTGTTTTAGAGATTTCAGTCGGCCTTAGACTTTGTTCTCCCTCCTTGCGTTGTCTGGGGTTTGTGGAATTGGTTTCGGAAGTAAAACTGCTAACTTCCCTCTTTTTGCATTTTAAAATTTTCGTATCTTTCTTCGCCTAATTATTCTTTTATATTGTTTGGCATTCACATAGACATAGTTTCCTCCTATGGGTGGTTTGCTGGCTTGTGATAAGCTCAAAGTGTTTGTGGGTAAATTACCATTTGTCCCTCCAAAATTGAATGAACTCGTGTGTCCGGCTGAGGCTCCTGGAAGAATGAGGAAGCTCCCTTGATTCCACTTGATGATGCTGCTGTGCATTAAACTATCCCCGTATGTCAGGACCAAGCCACTATTGCCAAAGATGTCATTGTGTTTCGTAGCTTCTTCCAGACTAGTTTGATGTTTTGTTGTTACGGGTGCCCTAACTATCTGATTCTCTGCCACCCTGTTACTATCAGATCCTGTGTTTTGCAAGGTGGATCCATCAAGTTCTGACTATTCCTCTCTTATCTTAGGTTGATCAGTCAATGATACTTTTACCAGTATCTTCTCTGCAGATGTTTCTGTGATTTTCCCGTTTATTCCGTCCATGAGGACCATATCGTTCCCACTGGTGCCTTGTTATATGTTTTTTATGGTGTTTTACCGTTGTAAATTTACCAATGCCAGGAGAAGTAACAAAGGAAGCCTGAACAGGTGCAAAATCAGATGTAAGAAAAAGGGAAAAGGTGTACCTGATCTGCATGTATGTATGTTTATGAGAAAAAGGTAAAGATAGTAAATGCAAATATGGACTTGCCATGTTGGAGAGTACAACACAACGCGTCTGCCATAGAACACGTCTTACTGCATAATGTACTTTGTGGAAGCCAAAAAAATAGAGGAAGAAATGAGATGGCCACATATGATGATGCTCTTGTCGTTGGGCGTGGCCATCTCATCCCCTTGACAGCTCACCCAGAAAATGGTTGCCAAACTCGTGACCACCTTTCACCACATCCCTTCATCGTGCAAGCAAGTAGATGAGGTCGGCCTGGAACCCACATGCTCGAAATGGAGGTTGTCGATGACCAATTAATGCTTGGCAACAACACAAATGCCTCCCCTGCTCATCGCTAACGACAAACTTTAGCCTCATTTTGGTCGTCTTAGAAATTTCGATTTGCTTGTTTTAGAAATCATGGCACTTCCACAAGGTTAAGACAATGAGCTCTCCACCTCCGATTGGTAAAGGATAAAAATGGTGTAATTTATTTTATGGCCAAAATAAAATTTAATTGAGCTACAAATGGTGAGATACGTTGTACATGGAACATTATTCCAACAATGTTCCAGAGAATTGATTGCACTTATTGTGTTTACAACTCATTTCTATGAGTGTGAGTGGGGTGATCACCAAGCTGTTGAACAAACAACAAAAAATATCCTGACCATCTTATGGAAATTAAGTCAGTGTCATACGGTTTTAGTACTATCTTTTGCATAGTTTATGGTATTCTCCAATGTTGGGGAGCCACAACTATAGGGGAATACACTAGTTGAACCCAAGAATGAAATACCATTGCCTCTTCTCTTCCACATACTTCTGCATACGCCCTCTACTTGTCACTTTATATCATCGCCCTCTTTCTTCTATCCCTTTACATAAATTTGCAGTTTTTTGTAGTATGTGCATCTATTAATACATGTATGCCATTGTGTGTAACCAACTGGCCACTTTGACTACAAATAGAAAGCAGACTATAGCAAATTACCATAGTTACACTACCTTGGGGGACGAGGGGATGACGGAACAGAGGGACAAGATTCTGGGATGGGAGGACAAAGGGGCATTAATTTGGGGACGGTGGGGAATGAGATGGGTTGTATATGCTATATATATGGTACTTAAAATGCTAGTTATGAAAAGATGCATTGCAATATAAGATATAAAGATGCAAAAGAGTAGATACTTGAACATTACGTTGAATTGGAACATCGAACATTGAACATAAATAGTTGAATCAACAAATAGTCAACACCAAGTTGTCCCCTCATTCTTGGTGAAGGTGGTGAAATCCGGTGGCACCGCTAGGGACAGGGGAATGGAGTTCCCAAGTACTCGGTGTGTCTTTGTCTTTGGGACATTAGGCAAAAAGGGCGATGACATGTCCCTATGTTACTATGCAAATTACAAAAATATATAATTGAAGAAAATATTATGTGGAGCAATGTCTGGAGCTCTATCAAGTATTATTCTTGCTCTATTAAATGTCTCCATTGTTAGGGCAATGTTTACCAACACAATCTAGGGTTTATTTGTTAGTAATTTTTCATTTGGCTCAAGTATGGTTGTTGTTCAATGTATATAAATATCACAGGTTTGTTTGTTCAAAATGCCATCACAAAACATTAATTAAATTCAGCTATGTTTGAGTGTATATGTCCAATAATATCAGATCATACCATTGTCGCGTCCATTCTCTCACTTATCCTGCAGTTATTGAGTTGAAGTTGTTGTAAATGCACTTTCCTGAACACACTCTACACCTCTGCCCTCTTCTTATAGAAATAGAAATAAAAACTATCAAGATTAAACTATTTACACTTACATATGAAAGGGAACTCGCAACACCCAACAACAATCGAAGGTAACTCACAACACTATAGTACATTTTTCCATTGTCTACCCTTTTTTCCCTCGTCCATTTTTATTTCTAGCAAGTACTATGAACTCTTGCAAATTTTTCTTATGCATATATTACCTATAAACAATTAGAATTGAATCCTACAAATTTTAGGAATTCAACTTATATAAATAGGTACCATTATAGAGTGGAGATATGTATAAGGAAATTATTGCCTATCCTTATAAGGTATATAATACCTAGCTTAGAAATATGGAGGCCATGTTATCAATTGGAAACTTTGTCTACATTATATGAGGTCTTTCATACATTGAGATCAAATATCTTCATTTACTTATGCTTAAAATAGGTGTAGTTATTTACTTATGCTTAAATAGGTTCTAAGGGCTCTAAAGTCATAGACAAGTTATGGAATTATTGTTCTCATTTTTTGAAATGATCTAATAGTAGTCAATTATTATTTATTTCAAAAAAGAATTGCCAAAACTATTTCAATAAAAATGAAGATTTTCCTATGTTTTCTACATGGTAGTCTTTTGTGAGAATTATTATTATTATTATTATCAAATTATACTAAATGTGAAGCTAGTTTAACTTTAATTTATTTGGTGTTATTTAGATACAGTAAAATGATACTAATATATTTGTTTAGTGTTGTATTCAAACAACCTTATGTGTCAACCCTCGTCCTTCTCATTCATTGTTGTCCTTCTTCCCTTTGAGGAAGGATCCCTAAACCCTAATCTTGTTTGGGGTGACTCTTGCTCTCTTCTTCGTCTTCTATTTTAGGTTATGTGCTTGTTATTTTATCGACACCGTTTGGTGTTATTTTCTTGGTTGTAAGCTCCCAGTCCCATAGACCCATGTTTTGGTCTCTTGTTGGACATTAATATTATCTTATCTCCAATTGTCCATGGGTACTACACGAATGTATACAAAAAAAGAACAAAATCTTCCTTCATTGACCTCCCACACCTCTTTAACATACCCATTGCACACTAAGGTAGGTTGCTAGTTGTAGACTCTTTTTGAATAACTCCCTAGTAACCTTCTAACTACATTTTGTAACAACTCATGGTAACTACAAGTGTAATGTCCACATTTTTGCCAGCATCGAAGTTTAAGGGATTAGCCTATTATCGTGATCCTCGTAGGCTAATTATTGTGGATAGAGTGTCTTATGAGGCAGTGGCTTGGCTTGGAAGGGTCTTGTCTTCACCACAATTCAATAAGCTACAGGTTGGTCTTTGTTTGGCTCATATTGGACTTTGTTTGAGCTTAATTTTGTCTAGTTACTATTTGTGGTAAGTCAGATGTTGATTGAGATGGACCCTTTCTAGTTTTGGAAAGTGCATTTGGTTACATGGAGAAATAATAGTTGTGACTCCTATTTCAGATGACATTTTTAAATGATGAGTATTTTGGGAGTTATTATATTTTTAGTATTATTATTAAACTGTTAAATGGCTTATTATAAAGTTATAATTTAACTTTATAACTTCACTTAAGTTGAGGGTTGAATCATCATTGGAAGGGGCAATTTAATTAATTAATTAATTAATTATATGCCTAAGGCAAGTATTAAATGTTACTAAAAGAGTTGTTTTGGAAAGTTTCAAGATTTGAGTTCTTTTGGTAAACTTCCACGGTTTCTAAAGTGGAGTTCTTTGGGAAACTTTTGTGAACAAGGGATTATAAATATGAGTTAATTTCATTGGAAAAAGCACATTTAAATATTTATTTTCTTTTGTTGCCTTTGTGGCTTCTGTGATGTTCTAATTTCAAATCCCTTGCTGAGGTATAAGGGTTTGAGCTGATTATACTTTCCACAATTGAGGTATTGTGGTTAAGTCTGAGAATTAATTTAGTTGATTTATCTTCCATGTTTGTATTCCTTGTTGCTTTGGAAGAAATATTGGTCTAAGAGTTGTGGTGATTGTTCTAATCTGAAATTGGGACAATCAATATTGGAGTTTCATTTGGTAATGTTTCTATAGCCCATATTGTTCGTACAATGGTTCCAAGGGCTATCATTTCTTTGTGGAAATTTGGGAGACTTTTCTACTGTTGATAGAATTGCATCAGTGTTTGGAAATAGGGGAGGTTGTGGTCTATTGAGAAGCTATTATTACTCATTTGGGTAGAGTTTTACCTTTGCATTACTTGTCGTTAGTTACCAAGCAATGTTTGATGTGTTTGGAGTTGTGTAAACACCAAGGAGGCCACGTGGGTGTTATTTGGAAGCCTTGCGATATTGTTTACAAATCCTACATTTCATCATTGGAGTTGTTGTTATAGATGGAGGGTCTACAATTTCCTTTTTAGGGCATGCGTTTGCATTTGTGGGAGTCATGGACCTTCCTGGAGGCTCACATCACCATTACAAGGAGTTGTCTTGTTTGGATGCTTTCATTACAGCCCAATGTGGGTGCTGGAATAAACTTAAGGGAATTTGTTGTTTTTCGATTCCTTGGTTCCAATTTATCTTAAAGGATTTCATTTTTAATGTATTCTACTAAGTAGAGATAAATAAATAAATTGCAGAGAATTTTGAGAACTAATGTGACTAATGATACTCCATTCAAGATTTCATATTAGACTTGTGAGTTGGTATTGCATTGAACATTAGCTTATCTTTTTTTATGAATATTATTTGTTAATATTATAATCTGCTCTCTGAATTTACAAAGCCAAATTATATTGGGATTCCCAGCATCCTTGGATTAAGATTGGTGGATGTGAACTAATTGAGATCTTAACCTGTGATATCAGAGTTTGTTTGCCAACTATTTGACAAATTGTGAAACAACTATTCATTTAAGAAATAACTGGTGCTTGTTGAAGTTTTAACCAGCAGGGGGTTTTACACTAAGGTGTTTACTTGAGACAACCACTTAGAATAATTTCATGGATAACCATGCGAAACAAAAACTTAGCATAGCCCATATACAAAATTTAATTACAATAAGTGATATGAGTCACTTTTACAAAATAGAAATCGAGATCTAGAACTTTTGGAGAAAGAGAAAAACTATTAGTTGAGTTGAGATGAAAACAATGTTCTCTTGAAGTGACAAGCAACCTAACTTTGAAGCTATGCACATCAATATACCTATGAGAAAATACCATTTCTTTTTGCAAATACTTAGTCTCCATAAGTAGTGTGACCTTTTCATGATGGCATTTTCTAAATGATCATAAGAAACACCTTCTAACCTTCACGCTTTGCATGCAAGTAAAACAAGGCCCTTGCTATGTCATCCATTTTTAAGAAATCTAGTTTGTGAAACACTTATTCAAGGGATTTTTTATATTGGGACGATTTTGCAATCAAATATGTAATTACCATATTCTCATGCTCCAATTTTACCATAGGTTGGCTTGCCAAAGACATTAACTAAAAGTTCCAAAACATTTTAAAGAAATCCATTTCACGGATATCATGCAATCATTTTATTTCTTTCCTGACTTTGATGTCCTTTAAAGCATTTGGTCAAACAATTTAGAGATGTCCATTATGTTTACACATTTTTCATACACTGCTAGTGATAAAATCTCTTTGAAGCTTCTTGCTTGTAATCTCTAGTTTATTGTGAAGAATTGAAGTTATACATATCCTACAATTGTCATTACCCATAAGACAACAAATGAGAAGAACATTTTGTCTCACATTTTGACATCAATTTTCCTATCACAATAAAAGATGCCTTCAAATCTGGAAATCCCTTGTGAAATCAATTAATTTTTTTCCAGTCCTTGGGATTATCTCTTTGAGGCTTTCTATCAGATAACATATTGCTTGTCTATGATTCTACATCATGCATGCATATCTACTAGATCATTGAAGTTGTGTTGAGTTATAAATTATTGTTGCAAACGTATTTTGCATTATTTGATTGCTGTATACTTTCCAAAGGCAACGATCTCTTATTCATAATCACACACACACACACACACACACACACACACACACACACACACACACACACACGAGTTTTAAGGACATCTTTGATCAGAAGATATCCACCATTTAGGTATCATCTCATGATATCAAGAGTAATGGCCTCCTAAAACTTAGGATGCATAATATTCACCAAGTACTATGAATAATTTCCTGAAAAGGACATGTAACAAAAATACATGTGATGATAGGACATGTCTCATGTCTACTCATGACATGACTTTCCACATTAATAAATATTAATATTATACTAATTAGATATGTTAATACTTAGCCAAACATTATTTATTCTAAGTCATTGATGTGCATGTGTTTTGATAGATCATTGTTCAATCCTCAACATGCTTAACATTGACATGTTCTATCATTACTTGCTCTGATATATGTAAGGAAATGTTGCCACAAATGTTCATTGCACAATGCATCGAAAGAGAAGATGAAAGGTATTTGATTATACAAGGATGATGGCAAATCATTTAGACTAATTATTCTTATAAGCACAAGCAATGCATATGTTTGTATGTATGAACATACATTTATACATACTCATATTTAAATAATCAAAATAATCATCCTTATATCTAACTACAACTACTATGCATCAACAAACCTTCCCTCTTAGCTGGGGAAGATAATTAAGTATAAATCAATCTAGATATCACCTAGCTTGTGATATCAAGGACAATAGAGAACATCAAGTCACATTTCATTCTTATATCCTAGTTATGGTATGTGCACTAACATCATGTATCATGATGTCTACCATAACATATGATGGCATCTCCACAGTTATTATGTGACATAATATCCACCTTGATTATCTGATAAAGAACATAAAGATACAACAAATATTATGTCTCATGGTATCTATCAAAATGTCCAAGAGATACTAACTATCATGATATGTATACAAATATCAAGTCACATGATATTTATCATGATAGTGAAAATCATAAAGTTGTCATCTTATAATGCTAAATATAAGTGTATATTACCAGAAAGATCGTTACCTTTCAGTAATGTACTCGAGGTAAAGTCATAGCCACACATTTGGCAAAAGATTTTATATGAAATCACTATGGTTTCTCTTATGTGGTGTTGTCATGGCATCACAACATGACATCCATCATGAACCATATCAAATGGTGGATCCATCCTAAATCTTTACATAGGGTAGAACAAGCACTTTCACCTAAAACTTTTCTCCCATAGAGAATGATACATTAAAGTACTTATATATTGTGATCGTACATTGTACATTAGAAGTTTGCGCATCACATATAGGATTCACATGCTAAGTTTGCTATCAGAAATGCCAGGCCTGTGGGACAATGGGACAATTTTCTCTTCTAATCGAACAATAATTTTACTTGTTATGGAAGAGACACCATCGTTTTCCCTTGAGTATACTTCAATGCAAAATTCATGACAACGCCTGATTTGCGCTCTAAAGTGCTAAACTATGGAAGACACAAAATGCTTGCTCGAGAAAATCTGCAGAAAGGTCTAAAATCTAGAATGCAGTGAGTGACATTTTTTTGCACATGGTTAAAAAATTTGTTTCCAAAGTCTAAAGTCCTCCACATGCAAATATCTGCTCCTTGGCACAAATACTATCAAGTGAAGGAAATTTGGAAAACAAGAGGCCTTCACACCATTGAATAGATTATTTGATGGACATCACGATATATCAGGACATTATTCAGTTATCACTATTATCACGGAAGATCACAGTTAGCACCTATCGATAATACAATAGTTGCCAAAAACCATGAAAGTGGTTAAAATTAGAAAAAGGTCACTGTGAGTAGTTTTGGGGCACTATAAGTGAGAATATAACTAACAGAGATGGAAATTATTAATGGAGGCAATGAAGAAATTTCTTTCATTATTCTTGGCATCATGGCTACTACTAAATAAAGTTCCACAATTTTCATCTAGTATATGTTGTTGGTGCAGTCTTAAAACATCACCACGACTATGGTTGCTTTGACTGGAACTATCACTTCACGTTGTTGCAGAAGATTTATAAAAGGATAATTTGTTGATGCCATGCATGTGAGTGGTTGTCCAATATATGTTGTTGGTGCAGTCTTAAAACATCACCACAACTATTGTTGTTTTCACTGGAACTGTCACTTCACGTTGTTGCAAAAGATTTATAGAAGGATGATTTGTTGATGCCATGCATGTTAGTGGTTGTCCAACATAGGGAGTTGCATTAGAGGCCTTTCTCATAACCTGAAGTAAGGAGTAAGTATAGGTGTGAGAAATATCCTTGTGTTGAGGGGAACAATGGAGTGATCCTGTGTTAGCATGGACTTTTGAATCTTATTGTTGGAGAGATTCCTTGTAGACGTGAGCAACATGTTGAAACTAGAGTACCTTCCCCAACTAGTTAGGGTTTGTTTTTCTCTTCTTCAAAAGAAACAATATTGCCGATATAAGGTCAGAAATAAACTATTATATTTTTGCAATTATTTGTAAACAACAATCTAGTTCTGTGTTTGAGTCATATTGTTTGACATAGTTATCCTAAAATGTGTCTATTGCGCTTTCCTAAGTATTCGTGGTTTTAAACTATGAAAGCAAACCATTAGAAACTTGATAACATTATAGTGTGCCACATACCTGCTCCACTGGCCCGGGGTATAGGTGTGGAATTTGCCTCAAAAATTTTAGGGCGGGGGTCCTAGCTCGGTTGGCTAAATCTTTCCTATTGCAGGGGGTTGGTCACGGGTTCTAGTCTCCCCCATCCTCGTGGTACCGATGGGTGTGTCGCGCTAGCGCTACCGGTCACATTAAAAAGTTTATCAGGCGCACAACAATTTATAGGGGGGCCATGTTGCGCCGATTCCTGCAGTCTAAAAAAAAAAAAAAAAAAACATTATAGTGTGAAAATTGTCAATATGGATACATGTAAATTGTTTAACAAAATATCTTGAGGAAAAGTGCAAGATTTTTTAGTGAAGTACTTTTCCATAAGCGATTGGGAAGGTGTTACAAAGCCTACAAATCTTTATGAGTTGAAGTACTCCATTTTGACATCCCTGTGAGTAAATAAGAGCATTGACTTTTAGTGTTTGGAGATGGGTGATGTGGAAAGATGTTCTTTAATATGTAACTTTAAATGAAATTCCTAAGTGTACAACATACATTACATAGATTTCTTAGTTCAGTCCCAATTGATGGGACACTTAGATGATGATGTGACACTTGTAATCAACATTTGTCTTAGCAATTATGAGGATTTCATCTTTTAACATACCTTATGAAGATGACATAACAAGGGAAATTTGATGAAGGAAAGACCATGGAAGATGGTCTTGTTTATAGTTGGTGAAATAATCCTTATTGTTAGCCATCATTATTGTGCTTGGGCATTGTCTCATAAATTTCAATTTTAGAATACAATATAGATGTGGCTCAATACACTAAGACTTGATAGAACTGAAAAATTCTATGTGCGAATAGAATGTATGCACAACTTTGGAAATATATATGAGGATATTTGTGCACCAAGATATTACCAAGTTGTGACTAAGCAGGGACAAATGAGAATGCATACAAGCTCTTAGTTGATGTTGCAAATCCAATGAAGTGGTGGCTTGGAATACCGAACAACCTGCTATGTCTTCTTTTTGTTTCCCTTGGATTAATTATGTAGTATGAGGCTTCAAGTTGGATTTATTTTGAGAAAATTCCACAGTTTATATATAGATTCTGAATAATATAAAAATTTCATAGACTAGTTGTAATAGAGATCACAACTTTTGTACCTTTGTAGGCGGAAATCTGTGGGATGACTTTCTTTTAACAACTAAGCATTGTCTTCAAATTGGAGAACGAAGGTCCTACACATGTTTTCCTTAAGGACTAAGTCAAGACATGCCTTGAAGAGAAATAGTATATACAATTGTGTTTAGTTTCTTCGAAAAGGAGAACTTAATATTGAGAGGGAGTGTGACAATTTAATTAGAGGAAACCTTGGACGAAGAAGTCAGGAGGTTGATGCATCTACTTGAAAATTAAGAGAAGCACATTACTTGAATGTCTGGTGTTGCCAAACCTGAGGATAAATCCACAATTTAGTACATGCACTCATGTAACTATTAATCAAGGAATTCTTCCATGATAGGGGGAACAAGTAGAGGATATGCTTTAGTTGACTTTCAAGGATCTTTCTCATATTTATTTAGAGGAGAAGACCATGTCGAGGTGGATTCCTAGTGATCACAAAGTTGTAGCTATCTGAGGACAGTGATTCATGAGATCGAGTTCTTGAAGATAACACGATTGTACTAAGAGGGGGGGTGAATTAGTATAATAAAACTTTTGTTAATTTAAAACTTTTATCAACACAATAACTTCAAATGCTAAAATAAAAATTATGCACTTGAACACAATAACACAAGGTTTATGTGGAAACCCAATGTGAGAAAAACCACAACAAAATATTTTCTTTTATATATATCTTTGATCGTTTACAAAAGTTGTAGGCTCCAACCTCAATTTTACAAGCACCAACCCACTAGAAGCTACAACTCCCACAGTTCACAGGCTTCAACCCATTGGAAGCACCTAATCCCACTTATGATGTTAAATTTGAAACCTCACCACTGTCTTTGGTGCTTTTACAACTAATGATGGAAGCTATGTGATTTTTTTTTCCTTGAAGCCAGCCAATCTTTTTCAATAGACATATAATTTGGCACTTCTCACACTCCTTTAAATATTCTGATTAAATATATGTACTAGGGTATTATTAATATATCTATATATATATATATATATATATATATATATATATATATATGCTCTTCTCTCATCCAAGATGCTTAAGATGCAGACTTACTTTTCAAAAATAATATATTCAGTATTTATATTTTAATCCAACTAAGAGAGACGTCTCTTGGCAAGAGATACTTCCCAAAGCTTTTGTCCCCCTTTTTATTATTATCTCACCTGTAGTTTTACCTGCATCTTTTCATATTTTAATTATTATTAGAAATCTAATGATTATTGGGTTGACGACATCTTTATTATTTATAATTTTGTTTTACTCTTTATACCAAGTTGCTCCTGACACCTTCTCTTTCACTATTTCTAAACTATGGATGTCTGACATGGTTGTTGATAAAAATCACTCTATTCATGGTGTTGTAATATTTGAAGTCTTCACTATTTATATTGATAATATTACATATCAATATTCACAAGTCTTTCATCGTTGTTGATTTTCCAAAAGTTTACTAGATGACTTTGTATAAGACTCTGTCATGATTAATATTTGTTTTTATTTGATTGGACTGCCACCATCATGTTCGTGTATCTTTATTTTAGTAGACCTTTATTCCAAAAATATATTGCATTCTATTTGGTTGACTATTGACTTTCGTATTCAATAATATATCAAACTTTTACAAAACACTTATCCACTGGATTTACTTTTGATGAATGTGTGTGTGTGTGTGTGTGTGTGTGTGTGTGATTTACAATGTTGTATGCTTGAACAATGACCTTTCTGGAAATTCATGTTGGCTTCGTATTTTTGTCTTCATGCTCTCTATACAATCTTTTCACCTTTTTCTAATTTAATCATTGATGTGTCTTTCTGTTCGGCTATGATATATCCTTCAAAACCTATTTTTTTATTATGAGCATTGATGTTGTCTCTTTTCAAGTTGTCTTTTGAGGCAATTATGCCGTATACAATGTGAGATCAAAATCTGGACAATGTCTCTCAACATATACATCAAAATGTCACAAGGACATAAAACATCTAGACCTACCTAGACCTAGGACTGACTCCCTCTCTTGTTTGGGATGTGGTTGCAGAGGTGGTGCATGTGTTGTGAATGGAGGTTGTACTACTCCCTCTGAGCTTCTCTCCCTCTCAAAATAGTTTGGCAATCCTTGTCTTGGAGGCACAACAACCCTATAGGAATCATAGCAATATGTTGCTTTGGCCCCATGATGCTATACCTCTCATCTAGTTGTGTCTTGCTCTCACCTTAGCTCCTCGTTGTGAGCCTGCTTATCTATGAGTTTCTGATCCCATATGATGATGATCACTTATGCCTATTGTAGCTCACCTCTAATGCTCTGATCCTCTGCTTTCTAGGATTATCTTCCCTAGCTGGTGCAGGTGGCTCCTTCCTCTGCTAATGTCTCTCCACCCATGCTCGTCTAACTAGCCTCTCCTCCTCCGCTGGCTCTATCTCCACTTCCTCCTCAGCCCTTTGTGCCCTCCTTTATGATCTCATCTTGCTTCTTGATAGAGTCCTAGAGCCGCTAGCTCTCTCTTCCCCTCTCCCACCTCCCCCTCCATCTCCTCCATCTCCCCCATCTCCTATGTCATCCCGACCCCCAACTATAAATTATATAAATATGAATTTCTTTGTTAAAACCTTTATAGGAGATTTGAATGAATATAGGAGCACGACAAGGCAATGGCATGGGGAAATGTTATTGTTCTTGCTAGAAGACATGTAGAGGACATCAAGATAAACTGCGACTATCTCACGTATAATGATTATGATGTTGAATATGAATTAATATTTTATGGTTTAGGTATCCTAATGGAAATTGAGATTAGTTGATATGCTCATGTTTTAATACTCCATGATTCAAGACTTACTACATTATCTCGACCGTTTAAACATTAATTTACACTAACAATGATACGAGGTGTTTCACCATATAATGACGATGTTAATTATGGTACCTTGACAATTAGGTTATATGCATTCAAATAGTTCAGTATGTCTTATTGATGATGTTATGATATTTGGGTATTCATATGCATTACGATGATTATTTTAGTATTTTAATTAAAATTGATGAATATGTTATGCTAATTCAATTATGAGATTAGTGATGATCAAATGTGTGAAGAAATGAGAAAAAGGTTATTTAAATTAAAGTTTAATGTTTTAATCAATGTAACTTATGAAGTTTCATGAACATAATAATTTGAATTACAAATTGGTCAAGTAAGGTTTACCTAATCAAAAATTAGAGTTGTAAACCCGAATGCACCATGATAGGATGTTATCTCAAGATCACGTCAGAAGGTGGAATATGTGAACAAAACCTCACTCAAACCTAAAACAATTTAATCCACATTCAACCGAGGAACTATGGAAACTTGAATTCTCTTAAAAACATTATGTCATCACTCAATTAAGGTTTAGTCAACCCACCTGATTGACCCAAACAAGGTGTTTCTGTAGCACCTTGGATTGAGTGTTTCAAACCCGTGCAATTTGGTTGAAATGTCAACTCTGCATCTAAATGAAATGTAATCAAAACTCACTTAGACCCTTGGTCAACCTTCCATAACTTTCAAGGTTACATGTTTTAAACATAGTGGTGATTTAACTTCTAAAAATAATAATTTGTTGTTGTGTTTTTGCCCTAATATTTTGGGCATGACATTTTTGTATTAGAGCCTAGGTTCATAACAATTGGGCAACAATGGGTCCATGTTAAGTGTGGACATATAAATTTTACTATACAAAGTAGGAATTCCTCATTGCAAAAATTTAATAAGCAAATGTATTCTTTCTAAACTATGACACTAAGGAGTAAACCTAAGTAAAACTTGAAATTAGTATTAACGAATATAAATGGTCAACTACAATAGATAACCCGGTCTTAATGACTAGTTACAAATGATCGCATGCAGTAATGTTATATTTATATTAAGGTAGATTGTGATCTCATAAATAATTCAAAATTGTATTGAACATGACCACCTTGAAGGAAAACTAAATTAAGGACCCTAAAACATCTTCTAATCATGTGAGTGGAAATGAGTAAATAACCTAGTAATGAAAGAGAAAGTGTTTCACATCATCTTTAGTAGAAGTCAAATTATGTCTAACCATATCACTCATGGAAGTATAGTAGTTAATATCAAGTATGGATGTGATCAAGTAGACTAGTATTGGTTTAGACATTACAACATAAGTAAAGGAAAACTACAATCTTCATAATTTAATTTTGTACCTTTGAATTAAAATATTGAATTGATAAAATGAATGCTGAGTAAATAGGAAGGTAATAGTTGAAAAGTATACCATGTTGTCAAGCTATTGGGATACTTCTAACCTAGTGTTAAAATTTATTGTTCCAGTAATCCTTGGAAAGAAAACAAGAACTCAATTTAAAACTGCAAGTAACCTTTGGAAACCTCAAATGATAGGATTATAAATGTGCAAAACTAATTCAACAAGAAGGTTAGTTAGGAACACACAAAGAATAAAAGAATCTCAGTTTTACTATGAGTAATGGAACCCTAATCAGGGAATAAATCTATCTAAATATGGTGGTAAGAATGTAATTAAATGGTGAGAAGTATGTAACATATAATATTGAACTGGTAAGATAGAAAATGCAAACTTATGAGTCAGGGTTATGTGAGTCTATTTATGTTAATAGGCTTATTGTATAAGCATGAGTAGTGCAAAATTTTAACTATCAAGTGAATACTCATCGACTTTAGTATTAAAATTATTGGATCAATTATAACCCTACAATATAGAGAAAGAAAAGTCATGACGAGATTATCAACATAATATGAAATAAAGGTTCAAGTTTCAAAGTTAAGTAATAAGGGAAATATAAGCCATGAGGCATGATAAGAAAAGTTATGATGACCTATACCTTCGGTGAGGAGATAGTTGTAAGAGTGAATAAGTAAATATTGACAACATCCTAATAATGGTTTTATACCTAACTAGTTACAAACCTACAACCTAAGGATGAATTCACAAGTCATTTATGACTTGGAGACATGAAATATGAATTATGGATAAGAATAGTAGAATTCAATACATTCTCAGATGATAATTAGAACTTGTGTAACCAATGAAATAATACAAGACAATAATATATGTATGTATGTATGTATGTATACATGATCATACCAAATCTAGCGGGATCAATAGCACAACTTCAATTGGTATATTGTGGTGAATTTGACCTTGAAGTTGTGTTATTGATCTCACCAAATTTGGTATGATCCTATATACATATACATACATACATACATGCATGCATACATACATACATACATACATATATATATATATATATATATATATATATATATATATATGTATGTATGTATATGTATACGTATACGTATACGTATATGTATACGTATATGTATACGTATATATATGTATATGTATACATATGTATACATATACATATATATACATGTATATATGTATATGTATACATATATATACATATCTATATGTATATGTATACATATACATATATACATGTATATATATGTATATGTATACATATACATATACATATATATATATATATATATATGTATGTATACGTATACGTGTGTGTGTGTATAGGATCATACCAAATTTTGTGAGATACATAGCACAACTTCAACTGGTATATTGTGGTGAATTTGACCTAAGAAAGATTATGGGTAGGTGTCGTAGTGTGTAATTATAGTGAATTAAGGATTAGAGTTTTGGTATTGTAACTGCAACTCAAAGTACAACTCTACTGACATTGATGTCCCCACATGTTTAGGTTATTTGAAAGGATACCCATGTAACAACAAGAGGATGGAAGGAAACACATTTTGATTATCCTCGCATTTGCACGCTACAATGGGGTTCTAGTCTAGACATACCCCTTAGTACAGTAAACCCTAATCATAGGGCAATGTCAATAAAGATAGCTATGTAGTTAGTATTTGGGATCGATCACAATTTTAGCAATATGGTCTTTAGACAACCATCTTATTTTAATGCAAGTTTCATGCAACGTATTTAGAAGATCTAAGACTCATCCTTTCCCTTAGAGACCCTAGTATGGCCACATTATGTCAGTAATATAAATTTTTTAAGCAATTAGATTTATTTCTTATTTGTTTGATTTAAGATTTTGGTATTTTTATTTCTTTCCTTCTTGCCAACAATGTGATGTGGGCTACTTAGCCAAATGTATTATTGATGATTCTATTTTGCCTCTAGGACGTGCCTTATTCTTAATTAAGAGTTTACTATTGTGGCCACTCTTTATTTCTTTTGTTTCATACTTTTGTATTGGATATTTCATCCTTAATGTTGAATTTAAATTTTGAGGCACTTTCTTCTAAATTTTGTTGGCAAAGTGACATATGATGGGCCTACCAAAGGGATTCTTGACAATCAGTGGATGTATAGCATTAGGGTGTGGGGTTATTAGTGAGAGTATTTGTGTCTCACCCTCTCCTAGGACTCCTAAAATAGGACTAGTGGATATATGTTGACTATTATGAGTAATGGGTTGCACCCCAACATAAAACTAGTTAAGGTTACGAGTTAACCTAATGGACCTTAGATGCTAAAGGTGCATGTATAGCAATGGACTTATTTGGTGTTCTAAGAAAGATGCAATATGCAATAAAACTCTAGAGTAAAAGTGTTTAACCTTTAATAAAGATCCAAGTTGCACTATAAGAAACCTCATTTAGGGAGTCTCGTACAATTGTGACCTCGATGAGTGAGTATGTGGAATTCAGAACACCTTATGGTATTATTATTATGAGAGACTCTATAAGTATATTATACCAATTTAGAATTATATATATGTGACTTATAGGTTTAGGAAGTGTTCAACCCTGGGAAATGTACCCACATTGGAGTATGGGTTGGACTTGCTTTTAGTAAAGATAACTAGGTAATTACATTATCATCCTTGAGTATGTATGTGAATTATTAATCAATATGTTGTATAGGAGTAGATTTTGGAATAAGTTTAGAGAATGTCTGTCCTAGGATGAATGTCTTAGTTGTGTGACTTTCAGGAGGAACTTAAAGGCTAGTGGGGGAGGATGTAAGACACCTCCTCATATGTGCTTATTTAAATACGAATTTATCTTTTAAAACCTTTATAGGAGATTTGAATGGATATAGGAGCATGACAAGGTAATGGCATGGGGAAATATTGTTCTTGCTAGAAGACATGTAGAGGATATCAAGATAAACTACGACTATCCTATTGCATTTTTGCCCCAATATTTTGGACGTGACACCACCATCATTTCCTAGGAGTGTTTGGCACTATAAATAGTGGAAAGGGTGTCTCCTCATCTCTTGCACATAATTTAGAGAAACTTGTACATTTTCTTTATCGAGAGATGATCCCAAGCTTGCCTCTACAATCCCTCAATCTCTTGGAGACACGCTATATAATCCAACATGGGCAACCAACCCATGTCCTCCTCCTATGATCATGCATATATCGTGGTCTCTGTAGGGATCTTCTACCTCATCCCTAACAACCTCCATACATGATTGATAACAAACCATTCTAATATCTCCACATGCCTCTCCACTAGTGGTCGGCTCTAAAACATGTAACCCATCTCATCCTAAGCCTCTTGCTACCCCTCATAACCCACATACGGCCTCCACTCAAATTGAGCTAACTCAAAAAAATTTGACGATAGTATATCACATCCCCATTATGAGGCTATCCTATGAACCTTGAGTACCTGTATATATATGGGTATCTCCTCTCTCTTAGCTGAACCCTCAGACATATCACCATGATATGGTCCCATGCCCACACCTATGCCAAGATGGCTCTGCATGTTGATGAGGAGGTCTACCCACCTTTCAAGAGCTCTTTTAGCTCTCCCTAAGACCTATCCTTTGGTCTTGCTAGGGTACTTCTCCTTACCCTACTCAAAGATCACTTCTAGGATCCCTATTCCCATTAGAACTCTTCACCAACTTCAAACATCAACCATACCTCAACTTCAACCTATGCACTCATGGGCCCAATTGACCACTCCTCTTCCCAAATTGTTCTTGGGTCTAGGAATATATTTCCCCTATATTCCTTGTTGGTTTTCAATCCTTCTTGATCCATTCTAATGGTTCCTCACTTAGGTTTCCTATCTAGTTCTTATTTTGCTAGTTTTACATCCTTGTACCCTTTTTGCCCCAACTAGGCCTCCTCAAACTTGATTTCATGGTATAACTTTGAATTCTCCCAAAAAAAAACCCAACCTAGTTGGGTATTCCCTCTAAGGTGTTCCTAGGATTCAAAATTTCTTAGGTCTTAGCCTCCCAAACTGTCCATACATAGGGTTTTCACAAAACCTCTATTTTTAAGGGTTTCTAGGGCATGTGAACCAATCTAGTTTCTTTTCTCTCAACAAGTGCTTCCATGGTCTCCCTTGCACTCCTCCTTGTTTTCACATTTCTATGACACATGCCACTTCACTTCCACACTTCTTGATTGGCACACCTAATCTATTTAGCAAGCTTCGTTGCTGATGTTATGTGCAAACTCCTAGCTAGAATGCCTCAACACTTTCCTAGGGCTTGATGGAAAAATTAGCTTCCCTAAAAACCATGACTAAAAAATGCATATTTACACTATATACAAATTCACCTACTTGTTTCCAAGAGGCTGTGGAAGATCAAGCATGAGAACTCAAGTAGGAGCCATATTTACACAACTAGCTCTAAACCATGCAATGAATCAGCAAGACACCAAAAATTAACAAAATGTTAACTAGACTAACAAAACAAGAAAACCAATGCTATAGAAGTTAAGAACACAACATATTCTGAAGTCTTAATGCATTATTTCAGTCCTTTCAATCCATATGTGACTAGATGAAGGCTCTATTACATAATTATAGTCTTTTCTTGCTCTTTCTAATCCTCAATCCGTACAATATGTTAACCAAATGTTGGGTTAAGGTTTTTACAACCTTAAATATACCAACCCCTTGTGTTCATACCCTAAGATTGGGATTAGGAATTCTATAGAGTTAATTCCCATTTTTTAGGAAAAGTTATCATGAGCAACTTTTGCAACTTTTTGCTCATTGAGCAATTCCCACTCCTAATTTGCATAACTCCTTCCAAAATCAACTCCTTGGATCCTAAAGTACTTATAAACATAAAAAACACAAGTGTCACTCCATTTTGGGATTTTGGTCAAACTTTGACCCTTTTTGTTGACTTTCCTAGGACTTGGACTCTAGAACCTAATTGAGCATACAATTACAAACTCTAAGCATCCTTAACTAAACACACACACTAAAATAACCTAGGGAATTTAGAATTAGTCCTTATTACCTTGGTGATTTTCTAGAATCACCTACAAGCCAAAATGGATGCCTATTTCTTCTCCTCCCTGTACACCACCTCATTAAAATCATCGTACATATTGGTGGGACCCCATGCTATCTGCCTAGCCTTCCCAACCAAGTCCATCACTAGTATCCCAAACTTTCATCTAGCTTATGTCTATGATCAATGCTTGAGCATTGAGCGAGCATACTATACACTCCACTAGATATTGATTTCCATGATCTTCGATCAGCTACTCTAACACAATATGTCTATCCAAGATGGTCACATCATGGAACAACTCTTGTAAAGTGTCTTTACCCTCTGTGGGGGTCTAATCATAGTAAACATGTGATACACAAGCTCATATCAATGCTCACATCAAAAGAGAACTAAGAAAAGTACAACTAATAGACATGCTCATCACACTCATCGTGTCTCTATGACATGGTACTCAAAGGATGTGATAGACATCCTCTAGTGTGATAGTGGTCTCTCCAGTAGGCAAGTGAAAGGTGTTATGCTCACTATGCCACAACTCTATTAATGATGTCAAAAGTCCATGTTTTTCCTAGATATGTGGCATCCGCGACAACCATCCAAACCCTCTAGTCTCTAGTCTCCTTCTATCAACATCATCAAGATGTGGTACAAGTCTTAACCCAACCACCACTGGTGCCCTAATATTAAGGGTTGGGAACACCTCCTACATAGTCAAAACGTGTAAAAATGTCAATATTTGTTAGCTATGAATCAAAATAGCACTCAACACATCATAACTAAGTTGATCAAGAAAGGAACTAACACACAAACATGATGAACAACACAAACATGGTATAAAACTCGCGAAGTGGTTGAACAAGTATTGTGTGATATTTTTCCCTACACCTATGTGATGCAATCTTTTTCTGCAATACTTTACACACTATCATGCGATAAATGGGTGGGGTCAATACAATACTTCATATACTATGGGTGTGATATAATGTCCATGCCTGAAGTTTCACATGATAGATTGCATAACTATGGTGTGATACCTTATAAATATTGCATGATTTTTTTCAAAACCTTATATAGCCCTAGAAAAATGTGCCAAAATGTCAAAAACTTAGTGGTGGTCCATACTATGGAGGCCAGTTATTTAGCTGACTATGCTCAAATCAATGTCTATGGGATAGAACTCCTTATTGGACCATTTTATTCTCTCTCTAAATCTCTCAACTCTCAAAAATAAAATAAGACAAATGTTTTGAAAATGACCCCTTGGACCCTTTTATACCTTTTGATTTAATTTTGACATAATTTTTGAACTCCTCTGATTTTCGCAAAAATTGCACCCCTAGATAATTTTGATTTCCTAGATCCATTTTTGAGATTGAAATCAAAATTCAGGTTCATCTTGATGGTCAAAATTGTATTTTAAAATTATTCCTTCTTCTACACAATCCATTGACCTTTTGAGGCCTAATCTTTGAATCCTGTCGGGCATCATCATTTCTAACCTCTTTTGCTCTTCTTATTCATCCCATTTCACTTCATTTTTCATTTCTTCTTGCTTTGACCTAATTCTAACATTTTATCTTTCTTAGTCAAACTTAGTCAAACTAGGGCATATATTCATTATTTTCTAGTCACTCTTTGGTCTTAATCAATTATCTATCATCATGGACTTTTCTCTATCTTGATTTGATCAAATCTAGATCATTTCTACATCTCTATCTCATTTCAATTTTGATCCTGAGGTGGCAAGAATACTCTATCATTGCTACAAATTATTTTTCTATTATGGCTATCTATTTCTCAAGAGCATATGCTCGATCTTTCCATTTTCTCTTGATCTACCAGCTTTCTTTTCTCGACATATTAGTACTCTCTCTCTCAATGTTCATTACTACTACTAACAAACTATGCATTCAAGATCTGTTATATCTCTGCACTTCATTCTTAAGAGTTAGATATCTTTGTCGCTTGCTTGGTTTCTTTATTATTTGATGTAATGTGTTCCCATATCAATCACACATTAGTCAAAGAGGTATAATGCCCACCCATAGTTTAATTTCTATTATATATGTTGAACTCTTTTAGGGTTATTTCATACATGTGTTAGTTTCTGAGATATATGGTATGATGTTATTTCATGACTTCAAAAGACCATTTATGATTACATAATTGATTATATTTCATGTGTTGTCTAATGATTATGATTACTTTCATAATGATGTTAGATGATATGTCTTTAATGATGATTGTTATACATACATAATAATGCATTTTTCTGTTTGAGCATTTGATGAGTTGACTTGTGATTCATTATGGTACTTACCTCAGACTTGCATGTGTATGGTGTGTGTGTGTCTACTTTACTTTTATGTCAAGCATGCCTGATGTGGTTAAGGGAGGGAGTCGTAGTCACCTGCTAGTCAGGATCTACAAAATATATCACTCTTTGTCATTGCCTATCTAATTTAGTTATATATATGCATGTATATAGATATATATCTATTATATATACATATATGTGTGTGTGTATATATAGATATATATGTATATATATACACACACATATATATATCTATATACATGTATACATTATATATCCATATATATAATTGAATATATCTAATAGATATATATCTATATACATGCACATATACATATATATATACATATACATATATACATATATACATATACATATACATATATATACATACATACATACATATATATATGTACATATGTACATATATATATATATATATATATATATATATATCTATATATATATATATATGTACATATGTACATATATATATGTACATATGTACATATATATATATATATATATATATATATGTACATACATATATATATATATGTACATACATACATACATACATATATATATATAACTAAACTAGATAGGCAATGGTAGGGAGTGGTATATTATGTATATCCTAACTATACACACGCGCGCGCGAGCTCATCTTTTATGTAGGTTGTAGGCATCGAGCATTGACTTCCCTAAATTGGGAGGATGAGTGTGCCCTATCACAATAACTCAATGGTAAGACTGGGAAGATGCATATATACACACACACACACACACACACACACACACACACACATATATACTGTATATACATACATACATACATACATACATACATACATACATATACATATATATATATACATACATACATACATACATACACATATACATATACATATACATATACATATATAACTAAACTAGATAGGCAATGATAGGGAGTGGTACATCATGTAGATCTTGACTAGCAGGTGAATACACACATGCACACGTACTCATCTTTTATGCAGGTTGTAGGCATCGAACATCGACTTTCCTAAATTACTAGGATGAGTGTTCCCTATCACAATAAATCAATGGTAAGATTGGGAAGATAATGATCATGCACAATCCCAACCATAGCCTAAACACTTGCCCTGCAAAGAGCACTCATATCTGACTCTCTACCCCTTCTTAAACCTGTGATTTTATCTGTGTTGTTTGAGTTTGGGTTTTGAATGATTTTGCTTATGTGAATTTGATTATGTTATTTATTTGATAAAGGGTTTAATTATGATATTTAGATGACTCACATAATATTAGAATTATTAAATATTATTTAAATGAAAAGAAAGATTATAATATTGGGATATTTAATTAATTGTGAAATTAAATTAATTAAATATTTATTTTTTATTTAAAAGACTTGATTTAAAAAGTCTAAATGTGAAAGTTAGAAAAAGGATAAATTAAAATATTAAAGACTAAATATTGATTTATTCTGAATATTTAATCAATGATAATTAAATTAGAGTGGGGCATAAGTTATTTAATTTAAAGAAATAATTTTTATATATTTTATTATAAAAAGATAAATCTATTTTGTAAAAAGAAAGTAAATAAGTAAAGAATGTTTATTTATTTAATATTGAATGAAATGGAAAAATAATTGTATATTTCTTTTCTTAGAAAAAAGGTAATGATTTTTAAAAATAAGAGAAAACAAAGAAAAAAATTTATTTTATTTTAGTTGAGTTAGTTTCTTTTGTAAGTTTACTCATTTTAGAAACTTTTAATTTCATAAGTTTTATTTGTATATTTTTCTTTATTATGAGGTTATTCTGGTCATTTTGAGTGAGAAGATTTTTGGAGAACAATAAGATAATTTAGAATAGAGATTTTAGAAGTTATAGGTTATGCATTTAGATTTTGAAGTAAAACAATTTTTTTTTTCAAAGCTTGGGAGTGAAGTCTCCAATTAGGTTTTCTTCTTCTTCTTAAAAAATCAACTTGGTGTTTGAAGGTAGGGGTTTTCAAGTCTCTTTGCAATGTCTATTGGAAAGATTGTATTCTCTATATTTTCTTGATTGTGAAATTAACTTTAAATTTGAATGCCTTCAATTTTCTAACAGATAGAGATCAGTAGAATTTTATTAAAAAATTGTGTTTATTGACATTATTGATATTCTGAGAAAGTTTGTTTGGAGACCTTAGGTGATAAGATATAAAATAAATTATGGTGTTGGTATTTTGTATAAATTTAATTAAAATATATAGTTCTATTCTTGATTATGAATAAATTTGTTTGCAGTTACTTCTATTTCAGTTTGAGAGTTTGAAACATGAGATTTTTCTATAACTTTTATTCAATACATTTTATCATAAATTTAAGAATACTTTTAGACACTCATTTGGACTTTATCTAACATATATATAAATCATATATATTTTTTGTGTATGGACATGGTCAAATATTGACTGTCATGCCCAAGTAGCAGAAGTCTCATTGCTCAAGTCCCACTGGACCCTTACTCTATGTCCCAACATCTCAAAGTTAGTCTCTGATGTTGAAGGATATGAATGGGCTCCAAAGAAAGTTGATCTTCCTCCACCTGCAAAGCATCCCAATCAAGAACATGAGTCACATTGGGAATATAATGCTTCAAAATAGAAACATGTTAAAATTCATGGATGCGCAATAGGATTGGTGGTAATGCTAGTCTATAAGAAATAGGAGTGATCCTCTTGAGGATCTCAAACAATTCAACAAAATGTGGCACCAACTTAGATACTTTCCCATAATGGATGGGGCTATTCCTCAGACACACTCTCTAAAACACATTGTCACCAACAGAAAATTGCCAATGCAACCTATGGGCATATGCATACTTCTTCTGCATGTTCTAAGTAGTAACAAAATGCTCTCTAATACAAACAACCTGTTGCTCCATATCTTGAAGCATCTCTGACCTAGAAGTACATGGTCCTCCAAAAAATCCCAACTCAAAGGGATACGACATGGTCTACCATACAAGTACTAAAAATGTGACATGGAAAGAGAACTACAATACCCATTGTTATATACAAATTCAACAAGGTATAAATAATCCTCCCACTTCACCCACATGTCCATCACATATGTGTGAGGCATGTCTTCTAGAACCTAGTTCACTCCCTTTGTCTGACCATTAGTCTCTAGATGGTAAGCTAAACTAAAATTGAGTTGCATGCCCAAAGCATGTTGGAGAGATGTCCACTATGCTAAAGTAAACATTAGATCTCTATCTAAAATAATCCAACAAGGGATCCCATGTAATTGAACAATATCTTCCAAGAAAACATGTTGATGGAGGCATAACCCAAGAACAAAATGAAAACAATAGGAAAAGAGAAATATTATTATCAGAAGTGATCTGCTATTACATTTAGTACAATAAAAATATACTCTAAGACATACCCTATGGGCTTGTAAAGTTGTTTGAATTTGGAGAAAACCTTCCTCAATACCTTCTCCCAAACTCCACCAAGAACTGCCTTTACAATGCCATAAATGTTCTTAAATAAACCCCAATTAGGTTTAGGATTAGGTATACATTCTAGAATATTCCATTTGGCATCCACCGCCAAAACAAAAGGTTTTAAAAATCATGTTAAAACTCGGTGTAAAATTAGAAGAATCCAAAAATGGTAGTCCAACTTCTGGGAGGCATAACTTTTGATCTGGGACTCTGATTGATGAACTGTTTACATTTTCAAAAACTCCAAGCACTCTATAACCCTATGGGTGAGGTTTCCTTGTCCCCCATTTTTTGGGCCTATACGAGACCATTTAGTGCCTCAAATCTGACTTTGAAGTGCTCTTAGGAGGTCTCTAGGAAGCTTAAAACTATAATAACTTTCAAACCGTAAAGCCTTTTGACCTAATTATTTTTCTAGAGTACTTTAAATTACAAATATAATTATCATTCCAACTTACTCCCTCTAACTCATCATAATTATAGCTCAATTAAAAAATAACCCATTTTCTACATTGGCACGTATCACAAGGTGCTAAAAAACTCTAACCCAAAAAATCAATAGTGGAACTATGAGAGTTGGAATCTTTATTTGACCCAAATGGGTACCCAAAAATGAAAAAACTTTAAACAAAAACTAATATTAAGCATATTTTTGGGTGATATAGGATTGCCCTTATGCCACTAGATGCTTCTGCATCACATGCGCTACAAAAGAAGTCATGTAGGATGTCCTCATGGGTGAAAAATGTGCAACCATGGACAACTTTCCCATTGCCACCATGATACAATCATGCCCTCGTGATGAGATAGGAAACCCTGTGATGAACTCAATAGATATAGTATCCCATTTCCACTCTAGAATGGTATGTGACTACAAAAGACCTACCAGATGTTGATACTTTGCCTTCACTCTCTAGCACTCAAGACATCAGGCAACATTGCACCTCATCCTTTCCCAAAAGTACATAAGATTGAAATGCATCTTCTTGATGCCAAGATGTGCAAAATATGATGCATAATGTGCTTCTAACAAAATCAAGGTATGAAGATCACTAGACATCGGTACATGGATATGCCCCAAGTATCACAGCAATCCATCAGACTCAAACACATAACCTAAAAACCTCCCCTCAAGAGTACGTCCAGACTTGATTTTCACCCTCACTTCTTGATATCAAGTGTCACTAAACAAAGCCTCCAAGATATGACCTCACAAATTCAACAAAACTAATATCTCATATCGCCTCCTACTTAAGGCATCCCTGATGACATTTTACATCCCTTTAATGCAATGAACATCAAAGTCATACTCACACAAGAACTCCATCCAACAATGTTATCATGCTTTCAGGTTTGGCTGAGTAAAGATATATTTCAAGCTCCTATGATCATTATGCAACTCAAACATGTATGCCAAAAGGAAATTCCTCCAATGAACAAGAGCATGCACCACAACCGTCAGTTCTAAATCATAAAAGGAGTAGTTAAGCTCATGGTCCTTGAGTTTTCTAGACTCATATGCAATCACATGACCATCTTGCATCAACACTACACTCACACCTTCCAAAAAAGCATCCGTGTAAACCATAAAATTTCCTATAGGATTAGGCACTACAAGGACTCGTGCACTAGTCAAAGACTCCTTAAGAGCATTAAATGTTGCATCACACTAGTCTGACCAAACATACGTTTTCACTTTCCACTGCAGAGAAGTGATGGGATGAGCTTGGTGAGAAAAGTTTTGCATAAATCAATTGTAATAGCAAGCCAATCCCATAAAACTTTGGACCTCAGAAACATTAATGGGTGGGTAAAAGCACAAATCTGTGTCACCCTTTTCCAAAGGAAAAGGCTAACAAAAGTATAGCTGTTCACCTTCAATGACATAAATCTGGTATTATTATTTAGAATTTGAAAGTGAAATAAACTAATGAAATGTGTAGAAATGGATGAAGTTTAGGATTATGATTTTTAATAATTTTTTGAGAAAAGAAATGATATAGTTTACTATTTTTTAAAGATAACTTTTTAGTTGTTGAAAAATGCTAAAAATTAAGAGTCTAGTTAGTTCCTACCACAAAACTACAAGGAAATAAACTTATTTTCTTTTGTATTAGATTATGTTATAGATAACATATGTAGCTAAAACAACAAAAAATAAAAATTGGCTTTAGACCTATATTTTCTCTTTTATAATGATTCAAATTTCAACTTATTCAAATCGATAGTTTTCATCTCCCACCACTTTTTTCAAAATAAATCTATTCCAATAAAAAGAAAAATTAGAGATTCTTGTAGAGGACTCTCTCCTTTAGAACACCATATAATTTTAAAAATTTTCTTATATGATTTACTATTTTTTTCTTTCTCAAAATCAACATCTTCTCAAGTGTTAAAATATGTACTTATAGATTTTTTTAATTACAGTATATTATATCTAATTAAAACACCATGAACTCTATATGAGAATATTCTTGACTTTGAGCTCTATAAAATAGTTTTTATATGTTATTAAAAAAATATCATGAAAAATCGTGAGAGCTATTGAAATGTCAATTTTTTGAAATAACTTAATTATTTAGTAATTTGATACCAACTACTATAAAACATGCATTTAATAGACATTTCCAATTGGAAAAGTGTGAGACCATATATAACTTAGTTAGAATAAATTTATCAAGATCATATGTTTGAACAAAATTGATTTTTAGATAGAAATATTCAAATTCAATCATTCTGGTTAGTCAACTTAAAAGGTGACACAACTTTGTACTTTCACCCGAGTATCGACCAATCCATAATAGCTTGGATTTTTTTAAGATCCACCGCAATACCATCACCAATGATAATATGTCCCAAATACTTCACCTCTAACTGGAAGAATCCACATTTGCCCAAGTTGTCACACAAATGATGATCTCACAAGCACTGCAATACTTGGTGTAAATGGGCTTCATGTTCCTCAATAGTCTTGGAATAGATCAATATGTCATCCAAGAATATAATGACACATGGATTGAGGTACATGTGAAATAGTCCATTCATCAAACTCATAAACACTAATGGTGCATTGGTTAACCCAAAGGGCACAACTGTGAACTCATAATGCCCATATCATGTATGAAAAGTTGTCTAATGAATGTCAGCCTCATGAATATAAAGTTTATGGTGTTCCAATTAAATATCAATCTTTGAGAACAATTGCGCTCCCTTCATCTAATTGAACAAGTAATTTATCCTTGGCAAAGGGTACTGGTTCTTCTCTGTTACCTTATTCAACTGTCAGTAGTCTATGCATAAATGCAATCTTCACAAAGATGACCAGTGCACCCCACAAGGATACACTAGGATGAATATGGACCTTGGCCAACAATACCTCCAACTACAATTTGAGCTCACTCAACTCTTGAGTAGTCATGTAGTAAGGATCCCATGAATCAGCTTCATTCCTAGTACGAGATCAATCTAGAAATCAATGTCATGTTGTGGTGGCATACCGGGTATCTCATCAAGAAACACATCTGCATACTCATGAAGGAGTGGGTGATCATCAAGAGTCATTGTATGGATATCAACCTCCACAAGATCACTGACAGTGACTATGAACATCTAACATCCCTTCTACACACTCCACTTTGGATGTTTTGCTGAGATCATCCAAAGTGGGACTAGTCTCTAGGCCCCTAAAAGATCCACCTGCCCACCTGTATCATCAACACAAAGCACCAACTTATGTCGGCATCATATGATCCTAGAGTAGGATATGAAGATCCACTATAGTGGTGAAGGTACCCAAGTCCAAAACAAATCCATTGACCAAGGAGTCCACAGTCACTTTGGATCATGTGGCTAACTAAACTTGCCACCTATTGACTTGACATGTTGCCACTAGCCCACATCAATGAACAAGAGATGGTGAAATAAAATAATTTGAAGTACTAGAGTCAAATAATACTAAAGATGAAATACCAAGCAATGTACATGTAGCCTTGACTATGGTACCCTAGTGCTCAGCTTGATGGTTATCAACTACCACAAAGACTCTATGGCTTCTACTTGCATATCTCATGGTAGGCTCTGACTTGACTGCACCTCTACTAGGTCCTAAGGAAGGCTTTGAAGGGTATCTCATTGATTTATGGTTGAGTTGGTCATAAGAATAACACTCACCTGCAAAGCCAGAATTGGGTCCATGTCCACCCTAAGCAACAATAGAATATGGTGCACTTCCCTTGGTACACTTTTGTTAATCACTCTAAGAAGGGTGATCATGCTGAGACTTTTGGCCATGACTATGGTTATCCCCTTTCTTCCTTGAGGCACTTTAAATTTGTCCAACCTTAGACCATTGATGATGGTTCTATCACTTTTGGTGACTATGAACCTCTTGTGAGGGTGTTGACTAGGTTTGGCCCTTTCCAGAGCATTGAGTAAACTATGCATCCTACCCTGAAGTCTGTGTACTATGGTTTTGAGAACCTATTTTATAACTAAACCCCTTAGCCAAATTACTCTCTACAATTCATGCCTTCTTCATAGCAAGGATAAGTTCCCTAGGTTGATGCATCCTAACCTCTCCAATGATGGAGTCCTTAAAACCCTAGATAAAATGTTGAGTAAGGAGTATCTCATCATGATTACAACATGAGTACTACCTACATTCAAAGAATCTAATCTCATACTAATCCACTGACATGTTCCCTTGTCTAATCTCATGGAACTCATCAACCCGAGCCTCCATGAATTGAGGAGATAAAAATATCTCTTTGAATCTCTCCCCAAATATCTCCTAGGTGAGATCTGTGATGCATGGTCTCTCAGTTGCATGACTACACAATGGGCCCTCAGATTTGTTGCATGTGGATACAGGGAAAAGTAATGTTCCATATCCAATAACCAAGTCTCTACCCTGAGGCCACTTCCCTTGCTGTCATAGAATGATAGTTTGGACTGTTGAAGAGATTTCTTAATGTCCAAACAGATGAGATCCCTCTTCCTGACCGCAGTCACATTGGCTTTCCACTAGGTGAGGTCCCAACTAAGCTATGATATCCTGTAGAAAAGACATCAATGCCCCAATGCGACCCTGATCATTGTTAGCCTATTCTTCCCCACCAACCTAATGTTCCTCCTCTTGTTGTTCTTCTTCATTAATAATTCATCAGTTACTACCCCAATCACTAGGTCTACATCCAGGAGGCATCACTATGGAAGCAACAAGATAAGGTCAAAATCATACGTAGCAATAATAAGAGTCACAAGCATGAACCACAACAAGATATCAAAATAAGAAAATATAAGATAACATAGACGCACTGAAAACAATATCATAGTGGGAGCATAACACAAAGATCCCAATGTTGCAACATGAGCTCTGATACCAGATGTAATGCCCTGCCTAGAGATCCTTGGAACAAGGATAAATAAAAGCCAAGATTTTTAATAAAACATAAGTATGGATACACAAGACAATCAACATACAAGGATCACAAAGATCACAATAGAAGACTACACCAATCAATCTAGGAAACTAATGAATCTCCAAGAATCACTACTAACTAACATGCTCAAACCAAAAGATGATAAAAGAGACAACAAAAAAACCTAAAATCTCTAATCTATCTTAGCCTAGAAATACTAGCAATCCTAAAGGGTACTCAAATCACCAAAATGCATTCCTCAAAAAATAGCGGAGGTACTCCCTTTTTTTCGTGCGAGGGAATACAACTAATAGTCTCGCGTGAGGAATTACATCTCTGTGTGAGGAAGTGCATCACTTTGCACAAGGAACTACCTTCCCACGTGAGGAAATGCCAAGATGGTCCAACAATTCTCTTTTCTCTGCTATTGAGTTTTGCATAAGAGAATGGCCAAATCCACAAGAGGAATTACAAGGCCTCAAGTGAGAGAATATTATCTTGTGTAGGGTTCCACCATGCTTTGTGTGAGAGAAGAATTTGCACATAAGGAAATACTTCTCTAACATGAGGAAGTATAATAGGAAACATGAAAAAAAAAGGACAAGAAAGTAGGAAAACTATTTCCTCCACATTAGGGAGTACTGGATCCAAAAATTGAGACTTTGACACTCAAACAAAAGAGTAGCGAAACGTAACTAACCATTTAAACCATAGCAGTAAAAGAAAAGCATGCAGAAAGAAACATCATATTGTATATAAAAAAACCTGAACTCATGTGTGGTTCCTCCCAACTATAATAGAATCATGAGACCTTATAGGCCCTAGCCATCCCCCACACGTAACATCCCAAATTGCCAACTAGATAGTCAGAGCTATATTATGAGGGTGTTACTATTACAATGTAATAATATCATAAGAACAAGATGTAACATGCTAAACAATAAAGCAACAGATAGTCCATCTAAGTGAATCACATCGTCTAATCATATGCTAAACATCATAAATCAGGAATGCATCAAATAAACTAACATCATCTAAACATGATATCCAAGCATTCCGTTGAAAACATAAATCACAAGGAAGCATAACTTGGAATCTTGAATATACCAAGTGAACATCAAGCATCGGTCACAACTAGAAATAGACTGTTTATGTACACCAGTTCCTAGTAGTGGTATAGGTAGCTACTCCTCCCAACCACGTGGACCCCATAGGTCCACTCTGGCCATACTAATGGAGATAATGATCCAACTACAAACACACATAAAGGAAACATCTATGGTTAACACTCACACCTGATAGTGAAGATAACTAAAACCAATTTCATGAGATAATGCAAGTACAATAGGTCTTGGCCAAACACTCTATGGGTCAGCTATTTAGGGACTCATTGGAGGGTAAATCGCTTGGCATTAGGTAGCTCCAGCTAGTATTGTGTGGACTCAACTCCCCAGGGAAGCTCCCACACCATGTCCTCCGACTAAATTGGGTGCTCACATATATTTTATTATCTTAAGTTTATTACCCAATAATTTATTTTGTTATCACTTAATTAATCCTTCTTAATACCAATCTAGTAAATAGTCACCAAAGTTGCAATAGAAGCCCCTTCTTAGTGCTACCCTACCCTACCCATGCTCATCCAATGATAAGTTCCCATAGGCATGCATATTCCCAACCAAACCCCAAATGAACATAACTCCACGAAAATACAACTAGGAGTTCGGGCCTCACAAGTCACCCAAAAAATGCATGTGCATATTCTTGTGTGTGGGTGTACCATCATCACAAAGATCATAACACAAAGTTTGGATGAGAACACAAGATAAATAACTCTCAACCAAATACAAGATCAGGAGTTCAAATGCAGCATGCATCTCAATGCAACATAGATATGCAATAGTGGTCTGATTGACATCCTACAAATAATCTAATTCCATGACCAACATCATGTGAAGAAAACCTAAGAAAACTGGGTGGTACAAAAATTGAGGTGAAAACCTCAAAACTAAAAAAATTCAAAATTAAAACCCATTTGGTCTTAGGGTGCAAAAGCCACAAAATCCTAATAAAAGTTGGGTTTAGAAACTATATGAAAAAATGACCACCATAGTGGTGTGAAACCCCAAACCCTCATCCTAAAATCAAGGAAACATTCATACTTGACCAACTGGGTAGAACTAGCAATTAGAAAAGGAGGGGAATGCTAGTTCTCAACCTCCTAAAATATAGCTACCAAAAACAGAAGTAGAAATGAAGCTAAAACATAAAAATGGGAGAGCCCTACTTGATAGACAAAAGGGTAAAAATAGGAATCAACCAAATAAAATAAATATCTAACAGAAGTTGGCAAAGTTGCAAAAATCCAAGGTCTCCCTAAGCTGGATCCAACGAGATTGATCTCGCGAAGATCCCATGCCCATAGCTCCTATTACAAATAGAAACACAATCCTCTAGAAGAGGATTTAGAAAAACACTCTCAATTTCCTAATTTCCAAGAGTGAGAAGTGAGGAATAAAATTCCTCTTTAGAAACTTATTCACTTTTTGAGTGAATAATTGATTAGGGTAAATAACTAGGTAACCTAGTTAAACCTTGAATCAACACAAATGAAAACAGACTATTCCAAGTAATTGGAATTCACCTACGAAAAATTTGGAATTAAAAGTAATTAAAAGAAAGCTAGAAAACCCTTAAACCAAAATCAAAGAGTTTCATAATAACTTTCCCAATAATTGCAAACCTCTAAATGTATAGCCACATTCATAGGTATAATCACATAATGTTAATGAGTCTAGATTTATTAAATCACTAGAAGGCTTAATTTAAATAATCAAATATGATACGTCGACTATATAGGGATGACATTGATTAAATATGTATGGTTGAATCACTAACTCCGTGTGCCACTGCCAAGGATATAAATCTTGCACACTAAAATACATGATCAAGTACAATTGCATATAATAACATAGCTGAAGCAATAAATATATTAAATAACCTAATATAACCATTTATTTAATTATACTAAAATAATCCATTTACATCACTCACATTCATATAAGAATCACAAGGCAAAATGAAGTAAATACAATAGCATTAAATCCAGCATATATCATCCTCAAAGAATATGTCCAAATACTGCATAACTAGATATCATCATAAAACATGTTGTCATCTCAAAAATGCATCATTATTCAGATACGATCAACTAAACAACATAGTAACCTAACATCTATGAAACTAGAAATCAAGGTGAAACATCTGACCATCAAGTCATCTCAAATGTAGCAATAAAAAAAGTAACAAGTATCTCTTAGATCAAAATAGAACAAGGTTTAGACTACAAACACAAGAAGCACTACACAAGATGCCTACAAAGGTTATTATAATTTTTTCAACTGATATGGACATAGTGCACATGAGTATAAAGGTCTTGAAAATGGGGCAAGAGAAGAAGGTTATTGATAGAGTAATAAAGTTTTCTCATATTAATTAAATCACATTGATTTGATTATTAAGTGACTTATTAACTCTGTTTAACTTAAGCTAAACTTTAGGCATCTAATAAATAATTATTTTATTAATTATTAAAATGAACCCTACTTTTTACATTTTAGGGTTTTGATCTCCTTTATAAGGATTTATCTCTTTGTAATTATTAATTCATTCAATACAATTTTCAATTTTTTTTTGTACAGTAAGAATGTTTCATTTTCTATGGATCTTTGAATTCAAGCCTCCATAGCTTTGCTCCTCTCTTTTTGTGATAGGTGTTTGCATGCAGTAGTTCTTGGGATCTGTGGGGTTGATCTTTCATCAACTTCAAAAATTATTATTATCATTGTAACAATTATGATCACAGAGACAAGGACTTTAGATCAAAATCTTGATCAAATTAGTCATCTCCAAATATAAGGAGGCACATTGGGAACAACTTATGTGCCAGATAGATTTTCTCTAAGCGCAAGAATGGTGGCCATCTTGCATTCCACTGCAAGCTAAGGGATAATCATGGGAAGCACACTAGATCATGTAAAAATATAGGTATGGCATGTTATAGAGGTCATAAGAGTGGTCATACTACCTAGAATTATTGGTCAAAATGAAAACCTAAGGAAAAATAAATAACATTGATATTCCACAAGCCTGTAAAGACTTTCCCAATGTATGGATCAAGAAGAAATCAAAAGAAACTAAAACCAAAACTATATAGGTTGTGACCTCATTAGCGAATGGTGAGTCATTTGAACTAACTTAAACTAGAAAATCTTAAGGTGTTATGTATGTAAGATAAATCTTGCACCAGTCACCTATAGAAACAAGTAAGTCACTAGTAGTGGTTCCTTTGGAAATTGAAAAGTGGTCACCAGTTTTAATGTTCTTTACCTATGAAGATAAGAAAAGTTGTCTCCAAATCTTGATTATTGGACAATGCGTCAGAAAGCATTTACTACACAAAGTTAGAGGAATGTAAGAAAAATGTTTACTATTGGAACCTCAATGTTAAATTTTTCTAGATCTATAAATGTACACATCACATAATGAATAGCACTTTGCAAACTTGAGATCTTAAGAGTTTTCATATTTTCAAAACCCTAGATACCAAAAGTGTGATCTTTTTGCACAAATTTGAGCAAGAAGTGAAAGGCAAATCAAGAGATTGAATAGAGAAGCCAAGTGTAAGAATAATTGAACCTGTTTATCAATCTTGTTTAGGGATAAAATGGAGACTCTTTAATAGGGTGTAGACCTTCACTTTACATTTTTAAAACATTGAAAAGGATAGGATATGTGAGGGGAAAGAGATAATCACCAAATATGATTCCTCTTTATGACCCAAATTAGATTGACAAAGACTAAAGGAGAAAGGTTTCCAATAATCAATTTGAATTAAAGAAGAAAATGCAATACAAAGAAATAGACTCTTTGGCCCGTGTCTGATGATGTGTATGGAAAATTGAACTAATTGATTGAATAATGTACATCTAGATGCTAAGTGTACACAATTAGCCAGATTAAATATAGATCTTAAAAAAAGATTGAGAGGAAATAAAATATAAAAAATTCACCTTCAAATATGTAGTAGAAGATATTTTTTAGCACCAAAAATCATGGATTCGGTCTTGTTTCTAAATATCTGATTGTAGATCTATGAATAAAATGACAAAGAAAATGAAACTTAGAAATTATTTTTCATAAAAGTTAGAATGATCAAGGTCATCTTTGTTGGTCACATTCTTGCAAGGTCACTAAGAACTAGGGGCATTGTAATAGAGTCAAGCCAATTTTTCTATAAATATCTTTGGGAGTAATTCTAGATCTATGTGCACAATCTTTCTATCCTATTCCTACATAGATAAATTAATGTAGGAGCATCCAGTGGTGTAAGGGAAATCTCGTATCACTCAAAAATATGCTTAGTGTTAGTTTTTGTTTAATGTGTTTTCATTTTTGGATACCCATTTGGGTCAAATAGAGATTCCAACTCTCATAGTTCTACTATTGGTTTTTTGGGTTAGAGTTTTTTAGCACCTTGGAATATGTGCTAATGTAGAAAATAGGTTTTTTTAATTGAGCCATAATTATGTTAAGTTAGAGGTTGTAAGTTGGAAATATGATTATGCTTTTAATTTAAAGCACTCTAGAAAAAGAATCAGGTCAAAAGGCTTTACAGTTTGAAAGTTATTGTAGTTTTAAGTTTCTTGGAGACCCCCTAAGAGTGCTTCAAAGTTAGATTTGAGGCACTAAACAGCCTCATGTAGGCCCAAAAAATGGAGGACAAGCGGATGGTCCATAGAGCTGTAGAGCACTTGGAGAGATTTTTGAAAATTTAAACGGTTCATCAATTAGAGTCCTGGATCAAAAGTTATGCCTCCTAGAAGTTGGACTGCCATTTGTGGATTCTTCTAATTTTACACTGACTTCTGACGTATTTTCTAGAACCTTCTATTTTGGTTGTGGATTCTAAATGGCATATTCCAAATTTTATTCCTAACCCTAAACCTAATTTGGGTTACTTAAGATCATTTATGGCATTGTAAATGCAGTTTGTGGTGGAGTTTGGGAGAAGGTACTGTAAGGAGGTTTTTCTCCAAAATCAGACAACATTGTAAGCCCTAGGGCACATCATTGGGTTTGTTTTAATTGTATTGAATCTAATAGCATATCACTTCTGATAAAATATTCTTTTTTTCTTGTTGTTTTCATTTCGGTCTTGGATTGTGCCCTCATCAAGTGGTATCAGAGCGGTTTTTCCTAAGTGTGTAGATAGAGCACTGATTGTGATGTAGTTTGCACCAGGACTATGAGGTTGTGGGTTTTGATATAGTGAGAAGATTCCTCCATGAAGAGAGTGTGGTGGAAGGACTAGAGTTGTTCCTCCTGAGATTAGAGTCCTCTAGAGACAAGTTTAGGCATTGCAAGAGGAGATCTGTAGAGGGATGCATATTGTCATAGGTGACAGGAGTGAGGAGGAAAATGAAGATGAAGCAATTATTGGGTAGGAAGGGGAAGGATATGGAGAAGTCCTAAACCAAGTGGAGGAGAATCTTTTTAGGGCCATTTCTAAGCTTGGAAAAAGACCTAAAATTGATGTCGATATGTTTTTGGAAAATCTGAACCTTGATGAGTTGATCGACTAGATCAATGAGCTAGAGGAATGTTTTGAGTATTAGAATATTAGGGACCCTAATAGGGTTAAGTTTTTGAAGGCCAAAATCTAGTGGCAAGAGATTCATTTGGAAAGAAATAGAAGAGGAAATGAGAAAATCACAAGATGGGATCACATGGTGGACAAACTAAAGAAGCAATTCATTCCTGTTAATTACAAGCTTGATTTTTTCAAGAGGATGCAAGGGTTAAAACAAGTGGGAATATCTCTCCAAGAATAAAAAGGAATTTTACCAAGTCCTTATTAGGGTAGGGCATGTAGAAGAAAACAATAAGAAGGTTGCTCATTACCTTAATGGGTTAACACCTAGCATTTAGGAGGAGTTAAGTCTAGTAAGAATGACTAGCATTGAAGGGGCATACTAGTTTGCCTTGCGAGTTGAGGAGAAGCCAATCAAAAAGTTTGATGGAAGGAAAAGAGGGTGTAGTCAAGGAAAAATGGGCAGTGGCAAGTCATTTGGAGGCCAAAATGAGAACTAGAAGAAAAATGAAGATGTGGGTACTAGCCGAAACCAGAGGAATGAGGGTTTCAACCGCTCCTATGATCAAAATTATAAAGATCAAAAAGGAAGATGTAGAGGATGTGGAAAATATTCAAGAAAAGGAGGTTTTCATGGTACCTAGTTTCATTGTAATGAAGAAGGTTATCATGCCTATGAGTGCCCTTAATGCCAAGGAAGGACAGATAGGCAAGTTGATGGTCAAGCAAGGGTTGCTTGTGTGGATGATGATACATAGTCATCGCATTCAGAGGATGCAAAAAGAGGAGAGGTTCTAATTAATGAAGGGTCTTATTGAGTGGTGAGATTGAACCTAGACAAAGGAGAAGTTTGTTTCATGCTAGGTGCAAGTGCGAGGGTAAATGTTGTGATGTGATTGGTGAAGGTGGAAGCACTAACAACTTGGTGTTAGAGGATATGGTCTCAAAGCTAAAGCTCAAAAGGGAGAAACACCCCCATCCCTATTAGATTTCTTGGGTGTAGGATGATCAGAAGGTCTTGGTTAGTGAGCAATGTTTGGTAAAGTTCAATATTGGGAGTTACCATGACGAAGCTTTCTATGATATCATCCCAATGGATGTCTACCATTTATTGTTTGAAAGGTTGTGTCAATCTGATAGGCATGCTATACATGATGGTTATGCAAATACATGCTCTATGACAAAGGATGGAGTTCAACACAAATTGAAGCCCTTGATAAAGAAGGGTGAAAAGGTATGTAGTAGTGCCAGGGTATGTCTTGTTGATGGAAGAAAATTTCTGGATGGCATGGAGCATTAGCATATGTGTTATGCTTTAATTCCTTGAAAGGATAAGGAATGTAGTAGTGAAGTTCCACTTGAATTTTTAGGTCTATTAAGTGAGTATGGAGATGTCATCTTTGATAATGTTCCAGAAGGGTTGTTGCCAATAAGGAAAATTAGTCATCCAATAGATTTAGTCCCTCAAGCTAGTTTTACTAACAAGGCTTCTCATAAGATGACTCCTACTAAGACTAAGGAGATAAACATAAAAGTTCAAGAGCTATTGAGGAAAGGCTTAATTTGAGAGAGCCTAAGTCCATGTGCAATACCTATAGTGTTGGCACAAAAGAAGGATGGAGAGTGGAGAATGTGTACAAACTCTTGAGCTATAAATAAAATAACCATTAAGTACTGATTTCCTTTTCCAAGGATAGATGATCTTATGGGTTGCTTGAGTGGAGCTCAGTACTTCACAAAGATAGATCTCAAGAGTGGCTATCACTAGATATGGATACAAGAGGGAGATGAGTGGAAGATTGCATTCAAGACCAAGGAGGTTCTATATGAGTGGTTAGTAATGCCCTTTGGACTAACCAATGTGTCAAGAACCTTCATGTGGCTTATGAATGAGTTACTAAAGTTATTTTTGGAAAAAAATGTTATTGTCTATCTAGATGATATTTTGATTTTCAGTAAGTCTTTAGATGAATATTTATTGCACATTCATAGTGTCTTTGAAAGGTTGAGGTAAGAGAAATTGTTGATTAATTTGAAGAGGTGTAGCTTTTTCAAAAAGGAGTTAGTCTTTTTGGGGTTTTTTGTATCAGGTGAAGGTCTCAAAATGGACCTAGAGAAGGTGAAGGTCATCTTGGAATGACATACTCCAAGGTCTATCACTGAGGTGAGGTCATTCCGTGGTCTGGCTAGCTTGTACAAAAAGTTCATTAGGAATTTCAGTATTATATGTGCGCCCTTAACTAAAACAATGAGGGGGGATAGAAAAGAGTTCAAGTGGACTACAGGAACTCCAAGGAGTTTTGAGTTGTTGAGGAAGAAGGTGATAGAGAAACCTCTATTGGCACTTCCTGATTTCAACAAAGTGTTCTAGGTGGATTGTGATGCTAGTGATAGTGCTATTGGGGCTGTGTATAGCCAAGAAGGTTATTTTAGTGAAAAATTGAATGATGCAAAGAAGTATTATGTTTATGATTAGGATTTCTATGCAATAGTTCAGGCCTTAAAGAAATGGAGGCATTATTTGTTTCCAAAAGAATTTTTTTTGTATACTGATCACCAGGCATTGCAGTACCTAAATAGCCAAGATAAATTGAATCAGAGACATATGAAATGTGTAGAGTTCGTGCAAAGCTATACATTTGTATTGAAACATAGAAGCGAAAGGTCTAATAGGGTTACAAATGCATTAAGTAGGAGACAGTTGTTGCTGATAGTAATGTAGGTTGAAATGGTTGGGTTTGATGAACTTAAGAATTTGTACCCTAGGGATCCTAACTTTGCAGAGGCTTGGAAGGCTTGTAAAGAACCTGTTACTCTAGACAGGACTAGATGGCTAGATTAAATGATTTAGGATGGTATGTTGTTCAAGGGAAGTCAATTGTGTATTCCAAGGAGTTCCATGATGGAGAACTTGATAAAGGAGAAGCACACTAGAGGGATGGCAAGACACTTTGGTTGAGATAAGACCATTTCCATTATTAGAGAACATTATTTTTGGCCTCAATTGTCATAGGATGTGAAGAAGTTTGTACAGAGTTGTCAAGTATGTCAAACAACCAAAGAGTTAGTCACAATACTAGAATCTATCAGCCAATACTTATTCCATCAAATCCTTCAAAGGACATAAACACAGATTTTTCTCTTGGATTGCCAAGGGCACAAAGGGGTAATGACTCAGTGTTTGTGGTGATTGATAGGTTCTCCAAGATGGCACATTCCATTCGATGCCACAATACTCATGATGCAGTGCATATTGCATATTTGTTTTTCAAAGAGGTGATGAGGTTAAATGGTCTCCCAAAAAGTATTATTTTTGATAGAGATACTAATTTTTTTGGGTATTTCTAGAGGACTTTGTGGAAGAAGTTGAAGACAAAATTGAAGTTCAATTTTGTACATGATCTGTAGACTAATGGACAAACAAAAGTAGTCAATAGAAGTTTGGGCAATTTGCTGAGGTATTTAGTAGGAGATAAGCCCAAGGGATGGTATTTGATTCTGCCACAAGAAAAATTTTCTTACAATAATTCTATGAATAGGAGTACTGGTAGAACACCATTCCAAATTGTGTATGGGAGTAGTCCAACAACTGCACTCAAGATGAGGAAGATGGAGCAAGGGGAGAGGACAAATGTCGAGGCAGAAGACTTTGCTAAACATGTCAAGAACCTACATGAGAAGGTACATGCACATATTACCAAGATGAAACTACAGTATAAGGCTAGAGCATATCAAAAGAGGAGACAAAAGGAGTTCCAAGTTGGGGATCTAGTTATAGTATACTTGAGAAAGGAACAATTTCCAGTGGGTACCTACAATAAGTTGAAGATGAAGAAATTTGGCCCCTACAAAATTTTGAACAAACATGACTCAGGAAATGCATATGAGGTGGAGTTTCCATATGAGATTCACATTTCTCCTATTTTCAATATTGCAGACATAACAAAATATTATGATGATGGTGCAGATGAGGAATTGATGCTGGAGCCATATCCAATTCCTACTTATGAGAAGGAAGAGATTGAAGAAATTCTAGATAGTCATCTAGGCTAGAGTACTAGAAACAAGTAGTATGAAGAATACCTAGTGAAGTGGAAAGGGTGACCAGTAGAATATTCAACTTGGATATCCGCAACAGAGGTTGCCCATTTGGGTTTTCCTCTACCAGCTATAAAGTGACAGGATCACTTTTCAATCTACCCTAGGTGTCTGATGTAGGAGCATCCAATGGTGTAAGGGAAATCTTGTATCACCCAAAAATATACTTAGTGTTAGTTTCTATTTAATGTTTTTTCATTTCTAGATAGCCATTTGGGTCAAATAGAGATTCCAACTCTCATAGTTCCACTATTGGTTCTCTAGGTTAGAGTTTTTGAGCACCTTAGGATACCGGCCAATGTATAAAATATGTTATTTTGTAATTTATCCATAATTATGATGATTTATTGGGTGTAAGTTGGAGAGATGATTATACTTGTAATTTAAAGCACTCCAAAAAAAGAATCAGGTCAAAAGGCTTTACGGTTTGAAAGTTATTATAGTTTTAAGTTGCCTAGAGACCCCCAAAGAGTGCTTCAAAGTCATTTTTTAGAAACTAAACCCTATATGGGCCTAAAAAATGGGGGATGAGTGAAGTGATTGCTTGGAGATATTTTTTTAAATGTAAATGGTTCGTCAATCGAAGTCCCAGATCAAAAGTTATGCCTCCCAGAAGTTGGACTACCATTTCTAAATTCCTCTAATTTTATGCCTACTTCTGACATATTTTCTAAAACCTTTTGTTTTGGTGGTGGATTCCAAATGGAATATTCCAAAATCTATTTCTAACCCTAAACCTAATTCAGGTTACTTAAGGTCATTTCTGGCATTATAAATGCAATTTTTAGTAGAGTTTGGGAGAAGGTACTGTAAGGAGGGTTTTTCTCTAGATTTAGACAACATTGTAAGCCCTAGGGCATGTCATTGGGTCTATTTTCATTGCTCTAAATGTAATAACATATCACTTCTAATAATAATATTCTTCTTTTCTTGTTGTGTTCATTTTGGTCTTGGATTATGCCCTCATAAAAAATTGAAGGGTTTTTGTTGTTTGGTAGGTGAGGTCTTGCCTTAGTCAAGCCCCAAATTGAGGAATCAACTTTGAATAAAGATATAATTGATAAATGAAATTCTTTCATGTAGTAAGACTAGATAATATCAAATGAGAAATATAATTACCTCTATAGATGTAATTGCATTCAATATGTGATAAAATATGTAAGAGTAATAGCCTTGACTCAAAGAAACCATAAAGAAATCAAAGAAGCCGAAACCTCATCTTTAGGAATGTATGTGACATATCATGATGAATAATAGAAGTGCTTGAATAGATTTGAATGATAGGTCTTCTTCTAATACCCAAACTCTACTACCATCTTGAACGAAGAAGCTTGACGCAAGAAGGAGATACCAACACTTGAATGCTTGAAGATGATTTCTAGAAGAAGAATACCTTGATTTCTTGACTATGGAGTGATATCTTGTAAATATGAGACGAGATATGGAATTAAATCCCCCAAGCCTCCTTTTATACTAGTTTTTGGGTGATAAAATAATTTAGATTGACTAGGAAGCAAAATAAATCATTTGATAAACTCAAGTTCTTTTGAGCCTTGAACCCCATAATCATTGGAAATAAGGTTAACCTAGTCAACCTTGGGTTGACCTTGATTATAATAGGTTAACTTGGGTCAACCTAGTCCTAGAGAAGGGAGAGAGAAAGACTTAGAAAGGCACAAAATTGTGTGCAGATGAAACTGGAAAATATCAGGCCTGTCAGGAGCTATGACCAAAAAGGTGGAAATGCATCACCTAGAAGATCACATCAAAAGGTGAGATATGATAAGGAAGAATGAGACAAAATAAATGAGGATAAAAGAGAAAAAATCTAGACTAATGAGGGCTAAAAGGTCTCAAAATGAAGTGCATCCATTTTAAGATGGTGCATTTATCCCCTTACTTTAGTGGGAGTATAAGGAAAATCATACTCTTGGTAAAAGAAGGAGAGAAGAAAGAAAATTTCATATTGAGATGGAGCATCAAAAAAATTAAGGACATAAGCCCCTAAACCTAGGATCCTAATTATATTTCCATGTATAAGAGTAGTAAAACAAAGCAAAAGAAATCCAAAGAAAAAAAAAGGGAAACAAAAATAAAACAAAGCCCAAATCAACTAGTGAAAGAGACCTTAGCTAAGGAAAAATCTCACCTACTAATATCATATTTGGAAGGCTATTACAAAGCATAAGATATCACATAGGAAAGTCAAGAGCAACACAAACCACTATGCCTATCATTATTCTATCTCACCAACATGAAATCACTAAGGAAGTGATTATCTACCCCAATAAGGTTTTTGTTCCTTACCATGAATCTTAGAAAGGAAGAACTTAATGGTCTAAGAGATTTGCATTCTTACTATTCAATCCTAGAAAATAAGAACCAAAAACTAGTATAAATAGTCTAATAGGTTTTTGCATCTGGTAGTCAATCTAGTGTGCTTGACATTGGCTTGTGTATGCATGTGTATGTGTCCACTTTTGGATAAATTTCCTAGTATCACCATAGAGTGTGTGCATGTGTTTCCTTAGAGTGGATAAGTATCACTAATACCCATATGGAATTAGCTAAAAGAAAAAAGAAATAAAAGAAACAAGGTGTATCTCCTTAGGATGGAGAGATGTGATCATTGATAGCCACTGAGGATTTAGAAAATGTGCATGTGTTACCCGTATATGATTTTTAGCATATGTTATTGTGTATCCAAAAGAGATGAAGCAACAATACATAATTCAAGGATGAACTAGAAATCATACCAAGCGAACAAGGCTAAAGTACTCAAAGACATACTCATAATCTTTATTTTCTATCATATAATTGTCAATAGAAATTTAAGGAGGGTGCAGGTATGTTCTCCTCCTTAGGATGACTATGTAGCCATATAAATCATAAGGAAGAGAATCAAGGATAACTACTTTAATCAAAAAGAAAATGTCCTTGAACAACAACATATACCATAAGCTTAGCAAAGAGCATTAACTCTTAAAAGCTAAGTAAATAGATAAATTATGAAAGGATGTGTTACTAATAAGAAGAGACCCTTGAAAGAAAGAGATCTTGTGTATACTACATCTACCTTCAAGAGAAGTGTCATGAAAAAATAGAAATTTAAGGAAAAAAAAAGGAAGAATAAAAATAATCCACCTATTTATCCCCTTGTGTATAGGTGAAATAGGGATCCTTGGAAGAAGGATGACAAACTTCAAAACACATAGTAAGGGTAAATGCTAATTATGAACATAGGTTTCCAAATAAAGAAAGGGTCATAATCAAGGATATACACCTCTTATATATAAGAGAGATTCATGTTCAAGACACCATTCCTTCTTGGGAAAGTAATGTCACATAATAAAAAAATGCCACTTCCACAAGGAAAGTCAATCCTTAGACCAAGAGAAAGAAATAATGTATAAAGTATATTTTCTAAGTGTAGATAATAAAGAAAATCTATGGTAAAATTATGTTGTAATTTCTCCTGAGATATGAAGATGAGTCATAGGCCACAACCAATAGCCGTGCAAAATATCCTATATCCAAAAAGAAGTATTATAGAATAATGTCACACAATAGAGAGATAAAACAAGAAACAACATAGGATAACCAACTCTAAACAACATAAGATGATATGATATCACATATGACATAATCTATAGATGATAATTTTATGAGAAACATTAAAATCCTATTATAATGATTTAGAATAAGTAAATGGGTGGGGGGTGAATCAATTATCCTTAGGTCCAAATGTACCAATTAAAATTTTAATCACTTCAGACAACTTAACCTATTATAAATACTCACTCGGCCTCTATAGAATAAGGTCAACAATTTAATATTTCATGCAATATATTAACTCTCTATCTCTATATGTTTCATCTACCGATAAATAAACTACTATAAAATATAGCATGCAAAACAATAACATCCACAAATTAAAATAACACTTTGACACCAAGATTTAATGTGGAAACCCAATTTGGGAAAAACCACCAAGTAACATACTACCAATTTTTCACTCTTCTGAAGTGAGCTTGGTGAACAGCCAACCCTATTAAAGGCTATACAATACACTGTTAAATGTGACCATGTTGAAGGATTTAATCCTCCTATTAGGAGTGGCCTTGTTATAGGACTTTAGATCATTCCATTAGAATGTCTCCTTAATTAAAGGATTTTGGACTGATACAATGGTTAGAATGTAATAGTAGGTTTGATCTATAAAGTATAACTCACTTAAAAAATTTAGATCTCCATTGGTTCATCTATCAATTCATTGGTTGGCCTCTATTGACATCTCCATCACTTATCTGCTTGGCATTTTCTCAAGCAATTAGACTCGTCACACTTCACCTCTTTGTTCATCTCTTTACAACTTCTCCTTAAGATCAAAAATCAACAGAAAACCCACCTTAAAATTCATTCCTTATGCCTCCTTAAATAGGTAATTGCTATATTTTTCCTTTTAAGCATCACTATTGATCTTAGGGTTAGGTCATATTCATCAAATCCTTCCATCCTTTTGTTTTCTTTCTCCTTCTAGAGACTTCTAATCAAATCCTTTCCTTTGACCTCTTAAAAAACTCTCCTCATGAATTAAATATACCAACTCATCAATCCTCATATTCAAGATGCTTTGACTAATTCAAAATTTCAACTGTGTTGGCCTCAAAATAAAATCTTTTTCAAACTGTAACATTTTTTTTCACTCGACAATCATTGTGTTATTCAGCTCGGTCATTACTATGTAGCTCAACACACACTATGATCACTCGGCCAATACTATTATCAATCGCAATTGTGCTTCTTCATATATTTTCTCAATAATAACTAGAACATGGCTTGAACTATTTTGTTCAGCTTCTCCATAAGTTCCTTAGTCTTATGCTTCAACTCCTTCATTGATCGTGCAATATTGATACTCAGTCAAGCTTATCCTTTTGAATTGTTTCAACTCTTAGCTTCATGCAACTATCTTCCTTACCTCATGTATTGATTGAACAATACATTATCTTATCAAGGACTAACTATTCAAGTTCCCATTGTATTTCCATATACTTAACACATCTCTAGTCAACCTTTCACTAGGTCATCTCATGAACTTTTCAAATCCTCTTCATCAATCAAATGATATGGCACTCCACTATTAGTAAACATAGCTCCATTAGGTTTTATGCTATATCTTACCAATAAATTTGACATCAATGAAAAAATAACAATGGCTCCAATTTTAGTTTCCAAAAAAATCCAATGTATATAAATATATTTGCTAGGAAAATGACACATGATCCTACATGTAACAAAAACTTTTCATAACCAAGGATACAAATGTACTCTAAAATAGTACAATATATAGAGAAATAAGTGAAAAGATAAAGGATAAACATGTTATACCTATAAGAAGAGATAACATGAAGAAATAAGATAAGAACATCCTTCTAGAATAAATCCTTAAAATATAAAAATACAAGGATAAAGTTGCACACAGCCAATCAATGCAAACATATTAAAAGAATACATAACAAAAAAGGATAAAAAGGCTAAGGGATAACATAAGAAGCTATGTCAATACCAAATATGGAATTTTAGAAGAGAGGATGTCTATGAATTAAGTAGCCAAGATAGATCCAAAGTAAGGATTATCCTTGTTCCTTAGTGAAGGTGAATGAGGATAAATACCTATTGTACCACTCCTAAACATATTATGCAAAATAATAGGGAGTAATGACAATAGGGATTAGAAATGCTAAGTATTTTTATGAAGAAGAGAGTAAATATCTTGTGCATAATAAAGTTTATCATTTTCAATTTTATCATGAATATAGATGATAAATTATATACAATTACAAAGAGATTTCTCATTAGTGTAGAAAAAAAGAACATTTAAATATAGAAACAATATTCAAAATTGATGGTTGATATTGTAAGGTAGGATCTTGCAAAAGGTGATGGTAAACCCTTAAGGCTAAAGGTTCCCTAGTATTAGTAGGAGAAAAATATGGAATTGGATAAAGAAGGTGGAAAGGTGGTTGAGGTGGAGGAAAAGAAGAAGAAGTGTCATTAGAAGAAGTGACATGACCAAGACATTTCTTATGATGTTGTGTAGGAGGATTAATAGGTTTCGTAATACCATGTTCATTAATAACAAGACCTAAACCCTTATAAACTTGTTGGTTAATAATGTTATAACCCATAGTATATGTATGACTAATAGTAGAAGGAGAGAATAAGATGTCATGATAATAATGAGAAAATGTAGTGTAAGGAGGAATCATAGGAGAAGTGGTATGAATAGAAGGTTAATAGGTAGGGGGGAGGTGATGAAGGAGATGGTTCATTTAAGAATTGAGAAATATCAAGGTCATGAACCATAACGTGGATTTTTTGGAATGTAGAAGGAGTTTCATCATTACAAAGAGTAGGAATAGGAATAGGATTAGGATTAGTAGGATCACTAATAAAATCTCTCATTGCATCTAAAAGATAGATGAGAAACCCACATGAAATTCTAATGATAGTTTTAAAATATGCCTTATCTAGAAGCCTTATGTTAGTTAACCATAAAAAACCATATCCAAGAAAATAATCTAAAGACAAGAATAACTTAAAGTGATAGAAACTTTCATAAACATCATAGACATGATAAAGAAATGCAAGAAGGATAGTAACCATAAAAAGCATAATAGACCAAAAAAAATCATGTATAAATCCCAAAAAGAAAGGATTAAATACTTGGCTTACCAAAAGGAAGATAAACACCTAATTTTAAAAGGAGATAAGATGGATTAAGGGATCTAACTCCAAAATCCACAAGAAGATACCTACGATAGAACAATCTAACTCCAAAAAGAAAAAGAGGCATGCATCAGGTTCACCAAAATGTTTAGGGGTAAAATGAAACTGCTTTAATAGGATGCAAACCTTCAATTTATGCAACTAAAACATTCATAAGGATGGGATATGTGAATGGAAAGAGATAATACCCAAATATGATTCCTCTATATAACTTGATTTAGATTGAAAAAGACCCAAAGGAGAAAGGTTTCCAATACTCAATTTGTATTGTAAAGGAGAATGCAATATAAGGTAATACACTCTTTGGCATGTGTGTGATAATGTGTATCCAAAATAAAACTAATTTATTAAATAATGTGGATCTAGATGCTAAGTGTACACAATTAGCCTAATTAAAATATAGATCTAACATAAAAATATTAAAGGAAATAAAGTATAAAAGACTCACTTTGAAATATGTAGTATACGATATATTTTAGCTCCCAATATCACTGATCTGAGCCTATTTCCAAATATGTAAATGTAGAACTTTGAAAAAAAAATGAAGTAGATGAAACCTCAAAATCATTTTTCCAAAAATGTAGAAAGGTTAAGGTTAACCTAGCTAGCTACATTCCTACAAGCTCACTATGTACTAGGGTCACTTCAACAGAGTCAACCAAACTTCTCCAGAAACCTCTCAAAGAGTAATTTCTAGATCTGCATGTGCAATCCTTCTATCATGTTCCTACACATAGAAAGTGAAGGTTTTTTCTTTTCTTTTCTTTTGGTGGAAAAGAGCTTTCCTTGTTCAATCCCTAGATTGAGTAATCAACCTTGAGTTAAAATATAATTGATAAAGGAAAGACTTCCATATAGTAAGACTAAATAATATCAAACAAGAGATACAGTTACCTCCATACATGCAATAGTATTCAATATGTGATTAAGTATATAAGAGTAATAACTTTAACTCAATGAAACCATAAAGAAATCAAACAAGCCAAAACCTCATGTATGGGAATGTATGTGACATGTCATGATAAATAATATAAGATCTTGAATGGACTAGAATGATAGATCTTCTTCTTAGAGCCAAACTCCACTACCACCTTGAAGGAAGAATCTTGATGTTACAAGGAGATGCCAACACTTCAATGGTTGAAGATGCTTTCTTGAAGAAGAATACCATGATTAATTTATTGTAGGGTAATAGCTTGTGCAAATGAGTTAAGGTGTGAAAATGAAGACCCCAAGCCTCCTTTAATACAATTTTTTGAGTAGGAAAATTATTTAGGCCAACCAAGGAACAAAATAAATCATTTGATAAACTTAATATCTTTCAAGCCCTGAACCCTACAATCATTGAGGACAAAGTTGACCTGGTTGACATTAGCTTGGACTAGGTCAACTTGGGGTTGATCTTGACTAGACTATGTTGACTTGGGTAGACCCAGTCCTAGAGAAGGGAGAGATAAAGCCTTAGAAAGGTCTAGAAGGATGTGTGCATGAAACTAGACAATATCATGCCTACCAAGAGTTGTGACCAAAAAGGTGGCAAAGCATCACCTAGAAGATTACAATGGAAGGAGAGAGATGATAAAGAATCATGAGATAGGAGGAAATAGGAGCAAAGAGACAAAAACTACACTAAGGAGGGTTAAAAGTTCTCAAAATGAAGAGTGTCCATTTTATGACATTACAAATCTAATAATAGAAGAGGAAACATACTCAAAACTATATGAAGTTCAAATGGTAGTTGGAAAGGAATGTAACCTACCAGTCTAGGAACCCATTTTGATGAGTGTAGATGAAAAGGATATGATGGGATCCCTATCCTCACTCCCAAGAAATGTTACTCTTTTTGAATATGTAAGTTCATACCTAAACGCCAAAATATTTGAGTTAGGTGACAAATAAATTCAAACAAAGAATCAATAGTTTTGTCATGAAAATGCATAGAAACAAGGTTTTGAAGATCTAGAGGTGACAAATGATGTAGAGCCTCACCTTGGAAAACTCAGGAGGAATCACTCACTCAACTGAGTTGCTTCAAGGGGCACATACACCCACTAGCACAAACCTAAAACCAATTTCAACTGTTTTGTTTATATATATACATTCATGAGAATCTTTGATGTGAAATTCATGAGCCTCCTGTCACCACCCTTATATTTTCTAACCGCTCAACATATTTGCATGGAACTTGTGACATAAATTTACTGAAATCGTGCCCCATTCAACACAAATCGACCCAACTTTTTTCTCTTCTGTGATTGAGAACATAGATCGGGATTGAGCATTCTTCTTGAACACACTCGAATATTAAAACATTGAGATACATTATCCTTCAACATTAAGACATCTTTCTTTTCCCGTATTTGGTATCACATCTCTATTGTATTACTCACAAATTGGTGATTAATAAATAAAACATTCAATTGATTCTCATATAGAATTTCGTGTGGATACCTGTGTTACTCATAAAATTGGCAAAAACAAACGAAAGGAATAGAATCCCGTGCGGTTGCCTATGTCGACCATAACACTAACCAAGAACAAATCAATTGAAGAAAATGATTTATATACATACTCTTCTGTGAACTTAGAATCAAAAACAGGGAGTTGAATCGATCCACATGACAAAAGAAAATGACTCTCCAAATGATTTAACTTACATATGCGATCTCATAGATCGATTCCCTGGAAAGAAACTCAGAAAGTTTAAAGTTTTGGAGGAATAAAAATAAAATAACTTACATACAAACTGTCTGCTTCAATACATTCCTGGTTTTTTTTCCAAAATGTTGGCCTCTAAAAAAAAAGATAGAATGAATAGTAAAATTATCCTATAAACTGGAAAAGATACCCGAAAAAACCAATCAACTCCAAAAACAAGAAAACTTTCTATTTTTCTCTGATCCCCACTACCGTTCTTTCCACAAGACAGGCTTTTAAAAAATTGACTTTCCTTTCCAACTGGAGGGAATATGAAACATTTTCTTTCTATCCAAAAAGAATTTTTAAAAAAATGTCTTTTGTCCAAGAAGAATAATATTCTAAAAATGTCTTTTGGATACTCTAAAAAATTGTCATCGACTTCCTGATGGGATTCTTTTAATTATTGAACACTCAACTATGAATTAAAACAACTACTCTATTTGAAAAACTCCATCACTCCTGGTCCTAGGTGGCTATATCTGGAGAGCTCATCGAATTGCTACTCCAGCTATGTCACCACATGTAGGACATTATTGAAAACATTAAAAATTAAAACAAACATAAAACATAACATTAGTTTCCTATTGCATTTCAACGATGTTGCCTCTAGTAGCATTTTTCTGCTCTACCATTGCAGCATAATCCCCTGTAGAAAGAATCTCTAGTCCACTTGAGATGAGATCTTGAACTGATGAACCATACTTGTTAATTTGTTTCTCATCCATCCAAATAGCTTCTGTCACTGGTCTGTTTTTCCATTTGACTAAGTACTGAGTGTATTGTCTTCTCCGAGTCTTCTTTAGTTTTGTATCTTGGATTTTCTCCAATTGGAGTGGTGCTAGTTTAGGTACTTGTTGTAGATCTTCTATTACTGAATCTTCGTGTACTGCTTGTGTTTCAGAACCTTTGTATCGGGTGAGATCACAAACATTGAATATAGGTGAAATACCAATGTCTGTAGGTAACTGAATTTTGTATGCATTATGTCCATATTTTTCCAAAATTTGACAAGGACCAACCTTCTTAGGTAGTAACTTTGTATGCTTCATTTGAGGTAACCTCTCTTTCCTCAGATACGCCCATACTAAATTGCCAACTTTGAACTATACTTCTCTTCTTTTCTAATCAAAAGCTTCCTTATACTTCTGATTTGAATTCTATAGCTGCAACTTGACTTGATCTTGGACCTCGTTAATAGCTTCAGCAAATGCTTCACCATGTGAACTACTCGAAAAGGTGTTTGGAAGTTCCCTCAGTTCAAGAATTCCTCTTGAATGTGTACCATACATGATTTGAAATGAAGATTTCCCTGTACTTTTATTCACTGTATTGTTGTATGAGAATTCAGCTTGAGCAAGTACATAATCCCACTTTTCTCCATGTTGTTTTGTAAGGCATCTTAATAAATTTCCCAAAGATCTGTTGACAACTTCTGTTTGACCATCAGTTTGTGGGTGATATGCAGATGAAAAGGATAAATTTGTGCCAATTTTCTTCCAAAGGGTCCTCCAAAAATGACCTACAAATTTGCCATCTTTGTCTGAAACAATATTCAGTGGTAGTCCATGAATTTGCACTATCTCCTTGAAGAATAAATCTGCAATGTATGATGCATCTTTGGTGGATTTACATGGTAAGAAATGTGCCATTTTACTGAATCTATCCACAACAAAAAAAATGCTATCATACCCCTTCTGAGTTCTTGGTAATCCCATAACAAAATCCATACTAATATTTTCCCATGGTCTTGAAGGAATAGGCAGGGGCTGATATAATCCTGCATTGGTACTTTTACCTTTACTTTTCTGACAAATGGTGCATTCTTCCACAAATTTCCTCACATCCTTTTGTAATTTTGGCCAAAAATAGTTTCTACGAACCAACTCTAAAGTCTTATCTAGTCCAAAATGACCGGATAATGGCCCCACTATGTTTCTCCTGTATGATATTGTCTCTCATTGAACACTTTGGAATGAAAAGTTGTCCTCCCTTGAATAATAATCCTTCTTGAATCAGAAAATCAGCATACTCACTATTGTACCTTTCGTCCAAATTAATACATGCCTAATAAATGTCTTTGAAATCAGCATCATCAACATACATACCTTTCAGATTTGAAATGCTTGTAGTTTCCAACTGAATTTGTGATGTAGTTAGAGTTCTCCTGCTTAACGCATCAGCAACCTTGTTTGTGACTCCCTTCTTGTGCTTAATAGAAAATGTGAATGCTTGCAATGTCTCTACCCATTTCATATGCCTATGATTCAACTTCTCTTGACTGTTTATGAAACTAAGTGCCTAGTTATCTATGTAGACAATGAATTCTTTGGGTAGCAGATAGTGTCACCATTTCTTCAAGGATTGAACAAGGGCATACATTTCCAAATCATATGATGAATATCTCTGTTTGGCTTCATTGAGTTTCTCGCTGAAAAAAGGCTATAGGTCTATGTTCTTGACTAAGAACACCTCCTATGGCTATGTTGCTTGCATCACATTCTATCTAAAAGACTTTATTGAAATCAGGAAATTCAAGGACTGGTTGTTGGGCCACTTTTTTGCTTAAGAAGTTCAAAGGCTTTATTTGCTTCTTCTGTCCAAACAAATTTACACTTTTTCCCTCCTTTTATAGTATTCAAAATAGGTGCACAAATCAAACTAAAATTTATAATGAACTTTCTGTAGAAAGTGGCTAATCCATGAAAACTTCTAACTGCTGCAATAGTTTTAGGAGTTGACCATGAAAGAATTGCACTTACCTTATCTTGATCCATCTTGAGCATTCCTTTTGAGATCTCAAAGCCAAGGTATGTCAGTTCCTCTTGCATAAAACTGCATTTCTCTAGATTGATCATTAACTTTTCTTCTTGTAATCTTCTCAACACCAAATCTAAGTGTTTCAGATGCTCCTCTTTTATTTTTCTGAAAACCAAAATGCCATCTAGATACACTATCACAAACTTTCCTGTAAAATCCTTCAAAACTTCATTCATAAGTCTCATAAACGTACTAGGAGTGTTAGACAATCCAAATGGCATTACCTTCCATTCGTACAATCCCTCATTGGTCTTAAATGTTGTTTTCCATTCATCTCCTGGCCTAATTCTTATATGGTGATACCCGCTTTTTAAATCAATCTTTGAAAAATATCTTGCTTTCCCTAAACAATCAAGTAAATCTTCTATTCTAGGCATTGAAATCTGTACCTTATAGTGATCTTGTTCAGTGCTCTCAAATCAGTGCATAGTCTCCATGTTCCTTCTTTCTTTGGTGCTAGGACTGCAGGTACTACGCATGGGCTTAAACTTTTACCAATCAAACCAGTCTCGAGTAACTCTTCAATTTGTTTGGCCATTTCTTCATTTTGTTGTGGTGTTAGCTTGTATGTGGCTTTGTTGGGTAATGTTGAGCCTGGTATGAGATCAATACAATGACTGATTTCTCACACTAGGGGAGACTTCTTGGTATTCCATCAGCTATAATTTCTTTGTACTTGTCCAGAACTGGTTCCACTTCTTCTGGTACCTTTTGTTTCTTCTTTTCTGTCACTTCCACCTTTAAGTTTGAAGATTCGATTTCTGATTTTTCTTCCTCATTCCGATTTCTAGCATCATTATGTAATTTATCTTTAAGTACAGGAACTAGTGCAAAGAGTGGACACTTCTTTCCTTTCACTTCTTTCAAAAATTCTTTCTTACCCATTACCATAACCTTAGCTTCTGTAGCTTTTGATTCTTCTTGCCTTGTTTCAACTAAAGGTATCAATTCAATGACTTTTCCATTCTTTGTAATGGTGTACGTATTCTTCACTCCATCATGTTGTGCCTTGAGATCATATTTCCATGGTCTGCCAAAAAGTAAATGGCATGCATCCATATTAACAACATTAACCAATAATCTGTCTTTATAGGCTCCAATATGAAATTCCACCCAAGCTTGCTCTTCCACTATAGTATGCTGCCCTTTATTTAGCCAAGATACTTTGTAAGGATACGGGTATGGTATTCTTGGTAACTTTAACTTTTCCACCATTTCAAGAGCTACAAATTTTTTTGTAGAACTAGAGTCTACCAATACCTTGCAAAATTTTCCTCCAGATTTACAGGTAGTTCTGAAAATGGACTTCCTTTGTGGTGGTTCTTCTTTGACAGGCATCTTCAATAGTTTTCTTCTCATCATAAGTGCTTCCCCTTTTTCTGGATAACCATAACTTTTGGAAGCTTCTTGTAAATCAGTTTCTTGTGTCAAGTGTATTCTCTTTTCACCATGAGTACTAGAGCTTGCTTTTGCTGGACATTTGTGTGCCATATGACCTTCTTGATTATAGTTTTAGCATCTTATTGGTCCATTCATTCTTCTTGGTGATCTTCCTCTAAAATTTGGCCTTCTACCTCAGAAAATTTCTCTGAAATTATCAAATTTGTTAATTTCATTATGCATCTTTGTTTGTGGCTGAAAATTTGGACTTCTTCCTCTAAATGTACCTCTTCCTCTGAATGGTCGCCTTCCTCTACCTCTGTGGTTATTTTCTTGTCTTCTTTTGATTTTCTCTTCCACCTTCAAAGCTAGCTGATATCACTTAGTTACGGTATTAGGATTCAATAACTGCAACTCCTCTTGTATGTTCATCCTTAAACCATTTAGGTATCTTGCTACCTTGATACTCTCAGGTTCTACAAATTTTGATGTTAGACTCAACTTTTGAAATTCTTCTGTATAAGTGCAGACATCCATATCCCTTTGTCTGAGATTCTGCCTTTTCTGATGTAACTGTACTTCATAGTCTTCAGGGAGATACGTCTCTCTTATCATAGAGACCATCTTCTTCCATGAACAAATTTTCCTTTTATCCTCCTTTACCCTTTCTTCCTGCACAAAATTCCACCATGTAAGGGTTGCTCCCTTCATTTTGGACTTAGCCAATTTAACTTGTTGTGATTCTAAAACTTTCTCACATTCAAAATGATTCTCTAAAGCTTCAATCCATTCCAACACTAATTCAACGTCCATCTTTCCTGTAAACATAGGTAACTCGACGAGTTTTCCTCCCAAAGCCTTTAAAGCTTTAAAAAATGGCTTCTCATTCTCAAATATTTCATCCTCCTCATCCTTGGGTACTTCTTCCTCCTCTTCTACTTCTTCTTTCATTTCTTTTTTTTCAACCACAGTCTTCATGTGTTCCAACTTACTGGCTAATTCTGCCAATATCCCCTTCAGTTCACTATTCTCTTTCTGGTAAAGTTCTTCTTGCTCCTCAACCTTCTTCGCTAACTCTGCATTGGTCACCATCTTGTTTGACCCTATTGAAGAATCTTGATCAGGGGCGCTCAACATATAATTTCACAACCTACAACTCTTTAGCTCTGATACCAAAAATGATGCAGATCCTCACCTTGGAAAACTCAGGAGGAATCACTCACTCAACTGAGTTGCTTCAAGGGGCACATACACCTACTAGCACAAACCTAAAACCAAGTCCAACTATTTTCTTTATATATATACATTCATGAGAATCTTCGATGTGAAATTCATGAGCCTCCTGTCACCACCCTTATATTTTCTAACCGCTCAACATATTTGCATGGAACTTGTGACATAAATTTATTGAAATTGTGCCCCATTCAACACAAATCGACCCAACTTTTTTCTCTTCTGTGATTGAGAACATAGACCGGGATTGAGCATTCTTCCTAAACACACTCGAATATTAAAACATTGAGATACATTATCCTTCAACATTAAGACATCTTTATTTTCCCGTATTTGGTATCACATCTCTGTTGTATTACTCACAAATCGGTGATTAATAAATAAAACATTCAATTGATTCTCATATAGAATTCCATGTGGATAGCTGTGTTACTCATAAAATTGGAAAAAAAAAATGAAAGGAATAGAATCTCGTGCGGTTGCCTATGTCGACCATAACACTAACCAAGAAAAAATCAACTGAAGAGAATGATTTATATACATACTCTTCTATGAACTTAGAATCAAAAATAAGGAGTTGAATTGATCCACATGACAAAAGAAAATGACTCTCCAAATGATTTAATTTACATACGCGATCTCACAAATCGATTCCCTGGAAAGAAACTCAGAAAGTTTAAAGTTTTGGAGGAATAAAAATAAAATAACTTACATACAAACTGTCTGCTTCAATACATTCCTTGTTTTTTTTCTAGAATGTCAGCCTCTAAAAAAAAGATAGAATGAATAGTAAAATTATCCTATAAACTGGAAAAGATACCCGAAAAAACCATTCAACTCCAAAAATAGGAAAACTTTCTATTTTTCTCTGATCCCCACTGCCGTTCTTTCCACAAGATAGGCTTTTAAAAACCGACTTTCCTTTCCAACTGGAGGGAATATGAAACATTTTCTTTCTATCCAGAAAGAATTTTTAAAAAAACGTCTTTTGTCCAAGAAGAATAATATTCTTAAAATTTCTTTTGGATACTCTAAAAAAATTGTCACCAACTTCCTGATGGGATTCTTTTAATTATTAAACACTCAACTACAAATTAAAACAACTACTCTATTTGAAAAACTCCATCACTCCTGGTCCTAGGTGGCTATATCTGGAGAGCTCATCGAATTGCTACTCCAGTTATGCCAACACATGTAGGACATTATTGAAAACATTAAAAATTAAAACAAACATAAAACATAACATTAGTTTCCTATTGCATTTCAATGATGTTGCCTCTGGTAGCATTTTTTTGCTCTGCCACTGCAGCAACAAATCTACAAAATGTCATTGGCATCCTCAATTTATTAGGGAAGAGTGGGTGAGATCATGCTCAACACGGTGCACAATGAGTACTTGTAGCTCAAAAAACCCTACAAAATTATAAAGAATGTAATAGAGAGTTACAAGGTTTAGTAAAACTAGAAGTGACCTAAAAATTAAGAAATATTAGCCAAAAGAAGTGGCAAAACTAATAGGATGCCATCATGATGGAAGAATGTGTTTGTTGAAGGATATCATTGATGATAAGGCAAAATTTGCAGTGATGATGATTGTACATTGACTCTATCACTTCAATAAGATTAACAATGTGTCAAGTGGAATAGTGTATGGTGCACACCAAATCATAAAGGAATAGACTTGTCTTGATCTAAGTGGATGGATACAGGTGTAACTGATGGAGAATCTATAAAAAATAAAGAGGGATAAAAGTGCAAACATTTTCACACATGGCACTATATTGGTCTATATTATTTTTCTCTAGAAATTATTTCCCTAGATTTCTTATATTTCAGTGGAAGACAAGAAGTCACATCATTGTAAAAATGACCAACATGTACATCAAGTTGGGAATTAAAGAACCATATCTACATGAAGGGTAATTCAAATTTGTAGGTGGAAATGCAATGACAAAAGAAGCTACCTTCAAGTCTAGTTATGGACTAAAGATGGGAAATATATTTCTTGGAAGCAAAAATAAGTGCATTGTGCAAATGGCTCAACTTTTAACTTACTAACTAATGGATCAACCATATGGAATTGATGACAACTCAACAAGAAAGGATATTGAACAACTACTGCCAATGCCTATTGAGTAGGAACAACAAAGGTTCAAAATAGCTAAAGAAAAAACAAAAGAGCTAAAGGAGTAGTACAAAGCAGTTGAAGAAAAAAAGAAGAAGAAAAGAAAAGGTCAAACATCAAGATAGGTTGAGGAAAAATAAGTAGGAGAATAGGAAGAATAGAAAGGATATGAGTCCTCACCAAGACTTAATTAGAAATGGAATCCCCTAAGAAGAAAACCCCCACTATTGTAAATCCCCTAACAATAGAGATGTACAAATGGAAGGAAATAGAAAAGGAGAAGAAGAAGAGAAATAGAATATTAAATGTCATAAATATTGTACTATTAAGCATAACAATATTAAATAGAATTCCACACTCCATCAAACCACTAGTACCTAGTCAACTCCACAAAATGATTGGTGAAATATGGACAAAGGGAGTCCTTGAATGTAAGGTCATTATAGATGATGCATTAGCTAAAATAAGGCTTGACATGGGTGATGATGAAATAAAAACACTAGTAGACTCACGTAAAAATTATTTTGACATGCCAGTCAATGTAGCATTGGTAACCATAGGCTTAAGCAAAGAGGCATTTCAGAATACTAAGAAGTTTTGGACAAAACTTTATGGCTAAGAAGAATCAAGCTTGAAGTAGAAGCATGATCTAAAAAAAGAACCACAAGGTTAAGAGAAGAGGAAAATAGAACAAAACTTCCACACCAACCAAGAAAAATACTCAAAAGAGTCAAGATCTGAACAAAGGTCCCAAGGAAACTAGTGAAGTACAAATAGAAAATATTGCAACACTACCAGAGGTGGAAGTAAAGAGGAGATATAAAACACAAATAGGTGATAGTTGTCCTAATATTATTGATGTTACAAGTCTAAAGGACACAAATAAAGGAGAACGGAAATGTATAAGGTTAGACTCTAATCGGTGACACAAAGGAAGGTGACAAGGGAGAAGAGATGATAGAAGGTAAAGATCAAGTCACTAATGCTAGAGCTAAGGAACAACAAGAGTAACAAGTACCTATGATAGAGATTATTGACATTAAAATGGAACAAGCTAACATATATATATATATATATATATATATATATATATATAGAGAGAGAGAGAGAGAGAGAGAGAATGGGTAAAAGATAATGAAAAATAAAAGAAGTAAACTAAATTCCATCATTGAGAAGGAAAAGAGTCCTACTAAGATAAGACCATCTGATACATTGTCCAAACAACAGAGGAGATTGAAAAGTCTAGTCAAAGGAAAGACAAAAAAGATTCAAATAATGAATCAGATAGACATAAGAGGATTTGAGGGAGACAACAGTCCCTAAAACCAGCCTCATCACCTACATATGAGAATAAGGGAGAGCTATATGATAAAAATGTCAAAGAAGCAATCACAATGAAGAATATACCTTTGATAAGACAATTAAAATGGGAAAGCGGCTTCATGATTTCAATTATAGAGAATTAGAAAAGTATAATAAAATCATGGAGAATTAAAAAATACTAAAGTTATCTAGCAAGAGGTAAGAGATGGAAATATCACTAGTAAAGGTGAGAGACATCATCAAGGAACTAGCTCTTGAAGCTCTATATAAGAAGAATGATGATTTGATTAGTCAAATAATTTATTTTGATAGATTATCTCTATAAAAAAACAAGAAAAGATAGAAAAGGTCATGGAGAAGCATGTTCCAATGACAAACTTGGAAAAGAAGACAAGTCTTATACAAGACAAGAAAATGAACTGGTATCACTCAAAGATAAAATTTCAGAAGCATTATATAATATAACCCTTGTATTCCATAAACCATTTGCAAAAAATACCTTAACCAATGATCTAGAACATAGAAGAAAGAAAGCTCAATAGGATCTTGATGAGGCCATCATGGCTTATCATCCCTTAATGAGATCATCATTGGAGCATGCCACCAAGATTGAAAATACTATGTCTATGGTAAATCAACTAAGGGAAGAAGAGGAAAAAATGGTAGTTTGATTGATTTAACTACAATGCTTATTATCCCCAATGACTATGATAAAAAGTGAACATGTCAAAGAGGGAAAAGCATATATTTTCAAGCCACCAACAACTACAAAGGAATGTATCCATAGGAAACTATTAGAGCTAATGAGTGGAATACTTCCTTTCACTCATTTGAAAGATTAATGGGAGACTCAATTGAACACAATGAGATAGGTATAAATAAATATTTGAAAAGTTGTAAGCCCTTAGAACCCCATGGCTCTTTATCCTTGATGAAAAAAGGTGGAGAATAATGAAAGGGGAGAATTATGTGATGAGGAGAGAATAATATAAGAGGGAGAGAAGAAACAAAAGGGGAGAATAAAGAAAAAAAAAAGAGGGAAAGAGGGAGAATAAATAAAGTATATGAGCAAGGAGACCCGAATGAAAAAATGAGAGGCGTAGTTAGGAGATATACAAATAAAGAATAAATGGGGAAAATCCTAGAAAGAAAGAGGTAGAAATATAGTCATCAAGCCACAAAAGTAGAGAATAAATTCTTAAGGTCATAAATAGGTAAAGAAGAGACTTAAATAACAAGATAAGGACATGCAACCTATGAAGAAAAGTAAGTATTGTCAACTAAAAAATAAATTGAAGGAATTTTTCCATCTTTGCTAAAGAAGAAGATTTTTGGGCTTAAAAATTCATAATGGCATGATTTCTTGACAAAATGGTCATGACTAAATGGTAGTATCATGAAGACTTGAGTATTGTGTAAGAATTAATTTGTTATCATTGATTAGAAACTAGTTAACTAGAGATAGAACCATTGAAAGGTAGTGAAACCAATAGTAGACTGGCATGTCAGTCACATCAAAGAGAAATGGTATAGACAAGACTGTGACCAGTTGATAAGTGTAGACACTAGATGATCACAATTTATCCAAGATGAGTCACAAAAAATGTCATAGGACTATAGGATAGTCTGATAATGATGTGAAATGCACGAAGAGAGAAGTGAGAAAAAAAACTAAAAGAAAGTGAGGACACAAGTTTAGTTATAGACTAACAAGAGGGCATAAAGGCCTATATGAATAGGAACCTATGAATAAGAAGTGACATGTATTTTGTGACTACGCTCACTTGTAAATTTCAAATTTTGATTGCATGATTTGATAGGGATAACTTTAGAGTTTCTATATCCATGTTGTACAAGTGTATTTAAAGATATTTGAACTTAATTTTTATTGTTGGTGGTGTTTGGTCATTGCTTAAAGATCTAAAAAAGAAAGAAGACATTAGGAAGGAAGAACAAAGAGTGGAACATGAGATCGGTGCACAAGCACATAAAGAGAGAAGTGAACAAGAGCATTCATAGAGAAAACCTAGAACAAGGGAGGGAGACCATAGGATCTTTGTAAATGATTATAGTGGTTCTAAAAGGAAAAGTATGTCATACTATTATATCTAATATTTAGTTCTCTTGCTTACCACTACAACTATTGTAAGCCTTTAATAGGGAAGACTTGTGTTGTGGTTTCACAATGCATGCCCCATTTCTCCTAGAAATGGGGACCCCCTAGTAAATTTTTGTCTCCCAAATCCCTAGTCTGGAGCCTAGACCATTTTGGACTCTCCCTAGGAGTATGGGTCAAGAATTAGTCTCTAAATGGGATGTCTGAGTGTTAGAGTTGGAGAGAGAAAGTGAGATTTTGAAGTTTTAGTTCAAAATTGTCACTAGTGCACTATCGTACATGCACAAAACATTAGGGTGCATAGGTGCACTCAGTGTGCAAGTGCACATTCATCTCCCTCTAGAGATGGGCACATGGACACTGGCACGTGTGTGTACATCTAGAGGGTGTGCACCTACAAAGTTGTGCTCCCTAGGCTCAAGGTCTATATAAACCCCAGACCTCTCCCTTTTCTCCATTCCTCTCCATGCTCTAGTTTCTTCTGCACCCTTGCATTGTGTGCTCATCTACTTGCAACCTGCACATTAACAAACATCAAGTTTAGAAACATGCCAAAAGGTGTGTACATGTGCACCTCCTCAAGGTGTACATTTGTGAACCTTTCTTTACCCATTAAAACCTAAAAAGAACCTAACAATAAGAGAAACCAAGACTTTTCAAGTTGTGCACATGCACACCTATTAAAGGTGTGCATTTGTGCACCTCTTACACCTAAAAAGATAAATGAAAGCCTAAAGATGTGCATGTGGATACCTTCTTAAGGTGCACACACCCATACCTTTTCTTTGCTTTCTAAAGAGAACTTAAGTCATATAAGGGTGCACACAGTTCCACACCTGCACATGTGCACACCTTGGCTAGTGAGGTGTGCACATGTGCATTTCTCAACTGTGCACATGTGTTGTGTAGTACTTTAGTGGGGAAAGACTATCTTTGATTTGTTAGTGCACTAAGGGTGTGCACATGCCCACCCCATCAAGGATCAAGGTGTGCATGTGCAGACCCTTAGTGCACTAACAAATCAGAGATAGTCTTTCCCCGCCAAAGTACTACACAACACATGTGCGCAATTGAGAAATGCACATGTGCACACCTCACCAACCAAGGTGTGCACATGTGCAGGTGCACAACTATGCTAAAATGGTCTCAAAATAGCCATTTAGTGAAGTTAGTGCACCTTCCCACCATTTCTTTGCTTTCTAAAGAGAACTTAAGTCATATAAGGGTGCGCACATGCCCACCCATCAAGGTGCGTATGTGCACACCCTTAGTGCACTAACAAATCAGAGATAGTCTTTCCCCACCAAAGTAATACACAACACATGAACAATTGAGAAATGCACATGTTTGCACCTCACCAGCCAAGGTGTGCACATGTGTAGGTGTGCAATTGTGCTAAAATGGTCTCAAAATAGCCATTTAGTGCACCTAGTGTACTTGCCAAGGTGCACTATTTTTCATATCAAGGCTTATGAGGGGGATTGGACTCATCTTTTACTATTTTTGAGCATTTTTGGATAGGTTTTCAATGATTAGGATTTTTTGTAGGTCTAAATTTTAGCTCTTTGGACTAATGTCTCCCCTTTTGTGTAGATAAAATTGTGTCAACATCATCTTCAATGGATGAAAAGATAGCTCCTAAACTAGTTGTCTTCAAATACCAAGGTACATCAAGAAAATCCTATTTCAAAGATAGACATGCCAAAATTTGAGACATCAAGTTGGGTCACATTGATTGGAATTCATTCCTCACTATCTACAACAAGCCCAAAGAAATATCTATAATAGTATCAACATTCATTCAACTAGGGCTAGTAAATGTGGCATCACATCCTACATCTGTGTAGTCTTTTGAACTCATCATAGACTAAAGATGTGCATGTGGATACCTTCTTAAGGTGTGCACATCCACACCTTTTCTCTGTTTTCTAAAGAGAACTTAAGTCATATAAGGGTGCGTAGAGTTTTGCACCTGCACATGTGCACACCTTGGCTAGTGAGGTGTGCACATGTGCATTTCTCAACTGCACACATGTGTTGTGTAGTACTTTGGTGGGGAAAGACTATCTCTGATTTGTTAGTGCACTAAGGGTGTGCACATGCACACCTTGATTACAGCTCACTAGCCAAGGTGTGCACATGTGCAAGTGCACAACTATGCTAAAATGGTCTCAAAATAGCCATTTAGTGAAGTTAGTGCACCTGCCCACCTTTTCTTTGCTTTCTAAAGAGAATTTAAGTCATATAAGGGTGCGCACATGCCCACCCATCAAGGTGTGCATGTGCACACCCTTAGTGCACTAAAAAATCAGAGATAGTCTTTCCCCACCAAAGTAATACACAACACATGTGCACAATTGAGAAATGCACATGTTCACACCTCACCAGCCAAGGTGTGCACATGTGTAGGTGTGCAATTGTGCTAAAATGGTCTCAAAATAGCCATTTAGTGCACCTAGTGCACTTGCCAAGGTGCACTATTTTTCATATCAGGGCTAATAAGGGGGATTGGACTCATCTTTTACTAATTTTGAGCATTTTTGGATAGGTTTTCAATGATTAGGATTTTTTGTAGGTCAAAATTTTAGCTCTTTGGACTAATGTCTCCCCTTTTGTGTGGATAAAATAGTGTCAACATCATCTTCAATGGATGAAAAGATAGCTCCTAAACCAGTTGTCTTCAAATACCAAGGTACATCAAGAAAATCATGTTTCAAAGATAGACATGCCAAAATTTGAGACATCAAGTTGGGTCACATTGATTGGAATGCATTCCTCACTATCTACAACAAGCCCAAAGAAATATCTATAATAGTAGGGCTAGTAAATGTGGCATCACATCCTACATCCGTGTAGTCTTTTGAACTCATCATGGCCTAAAGATGTGCATATGGATACCTTCTTAAGGTGCACACATCCACACCTTTTCTTTTCTTTCTAAAGAGAACTTAAGTCATATAAGGGTGCACACAGTTCCACACCTGCACATGTGCACACCTTGGCTGGTGAGGTGTGCACATGTGTTGTGTAGTACTTTGGTGGGGAAAGACTATCTCTAATTTGTTAGTGCACTAAGGGTGTGCACATGCCCACCCTGTGCACATGGGCAAGTGCACAACTGTGCTAAAATGGTCTCAAAATAGCCATTTAGTGAAGTTAGTGTGTCTGCCCACCTTTTCTTTGCTTTCTAAAGAGAACTTAAGTCATATAAGGGTGCGCACATGCCCACCCATCAAGGTGTGCATGTGCACACCCTTAGTGCACTAACAAATCAGAGATAGTCTTTCCCCACCAATGTAATACACAACACATGTGCACAATTGAGAAATGCACATGTTTGCACCTCACCAGCCAAGGTGTGCACATGTGTAGGTGTGCAATTGTGCTAAAATGGTCTCAAAATAGCCATTTAGTGCACCTAGTGCACTTGCCAAGGTGCACTATTTTTCATATCAGGGCTTATGAGGGGGATTGGATTCATCTTTTACTATTTTTGAGCATTTTTGGATAGGTTTTCAATGATTAGGATTTTTTGTAGGTCTAAATTTTAGCTCTTTGGACTAATGTATCCCCTTTTGTGTAGATAAAATAGTGTCAACATCATCTTCAATGGATGAAAAGATAGGTCCTAACCAGTTGTCTTCAAATACCAAGGTACATCAAGAAAATCATGTTTCAAAGATAGTCATGCCTAAATCTGAGACATCAAGTTGGGTCACATTGATTGGAATGCATTCCTCGCTATCTACAACAAGCCCAAAGAAATATCTATAATAGTATCAACATTCATTCAACTAGGGCTAGTAAATGTGGCATCACATCCTACATCAGTGTAGTCTTATGAACTCATCATGGCCCTTGCAGACAATTGTATTACAAAAGAAAACGTTGTCAAGAGTGTTATAGGGAGATAGTCCTTGACCTCCAACCTTGAAATATTGAGAAGGTGTTTCACCTCCCTAGAGTTGATTAGTACTTGTAGATATCATATGAGGGAGTAGAAAGATGGTACTGGGATAATGAGAAGGAAGCTCAAGAGATAATCCAATCTTCATTTTTGATTGACAGAACACAAGTGGGCCACATATTTAGTAGGGTAGACATGATCCAAGGATACATGAATGATGGAGTGGGATACACCATCATTCTTTTAAGTAGAGTCATGGGACTACTGGTAGCAGGACACTTACAAACTTAGATGCTCCACTTCATAGATACCATCAAGATAACAATGATACCAATTAATTGGGATACACTTTTAAGCCACAATTTGGATGAGCAGATAGTAACTATCAAAGCTAGCCCTAAATTCTATATTTGCAATCATCTAATTCATAGAGGGTGATTATGCCAAACAGATGTCAATAGAGGCAGCAACCAAAATCATAACGATTAGAGCCTACTACATCCAATTTAAAACATTCACCCACCTAAGGGTAGTAGGAACACAAGTGAAACCAAAGAAACTCTCAAGGTATCTATTGGATAGGCTCATTCTTTTGGAGATTGTGAGGAAACTCACATCTGCATATGAAAGAGTGAGGAAATAGTACAAGAAGACATGGGTGTGACCAATCACCATCGATGCATTTGAGGTCAAACAAAAATAGGATATCATGACCTTTGATTTAGAATGGGGTCAATATCCCTTAGAAGAGTACAAATCCCCTCACACTTATTCTGACAACATAGGAAGGATCCAATATCTAGTAGGGAAGTAGTTTGTACATGAAGATGCATTGGAGGATCACTAAATGAATGCAATAGATGAGTATGATATTTGAATAAGGTATTATTGTAGGATGACTCTATATCTAGTAGAAAAGGCATTAAAAATGAAGATCCTACTCAAGACTATTGAGAAAGACACTGAAGATGTCTTAGATCTACTATAAAACAAGGGAAAAATTTATGATAGACCAATAATGAATGTAGAGACTGGTAGGGTTGAAAATGTGTACATTAATAATAGAGCCCACCACATAGTTCAACTAATGAGGGAATAGATCAAGAAACCTTTCAAACTTGATGCGGTTCCACATGTTGTTCCTCTTCAAGCCACATAATGGCCTACCAAAGGAAAAGGTGTTAAAATCATAGTACCAACTTTCCCAGCTTAGTCCCCCGTAAGGCTGGAAAGGGTTCATCAACATAAGCACAAAGTTGATTAATTTGAAGCTGAAAAAGGAGTCAAAAGGAAGAGAGGGAAAAAGGGTAAGAAATAAAAAGCTCAGGCCCAACCACCTCAACAACCACAAAAAAATCTTAAAGATGCGGAGCCTCAAGATGAGCTAGTAGCTCAAGTCCAAGAGACTGAAAAAGAGCCTCCACCAAGATAGGAACAGGAGCAAGAATAAGAAGAGGAAGAATAGAGGGTGCCACCAGTAGGCCAAGAGGAAGAAGCCTCCCCCCAACTCCCAAGAAGGCCAGGATCAAGTCCACTATGGGAGGGACACATAGGAGAAGATGTAAGAAAGAATACTCCTCCCCCACAAGTGCCCACAACTATTTTGGAAGCTAAAGTAGAAAAAGAAGAAGGGAAAAAAATTGAATATGTCCCTTTGAGTCAGAAGACTCACTCAACTAAGGCCACAAAGGAAGGTAGAAGAAGAAGCTCCATTGCAAACCTATTTAGGTTTCTACCTCTAAGGATGAGTAGTAGCAGTGGATTAGTAGACAGATGTCTTTGATCTCTATGATTTTGATTTCATGCCAATGGGCACTAAGATGGTAGGGCAGAAGATATAGGATACTCCTATAAGTCAATCCCTAGGAGAGGACTAGAACCAAGTACCACCTTTGCTTCAAGGACCTTTATGCCTACAACCACTACCATCTCAAGATTTATCATACCTAGAAAGAGGCTTAGTAACACCTCTTCCTCCCATTACAGATTTAGAAGAACAAGGATCTTATGATTCTACACACAATACATTAATGGAACAAGAAGTCAATGAAGAATTTTCATTTCCATTTAGTCAAGAACTAGATACTCAACTAGAAGAGATGTTTTCTTTCTGGAATAATAATTGAAATAACTACAATTTGCAGAGTCCAAAAGAACCCATGACAAATGGGATTCCTCCTGTGTTGTAACCAAATCCTCATGATCGGAGAGTAAGAAACAATCTAGTACCTATCAGATCCCCTTATGGAGGACAACAAAATTAGAACCAAGGGAATGTGCCTACAATCTTGAAAAATCCTGCATGCTCTACTAAAAAGTATACTGCAATGGAAGATTTGAAATGAATGAAGGCTAATGTGTCCATGTTTGACATGCTACAAAATTGTCCTAATCAGTGGGAACTATTGATAAAGACTCTTGATTATATGAAGGCAATGCCTAATACGAATACTATCCCTTAAAAGATGGTGTCACAATAGGTAAATGTTTTAGAGGCTATGCCAACTATGTTTAAAGACAAGGTTGAGGTGCCTCATTTTTTTCTTAGCATCAGAATCTATGGGAAGAGTCTACATAATATTCTAATTGATTCAGGAGCTTCCTATAATGCCATGCTACTTTTGATAGCACAAGGGTTGGGAGTCACTCCACAACCCTCTAATGGGATAGTGATACAATTGGAGGAAATTGGAAGTAAAAGTTATTAGTGTTCTAGGTTAGAGTTTTTAATCACCTTGGGATACGTGTAAATGCCAAAAAAAAGGAGTATGTAATTGAGCCATCATTTTGGTGAACTAGAAGGTGAAAATTGGTTGGATTATTTTCATTGTAATTTAGAGCATTTCAGAAAAAGAATCAGGTCAAAAGGCCCCACGGTTTGAAAGTTATCGTAGTTTTTTAATTTCTAGAGACATCCTAAGAATGCTTCAAAGTCAAGTTAGGGGCATTAAATGACCTTGAATAGGGCCAAAAAATGGGGGACAAGAAAATATGGTCCATAGGGCTATAGAGCACTTTGAGACCTTTTCAAAAATGTAAACGGTTCGTCAATTGGAGCTACAGTTCAAAAGTTATGCCTCCGAAAAGTTCGGTTACCATTTTTGGATTCTTCTAATTTTGTGCCAACTTCTAATGTGACTTCTGGAGCCTTCTATTTGGTTGGTGGATGCCAACTAGCACTTTCTAGAATGTATTCCTAATCCTTAACCCTTCAATGTCTATTTAAGAACATTTCTGGCATTGTAAAAGGCATTTCGGAGTGGAGTTTGAGAGAAGGTACTAGGAGAAGAATTTATCTCCAGATTTATGCTATTGTAAGACCATAGGGCAAGTTTTGGAGTCTGTTTCTCTGCACTAAGTGCACTAGCATATTTTCACAATTAATAAATTTTTCTCATTCCTATTGTGTCCATTCTATGCTTGGGTTGTGTCCCCATCAAGTGGTATCAGAGCAGGTTTCCCTAAGTGTGTAGACAGAGAACCGATTGTGAGGCAGTTTGCACCAGGATTGTGTGGTTGTGGGTTCGAGTTAAGAAGATGCCTCCATGAAGAGAGCATGGTGGAAGGGCCAGAGCTATTAATCTAGAGGAGGTTAGAGTCCTCCAAAGGTAGGTCCAAGCATTGCAGGAGGAGCTTCGTAGGGGAACAAATGTTGTTGCAGGTGACGAAAGTGAGGATGACAATGAAGAAGAGGAAATTGGACAAGAAGGGGAAGTCGACAGGGAAGTTCTAAATTAGGTAGAGGAAAGGATTTTTAGGGCCATTACTAAGTTTTGGAAAAGACCTACAATTGATGTGGGTGTATTTTTAGGAAATCTAAAACCAGATGAGTTGATCGATTAGATCAATGAACTGGAAGAGTACTTTGAGTATGAGGATATCAGGGACCCAGATAGGGTTAAGTTTGCAAAGGCCAAACTGAAAGGCCGTGCCAAAATCTAGTGGTAAGAGGTTCAACTGGAAAGAAATAGAAGAGGAAAGGAGAAGATCACAAGGTGGGATCATATGGTGGACAAATTGAAAAAGCAATTCATTCCTCTTGACTATGAGCTTGATTTGTTTAAAAAGATGCATGGGTTAAAGCAAGTAGGAAAATCAGTCTAGGAATATACAGAGGAGTTTTATCAACTTTTGATTAGAGCAAGGCATGCAAAAGCAAATAAGGAGAAGGTTTCTCGTTATATCAGTGGGTTATGACCTAGCATCTAGGAGGAATTAAGTTTGGTAAGAATGATCGGCATTGAAGAAGCATACTAGTTTTCCCTATGAGTTGAAGAGAAGCTAAATAAAAAGTTTGAAGGGAGAAAGAGGGTGCAATCAAGGAGGAAGGGGCAGTGATAGGTCATCTGGAGGTCGAAATGAGACCCAAAAGAAAAATGAATACATGGGTACTAGCAGGAACCAGCGGAACGAGGATTTCAACTGCTACCATGATCAGAACTTTGGAGATCAGAGAGGAAGAGGTAGAGGACGTGGACAAGGTTTAGAAAGAGCAGGCTTTCATGGTACCTTTTTCCATTGCAATGAACAAGGTCATCGAGCCTTTGAATGCCCTCAATGACAAGGAAGGACGGATAGGAGAGGTGAGGGCCAAGCTAGGGTTGCTCATGTGGATGAGGATGCATAGTCATCACATTCAGAGGATGCAGAAAGAGAAGAGACTTTAGTTAATGAATGGGTCCTACTAAGTGGTGAGATTGAACCAGGACAAAGGAGGAGTCTATTTTGTACCAAGTACAAATGTGAGAATAAATGTTGTGATGTGATCATTGATGGTGGTAGCACTGACAACTTGGTGTCAGAAGAGATGGTCTCTAAGCTGAAGCTCAAGAGGGAGAAACACCCCTAGCCCTATCGGATCACTTGGGTGAAGGATGATCATAAGGTCCTGGTAAGTGAACAATGTTTAGCGAAGTTCAAAATTGGTAGTTACCATGATGAAGTACTCTGTGATATTATTCCAATGGATGTCTGCCATCTATTGTTGGGAAGACCGTGGCAGTTTGACATGCATGCAGTACATGATAGTCATGCAAACACATACTCTCTAACAAAGGATGGAGTTTGCCACAAATTGAAGCCCATGAAAAGGAAGGCAAAAAGGCATGTAGCAGTGCTAGGATTTTTCTTGTTGATGGAAGAAATTTTTTAGATGGCATGAAACATTAGCATATGTGTTATGCTTTGATTCCTAGGAAAGATAAAGAAGGTAGTAGTGAAATACCACTTGAAGTTTCAGATTTACTAGGTGAGTTTGGAGATATCATCTCTGATAATGTTCCAAAAGGATTGCCATAAGTAAGGCAAATCGATCATCAGATAGATTTGATCCCAGGAGCTAGTTTTCCTAACAAGGCTTCTCATAGGATGACCCCTACTAAAACTGAGGAGCTAAATAGACAGTTTCAAGAGCTATTGAGGAAGGGGTTGATTCAAGAGAACTTGAGTCCATGTGCAATAAATGCAGTACTAGGACCAAAGAAGTATGGAGAATGGAGGATGTGTACAGACTCTCGAGCTATAAACATGATAACCATCAAGTATCAGTTTCCTTTGCCAAGAATGGATGATCTTATGGATTGTTTGAGTGGAGCTCAATACTTCACAAAGATAGATCTCAAAAGTGGCTATCACCAAATACAGATATGAGAAGGAGATGAGTGGAAAACTGCCTTCAAGACCAGGGAGGGTCTTTATGAGTGGCTAGTCATGCCCTTTGGATTGACGAATGCCCCAAGCACATTCATGCGGCTTATGAATGAGGTACTTAAGAAGTTCTTGGGAAAATTTGTTATTGTCTATTTGGATGATATTTTAATTTTCAGCAAGACTTTGGAAGAACATTTATTGCATATTCATAGTGTCCTTGAAAGGTTAAGGGAAGACAAACTATTAATTAATCTGAAGAAGTGTATCTTTGCAAAAAGGGAGTTAGTCTACTTGGGATTTGTTATATCACCTAAAGGTCTTAAAATGGATCCAGAGAAGGTAAAACCCATCTTGGAATGGCCTACTCCAAGGTCTGCTATTGAGGTGAGATCATTTCATGGTCTAGTTAGTTTTTACAGGAAATTCATTAAGAATTTCAGTGGCATATGTGCACCCCTGACTAACACAATAAGAGGGGACAGAAAAGAGTTCAAATGGACTATGGCAACTGTGAGAAGTTTTGAAATGCTGAAGAAGAAGGTGACAGAACAACCTATGTTGGCACTTCTAGATTTTAGAAAGGTGTTCCAGGTGGATTGTGATGCTAGTGGTAGCACTATTGGGGCTGTATTAAGCCAAGAAGGTAAGCCTATTGCATATTTTAGTGAAAAATTGAATGATGCAAAAAAGAAGTATTCTATTTATGATCAAGAGTTCTATGCAATAGTTCAGGCCTTAAAGAAATGGAGACATTATTTATTGCCTAAGGAATTTTTTTTATATACTAATCACCAGGCATTATAGTACCTAAATAGCCAAGGTAAATTGAATCAAAGGCATATGAAGTGGGTAGAGTTCTTGCAGATCTATACATTTGTGTTGAAGCATAGAAGTGGAAAATCTAACAAGGTTGCATATGCATTAAGTAGGAGGCAGTTGTTGCTTACAGTAATGTAGGTTGAAGTAGTTGGGTTTGATGAACTCAAGAATCTGTACCCTAAGGATCTTGATTTTGCTAAAGCATGGAAAGCTTGTAAAGAGCCCATTGCTATAGATAGAACCAAGTGGCTAGACTATTTGATTCAGGATGGTATGTTGTTCAAGGGTAGTCAATTGTGCATTCCAAGGAGTTCCATGAGGGAAAATTTGATTAAGGAGAAATATAGTGGAGGGATGGCAAGACATTTTGGTCAAGATAAGACCATTTCCATTCTCAAAGAACATTATTTTTGGCCTCAAATGTCACAAGATGTGAAGAAGTTTGTACAAAATTGCCAAGTTTGTCAAGTGGCCAAGGGATTTAGTCACAATATTGGACTATATCAACCATTTCCTGTTCCATCAAAGCCATGGGAGGACATAAGTATGGATTTTGTTCTTGGATTGCCGAGCACACAAAGGGATAATGACTTAGAATTTGTGGTGGTTAATAGGTTTTCCAAAATGGCACATTTCATTCCATGCCACAAAACTCATGATGCTGTCCATATTGCAGACTTGTTTTTCAGAGAGGTGGTAAGACTACATGGTCTCCCAAAGAGTATAGTTTCTGACAGAGATACTAAATTTGTGGGGTATTTCTGGAGAACACTGTGGAAGAAGTTGAGAACAGACTTGAAGTTCAGTTCTACACATCACCCACAGACTAATGGACAGACTAAAGTGGTAAATAGAAGTTTGGGCAATTTACTAAGATGTTTAGTTAGGGATAAGCCCAAGGTGTGGGATTTGATTCTACCACAAGCAGAGTCTACTTACAATAACTCTATAAATAGGAGTACTGGTAGATCACCATTCCAAATTGTATATGGAAGTAGCCCAAGGACTGCACCAAAATTGAGGAAGATAGAGCAAGGGGAGAGGACAAGTGTTGAAACTGAAGAATTTGCTGAACATATCAAGCGTCTACATGAGGAGGTCCAGGCACACATTACCAAGATGAACCAACAGTATAAAGCTAGGGCTGATCAAAGGAGAAGACATAAGGAGTTCCAAGTAGGGGATCTAGTCATGGTACACTTAAGAAAAGAAAGATTTCCAGTTGGTACTTACAAGAAGATGAAGATGAAGAAATTTGGCCCCTGCAAAATTTTCAAGAAACATGACTCAGGAAATGCATATGAAGTAGAGTTGCCAGATGGAATTCACATTTCTGCTATTTTCAACATTGCAGACTTAATAGAGTATCATGATGATGGTGTAGATGAGGAGATGATTTTAGAGCCATGTCCAATTCCTACTTCTAAGAAGGATGAGATAGAGGAGATTCTAGATAGTCGTGTGGGTAGGAGTACCAGAAATAGCAGTATGAAGAGTATCTGGTCAAGTGGAAAGGATGACCGATAGATGACTCAACTTGGATATCAACAGTTGAGGTTTCCCATTTGGGATTTCCTCTACCATTTATAAAGTGACAGGGTCACTTTTTAATCTACCCTAGGTGTCTGATGCAGGAGCATCCAGAGGTATAAGGGCAATCTTGTGTCACCCAAAAAAAAATGTACTTACACTTAGTTTCTATTTCATGTGTTTTCATTTCTAGATACCCATTTGGGTCAAATAAAGGTTACAACTCTCACTATTCCACTATTAGTGTTCTAGGTTAGAGTTTTTAATCACCTTGGGATATGTGTAAATGCCAAAAAAATAGGAGTATGTAATTAAGCCATCATTTTGGTGAACTAGAAGGTGAAAATTGGTTGGATGTTTTTCATTGTAATTTAGAGCATTCCAGAAAAAGAATCAGGTTAAAAGGCCCCAAGGTTTGAAAGTTATCATAGTTTTTCAATTTCTGGAGACATCCTAAGAATGCTTCAAAGTCAGGTTAGGGGCATTAAATGACCTTGAATAGGGCCAAAAAGTGGGGGATGAGCGAAGTTGGTCCATAGGACTATAGAGCACTTTGAGAGCTTTTCGAAAATGTAAATAGTTCGTCAATCGGAGCTACGGTTCAAAAGTTATGCCTCTCGAAAGTTCGGTTACCGTTTCTGGATTCTTCTAATTTTGTGCCAACTTCTAATGCAACTTTTGGAGCCTTCTATTTGGTTGGTGGATGCCAACTAGCACTTTCTAGAATGTATTCCTAATCCTTAACCCTTCGAGGTCTATTTAAGAACATTTCTGGCATTGTAAAAGGCAGTTCGAAGTGGAGTTTGAGAGAAGGTACTGGGAGAAGAATTTATCTCCAGATTTATGCTATTGTAAGCCTATAGGGCATGTTTTGGAGTCTGTTTCTCTACACTAAGTGCACTAGCATATTTTCACAGTTAATAAATTTTTCCCTTTCCTATTGTGTCCATTCTGTGCTTGGGTTGTGTCCCCATCATTTTCCAAAATGACCAACACATGTACTTGAGTTTATCATGTGCAGTGGCCATTTTAAAGGACAAGAGATTGATGATACTCCCAATGATAAACCTGAGGATGATGAACTTGAAGATGAAGATGGGATTCTCAATTTGAAAACTAACATTATCCCTAAGGGGATGGTTGAGTTGGAACACATCTTTGATTGAGATGAATCAGCGCATAACAAAAGACCAATAAAAGAAATGAGGATTGAAGAATGTGATTCATATAATTTGGGTATGGATTAAGATCCTAAGGTATAAGAATTGGAAAGGCATTAAACCCTCAAAAATGAGAAAATATGCTTCAATTGCTTATGGAGTATAAAGGTGTCATTGCTTGGATTTATGAAGAACTCAAAATATATGATCTTGAAATCATCACTCATGACATTCCATTCAAACTAGACACCAAGATTTTTTGTCAAAGGAAGAGACCTATTAATCCCATTATTGAACCATTGATAATGAAGGAAGTCAAGAAATTACTTGATGCTAAAATTATCTTCCCCATCTATCATTCTATATGGGTGGCTAGTTTGGTTCCAATAAGGAAAAAGATCGAAGAGATTTTCCTTTGTGTGCATTTTTTTAAATTAAACCAAGCATCTTAGATAGATAATTATCATTTACCTTCACTTGATGAAGTATTGTAGATTGCCAATAGATCTAAAATGATGTCTTTTCTAGACAGATATATAGGATACAATCAGGTGATGGTAGATGAAGAAGATAGGTTGAAGACTGTTTTAACAACAAAATGGGGAACCTTTACATATAGAAGAATGCCCTTTGGATTGATCAACACAAGGGCTACATTCCAATGAGCCATAGATAAAGCATTCAAAGGAATAATAAACAAATGTATAGTTATCTAAATGGATGAATTAATTTTCTTTTCAAAGGATCGAAGGACTCATGTTGTTGATTTAAGATATGTATTCAATAGATGTTAAAGGTATGACATATCGCTAAATCCTAAGAAGTATTTGTTTGGGGTTACAAAAGGAAAGCTTCTAGGTCACATTATTTTTGAAGTTGGAATCTCCATTGATCCTAAAAGAATTGAAGCCATTTTAAAGTTATCACCTCCACATAGCCACAAAGAACTCAAATATTTCTTTGGGAAGATAAATTTTGTGCAAAAGTTCATTAATGGGTTTGTTGAGGTAGTATGCCCCCTTAATGATTTTCTCAAAAAGGGAGTGAAATTTGAATGGTCTAGAAATTAAGAAATCCTTTAAGTATATCAAAGTAGCTATCTCCACAACTCTTGTACTTATGAGCTGAGATTATGAGCTATCATTCAAAATCTACTCCTTTACTTCAGAACATTCATGTGCTAGGATTCTCACTTAGAAGAAAGACAAAGAAGATGAGAGGCCCATTACTTTCATGAGTTTTCCTCTAAAGAACCTTGCGTTGAACTATTACAATCATGATAAATAGTCTTTTTCTTTGATAAAGGCAGTTAAGAAATTATGCCATTATAAACTTAGCAGAAAGGTATATGCAATTGTGTTGGACCTATAGTAAGTCATTACTGATGCAAAATGAATTGGGTGAAAGAAGAGGAAAATGGATTGTGATACTACAAGAGTTTGAGTTGGAGATTCAACTAATGAAGTTGGTGAGAGGAAAAGGATTGACCAAGATGATAGTTGATAATGGGATTGGAAATGAGAATAAATTCATATTTGATGAAAAAATCAGCACAGAAGATCAACCAAAGATTATGGTATCTCAAGTTGATATTGATCAAGGAATAATCATATATTTTGGTATCAAGATATTGTTTACTATCTAATGTAGAATCAATACCCTAACTGGATGAATAGTTCCCAAGGTAGAGGACTCAAGATGAAATGTGAATCCTATATGTTGCAAGATAGGGAACTTTATAAAAGGAACTATGAAGGAATTTATTTGAAGTGCTTGGGATGTGAAGAAGCAAAAGAAGTTTTGGAACAATTTTATGATAAGTATGGCATAAGACATGGATCAACAGAGGCTACAACCCATATGATTTTGAGATTAGGCTATTTTTGGCCTACAATCTTCAAGGATACATTCGAACATGTATGTTCTTGCCACATTTTTCAGACCAGTGCTAACAAGGAGAGACATCCAATTGTGCTACTACAACTAGTGTTTTAGTTATGCCCTTTTGCTAAGTGGGGGCTGGACTTTATTGGTCTAGTAAACCCACCATCATCAATAGGACATATTTTTATTCTCTCAACTACCGACTATTGCACATGCTAGACAGAAGCTAAAACTTTCAAAAATTGCACTGCCAAAGTAGTTATTAATTTCTTAGAAGAGCATATTGTTACTAGGTTTGGGATGTCATGCTTCCTTGTCTATGATAATGGAGAAGCTTTTGTGTCAATATTCCTTACCCAGTGGGCATTGGAAAATTAGGTCATAATCAAGTTCTCTTCAAAATACTATTCCCAAGGGAATGGTGTGGCTAAGTCCACCAATAAGAACTTGATCATGGTATTAAAGAGTTTGTTGAAGGAAAATCTTAAAGATTGGCACACTCGACTCAAATATGCTTTGTGGACATATCAAGTTAGGATAAAAAATGCTTTGGGGACACCCCCATATCTACTCGTCTACAAAAAAGAGCCAATATTTCCACTTAACCTCAAGATTCTTGTTTTAAAATTTACGAGTGGGTACATTGAAGATGCTGACAAGGTTCAGATTAGATTAATGAACCTCTTCAAAATGGATGAGAAAAGGATAGCAGCTTTAGAGCATATGGAAAAGCATTAAGCTATCATCAAGTGATGGTTTGACAACTGGGCTACAATCAATTTTTTCAGAATATCTAACCTTGTTATCCTATGGGACAAGACAAAAGGAAAGTTGGGTAGTCACACTAAGTTTTAATGCTTGTGGATTGGCCCTTATCAAACTACAGACATTTTGGAAGAAAATACTTTTAGGTTGATTTCCTTAGAAGGGAAATTGGTCTCATTTCCAGTCAATGGAAAGTTCCTAAAACATTACTTTGAGGCCTAAAAGTGGAAAACATTTTTTTTTAAAATAGTAATAAAATAAATTTGTTTTATGCAAATGCGTTTATTTTTTGTAAGTGTGTTTTCTTTTCTGGAAGTGTGTATTCTTTCAGTTGTGTATTTTCTTTAAAAAAAATTGTCTATGTTTTCATGTTAGTCTAGGGGTTAGGTGAAATCAATACTTTTTTCTTGACACATTTCATAAACCACTCTTTTTGGTTTCAACTTTTGGGAAGAGGTATTTCTTTGTCAAAGCATTCAAATGATTTTTTTCTTGTACCAACTAGAGAATGAACATTACTTGCAATTATAGAGGACTTTTAGTCTTGAAATCAAAGTTGCAGATCAATATTTCTTAACACTTTACAAATATAAATATTGACTATCTTGGTGTTTTCAAACTCATTGGCTCAGACAAAAGATATTTTCAAAGAATTGCTAAAGTCACTATTTGAAATGAGAGATTCCAAAAGTTCTTAAAAGAGGAACGTGATGATTATAAAACTAAAGAAAGAATCTAAGAAATGACACACTTGTCTTTGCTACACAGTCTAATCATGGTCAGGGTACATAAAAAGAATAAATAAATAAAAGGTTAGGTGGTGTTAAGAATGAAAGATTCTAAAAGGTCTGATAAATGGGATCTTCCCTCCAAAATGGCTATCCGATATCTATACAAATCATTTCATGGAAGAATCAAATGGAAACATGCAAATTCCATGAAGTAGAATTGAAAAGATTATTTAGGACCTAAAATGCAGAAATAATAACCTGTTAAGATCCCTCTAAATGGATTCTCTCATCTAGTTAGATAGTGATTGATACACATGATCTATGATAATTCTTGATGAATGAACCGATGGAGTGGAGGATAGTTTCAAAGTTTCTAGAAGCTCATGATATACTCCACCTTGGAACATCAAAGGAAATGACTACACTATGCACACATTGAGCTTAAAGATTCAAGATTCTCAAGTTTTTATTATCAAGGAACTTGAAAGATGTTTGAAGTGTTAAGGACTCAATTGTTATTCGACACATGTCAGAAGAATGCTTGCTGATGAAGAAATACCTTTGTCATTTTTTCCCTTTTTTGGGGCTATTTATTGTTGTTTCATAACACATGCCCCATTTCTCCTAAAAATGGGGACCTCCTAGTAAATTTTTGTCTCCTAGACCCCTAGTCCAAGACCTAGATCACTTTTAAACTCCCCCTAGGAGTCTGGGTCAAGCTTCAGTCTCTAACTTGGAAGTTCGAGTGTCAAAACTAGAGAGAGAGAGTGAAATTTTGAAGTTTTAGTGCAAAATTGTGCACTAGCGCACATGCACACCCCATCAGGGTGTGCAGGTACACTCAGTATGCAAATGTACATTCATCCCCCTTTGAAGGTGCACACATCGAAGTGCACATGTACACACCTCCAAAGGGTGCATACCTTGGGCTCAAGGTCTATATAAACACTGGACCACCTCCCTTTTCTCCATTCCTCTCCACACTCTAGTTTATTCCACACCTCTACACCCTTTCATTGTGTACTCATATACTTGCAACTTGTACACTAACAAACATCAAAGTTAGAACATGCACCTAAAGGTGTGCATGTGCACACCTTTGTTTATCCATTAAAACCTAAAAAGAACCTAAAAACAAGAGAAACCAAGACTTCAAAAGGTATGCACATGCACACCTATTCAAGGTTCACATGTGCACACCTCTTAGAACTAAAAAGATAAGTGAAAACCTAAAGCTGCAAGTGTGTGCACCTTCCCACATATCCACGCATTTTATTTTCTTTTTAAAGAGCACTTAAGTCATATAAGGGTGCACATATGTGCACCTGATTAAGGTCAACATGTGTGCACCCTTAGTGCACTAACAAATTAGAGATAGTCTTTCCCCATAAAAGCATTGCATAACACATGTGTGCAGTTGTACACATGTGCATGTGTGCACCTCACTAGGGCGCACATGTACACAACTGCATTAAAATGGTCTCAAAATGACCATTTAGTGCACCTAGTGCACTTATCAAGGTGTGTTAGTGTGCTATTTTACATTTTAGGGCTTATGGGGAGGATTGGACTCATTTCTAACTATTTTTGAGCATTTTGGGCTAAGTTTTTGATGGTTAGGATTTGTTGTAGGTCTAAATTTTAGTTCTTCAAACTAATGTCTCCTGTTTTGTGCAAATAAAATGGCATCATCATCATCTTCAATGGATGAAAAGATAGCTCCTAAAATAGTTCTATTCAAACACCAAGGTACACCTAGAAAATCTTGTTTCCAAGATGGACATGTTGGAATCAGAGACACTGAGCTGGGTCACATTGATTGGAATGTATTTCTTACTATTTGTAACAAGCCCAAAGAAAGATCTGCAATAGTGTCAACACTCATCTAATCAAGGCTAGTAAATTTGGCATCACATCCTACATCTGTATAGTCTTCTGAAGTCATCATAGCCCTTATAGACAATTATGTTATAGAAGAAAAGGTTATCAAGAGTGTTAAAGGCAAGATAGTCCCCAACCTATGACCTCGAAACATTGAGAAGGTGTTTCACCTCCCTAAAGTTGATCAATACTTGTAGATATCATATGAGGGAGCAAAAATATGGTATTAAGAGAATGAGAAGGAAGATCGAGAGATAATCTAATCATCATTTTTTATTGATAGAACACTAGTTGGCCACAAATTTGGTAGGGTAGACATGACCTAAGGATACATGAAGGATGATGTGAGATATGCCATTGTGCTTTTAAGTAGAGTTATGGTACTATTGGTAGTGGGACACTTACAAACCTAGATGGTCCACTTCATACAAACCATCAAGATAGAAAAGATGCCAATTGACTGGGCTACACTTCTAAGTGACAACCTGGATGAGCAGTTGTAAGCTTTCAAAGCTAACCCTAAATTCTATATGACATCATATTAGGTGTACTTATTGGTAGAAAGGACAACAAACTACCCAAGACTATACAAAAGAGGTAGCATGCAAGATGTTAATGCATGTCCCTATGTGGTATATCCTCAGCTGGTAAAGAAGAAACTCTCAGATTAGAGAAAAGAGTACATGATAGTGAATGAAAATTTTATATTTGCAATCATCTGATTCAGAGAGGGTGATTATGCCAAAAGGATGTCAGTAGAGGTAGCAGCCAGAATCAAAAGATCGATGGCCACTACATCCAATTTAAAACATTCACCTACCTAAGGGTAGTAGGAACATAAGTGAACCCAAAGAAACTCCCAAGGTATCCATCAGATAGGCTCATTCTATTGACAGAGTGAGGAAACAACACAAGAAGACATGGGTGTGGAAAAGCACCACTAGTGCATTCAATTTCAAGAAAAAATAGGATATCATGACCTTCAATTCAGAATGGGATCATTATCCTTTAGAAGATTATAACTCCCCTCACCCTTATTTTGACAACATAGGAAGGGTCCAATATCTAGTATGGAAGCACTTCATAAATGAAGATGTAGTGGAGGATGACTAGATGAATACAATATATGACTATTATATTTGAATAAGGGATTATTGTAGGATGACTATATCTGGCAGAAAAATTCTTGAAAATGAAGATCCTACTCAAGGATGTTGAGAAAGACACTAAAGATGTCTAAGATATATTGTACAAAAGGGACACAATTTATTGCAGGTCAATAATGAATGCAAAGATTGGCAAGGATGAGAACATGGGCATTAATAATAGATCCTACAACATTGTCCAACTGATGAGGGAATGGATCAAGAAACCTTTCAAACTTGATCCAATTCCACATGTTGTTCCTCTATAAGCCATGACATGGCCTACCAAAGGAAAAGGTTTTAAAGTCATCGTACCAACTTTCCTAGCTCAGTCCCCAGTAAGGCCAAAAATGGTTCATCAATATGAGAAAAAAGTTGAATACTTTGAAGCTGATAGAGGAATGAAAAGAAGAGAGGGGATAAGGGTAAGAAACAAATAGCTTAGGCCCAATCACCTAAACAACCACACTAAAATATTGAACAAGTGGAGCCTCAAGATGAGTTGGTAGCTCAAGTCCAAGAGACTTAGCAAGTGCCTCCATGAGAACAAGAACAAGAACATGAAAAGAAGAGGAAGAATAGAGGATACCACCAATAGGAAAAGAGGAAGGAGCATCCCCCTTAGCTCCTAAGAAGGCTAGTATTGAGTCCACTATGGGAAAGACACATAGGAGAAGATTCAAGAAAAAGAATACTCCTCCCCCATAGGTGCTAAAAACTATTCAAGAAGTTGAAGTAGAAGAAGAATGGGAACATATTAAATATGTCCCTTTGAGTCAAAGGACTCACTCAACTAGGGCTACAAAATAAAGTAGAAGAAGAAGCTTTACTGCAAAACCACCATCTATTCCAAAAGAACCTATTCAAGTTACTACCATCAAGAATGAGTAACAATAATGGATCATAGACATGCAGGATCAACATAAAGATGTCTTTGATCTCTCTAATTTTGATTTCATTTTAGTGGGCACTAAGATGGTAGGGGAGAAGATACAGGATACTCCTACGAGTCAATCCCTAGGAGAGGGCTAGAATCAATTACCACCTCTACCTCAAGGACTTATGTGCTTACCACCACTACCATCTCAGGATTTGTTGTTCCTAGACAAAAGCTTAGTAACTCCTCTTCCTCTTGTTACATATTCAAAAGAACAAGAAGTAGACAAAGAAGAGACTGGACAACTACAAGCTAGTGAAGTATAAGAGGAGGGTCAAATACTAAAATAACCCCAACAAACTCCTCATGATATAGAGGCTAGGACCTTGGACATAATCACTATAGAGACTCAAAATGTAGATCTTTCTAAAAATGAGAAAACTCTAAAGATAAGTGATAAGGGGAAGGGGCCTGCACTACAAACCCCCTCTTCAACCAAGTGCATGTCTCCAATGTACACTACACTAGCTTGGCTGAAGAGGGAGGTCATGGTTCAAAAAAAGAGGTAGCTAGATGTAATTACTGAGGAAGGAACAAAAGAGCTAGTGAAAGCTATCAAGAAGCATGAGCCACCTATGGGCGATGCATGACCACTGGCCTTCATCATAAAGAACCAAGATCAAGACTATCTTGCACACATTGCCATCCCTCCTCCACATGCTGACACCTAGCATTTAACTCCTAAAGATAAAAAAGTCAAGGAGGTCCAATTAAAAAGGCTCATGGTAGATACTCCCAAAGTGTCACAATGGATATAAAATAGGTGTTCAGACGTATGGACCAAAATGAATCTAAGCTGATTTTACTCAAGAAACAAAATGAGCTTCTAAGAGGCTATCTACATGGAATTGTGGACCCCATAGACGTGGACAATTTAGAAATCACTCTTGCTAAAGAACTAGAGAGGAAAGAAAAAGGAAGTGTACAGGTGGATTCATTTTTGGGAGCATATCAGCAATGGTGTGACAATTTTAAGGAGAAAGGTGTAGAAATAATACAAGGCAATTTTGGCTCACTACATCATATTCATTCATTTGTGGATAAACTAGTGTCCATAGTGAACTAGGATTTTAGGTTGATGGATGAGGTACATACTTGAGAAAAAGACCTATAGATTTTGACATCAATAAAAGGTCAAAGGTATTGTACACTCATGGATGTATATATAGTAGAAGAACTTGATAAGGTCAATGATTGGATAGAAAAGATAGTTGTCAGTAATAAAGTTATGGAGGCACTGCATGATAATATACAAAGGTTGAGGGATTAGACTTAAGAAAATTTTGGAAGTAGAAAGGTACCATGACACTAATGGACTTGAGATTTTTGAAGATGAGTCAAGAAAAAAGCTCAAAATGGTGCAATTAGTTGTTCAATGATTCTGAAGAAATTTCAAGGATTCTTTGTCAAATGAAAATATTAGACAAGTGTTTAAGATTAAAGAGGTATTGTTGGTACTAGACAACAAACTTTAGGATTTTGGAACAACCTAGATTGAAGTTGGAAACTTGCAGTAGGCTATTAAAGATAAATATGAAGCTTTGCATTTTCTAGAAGCTACCCAAGTAATAGAGGTTATAGAGATATTCAAGACCAAAACTCTAGACATCATTTTTGTATAAAGGGGAAGATAACCCAAATACTGGAAATTCAATTTTGACACTTTACAAAATTTTGTATTTTTTGGAACCTATCATCAAGGTGCACAAGTGCATAGGTACACTTTTCACAAAGGTGTGTTGACAATTTTGAAGAAGTAATAGTGAACTAATAGTTAACTACTAGTTCCTAATCTAGAGCATTCTGTGCACTGAAAACATATTTTGATGGCAATTCAACTCTCACAAATGCCTAGAGAAGTTCAAGCTTCCATTTTTAAAGCATCCATTGACTCTAAAATCCTCTTGCAGCTTCATTCTTCTTATATCCTTTTTCTTTTATTGTTTTAAGTCATGTAAAGGCTCATGCACCCATTAATTGATATAAACAAGGGTGAATGCCTACTCAGCACCATTTAGAGAGTCAATTTGTATATAATTAGATTTGTTTTATTAGTTTTTAGCATATGTTTGCATGATAAGTGTTAGATTATGGTGATTGATCAGGAAAGTATTGTACATACTTCATAATTAGTATGGTCGACATATTATGGCCAACATATTATGGCCGACATGTTGTAACCCTAAAATGACATAAAATACTTGTATAAAAGGGTTTAGGGTTAGGTATTTTTCATTATGTTGTGATGTGAAATTTCTTCTTGTGGTAGTATTGAGCTTTAAGGGATTATGGATTGTAATCAGGTTGTAACCACTGGATTGTAATAAGATTAGACTTGTTGTTTGGTGGACGTAGCCTAGGGATTGGGTGAACCATGTTAAATCTTGGTGCCTTGTGTTTATTTTTGTGTGATCTATTATTTTCTATTATTGGTTATATTTGCATGTAGTTTTTTATTTCTATCCAAGGTTTATCCTAACAAGTTGTATCAGAGCGAGGTTGTCTTTTAGTTATCCTTTGCAGGAAAGTCTCACGGTTAAGTGGGAATCTCACGGTTGAGTGGGAGCAATGGTAGATGAGGGTAAGCTGAGGGTTGATAGGTTTAATGGGCAGAACTTCTAGTTATGGAAGATGCAAATGGAAGAACAAAACATTGACGCTTTCTCAGGCTAATTATGTTGAGAAGGTGTTGCAACATTTCTCTATGGAGAATGCTAAAGCTGTCAGCACACCTTTACCTGGTCATTTGAAGTTGACTAAGGAGATGTGTCCTAAGACACAGGAAGAGGAGGATAAGATGTCCAAGGTACCCTATGCTTCAGCTGTAGGAAGCTCAATGTATGCTATGGTATGTACTAGGCCAGATATTGCACATGCAATGGGAGTTGTTAGCAGGTATATGAGTCATCCAGGATTTGAGCATTGGAATGTTGTCAAGTGGATTCTCAGATATTTGAGAGGAACATCCAATAAGTGTTTACACTTTGGGGACTTTACTACTAATTTACAGGGCTATGTTGACTCAGATTTGGCAAGGGATATTGACACCAGGTGGAGTACTACAGGTTATGTCTTTATTGTTGGTGGGGCAGCCGTGAGCTGGGTTTCTAGGTTACAAAAAATTAATGCTCTATCCACTACAGCGGAAGAGTATGTTGCTGCTACAGAGGTAGCCAAGGAGATGATATGGCTTCATTTCTTCTTGGAAGAATTGGGACATCCTCAAAAGGATAATTGTGTTCACAGATAGTCAGAGTGCCATTCATCTTGCAAAGAATTCAGCTCTGCATTCAAAGACCGAACACATATAGTTGCGGTACCATTTCATTTGATCAGTTTTGGAGGATGGATAGTTAAAAATGGAGAAGATGCATACAAATGACAATCCAATAGATATGTTGACAAAGGTTGTAACAAGGGAGAAGCTGATCTCCTCTTCAGCTTTGATAGGTCTTTTAGATTGAACATGAATCAAAGAACAACAGAGTCTAGGGTGGTTTGATCCAACGGGAGCCCCATGTGGTAGTGGTATTGCTACAGGATCAGTCTCCAAGTGGGAGATTGTTTTTTAGTGTGGAGCCTGATTAGTCCCCAAGTGGGAGATTGTTAGATTATGGTGACTGATCAGGAAAGTACTATACATACTTCATAATTAGTATGGCCAACATATTATGGTCGACATGTTGTAACCCTAAAATGGCATAAAATATTTGTATAAAAGGGTTTAGGGTTAGGTATTTTTCATTATGTTATGATGCAAAATTTCTTCTTGCGGCGGTATTGAGCTGTAAGGGATTATGGATTGTAATCAAGTTGTAATCACTGGATTGTAATAAGATCAAACTTGTTGTTTGGTGGACGTAGCCCAAGGATTGGGTGAACCACGTTAAATCTTGGTGCCTTGTGTTTATTTCTGTGTGATCTATTATTTTCTGTTATTGGTTATATTTGCATGTATTTTTTTATTCCTATCCATGGTTTATCCTAACAATAAGATCTCTCAATCTCAACAGAAAAAGAGATGGTTTCTTATAAATACAAGGATGTAATATGTAATCTAGGTCATTATTTTGATGCAGTAATAAATGCTATTAGTTCTCTCATTCTGAGTAAAGTTATTCTTATCAAAGTGTGTTATTTTTGTGAATGCATGTTCATGAATTATACTAGATCCAACAATTTTATTGTGTTGTTATGATTGTGTGATCTTTTAGTTTGGATGTTTGCCTAATGTTAACAAATTCCACTGACATATCAAGTTGGAGAAAAGATCACCTATTGTTCCTATATAGCTTCTTGTCTCACATGAACACACTTTTCATTGCCTTGTGATTTGATGAGAATTGAAACATCTTTCAATTATTGTTGAGTTCTCATCGATGATTGCATCAATAGAATTTAGGAAGCATTGCTCCTATTTTCGTTGGTTTTCTACCTAGTCTTTTCGATGATTTAACTCGTAGACATGTTGTTACTATAGTTTATGTCCATTAGGAATTTCCCTTTCAATTTATTTTCTTTAATCTTTTGTTACCCTAACTTGTTATTTTATTTTCTAATAGTTGGTTAAAATAGGAATTCATATAGTTGCATCGATAAATTACATTAATCATAAAATAGAAAATACCAAAATAATCTCTTTTGTAGTTATGTTTTGAAACAACAAGCAGATTAAACATCTTATATGAAATTGGTTTGAACCAGTGAAGGCCTCCTCATGATCATACACATTTATCTTCAATTGAGTGGATTCTAGTAGGTTGCAAGATCATCCAAAACCTTGGAGTTGATCTTAGATTAGCTTTTCAAGTGAGGAGTTCGAAAGGATTCTTGTCATTAAAGCATCATACAAAATGATAGCTCAAAAACTTGTAGTAACTCTCTAAAATTGTCTAACACGGTATATCTCAGAATGAGATCTAAATGATCTCACAAGGTAGCTTTAGCAAGATTTTGCAATCCTAACATATTATATTTATTTCTAATATAATGAGTTCTCTGAAGGAATAGATGTAATCCTTTAATAGGGAACCCTTTTACTTACAAGGAAATGCTAGTGGGTATATTACTCCCACCATGTTTTTCACCCTTACATTGGGGGTTTCCACATTAATGTATGTATGTAAAATTAATATATGCTCTCTTTTGTGATCTTTTATGGTTCTGTCATATTGCATTTTTTATTTTCTTTCTTGTTAAAAGACTAGTAACTAGTTTTGTAAATAATATTATTGCTATAACCGATATAAAAGTATATAATGATCCACTCCCTCTATCAGTACCTCTGAGGACCAATAGTGTATGCTAAGTTTACAATCATATGGTTTTATTTGTTCATAATGCATATTTGTTTTCTAGAATAAAAAATATGTTTTTCAGTCTACATAACCCACACACATTATGTAGAACTAGAAAAGTTGTATTTGGTCTTGCAAAACACATGCAGATTATTTAGTACTAAGAAACTTGTATGCATTGTGGTAGTGTAAGAGAGTTGGAAAATGGTGCTAAGGATTGGAAGTCCATTTTCTCTCTAATTCTATTCTTGAATACACATTTTGTAATGCCCCACCAAGGGATCCAAAGAATTAACCTAGAATTTCACTAAGTTTGGTAGCTTTTTTTTAAAATAACATGAAAGTAAATACCACATATAACCTATGCACAATAATGGAAGCAATAGTAATATCCATCTGAAAGTAAAAATAACATACACAACTGATTACATTTTTTAAAGATCCCTTAACGTTGAATTACATCTAAGTCAACTAACATTATCTAATATAACAACCACATGAAATAATAATGATAAGTCCAATGTTTATACACTACATTTCAAATGCTCAATCATCCACTGTACATGTCATAGGGTATGAAAAGCTCAAAGAATATACATACGTGAATTATGGTACATCATCCTACTCTAATCCATGATACATCAAAGTAAAGATAATCACATGATACACATGATACATCATCATAGAAGACATATACATCCATCATAAAGATCAAACATAATAAACTAAGTGCACAGTTCCTCCCAATCATTAATAGCATCATTAGACCATCGTAGATCCTAGCCATCCCTCCGTGCGTAACATTCCAAATCATCGAAGAGATCATTGGTATTAACATAGTAGGAATGTCACTCCTAACATATACTATATCATATGCAAAAAATAATCTAACATGCAAATATAGGCATAAGATAATATCATCTAACATATGCTAATCATCAATGAAAGGATATATATCCACCATCATGAAGGATGCATCAGCCACGATGTCTCAATGAATCTCAAATGATACGAGTGGAAAATACACTACCACCCGATCGCATGGTACCTAAGTGGTCCACTCCCACCGTGCCGAGGAGATAATCTCAAGTCCCAGACAGGCTATCCAAAACACATAGCACAAATCTCCATAAGTCCAGGAATCCTAAAAGTATACTAACTCAAAGGTTCCAAACACAAAATCGACATCTAATCCCAGAGGCACACAATGACATGTAGGAACCTACTCTGCAAGCGAGAAAGTGTCATCGCATTTATCATGTACAAGTTACCTTGGCAGTTAGCTAAACTCCACGGGTCCATACTAATCTCATGTGGCCACTAGTATCCTCTCATACTGACAAGGCATACTATGGAATGCAAGGTTGCAACCATGCGTTCTCACTACTCCCATCCTAGCCTGTACAAGCACTCAAGGCATGGGCGAGAACCAAAACTCTTATCTTTTTAGGTTCATTCAGTTAGTATTAGGTGTGAATGTTGTCACTTATTAATCCAACTTACAATGAGTTACCCTAGCAGCCTCTTAGGGCCCTGGCCCCCATTGCAAGCCACTTCCCGACACTACATGCAGATATCCTACCCTAAGCTCATGGAATCATAAATCTTGAAATCACAAAAGATAATCCATAAAATCATCAAATATGCATAAAAACATCAAATCTCCATGAGCAAGCATCCATAGAAAATCATGAACACAACAGTTCTCTATTGGCAACTGAAGTTTCATTGATAATCAAAAGTATCCAATGGTTCACAATAACCAAAATATATCTCAATCATACTGATCAAAGACTTCAAAAATGGTTGAGTCAAACATGACATTATCAAGAATGAATCCACATTACAGCCCCATCATGGCGACTAGATAATAACCAAGGATAACTGATCGATGACCAAAAAATGGTTAAGTCAAGTGTCTCATACATAAGAATCTCAACTATAACAATCAGTAATTACAACCAATACATAGAGCATTCCATCACATAACCATGGTTGGGTTTACAAAGATCGAGATTAAAACATCATCATGACATCACAATCACATAACCCCCAAGCCTCTGGTAGACGTCCTATAACTGGTCAACACTAGTCAACCCAAAACCCAAAACAATAGCATAAAGAATACACAATGCAAACACATGTTTTGGTTTTGCTAAATTTACAAACTTGAATTTAAATATAAAAGTCCCAGTTTATGTTTCCCAATTTAAATATCAAGTGGAGAAATTTCACGTTTTACCTAACCCATGTATTTGTATTGATAGATAAAAGTTTCTCCCCAAAAACCATTAGACTCAATTTTCTAAATGTTCTAAATGTCTTTTATAACCCCATCATTTTCAAAATAATAATTGAAATTCTTTTCATATTCATCTTTCCAAATTAAAAGATTAAATTGCTCAACATTATAAAAGAATTACTCTTTAAATTCCAATCATCTATCAATATATTGATTATTTATTATTAATAATGTATATACATTTATATACTTATATATATACATATTTATACATATATATATAAATACATATACATATATAATTATTAACTTATAAAATGAATTATATAAAAATTGAATTAGTAAAACATTTGACAACACTCGGCGAGTTTAATAACCACCGATACAACAACATATATATATGACCTGCGGATCGCAGGGTACACTGCGATCGCAGGTACACTACAGACTGCAGGTACTCTGCAGTACCGTAGTCTGCATAGACGTTGCCATCGGCGGGGGTGAGGAAATATGTCCCCCCTGCCCATTCAATTTTTTTATATTTTTTATATTGCATTTTATTAAAAACGCTTCCCTCCAATCGTGATGTGTTCATTCACTCACTACGAAATATATGTCATTCGACTTTTAATTAAATATATATGTATATATACATATGTATGTATATATATATGTAAAAGTATATATATGTATATATATGTGTGTGTCTGTGTGTCTGTGTGTGTATATATATATATATATACACATACAGAGTTTAATCAAATATCACAGCATATAGACACACACACACATATATATATATAATTGTATGTATATAGATATGTATGTATGTATGTATGTATGCATATTTAAAAATATAAACATTTATATCACAAAATATAAATTCCAATTCTCAAAATTTTCCTATGATCCTTGATCTCAAACTTTTTCCAATAATTAATCTAATGGGTTTGACTATGAATCTAAACCCTAGCCCCATTTTCTTTTCAGATCTATGCATATAAAATTCTCAAATAAATTTAACTACCCATATTGAGAACGCATACAATAAAAATAGGAAATTCCTCAGAAGACATATGGAAGACACGAAGAAGACGAGGAATGCAAGATGCGGAAAAAGCATAAGTAAAATCACAAGAATCTACCTAAATTCTGATGCTAATTCACTCTTGCTTAGAAAATTCGCAGAGCAAGCTCCCTTCTTCAGAGTTCTCGAATCCTCCAATGCTCCAATTGTTCTCCAATCGCTATGTCTAAGCTTCTAGGAATGCCTGAATATAAAGAGCTCTCAGGAAACATCTAGAATGCCTCTGGAAATAGCTAGAACGTGTCACCAACTAAGTGTGGGTTCTTTCCAACCTCCTAGATGAGTCATAGGGTTGTAGATACCATGTTCTTAATTGATGCACTAACCCTCGTGTTGTTGACATATGAGAAATGAAAAGGTGCGTTAATTCCTAGGCAAGCTTATAACTCCAATTTACTTGTTATATAATTTCTATTTGAATATTTATAACTTTCATTTTAATTTTTATAACTTTTATTATTATTATTTATTTACTACTTTATTATTATTTTATTATTATTATTAATTTTAATTTCTAATTTTATTTTATTTAATTCTTTTTCCCTCAATTAATTCTCATTTAATTAATTATAATCAAAATATCAAAGACCATAATATTTTATATTAATTTTCTCAAATAATTAATTTATTAATTAAATATATTTATTAAGACTTAATTAATAAAAAATTCACCATAGACCTCCAAGATAAAATATGAAAACCCATCATAGAGTAATTCACACAAAATCAGTCTAAAGGGTTAAAAATCACGAATTATGTCATCCGACACATTCGGTGGGTAAAATATCTAGATACTTGTCCTACCTCACTAGGACAATTGGTTTAAGGGTTTGGGATTTGGACTTGAGAATTTATCTCCCTTCTCTTATCATTGAGATAGTATAATAGGATATGCTCATCCTGGCAATTTAGGGAAGTCGATACCCGATACCTGCAACCTGTAGAAAAACCATGCATGTACATACAATATATATAATGCTAAGCTAAACAGAAAATGGTAGGAAGTGGTGCATCGTGTAGATCCTGACTAAGCAGGTGACTACGACTCCCTTCCTTAACCATATCAGAAATTTCATACAATATGAACAAACACACACACCATACACATGCAAGTATGGGGTAAGTATCCATAATAAAGCACATGAGATAATAAACCATCTAACTAATCATCAACAATAACTAAAAGCAATGTAATGATCATCATGTATGCATGAAATGTAAAGTCTAAATGATCTCATCATATAACCACTGAATCCATAATACAATGTCTGATAGTCTCAAAACAATACCACTAATCCATCAACATAAAACTAGTCTATCATAGTCTAATAATAACAACAACAATGTGTCCAGAAAAGATGTGAACGAGGGTAGGCACTACACATTTTTTGTTATCCAATATGATTTCTCAACTTCCTTATCATCAAGTTTATATGTCACCAAGTGGTAATAGCTATAAAACTACAACCATAACCTCACATGTCTTCTCATTTATCTAATCATATTATTTTTTCTATTTTTGGATAGCATTAGCATAGTAAACATTAATTTTCTTTGCCAATGTCTTCACAATCTTCAAAGACAAATGTCTACCATTTTCTTAATAGATTTTTACGTACTTGATCAAATCCAAAACAAATTACATATAATTTTTCTATACTTGATTCTATACACTTTTTTTTATAAATGTACATTTTGATGATTTTGATGCAACTTATCCCTAGTGAACAAACAAGTACCAATATTTTTTGAATGAGACCACTTTAAAAAATAATTAAAAAATTCAATAGTAAATTTTAAAAAAAAAAAAATACAACTTCTAGATCTCACTCTTATCAATCATTCTACTAGAGGATTTTGCAAAATACTAAATCTAACTATATCTTTTGAAAAGTGCACAAAAATATATGTTATGTTTTTCTAAAATAGTCAAGAATATTTTTTGTGCATATTAGGTTTAAACCCCTTGATTTTATCTAGTTTTTTAAATTAAAAAAAAGCTAGAAACTATATTCAAAGTACTACAATTCTTATTCTCTACACAACTCCTAATTTTGAGTGCATGACCCTCAAATTTCTCTTTGAATTTCACATTTTCCTAGTTTCAAGATATAAGTTTCCACCTATACCTTCCTTTTTGTTCACCATTCCAATGCACTTATCCCAATATGGAGGCTATGGTATGAAACTTTCTTTTATGTGATCTAGTATTTCTCCATAGGATTATAGTTTTCTCTAGTGATTAGGTTTGATTATTATTAATGTCCTCCTTTGTGTTGGATTGCAGACCTAGAATTTATTACTATCATTTCCTTGTATTGGTTTTCTTTTATGTGTCGAGCCTTGTGTCTATTTCCTTAGTATAGTAGGGTAGGCCTCATGATTTCACATGGCCAAGTCATAGTGATTCACCTTCCTTCATAGTTTGATGGACTTGTCTATGGTCTTGGGTCTTGGTTGTTTCTCTCGCTACTGGGATATAACTTTTGCACATTCATTCCATTCTATGCACACTATATTATTTGTACTTGTAGATGTATTTATATACTTTTTGAGAAATACATTATTTTTATACATAGTTATGTAATTGTAAGCATGTATTAATTAGTTGTGATTTTGATAAATTACATCGATGTAATAGTTATGATCATGTAACAAATGGATTGAATTGTATGGGTTATATTTCAATTTCAATTTCTTATGATCATGCAATATTATAGTTATGTTGATAATAAATAATTAGGAACATTTGAATTGGTTTTCCAAAATAAACTTTAAAATATTATTATGATGATATTCATGACTATTTTTATGTAGCTATGTATGGCTTTAGTCACACAAAAGTTGTTTCAACAATGTTTCTTAGGTAAAAATATTAGAGGACTCTAGAAAATAAAGGTTAAAGATAGGGTGAATCTTTCTTAAAAAAATTATAATGATAAAATTATATAGTGTTATTTTATCCTAATTTTTTATTCATTATTTTGTATATGAGATTATAATAATGATTTATTTTACACTAGTAGTTTTTTCAAACAAATTAATGCATTTTCATTATGTTAGATTAGATGTCATCCTCATGGGTTCTTTGGTAGGGTGTTACAAATTTAAAGTAGTACAATTCATATGATTTTAAACAAATCCTATAAGTTAATAAAAAAGTATTCCATCTGCATTAACCTACCTTAATAGTTGTACTATAGGGGATTGTCTTTCTATCTAAGTATCCTCATTTTTTCTTTGGGGGCTACTAAGGGGCTTCTCTATTTTGTCCCTTTGTCTATTTTTTTTGCTGAGTTTGGAGACCTTACATAGTGTTGTACATATTAGAGCTAGAGGTGGAGAGGTTTCTACTTCTATAGCTTTCATTGCTAGTAGTAGTGGATGAATCTATTCCCATGCTATAAAATATATTTCTACTATTCCTCCGAATGTGAAAATTTGGCCTATTTCTTGTACTAGGACCTCTCATGTAGTGGATTTTCACTTTGATGTGGCAGATAATGTGGATCTCTACCAACTTATTGGTTGATTTTTAGATTCACTAGTCTCTATTATCTATCATATCTGCATCTCTAGATTGCAATTTATTGGAAACCCTTAGTCTCTAGTAACATTAAACCATTCCCTTTTACAAAGTAGATTGTTATTGTTGTGTTTTATTCCTTTTAAAATTGTGATTTTGTGCTAAGAAATTTATTTCTTTGGATGGAATCACTCTCTTCAAACCAAACTCTAAACAATCTCCTTTAATACTTTTACATAATTTCTTAATGTGCATCATGCTTGGGTTTGTCTCTCTAGTCTTGCACTTTTTTGGGGATATCTCTTCAGTTGAGGCTATCAAATACTCTATTGACTAGTTATTGAAGGTGGATGAGTCTATGGCTCTATTGTTCCTCTCTACTTTCACTCCCATTTTGGTTGACATGAATACCTTTGTTACAAGCTAGGGTTGTTATTACACCAAATTATCAACCTTTTGATGTATGATACAACCACTAGACTAAAAAAAAAAAAGAGGTGGTTAATCTATGTCATAAACCCAAAGGGGAATGTTGGTAGTTAGTATAAAAATCACCCCCCCCCCCCCCCCCCCCCCCCCCAAGAATTATTTGGAGAGATTTGAACATATAATGAAGCTTTGATATGACTTGTAACAAGCTAGGATCATTCTTGCACCAAATGATCAACCTTTTAGTGCCTAATACAACCAATAGACTTATAAATCATTGGGGGGTGGTTAAGCCATATTACAAGTTGTAAATGAGAATTTTGGAAGTTGGTCTAACAACCTTCACACCACTTCTAGGCTATATGGTTCTCATGGTTAAGAATGAGCCTTCAAATTAATCATTGGATTATGAGGGTCTCCCCTTTTAGTGTCAATGATGTTTTTCTACTATTTATCTAGTTATAGATTATTCACTTTTACATCACAAAGATGTTGCTACTTGGTGGGAGGATGCAAATAAAGACCATTTAAACATGTAATATTTTGATCCTCTCTCAAATTCTACCTCCAAGGACTCCTCACAAGCCAACAATGAGGACTGTGCTCCTCTTGCAAATCTAAGCAATGCTCTTATTGCAAGTCTGGGCAATGCTTCTATTAAATTTTTTGGTGATAACCCCATTATAAACCATAAGAATACAACTATTTCTCTGTCTAGTGTATCCCCCTATATCCATGTTGACCTTTTTTTACCTTTTTCTCATGATCTACCCCAAGATTTAGTTCATTATGCATAACTTTCCTAGTACCTCTTGTGGTTTCACAACACACACCCCATTTCTCCTAGAAATGGGGAACCCCTAGAATATTTTAAAGTTTTCTAGACCCCTAATCTAGGGTTTGAGTCTTTTTTAGGGTCCTACCTAGTTTATGATACTAGTTTGACTCACTATTTGAAAAACCCAGTTGTTAGAAGTTGCAGGTTTTGAGGAAAAAGTGAATTTTGGTACTGAGGTGTCCACTAGCACACTTAGTGCACCCTTCAAGCTGCGCTAGTGTGCTAAGTCCACTAGTGCAGAGCACTTCCATTTAGAAGTGCACACATGCATAGGTGCACACCCCTAAAGGGTGTGCTTCCCTCTTTCTCCCCATTTTCTTTCTCCTCCACTCTTGTGAGGTGCCCCAATCTTCAAAAACCTGCAAATACAAACATAAAACACTAAGTTAAAAGGTGCAACCTTGCGCACCTTTTTTTTAAAAAAAAAGCTTAATCTGACAAAATTCACCTTGTAGGAGTTGATGAAATCCAACTCCGCAGTTGCCAAGATCACCTACAGTGCAAATAGCTTGCCGAAGAGATACCTAAGGAGCAAGAGCTTGAAGGAAACAAAGCAAGAGAAAATATTTCACAATAGGAAAAATGAATTTACTATGTGAATAGATGAATTTACAATTAGAGAGAGACCGAATATAGAGGCCTCATGCAAGCTTGTAGAACAAGATGGAAAGTGGTAGAAGATAAGGTTGACAACTAAACACACTTCCACAAAAAAGTGGAACATGCTAGAAGGGAACAAACTCTTGTGTTGTCAACAACTAACCACTACAACTATTGAATACTAACTATTAAATAAATGCATTAACCTAAGTAAGCTTAAGTAAATAGAATAAATAAATAATAATTAATTATTTACTCTAACACCCCCCCTTAAGTGCAACTTAGGGGAATGCCTTAAGCTCACAAAAGCTAAGATAAAATGTAGAATGGGTCCCGGCAACAAGGTCATGTTAGGTACCCATGTACAATGCAAAGAAATGCAACCTCTGAAAATGGGGAAAGAGGGAAAACCTCATGGGAAAAACCCTCCTCCAAAAAGAGGTAAGAAACATGCCGAAAAAATGAAGGAAGGAAGGAAGGCCTCAACAAGATCCCCTAAGGACAACTTCCACTGAAAATGTTTCAAGAGACTCTCTCAAAACCATAAGTTACAACCAGCCCCCCCATGAGAGATAGAAAAGCTGCCAAAGCCTCCCTAGAATAATGGAGCCCCCAAAGAAAGAATCAAACCAATGAAACTCCAATGTGGAGTAAACAAGGGAACAAAACAAGGGAGCCCTTGAATGAGAGGGAAAACTAGAAGGCCTATCTGATGCTCAAAGGAGAAAATATGAGGATCTTGAAAGGGAATCCCCAAGGCAGGTGTGATGGTACTATCATGAATGTCCACTATAGAATCCACAATAGGTGCACCTAGAGGCTCGATGAATGGAGTTGGAGTATCCAGCAGAGTAGAAGAAGAAGAATACTACTGAAGAGAAAAGCCCTCAACTAGATGTGGTGTGGCAGTCAAAACAAGGATCTTAGGAACAATACAAAGGTTCAAGTATTTGGACTACACCACATGATGCTCATGTGAAAGAGAAGTAGTGTGCTCCAACAATGGAGATGGTGGACCAAAGTGCGATAAGGTGTAGAGATGAGTGGAAGGATCAACTACCCCTGTAGAAATAAGACATCCTATTACACAATCCCGAATGAAGATTGAATCAGCAGTGAACTCAATTGTCTTCCCTGATCCACTGCATGTAATTTGAGAAATTGAGCGATGGTTGGCAGACAAAGATGGAACATACAATACATCATTGAATATACCATCTTGGATGTGAACTAAACCTTTCTCACATACTGGTAGGGTAGTATTATTCCCCATGAGAATATGAGGAATAGGAGAAGCCTCGAGAGTAGAGAAGACACCTTGAGAAGATGTCATATGGTGAGAAGCACCTGAATCTAGTATCCAAGGAACCTGTGAAGGAGATGCAATGGTAGCCTTTAATGCATGACCCTTTCCAAGATCTGATGTAGATGGTGTAGATGTGGAAGAAGACTGAAAGGCAGACCCCTATGAGGTAGAAGACGATGGAGAAGAAACAATGTTCTTCTGAAGAAGAGCTTGCAAATCTACAATTTGCTTCTCATAGCCATCAAATCTCTTCTGAAAACAATGTGCCTTGTCATGAGATCCTTTCTGACAATAGGAACAAGTAGGAGTCTGAGTCTTCTTTTTCTCTTTCTTCTTAGAAGATGATGAACCAGTAGAAGAGGGATCTAATATCTTCTTTGACTTGTGCTCCTATGTTTCTTTGACAAGTAATGCATGAGACTGTGAACCTGGAAGTGAATCCATCTAATTGATCTTGGACTATTCATGAGTTAACCAATCACAAAATATCTCAAATGAGGGCATCCTGTGTCTATCACCCAAGGCATCCATAGTGGAGTAGAAAGTAGAAGAGAAGATATGATACTGTCCTCTCAACTTTGAGAGTATCAAAAAGATACACTCATCAGCTGTCTTGGTTTTCCCACATCCCTGCAAAAGTGTACGCAAAGATCTGAATTTCATCAAGAAGTCTTCAATGGTGGGAAAGCTATCTGGTGTCAAAGAAGTCAACTCTTCATCTAGCTGAAGTGCCCAGAACTCATTCACTTGGCCAAAAAAAGTCTAAAATTTGAGCCAATAAGCTCATGGAGTAGTCAAACCATCCAAGTGAAATAGTAGATTGTTTGAAATGTTCAATGCAATCAATCTTATGGCCTCATCCATTTTGTTCCTATGCTGAAGAACCTCAAAAGCTCATGTAAGAATAGGTTGATTCTCATCCAGGCATGACCATAAGCCCCTTGACATAAGAAGTTGTGTCATTTGTGCCTTTCAGGTGTGATAGTTGTGTGGTGTGAGATAGGTCACAGATGGATCCGCCATTGAGAGAGAAGAAGATAGAAGTAAAAGGGTCTTATTCTGAAGTAAATTACATAAAATAAAATGCTCCCCCCACAATGTATAAACTAAGCACTCTTTACTTAGTGCAATTATAATAGCCAATTTAGGGCCTATTTTTGAAAATAGTATTTCTATCTATAAAACTTATAATCTAATTGTAGATCTAGAAAGTAGACAAAAAATTATACACTTTAAAAAAAAAAATAGAACCTGGTTATGTGTCCAGATGAGCCCGTATTAAGCATTTGAAGTGGAAAAAATTGAGAATTGTGAGTTGTAGAAAAATTCAAGAATAGAGATCTCAAACCATCTACACCAATCTATAGATCATGAAATCCTACCCCAAAACAAAAAAAAATTGCTCAAAAAAACAGGTCTGTATGAGGAAGATATTGCTGTTTGAAAATCACCTCTGTAGTTATTTTTTCTGAATTGCAAAAAGCCCAAAAAATATCAAATTTGTTATGCCAAACCCTCTTTCTCCTTTTTCTCTAAATATTGAAAAAAATGCTTTTCCTCCCGATTGAAGAAAAAATCACAAACAAACTAGGGTTTGTGTCTCCAAATTGTGGCTTCAAAAAAATCCTTTGAACAAGAAGCAACAAGGAGGCTCTGATACCATGTAAGAGTTGATGAAATCCAACTCCACAGTCACCAAGATCACTTGCAGTGCAAATAGCTTGCCAAAGAGAAACCTAAGGAGCAAGAGCTTGAAGGAAACAAAGCAAGAGAAAATATTTCACAATAGGAAAAATGAAATTGCTATGTGAATAGATGAATTTACAATGTGAGAGAGATCGAATATAAAGGCCTCATGGAAGCTTGTAGAACAAGTTGGAAAGTGGTAGAAGATAAGGTTGACAACTAAGCACACTTCCACAAAAAGGTGGAACATGTTAGAAGGAAACAAACTCATGTGTTGTCAACAACTAACCACTACAACTATTAAATACTAAATATTAAATAAATGCATTAACCTAAGTAAGCTTAAGTAAATAGAATAAATAATTAATAATTAATTATTTACTCTTAACACATCTAAGTGAAATATGTGCATGTGCACACCTATCCAAGGTGCACACGTGCACACCTTTCAAAGAAAAACATACTCCTTTACATGGTTAGGACCCCACAAGGTGCCCAAGTGTGTACCCTATTTCAAACCCTTAGGAACTCTTTTGCACAATTAGGGTGCACACATGCACACCCCACCAGGTGCACTATGTGCACACCATTAGATTTAAGGCTTGCTTTTATGGTGTAGTGCACCTAGCACACCCTCAAGGTGCACTAAACATTGGCTTTCAAAAGCATGAAAGTGGTTATTAGGTGTTTTTTGATTGCTATTGCATTCTAGGTCTTTTTTTCAATAATTAGGGTTTGTTTTGGGTTAGATTTTTAGCCTTCTAGACTAATGTTTGCTTCTTTGTGTAGGTAAAAAGGAATCCTCAACTAGTCAGGGTCACAAATTTTGACCTAGAACTCATAATTCAAAGTTGTTTACACCATTGGAAAGAAGAACTAAAAATCTAATTTCAATCCTTAAAATAGTGAGCCTTCGACTACCCAGTTTTCAGGACTGATGAAAGTTTCAACTTGAAATTTTGAGCATAAGAACTCTGAAAAAAGCCAATTAAAAGGATCTAGAAAAGATTGTTAAAAAAGATATGAAAAAGTTTCAAACATTTGATCATTTTGAATAATTTGGATCACCTAGACTTTGACTGGGAAGGATCAGATAGGTGAAGAGAAGTAAAAATTGAGCAATTTGCACTAAAGATCAAAGATACAGAGGTTAGACACATAAGTGGAACAAGCTCTTCATCTAATGCAACTATTAATGACAAGATTCAACATATGTACCTTGGGATTTCAGATAGAAGAAGTCGAAGGAGTACAAATGTATGAAAGTGTTTGTCTATAAAGAGGGTTTAAATCATCAAAAAAGAGAAAAATAAGTACACTAGAGTGCTCCTAGGCCTTGTCTAAGAAAAACTTAGAAATCATTTTCAAAACTGAGAACTTTGATTTTTTGGTGAATTGAGCACCTTGCACAAATTTCACTAAGGTGCGCAAGCTTCCAAGGTGTGCTAGGTCCACAAGGTGCACTTCTCTAGATGTGTGCTTCTTCCAAGGTGCACTTCTCTAGAGGTGCATCAATAGTAAACTACCAGTTCCAAATTTAGAGTTTTTCATGCATCAAAAATGCATTCTGACAACAGCTTAACTCCTACATCTATTTTTGGCATCTCCAGAGACTCTTACATCATATAATGGCTTTCTTTTTCTTATTTTCTCATGCTTTGTTTGTTTTAAGACATGCAAAGGCTCATTCATCCATTAAATGCTATAAATAAGGATGAAATCCTACTTAGCACTAGTTAGAGAGTTAGTTTGTATATAAATAGAATTATTTTATTAGTTTAGAAGCATATGTTTGTATAAAGAGATCTCTCACTCTCAACACAAATTGAGGAGATGATTTCTTATAAATTCAGAAATGTAATATGTATTCCAAGCCGTTATTTTGATGCAATAATATATGCTATTGGTGCTCTTATTCTGAGTGTAGTTATACTTGCTAGAGTGTGTTATTTTTGTGGATTCTTGTTCATGATAATAATGGAGCCAATGGTTTTTTCATGTTGATTTGATTGTGTGATCTTTTAGTTTTGATATTTTTTGCGTATTGACGAATTCTTTTGACATACCAAGTTGGAGAAGAGATCACCCTATTATTCCTATAGCTTCTCATCTTTCATGAGCATATTTTGTGTGGCCTTGCAATTTGATAAGAAGTGAAACATCTTTCAATTTTACTAAATTCCCATCGACAATTGCATTAGTGGATTTGAGGAAGCACTTCTCCTATTTTCATTGGTTTCCTACCGATCTTTTCAAAGGCTTAACTCGTAGATGTGTTGTTTTCGTGGCTCATATCTATTAGGAATTTCTCTTTCATGTTATTTTCTTTCATCTCTCATTACCTTATCTTTGTTATTTGCTTTGCTAACCCTTGGTTAATTTAGTAATTCATATAGTTGCATTCTTAAATTGCATTCATTAAAAAAACAAAAAATACTAAAAACATATCTTTTTTGTGGAAGCAGATTGATCATCTTATCTAAAATTGGTTTGAATAAGTAAAGTCTCCTCGTGAACACTCACATTTATCTTCTACTGAATAGATTCCAGTAGGTTGCAAGATCACCCAGAACTTTGGAGTTGATTCTAGATTATCTTTTCAAGAGAGAAGTTTGAAAGGATTCATGTCATTAAGCATCATGCAAAATGATAGCTCAATAGTACCTTTACCATTGTGTTAATAGTTTTATGAATAGAGTTGGATTAGCTTCTCTCCCTTGTGGTGGGGAGCCTAAGGAAAACATTTCCTAGATATTTGTTCGATAGCAATGAAAAAAGAGACCATAGAACTCACATTCTTATCTACATCTGGTGAGTGATATGCCCTCCCACTCTTGAGGAGGGCTACTAGCCTTGATGCTAATGTGTCATTTAATTGTTATATTTTCTTTTTGATAGTGTCTTTGTTCATTTGTTCTTAATAATCCACTGACGGTGTCTATTACCCCCTTCCCCACCACCACCCCCCCTCCACCTTTTGTTGTTATTTTCTTTGATGCCTGAAAATGAACGGTGTCGATAGAAAAATATTAGACAAAATCAATCACCTGTTGGAAATAGAGATGGAGTGACTGAGAGGGGAGGGGTGAATCAATTACCACAAAAATAAATCCACAAATTCTTAGATGTCTTAAAATATAGTTGCTGCTGACACTCGGTAACCACACAAATAAATGTTAAAATTTGATAGATGTTCGGTTAACTTATTAAGAATTTAAAGTGATTAACATGCATGCATAAAAGAAATAACATGAACACAAGAGACACCAGATTTAACGTAGAAACCCAATTTGGGAAAAACCACCAAGTAACTAGTCACCAATTTTCACTCTTCTGAAGTGAGCCCTATTAGGAGCCAACCCTGTTAAAGGTTACAAAACACACTGTTAGGTGTGACCCTGTTAGAGGATTTAATCACCCTGTTAGGAGTGGCCTTGTCAGAGGTCTTTAGAACAATTCAACTAAACTGTCACCTTGTCAGAAGATTTACAAAATGGTTGTTAAACCAACTCTGTTAAGAGATTTTGAATCACTGTTACAATGATTAGAAAGCAACAATGAAGTGATCTGAAATATATGCAACTTATCTTTGCTGAATATAGATCTTTGTTCTGCTTCACTAGATCCTCATTGATCGAATACAACTTTGCAGCTTCATAAAGATATTTAATCCTTCCACAACATTTGCTCATATATTCAATATTCGCTCATTCCATATCCATACATTCGCACTATTATGCATCCACACTCTTACATATATTCATGAATTCACAACTTGACCTTTCATATATACCTTACAGATTGTCAAGTCGGCTCAATTACAAGTTACAACAACTGAAAAACATTAAATTAGTTGGCTGCAAACATTGCACAAAACAATTAAACTTAATTCTTTAGAACAATAAAATTCTTTGTTGCCCGACCCAGCTCAATGACCACTGCTCCAGAATGGTTTCCCCAGTGTTAACCAAGTGAAGCTTGATAAACACTGCAAACCTTGCAACTTCCTTTAGAGCCCGAGTTAACTCAATAAACATTGACCTTCTTTTGCTTACTGGGTGAGCTCGATAAAAGCTAACTTTATCTTCGATGATTGAGTGGACTCGGTAGACATTGACTTTCCCTTTGTTAACCTTGGGAGCTCAGTTAACATTAACTTTCTGCTACAAAATCTTTTGATGCCTGAGTGAGCTCGGTAAGAGCTAACTTTCTTTTGTGTTGTTCAGAAACATTCGATAGACACTGTAAATTGCTTTGCTGACCGTCTGAGCTCGATAGACTCTGTCTGATGGCTGATATGACATTTGTGTAACATCAAAGACAATACAAAATTAACACTTGTATCCAACAATCTCCCTCTTTGGCATTGATGGCAACACAACATGTCATAGCAAAATAAAATTTGAAAACAAGTCTTTCTCTTATATGGCAACACAACATGTCAACATAACAATTCTCCCTCTAAGATAGAAAACTCTCCCTCTTATAGTAATCTCCCTCTGTGAAGGAATTACATAGCAAACTCTTTATCTTAAACAAATTTTAGAGAGATATGACAGTAAACTCTCCCTCTTTGACAACGCATGCCAAAGACAACTCAACTCAAATGAATTTCAGTGTACCTTTAGTACTGATTCATATGCAATATTTCCTGATTATGTTGCATCAACTGATAGATCTTCAACCTGGTATGAGTTGATGCATCACTAAAACTTCGTTTTAGTGAACTTCAGATAGGGGAGTGACCCCTAGCTTACCTCTTAGATACAAGAATGCATCCTTAGGTAATGGTTTTGTGAATATGTCAGCAATTTGTTCCTTTATATAGACATATTTCAATCTGATCTCCTTATCTTGCACCAATTCTCTGACAAAATGATATTTTATTGCAATATGCTTGGTTTTGGAGTGCATCACTAGATTCTTAGATATGTTGATTGCACTTGTATTATCACAGAAGATAACAACTGGTTCTTTGATTTCCACCTTCATGCCTTCCAACAACTATTTAAACCAAACAATATTAGAATAGTTTAGTGTTGTAGCAACAGACTCTACCTCTGTTGTAGATTGGGATGTACAATTCTGCTTTTTGCTTGTCCAAGAAACCAACCTCTTTCCAAGAAAGAATGCACCTCCACTTGTACTTTTTTTGTCATCAAGGTTTCCTGCCCAATCAGCATCAATAAACACTTTCAAATCTAGATTACCTCCAAATTTATACCATAAACCATACTCTTTAGTTCCTTTCAAATATCTCATTATTCTTTTGATTGCCATAATGTGATTTTCTCTTGGTTTTGCTGAGAATCTTGCTACAATTCCAACTGCAAGGGTAATGTCTGGCCTAGTATGAGCTACATACTGCAACTTTCTAATCATAGATCTATACAATGTTTGATCTACCTCTTTTGATTCATCATCTTTGGTAAGTTTTAATCTAGTACACATAGGAGTCCCAACTGGTTTACAATCTTCCATACCAAACTTTGTCAATATCTCCTTGATGTATTTTGATTGAGTGATGTAGATACCATTTTTATTCTGCTGAATTTGAAGACCAACAAAGAGTTTGATCTCTCCAAACATAGACATTTCAAATTCCTTTTTCATTTGTTCTGAGAATTCTTTACACAGATCATAATTCCCTATGGAAATAGTATCATCTAAAAATATTTATGCCAAGACAATCTTATTATCTGGTCCTTCCTTAATATACAAGCTACTATTATTATTAGTTCTTTGAAAACCAATCTGAATAAGATAGTTATGCAATATTTCGTACCATGCTCTAGGGGCTTGTTTTAGACCGCACAATGCTTTGTGTAATTTGCAGACCATGTTCTTCTTATCTGGATCAACAAAACCTTCAAGTTGTTCAATGTAAACCTCTTCATCTAGTATACCATTGAGGAATGTTGACTTGACATCCATCTGATAAACTTTGAATCCTTTGTGAGCAACATATGCTAGTAAAGTTCTGACTCCTTCCAATCTTGCAACAGGAGAAAAAGTTTTTCCATAGTCTATTCCTTCTTCTTGAGCATATCCTTTGCATACTAGTCTGGCTTTGTTTCTTGATACCTTACCATCTTCATTCAGCTTATTTCTGAATACCCACTTAGTTCCAATCACATTTTTATCTTTAGGTATGGGTACAAGAGTCCATGTCTTGTTTTTCTCTATTTGCACTATCTCTTCATTCATAGCCTCAATCCAACTATCATTTCCCAATGCATATTTGATATTTCTAGGTTCAAAATCAGCAAGTAAACAAGTACCTTTCAAATTATTTCTTGTCATGGTTCCTTCAGATTTATCTCCAATGAGCTAATATGTTGAATGATGTCTCCTAACATGCTTAGCTAATACAGGTTCCTTGCCTTTTGAATGAATTTCATTATTATCTTCTTGCATTTCAACTTCAGGTTCTGTCTGTTCTGGCTCGGTAGATATTTTCTCGGTAGATGTTGGCTTGGGTCCTTCAGACTCGGTAGACACTTGCTCGGTAGATACTAAATTTAACTCGATTTGTTGTGGCTCAATTTGAACCTCTTGTAACTCGGTTACAGATGACTCGGGAGTAGAAGATTCTTGATTCTTTGATGTAACTGGTATTGTATCAGGTTCAATGAAGACAAACCTTTTATAATCTTCTAGTTCCCTTTTGCTTTCTTCTTCAGTCCTTTCTGCAAACTCATCAACTTTCACATGTGCACTTTCTATGACTTTGTGAGTAGACAAGTTCAAACATCTATATGCCTTACTTTTGCATGAGTATCCAAAGAATATACCTTCATCAAATTTTCCTTTTCTAGATTCTTTCAAAATGTAACATTTACTTCCAAATTCTTTAAGGTAACTTACATTAGGTTTATAGCCATACCATAACTCATAGGGGGTTTTGAATGAGTCTTTCTTCAGCTGTACTTGGTTCAGGGTATGAACTGCAGTGCTAATAGCTTCCTTCCAGTATTTGATAGCAATGTTTTTTTCAATCATTAAAGTTCTTGCACAATCCATGATGGATCTATTCCTTCTTTCAGCCATTCCATTTTGTTAGGGTGTTCCAGGGGCTGATACCTGTCTTTTGATTCCTCTTTCAATGCAAAAGTTATTAAACTCATGTGAAATAAATTCTCCACCTCTGTCTAACCTCAAGCATTTTAATCTTTTCCCTGTTTCCTTTTCTACTCAGGCCAAATACCATTTGAACTTTTCAAATGCTTCTAATTTGTTTCTTAGATACATGACTGTCATCATTCTTGAGTAATCATCAACAAAAAGAATGAAGAACTTTTCTCCAATATAGCTTTCAATTCCAATGGGTCCACATAAATTAGTATGCACAATTTCTAATATATCTTCAGACTGATAGTTTTTACTTTTAAAACTAGTCTTTCCCATTTTACCAATCTAACAATTTTTGCACAGACCGACCTCAGGTTTCTTTATGTTAGGAATGCCTCTTACTTTCTTGAATTTTCTTATCTTTACCAAATTATCAAAATTTACATGACACAACCTTTTATGCCATAACCAACTTTCTTCAACTTGAGCAATGAAACATGAACATTCACCTAGTTCAATATAGAACAAGTTACATTTAGTTTGAGTACCTGATCCAATCAGCTTTCCTTTGCCATCTAGTAGTCTTGCTTTACCATGCATGAATTCTACTTTGAATCCATTATTGAGTAGTTGTGCCACACTTAACAAATTGTGCTTTAGTCCTTCTACCCAATAGGCATTATCACATATAAGTTCTTTGGTTAGAGAGATTCTCCCTCTTCCTTTTATACAACAAGGTTCATTATTACCAAATCTTACACTGCCACCATCACAGTCTTCAAAGTATTCAAACTTAGTTTTGTCGCCAGTCATGTGATGAGAACAACCACTATCTATAATCCATATATCATTTTTACTTACATGAGAAATGAGTGTCATTTCCTCATCATTATCAGATTCATCTTTCACAACAATGTAGACAATTTCATCTTCTGCTTCATCATTAGAATCATTAGAATCTTTAGCCATAAAACATGTTTTCTTACCTTTATCCTTGAATGATCTGAAGTCTTTCTTGCCATTGAACTTGTATCCTTTCTTCTCATCTTTTTTTTGCTTGTGTGGGCATCTAGCAGCAATATGACCAACTTCTTTACAAGAAAAATAGATTAGAGGTACTTTACCTTTGTATTTTCCTTTGCCTCTAGAATATTTCCTTGCTAGAAGGGCTTCAATTACTTCAAGATCACTGTCTAAACTTTGGTCTGATTCATCTTCACTTTCTGACTGAGATTCATTTTTGTTTTTGCCTTTCTCCTTGAGTGAAAGCTTGGCTTCAAATGCTGATTCAATGTTCTTGGAAGCTGGAACATAGTTATCAAAGTTGTCTAGTTCAAATGCAGTCAATTTTCCAACTATAGCCTATAGATTTATCTTATGATTTGCTTCACATCTTCTTTCTTGAATTGTAGAAACTCTGATTGCATAAATGGGAAGTAGAGTTTTGAGAACTTTACTTATAACTGTCTCTTCCTTGATATCTCCTCCAGATGCTTTGATTGCACTGACACATGTTTTGACTCTTTCAACATATTTTGCAATGTTTTCATCCTCTCTCATTCTCATTTGATTAAATTGTCCTCTCAGACTTTCTGTTTTGGCTCTTCTAACATTATCATCTCCTCATAGATCTCTTTTAGCTTTTCCCACATTTCAAAAGCAGATTTGCAGTCCTTGATATCATCAAATCCTTTATAACTCAAAGCAGATGCTATATCTATCATCATAATGTTGTGGGTCTTCTTTTCAGCAATATCATTGACAGATAGTGTACCAGTTGGTTCTGCACATTTTTCATCGAAGTATTTTAGCCCTATGTCTCCAACAGAAGCTAGATGAAGTCTCATCAACCCTTTCCATGCTGAGAAGTTGTTCTTGTTAAGTCTTGGAATTTCCCTCTTGTAAGACATCCTGATCTTTAGCTTAGATCCTTGAAATCTTTCCTGCAAGCACCAAAAGCTCTGATACCAATTGTTGAAAATAGAGATGGAGTAACTGAGAGGGGAGGGGTGAATCAGTTATCACAAAAATAAATCCACAGATCCTTAGATGTCTTAAAATATAGTTGTTGCTGACACTCGGTAACCACATAAATAAATGCTGAAACTTGATAGATGTTCTGTTAACTTATTAAGCATTTAAAGTGATTAACATGCATGCATAAAGGAAATAACATGAACACAAGAGACGCTAGATTTAACGTGGAAACCCAATTTGGGAAAAACCACCAAGTAACTAGTCACCAATTTTCACTCTTCTGAAGTGAGCCCTATTAGGAGCCAACCCTGTTAAAGGTTACAAAACACACTGTTAGGTGTGACCCTGTTAGAGGATTTAATCACCCTGTTAGGAGTGGCCTTGTCAGAGGTCTTTAGAACAATTCAACTGAACTGTCACCTTGTCAGAAGATTTACAAAATGGTTGTTAAACCAACTCTGTTAAGAGATTTTGAATCACTGTTACAATGATTAGAAAGCAACAATGAAGTGATCTGAAATATATGCAACTTATCTTTGCTGAATATAGATCTTTGTTCTGCTTCACTAGATCCTCACTGATCGAATACAAATTTGCAGCTCCATAAGGATATCTAATCCTTCCACAACATTCGCTCATATATTCAATATTCGCTCATTCCATATCCATACATTCGCACTATTATGCACCCACACTCTTACATATATTCATGAATTCACAACTTGACCTTTCATATATACCTTACAGATTGTCAAGTCAGCTCAATTACAAGTTACAACAACTGAAAAACATTAAATCAGTTGGCTGCAAACATTGCACAAAATAATTAAACTTAGTTCTTTAGAACAATAAAATTCTTCACTGCCTGACCTAGCTCGGTGACCACTGCTCCAGAATGGTTTCTCTAGTGTTAACCAAGTGAAGCTCGATAAACACTGCAAACCTTGCAACTTCCTTCAGAGACTGAGTTAACTCGGTAAACACTACCCTTCCTTCGCTTACCGAGTGAGCTCGGTAAAAGCTAACTTTCTCTTCGATGACCGAGTGAACTCGGTAGACATTGACTTTCCCTTTGTTAACCTTGGGAGCTTGGTTAACATTAACTTTCTGCTACAAAATCTTTTGATGCCCGAGTGAGCTCGGTAAGAGCTAACTTTCTTTTGTGTTGTTCAGGAACGTTCAGTAGAAACTGTAAATTGCTTTGTTGACCGTCTGAGCTCGGTAGACTCTGTCTGATGGCTGATATGACATTTGTGTAACATCAAAGACAACACACAATTAACAATTGTATCCAACATCACCAACTTCTACATTTGTATGAGGGAATGGTCAATTGTTCTAAGCATCTTCAGAAGTTCTTGAAATTTCAAACATAGTAGTTGATACAGATATATAAGTTATATGTTTGTTGGGGAGATGACTCCAAAAATTCTATATTTTATTATATCTTTACTAATATTAATTTTTATGTTTACAGTCTTCTCTCTTGAACTCCTATTATTTTATGGGCAACGTCTATACAGCCATGAAAATGCACTTCCTTACGAAGGAGAGGACTTATAATTTTTTTTTAAAAGTTTCAAAAAGCAATGTAAAGGAACTGCATTTTCGTGGCTGTATAGCCACGGGCTATTTTATGCAATTCAAGTCTGTTCAACACACACACATACTTTAAGGATGTTTATCAATTATCTTGTTTTAAAATTAGTAACTCAATTTTTTAAAAAAATCTATTCATTTCAAAAATTCATTTCATTTCAAAAATTCCATTATTTCATATAATTCAGAATATAAATAATTTATAATCAATAATATTAATAGAGTATATATAAAATATACATCTAAATACTACTCATAAATGTTAGAAATTAATATCTTTAACAAAAATATTTTATATATCTACTAAATCATAAATAATCTAATATACATAAATGTCATAACGATCATTTATATTCATTATTCAAAAACTATAACCCAACTTACCAAATTATTCCATTTTTAAAATATAATGACTTGATTTGTAAATGTCTTCCCACCACATAAAACTAGAATCTATTTCTAGTGGAAATAAAAACTTGAAAAAATATTGAATAGAGGGATCAATAGCCATGTGTTAACGTAAATGCATGATTGAATATATAAACATCACAAATTAAAAAAATGAAGACTCCTCTTGTAAGCATAGCTTAGTGGATACTTTTGCATTAGTCGTCACTTTCTAAATAACTCAAAAACATTTCTATTGGATTAAGCAAAGTTTAGTCATTATAGATACCACTTGAAAGAGGCACTACCATAAACGACAAAGCCAAAGTATTGAAGTTGGTTGATTCAAATAAAAGGACAAAAATGCCCTACTTTTCCTTTGCTAAATGGACCATGGGGTTGATATGTTATGTTGTGGACAAACACAAAATCACAACTATTATTCCTTGGCAACCTTGCCCACACCTCTCCTCAATAGAGTATAATATAATATTGTAACGTCTATGTCTATCTTTGTTTGAATAGGCTATATAGTTACATATGTACCAAACCCCCTCTAGCTCATGAAGAGTTACAAAAATAATAGTTGATTACACACCTCCCAACATTGTCCACTTATTTTGAATTGAAACTATTCAAAAAAAATTGTTGGAATTGGTTTTTTTTTTATATTGAATTAATTGCTATATTAGGTAGTTGGTAGAGATACATAGTTTAATACAAATCAATAATAACAATAGACTACAGAATGGACACGACAAACCACTTGCAAAATAGGTGAACAATCGGTATTATAGTGAAGGAACATAAAAAAATCATTTTGCAAAGATCTACATGACAATTATTTTGAAGATGATTCACTTTGCCTTTAAGTTGTTGAGGTTGTGTCATGGCTGAAAGATTCATCTTAGATAAATCGGAAATCTAAGACTAACAAAAAAGTACCTGAAAAACTATATATAGAGTACAACATTAAGATATCACTTTCTTCAAAATAATTATTTGAAAAAATAATTGTGCATCTAGCTTTCCAAATATATCTTCAAATAACTTGCCTAGTAAAATCAACAAGAATTGGTTTTGCAATTACAATTTTGTACAAGAAATTTGTTCAAAGATTGAATTTTTGGTTATATATTTTAAGAATTAGAATTCAAACTATAAATTTGTTTTAAAGAATATTTGTCATAGCGATTTCCAATATTTTATTATAAATCAATATATATTTTATTTATAAAAAAAAACTCAGGAATATTTATTATTTTATTTTATTAAATAAAGGAATGTTTAAAATGAAAAAGAGGATGGTAGGATAGAGGTAAATTCATAAAGGTGATGTCTATGCTGGCATCAAAAAGGTGATTTTAATTAAATTTAAATTTAAAATGCAATTCTAATTTAATTTTTAATTTAATTATTAAAATAGAAAAATGTCATTTTGATGCCGGCATAGACTTTAGCATTCATAAAGACTAATTGGCCTTGTGTTCAATACTTCTATGTAAGAAATTAATTTTAATTTTTTTGTGAATTAATTGATTTTTTTATTTTTAAATATAATGATTTAGTGTAGAAGAGGAGGGTGGAAGAGAAACATATTTTATGATAAAAGTGAAATTAAAGACAATAATACAATAGAATACATAAAGAATTTAAATTCCATCTAGTATGAAAGATGCATTCTATTTGGTATAGTTGGTCTTTGTTGATGATATAATACTCATAAATCTCATAAATGGATAATTTATATAGATCAAGAACAAGATCATTCCATGTGTGTGTGTGTGTAAGTGTTGTAGGTATATATACGTGTGTGTGTGTGTGTGTGTGTGTGTGTGTGTGTGTGTGTGTTGAAAAATAGAAGATAGAAATTTGTGAAATTTAAGTCACAAATGTCTTGAAAAATCTAATATTATATTTGTGATAGATATTTGGTTTTTAAGAGGAGATATACCTAATTTGATTATCCCTCAAAAATAGGAAACTTGTGGAAGCATTTTTTTTAAATAAAACTCTCTACATGGAAAATCAAGTGGCTAGAGCTATGGAAAGTAAAAATCAACTTATCAACTTATATCATGTTATATTTCAAGGCTTTAAGTTTGATAGTGAAAGGAATATCCAACATCATTGCTTTTGGAGTGAGACCAATGAGAAGGGGAACATTTTTTTGGGTAGGTTGAGAAGAGATTATTAGGATGTGAATAATTCTCTTTAAATTACACTTGTTGTGGAGAATTATGAAGAAGAAACATATTGTGTAATAATGTTCGATAATTAAACCGCCTAGAGAACCAAGATGGAACCATAAATTTCATCCAAGAACAATTTTTATGGGGATTGGTGATATAGAAGTTTATGAGATGGTTAAAAATGATATCGACCAATTATTTGACATGATGAAGGGTGCTCCCCTTAATACCATAAACCATAACAAAAAAAAAAAAAAAATAGCAGATGTGAGAACAAAATATGGACTTCTTATTTGCGCCACAAATGTGAAATTACAGAATTCATAAGTACAATATGCTAACCCACATGGACACCTTCATTTACAGTAATTAGCAAGACTATGTTGCAAACTACACCCAGAGTTGTCCTAGACACTATTCAGGCTTTTCTTAAATAGGCAATCGGGAAGGTTCTAGATAATGAAACTTAATACCTAGGGCTAACAGACCCTAACAATACATATAGAGTCGGCCAAATACATCTTTGACAATTATTTTAGATATTTTGGGAAGCCCAACTTCGAAAGGTCGTAACTCTCAAACCATTGCTCTGATTGGCTATTATAACCACTTTTTGAAAACACCAGCTCATGATCTACAGCCTGATAATGATGCAAGCACCCTTTCATTGAGAATTCAAACCTCACCTGAGCACTCTAAGGCCTCCAACAATGAGCCTATATATTTTTTTACAAATTTTTCCACTAAAAATCCGCAATAACTTCTCTGATACTTAAGCTAGAGCAATGAGATTTTTTTGGTAGGCTTACAACTCTAAAATGAACCTTCTTGTAGAAAATGAGAATATTCTGAGCTCATGTGACAAACTTACTAAACATAGCAAGTTCCCATAAATAGTAACCACCTTGTCTACTAGTCCTTATCAAAATAGAAAAGACTGAAATGAAAATATTCTTTGGGTGATGTAAGATTGCTCTTACACCCAAGATGCTCCTACATCAAATACTCGAGGTAGTTTGAGAAGTGACTCCATCATGTCTTAGGTGTTCAGAGGAAAAGCAAGATGGTTAACCTCCTCCCTTGCTAGCCATGATGAATCCTCTACTGCCCTCCCTTTCCATTTGACCAGGTATTCCTCACAAGTTTTGTTCATTGTACTTTTGCTAACACAACTGACCAGTATCTCCTCAAACTCCTTAGTAGTTGAATTGGCTGCTGGAATACTCTATTGCACTTCTGCAACTTCATCTCCGTCACCTCCTTCATAATACTTTGTTAAATATTAAATATTAAATACTAGTGAAATATTAAATTCAGTAGGCAACTCCACTTCATAAGCATTTCTGGAATCATGCCTTTTCACTATCTTGCACAATCCAAACTTCTTCATCTTTAGCTTATTATATGTACCCACTAGAAAATGTACCTTTCTCAAATAAACCATGACTTCATCTCCAATCTAAAATTTCTTATATCTCATTTTCACATCTACCTTAGCCTTATATTGTGTATTCATCTTCATGATGTGCTTCCTCACCTCCTCATGGGTGTTCTTCAAATGTTCAAAAAATTCTTCTACTTCAGCACTACTTATCTCTCCTTTATTCAACTACCTCAATTTAGAAGCATTTTTCGGACTACTCCCATATACAATCTAGAATGGTGATTTGCCAATACTCCTATTGATAGAATTATTATATGCAAATTCAGCCTATGGTAAAATCATATCCCATCCTTTTGGTTTATCTCCAACCAAACATTTCAGCAAGTTTCCCAAACCATGATTCACAACTTCTGTATGTCCATCAATATGTGGATGATGTGATGAACTAAACTTCAACTTTATCTTCAATTTCTTTCACAATGTACACTAGAAATACCCAACAAATTCAGTATCTCAATCTGAAACTATACTCTTTGGTAGAACATGTAGTCTTACCACTTCTTTGAAAAACAACTCTACCACATAAACATCATCACTAGTCTTCTTGCAAGGAATAAAATGTGTCATCTTTGAAAACTTGTCAACCACCACAAAAATAGAATCATGCCCTTGTTGTGTCCTCAGTAATCCAAGAAAAAATTCCATATTGACATCCTCCCGTGGATTCTTTGGTACAGGTAATGGCTGATACAACATTGTATTTTGCTTCATGCCTTTCACCATGTGACATTCTCTACAACTCTACATGAACTTCTTCACATCTTGCTGCAACTATGGCCAATAATAACTCTTAGCAACCAAAGCAATGGTCTTATCTTCGCCAAAATGTCTAGCCAATCCTCCATTATGCTTCTCCTTGATGAGATTCTCTTTCATTGAGCTTCTGGGAATGCACAACTAGCTTCCTTTGAACAACATACTATCCTGGATCATAAAATCCAACCACTTTGTCCTATGAAGTGTAACAGGCTGTGTACAAGCTTTCCATGCTTCACCAAAATCAAAATCATCTAGATACAAAGTACTGAGTTCCTTGAATCCCAACCACCTCGGTCTACATTTCTATCAAAAAAATTTGTCTTCTACTAAGAGCATCTACAACTCTGTTAGACTCTCACTCCTATATTTCAAAACAAATGTATAACTTTGCAAAAACTCAACCCACTTCAAATTCCTTTGGTTGAATTTTCCTTGACTATTCAAATATTGCAAAGCTTGATGATCAGTATACAAAAAAAAATCTTTAGGAAGAAGATAGTGTCTCCACTTCTTCAATTCTTAAACTATAGCATAAAATTCTTGATTATAAATAGAATATTTTCTTTTTACATCATTCAACTTCTCACTAAAATAAGAAATAGGTCTAACCTTCTTGGCTCATAATAGCTCCTATTGCAGTACCACTAGCATCACAATCTATTTGAAGACCTTGTTAAAACTAGGAAGTCCTAAAATAGGCTTCTCAGTAACTTTCTGTTTCAACGGATTAGAAGTCTTATCTTCTCCTACAACCCACTTTAATTCTATCCTATCTCCTCGCATTGTTTTAGTCAAGGGTCCACAAATACTACTAAAACCTCTTATGAACTTTCTATAGAAACTAGCCAGTCCATGAAAAGATCTTACCTCTGTCATACTCTTTGGAGTAGGCCATTCAAGGATAGCCTTCACTTTCTCTGGGTCCATTTTGAAACCTTTTGCTGAGACTACAAATCTCAGGTACACCAACTCCTTCTTTCCAAAAATGCACTTCTTCAGGTTTATTAACAACTTTTCTTCCCTCAACTTATCAAATACCTTGCGAATATGGGTCGAATTCTCCTCCAATGTCTTACGAAAGATCAAAATATCATCTAGGTAAACAATGACAAAATTACCCAAAAATTCCTTCATTACCTCATTTATGAGCTGGATGAAAGTGCTTGGTGCATTGGTTAGCCCAAAAGGCATGACTAACTACTCATACAGTCCTTCCCTTGTCTTGAAAGAATTCTTCCACTCATCACCTTCTCTGATATGAATCTGATGGTACCCATTCTTTAGATCTATCTTTTTGAAATACTCAACCCCACTCAAATAGTCCATAATACCATCCATCCTTGGAAATAGAAATTTGTACTTGATTGTGATCTTGTTGATAGCGTGAGAATATGAGCACATCCTCCATCGTCAATTATTCTTTGGTGCTAATATGACTGGTACAAAAAATGGACTCAGAATCTCTCAAATCAATCCCTTCTGCAAAAACTCATGCACTTTTTTGTTTAACACTTCACTTTCTGCTGGTTTTATTTAGTGAGCCACCTTTTTTGGAAAATTGGCTCTTGGAATCAAATCCATCTGGTGATTAATCTTCCTCATTGGGGACAATCCATTAGGTACATTATCTGATACAATATCAGAAAACTCTCCCAACATATCTGCAACTGCTACAGGTACCTCCTCTACTTCTTCTTTACTATCTTTTGGAATTATAGTAAAACACATATGCTCATGCTTCATACCTTTGAGAAACTATTTTCCATCAACAAAACATATTTTGGCAATACTACGTACCTTTTATTCTTTCTCCTTCAACAAATTCAACTTATGTTTCACTTAATCCTTGGTTAGGGTGTATATATATACTCTCCCATCATGTGCAACATGCCTGTCAAACTACCACAACCTACCCAACACCATATGGCATATGTCCATAGGTATGATATCACATAGTACCTCATCCTAGTAGTTTCCAATCTTGAACTTCATTGAGCACTGCTCATTGACCATGACCTTGTGGTCATCTTGCACCCTAGCAATATGGTATGGACATGGGTGTTTCTGTCTCTTCAACTTCAACTTAGTGACCATCATTTCTGACACCAGATTATCAGTACTCCCACCATCACTAATCACATTAAAACACTTATCTTCATATCTACACCTTGTGTGAAACAAGCTCCTTCTTTGATCAGATTCATTCTCACCACTTAGTAGGACTCTTCTATTAACTAGGACTTCTCCTCTTTTAACATCTTCAGCATGTGAGGATCTAACATCTTCATCAACATGTGCAACTCTGGCCTAGACTTCTATTCTTTGATCTATCCTTCCTTAGCACTGGGAACATTCAAATGCTCTATGCTCTTCTTCTCTATAGTGAAAACATTCCCCATGGAAGCCTCCTCTTCCAAATCCATGTCCCCTGCCTCTTCCTCTATGATCTCTATTGTTATGATCATGGAAATGATTGGAATTATTTCTCCTTTGGTTCTGGCTGTTACATCTAGCCTCATCCTTGTTCTTTTGATCATCATTAAGGCCACCATAAGATCATCCGCCAGATCTTCCACTATGACCTCTTTCACTATTCTTGTTGTCAAAATTTTTACTTAGTTTCTCCTCAACTCTTAGGGAAAACTGGTATGCCTCCTCAATACTATTCATTTGAACCAGACTCAACTCTTCCTAAATACTTGGCCTCAACCCATTAAGATAATGAGCCACTTTCTCCTTATCAACTTCTCCATGGTAGGTTCTAATGAGAACTCAATAGAACTCTTCAGTATACTCATCAACCTTCCCTCTTGCTTCAACCCTTGTATCTTCTTCAATAGATCAAGCTCATAATCCATGGGAATGAATTGTCACTTTAGTTTCGTTATCATCTGATCCCATCTGTTGATTTTGTCCTTTTCCTTTCTATTTCGCTCTAACTAGACCTCCTGCCACTAGATCTTTGAATGTCCCTTCAGTTTAGCCTTCACAAACTTGAACTTATCAAGATCATCAATATCTTCATACTCAAAGTACTCCTCTAGTTTATTGATCTAATTAATCATCTCCTTTGGGTTACGATTCCCTGAAAATGTGAGAACTTCAAACTTAGGTCTTTTTCCAATCTTGGAGATGGCCCTAAAAAGCCTCTCTTCCTCTAGGTTTAGAATTGCCTTTGATTTGACATTTTCTTCTTCTTATTCCTCATCCTCACTTTCATCTCTTATGACAATACTTATTCCTTTGCACATTTTTTCTTCCAATGCTTGCATTTTTTGTTGAAGGGCTCTAAAACCCTTAGGTGTAACACCTACAACTCTTCTACCACACTCTCTTTGTGGAGGCATTTTCGCGCTTTTGCTGAAACCCTAGTGCAAACTCCCTTACAATCGGTGATCTATCTACATGCTCAACCCAAACCACGGTCTTGGTGCAAATTGCCTCACAGTTGACAATCTGTCCATACACTCAAGAACTCTAGCTTTGATACCACTTGATGAAGGGTGCTCCCCTTAATACCATAAACCGTGAAAAAAAATAAAGAAACAATAGAAAATATGAGAACAAAATATGGACTTCTTATTTGCACCACAAATGCAAAATTATAGAATTCACAGGTACAATATGCTAACCCACATGGGCGCCTTCATTTACAGTAATCTACAAGACTATGCTACGAACTACACCTAGAGTTGTCTTAGACAATGTTTAGGCCTTTCTTAAATAGGAAATTTTATGTCACCGAGAAAGGTTCTAGACAATGAAACTTAATACCTAGGGCCGACATACCCTAACAATACATATAGAGTCGGCCAAATACATTTTTGACAATTATTTTAGATATTTTGGGTAGCCCAACTTCGGAAGGCCATAACTCTCGAAGCGTTGCTCTAATTGGCTATTATAACCACTTTTCAGAAATGCTAGCTCCTGATCTACGAGCTTGGAATGGTGCAAGCACCCTTTTGTTGAGTTTTCAGACCTCATTTGGGAACCCTAAGGCCTCTAATGGTCAGCCTGAAGATTTTTCTATAAAAATTTTCACTAAAAATCTACAACAAATTCTCTAATACTTAAGCTGGAGCAATGAGATTTTTATGGTAGGCTTACAACTCTATAATGAACCTTCTTATAAAAAATGAGAACATTTCGAGCTCGTATGACAAACTTACTAAAAATAGCAAGTTCTCATAAATAGTAACCACCTTGTCTACTAGTCCTCATTAAAAGAGAAATAATTGAAATGAAAATATTTTTGGGTGATACAAGATTTCTCTTGCACCCAAGATGCTCCTACATCATGATAGTTGAGGGAAAGTAATCATATATCCTTTTGGAAGGATCCATTGATACACCATAAAACTTTATGATCAATAGAGTAATATATAAATTCAAAAGGATTATGTAGGAAAACATCATAGTAACTAAGTGAATGATTATATTAAGAAAAGAAAATAACACACTTTTGGAATTATTTGTATGGTCCAATTGAGAGTATAGATTAAGAAACTCCATACAAATTTTGAAACAATATAATGAAAGAAGAGAGATCTTACAACCCAATAATAGGAATAGTCTAGTGTATTCAAAATATAGATAGTTGTCTTGAGATAGGGAAACACTACATGATAGCCACTTCAAAGAGGTGCTCTTATCTCACTTTAAGAGGAAAAATATACTATAGAGAATAAACTCTAAATAAGATATTTGAAATTGATATCTTAAGTTTGGTAAACACCTATAATATTTAGTCTTGCAATAAACAACTATTAGGGACTGTTTGGTTGGTGGAATATGATTTAGGAATTCCAATTCCTTGATTTTCGATTCTTGAACTTGAAATCTAGATTACAATTTCTAGAATTCATTTTCGAACTGTTTGGTTCAAACCCAAAAATATTTGATATTCAGAATTTGTTATTCCAAGCCCAATTGGTTCAAAAAGTAAATGTAGAAGTTATAGTGAGAAATGTGATTCATACCTCCAATTTTTTCAAGGACTTGTTCATGGTGCTTCCAACTCCACACATGTCGAAAATGACGATGTTCATTGCAAAATAAGAATTTAAGAAAAATTTAAAAGAAAGAGGAAAGAAATTACATATGTGTGGAACTACTTAATTTATTTAATCCAAACATATGAGTAGATGCAACAATAGTGGAAATGTTTCCCCCAATTTAAAAAATTTAAATTTCAAAAATATGTGCCTCAAATGGGCATCTAGATGTCAAACCCAATTAAATTTTAGTTTAGTTGAAATCCTCAATTTCAAAATATAGGATTTAAAATGGGAATTAAAATGGGAATTCCAAATAAGAAGTATTTTGAGGGGAGATGAAATTCTTGTTTTGGGGGTCAAATGGGGATATTGAATCCATATTTCTCTAAATTCTAATTCCTATTTTGCATACCCAAACAATGGATTAAGAAATTTTTAGAATTCTAAATTCTAATTCCTGCTCAAATCCATGATCCAAACATACCCTTAGTGTCTCATACATGTGACACAAATACTATCATGTTAATATCTATTAATCTAAGTTACAAAGCATGTACATCTTAATACTTTGTATAGCATTATATAATATTATATTCGTAAGTAAGTATATATCCTTTAGATCAACTCCGCTCAATTCTACATAGAAATCTTGGTCACATATTTCGCACAAGCTATCTTGGTTTGATCAATCATCTAGCCATGGATCTAGCTTTGTAATGATATGAATTTGGTGAAATGGTCCAACAACAAAAATACCCTCCTACTCTAATTCCTTTATTCAAGCTAAATGCCTCTTCAAGAAAGGAATTCAAATCTTCAAAGATCTTTGGGATCCTTCAAGTTTCACATCAGAACCATGGATCCATCTAAAACCAAGATTCAATTTAAATTGCAAAGATGTGATAGAAATTTCAAAAAAGTATTCCCTCCAACATCTCTATCCACATCCCCAGTAATTGTCACATATTCTTCCTCTAGGATTAAAGAGGTGGCCTAATAGGGGAAACCTTAGATTATTTACTCTCAAATTCCTCTATAATTTTTTTTAGCCTAATCTATGCATCTCTAGTAGACTCAACTCCCTTTGGAGATGCATGTTGAAATGTTCTACATGGGAAAAGCTTTTACTATAAACTTAGAAGCATAAAGTTGATGTCCGGTCCCAATTCATTGCTTAGAAGATTTTGCATGTAAAATTCCTAGTTGGATCCCATCTTAAATTCCTTAGCTTCATTCTTCATTTCTCTTAGATTTTCAAACATTCCTTCTAGGTCTATCATTATGTTAAAATGTTATGAGTTAAACTCTTTGTTTGTTTACTTGCCATTTTCTACTTCATGTTGTCATGGAAATCTACTCTTCTTGGATATTCTTTATCTCTCATCAAGATATACATCTCATGTTGTCTCACCATTATCAAATCTTTCTGGAAATTTAGATGTCACATTTCCTTGTCCCACTCTTTCTCTCCTTATGAGATTGAAGTTCATTCTATCTACTCTACTCTTCTTACCCAAATAAATTTCATAGTCAACTCACCAAAAGATCAAGATTCTGACAATTATGCTCTCAAGCTGAATGTTTAAAGTCTTCTTTCTCGTCCCAAGGTTACAGTTTTCTATCTAGAAACACAAAACAAATGTGATATTCCAAACTCTTTGGAGAGGTAGTCTTTCTAATCATTCATGTCTTTGAAGGCTACATACAAGAAGAATTTTATTCCACTATGGATAAGGTCAACATAATTAATACATTCAAAAAATAATAGACAAAGAAGTATTATTTAGTTCGCAATAATACATTTCAATTTATGTATTGTTAAATGGACATATGTCATTTGGATCAAGGGTACATTTTGTGTATTCCAAACTCTCTATTGCTATTTATTTGTCTTTGAAGGCTACATACAAGAAGAATTTTATTCCATTGTGGATAAGGCCAACATAATTAATACATTCAAAAAATAATAGACAAAGAGAGTATTATTTAGTTCAAAATAATACATTTCAATTTATGTATTGTTACATGGACATATGTCATTTGGATCAAGGGTGCATTTTGTGTATTCCAAACTCTCTATTGCTATTTATTTGTCATGTGCCCTTTGTGGTCTACAATTTTACCACTTCTTTGAAAATGGCAACAATTCTTCTTTTTAAATGTCCATCTAATGTTAGATAATTGAACTATATCAAAGAACAACAAATGGGTGTCTTCTAGTTTTCAGTTGACTATCTTAAAGCCTCTCTTAGCTTCATGTTTTGAAATCTTGTAAAGACATATGAACAAATGAACTTATTCAAATTGGTTAAGAACCTTTATCGAATCTATGTACTTATTTCTCTTATACTATCAATATATATGACTACTCTACCTTTTTTTAAAAAAAAAACTTTTCTATTATTATGCTTTTGATTGCTAAGTTTTGTATTCCTTTAAAGATAAAATAAACTTTTATGTAAAAATGAGAGTTGATAAAATAATTCATTACTATTTAATATAAAATATATATATATATATATATATATATATATATATATATATATATATATTACATCGATTCCAACCTTTTTATAAATCATTCTATTTTTGAAAAAACAATGAATTGATTTCGGAATGGCTTCCTACCACACATTCAAGGTTGAGAGAACTTCAAGGGAAAACGTTCAAAAGGGGACCAACGGCGACCTAGCATTATCAAGTGCATTTTGAGTAGGCAGATTTCATGAAAAGTGAATATAAAATTATAATAAACAAATTAAATACACTTCTTGCATGCCTAATTTTGTGGCAAACTTTAAATTACTTGTCACTAGCTAAACAAATAAAAAAATAAAGTGAACTTTTTATATTGGAATAAGCAGAAGCTTATTCATAATAGACATGAGTGAATATAGATCAAGAAAAATGACAATTCCAAACCTTGGCTCAGCTCAAAGCATGAATGAAATTTGGTTGATTCAGATAAAAGGTCCCCACAATTTTATATATTTTTTCTATAATGGTGAGCTTGAAGATTTTTCTATAAATTTTTTCACTAAAAATCTTCAATAACTTCTCTAATACTTAAGCTAGAGCAATGGGATTTTTATGGTAGGCTTACAACTCTATAATGAACCTTCTTATAAAAAATGAGAACATTTTGAGCTCGTATGACAAACTTGCTAAAAATAACAAGTTCCCATAAATAGTAACCACCCTGTCTACTAGTCCTCATTAAAAGAGAAAAGACTGAAATGAAAATATTTTTGGGTGATGCAAGATTGCTCTTACAACCAAGATGCTCCTACATCATGATAGTTGAGGGAAAGTAATCATATATCCTTTTGGAAGGATCCATTGATACACCATAAAACTTTATGCTCAATAGAGTAATATATAAATTCAAAAGGATTATGTAGGAAAACATCATAGTAACTAAGTGAATGATTATATTAAGAAAAGAAAATAACACATTTTTGGAATTATTTGTATGGTCCAATTGAGAGTATAGATTAAGAAACTCCATACAAATTTTGAAACAATATAATGAAAGAAGAGAGATCTCACAACCCAATAATAGGAATAGTCTAGTGTATTCAAAATATAGATAGTTGTCTTGAGATAGGGAAGCACTACATGATAGCCACTTCAAAGAGGCGCTCTTATCTCACTTTAAGAGGACAAATATACTATAGAGCATAAACTCTAAATAAGATATTTGAAATTGATATCTTAAATTTGTTAAACACCTATAATATTTAGTCTTGCAATAAACAACTATTAGGGCCTGTTTGGTTGGTGGAATATGATTTAGGAATTCCAATTCCTTGATTTTGGATTCTTGAACTTGAAATCTAGATTACGGTTTCTAAAATTCATTTTGGGACTATTTGGTTCAAACCCAAAAATATTTGATATTCAAAATTTGTTATTCCAAGCCCATTTGGTTCAAAAAGTAAATGTAGAAGTTATAGTGAGAAATGTGATTCGTACCTCCAATTTGTTCAAGGACTTGTTCATGGTCCTTCCAACTCCACACATGTCGAAAATGACAATGTTCATTGCAAAATACGAATTTAAGAAAAAGTTAAAAGAAAGACGAAAGAAATTATATATGTGCGGCACTACTTAATTTATTTAATCCAAACATATGAGCAGGTGCAACAATAGTGGAAATGTTTCCCCCAATTTTAACAAATTAAATTTCAAAAATATGTGCCTCAAATGGGCATCCAGATGTCAAACCCAATTAAATTTTAGTTTAGTTGAAATCCTCATTTTCAAAAAATAGGATTTAAAATGGGAATTAAAATGGGAATTCCAAATAAGAAGTATTTTGAGGGGAGATGAAATTCTTATTTTGGGGGTCAAATGGGGTTATTGAATCCATATTTCTCTAAATTCCAATTCCTATTTTGCATACCCAAATAATGGATTAAGAATTTTTTAGAATTCTAAATTCTAATTCTTGCTCAAATCCATGATCCAAACGTACCCTTAGTGTCTCATACATGTGACACAAATACTATTATGTTAATATCTATTAATCTGAGTTACAAAGCATGTACATCTTAATACTTTGTATAGCATTATATAATATTATATTCATAAGTAAGTATATATCCTTTTAGATCAACTCTGCTCAATTCTACATAGAAATCTTGGTCACATATTTCGCACAAGCTATCTTGGTTTGATCAATCATCTAGCCATGGATCTAGCTTTGTAATGATATGAATTTGGTGAAATGGTCCAACAAAAAAAATACTCTCCTACTCTAATTCCTTTATTCAAGCTAAATGCCTCTTCAAGAAAGGAATTCAAATCTTCAAAGATCTTTGGGATCCTTCAAGTTTCACATGGGAACCATGGATCCATCTAAAACCAAGATTCAATTTAAATATCAAAGATGTGATAGAAATTTCAAAAAAGTATTCCCTCCAACATCTCTATCCACATCCCCAGTAATTGTCACATATTCTTCCTCTAGGATTAAAGAGGTGGCCTAATAGGGGAAACCTTAGATTATTTACTCTCAAATTCCTCTATAATTTTTTTTAGCCTAATCTATGCATCTCTAGTAGACTCAACTCCCTTTGGAGATGCATGTTGAAATGTTCTACATGGAAAAAGCTTTTACTATAAACTTAGAAGCATAAAGTTGATGTCCAGTCCCAATTCATTGCTTAGAAGATTTTGCATGTTAAATTCCTAGTTGGATCCCATCTTAAATTCCTTAGCTTCATTCCTCATTTCTCTTAGATTTTCAAACATTCCTTCTAGGTCTATCATTATGTTAAAATGTTATGAGCTAAACTCTTTGTTTCTTTACTTGCCATTTTCTACTTCATGTTGTCATGGAAATCTACTCTTCTTGGATATTCTTTATCTCCCATCAATATATACATCTCTTGTTGTCTCACCATTATCAAATCTTTCTAGAAATTTAGATGTTGCATTGCCTTGTCGCACTCTTTCTCTCCTTATGAGATTGAAGTTCATTCTATCTACTCTACTCTTCTTACCCAAATAAATTCCATAGTCAACTCACTAAAAGATCAAGATTTTGACAATTATGCTCTCAAGCTGAATGTTTAAAGTCTTCTTTCTCGTCCCAAGGTTATAGTTTTCTATCTAGAAACACAAAACAAATGTGATATTCCAAACTCTTTGGAGAGGCAGTCTTTCTAATCATTCATGTCTTTGAAGGCTACATACAAGAAGAATTTTATTCCACTGTGGATAAGGTCAACATACTTAATACATTTAAAAAATAATGGACAAAGAGAGTATTATTTAGTTCACAATAATACATTTCAATTTATGTATTGTTACATAGACACGTCATTTGAATCAAAAGTACATTTTGTGTATTCCAAACTCTCTCTTGCTATTTATTTCTTTGAAAATGACAACAATTCTTCTTTTTAAATGTCCATCTAATGTTAGATAGTTGAGCTATATCAAAGAACAACAAATGTGTGTCTTCTAGTTTTCAGTTGGTTGTCTCAAAGCCTCTCTTAGCTTCATGTTTCAAAATATTGTAAAGACATATGAATGTATGAACTTACTCAAATTGATTAAGAACCTTTATCAAATCTATGTACTTATTTCTCTTATACTATAAATATATATGACTACTCTACCTTTGTTTTTTTTAAATAAAAACTTTTCTTCACTATTATTATGCTTTTGATTGCTAAGTTTTGTATTCCTTTAAAGACAAAATAAGCTTTTATTTAAAAATGAGAGTTGATAAAATAATTCATTACAATTTAATATAAAATATATATATATTTATTTATTACATCGATTCCAACCTTTTTATAAATCATTCTATTTTTGAAAAAACAATGAATTGATTTCGGAATGGCTTCCTACCACACATTCAAGGTTGAGAGAACTTCAAGAAAAAGCCTTCAAAAGGGGACCAACGGTGACCTAGCATTATCAAGTGCATTTTGAGTAGGCAGATTTCATGAAAAGTGAATATAAAAGTATAATAAACAAATTAAATACACTTCTTGCATGCCTAATTTTGTGGCAAACTTTACATTACTTGTCACTAGCTAAACAAATAAAAAAATAAAGCGAACTTTTTATATTGGAATAAGCAGAAGTTTATTCACAATAGACATGAGTGAATAACGACAATTCCAAACCTTGGCCCGGCTCAAAGCATGAATGAAATTTGGTCGATTCAGATAAAAGGTCCCCACAATTTTTCTTTATAAAATGCAGTGTCTGATCTGAGTTGACGATCGGAAGATATGGGAAAACACAAAATCTGTTATTTAATGGATGTCACACCTCGGATTGCTTGTCCATACCTCTGATCATACAATAACGTTACGTCTCTCACCATCTTTCTTTTCGAATTCCTTCGCTTAAATACAACAACTTATGTCTGTCCATTTCTGCTTCAAATACAACAGAATGGATATCAACAACAAACAAATAATTCTTAAAGATACAGGTATTTCCTTTGGTGTTTATGGATGACGTAATATTTTTGGAAATCTCATTAATGGATGAATGCACACAAATTAAGAGCATTGATGAAGATGGGTGAAAGCGACATGAGAAGTAAGGAATTATGAAATTTAAAAAATGTCTCATACAATATTATATCTATAGTAGATATTTGGTTTTTAATTAGATTTTTTTTAAAGTTCTATATTAGACTAATTCTTATAAATAAGATAAGTTTTAGTTAATTATGGTTGAAAGAAATCAAGTGTCATTTTTCAAGATTTGATGATATCTAATACTATTGTTTGTGAAATAAGAATATCGAAATTGTTTGGATAGGCTGAGTTCAATTCTAATTATCATCAAACATGGATAGTCTAGATATTAAAGTTTATAAAGATGCAAAAAAAAATCTTTTACTAAATTGTTGTTGATAATTTATAGAAATCAAAACAGTTAGATTAAAATATTGTCACTAAATCATCTAGACAATCAAAATAGAATTAAAAATTTGTCCAAGGCAAATATCAATGGGGATTTTTGTTATGAAATTTTATAGGACAACACAAAACAATGATATTAAGCAATTATGACAGGCGTTAGAATTTAAGCATCTATCATTTTTTAAGACTCCATTTATACAAAACAAAAACAAAAAATCACCAAATAAAGTAATATAAATATTAACAGGGTTATGTACACAATAATTAGAATAACTAAGTCGATTAGTATATTGAGAAATCAAAAACTAGGAAGGATTGGATATTACATACTTGAGAGGGTATTATTAAGAACCTTCATATTAATATAGAAATTCCTAATAATAGAAGAGAGAACTCGCAAAATAATAACTGAAATACTCTTGTATATTAAAGAAATAGATCACTCTTTGAGAAAAGGGAACACTATATAATAACCACTTTGGAGACAAATCTAATATAAAAAATAATAATAATTACAATATTTATGATTGGTACCTTACATATGGTAATCATTTACAATATATATGCTTGCTTTAAAGATAATTACTATCTTTCAATGCATACATAAAGTAAATATTAAATTGTTCTAATACATAATGGGATGACTTTGTTAGAAATTTGTTTAGCACTCCCCTTGGGATTCTTGACAAGGGCTTAATCGCCTCTTATGTACTATAAGTTGAGTGGCTGTATCATGGATTGATAGATCAATCTTTTGGTGCAACAACAACCCCATTATAACAAGTAGTATCAGAGTTTGGTCACAGGTTTGAATCCTCAAATCCTTGAGTAATGATGAGGGGGAGATTGTTAGAAATTTGTTCAATGCTCCCCTCGTGACTTGTGACAAGGGCTTAACCACCTCCTTGTATTATAAGTTGAGTGGTTGTATCGGACATTGATAGGTCAAACTTTTAGTGCAACGAAAACCCCATTCTAATAGACTTATCAAGCATGTACGTCTCAAATATCTGTGTTATTATAGTACTATATTCTTAAGTACAATCAAATGTATCCCCCTTTGACATGTTTATCCTTCAAAACATGGAAGAAATCAAAAATTAAAACTACTACAAATCAATACAAATATTATTTGGGTTATATCTATTCATCAAAATGTGATTTCCAACATGAGTAGTACTTGATAGTACCTTAATCTTGTTCCAATTTTTAACCGTATTGATTACATTTGCTAATTTAAGAATTTTTATTATAATGTTACCATTTCTTAAACGATTTCGATGATGATTATAGTTTTTGATGTAGGGGCATCTTGGGGCAATTAGCAATCCTATATGTTGGAATGGTTTTGACCTTGGAGTTAGAGAACTCGATTGAAGGGGGTGATGATTGGTCACTACTAGAGTAGTTCTTGGTTGTAATTTTGTTGGAGGGACTCAATGAATGAAGGAACTCGGTGATGCTTGTGGAGCTTGGTTGATGATCTTTTTGGAAGAACTATGCTTGTAGGAGCTTGGTGGACATACTTACTAGGTGTTCTCAGTGTATACTTGGTGTGCTTGGTGGTTGTTGCTGATACTCAATGGTTTGGTTCACTGACTTAATGTTCATGGGAGATTTGATCAATGGACTTGGTCCATTTAATTTGTATTGTGCATGATCATGATATGGATCAATCTTGGGATGTGTGAAGACCTATTCAGGGTCTTGGCTCTTTCTCCTTTTTTCATTTAATAATTGTTGTAAGCCAATTAAGGCATATTGTGTTTATTTGGGTTCTAGATGATTGTATTTGCAACATGCCAACTTGTGTTTGTGCAAGTATACAATGAGGGTTTGGGTAGTGTTGTAGGGGAGTCAATGAGTGAGTTGGAAGTGAGCTAGAGAGGTGTAGCTGAGAGGAGAAAAGTTTATCAGAGTTAGTAGTTGAGTGTGGGATTAGAATCAAGAAGGTTTATTAGTGGATTGGGAGCACAAGTTTAGATCTTTCTCAAGGGTTCTACAAGATTGTTGTACTGTTACAAATATGAGTTATCTAGGAGTTTTTTGGATCTCGTGAGATCTTGCAAAACTAATATTGTGATTTCTTTGTAATTGGTCACAACCAGGAAGGCCTTACAACCCAATACATTACAAGTAATTAGTTATTTGGTGAATATGGAATGGACTTTCTATCATATCTTGCATTGAGTATTGCATTTCTATTTTGTGGTTGTTTGCTAGGGGCTTGATCACCTCCATTGGGGGTTCACTTGGCCTTGTATTGTGTCAATTTCTCCTTTGGTTCCTTATATATCTATGATGATTGGTCTATTGAGTACATGAATAACCTCATGTTCATAATAATTTCCTCGAATGGTCTTTCCTCTTGAACAATGATGTGTATGCCTATACAAAGTACTAATTCATACTAATTTTGGAAGCTTGCTTTATTTGTTCCCTTTTTTCCATTGTGAATAGTCATTCTTGAAGGAAATATCATTTTCCTTTTTCCTTTTTCATTTTCTCCAATTCATGTCATTCATTCTTCAATACAATCATGAAGTGGCTCCTCTGTATTTATTTAGTCTTTGGGTAAAAGTGTAGATATGTGTCACTTTTAAGGATCTCTAAACCTATTTTGGTAAAATGTCATTTCTTTATCAAAAGTCAACTTTTTTGGAAAAGAAAAAATACCCTTTTACAGATCTCGGCCTCAATATCATCATTTTATATAAATTTCATAGTGTTTTGATTAGTTATAATATGTTATAATTTCAAAATATTATAAGTAGGTATTTTAACATTTGAGAAGATGTTCACTCAAATAATAATAATAAAATAATAAATCATATAAAAAATTAAAATGTATATTTATCTGTAGAGGAGAGAGTTTCCTTCAAGAATATGTAATATTTTTCAAAAGGTATAGATTTGATAGGGAAGTTTTGATGGGAGGGTAAAACTGTTGGTTTCTGACAAGGTTGAATTCGAGTACTTATGGAAAAGAAAATATACATCTAAAACAAATATTTATTTTTTTGTTCCTTGGATATACATGTCATCTATAACATATTTTCAAATCAAAGCAAAAAATGATGATTTGTTTATACTTGTTGGACACGAACTACACCCTATATCTTTTGTAGTTGAAAAAGGGACTTCAATATTTTTTTTAAAAAATTGAATAAATATTTACTCAAAAAAAAAAAAAAATTATAGGCGTAAAATTTATCCAATTTTACACATTTCATCAATTTACACCATCTTCAAATTCTAAGCACAAATACCATTTTTTTTTCATTTAATTTGAACAGTTTGTGTTCTAAGATCCTTTTTCTTTATAAAAGGTGACAAAAGTTTGTGCTTTTACCCCTCCACAATGTGTAATATCTTACAATATGATTTTCATATTTCCATGACAAATCTTCATGTGTTTGTTTTACACATTCATTTGCATTATTCTCAAAGCTTCTATTCTTGACAATATGCAAAAATAACATCTAGTTATACATATCTCAAGAATAAAAAGCTAAACATAAAATATATTTATTTGTGTGGGGAGCTTTGACTCTTCAAAATTTTCAACATACCTTATATTTCACTATCTTTGATTTGCATTCATAATTTCCTTGATTAATCTACAATGATAAATTTATGTTAATTATTCTATTATTGAAAGGAAATATTAACATTATTGTTTTGTATGTATTCTGAAAATTACAAGTACTATACATGCACATAGGTTTTTATATACATATATACACATATAGGTATATATGCATGTATACATTATATACACACATATACATTTGTGTTTATGTTAAAAATGCTTTATACAATAGTTAGTTCAAGGAGGCAAACTTCTCAATGATAGAAAATCCTTTTGGAGCATAAACTCTAATTATAATATTCAAGGTTGGTTCTTTGTATTTGCTAAGATACCACATATATAGCATCTCATTAAAGACAAGTACTATCATCCCATGCATGTGTAAAATAAATACTTTTACTCTAATAACTAGTAGACTGTGTTAGAAAGTAAAGTCCACCAATATAACTTGGGGGGTTGAATCAGTTTTACACTTTAAATATTTTTTATCAACTTTAAAAAAACTAATACATGTAACCAAAATATATAGTTCAACCACAACATAATAACCATGCAAAGCAACACAAGATATGTTAACTAGGGAACCCCTTGATCAAAGGGAAAACCATGGTGGGAATGATGCCCACAAGATGATGTACTAATATAAAATTTCCTTGTGAAAGGATGTGACCCTATTAGGATCTATACATATGAGTCCATGTTAGGAGACTCCAAAGCTATGTTGAAAGATTCCAACCCTATTAGGATTTGTTCCAATCCTGTTAGGAGCTGATAAGAAGTCAATTAAGCACAATATCCAAATTGTTTTAGAACTATTTTCACTAAGAAATTCATGATAACCTATCCAAGAAAATGAACTAACTAAAATAACAACTTATCTTGCCAATATAGTTCCTTCTAAGTCCACAACTTATCCTTAGCATTAAACACTACCCTAACCTTCACAAATTTGCATCCAAATGCTTGTATAACATTACACCACAATACATATGACCGCATATGATACTTTCCAACCAACGAAACATTTTCCTTAATACCAAGTCCTAATAACTAATTGATTTGGTCTTGAGGCTTCCCTAATGTACAATGAATAATATAGGAGCATAATAAGATATCACATTTAAGTTCCACATGCTATAATACTAGTTACATCAATAATATAACATATTTGACCTCTAAGGAAAAACCCACACATTATCCTTCGCAGGTCTTCACAAACTAAAAAAAAATTGTTCCAATCTCAAGCATAACATCACAAACACATCTTTGACCAAAATCCAATCCCACTGAACAAGGTTTAACTCCAATAGAAAGATACAATATGAACAACTACATAGAATTTCATGTGCACTGGCCTACAACCAATCCTCACCAAAATTTTTGTAATTTACACAAAAATCCATAATTATTTCTACGAACATAGACATAACATCTATAAACATTCATGAACATATTGCTAACCCTATTGAGTGTAACTCTACAACCATGAGCCTTGTCGAAGAAAACTATCTTTGCAATTTTGTATGCACTGTCCAAAAAGATGATATGTTGGCATTAATGACAAAACAAGTCATGAATGAAACTCATAAGAACTCTATCATCTCCCAAAGCATGCTGAAAATATCAATAAGGCATTAATGTCAATAATCTCCCCATTTGGCATTGATGACAACATATGATGAAAAATGTTGAAATTCAAAAAATACTAAAATATATTTCATCCCCATTAGTTTAACTCCAACAACAATACTTGCAACAAAGATACTTTCCCCCATCCATGCAACTCCCCCATGAATCTACATCTCATAACATCAATAACTAAATACAAAAGGTTTTTTTTCATATATTACTCTCCCCCATTGACATCAATGACAAAGGTATCATTATGCCAATCCTTGAAGTTCAATCATCTCCAATATAATTTGAAAAAGCTTACCAGGTGTCAACAGACACTCTTAATCAATGCTCAATAATTCTCAATACATCTATCCAAAAGTGATGACTGCCCCAAGGAAGCATCACCAATTCATAGTCTAGATGTAAGAATAAGCTCTAAATATACTAGACTGATGCAATACTACATCAACTACTCTAAAGAAGGTTGGGGCATAACCCCAAGAATTCCTCTCAAGTAGTCAAAACTTTCCTTAGCCAAAGGTTTTGTGACAATTTTATTTTCTCCTTTGTGTTAACATATTCCAATCTAATTTCGTTCTCTACTAGCATCTCTCTCAATAAATGATACTTTATTGAAATGTTCTTAGTCTTTGAATGTAACACTAGGTTCTTTGACATATTAAATTTACTTGGGTTATCACAATGAATGATCTAATAGGTTCTAAAAAATTCAATACCAATGTCTTGTCACATTTGCTTCATCCAAATATTCTTATTATAATTATTTGTTGGTGCTACATACTTTTTTTATGCTTTAGATTGTGATATGAATTTTATTTTTTTACTTAGCCATGAAATCAATCTTCCTCCCAAAAATAATGCTCCACTAATTGTACTTTTCATGTCATCAATATTTCCTGCTCATTTTGCATTTGTATATGCACAAAAGGTAAAGTAATGCAATCTGTCATCCCATAAGCCATAATTAGGCGTGCCTTTCAAATATCTAAATATCCTCTTTATTGTTAGGATCTTCTTGAAATCTTTCCACAATTCCAACTGCATTAGCTATATCTAGTCTAGTATGAGTCAAATATTGTGATCCTCCTATCATAGATATGTATCTAGTTTGTTCTACACTAGAAGATTCCTCCTTGCTAGTTAATCTACATCCTATAACCATAGGTCTTCTAGTAGGTTTATAATTCTCCAAACTAAAATTTTTCAACAACTCCTTAAGATATTTAGTTTGTGTTATGAAAATGCCATACTCATTCTGAATTATTTGCAATTCTAAGAAATATTTCATCTCACCAATCATACTCATATCAAATCCATTCTTCATTTCTTCTTAAAATTTCTTACTAGCTTCATCATTTTGTCTAAAAGTAATGTCATCCACAAATACAACAATAATCAGTAAACCATCTTCATTCTTCCTTAAGTACATGTTACTATTTGCATTACCTTTCTTAAGTCCCAAATTTTGTAAATTATTATACAATCTTGCATACCAAGCTCTAGGTGCTTTCTAAAATCCATAAAATTCTTTTTTTAATCTACAAACCATGTCTTTTTCTTTTGTCAGGAAATATTCATCAAGTTGTTCAATTTAAACTTCTTCCTTAATCTCACCATTAAGAAAAGATTTATTAACATCCATCTAATGAACCTTAAAATTTTTGTTAGCTACATATGCTGAGAACATTCTTACTCTTCAAGTCTAGAAATAGGGGAAAGAGTTTCCTCAAAATCAATTTCTTCTTGTTGTGAATAACCTTTGCATACTAACATCACTTTGTTTCTTACCACTTCTCCCTTCTTATTCATCATGTTTGTAAATACCCTTTTAGTTCTAATAACATTCTTGTCTTTAGGTCTAGGGACCAATTCCCAATTCTTTCTCTTTCCAATATGCTCAAGTTCCTCCTTCATAGACTTTAACCAAGATTCATCTTTACAAGCTTCATCTTTAGTCTTAGGTTCAATTTGAGATATCATACATAATTCTTCACTCACCTTGTTTCTTTTCATCACTCCTTTGTTTGCACTTTCTATGATCTAATTCATAGGATGGTTCTTTGCAACATATCTATTAGGTGTTCCATGCTTTATTCTAATTTCTTCTCTTTGTTCTGATCTAGGATCTTGTATTTGTATTTTAGTCTGTAAATCAATTTCAGTTTCATAAAATAATTCTTGCTCAACATTCTAATTGTTATTCCTTTGATCAGTATTTTCATCAGAATCATAATCAAGTATTCTTTCCTAAATTCTAAACTTTTTATCAACTTTCACATTAGCATTTTCAACAATAGTTCTCATTCTCTAGTTTAAACATTTATATGTCTTACTCTTCAGTCTCTAATAAAATTTTCACCTTAAAATTGAATTTTTCATTATCATCACCATAGAAGAAATCTTGTATAAACTTTTATTCATAAGGGTTCCTAGATCTTGTCTTCTTTTCTCTTTTAGGACAACTAGATTAAAAATGACCAAGTTCTTTGCAAATCTAGCAAGCAAAAAAATTCTTATTTAGGTTCTCTTTTCATAAACAATGCAAGTCCTTCATCAATCTTCTTATTTTCTTTGTTTGATTGTCCACTCTCTAGCATAATCTCCACTTGTGCTCACACTCATCGTAAGTTTAGCTCTATCTTTTTATACACTAAAATTTGATTTTATCCTTGTTGCTCCTTGATTCTGCTTCAACTTCTATTCAAATGCTTACAACTTCTCGAGTAAAGTTTCTCTTGTAAAACTCAGTGTCATGAAGATAATTTCTTCAATGATCTCAAGTTTGTGTGCATACTCAAGGATCAAAGACTTCAATATCTTCCATACAAATTCATCTTCAGTCATACTTCCTTTACAAATCTTGATTCCTACAACAATTTTAGATATTCTGACAAAATATGCTCTAATAGGTTCATCTTCCATCATTTTAGTAGTATCCAACATATTCTTTCAATTTTATAATCTAGAATTCTTTGCAAACTTATCACCTTCAAATAAATTTTGTAATTTAATGCAAATATAATTTGCAAGATTTAAACATTTTACTTCAACATACTCTAATTTCAAGAGAGTTGACAATAGTACTTCTCTAGCATGCAAATCGTACACAAATCAATATTTTTCTTCTTGTATGCAATTCTATAAATCTTTCTCCTCAATCACTATCTTAGTTTCCCTTGTAACCAACCAGTAATATGCTCACATGCATAGCAAGTGAGTCTTCATCCCATCCTTCTAGTTTTCATATTTAATATCATGTGCCCTTTTCAAAATAATTAAAATAATTAATAATTTTTGCTAAGGCTAGCAGGGTCAAAAGAAAAGTTTCGAGACAAGGGGCTAATATTTGGAAATCAGTGGATTAATAAATGTTAAGTATTATGAAAATATATCTTATTCACCCCTCTTGGTCATGAGTTAAGGTTATGCCCTCTTTAAAGGGGTCTGGAGACATTTCAAGCTCATTCTAGAACTTGATTTTTGCTCATTGCTTTGTTGTTCTTTAGAGGCTACCAAACCTGTGGAGAAGGAGACCTAAATATGAGAGTGTGTAGGTGTCTAGGAAGGCTAAGGATGAGATTTTGAGGACATTCCTTTTGCAAGCTCATGAGGATTTTTCCCTTGTGCTGAACAGTGCAGATTTGTGAGACTCCGGTTGTGTTTCTTGTAAGGGTTTGGTGTTTCCGATTGAGTTTTTCATATCAGTTTAGTTTAATGTTGTATTACAGCCTTTTTTCTATTAAAATAGAGCTTGATATATATATCTTGAGTAATAATTCTACTTATGTTATAGATTGCTAGTGTTTTATGGTGTTTTTGATCTATTGTCTGTTGTTTTTGGTGGCCCAATGAGCATTGTATTTGTCCTCCATTTTGGAGTTGTTATGTAAACTCTTTATAGATTTAGAAATATCATTTTTTAGGCTGTTATGCTGGAAATTTTTTTGTAAAAATATCTACTTTCATATTTATCAAAAATATGTGAAGCTTGAAGTGTTTCGGCACTATTTTGGGCATACCCAATTTGGGTTTATTTGAGAAATTATATAATCTTTCAAAGTGGCGTTTGATTAATTTAAAAATGTGATTAGATAACATGTAAATATGATGTAAAAATTAGAAAGGGTACATTTCATTGGTATCAAGGCTATGATCTTTCTAGCCTGAGGGTTTGTAAAAGTTGCATGCAACAAAGTGAAAGAGAAAAGAGATATTTGTAGTGAGAAAGGAATAAAGAAATTTTGACCAAACCTCCACTTGATAATAAAATTACAAAAACCATGAAAGGAACAAGTATGGCTAACTCAAATGAGATGGCGAAAAAATTCTTCCAGGACATCTAGAACAATCAAAAGTAAATAATGAATAGTCTGGTAGAAACTAGAGAGGCTTTGCAGTTGTTGACAGAAAAACTCTAAGGAGTTGTATCTAGTAATGGGAGAGGGAGCACTTCAAATGAGCCAAGAAATTTGAAACCTACACTCTCTAAATCAACAAAGACTATTTTCTTACCTATAGATGAGCCATCAATACCAAATCCATCCCTTAATCCTATGGAAGAGGTTACAGGTAACTTGGTTGCATTAAGGGCTACTTACAATGGCTTAAATGATGACTTTTGTAGTTCGATACCTTTTAGAGAATATGTGTATATGATGAAAACTTTGATGCCAAAGAAAGAGTACAAGAGGGAGCAAGAAATAAGAGGAAGAGAGCTCCAAAAAAAAAAGCAAGTTTACAACACTTACTTTTGATGGAATAAATAAAATTTCTGCTAGAGCATGGCAACAAAAATTACAGACCTTCTTCACACTTAATCCCATGAAGGAGAGTGGTGACATTCAATTTGTAAGTCTACACTTGGAAGATGCAGCTTATGATTAGTGGTATCATGGAATGACTACTCAAGGTCATGATCAGGTAACAACATTTGATGATTTTAGTCAAAGAGTGATAGATAGATTTGATCTCAAGGATGATGAAGAGTATTTTAAAGAATTGTCAAGATTAAGACAAACCAAATCAGTTAATGAGTATGTAGAAGAATTTCAAAAAGTGGCTATTATGGTACCTAATATGAGTGAAAAGAGGATTATTTATCTTTTTCTTGATGGTTTGAAAGATTCTGTTAAGGGCCTGGTTAAGGCTTTCTCACCCTCAACCTTACTGGAAGCTATCAAAAGAAGTTTGCATCTTGAAACTTGTGTGCCTATGAAACTAGTCACTAATCAAAAAAACCTCAAATCTTTGGCAAAAAAAGGGAAATATTTAGAAGGGAACTTCTCTAGCATTGCCACCAAAGAATGTGATAAATTCAATAAAAAAGAAGGGAGATGAAGAGACTAGGAGTGAACTATGAAGGAAAAAGGTTTGTTTCACTTGTAGAGAGCCATGAGTTCCAAGACATAGATATTTAGGGAAAGGTCAAGTACATTATATTGAGGTTTCTTCATAATATGATTTAGATGAGCATGAGGAATTTCATGACACAAAGGATGATGAAGAAGAAGAGAAAGTAAAGGAAATCAACAAGGATGGCACTTTGGCAACATTATTAGGAGTCCCAAGATACCATCCCTTTCAAATTTGCGTGGTACTACCACGGAAAAGGTTGATAGTTCTTCTTGATAGCGGAGAAACTCACAATTTTATTGATGAGGGATTTGTTATGAAAAGAGGTCTTAAAGTAGAGGATTTTGAGGGATTCAATGTTACTGTAGCTGATGGATTCACAATGCCTTGCACACAAGTGGTGAAACAAATTAGGATGACTTTAGGAGATTATGAGTTGTGTGATGACTTCTATGTTGTTGGCATTGGGGAAATAGATCTTGTATTAGGTGTTCAATGGTTGCACTCTATTGGAGGGTATTACATGAACCATCAAACTATGGAGTTCAAATTTCATTCCAATGGGAAAGAAGTCTTATTGAGAGGCTTATCGAATGGAGCACCTAGGGTGGTCACAACAAAGAGGATGTAGAGGAATTTTTGAAGAGGAAAAGTATCTTGGGCAATAGGATTCATAATCCAACCAACAAGTTCTCCAAAGAATCAAGGTAATTTCCATTTTGAAATTCAAAATATTCTTGATAAGCATAATGTAGTTTTCAATGATTTGCCTCCAGGATTGCCACTAGATAGAGGTTTTGAGCATGTAATAGAGGCAGAGAAGGGTCCCAAACCTATTATTACTACTCCATATTTCCATCCAAGATGATATAAGGAGGAAATAGAAAAGACTATTAAGGAACTCCTAGACATGGGATTCATAAGGCCTAGATCTAGTACATTTGCATCATCTGTAGTGCTTGTCAAGAAAAAGGATGGTACAATGAGAATGTGTATAGACTACAAGGCTCTAAACAAGAATACCATAAAAAATAGGTATCCTATACCACACATAGATGAACTCATTGATGAGTTACATGGTGTTGTATACTTTTCATAAATTGACTTAAGATCAGGCTACCATCAAATCTGCAGGAGGAAGGAAGATGTGGAAAAGACTACTTTTAGATGTCACTATGGGCACATTGAATTTCTTGTTATGCCATTTGGCCTCACTAATGCACCAGAAACATTCCAATCTTGTATGAATAAGGTATTCAATGAACATCTTTATAAATTTCTTTTGGTGTTCTTTGATCATATCTTGATTTATAATAAAACATGGCAAGAGCATCTAGAACATATAGACACTATTTTGGGAATTTTGGAGCAGCAATCCTTCTATGCTGAGTTATCTAAATGTGAGTTTGGTTTGACTGAAATCCTATATTTGGGACATGTAATAAGCTCTAAAGGAGTACAAGTTGGTCAACATAAAATTTAGGCAATTTTAGATTGGCCTCTATCTACCAATCTTACATAGTTGAGAAGCTTCTTTGGTTTGTGTAGCTATTACAGAAGATTTACCAAAGGGTTTTCTCATCTTGCTGCTCTCTTGAATGATTTGACAAAGAAAGGAACCTTTATTTGGATAGAAGAGGCACAAAAAACATTTGATAAACTTAAAGAGGTAATGAGCTCATGCCCTATGCTTGCAATTCCAAAATTCTCTTTACCTTTTATTGTTGAATGTGATGCATTGATGCTCCTAGAGAAAGTATAGGGGTTTTCCTAACTCAAAGGGGACATCCAATAGCATTTGAGAGTAGAAAATTAAATCAATCAAAGAAAATTTATTCCATTTATGATAAGGAAATGTTGGCAATCATGCATGCACTTTATAAATTTAGATAATATTTGGTATGTGGGAGATTTATTGTAAAGATAGACCATAATAGCCTCATGTTCTTCTTGAACTAGAGGGATTTGAATGATCGTCAACAAAAATGGGTAAGAAAATTGCAAGCTTATCATTTTGATATTGAATATATGAAAGGAAAGAATAATGTGGTTGTTGATGCTCTCTTAAGAAAGCTCACCTTGTGTTCCTTAACATCTATCTCTACTGATTGGAAAGCCTCTATAATCTTAGAATATTCTAAAGATTCCTTTGCCACCAATATTTTGGATAATTTAATGGATGATAATAGGTATAAGGTTGTTGATGAGATTATTTATAATAAGAACAGGATGTTCTTAGTGCTAGGGTCAAAGACTAAGGAAAGGATATTGAGGGCCTTTCATGACACACCTTTGGCTGGTCATCAAGGATACTTCAAGACATATAGGCGTCTTCATGAGTGGTTTGCATGGAAGGGTATGGAGGAGGATGTCCTTAAACACATTAAGGAATGCATGGTATACCAACAAAAACAAGAGTGAGCAATTTTATCATGTATGGTTGTTGTAGCCACTTCCTATTCCTAGACAAAAATGGGAAAGTATTTCCATGGACTTCATTACTGGGTTGCCCAAGGTTCAAGAATATTTCTTCACAAAAAATTTCAAGCTACATGGCTTGCCTAGAAACATTGTTAGTGATCGAGATAGTAGATTCCTTAGATCTTTTTGGAAGGAGCTCTTTCATTTGGTAGGAACTGAACTCACTCACAGTACTAGCTATCACCCTCAAATAGATGGACAAATAGAGATAGTTAATAAATGGATTGAGGGATATTTAAGGAACTATGTTTCAAATCAATAACACGCTTGGGTGAAATGGTTGCACCTAGGCGAGTATTGTTACAATACATCTCATCACATGTCTATTGGCATGCCTCCTTTTCATGCTCTCTATGGTTATGATGTCCTTTCCTTTGTTAATCTAGTACTTTCAAATAGTAAAGTACCTACAGTAGGTGATTTCATTAAGCAAAGCTAAGACATATTAAAGTTTGTCAAGGATAATCTACCTAATGAACAAAACCAGCAGAAGTTGTATGTTGACAGGAAAAGGACTGAAAGATCTTTTGAGGTAGGAGACTTGGTATTTGTTAGATTGTAGCCATATAAGAAAAGCACCTTGAAGAGGAGTGGGGCATAGAAGCTCAAGCCAAGGTTCTATGGGTCTTATAAGATCATCAGGAAGAGAGGAGAGGTAGCTTATGAATTGGAACTCCCACCAAATAGAAAAATACATAATGTTTTCCATGTCTCTTTCTGAAAGAAGACTCTAGGCCAAAAAACCATAGTATCTATAGAATTACCACATCTTGATGATGAAGGTAAATTAATTTTAATACTAGAAGAGGTTTTGGATACAAGAGAAAAAAGATTGTGAAATATAAGCATCACGAGACATTTGGTCAAATGGAAAGGATTACCATTGGAGGATGCCACTTGGGAAGGACCAGATATTCTTGAGCATGCTAACCTTCATTTCTTGAGGATAAGAAATATTGGGAATGGAGGAATTGTCAAGTCCCCTTTTCAAAATAATTTTAAAATATTAATAATTTTTGGTAAGGTTGGTAGGGTCAAAAGAAAAGTTTCAGGACAAGGGACTAATATTTGGAAACCAATGGATTAATAAATGTTAAATATTATTAAAATATATCTTATTCACCCCTCTTGGTTGTGAGTTAGGGTTATGCCCTCTTTAAAGGGGTTTGGAGACATTTCAAGCTCATTCTAAAACTTGATTTTTGCTCATTGCTTTGTTGTTCTTCAAAGGTTGCCAAACCTATGGAGAAGGAGACCTAAAGATAGGAGTTTGTAGGTGTATAGGAAGGATAAGGATGGGATTGTGAGGCCATTCCATGTGCAAGCTCATGTAGAGTTTTCCCTTGTGCTAAACAATGCAGATTTATGAGACTTCAGGTGTGTTTCTTGTAAGGGTTTGGTGTTTCCAGTTGAGTTTTTCATATCAGTTTGCTTTGCTATTGTATTGCAGCCTTTGTGCTATTAAAATAGAGCTGAATATATTTCTTGGCTCATGACTCTACTTCTGTGATAGATTGCTAGTGTTTTATAGTGTTTTTAGGCTATTTTGTGTTATTTTTGGGGACCCAATGAGCATTGTATTTGTCCTCCATTTTGGAGTTGTTGCGTAAACTCTTTACAGATCTGGAAATGTCATTTTTAGGTCGTTATGCTGGAAAATTTTCTATAAAAATGTCTACTTATAGATTTATCAATAATCTGTGAATCTGTGGAGTTTTTTGGCACTATTTTGGGCATAATTGATTTGGGTTTATTTGAGAAATTATATAATCTTTCGAAGTGTTGTTTGATTAATTAAAAAATTTGATTAGAGAATGCAAATATGATGTAAAAATCAGAAAGGGGCCATTTTAGTTAACTCCATCAAATTTGGGACTCTCTTTCATGAATGTAGCCATGAATCTCCTTAAGTTGTTAAACTAACTCTGCAGGGACCTGATGATCTAATACCAATTTAGAAAGTAAAGTCACCAATATAATGGATGGGGGGGTCTAAATCCACAACGCACTTTAAATATTCTTTATCAACTTCAAAAAAATTGAAATATGTAGCTAAAAGATATAAAAACCACAAGATCGTAACCATGCAAAGTGACACAAGATATGTTAACTAGGGAAACCCTTGATAAAAGGGAAAACCCTGATGGGAATGATGCCTAAAATATGATGTACTAATATAAAAGTTCCTTGTAAAGGGATATAACCTTGTTAGGAGCCAAATAAATATAATTAGTACATATGAGTCCCTAGTAGGAGACTTTCAATCTCTTTTTTGAAGATTCCAACCCTATTAGGATTTGTTCCATCCTTGTTAGGAGTTGATAATAAGTCAACTGAACCCACTAAACAATTTAGGATAACTTATCCAATAAAATGAAATGACTAAAATAACAACTTATCTTGCCAATATAGCTCCAAACATTGTTATGACCTTCACAAATTTGCATCCAAAGTTTGCATACCATTACATCACATTACATATGCTGATGTGATACTTTCCAACCAAGGAAACATTTTTCCTTTATATCAAGTCCTAATAACTAATTGAGTCAGCCTTGAGGCTTCCCCAATGTACAATGAATAATATAGGACCATCATAAGGTATTAAATTTAAGTTCCACACACTAAAATACAAGTTACATCAATAATATAACACAATCAGCCTCTAAGGAATAACCTGCAAGTTATCCTTCATAAGTCTTCACAATCTGCAAACCAAATTCTGCAATCTTAGACATAGCATCAAGAACATGTCTCTAGCCAAAATCCAAGCCCATCGAACAATATTTAACTCCATCAAAAAGATACAACACAAACAACAATGTGCATTTTCCTCTACACTGGTCCTCAACAAAACTTTTGTAATCTATGCAAAACTCCATAATTTGTTTTGTGAACATAAACATAGAATCTATAAATATTCACAAACATATTGCTAACCCTGATGAATGTAACTCTGCAACCACACACCTCACTAAACAAAAATGTCTCTACAACTCTATCTGAACTTTTTAGAAATTTTATATGTTGACATCAATGACAAACCAAGTCATGAATGCAGTTACATAAGCACTCAATCATCTCCCAAAGCATACTGACAATCTCCATAAGGCATTCATGCCAATAGTAGGATGACTTACAAATTATACACATCCTATTATTTTATCATTTATACTATAGTAATATTTCTTTTAGTATTAGAATGCATATGACTTGAAACTCATCCTACTAATTATTAAATAAATAGTTATTCCACAGTCATGTAAAAGTAGCAGAATGTAGAAGAATCCCAGTGGGGTGATTTACAAACTATGTATATCCTAATGTATTATTTTTAGTAAATATTATATAATAGATTATATTTATTTCTCAAGTCATTTCACTAGTTACCAAACAAGAGTGTTTATTCTCGACCATATGCAAGTGATAAAGTTAGTTATCTCTAGCAAAACTCTATTAAAGTAAGGAATTGCCAAATATGAAAAAACAAACTTAGACATTCTAATTTATGTTTATTCTCTATAGGAATTTTTTCTTTAAAGTGAGATAAGACGACTGAATTCTAAAAGTAAGCTATTGTGTGACATGAAGCTTTTCATGATTTGATTTTTTTTATAAAAAAAATTTGTGTCTGTGTGCATGCGCGCATGCGCGTGTGCATGTGTGCATGTGTAATTATCAATATCTCATGTCAAACCCATTTCAAATATAATGAGAGGAATTCTCATTGATATTTTTTTTAAAATTTAGATCAAATTACTTGTATAGAGTTATATGTCTTACAGAGTGTTCAAAAGAATAGTCATGTTAAAGGAGAAAATTGAAATATTTTCTAAAAGTGATCACATTAAATATTGAGATGGCTATCATGGGTTGTCAATAATATATTAACCATTTAATTCCAATTTCTCAAAAAAAAAAAAAAGTTGATAAGTGAGTTTCATTTTTTTTGTCAATCTAGATTAAAGATTTAAACTATATTCTTTTTAAATAGATAGGAATTTTCAAATATAGCTTTTTTATTATTTTGTTTTTAGATAAAATTGATTTTATTCACACTTTTGCTTCCATGATCATTCTCAAAGATAATATACATAAATTCGTGGAATTAATGAAGGAACATGGGGAGGGCTAAATGCATTTAAGAATGCTTGACATGAATTTAAGATTTATTGTCATATGACTTAGTCATTAACATAATACATTTTCAATGGTGGCATTAACTATTCCTCCACTTACCTTCCTAAAGAAAAAGAATAAATTATAATTTTGTTTTCTCATTGTTGTTCCCTTGTTATATTCTAAGTTCTATATTTCATTTTCTTATTCTTAATCCAATATATTTTAAAAAAAGATAAGAGAATATTGATACATGTTACATCTTATTGACCTTGGTGAACTTAGTGCAACTTAGGGACAAAAGACATAGATTTGGAAAAAAGTTAAGAAGTTAAGTTTAAAGGGTGATGGCTATTGCTACTTCCTTAATGATGCAGGAGCATCCTGGGTGTAAGACAAATCTTGCATCATCCACAAGTATTTTCTTTTCAATTTTTTTTTATAAGGCCTAGTAGACAGGGTGGTTACTATTTATAGGAACTTGCTATTTTTAGTAAGTTTTTCATACAAGCTCAGAATGTTCTCATTTTCTATATGAAGGTTCATTTTAGAGTTATAAGCTTACCATAAAAATCTAATTGCTCTAGCTTAAGTATCAAAGAAGTTATTACAGATTTTTGGTGGAAAAATTTACAGAAAAATCTTCAAGCTCACCATTAGAGGCCTTGGAGTGCCCAGATGAGATCTGAAAACTTGATGAAAGGGCACTAGCATGGTTCCAAGCATGTAGATCATTAGTTGGCATTTTTGAAAAGTGGTTATAATAGCCAATCGGAGCAACGGTTCAAGAGTTATGGCCTTCGAAATTGGGCTACTAAATATATCTAATATAATTTGTCAAAAATGTATTTGGTTGACTCTATATGTATTGTTAGGGTCCATCGGCCCTAGATATTAAGTTTGAGCATCTAGAACCTTCTTGGGCGGCATAAAAGTGCCTATTTAAGAAATGCTTGAATATTGTCTAAGACAACTTTGGGTGGTAGTTTGCAGCTTAGTCTTGAAGATTATTCTAATGAAGGTGCTCAGGTGGGTTGGCATATTGTACTTATGAATTCTGTAATTCTGCATTTGTGGCGCAAATAAGAGATCCATATTTTGTTCTCACATTTTTTGTTGTTTCTTTGTTTCTATTATGTGTTTATGATATTAAGGGGAGCACCTTTCATCACTTAATATGGCGATTTTAGATTTTAATAACTAGGATAGATATTTTAAACAAATCTATCTAAAGAAATGTCAATAGATATCCACAACAAAATGACTGAAATTTAATTTACTACACCCAAAATTATTTATATTTCCTTCATCTCCATTTTCCACCCTAATTTAAGCTTTTTATTTTAATTTCTAAAAAGAATTGATGATTTATATCTCCAAACATTATCATTTTAACAAATATTTTATGTGGTTTTTATTAAATTATTTTTAGAAGTATATTTTGTCTATATTTAAATTTAAAAATTTGACAGATAGATGGTTGTCAAATTTAACCTTGAAAAATTAAAAGCTAATATTAACACACTCACACCATCAATACCTATTGACATTAATTATTTTGATAATGACAAATCTAACTTTTAAAACTAATTAACAATTATCTTATATTTAAATTAGTGATCTAATTTAAGAAATATCTTATATATTTAAAAAATAATCCTATTAGTAATAAGAACATAAATCTTATATAATCGTTAATAATGATGAACAACATATGATGGTAAAAAAGATTAATTTAATTATTAATTGTAAAACCATATACATTTAATATTCGAAACAATTTGAACTCTAACCTAACTTACCAAATTATTATATTCTTTTGACTCGATGTGTAAATGTCTTCCGACCACATATTCTAAAATTTATTTCGAGGGGAAAGAAACACCTTTTCAAAAACAAAAACAAAAGCAATTCTTGAATAGAACGATCAAGGGCCGTGTATTATTATCAAAGTGCATGATTGAATGTATAAAGCATTAAAAATTTTGAATATAAAATGTATAATAATAAATAAACTGAAGATTCTTTTTATAAGCATAATTTTGTGAAAACCTTTGCATTACTTGTCACTTTCTAAATGACTGAAAAAAATTTTTATTGGATCAAGCAAAGTTCACTCATTATAGACACGACTAAAAACACGGCCCATAAACGATAAAGCCCAAGCTTGGATTTGAGGTGAAAGTGTGATTAGAATGTATTGAATGAGGACAAAATACCCCCACAATATTTCTTTATTAAATGCACTCTCTGATGTGGGTTGATAATTATAAATTGTGGACAAACATATTTCTCTCAGCAATTATTGATGCAACACATAATCTTTTATTTTTTTATTTGACTTTGTTATATTAAAAATTATTCATTTTTAATAATCATTCATAGAATGGGGTGATTAGTCTTTATTATATTTTATTGAATAAATGGTAGAATAATATTTAAAAAGGAGGATGGTGGTGTATAGGAAGATTTAGATGGTCTAATTTAACAAAGTTGAACATAAATAGACAAACATCTTTTTGTATGAAAAATTAAATTATAAAATTTGAATTATTATTTATAAGTATATTGTGATTGAGTTTAGAAGAAGGTGAGAGGAAAAATAACTCTCAAATAAAAGATAAATAAAAGAAAGTAAGAAAACAAAATGTAAGGAACATAAGCATTATCTAGAATGAAAAATGCATTACATCTAATATTTATGGATGTGATAATACTCTTCTAAAGCTCATTGATGAATTAAGCTAGACATATCAAGCACATTTTGCAGATAGATGAAACTGTGGTTAAGGAAAATTAAATATGGAAGATCACGATATTCAAAAAATAATTGTCTTGCATAATCGAACATTTTATTTGTAATAGGTATTTGATTTTTAAGAGGAGACTTGCCTAAATTCCACCTTAAGATAACCCTCACAAATAGGAAACAAGTGAAATTCTTTGCATGGAAAGGCAAGTGATTAAATAATGGCAAGAAGAAATAAACTAACTAACTTATATGATGTCAATGAACTAATTGGACACGAGCACATGTTCAATAATGTTTTTGCCTCCAAGGCTGACATTGTTCTTTAATTGGATCAAATTAAGGAGGATATTTTTCATCTTGGGGAAACCCTTCTTACCATGTGAGCAAAAATGACTTCAAAAGGATGATGAAGAAGTTTTAATTCAAGAATTAATTCATTGGAGGTAAAAATCTAGGGATATTTCATTGAAAGCTAGAGAGATTTATAGGAGGCAAAAGTCTCTAAAGATTTACACTTCAATAAAAGCTAATTTAAAAGGAATTTGTACAATTTTAAATCCTTCTAGTAGAACCATGAAAGATCCAAATGACATCCAAGATTAGGTATCATGTTTATTTTCCTCTATATTTGTTGCTAAACAATATGATGAGGTCTTGTAGGCTACTACAAAGGTCAACTTCCTTAGGGATGCCACTCAATTAGTTTAGACCAATTCAACAATTTATAACTTAACCATAAGAATTCACAAATCAATATGCATGAAATTAAAACATACATCAAAAGAGAACTCATAACACCATGATTTTAATCTTGAGAAAACCCTGGCCAAGGGAAAATCTCAGTTGGGATCATTCTTACAAGATGATGCATTGATTTTAAAAATTCTAAGTCAAAGGATTTGACCTTGTTATGAGTTGTTACATAGGACTAAGTTCACATTTCTCACTCGTACATTTCCCATTATTTTTTGACCAAAGGCCATATTGGACTATGATTTTTTAATTCTTGATTTCGTCAAAATGTCAACCAAATTAGGGTTTCCCGATTTGGTCAAAATTTCAACCAAATTGGTTTCATAATGAAAAAAAAGAAAATCATGATTTCATCATTTGCATTTGGTGTTGTTTGGTGGCGGTCTACGCGGGAGCCATTTTAGGTTAGTGTTGATGGCTCAGCTAACAATTTTCACACAATTAATCTTGTATTGTGTAGATTTGACAATAGACATGTCTTGCCATTCAATATATTTCTCAGTAGGTTATTTCAAATTGCTAGTGAAACCATTATTTTTGTAGCATTGACTGATGTGTACCATTTTTAGTGATATCCCTTGTTAGGGCATTGGTTTTGCAAGAATTCTTATACTAGTATTCAAGATTTGGACATGGCATGTGAGAAATTTGTTGGCATTATCGAAGTGGCTAAGTAGCTAGTTGCAGGAGTAGGTGACCAAGGGTACCAATTCCTATTCAAATTAGGATTGAGCAAATACATTATCAGATATGGGGATAATAGGGCCATATGCATATTTAGTTCCACATGCCTATAGAAATAATTGGCCATATCCAATACTTTTATTACCTGCAGTTGAAACTATTGAATCAGTTGATCCAGAACAAGACCCAACACTAGTTTCATAAAGGTTGTTAGGATTTTCATAAAGGTGGATTTCATCTCATACAATTATTTATATACCTTTTATGCTCTAATTTGATCAGATTTTGATCTATATAAAGGTTGACCTCAGGAGATATTTGTGAAGGAAATGGTGTTCTTTAGATATGACTGGTCTACAATGAGGGCTATTTTTTTTTAGGATTTTGTTTTTTCTACATAAAAGTTAGCTCTAGCTTTCCCTTGCACATCTTTTAATGCATTTTCCTCAACTTATTTCAAATATGTTCTTCATGAAAGTGTCATTATTTACCTTACTAATAACTGACAATTATACTAATTCAAATACTTCTCCTCCATCGCCTTTCTTGCCTAAACCTCAAATTAAATTTCTTCTCTTCTCCCTTTAGACTTTGGTGATCCTAATTCCTAATAATCCCCACAAGCTTAGTTGGTTTTTCATATTTCTCATTCATCATCGTAATCACCACTACACCTCCTTTCTCTTTGACTTGTGGATCATTGGTATTCTCTAAGTTCTTCCACTCTACCTATCAATAGACTTGATTTTTCAAAGAAAATTTTTTCAAAAAAATATTCTTGAAGATATTGATGCTAGTAAACAAAGCCCCAAGATCATATTCTAAATTGAATGTTTTATAAATTACTTTAGCTCTATTCAATTCTCTAGTTGAATGCCTTGTTTTGTTGTTTTAGAATTAGTTATATATTATTTGTAAAGTAATTTGAAGAATTATATAACTAGATTTATGATTTAAATGTGTTCTCATATATGTTAGGATGTCATTCTAAATGGCTCATTCGGCCAAAAAAAATTTTTTACAAAAGATTTCATATCATCCTCAATGTGTCCCATAATCATATGTAGGCATGACATGTATGGTAAGGGTAGATGACAAACATGCATGAAAAGTTTAAAAAGAAGAAATCTCAACTAAATTCAGTAATTCATCCCTAATTATATAAGCATATTATTTAATGATATAAATGGATGATAAAATAAACAAAGTTAATCAAAAAATTGCAAAACTTTGCTAACATGATCTATATACTTACTATTTCACTTGTGGACCTCTCATGTCAAACACTTTCTGTACTGTTTCAACACCAATGTTCGTTGCTTTTGAGTTAATAGTTCTTGAGGTGCATTTTCTTGTAAAATATTAATTTTGTTGAACAATTCACTGAGAGGAATAAATGTTGTTACAAATACAAAGACTTTGAATTCAATGTAGATACATGTTACTCTACCAACTGAAGCTTTTTATGTAAAAGTGTAAACACTCGAGGTTGACCAACCCTAAAGAAAACACAATCAGACTTTGAGAACACACCTTTGACACATAAACACTCACACGAACAAAAATAAATGAAGATATATGATCACCATAAGAACAATTCCAAATCCTTAGCATAAAAAACCAACAAGCAAGAAATGTGGAGCATGTATTTCTCATAGGAAAGTCTATCAAAAACTATCACACACTAGTGAATACTCTTCTAAATTGAGATCCAAAGCACAAAATCCTGAATCTAATATCTCTAAATGCTACTTAACAACACACACAAACTATACCAATAGATTTTCACTATAGGAGAAATGTAGAAAATATCTCACAGCACCACCATACGGAAAACTTAAGACCATATGCAACAACCAGTCACCAATGATAATAAATATATGTGTTGACATCAATCACAACATCAAAAACTTATCCAACTTCTTCTTCTCTCCTAAATTAAGCCTATTTCTTGTCATCTAATGCTTTTGGGAGATTGACCACATACCCCTCCTAAATTACACTTAGATATGGCTTGCCACAAAAACCTACATAGTTGAATCCAAATATGAACACTTTGATATGACATGCTTTCAAAGTGATAATTCTATTTAGCTTTTAGAAAGAAGAGAATTCTAATCTACTTTCTAGATGCATTGTTGTAAATATTGTTTCCATGTACTTTAAATTTATGACATGTTCTAGTTGTCAACGTAGATATAAGTGCAAGCTAATAAAGTTGCACTTCAAGTGACTCACCTATAGGAGCTTCTTGGCCATTGGAGTAATGCACCTTGTGTAGTTACTAGAGTTTCTTTAATATCTTCCAACAAGGATCAATCCCCATCACAAAGGTATTAACATGAAAGAAGTCAAGATACTCATGGACTTGATGATTATCATACTTCTTGTATCAAGATTTTGGTCATAGCGTTCATGGTTGGTTCCAATCATACCATAAACATTCATCTTCTCAACTTTGCACCATAAGAGCTCCTTAATGACTAGACAATAGCAAAATCCTTCATCTCACCATAGTTAGTTCTCTTACAAAGGTTACTAGTGAACCTCCTAAAAATTGAAAATTATTGAAAATAACTAAAGTTGATCTTGTTGGGTGGGGCCCTACTGCTAATGATTAGAACAACACATATGTGTGGAAACTAGATGACAATGACTCACCTTCTACTACTAGTGTTTTAGCTCTTTCTACTTATCAAATTTTTTTTCTCTCTTTGGATATGATGATTATGGTTCTCTCTTGCTTTATTAATGCCTAGCTTTACTCACCTTTTAAAGTGATATATTTGTGTTTTTGAAAATCCTTTTTAATATTAATGCATGTTTCATAAAAAAAAAGTGCATATACAAGAAAAGGTCAACTAGAAACAACCACAGAATAAAAGTTTGTAGAAGATATGAAAAACAATATAGCAAATAATATCAAACCATGTTTGAATTTGATGGGAAACGATATGCTATTTCCAATATTATGTTAAGGTTGTGATGGGTGCATACTTTGATTTTTGTGAAGTTTGTATCATTTTAACACTTGATCATGCTTGATTCAAAGCTTTTCTAATATTAAGCTCATCATGATTATATAAAGAATCTATGTCAAGCAAGTAGTTAATGTTGTCATGACTCTAACTCTTATAATTCTAATTGTGAGGCTTCTTAAATTGAATTGTGTTTGAGACTTTTTCAATTGAAGAATAGTTGAATACTTAGAATTATATCATATTCATAGTGATGCTAGAAGTAGAGAGATAAATGAGAAGTATGGGAGAGTATTTGTCAGGATTAACCTCAGACATAAATAACAATTACATGCAAATATAAATAATATCATTAAATAATAGATCACACAGAAGAGGACACAAGACACTAATATTTAACATGGTTCACCCAAACCCTGGGCTACATCCACCAAAAAACAAGTCCAATATTATTATGATCTAGTGATCACAATCTGATTAAAATATGTAATTCCTTACAAATCAATATCACCACAGGAAGCAATTTTCACATCACACATAATGAAAAATCCCTAACCCTAAGCTCTTTTATACAAGTATTTTTGCCACTCTAGGGTTATAATTAATTGTTGCATCTTGGCCGAAAATCACGATAAAATAGGGCCCAAAATGATTAGGAAGTATGTACAATACTTCCCTAATCAGTCTCCACAAACTAACATTATTTGCATTATCTTCTAAGCATTTATGTATACATAGAAGAAATTATGTAAATATTACAATTTGTATAGTATCTTATTGTTTGGTTCTCATTTCAACAATGAAAGGATTGTGGCATACGATGCTTATTTTGTAGGGTTGTGCTTATGTTTGAGGCTTTGAATGTTTTTTCTCTTTTCCATTATTATTACATTTTTTGGATAACTTAGCTATGGTTTCAATTCAAGTACTTAGCTTAGATCAAAAGAAAAACCTATTACTTGGAGCATGAGATACTCTATTCAATTTTACTTCTTATCCTTCTTTACAATAAGCTTGGCTTAGAGTTTCATATCTTGTTTTCTTCTTGCCATGTCTTATCATTTTATGCCAATTCTTGTTCAGGATCCGCATTTCAAAGTGAGAAGTATCCTTTGTGCTATGCAACAAGCCCTTGTACTCTCCAATCAAAGTAGTGTTGATCAATAGCTTATATTCTTTTTTGATACATAACACATATAGACATCATACCTCCTTCTTGACTGCCTTGAATGTTCACTTTGAGGTTGTTGAATAGTTTTAGAAAAAGAGAGCTTGGGATCAAATACAACTACTTTAAGAGCAAGCCAAAAAACCAATCTCGTTAATAGACAATAAACTCTAAGGCTTATGTTCTTGATAGAAATTTAGAAAGAACCAAACATATATTTTCAAAAATTATTATACACAAGATAATCTCTCTCTCTCTCTCTCTCTCTCTCTCTCTCTCTCTCTCTCTCTCTCTCTCTCTCTCTCTCTCTCTCTCTATCTCTCTTACACACACACATTTTGTTCAACATATTTATAGGATTTTTTGGATCCTATTTTTTAGGGAACAACTCTCCAAATATGAGTTGTTTTGACAACTCTTACTACAATCCAAACTATAACTACTTCCAATTATAGGATTTTTTGGATTTTATTTTATAGGGAACAACTCTCAATATATGAGTTTTTTAACAACTCTTATTACAATCCAAACTATAATCACTTCCAAACTTAGCTTAACTATTTTCTATTCTATAAAAAAAAATCTTCTATTCTATATAATTTCTTACATTAATGCATAAATTAATATTGATATTGATGTAATATTAATCAAATTTGAAACAAAAATCACTACACTACATAGTCTCTTCCTTCATTGATTAGAAATTAGGCTAGGGCTTGCTAGAACTGTCTCCATTGGGTGTATAAAGCTGATCTATTGGTTTGATGACCTCCTATAGACCAAGAATGAACTATTCCATCTAGAAAATCTAACCCACAATCTTCCATTGCTGATTACTTGCTCAAACAACACATTCTAAGGCTAAATACATAGTCATATTTAGCCTAGGGCATCAAGTTTGAAGTGGCTAATGGGGTTTTCCTATCTTGAGTCTTTGAAGTTTGAAAATGCATCCTACCTACTTGCATTTCACCGAAGGACATCAATTTCCAGACGATGGTGAAATTGCAAGTTATGGCCATTTCTTGGCTTGAAATGCTTGAAATGAAGGTTTCTGACCCACAATCAAAAAAATTTCTATAACTACCTCTAAAATGAATTGAATTCAACCAAATCAATTGAAAATGAAAGGTATCTCAGGCATCCAACTTCACATATACACCATCTATTTGTACCAATTTGTATAGAGCCATACAAAATAAATTTGCTCTATAAAATAGGTTTTTTCCTTCATAAAATGTTGATTCTTCCATACAACTTGATGATCAGTTATGAAATGGACACAATGAGTCTTAAATAATTTCATCCAATCAGTTCAAACCAAATTTTTATGGTTATGAACATTGGGAGGCCAAAAAGGCACTTTTGAAAACTTTTCCAAAATTGCATATTTGCAATTTCTTGTCGAATATAACAAATTTTTGTATCTTTTATCCTAATGGACATCAATTGATTCCAAACCTTTAGGAATGGTAGGAAATGCATTTCTAAGGTGAAACAAACATACTTTCCAATTTTGAACAGTCAAAAAGTAAGAATTAGGTGTTTTAGTGATGAAGTTCATAAACTAGTAAAATAATTTTTATTTAAGAATTTACATCTTCAAGAAGAAGTAAGAACGAAGTGACACAAAGGAAGGTATTAACAAAGAGAATTGTAAGAAGACAACTTTTCATTGATTATAATATCGATAAATTTGAGCGAGGTGACCAAATTTTTCTTTCAAAACCATATGTGCAAATATAAAAATTAAGTGCAACATGTCCAGTATTTTTGTAGATATACACATTAATTAGACCATATTTTTCTTTCAAAACCATATGTGTAGATATAAACATTAAGTACAACATGTTCAATATTTTTGCAAATATACACATTAATTACACCAAATTATTCTTTCAAAACCATATGTGCAGATATAATCATTAAGTACAACATGTCCAATATTTTTGCAGATATATTTTCCTGTGAGGAAAGACCATGCCTGGCAATATGAACCCAGAATAAAATAACAAGAGAATTGATAGATTGTGGTCTCATTTCTTTAAAAAAGTTGACATATGTAATTTTCCTTGCAAAAAGTGTAAGGGCTTAAAGAATTGAAGAATTCTAATCATAATAACCCAAAGTCATTATATGCAACATGGTCATGTTGAAGGGAGCCACAATTTTTATCGATTGGTGAATTTGGATTTCCAACTAGAGGAACATGGAGGTGTGAATATCCAAGCTGAGGATAATGCTCCCATGGAAGAAGATGATAATGTGTTAGAGGATATAATTGAAGAAGATAGTATTGGTGCAGTTGATGAAGATGATCATGATGATGGTACTAGCACATCTAATAATGATGAAGAAGATGGTCTTGCTATACCTATACTTGAGAAAGCATATGAGCCCCTATACCAGGGCTCCCAAATAACTCTTCCTTTTACTATAGTGTTGTTGGTGAACTTGAAGGTTATGAATGGTTTATCCAATGTAGCCTATCATGTATGCTAAGGTATGTCATTTTTCTCATCGTCAATGTAAGCATACCATTACTATTCATCATATTAATAATTCATTTTTGTTGTTGTAGTTTGATAGGTGAGTTTTTATTACCACCATCAAACATTTTGCCTCATTCATAATGATAATTATCTACCATTATAAATCAAATTGGAATGAAGTATCAGATAATACATGCATGTCCCAATGATCACATTCTATATCATAAACAACATGAATTTTCAATACAATTTCTTGATTTTATATTAGTAGATATTGGTTAGATTAAATAACAAAAAAGGCGCCTCACAACATTCTTTGGTACATTCCTATTATGCTATGCCTTGAATGATTATTCAGGTGCACTATCTTGGCATAATTTATGGATTACCATGCATACAATAGAAGTCAAGATGATATTATGTAAATGCATGTGGATGGTTCTGCATTTAAAGAATAGAAGAAACATGGCCACACTTTAAAGAAGAACCTTGTAATCTCAAGCTTTCATTGGCAACAAATGGTGTCAATCCATTTGGAGATATGATAATTGTTTACTCAGTGTGGCCTATTTTTTTTATTAACAATAACATTCCCCCTTAGATGTCCATAAAGAGGGAGCACATAATTTTTTCAATGATTATACCAAGTATTTTTTTAATTTAATAGTTATCTAAATTAATTTATAAATAGTGCATCAAAATAGTCATAATAATTATGTAATGTTTATATTCATTAAATTACTAGGTAAGCACCAAGTTAAAAATATGAACATGTATATTGAACCCCTTATTGATGAGGTGTTGAAGTTATGGAATAGGGTCACTATATATGACATTTCTAGACCAATAGGAAAAAGACAATTTAAATTCCATGCAATATTTGTATGGACAATATACCATGCCCCTGGACCAACTCATTTTTGCAGTATGTTATATTGTGAAGGTCACATAGTTTTGGTCTATTATAGTACTTACACATTATTATTGTATGTTTAGGTTGCACATGATAACTGTACATGATCCAATTGTACATGATCTTTTAAATCTTTAGACAGAAAAAAATTGCATGTCCAGTTTGTGATTTGAAGATGAAATTTTGTCATTCAAGAAGTTTAGGAAAGTAGGTGTTCAATGAGTTTAGGCACTTTCTCCACAATAATCATAAGTATCAAATTACTGAAAAACATCTTCTTAATGGAAAAGAAGAGATAACATCAAGACCACGAAGAATGATGCCTCATCTAGGCACGTTGGAATACGATCAACTAAATCGTAGAGGTAATGTCCAGTTTATGGTCTGAAGTTTGAAATTTATATTCTAATATTGTCTTTTATTTAGTGATGATGTAATCAATGCTCATAAAGGTCATCAAAGAATCAACGACCAACTTCCTAGAGGAATAAAATTTTATCCTACTTAATTTAGTAGGTTACCATACTACAAGGATCTCTCAATCATGTGTTTGTTTGATGCTATGCATTTTGGAAAGAATGTAACATAGACACTATGGAAAATATTGGATGAAAGACATAATAGAGAAAAAAAATTGCCAAAATTTGTAATGACATTCATGAATCCAATCATGCACCAAAAAATTTCATTGAATCAAGTTACAATGGAGATTGCATAAACATGAGTGCCCTTCCTAGGTTATTAATGAAGCAACAAAGTGATGTATTTAAAAAAGTCATAAAAAAAAATTTCATAAGATTTGCTACCAATATAAGCAATTTTGTATCAAAGAAAGGTGATTTTGTGCCAGGGTTAAAAACATGTGATTGTCATACCTTCGTCAAGGTAAGTCATATTCTCTATTTACAATATATTTGTAAAATTGTATGTACTACCTATTGTATTATTTCATAATATATTGAAAAGATCACTTTTTGATGATTATAGTATGTCCTACCTCTATCCCTCCTATACCAATTTGGAAATAGTATTAAACAATTTATATATGATCTTGAAAAATACATGAGGTTAGAAGTGTTATTTCTTAGATTTGTTATACATATATTATATCTATGACTTGTTACTTTTTATTTAATTTATTGTATATTTTTATCTAAAATATTGTTTATATATTCTTGCGTGTTGAATCTCTTTTAGGTGATTTTCATCTAAAGAAATTGATTATATATATATATATATATAATTAGAAGAGAAAAATTTTATAGCTTATGTATGAAATGCAAAAGTGTCGACCTTTAACTTTTTTCAATGCTCAATAACACTACCTCATACATCAAGTTGAAGAGATTTAATTGTGTGGACCTATACAAACTTGATCAATGTGGTTGGTTGAAAGGCATTTGAAATTTATGAAGGGCTTGGCTTGACAAAGAGCACATCTTGAAAGATCTATGGTAGAGGGATATATGGTATACTAGATTATGGTATACATTAGTGAATATCTTCTCAAGTTTGCATCAAAGATCCATGCAGATCACATTTGGGATCCCAACTCCATTAATAGATTCTACAGGAGTAATTGATGGGGAAAGGTAGATTGATCAAAATGAGAGGTAATTATAAGATGTTATTATAGTTAATTAATTATTATCCATCATCAATATAAGTTGTTTCTAACTAGTCTAGTTGTTTTCTTTATAGTTTATCCTTAGTGGGGTGCACTACATTTGTATATTGCAAACAATCTTGATTGGATGATGGTATGGATTCAACAGTCTCAAAAAAATAGTTTCTCATTAACATGGGATAGTGTTGCATCATTGGTTAAAGAAGCTCATTGTAATGGAAATCCCAATGTTACATCAATGGTACTTGATCTATCATATTCCTTAATAGATAGAAAGGTTCACATAAGTTTACTAATCATGACCCATCAGTTTAATATCAACTCACAGATCGATGCAAATAATCTTGACATAGTTGAATAATTGCAAATCAAACACCATAAAGCTATGTACTACCATGGCCATAAAATTTCACATACAAAGTTAGATAAACAAAGAAAACTTGTAATTATGGGATAAGTGTAGTCTTTGAGGTCACCAATATTTCATCTAGAAATGACATATGTCCTCAACAATCTGAAAATCAATACTATGGCATTTTGGATGATATACTTGAGTGCGACTTTAATTCATTTAAATTAGTTCTATTTTTCATCAAATGGTATAGGCTAAAATTCAATCGAAATGATCCTAATAGGACTATTATTGAACATAATATTGGGTTCACAATGATTAATACAAGGTCATTTGAGCCAATTGGAGATGAGCCCTATGTTCTTGCAAGTCAATGTGAGCAAGTGTTTTACTTTAGCATTCCACATAAACTGGGTCAGTCATTTTTTTTTGGAAATGATACAAGAGGAAGGTTGGTAAAGTATAATGTGATGGAAGAAGAAGATACTAAAGATTTAGAAGAGAAAGTCAATGATGATCATGAATGACTTTTATAGAATGATGATGAAGAAAAAGATGATGACAATGATCATGATTGTGGTGATGATCAAGGTGATGATGGTCATGATGATGATGGTCATGATAATGGTGATGAAGATGATGATTAATGACTAGTAAGTATAACATTTCAACCAATTGCCTCCAATTAATATTGACTCCAATAGACAATCTATTATTTTATTAATTTTTTTATTTTGGTAAGTATATTACTTTCATTTCACTATTGATCACTAAGAATTACTAATTTTTTTTAGAGGGCAACATGAATACACCACAAGGCATTGGCAGGGATGTACCTCATACACCTGCCTTAGAAAAGGTAAACCTTAATTAGTGTAATTGTAAAAATCATATAGAAAAAAATTCATATTAATATGTCCTTTTCTTTATGGTTTTGGATTTATTTTAATGGAATTTTATTGATATTGATGTCACAACTTCATACTTATTGATAGGGAAAAGAAAAAATGAGAGCAAATCAAATATAATCTGAAACTTAGGCAACATTTGTAGATGACATCACGTATAGTGCTAACCTTGAATTCATGGCATGTAAACTTATAAATAAATATAGTGATGAAATTCTTAACCTTTTCCTTGATCGAAACATAACCAAGGAGACAGAGGCACTAAAAGACGAATTGATACTTAGAGTCAATTCTTTGAAGGTAAGCAATGATTAATCTTAAGCAATAATAAAAGCTCAATAGATGTTTATATTTTATAGTATCTTATGGATCATGATCTAAAATATTATGTTTTCTTCTTACAAGATTTTGTGACACCTGTGAGATCACATGGTCAATATGATGAAGGTTGTAGCATACAACCATCATGTAAATAATCCTTAAACATTTAACCATTCATTTAACCTTTTGGATGCTTCTAGCTAGTACCCCATTGATCTTTATCCATTATAAACGTCTTTGCTAACAATGTATTCTTCAAATCATGATGAAGTGTGGACTCCTCCTTTGGTCATTGCTCTAATATTGCTGACTTCATTGTTGGCAGCAAGGCGCTTGCATACATTACCAAGTACAATCGGTAAAACCTTATTTTGTTATATTTTGTTATGTGCTAATCATGCATTTTTTTTTTGTTGGGTGTATTTTTTACTCATGGACCTATTTTGTGCACTGATAAATAAACCTATAATTGATAGAACAATAGAGACCACTACTAGTAAAGCTGAACCATTTCTTGGAGCAAGCTATGTGACTAGTACTAGTTCATTTGTGGGAACATTGTTGCTAAACAAGAAAACTATGTTTTCGTTAAAATTACCAAAGCTTCTAGGTTCTTTAAAATTGTTATTATTTATAGTATAATTGTAGTTTACTTATACATAACTCATTTTGGACTGATAATCCCGTGATCTTTTTGTAGGAAATGATGTTTTCTACAATCATCTTTTTGAAATGACATTGAAGCTATTTGGACCCACCATACGTAAAAGGTCACAGCTTCATATTATTGCTACAATATTTTTCTTTTCTTCCATTTATTGTATATTATTAAAGTTATTGATCTAACAATTTTTTTTTAAAAAGTGGAATGAATAGGGTCCTGAATTAAAAAATTAGCTCATTACATCTTTTGATGACCTTTTTGGAAAAAAACATTTTTAACAGTGCCCTACTTCTCTAAGAACATCCAAACCTATAAAGTCCATCATGGACCAATATAGAAGGGGTCTAAAAGATAACCCAAAGTATGAGTGTCCTCATATGATTCCACCAATGGAGTGGAATGAAATAATAGAAGAAGCAAAAAGAGAAAAGGCTACATGGTAAAAGAATTGAACCAGAAAAGGGAAAAATAATGTATGTCTTGATAACTTTACCTAGACTATTACCATGCACTAATTAGTGATCTTTGTAAATATATAATCTAACATGTTTCAAAAATTCCATAGACTACAAGACACATAAAAGCTACAGATGCAAGACTACAAAAGGTTGGTCAACACAAACTTGGCTCTGGTGGCTATATGAATCTTCACTCTTGACTTGTAAGTAGTCCTAGCAATAGAATTTCATCTAAAAATGTATATATAATGTTGCAAAAAAATTTCTTTAATAAAATCATACATGCAAAACTAACGATATTAAGCAAAAAATTCAGGGTATAGAATTCAATGTAGAGCCCACAGATGAAGATAAGAAAATTGCCTTGAAGGAAGGCTATAAATTTGTGGTTGCACATATATGCCAAGAATCTGAAAGCCATACCCAATAATTTGGTGCACCAAATGAGACATAGGTAAATTGGTCAAATGAGAAGTAAATCAAATTGAATAGTTGAGAAATTTCTTTTTGGTGTTAGTTTCCAACATAAATTGATCGCATAACAATGTACATAACATTTCACTGCAACCTTCAAATCCTATCATAGAACCTGTGTGTGATGAAGGCCATGATGTGCATCATAGTGGTGGAGGTATTAATTTTCTATTGGAAATTAATTATGTAATTATGAATATAATTTAGAATATTCAATTGCAATTTGACATGTAACCTTTTTTTGAATATTTTAGAGCATGTTGAACTTCACAGTGGATGAGTGGAGCATGTTTGAAGTGTTCAACATGTTGAGGTGGCAGAAGATCAAAATGTTATTATACATGATGTAGAATTGTCAAGTAAGAAAAATACATGTTATGTTCTATTGGTTAATAAAATATTTGTAACAGTTAGAAAAATAAAAAGAGTATGCCAATTTAGTCCATTTACTTGTTATTGCAACAGAGCCTCCTTTAGTGTAGTAGCCTCGTGCTCCTCAAAATAGGATGAGGCATCATAATTTGACATTATGTGTGCCACAAGAGGAGGAGAATGAGGAAGATATTGATGCTCCTATCAGCCTTCACCTTAAGAAAGCTAAGAAAAACAAAAAGAAGAAATGATTTTAAAAAATTGGTTTTTAATAAACCTTGTTTGATCAACTTTGTTCGATAATGAAAGAACATTGTTTTAACTAATTATCTATGAATGTTGTGTATCAACATTGATTTTTATGTCATGTTAATGAATATTTTTATATGTTAATAAATTCTTGATTAGTATTGGGTGTTAATTAATTTTATAACATATTAATGAATGTTATGTGATTGTGTTGATTGAATGTTATAGTTAATAGATGGATGAATGAATTGTTGGAATGCATAAATGGAAGGAATACTTCTGGGGGGGTTGAATCAGAAGTATCACTCTTTAATCATAAAAAACTTTTAACTAAAAATAAATAGCATGCATGTAAACATATCATATAAAAATAAAATAAAGACATACATCAAGACACATAACACCAAATTTTAATCACCCAAAAACCCTCCATAAATGAGAAGGTAAAACTAGGGTAGGGATGATACCCACAAATTATCACTACAGCAATATTGTTTGACCACTTCTAATGGTCTGCCCTATTAGAGGCCTACACTATTAAAGGCTTTACACTCTATGAAAAGTGACCTGTTCAAAAGGATTTACAAACACTTACTTGAAGTGTTACCCTGTTAAAGGATTTATCACCTTGTTAAAGGTTCTACAACCTAGCTATTAAGTTAACCTATCAATATAGGATTTAATTTTCTAATAAAATTGCTAGAGAGTATTAGATTGAATAGACTTGATAGCTTACAATCCTTTATTGTTGATTTTAGGCTCTTGATCTACTCTCTCTATTTTGATCCTCTATGATCTGATGTCTATGCGTAACCCTTCTGCTCTGTTCTAATCAATTGTATTCTATAATCCCAATGAATTCACTAAGTCTTGTCACCCCTACTATTTCTCTATTTTACAACTCACTCTTTTTAGCTTTTCATCCACTTTGCAATACTAAAACATCAGGTTTTTACCTTCTTATAAAGGCTTTAAAGGCTTAGGGTTAGGATTGAATCCATAAACTAATTTTCCCACTCAAATCCTTGCATTTAACCTATAGGTTGTATGCATTCTCCATTTTTCTTATTGGCTAAATGTTGATTACATAAGTAAAGGAAAATATTCGAACTTATCTATAAAACCCTTCGTGATTCACATTGAAAATGGTTTACATCTAATTTTGTGAAGGCACAAACTCATATGTTGATTCTATGTTACTCGAAACATACTAATTTTGCTGATGCTTGGCACATATAGGATTCTGGCTTGCCCGGCTCCTATAGCAACTCTGACTTGCTCAACACCCATTCACTACTCGACACCTATAGTGACTCAACACATATGGTTCACTCAACACCTAAAGTCACTCGGCATATGTATCATGCTCAACACCTAAAGTTTAGTTGGCATCTATTGGAATTCTAGCTCAACACATAATGTGGCTCGACATGTATAGTGTACTCAACTTCAACATGAAAATTGGTTAATTGTGTTGACAATCAATTGTCAAAACTAATATGAGACCAACAATCTCCCCCTTTGATATGAGTGTCAAAAACACTTAACTAAGCATTATATCTAATCTTATGAGTACAATATTCATTTTTTCAGCATTTCTAGAAAACTTTAAAAATTTGTTCAAATTTTTGTATAAGACAGTATACCTCAAAATCTTGCAACTCCCCTTGAGTTTATGTGCCATTTCTTTCTCCAAAAATTTGATACACTTTATGTTATCTCTGTCTCATGCTGATATATCACTACCTCTTGCTCTACCTTAGCTGACTTGTTTTGTCTGCTCTATTTTCACCTGTTCTGCGCTTGTAATTTTATTCAGTCTTCCCCTTTACATCATGTCTCCCCCTTTTTGTCTAATATAGGGTATGTACACTCTTCCCTTTTAGTTATTCTCCCAAAAAGAAGGAAATAATTCAAAGAATGTAGTAATTTCTTCTTAGTATTCTCCCCCTCTGTCTATTCTTCCCCCCTTAAGTTATCAATCTCCCCCTTTTTGACACTTATGTCAAAGGGTCCCAGGGATGAATTGAATACTTAGCCAAAAAAGTTTTGTTTACCTCCAAAATGATTTTTAGAGCAACATCCCAATTGTCTAAGACAATTTGTAGGGCTTTAATTTGAATGGTTGTCTCTATTGCGAGGTGAACAAAGTCGTCTAAATTTGAAAGATTTGGATCTTTCTACAAAACATTCTTGTCATAGGCCTATTCCTTGTGAAGTAACTCCATGTGGGGAGTGATGGCTAACTTAATTTGTATAATTTTGGCTTTTATGTTTTCCTAATCTGCTATTATCATAGCCAATTCCCTCTGTGTGTGAAGCAATGTTAAAAAGTGCTTCTCACTCTGAGCTAGATTAATTGGTAGCTATGAGCTAGATGCCTTCAAATCTCCTTCCAAACTCAGTATCTTCTGGCTTGTTTTCTATGTGAAATATGATGAGTCACACAATTTGGACTACAATGAGAAAATGTCCTCAAGTACTATCTTGACCTTTTCTATCTTATTTTCCAGATCAACTTGTGTGAGTGTTATCTCGCTAGATATCTTCTCATTGACTTTCATCTAGAACTTCCTTTCAGACCATTCTAATAGTTTTACATTTGTATCTAGGTCTTCATTCTGTATTTGGTCCACTGTGTTGGACAATTGCTCCATGATGGGCTTGGTTTCATTAGGTACTTGTAGGCTAAAGGCATCAAGAAATATATCTTTGATTTCTACTAGGGCTTGTCTTTGCCTATACTCATTCCTGAGTATCTCCTGGTTCTTTCTCTTCTCTAGTGCCTCTTGCACTTCATAGATATATTCTAGATTCATTGTTCTAGAGTCATATCTAGGTATGACTATTTCTTCATCCAATTTAGGGTCTCCAAAATTAAGTACCCTTGTCACCTTTGTGGAGCTTGAGCTTGGTGTTGATATTTTCAAAGGGACCATATTAGTGCTCATTTGTTTTGTAGGAGTCCCAATTGTAGGCAGATTGACTAGTGTCTGAATTTCCTCTTGTTCCTTCTCTTTTGGGGATTTCTCCTCTTCCTTGTCCTCTTCTTTTCTACCTCAATCAATGATAGTGATCTATGGAGTGCATCTTGGGTTTGTGCAGTAGTGATATCTTGTCATGTTTTTTCTTTTCCTAGCTCCTTGGTATTTGTGGTCACTATTACTAATGAATCAACCAAACCAATTCTATCTTGTGTTTTTTTGCTCTTATGGTTGTTCACTAGTAGTTGAAGGAGTTTGTGAAGGTGGTTCTTGTGTGTTCACCTTCTCCTATGTGATTTTAGCTACTTCTTTTTGCAGCTCCTCTACACTCACCAAAATAGGGTTTGTACATAGTTGTGATTGCATTGTTGTTTGGTGAAGGATCTGGTTGAGGTCCTCTACAGTCAAAGGATTGATGTTCTGACCTATAGTGTTAGGAACATCCTTCACAGTTACTATTATTGCAGGTGCTGGAGTGACATGTGGAGGACTTGGTGGTGGCATTTAGGTGTCTTAAACACTCTATTCTTCATGTTGATCTTCAACTGTTGCCTCTTCACCTTGTTGTGCCTTTTCCATTGCTTCCTCTTCCTTTTCTTTCTCACCTTCTTCCTCTTTTTCTTTCACCTCTTCTTCTAGTTTTTTCTTCTTCTTTTTTCTTTTCCTTCTCTTCCTTTTCTACCTCCTCTTCATCATCCTTTCCTTCAAAAGAATCTTCTTCTCCTTCCTTCACTATTTTCAATCCATAGATAGCCTTTCATATAGAAGGGGATTTTTGCACAACATCTTTAATTATATTTTTCAAGATTTGAAATGCTTTGTATTTAGGAGAAAATCTAGCTCCATACTTCTTGTTAGCCTTTGTGATTTTTCCTTTTGTCAATTCTGGCATAACTCAAGCTAGTATAGACTCCCTTACTTCTCTTGCCATATTAAGGTAGTAATGCCATTTATTTTCTACAATGGAGGTTAGCTCCTTAGGCATTGAATTGTCTAGTTCAAGTGGGGTGGTCTTGAACTTAGCCATCATAGTGTAGGTAGACTCTTCCACTATGTTTTTCTCTTCCCTTGATAGTTTATTGAAATCAATAGTCTTTAAACTAGATAAATCTGCATTATCTCTAATGTTGTCACAAATATTTTCTAATTTAGATTTGGTAGAACATCTTACCATTCTAAATTGTTCTTCAATAGACTCTGTCTTTTCTTCATCTGATTCAGGAGGTGCACCATACTTTCTCCTTTTCTTAGGTTCTATAGGCCTCCCTTGTTTTGTTGCTTTCTATTTCTTTTGATCTTTTGGAACTTGTGTAGTTTCCCTGGTGTCTACCCTTGTAGTTGTCTTGGCTTCCTAGCTTTCTTCTTTCCCTTGGGCTATACAGCTGGCTAATTTTGTGCCTTCCTCTTCTTTGGCTCATCCTTGGGTTCTTTTTTCTCAACACCATCCTCTTCTTCTACATCTTCCCAGAGACCTTGTGTCAATTTTAATGGTCCTTGCCCCTATTCATCTTCATTACTATCATCATCTTCTTCTTCCTCAACTCCTACAATCCCTTGTTTAGATTTTTCCTTCAACTTCTTCACCAATTTATCTTTTCTTTTGATGGTGGAAGCTAGTTTCAATTCCATGTCAACTTTGGACCTAACCACATCATAGGTCCCAAAATGAGGAGCAATTTTATCTATTTCTTCTGCTAGTAGTGTAATTATTGCCACTGATGCCTCATCTATGTTGATTTCATAGCCTAGAGGTCTTAACCATCTGACCCTTAGTATGGTAGCTTGTATTTATGTGTCATCAATATCTACTAGAAAGCATACATCATTCACATGTTTCTCTACTAAGGAAACATGTATTCTTAGCCTTTGCTTCATTTTCTTCTTGAAATCTTCAAAGTAGCTAGTCATAAGAGTTTCAAAATTGACTCCCCTTTGCTCAATGTATTCATTAACCTAAGCTATTATTGACCTGTTTTCTTTCCATACTACTTTGCCAAAAGAAGGAAACTCATTCTGTACATAGAAGAAAATACAAACCAAAATTGCACCAAATTTAAATTGTGCACCATTGCTTCTCCTTATTACTCCTAAATTCTCATTAATTTGTTGCAATTGCAGCTTTGCAAGATCATAAGTGTGATCTTTCTTAACCAGTTTGTATCTAACATCAACTGTAATGCATGGAACATTGTTTAGTCTGCTGGACTAATAGAATTTGTGGGAGATGACTCTAATAGAAAAGTTGATGAGGGGATACTGGATGGTATCAATATTCATCCCATGTTTGTTCCATTTTTCTCTAGTGTTCTTTTAAATTACCTCTTTGGAGTCACTCTTAAGGGTTTTTGGTTGAACTAGGGTTGGATACTCTATGACTCTATGCTCAATTCTCTTGGTAATTTTCACTAGGCTATCTTCTAGCCATATGCTCCCATCATGAATTATGTTGAGTACTAGCCTTATCCATTTAGTCTTGAAAATTGTGGGGAATTCAAGATAATAGGTCAAACCCTTGGTTTCAACAATTTTGAATCCATCCTTTAGGGTTCCATCTACACACAACTTATCATATGCCTCCCTAATTTCCATATCACCTATGGCTCCAATCTTGCAATTGTAACACCTTCTAACATCTTGCACCATAACTACCTTAAGGGATATGATAGATAGAGCACCGATTGATTCATTTTTGTATGCAACCTCTGGGATAAGGCAAAAATTTGGTTGCTTAACCTAGTTTGATACTAGTTGAACCTCAAATGACTCTTTGTCCTTAGTTTTCTTTAAGCTAGATGCCATTTTGTCTTTCTAGGGTTTGAAATTTGAAGAAAAATAGAGACTGCTTAACTCGGCACTTGAATAAATACCTTTAGATCAAAGAAAATTTGTTGATTCATGGTTGAAATATGTTCAAATGCTGGTTTTTCTACTTAGAAAATTATTTTCTCTCTTCTTTGTCTTTTCTCTTTGATCACAATGAGGAAAAATGAATGAAAATATGATCATATACCCTATTTTAGCTGTAGTTAATGCTTAGTGCGATGATAGCTATTCACTTGGCTCCTTAAGCATTTCAGCATTACTTGGCATCCACTACCAAATCAGTCACAACTGACTACTTGGCATTTGAGAGCAACTTGGCAACACTTGCAGAAACTTTAAGTTTTAACTTTGCATCTTTACTTATGTTGGTTTCTCCTTTGAAGTACTTGTTTGTCTTAGAACTAATGTATGATATAGCTTTGTATATCAGCCCCATGCACCTTCTCTTGCTTAGTTGGATGAGGTGTGACCACTTGACCTCTTGGGTGAAGTTATCCCTCCATTAGATGTGTTGCCTCCATCTCTTCTTTTCCACATTCTATTCATCTCTCCTCTAATGTGTTCAACATCAATCTTTGCTTTTCCTATACTAAACTCAAAATTTGGTGCTTTGGACTTGGTTGGACAAAAATTGTTGATGTGTCCTATTTTTAGATAGCTAAAGCATGTGGTTTGACTCAACCATCTATTATAGTTGCACTAAAATGTGTTCTTATGCAATTTTTAGGAATGTGCCCACACTCTTGACAATAGTAACAACTTTGCATAGTATTGTAGTCCCAACTATAGTGGTGTCCATGGCTTTTAGTTTTTGTTGGTTGGTTCGGTGTCCACATAGGCTTTGATCTACAATCAAAAGCTCTATGACCATACTTCTTACATTTGTAGCAATGACCTTCAAATCTTGTTGTCCTTATGGTTTTGGTCCTACAATCTTGTGTTTGTTGCCCCTGCTTATTGCATTTGTAACAATGACCCTTGTTCTTGGGTTTGTCCTACTGATTGGTCTTCTTACTCTTGCATACATTAGCAGTGTGTCCCTTTTTACCATAGAAATGACAAGTAGCTTTACTGTTCTTACCTTTGTCACTTCTTTCCTCTACACCTTTTAATGACTCTCCTTCTTTAGTGTTGGTAAAATCTAGTCCTGAAGTGTCATTACTGGATCTGGTGATTTTAGTAGTTGTTCAAAGTGCTTGATGGCTTCACTTGGTTTGTTGAAGTTCTTTGCTATCTCCTTCTCTCTTCTCAAGTCATTCTACAATTGTTCATTTTGTATTATCAGTGTGGAGATCTCAATGTCCTTGACATTTAGCTAATGATGACCATTCATCACTTGTCTAAGGGTATCTAGGTACATGTTGGAAACTCTTGCTAGCTCTATTGACTTCTCCTCTAGTCTATTGGCAAGGTTTCTTTTATCATCCTCAATCATAGCTCTGTCTTCAATGGCTCTTTTCTTCTATTTAGTTATCTCACACAAGATCATGGCTTGTGACTCTTGCTCAAATTTGAGAGACCTTATCTCTTCTTCTTGAGCTCTATTCTTTTCCATTAAGTCTACTATTGCTACATAAAACTCTTGAGTATCTCCATTGGAAAACACTTTTGTGGTATCAATATCCTTATATTGTGTGTCATTTTCAGCTATGACAATATCCTTTCTTCTTTTTAAGGATTTTCTCAACTCTTCCTTAGCTTCCTCCAAGTTGTGTAGAAAGAGTTGTATGTCAATCACGTGGTTCTCTATGACCTTCCCAACTTTGTAGACTTCCATCTTTAGATCTTTTCTCTAAGTTGTAAGGCTTCTTCTTGTGAGAACCTATGCTTTGATACTAATTGTTGGAATGTACAAATGGAAGGAATACTTCTGAGGGGGGGGGGGGGGGGGGGGGGAAGTTGGGGTGGGTGGGTGAATCAGAAGTATCACTCTTTAATCATAAAATTTTTTAACTAAAAATAAATCGCATGCATGTAAACATATTAGATAAACATAAAATAAAGACATGCATCAAGACACATAACACCAAATTTTGATTACCTAGAAACCCTCCATAAATGAGAAGGTAAAACTAGGGTGGGGATTATACCCACAAATTATCACTATAGCAATATTGTTTGACCACTTCTAATGGTCTGCCTTGTTAGAGGCCTACCCTGTTAAAGGCTTTACACTCTGTGAAAAGTGACCTATTCAAAATGATTTATAAACACTTACTTGAAGTGTTACCCCGTTAAAGGATTTATCACCTTGTTAAAGGTTCTACAACCTAGCTATTAAGCTAAATTATCAATATAGGATTTACTTTTCTAATACAATTGCTAGATAGTATTAGATTGAATAGACCTGATAGCTTACAATCCTTTATTGCTAATTTCAAGCTCTTGATCTACTCTCTTTGTTTTGATCCTCTATCATCTAATGTCTATGGGTAACCTTTCTACTCTATTTTGATCAACTGTATTCTGCAATCTTAATCAATTCACTAAGTCTTGTCACCCCTACTATTGCTCTATTCTACAACTTGCTCTCTTCAGCTTTTCATTCACTCTACAACACTAAAACATGGGGTTTTTTACCTTCTTATAAAAGCTTTGAAGACTTAGGGTTAGGATTGAATCTACAAACTAATTTTTCTGCTTAAATCCTTGCATTTAACCTATAGGTTGCATGCATTCTCCATTTTTCTTATTGGTTGCATGTAGATTACGTAGGTAAAGGAAAAGATTCAAACTTTTCTCTAAAATCCTTCGTGATTTGCCTTGAAAATGGTTTACATCTGAGTTTGTGAAGGCACAAACTCATATGATGATTCTATGTTACTCAAGACATACTAATTTTGTTGATGCTCGACAAATATAGGATTCTGGCTTGCTCGGCTCCTATAGCAACTCTGACTTGCTTGGCACCCATTCATTGCTCAGCACCTATAGTGACTCGACACATATGGTTCACTCGGCACCTAAAGTCACTCGGCACATGTATCATGCTCGGCACCTAAAGTTTAGTCAGCACCTATTGGAATTCTGGCTCAGCACATATTGTGGCTCGACATGTATAGTGTACATGGCTTCAACATGAAAATTGGTTAAGTGTGTTGACACTCAATTATCAAAAGCAATTTGAGACCAACATGAATGAATGAAGTATTTAATAGATGTTAAAGGGGAAATTGGGGGGGGGGAGGGAGGGTGAGGCCAGATGAGCTTCCACCTTCAAATGGTTGGCCTTGTTAAGTAGAGAATATTAAAGTATTCTTGAAACCAAGTAAAGCTCAAACTAACATACCTTCATTAATTAATCAATTTCATTCATTGCAGGTCTAGAATGATGGGACAATACTCTATGGTATAGGTATGAATCTCTAGAGGAAGATTAGGTACTAGATCTTCTAGCTTCAACAACTTTACCACTTTCCTTAATATAGGAAATGAATACCTTGATGATGTGTGTCCCTATGAAGGCCAACTTGACCTATTTGACCTAGTAAAAACATTTTATTTAATTAGTTTATTCATCCTACAACAAGATCAACTTGTTTTTACAGTGAACTGAAGGTTTGTTTATATCTTTTGATCTCTCAAAGAATCTCCCTTTTCTTCCTTGGTCCACTTCTTCATGGGGAAAAATTTGAGCATGAGGGAGGATTGATTCATCCCGCCATCCCTCAAGGAATTATCTTGATTCATCTGTAAACATAAATTCAATTCTTCAAATGTTTTTTTCTTCCTCGCTGTTCTATGTGAATTATGAGATCATTGATTACCTCCTTCCCTTTCCTTGTGACTTTGAGAGCCAAAACATTATCTACATTTTCTTAGAATTTTTGGATGATAGCTTTTGCATGTGAGCTTCAGTTTGCTTTCATGTGGATGCTCTATCACAACATGGAATAGAAGTTTTTTGGGTATAATACATACCCAGAGAGTCTTGTAGAGAGGTAGAAATAAATGTTGTTCATTTACACATTTGTTTTATTATCATAAAATGGAGGTCTTATATCTTAATTTATCTATGAGTGAAGGTCTTCTATGTTTATTCCTCTTTGAAACACTACAAAAACTTGGGTGGTATGTTATGTTTTAATCTTGTAGATATAGTGGAGAATCTATTTCCAAGATTCCCACTACAGATGTTATCATCACTATAATAGATCCCTTCAAGGAGCCCACATTGATAACTTCTACAGTTCTTTATGTTCTTGCACTTGATTATCCAATAGAAAAATTTCCTTGATATATCTTAGATGATGGTGCATCTTCCATCACTCTTTACTCTCTTGTAGAAACTTTGAACTTTGCCAAAAAAGGGTAACCATTCTATAGAAAGTTCAAAATAAGAATAGGTTACCCTTTATGTATTTCTCCAAAGAAAATGAGTCATCTAATCTTGATTTTGTTTGAGAATGGAAAGATATGAAGTTGATGATGATGTGATTAAAATATAGAAATCAATAGTTCCTGTGTTATTAAATCATCATTCCTTCTTAACATTGTTAAATGATATTTTGTAGGATGAGTATGAAGGTTTCAAGAAAAGGATAAGTAGAACACTGGAAGAAAAACAAGTTCCACCTGATTTTACTTCTCATCACAATGTTGATGGTTTTGTGTATAGAAGCTTGGATATTAGAAAACATACAAGTATAGTACAACTAATAGGGAGAATATGAAGTTAAAATAATTATTTATTATGTTTTTGTAGTATAAACTTTAATCAAGATAATAAGAGCTTCTCTAGAGAATGAATATCTCACACTATTAAATCTTTATGCATATAGGTTATTCATGAAAACAAAATGGTTCATGACAAGAAAGGTGATGCTCTACCCCACCCCATATATGTTGGTAGAGAGAAACACCCCAAGGTTAGCCATCATTATAAGGCTGGCGCCATGAATGTAATTGCTAGTAGATTTTTGTTATTCATCTTTCTATAACTTATTTACAAAGTTTCTGGTATAAATTGTGATTGATTTTTTTTTAAATAATTGTTTGGAGGTTTTAATAGTAATGTCAACTATGAAGAATAAAATGAAATATATAATATTGTACTATCAACTATGATAGATTTTGATGGTATTGAAAATATATACTATTTCTTAACATAATTTTTACTGATATGATGTGGTGTTGTGTTTTCAGGAAAGAGTCTTAGCATTGATGACAAATGCTCCTTTCACACTAAATCTGGACAGTGATATGCATGGCAGTGATTGAAGAGCTATACAACATGCTATATGTTTTTTCCTTGAATGTAAATCAAAGAAAAAATGTAGTTTTGTTCAATTCCCTCAAGTGTTCCATGGAAGTCTCAAGGATGATCCCTTTAGAAACTAGTTGAAAATACTTGTAGAAGTAAGAAATAATTTACTATGTTTTCTAAACTGATTATTCACGAGTTCTATAGCATTTTTGGTCGAGTTATTACATGATTATAGATGTAACAATGGAGATGTTGGGTGTATGCAAATTATTGGGAAGGGATCAAATACACTCCAAGGCCCTATTTATGGAGGAACTAGTTACATTCATAGAAGAAAAGGCTTGTATGGGCTGCCACCTGAGATTGATCAACACCACATGAAAGGAATTGAAAGGAAAAAACAAGATAATAGCAAATATTTGGCATTAAATTGGTTTAGAGATTGAAGTGTAGTATATGGCATGTTGTTTTACCAAATTCAAATATTCCACATAAAATAATGGTATATATTATTGAATGTCTTTTAATATCTTAATTTTCACAATAGTATTGTATATTATTAGTAAATTCTTATTTGTTTTTATATTTAGGTATAATCTTGACATCTTTGCTATTTTTTTTCATTATTGACTATTTGTTGTGTATTGAAAACATTGTAAAACTATGGGAGTCCTTTGGAAAACTCCTCAGACCTAATTAAAAATAAATAAATTATCATTTCAATCCTATTTGAAGAAAGCTTTCTAGAAGTTACTTTTATAGTTATACACCACTTTATTTTCAGGTGCATGACAAATACAGTGTCTAGTATATGTTTGAGGCAATTATGATAAGGATTCCTAGTCTAGCTCTTCAAAAAATAGTATCCTGGTCTAAATTCATTAGCAATGCAATCATCATCAAGAATTGCATCTCTAATAACCTAGAATACAATTTTGTATTTCCTTCCTTGTAGTTTTCATGTTTTTTGTCCCTATGAGTCACAAAGACAAAACCACATAATGTATCATCCCACATTGATACCCCTACAATAAATGCATCAAGTCTATGTAGTGGAATAGCTGCATGCAACTCTATTACTGCATCTTTTTTAGATTAGAATGGAGTCCACTAAATTTTCTCTATTGAAAAGGATTCATTCCATCATCTTTGTCTTGTACTTCAAGTTTGAGAAGAAGGTGCCACTTACAATTTCTCCCCATCAGAAGAGATTGCAATTGCAAAGGGGAAGTATAAAATATGGAAAGCCACATAAAAACACACTCAAATATATAGAACTTCATGATCACTACCTTCCTACCAAGATTGGCTACAACCAAGTTTGTTGATGTTTGTTGCAACATTTGTTTAGCTATTTTCATGGTAACAGTTGGTCTGCCTCACAATAGGTACTTAATAACCATGCTCTAGGCCATACTTAGGAATACTGTATTTAATCTAAGGATTACCTTTCCCACCATGAGGTGCATTTAATATTGTCAACCTAGGGACATATACTTGAAATGATTGACATAGTATGTGCACTAGGTATCTTAATGAGTCATTATGCCTATGTTGTAGGAAAGTAAAATGCAAGGAAAAGAACCTACACTATTGCTGCATGAAATGAACATACTTGACTGAAACAAATATTGGAAATGAAATGAAATTTTAACACCTATTTTCAACTTAGTTCATCCACCATAATTGTTCTTACAGATGCTGTAAGAATATTCACTTAGTATGATGCTACAGGAAAGAATTTACAACTTCTACTTGCAATACTGGAAATGCTTGAAAATAAATCTATACTATTCTAATCTAATCCACCTCCCAAGTGGGCCCCCTTGGTTGGCTTCTCTAATCTACTGACATAGAACATAAGCCAACAACCATTTCATTGCATTTCAGAAATGGATTACATGGAATTAAAACACAGAACTATACAAAACAACTCATTATAGAGTCAATAGTTCCTTCTTCTTCTTACTTCCTAAAAACTAAACTTGCACACAACTGGTATGATCCCTATATATAGGAGATCAACACTTATTCCAAAATAGGAAAGTAAACAAACTAACTGTAATCCCGTAGGTGAGAAAGAGGGAAAAGTGATAGCTCAAGGTGGGAAGAATAAAGTCTAAACATCACTGCTTGACATAAATGCAAAGAATATAGCAAGTCTTTGGAGTTCCTCCATTCTTGCAGTCATGTCACTCGGTACCAGTATGATTCTTCTCCACCGTGACTTGAACTTCAATGCTCCTTCTCCAATTGAATGAGTTCATCTTGAATTCAACCAATCATCTTCAGCTTCCTTTTCACATGTTAGTTATTATGCAGAGACATGTTTGCAAATAAACATTTATCAAATTAAATTCAAATATAAAAATACACATTCTGCTAATTATATGAAATATTACATAATATATATAATACTAGCAAAAAATGGCATGGTATCTACCCATAGGTTTATCATAGGTTTAGGTATCATAAGTCCACAAATGTATTAACAAAGATAAAATAGAGTATCAACAAAGTGTTTAAACTATCACGAAACAAAGGCAATATTTGGTCTCATCATCTGCCCCCTGCTATACTAATGCTTGTCCTCAAGCATTGCACTTTCTAGTTAATGACTTGAACTCTCCAATCTTAGTCGTTCCCTTCCTACTGCTCTTGAAGTTGTAATAAAATCCTCTCATTCTCTCTCACACTTCCCTTCTGTGATCTTCCTATAGCTTGTCTAACCTATTAGTATTACTATCATATAAAGGCCATAGGAGCATTAGAGCCTACATGGTTAGAGGACATCACAATTCTGGTCTTGCCTATTTCCCTAGCTTTAGGTACTTTGGAACCCTGTGAAGTGCTACCTCCAAGTTGATAAGACTATGTGGTTCTAACTTCTTAAGTGATTCAGGCAATCTAGTCCATCTACTTCATACACTAGTCATAGCTCTTTGAAAGGAAAAGTAAGGCAAGTTCTCATAATCAACATATGCTCTAGTTCTTGCAACAAAGATTCTATCCCTTACTTCTGGATGCTTCTTTCCATAAGTTAATGTGAACCAATCCCTAAGAATTTCATTTGGTTTTCTACTCTCGGCTATCAAAGGTAAGGATTCTGACCTTTCCTCATCCCTATAATTGTTTAGCTACCTATCATAGTTAGCTTCATTAGACATCTAGGACATAAGGGATCTTAAATGTACATCCACAATATAAAGCAAGGGATTCCATTGAGTCTCTGAAGGGCTAACAAAATTATGAACATACAATTCACAAAACAAATTATGCTGCCAAGAGGGTAGAGTTTGATACAATCCATAAAATTCTTGTGCTGATTTGAACTTGACATTGATATCCTTAAGAGTTAACATTAGTTGAAACAAAAGAAATTGTTCTTTCAAAAAAAGAGCATAAACTCTTGGGGTTGGTCTACAAGCAAGTGCCTAATCAACTAGCGTGAGGGCATGATCCATCCATTTCTTTTGACTTTCTAATTGTTCTTTTAAATATGCAATTTCTTCACATTGGGAGGCTATGACCTTCTTCAGCTTTTTCCTTTATTCTCTCCACAAGGCCTTAACAAACATATGTTGTCCAAAAAACTAAAAGAGGATTTTTTGTAGTGTAATAGAACTACTATCTTCTTCATGATTTCTTTTCCTCTTCCTCTATTCCTTCCATAAATGTTCTATGAAACTAGTAATCTAGGTGGATTTATGGGGAACTAGGGCTATGTTTGGATGAACTTTCTCAGGAATGGTTTCATCTTTACTACCTAAGATATCTGATTGGCTTGTTGGGGTATCAATTCGATTTTCTTTAATTTCATCCCTACATTCCTCATTAAATTTTTTGGGAATGCTGGTAATTTTAGGATGGGGAGGAGAGTGATCAGAAATAATTTGCACATGGGATTCCTTAGTAGACATTTTTGACATAGTAGAATCTTTAAAAACTTGCACTCTCATCCTAGGGCTTCTCCTTATAGGGGTTTCTTTATGTAACATAGCCTTTTGCCTACCTTTCCCTTTAGGCATCTCTATTGCAGGAGCAATTACTGTAGGACTCTTCTTAGTTCTCTTGGGTTTGGCTCTTCCTTTTCCTAAACATAGATTTCTTCTTGCAATTTTTGTTTCTGCTTTGCATTGCCAGAAGTAGGTTTTTGAGTTTCTTGAACAGGTAAAGGTATAGTTTCTTGAATAGGGGTAGTTTCTTGCACATTTTCTTAGGTCTTTTCTTGGGCATTTTTAGCTTTAGGCTCTTGTATATTTTGTTTAGTAAGCTCATTGGTAGGGACTACATTTTCATCTCTAGGATATTCACTAGGGCCAACTTGGGGTTGCAAAGTTTTAGCTTGTATAAATTCATCCCATGTTATGGGAGACACGTCCCTAAGTGACCTTTCTATCAGTAATTTAATTAGAGCATGATGAGTAACAAAATTTTATTTTCCTTTTTGAGTTCCTTCTGCACTAATATAGAGCATATTATATAAGAATTTTGGAATATTTACTGAAAGATTATGCTGTGTACAACTAAGCAACTTGAAATGATGTGCATGTAAGTATGAAAATTGTCCTTTGCATGTAAGGTACCTAATAATGTGCATGGCTAATTCATTGTATGGCAACAATAGTGACAGTCTCTTGCATCCTTTCTTTGTAATGTCCATTTGAGGATTAGTTGGTCTAGTAAATTGAGCCCTTGCTAACCTCGCATCATGTGTGTTGGCATAATGTTCTCCAATTGTAGGAAACTTAGTTACTTCAATAGTGCATTCCTCTATTGCAATCACTATTAAGCCCCATATGGAAGCTTCACCTTCATCAAACATTTTGGTGAATTTCGTAGCTACCTCGTCATCAAATGCATTCAAACTCAAAAAATACCCTAAACATCTGCATGTATTAAACCTTCTCACAACTTCCACATCCGAGAGCAACATAGTATGTTCCACTAGTTCTCTCCTTTGCAACTACCTACCCATTTTCTTAACACTTCCTCTGTTTACTCTATTTTCCCCCTTTTGAATTCAAGTTGTTTGTTGTTTTGCAGACTCAACTCACATTTCTTTGTTTTAAAAGATAATTAATGTCACAACAAATTGTTATGCACAATAATATGGCTTAAATGAAGATAAATCATGAATATGTGTGAGAATCATCTGAAAATGTGGTTTAGATCACAAAAATTTAGACACAAGTCACATCACAACCTAATGAATAAATCATTCAAAAATAAGGGGGCACAACACTTCACTTGTGTACTTATGGCAGTTAAATTCCATTAATGAAGGAGTTATGAAGATTTCAAAAAATCTTTATGGATAAATAGAAATATCATTGGATATTAGTGATTATGGACAAGTTTCCACACTTGTCAAACCTAGTATAGGTAAGGGACTAGCATAATGCCACCATTATATATAGAATACACTATTAAATATAATTAACTAAATCTGCATACTTATAAGTGAATTAATAATTTGAAAATTTTATACCTATCAATTGATGATCACACGTACCCAAAAAGGTGGCAGAAGTGACAATATCCATTAGTGAGTTGTGTTTATTGAAAACAAAAGAAAATGATGACATGGAAGGTGGATGGGTGAAAGCTAAAGAAATGAAATGAGATGGATGGGTGGAAGAAAAGAAATGAGGTAGATAGAGTGAATGAAGGAATTTGGAACTTTATGCGAACATAAAGTTCTTATTAAGAACATGCACAAAGGAATCAATTTTGAAGAGCGACAGTCAAAAGGTTGACACCTTTGGTTGTAGGAAGTGTTACTTGATGTGTTGTTGAATCCAGCCACTAAAACTATTGCAGGAAGTCCTCTTTTATTTGGGGTCATTTATACAATTTCAGTCAGTGACCATTGACTAATAATTTGAAAGGTACTAGATCAATGGTAGTTAATTGGATAGTTCCATTGTCAAAGACATGATTAACTTTATACGGTCCTAACCATCTTGTCTTTAACTTTCCTGGCATATCTTTAAATCTAGAATCATATAATAGTGACCAGTCACCAGTTTGAAATTTTTTGTTGATAATGTGAGAATCATGCCAGTGTTGTCTTTGTTTCTGTGCAATTTCAGTGCACTCTAAAGTAGTTTTTCACATTTCATCCAAAGAATTGAGATGTAGAAGATGTTCTCTCTATGCTACAAGAAGTTCAATATCTGGTTCCAATGTTGTCCTTAAAGTTTTATGTTCAAATTCAATGGGGAGCATTGCCACTTTACCATATAGGAGCTTAAATGGTGTGAATCATGTAGCAGTCTTCCATGTTGTTCTGTAAGCCCAAACAACTTCATGTAATCTACTAGTCCAATCCCTTCGGTGAAAATGGACTTTTTTTGCTAGAATGTTCTCAAGCTCTCAATTTGTAACTTCTTCTTGCCCATTAGCATGAGGGTGATAAGAATTGGATTTTTTGTGCCTAATGTTATATTGCTTCATCAGTGCTAAGATCAGACTAGAGGTGAATTGTGCACCTTGATCAGTGACTATCTCTTTGGGTACACCATAGCAAGTAAAAATTTCTTCATACAGAAATTCAACAACTTTTTCATTATGAGCATACTTCATGGCTTTGACTTCAACCCATTTTTTCAAATGATTACTACATACAAGGATATAAGATTTCCCATTGGATGGAGGATCAATTGGATCAGTAAAGTCCATGCCCCATTTATCAAATGGTGTTAATGCCATTTGTGGGTTAAGTGGCATTTCATCTATTCTTGTTGGTCAGCCCATCCTTTGACACTTATCACACATCCATGTATAGTTAACTACATCCTTGTAAAGTGTAGGCCAATAGTAACCAATTGTCAAGATTTTGAAGGTTGTTCTCTTTGCTGCAAAATGACCTCCACATGGCTCATTATGACATGCATATAGGATGTCATATATTTCATTTTCTCTTACACATCTCCTCATAACTTGATTAGGTCTAGTATAAAACAAAATATTATCTATCCAAGAGAAGTAAAAACTTTTCTCTACAAGTAACTTCATTTCGTTATAAGAAAAATGTGTTGGTATTTTATTGGCTACAATGTAGTTAGCAATGTCTACATACCATGGAGTTTGAACAACAATATGAAATAAATGCTCATCTAGAGATGCATCATTTATCGAAGTAGTATCATTATCATCATGATGGATTCTTGACAAATAATCAACTACAACATTAACTCTACCAAGCTTATCAACTATAGTTATATCAAATTCTTGCAACAATAATAACCATCTTGTTAGCCTGCCTGTAATAGAAAGTTTGTTCATGAGATATTTAATTGCTACATGATTAGTATGAAAAATATGGGGAAGCTAGTGATATAATGATGAAAATTTTTCAAGGCATAAAATACTACTAACAATTCTTTTTTAGTCACAGTGTAGTTTAGCTTTGGTCCATGAAGGCTCTTGCTAATATAATATATTGCATTTTCAAGATTGTGAGATTGTTGCCCTAGAACTACACCTATGGCATAGTCAGAAGCATATGTATATATGTGACAAGGAAAATTCCAATCAGGGCCCTGTAAAACTGGGGCTGTAGTGAGAAGTTTCTTAAGCTGTGGGAAGGCTTCATTACATTCAGATGTCCAATTGAATTCAACTTCCTTTGTGAGTAATTTATACAAGGGACTAGCTATTTTGCTGAAATCTTTTATGAAACATCTATAATATCCAACATGACCTAAGAAAGATCTTACATCTTTTGATTTTGTAGGCATGGGCAACATTTGAATTATCTTTATTTTAGCTAGATCCACTTGTATTCTGGCAGCTCATATGAAATGACCAAGTACTACACCTTCCTACATGAGCATGAAACATTTTTCCCTATTAAGTGCCAAATTATGTTCTTGACATTTGACCAAAACCTTTTCAAGATTCATCATTGCTTCCTTAAAGTTCACTCCAAATGTTGTGAAATCATCCATATATATTTCCATACAATCATGTGATATATCAGTAAAGATGCTAATAATAGATCGTTAAAATGTTGCAGGAGCATTACATAAATTAAATGGTGAAACAAAATATGCAAAAGTACCCCATGGGCATGTGAATGTGATTTTGTCTTGGTCTTCAAGAGCAATACTGATTTGATTATAACCTTTATACCCATCTAGAAAAGAGAAATACTTCTTTCCAGCTAGAGTGTCTAGAACTTTATCTATAAATGGTAAAGGAAAGTGAACCTTCTTGGTGGCTTTGTTCAACTCTCTATAATCTACATAAATTCTCCATTTTCCTCCCTTTATAGGTAGTATGACTAGGGTGACACCCATTTACTATCAGATATAGGATAAATAAAACCATCATCAAGAAATTTTTGCAATTCAATCTTAACTATTTCTCTAAGGCTTAGATTTATCCTTCTCTAAGGTTGGCGGAGTGGTAAACATCCATCATTGATGTGTATTCTATGAGTGCATGATGTATGAATCAACCCTTTCATATCACCATAATCTCATGCAAAGGCCTTTTCATGCCTTTAAAGAAACTCTGTTAACTATTCCATTTGGCTTGGTGTTAATTTGGGATTGACATGAAGATTATGACCTTTAGATAGTTCAATAGTAGTGGTAGATTCTATCATAGAAACTTCAAAGATTAGACTTGATTCTAATTCACATGGTAGGATTTGACGAAGAATATTAGGTTCTTTGAGTAGAGTACAATTCTCACCACTTTCCTCATATGTAATCAATTCCAACACAGAACTCTTAGATACATCTTTTTCTACCAGACAACTATTAGTAAGAATACTCTAAAGTATTGAATCTTCCTCCTGCAACTTTATAAAAGATTTTCTATGTAACATCATGAGCTATACTATAGAATTTAATTCTTCTTCCTCATCCCCTAAGTTTGGCCAAACAGATGTGCTTAAATCTGGTAGTGGTTGTGTTGGAGGATACATATCAAACCTTTTTTGTTGCTTGGCAGTTGGACATGGTCATATTCCCCAATCTACAATTGATATTTGCATCTTTTGTAGCTAACCATGGTTTACCTAGTATGATAGGGTAACCAAATTAATTAAACTTGGGGGATAGAATCATGAAGTCTGCAGGGTAATCTAGAGAATCTAAAGTTACAACTATGCTCTCTATCATTTCGTCAAGGGTAATAGTAGAACTATCTACAAATTGTAGGATTGTTGGAGTAGCTCTTAACCCTTCTATTTTTAGCTTCTTCATAGTGTCTTTGGTCATGACATTTATAGCAGCTCCAAGATCTACTAAAGCATTTTTAACAGATTGACCATTAATACTAACATCTACAACTGGACTACCTGGATCAGAATATTTAGGTGTGACAAATTTCCATAATATAATGTTAGCTAACTATCCCACAATTTGGACTGTGGTAGGGTCCTTTTTCTTTCTTCTAGGCTTCTTCAAGGAGGCTTCTCTAATGGCTTTTCCATAAATTGGGACATCTTTAATGGCTTAGAATAGGGGTATTTGGACATGTATGTTATTTAGCTAATCAACAATATCAAAGGGGTGCTCCTCTATTTGTTTAGGTTTCTTTTGTATAAGCTTTTCTAGAAAAGGAGGTTCCACTTCTAGTTGAGCTTGGGTTGGAATAGTAACACTGGTTGGGTCAACCATTTTAGCAACTAGGGGTTTTGATGCTACAAGAATATCTAATATCTCAGTTATAAGAGGTGGTTTGGGTGTTGGTAAAGTTGTACCAGATCTCAGATGTATATCTGCAACATTCAGAGTGTAGGCAGGGTATTGCTGAGCATCACATGGGTTGCTGGGGCTATTGACTACTATGGCTATTAGCTATTGGCTATTTGGATTTGGCTAAGGTTGTGTAGGTAACTGTGTCTACTTTTGAGGATTTACAAGTGGTGGCATTAAAGTAGGTTGTTAAGCTGAAGGTGGTAATTGTGGAGGATTGATATTTTGGTTAGGCCACTATTGAGATCCCCTCCATTGGTTCATAGACTTCCAATTCCCTTGAGGTTGTTGCCATTAGTTTTGCTAGTTTTGCCATTGGTTATTTTTCTAATTAGGCCATTGGTTATTCTATTGATTAGGCCATTGGTTATTCTGCTGATTAGGCCAGGAAGGTTGGGAATTTTGAGGCCATTGAGATTTTTGTGGATTATTTTACCTAGCATTATTCCAATTGGGTTAATATTATGGAGGGCCTTGGGAATTATAATTTTTCCATTGATTGCCATATGAATTTGAATTTTGCAAAGGGTCCTGAGGCATACCTTGACATTGAGCTCATGGTTGGTGTTGAGCAACAAAAAATACTTGCTCATCATCTCCATCTATCTTAAGATACTCAGTTGGAAGATGTTGGTTCTCCACACTTTCAACTAGTTTGCATTGGCAATCCTTTTTCTTTGACAATGATTAAAATATTCAGCTAGTTTTAACTCAACTTCTACATGCTTCCTCTTTGTAGTCACTATGTCAAGATGTGTAGCAACTTCATTCATAATGTCTTGTTTGAAATCTAACAATAAGTTAGATATATTAAGCTTCATAATGCCTTGGCTAATCCCCTTAGTAGCTATAGAATGAGGTCCTCAACCTTTCTTCATAGTTGACCTTGAATAGTTTTGACAAAAAAATTTAAGATCATCCCAAGAAGCTTGATATACATCACCACTAGCCATCAAGTCCAATACTTCTAGATAGTTATCATTTACTCCTCTGAGAAAAACTAGCTTTTGTGAATCCTTAGACAACACATGCTGAGGGTTCTTCTATAGTGTATATGAAAAATGTGAAACATAATCTTCCAATATTTCTTCCTCCTTCTGTGAAATCCTAAAGAAATCATCTCCTCTTGAACTAGATGCTTAGCAATATTCTTTTTATTTATCCAAAAATAGAGTTTGCATTTCATCCCAAGTTCTTGGTGCATTAGCTCCCAAGCCCATGAACTATCATAGAGCTGACTCTTTCAATGTTGCTAGAAATAATTTGAGCTTGTGGGCATTAGTGTTGTAGTCAAAACTATGTCAAAGTATATCAAACTCATACAAGAAAGTATAAGGGTCTTCAGTTGCAAGGCCATAGAACTTTGGAAGAGCAGTGGGAGGTATGTTTTTAAGATTAGCATTGGTTACAAGGCTTGGAAGAGGGAATAGAAAAGTAGGTTGTGCCATTGCTAGAGGTATTAGATTTTGAGGTTGATGTTAACAACTAGAGGATTGAAGGTAGTTTCATCAAGAAAATTGGCCAAAATTTCAGCAAAAGGTTGAATACCACTTATATCTAAAGGTTGTGCTCATGACGATGATTTCGTAGGAAAAATTGTTAGGATAAACCACAGATAGAAATAAAAACTACATGCAAATATAACCAATAACAGAAAATAATAGAACACACAGAAATGAACACAAGGCACCAAGATTTAACGTGGTTCACCCAATCCCTGGGCTACATCCACCAAACAGCAAGTCCGATCTTATTACAATCCAATGATTACAACCTGATTACAATCCGTAATCCCTTACAGCTCACTACCGCCGCAAGAACCAATTTCGTATCACCACACATAAAAAATACCCAACCCTAAGCCCTTTTTATACAAGTATTAAACCACTTTAGGGTTATAACATGTCGGCCAAATGTCGGCCATAATATGTCGGCTACCATGTCGGCTACATCCCAAAAAAATAAAATTTTTGGGGCGATGCCCTGAACCCCACTATTTATGAAGTATGTATAGTACTTTCCTGATCAGTCACCACAATCTAACAATCTCCCACTTGGGGACTGATCAGGCTTCACACTAAACAAAAATCTCCCACTTGAAGACTGATCCTGTAGCAATACAACTACCGCATGGGGCTCCCACTGGATCAAACCACCCTGGACTCTACTATTCTTCTATTCACATTTAGTCTAAAAGACCAATTGAAGCTGAAGAGGAGTACAGCTTCTCCCTTGTTACACCCTTTGTCAACATATCTGTTGGATTTTCATTGGTATGTATCTTCTCCAACTTTAACTGTCCATCCTCCAAAACTAACCGAATGAAATGGTACCTCAACTGTATGTGTTTGGTCTTAGAATGCAGAGCTGAATTCTTAGCAAGATGAATGGCACTCTGACTATCTATGAACAAATAATTATCCTTCTGAGGATGTCCCAATTCTTCCAAGAAGAAATGAAGCCATATCATCTCTATGGTTGCCTCTGTAGCAGCAACATACTCTGCCTCTGTAGTGGAGAGAGTATTAATCTTCTGTAGCCTAGAAACCCAGCTCATGGCTGCCCCACCAATAGTAAAGACATAACCTGTAGTACTCCACCTGGTATCGATATCCCCAGCCAAATCTGAGTCAACATAGCCCTGTAAATCAGTAGTAGAGCCCCCAAAGTGTAAACACTTATTGGATGTTCCTCTCAAATATCTGAGAATCCACTTGACAGCATTCCAATGCTCAAATCCTGGATGACTCATATACCTGCTAACGACTCCCACTGCATCTACAATATCTGGCCTAGTGCATACCATAGCATACATCAAACTTCCTACAGCTGAAGCATAGGGTACCTTGGACATCTTATCCTCCTCTTCCTGTGTCTTGGGACACATCTCCTTAGTCAATTTCAAATGACCAGGTAAAGGTGTGTTGACAGCTTTAGCATTCTCCATAGAGAAACGTTGCAACACCTTCTCAACATAATCAGCTTGAGATAGCGTCAATGTTTTGTTCTTCCTATCTTTGCAAATCTTCATACCAAGGATTTTTTTTGCTGCCCCCAAATCCTTCATAGCAAATGCATGTGCTAATTGGCGTTTCAACCCCTTAATATGATCCATGTTAGACCTAGCTATAAGCATATCATCAACATATAAACATAAAATAATGTAGCTATCATCATCCAACCTCTTAAAATAAACACAGTAATCTGAATGACATCTATTATATCCATGCTCATGCATAAAACTATCAAATTTCAGATACCATTGCCGAGGTGCTTGCTTCAAGCCATATAAACTTTTCTTCAATTTGCACACTAAGTTCTCCTTACCTTTGACCTCAAAACCCTGTGGCTGAGCCATATATATTTCTTCATCCAAATCACCATGAAGGAAGGCTATTTTAACATCCATCTGCTCTAAATGCAAATCTTCAGTAGCCACAAGACTTAAAACAATACGAATAGAAGTCATTTTAACAACAGGAGAAAATATCTCATCAAAATCAATTCCCTTTTTCTATGCAAATCCTTTTACAACTAACCTGGCCTTAAATCTTTTCTTACCTCCTTCCTCTTCTTTCAACCTGTAAACCCATTTATTCTGTAAAGCCTTTTTACCTGCAGGCAACTTGCACAAATCCCATGTTTTATTTTTCAGCAAAGAGTCCATTTCATCTTTCATTGCCGACTCCCACTGAATCTTAGTATCCACCTGCACAGCTTCATCATAACTTTCAAGTTCACCAGCATCAGTAAGTAAAATATAATACAAAGAGGGAGAAAACCTTTGTGGAGGTCTAATTGGCCTTGTTGACCATCTAACATTCACTGGTGTGTGTGGTATTTGTTGTTGCAGTTGTTGCACATCATGAGGAATGGCTGGAACATCAGCTTTTGGAGTATCATCCAGCACTACATAATCATCTTCTTTCTTCTCATGTTGCTGCAACAGATCTTTGTACAACACTCTTTCATTGAATATGACATCCCAGCTTCTTATAATTTTATGATTTTCAAAATCCCAAAGCCTATAACCAAATTCATTAATGCCATATCCAACAAAGACACATTTCTTTGATTTAGCTTCTAGCTTGGTTCTATTTTCAGAGTCTATATGAGCAAAAGCTTCACAACCGAAGGTCTTGAGAAAAGAATAACTCACCTTCTTACCAATCCATGCTTCCTCTGGAATACCACAGCCCAAAGGAGTGAAGGGTCCTCTATTAATCAAATATACTACAGTATTGACAGCCTCCGCCCACATGTGTAAGGGCAACCCAACATGCAACCTCATGCTCCTTGCGCGCTCCATTATAGTCCTGTTCATGCGTTCAGCCACTCCATTTTCCTGTGGAGTCCTTGGAATAGTTTTTTTTCTACGAATACCATTAGTGGAGCAATAATCTTCAAATTCATGACTGCAATACTCACCACCATTATCAGATCTGAGACATTTTAATTTCTTACCAGTCTCATTTTCAACCAAGCATTTCCATTTCTTAAAAGTTTGAAATATATCAGATTTCTGTCTAAGGAAATAAACCCATACTTTTCTAGTTGCATCATCAATAAATGTAACATAATAATGAGAGCCACCAAGGGAATATACTTGAGCCGGTCCCCATACATCTGTATGCACAAGCTCTAATTTCTCCTTTTTGTTTTCCTTCCCAGTCTTTACAAAACTCACTCTCTTTTGTTTTCCATACACACAACTTTCACAGAAATCCATATTCACACATTTTAGACCTGGTAAAACTTTCCTTGAATGAAGTACTTTCATACCTTTCTCACTCATGTGCCCAAGTCTATTGTGCCACAACGCTGTATCAGAATCTACAGCAGCTATTTGTTCTCCCTGCTCAACTGCAGTAATTGTTCCTGAATATTCATTTTTCTCTGAAACAATCAAAGTAGAAGGAACAATATAACCTGTACAAAGATATAAGGTGCCTACTTTCACACCTTTTGCTACTACAAGGGAACCTTTTGAAACCTTCCAATTTTTATCATTAAAAGTAACTACACAACCCTCATCACCGAGTTGCCCTACTGAAATTAAATTCCTACTCAGCTTTGGAACATGTCTTACCTCATGTAGTAGCCAATGATTCCCATTTTGCAACTTAATCTTAATTTTTCCCTTTCCAACAATCTGACAGGGTTCATTATCCCCCAAATAAACAAGCCCAAAATCCCCTTGGACATAATCAATGAAATAACCTCTATGAGGTGTAGCATGAAAAGAAGCACTAGAATCTAAAACCCAGGAATCATCAACACTCTCTAAAGACAGAAGCAAAGCATCCTCTTCGGATTTGTTACTTACCACATTTGCCTCTTTGTCTCCATCTGATTTATCTCCTTCATTTTTCTTTCGAGTCCAGCAATCTTTCTTTTTGTGCCCTGGTTTCCCACAGTACCAGCAATCATTTGGTCCTCTCGATTGAGACCTCCTCCCCTTTGACTTTCCTCTTGATTTCCCATGATTTCCAGAGTTACTTCCTCTTTCAGTCGTTTTGCCCCTGCTTTGTGCATTTAAAGCACTTCCTGATGTAGATCCACCTGAGGATTTTCTACGAGTTTCCTCCCTTAAAATAACACCGATCATATCATCATATTTTAGGGTACTAGATCCAGGAACAGAATTACTCACCGCCATTACCAAGCCATTCCAGCTTTCAGGAAAAGAACACAAAATCAAGAGAGCCCTAATTTCTTCATCAAAATTGATACCCACAGAAGATAATTGACTAGTAATAGTATTAAACTCATTTAAATGATCTGCATCAGATCCACCTTCTGTCCTTTTCATATTAAATAAATGCTTCATGAGAAATACCTTATTTGAAGCAGAGGGCTTTTCATACAGTGTCGCTAGGGTTTTCATCAAATCTTCTATCATCTTTGCTTTTGTAATATTAAATGCCACCGATGGTGCCAAGCATAATTGAATGCTTCCGAGTGCCTTTCTGTCCAAAAGATCCCATTCAGCCTCTGACATAGTTCCCTGATTCTTGGCTTTTCCTTCCAACAGCTTCCATAAATCCTTCTTATATAAATAGTCTTCCATTTGCATCTTCCATAACTAGAAGTTCTGCCCATTAAACCTATCAACCCTCAACTTACCCTCATCTGCCATTGCTCCCACTCAACTGTGAGACTCCCACTTAACCGTGAGACTTTCCTGCAGAGGATAACTGAAAGACAACCTTGCTCTGATACCACTTGTTAGGATAAACAACAGACAGAAATAAAAACTACATGCAAATATAACCAATAACAGAAAATAATAGAACACACAGAAATGAACACAAGGCACCAAGATTTAACGTGGTTCACCCAATCCCTGGGCTACGTCCACCAAACAGCAAGTCCGATCTTATTACAATCCAATGATTACAACCTGATTACAATCCGTAATCCCTTACAGCTCAATACCGCCGCAAGAACCAATTTCTTCTTGTCTTCAAAAATAGGACTTGTGTCTTAAAAAGGTAACTCAACTTCTTCTTCTTCAATTTCTTCATTCACATTAATAGTCTCTTATGGAAGAAATCTGCCATATTCATCTCGTCATCTTCCCCTTCGATGCATGCAATTGAATTCTTCACACTAGTGAAGAAAGTTTGAAAACTAAAAAAAAAAATGTCTAAAAAGTATGACTTAAAAAAATGCTCCTAGCTTGACAAGGTCCCCGGCAACGACACCAAAAATGGTTCACCTCACAATAGGTACTTAATAACCATGCTCTAGGCCATACTTAGGAATAATGTATTCAATCTAAGGATTATCTTTCCCACCATGAGGTGCATTAAATCTTGTCAACCCAAGGACGTATACTTGAAATGGTTGGCACAGTATGTGCACTAGGTATCTTAATGAGTCATTATGCCTATGGTGCATGAAAGTAAACTGCAAGGAAAATAACTTACACTATTGCTACATGAAATGAACACAATTGACTAAAACAAATATTGGAAATGAAATGAAATTTTAACACCTATTTTCAACTTAGTTCATCCACCATAACTATTCTTAGAGATTATATAGGAACATTCACTTAGTATGATGCTATAGGAAGGAATTTACAACTTCTACTTACAATACTGGAAATGCTTGAAAATAAATCTATACTACTCTAATCTAATCCACCTCCCACGTGGACCCCCCTAGTTGGCTTCTCTAATCTTCTAATATAGAACAAAAGCCAACAACTATTTCATTGTGTTTTAGAAATGCATTACATGGAATTAATACATAGAACTGTAGAAAATAACTCATTGTAAAGTCAACAGTTCCTTCTTCTTCTTACTTCCTAAAAACTTAACTTGCATGCAACTGGTCTAATCGCTATATAAGAAATTGACACTTATTCCAAAATAGGAAAGTAAACAAACTAACTATAATTTTGCAGGTGAGAAAGAGGGAAAATTGATAGCTCAAGGCAAGAAGAATAAAGTCTAAACATCACCTCTTGACATAAATGCAAAGAATATAGCAAGTTTTTAGAGTTCCTCCATTCTCACAGTCGTGTCACTCGATACTAGTATGATTCTTCTCCACCATGACTTGAACTTCAATGCTCTTTCTCCAATTGAATGCATTCATCTTGGATTCGGCCAATCATCTTCAGCTTCCTTTTCATAGGTTAGTTATTATGCAGATACATGTTTGCAAATAAACATTTATCAAATTAAATTTAAATATAAAAACACACATTCTACTAATTATATGAAATACTATGTAATATATATAATACTATAAAAAGATGGCATGGTATCTACCCATAGGTTTATCATAGTTACTTTAGGTATCATAAGTCCACAAATGTCTTAACAAAGATAAAATAGAGTATCAACAAAGTGTTTAAACTATCATGAAACAAAGGCAATATTTGGTCTCATCAACAGTCATTTTATAAACATTCTCCAAAACTTGTATGTTAATCCATTATATGCATCTTGTGTCAACCCTCAAAAGGTTTTGTCATCGTAACCATTTCCTTATACTTTCCTCATATGTTGCTATAGCTATAGAAAGAAAGCTTCATGAATCTATATACACTATAGTGATGATATAATGGTCATAAGAAAACTTGGGTGTTAGATTGCTATGCAGAGAAAGCATAAAATTGACATAATGATGAGAGATAAGGAAGATATATCGCTATAACACCTAGTAATTATCAATAAGAAAAAATGAAATATAGTCATCTTGACAATAAAAAATAAAGATATTATATTGCTATATGTCTCAGCAATAAGTATTTTCGATGATCAAAAAGGGGAGGATTTTGTTGTGGTGATCAGCGATAGAATATACATGATCATGCGTCATGTTTGGAGTAAAAATGATATGGTGATAGTAAATTAAGACATGTGTATCACTATGTGTTATTATGAAAAAGCAATATAGGTCGCTATGTATTATAGCAATAGGTCAAAAGGATTGCGTGTCGCATTTGGTGTAAACATGACATCGTGATAAGGAATGAAGAGACGTATATCACTATGTATTATGATGACAAAGTAGTATTTCTATAAGAAGGATCACTATAGATTATAGTGATAAGGAAATTTTATCGATGAGGAAAGTATATCACTATGACATATAGTGATCCCTTTTACCATTATGTGAAGAAACTGCAAAAATAGTATAGCGATGAGCGATAAAGGAGGCTTATTGCTATAACATATAGCGATCATCAAAAAATGGAAAACAAATATAATCATTATAGAGATGAGAGGTAGAGATGTTTTATTGCTATAAGTCATGGTGATGAGTGTTTTCATTGATCAAAAAGTGGGAGATATAGTTATAGAATATAGATAACTCGTCTATTGAAAAGGAGGAGATATCACTATAAGTCACAATGATGAGTGTTTTTGGTGATAAAAAAAGGAGATATCACTATAGAATATAGTGAAATCTTCTATCAAAAAGGAGGAGATATCACTATAGAATATAGCAAACTCTTCTATCAAAAAGGAGGAGATATCACTATAACATATAGTGGTCATCAGAAATTTGGTCAAAATTTCAACCAAAGAAAAAGTTGTCAAAGATTCAATGAAAAAAATAGCGACAAAAAAATTTGTAAAAAAATTGACCAACATGAGTCCAAAATTTGAGCAGTTTTCATAAAAAAAAGAGTCAAAATGTACTAGTGTCTCCATGTTAAAGGAGAATTCCCTATTAGAGTAAAATACCTTGTTAGGAGTGAGAACAAAAAGGAGAGCACATTTTCTTGAGAATGAAGGTTAAATCCACCTTTTCGACTCAATGTCCAATTAAAAAAAATTATTGCAATAGTATAGAACTATACATGACATCAAAATGTTTGATCAGTCCCAATGAATATCACATATCACACATGTTATGCTCACATACAACACATATCACACATGTTATGCTCACATACAAAATGAGTCATTTCTTCATACCCTTGAGAAAAAATAATCATGTCATATAAATATTAACCAAACATGTCCAAAATAATATCAATAAGAAAAATAGAACCTTTTTATCCAAGAGTTAAGACCTTGGATATCATTTTTTTCCTTACAATTGAATTTTCCAAACAATTCAATTAGCTAGGCCAAAATGCTTGATCACATAAATTATCTTGTAATACTACTATACTAAACCAAATACACTTTGCATCACTAAAAATTATGCTAATCAAAGCACAAGTGACCATACCAAAAGTGTATATACACTATATCTATCATATTCCCAAAGTTGTAGCCATATCTAATAAATTTTTTATTGTCATTGATCGAAATTATCATTATGTATATCTTGAATTCCTACTTTGGATTTAGAAAATTTCTATATACCAAATTCACCAAAATTGATCATCAACCCAAGTGACCATGTAATTATGTATTTTTCTATCAATTAAAAGACCTAAAAACTCCTTCAATACTCACTTTCCAACAATATGCCCCTTTGGCATAGACAAAAACACTTAGTGAAAAATGACTAAGTGTCAATGCCATAAAAAATAAATCTCTTAATAGCTTTATGTATCAATTCATCCTTAGACTACACTCCTCCTTACAATATGCTTTACATGCATGTTTTTCATGTTAACACTCCTTCTTCGACATCAATGTAAAGTGTGAGATACAAAAATACTTATATATGATAATCAAAATTTTGCATCAAGGAAAACCATATCTATGTGCAAACCTCAAAATCTCTACAAGATTGACCTTCAAAGCTTGAAAGTCAATATCCCAAGTCTTCTTAAAGATATCTATAACTATAATTTATCCATATTTATCATAAGCTTCTATCTCGGGTACCTCTAGGTTAGTAGGTTTGAAAATTGCATGACTTTTGGGTTGTCTCAAGTGAATCCATCCCCTTTTGCTTTATCTCAATCTTAGGAGCAATCAAGCTCCTACATTCTAAAATTAATCTCAATACTCTATCCTTCTCTCTCTAAATTGTAAAAATATTATCCATCACTTTTACTAACTCCATTATCAAAATTAGTCACTACTTGGCTAGATTTCTCATACATCATAGCCAACTTTTCTAAACTTTATTCTTCTTCCTTAATCATTTTCTCAACGTAAACGACATGATTAGTTGATCTAATGCAATGAATATAAATATTTTTATATTTAGAAATAAAATCTTTAACTTCATTTATATGTACATAAACTAGCCTTGTGTCACTAGAAATGAAGGCACATGCCTTTCATAATCTCTTTGTCTTGTATTCCCTACTTTCTTTGGCCTCAGCTACTTGCTCTAGTGAGAGACAAACTTGTGCAATATTTCTCCATGTTATCCACCACATCACTTCCTTGAGATATCAAAGTAATAGGAAAGATATTACTAAAGTTTTCAAGTTGTCTACTTAGCACTCTAGCTTTTTCATTTTCTTTGTTTCAATTCTTTCTTTTTCCTTAGCAAAATCCATCATGGAAATCTTCATGAGCTGATATTCATCCAAGGTTTCTAAGAATCCTTCCTTATCCATGCTTGAAAGCACCTTGCTAAAATTACTTTTCAACAATGAGGTTCTATATGAAGTAGTAGGAGTTTTCATGAGACATTCCAATTTATCAACTATCATCTAAGTCTTCTCTACATCATTACTCTTATAGGCAGGGTCATTGCTACACTCAAAATGCTATGGAGATACATGATCCAAATAAATATTGTCCTTATCTTCCTCATCAATTGTGATCTTTGAAGGTTTGCCTTCATTTATCACCTTTTTGGTCTTAACTTCAATTAGCATCCTCTTTCTCTTTCTTCTATTTTTCTTTCTCTTGTTCCTCCTCTTCTTCTAGTTCTTCCATGTCTTGTGCTTCAATCATTATCTCATTAATTTATTCCAGTTTATCAACTATCATCCAAGTCTTCTCGGCAGCATTACCCTTATAGGTAGGGTCATTGATACACTCAAAATGCTATGGAGATAAATGATCTAAATGAATATTGTCCTTATCTTTTTCATCAATTGTGATCCTTGAAGGTTTTCCTTCATTTATCGCCTCTTTGGTCTTAACTTCAATTAGCATCCTCTTTCTCTTTCTTCTATTTTTCCTTCTCTTGTTTCTCCTCTTCTTCTAGTTCTTCCATGCCTTGTGCTTCAATAATTATCTCATTAATTTATTCATTGGAAATAAAATTTATCATGAACATGTTATTATATTATTCTTCCTTAGAAGGTTCCAAAGTTATAGGCACACTTGAAATAAAAAAATATGGTTGGTTTATATTGTTGAAGAATTGTTTTACATCTTTTGTCATTGTTGTGATCCATAGGAGTAACTATCTGATCTCTGATAGTGCTCCCCTTAGGATGAGGTGTGGGTGTTGGCACACCCTTATAGTCAATCTTCATCAATACCTTAGAGGTCACCTTCTTTTTTCCTCTCAAATATCATCATACTTCCCAACCATAATCTTGATAATCCTCATTTTAGATCTCATCTTTTCCTTAGCCTTATTGAAAACATTATGAATCTGTTCATAGGTGATTAGAGAACACAAATAATGTAACGCCTTCTCTCAAATTCATTGGTCCTCTTCTAATGCTCTCTATCTTCTAATGTCCAGCTTCTAAAAAATCTCATCTAGTATGATTCCATGAGTCTTTATCAAATTTCTCTTAAAATCTAGCAAGTAAGAAATAAAAAAATTCTCTAGCAATTTTTGATCTTTAGGTTGATACCTTGCATATTATTTATCTAACTAACTAATCAAACCATCCTTTTTAATTTTTTATGTCATCCTTTTCATGTTTGATTTTTCCTTTTTCTTTTCATCATCATTCTTTTCCTTTGATTTTGATTTTTTTCTTTTAATGGTTCCTTATCCTTTATTGTCTTCTTAGTCTTATTCACTTTAGCCTTCTTAAGAATGGGTCCCTTAGCCTTAGCCTTGGGTCTTGGAGTGTTATAAATCTTTGTTGCAGACTCTTCTATAAATTTCTCTACCTTGGTAGTTAGAGTTTGTTGGATACAATTAATTAATTGTGTGTTGTCTTTGATGTTACAAAAATGTCATATCATTTCAGTCAGTACATGTCGAGCTCACTCAGGTAGTGAAGACAATTTCCTATTTCTATCAAGTGTTCCTACATAGAAGATAGTGTCTACCAAGTTCACTTAGGCATCAAAGAAGAATCGACAAAAGATGAGTGTTAACCAAGATGACTCGATTAATAAAGAAAAGTTGGACGGAACTAGTGCTAACCAAGCTTACTCAGTTACCAAAGGATTTTTGCAAGTTTGTAGTGTTAAATGAGCTTTTGTTGGTTAACACAAGAAATCACTTCTGAGTTAGTGTCTACCGAGCTGGGCTAGCTAACAAATAATTTTCTTATTTTGGCATATTAAGCTCAATTGATTTATCTATTGATTCTAGCCGACTATGGTGATGAATATTAATTATTCTAAATTGTATTTGAGACTTGACAATATGAAAGGTATAAGTAAAATGTCAAGTTATGATCTCAAAATGTGCAAGGTGTTATGAATGAATTGCAAGGGATGAAGAGAAGAAGCGAACTTGAAGGATAAGCATAATATCCTTGTGGAGCAGAAAAAGCTATATTTGATTAGGAAGGATTAAGTACAAGCCAGAACAAAGATCTGTGATTAGAAATTTAGTTGCATCTCAATTATGTCAATTCATTGGTACTCTCTAGCCATTGTAGCAGTGATCTAAATCTATTAACAAAGTTGGTTTAATAGCCATTTGTAAATCATTTAACAAGGTGGCAATTCTATTGAATTTTTTCAAGACCTCTAACGAGGCCACTCATAATAGGGTGATTAAATCCTTTAAAAGGGTCACACCTAATAGTGTGTTTTGTAACCTTTAATAGGGTTGGCTCCTAATAGGGCTCACTTAAGACAAGTGAAAAATAGTAACTAGTTACAAATGGTGGTTTTTCCCAAATTGGGTTTCCACGTTAAATCTTGGTGTCATATGTGTTCATGTTATTTATTTCATGATTGCAATAAAGTTTAAGTAATGATAATCATTGACAATATCTTAAGATGTGAAAAATTGATTAGTTACTAAGTACATTTAGTATTTATCGAGTTACAACATTTTTACCAAGCATTGGTAGTTTTCAGCTTTCAGATTGTAATTTGTATTGACATCCAAGGGATCTGAGATTTATTTTAGTAGTAACTAATTCACCCCTCCCCTCTCAGTTACTACTCTTATATTTTCAATAATTGGTGTCAAAGCTTTTGGTTCTTGCAAACAAGGTTTCTAGGACCTAAGCTAAAGATCAGGATGTCTTATAAAAGAGAGATTCCAAAGCTCAACAAAGACAATTTTGCAGCATGGAAAGGACTTATGAGGTTACATCTAGCTACTATCAATGATTTAGGTTGCAATTATCTTGATACTTAATACAAAAAATCCACTAGAACATTATCAATTGAAGATATTTCTGAGAAGAAGAACCATAACGTCATGATGATTGATATTGCATTTGATCTTAGTTATGTTGAACTTGATGAAGTAAAAGATTGTAAAACTGCTTACGAAATGTGGACCAAACTAAAAGCTATATATGAAGGAGATGACAATGTAAGAAGAGCCAAAGCAGAAAGTCTCATAGGATAATTTGACCAAACGAGAATGAGAGAAGATGAAAACATTGCAAAATATGTGGAAAGAATCAAAGCCAATGTAAGTGCAATCAAAGCATCTGGAGGAGATATTAAAGATGGAACTATTGTGAGTAAGGTACTCAAAACTGTTCTTTCTATCTATGCAATTAGTGTGTCTTCTATACAAGAAATGAGATGTGATCCAAATAAAAAATTAAGCTTGGATTCTCTAGTTGGAAGATTGACTGCTTTTGAACTAGATAACTATGATAACTATGTTCCTATTTCCAAGAATATTGAGTCTATATTTGAAGCCAAACTCTCACTCAAAGAAAAGAGAAAGAAATCAAAGAAAAATCAATCAGGAAGTGAGGAAGAAAAGGAAGAAAGTTTTGATAGTGATCTTGAAATTGTTGAAGTCCTAGTTGCAAAGAAATACTCCAAAGGCAGACGAAAGTACAAAGGTAAAATCCCTATAATCTATTTTTCTTGTGAAGAAATTGGTCATACTATTGAAAGATGTCCAAAAAAAGAAATCAAGGATGATAAGAAATTCCAAAAGTACAATGGAAAGAAGGAATTCAAAAGTCACAAAATCTACAAGGAAAAAGGTAAGAAAATTTATTTCCTAGCCAAAAATTCTGATAACAGTGAAGATGAAATGGTGTATATTGCTATAAAAGATGAATCTAATGATGAAGAAGATAAGATGGCACTTATTTCTCATGTTAGCAAAAATGATACAAGGATTATTGATAGTGGATGTTCACACCATATGACTAGAGATAGAACAAAAATTGAACATTTTGAATACTAAGATGGAGGTAGTGTAAGGTTTGGAAAAAATGAACCTTGTTGCATAAAAGGAAAAGGTCATATCTCATTAACCAATGAACCTACATGTGATAATGCATGTTGGGTTGAAGGAATAAAGAATAATCTACTCAGTGTGGCACAGTTGAACAACATTGGATTCAAGGTAGAATTCATGAATGACAAGGCAAAGCTACTAGATGACAAAGGAAATCTAGTTGGATTAGACAAGTAAACAAAATGTATTCTATTTTTTCTTAATGTTGGTGAATGCTCATGTTTTATTTCTCAAGTAGAAGAAATTTGGTTATGGCACAAAAGACTATTTCATGTAAACTTTGATAATCTAGTCAAGATAAGAAAACATAAAAGAATAAGAGGTATTTCTAGTTTGAAGAAACCTGATGTTGGTTTGTGCAAAAATTGCAAAATTGATAAAATGGGAAAGACTAGTCTTAAGAGAAAAAATATCAGTTAGAAAAAGTATTGGAAATTGTACATACTGACTTATGTGGACCCATTGGAATAGAAAGTTATAGTGGAGAAGAATTCTTCATTCTTTTTGTTGATGACTATTCTAGAATGATGCCTGTGATGTATCTAAAAGAAAAATCAGAAGCTTTTGAGAAATTCAAATGGTATCTGTCAAGAGTGGAAAAAGAAATTGGAAAGAGATTGAAGTGTTTAAGATCAGACAAATATGGTGAATTCATCTCCAATAAATTCAATAATTCTTGCATTGAAAGAGGAATCAAAAGACAAGTATCGGCCCCTAGTACACCTCAACAGAATGGAATAGCTGAAAGAAGAAATAGATCCATCATGGATTGTGCAAGAACACTGACAATTAAAAAGAATGTTGCTATCAAATACTAGAAGGAAGCTATTAGCACCATAGTTCATACCTTGAACTAAGTTCAGTTGAAGAAAGACTCAAACCAAACTCCCTATGAACTATGGTATGTCTACAAACCCAATGTAAGTCACTTGAAAGTATTTGGGAGAAAATGTTATATCTTGAAAGAATCAAGGAAAGGAAAATTTGACGTAAAAGGTGATGAAAGAATATTTCTAGGATACTCTTGCAGAAGTAAAGCATACAAATGTTTGAATTTTTCCACTCATAAGATCATAGAAAGTGCACATGTGAGAATTGATGAGTTTGCAAAAAGAGTGAAGAAGAAAGTAAAAAGGAGCCAAAGGATTACTGAAGATTCATCTTCTATGAACCTTATACCCTACCAAACCTATTTGAGGGAAAGGAGACTTCATCTCTTGAGTCCCTTAAATCTCCAATGGTTACTGAGTTGCAAGAAGTGCAAACCAAGTCACAATCTAAAGGACCCAAGTCACCTTCAGAGGCTATCAAGCTAGTTCAAACTAAATCTAATGGACTTAAGCCACAAATAGAAAGACCCAAGCTTGAAGCTGACATTCATACTAAAGACAGTGAAATTCATTCAAATCCCAAAGAACTTGTGTTAGCAAAATATGTTAGAAGGCATCATGCACCTAATCAAATCATTGGAGACAAATCAAATGGAACAATGACAAGAAGTAAGTTAAAAGGTACATGTTTACTTGCTGAATTTGAACCTAGGAATATTAAAGATGCTCTAGAAAATGAAAGTTGTATTGAGGCTATCAATGAAGAGACATAACAAATAGAGAAGAATAATACTTGGACTCTTGTTCCTATGCCTAAGAATAAAAATGTAATTGGTACAAAAGGAGTATTCAGAAATAAGTTGAATGAAGATGGAAAAGTGTCTAGAAACAAAGAAAGACTGGTATGTAAAGATTATTCTCAAGAAGAAGGTATTGATTATGGTGAAAAAATTTCTCCTCTTGCAAGATTAGAAGGTGTTAGAACTCTACTTGCATATGCATCTCATAGAGGATTCAAAGTATATCAGATGGATGTTAAATCTACATTTTTGAATGGAATTCTTGATGAGGAAGTCTAAATTGAACAACCAAAAGGTTTTGTAGATCTTAACAAAAGAGACATGGTTTGCAAATTACACAAAGCACTATATGGTCTCAAACAAGCTCCTAGAGCCTGGTATGAAAGACTACATAACTATTTGATACAGATTGATTTTCAAAGAACAAATGATAACAATAGTTTGTACATAAAGGAAGGACTAGATAAGAAGATTGTGTCTACGGGGATATTTATTGATGATACCCTATTTATAGGAAATGATAACTTATGCATAACATTTTTAGAAGAAATGAGTAAAGAATTAGAGATGTCCATGTTTGGTGAGATATAATTCTTTGTTGGATTGTAGATACAACCAAACAAAAATAGTATCTACATCACTCAATCTAAGTATATCAAGGAGATACTAAAGAAGTTTGGAATAGAAGATCCAAGACTAGTTGGAACTCCCAGGTCTACTAGACATAAGGTTTCCAAAAATGATGATTCCAAAGAAGTAGATCAGAGCTTTTACAGATCAATGATTGGGAAATTATAGTATGTAGTACATACAAGGCCTAACATTGCCCTAGCAGTTGTGATAGTGGTAAGATTCTCAGCAAATCCTAGAGAAAACCATATGATGGCAATCAAGAGAATCATGAGATATCTGAAAGGTACTAAAGATTATGCTTATGGTACAAACTTGGAGGTAATTTGGACTTAAAAATGTTTACTAATGTTGATTGGGTAGGAAGTCTTGATGACAAAAAAAGCACTAGTGGTGGAGCATTCTTTCTTTGTAAAAGACTAGTGTCTTGGACAAGCAAGAAGCAAAATTGTACATCTCAATCCACAACAGAAGAAGAGTATGTGGTAGTAGCAGTTTATTGTTCTAACATTGTTTGGTTCAAACAACTGTTGGAAGGAATGAAGGTAGAAATCAAACATCCAGTAGTCATATATTATGATAACACTAGTGCAATCAATATATGAAAGAATCTAGTGATGCATTCCAAAACAAAGCACATTGCTATAAAATGTCACTTCTTAAGAGAATTAGTACAGGATAAATAAGTCAAATTGAAATATGTGAATACAAAAGAACAAATTGTTGACATATTCACCAAGCCATTACCTAAGGATGCATTTTTATATCTAAGAGGTAAGCTAGGGGTCATTCCCCTATCTGAAGCTCAGTAAATAAAGTTTAGTGATGCATCAACAAGAGCTAAGTTGAAGATCAATCGGTTGATGTAGTATTGAAAAGGGAATAGTTAAATGAATCAGTACTCAAGGTACATTGATACTAAATAGAATTGTTGTCTTTGGCATGTGTTGTCAAAAAGGGAGAAGTTTACTATCATATCTCTCAGAAATTTTTGTTATTCTAGGGAGAATCTCTATGAATAAAATTCAAAGAGGGGGAATTTTACAAAGAGGGAGAAGTTCTATAAAGAAACATCAAAAGAGAATGAACTTGGAAAAAAGATTGTTGTAGATAGAATTTTATTGACAGGGGGAGTCTTGTTCTCAAAATTTCAATGTCCTATGACATGTTGTGTTGCCATCAATGCCAAAGAGGGAGATTTTTGAATATAATTAATTAATTGTGTGTTGTTTTTTATGTTAAAAAAATGTCATATCATTGTCAATCAGTACATGTCAAGCTCACTCAAGCAGTGAAGACAATTTTCTATGTCTACTGAGAATTCCTATGTAGAAGATAGTGTCTATCAAGTTCACTTGGGCATCAAAGAAGAATCTACAAAAGATGAGTGTTAACTGAGCTCACTCGGTTAATGAAGGAAAGTTGGATGGAACCAATGCTAACTAAGCTCACTCGGTTACCAAAGGATTTTTTCAAGTTTGTAGTGTTAATCGAGCTTCTATTGGTTAATAAAGGAAATCACTTTTGAGATAGTGTCTACCGAGTTGGGTTGGCTAATAAAGGATTTTCTTATTTTGGCATATTAAGCTCAATTGATTTATCTATTAATTCTAGCCAACTATGGTGATGAATATTAATTATTCTAAATTGTATTTGAGCTGACTTGATAATATGAAAGGTATAAGTAAAAGGCCAAGTTATTGTTTCAAAATGTGCAAGGTGTTATGAATGAATTGCAAGAGATGAAGAAAGGAAGTGAACTTGAAGGATACGAATAATATCCTTATGGAGCATAAAAACTATATTTGATCAGGAAGTATTATGTACAAGCTAGAACAAAGATATGTAATCAGCAATTTAGTTGCATCTCAATCAGGTCAATTCATTGTTACTCTCTAACCATTGTAGCAATGATCTAAATCTCTTAACAGAGTTGGTTTAATAGCCATTTGTAAATCCTTTAACAAGGTGTCAATTCTATTGAATTATTTCAAGACCTCTAACAAGGCCACTCCTAACAAGGTGATTAAATCCTTTAAGAGGGTCACACCTAATAGTGTGTTTTGTAACCTTTAACATGGTTGGCTCCACATAGAGCTCACTTTAGAAGAGTGAAAAATAGTAACTAGTTACAATTGGTGGTTTTTCTCAAGTTGGGTTTTCACGTTAAATATTGGTGTCATATCTGTTCATGCTATTTCTTTTATGCTTGCAATAAATTTTAATTAATGATAATCATTGACAATATCTTAAGATCTGCAAAATTGATTAGTTACTAAGTACATTCAGTATTTATCGAGTTACAACATTTTTTACCGAGCATCAACAGTTTTTAGCTTTTAAATTGTAATTTGTACTGACATCCAAGGGATCTGAGATTTATTTTAATAGTAATTGATTCACCCCTCCCCTCTCAGTTACTCCTCTTATATTTCCAACAGAGTTATCCTTGGATACTTTCTTGTAGCTCTCTAAGGTAAGCAGTGATGTTAGGCTTAATGACCACCTCTAATGACAATTCTAGTACCTCTAGAGGCTACACATCATCATTTACTTCTACAACTAGTCTCTTAGGGTAAAAGACATCAATATTTTCTTGTTTATCTATCTCTCTCTTTCCCTCCTAAGAACATCCATGCACTCCTTAATTATTCCTTAATTTTATGTGATCTTATCAATAATTTTCTCAAATTTCCTATTCCTAGATAGGTAAAAACACAAACATGTGTCACCTCTTATAAAGAAAAAGGATCCCAAAACACAAAATGTTCAACTTTAATTACATAAAAAATGGTATTTGTATTTATATATATATATTTTTATGGAGGTCATCCACAAACAAGTTTTAGGTACTTGATACGGGTCCACACATCCCTGAAACCTCTTTGACTAAGAGCCAAGGACTAAGGAGCATCTATGCTACCAAATTCTCCTAGGGCATGATCCTGACCTCATCCCTTATGATGTCTTCGAGCCTTGCACTCAGCAAGACTTGATCCCTAGTGGGCTCTTTGTGAGCCATTCAACTTCACCTATAGACCAAGGGCCCATTGACTTATTTAGAATTTGAAGATGATGTAAACTTGTGAAATCTATGAAATTGAAATTTTTTTATGAATATAATTTAAAAAGAAAAATTTAGTAATAATTTTATCTTTAAAAAGATAAAAATAAAATTGAAGTCTTTTTTTTTAATTGTGAAAAATATTAGGTGCAGTTCTTGTCAAGCAAGTGTATGCAAATCATCTCTTTTTTTATCTAACTCTGAAAATATGCTATAGATGACATGTATAACTAGGGCATAAATAATAAAATATTGGATTTTGATGTATATTTTCTATGTTATAAATACTTGAGGTTGACCTTATAAAAAACCAATAGTTTTTTCCTCCTCTCAAAACTTTCCTATCAAATCTACACATTTTTGAAAAAAAAAATACACATTCTTAAATAGGACTCTCTCCTTTAAGGATAAATATAACTTTTAAATTGTTTTTGATATGATTTACTATTTTTTTTTTTTTTAGGGGAGCATCTTCTCAAATGTTAAAATGTCTACTTATAATTTTGAAAGTATAACATATTATAACTAATCAAAAGACTATGAAATTTATATAATGATGATTTTGACTCTAAGATCTATAAAAAAACATTTTAGTTTTTGAAAAAAGTTGAGTCTTGATAGAGAAATGAGATATGACCAAAATAGGTTTAGAGGTCCTAAAAGGTGACACATTACCTAGATCCTTTAGTGAGCTTTTCTCTCACCTTGTTGTGCTTCCCCTCATAAGTACCTAATCTCTCTACATTAGGGTCCTAATCAAATGCAATATTATCATCTACATGTTCTACCATTATGAATGGGTCTACCTCATATCACATGTGTGGTCAAATCCATTAAACTCTTGGTCTAATTTCTTCCATGCATGTATTGTGAGTTTCCACCATAAAGAACATTATATTTGCACACTTCTCTACAATTCACCTAGGAATCATACCTCTTTTCTTCATTTCTCTTTCATATCCCTTAAAAAATTAAACAAGTCACTATCTAGTTTATTTCTATCTTGTAGTCTATAGTGCTTGGTAACCAAAAGTTTTGAAGGAATATAATCTCTACATGCGTGGGGATGCATGTTAGGAAACTTAAGAAAAACAATGTTTAGAATTAGTGATGCAAACTTAAATACCTATAGTAAGTCATGCTTAATCTTGCTTGTCTTTTCCAATAAGTATTTCCTCAAATATTACATATGTCAAAATATTCATGTTTAATTACCATTTTACAACTAACATGAATAATAACTATAGAAAATGAGTCAATCCTACTATTGTAATGCATTTTATGTCCCATAATCTTATAAATCAACTTCACATCCTTCTATCTAATATCTACAAGGTTAATTGCATGTTTTTTCCACATATAGCCAATATTTATCTCAACCTCCCTCTTCACATGCTTCATTGCAATAGGTGCAATTCTAGCATTGTCAAAATCAGTTAGAAGATGAATGAGTTCTTTAGTGATTTTCACTAGTTGGTTTCCTAACCATAAAAGTTGAAGATGAATTTGACTCAATACCATCTTAAACTTGTGTAAATTCCATCCTTATTATACATAAGGAAGGAGCATCTTCAGTTCATTGGAAATCATGCATCATCCAAAAGATTTTTTCTTTATTTCATGTCTCCAATTTTATGATTGTATGAATAGTCTTTTTGTTCTTGTTTGTTTCATTTGTGAGCACCATTTCCTAAAATAGACATATCAAGGAACTTATGTCTTTAATCATGGGTCTTATTGTTTTTTCATTGTTGATTTCACTTTCATTTACTCTTGAAACATATTCTTTGTTGGTACCTCGTGTAGTGAGTGGGAATTAGCTTTCAAAAAATTTATTCTTTCATGTGACCTTTTATGGCTTTGTATATGTGATCTTGGATCATGTTTGGAACTATGGCTAGGACCTATCTTTTGTAATATGTTTCCTATTTTTTTAATGTCTCAGCCAACCTATGTATCTTGATGTCTACATATTGTGATGTGGTTGATGTTTAAAGGGGTGAATCTTAAGGAAAAAAAGATCTCGAGGTTAATCTCTTGAGCTTCTAAGTCTATCTTTAATTCCTTTTGTAATTAGAAAGTTTTAATTGGGTAAACCTTATGCTAAAAAAGTTGTAATCAAATCTCATTGGATATGCATGAAATCAATTGAATTTTTTAAAAAATATTTGTGGTGTTATGCTTCCATGTGTTTACTCTTGTAGCTTGGTTGGGACATTTCCCTTTGGTTGTTCTCCTTATCTAGCCTATGTTAGGTGGTATCAGAGAAAGGTTTCTTGTTGAGTTTTTTAATTGTGTGGAACCATAATTTGGATTGGTTATAGGGTGAAAAACTTGTTTTTGACCTATAACTTGTTGAGGATTACAATTCTTGCAGGAACTATTATTGTGATGGTTCATGGAAGAGGAAATGAAGATCCTTCTATTATGGAAATGTTGAGACAAATTACAACTAGGCTAGAAGTTGTTGAGATAGCTCGAAGAAGAGGTAGACCTATTGAAGATGTTAGTGAACATGATGCTAAAGAAGTAGCATAACAAGTCCTTTATTTAGAACAAAGCGATGAACGATTGTTGAGAGATTTAACAAGAGGAAACGTTATATGCCACAGTTCAATCCTCTTAATTATTATATAAGATTGATACTAATGAATTGTTAGATTGGAACTTTAAAATGGAAAAGTATTTTGAACATGAGTGTACACCAAGATGATAAGAACATAAAGATATAAGCTATAAAATTGAGATGACATCCATCTCTTTGGTGGGAATATTTGCAAATTGATAGATAGAGAAGAGGAGAGATAAAGATGAAGACTTGGGATAAGATGTTTGGTAAGTTGAAAGGTAAATTTATCCCTGGTGATTATCAAGTTAGTTTGTTAAAGAAAATGCAAAATTTGAAGCAAAGGGACATAACTGTGGAGGAATATATTGAAGAATTATATAAGTCAGACATATATTGATGATAAAGTGGAAAATATTGTCAGGTACCTTAATGGTTTAAGGATTTATATGTAGAATGATATTAATTTGGTAAAAATGGACAGTTTGGAAGGAACATATCAATTTACTTTGAAAGATGAGGAAAAGTTTGCAGAAAGATGTGAACAAAGACTTAAAGGAAGGAGAAGTAGAATTAGGCGGAGAAGAAGTAGATCTTATGGTGAAAGTAGCATATCTTAATTAGACAATGCAAATTATGATAGAGGTAAATCATAATGGAAAGATAAAAGTTCATACAAAGATAGAGGTAAATTTTTAGAGGTAATTACATTGGTTAATCTAGGAACAATGATGACAAAAGAGGGAAGATAGATCTTGGTTTAAAGATACTTATTTTAAATATGGAGAGAAGGTCACATATATTTTAAATGACCTAATTCTAACAAGAAGACAAATGGTGGAAATATAAATGCTTTGATTTAGGCAAATACATCTAATTCACCTAATAAACTAGAGGAAAGAAAGAATTTGATGATTAGGAGAACTTTGTGGAATGAGAAAGTGGTTGAGGACCCTATTTTGAGGAAAAATATTTTCAAAGCTAGATGTAAAGTCATAGATAAATGTTGCAAATCGATTATTTATAGTGGAAGTTTAAATAATTTTTCATTAGAAGATTTGGTTACAAAGTCGTAGTTGAAAAGATTGAAGCACCCTAAGCCTTATCCCATTTCTTGGATCAAGGATGAGCATAAGTTACTCGCAAGTGAACAATGCCTTGTAAAATTCAAGATTGGAACATATTATGATGAATTGTTATGTGATATTATGCCTATGGATTGTTTCCATATCCTATTGGGTGCACCCTAGTGAGATGATAGACAAGATTTGCATGATGGTATATTGAATCAATGTACTATTTGGGCTAATGGAAAGAGACAAGTCTTGATGCCTTTGATTGAATATCTTGAGAATAATCATTATACTATTGTTAGAGTTTGTTTGGTTGAAGGAAATTAGTGTATTAGGGATTTGAAGAAAGAAAATGTATGTTTTTTCTTGATTCTTAGAAAGGTAGAAAATAAGGATGAGAATTAAGCACGTTAGATCAAATCATTAATGTCAAAATTTCAAGATTCATTTCAAATAATGTACTTGATGGATTACCACCAGTTAGGAGTATCATTCATTCTATGGATATTATACCTGGATCTTGTTTTCCTAATAAAGCAACACATTAATTAACCCTTGTAGAGAATGAAAAGGCTTGTTACAAAAAGGGTTTCTTAGGGAAAGTTTGAGACCTTGTGTAGTTCCCGGAGTATTGGTACCTAAGAAGAATGGAGAATGTGCATTGATCCCATAGATATAAATGTAATTAAAATGAAGTATATATTTCTATTACCTAGGATGGATGATATTATGGACTTCTTAAGTGGAGAAAAGTATCTCATCAAGATTGAAATAAAGAGTGGCTATCATCATATCTAAATTAGAGAAGGAGATGAATGGAAGACCACTTTTAAGACTAATGAGGGTTTGTATCAATGGTTGGTTATGCCTTTTGGTTTGACTATACATGAAAACAATTTCAAAGGAACAACAGATTATACCAAGGAAAATGAGAACTATTAAAAAAATTAGAACACTTCACCAACTCTTCTTCTTATGAAATATGAACATAATATTTATGATCATTAAGAGGATGTGTCAAATCTTATAAAGATAATATAATTAAGAAAATAAAATGGAAATCCATAAAACAAAAAAAGGGGATTGTCTAAAACACATTAGGAAGAGAGATGGCATTAGAAAAAATACACAAGGCAATACACCTCAAAGTGTACTAAAATATACAAGCATGTTTTTTGAAATTACAAAGAGGTAGTGGGATATAGCTTTATTTGTATTTTGTTGATGTTTGATTGTATGGTATTTCTTATTGATCCAAAAGATGTTGTTAATTCAATTGTCTTTGGAATATTATGATGGGCACTTAATTTATCTATATTCTACTTTGGGTCAAGTTTTGCATCCAAAATTAATCTTTACACACTAAAAGGTAAACCATGTCAATAGATTTGATGTTGACCATAGATATATTTTGTCAAGTTTTGATCACCTAAAATATTTTCAATTAATCGCTTAAAATGTAGACTTGTAAAGTAAGTAGTATGAACATCTTTAAGGAGTTTTTTGCATATATTTACAATTCTTTGACCAAATTGATCACATGATATAATTTAATAATTTGGGAGCAAGGATCAAAGTTAAGAAGTGTTCTAAGTGACTTTATTCTACTATAGATTAATTTTTTGCACATTTGCACACACAAAAATGAGCCATGGTCATGGATTCAACCTTTTCTCAAAGAATTATTTTGTGGGTTTTTGGTCAATAGAATTTTGTTAACTCGCATATAGGAATGTAAATATATAAAATAGGTGGGGTTGATGAACACATTTGAGGATTTTGCGAAAGGATGTTTCCTATGGTCAAAATCCTAACAAAGATAATTTAATAATTTTAGAATGTTGATTAAAAATTAATAAATTGTGCCAAATATCCTAATATGTGGACAAATTATATAAATATTGGTATAAATTGATGATACGATGAATGCTCCAATGCTCTCTTTCTGGATATTTAACCTAATACAAGATCTTAATGACCCATGAATAAATTAGGGTTTTCCCTTTCATTTAGCACTCTTGCATGTGACTTGAAATTCTCCCATTCAAGTTAATATTAATGAATACTTATAAAAGGGCTGGTAGTTGTCCATTCAAATAATTTAACTTAAAAGTTTAAGGGTTGGATTTGTGGACATAGATGTGATTTAGTATTAGTTTTTGTGCTCACAAATTTGACCTTGATACTTGTGAATGGATGATAGGATGATTGGGACTAGATCCTCAATGAGCACATAGATGGAAATATGTTAAGTAGAAGTGATTTATTGATTTTTGTGCCAAAAACATTATCCATACACCATTTATTACATATAGTAGAATCAATCCAAAGTAGGTTAGAAATGAATAGAAAAGACACAAGTTGCACACACTCTCTCTATTACACTAATATTATTTGAACAAGAAATGGATTGCACCTTGTTCTTATCATGAACTCGATTAACTTACAGTGATAAAAAAAAGTTTATTATAAGATCAATTGGGTTGTATAATTTAAAAAGAAATAAATTGGATAAGCCTTTTTACATGCAATAGATATGAAGGGGAAGTTTTTTAACATAGTTATTATTGGAAGAAAACACTAATTTTTATTATTTGGATACTCAAATAGTGAAATTGAATATACACATGAAAGATAGATATGATAGATATGTAACTAATGTCTATAATTTTTTATTCAATGTTAGATGCACCAAACTTTGGAAAAAGTAATATTGAATCACATGCTTCATTGCCAATAAGGCATTTCACATCTTTAGGTTACATACTAGTTTATTTATCTACTTGTAGATAATAAGCAACTAGTTGGGTATACTTCACAAATGGCATAACTAGGTCTCCTAGGTGGTTATTGTTAAGAAAACTTGAAATTAACAAGACAAACTATTCTTATTGTCTTATAATTTATGTACTTACAAGTAAGTGTGCTCCATATAGTTTATTACATATAATCATATGTTATATCATTTCACAACCTTGAAATTTATATGTAGGGGCTATTTTTCACAATAAGACAACTTATGCTATGCTATCGAGATTCAACTATGTAGCTTTCAAGTCAAACTCATTGAATCATGAAACATGAAACATGGACTATTGAGCTTGACTTGAAAACTACATACTTGTATCTAGATAACAATATCATAAAACTTGAAATTAACAAGATATAAATTATTAAAATGCACATATAAAATCAATTGTAAAAATTAATATTCTTATTGACTATAATTTATAAATATTGGCAAGTACATGTGCCCCAAATAATATACTAATAGTCAATTATAAATCCTACTTAAGTATATTTTATTTCAACACAAAATAAACTAACATGTTTTGCACCATCTTAAATTATCACTATTTTAATTTTGTTGCTCTTGAGTTTAATTTTAAACATGTTGCTTACACATACAATTTTACTATATATGGATTTTACTACCACATGAAATTCGTAACCTAAATTTTTTTCCAAATAATCTATTATTATTATTAAAATAAGACACATTCTTTGTGTTAAAGATAAGTGAATCAAAATCAATATAATATTTTAATCAATTCAAACATTAAAATTACGAACATGCAATGGGAATAAATAAAAATGTTTAAATAAAGGTGCCTAGAAGATTGATTAATAAATAATAATAATAAATTAAATATGAAAAGTTAATGACATGCATATGGGAAACGATATTCACCGTTACGTTGAAGATCCAATTAGGTTAAAATTTTGGCGTCAAAAATAGAATATTTAAAAACAATATGCCACGTGTCAGCTCAATATCAAAAAAAAAGTCAAAATGATATTTATTTTTCCGTGGCTTTGCCGGCCTTAGAGGGCATGCGTATTCCACGCCAAACGCACTTCAAACAAAAAACGTGAGGATACAATACTTTTGTATTTTTGGTTTGGAAGGTGTGCCAACTCGCATAAAGTAACCAAGATTTTGTGGAGGGTATCAAACTCACATAAAAATTTGTAAGGATAGCAAATTAACTTGTAAAGGAAACTATTTATTTGATTAAGGCTAATGATTATCATTGTCACATTTTGAGATTGCATATTGTAATTGTGCTTTTTATAGTAAGATATGGGTGAAACCACAATAATGGGTTCCACTTTAGTGCGACGAACAAAATTGAAATTTTTTGGGAAAAGTCAAAATTCGATGCATCATATGTTTGCACTAACATAATTAACATGTTCAGGCGAACATACCAATTACATATGTTCGCGCGAACATGTCGCCATATAATACGACATGTTCAGACGAACATATGTAATTAGTATGTTCGCCCGAACACCCCCTACGTCGATTTTTGGGGGTTAAAAACAACGTTTTGACCCATTTGGGTCATTTTTTATGGCGTAACTATTCATTTGGAGGGTTGCAACGAATGTGTGTTTTATGTCAGCTCTGTCAGCGTCATCCTATCGCTTTCCTTCCGATTCTTGTCTTTAGGTATGTCAAAATATTATTATTTTAATGTTTTAAACGTTTTTAAAGCATTTTTTAATATTTTCAAAGTATATTTTAATGTTTTAAAAGCATTTTTTAATGTTTTCAAAGCATTTTTGAATTTTTTTTTTACGTTTTTTATGTTTTGAAAGCATATTTAAATGTTAATTTAATATTTTTTTGTTTATTTATATTAAACTTAATTATATTAATTTAGAAAACAAAAAAATATTATATAAAAACATTAGAAAACAATTTTAGAAAATATTAGGAAAAATATTAGAAAAACATTAGAAAATTTATAATAATATAAAATTTAGAAAAAACATTAGAAATTTTATAATAATATAAATTTTAGAAAACAAATTTAGAAAACATTAAAAAAAATTAGAAAAACATTAGAAAATTTATAATTAAATATAAAATTTAGAAAACAAATTTAGAAAAAATATTAGAAAATTTATAATTTAATATAAATTTTAGAAATCAAATTTAGAAAAAACATTAGAAAAATATTAGAAAATTTAGAATAATATAATTTTTAGAAAATAAATTTAAAAAAATATTAGAAAATTTATAATAATATAAAATTTAGAAAAAATAAATTAGAAAAACATTAGAAAAAAATTAGAAAAAAGTTTTAAAAAATAGAAAATTTATAATAATATAATGTATAATTCGAAAGCAAATTTAGAAAACATTAGAAAAAACATTACATTTAAATATTAGAAAAATATTTGAAAATATATTTAAAAAATAATAATTTAGAATTTTATATTAGAAAACTACGAGAAAATAAATTAGGATTTAAACATTACAAAATATTAGAAAAATATTAAGAAAAACATTAGAAAATATTTTTAAAAACATTAGTTGTAAAAATTAGAAAATATTAGAAAAATATTTTAAAATATTAAAAAAATAAAATTTAGAAAAATATTTTCAATATTCATATAAATTTATTAATGTTAATGTATGTATGTTATTGATTTTTTAATACATCTTAATCTTTTATGTTTACGTATATATGTTTTATTCACTTATATGTATATGTTATTCATCTTAATGCCTTATTCATGTTTATGTGTATGTTATTCATCTTTATGCACCTTAATCTAAACTATGTAATTTTAACTATATTTAATGGCATACATCTTAAGGGGAGATCCTAAATTATACGTAAGAATGTAGATTAAAATATACATATTTTATTTCATAGATATATATCTATATATGTTAATGTTAAATGTAGACATGTATGTATTTGATATTCATGTTTATGTATATATGTCAAATTCATCTTAATGTCTTAATCTTAGAAGTTTAATTAAATGACATATCTTAAGGGTCCAGATCCTAAATTATACATGTAACAATGTAGATTAAAATGTATAACTTTTTATTTTGAACATAGATGTACACGTGTATTTGTTCATGGTTAAAAGTAGATGTATGTACATGATTTTAATAAATTCACATTTTTATATGTATGTATATATGTTAACTATTGATCTTAATTTGTCTTATAACTAAGTGTAATTAACTATATTTAATGACATGTCTTAAGGGGAGATCCTAAATTATACATAAGAATGTAGATTAAAATGTATATTTTATTTCATAAATGTACATGTAAATATGTTCATGTTAAATATAGACGTGCATACATATGTTTTCAATATTCATGTTTAAATGTATATGTTATTATTTTTAATGTCTTAATAATCTAAGTATATAATTAACTATATAATTCAATGACATGTCTTAAGGGGAGATCCTAAATTATACATATATAAGAATGTAGATTAATTTGCATATAGGTAAGAATATAACATACATGCACATACATAAGAACATATAACTTAGAACGTGTATGACCTAAAGAATACATGTTACAACATTTAATTGATAAAAGTTAATTATAATCTAATATAACTTGATTATAATATACAAACATAAAGAATGCACATCATATATTTGAACATGTAAAGATCTTATATATAACTTAAATTTTAACTCTTAAACTTTAATGCTAAACAATAGTCCTAAATACTAAACCTAGTCATAATCCTAACTGCAAAACTATAATCATAAATTATAACCCCTAATCTTAGATGCTCAACCATAACTCCTAAATCTCAATTTGAACCGTAGGCCTAAATGATAAACCCCAACATTAAATAGTATTTAATCATAATACTTGATCCTAACTTTAATTATAAATATTAAAATTGTGTGTTAAAACCATAGTCCACAATCTTATCCCTAATACAAATCCTAACCCTCTAACCATACTAAACTAACAATGATGTAAACCCATACCCTAACCCTCTTTAAACCATACTTCTAACAATGATGTAAACCCATAACCTAGATCTAACCCTAATCATAATCATAAACCATAAATGTTAAACCATGGTCCCCTAAATACTAAACCCTAATCTTTGTACACTAAGATCCTAACATGTTAGATTTAAATGCTAAATTCTAATTCTAAAAGAGCTATTTAACTAATTTGAAGTTAAAAATCATAATTCTAACACTAATCGTAAATGGTAAACCCTTATACTAGATGATAAGCCCCAACTCTTATCCTAAATTATAAGCCCTAATCATTAATTTCCTATCCATAAATTTTAACCCCGATACAAGTCATAACCCTAAAAATAATACTAATAGCAATGTCAACCTAGATATATATCCTAACCCTATAAATAATACTAATATAGAAATATAAACCCATACCGTAAACCTAATCATAACTATAACCCTAAATCCTTTAAATGCTAACCCTAATCCTAACTCTAATTGTAAACCTTAACTAAAATAATTATCCAAACCCTACCCTAACCATTATCAAAACCCTAACCTAACCAAACCCTAACCCCAAACATTATCCAAACCCTGACCCTAACCTTGATCTTAAAATTTAATTTCTAAATCCAAGATTATAAATGATAATAAATACCCTAAATCATAATCTTGAACCAAATCATAAACTTCATATGTTAAGTTCCCTTATCCTAAATTCTTAACCATGGACCTTAATATTAACCCCTAAATTTAATGCTAAATTATGTAAGTTCATATAAACCCTAACAATGTCATAAGGTCCTAAATCTTACCCTAAAATTGAGCCTAATTATAACCTTTACACTAAAACCCTATTTCAAAACCTAATTGAGGCCCAACTTACATAAAATTAAAACAAGTTGACCCTAATCCTAAATTATAATAAATTACATTTGAGATACATGCACATACATTTAAACACATGTACATACATGAAGTATGATCCTTGTTTTAAATGATATATATGTATCCCAACTTGAAACCTAAACCTTGAAACATTATCCTTTAAGAGTAATATAAATAATTTATTACCCTAAATGAGTTCTCTAATAATACCTCCCAAAGTATAATAAAATCCTAGAACAATAAATTAACTATAACTATAACCAAACTCTCAACTTTAAAGTTATCTTCAACCCTAACTATAAATCAATGACTTTCGTGCCTCTAATTTGCACATTATCCTACTTGCTAACCTTAACTCTAACCTTAATTTTCCTTAAATCATAACATTAATTAAACTAATATATATCCCTATTTTAAGGTCCTAACTATAATATAATCTAAACTATAACCATAACCTTTAACCTTGGAACCCTAACATTCATGAATGTATCTATATGAAAATTTGGAGATCTATACATGGTTAAAAAATTAGTATGATAAAAAATTAAGTGGACACATGTGCATTTTTTATTTCATAAATCTAAATTATAATTTACAACATCTTTAATCAAATGATATACTATTTTCACTTGTTAGAAAACAACACATGTTAAAAAAACACACACACACACATATATATATGTTGTGTTATTTCTATTTAACTTGGAAAATATAGAAAATCTAGCTAATTAATTTAACACATTTTTAATTAATAATAAGTAAAGATATTATTGAATTTTCTTATTATATATGATTGAAAGTTTATTTTGAATATTAGGGTTTAGTATTTAGGGTCATGGTTTAACATTTATGATTTATGATTATGATTAGGGTTAGATCTAGGTTATGATAAGCCCCAACCCTTATCCTAAATTATAAGCTCCCTTACACTAAATTGAAAGCTTGTACAAAGATTAGGGTTTAGTATTTAGGGTCATGGTTTAACATTTATTATTTATGATTATGATTAGGGTTAGAGGGGTTATGATAAGCCCCAACCCTTATCCTAAATTATAAGCCCTTAAATTATATTAATCATAAATGGTTAAATTAGCTAGATTTTCTATATTATTAATTAAAAATGTGTTGAATTAATCATAAATTTACTTATTATATTTACTTAAATTATTAATTAAAAATGTGTTAAATTAGCTAGATTTTCTATATTTTGCGTATAGTTCAATAACGTGCAATGTATGTTTAATATATTTTCTAAAGTTCTCATCTATGTATACATATATGAATTCAATCATATGTATTTAAATTTTATCGGATCATGGTACATGTGTTACAAATTATCTAGGTCCATGGGTGATGTATGTTCAATTAGATGTATAATTTTTATCTTTAAAAATAAAAAATTATGTGTACAGTAGGTAGTTTAGCTCTTCATACATTTCTATAGATATGGCTTCACATGATCAGCTTGATGTAGCTCCTGGTTCGACACTTGATGTAGCTCTTGCTATTGCTCTTGCTATGGCACAAGTTGATGCGGTTCCTGTTGTAGCACCTAATGCAGTTCCTGATTTGGCTCCTTGTGCAACTCATCATGTTTCTCATGGTGGGGCTCATACAACAACTCGTGGTGGGGCTCGTGGTGTACCTCGACATAGGGCTTGTCATGCAGCTCATGTTTCAGCTCCTAGTGTGGCTCCTGGTGTGGTTCTAGGTGGTGTAGGTCCTGCCATGGCTCCTGGTGCGGCTCCTGTTCCAAGTCAGGCTGTACCTGCAGCTCCTACTAGAGATCTTGCTGCACCACCTCCATGTATCGATATCGATCCTTTATTTCTATTTTTAGAGCAAGATGTTGCTAGACTATAGTAGTCTATATTGACCTCTAATGATGGTATTTATAGAGACATATGTACTACGATATGTAGGAGTTTACAAGATCTGACAACTAGGTTTAGAGCTCACCATTCATTTACTCCTGCCATATTAGCTTCCATATCTAGGGAGCTTAGGACTGAGGTTTCAGGAGATGCATCTTTCGATGACATCAAGAGGGTAGCCCCCAAAGATGTCATCCAAAGAGAGCTCTTTCTATCATATGAGGGAGCACAGGGTAGGGTGAGAGGCTATAGAGTCACATGATGTATAGATCCTATTATTGCTAGCATGATCTATCCACGATTTTTAGCTGCACATGGTCGTTATCCTAATAATGACCAAATACCCCTTTATTTTGCACAACAGTTGTATGCTGAGTTCCATATAGGGCTTAACGTCAACTACTTGGATATTCTTGATTATTGTAGACAGGGGCATGGTCGGATCGTAGATCGTGACCAGTATCGCAGTGCACATCGTCTACCACTTGCAGATGTCAGAAAGTTTTTTGGACAGAGGCTGCCTCCTGTGGCTCTTGCACATGCGCCTATTGCAGATAGAGTTGTCATTGCTTCCTAGAGGGGAGCAATTGGCACTATTGGGAACATTGCATTTGCGGCGGCTAGTATCACATCAGATTTTATTGGTCATTATCTTCATAGTCGATGTCCTTATCCACCTGGTCGACCATCTTTAGTGGCATCTAGTAGCACTTTAGGTGCCTCCTCTAATGATGCATATAGAGCTGTTGGGCTACCACTACCAAGTGTTATTTGTGGTCTTTTAGGACAGCATACACATATGGATATGGCACTGTATTTTTTGGAGGATATGTTGCACATTATCAGCTATATTTCTGATACACAAGGGATTCTAGTACACTCAGTGATGGTAGATAGCATTAGAGCCCTGACATAGTTCCATAGATAGGCCACCACACCAATGATAGATGATACACTTGTGTGTAGCTCACAACATTCGACACTAGGCTCATGACACTCTACAAATGACTCAGGCATATGAGTTGGAGATGTTTAGATCACAGCTGAGGGTCTTGATGATTTTGGTGAGCAGTTGCGAGGCCTATCTGAGATTGATACTAGTTTGAGCCTGGGTATTTCATCGTACATGGACTTGTTGTTCCGACCTGGTAGCACTGATTCTACATCATCACCTAGTCGGTTACACAATCCACTTCACTCAGATTTACTAGCATTTGGACATGGTGCTAAGGGTGGTTCAGTAGGTGTCAAAGTTTCAGGCTCAAGTGCATTAGTAGATGATACGATGGAGTCTGCTAATCATCCTCCACCTCTAGAGACCTAGGTACATATATAATTTATTTTAGATTTTAAATATATATGAAATTTAAAAATATGTTCATTTATTAAAAAATTCAGTTCAGATATAAATCTAGATACTTAATTTAATATTTAACTCATAATAAATCATGCAGACACAGGTCGCTGAGCACATGGTTACACATACTGTTGGTTCAGGGCATCATGTACATGAGAGAGATGATTCTATTGAGGCACCCGATAGTGCTCAGGTACTTGAGTTCTAAATAGTTTGTTTAAAGTTATTTAAATGTTTTGAAAACTAGATATATATCTATATATATGCAAGTTCGTATTTAATTTGAATGTAAATGTACATGTGTATGTATATATATGTTTAGATAGAACTCTAACATGTATGTATATATGTATATATATTCGTAGAGCTCGATTGATGTGACTCGGTGAGAGGATGTATAGGAAACTCAATCAGAGGGTCATTATGTTCATATGTATCTTGAGGAGTCCCTCTAGTAGTAGATCAGACTTATATTTTTTTTGATGCATTTATATATTGGAGACAGTTTACATGTACACATGTTTATTTCAGTACCTTGATGACATTCGTGTACTTTCACTATTTATTTGATTATTGAGTACTTCAGTAGTTAGATACCATCACATGTGTATATATGACTTTTTATATTTTGCTACGTACATGTATTTATTCAAGATTTATAGTTTGCATTTCAATTACATAGAGATATATTAGATTTGTAGATGTTTATTCTTGAGAAGTGTATCTGTGTACATATGTGTATTTTTTGTTTGTTATAGCTATAGAACATGATCTTGAGACATGTACATGTATATCGATTATCAATTAGTAGGAAGTTAGAAAGATACATATTTCTTAAATTATCAATTACTAACCCACTAAAGATAAATATTAGTTTTATGTGGATAAAAATATGTTAATTAGGTAAGCCAATACATTATTTTAGAAAACTTTTACAAAATATAATATTAAAAAAGCATATTAATTTAAACTAATTTAAACTTTAAGAGTACATGACTATAGATGTAATAAAGTAACATTAAAATATATAGTTTTTTAATAAACTAACATAAATGATAACTATGAACTTATAATCTTACAATTTTAAAAACACATTTAATTTTCACTTGTGAAATTCAATCTAGTTTGAAAAAAAGTTGATAAATGAACTTAAATTATTAAATTCATCCATGGTACAAATAATTTAAATTATTAAATTATATTGTTTTTTAATAAACTAATGATAATTAAGAACTTATGATCGTAAAATTAAAAACAAATTTAATTCAAGATGAAATTCAATAGTTTGAAAAGAAGTTGATATAAATAAGAATTGTAAGATATTAAATTATTTTTGATATATATCTATAGATAATGATTGTGTAAGTTTGAACTAACTTAAAGCCTATTTATATCAAGTTGTTGAATTATTAAATTCATCCATGTGGTACAATTAATTTAAATTATTAAATTATATAGTTTTTTAATAAACTAATGATATATAAGAACTTATGATCGTACAATTAAAAACACATTTAATTCAAGATGAAATTCAATAGTTTGAAAAGAAGTTGATATTTAAGAATTGTAACATATTAAATTATTTTTGATACATATCTATAGATAATGAAATTGTGTAAGTTCGAACTAACTTCTAGCCTATTTATATCAAGTTGTTAAATTATTAAATTCATCCATAGCACAATTAATATTATAGTTTTTTTAATAAACTAATGATAACTAAGACTATGATCGTACAATTAAAAACACATTTCATCAAAGTTGATATTAAAATTATTATAAAATAAATCTCAAAGGTCTAATGAACCATGATGTACACTTATAACATGTAATATCTTTTCATGATCTTCATTGTCTAGTCTCCACTTGTGACGTACATGCTTAAGTTTGACTAGATGTAGACAAATCCCAGTAGTAATGACCAGGCAGTTGTATTGTAAAACCTTGTTGTCAGGTTGATAATCAACAAAGTCTATTCCATGTTGGACTATTTTGTCTTGCTTCAAATATTTTCCCTCTATCACAATAGAACCTGCACCACAAATTTAAGTATTTTAAAATTTGATAGATATAAAGTTACCTAGATATATATTTATTTAAATATGTATGTGCATACATGTATATGTATGATTTACCTATCGGGAACAACATTCCATCACTTTCTTCAGGGTCATATAACTTTGTCCTCTCTATAGTACATCACAATAAATAATAATTGACACCTTCATGATTTCCAGGCTCATCAATCACTACAAAGACATCTCTTGCATAACAAGTATACATGTATGTATGTGTACAATATATATAAGATAGTTGAAATTGATAATTATATAACAAGTTGAGAATAATTTTTATGATATTCACCCACTTTTGCCAATCTAGAGATATGATTATAATCATCAAAAATCAATGGAATATCATCAAATTTTTCATCATCTTTATCAAATGTATCGGTAACATCAAGTAGTATCGAAATCCATGCACCTGTATATCCACGTGTTTGATTGATGCATTCTTCATAGTCTTCATCAATGCAACTATCACAAAATCATGAGTATTATGTTGTCTTCAATGTCCAATTGCAATTATCTGTACTCATGACTAAATGTAAGGAACGTGTCTTTTCTATCCTCTTGCAACCATGCATGTTTTTTCTATTAACACTTGAAAGTTCATTAAATTGAAAATATAGACAAATTAAATTTAAACTTTAACAAATTGAAAAATAAAACTTAACAATAAAATTTTATAACTTAATTACATAAAATTTAAACAGACGTACACATCCATACGTGTTATCTCCCAGAAGACTCTATATGGTACCTGTCGACTCGTCATTGATGATGTCTTGACCTTATCTAAGGCAAAATGAGTCCTGCACCATTCAACAACATCATGTGCATTATTTACACGAACTCCCTGATAATTCATTTGATACTTTCGTAAAGCACATTTGATGCAAGCTCTAGCACCATCATGTTCATCTTTTCCATGGCCACTCTCAAAGAAATTCCATATGTGTTTTATATTCTCATTGCGATTATATCTATAAAATGCATAAAATGGTCTAGATGATTTAAATTGTGTAGCACATCCATCAGACGAAACATAATGTTTATCAACATTTATGTTTCTTTTTTTCAAATAAGAAAAGAACATATTGAAGCAATGTTCTACATAGTGAATGTCATGTTTTTTATCATCACTTATATAAAAATGATATTCATTTATAATTACTCATGCTTGAATTGTACTTTGAACACCATCCAAATCTAACTGTGCATGTCTATAACAAAAATGTACCATAATAGTGACCTACTTATTAAAGTAATAATTTGATTGAATTGCTTTCTGATGAACAAAGGAATAGTTCTTTGCAAAATCAACAACTGATACAATTTTTCCAAGTGGGAAATTATCTCTTAGAGTTTGAAACTATTGTGCTTGCCAATTTGCAAAAATAAGTGATGAATATAGGGTTGAATCAATTTCTTAAATCTATCCATAAATGTTAGAACATGCAACTCCTCTTCAACATATTCCAACCTTTTTGTTTCTTTCCCCAAATTTGTTTCATTCTTGATATACTTGTCACTTTTGCAATTCAATTTTTTTGTTACATCAATATTTTCAATTTTCAAAGGAAATAGAGCCAATTCACCAGATGTTTCACATAATCCTTTGATGCAATTTATTTGACCAGCTGGATCATCTATGTTGTCACACAAAATGGATGATATAAACTCACTTCTCGGAGCAGCATGAAAATCATATGTGTCTTCTACAAAATTTTGAAATACCTAATAGTGGAGATCAAACTCAATATGATGATGACAACAACATGTTTCAAACACTTTGTTTGACCTCACAAAGTATGGCTTCAATTTTTCAATCAATGTTTGCCCAACTTTTACATTAGGATGTTCACTACAAAATGACACATATAATTCATGTTGTGTTGTGTCCAACCAATATTTTGTATGATGTTCATAGTGACCAAGTGCAATCCTATGCCTGATAACATCTCTATTATTTGATGAAGGATGAGTGTTATCAATCCAAAATGATATGACTAATTTTTTTAATAACTCTTCAATCCTATTAGAACGAGGTGCTCTACACATGATTGCTCAATTTCCCTCTATAGTACTGTCATCTACAATTAATCTTCTCTTAACATATTTTCTCATTGCTTTCCTACTAAAACCCATTTCAAACGAAATTGAAGATATTTGTCTATTTTGGGTCATATTCTTATTTACAACAGACATCAACATAACTTTTCTTGCCGTAGATTAATCTTTAGTTCAAGAGTGTTTTCCTATGTTTCTCAAACCTTGTTTAACATTTTCAATCAAATCAGTTTGCATGCTAGAAAATCTTCTCTTCTTTGATGTTGTGTCTACACCTAACAATTTCAATGCCTCTTGCAACTTCTTTTGTGTAAGAAAAAGTGAAAGCAACTGAGCTTGTTCAAGTGTTTCAATGTTATCAAATTGAGTCATAATTTCTCTTATCTTCTTATTCATTGACCTTCTCTTAGACAAATGTAATGGTTGAACACTAGTTGCAAGTTTTCTCAATTTATCCACATCCATTTTAAGTAAATGATCTAAATTCTTATGAGAAATGCCATTCTTTATAGATTGGGCAATATTTAAGAGTTCATCCATACCAATTCCTGCACCTAATTCTGACCCTTCTCTGACTTATGTTACTAGAATTTCTACAGGGACCGATCTTGAGCCATCTCCAACATCCATTGTTTGAGATTCTGTAGGGAAAAATTTTGACCCTTCTCTAACTTCTATTATTTGAAACTCTATAGGGAGTGATCTTGAGCCTTCTTCAACATTCATTATTTGAGATTCTGTTGGGAGTGTTCTTGACCTCTCTCCATATGCACTGCTTCTACTTCTATTGAGCCTTCCTCAACATTTCGTTCACCTTATTTAATTCGATGATAATGTGCCGCAGTCTTCTAAATATTTCTTTGTTCTACGTCATTAGATCTCTTCCTTGCATATTTGTTTTGCCTTCCTTTCTTGTTTCCCATTATAAAATCAAAAAATAAAAATACAAATTATCCCTTGCCTCAAGATAAATTTCGTGCAATAACCAAATAAAAAAATCATTGTATGGATTTTTTTGTCACTATTAGTATTTTTAAACTACTTGTTTGAAGCTAACATCATCATTTTTTGGGTTTTTTGCATGTTTGTGTGAACATGATTAAAAAACACATGTTTAAGTGAACATGTCTTGTTAAGTTCTTGGTCGTCAGGAAATTTTAACCAACATGTTCGCAGAAAATAGGCATTCACACAAACACTCAAAATTAAGAAATTTTTAAACCCTTTTATTATATATATAGATTTCTCTTTTGACACCCATAATTGTAGAAGAATGATCTTCTACTATAAAATAAAAAATGTCAAAATGTGCTGCTCAGAGCAAGCTTTCCAATGACTACAATTGTAATACATATTTTAGTCATTAAGACTTTCAAATATGAGTTTAACTCATTATAGGTTCATTACCGATTGAACATCAACCGACTTTGACACCTCGGGAAAATTAGTAAATTAGGTCAATTTTTTTTTGAAAAATATGTAGGAAATAACATCTTGAGATAGATTTCTATTCAAAAAAAAGAAGAAAAAAAAGGTTTATGATAAATTGACTTAAAAACTATCTGAGATAGCTTTCTATTCAAAAAGAAGAAGAAAAAAAAGGTTTATGATAAATTGACTTAAAAATTATCTATGTAAAATGGAATAGATGTCTAAGTTACGATTCGTATCACTTCAAAACTTCATAAACTATACAATATTCAACCAAAATGAATCAAACCAAATGCATCCTCTAGATATTGATGTTACAAATCTAACACCAAAAGAATTACTTCATTATCATTTCTAAAAAAAAATTTATGTGTGTCAGACAGACTGTCACTCTTTAAAAATATTGAATTTTATTATGTACCACTTTTCAAAGGAGATGAAAAAATTGACATAAATAATTTTTTTTTTAGATTAAAAAATATGGTTACAAAGTAGGAACAAAGTACTAAAAATCACTAGTTTATGTCATCTTGAAATTATTTATAGTTTTGGAGATATAGTCACTTGAACGTGATGTTTGTTGCAAAAATATTGATTTAAGTGTCAAAATTGGTCAAAATGTGGAACCCATTATTGTGGGATCACCCATATGAAACTCTTACAAATGAGTTAGATGTCACTCTATTATTGGGTTACTTTTCTCCACCATAGGTTGTGGGTGGTTTAGGGTTTTTTTAGGTCTTGAAAAAGATTGGTGCAAAGGTTCAGGGTGAAGCAATGTTCACAAGGCACTCTTCAGGTAGATTTTTTGGCTCTACTAATGTCATTAAGAAGGGTCTCCCCCCACCTGACCAAAACTTCTTTCTATTCTTGGTGATTGAAGTTTTTCTTATGTTGCCAGATCTACGATTTCTTTTCTTCCCAAGGAAAAATTGCAAACTCTTGCTTGTTACAAGACATCTCATGTGGTGGTTTGTGCCCTTGATGTGGTGGATAACAAAAACTTCTACCAATGTGTTGAGATAATGGGTGTTGCATACATTGAATAATATTGCTTAGATTTTATTATTTTATTTTATTATGTAATGTTGTATCTAGGAGCACCTAGATAGACGTGCAACATGTAAAGATTCCCATGGGATATACTTGATGAAATGTATTGTAACATTATGATAATATTTTATGTAATTATTTAATATTGGGGAAAAGAATTAAATGCCACTTGGTGGTTTTGTGGGACTTGCTACTGTATAAGAAGCCACAAGGGTAGTTGTTGTGACAAGGAAAGACAAAAAGGGAAGAGTCGAGCGAGACAAGGCTTGATAGGGTAGCCAAGGGAGCATTTGTGAAGGTTGAAAGCATGGCATGAGATGTGTAGATTCATGCTTATTCACATGGATTGCTTGGTAGTGGCTATGGCTTTAAAGACTTCCATGGTTGTATTGCAATGGTATTTTTGTTGAATAATACATGGTGATGGATGCTTTTGGAGGTTAGGTTTTTCCCTCAATGAGGGTTTCTCAAGGTATATCTTGTGTCACAATTTTGGGGGTATGTTGTCTATTCTCTTGCATGTGGATTTTTTAAATTCCATATTTATTTTAGATCTATTATGGGTTATGTGGAAACAATTATATTCTTTGTTGCAAGTTTCCTTACAAGTGGTATCAGAGCTATGGTTTTATTATTGTAACCCTAGGTTTAATCCATGGGAATGCATGAGAGGATAAAAGAAAGGACAATATATGAGTTGTTTATTGTAGATTTGAGGGTTTTGGGTTTGTTGTTATTATGGGATGTTAAAAGATTTGGGCATGCAAAATTGTTGGATGAAAGGGTTTTTTTTGGATGTTTCATTTGAATAAGGGTTTTAGGGGGTAGCTTGCAAAAATGACCTCTTAGGTAAAAATAAACCTCACCATTAGATTTGGGTTGATGTTTCCATAAATTTTGATATATAATATGCCCTAGTTTGGCCGTGTTTAGAGGAAATGAAAGAGTTTTTTAGTTTTAGCCCATGATGGCCATCAAATTTAATTCCGTCAGAATTTTCATCACAAAAAAATAAAAAATGAAAGATCACAGTGAAAATGGTAAAAAGACTGTCTTAGTAAAATGGCCATAACTTTCTCTCAGAATGTTAGATTTCAGAGTTCTTACAAGCATTGGAAAGCTAATTCAGAGCAATACAACTTGTTGTAAGTTTGGTTCTATGATTTTGACATTTTGTTAGGTTTTAAGAGCCCTAAAGTTAGATGTTGTTTATTTTGAGCACAGATTAGGGCATAACTTGGGCATACAGAGTCAAATTTTGGACTTTGAGTAGTCAATAAAAAGCTCTTGGAGAGCTCTACACATTGGTTCAGATTTGGTGTAGGTTTGATATCATTTATTTGGTGATAGATATATTTTGACTATGGTAACATTGTGAGTTTATGACATTGGAGATTTAAGATTTGAATTCATTGTATACTCAATTCATTGTTTAGATTGGTCTCATAATGATATGATTATCAATATTTGGTTTGAATATGTATGATAACTTGTTGGATCTACAAGTTGTGTAGTGTTGTAAGCAATCCATACTTATAGGTTGCATTTATAGTTTGGTTATGATTTGTCTTTGCCCATTGATCTTTCATTATTGATGCATATTCAAATTGGTGGCTTGGATTTGGGTTGTCTATGCTCTAAGTCATATGATTTTTTGATGTTTTTCTTCATGTAGAAGGAATGAGATGTTCTTACTAGGTACAATCATGGTTGAGGATTGTGGTTGACTATTTTATGCTGACAGGTTGGAAAAATTAAGGGTCAGATGCTTGGTTCATGGATGATCATGGTGCCATAGATTTTGGTATGACATGATTGGATATATAAGTATATCCTTGATGTTCATTAGCTTGAATTTCTAATTCAGTTATGGTGGTATATCTTCTTCGTTGAGGATCATGGTGATTTGGTTTCTTTTGAGGAGCTCATGATGTGCACTTTGAGTTTTTTGATGGTTTGATGCCTTAGTTGATTCTCATGGTGAGAGGATGGTTTTTTTCATCATGTGTCATGGATAGCTTGGATACATGATTTAGTGGGAGCTTGTGATAGTGATGGGGTGATAGTACAGGATTAGTTCCTGGTTTTGGATATCTTGGTTTCACTTGGTGCTAACACTTTGGTTGTGTGAGTGTGGACCTAGAGGTTCTTCATGTAGGAGATAGATTTTATGATGCCATGGTTACTCAATACCACGGTTGACTGGGAGTTCTTAGAATTGATATTTTTTTTTGAGTGTTTGCAGATGTTGGAGGTTTTTCTTAGATTTTATTGCTATAGAAGCATCTTTGACATTTGCATGGGGCACTTTATTTTCTTCATGGTGTATGGAGATGGTTGCATCTTGACGACTTATGGGGTTCTTAGTAAAGGTGTGGTTTATGCTTTTATTTGGCATGTTATCTTTGGTGTGAGGATGGTTTTATTATTATGTCATGGTGTACTCTTGATACATGTTCAGAGTTGTGACATGTTATGGTATGTTCATATAAAGCATGTTATCTCTTTGGTTGAGATGGTTAGATCATGTTATCATGTTTATGTTCTTGAGGCCATGGTTCAAACTTTAACATTGATCTTGGTTTAGTTTCTTGGTTGGATACTTCATGATATTGTTATGTTGCATTTGGAGTTTGCATAAATTGATTGGTTATAGGTGCTCATGGATACTTAGAGACAGTGGTGATGTTGATTTCTCTTGGATTAGAGAAGTATTTGTTGGGACGATTGAAGGTATGGACTTGAGAGGAGATTGTTCTTAGATGAGTCTTGGTTGGAGACTTGGGTATCTTGATGAGCATTCTCATTCCCCACTCTTGGTCTACTCAGCGGTCTACTTGAGAGGTATAGCCCATTATTTTTCTCAAGTGCATTATATTTATGCTTGTCTTTCATGGATATGGATCTTGAGCTATAGTACATGAGTTAGTTCTGGAGGGTTCATTCGAGGGATGGTTAAGCATTGGCTATCTCCATTTGCATATGTTGTTATGCTGGTTGAGTTTGGGAGATTGTTTTATATTGGGCATATTTCTTGGATTAGGAATGGTTATTCTTTGGTTTAGGAATGGTTTATGAGTTTGATCTTCTTGTGAGAGGCTTACATCCATGATTAGTTATATGGTATGGTTTGGGTGTTTTTGAGGCTTCTTATTGGGGTTTTATGGAGGAGATCATACTTGCATAGTTTACATCAAGAAGTGTGTGTATAAGGACATGATTCAGATTATGATTTGCATGGTTTCTCTTGGTTAGAGATTGTGATCACTAGTTTGTGCTCATGTATGTCATGGGAGAGATGACATGGTTATTCCTTTATCTCTTTCCTCTATTGTTTGTGGAGAGCATTGGAGACTTGTTATGAGAGTTGTTCTTGTAGGTTATTGTTTTATGTATTGTGGATGTCCTTGAGACTACATGGATTCACTTCTTTGAGATGTTGTAAGTGGATTGGTTATAGATTTGACATTATCTTTTGTAGTGGGAGCTTCTTGGTATATATGTGGCAGGTATTGCTCTTGAGGCTTGTAATTGCAGGTTATAGATTGTATATATTTATGATGTGAGATTCACTTGGTATACCTTTATAAGTATGGATAGTTGGATGGGTTTAGCACTTTTTGTGGGTGTTATTTCAGCTATGGATATTTTGACAACTACAGATACATGTGATTACCTTTGGATCAAGTTTTTTGTGCTTGACATTTTCAGTTAGTATAGGATTTTATGATCTTCTAATGTAACAAGTTGGGTGGCCTTCTCTTTGGATGGCTTCTATGTATTTCTAGTGGCAGTGGCATAGTAGGAGGTGATATCATTCATGTTTGAGATGTTAGTTACTTTGATTTTGTTGTGGGTACTAGGATGGAGCACTTAGCGTACTTTGATCCATGATGGTGGATGTGCTGGGAGGGATCATTTCCTTGTTCATTTATGTCACTACGGATTGACCCTAGCAATGTATACAAAAAGTGGGAGATTGTTGAGATAATGGGTGTTGCACACATTACATAATATTGCTTAAATATTATTATTTTATTTTATTATGTAATGTTGTATCTAGGAGCACGTAGATGGACGTGCAACATGTAAAGATTCCCATGGGATATACTTGATGAGTTGTATTGTAACATTGTGATAATATTTTATGTAATCATTTAATATTGGGGAAAATAATTAAATGTCCAATATTAAATGTGAGGTCAATGGGTTAGGTAGCACATGGTTTTAGCACATGGTTTATGTAATACTACTTGGTGATTTTGTGGAACTTGCTACTATATAAGCAGCCACAAGGGTAGTTGTTGTAACAAGGAAAGAAAAAAAGGCAAGAGTCGAGCAGGATAAGGCTTGATAGGGTAGCCAAGGGAGTATTTGTGAAGGTTGGAAGCATGGCATGGGATGTGTGGATTCATGCTTGTTCACATGGATTGCTTGGTAGTGGCTATGGCTTTGAAGGCTTCCATGGTTGTATTGTAATGGTGTTTTTACTAAATAATACATGGTGATGGATGCTTTTGGAGGCTGGGTGAGGGTTTCCCAGGGTATATCTTGTGTCACAATTTTGTGGGTATGTTGTCTATTCTCTTGGATGTAGATTTTTTTAATTCCATATTTATTTCAAATCTATTATGGGTTATGGGGAAATAATTATATTCTTTGTTGCAAGTTTCCTTACACAATGTTGTGAATTGGTTTGTAGATTTGTTAGTTTATAGCCTTCTCTTTCTTATCTCCATCATTGGATGATATATTCTTAGAGACCCTTAGTTTCTAGTAACAGTGAGGTTTTCACCATGTGCTATGAGGTTTTTAATTATTGATTTTCTTTCTTTCAATGACCAAGATATCATGTCAAGAAATTTGTGGGCTTGTGGGGCTTACTCTCATTTAGCCAAACCCTAGATAGTCTCCTTCAAGTTTCTTATTATACTACTTAGTGTGTTAGCATGAATTTTAATGGTATTCCTTTGGGGAAGTATCCTAACCATTCAAGAACTGTTAGCATGATTGAATTGTTGAATTCATGAACATGTTTGTCATTGATGTCAACATAGTATTGTTTATGTTAAGATTGGTAGAATAGAAAACATAGAACAAGGTTGTATAGACTATGTATTGAGGATGAGATCAAGCGTAGTTGAGGGTATGTTCTACATTGTGTCTTGATGAAGTGGACAAGTGCATGTAAAGAGAGTCAAAGACATGCGAGAGTAATTCAAGAATTACAAAGAATAATGTGCAAACAAAGTACTTGCCAAGTGGTTTCTGATGTTTGGATTGTATCTCCTAACAAGGATAGAATTGTGATGTGCCAAGTTAAACAGTGACATATACAAAATGATTATGATGTCAATGAGTGCACGAGGTCAGAGGTTACACATGTGAGAAGTTGTAAAGACTAAGCCGACAGTGTTGTGTGATTAAAAAATGATTGTAATATCTTAACAAGGTCCTATTATAATTAATTAGGAAAGCCTCAAGGCTAACTCCAAAAATTATTTTAATGAGATGGTATAAAGGAAGGTTATTTTCCTTGTGGTGGAAGGAGGGATAGGTGTGAATGATTGTGCAAATGACAATTGTACAAGCGATATGCGAAGTTGGTAAATGCATGTAAGGGATCCAAGGGATTAATTGGATGCAAAGTTAAAAAATTTGGTATTGAGATTAGAAGAGGATTGGTTTGGTCAAGAGGACAAAGGATTTAAATATTATTCATTTCAATTATTCTACAAGGAATAATACAGAGTTCAGTTGGATAGTGAGTTCAGTGGTCTTTCCCTTGAAGCTATTTGGACAGTGGGTCCTTCTTCCTTCTTGTTACCCCACTTTTCATCCTGTACCCATTATGCAAAGTGAAAAATGATCTTGTGTCTCAATTAGGTTAGGTATTTTTGAGTCTATTTATTTTCCCCAATTGCAAAGTCTCTCCATTGGGTTTTCATCTTCCTTCTCCTGCATTACATAACCGAGTGGGTTTTCCTTGTTGTCATGAGTTTTGTGGGTAGTCTAGGATCCTTTCGATGGAGATTCTTGGGTCATATCATGATCTTCACAAAGTCATTTCAAAGAATGAACTTTCTTGTGACTTATTATAGTTTACACAAAGAAAATGAAGTCTGCAGAAAATCTAGCATTGGCTTCTCCTTGGTTGAGTTTCGAACTGTAAAAGTGATTTTCCGCAGAGGTCAACAAATGAGGTATACAAGCTAAAGAAAGGAAGAAATAAGTTATTTTATGGATATTTTGTTCCTAAATTTTAGTATTATACATTGGGAGTCACTCAAAATTCATCATAATGATCAAAATAGCATTTGGCGAAAAACTCTAAAGTAGCTTCTCCATGGCGGGTTTTCGACCCAAGAAGGCAGTTTTTCGACGAAGGCATTTGTAAGGGAGAAAACCAAGTAAGTGGGTTCCTTTTTTCACTTTTTCAGCTCTTTTGGGATTTTCCAAAGCTTGGAGAAACATTAACTTTAAGAGTTAAGTGAAAACAAAGACAAGGGTAGAAAAATAGAAGTTGCCTTCTCCTCAGCAAGTTTCCAACCTTAGAAAGCAATTTTTTGCATCTATTGAAAAATAATTTCTGCAAGCATGTTGGGCTCATAGATCAATTTCAAGATTCTTAAAAAGGATAATGGAAGCTAGTTAATCACATTTGGGAAGGTATTTTGAGCAAAATTTGGCTGAGCAGATTTTTCCCCACGGAGTACTCCATTCTTAATTTTTCGCAACTTGGTGAAAAATGGGGAAGTAAGTCTGTAATAAAGGAAATTTATCATTGGGCCAACAGGAATAATGAAAAGACATGGAAAAATCCATTAGGAACCCTCACATTTACTAATCTAATAGATTTATCCTTTAATTCACTCATGTGGCCCAGATCTTGAAGATTAATGGGTAGATTGGGATTTCTATATAGAGATGAACATAATAGATTTTTAAACTACTACTTTCTTATTTGAACTATTATGTTGTTGAATTGAATAGTGATTTCAAAATTCTCATAGTTGCAAAGCTCTACTCTATGTGCTATTTTTAGTTTAAATATTTTCAATTCATCTCTATCTCAGTTAAGATGGAAATAAGATTCGCTAGATTTGATGGACTGAGTGGGATTAAGTCAACATTGCAGAATGTTACAGATACCTCACTCCATTTCTTCGACATGCAAGATTTCCAAAGAAGGTTGAAGATGGAACCAATCCACCCAATAACAGAGAAACTCTGGGGAAGTGAGCTAGTGGAAGTAGCCAAGTTCTAGTGGCAATTCAAGCCCCTAAACTGATCATTGAATGTATTAACCATTAAAAATCCGGACAGTAAAATTTTTTTGTTGCTAGATCATATAGTTTTGATCTCAATTGACCAGCAAACTGTAGTCAATTGAGTCCAAATTCTAGAATGGGAAGAATTTTTTGAGTTGACCATAGGAGGAGTCATGTCCAAGTTCTCTTTGAAGAAGATGGTGTGGCGGAAGGAAATCATGAGGTCCTGGTTCCAAAAGCCATGGCGAGCTAAGAGTAAGGTTCCTAAGACCCTTTTTGGCACTGATCTCAAGCCTGAAATTGTGGACATTCTGGTTCTTTTAAATTAGTTGAAAGGTGAGGTAGAAGCACTTAATTTCATAGAATAATATTTCCTTTTAGTGCAAATCATCTGTTTAGACACACATTATGTTGATTGGGCGTATAAGGTAAGTGAACATCTATCCAGAGCTCTCAGTGCTACAAATTTCTACAATACCTTCTACATGTCTTCTTTCCTAATTTATATGTTGGCTTCTCTACAATTATGGCTGAGCGTTCCTAGAATAGAGGAATTTCCTAATGATGTAAAGGGTTATGAATTTTATCCATGCTTGCAGTTACAGAATAGCTATGCAGAGTATGTAAGAGTTAATGACTCTTTTACAATGAGGATTTGTAGGGAACTACAAGGATGCTCAGTGAGGAGGTTTAGCCCATAAGCGATGGCGGCTATTAGTTAGTTTGGTAGTTACTTTATTCAATTCTCATCCTTCTTCTATTTGCATCTTGTAGCTTTCGATGAATTTCCTCTAAAGTTGCCAGATACCCAAGCAACATGATCATGCTCATAAAGATCATGAGGCAAGCTATCAAAGTGAATGTATTGAGCTCTAGTTTAAGGAAGAAAGGGTATAAGTTCCCCATGAATTTCGAGGCTTACAGTTGTGATTCTCGATCTATTGCAAAAACATGCTTAAGGGATTTGAGAATAAATACAAATTGGAGGAATATGAGATTGTGAGGCCCATGTTTGACCCAAATGCATATGCAAGAGAGGTGCTTCAAATCAAGAGTGTGATCAAGCATGTCACAATTCTGGAGGATTATTGGGCAAATTGCAAGGATATGTTGGAGAGCAGAGATTGTGCTTTCGCTAGACTCATGGTGGAAAAAATAAAGACATATGGCATTGATCTTGATATAGAAGGATTGGAGGATGATGGTCAAAATATGTATAGAAATACATATTTGACTAAATTAAGGGGGATTCCTATCAATTCTAAGCCATATGTAGATGTGGAGGAGAATCTTGATATCATGATGGCTAGGATTATCAAGAGAACTGGGAAATGGGTTGAGTGGACAACTAGAAAGAGCCAGAGTAAGGGTGCATCCACTCAAGCTTCTCCAATAGCTGCAACATCAACTTCATCCTAGAGTGCTACACCAGGTGTGACCATAGCTTCCACTCAAGGGCTAGCTCAACTTGTAGGTAAAGGTGATCAACCCCTAGACAAGAATGTTCCTATAGCCCCAACATGTCATGATGGTTCCTTGCCAATTATAGGAACCCAGATTGGCATTGAAGAGAAGAAAGTAGAAGAACCAAAGGATAGTGCTTTTACTCCAACACCTTCCCCACATATTACTCCTATTCCATCTCCTCACACTACCCCTATCCCTTCGTTGCATACCACTCCAATCCCATCCCCTCATCATAGCCCTGTGCCATTAACAAGTGCTTCACTTTTGAGGCCAGGTGGTTACCCCATATAGATAGTAGACCTAGGGGATGGAAAAAGTAGCAGCAGCAAATCAACCAAATTAGATGAAGAGATGAAGAAGACTTCAGAGATAGAGAAGGGCCAGGCTTCTTCCAAATTCATCTCAAAGGACTCAAAGAATCCTTTCTCTTCAACTATTGTAGCCATGACTCTAGTGAAGAAGAAAATGTTCAACATTGAATCACTGAGAACAACTTCCAAGGTGATAGGAACTAACTCTTGGCTAGAAGATACTTTGGAAAGGAAAAAGAAGAGAAAGGATGAAAGTGTTTTTGTGAAAGACACTATATCCCTTGCAATTCATTTCAAGACTACATTGGCAAGATCTAGAAATAGAGTACTTGACAATGGAAATAGCTAAGCCAAAAAAAGGAGGGGGAATTGAAGATACAATGCTTGATGATTTTACTCTACATTCAATTGATCTTGGAGAAGCCAAAAATGATACAGAGGTTGGCTTGTGGAGATCAAGTAATGAAGCGATAGAAGGAAAATTAGAGAGTCTCAAATTATCAAAGATCAAGATGAAAGCAGAAATAGAAGAATTGAATAAATTCATCAAGAAACTAGTCACTTCACTAGCAACTATTTTTGGCATGTCTGTGACCTAGAATCCTAGTGTAGCTGAAGTGTAAGCCCTTATTTCCCAACTACAAGAAGATAGGCATTATGGCCAGATTGGTAGAGAATGGATTGAGAGACTTAAATCAGAAGGAGTTTCTCTCATAGATCAAATTGGAAATGTTATCCTTGTTCTGGAAATAGAAAAGGATAACATATTGTCTAACACTAATACTCTTGCCAGAGAAAGAGTTAGATGTGATGATAACATAGTTTTGTTGTAGAGACAATCGAATGGTATTTTATGTCAATCATTTTCTATTCCAGTTAATATTGCATTTAGTTCATGTTTTCTCTTTTGTTTGAATTGAAACAAGGGAAGAACAGAGTTCTACCTCCCTTGTTTTGAAGCAATGAATGAATATGATAAGTATTGTTATAGTTCATTCGAAGAGGAAATCCTTCCAGCATTTCTAGTTCATTAGTCTTAGTTCATATTTGAATTAGCCTATTTCAGCATTAGTTGATTGTGTGGATGGGATTTATGGATTCATAAGATGTGTGGATGTATAAATCCATTTCAGTATTGAGAATCTTCTATCTGCCTAAGTTGGATTTTATTTAGGTCTAGCTCGGTTACCGTCTGTTGTTCTTGGGTTAGGAACACACCCCAAAGTAGTTAGAAAGAAAATAGAATTCATTTCAAATATATTTTAGGGAGTTGTACCTACCAATTTAGAGGAAAGCTAAAACCTCCATAAGGAGCTTTCCAACTATTTGTGATAAGATATTGTTCCAAATTGGGAATTTAAGAGTAATAATATAAAAGAAAAAATCTATTTATCAACACTTCTACAACTCCAAGTAGGGTCAAAGACTCCTAACAGGGATTCAAAGTCTCCTAACATGGACTAAATTTATTTCACTAGCTCCTAACATAGTCTATCCTCTTACAAGGAACTTTTATATTAGTACATCATTTTTTAGGTACTATGATCAAGGGTTTCCCTAGTTAACATATACGGTGTCATTGTATATGTATATCTTCTTATGGTTGATATTTAGATTGTTCACATGGCTAAGGATTAATAAGGTTGATAAATATTTTAATGATTGGATAGCTGATTCCCCCCCCACTCTTAGTTATCTTGGTGGACTTTACTTTCTAACAACTGGTATTAGAAAATCAAGTCCTTAAAGGAAAAGCTTAATAGCTTAAGGAGATCAATGATGGGTCACTTCAAAAAAGAAAGTGCTAAATTCTATGGACTTAACTATGACAACTAGAAGGAGAAGATGAAGACTCATTTTCTATGTATGGGTCTAGGGTATTGGTTAATGACAAAGAATGGAAAGAAGATTTTGGAAGAAAATAAACCTGAGGATTGCAGTGAAGTTGAAAGAGATCTGTTTATGTGCAATATGCTTGTCAAAGAAGCATTATTACTAGCTCTTCCTAAGAATGAATACAATAGGGTAAAATCCTTAGAAGCTAAATTTGAAGGTGATGTGCTTGCTAAAAGAATCAAATTATAGAATTAGATATATTTGTTGTAAGATGCTAAAATGATGGAAGATAAATATATAAGAAGCTATATTGGTAGAATATTAGAATTTTTTGCAAGAATTAAGTCTTGCAATGGATCTAAAAATGAAGATGAAATTATTTGAAAGATCTTGAAAAATTTTACACATAGATGATTGAGTTGGTGATACCCTACACTAAGAAGTTCACCAGAGAGACTCTACTTGGAAGATTGGAAGCAACAGAAGTGATCTTGAAGCAATTTGGAGATTTTCCTAGAGTGGAAATAGCTTTTAGTGCATTAAGTTTACCCTTCATTATAAAGAAGTGCAAGCACTAGTGGAGACTATGCTAGTCGTAGCTGATCCAGATTTGAAGAGGATAAAAGAATTGAAGAAGGAATTTCCCTACTTGTAAGAAGAGAACTAGATGGTAAGAGAATCTTTGAATGTTGGACTTGCAATGAATTTGGTCATTATGCTTTTAAGTGTCCTAAAATAGAGAAAAATTATAAGAAGAATTTCAATTCTAGAAGGCCGAGAGATTTTTTGTATGCAAATGAAGATGATGAGTTTGAAGAAAGAGTTCAAAGTGAAAGTGATGATGAATTAGGATTTGTATCTATAAAAGAAGAAAATCTTGAAAATGAAGTTAGAGAAGAGAGAAACCTATTTTTGCAAGTTGAAAAAAAATATGATTAGATTATAGCTAGTGGTTGTTTGCATCACATGACTAGAGACATGCATAAGTTTTTAAAGGTTAGTAGTCATGATGGAAGGATTGTCAGAGTTGGTAACAATGCAGCTTGTAATATCAAGCGAATAGGATCTATTATTCTTGATGGAAATACTAACACTAATTATGTCTATTTTGTTTATGAATTAAATAATAACCTATTGAGTGTTGGGAAATTGGTTTATAAGGGTTATTAGTTATAATTCATGAAAACGACATGCATTATCAAGGATAAATATGATAAGTTGATTGGCACTGGTACAAGATCCAAAGGTAATGTTTTTCAATTGAACCCTACAAAGATGATATGTTTGGTTGAAAAGGTGGATAACACTTGGTTATGAAATAGAATATTTTTTCATATAAAGTTTGATAATATTGTGAAGGCTAGTAGTACATTTATTGTCAGAGGTTTACCTAGAATTGTGAAGCCTATTAACATTGTGTGCAAAGAATGTGTTATGGATAAGTAGAAGAAAGTTTCCTTTCCTATCAAGAAGTTCACCATTAGAACAAAATTGGAGATTGCACATAAAAATTTGAGTGGTTCTATTAGAATAAGAGGATTCTATGATGAAAGGTACTTCATGATTTTTGTTGATGATTTCACTAGGATTATATGGGTAGCATTTCTTAAAGAAAAGTATGAGGAATTTGAAAATATTAAGTTGTTTAAGAACAAGAGAATGAATTTGGAGTAAAGATAAAATTCTTAAGATCAGATAGAGGTGCAGATTTTACCTCGAATGAGTTTAACCCTTTTTGTGAAGTGAATGGCATCAAGAGACAACTATCACTATCTAAGACCCTGGAACAAAATGGGATCATGTAAAGAAAAAATAGGTTTGTAATAGAAGCAACGAGAACCATGATGTTTGAGAATGATGTATCAAAGACATTTTGGAGAGAAGTAGTCAATATAGTAGCATACACTATGAATAGAGTGCAAATCAGAAAAGGTACAAATAAGATTGCCTATGAATAATGGCTTGGACATGCATCCTTAGTAAATTATTTCAAAAATTTTAAAAGTAAGTGTTACATAAAGAGAGATGATGATATTGGTAAGTTTGATGCAAGAAGTGATGAAGGTATGTTTCTTGGTTATTCATTGAAAAGAAAATATTATATAAAATTTAATCAAAGAACCAAGACTATTGTTGAGTGCACAAATGTAAAAGTGGATGAAAATTTTGGATTTAAAAAAAGAATGTTGATCATAATTCTAATGAAGAAGAAGATAATCTTAAACCTATCATAGAAAATTTTGTAGTTTTCTTTGAAACTAATAATAATTTGAAGAATGATGTTCAAATTATTGAACAAAGAGAAGTACCAAGCTCTAAACCTAGAGAAGGAGTAAGATTTGAAACAATATGCCTACACCTAACATGAATTTGACAAAGAATCACTTGCTAATTAGATTATTGAAAGCAACAAAAAATGAGTTATGCCAAGAAATAGAGTACATGAAGAATTATGTTTAATTTCTCAAGTTGAACCAAAGAGTGCAGATGAAGCATGCAAGTATGATAATTGGATTCAAGCAATGAAGGAGGAACTAGATCATATTGTGAAAAATGAGACATGGGAATTAGTTCCTAGACCTAAAGACAAGAATGTTATAGGAGCTAAAAGGGTTTTCAAAAAAAAATGAATGAACATGGTGAGGTTGTGAGAAATAAAGAAAGATTGGTATGCAAAGGATATTCATAGCACAAAGGTATAGATTATGAAGGGACACTTGCCCCTCTGGTAGAACTGAAGTAGTAATGATGTTCTTGGCTTATGCAACAAGTAAGAAGTTCAAAGTGTATTAGATGGTCCATGTAAAGTCAACATTTTCTAATAGAGAACTTGAAGAAGAAGTGCACATAGAGTAGCCTAAAGGATTTTCATTGACAAAATAAAAGGACATGGTATGTAGATTGAAGAAAGCATTATATGGCCTAAAGAAAGTACCTAGAACCTAGTATGTGAGTTTAGACAAGTATTTGGAAAAGTTGGGATTTGCTAAAGGTACCACAATTATCAATTTGTATTTGAAAGAAATTGAAAATAGATTGTTGATTATTTTGATAATTTTGGATGAAATAATCTTTGGAGGTAATGATAAAGCAAGTGAAAAAAATTCTGATGAGATGAAGAATAAATTTGAGATGAGTATGATTGGTGAATTGAAATATTTCTTAGGTCTACAGATTGTGCAAAATAGTGATGGTATCTTTCTATCAAAAACTAAGTATTTAAAAGACTTTTTGAAAAGATTTGGCTTGGAAAGTTGTAATAATGTTGGTGCAACTATGATAATTGGTCACAAGTTATCTTGCAAAGATGAGACACCTACAATTGAGAAGAAATAGTACATATCCATGATTTATAGTTTATAATATTTGATTCGCACTAGACCAAATATAGCAAATGCAGTTTGTGGAGTAGCAAGATTTTAAGAAGATTCTAAAGAAGCACATTATGCAACATCAAAGAAAATATTCAAATATTTGAAAGGTACACCTAATTTTGGCTTGTGGTATGACATATCAAGTTATTTTACTTTATGTGCATATATTGATGCGGATTGGGTAGGTAATATGGATGATAGAAAGATTAGTAAAAGTGGAAATTTTTTCCTTAGAGGAAGATTAGTTTCTTGGCTAAGCAAGAAATGAGACTATATCTCACAGAGTCAAGTAGAAAAAGAGTATCTAGTTGTAACAAACAATTGTAATTAGATTATGTGGATGAAGCAGATGTTGAAGGACATTATTATAGACTTTTTAGAACCTATTATCATACATTGTGTAACACAAGTATAGTAAGTATTATTAAGAATATTGTGCTGAATTCTAAGACCAAGCATATATCCATTAAGTATCACGTCTTGAGAGAGAATGTTGCAGAGAAAGAAATTAGATTAGAAGATGTGAATAGAAAAGAGCAGATTGCGAATATTTTTATTAAGCCTTTTCCTAAAGATAAATTTGACTATTTGTGAGGTATTCTTGGGGTTATGCCCCTGCCTACTTATGAGTAGATGATGTAGAAAGTGCATCAGTCTAGTGGTACATAACACTATTATTTATCAAGAATGAATAATGATGCTTTGTGTATGGGGCAGTATCTGTGATGAGTAGAGTCATCAAGGACTCTTAGTAGTTGGTATAGAATAGTGTCTTTAGAAACTGGAGATGATTAAAGATTTGGAGTAGATGATTGACATAATGAATCCTTTATCATTGATGTCAATGGGGGAGAAGTGTACATGAAAAAAAAAATTTAAATAGTATTTTTTAGATGTATGTATGAAGAATAACTGCTCTTTGATAGATTGATGCTAATGGGGAGAAACATTGATGTTTATATCAATGGGGAAGAAGTGTGAACAATTAATTTCCATCCATGTAAAATTGATAAGAATTGAGATTTGTTCATTTGAGTTAGAGTGTGAACAACTGGTGCCAATACTAAGAATGAGGAAGCACCAAAAAAAAAGTGTTCCTGTGAGTTTTAGAGTTGATTGATGAAGAGGACTTAAAAAGAAAAAAAATAGCAACAAGAACAACAAAGTTGGATTTTGGTATTTTTGGAACTTAGATGTTTTTCATCTATGTTACCATCAATGCCAAAGGGGGAGATTTTTAGCATGAATTTTGATGGATTCCATTGGGGGAGTATCCTAAGCATTGAAGAGACTTTTATCATGATTGACATGTTGCATTAATGATTGTGTTTTTCACTGATGTCAACATAGTATTGTTTATGTGAAGACTGGTAGAGTAGAAGATAAAGAATGAGTTCATACATACTATGTATTGAGGATGAGACCAAGAACACTTGAGGATATGTTTTACATTGTGTCCTAATGAGGTGGACAATTGCATATATAGAGAGTCAAAGAAATGCAAGATTAGTTCAAGAATTACAGAGAACAATGTGCAGACAAAGTACATGAGAAATGGTTTTTGATGTTTGGATTGTATCTCCTAACAACAATAGAATCATGATATTTGAAGTTAAATAATAATAGCATAAAGCCTCATGATGATGTCAGTGATTGCACAAGGTTAGATGTTATATGTTTGAGAAGATTTAAATATTGTGAGTGACAATGTTGTGTAATTACAAAATTATTGTAATATCTTAATGAGGTCCTATTATAATTAATTGGGAAAGTCTCAAGGTTGACTCAAGGAATTATTTTAAGGATATGGTATAAAGTAAGGTTATTTTCCTTGTGGAGGAAGAAGGGCTAGGTGTGAATGATTTTGCAAGTGAAAATAGTACAAGCAATATGAAAAGTTAGTAAATGCATATAAGTGATCCAATGGATTAATTGGATGTGAAGTTTGAAAATATCGTATTGAGATCAGAAGAGAATTGGTCTAGTCTAGAGGACAAAGGAGTTCAATATTATTCATTTCTATTGTTTTGCAAGGAATAATACAAAGATTATTTTGATAGTGAGTTCGGTGGTCTTGCCCCTCTAACTATTTGGAAAGTGGGTACTTTTGCCTTCCAAAACTCCTAACAGGTTTGACACAACTCCTAACGAGGTTGGAATCTCCTAACAAGGATTCAAAGTCTCCTAATAGGGAGTGATATGTAATGAATATATTTCACTACCTCCTAATAAAGTTCATCCTCTTACAAGGAACTTTTATATTAGCAGATTATTTTGTGGGTGCCATCCCCACTAGGGTTTTCCCTATGATCAAGGAATTCCCTAGTTAAACATATCTAGTTTTATTGTGTATGTGTGTATCTTTTTCTGGTTTGTATTTATATTGTTCATATGGTTAAAGATTAGTAAGGTTCATAAATGTTTTAAAAATTGGATAACTGATTCACCCCCTCCCCCCCAGCCCTCTCTCATTTATCTTGGTAGACTTTATTTTCTAACAAAATGTGCATCCAGTGTGGGTTTTTTTTTCCCAATCTTCTACTTCATTTTTTGTTAAGCTCTTATAATTTGAGGTTTTCACTAAATCTATTGGGTTTTTACCAAAGGTGGATGATACCATGGCTGCAATGGCTCTCTCTTCCTTTGTGCAAATTTTGGTTGATATTGGCATCTCCACACGTTTTTATGTGGATGTGTTTCTCATGGTTGGGGATAGACCATTTAATCAATTGTTAGATTATAAAGGTCTCTCCCTTAGGTGTCATATATGATTCTTTTTTAGTTAATTGGAAAAATAATCTCTCTCACATATGTGGAGGGACATTGATGATGATCATTTGACTTAATGGCTTCTAATCTTTCCTTAGGCAACTCTTCTCAAGCTAATGATGACTACCCTCTAGTTGATGCTTTTGTTGCTAATTTAATCTCCTTAGACCTTGTGGATCTTACTCCAACTCTTATTTATAGTGCGCCCCCCTCTATTTGTGTGTACCCTTCTCCTTTGTTGCTCCTGCACTACTCCAACCTTTGAATAAAACTATGCAACCTTTTCAACACTTCACCCCTTATATTGAGAGTCTCATTAAAAATAATTTCACCAAGTGCTCTGCCCTTGTGGTGGGGATCCTATTGGTATAATTACCTAGATAGTTGTCTATAGACATGAGAAATACCATTCCTCATCTTTTCATTCTCTTTTCCAAGTTGTGGTTGAATTTTTACCCACTCTTGATGCGAGTTACTAGTTATTATGTTACTATGTCATTAACATTCTAATCTAGACTTTGTTCTAAATTCCATCTTTGGTATGTCTTTGTTAGGTTTAGCATCTATGTTTTGTGGCTTCTTAATATCAAAAACTTGTAAATAAAATTATTTGTAATTTTATGAATCTTGAGTCATTTTTATTGATTGTATTACTTTTGGGGGAGGACTTATATGATGGTAGGGGAAGATCACCAAAATATTTTATAGCTAACTTTATGCACCCTAAGTTGCTACATGGTACACTGAGTTTTAACCCAAAAAAATTCTTTATATGTAACTTAATTGTTTGCAAATTTTGTTCTAGCTTCTTGGCAGTAAAGAAAAATGTTGTGGGATCCATTAAGTGTGCAAGGGTAAAAAGTGGTGCTTTCAAAGTGTTGTTTGAAACATATTCTTTACTCCTTAATTATCAATTCTCTTTCACAACTTAGAAATATTGCACAATTCATTCAATACTCATGGAAACATGCCATGCTAACCATGCACTATTGGTACCATTAAAGATGCACAATTGATCTAACTACTAACTTTATTTTTCCAAAAATGATCAACTTTTCCCTTACTGGAAGGTTTTTTATTGGGCTTTATTTAGTGAAATCTAATGAATAAAAACTAGAATATAGATGGTTATTGGTGTTCTTCCCTTAAGCAAGAAAAATGAGGATTTCTTTATGCTAAAGAACAATTAATGTAAAATTTAAAGAATTAATTCAAGTTGTGTAATTTTGTAAATTATTGTGCTTATTTTTATATTAAATAAATATTTTACATAGTTATCAAATAACTTAAAAATAAAGAAATATTATTAATTTAACATTTTTATATATTTTTATGCTAATAGTCATAACAGAGAAAATTCCTTTTACATATTTAACTTAACAATATAAACATTAAGGTTTGTTCTTTGAACTTGTTGATATGGGTGTGTACGAGAATCAACAAAAATTAACCCATGTAATCAAATAATATACTTACAAAACCATCTCCCTAGGAAAGTGATAAAATATATCTAAAATGATATGTGCTAGGACCTAACTCTCTTGTCTTAATATGGGAATGTAAAGTTATTGTTTCATATCTTTTCCAAATTTAGAAAAAAAAAAAATTGCTTAAATTTTGTCTAACAATTTTGTGTCTTTTCAATATGGTCATTGCATTTTGGCCCAAACTATGTAGATATCATCTCTAAAGAGAACATATTTCTTTGAAGAAATCATTTTTAAAACTTTGGGTTTGACAAGTGAAAATCCAAAAGAGCATCATTATTGACACTTCCTATTGATGAATGAGAATTCTTTCTAGATTTCACTATGTAAGAAAATTTACATCACCATGTTGTATCATACACAATGATCTATTATCAAGATGAGGTATTTTTAAAAGAAAAAATAAATATTTGGTGGCTCAGACTTACCCCATGATCATATTTGATGGCTTAGCCATGTCCCTTTTGCAACAACAAAGGTTTTCTCATTAGAAGTAAATGGTAGAGTGAATAATCATATGCCTTGTGTCCCATAGTGTAACACCATCTACACTTGAACATTATTCCCTCACAACTCATTAATTGAGTGAAAATTTGTGCTTAATTTTATCCATATTTATAAATTTGTAACTATATAAAAATGTATTTTTCAACAAGAACCTAAGAAAATGTAAATAGAGATTGAGTAATTATAAAATATATATCCTTGAAATGAATGTTTCATTGATGAGACTTAACAAAATTGTAACAATAAAGAATGCCTTTGTGAGTGGATTAAATATTATGAATTATGGTTTCAAACAAAGGTAGGCTTTATCCCAAATTGAAGACCTCATCTAAAATAATATATATCTATCCGCATAAAAGCTAAAAACCACAAAGAAAAATCTTTTTGAAAAAGGATTGAATTTTTTTTTTTTAACAAATTGATTGACAAGTTCAATTATTGAGCTAATGTAGATGGCTAAAATTTTTGAATACTAAGATTTTAATACATCTATAAAATATATTTAAAAAGTGACTGGGAGAAGGGATGAGAGGGCTCAAATATTTAACCATCACAACTATTTAGAGAGTAACAATGAAATGACCTAATTGAGATGCAACTAGATTACTGATTATAGATCTTTGTTTTAGCTTGTACTTAATCCTTCCTGATCAAATATAGCTTTTCTACTCCACAAGCATATTCTACTTATCCTTCAAATTTGCTTCCTCTCTTCATCTATTGCAATTCATTCATTACAACTTGCACACTTTGAAACAACAACTTGACCTTTTACTTATACCTTTCATATTGTCAAGTCAGCTCAAATACAATTTAAAATAACTAATATTCATCACCATAGTCAGCTAGAACCAATAGATAAATCAATTGGGCTTAATATGCCAAAATAAGAAAATCCTTTCTTAGCCAACCCAACTCGGTAGAAACTAATTCAGAAGCAATTTCCTGTGTTAACCAATAGTAGCTCAATTAATACTGTGAACTTGCAAAAATCTTTTGGTAACCAAGTGAGCTTAGTTAACACTCTTTTTTTACATGATTTTCTTTGATACCTAAGTGGACTCAATAGGCACTATCTTCTGCATAGGAACACTTGGTAGACATGGAAAATTATCTTCATTGCCTGAGTGAGCTCGACATCTACTAACTAACAATGATATGACATTTGTGTAACATCAAACACAACACACAATTAATTAATTGTATCCAAAAATCTCCCTCTTTGGCATTGATGGCAACACAACATGTCACAACACACTGAAATTTTGAGAAAAAGAATCCCTCTATCAGTAAACTTCTATCTACAACAATCTTCTGCCAAGTTCATTCTCTTTTGATGTTTCTTTATAGAACTTCTCCTTCTTTTGTAGAATTCTCCCTCTTTGACTTTTCTTCATAGAGCTTCTTTCTCTATGAAATAACAAAAATTTCAGAGAGATATGACAATAAAATTCTCCCTCTTTGACAACACATGCCAAAGACAACAATTATATTTAGTGTCAATGTACCTTAAGTACTAATTCATTTGCAATATGCCCTTGTCAATACTACATCAACTGATTGATTTTTAACTTAGTTCTTGTTGATGCATCACTAAACTTTATTTAGTGAGCTTTAGATAGGGGAATGACCCCTAGCTTACCTCTCAGATACAAGAGTGTATCCTTAGGTAATGGGTTGGAGAATATGTCTACAATCTATTCTTTTGTATTCACATATTCCAATTTGACTTCTTTATCCTACACTAATTCTCTTAAGAAGTGATATTTTGTAGCAATGTGCTTTGTTTTGGATGCATCACTATATTCTTTGATATGTTGATTGCACTGGTGTTATCACAATATATGACTACTGGATCTTTTATTTCTACCTTCATTCCTTCGAACAATTGTTTGAACCAAACAATGTTAGAATAGTTGACTACTACTGCCACATAATCTACTTTTGTTGTGGATTGAGATGTGAAATTTTGCTTCTTGCCAATCTAAGATATCGGTCTTTTACCAAGAAAAAATGCTCCACCACTAATGATTTTTCTATCATCAAGACTTCCTGCCCAATTAGCATCAATAAACACCTTTAAGTCCAGATTGCCTCCAAGTTTGTACTATAAGCCATAATCTTCAGTACATTTTAGATATCTCATGATTCTTTTGATTGCCATCATATGGTTTTCTCTGGGATTTGTTGAGAATCTTGCCACTATCCCAACTACTAAGGCAATGTCAACCCTTGTATGTACTACATATTGTAATTTCCCAATCATTGATCTATATAAGGTCTAATCTACTTCTTTAGAGTCATCATTTTTGGAAAGCTTATGTCCATTAGACATGGGAGTTCCAACTAGTCTTGAATATTCCATTCCAAACTTCTATAGTATCTCCTTGACATACTTAGATTGAGTGATGTAGATACTATTATTGTTCTACTGAATCTACAATCCAACAAAGAAATTTATCTGACCAAACATGGACATCTCAAATTGTTTACTCATTTCTTTTGAAAATTCTTTGCATAAGTCATCATTTCTTTTAAATAGTGTATCATCAACAAATATTCTTGCCAACATAATCTTGTTATCTAGTCCTTCCTTGATATATAGACTACTGTTATCATTTGTTCTATGAAAACCAATATGTATCAAATAGTTATGTAGTCTTTCATACCAAGCTCTAGGAGCTTGTTTGAGACCATATAGTGCTTCGTGTAATTTCTAGACCATGTCCTTTTTGTTAGGATCTAAAAAACCTTTTGGTTGTTTAATGTAGACTTCCTCATCAAGAGTTCCATTCAAGAATGCAAATTTAACATCCATCTAATATACTTTGAATCCTCTAGGAGCTACATATGCAAGTAGAGTTCTAACACCTTCTAATCTTGCAACAGGGGCAAAATTTCACCATAATCAATACCTTCTTCTTGAGAATATCCTTTACATACCAATCTTGCTTTGTTTTTAGATACTTTTCCATCTTTATTCAGCTTATTTCTAAATACCCATTTTGTGCCAATTACATTTTTATTCTTAGGCCTAGGAACAAGAGTGAAAGTATTGTTCTTTTCCATCTATTCTATCTCTTCATTCATACCCTCAATCCAACTTTCATTTTCCATAGCATATTTGATATTTCTAGGTTCAAATTTAGCAAGTAAACATGCATCTTTTAATTTTCTTCTTGTCATTGTTCCATCTAATTTGTCTCCAATGATTTGATTAGGTGCATGATGCCTTCTAACATATCTTGCTAGCATAGGTTCTTTGGGCTTTGGATGAATTCCATTGTCTTTATTCTGAACCTCAATTTCAAGCTCAGGTCCTTCTATCTATGGCTTAGGTCCATCACACTCGATCTAAACTAGCTTAATAGCCTTTGAATGTGACTTGGGTCCCTATGACTCAGTTTTCACTTCTTGCAACTTGGTAACTATTGGAGATTTGGAGAGCTTGGGAGATGAAGTCTCCTTTCTCTCAAATTGATTTGGCAAGGTATTAAGCTCATAGTAAATGAATCTTCTATAATCCTTGGGTTCCTTTTTGCTTTCTTCTTCACTCTTTTCTGCAAACTCATCAATTCTTTTATGTGCACTTTCTATTATCTTATGAGTGGACAAATTCAAACATTTGTATACTTTACTTCTACAAGAGTATCTTAGAAATATGCCTTCATCACCTTTTACATCAAATTTTCCTTTTCTAGATTCTTTCAAGATATAACACTTGCTGCCAAATACTTTCAAGTAACTTACATTGGGTTTGTAGCCATACCATAGTTCATAGGGAGTTTGGTTAGAGTCTTTCTTCAACTGAACTTAGTTCAAGGTATGAACTATAGTGTTGATAGCTTCCTTCTAGTATTTGATAGCAACATTCTTTTCAATCATCAGTGTGCTTGCACAATCCATGATGGATCTATTTCTTCTTTCAACAATTCCATTCTGTTGAGGTGTACCAGGGGTTGATACTTGTCTTTTGATTCCTCTTTCAATGCAAAAATTATTGAATTCATTGGAGATGAATTCACCACCTTTGTCTGATCTGAAACACTTCAATCTCTTTCCAGTTTCTTTTTCCACCTTTGCTAGATACCATTTGAATTTCTCAAAGACTTTTATTTTTTTCTTTTAGATACATCACAGTCATCATTCTACAATAGTCATGAACAAAAAGAATGAAGAATTTTCCTCCACTATAACTTTCCATTCCAATGGGTCCACATAAGTTAGTATGCACAATTTCCAAGACTTCTTTTGACTGATAGTTTTTGCTCTTAAAACTAGTCTTTCTGATTTTACCAATTTGACAATTTTTTGCACAAACCAACATCAGGTTTCTTCAAACTAGGAATACCTCTTATTCTTTTATGTTTGCTTATCTTGACTAGATTATCAAAGTTTACATGATGTAGTCTTCTATGCCATAACCAAATTTCTTCTACTTGAGAAATAAAACATGAGCATTCACCAAGATCAAGATAAAATAGGTTACCTTTTGTTTGCTTGCCCGATCTAATTAGATTTCCTTTGTCATCCAACAATTTTGCCTTGCCATTCATGAATTCTACCTTGAACTCCAATGTTGTTCAACTGTGCCACACTTAGTAGATTATAATTTAGTCATTCAACCCAATAGGTATTATCACATAAAAATTCATTAGTTAATGAGATACGACCTTTTCCTTTTATGCAACAAGGTTCATTGTTTCCAAACCTTACATTACCTCCATCATAGTATTCAAAATGTGTAATTTTTTTTTATCTCAATCATATGGTGTGAACATCCACTAAAAATGATCCATGTATCATTTTTTATAACATGAGAAATAAGTGCCATCTTATCTTCTTCATCATCAAATTCATCTTTTACAACAATATACACCATTTCATCTTCATTGTTATCAGAATCTTTAGCCATGAAACAATTTTTCTTACCTTTGTCCTTGTCAGTTTTGTGACCTTTGAATCTCTTCTTGCCTTTGTACTTGTGGAATTTATTCTTATTCTTGCTTTCTTTTTTTGGACACCTGGTAGCAATATGATCAATTTATTCATAGGAAAAATAGATTAGAGGGATTTTACCTTTGTATTTTCCTCTGACTTTGGAGTATTTCTTTGCAAGTAGGGCTTCAAAAATTTCAAAATCACTATCAAAACTTTCCTTAGTTTCCTCCTCACTTATTGTTTGATTTTCCTTTGATTTTTTGCTCTTTTCTTTGAGTGAGAGTTTGGCTTCAAATTTAGACTCAATATTCTTAGAAAAAGGAACATAGTTATCATAGTTATCTAGTTCAAAATCAATCAATCTTCCAACTAGAACATCCAAGTTCAATTTTTTATTTGAATCACATCTCATTTCTTGAATAGAAAACACTCTAATTACATAGATAGGAAGAAGAGTTCTGAGTACCTTACTCACAATAATTTCATCTTTAATATCTCCTCTACATGCTTTGATTGTGCTTACACTAGCTTTGATTCTTTCCACATATTTTGCAATGTTTTCATCTTCTCTCATTCTCATTTGGTCAAATTTTCCTCTGAGACTTTCTACCTTGGCTCTTCTCACATTTTCATCTGCTCCATACATATCTTTCAATTTGTTCCACATTTCATAGGCAGTTTTACAGTCTTTTACTTCATCAAATTCGGTATAACTAAGAGCAAATGAAATATCAATCATCATGATATTATGATTCTTCTTCTTAGAAATGTCTTCAACTAATAATATTCTAGTGAGATTTTTTTAGTTGGCATCAAGATACTTGCAACCTCAATCACTAATAGTAGCTAGATCTAACCTCATGAGTCCTTGTCATCCTGCAAAATTGTCTTTGTTGAGCTTTGGAATTTATCTTTTGTAAGACATCTTGATCTTTAGCTTAGGTCCTTGAAACCTTTTCTGCAAGCTCCAAAAGCTTCAATACCAATTGTTGAAAATATAAGAGGAGTAACTGAGAGGGGAGGGGTAATTTCCTTTGTTAGCTGACCCAGCTCGGTAGAAAATAACTCAGTAGTAATTTCCTATGCTAACCAATAGAAGCTCAGTTAATACTATGAAATTACAAAAATCCTTTGGTAACCAAGTGATCTTGGTTAACACTAGTTCCATCCAAATTTCCTTCAACCGAGTGAGCTCAGTTAACACTCTTTTTCTGCATGATTTTCTTTGACACCCAAGTGGACTTGGTAGGCACTGTCTTCTGCATAGGAATGCTTAGTAGACATGGAAAATTGTCTTCATTTTCTGAGTGAGCTCAAAATCCACTAACTAACAATGATATGACATTTGTGTAACATCAAAGACAACACACCACACATTATATTAAGAGAAAAATGTAATTTTTAACTATTGTGTTGTAAAACATAACCCCTTTACAATTATGGACCATTTCTTTAGTGTTCTTCTACTATATCATTTCAAGTTTATTTATTACCCAACACACCCTATTATCATGAAATAATCAATAATGAGATTGTTTAATGAATCTTTTCTATTATATTTTTTATGCTTCTAGAGGTTCTATTAGAAGTTTCTAAGATAACGATAAGGTTTAATACATTGTTTATGGTATTGTATGCTAACTTTCTAGTTAACTTCCTAAAAGTATTATAATGGTTATACATATTTCCTCATAATTCATTTTTGGTTGAATGATGAACCTAGTATATGACCCTTTTTTCTTTGTGAGATGTTCATGCTAATTATTCATGTTGACAGATAAATGTTTATTCTAATGTAAAATACACATGCATGTGTTTTGTGCACTATAATGATGTCATGAATGAGTATAAAGCAATAGTCTACAACATTTCAACTCTTGTAAAGAATAAGGATTCCAAAAAGTCCTTGGTACATGTAGGTTATTATGAAAGGTTTTTAAAGGACCTTAGCAATATGGTAGGACCATTGTAGAATTTATTGATTTCCAATCGACGTCATAGTATGAAAAATAATTTTTTGACTAAAGGAAAATATTGACTCAAGGAATAGTTCTTAAAGGAGCTAATTGATAAATTTATTTATGTATACATACTAATGCATATAGTTACACTATCAAAGGATTTTTCAGATAGAAGGAAGTAACTATATAATATCTATATGTTTTATCAAAAGCCTTGCAAGGAATTAAATTTGGCTAGATTATTATAGAGAAGGATATTTTAATAGTCATGATCTATACACTAAATAAATTTAGAAATGATATTAATTCCTATCAAATATTTATTATTATAAATCATGTAGCTACTAGGCACCTCATCAACATGCCTTTAATCAAAAGAAGGTTGGAAAAATGGTTATTGTTAATGCAAGAGTTTGATGTTACCATTGTTGACAAGCATTGAAGAGGAAATGAGGTATCTAATTTATTATGTTGATGGACAACCAAGGATAATACAAAAACTATTGCTCACTCATCTCCAAATGAGAACATGTTCTATATTTCTATTCCCACATACCTTGGTATATTGATATAGCTAAATATTTAGTTACCAACATTATTCCCTCTTAGTTTTCATCAAATAAGAAGTAAGTAAGAAGAGATTCAATTTATCATCAATAGAAGGATGCCCATTTTATATTGGATTGGATTTAGTAATGAGAAGGTGCACAATAGAGGATGATACTTATGATATTTTTCATGAGTGAGCAACCCATGTAGGTGTTGGAAGTCTATTAGGAAAGCAAGATACTAAAAGGGGTGGGGGGTGAATCAGGATCTATAAAAAATTTCAACTTTGAAACAAATATCAAATCTAATATCTTTCACCTTGAACCCTTATCTCAAGAATATCATAAATCACATAATAATTTACTAAAATGATGTATCAAATATAACAACTAATCACATCCATAAACATGAAAGTAATGATCAACACATAACACAAAGATTTTTGTTCCCTAGAAACCCTCCAAGGTGAAGTTAAAACTAGGGTGGGGATGATACCTACAAATCTTCATTACTACAACAATAAAGTTCACCTGTTACAGCTACAATTTTGATCACTTTTGATGATCTACCCCATGAGGGGTCTGCCCTGTTAAGAGCTTGCAAGACTTATTCAGTCTACCTTGATAAAAGGATTTAAACTTACAACTAAGTAAGCACTCTATTAGGGGATTTACAAAGGTCTATTAGGATCACTTTGTTAAGATATTTACCCTAATTCACTTACTAGAATGTATCAGTACTTGATCCTTCAACTTGCACTCAATATGTTGATTACATATCTCATGTTTCCAATATCTTATCTAATCCCCAATTTGATATATGTATGTATGTATGTATATTTCCCTTCATTAATTGTCTTAGTCACTCTATTTGATTCTCCTTAAAACTTCACTTCAAGTATCCAAACTTTTCTTTTCGTATATACACACCATAAAAATAGGGATTGGATCCTCCTTTAATAACCAATTGGAGAAGGTTCCAGATAAATATCAATGATCCATAGCTCTCCCTTTTTCCACTTAATCCTTCCATTTTTTTTTATTTATTCACCTTGCATGGGGATTAATGATCCATAAAAAATGTGTAATCATCTCCTTAAATTACTCCTCAATCATTAAAGCATGCATTAAGTCAACCAAAAAAGATTTGCCTTAGTATTTGTGCAATTCCAAAAAAATATGTCAATACTGGTTCACTCGGTACATGATCCCTCTAATGCTCAATCATAACTAATATTAATGTTATTCATCAGCTTCTATATGCTTGGCACTTACTATATGACATGGCATTAACTAACTCTATATAGCTCAACTGATACTATCTTCTAATCAACTCAACATCAATAGGATTTTTTGGCAACCATAGACTTTCTCAAAAATAACAGTTACTCAACTTCAATTGAGATATGAACAAGTATAATATACATAGCATAACTTCATAGGATGGATCAGTCACTGTGATGATCGACCAACTCTACCAAATAAATTACTAAGTGTTTGACATTAATAGACAACACACCCTAGGGATAAACAATCTCTTCCTTTTACATTTGTGGCAAAAACACTTTGTCATGATGCAACATTACATCCAAAATTGAAAATAGTACTACCCCTTAGACTATGACTCAATCTTCACAAAGACATCAATATATACAACATATATACATGACTTTTGACATACTCTAACTTCAAAATGAGTATCCATTACACAATTTTCAAAGAATCATACATTTTATCATATCCATTTTCATTTTTCCCCTTGTGTTCATTTCCTACTTTATGACATTTCCCCCATATTTTTGTCTTTCATGGTTGTTGGGGTGAATGGGTCAAACCATACTTGTCCAAAAATTGTTTGTGAATTTGTATAACTATTGCTAATGCATTATCCCAACTTGATCTAATAGATTTCAAAACTATAATTTTATTTGTAGTTGAGCATATAGGTCAACCAAACTTTGTGTAGTAGAGAGATACAAATCTCTTTTTGCTATATCCTTGGCCAATGCCAACTCTCTCTATATAACCTCTAAATGAGGTGTCAACATTGACTATAGGATATAAGTTTTTCTTGTATTATTCCATCTATGGCTTGTAATTCAGCCAATCTCCATGGGAAAATATCAATCTTTAATGGAACTTGAACTTGTGTCCATGTTCAAAGAATGTCTAGTAGACTTCAGATCTAACTGCAACTTCTCAATCTTATCTTGAATCTCTTGACTCAATCTTAGTACATGTCACATAACATTTAATACAAATTTTGGATATTCTTTACTATTCCTATATTATTTAGAAGGTTTGAAAGTTCAACTTTCTTCATGGCGATTTCAGTTGACACTTTCTCCAAAAATAATTCTCATACCATTGCAATAAATTTTTATTTTTATCAATGTCATCGTTATTCACTACAAAATTTGGGGTAAACTTGTGACAACAATTTATGATGATGGTGTAATATGTGTTGATTTTCATTATTTTTTCTAATTATCCCTGAAACTGTCACAATATTAATGCAAGCATTGTAATTGTGATACCCAAGTAAGTATATATATATAAAAATATGATATAAAACATTCCCCATTTGTTTTGATTGTAGAGAGCTTCATGCAAAAGAAGGTGGAGAGCTCTGAACAAGGGTGGAAATATTTGAATTTCATCATGCACTTGTGCTTGGTGCATTTCATTCCTATGATATATCTCCGCATTTTGTTTCCATACCCTTACTCTATGATTTTGTTGCTATGATCTTTGCATTTCATTGTCATGCCTTTTCTCTATGATCTAGTTGTCATTCCCTTGTGATCTCTGTGTTTTTTTGTCGTACCCATTCTTTATGATTTTTCTCTTCAATTTGGTTATTAATCCCTTTCCATCTTTGCATTTCATTTTTGTGCTCTTTCTCTATTATTTTGGTGTCATGCCCTTGCTTTGTGATTTTGTTTCCATGTCCTCCCTTGCTTTGAAATTTCATATTGGTATGTCCTAGCTCTGTGATTTTCTTCAAGGATATGTAAATGTTGATTTATTTTCCTTCTAAATAGATATCTCTTTATATCTCCTTATGAACATGAATATTTAGAGATTTTTTAAAGATGCTTATTACTTCTTAGTAGAACAGAAAAATTGATCTAGCTATATACATATTCTAGAATCCAAATAATAAAAATATAAAACTCACTCAACCCATGCTAAGTGACCTACATCAAGATCCTTCTAAAAAATAATGCAGAGCATGAAAAATGGGTAGAGTTTGCAAGAAATTTTACAAAAACTTATCATAGTAGATATTTTTAGAAAGAAACTAGCCATAACCAGTTAAATGGATCTAGTTGCTGATTAGTTGGGTTGATTACAAATTCCTATAGAACTATCACTAGATTAGGTACAATAAAATGAACAATCAGTTGTTCCCAGCTAGCAGAATCAAATATAGTTTTCCAAGGTGATAAAATTGCATATGCAAGGAATTGAAGAATAACTTTACTGAAGAGTTGAGTATAAGGAGTTGAAAAAGAAAGTTTTTCTTTTGTGTAAATGCCATAATCATGAGGCTCATTTCGTTGTAGAAGCCTCTACCACAATGACATTACCTCTAAACCATGCAAAGGATGTTGAAGTGGTTCCCAAACTTGAAACACTCTTATAAGCATTTGATATTTGGACTATAAATTCTCAAAGACACTTGCAAGTGATTTCAATGTCATTGTACCTACTACAAAAATTTCTTGGATTCTATCCAATGGCTTCCATAATATCCTCTATGTTTTCTACCTATTTTTCTGTCATGCAGTCTCTTTCTAAAGCCACTCCTTTCCTTTGCTCCTGTGCCTTAAATTTTGATTATCAAACTTTTGAATACCTACCTCTACCTTATCTAAAATCAACTTCACAGTTTGTTGTAACTCAGGCATAGGTGTTTGGTCATCGATAGCTTTCATTTCAGCATTCAAATTTTCAAGATTAGTGAACACCCTCACCTGTGAACCTCTCATGTCAAGAATTTTTTTATTTTTTCAACACCATGTTCTTGCTTTTGATATAATAGTTCTTCAAATGCATTTTCTTGTAAAACATTCATTTTTTTGAATAGTTGTGAACTCTTAGAAAGTACATTATTGTTTTCATGTATGTATGAATATGTATGTATGTATATATATGTATGTATGTATGTATGTATGTATGTATGTATGTATGTATACAAAGAGATCTTTTGGATTGTGGATTATGGATTATGGATTATAAATAGAAAAGAAAAGAAAATACAACATAAATCATTATCCAATTTTTTTTATTGTAGAGAGCTATGTAGGAAAGAGGGTTGAGAGCATCAAATGAGGGTGGAGAGCTATGAATATTGTTGTACCCTTCGTTGTTGTGATCTCTACTTTTCATCATTGCAATCTCAACATTTCATTGAAGGGCCCTTAGTCTCTGATTTCATTGTTGTGATCTTTGCACTTTATTGTTGTGCTCTTGCTCTGCAATTTGGTTGTTGTGCCCTTGTGATCTCTAGATTTTGTTGTCATGCTTTTTCTCTACAATTTGGATGTTGTGTCCTTTTGATCTCTATATTTCATTATTTTTCCCTTTCTCCATGATTTCATTGTTGTGCCCTTGCTCCATAATTTTTTTGCCATGGCATGCCCTTGTCATGTTGTACCCTTGCTCTTTGATTTCATTGTAGTTTCATGCCCTTGCTCTTTTATTTTGTTGTTGTGCCCTAGCTATGCCATTGTTTTCAAGGGCTATGTAATTTTTTGTTTCTTTTCCTTCTAAACATGTATCTCTTTATATTTCCTTCCAAACATGTATATTTAGAGATATTTTTTAAGGTGCTTATTACATCTTAGCACAATAGAAAAATTGATCTAGCTACATACATATTCAAGAATCCAAATAATAAAACAATAAAACTCACTCAACCTGTGCTAAGTGACTTACCTCAAGACCCTCCAGAAAAATAATATAGACTAGGAAAACTGGGCAGATTTTGCAAGAAATTTCACAAAAACTTATAATTTTAATATTTTTTTCCCTCTTTTTAAGGGTAATATCATCCAATTACTTATAATTTTAACCTTCATTATAGTACCTCTTATTTTTCTATTCTATACCTTGTTTATTTTAATTTGAGAGATACTTGATACTCTTGTTATGTTTTATTTTGAGATGACCTAAGGGTGGGATGTTATACCTTGATTTTAGTATCATAGATGTTTCACTACTATGATGTTTAGTTTATCATATTTGCATGATTGATTCCATTTTGAGTTGACAATAGGTTTATGATGATATCTAGTTATCTGGTATTTTGGATATATACTTGATTTGATTATATGTGGATTTATGCTATGGATATTTACCTCATTCTTGTTTCATTATGATTTATGTGAATATGAGTGATGTAAATGGATAAATTAGGTATTTAATGCATTTATTTCTTCGGCTATGTTATTATATGTAATTTCACTTGATCATGTGTTTTAGTGTGCATGATTTATATCCTTGGCAGTAGCACATGGAGTTAGTGATTCAACTGTTCATATGTTACCAATGTCATCCCTATATGGTTCACGCATCCTTATTTAATTATTCAAATTAAGCCTTTCAGGAATTAAATTCAAACTCATTTGCACTATGTGATTAGACTAGTTAGCATGTTTGTACATTTAGAGGTTTGCATTGTCACGAAAGTTGTTAAGAGATTTTTGTGATTTTGGGTTTTTCGGCTTTAAATTTTATTGAATTTAATTTTTGGAAGATTTTCCATAGATGAATTCCTATTACTAGGAATAGTCTATTTTTTTTTGGGTCAATTTGGAGTCTAGATAGTATAACTATCTATTTGCCCTAATCAATTATTCACTTGAAAATTGAATAAGTATTGAAAGAAGAATTTAATTCCTCACTTCTCACTTTTGTAAATTGGAAAATTGAGAGCTTTTTTGAAATCATTTTCTGAAGGATTAGTTTTTTTTTTTTCATGAGTGCTATAGGTGTGGGATCTTCACAAGGATAGACTCATTAGATCCATCTCAGGAAGACCTTGCTTTGCTATCATTTATGGCTATATCTACAAGTTATTCATTTGACCTGGATGTTTTCCATTTTATCCCTTTTCGCTGTCAGGTAGGGCTCTCTTATTTTCTTGTATCAGCTCAATTTCTTTATCTATTTTGGTAGCTATTTATTTTGAGGCTAAGAACTCGTGTTCAACTCTATTTCTATTTGTTGGTTATACCGGGTTGGTCGGGTATGAACATTTTCCTAGTTTTGGGATGAGGGTTTGGGGTTTCACACTATTATGATGGCCATTGTCTGAACACAACTTTTATGTGATTTTTGAGGCTTTTGTGACCAGAGACCAAATGAGTTTTAATTTTGAAGATTTCCAGTTTGAGCTTTTTACCTCATTTTGTGTGCCTCCTATTTTCTCGAGTTTTATTTGCATGATGTTGGTCATGGACATAGATCATCCTTTTGGATGTCAGTTAGACCATTGTTGCATTTTTATGTTGCTTTGCGATACATGTTGCATCCTTCCTCTTGAGTCTATTTGTGATTGAGTTTATTTTCCTTGTGTTCTCATCTAGTCCTTGTGTAATGATCTTTGTGATGGTGGTGTGCCACACATGAGTATGTACATGTACATTTTTTGAGTGACTTGTGAGCCCCAATCTTCTATGGACTTTCTAGAAGTTATGTTCATTTGGGGTTGGGTTGGGAATATGCATACCTATGGGCACTCATCATTGATTGAGAATGAGTATGGTAGGGTAGCATATGGAGGGGACTTTTATCTCATAGCATGCTGATCATTGTGCCTAGAGGGCTGGTAGAGGAAGCTTTAATCAAGTGATAATTAAATAAAACATTGGGTGGTAATAAAAATTAAGATAATGAAAAGTTATGTGCTAGAGCCTTTTGTTGAGGAGATAAATCTGCATGATTTGAGCTTGGGCCTTACAATGCCAGGTGACTCTCCATGATGTCATCCACTACATGATAGCCTATTGGGTGTCTAACCAAGACCTATAGTACTTGCATTCTCTCATGATCTTAGTTTCTATCATCATTGCTATCTGGCAAAGTGTTAGCTATGGACATTGTGCTTTATGTGTGTTTGTTCTTGGATCATTGTTTCCATCACCATGTCTTTAGTGGACATGCAAGTTTCAAGTGGTTGGAAGGTGTAGCTAGCTATACCTCTTCTAGGGACCAGTGTACAGAGATGGTCTATTATTCTAGTGCGACTGTTGCTGGATATTTTCACTTGGTACTTCAAGTTTTGGAGTATGCTTTCTTATGATTTATTCTTTCATTGGAATGCTTGTATATCATGTTTAAATCATGTTTTGATTAAGTAAAAATAGGTTTTAAAGAACTCGAAACCTTTTACATAAAACCAGAGGTCTAGCAAGAAACAAGAGAAGTAAACAACATAGAAATGCAGCACAGTACAACTTGAGATAGACCTCCAAAAAGAATAGCCATGAGGTCACCCAAGACAAAGCTGGAAAAGACAACAAAAAAACAACAACTGACTAGCTAAGAAATCTTTATTAGGTCAACATCTCGATCTGCCAAAATTTGCATATTCTCAGCAACGGCCTTCACCTCGTCCATTTTAATCACTTCCTCATTCTTCTTAAAATGAGCTTAGGTGTATTTGCTAGGACCCTGATTCTCAACCACCAAAGGGGAGTCCTACCCTTTTTCATGATCAAGTAGCTTAAAGATGTTACCCACATTATCAGCCATTTGTTTGAAAAACTTTTCTAGATTACATAGCTTAGCTTCCATTTTAGACACCTTCCCCTGATTACCACTAATCACTTTACCTAGCACATTGTGTTTGGCCTTGAGCTATGGGATCTTATGCATCATGTTTTTAACTTTTTCTGCATTCTCAATAATTTTTGAAAGCCTATCTATGTGTTGGCCAAGTATATGCTCACCTCTAGATATTTTACTAACCTGCTCCACTTCCTTGCCAAACATAAGCTTTTGTTGCTTCAGGAAGCCAATCTCCTTCATGATTGTACCAGGGTTACCAAGTAAACCTTTGGATGACCTGGGCCTATGACCAAAATTATCATCAAAATTTGGAAGATGCCCCTATTCCCCATCATCCTTATTTTTTGAATCCCCATTCTTCTTAGTCTGTAACTTCTCCTCCTACTGCCTCAAAGATTTTCTTTTCCTTTCCAACCAGTGAACCAAAGGCTCATCATCAAAAAGGAAAGAGGCTTGGTCATCTTGAAAACCCTTAATACCCTTTCCATTACCCCCACTCCTCTTTTTATAGTGATCTCTCACCAATTCCTCCATAAAATCACTTTCCCTATTAGAATCATAGTCAACAACCATCTTTTTCTTCTTTCTAGAACTACAACTAGAGCCCTTTTTCAAACTCCCCATACCCCCCTTAGCTTCATCTTGGGTATCTGAATCATAACCCTTTTCTAGCAGACTCCCTTCCATATTATAGTCTACCCATTTCAAACTACCCCTGGATTTCACAATCTTCTTGGATTTTAACACATTCATTATAAGGACCATAAGACCCTCATGGAAAACATGTTCACCATTCGAGTCTTTCTAAATAGCTTGAATGGAAATGCTAAGAGACTACCTTACATAAAATGGAAAATTGATCCTAACATCCTACTTGAATTGATTGGCCAATGTGAAATGTTACCCATAAAACTTAGTGAATCTCCCATCTAAAGTGAGGTATTCCATTATAACAAAAAACCCAAATCACCATGGTTGAGAAATAGAGGCTGGGTTGATGTAAGAATTACTTATTTTCACCAAGTGGCTTTTCTCATGCTCTAACTCCACAAAATCATCTATGGCCCTATTTGACAACTTCCTCTCCCGATAAAATTTAATCGTATCCATTTCCAACCCTGTGGCCTCCGCACTCACTTCTTTGATAACTTCCATTCACTAGTTACCAATGATAATAGATTCATCCTTCCAAATTTAATAAATTGATGCATAATGGAAGGATTTTTACCTTTAAGTCTTTCCATGTACCCTATAAAATTTCCTCACCTTAAGATATCCCAAACCTCCATCTTGTTCATCCACTCCAACCAACTTGCTGGCTCCACCTGTTTCCTTTTTCCTCCCATATTCCCTTCACCAATATTTTTGGTTTTCTTTCTCTAAAACCCCCAATTATCTCTTTAATAGAAGGAAACCCACATTCAAAGAGAAAAATGGCAAAAACTACCCAGAATCTATGTGAATAATTGCTCAGCTTTCTAAAAATCATTACCCAACACACTCCAAAAGAGTTCACCACATAATTATAAATTACTGACACCATTATATTTAAAATGGTTTTGCATAGACTTCCATTTATAATAATCAATAAATTGGTGACCATCCAGAGGTAAAGACTCATAAAAATCCCAAATGATTTTATGATCACTAAAGCAGGCCATGTTCGTAGCCCAATTAGTGTACAATTGTCTTCTCTAAAATTATGAGTTCTATTGCAAGTTTCAAAAGTATTTATAATGTGAATATCCTTGAGGATAATATTGCTAATTTTCCACGATGGTTTAGTAATTTTATTTAGACAATTAATAATGTTGAGGGAGTCACCTTCCACCCATATCTTCCTTAAATTCATACTCTTAGCATAGAGAAGACCATGAAGAGCAGCACAGGCTTCTGCCACATGATTGGTTTGATCCCCAATTAGAATAGCCATGCATCCCACATTGTCACCATTAGAGTTTCTAATAAAAACTCCACACCCTACTTTTCCCGAGTTCCCTTCCGAAGCCATGTCAAAGTTTATCTTGAACCAATTCACCAGAGGACAATCTCATCTTGTATTATCCCTTGGATTAGGTAGCTGAATATCCATACCCAAACTCCTTAGGTTCCAACTATATTTCCCCCAGTCTTCCCACTCATTACAAGGTTGCTTTCTAGAACCAGTTATTTTAATATTCTCAATCATAAGGACCTTAATTTTATAGAAAACATGATCAAGACTAGTTTCCACTCCTTTGAAGATCCTATCATTGCGCTCCTTCCAAATGCCCCAACAAAGATAAGGAAGAATGAAGTCCTACAGTTTGATAATCAAAGCATTCTTGGAAGGGGCCATCCAACTAGTAAAGAACAATTGAATAGTAGTAGGGAAAACTCAATCCACATTCAATAAGCTACAAAATTTATCCCAAAGCTTCTTGGTAAAGGGGCAATGTAGCATGATATGATCAACTGATTCCTCATCATTCTTGTAGAGAACACATCTATATATAATGATGAAACCTCTCTTCTTAAGATTATCAAGAGTCAAAAAAAATTATTTTGCAGAAGAATCGAAAAGAAGATATTAACTTTGGGTTTCATGCCTTTCACCCAAGTCTTGGCCTAGTAGGGTACATCAAGATCATTGAAAGAATTAGCATAGGCTAAGGCAATAGAGTACATTCCACTAGGATCAGTCTTCCAAATCAAATCATCCTCTTTATGGTTTAAAAAGAACACATTTAGGCACTTACCAAGCTCAACCAAATTGTGGTCCACACTATTAAGATCCATCCACATATCATCCTTCCAATAATAAGCCATAAAAGTACCAATCTAATTCTTACATTGCTCCATATACCTATTCCACCTTGGATCATTACAAAGTGGGTGATTCAAGATCCAAATGTCTTCCCAAAAAATAACTCTTCTACCATTACCCAATTTCCATTTATCCCCTTTCCTTAAAATATATTTTAATTTATGAGCATTCTTCTAGATAATAGACCCCCCTTGTTCTAAATCACTAAAAAGGAAATGATTAAAATCATAATGGTCCCTATTATATTTATCAACCCAAACGTTCTTCCATTCCCCTTCTTCCTTATGCCATCTCCATAATAATTTTTCAATAAAAATTCATTCATTGTAGTTACCCTTCACAAGCCAATCCCACCCTTCTCTCAGGGCCTACAAACATTTTCTCATGCAATCAGAGGAAGTCCTTTTTTGTTCTCTGTTCTAGTCCACAAGAAAGTCTTCTAATTTTTTTCAATAGCAAGAGAAAAATTTCTCAAAATTTTAAAAAAAATCAAAGCATAAAGTGAAACACTATGTAGGATAGACTTCAAAACAATAACCTTTCTAGCCTGACTGAGGAGAGATCCTTTCCAACTAGCAAGTTTTGAGTGGATTTTATCAATTAGCAAGTTCCAAAAGCTGTCAAGAGGGGCTAAACCCAAACGTAAACCCAAATAAGATCTAGGAAGAGATCCAATCTCACAACCAATAATCATTTTAATCTTATTTTTCCTTGCCTCGCTAACATTAATAAAGTAGATTACACTTTTTCTCCAGTTTATGATTTGATTGATGGCCATCCCATAGTCAACCAAAGCCTTCTTAATGTTCCTAGGATTTATCACTAAAGTCTCCCCCATAACAATAGAATCATCAATAAATTGTTGGCGAAAGAAAACTAAAGCAAAAGAGGAGGGATTAAGGCCCATGAAGTCCCCTTTCAACACCATATTATCCACAAATCTCCCCAAACATTCAGTCAGAATAATAAAAATAATAGGAGAGATCGGGTCTCCTTGTCTAAGAGCCCTAGAAGCCTTAAAGAAGGAAGTAGGGGAACCATTAACAAGCACTAAGAAGGAGGCTAATGAAACTGACATGAAGATAAGATACTAAAATCTCTTATTAAAGCCAAAAACTTCTAGCCCATGGATAAGAAAGTTCCAGTCCACTCTGTCGTAAGCTTTAGAGAGATCAAGCTTAAGAAGAAACCCTTCCTTCTTAGACACTAAAAGAAAATGAATATTTTCATGAACTATAATAATGGAATCCAAAATCTATCTTCTAGGAACAAACCCATTTTGCTACCTAGAGATTAATGATGTTAGTATTGACACATTTCCTTATTATGATGTTTGTCGAATGATGTTATCTACTTAGTTGGAGTATCTATTATTCTTAGTTTATCATGATAGTTTTTCATTTTTATGATGGTATTACGCTTTAGTAGTGACATCCTTATAAGATAGTTACAACTATCTAGTTGGTAGTTTGGGATGTTATGCATGGGGGATGGCTAGGGCCTTCAAGGTCTCATGATTCTATTATGGTTGGGAGGAACCACACACTTAGTTTAGTTGTTTTAGTTTATTGCAATGTTATTTCTATACTCTATTATGTTGCTTTAAATACATTCTTGCTACCATGTTTCAGATGGTCAGATGTAGTTTGGTCCTATAGTTATAGTATTCAAGTGTTTATGCCTCAATTGGTGGATCTAGTAATCCCCAGTGTGGAGGAAATTCATTTCTTAGCTTTTAAAAAAAATTCTTCAAGCATGTTGTTTTGGATACTCATGTGAAATTTCACTTTCTTGTGCAAAAGTGAAAAAGTTTGTGTGGTGTGTTGGGTTTTTGCGCGCAGCTCTTGGCACTTCCTCATGTGAAACCCCACACCAATTTTAGATGTTTTAGTTGCTCATCCAAGTACTTCCTCACATCATTTGGTGCATTTCCTTGCATGAAAGGCAATTTCTCACATAGCGTGCTACACTTCCTTGTGCAAGATTTCCATCTATTGTTGTCCTCACACGAAAAATAGGGGGAAAATCTACTAATTTTTAGGGACCACTTTTTGGTGTTTTAAGTACCCTTTGGGTTTGCTTAATTTTTTATGCTTTGATAGATTTTAGATTCTTTGTTCTATTGTCGTCTTTGTTCTTTGTTTCTCTATCTATGTGTGTCAGTTCCATAGTGGTGATTGGTGATTTATTGGATGTCAAGATGGTGGTAGAAGTCTTCCATTTTGATCCTTGTGATCCTCATATGTTGTATGACATGTGCATCCATACTTGTTTAAAACAATTTTATATTGGCTTGTATTGAATCCTTGTTCCAAGGATCTTTGAGTGGGGCATTACATTCATAGTTGATTATCATTTTTATAGTATTGTGTAAGGAGTAATTTCCCTTATAATTTATAATCTTTGACAAATCACTTAAATTAATGATATTACTCAAAGAGGAGTAAATGTATCCTTCACAATTGGTGTCCAATTCTCACCACAACTTAGAACACTAGACATTGCTACTATCAAAATGCCTTTGAATAATAATAGCAGTGAGCCCAGCTGAACAAAGCCAATAAAAAAATGAATATTTAGCTGGTGTTCAATGATACTACAACCAAAGGTAAGGGAAAAGTATATGCATTTAGTTTGCATTCATTTCTTTCTCTTTTTACTCCCAAAACTCCACATTTCTTTCTTGTATTTTTTGAAATAAGATGTTTGGACTTTTATGTGCTAAACCCTAAGCCCAAACCCTTATATGTAGAGCATTTTTGTATTCATTTCATTTTTTATGCACATTGTCTTGTGATGGAGGACATATCCGAAGAAATTCTAGTAAATAGAAGCCAAATGTGAGGCACTGGTACTATGTTGAGGATTTGTGTAGAAAATTTCAAGTGCCACAGTAGCTTGCAAATAGAGTTTAGTGAATGGGTTAATTTTATTACTGGCCAAAATGGGAGTGAGTGAATTGTTAATGCCCTTTTTTTTCAAAGATTATAATGCCTTGCAGGTTAATTTTTTTTTTTTTTTGTAGTTTATGAATTGTTGTGATTTGCAAGCTTGTTATGTTTAATCATTTTTAATGTATCATTACACTATATCAGGTGGAAAAAGTGTGATTCTAACAACGTTATGCATTGCTTTTGGAGTCAAGGAAAAAAGTACTCAGATGGAAACTTCTTTGAAGGAATTTGTCAAGAATAAGTGCACGTAACTTTGGTTATGTAGTATTTATCCTTTTCAAGCTTCAATTCAATTCAATATGAGAGCAGAAAATTCAACTATCCATAAGTATTTAGAAAATGCCTTCCTAAGGAAAACCTAGATTTTAAAGTTGTATTAAAAAATACTTTTAAGATTGTACCACCTTTATGTTTGTGAGTATGGTTATGAAAATCAATTTGAATTTTTGTTTGTTATTATAACACAATGTATCACTAAATAACAACTTTAAATGTTAATAAAAGATTCAAATTAAAAAATAAAATAAAATAAAATAACTTGTAAATGAACAAGCATAGAAGTGGTAATCTATTTATTATTTTCTATTAGACTAATTATTAAATGATGTTGTTGATAGATATTATATTTTTTAAGACAATAATCAAATAGTACTTCTCTTTGGTTTTTTTGATCAGTAATATATTTTGTATTAATATTTTATTGGAAGTTCAAAATTACATTGCTTTTGCCATTGTTTCTCTTGGCATATTCTTTTTCGATTACACTAGTCTCCAAACTTTATCTCCTATATGCATTTACAGTTTGCCTCGTAGGCTACCATGCTTTTCTATCTACCCTAAGGAACCATTACAAGTACATTTCTAAGCCCGCACTTCTGCCAAAATTGGGCAACATCTAACTTGACAAATATTAACCACTAAATAAAACACATATTTGATGACACCTAGATGCTAATTATCCTATCCATTTATTTTGCATCTCCTTGTTGCTAAACAAGTATCTCTTTATATTTCCTTCTAAACATGTATAAATAGAGATCTTTTTTAAGGTGCTTATTACATCTTAGCACAACAGAAAAATTGACCCAACTGCATACACATTCTAGAATCCAAATAATAAAATAATAAAACTCACTCAACCTATGCTAAGTGACTTACCTCAAGATCCTCCACAAAAATAATGCACACTACGAAAAAAGGGTGGAGTTTGCAAGAAATTTTACAAAAATATATCATAGCAGATATTTTCAGAAAGAAGCTAGCCATAACCCAATAAATTTGGTCCAGTTTTTTATTAGCTGGGTTGATTACAAATTCTTGTAAAATCTTCATCATATTAGGTACAATAAAATGAACAATCAATTGGTTCCATCTAGCAGGATCAAATACAATTTTCCATGGTGATAAAATTTCATATGTAGATGCATCACTTGAATGCTAGGCATGAAGCACATTCCCTAATTTATAATGAATTATTGGATATAAAGCTCCATATATTGGACCAAAAATGGAAGCTAAGGATGTAACCATGCATGTATTGGCATCCTCTCCCTATGAACATCCTAAGTATCTATTGTTGTTGTTAATTTAGGCATCACTATATGATCCAGAATGTTATGAAGTACTAAAGCTGGTAGTAACTTCTCCCGTGTCTCCATAAAATGTAGCATAGGTCCAGGTTCCCTCAGCTCCCAAGAATTTGTAGCATCTGTTCTCACTACTGGAAGAATAACTTCAGTAAAGAGTTGAGTGTAAGGAGTTGAAGAAGAAAAATTTGCTTCTGTTTAAATGCCATAATCATGAGGCTCATTCCCTTGAAGAAGCCTCTACCACAATGACATTACCTCTAAACTATGCAAAGAATGTTGAAGTAGTTCCCAACCTTGAAACATTCTTATAAGAATTTGATACTTTGGATCATCATAAGGAGATTGTGCCAATACTTGAAAAACTCTTATAATCATTTGATATTTGGACTATAAATTCTCAAAGACACTTGCAAGTTGTGATTCCAATGTCATAGTACCTACCACAACACTTTCCTAGATTCTGTCGAGTGCCTCCCATTTTTTTTAATTGATTATAGAGAGATGCATGTGAAAGAGGGTGGAGAGCTATGAATGTTGGTGGATATCAATGGAGATCTAGGATTTTGTTTTCATTCCCTTGTGATCATTGTGTTTTAATGTTGTGCTATGCCCTTGTGATCTCCATGCTCTTCTTCATATATAATGTATGTATGTATGTGTTTATGTATGTATGTATATATGTATGTATGTATGTATGTATGTATATATGTATGTATGTATGTATGTATGTATGTATGTATGCATGCATGTATATATGTATGTATGTATGTATGTATGTATTTATATAAATAGAGAGATCTTGGCACACCATAAAAACAATAAAACTCACTTGAACTATTATTTCTTAGGGGGGAATTTTGTAATATTGGATTCATTTTATGTAGAAGGCAATGAGGACATTCTTAGATGTACTAGTGTGATGAATTACTCATGAGCAATGAAGATAGACTTCCCCTAAGAGTAGCAGGAGGCAATAAGGACATTCCAAGTACTTTAAAGATCAATCTCATGACATTCTAGATAACTTATCATGCTTATACATGTATGGATGTTCAGGTAATCAACCTTACATTTAATAAAAGGAATATGTGCTTTTAAAAAAGCTTTTGTCACATTGATTACTATCACAAGCTTTTAAACATAACTATATAAGGAGTAAGTTAGAATGTATATAGGTTAACCTTACATTAACTATAAAATACAACACAAAGGTTGCACTAGGGTATTATAGTATTGTAATTATTGAAACCACCTGATTCTCCCAAGTGAGCATATGATGGAAAAGAGTTGGATTAGGTGATTAAAACTCACTAGTGATTATAGGAATACAACTACATCAAAACAATTAGAAACTGAAACTATATATTCATTTGAGTGAGTAGTTCAAGGGTCTTGATCCTATAGATATGGGTATGTAGGCAACCTAGTAGACGGAGTCTACCTCCAATGTGAAAATGCCTTGGACATAGTTAGGTAGCACTTAACTATTTTTAGTATGAGTTTGATTTTATGAAGACCTTAGTATCAACATTATTACAAGAGTGAGAACTAAATTGTACAAAATAGTATCTCAAGGAGCTTGTAGGATCGTGCAAACATTCTCTAACTTCAATTATAGATTTTATGCTTTTGTCACTATGATTCATTGGTCTAGTTGTTGACTAGCTAGGTTGATTACAATTTCTTGTAGAATTATCATCAGATTAGGTATGATAAGTTGAACAATCAATTGTTCCCAGCTAGTAGAACTTTCTTATCATTATCTTCCTCGTGCTTTTTACCTATCACTCTCAGCATCTCTACCCCAATTACTTCTTTCTCCCATTGTCTCAACCCTTCTAGGCTCTTTATAATCTTGACATTTTACAAATTTATGATACTTACCAATTCTATGATCATAAGAATTCTTTTCCATATCTCTATTCTTGTATTTTCCCTCTACATCATATATATTATCATCATGTTTGGTACTTCCATAAATCTCATTCCTCTAATCAGAACCTTTCATAAACTTTCTATTATATTTCTCTAAATTCATTCCACTATGTCCAGAGTTTTTATTTTCGCTATCATGGTCATGATCATATCTTCTCCTTTTTTCCCTTTTTTCTAGTACCCTATCAAATGATTCATTGCCTGAATCTCCTTTCTTAGGGACTTCAGTCATAAATTTTATGCCTTTGTCACTGTGATTCATTGGTCTAGTTGTTGATTAGCTGGGTTGATTAAAAATTCATATTTTTCTATTAAATTATCCAATTTATAAGAAATGGTTCAATATAAAGGGTCCATATGCTAGCCCAAGGATGTAACCATGCATGTATTGGCACACTCTCCCAACGAGGATTCAAAGTATCTACTATAGTTGTTAATTTGGGCATCACTATGTGATCCAAAATGTTATGAAAAAACCTCCCATGTCTCTAGAAAATGTACCATAGGTTCAGGGTTCTTTGGCTTCCAGGAATTTGTAGTAGCTATTCTCACTGTTGGAAGAGTAATTTCAGTGAAGAGTTGAGTGTAAGGAGTTGAAGAAGAAAGTTCAACTTCTATGTATATATGTATGTATATGTATGTATGTATGTATGTATATACATATGTATGTATATATACATATGTATGTATATATACATATGTATGTATATATACATATGTATGTATATATACATATATGTATGTATGTATATGCAATTGTAATAGAAAAAAATAGAGAATATGTAATGTTGGAGAGAGTGCTTTCATAACAAATCTATTTCTAAAATTTAACTTTGGTTATGAATATTATCAAGAGACTACAATGCTCTTACCCCTATAACTAGTTTTCTTGTTATTTTTATCTTTTAGGAGAGACCAGATGATTCTTGTGACTATCAATTGTTTTCCAATATAGGGAGGATTGAAGACTAATGAAAAAAGTTGTCTATGTCAAGCTTGAATGTACAAACAACTTTTTTCCATTAGTTTTTGGTCCTCTCCACAATATGTAGAATTTGACAGTCACAAGAATCATCTAGTCTCTCCCAAAAGATTAAAAAAATAGGAGAACCAATTATAGTGGTAAGAGAATTGTAGTCTCCTAATAATGTTCATAACCAAAGTTGAATTTTAGAAATAGATTTGTTAGGAAAGCACTCTCTCCAACATCACACATTCCATATTTTTCTATTATGATGCCCTCACAATTCCAATGGATAGCCATTGGAATCACATAAACGTCTCATATACGATGATTTCTTCGATGGATAGTCATTGGCTTTTCATTTTTTGATAATTTTATGAAAATTACTCTTATTTCCTCTAAAAATGAAAAATATCTTATAAAAGTAGTAATATCTAAGAATAACTTTAGACACAAGTTCCTATAACTTCTTGAACCCTCTATAACCACTTGTAAAAAAATTGCACTTCTTCCAAGATAGAGATTCAGCCAACTTGTTAGTTTTTAGCATAATTAGGGAAACAAAAACTCATTAAAGGTTGGATGTACCAAAAGGGTATCATTACAAGGAATGAAAACATTATTAGTACTACATGGAACTTCAAAATTTTAAATATTGGCTATATTAGCACACACTACACATAAGTTTTCATTTTAACCTAGGTTCGTAAGATTTGTAGTTAAAAAGTCACATGTTATCTTCGGTTTTCTAAATATTAATGATCCAGATTGCATGACACACGTGTACCCTCCCAATCCAAAATGCTAGCAAGTTTCCACACATACCCTAGAAATTTGATAGGATATACGAAGGGAAATTTCTATGTGAAATGTGTATTTTAATAATGTAGTAAATTTATAAAGTATCTAAAGTAATAAATATAACTAATGCTATGTACATTCCTAGATTTGGTAACAAATGTAGAGTATTTGATCATCACTAAAGTTGGTTGTGTTGAACTGGTAAGTTGAAGAAGTAGGGGTGCAATAAAAATATTGTGAAATGACTATGGGAGAGAACTAGAGTGAGGTAGAGATTTGGTGAATCGATTATGAAGAAATGTACTTACATAAAAGGTGGAAATATTTATTATTCTTGTATTCTCATAGCTGATTAGGTAAAGGGTGTGATAGAATGTCTCACCTTCTACAACTATAGGAAGTTCAAAATCAAGACCTACATTAATTTTTTTGTATCAACTCTTGTTTAGATTTTGGTTTTCGATAAATCTTTAGGAAATGACCATTAACTAATAATTTGAATTGTACTAGATCAATTATAGTAAGTTGAACAACTCTTCTTGTAAAAAAAATCTACAATTTAAAATGGGTCAATCCATCTCATTTGCAATCTTGTCATATTATCTTTATATCTTGAGTTGTTAGAGGAGTACCCAATCTCCTAGTTGAAATATTTTGTCCCTAATGTATTTTTCTTGTAGGAAATCTAACTTCACAATCTTTCCTATGAAAAAATACTATCTTCGTAAGGATGGCTTATATTTCCTTGTTTGTAATTTCTACTTGTCATTTTTCTTGTGGATGATAATGTGTTGAATTTCTATACCTTATATTATATTCATTCACCAAGGCTATGATAAGTGTGGAGGTAAACTTCTCTCCTTAGTCTATGAAAATATCTCTTTAAATACCATAGCTTGTAAAAATATCCTCATAGAGAAACTTTGAATTTTTTTCTAACTTGCATACTTCATGGATTTTACTACAACCCACTTCTTCACATAACTAATGTATATCAATATGCAATACTTGTCACTGGGTGGAGAATCAATATGTCCTTCAAAATATAACCCCCACTTATCAAATTGTATTGCCACCACGTATGGGTTTAATGGAATTTCATTTGATCTATTTGGTATGCCCATGTTTTGACATCTACCACACCTCCTTTCATATTTGATTGCATCCTTGTGAAGGGTAGGCTAGTAGTACTAGTAACTCATTATATTAATGGTTTCTCTCTTTGCTACAAAATATCCCCAACATGACTCATCATTGTTCTAGAATAGAATCTAGTTCCTACCATTGATCCCTAGAGTGTGTTGTCTATTAGTGTCAAATGCTTAGTCATTTATTTAGAAGATTTGGTCGGTCATCATTGTGACTAAGCCATCCTATGAAGGTTGAGCTATGTATATTAGACTTATTCATATCTCAATTGAAGCCAAGCAATTACTATTGCTGAGAAAGTCTATGGTCATCAAGTACTCCTACACATGTTGAGTTGATTGGAAGATAGTGTGAGTCGAGATATATAGAGGTAGTTCATGTCAAGTCATTTAGTAAGTGTTGAGCATATAGAAGTTGAGGGACAACACAGAGATTAGTTATGATCAAGAGTTAGAGTGATCATGTTTCGAGTGAACCAATTTTGACATATTTATTTCAAATTATGCAAACACTGAGGTAAATAATTTTTGGTTGGCTTAATGCATGTTTGAATGATTGGGGAGTAATTTAAGAAGATGATTACACAATTTTTTATGGATAATTAATCCTTGTGCAAGGTGATTAACCAATCAAGAAAATGGAAGGATTAAGTAGAAAAAGGGAGAGATCTAGATCATTGATCTTGATCTAGAACTTTCTCTAGTTGGTCATAAAAGGAGGATCCAAACCCTATTCTCACGGTGTGTGTATGTATAAGAAAAGATAAGTTATGATGCTTGAAGAAAAGTTTGAAGGAGAATAGGACATGGTGACTGAGAAAAGAAGTGAAGGGAGGAATACATATATAACAGATTGGAAATAAAATTAGAGATTGCAAGGAGGAGATATGTAATTAGAATATTGACTACAAATTGAAGGATTAGGTGCTGATACATTCTAGCAATTGAATCAAGGTAAATCTCTTAACAAAGTGGTCCTAACAGGCCTTTATAAATCTCCTAACATAATTCTTACTTCATTGCAATTTTGAATTCTTTATTCATGGTAGATTGAATAAGTCTTGTAAGCTCTTAGCAAGGAAGACCCCTCATAGGATAGATCATCAAAAGTGATCAAACTTGTGGACCTAATAGGAAAACTTTATTGTTGTAGTAGTAAAGATTTTTTGGTGTCATCCCCACCCTAGTTTTACCTTCACCTTGAGGGTTTTTGGATTACTAAAATATTTTTGTTATTTGTTAATCATTTACTTTCATATTTATGGATGTGATTAGTTATTAGATCTAATACATCATTTCAGTAAATGCTTATATGATTTATTATATTGTTTAGATAAGGGTTTAAGCTAAAAGATAATAGATTTGACATTTGTTTCAAAGGTTAAAATTTGTACAAATCCTAATTAACCACCCACCCCCCACCAATCCCAACCCCAACTCCGCCCCCCACCCTCTCAATATCTAACTTTCCCAATAGACTTTTGACAATCAACATCATAGCTCTATTCTCTTAGCATAAGTCTAACCACTTATGAGTCAATATTCTAGAGATGGAGGCTTATAAGCTGGGAAAGATCATTAAAAATTAGAAGCTTGATATATAGCTTTCATTATAGGAAATTGAAGCAAAAAGAGAGGAATTGATTGAATCCTTAAAGAGAAGGAATGAGATGGAAATCATGTAGAATGATTCCAGTGAAAGTGATAAAACAATATAAAATCTATTGGAGAGGAATAATACACTAAATGAAGAAATAAGAGGACTAAAGAGAGAACATGAAATCCAATCAATAAGATTGTGTGAAGTAACTAAACAGAAAAATAAATATGAGGAAGATAACAAAATGGTTGATGAAGACAAGAGAGAAGTGGCCACAAGACTTGATGAAATGATATCTAATGTGAAGAAACTCACACATATGCAATTTGATATGCTCAATCAATTTCTAAGTGCAAATCAAGAACTTAATAGGAAATATGTGGAGATTAAAAATTTGAAATTGGAGAATGAGTGTATGAGGAATGAGTTGATATCTAAAAAGGATTTCATTGATAGGTTGAATAAACCCAATAGAGCTATGAGATACTATAAAGAGTTGATGAAATCATAGAGAAGACCCCATGACACATATGGACTAGGTTGTGGTGAGCACCTATCTTCCACTAAGGAAGTAGAATCATCATAAAGTGGAGAATAGAGGAATGAAAAGACAAAGAAAAATAAACCTACATGTTATCATTGTGGGAAACTAAGACACACAAAAAATATTTTCAAAAGCAAGATTGGTAAGCAAAACTCCAAGCCCAAATTTAGTGGATACAATTTGAATTCTAAGAAACAAGGATATCAAGGACATGAGTGTAGATCCAAAGATATAAATGCACCACTTGCACCTATATTTGAAGGATATTGCTACAATTATCAAAAGTATGAACATAGAGCACAAGAGTGCATATCAAAGGAAAAACCTAACTGGACACCTAAATTGGGATTACAACATATGGTATAACTATTATTTATGTGATCAATATGCTCATGTTGCAAAAAAATAGTATTAGAACTTATTTCAAAGATAAATCCTAGAGTTGGATGAATAAAAATATGGTTTGCTATAACTGTCATAATATTGGACATTTGAGCAAAAACCATAGGACCCAAGCACCTACACCAAGAAATGAACATAAGAAAGGTAAAGGCACTATTGATGTATAACATAAAATAAATTATACGAATCAAAAATGGAAGAAGAAGGAAGAAGCATGTAATAGTGGAAGTAGTAAAGTTGAGATCACCCAATCTAATGGAACAAGTGATCACACTACTTTAAACTAAACAAAGAAGGTATGTGGGGAACTTTATTTTAAATTATTTATCATGCATCAACTCCTAAAATGTGATGTCATGAAATCCATATTTGTATAAGGTGAGATGGATTAGGACATATCTGAAGTGTAAATTGAGGAAAGAGTACATATTCCAAGTTGAATTAGAATTGATGTCGAGCATCATTATCAATATAAGTTGTGGCCAAGTCACTATGTTGATTGAGTTGATATGTTTGACCTAGCTCTAATTGAAAATTGGAATGCAGTTATGACCAAGTTGGTGTGTTGACCAAGCTAGTGAATGGAAGTATGAAGCCCGAGTTGTCTTATGCAAACTAAGACAACTATCATGCACTTTTCATTTACCTACTAAAAGTATAGAGCATTAAATGAGAGGGTATTTCAACCATTTTAAGATATTTAGTCAATTTTGAGTTCATTTTTACACTCGTCCAATGGTGTACAACCCTTAGAATGATATCAAAGTAATTGTAAAGCAATTTTTTGCACATTTTAGAAGATTTTAATGTGTGTCATCAATGAAACTATGTAAGTGCACAATATTTCTTGAACTAAGTTGATTTGTAAAAATTATTTTTCAAAAACCTATTTTGCAATGGAATCATCTACATCTTGAAGTGGGAAGTAGGAGGCACTGAAGGAAAGTATTGATTAGATTATGCTTAGTGATGCATGCCCTCCAAAATTCAAGGCTTATCCAAAGATCACGATGACTAGAGACTCATCTAGAGCATTGTCATTTATTCCATCCCATGTCAATATAATGCATAATGTATGATCATTCTATATGTGCTAGGCTGGATAAATTGGTGGATTCAAATTAAGGAATGCATATGATAATCTATGTAAGAATGAAGTATTGAAGGAGGAAAATAGATTCATTATTTAATAAGGGTTAACTCGTGCCCTAGATTTTCCTATGGTTTTCAAAGTAGAATGGATTACTATTATTTTGGGAAGATTGTGATGTAGAGGATAGATTGATGGCTTTCAAAACAAAATAAGAGTTTCTAATTTTAGAGGTTCTAGACTCTTGTGTCCAACAACTTTCAAATCCTTCAAGGCTATTGTTTGTTTAGGTCTATCACAATATCCCTAGATACTAATTGGTTTCATAGAAACCCAACTAACTTGGACACAGAGACCTTTAAGACAATACCATACTCCTATAAATTGAACTCAAGTACACAATACTCTACCTTATTAATCATGCTACATACTTGATAACTTTGGCTCTTCTCAGGCTCCAAACCCTTATTCCTTAGGGCCTTCTCAAAACCTAGATCTCTACACCACCCTGCACTCAAATGATGATTGAGCCACACTCCATTCAATATATTAATATGTTTTCAAACTTAAAAATCTACTCCAAACTCGGGTAGATCATTCCCTGCTATATACGGCTTTCAATTTCATTATATCTTCAAACTACACCTTTCTTGTGATCACTCCTATTCCCATAAGTCTGCATATGCATGGTTAGTCAATTAATAATAAAAATTTAGAAGTTTTAATTCCATGAATATGAGACATTTAAATTATTTATGGAATAACTCCCTTTCCTAAAACTCTACTGCAGTCGCAAGTATAAATAGAGAACACTAGGTCAATCAGCAACTGGCGCAACCAATGATCTTTAACACAATCTAAATTGCATCGGGTAATAACTCAAATAAGTGAAGAACTCTAAAAACCTATATTGACCTCCAATTTAGTCAATACAAACTTCCAAAATAGGGAATGCAGAACTAAGAGTATTTTTTATTGCCCACTATTTGCAGATCCGTACACACCAATTTTGACACACCTCTTCCCCAAAATGGAGATCCTTTAAAAAGACTCCCCTATAACTAATTCCAACTAACTATCATCATTGAGTTGGATATTTAAGTTTAAAATCATTACAAACTAAACTTCCCTCTAAACTAGTTGTTACCTTTTTATTCAAATGTTTGAACTTGAAAAGCCATACAATGGTTTTATTAAACATTAAACTCTTTTCTATACCTAGACCTATCTTGAAGACCTAATAGAACATTGGACAACTTTAGTCCATCAAAATCTAATTGTTATTGCTTTGGACAATTAAAATCTCACTTTTAATGCTTTGAGAATATTAGGAATTGCATTATTTTAGCATCATTATAGGTTCCAAGGCCATCCAATTGATTTGATGACCTTGTTTATACATTCCTTCCTTCTAATTTGTTTTAAGGGTCTTTGCAGCCTTCATAATCTTCAACTTTGGCTTGAATATTTGTGGTGCTCGTGCACCAAATTACATGATATGAAGTTGTGGCTAAAGAATAGGCCAATTAAATTACTAAATCAATCATACATTTGGTAACTAGTAACCCTACTCTTGACTGAGTAATGACTGTTCATTACCAGGCCAGGAATATAATTAAATACCTCAAAAAGTTGAAGTGGAATGGCCAAGTAATGTATAGTTATTCAATTGATGATGTATTTATTGAGTTTGTAGTCCGAGTGATTGTATGTAGATTCTATTAACCAATTGATTGAACAATGTGCCTTGTCTAGGAATAGATTTGGGATACAAAATAGTCAAGAAGGACCATAGCTATGACTTGGTTGAGCTTTAATTGATTTAGCTAGTAGAAAATATTGGATACATTGAGAAATCAAAGAATATATTATGTAATTTTGGTTCAATTAGTCTATGCATATTCATTTATGTACATAAATCCTTTCCTATAATTGGATATGTAGTATGGGATAAGGATAGACTTGTAACTGAGTAGATCAATGGATATATTGAGAAAAATGGTGAAATTTTTGAAACAATTTTGGATTGGTATTTTGAAGAGTTCAAAAGGAAATGAAGAATAGATCTAAGCCATTATTGATCAATATTATGATTACATATGCTTCATGGTGGATACCGACTATATCTATGCTCAAGTATTCATACCAAGAGTGACATGGTTAAGGCCAATGTCATATAAGGTTAATGTGGATGAGTATCTATTTCTATTATAACACTATCGGAAGAAGGAATTGACAAGAATGTCAAGCCATTCGACACATATGAGGTTGCAAAGATCAAAATAATGATGTAGATAAAAGTTCCAAAGATGGATAAGAAGTTGAATGTAAAGGTAAAGAGCTTGTGGTTGTCAAGCCTTAGGAATCAAAAGGTAAGAAGATTTTGATTGTAGATCCTAAGGTGAAAATGATCCTAAAGAAAGTGGTTACCCCACACACTTCTATACCATAAAGAAGAGTAACTAGACAAGGATCTAAGGCAACAAGCCCTACTACTCCTTAAGAAAAAGAAAGGGATAGTAAAGATAACTAGGATAAAAAAGGGAAAGAAGAGGACATTAGATGTCAAGGAGACAAAGAAAGTTCATAAGAAGAGATTGAGGAGAAAACTTGTTAAACCTGATGAGGAGGAGGAGGATGAAGCTGAGAGGACTGAATTAGATGATCTAAGTAAGTTTCACATAGTGTCGAGGAAAACTCCTCAAAATATAGAAAAGGTATGTGAGAATATTAGAAGTTCAACAAGGTTAATAGGTTTTAAACATGTAAAGTATGATTAGATAGAGGTGATAAAGAAAAAGTAGAGCAGGTTGTTTTAAACATGATGGTGAATTTTAAAAATTCATCAATAAAACTAGGTAAGGAATTGCTCAAAGAATTATACAAAAAAATTGTCAAACTGGAAATGGGCATTAAGAATTGAAATAAAAACAAGGGAAACTACTTTATCCCAAACTATGCTTGATTTAGGAAAAACTCACATGTCTATAGCCTTCATAGATTTTGTAAATAAATTTGTGTCTAAGAAAAGAGCTTAATTGTTTTTGAGAAATAAAATTAAAGATGTTGTTCATGAAAGAAAATTTGTCTAGAAGAAATATTTTGGGCTAATGACAACATTGGTTGAAGAAGAGGATGATAGAGTTGAATTGGATAACACAAAAGACTTGTACAATGATGCAGAATAGTTAGTGGAAACTATAGACAAAATTTCTCAAGAAAATAAATAATAAATAAAGATAGTCATTATTGAGGATGAAACCCCTACCACTACTTTGACCAATGTGACTATAGATGTCAAAGAGATAGAAAAGATAGTGTCTACTAAGCAATAAAAAGAGGATCAAACTCCAAGCTCTATTAAAGAAACTCTAATGAACACTATCAATCTAGTTATTGTACAAATAATAGAATATCTACAAATTGGTAAGACAAATATGGATGGATAGGTAATTATGACTGTAACTAAGACACCTATCACTACTATTGTTTGCAATGCTCAATTATTAAAAAAGGCACTTGTTGTAGATACTGAGAAACAAAGTGTGTTGGTAGTTGAAGAGAAAATACCACAAAGGGACATATTGATAAGATGAATGCTCAAGTAGAGAAATCTATTATAGTTGAAGGAAGACCACAACTCTTAGGACCTATTGCTAAGTGAACAAAGGAGATAGAGCCACCAAGCCAAGCAAGGATTGAGGAATAGGGTACAAGGAGCTAAAGAAAGTAGAGGAAGAGAGTGGAGTAAGTGTAGAACTTCCTACACAAACTAAAGCTTAGAAAAGTGATACACCTAAACACTAGGTGATTGCAACTTAGAAGGATTTGGCTTCAATAATTATTGATGCTAGTGGTGCACAAGAGCTCAAGACACTGAGTGTAGATGTCTCATCACACTCTCTAGAACTAGCATTTCTAAGTAGCAACACCCCAAAGTCAAAAAGGAAGAAGATGCTAAAGAAGAAGGCAAGATCACCTGGAATGCTAGTGACACTTGATGAAGTAATAGTGATTCCAAAGTTTGACAATGGTCACTTAACTTATGAAAAAATGCAAATTTTGCAATATTTATTGGCTAGGAGAAAAAACAAGAAGAATTAAGAAGGGAGCATCAACATAAATAGGTACTAAAAGAGATAAAAGATATATTTTTTGATGCTTATGATATCAAAGATGTTGATGAGAAAGCCACGATAATGGACCAATTATTTCATATTGTAGAATAAATAAATCACTACTACATTTGGGGTCAAATTGCAATGATAGGATGTCACAATTGTGGCGATCACCTGTCGCCCAAGTTACACCAACAGGAATTGGCTCCCATTAGTTGGCCGTTAGAATTTTTCCATCTAAAATTGCAATGGCAAGGGATTCCATCTCATTTGTGATTCCAAAAGCTGTCATGAAGTGAAGCTAGACAGGATCATACATTATCAAAATTGTGATGTCTATCCATCAAAGTTGTCGTCACAAGTGTGACATCTTTGCAGAAGCAATGCTATGGAAGTTGGTGCCAAAGATAGAGTCATGGCTAGCAAAGCTACGTGTAATAATCCTACAATTCACATAATGATTCTCGAAGACCTAGTATGTGAGCCTCATTTTGGAAATGTGGAAAACTTGATTAATTTCTAATGTTAAATGACTGATACAAATATTGAACTAGACTTTTCCTAGACCTTTCAAATAGTGAATAAATGATGAAGAGCTTGAAATTAATTGCAACTAAGGAAAGGATAACATAAATGTCAAGGTTTCACAATGAAAATTACCCCAATTACAAAGATATTTAGTCTTCAAGAGTTAGTTTACAAAACCTTATACCCTTCTTTGAGTGTATATAAGTAAGGAGTAGAAAGGTTTTCTCTTTCTAGAAAATGGAGACAAAGTTTAGTATTTGTGATTAGATACCTAAAATGTGAAGGAAGAAAATTTATTTAATATACATATCAAGATATTAAGTCACATGAAGCATAGAAGGGATATGAAAATTCTAAACATTCTTTTCAATATGTTGTAAAAAATTACATCCAAAAATAAAAAAAAGGTAAGTCTAATTTTGTCTTTGATCATTATTTGATCAAATTATTGGTAGAAAAGTATTTAAGAGACATGTCTCAAATGATGCTAGAAGATTTTGTGCAAGTTAGAGGGTTTGATGAAAATGTGGGACTTAGGGTCTACTAATCTTTCTACTTTTGTTGTCTATTAGTCTCAAATTATTAGTCATATATAAGGCAAAGTTGGTTGGTCATCACTGTGACCAAGTCACTCTATATAGGCCATGTCATTTATTTGTTAAGACTTGTAAATAATATTATATATTATGAGCTCTATAGGAGCCAAGAAATTCTATGGTCGTCGAGTATTCCTATGCAAGCTGAGTTAAGTAAATGTTGAGCAAAAAAAAATTTGGTACATGCCGAGTCATACAAAAGGTGTTGAGCTAGTTGAGGTCAAGTAACAATAGCAACAATAGTTATGACTAAGAATTAGAGATAGTATGTGCTGAGTAACACAGTTTGAACAAAAATCTAGTGAATTGCACAAGCTTTTAGGTAAATCATTTTGAGATTACATGAAATAGCATTTAATGATCTCAAATATTGTTACAAAGTTTTTTACACATTTTTGGCGTGGATCGTCAATCCCTATGAACTGAAGATAACTAATCAGATGAAGAGGATAAAAGGGAAACATCTATATTTTTGACTTTATTCTAAAAGACTCTACATATATCTTTATAAGGGAAGATCCAAAGCCTATTTTGTATGCATGAAAAATACTATGAATTCTTATGTATAGGAGTTATGTTTTGGAGGCTACAAGAGAATTTGTGAAGTCATAGAGTATAGTAACTAAGTGAAGTAGTGAAGAGAAGATAAAAGATATATCAAATAGGAGATTAGATCAAAGATTTGAAAGAGAAGATCATTAATGAAAATTGTGAGTGCAAATAGATGGATCAAGTACTAAATCATTTTGGCAAGTGAGGTAGGGTAAATATCTTAATAGAGTGGTACTAATAGGCCTAAGTAAATCTCTTAACAAAGTGCTTACTTCATTTTAAGTTTCAAATCCTTTAATCAAGGTAGACCTAACGGTCTTGTAAAGCTCTTAATAAGGTAGACCCCTCATAGGGTAGATCATTAGAAGTGATCAATATTGTAGCCCTAATATGTGAACTTTATTACTACAGTAGTGAAGATTTGTGGGCATCATCCACACCCTAGTTCTACCTTCAAATTGGAGGTTTTTTGGGTAGCCAAAATCTCATGTGTTGTATGTCTACATTTTCATGTTGATGGATGTCATTCATAGTTAGATTTATTTTAGTTTTAAAATATATGGTGATGAAGGGTACTCCCCTTAATATCAAAAGCACACAATAGAAACAAAGAAATAATAGGAATTTTCCAGAACAAAATATTAGCTTTGTATTATCACCACAAATACGGAATTAAAAAATTCATGATCACAATATGCTAACCCACATAAGCACCTTCATTACAGTAATATGCAAGAAAAAGCTGTGAACTATCACCCAAAATTCTCTTAGACAATGTATAAGAATTTCTTAAATGGGCAATTTTATGTTGCCTAGGAAGGTTCTAGATACTCAAACTCAATATCTAGGATTGAGAGACCCTAACAATACATATAGAGTCAGCCAAATACATTTTTGACATTTATTTTGGAAGTTTTGGTCAGCCCAAATTTAGAAGGTCATAACTTTTAAATTGTTGGTCTGATTGGCTATTATAACCACTTTTTAGAATCCTCAACTTCCGATCTACATACTCAAATCTTCACAAGCACCCATTTGTCAAGTTTTTTGGGTATCATCTAGACATGTTTAGGCCTCCAATGGTGAGCTTGAATTTTTTATACAAAAATTGCACACCAAAAAGCAGTAATAAATCCATGAATACTCATGATATGGTATTGAGAATCAACTGGTAGGATGATCTATTTTGAGATGAATTTCCACCACTAAAATTAGGACATTTCAATTGTATGACTAAGTTACTAAGTAGTAAGCCTCCAAAAATAACAATTCTACACTGAATCAACCCTTACTTAAGAAACAAGAATGGAAATATTTTTGGGTGATGTAATATTGCTCTTACATGTAGGATGCTCCTGCATCAGACACCTAGGGTAATTTGAGAAGTGACCCTATCACGTCTCAAGTGTTTAGAGGAAAACCAAGATGGTTGCCCTCCTCCATTTCTATCCATAATGAATCATCTTCTAACCTCCCTTACCATTTGACTAGGTATTCTTCATAAGTTATGTTCCTTGTAATTTTTTCAACACAACTATCCAATATCTCCTTAATCTCCTTGTACTTTTTCCAACATTAATTTTTCCATTAAAACTCTTATCATCTCCTATTTTCCACTAAAATTTTTTCTATCCCCTCTCATTGCTTTAGTAAAGGGACCAAAAACATTGCTAAAACCTCTTATGAATTTTCTATAGAAACTAACCAATCCATGAAAAGATCTTACCTTTGTACCAATCTTTAGAGTAGGCCATTCAAGGATAGCCTTCACTTTCTCCAGGTCTATTTTCAACCCTTCTACTGAAGCTACCAATCCTATGTACACCAATTCCTTCTTAAGAAAAGTGCACTTCTTCAGTTTTATTAACAAATTTTCTTCCCTCAACTTATCAAACACCTTTCAAATATGCATCAAATGCTCCTCCAACATCTTACTAAAGATTAAAATATCATCTAGGTAAATAATGTCAAACTTACCTAGAAACTCCTTCAGTACCTCATTCATGAGCCACATGAAAGTGTTTGGTGCATTGGTTAGACCAAAAGTCATGGTTAACCACTTGCACAATCCTTCCCTTTTCTTGAAGTCTCATCTTCTTCTCTAACAAGAATTCAATGGTATCCACTCTTTAGAGCTATCTTTGTGAAATATACAACTCCACTCAAATAGTCCATGATATCATCCATACTTGGAAATGGAAATCTATACTTGATTGTGAACTTGTTGATAGCACAAGAACCTGTGCACATCCTTCATTCTTTATTCTTCTTCGGTGCTTATACTACTTCGGTACAACACATGGACATAGACTCTCCTAAATCAACCCCATCTTCAACAATTCATGTAGTTGTCTATTCAACTCCTCACTTTCTGTTGGTGTCATTCTGTGTACTTCCTTATTTTAAAATTTGGCTCCTAGAATCAAATCCATCTAGTGACTAAGCTTCCTTATTGGTGGCAATACATCAAGCATATTATCAAATAAAATATCTAGAAATTCTTCTAAAAAATTTGAAAATTTTGGAGGTACTTCTACTTCTTCTTTGCCATCTTTTGGAATGATCACAAAACACATATGCTCATCCCTCATACCCTCTAACAACATCTTTACATCAAAAATATAGACTCTAGCAACACTACATACCAAGTCATTTGTATCCTTCAATGAATTCATCTTATGATTTATTCCACCCTTTATTAAAGTTTATGCATTTGTAGGCCCTCATGTACAATATGCCTGCCAAACTACCATGGCCTACCCAACAATATATGACATATTTCCATAGGTATGATATCACACATCACCTCATCCTGGTAGCTTCCAATATTGAATTTCACTAAACATTGCTCATTGACCATGACCTTGTGGTCATCTTGCACCCAAGCAATATGATATTTATATTGCGGGTGTTTATGCCTCTTCAGCTTCAACTTTGTGACCATCTTTTCTAACAATAGATTTTTAGTACTTCCACCATCAATGTTCACATGAAAAAACTTATCCTCACATTTGTACCTTGTGTGAAACAAGCTCCTTCTTTGATCAAGTTCATTTTTACCACTCAACAAGACCTCCTCTTTCAACATATTTAGAATGTGATGATCTGGCATCTTCATCAACATGCACAATTCTAGCCTGGGATTTGGTTCTTCTATTAGTCCTTCCTTTTCATTGGAAGAATTCAAATGCTCTATGCCCTTCTTCTCTACAGTGAAAACATTTTTCATGAAAACATCCTCTTCTATATCCTTTCCCTTTGCCTCTTCCTCTTTGATCTCTATTGTTCTAGTCATGGAAATGATTGGAATTATTTCCCCTTTGGTTATAACTACTATTTTTGGCCTCATCCTTTATCTTTTGATTATCATTTCAGCCTCTATAAGACCTTCTACTAGATCTTCCACCGTGACCTCTTCCATTATTCTTGTTATCATATTTCTTTGTCATCTTCTCCTCAACTCTTAGGGAAAATTGGTATGCATCCTCAATACTATTCATTCAAATCAAACTGATCTCCTCCTTAATGCTTGGCCTTAAACCATTAAGACAATGCACTACTTTATCCTCATCATCTTTTGCATGGCTAGTTCTTATGAGAACTCAATAGAGCTCCTCATTATACTCTTGAATAGAGAACCATTATTTAAATTTAGCTATCATCTCATCCAATTTGGTGATTTTTTCCTTTCCTCTTCTATTTCACTTCAACTGAATTTCTTTCCACTAGATCTTCACATGTCCCTTTAGTTTTGCCTTCAAAAACTTGACCTTATTAGGATCCTCAATATCTTCATACTTAAAGCATTCCTCCAATTCATTGATCTAGTCAATCAACTTCTTTGGGTTAATATTTCCTTAAAATGTAGGAACCTCAAACTTAGGTCTTTTTTCAATCTTGGAGATGGCCTTGAAAAGTCTTTCTTCTTTTGGATTCAAAACCACGTCTATTTCAATATTTTCTTCTTCTTCACCTTCATCCTTGCTTTCATCTCTTACAGAATGATTTATTCCTCTACACATTTGTTCCTCCAATGGTTGAATCTATCTCTAAAGGGCTCTAAAACCCTCAACTACAACACCTACAACTCTTCCACCACACTCTCTTCATGGAGGTATTTTCCTGCTTCCACTAAAAACCTAGTGAAAACTATCTAACAAGCAATGATTTGTCTACACACTTAGCCCAAACACACTCTTTGTGCAAACTAGCTCATACTTGTTGATCTATTCACACCCTCTAGAACTCCAACTTTTATTCCACTTGATGAAGGGTGCTCCCCTTAATACAATAAATACATCTTAGAAACAAAGAAATAACATCAATTTGTGAGAACAAAATATGGGCTTCTTATTATCACCGCAAATGTGGAACTACAAAATTCAAGATTACTATATGCTAACCCACATAAGTGCCTTCATTATAGTAATCTCCAAGAAAAATATGTGAACTATCACCTAGATTTTTCCTAGATAATGTACGATCATTTCTCAAATATGCAATTTTATCTTGCCTGAGAAGGTTCCAAACACTCAAACTTAATACCTAGGTCTCATAGACCCTAATAATAAATATAGAGTGAGTTAAATACACTTTTAACATTTATTTTGGAAGTTTTCATCAGCTCAACTTTGGAAGGCCATAAATTTTGAACCTTTACTTTGATTGGCTATTATAACCACTTTTCATAATACTCAACTCCTAATCTATAGGCTCTAGTCCATATAAGCACCCATCTATCAAGTTTTTAGGTCTCATTCATGCATGTTTAGGCCTCCAACAGTGAGCCTAAAGTTTTTATACAAAAATTTCATACCAAAAATCTGTAATAAATCCATGAATACTCATGATAGGGTACCAAGCCTCAATTGGTAGGCTAATATATCCAAGATGAATTTTCTTGATCTTGATTTGTTAGTGGATTTTCTTTCTAGAGTCCTAGATCTCTTTCTTGTGAGGTGGTAGATCATGATTTTGACTTGCAATTTTAGAGGTCTTATAGATGGATAAATGGATGTGAATATGGAAGACTGGTCTTATTGAAACATGATTATAGAGAGTTTGTAGATTATAGATCTATGGTCCTAGACTTGTGATGTGGTTCTTGATTGTTCATGTGAGGTGGTAGGTTGTGATCTAACTTGAAAAAAAATTGAGGTTATCACAAGGAGTGTGGGAAGGATTTATTTTATAGGGTTTACAAAGATCTTGGGAGTTGGCTCCAAGAGGATTGGACTCTGGGATGATTGCAAATCTTTGTGATGTGCTAGAAAGGAGGTTTTCTAAGATGTATGATCAGGTTGAAGATAGTTTGGCTGATCAAGCTAAGTAGATGGTTGCTTGATTTTAAACTAGTTTAGCTAATCGAGATAAGGATAGGAGGGGGAAGACATTCTGTAGATGTTTGTGGAGCTAGAGTATATTGATTTGTCAAAGATTTGTTTGGCTAGTTAGAGACTTGTTCATGAGAGAAGATGGCATAACAAGGTCGAGGTGGAAGAGATTGGTTTTGCTGATCATTTTGTGGAGTTTGATACATAACCTATAGAGAAACTACAATTTTTTATTGAGAATTTTCCTAACCTCATTGATGTTGGGATGGAAATTAGTTTTCATGATTTTTTGGCTAAGTTTGACATGGAAATTGCAGAGCACTTGCTCGTGGATGATCCGATTATTGTTGCTGATGACTTATGTGTTGCAAAGCATCTTGTTGTGAGAAATAAGATTGCTAGTGTTGTGATTTTGGCATTTTTTGATGGAGGTCTACATATTTCTACTAACTGGTGTTTGTTGTTACTGGTGTGGATTCACTAGTTGAGGATTTGTTGATGAAACATTTTGTTCAGCTTGTACTTGGGTGTGAGCATGCTAATTGGGTTTCTTATATGTATTTTATTCTAATGTTTTAGTGGATTAAGTATAGATGGTGGAGTTTCAATTTTTTTCTATTGACTTTGATGAAGTGGAAGCCTTTGGTAAAGATGAAGTTGGTTGACAATCTTTCTTTGAGCATCAAAGTATGGGACATACTTTTCTATTTACCTGGGGAGTCTGATGCAGGAGCATAGAGACTGGATTTTGGTGGTGTGATGCTTTTCATGTTTAGGGATGTTTTGGAGACACATTGGGGAACCTTTCCTCATGATTTCATAAAGATCAGATGGATTGAGTTGAAGTTTGAGCAGTTTTTACCTTGTTGCTAGAACTATGTTTTTCTAGTTTTTGGGTTCCTACTGAAGGTCATATAACTAATTATCCTTAATTAATGAGAGGATATTAAATTTGGGGCTTAAATAAGGCCTATATTAATAACTATGGTAAAAGGTACAAGTTCTAATTCATTATAAGTTGGGAGATATGGCAATTCTCCTACAGTATCAATTTCTGACAAACTACGCAACAAGTTTCTGTGCATGACTTTTGGGATGGATGTGCACTTTTCCTTGAGGAATCAACCTCTATTCATTCAAGGGGTTTTATAGGACCTAAATTTATGCCTATTATTTGAAGCATTAATTCTAATTCAATTGTATCTAGGAGATATCATGATTTTACTTAGATATCAATTTTTGGACATTTAATTGTTGTTGTAGGCTGACTGGTGGCATTTAATTTGTGTTGAGGATGACTTGTGGCTTATTTGGGTATAAGTATGGGATCTTTTGGAGTCTTTTATTAATTCATGAGGGAGTGATTCATTTATTCATAGGATGGTTGAGTGTGGGAGCAGCTGAAGGACGAGTTTTCATAAGTCTGTAGACAAGGCACCGAATGTGAGACAATTTACAATAGGATTGTCATGAAGTTATGAGTTTGTGGACAAAGTACTAAATGTGAGGTAGTTCAAACTTGGGTCTTGGATGAATTTGGATTAGAGCTAGTAGCTGCAGCTTGGAAAACAAGGAGATTTCTTGGTGGGCTTGTGAGCACAAGTTGAGATTTCCTTGGTGGTTTCTTCTAGATTGTTGTTATGTTACAGATCCAGGCTACCTAGGATAGTGTTTGGATCTAAAGGGATCTTGCAAAACTAATTTTGTAATTTCTATTTGTATTTGGCCCTAACTTGGAAGGCCTTATAGCCAGGCATATTGTATGTAATCAGTTATATTTTATGAATATATTATTGTAATTTGGTATCAGATCTTGCATTGTTGCTTCTTTCTATTGTGTTTCCGCTACATAGTTATATTGTTGGGGCTTAGGACATCTCCTTTTGTGATACTCTTGCCTTGCACTACATCATTATCCACATAATATTAATTTTCCACAAGCTCCATTCAAGAATTAACATTCCCTCATTGAGATAATATTTGAGTACATGGAACATCAATCTCCAACAAGTTATCTTCAAGTATTCAATTAATTTAGTTATCATTTATCATGTTATTTCATCAAAAATTTAATAACTTGTCTAAAATGTATTGTATCACCAATGAAAAGTTATAATCATTTCAGCTCAGTTTTCCACTTTAGATTTAGTCTCCACCCTACCAAAGTAAGCTTTCTTTTCTAGTCAATCATAATTCTAGTGGAGGTTAACACATACATGTGATTAGATAGAGACATGATTCTATTCATTGCAACCATTTTACCCTCTTTTCTATATATAGATTATAAAATCAATAGAATAGAATTTTATTTTGATAAATAGAAGATTATGATGCACAATTCTAGATTTTGAAAAAGTGAAAAACCCTAGTCACTATTAATCAAATCTTGTGACTAGTGTTTTTTTGCTGAAATGTCAAGAGTATGATCTACAAAAAATCCTAATCCATAATATCCTCAAAATAAAAATAACTTTTACACCTCTTGTTTAGTGGTGCATATATGCATAGACTATTACTTTTAGTCCAAAATTGTAGACATATATTCTTTGTGTATCTCATTTCTAAATACCATCTAAGAATTCAATTTTTTTAAATTCTTTTGTTTATGCCAATTTTGGTCAATTTCCTAGCATTGTACCTATCTATTTAATTACTTTTAATATTTATTATATCTAATCATAATGATATCTTTGAAAAATAGAAATTATACGTAGTAATTGACTCTTCTAAGGGGTTGAAATTAGGCCTAACTTATTTTTCTTCAAACGAAGAGCTTATAAATGGTTATTAGTTTGCATCTTAGCTAGATTCCATTTTCCTACATTTTAGTAATCATGAAATCAAAACATATAATTCAAAATAAAAAAATTAGCACAAATATTTTTCCACAAATATGTGTTACTAAATTTATCACTTGTTACATCCAAAATTATGCATGAGACAACAAAACAAGATATGAATATGTACAAAAAATCATTGAAAATAGTAGGTCTGACTTGTTGCATTAAAATTATCATTATAATCATAGTATTTTTCTACATCAAATCCTTGTTCCTTTAGTGAAGAAAAGCATATTTTGGGAACTTTCTCTCAAAGTTCAAAGGCAAAATACTCAATTAATAAAACTCTAACTTCAACACTTTTATATCCAAACCATTCATATTATTCATGAAAATTACACTAAAATCATATTACATAGTGAATAATATAATATTTTCATGTCTAAATATTGTTTGATGATGTTGATTGATTTTTCAACATACATTACATTTGGGCCTTTGAGATGAGTTAGAGAAATTGGTGAAGAAAGGGTGAAATTGTGAAAGGAGATGAATAGGAAATCATACCACAGTGGGATGTAAAATGGGGATTCTCATAGGGGGACTCCTAGAAGAAAAATGCTATATCAATTTTAGGATAAATAAATCAGGATGACCTTATGGTAGGTGTCAGAAGAAAATATGAAATTTAAACTCTAAAGTACTGATCAAACATTAAAGCAAGAACTCAAGTTAACGAAAAATATGGATTTGGGTACAACAAAGATGGATTGTCCAACTTCCTATTTTGAAGGACATAGAATATTTTAGGGGTGAAAAAATGACATCAACTTGTATGAATTATTAGGGAACCTCAAAAGAGGAAGACATAAACACTATACAAAGAGATGTTTCAATTTAAAAAAATGGATCGAGTCATAGGTATCATACAAGGGTGATATTGATGTCATATCACAAGGACATGAAAATGAGAGAATTAGTTCCATATAAAAGGGATTCATGTGACATACCAAATTTTTGCTTAGTTTTAAAAAAAAATCATTATAGTCATTGAAGTTATAAATGAAATTTAGTTGGAAGGTTAAATTGTTATTCATTTGATTTGATGTGAAAATGAAGTAATTAGTTGTTTGTTATGGATATTATGAAATTGAAATGTGGGTTAATTGTGATGTCCTAATAGAATTTGAAAAAATAGTTTTCATTATGATGTTTTATGAATGGAACATGGAAAACTATTATGCATATATGATTTTAATTAAATTATTTGGAAGTACATTATTACCTTGATAAATTATTTTTGTACAAATGTGAGAAGAGGGGGGGGGGGACATTTCCAGAAAAGGAAAAGGCTTGAGGGCATCACCTACAATTGAGCTATCAACTATGGGTTCTAAGCCACCTTGGTTAGGGAAGCTAGATTAGGAAAGCAAGGGCATACCAAGTGATTACCATGAACAGATTGCTCAACATACTTGATATAATAATGAAATAATCAAACTAGACCAAATTATTACCTTTGTGGTAATAAATGATCGTAGAGCTTCCTATCATGGCAAGGCATGTTTTAATATGATGATACCATGGTATCTACACATGCATGTACATGTACATATATACATGTGCATGTGTATATTCATTATGTTTAATATAAACACATATTTTCTTATACATAATATTTGTATACTTAGAATATTACATGTGCATATGTATACATGTACTTTACATATGCAAGTATGAGTGGGTGTAAATGATACCTCTATATTAAAACATTAAAGGAACTCTTATTTCCAACTTATGTTAATGGTTTAATTTCAAACTTGGTAATTTTATAGTTATATTTGTGACATTGGACCATTACTTTTTTTATTAGCCTATTTTATTATTGGAGCCATTACTTTATCGACCACCTTGTATGGTTCTTGAGTATAACTTATTTTTGGATGCCACCTTTTCTTCTTGCTTGTAACCAAGCATGCATTTTGCAAGATACAAGCTCATCATATGTGATGGTTATATTTCAAGAAGACTCTTCTTACATACAATTTCCTCTTGATTTTTTTTTGGCTACTCTCTTTGCATTTTTCTTGTCAATAATAGAATTGAGTTGCACAACTTTACATTGAGATTTATATGTGGTATCTATGGTTGTTTCTATAGTGTTATAAAAATCATTGGATTCATCATAACGAGCTATAATATATAGTATTTTGAATCATTATTGTTAAAGCCTATATATTCTTTACTTCATGCTCAGTAATTGTCATTAGCCAATTATTATTTTATTATTTAATCCCTAGCAAGGACCTATAACATGAGGTTAAACTCTCCAATAAAATTAAGGAGATAATTCTCTCCCAAGTCATACAATCTTCCACATTTCCAATTAAAAAATTCTATATGATAAGCTCTCAAATCTTGGCTGAAGGTTGATTGACTTTCCTTGAAAATATAGCTATAGCATAACACCAAAAGAACTACCATTTTATTGTGCATCTAACTAGTAATATTATTACAGAAGAAGTTTGAATTATTGGCTACCTCTGCAAGATTTTTTTAAAGAACTTTGTTGTTTTCATTGAAAGGATTCTAAATCCAATGTAGAGTTATACATAGGCATTTTTATGTATGCCTTTGGGATAAGGGAAGGCACTATTATAGAGACAAGAAATTTTAGTAAAAACTTAAATATTTACTTATGAATGAGTGTCATAAGTCCAGATCGAGTAGAGGGATTTTCAAACTCGAGTAAAATAAGAATGATCAATGTTATAAGAAACCACATCAAAATTCATCCAAGAAGACCGAAAAGGTTGAGATGAAGAGTGCGGGTCTATGCCAAATGAATAGAAAGTTATACATGTAAGATAAGAGAAGGATATTGGAGGCACATAAATAATGATAAGATGAGGAAAAACTATCTTAACTAATTAATTCATGTTGATCAAACAATGTTAATCTTGTCATCTAGTCGAGCAATGGGTGATCAGGCACATTGTATCCATATAAATCTTTAGCTAGGATAGGTTTAGTGGCATGTTTAGTGTTGTGATCACTAGAGGTCAGTTTGCTAGCAATTGGTAGGTATGTTAGCAAAAGGTATCCAAGACCTAGCTAACTACCTAGCTGATACTCTAACATCAGGATGGTCAGTGGTAGGACAAGGGTATGCCATGCCTATTCTTGGGTAGGGAGGGCCTTTTCAGTAGAGATTGTGTGAGGATACTAAGGGTCCCTAATTGGGAGGTTAATCCCCTAATAATGCTTCTCCTCTCCACCAGATGCTAGGGCTTGGACATTTCATCTCCTTATAGTGGGTAATTTATTTTTATGTGCTTTTCATTTATAGAGTTAATTCAATTATTTCATTTCCCTTAAAAAATCAATTTAGTTATATCCTTTTCAGTTAGATAGAAATTAGTTAATTTTGTTATAGTTATTGAATTGTTTTTCAATAGATTGTGAATGTAGTCATTATTTATACATCATTTCAAATGAATGTGAAAAGTTATGTAAATTGTTGTCATTTATCAATGTTTCTAAATGGTTATGAAAATGGGATGTTGTAATTCATATAGGATGAATTTTTAAACTCTAAAATAAGAAAAAAATGAATTTGTAAAGAATTTGGAAGATGGAACTTGGATAGAGGTAATGTATGAGATTGGGAAATTCCAATGGCTTATTAAAAATCAAGGTGCCCAATTTAAAGTAAAGGGATCAAGAAATAGAGTTGGTCATATTAGGGAATACATACTATTTGCTGAGTAGGTCTAATATCCCACCATTACAAGAGGTTTATGATACAAAAATAAATACTTTAGACTTGGATAGATAGAATGACATTGTTTACAACCAAATAAGTTGAGGGAAAATACAAAATCTTTTTCACAAGGACATGAAAACCCTATTGAGATCAGTATTAAGGGTACCAAAATAAGGAAAATAATGACACTCTAAAAGTATGACGATGCATAAAACTTATGGAACTGACCTCTAAACATACATAATATTAAAATATATAATTTTGAGAAATTAAATCATGATCATATAGGAGACCAATAACATAATTGAGCATAAAATTGACAAACAAAAAACTCATTTACAATTCTCATATCAAGTTATCATTAATAGGTTTGATCAAATCAAGACACAAAATAGAGATGATGCTTAATAGAAAACTAGAAATTTGGAATTCACTCCTAATATAATTTCTAATTTGAAATGTTTTTTTTCTTGCAAGAAACATGATTATCCAACTCTCTCAAAGATTACCAAAAAAGTGGTAAAACAAAAAAAACAAGTGGGACTAGTTTGTACTTCATGATTGCAAACAAAGGTTGTAGAATCTATAGAAAAAAATAATATATAAAAAAATATAAAATAAATAGACACAGAGTATACTTAAATATTCTACACCATCATTTATATTAAGTAATTATTATTAGTCTCTACCATCTATAGGCAAGGACTAATGTTTTCACCTAACTTCTAGTATTTAATCTTGTCTCGGGAGTAGTCAAAATGAGAAAATAATCCAACAAAAACATCATAAGTTTTTTTTTTTTTAAATTAATTTCCATTTTTTCATTTAAATTTCCTAGCATCTCATTGGCTCCTAACCATTTCCTCAATAGTCTTTTTTTTTCTCCACTAAAAATTGGAACAAATTTCATCTTTAGTAATGGACTATTTGGGAGGCGTGTCATCTACAAATTGAGTTATGCATGAATGCATAATGAAAAATAGAGGGTTTTGAGCCATGGATCATTGGCATTATGCATGAATCTTTAATTATTCTTCTATAGGTGTATTAATATATATCTTCCCTTATTTAATTGATCTCCTTTTTGTCCACAAAACATGGTTTTAGGGTTTGGAATTATATTCTGAATATCAATTCTAGTTTGCATTTTGATTCATCTCAATACTTGACCAATCACAGTAGACAAAAAAATATGTAAGGTTTTCTTCTTTCATACTTAATTCTCTTTCAAATACCTACTCTTTTGTTGAAGGGTAAGAGCACAAACCTGTTTCACCTTTTATAAAGAACGAGATATCAAAATGCGACAGTTCAAAATTAATGACAAAAAAAATGGTATTTGTGTTTAGAATATGAAGATGATGTAAATTGATGAAATGTGTAGAATTGTATAATTTATTCATTTTATTTTATTTTGAAGTCCCTTTTTTAACTATAAAAAATATAGGGTGTAGTTCCTATCAAACAAGTATATGCAAATCATCTTTTTTTGTTCTGAATTGAAAATATCTTATAGATGACATGTATAGCTAGCGGAAAAAATATATATATATATTTTTTATGTATATTTTCTTTGTTATAAGTACTCAAGTTTGACCTTATCTAAATCCAACAATTTTTTCCTCATGTCAAAACTTCACTATCAAATCTATACCTACTTGAAAAATAATTACAGATTCATGAAGAGGATTCTCTCCTCTAGAGATAAATATAATTTTTAAATTTTTTGATATGATTTATTATTTTTTTTCTTTTTTGAGGGAGCATCTTTTGAAATGTTAAAATATCAACTTATAATATTTTGAGATTATAACATATTATAACTAATCAAAGCACTCAAAAATTTATATAATGATGATATTGAATCTAAGATCTATAAAAGGGTATTTTTAGTTTGTGAAAAAAAATGAGTTTTGATAGAGAAATGAGATTTAACCAAAACAGGTTTTGGTATCATAAATGGTGACACGGATCTATGCTTTTACCCTGTCAAACATAGTTGATCTTTTGCCAAAGCCTTTCAAAGGGCTTCATACAAGACATGTTACTGGTTTTGTTTAAAAAAAAACTATTTAGAGGACAAAAATGGAGGAAAAAACCCAAATCCAATGCACAGACTAAGATGATCCACTACAATTGAGAAACATCAACAAAGCTATTGATAGGAAGTAGAAGATGAACTAGGTTGGAAGAATTTTTTTGATGATTATTGGAGATACAGTTTCAATTTTAAGTAATTCAATTCCTTTGGGTTGTAATTGACTCAAAAATCTTTGAATTAAGTAGAGATGATTTCCATTAGCTGTGACTAGAGCAAATAGATTATCCACACTTTACTCTAGTCGGCTTTGTTGAGAAATTTTCCATTATCTATAGTGATTGCATTTCTATTGTCTTCAACACCAATCAATTCACATGGTCTCAAACATTTAGATGCTTCCACCAATTGACCTCGGCTTTAGCTTTGTAAAAAAATTTGTCGATGGGCATTTTTGCATTAAAATATCATATTTGACTACCCCAATGAGAGCATAGGTGTAGGTGGCCTTGTAAAAATCACATATCAATTGATAATTGTGCAACAACAAAAGGTACTATTAAACATTTTATTTAGCCTCCATAATTGTCTATGAAAAAATTATGTAATTGAGACTGGGTGTCCTAATCTTTTTATTTTTATTTTTTTACTCTTATCAATTTTGAAGGAATTATTATGATTTTGAATTGTTAATATAATCATTTGGGAGGTGAGACATCAGTGTGAGTTTTCTATTTGCTCAATCTAATAAATCATATTTTGTCAATAACTTTAGAAGTTAAAAAAATATTGTTTTGGTAAGAGGATTTATTTTGGAATAGGATGTTGTAGCTTTATATAGTTCTAAATTTTGATAGGTTTCAATTGCATTTCATTTCTATGTTGTTTGTACAAAATTTTGTATTGTATTTTATCATAGTCCTTATCATTACTTGCAATTTCCTAGAAAAGAAATTGAAATGGTGTTTTTGCTGGGAGGGTTATTTTCAAAAGGTATTAGCATTTGATGAAGGAGGGCTTTGGTTGATAGTCCTCAAATACAATTCCATTCATCCTCACATCAACTAAAAATGTCATGTTGCAATCACTAATAATTAGCAAAGTAGATTATCTACTTCACTTCTAAGAACTTGCGGACATTGTACTTAGTATACAATTTTGCTACCATGTTAGTAGAGTCACTCTTGTGAGTTGTTCCTTCCACATATAGGTACCTTATAGATGCTTATTAAGATTAATATAATAAGATATTTACTTTTGTAATATCTCTTTTATGAGCATGACCTTTATTTCTGTACCCATCATTTCTTGGAGGAATATGTACTATAGAAAGTGTATTTATTTGTGGTTATTAGCCATGTATTTTCAGCAATATGTAAAAATAACCCATTTCTTTGAGCACTATAAAATGATGATTACCATTCTACCATATTTTTTTAAAAAGTACAAAGATTTCTTGTTTTATTGAAGTTGTTTATCTTTGCAATATTCCAACTCTAACATTGTTGTCTGTGTTGGTTGTTGTGAGAGGGGAAATGAGATAGTTGAGATACACAAGTTTTCCTTTGAGAAAATGGTATAGAAAACTATTCTCTATCAATCCATTGGATTTCTATCTACTCATATTTCACTTATTACTATAAGAAACATCTCTACAAGATTTCTCTTTTAGCTTCTCATTGACTCACACACTTGTGCATTTCTGATCCACCTTTGTCTATATGTGGCTCTCGTATATACTTACACTCCTTGATAATTTGTTTGGCTCTGCACCTTCCTAGATCTTAGGGTTTATGATCAAGTTCAACATGATTCACTGTATCTCTCCATCTTCTTTATCTTCTTCTAGAAACTTCTTTGGAACCCATATATTAGGTCTTTATCTAATCCTTGCCTTGAATTTGATGATCTAAATCATCAATCTTATCTTCAACATGGTTTACATCTCCTAAGAAATCAACTAAGTTAGCTAGTGATGGCGATTTACTTGAATTCATCGTCAATGGTACTACGTGGAAATCACTAAGTTTTGACACTCAGTCATCTCTTAATACTCAGGCACTATAAAATTATTGACTCATCATTGACTAACTTGCTCAGCCAATATTGATGCTTGGTCAACACTAGATTTTCTCAGCATTAACTATGGCTCAATTTACACTAGCATCACTCTACATTCCTTTTCCTTTTACTCTATTGCTCAGCTTGGCTTAACTTTCTTGACATAAACAATGACTTTTCCAAATCAAATTTTATTTAATCAAATATCCATTATAGATTTCTTTTCATAACTCAACCATTCCTCTAGATATTATTGTTCTAGGAAATTTCTCAAATCCTCTTCATCAGTCAAATAGATATGATATTTAGATTAGGTAGCAATATGTCTCATCAATAGATTGGCATTAATGACAAAACACTAATTGTTCCAATTGTAAGTTTCCAAAAATCTCCCTCTTTGGCATTGATGGCAACATCTCTATATTACAACAATCTCTACATCTCAATAGTAGTAGTAGCTAACTTGGTTACCCTAAAATCAAAATATATTTTCTCTCTCTAAGATAATACATTCTTCATTGTATTCATATTCTCCCTCTTTTATATGTCTCTCTCCTCTCTCTCTCTCTCTCTCGTATTGTATATCTCTCATTTTTATATCTCTCCCTCTTTTATTCATATAACTCTCCCATTTTTGTCTCTCATTGGTCTCTCTCTCTCTCTCTCTCTCTCTCTCTCTCTCTCTCTCTCTCTCTCTCTCTCTCTCTCTCTCTCTCTCTCTCTCTCTCTCTCTCTCTCTCTCTCTCATTGTATAGCTCTCTTTTTTATATCTCTCCCTCTTTTATTCATATAACTCTCCCATTTTTGTCTCTCATTGGTATCTCTCTCTCTCTCTCTCTCTCTCTCTCTCTCTCTCTCTCTCTCTCTCTGACAACAATGCCAAAGACACTAAGCAAAGATTTTGTATATCTGGCTAATTTATATCATCTGTCTATTACTAATCTATTATGTTGTACTGATCTTTCTACCTTAGGCATGTCACTAAGTAGAATTGTATTGCATCAATGTGTAAGATATTTTGAGTAGAAAATTTGATGCAATCCACCTTGCTTCCTTAAGTAGCTTTGATTAGGGGAATCTCCCCTAATTGACCTCTAAGATATTCATGAGCATGTTTAGGTAAGGGTTTTCTGAATATGTCAACAATATGCTCTTTGGTGTTCATGTATTCTAACTTCACTTCTTTATCTTGTACTAATTCCCTCAAGTAATAATACTTGATAACAATGTGCTTTGTCTAAGTGTGCATTACTGGATTTTTGAAATGTTAATAGCACTTGTGTTATCACAATAGATAACCATTGGATCTGTAATCTCCTCTTTCATGCCTTTCAATAATTTCTTGATCCACATAATATTTGAACAATCCATTGAAGCTTCCATATACTTGACTTCAACTGTTGATTGGGAAATACAATTCTATTTCTTTCTTGTCCACGACACTAATCTCTTTTCTAGAAATAATGCACTCCACTAGTGCTTTTGTTGTCATCAATATTTCCTACCCAATCTGAGTTAGTACATACCTTTAGTTCAAATTTATCACTTCTTATGTAATACAGTCCATTGTTTTATTTACTTTTCAAATATCTCAATATCCTTTTTACAACCATCATGTGATTCTCTATAGGATTTTTTGAAAATCTAGAAACTATTCCAACTGCTAAAGTAATATATGGTCTGCTATAAATAACATATTGTAATTATCAAATTATGGATCTGTATTAAGTTTGGTTAACATTAGCATACCCATCATTCTTAGATAGCTTATGTCCTACTAACATAGGTGTGCTCACTAGCCTTGAATCTTCCATTTCAAAAGTCTTTAGTATCTCCTTGATGTATTTGGATTGTGTAATGAAAATACCAAACTTTATTTGACATACTTATAATCAAATAGAGAATTTGATCTCACCAAACATAGATATTTCAAATTCCTTCTTCATTTCAATAGCAAATGATTTGCATAATTCTTCTCTTCCACCAAATATAATGTCATCAACGAATATTTTAGACAACAATACTTCATTGTTTTTACCATTCTTCAAATATAGGTTACTATTATTATTTGTCCTTTCATAACCAATCTTCACCAAATAACTATGCAATCTTTCATACCATGCTCTTGGGGCTTTTTTCAATCCATAAAGGAACTTGTTCATTTTTATATCATATTCTTTTTTTCTGGATTCAAAAATATTTCAAGTTGATCTTTATATACTTCTCCCTCCAGTATACCATTTTAAAATGTAGATTTGACATCTATCTAACATACCTTGAAATTTTTGTAGGATGAATATGCAAGCAGAGTTCTGACTCCATCAAGTCTTTCCACAGGAGTAAAAGTTCCTTCGTAATCAACTCCTTCTTCTTGAGCATAACTCTTGCATACCATTCTTTCCTTATTTCTTGTTATTTCACCATTCTCAGTTTCTTTCTTAAAACCCACTTTATCCCAATTAATTTTTTGTCTTAAGGTCTTGGCACCAAAGTTCAAGTATTTTTCTTCTCAGTTTATTCAATTTCCTCATTTTTTTCCCGAATCCAATCTTCATTCTCCAAAGCATCTCTCACTATTTTTGGCTCAAATTCATAGAGTAAGCATGTTTCATCTTCGATTTTGTTTCTTGTCATAGCACTTGATTCAACATCACCAATGATTTGATCAAGTTTGGGATGTCTTTTCACATATTTTACTAACACAGGAAGTTTCCTTCTTCTTTTTTCCACAAGTTCATCTTGAAAATAAATCTCAAGCTCATTTTCTGTTTCTTTTTTAGGTTTTGGTCTGGCTTCTACATGCTTGGAATTTTCTATCTGATGGTCAGTATTTATTGTCTGTGACCCGACATCTTGAGTCTATTACTTGACAACCACCTTTTGTTGCTCAATAACTTGTTGATTGGTTTTCTTGATCATTGAGAGTGCTTGGAGCATCATCATCCACATAGATGAATGTAATATATTCTTTAGGTTCCTATTTGCATGCAGTGTCACTTCTTTCTTCAAAATCATGAATTTTTGCTTTTGCACTTTCCACAACTTTATTTGTGTTAGAGTTCAAAAACTTATTGTATATACTACTTTAGTATGTTACAAACACTAAATTTAAACAATCAAAAAGCATTTGCATACTAATTTAACATAACTTCATGAGAGACAAAGTGAAGTCCTCAAATGAGAATATGAGCCATGGATAAGCTCTCTCAATGAGGTTGATCACTTGATGTAGAGGTGTGTCTAATAGCTAAGATGGCTTGGTTATGTATGTATGCTCAAATGCTCAAATGGGCTTCAATGGAGGATTTTTGATAGATTTTGGTGAATGGATTTGATGTAAAAATGGCTTCTCAAACTGACATTATGGCTTTACTTTCTAGATTGTGTTGTTTTTGCAAAGGGGAAGGATCCAATTTATAGGCAAGAGGCTTGAGGGATGGAGGGCTAAGATGGAAGGAAAAGAGAAAGCTTATGGAGGGCTCAGATTGAATGAGAGGAGAGCACATGGATTGTGCTTCTTTGTAGCCAATCAAGGAGTGACACATGTCACAGGGTGAGAGGATGGAGGAAAGCGCAGGGATGAGTCAACAAAGGAGGCTCAAGGGATAATATCTTCATAAAGACCCTTCATAAGTGCTTTGTAAGAGCATTGAAGGAAAGTGTAAGAGATATTTGAGGGTCATTTATGTTGGAAGGTGAGGAATTTCGACTTGGGTTGGATTAGGAAGGTTTTAAGCTTGCTTAGGATTGTGCAAATGATTAGAGGATGGATTAGGATGGTTTAGGATTACCTTAGGGATAGGCAAGTGGATGGCAATAAATGAGGGTGGGTGAAGGAGGAGATATTTGTTAACTTTGGCTTGGGTTAGCAAGTCTTAACCCATGTTTAGGGAATGTGACAAAGTTAAGAGGGGATTAGGATTAGGATTAAAGATAAGGATTGACATGTTCTAGAAGAGTCTAGGCTTTGGATGAGGATGAAGACTTTCTAGAAGAGTCTAGAACTTCCTAGGATGAGGATAAAAAAGGTTTTTTAGAAAATAAATAAAGTTTTATTTATTTCAAGGGTTTGGGTTGAGAAGATATTTATTAAAACATTTTTAATAAACATGAGGATTAATATTTAATCTTAATTAAATATTTTGAGTTGGGATTAGGGATAGGAAATGATGGGATTAGCCTTTAATTGAAATTAAAGAAGGATTAGAAGATTTTGGAAGAGGTTAGTGGTCTTAAGGAAATTGGCCAAGTTTTGGGCAAAAAATAAATTATTTATTTATTTTGGGATTTTTGGTCAATTTATTAATTAAATAATTAATAAATAAGGAAATAATGTTTAAATAAGATTTAAACATTTTTGGGAGGGATTCCTTAATTAAATATTTTTAATTAAGATAAAGGGATTTAATGGCATAAAAAATTAATTAATAAATGATGATGTCATCAAGGACTTTTTTGAGAAAATAAAAATATTTTATTTTCTAAAGGTTTAGGTGTCTACACTTATAATATCTTCTCTTAGTGGAATATCCTAGGAATATACCTTCCTCACTATTTGCATCAAGTTTTCCATTCCTATTATTTATAAGTATATAGCATCTACTTCCAATGATTTTGAATCATTTCACATTAGGAGAATATCCTTACCATAGTTGAAAAGGTGTAGCATTTGTGCCTTTCTTGACTTGCACTTTATTCAAGGTATAGTAAAAACAACTTCTCTCTAATATTTATTTGATGCACTCTTCTCCATAATTAATGTCCTTGCATAGTCCATTATTCATATGTTCCTTCTTTTAGCTATTCCCTTATGAGGAGGGGTCCTTGGTGCTGACATCTATCTTTTAATTCCTTTGTTATTGTAGAATATATTAGACTCACTGGAAATGAATTCATCACCTCTATCAAATCTCAAGCACTTCAGACTCTTCCCTATTTCTTTTTCAACTTTGGCTAAATAGCACTTGAATAACTGAAAGCATTAGATTTAGCTTTAAGAAACATCACAGTCATCATCCTAGATTAATCATCAACAAATAGAATAAAATACTTATCTCCATAGTAACTTTGAACATCAATGGGTCCACATAGGTGTTTGAAATATGGTTAGATAGATGTCTTGAGATTTTTAATTTATGGAAACATGTATTCAACATTTCATTTATGCATTTAAAGTTTGAAAATTGTCTAAGTGTTAGACATTTTATAGTAGCACAAAGACAAATGTGATGTGTACAGATGATACACTTTGAATCAACTTATGCGCAGTCGGGGATAGAATTATAATAAATTAATGATGGTGTGGTTAAGTGTATAGATTGTATGTATAGTACATTGTGAGTTATGATTGAAATACTAGTACATGTATTTGACAGAGCAGAACTAAGCATAGTGGAGAATTGAGTTGTACGACTTAAGGAATTATTTTTATAACAAAATAATTACTAAGTCATGATGAGCCAAATTTGTGGATATTATTATATAAGTTATTTTATATTATATCAAGCATGTGAACACATGAAGGCTGATTAAAGAAAGAATTATTAATTTGTGAAGTATAAGTAAAGATCTTCTCTTACGGAGATAAGTTTGTGAAATATATGATATATGTGATAGATGTGAAGTCAATAAGATGATGAGTGAACTATGTGATGTGAGATTTTATGTATGATCAGACCAAGTGTAAATTACAACAATTAGGAAGTATTGTATGTATATGTATTCTTGTAAAGAACTTTATTGTATAAATGCATGTTAGGATAGTGGGCTCTTCTTGCATACATTGTATTTGATCTACCAACTCCTAACTAGGTTGAGGCTACTAATAAGGCCTAGTCCTCTAACAAAGACTCAAGACACTATATGTACTTCATAGACTCCTAACAGGGTTAATATCCTTAACATGATCCTTTTTTTAGTGAATCATCTTGTGGGTATCATCCCCACCAAGGTTTTCCAGTGGCCATGATTTCCCTAGTTAAAAAATAATGGTGTTATGAGTTCTCTATGTGTATGGTTATATTTACTATTCAAAATCATTGGTTTACTTTCTTATGCAAGTTAAAAAGTAATTAACAATATTCAATTGTGGGAAAAAGTTTGTAGAATATTGATTACCCCCCCACCTCTCAATATTATCTGTTTCTTGAATAAATGAAAAGCATCATATTTAGCTTTAAGAAACATCATAGTCAACATCCTAGAGTAATCATCAACAAATAGAATGAAATACTTATCTCCATATTAACTTTGAACATCAATGGGTCCACATAGGTTAATATGAAGAAATTCCAAAATATCATTAGAAGTATACATTTTGCTCTTAAAAATAGACTTGGTCATTTTTCCCAGTTGACATTGTTTACACATAGCATTGTCAGGCTCTTTAGTTTAGGAAAACTTCTTACTTTCTTAATCTTACTAATATCCACCATATTTTAAAAATTAACATTACATAATCTCTTGTGCCATAACCAAATATATTTTTGTTGTGCAAACAAATATGTCTCATTTGATAAATCTAGATAGAACAAGTTACCTCTTATCTGTTCACCACTTCCAACTGGCTTACCATAAACATCATGTATCTTGGTCTTCATGTTGTAAAATTCAACTTTGTAACATGATTTGTTTGGATGTAAAAAACTAAACAAATTATAGTTAATTCCTTCGACCCAGTAAGCATTACCACATTTTATCTTGTCAGTCAGTTGAATAGTTCCTTTACCTTTTACAACACATGGACCAATTTTACACATCCAACTTTGTATGGACCAATGTCCTCAAATTTTCCTATGTCACCAGTCATATGATTTGAACATCCAGTATCAATTACTAATCTATCACTATTTTTTACATATGAAATCAATGCAATTTTGATGCAATAGAGCCTAGTGGGACTGATCACTTGGTGATCAACTAGTCCAAAAACCCTCTTCACTAAAGTCCTTCAATAAAATATCTTGGTTAAGATAATCAAATGTGCAAGCAAAAATCACAACTACTACAAGGATGATACTAGGTTATCACAACCCTTCACCCAAATAAGGAAAACCCTAATCACTAGTGAATCCTATGAACAAGACAACTTATCACAAGTTGCTTACAATGCACAAATTGACCAATTTTGTCAAAACAATGGTAAACTTCTTCAAATGAACAAGAAAAATACAACACATGGGAATATTCTATTTAGGTCATCAATGACATGAAATAATGGATGAAACCAAACTATGTAAGTTTTTGCACATAGTTTCTTTGTTAAGCCATCCAAAAAGGCTAGTAGCCCTTTTTGATGAAAATCATATTTTAAAGGAAATATCTCCACACAACCTAGGGAAAAAAAATCAGTTTTGGACACCCTTTTGGGACTTACAAAACATGCTAAGGCACTAAATTTTGATGACAAACAAATGGGATTTTGTTCACTTTCTCACTTGGGCCACTAGGGCAATTAGGCCTCCATTTACAAAGGAAGTACATGTTCTAGGACTCCATCCTACAAAAAAATTATGGGAGCATGTGAGGAAAATCTTATACAAGTTAAAAAGTTGATTTCAATCCTTGATGCCAAGTTTGGTTAGAATTGTGGAAGATGTTGCATCCTTTTCCTAGCATGCACATGGGACATGCATACCTAGGGCATCAAATTTCTCGAGGATCCCTACAAGTACAATCTTAAAACAAATTTCATATTAAATTAAATATCTAATACCAGGATTTCAATAGAGACCATTAAATTGCCATTGTGAAATCCTTCTCTATGCTTAAAAATGCTTCAAAACCCTAGGTTAGCAAGAAATTTGGACCTACTTACACAAAATGTGGATATTTTGAGTTAGGGGATAGATTGAGATATCAAACCTGAAGCATTGGAAAAATATTTCATCCACCAATCCAAAAATGTAGGTTTTAAACTTAGGATGAATTTGTACACAAATTTGTACAACATAGGATAGCAAACCATTTGCAGTAAAAATAGAGTATTTTTATTCATTAAAAGTTGAAAATACATTACCTCTACCTATCACCCACCTAAAATGGATTATTATAGGCCTTCCAATGGTTAGAATAAACTTTTAAAAAATTTATGGCTGTTGGGGAATTTTTTCTTTGATTTACAAAATGTTGCTTGACAACGTTTCAAGCAATTTAGTATTTTTTGCACTTTTTATGCTTTATAAGAAAATGTTATGAAAACTTAAAAATAATGACCCAAATAAGTTGTAACCATAATAAAACATGAAATAATCCAAAATCCTAATATTCTAGGCCCTTTGACTATCTCTGACCATAGTTGACCAAGGGCTTATAACAGTGCCAATCTTGGAACTAAGTCATACAATTTGTTCTAGATATCTATTTGATTAATCTTTTTGAGGTTTTATTTTGAAATCCAAAGTTTTATATTTGGATTTGAGGTTTGATGGTGGTTTATTGTGGGTGATCTTGCACCATACTGATGCAGGGGCATCATATGCTCAACATAGGTACCTTGAGGGTCCAAGTCATCACAAAGGACATGGAGAATCTCATGGAATCAATTGGTCCATTTTGCAACCAATCATGGCCTTTGAAAGCATAAAGAGTCATAATATTGTATAATGTCTTGAAAGACTTTCATATTGAAAAGTTGTAATTGGGCATGGAATAGGATCTAGAGGTTGTCTAAGGTAGAGGAGTCATGTGATAGGGTCTAGTATGATGTCATAATAATATCAAGTCCTTAAATAAGTTAAAACATTCAATAAGTCCCTTAAAAACATAGTTTATTGCTTTAGAAAATTCAAATCTTGAATGTGATGCCTAGATGGGCATTTTGGAGGGAAACTCCATAGTTTAAATTTTATGAAGGAATAGGAAGTGAAAGGAGTTGGAGTCGGTTAAGGGGGTTGTTAACTATCTCCTAAAACTATAAATATGTGATTATATAGCTTGGAGGTGATGATTGTATGAACTGTCTCATAAAAATTAAATAAAAGTGCTTGGTTTTAACAACAAGTTAAAGGATTTTCAAGTTTCTTGCACATCTTTTGAATTGGAATGCATTGTGTTATATTCTTAGAAATTTATTGATGTTATAAACCAAGATTTGAATCCAAATTTGTAAGTTGTTTATTCAAATTCATAGATTCCTGGCTGTAGCAGGCAATTTGTTAACAATTTTGAAGTTTTTTTCAAAAAATCATGGTCATTCCATGAAATACTGTCTAATTCTTCATGGAATGGAAGGTTTCTAACTTGTATAAATGCTTCTAACTTTGTAATGAACCACTAACTTAAGTATTTGGTGGCCACCATGCACAAAAAGGGTGAAAATAAGGGTTATTTGGAGGGGACAGTCATATGGCGTGAGATTTTCATTAAGGAGGGTAGGGTTTGAGAGTTGATTCATGTTTATGGTGATAAAAAAAGATGTCTTTAGTTTGAATTAGTCCAAGAAACCTTGGCATGTGGGAGATTGGTGATACCCTAGAAATAAGGGTTTTAAATAGATGAATTGGGGCTCTTGGGGTTAGGAAACCCATAGAGTGGAATTGAGTATGGATTTTTATAATTAAAGACATTTTAGAAACATATTCAAGTTTTGAAGTCCATACATTGAGTACTTCTATAAGTTGCTTTCTAAATGCACTATTGCTTCATTGTTGAAATAGGGTCATTGTGAAGAATCTTTGATACTTGCCAAAGGAAACCCATCCAAGATTTACATATGTTTTGAATGAGGATAAAGGGTATTTGAAAAGGTCTTTTTTTTAGAGATTCACTTGGGAAAATCACAAGAGATCTGCCAATTTACCTTGCTGCTATTACAGAAATTAAAAATTGTCATTGACAACATTTTAGCTCACTATGCATTTTTGCTTCAGATGTTTGGAAACTGAAAGATGATGTTTGGAACATGTTAGATAGACTATAAAAAACCTATTTAGGCCTTAAAACATCCTAGAGTTGACTGGTTGAGGAATTTTCCTAGCAAGACCTAGAAGGGTCACTAGGAACACTCCTACGATCTTGCTCATTTTGGGTTGTTACTTGGGTCCATTACCCTATCCTTTGCATCACATACTCCCCTTTTTTTTGAAACTCAAGTTCCTACTTGAGGGAAATTGCTCCAAGAAGTACCATGTTGTTTGATCTAGTCTTCTATCATCCAAGTTTCATCAATAATGGGGAGCCCTTTCCACTTGACTAAGTACTACATGTACTTCTTATTTCTAGTCTATTTTAGGAACTAGGTGTCCAAAATTTATTCTAACTCCACTAGTTTCCTTTGAGGGAGATCAATCACATAGTCTACACTATGGTTGTCTGCTTGCTCACTTGTTGAATCTGTTATGCCTTTGTATGGGGTGAGGTCTACAACATTGAAGATTGGAGAAATTCACAAGGTAGGAGGAAGAGAGATCCCATATGCATTTTCATCCATCTTGTTGAGTATGTTTCATGGTCCAACTTTCTTCATCTGAGGTTTGGAATATCTACCTTTAGGTAGTCTCTCTTTTCTCACATATGCCCAAACCTTGTCCCAACTTTGAAGTGGATTTCCCTTCTTTTCTAATTAGCATGTTCCTTGAATTTTAGTGTTGATCTTTGTAATGCTTCCTTGACCTCCTATTGCACCTTTGTAATTAATTCTACTAACTTTTCTCCTTGAGCATTGATTTTGAAATCAAATGGTAGTTCTATGAGGTCCAATGGTCCCTTAGGATGAAGAACATACACGGGTTGGAAGGGAGTCTTTCCTATTGATTTATTTATGGAGTCATTAAATGAAAAATCTTCTTGGGGAAAGAGTAGATCCCAAATCTAAGAATATTTCTCTGTGAGACATCTTAGGAGATTTCTTAAATATTTATTTACCACCTCAGTATGCCCATCAGTTTGTGGATGGTAGGCAAAACTGTAGGTTAGGTTAGTACCAAGTTTCTTAAAAAGTGGTCTCCAAAAATGGCCTTGAAATTTTACATCCCTATTAGATACAATAGTTTGTGGTAAACCATGGATCCTAACTACTTCCTTAAAGAAAATTTGTGCAATATGAGAAGCATCATTTATGGTTTTACATGGTATAAAATGGACCATTTTACTAAATCTATCCACTACCACAAAAACACTATCAAAACCTTGCTTAGTTCTAGGTAGCCTCATGAAAAAATCCATTGAGATTGACTCGCAATTTCTTGTGGGGATTGGTAAGGGTTGATATAACCTCTTATTTGTTGAAACACCTTTGGCTTACTAACAAGTGGTACAAGTCTCAATGAACTTCTTTACCTCATTGTTCATCTTTGGCCAATAATAGCTTCTTTTCACCATGTCTATTATCTTATCAATGCCAAAAATATTCTCCTATACCACCACAATGTTTCTCCCTAATGATATTTATCCTCATTGAGCATTTGGGAATGAATAACTAAAATCCTTTGAATGAGAGTCTGCTCTGAATTAGATATTCAAAGAAATCTGTATGGTATCTTCCAACCACTTCTGTGCAAACTTGAAAAATCTCTAGAAAATCATGATCATTAGTATATAAGTTCTTGAGGGAATCAATTCGTACACTTTTTAGTTGTACTTCTTCAACTAGACCAACCCTTCTACTAAGGGTATCAACAACTTTGTTTGCAACACCTTTCTTATGTTTGACGTTGAAAGTATAAGCCTATAATTGCTCCATCCATTTTAGATGTATGATAGATAGCCTTTCCTAAGAATTGAAGAAAATCAATGCATGGTTGTTAGTGTATACTAAAAACTCCTTTGGGATTAGAGAATGCCTACATTTCTTGAGGGCTTGTACCATGGCATAAATCTCCAAGTCATAAGTTGAAAACTTTTTCTTAGCATCATTTAGTTTCTCAAAAAAGAAAGCTACTACCTTACCTTCCTGACTTAGGACTACACCTATGGCCAAATTGCTTTCATTAGTGTCCATAGTGAAAACCTTATTGAAATCATGTAGAACCAAGATTGGGTACAGAGAGACTATATTCTTCAAGGATTGAAATGCATCGTTGGCTTCCTTTGTCCAAGAAAATTTAGTCTTCTTTCCTCCTTTGATGGTTTCAAGCATGGGTACACATACATGACTAAAGATTTTGATTAAATTTCTACAGAAGGTGGCAAGACCATGGAAGCTTCTTACATCACCTTGGTTCTTTGGTGGGGGCCAGTTGATTATTTCTTCAACCTTCTCAGGGTCCATCTTGAGGGTACCTTGTGAGATCATAAATCATAGGAACACAAGTTCCTTCTTCATAAACACACACTTTTCCAAGTTGATCACAAACTTATGTTGATGAAGCCTCCTTAGTACTATTCCACGTGATCAAGATGTCCCTCCTTGCTATGACTTAATATTAGTATGTCATCAAGGTAAATAATAACAAATTTGCTAATAAAATCTATGAATATCTCATTCATAAGCCTCATAAAAGTGCTAGGGGCATCGCTGAACCCAAAGGGCATTACTAACCATTCAAACAAAACTTCTATAGTTTTGAATATTGTCTTCCATTTATCACCTAGTTTTATTCTGAAGCTAGACTTCAAGTCTATCTTGGTGAAATAACAAGCCCTTGCTGATTGATCCAACAGATCCTCAATTCTAGGTATGGGGAATATATACATTATGGTAATCTTTTTGATAGCCCTGCTATCAATACAAAATCTCCATTTTCCATCCTTTTTAGGAGCAATGACATATGGAACAACACAAGGACTTAAAATCTTTGTATTAGACCTTTTTTCAACAAATCATTCACCTATTTGGCAATTTTAGCATGTTGAGTTGGTGTCATTTTATAGGGTGATTGTTAGGTAGGGAAGAGCTAGGCATTAATTCAATTTGGTGACCGATATCTCTAATGGGAGGGAGGCTTGTGGGTAGATCAATAATAGTAACCTAACTATACTTTTGATATAGATCTTGTATTTCTTTTGCAATAGATCTTGTATTTCTTTAGGGATCATATCCTTGTCCTTAGAAGTCATGTTCTCCTTTGTCTTAGAGACCAAAATAAAACCTTGGGCATTAGGTTCCTTCAAGGATTTAATCATTTATTTCTCCCCTATGGTTACAACAATAGGTTTTTCTTTAGGATTAGGCATGGGCTACATGATGAAGATTACACCATTCCTAGTTATAGAATAGGTATTCTTCTTTGAATGGAAGATGACATCAAGATCATATTGCTCGGGTCTTCCAAGAAGTATATGAGATGCATGCATTTATACAACAACACAAAGTACCTTATCTTTGAATTTTGATAGATAAAATTCTACCCATGCTTGTTCTATCACTAAGATTTGTTGACCCTTCATTAGCCAAGAAACATGATATGAAAAGGAGTTGGGTTTCATAGGTAGTTCAAGTTCTTGTACCATTTCGGAGGAAACTCTATTTTTAGTATAACCTAAATCAATCAACAAATTAGATAACTTACCTTGGTACTTGATCCCTGTCTTGAAGAGATTCTTTCTTTGGGGCATCTATTGGGTGTGAGGAATCTACAAAAATGCTTGCTCCTTCCTCAGGTTCAAGTTCTTTGCAATCAAATTTCTCTTCCTCCACAATTTGTGCTCTTCTTTACGCTTGATTATTGTTTCTCTTTTCAGGGCACTTTCGTGCATGGTGTCCTACTTGATTACAATTGTAGCATGTGAGAGGGTCATTGCCTCTTCCTCTACCTGTGAAATAATTTCCTCCTCTAGTTTCCCTTAGAAATTTTTTTTCTCTGATCCTTATTATGATTAGTAGGTTTATTTCCACTATTTTTCTCGTTGTTCCAAGAATTTTTCTTAGGCTTGAACTTTTTATTATTCTCCTTGCCTTTATTTTGATCCTACCTCCTCTTCCATTTTTCTTCCACATTGAGTGCTAAGTGATAGCACTTGTTCATAGAACTAGGGGTGTGAAGTTTGAGTTCTTCTTGGATGGGTAACTTAAGGTCATTCATGTACCTTGCTAGTTTTTCTTCCTCATCCTCTACTGTCTTGGTCTTCATACACAATTTTAAGAACACCTCCATATAGGAACTAACATCTAGATCCTTTTGTTTCATACTTTGTTTTTCTCCTATGGAGTTTCACACCATAGTCTTCAAGCACATATGTTTCCCAAACTAGAACCACCATTCTATCCCAAGAAGAAATCATGTTTCTTCCTTTCTTCACCCTCTCTATCTAGATGAAGTTCCACCAAGTTAGGGTTTCTCCCTTCAACTTGGATTTTTCCATCTTTTCCCTCTACTTCTCTAGGATGTTTTCACACTCAAAGAAACTAGTTAGGGCTTCTATCCAATCAAATTCTACATTAGCATTCATTTTTCCATTAAAAGTTGGCTATTCTAACTTCTCCTCCATGGTTCTTTTCTTCGTGGATTTGAGAGCATTCAATAGAGGCCTTTTTTCAGTAGGAACTTCATCATCTTCATCAAGATCTTTAACCTCTACATATTATTATCTTTTTCAGACCATGTGCCTCTTTGTTTGTCTAACTTGCCTTCAACTTCCTTCAACCTCTTTGTAAGAGAAACATTGGTTTCTCTTTGCTCCCTTACTATTTTATTTAGTTCATAATTTGTTACCTTGGTAGGTATTTCTTCTTCTTCTTCAATAATATCCATGGCTCTAAGACCACTTGATGCAATGGAGCCTAGTGGGACTAATCACTTGGTGATCAACGGGTCCAAAAACCCTCTCCACTGAAGTCCTTCAACCAAATATCTTGGTTAAGACAATCAAATGTGCAACAACCAATCAGAGTTCTATACAGATGATATGAGGTTATTACAACCCAACACCCAAACAAGGAAAACCTAATCACAACGGAACCCTATGAACAAGACAACTTATCGCAAGTTTCTCACAATGCACAAATTAACCAATTTTGTGAAAACAACCTTAAATTTACTCAAATTACCAAGTAAGACTCCAAAACATGGGAGTAGTCTATTTAGGTAATCAATGACATGAAACAATGGTTAAAATCAAACTATGTAAGTTTTCCCAGATAGTTGCTTTGCTAAGCCATCCAAAAAGGCTAGTAGCCCTTTTTGATGAAAATCGGATTTTAAAATAAATATCTCTACACAAACCAAGGAAAAAAATCATTTTTGGACATGAAAAACATTCTAAGGCACCAAGGTTTGATGACACAAACAAATGGGCTTTTGTTTACTTTCTCACTTAGGAGACTAGGGCAATTAGGCCTCCATTTACAAAGGAAGTACATTTTCTAGGACTCATTCCTATAAAAAAATAATGGTAAAATGTTAGTACATCCTTAGAATACTTAAAAACTTGATTTCAAGCCTTGATGCTAATTCTAGTTGGAGTTGTGGAAGATATTGCATCCTTTTCCTAGCATTCACATGGGACTTGCATGCCTAGGGCATCAAATTCCTCAAGGATCCTTGCAAGTAAAAACTTAAAACCACTTGAATCTTAAAGTACATATCCAATACTAGGATTTCATAGAGGTTATTAAATTCCCATGGTGAAATCCTCCTCTATGCTTAAAAATGCTTCAAAACCCTAGGTTAGCAAGAAATCTAGACCTGCTTACACAAAAATGTGGATATCTTGAGTTGGAGAATAGATGGAGACTTCAAAATAGAAGAATTGGAAAAATATTTCATACACCTATCCAGAAATTTAGGTGTTAAACTCAGGATGAATCTGTATGAATCTATACAACACATGACAATAGGTCATTTGCTATAGAAATAGGGTATTTTTATTGATTAAAAGCTGAAAATACATTATCTCTACCTATCACCTATGTGAAAGGACTTATTATAGGCCTTCCATTGTTCATAACAATAGTTCAAACTTTTTATGGCCATTTGGGAATTTTTTTCTTTGATTTGCAAAAAGTTGCTTAACAACTTGTCAAGCAATTTTGCATTTATTGCACTTTTTGCACTTTATTATCAAATGTTATGAAAAATTAAATCTAATGACTCAAATAGGTCCTAAACATGAAATAATCCAAAATCCTAAGATTCTATGCCCTTTGACCATCTTTGACCACAATTGACCAAGGGCTTATAATAATGCCAATCTTGGAACTACGTCATACAATTTGGTCTAGATGTCTATTTGGTTAATCAGTCTAAAGTTGTGTTTTGAGATCCAAGATTTTATATTTGGATCCAAGGTTTGATGGTGATTTTTTTTCGGTTCTCATGTACCAAGTTTTTTCATCTTCATCAGAGTCTTATTTCATAGAAACATAGACTACTTCATCATCATTACTTTCAAATTCATTATCATTTTCTTCTTCAACAATATAATAGGATTTCTTACCTTTTTCATCCTTTACTCTCTTGATTTCTTGGTCATATTTTCTTCCTTTTTATTTTATTTCCTTCCATTCATCCTTATCCTCTCTATCAGGACACATAGTAGCAATTTGACCTTTGTATTTACCATTTCCTCTTCCAAATTGTTTTTCAATAACAGCTTCAAGTTCATCAATCTCATGATCATAACTATCATTATCACTCTTCATATATTTTCCTTTCTTTTTTCTAAGGACCAATTGTGACATAAAGGTAGATTCAATAGTATCAGGCGTTTAGTTATCAAAGTTAGACATTTCAAAAGAAGTAATTCTACCAATTACACCTTCTAAAGTCAAAGTATTACCTAGTGTACATCTTAGTTCTTGGATTTCAGAGACTCTAATGGCATAAATAGGGAGTAGAGTCCTCCATACCTTTCTTATCATAGTTTCATTATTGGTATTTCCATTTGCACCATGAATAGCATTAACAACTTCTTTAACTCTTGTGCAATATTGAACTCTATTCTCACCTTCCATCATTCTAATGTCATCAAATTTACCTCACAGGCTTTCTAGTTTGTCTTTAAAGATGTTTTCACCTCCATATATGGTCTTTAGTTTGTCCCACATTTTCTTTGAACCATCATAGTCCTTTAGGTCATCAAACTTAGCATAGCTTAGGGCTAAGACAATCTCTAACATTGTTTAGTTATGTTCTTTTTTCTTCTTTAGTTGATCAGTTGTTAGAGGAGTAGTGGTCACCTCCACATACACATTGTCCACAAAGTTGATAGCAACATCACTTGTATTGGATATATGCAATCTCATCAAGTTTTTTCATCCATGAAAGTTCTTCTTATTCATCTTAGGCACATCTCTCTTGTGAGTCATGATTTACTCAAGGTCCTTAAGTACCATTTGAATAGTTAAACACTTACTGCTCTACTTATCCTATTGTTGTTTGGTCGTTATGGTTACTCGATCTCTACTATAAACAAAATTTACTATTCCAAATATAACACACTTTCTTAAATATAAAATGTAAATCATATAAATCATTTGACACAATTTTGATATTAGCATTGTTACATGGAAACCCAATTTGGGAAAAACCACTAGCAACATGTCACCAATTTTTCACTCTTTTGAAGTGATCTCTATAAGGAGCCAACCCTATTAAAGGTTACAATAAAAACTGTTAAAAGTAACTTGGTTAGATGATTTAATCACCCTATTTGGAGTGGTCTTGTTAGAGGAATTTGATCATTTCATTTAGAATGTCACCTTATGAAAGGATTTACATAGACTGTTAAGTCTTCCAAAAATGAAGGATTTCAATACCAACTGTTTATAATGATTAGTAATAAAATAGTAGGGTTTTGATCTGTGTGATTGCAACTCACTTTGCAAGTTCAAATCTCTATTCAATTTAGGTGTTGATTCACTAATATTCTCTCCACTATCATTTATGTTCTTGATTCACTCAGAAACCTTTCAAGCAATCTGTCTTCCCCCTTTAAAAACACTTAAGCCTTCTTTCTCATATTTTACTTATTACTATCACCAACATCTCTACAAGCTTTCTCTTTTAGCTTCACATTCACTCACACACTCGTGTGTTTCTAATCCACCTCTATCTATATGTGCCTCTTGCATATACTTGCACTCCTTGATTATTTGTTCTTCTCTATACCTCTTTAAATAGGAAATTCTTTCTTTAACATTTTCCACGATCACAATAGATCTTAGGTTTCACAATCATGTTCAACATGATTCACTATATCTATCCATCTTCTTGATCTTATTCTAGAAACTTCTCTAGAATCTATCTGTTAGGTCTTTACCTAATCCTCACCTTGAATTTAATGATCCAACTCATCAATCTTATCTTTAACATGGTTACATCTCCCAAGAAATCAACTAAGTCAGCTGGGGATCACAATATCCTCAAATTCATCTTCAATGGTATTTACTAATTTTTGACAAATGGTCATCACTTAATACTCAAGCACTATAAAACTTCTTGGCTTGGCATTGACTAACTTGCTTGGTCGATACTGATGCTTAGTCAACACTATATTTTCTTGGCACTAATTGTGGCTCGGTTGACACTAGCATCAAATGGCATTCATTCTCCTTTTGTACACTCGAAAGTGTCCCACTCTAAACCCCTCTATCCAAACGATTCCATGAGTTTGGAATGCTTGGATGCCGGCTTAGAGCTCCCTATCCACTGAGTGAAAGAGAGTGTATTTCAAGTTCAAGGGCTCTTAGATGAGCCTTAGAGATACTCTTCTTGCTAGTAAACCATGCAATGGGAGGTTCCAAAGACAAGATGAAAGAATGCAAATGTCCCAAGGAGTTCCTTAAGGATGCAATGCAAATAAAGATTAAACTAGAATGAATATGAAAAGTGCAGCTATTCTAAGCATGGATGAGAGTGTTACAATCCAACTATTAGACTATATGATTTAAGCTACATGTAAAAATGAAAGCTAAGCTAAGCTAGAATGCCATGGATGAGAGAATGTAGACAAGAAAGAGAAGTTCTCCACAAAGCTCCAAAGAAACCTGTTAGAAAACCTGCAGCATAATAATATTCAAAATGAGGATTGAGGGGGAAAGCTCTCTCCCTTTTAAAGATGTATGGACGGTAGAGATCAAGATGAAGATGCTGGATGATCAACGGTGGAATTCAAAAAGAGAAGTGATCCATGTGCACACACAAATCAACCAATAGAATATAAGTTGACTTGTCATATAAGACAAAAGTCACAAAGCCTTTTCTTTTAATTGCAAAATAGAAAAAGGACTTTATGTGTGCACTTTAATTGGGTTAGAAGAATGGGGTCTTTTATTTAATTAAAAGAGGACATGTTCTTTTAATCAAATAATGAACTTAGGATAGCATAGTCAAACTATAGGTTATAATCAAATAAATTGATTATTAGCAATTTGGTCTAGGTAAATGATTAAATTAATTTAGCCAAAATGCTGAGAAGGGGGCTAATATTCTAGATGACCATTTTTAGGTGATTACATTTGCCCCTCTTTGAATAATGCGTGATCGATCTGGGAACACATTATGTCAAAGAAAATAAAAAGCCAAGTAGGCAGTGATAGATATAGATATCTGATTTTGAAGAACGAAATGTAGAAAAAGATAGCAAGTCCTAAATGCACAGCCTAATAGCAGTAGTACTGAACACTAGAAAAATATGATGTCAGAATTCAAGAAGAATACTAACACTTAGAAAAGCAGATAGAGTGAGAGCAAGTGAGAAGATCAAACAAATGCTCCTAAGCAATGATAGAGTATTTCTGCCCCCTCGGGATTGAAATGGAAATGAGGTAAGGGGATGCAAAAACTAGCTAGAAATGAGAAAATTAGAATATAGCAATGTCCAAGATGACAAATAGCTGATTAGAACCCAAGAATGACTATAAGAAACTGATAAAATGCCCCAGTTTGACTAGAGTTGACCTTGAAGGATATAGCATAAAAATTAAGTCAAAACGAGTAGAAAGGTAATTTTAGACATGAAACAGTGAATTGAAGTAGATATGAAGTATCGAAATGATGAAGAAATGAAGAAATGAAGATGCCCCAGTGATGATTTAGAGATTAGACCTCAAAGGGTCAGCTAACTACTCAGAAGAAAGTATAATTTTAAAAGACAATTTTGACCATCAAGATGAACTCGAATTTCGATTTTGATCCCGAAAATGAATCTAAGACGTTGAAATTATTTAAGAGGTCAAAAATTTATATAATGTGATGATAAGATAGAAAAGAGATGAAGCGAAAGATTAAGAAGGTGAAAAGACATGAACAAGAAGAAAGTAAAGAAATATATGAAAGGAGTTAGCCGATATGTCCACAAAAAGATGAAGAGAGAGCTCTCCCCATATGCAAGAATGCAAGACTAAGCTAGAAAATGAACCTAAAATGCAAGCTAATATGCAAAGTGGTTTACCAGCAAGAAGCACATAACATTTAGACTCTTAATTTCATCATTGAGCATTTATTAGGGACATCATGAGATCGTACAACCATCACTAGTATAACTATGAGGATATGAATTTGATCGATATTAGATAGGTATGTGGAAATCCAATCTAAACATCAGAGACATGTAAGTCAAGATAACTACATGATTAGATTCCCTAAGTTTAATTTAGCAAGATTACACCTGTATCAAGGCATAAGCGCTAGGATAAACCTTGAGTGCAGTCTTGCAAAATAGTCAAGGATGATACATTTATAAGTCAAAGTGTTGAATAGGAAAAGCACAAATGCTTACAACACTATAGACAAACAAAGTATACCCACAAGCATAAATCAAGAAGACATGCCCCATGCCCCCATTCTTCTAGTCAATGACATCCTCAAAAGACTATTAGGGAGGGAACACATGGCAAAGAAATCATCATAGATAGCACACAAAGTAGATAAAGATTAGCATAGCTCAGTCGTTTAGGTGTTAAAGTGTGTGTGTGTGTAAGTCACTTGGCCACTTCTTCAAGACTTGATTTTGATAGTGAGAAATATTGCGACATTGGAGATCATAGGTAAACTATCTGTAAAGTGTTGAAAAATACTTGATGTCAAGGTGGGGGAAGTGTTGAGAAACACTATTTTGTGAGTTGTCAAAGAAACCCAAATGCACAAGAAAACCTCAAAAAGGCTAAGTAGTTATGCCCTCGAGATGAGGACAAGAAACAATTCCAAGCTAGGAAATGTGTAGCAAAGTAGGTGATTGAGACTGATAGACATAGGTGCGAGGATTTCAAGTAGTGCCTGTTTCTAGGTTTTCACCACTTGACAGATTTTTTTAGGACTTTTTTCAATTTTTTTTATTTTTGTATTTTTTATTTTTTTGGTGATACATCAAAGCACCTATTTCTAGGTTTTCACTAAGATGATCATTTTTTCAAGACATTTTCTAATTTTTAGGATTTTTTCAGCATCATATATGATTTTTTGAATTTTTTTGGTGATACATCAAAGCACCTATTTCTAGGTTTTCACTAAGATGATCATTTTTTTAGGACATTTTCTGATTTTTAGGATTTTTTATAAGGTTTTAGAGATTACTAGTTCTCAAGCAAGATCACATTATTTTTTCCCAATGTCTAGCAAGGTGTAGGACATGATGGAGCAGAAAGTTGGTGGATAGACAAAGATGGATAAGAAAGGAGTATGAAGCAAGTAAAAGTGATCCTCATGGACTGACTCCTCAAGAGTACCCAAGCTAGGGAAAGAGGTGAAATAGTCATATGAAGCATATTTTAGATAAGCAATGGAAGAAATGAGAGGGATAGCATGTAGGATAAGTAGTGAAGCCAACAAGTGAGATAGCATGAAGCATGTAGTCCAAAAGAGTAGACATGTCAAGAGACCTAGGAACCATTTTTCATTTATTATGATCAAGACCAAGGGGTCACCTAGATAGGATAGCGATGGGATAGAGCAATAAAAATAAAGCTCAAGATGGAGGCTATGAGGGAATGAGAAAGCACAAATAGAGAATCTCATGGATAAGATAGCCAATATGCAAAGATAGCTCAACATTGTCAAGATCAAAGATAGAAGAGGGGATAGATGGATGATGGAAGAATTACACATGACGCCTATTTGCTAGGTTTTCATCATGGTACTTATCCAAGGTGCCACAAGAAGTAGTTTTCGCCATAGGATAAATTTATTTCTCTTTACTTTTGCTACCAAAGTGCCACAAGAAGTAGTTTTCACCAAGGCACATTTATTTCTCTTTAATTTTGCTACCAAAGTGCCACAAGATGTGGTTTTCACCAAGGCACATTTTCTTTTTTTTTCTTTTTTTCTTTTTCTTTTTCTTTTTTTCTTTTTTTGAATTTTTAGAAAGAGCTCAAGCTTTTTGAATGTAGATAGTGCTCCTATAGGAAAGATAAGTCATGATAAGAAAAGACCATAGAAAGGTATGCTCAAAGATGTTGATAGGGTGATGAAAAGGAAATGGTAGTAGGAAGAATATATGGAGGATAAGAGTTCATGTATAGAAAGGAAGTGTAAGCTTTATAGGATTTCATGATGGTAGTTGAAATATTGGAGAAGATCAACATTGACACACACCTTGAAGGGTATTGGAATGATGGAGGAATCATGGATGAAATAGCTTGAGATTTAGATGTATGAGGTGGTAGAAAAGATTTGAAAAAAAGTGGAGTGGAAGGCTTTGGAATATTTTTAGGAAGATTTTTGGAAGAAGATGGAATGGAAGCCTTTGGAAGCTTGAATGTCAACTTTGAAGTATTTTCAATATTCAAGTCTTTTAAAAGAGACTTGGGAATCCACATAGCTTTAGATTTTCCTCGTTCTTTGGGTGCTTGAGGGTGCCTTTGTATAATGATGGATTTAGGAACCCATATTTTCTTTAGTTTAGCTCTTTGAGTAGTGGACCTTTGTGGTCTCTTTTGTGCATTCTCCTTCTTAGCATTCACATGTCGATTAGATGGGACATAGTGATCTTTCTTTTTCAATGGATTCTTATGTTTATTCTCACTTCCAAAAGACTTGGGATTTGTGGATGAATAAGGATGATATGACTGGTTTAGATGTATAGATGGGTGAAAAGTCATCAAGAATGAGTTTCTTTGTTGATCTTGAGGTATTATAGGAGAGCTAGGGAATGAGCTATGAGTGAATGTAGGAGATGGAGGAACATAAGTCCCCAATATGGATGGAAGGTTTGAATGCTTTAGCTTAGATGGATAAGGACCAAGGATAGATTTAGAATATGAAAAGGGATAGTGGGAAGGGATATCAACATCTTTAGAATGAGCAACATGGTCAAAGCCATCAATAGACTCATAAGTACCTTTGATAGGAACAACATTTTTAATAGAAGCACTTGAAGCTTGAGCACAATTTTGAAGTGGATGTGAAGAAGTAGAACATGAGGGGATGCTTTGATCTTGACAAGTAGCTTTGGATAGCATATGAAGAGAACTTTTTTCATAATTTTCAGTTAGCTCAAGAGAGATAATGGAAGTGGTATCTTCATAATACTTAGGAGGTGGACAAGATATAGGATATGGAGGGGAAAAATCTTGAAAGAGATGAAAGGGTGCTTGATCTTGATCTTTCTTGAAATTTATAGCTTTTTCTTTTTGAGAGTCCTCTTGACATGGAGCCACTTCTAAGGACAAGGGAGAATGAAGAGTGAATGGAGTAGTGCTTGGATTAGTCATAGTAGTGCATGAAGGTTGAGGATGTTTAGGATTAGTAGCATGGAAAAGGTTTGCAGCCAAGTGAAGGTTAGCTTGAGTTTCTTTTAGAGGTAGCCCTTGAGGATACACGTAGTCTATGTGGAAAGCATTAGGTTCTTTATTTGATAGAGGCATGTTGGAAAGATTTGAAGTGTTGGGAGATGCATGAGTGTTGGAAGAAGTGTAAGATGTAATGGAGCCACTACTAGACATAGGTTCATCAACATAATCTTGCTCAAGAGAAGTATCCTCAACACATGAGTCACTAGAGGTTGCAATAATTCTATTATCAATAAGATCTTGGATTTTATGTTTTAGCATAATGCAATCTAAAGTACTATGCTCATTATGTTGATGATAAGCACAATAGATATCCAAGAATGGGTTTCCATATGAGCTAGACTTAGGTAACATGATGATCTTATTGCTAAGAAGTTTTTGCAAAGTGTCATCATAAGAATCTTCCAAGGGAGAAAAAGTTCTATTAGAAGTATGTCTAAGATCTTCTTGTTGTTTCTCAAGTGAATAGAATGCATTCATGTCTTCATCATTATCTTGGTCAAAGATAGGTCCATCATGAAATTTTGGCATAGGCTCAAAGGAGGTATCACTTGCTTGTTCTCTAAAGAGGTCTTTAGATCTAAAAGATGAAGACATTTGATGTCTTGAAGTAGAGCATGTAGACCTATAAGAAGAGGATGACCTCAAAGAAGGTGACTCACATGCATGTAAAGACCTTTAGGAAGATTCATGTAATTATGTAATCTTCTCCTCTAACCTTTTCTCAAGTTTAGTCTTCATTTCTATCATGCGCTTAGAGAGATGAAGGTAAGAAAGATCATTTGTCTCTTCTAGTTCTTTGTATTGTGCATATAGATCTTGAAACTCTTTAGTGACATGGAGGATATCATAATCATCTAGATTTGGTTGAAGTTTGGTAGCACAAGGTTTAGATCCCATAGTTTTAGATGCAAAGCCAAGCATAAAATAGTGTAGAAGATAACTTGATGTTGAAACTATAGGAGGTAGAGTGTTCACTTGCCAAGATATTAGAGAGAGATTAAAGTGACTTGTCAAACAATATGTCCAAAAAACTTACAACATGAATGACTCAAGTCAATAGCTAGGCAAGATGGCCAAATAGCCAAATAGATAGAGCAAGCGGGGTGACAAGTGAAAAACTTTCCCAACCCAAGAGTGTAGTCAAGAAATCAAGGCAACCATTTCAGCAAAAAGATAACTAGCAAGTGGACATAGACCATGAAGATAGAAAGACCAAGAGCACCAAGACCAAAGAGTCACTTTAAGCATGTTCAAGAACTAGAGACATAGAAAATAAAAATCAAATGATGAGACTCCCCTTAGCAAGCAACACAAGAAAATGTTTGCATTTGATGTTTTGACTTGGTTGACAAAGTTGACAATAGTTGATAGCATAGCAAGTTTGATATTCAAAAGCAATTTCTTTCCGAGTAAGATAGTGACACATGGAGTATTCTTCAAACAATCAAGCAAGGGACAAAGCAACCTTGCATGATACAAGCATATGTGAGGTCTTAAAAGAAATCCGTATAACTATCATCATGTGTATGTTCAAAATGATTTTCATAGGTCTAGCACATTCGAGAACACATCAAGCAATATCTACCTAAAATTCATGGTTCATTACTCAACAACTTGGCCCATGCTTGATGCTCCTTTGCCTCACACCAAGTGGTTTCCCACAAGAGATATTGGCTTTGTCATGGAAGTGCCATAAGCACAACCAAGGGAACACATACGGTGAATTTAAAATCTTGGGGTGATCCGGGTAGTCCACTAGGATCGATCCTTGCACCAAGAAGTTGAGCGGCTAAAAAAGATAGTTACTAACTTAGGGTGTTTAGATAGGGCTTTCATTCATAGTGTTCCTCTTGCTCCCAATTACAGGACACCTCACCTTGTGATGAGTAATCGATCTCGCGATCACAAGAGTACCTTAAGCATTCTTACTTAGTGATCTCCCTATGGTCAAAATCCCATAAGCGATCACACTAGGTGAAGACAAACACTACGTCTACCAAAGTTTTGTGTCCTTGGTAGCCTTGAGTTTATAGTGGGTTGGAAGAGCTAGGTAATTTTCTTGTCTCCACTTGGGTCATTCCTCTCAGGTTGTCTAAGAGCAGGCCCTCTAAAGGATTCTAACTACAAAAAGTGGATCAACTTTCGAAAGTCAAGATTTTTGGTTCACCACAAGGGTGAAGAGCATACTCTCCTATTCCAATCATTTTTTCCCAAACACGCCAGGAAGATTCAGTTACCCCTTGCTTTTGAAACCAAATGGCAAGTCAAGATTTCTGATTCACCATGAGGGTGAAGAGCATACTCTCCTATTACCAAAAGACTCCAATCACAATTTTTATGTGCCTATAAAAAATGAACAATTATTCAATGTCGCACGTGGAAACAAAAATCAAGCAAGTTTGAGTATTTATGCTTTGGGTAGCCCTGCAAACAATGTTAGTAGCCCTTGCGCATTTGAAGCTTTGACATGTGTTCTTTTTATGCAATGTTTCAAAAAAAAAATTCCATAAGGATGGCAACCTATAATCACAACTTGTTAGCACCAAAAGTTAGTGTAAAATAATATAAAAATTTGGAATAAAAAGTGGTGAGTTACCTCAAAAATCCAATTTATCTTCCAACCAAGTACATGCAAAGAAAGTGCAAGTTAATCACAAATGCTCTCATTTTTACTCTTTGGTTTTGACCTACTCAACAAGATTGGACTTGTTTGCTATGATTTTGTATCCAAAAATAAAAATGAAAAGAAGAGACCCCTATTAAAAATCAGAGAGCTTTCCAAAAATGCAAGAAATTTAAAAAAATCTCTTCATTTGCACTCTAGAGATTGATTTTGTCAAAAGAGGCCAAATTTCTCAAATCAAATTTTTGATCCTTAATACAACCTCAAAATTCAAAACATAAAGAAAGAACCCCCATTATAATTGAAAACTCTTTCTATAAATGTAAGTTTTTTGGAAAAATACGCTGATGTGTGACCACAAATAACTTTTTATTAAAATAAAAGAAAATATCATAACTTATGAAAATCATGTCAAAATGCTCTAAAAATAGGACTATGACATTTTGAACACATAAGAAACCTGAAAAAAAAAAATTCAGAACCAAACTCCAAGCGGTTTAAAAGATATGATCAAATCTTTAAACCAGCTAGATTTTTGGCCTTCAAACCAATCTACTTATGGGTTGGCCTTAAAATCAAAGTGAGAATTCTACAAAAGAATTTGATTAGATCCAATATGCTGCTGTAAAAAATCAGAGATAAGAAATGAAAGAAAATAGAGCTATAAACTTGATTCAAGCCCTACGGTGGGTGCCAAAAATGTACACTCGAAAGTGTCCCACTCTAAACCCTTCTATCCAAATGATTCCATGAGTTCGGAATGCTTGGATGCCGGCTTATAGCTCCCTATCCATGGAGTGCAAGAGAGTGTATTTCAAGTTCAAGGGCTCTCAGATAAGCCTTAAAGATACTCTTCTTGCTAGTAAACCATGCAATGGGAGGTTCCAAAGACAAGATGCAAGAATGCAAATGTCCCAAGGAGTTCCTCAAGGATGCAATGCAAATAAAGATTAAACTAGAATGAATATGAAAAGTGAAACTATTCTAAGCATGGATGAGAGTGTTACAATCCAACTATTAGACTATATGATTTAAGCTACATGTAAAAATGAAAGCTAAGCTAAGCTAGAATGCCATGGATGAGAGAATGTAGACAAGAAAGAGAAGTTCTCCACAAAGCTCCAAAGAAACCTGTTAGAAACCTACAACATAATAATATTCAAAATGAGGATTGAGGGGGAAAGCTCTCTCCCTTGTAAAGATGTATGGACAGTAGAGATCAAGATGAAGATGGTGGATGATCAACGGTGGAATTCAAAAAGAGAAGTGATCCATGTGCACACACAAATCAACCAATAGAATATAAGTTGACTTGTCATATAAGACAAAAGTCACAAAGCCTTTTCTTTTAATTGCAAAATAGAAAAAGGACTTTATGTGTGCACTTTAAGTGGGTTAGAAGAATGGGGTCTTTTATTTAATTAAAAGGGGACATGTTCTTTTAATCAAATAATGAACTTAGGATAGCATAGTCAAACTATAGGTTATAATCAAATAAATTGATTATTAACAATTTGGTCTACTTAAATGATTAAATTAATTTAGCCAAAATGCTGAGAAGGGTGCTAATAGTCTAGATGACCATTTTTAGGTGATTACACCTTTTAATCTATTGCTCAGCTTGGCTTAACTTTATTGACATAAATAATCACTTTTCTTTATCAAAGTCTATCTAATCAAATATCCATTGTAGCATTATTTTTATAACTCAACCTTTCCTCTAGGTGCTATTGTTAAGAAAAAATTCCTCAAATCCTCTTCATCAATCAAATAGATATGACATTTTGATTAGGTAGCAATATGTCTCATCAACAGATTTGACATCAATGACAAAACAACAATTGTTCCAATTATAAGTTTCCAACACATGTACTATAAAATTTAAGATATAATATAGCTTTAATAGAATCCCAAAAGAGATAAAATATGAGATAATATTGATATTCTATTAAAAGTTATAGAATAAAATAAATACTTGACATAGTATAAGGTGTTAGAGTAACAGATTAATTTATTTTTATTTATTAAATTACCTTTACTCCCTTCTTAAGATTTCCCTTTATGCACTTGCATTTCTATTTAATAATTAATTAGTAATTATTAAAGGTTATTTACCTCTTAGGGTTTCCCTTTTAAGTTTTTGATCTCCTTCATAAGGATTGATCAGTTGTAAATCTATTCATTTTTTTTTGCACAAGTAAATACAATGTTCTTTTTTATTGAGAAAACTCAACTCTCTCTGCCTTTATTACTTCCTTGTAATAGGTTATTTGCATGCAGGATATCCAAGGATCTATTGATTTGTTCATTATCAAATCCTACATGGTATCAGAGCCTTGCATGTGGCTATATGTTCTTGTTTGGGTAAAAAGAAGAACAAGGGTTTGATACAAATAGATCTGGCATTTTTTAGGTATGTTTTGTTAAAATAAGGGGGTCTCCAATTTTTGGAGCACTTTGAGGCCAAAAAGACTTTGTAGTTGGCTTCAAAACGCATCAAAAACCCCATTTTCATATAAAGTTTATTAATTTTGGATAACATTGACTAGGGAGGCAAAAAAAATTTGCATACCAGGGTTGTACAATCTCTAACATGCATTTGATGCAATTTTTTGAAATTTTTAAAGTTTTTTTTAAAATTTAGGTTTTGCATTATAGTGGTTACACTAATTATGTTGGGGTCACTCTAACCACTTGTGCTTTCACCACCGTTGTCACCCTCACCAGTTTCGTCGCAGCTTCGCTCCACTCCACCTAGATGTAGTGCTTGGCCATCGCTCAACTCAAAGCTCTACCTATCCCACCTAGCCTGTGGTCATGTGGAGGGTCAGGGATTCTTTGTTTAAGCCCCCTTCTATTTTCTTTGAAATTTGCAGCAACAAAAATTACTTTAGGGAACATGTCAATTTTTTGCCTCTAACTTGAGCAAATAGAGGTTTTTGTTCAATCTAAAAGAAGCACTAAAATGCTGATTTAGAGATGGAGATGATGGTATAGGTATTTTTGGAATTTTTTCCATTTTGATACCTATTTTTTTCTCAAAGTCATATGATTTCTTCTATCTTTTGGGGGGCATAACTTACTTATTTTAGCTCCATTTTCTAATCTGAAAGAAGTACTGTAAAGATCTTCATAAGCCTTATCCATATTATTTGCTACTTTAATTAGTATTTCCCAAAGGTATATGTGATTCTCAAACTAAAGTCTTTTTCTCTCTTCTTATTTATGCATTCCTTATAGTAGTTGGGGATAGTTTTTGTATTATGGGCGATATTTTGTATTATTGTTTTTGTTATATACATCAGCAAACCAAAAAAAATTCAAAAAATAATCTAACACCTTTTAAAATATGGTTGAGACCTCTTTTTGTCTATAATTTTTGACCCCTCATAACTATCACACATAGCAATCCCTAATGACACAAATTCTTTGGTCAAAAGGGTTGCGGTCTTATTCAAATGTAGTGCAACCTATTTTACATAAGCCTTTTGAGGTCATGCAACATAGGAACAAGATGGATGAGGTAATGGGGTTGATTTATTTATAGGTATTTGATAGTCTATAGTTTCATCTTGATGGGTGCAATATCCCTCTAGCTATGTGGACCAAGGCTTGTTTAGTATAGTAAATTAATTCAATGCACTTTAGATTGAGGCATATATTACCTCTCTTGTACTAGATTCTTTTCCATCCATTGAGGATTTTTTGATGAAGTTAAAGAAACAAAGATCTTTATTGTAGAGTTGTAGGAAAACCAAGATTGATAGTGAGTGCATTTACCTTACTCTTTTTAAGCTTCATGGAAACTTTTAGATTTTTGCTTCTACCTTCTATTCCACCAAAGATGTTTTTGGTAATAGATTTACCATTCCATCCTTTGAGTTTTTTTGTGGTCATTTGACCTGAGAAAAAGATAAGCTCTCTCAATTGGATTTTGTCATAGGTTTTTAGACTTATGCATTGGTAGCTAGGTCATCTTCTTGGATGAAGGAGAAGAAATAGAACTCGCATCTTATAGAGTCTCAGATTGATTCTAGCCCTCATGTCACATCAGATCCGCCTCCTCCTAAGGAAGATAAACCAAATCTAGAAAGAAAGTAGTGTGCTTATTGTAATAATCCCAATCATGATGAGTCATGTTTCTATGAGAAGAAGTCAAATGGCTATGCCAAATAGGTTTTTGATTTGATAGCTCTCTCTCAAAGGAGAAACATTGCTATTCCTTCTACTTCTCACATATCTTCTTCATCATCATCATTTCATTTGGATGGTAAAGATATAGGAAAGGGTCATTCACGATGTGCAACTGCTACTCCACCCTCTTCTAGATGGTTACTGGATTCGGGTGCTTCACACCATATGGCATCATCTTAGGATTTGTTCTCTTCTTTTGAGGCTTCTCCTACTCCACACATTTTGATGGAGAAAAAAATTGTTATGACTATATGTGGGAAATTTTCTATTGGTATTGATGATGGTACATTTCATGATGTTCTTTGTGTTCCATCTTTTTCCTCTAACCTTCTCTCTATTTATCATATTACACACAGTGGGATAGGGAAGACAGTTGATTTTTCACAAGATTCAATGCATATTAGAGATAGTGAGACAAAATATATTATTTCTATAGGGATTGTTGATCATTCTTCCCACCTGTACTCCTTCTTTCATTTTGGACCGCCATCTCTACTATCAGAGACTCACTCTCCTTCTTCACGAGAGACTACTAAGGTGAAGTCGGGTCACTTGAACTTATTTTTTTCTCTTGAGACCATTGCTTTGAATTCTACACCTCCGCCTTATGTTCAAATTCCATCCATTCAATAAGATTACTCTTTAGCATTGCCTATAATTGCAACTCTAGTCATCAAGCCACCTACTATAGTTGTTGAGGATATATTAGAGGACACACATCTCCTCTTAGGTGACAAATTCAACAGACCTATTATCCCATCTCCATTAGAGATTCTATTTTAGGATTCTTATGAATTCTCCTTTGAGCAAGAGCTAGGACTTTGAGCTTCACCTTACATTCAGGGGTTTCACCCTTGTCCATTGCCTTTTCTTCTTTCAAATTAGAGCCACATTGGTATGTTCATTAACACAGGAGTTATGCCATTCTGGGGGGTTTCATTGCACTTATGGACTTGAGAGAGTCTCTTGAGATATCTAATTTGTGCATCCATTTCTATCTCTTTCTAGAGTAAGATTTTTCCCACTAGGTTTTCTCTAATTTTTTGTTTCATAGAGATTTGGTTGTGATTGGGTACCTCATCAAGCCTTGGTATCGAGACACAAATTTTTTTTCGGCATTGCATTGTATTTTCCTTGCTTTTAATGCATTGTTTATAGCTACATTGTTAATCATCTAAAGGGGGTTGGTAGAGTAAAAGGTTAATTTAATTAAATTTATTAAATTACCTTTACTCCCTTCTTAAGATTTCCCTTTATGCACCTTCATTTCCATTTAATAATTAATTAGTAATTATTAAATATCATTTATCTCTTAGGGTTTCTCTTTTAGGTTTTTGATCTCCTTCATAAGGATTGATCGATTGTAAATTTATTCATTCTATTTTACACATGTAAAAATAATCTTTTTGTTTATTGATAAAAGTCTTCTCTCTCTGCCTTTCTTACTTCCTTGTAATAGGTTATTTGCATGCAGGACATCCAAGTATCTGTGGATTTTTTCATTATCAATTCCTACATAAGGTTGCTAAGTCTCCAAATGAGTGACCTAGCCCCCAACAAATAACTGCGCAACAAAAATATAATAATAACATAAAGATTTAGATCAATTGCAACCCATACTTTCATAATAGAATCAATAGATTAACATCAAACATGCCTAGCAATAAGGCCTTCCAAGGTATGGTCAAATACATAATCAATTACAAAAAATTTTTACAAGACCTCATAAGATCCAAACTCTAGCTAGCCTAGATCCACAATCTGGAAGAAATCCCAAGAAGAATCTGAACTTTTGCTCATAAGCTAGCAAGAATCTGTATTGTTTCCCAAGCTCACACTTAGCTATTATATTTGCTAAAAAAATTTTCTCTGTACTACTCCATACTCCACTAAATAATGATTCTAGATATTACAAGACCCTCTACTTATTTAAACCAAGCTACAGGTCATCCTAGCAAGTTACATTAAATAAACAATCATATTAAATAAAGACTCAAGCCACAAGTCAACCTAATAGAATAAATTAAATAAGCAGTTAGGACAAGCCCTGAAGTTTAAAACCATAACTAATTCATAAGAGAAAATATCTTTATGCAGTCTTATATATAGTCTTACATGTCATCCAAAAATCCACATTTAACATCACACAAGCTTACTGCCTCAAATTGAAGCTCATAGAAATAATCTCAAAAGTCTACCATAAAATAAGGAACAAATTACCAATAGCCACCAAAAAGGCTCTAACTCCAACATAATCACTCCAATCACTATGCACATCAAGACAAGTTCCAACAATATGCCTCAAATGTAACCATAATTACACGAAAAAGAGGGTCCACAAAATCCAAGCTCGATGCTCATGCATCACCAACATGTAGGATTGCCAACTAACCCAAGGTTCTTATGTATCAAATACCACAAGTGCAAAAAGATGTTCTCAATAGTAAGAAGAACATCTTGTAGGATTTAACACATAAATATTGAACTAGTTATTTACATACATGTCCTCCAATTTATCAACTTTCATGATCTTGCCTTTGTTTCAATTTTGTAAATCTTCAAGAAATAACTTTACATCTATCTTTGGTGTGTTACAGGTCTATTTCCCACACTTATCTCTAACCCTTTGAGAATTCTTCAACTCAACTTGGATGCATCCTTCAAAGGAACTAGGGAAAACTTCCTACCACCATTCTCAATAGTAAACACATTCTTGACACAATCATGCACTACCTTGCAATTATACTAGGAAGGTATATGAAGTAATATGTGACAACTATTCATTCTGACAATATTACACAACACTTGATCCACATATTGCCCAATTTAAAAATTAATAGGACACTACCCCCTCACTTCTAAAGCATGTTCATCTTGTAACCAACTATTCTTATAAGGACAAGGATGTCTCACTAACTTCAAGCCAAGTTTTTGAATCATCTCCTTAGCAACTAGGTTATCAATACTACCACCATCCATAATTAAATTCTAGAATTTACCTTTAGAGTTAAAAGAAGTCTTGAAAATATTTCATCTTTGACAATTTTCTAGCATCTTCTTCCAAAAAAATACTTGTCAAATCACCAGGTTATCTTCCACCTCAGACTCATTCACTGAATTCTCACTCTTGTTTACCACAATGACTTTTCTATCACTAACCTTTCTATCAGCATTGGGACATTCAAATGAGTTATTTCATTCTTCACCACACTTATATTAAGTACTTTTAAATCCTCCTCTACTTATTCTTATCCTCATCTTAATAGGTTTTTATTTAGCTTCAACAATCAATTTATCCTCCACTGAGTGTTCATGTTTCTCCTTCCCTCAAGAATTACCTTGATGAATTCTCTTGAACTTATTTTTTACCTTAGAGCATATTGATAATAATCCTCAACCAAATCAATATTTAGCATGCCAATATCATCTTGGATATTGAATCTGAAACTATTAATATAGCTAGCTACTTTTTCCTTATAAAGTTATCTATGTCTTGATTGAATAGTTAACTTGTAAAACTCCTCGATAAAATCATTCATGATCAAATCTTTATACTTCAAATTCTATATTCTCTTAAATAATTCAATTTCATAATCAATTGGAATGAAATTAGCCTTCATTTTTGTCACCATCATTTTGCATCTAGTGATATTCATTTCACATTCATCTTCTCTATCTTTTTGCAATTATTTCTACCATAAAGAAACATGTCCTTTTAGCTTAGTCTATGCCAACCTCATTCTAAGAAAATCTCCAATATTCTCTTACTCAAAGTAGTCTTCCAACTCACCAATCCAATCAATCAGGTATTTAAGATTCAAAGTACTAAGAAATCAGAGATATTCATCTTATCTTGTAGTTTCAACCAATCTCTAGATCTATCCAACTGACTAGTTCCATCTTCCATAGTTCTATCAATCTAATTAGTTTTGTCTTCTCCACTAGATCAAATGACCTCAAAGTCTTCAATAGCTTCCTCATAACTATCTCCCATATCTACATTCCTTAGCATACTAGATATATCTCTCAATCTCAATGACCATATTATTATTCATCAACTTCACCTCAGACATAAAATTTGATCTAACCTTCTATGAAATCTTTGTCTCTACTACATTGCAAAGATCTGCAATCACCTTAGGGTCCAATCTTCTTAGAGGAATCTTCCAAGACCTTGGAAAACCCAAAGAAACAAATCAACCAAATCATAATTCACTCTGATACCACTTGATGCAATGGTTCTAGACATTACAAGACCCTCTACATATACCAAACCAAGACATAGGTTGACCTAGAAAGTTACATTAGATAAAGACTCATATTAAATAAAGACTCAAGCCACAAGTCAACCTAACATACTAAATTAAATAAGCACTTAGGAAAAGCCCCTAATTTTACAACCTTAACTAACTCATAAGACAAAATATCTTTATGTGGCCTTAAACATAGGCCCACATGCCATTTGATGATCCACATCTAAGATCACACAAGCTAACTCCCTCAGATAAAAGCTCATAGAAATAATCTCCAACTCTACTAGAATATAAGGAACAAGTTACCAATAGTCACCAAAAGGGCTCTAAATCCAACATGATCACTCCAATAAACATGGGCACATAATAAAAGGCCACCAATATGCATCAAACATAACCCTAACTATGCAAAATATAGGGTCCAAAAAATCCAAGCTTGATATTCTTGCATCACCAACATATAAGATTGCCAACTATCTTGGGATGCTTCTACATCAAAACTCATTACAATGAATGAGAAAATAAAGGTAAACCTTGGTTATATCCATAAAGGTGTTAAACAAGATTTCATAATAAATTATGAGCACTTGCATCATAAGTAAATTTATACAATTTGATTTCTTTTTATATGTGTATCTTTACATGAAATGTTGCATCTTTTAGAAGAGGTATCTAATTCCTAAATATTTTATTCATTTTATTCAAGTGTTTCCTTATTTTTCTTATGGTATTCTATTTTGTCTTACATAATTTTTTCTTCTATAATGCATTTGATCTTAGTCATTTCTCTTTTTGGAATTATTTCTCAATCATTTTTCTTGTCCTTAACTTGGATAATTAATATATTTATATATAAGTTTCTTTGTGATTACCAAAGGTGATCATGTTAGCATGAATTCTGATGATATTCCTATGGGGGGGTATCTTAGTATTTTTAAAGCATGTAAGAGCTTTTTATTATGATTGTATGTTGCATTCATCACAGTGTTTGTCATTGATGTCAACATACTAGTTATTATGTGAAGACTGATAAAGTAGCAGACATAGATTGAGATCATATTATTAAAATATTGAAGATAAGGTCAAGTGAAATTGAGGACATGTTCTACAAAGTATCTTGATTCCATGGTTAAGAGTGCATGCAGAGAATTGAAGGCTGCTGGCAATTATTCAAGATTTACATAAGATAGTATATAGATGGAGTTCCGAAGAAGTGGTTTCTAGTAATCTAATTATATCTCCTAGTAGGGATAGAATCTGGTTGAGGACAGTTATTCAAGATTTACATAAGATAGTATATAGATGGAGTTCCTGAGAAGTGGTTTCTAGTAATCTAATTATATCTCTTAATAGGGATAGAATCTGGTTGAGGGCATTTAGATAGAGGCATAAGACATCATCATGATGATGTCAATGAGTGTGTGAAGTCCAAGGTTGCACGTGCGAATATTTATGAAGACTATGGGCTGAAAAAGTGATGTAATTATGAAAAGATATAATGTAATGTGTAGTATTTTATCATTATGAGGTCCTATTGTAATTGAAAATTGGGAAAGCCTCATTACTTATATAGTCCCTATTGAGGTCTATCCTTTATTCACAAATTGAGATTGAGCAGTAGACCCAAAAGTAGCTTCTACACTCTCACACCAGCATTAGTTGTACAGATCCCAAGGGGTAGATAGAAAAATGGAGGACATATGTCAATTCAAAGGTTTGAATGGGGATTTCTGAAGTTTCTTTATATTTCCCTCCTATTCCAATACTATTCTACAAAGTTAGTAAATATTTTTGCATATATTCTCAATGCATATCTATATCGTACCATTCATGTAAATACTCTACTTATTTGAGGACATGGTATAAAGGAAAATTTTTTTCTTTGTGATGAGATGAATTTAAGGATATGTATTGAAGTAAGAAAGAAAATTATAGTAGTGAATGATATGCGAGTAAGAAATCTAAGGGATTTGTGTGATGCAAGTTTGTGGATTTGGTATTGAGATCTGAGAATTATTTGGTGCAGTAGAGGAACAATGTGATGCAAGAGAGTCCTAGGTGTAAGATAAATCTTGCATCAACCAAAAATATTTCATTTCAATTTTTTTGAAAAAAGGGTTGTCTTAATGCAAAGTTGTTGTCTATGGAGGCTTAATACTTAGTAAGTTAGTCATATGAGCTCAAAGTGTCCTAATTTTAGAGGTGGATATTCATCTTACATATATCAACCTACCAATTGAGGCTTAGTGCCATATCATGAGTATTCATGGATTTATTATGGATTTTTGGTTTGCAATTTTGGTACAAAGACTTTAGGATCACTATTGAAGGCCTAAATGTGCTTGGATGAGGCCTAAAAACTCAACAGAGGGGTGCTTGCACATATCCAAGCATGTAGATCATAAACAAAGGATTATAAAAAGTGGTTATAATAGCCAATCAGAGCAATGGTTCTTGAGTTATGGCCTTTCAAAGTTGGGCCGACTAAAAACTTCCAAAAGAAATGTCAAAAATTTATTTTCTCTACTCTATATGTATTTTTAGGGTCTTTCAACCCTAGGTATTAAGTTTGACTATCTAGAACCTTCCCAAGAGGCATAAAATTCCCTATTTAAGAAATGCACATACATCTTCTAGGACAACTCTATGTGATAGTTCACAACTTTGTCTTGCATATTACTATAATGAAGGTACCCATGTGGGTTAGCATAATGTAATTCTGAGTTCTATGATTCCATATTTGCAGTGATAATAAGAAGCCCACATTTTGTTCTATAAATTTTCTATTGTTTCTTTGTTTTGTTATGGATTTATGGTTTTAAGGGGAGCATCCTTCATCAAGTGGTATCATAGCTAGAGTTCCTAAGTGTGTAGACATATTGTTGGAAATACAATAGGGAAGTAAAATTTGGGTTCAGGTACTGAATCAACACTTAAAACTTTCAACCTCAAAAAATATTCACCACACATCTAATGAAGGTTACAATGTTTGATCATGAAACATGATCTACCATGTGAAAGCTCTACCCTATTAAAGGCTTACAAGATTCTTAGATATTACCATGTTAAAGGATTTCAACACCTTGCTAAAAGTGTGCATGGTAAAAGGACTTTAACTTACGATTAAGTAAGCACCATGTTAAAGGATTTACAACATCCTCTTAGGACTACTTTATTAAGAGATTTAATAGATTCACCTATTAGAATGTCTCAGCAATGATGCTTTGGTTAACACTTTGTTGCTTGATGTCAAATCACCTCTATACTGATATGTACTTGATCCTTTATGATCTGATGTCTCATTGTTGTCCTCTAAATCCTTTCCTTTGTTCTCCTTTAACTGATTCTACAATGTAACTCAAATCATAACCCTTAATCACCATGAATGCTTTGTTTGCACATGAGAACTCTCTTCAATTCTCCTTAAGTATTCATAAACCATTTAGGGTTTTTCCACCTTAAGAAGACCTAGGTGACTTAGGGTTAGGTATGGACCAACATTAGTGATTCGACCATATTACCACTTAAACCTTCCCTTTTTCTAATTGGATGCATGTAATGCATAGGGATTCACAATTAAGATTCATCCTTATCATCAAAGATTGTAAAACAATCCTTAAGTAGGCCCAAAAATGGTTTAGATAGAAGTTAGCGCCATTACAAAAATTCGTGTCAAAACTATATATCTCGGCACTTGAAGTCCTTGATGGTCATAATCAACTACAACTTCAATGTTGTAACTCAGCCTCTGAATGAATTGACATCCACTAATCACTTTTCATTTGAATAGCTCAGCACATACTATTTTCTTGGCACTTGAGTGACTTGGTACTTATTGGTTACTTGGATCATACTAAATATCTATCACTTGAAATATACTATGTGACAACATATGCTCGACATGTACTACTTGTTCAGCATGAACTAAGTAAATGATTTAAGTATATTATCACTCACATGTCAAAACCAATCTAAGATTAACAATCTCCCCCTTTGACATGAGTGGAAAAATACTTAATCATGTATGAATAACCTTTAGCCTTTCATGCATAACTCAGATAATATCCATATACATACAAAACTTCAAAATTTTGCAAAAACTTATGAATTATAGTCATACCTCAAAATTCAATAACTCCCCCTAAGTTGATTGTGCTCTTTTGTATCTAAATCAAAATCGTTCCTCCTACTAAGTAGATTTGTATTGAATAATCTGTGTACTTTTTTTTTGTCATCTCCCTTAAAAATAGTATCTCCCCCATACTTCCTGTATCTCCCAACTTTATTTCTCCCATATTGTTTCTCCCCCTTTTTGACACTTATGTGAAAGAGTTATACACTTAGAGTATTTTTGTCCAAAATTTTTGTGTGGACCTCAAGCATTATTTTCAATGTAGCATCCCAATTATTACAAGCTACCTCCAATGACTTGATCCAGATGGTCAGATCGGTAGCAAGGTGAACTAAGCCTTCATGAGTAGAAAGATTTGGATCTTTCTTCATGAGTTTTTTAGCAAAGGCTAGTTCTTGTGCAATATATCCATATGTGGAGTTAGAATGGACTAGATGCTGATCAGTTTAGCCTTGATATTTGCTTCATTTGTATGTAACATTGCAAACTAACTTTAAGAGTTGAGGATATTCCTAAAATACTTCTCACTCTAGGCTGGTGATTTTGGTAGAGTTATACCAGATAACTATAAATGACTCTCCAAATTTAGAATGTGGATCCTTATTTCTTGTGTGAATAGTGTGGGATTACCCAATTTGGTGTACAAAGAGAAAATGTTCTCTAGTTCCTTCTTCACATTGTGAATTTTGGTTGCTAACTCAACCTGTGATAGTGCAATAGCACTTGATATATTTTCATCAACTTTATTTTGAAACTTCCTTTCAAACCATTCAAGTAACTTGACATTTGTGTCTAGGTCTACATCATTTACCTTCTCAATAACGTTGGTTAATTGCTCTATGATCAGCTTGGTTTCTTCTCGTCCTAGCAGACTAAATGCATCAAGAAAAAATTCCTTGATATCTATCAAAGCTTGCTTCTTCCTTTACTCATGTTTGTGTAGTTCTTGTTGTTTCTTCCTTGCAAGAGCATCATGTAGTATGCCCATCTGCTCAATAGTGATGGTTGTAAAATAAAACTTGGGCAACTCATAACTTCATCCAAGTTCACATCAACAAATGATGTAACTTTATCTAGCTTAGATGTTCTTGGACTTGGCCTTGATGATTGTAGGGGTGTAGCTTCTATACTTGACCTATGAAGAGCTTGAATAGGAGGAGTAGTAGATTCTTGTAAAGTTACCAGTGTTTGTATTGCAATTTTCTCCTCAGATTTGGTAGTCATACCTAGCTCTTCAGTCTAATCCTTTTCCTTCTCTACATTCATAGATGCACCTTCATCTTGTGTTATAGGTGCAGGAGTATCTACTTGACATGTTGGAACTTGTGTTCCTTCACTCTTTTCTATTTCATCATTATGCTCTCGAACTATTGCATCCTTCTCATCTTCATTTTCCTTTATATTGACTGACACTTGAGTACTGTGTACCAATGCACTAACTATGGAAGTAGTTGTCTCCTTCCTTTGATATAACACAATAGGTAATGTAGGTTGTACAAATGTAAATTGAAGAGGGGTTGTAGATCTCACTTGTTTATGTACTTCCTCCCCTACAGATACTTTGTCTACCTTCTCAATTTCATCAACACTCACTAGTATAGGTTTTTTACATAGTTTGACATGGGTAGTGGATTCTACTGGTATCTTCTTCAAGTATTCCTCTATCAGGAGATTGATGTTATGAGTGATAGTATCAAAAATATTCTTTATCATTATAGTATCACTTTTTGTATTCACCTCATGTTATGGACTTGCACTCGGCACTAGTGTATCTAGTACATTGTCTTGTTTGTTGCTCATCCTTAGCTGGTGCCTGTGTATCTTCATTTATTTCAGTGCCTTCCTCTTTTGTAACTATCTCAATGTCAACTTTGATTACCTCAGTTACCTTTTGGTTCTCTTATTTTTCCTCACCTACCTTAATAGGTGTTTGCATTATTACCTTGGGTGTTGTCAAACCATATAATGATTTCCAAATCAAAGTGGTCTTTTGTATAACATCTTCAACCTTATTCTGCAATATGTTGAATGCCCTATATTTTAATCCAAATTTTCTAGTATTCTTCTTTAATGCCTTGGCAATTTTTTCTCTATCCAATTCTGGCATCACTCTAGCAAGTGTAATCTCTCTAATTTGTCTTTCTATGTTAGACTATATTGCCACTTTTTCTCAACTCTATCAGATAATTCCTTTGGTAGAGAGTTAGTAATTTCAATTGGAATTTTTTTGAATGTTGCCATCATGGCATATATTGACTCCTCTACGTGGTTCATCTCAACTTTTTTAAGTTTATCAAATTTAATATATGTGAGTTGAGATAAATTAGCATTATTCCTTATTTCTTTTCTCAAGATCCTCTTCTTTGCTAGCTGGTCTAGCGCTCTTCCCTTTTCTCTTATCTTCTTCTTGAGCCTTCTTGGTAGTATCCCTTGTGCTTGCTCTTGTGGAGGGAACTATAGGCTTAGGTTTTGCAACCTTCCTTGGTTTGCTAGCATCTAGTGTCTTAACTTTCCTCTTCTTTTTCTTAGGTGTTTCAATGGATTTTTCTTCCTTAGCACCTTCTTCCATTTCTACTTCTTCTACTTGGTCTTCTCCTTGACCTTGAGTTAAGGCCAATTGTGCTTGAGAAAGTATATCTTCTTCTTCATCGGTTCCTTCACCAAATTTCTCTTTAAGTTTCCTCACAATCTTATTATTTTTCCTTATGATTTTGATAGTCTTCAAATCCATCATTATCTTAGATTTTACCATATCATAGTTCCCAAAGTTAGTAACCTTAGCATCTACATCTTCTGCAAGTAATGTTTTTATTACTACAGAGGCTCCATCAACATTAATTTCATAGCCTAGTGACCTTAGCCACCTTACCCTTGGAATTACAACTTGAACATAAGTAATATCAGTGTCAACTAGAAATAAAACATCATTGAAATGTTTCTCCAATAGTTAAATTGGTATCCTTAGTCTTTCCTTCATTGATTGCTTGAAGTCCTCAAAGTAGCTAGTTATAACTAACTCAAAATTATTTCCTAGTTTCTCAATAAATGCACCTATCTGCACTACAATAGATCTATTTTTTTTCTATGAAAATTTACCAAATGTGGGGATGTAGTCTATACATACAATAATTGAACCAAATTTACATTGTGCACTTTTGGTCTTCCTTATTGCTCCCAAATTTTTTTGACAACTATTGCATCTACAACTCGGCAAGGTCATAGGTATGATCCTTCTTAACTATCTTATAGCCCATGTCAATAGCAATACATGGTATAATATTGAGCCTTCTTTATTGATAGAATTTATGTACTATTATCCTCACTACAAAATAAATTAGGGGATCTTTGATTGTGTCAATTTTCATTCCTTGTTTGTTCCACACTACCCTTATATTCTTCTTAGTGACCTCTTTAGATTCACTCCTCATGGTTTTAGGTCGGTCAAATGTTGGATACCTAGTCACTCTAAGTACATATTCTTTGTGATTTTTATTGGTCCATTATCCAACCATATATAATTATCATGAATTCTACACAAAACTATCTTAATCCATTTAGTCTTGAAAAAATTGGGGAGATCTAGTGCATGTGTTAACCCTTTTGATTCTATGATTTTGAATTCATCCTTCAATACTCCATTTTCACATAATTTCCATAAGTTTCCCTAATCTCCATGTCTCCTATGCTACCCACCTTGCATGTGTAGCAACATATTATGTCTTGAATCATCAAAACCCAAGGTGGTATCATCGACAATGCACCAAATGGATCTTACTTGTAAGCAATATCAGGAATGGCTATAGCGTTTGGTTGTTTAATCTCATTGCTTATCGATTGCACATTCAAAACTTATTTTCCCTCTTTGACCTTAGGATCTAAATAAATTGACACCATTTTTAAACTAGGGTTTGTGAAAATTCAAGCTACGTAGCTTGACACATGATAAATACCTTTACAAATCTATTGTAATGGTGTTGAGTGACTATTAAATTTGGCTTGCAAACATTGTGATGCAGTGAATCTACAAATTAACTAATCAATGGGATACATGCTTATCCCTTCAAAATCCATTAGACAATTCCATTAATTAGAGGCATCTCATAAGGAAAAACAAAGCATTTTCCAACACAAAAACATCAATTCTTCTTCATTTGCATATCCTGATTTCTATATCTGATTCCATCATTCATAACTTTCAATATTTAAAATTTCTTTCTAAACCATTTGGAGGAATTGTTCCAAATTAGTAATTATAAAATTTATCTAAATTTGAGACCATTCCAATAAACATATTACAAATTATGTGCTCTGAACCATGACCCATATTTTCTGTCATAAATCAGAAGCAAAAGCATTAACCCAACATAGGGAATCAAATAGCTTTCTCAAAATGATTCCAAATAACATAAAGTCAATTTCCACTCAAAATTATATGAGTCTTGTTTCTAAATCTATAAGCCATTAATTCTTACAATACGTAATCCATTCCATGAGGACCAATTGTGTCTTGCAACTTCAATGGAGATCCATAAAAATCAATCTTCATTAAAATGAACATAATGTACACAAATATGAATGAAAATAACTCAAAACAATTGTAAATAAACCTTGGTTCACATATAATTCCAATGAATATAAATAGAGTTCCTAGTTCATTTAAATGTGATCATTCCAAACATTTCAATCTGACTGTAGTTGGGCATCCTCAAAACTGTAATTTACAAGTTTTGCCAAAACTTGCATAACTTCTTCATTTATATATTAAATAAATCCAAACCAAAGAAAAAATAAATTTTATTCACTAATCTATCCAAATATTCAAAATTTACATGGTTTCCAAGCTTTACATGGACGTACAATACCTGGAACCAACACTAAAACTGAAAACCCAATCAAAATAACAACTCAGAATATTACCAAATTTCTTTCAAAATGCATCTCTTTCTTTCACTAATACTTTGGTTCAAGCATACATCCATTTTTATAGATTTTTTGGTTGGTTATAACTTCCAAACCACCATTTAAACCATCTCCTTACAACTTTCATATAAACCCAACCTAGACCAAAATTATGACTCAAATGAATTTATATGGATACAAATAGATCCATTCACCTATTTAATAATTTTTTTGACAATATTTATCATACTAAGACCTCCTCTTTCAATTTTAACAAATTATTAAAAATGGCTTCTCTAGCCTTTATATCTTGACTCAAAAGACTCAAATATATAATAAATAGATCACATTAATTCAACATATGACTTAATGACTCTAAACCTCTTTGTTCTCTTAAAATTTAGGTTCCTTTGCACCACATGGTATGATCTCTTTAAATTTTTTTTTCACTCTTCATGCTCTCCTTAAAATTTGAATGATGTGAAATGACTAGAAATTTATCATATAGACCTTAAAACCTTGCAATCAATGCTTAGTGCTTACAAAACTATAAGCTTAGCTTCAATAAAGATTTTGACTCACTTGGCTTCCATGAAGTTTCCTCTTTTCTTGGAAAAAACTACAATCTTGGTCAACACTATCACTTTGTGATAGCTCAACATCAACTAACATTTCACTTGGTAACCCTAGTGAAACTTTTCATGCTCGTTAGTAACATGAAAAATGACAAAACTTTAAGATTTCTTCTAAATTTTTAATAGCACCTTGCATCTTTCTTCATGAAAATATAATCTATTCAAAACTAATTCCTTGAAAGTAATGTATATTATGTCTTTTAAATATTAGTCCCAACATACCTCTTGATTTCTTAATTGGAAGAGGTGTGATTTCTTAATTGGAAGAGGTGTGATCACTTGACCCATTGGGTGAAGTGATCCCATTTGAACTACTTGTGCTGCAATCGTCCTTTCTCTTCCATGTCTTATTCATCTCATCTATGAAATTCTCAACATCGGCCTTTCCTTTTCCTTTTTTGAACTCACTGCTTGGTGCCTTTTACCTTGTTGAAAAAATCTTGATTATGCGATCAGTCTTCAAACAACTAAAACATGTGGTTTGACTCAACCATCTTTTGTAGTCACTTCTAAAATGTGTTCTTATGCAATTTTTAGCAACATGTCCATATTCTTGAAAATAGTGACAACTATACCTAGTATTATAATTCCAATTATAAGAGTAGTCATTGTGTTTTATCTTTTTTCTATTTGTTTGATGACCATTTAGGCTTGGATCTGCACTCATATGCTCTATGTCCATACTGCTGATATTTATAGTAGTATACTTCAAATCTTTGTGTGCTTATGGTCTTGGTTATGCATTCATGTGTCTAATGTCCTAGCTTATTACATTTGCAGCAATGACCCATGAATTTTTTCTTAGGATTTTGATTTGCAGTATTGCTCCTACAAACATTAGTAGTATGACCTACCTTACAACAATAATGGCAAGTATGTTTGGATTTCTTACCTTTGTTACATCTTTCTTCACCACTTTTGGATGATTCTCCTTCTTCAATACTAGTGTAACCCAATCCATAAGTATCACTTTTGGATCAAGGGGATCTCATCAATTATTCAAAGTATTAGATGGCTTCACTAGATTTTTTGAAACTGTCAGCAAACTCCTTTTTCTCTTTTTAGATCATTTCTTAGTTGTTCATTCTACAACTTCAGTGTTGTCATCTCAATATCCTTTACATGTAGTTCATGATTTGCAATCATCACGTGACCCAAAGTTTCCAATTGCATGTTAGTAATCCTACTTGCCTCTGATGTTTTCTCTTCAAGTCTATTTTTCAAAATCCTTTTGTCTTCTTTAGCTTTCTTTTTTTTCTTGTACACTTCACATAGCAATATCGATTGGACTTCTTGTTCTCTCTTGAGATTTTTGATCTCTTTAGTTTATAGGGTTCTAGTCTTTTCCATCAAATCTATAATTGCTACATCAAATTCATTGGTTTTTCCATCTACAAACAAATTAGCAGTGTTAATCTCTTGGTATTGTGTGTGATTCTCTTTAATAGCTATTTCCTTCCTTCTTTTCAATGATCATTTTAATTCATCCCTTACTTCTTTCAGTTGATGTAGGGAAAGTTGTATTTCAATCTTCTAGTTCTCAATAGTCTTTCCCAACTTTTAGACCTCCATTTCCATGATCCTTCCTCAACGTTGCAAAGATTTACTTTCCAAAGAACTAAGATATGATACCAATTGTTGGAAATATAGTAGGGAAGTAAACTCAGAAGGGGGGCAGTGAATCAAAACTTAAAACTTTCAACCTCAAAAACTATTCACCACACATCCATCTCATAATCTATGCATATAAACTAAAATACCAAATTAAACATATCCATCCATAACATGAAAGAAAAATATTCAACAGATGTATGACACAAGATATTTGGTTACCCAAAAACCCTCCAAGGAGAAGTTAAAATTGGGGCAGGGATTACACCCACAAATCTTCACTACTATAGTAATGAAATGTATCCAATGAAGGTTACAATAATTGATCATGAAACATGATATACCCTATGAAAGGTCTACCCTATTAAAGGCATACAAGATTCTTAGATCTTACCCTATTAAAGGATTTCAACACTCAGCTAAAAGTGTGCCTGGTAAAAGGACTTTAACTTACAATGAAGTAAGCACCTAGTTAAAGAATTTACAACATCATGTTAGGACTAGTCTATTAAGAGATTTAACTGATTCACCTATTAGAATGTCTCAACAATTATCCTTCAGTTATCACTTTGTTTCTTGAAATCACATCACCTCTATACTGATGTGTACTTGATCCTCTAAGATCAAATGTCTCTCTGATGTCCTTTGATTCCTTTCCCCTATTCTCCTTTAACTAATTTTTTAAGGTAAATCATATCATAACACCTTAATCACCATGAATTCTCTATTTGCACATGCCAACTCTCTTTAATTCTCCTTAAGCATTACTAAAAAATTTAGTGCTTGTCGTCCTTAAGAATACCTATGTGACTTAGGGTTAGGTATGAATCAACAATAGTGATTTTCCCATTTTGCCACTTAAACCTTCCCTTTTTTTCTAATTGGATGCATGTAATGCATAGGGATTTACAATTAATATTCATCCTTATCATCAGAGATCATAAAATAATTCTTAAGCTAACCCAAAAATGGTTTACATAGAATTTTGTGTAATTACAAACATCTATGTCAAAACTGTGTAACTTGGCACTTGAAGTCCCTGATGCTCAGCATCAACTGCAACTTCAATGCTATAACTCAGCCTCTGAATGACTCAACATCTACTGATCACTTGATATCTATATAGATCAACACATATTATTTGATTGTCACTTGAGTGACTCAGCACTTACTAGTTACTTAGCTCATACTAAATATCTATTGCTCAGCGTACACTATCCAACAACTTATGCTCAACATGTATTACTTGTTCATAATGAACTAAGTAAATGACTTAATTATATTGTCACTCATATCTAAAAACCAAATTAAGATTAACATTGATCACTTACTATGAGGTAGTTTGCACCAGGACCATAATTTGGGCTAAGTATGTAGATAGATCACCAATTGTGAGGTAGTTTTGCACTAGGGTTTCAGTGGAAGCATGAAGATTCCTCCATAAAGAGAGAATAGTAGAAGAGTCATAAGTGTTACATCTAAGGGTTTTAGAGCCCTCTAGAGGCAAATGCAAGTATTGTAAGAACCAATGCACAAAGGAATGAATTTGGTCATAGGGGGTGACGAAAGTGAAGATGAGAGAGAAGATGGAAGAGATGATCAAGTAGTAGAAGATGAAGTTTTGAACCGAGAGGAGGAAAATATTTTAAAATCTATTTCCAAGATTGGAAAAGACCTAAATTTGATGTTCCCACTTTTTCAAGAAATCTTAACTCGAAGGAATTAATCGATTGGATCAATGAATTGGAAGAGTACTTTGAATATGAAGATATTTAAGATCCAGATAGGTCAAGTTTGTAAAGGCCAAAATAAAGTATCACGCAAAGATCTAGTGGCAAGAGATCTAGTTGGAACAAAATAGAAGAGGGAAGGAAAAAATTAATAGATGGGATTGAATGGTAGATAAAATGAAGTGACAATTCATTCTCGTAGACTATGGCCTTGATTTTCTAAAGAAAATATAAGGGTTAAAGCAGGCGAGAAGATCTATTCAAGGTGATAAAGAGGAATTCTACCAAGTTCTCAACAGAATTAGACATGTTGAAGGTGACAAGGAGAAAGTTTCACATTATCTTAATGGGTTAAGGCTAAGCATTTACAATGAGCTATGTCTAGTTTGAATGACCAGTATTGATGAACCATACCAGTTTTCCCTAAGAGTTGAGGAGAAGCTAAGAAAAAATTTTGATAGCAAGAATAGTGGAAGAGGTTACGGTGGAAGATCTGATAGAAGGTCTTATGGAGGAAAAAATGATGTTCAAATGAATAAGGATGAGGTGAGTAGCAGCAATCAGAACCAGAAAGGAAAAAATTTTAGTTGTTTCCATGATTAGAAAAAAATAGATCAAAGAGGAAGAGAAAGACAACAAGGATTTGGAAGAGGGGCTTTCCATGGAAAAAAAATTCATTGTGAAGAAAAAGTTCATAGAGAATTTGAATGTTCCAAATGCCAATGAAGCACAGATCAAAGAGAAAAAGGATAGGCCAGAGTTGCAAATGTTGACAAAGATGTCAAATTACCCCATTTTGAAGATGTTGAAAGAGGAGAAGTCCTAGTTAATCGAAGAGTCTTGCTAAGTGGTAGGAATGAACCTGATCAAAGGATGAGTTTGTTTCACACGAGGTAAAAATGTGAAGATAAGTGTTGTGATGTGATCATTGACAGTGGAAGTATTAAAAATTTGGTATCAAAAAAACATGGTCATAAAGTTGAAGTGGAAGAGGCAACAACACTCGTGTCTGTATTGTATTGCCCAGGTGTAAGATGACCACAAGGTCATGGTCAATGAAAAATTCTTAGTGAAGTTTAAGATTGGAAACCACCAAGATGATGTGTAATGTGATATCATACCAATGGACCTATGCCATATGTTGCTTGGTGGGCCATGGCAGTTCCGCAGGCATGTTGTTCATGATGGGTGACAAAATACATACACTCTGACAAAGGATGGACAAAACCATAAGTTGAAGCCATTGAAGGAGAAAGAAGAAAAGGTATGTAGTGCTACTAAAATATTTTTTTTATGGAAAGGAGTTTCTCAAAGGTATGAAGCATGAGAATATGTATTTTTTTGTAATCCCAAAAGATGGTAAAGAAGAAGTAGAAAAGGCACCTGTAGATTTGTTTGAAGAGTTTCCTAATATTGTGTCAAATAATGTACTTGATGGATTACTCCTAGTGAGATAGATCAATCACCAGATGGATTTGATTTCAAGACCTAGTTTTCCAAACAATGCAGTGCACAAAATGACACCAGTAAAAAGTGAAGAGTTGAATAGACAAGTGCACGAGTTATTGCAAAAGGAATTGATTCAAAGGATTTTGAGTCCATGTGTTGTACCAAAAATGTTAGCATCAATGAAGAATGCAAAATGGACGATGTGAACAGATTCATGGGCTATCAACAAGATCACAATTAAGTATAGATTTCCATTGCCAAGGATGGATGATATTATGGACTATTTGAGTGAAGTTGTGTATTTCACAAAGATGGATTTGAAGAGTGGATACCATCATATTTTCATTAGAGAAGGAGACAAGTGGAAGAATACCTTCAAGAAAAGGAAGGATTATATGAGTGGTTAGTTATGCCTTTTGGTCTAACCAATGCACTGAGCACTTTCAGGTGGCTCATGAATGAGTTACTGAAGGAGTTTCTGGGTAAGTTTTCCATTATTTACCTAGATGATATTTTGATATTTATCAAGACACTAGAGGAGAATTTGATTCTTATTTGAAATATGTTTGATTAGTTTTGAGGGAAGAAAATTTGTCGATAAACTGAAAAGGTGTCGTTTTGTGAAGAATGAGCTAGTGTACCTGGGATTTAAGTTTCACTAAAAGGTCTAAAAGTTCACCTAGAGCAAGTGACTGTTATCCTTGAATTACCTACTCCAAAAAGTGTTATAGACCTAAATATATTTTCATGAACTGGCTAGTTTTTATAGAAAATTCATAAGAGGTTTTAGCAGTATTTGTGGACCCTTGACTAAAACAATGCGAGGGGATAGGAAAGAATTTAAATGCACTGTAGGAATAGATAAAAGCTTTAATCTGTTGAAACATAAAGTTACAAACCAGCTCATTTTATCACTTCTAGATTTTAGCAAGGTGTTTCAAGTAGATTGTGATGTTAGTGGTACTATAATAGGGGCTATTTTGAGCCAAGAAGGTAGACCTATTTCTTATTTCAGTGAGAAGTTGAATGATGCCAAAAGAAAGTATTATTTTTATGATCACAAATTTTATGCTATAATTTAGCCATTAAATAATTTGAGACATTATCTTCTTCCTAAGGAGTTTTTTTTATATACTGATCATGAAGCTTTATAATATTTGAATAGTCAAGGAGAATTAAACTAAAGGAATTTAAAGTGGGTTAAATTTTTGCAAAGTTATACATTTATTTTGAAACATAGGAGTGGGAAGTCTAAAAGAGTTGTAGATGCTCTTAGTAGAAGATAATTTTTGCTAATAGAATTGAAAATTGAGGTGGTTGGTTTCAAGGAACTCAGTAATTTGTATCCAAAGGATCTTGATTTTGGTGAAGCATGGAATTATTGTACAAAGCCTATTACTCTTGATAGGATGAACTAGTTTGAATACATAATCCAAGATGGTATGTTATTCAAATAAAGCCAATTATGCATTCTAAGAAGTTCAATAAGGGATAATCTTGTCAAGGAGAAACATATTTGAGGATTGGTTGGACACTTTGGGAGAGATAAGACCATTGCTTTGGTTGTTGAGAATTAGTACTAGCCATAGTTGTAGTAAGATGTGAAGAAGTTTGTGCAGAGTTTCAGAGTATGTTAGATGGTGAAAGGAGTGAAGCAAAATACAGGGTTGTATCAGCCATTACCTATACCAGAGAAATCATGGGAGAATGTCATATGGATTTAATTCTTGGAGTACCAAGGACTCAACATGGACATAATTCTATTTTTGTGGTGTTTGACAAGTTTTCAAAGAATGCACATTTCATTCCTTGCAAGAAAACTATTGATGTTGTTCATGTGGTAGAGTCATTTTTTAGAGAAGAGGTGAGACTACATAGTTTTCCAAAGAGTATAGTTTCAGATCAAGATACCAATTTTTTTAGTTATTTATAGCATACATCATGGAAGAAATTGAAGATAGATTTGAATTTCAGTTCATCACATCATCCACAAACTGATGGACAAACCAAATTTGTGAATAGGAGTTTGGGAAATTTGCTAAGATGTTTGGTTGGAGATAAAGAAAAAGGTTGAGATTTGATTTTACCACAAGAAGAGTTTTCATATAATAATTCTATCAATGGGGGTATAGTAAATCACCATTCTAGATTGTATATGGGAGCAGCCCTAGAAATTATTTTGAATTGAGGTAGCTATATAAAGGAGAGATAAGTAGTGCTAAAGTAGAAGAATTGGCTGAACATTTGAAAAATATCCATGAAGAGATGAGGAAACACATTATCAAGATGTATACAAGGTAGAAGGCTAAGGAAGATTTGAAAATAAGATATAACAAATTTTAGATTAGAGAGGAAGTAATGGCTCATTTGAGAAAGAATCATTTTCTAGTGGGTACATGTAATAAGTTGAAAATGAAGAAGTTTGGACCATACAGGATAGTGAAAAGGCATTATTCTAGAAATGCCTATAAAGTGGAGTTGCCTATTGAACTCAATATTTTACTAGTATTTAACATTTTATAATTGACTAATTATTATGAAGGAGGTGATGGAGAATAAGTTGTAAAAGTGTAGTGGAGTATTCTAGTAGCTAGTTTGGCTGCAAAAGAGATTGAGGAGATATTGGATAGTCATGTTACCAAATGTACAAGGAACATACCTTATAAAGAATAACCCATCAAATGGAAAGGGGGGCTAGTAGAAGATTCATCATGGCTAGCAAAAGAGGAGGTTAAATGTCTTGATTTTCCTTTGAACACCTAAGATGTGATAGGGTCACTTCTCAAATTACCTCGGGTGTCTAATGCAAGAGCATCCTAGGTGTAAGAGAAATCTTGCATCAACCAAAAATATTTCATTTCACTTGTTTGAATAAGGGTTTTCTTAATGCAGATTGTTGTCTATGGAGGCTTACTACTTAATAAGCTAGTCATACAAGCTCAAAGTCCTAATTTTAGAGAGGGATGTTCATCTCAAATATATTACCCTACAAGTTGAGGCTCGGTACCATATCATGAGTATTCATGGATTTATTGTAAATTTTTTATTTATATTTTGGTATAAAGACTTTGAGCTTGCCATTTAAGGCCTAAATGTTCCTATTTAAGGCCCAAAAAACTGATGGATGGGCTCTTGCACAGATCTAAGCCTATCGATTAGAAGCTAAGGATTCCAAAAATTGGTTATAATAGCCAATCAGAGCAATAGTTTGAGAGTTATATCCTTCCAAAAAATGTCAAAAATGTATTTTCCCAACTCTATATGTATTTTTACGGTATTTTGGCCCCTAGGTATTAATTTTGAGTGTCTAGAACCTTCACGGGTAGGATAAAATTACCTATTTAAGAAATGCTCAAACATTGTCTAGGACATCTCTGGATGATAGTTCACAACTTTGTCTTGTTGATTACTACAAGGTGCCCCTATGGGTTAGCATATTGTAATTCTTAATTATGTAATTTTGAATTTGCAGTGATAATAAGAGGCCCATATTTTGTTCTCCCAATTTGCTATTGTTTCTTTATTTTTGTTATGCATTTATGGTATTAAGGGGAGCATCCTTCATCACATTGATTGATTGAAGAGATTAGATTTGGTAAAAAACTATAGTGGACTATTGATCATTTGGTATTGTTCTAAAAGGAATAATAGAAAGGCCAGTTAGATAGTGAGTTTGATGGTTTTTCCCCTAAATCTATTTGGATAATGGGTTCTTCTACCTTTCGCAACTCCTAATAGGGTTGGCACAATTCCTAACATGGTTGGAATCTCCTCATAGAGATCCAAATTATCCTAATAGGGATTGATATGTATTGAATTTATTTCACTTTCTCCTCATATATTCCATCCTCTTACAAGGAACTTATATATTAGTACATTATTTTGCGGGTACCATCCCCACTGGGGTTTTTCCTCTGATCAAGGGTTTCTCTAGTTAAGAAATGTAGTGTTATTTTATATGGTTATTGCACTTGTTGATTACATGTTTCATATTCAATAAGGATAACAAAAGTTGTTTTGATTACATAAATGATTCACCCCTATTAGAAATGTTTAGAATAGTAGAGAGCAAGGGGGTAAATTAGTTACTCAAGGTTTATATGTATCACTTGAACATTTAAATATTAAACACATCACTATTCTACTTATCCTACATATCATGTTGTTGCTTAGTCACTACTGTAAAACTATCATAAACTTAACTTGGATTGCATAATGAAAATGTAATCACATGTAAAACATTCATAAGACATTCATCATGGTTTGACACTAGGATTTTACATGGAAACCCAATTTGGGAAAAACCACCAGCAACATGTCACTCTTTTTCACTCTTTCAAAGTGAAGTCTATTAGGAGCCAACCCTGTTAAAGGTTTCAATACACACTATTAAATGTGACTTGATTAGAGGATTTAATCACCTTGTTAGGAGTGGCCATGTAAGAGGACCTTGATCATTCCATTTAGAATGCCATCTAGTTAAAGGATTTACACAGACAGCTAAGTCTTCAAATGATTGTTAGGTCAACCTTTGTTAAGAGGATTTCAATACAAACTATTTATAATGATAAGAAAGAAAATAGTAGGTTTTGATCTATTTGATTACAACTCACTTTCTCTAGTTCATATCTATATTCAATCCTTATGTTGGTTCACTAATAAGCCTTTCATTGGCATATCTGATCTTGATATGCTTGGACACCCTTCAAGAAATTAGTCCACTCTTCTCATTAGCACTTTTAGCCTTCTGCTCAAATTCACTTATCAACAACAATATCATATCTACAAGCTTTCTCTTTTAGCTTCACATCCACTCACTTGTGTGTATGTAATAAACCTTGCTCTGTATGACTTCCTTCACATAAAAAATTGCACACACATTGGTTGGGGCTGGACTAGGCACCAAATGTTTGGTTATGTATCACCTTAAATAGGAAATATGGGCTTTACTATTTTCTACCTCCAATATAGATCTTAGGGTTTATGGTTAGATTCAACTTGATTCATTGTATATGAACATCTTCTTTATCATCCTCTAGAAACTTCTCTAGAATTTTGCACACTTTTTCTTTGGCTTCTCAAATTTTTCTATTTATTTAATAGATAATTGGTAGCATTATTAATGAATTTCTCTTGACTTTTATTAACCTTTTTTCCCTTTATCTTTCTTATTTCTAGTTCATAATTAGTGCTCTCAAATTTGTACCTCATATTAGGATTTCTTATTTCACCTATACTAGGGTAACTATGAATTCGAAGGATCTTGTCCCATGTCATCATCTTCATAAAATAGTATCATATACTTGCAATGAGATACTATCTACAATTTTCCATAATGTCTACTCTTTCATTGAATCTCATGAGTCATGACTTGTGACATAAACCTTTCATGACTTGCCAATTTTCAAACTTCATTCTTTAGCCAAACTATCAACAACTTGATTATGGGGGTGAAGCACTTGGCCATTAAAATTTTCTTTATCTTTTGACATTAATTTGATTATAAATGACAATATTATAAAAATATCTCATATACTTGAAATCAATTTTAATATGTCTTCTCACCTATGATATTTATGACAACATTTCCAACTATTTCTATATTTCTCATTGATGGTAACACAATTCTCTCTTTCTCTAACTCGCCTATTTTCTATTTCTATCCAACTTGGCCATCTATGGAAAATGGATGTTTTCTTCATACATGTAGAAACAATATCATATTCTCTAATACTCTCATCCAGTATAATAATAGTATACCTATCACCTTATAAAATATTATCTAATTCCCCCTTTCTCTTTTTCTTCTTGTCCAAGAGAAATTGCATCATATCCTTGACTTTAAAAATTTAGGAAACTTTTTAGCTATCTTTGCGTATGTCAATATGTAAGCTATTGTAAATCCTCAAGTATCCAAACCACAAGCCCAATATCTACAATTAAATCAACAACAAAAATACAGCTCCAAATCAAGTGCATGCTCATAAAATAAACTGATATACCTTCATCCATTGATAAGATTGACTCCCTTTTACTTAGTGTAGTGCTTGCCCCTAGTTCACATTTTGTTATCGTTGCTGAACTCTTTTAGAGCTAGTTTCATGTTGTTGGTTAGCAGCAATCTTTTGAGATTATCAGATATTATGCTATGGATTTAGTTTATTATGTGATGAGATTACTTAGATTTTGCATTTCATGTATGCATGATGATTACTACATTGCTTTCAGTTACTAAGGATGATTAGTTAGACGATTTATTATCATATGTGTTTTATTATACTTACCCCATACTTGCATGTGTATGGTGTGCATGTTTGCTTTGTGTGTTTACTTTGTATGGCGTGTCTGATGTGGTTAAGGAAGGGAGTCGTAGTCACCTGCTAGTCGAGAACTACACGATGCACCACTTCCTACCATTGCCTGTTTAGCTTAGTATATATTGTGCTTGTACATGCGTGATTTTTATACAGGTTGCAGGTACCGAGTATCGACTTCCCTAAATTATCTGGATGAGCGTACCCTATCACATTATCTCAATGATAAGAGAGGGGAGATAAATTCTCAAGTCCAAATCCCAACCCTTTTAAGCCATTTGTTCTAATTGGAAAATTAGGACAAGTATCTGAGTTGAGTACCCTCTGAATATGTTGGATGACGTAATTCGAGATTTAAACCTTTGGTTTGATTTTGTATGTATTTTGGTTATGATGGATTTTCGTATTTCTACCTTATGAGTCTTTGAAGTATTTTCTATTAATTAAGCCTAATTAAAAGATTTAATTAATGGTTTAATTAAATGGAAAATTAATATGATATTTTAATATTTATTTAATTTAATTAATTGGGAAATTAATTAAATAAAATAATTAAATTTGAAAATAAAAGCTATAATATTAAATTTGGAATGTGACAATATTTATTGGAGCTCATTTTTAAATAAATGACTAAATAATATTATTATTAAAGCTAATAAATATTTTAGCAATTAAGTTTTGGAAAATGAAATTTAAAAAGTGGAAGATATATTTAAATTAATAAAAGATTCTAAATTTCATGTGCTTAAAATATAAATATATTAAGATTGAAAAGTGGAATTATTAAAAGTTAGTGCATGAGATTTAATAAATAAATAAATAAAATTGGGAAGAGTAAATTAATTATTAATGTGTATTATTTTAATATTTTCTCACATAGGAGTTGGCAAATTCTCGGAAATTGTCTTATAGACAACACTGGAGTTTGCACTCTAAGAATGCACTAGTTGTCTACGCTTAGAAGTTAGCATTTTATTTGAGCACATGGTGTCTACAACCTTAAGACTTATCTAGAAGGTTGGAGAAGGCTCATGCTTGGTTGTCATGCTTATCTTCTAGTTGTTTCTAGAGACACTCTAGATGCATCATAGAGGCCTTTAAATAGAGGCTCTCCTAGTGTGTTTGGACAAGCGGAAGTAGAAGCTGAATGGAAACTACAAGCTTCCAAGCTTATATGCATTCGAGAAGAACATATGGTTCTACAAGCAGTTTTTGGAGGGACGGTGAATGTTGGAGAGGGAAGAGGTTTTCTACGGATTCCTCCAGTGTAGTGGATTAACATTAGAATCCAAAGGAAGGATTGTTGTAGCTGATCTGTCACAATTGCAACTTCAAGCCAAGCGAATCAGCATCAAATTATTGCCCAGGCAAGCCAATTCTTGCTCAGATTTTTGTTTAATTCATGTAATCTTATCAACTGGAAGAACGTGATAGTGTTATTAATATTCAGTATTGAATCTATGTGCAAGTAATGAAAAATAGGTCATCATTCGTTGATACCATTTGAATAAATCTATGCATGAAATATGTTGTCATAAATCAATGCTTGTTGTAGTAATGTAGAATAGTTAAACGTCTTGATCCAATCTATATATGTTTAATTCATAGTACCCTCAACCATCACTATGCTGAAATTAACATAACCATTTGTAGGATGTCTCATCTATTCTAACCACTGAATCATCTTCTCCCTTAAGCACGGGCGACTGTTGTAAACAATGCCTGAACTAATCAAGCCGCAGGCGGGATATGAAGATCATTTATACATTAGCCTTTCACTTTATTAAAAAAAATAAGAAATTGTTTACTACTTTTAGGAGGGATTCAGTGATAGTTGAAGATATTATCTCTCTAGTCTATTCCAAACTTTGCAGTTCACAGAGTAACCACGATGTGGAGGATGACGTCTATGAAACTGCCATGCGGTGTGGAATGCTTGCCATGTGATGTAAAAATTGCTCACATTTTGTGAAAACGAAGTTATAAGGTTTTGAGGTTTGGTTGGATTTTATAAAAATTAATAATCATTTGGATTGTCATCAATCCAGTCATATGGGTTGTAACATAAAAAGCCATAGCTTTGCCTCTCAAGCTACCATGAACGTATAGTGGGCCCGCTGATAATAAATCGCAGGTAGGTTATACTGCTTGTTAAAACATATAAACATTGTTTGTCATGTAAACATTAAACATGGTTTTGATGAAATATATGGTTCTTATTTCAAGCTGTAGGAAAGTGCGAGATTTCTCGCATAACAGAGTTGTGAGTCATTAATAAAGGACATCACATTCACACAGACAAAATATGATGCAAATGCGTTCAGTCCTCTTACAAAGGGCAGTGATCATTGATCACCTAGCTTACATAATTAGGTTTGGAATACTATTCGTGGTAACTGTATTCCCAATAGAAATTTTGATCATCCATTACCACAGATTACATGTTAGTTGTGGCATGAGAGGGAGCTTCGAATTATCGTTGCTTCCTTATATTATCTCAATCATGGATTCCATAGTGTTTGCCAGTAAACTTCAACTTTTCTATGGGTCACACATTCTATTTGACACCTATGCATATCAATTTGTATGAGATCGCCAACACCAATAATGGGGTACATTGACTTCTTCTACAGTCATCGGTTAACACCAACAAGAATATCCAATTTTCGGATCAAAATGACAACTGTATTATTACAGACATTCATAATATCCAATCAATCCAAAAAAAGTCATATATTTGTTGGGATGAAACTCATTAGAGATCCCTCAACCTAAAATGGTTAGAAAAATGGATTACTAATAATAATTTTATAATTATTATGTAGTACATAAACAATAAGCTCTATAATATTCCTTCGAAAGGGGTTTAATTGAAGATACTAATATGTATACTAAGAAATTGTTAATTGTTGTTGAAACATTAATTAATAATTATGAAATAATTATTAATTAATAAGATTGGTAACATTGATACAAAGTTAATCAAAATTATTACTTAGAAAAGTTGATTGGTGAGCCATCCTTTTTTTAATTGCTACTCTAAAGTCATCTAGAAAATAAGAAAGAGTTAAATTACATCGGATAAAAATTGTGTTGCCACCTAGGAAAATGGGACCCTATGGTTAAGCATTAGTTTTACCAACTAATCTAATAAAATTTAATTTAGTTTAAGATTAGTCAATAATAGAAGAAGCATAATTAGTGATTGGACAATTTAAGTAAATGAAATGTAAACGAGGGTTAAAGAAGTTATTTTGACAAATTGTTTACCTATTATGGTAAATGAACTTAATATTGAATCCATAATTTTCCTTGATAAGACCTCTATGATTCTTTATTATTATTTCAAAAATAATTGATAATGAAGTTTCGTTATAAAATTAAAAGGTAATTTTACTAATTAATCGCGACTAATAATTGTTAAGGTAGTAGGATAAGTATTTGGACTTTGATGAACTACAGTTAATTAAAATTAGTTTAATTAAATTGATGATGTATATAGTTACATGAGAATTGTGGAAATTTTATGATATTGTCTAGGATCGATATTATCTAATCATTTGAATGAGACGACTAGATAATACTTGCCTAATGATTATTTTGAGGATTGAGTTAATAAAGATAGGTATTTGGTTTTCTGATGATTAAAGAAGTTGAATTTTAATTTATGAAGTTATTGTTAATTATTGAGTGACTGATATTCATTCAATCAATAATATAGTGATAAAATTATTGATTGATTTTATTGTAGAATTAATTAAATTTAATTGATTATAAAATACTATAATGGATTTTAAATTAATACGATTGTTTCTGATTCAGTTCGTTACATAATGGGATCATTTGGCACTCTATATTTCATGTAGGCATATTGATGATTATTTAGTATTTTTAGATATTGATGATTAACTTTATACACTTCAAGTATACTTGAATAATGGAAAATGAAACTCCACACATTATTCAACTATGAGATTTTAGTAAACCAAAACATGTGTCCGCATCGTGTATTCTATATGCTTCTTGTTTTGGGTTTTTGGGTTGACTAGTGTTGACCAGTCCTAGGTTGTTACCAGAGGCTCGAGGGTTATGAGATGTGATGGCATGTTGATCTTTTTGGTCTCGATCTTTATAAGCCCAACCATGGTAATGTGATCGTATGCTCTATGAAATGTTTGTATTTGTTCATCAATCTTCTTGTGTGAAGTTGAGATGTATGTGTATGAGACACTTGAGCTAATCATTTTTGAGTCATCGATCAGTTATCCTTGGATTGCTTGTAGTCGCCACGATGGGACTAAAGTGTTGATTTATTTCTTGATGATGTCATGTTGTGACATGTTTGACTCAACCATTTTGGAGTCTTTGATCAGTATGATTTTGAGATATTTGATCAGTATGATTTTGAGATATTCTTGGTTGCTTGTTGAAGAACCAATGGATATGGTGATTATCTTGAGATATATTTTGGTTATTGAGAACCAATGGATACTTATGATTATCAATGATGCCTTCAGTTGCCAATAGAGAACTATTGTGGTCATGATTTTCTATGGATATTGCTCATGGAGATTTGATGCTTTTATGCATATTTGATGATTTTATCATGGAGATTTTGATGATTCTTATCTTGGTGATTTGAAGATTCTTATTATGGATATTTGATGCTTTTATCATGGATATTTGATGATTCTTTTTTATGGATTATCTTTTGGATTTTCTTTACAGTCGCTTGTACAGGACTGTGGTTATTTATGATTCCATGAGCATTAGTGTAGGTAATCTACTTGTAGTGTCGGGAAGTGGCTTGCAATGGGGGCCGGGGCCCTAAGTGGCTGCCAGGATAACTCATTGTAAGTTTGGTTAATAAGTGATAACATTCACACACTAAATGGGGATTAAATGAACCTAAAAAGATAATTGTTTTGGTTCTTGCCCATGCCTTGAGTGCTTGTACAGGCTAGGATGGGAGTAGTGAGACGCATGGTTGTGACCTTGCATTCCATAGTATGCCTCGTCAGTATGAGAGGATACTAGTGGCCGCATGAGATCTATATGGACTCGTGGAGTTTAGCTAACTACCAGGGTAACTTGTACGAGATAAATGCGATGACACTTTCTCGCTTGCAGAGTAGGTTTCCTACATGTCATTGTGTGCCTCTGGGAATTAGATGTCGATTTTGTGTGTGTTGGAACCTTTGAGTAGTATACTTTTTAGGATTCCTGGACTTAAAGAGATTTATGCTTTGTGGTTATGATATCCTATTTGGGACTTGAGATTATCTCCTCAGCATGGTGGGAGTGGACCACTTAGGTACCACGCAGTCGGGTGGTAGTGTATTTTCCACTCTTATCATTTGAGATTCATTGAGACATTGTGGTTGATGCGTCCTTCGTGATGGTGGATATGTATCCTTTCATTGATGATTAGCATATGTTAGATGATGTTATCTTATGCTTACATCTACATGTTAGATTTATTTCTACATATGATGTTGTATTTATTAGGAGTGACATTCCTACTATGTTAATACCGATGATCTCTTCGGTGATTTGGGATGTTACGCACGGAGGGATGGCTAGGATCCACGATGGTCTAATGATGCTATTTACGGTTGGGAGGAACCGTGCACTTAGTTAGTTATGTTTGTGATGTATGGTTATCTTTTATGATGGATGTTTATATCTTTATGATGATGATGTATCATGTATGGTTATGGTTTCATTATGTTATTGCATCATGGATTAATATTGGATGATGATGTACTTTATTTACATGGATGTTTATTCTTCTAAGCTTTTTCATACCTTGTAACATGTATAGTGGATGATTGAGCAATATAAAGTAATTACAAAAGGACACTTGTAATATTGTTTAGGTACATTGGATGTATCCTTGTTATTTCATTGTTAAGGTTGTAATGTTAGATGGATAGATATGATTAGAAGTAATTCAATGTTAAGGTATCTTTAAAGAATGTAATCTGTTATGTATGTAAGTGTTATGTTATAATTACTTTCAGATGAATTGTTACTATTGCTTCCGCAAGTGTTGTGTAATGTTTTACTTTCATGTTTAAAAAAAAAAAATTGTTTGGTAAACTTAGTGAAATTCTTTGGATCCCTTGGTGGGGCATTACACTTAGATCCTTCAAGATATTGTAGATAATAGAAATTTTTTAGTATCAAGCACTAGCACAAGATGACATAAATGAATGGAGTATGATGGATTAATAATGCAAGTATGATAGAAAGTGAGAATAATAATAAAATTTAAGTATAATTGAAATTGTGCTCATCCATTTATGAGAGAGAGAGAAAATATCCTTTTATAGAGGCCTTCAAAATAATCAAAGTTTGGGATTAGGAGGTTAAGAGATGAAAGCCTAAGATAAGTGTGTAGGTGAGTGTAACTAAGGTTAAGAAGTTAAAATGAATAGAGGGATGAGATCAAGATCTACATTGACTTTTGGTAACAGGTCATTATGTTGAATTGATGATGAAGGGTGCTCCCCTAAATATCATAAACACATAACCAAAATAAAGAAACAACAACAAATGCAAGAACAAAATATGGGATTATTATTATCACACAAGTGCAAAATTACAAAATTCACAAGTGCAATATACTAACCCACATGGACACCTTAATTATAGTAATTTGCAAGACTAAGCTACGAACTACCACCCAGAGTTGTCATAGACAATGTTTAAGCTTTTCTTAAATAGGCAATTTTATGCCACCTGGGAAGGTTCTAGACATTCAAACTTAATACCTAGGGCTGACAAACCCTAACAATACATATAGAGTTAGCCAAAAACATCTTTGACAATTATTTTAGAAATTTTGGGTAGCCCAACTTTGGAAGGCCATAACTCTCGAACCATTGCTTTGATTAGCTATCGTAACCACTTTTCATAAATGCTAGCTCTTGATCTACAGTCTTGGAATGCTACTTTTGACCTCATCCTTGTTCTTCTAATCATCATTATGGACCCCATAAGATCATCTACTAGTTCTTCCACTGGGAGCTCTTCTACTATTCTTGTTGTCAAACTTCTTGCTCAGTTTCTTCTCAACTCTTAGGGAAAAATGGTATGCCTCCTCAATATTGTTCATTCAAACTAAAATCATCTCATCATGAATACTTGGCCTTAACCCCATTAAGGTAATGGGTCACTTTCTCCTTATCAGCTTCTACATGGTTAGTTCGAATGAGAACTTGGTAGAACTCTTCAGTATACTCTTGAATATATTTTCTCGCTTGCTTCAACCCTTGCATTTTATACAACAGATCAAGCTCATAATCCATGGGAATGAATTGTCTCTTTAGTTTAGCTATCATCTGATCCCATCTAGTGATTTTGTCCTTCCCTGTTTAATTTCACTTCAACTAAACCTCCTACTTCCAAATCTTTGCACGTCCCTATAGTTTCACCTTCACAAACTTGACCCTATCAGGTTCCTCAATATCTTCATACTCAAAGTACTCAAATTCATTGATCCAATCGATTGGCTCCTCTAGGTTAAGATTTCTTGAAAATGTGGCATCTTTAAACTTTGGTCTTCTTCCAATCTTGGAGATGGCTCTAAAAGCTTGGCTTCCTTTGGGTTTAGAACTACCTCTGCTATAGCATTTTCTTCTACTTTTTTCTCATCCTCACTTTCATCTCTTATGGGAAGATTTATTCTTCTACACATTTATTTTTCCAATTCTTTCATTTGTCTTTGGAGGGCTCTAAAACCCTTAGGTGTAACACCTAAAACTCTTCCTCTACACTCTCTTTGTGGAGGCCTTTTGTGCTTCCACTAAAACCCTAATGCAAAATGCCTTACAATCAATGATCTATCTACATGCTCAGCCCAAACCATAGTCCTAATGTAAATTGCCTCATAGTCAGCAATCTGTCTACACCACAAGAACTCTAGCTCGAATACCACTTAATGAAGGGTGCTCCCCTTAATATCATAAACACATAATAGAAAAAAATAAACAATGAATGTAAGAAAAAAATATTGACTTCTTATTATCACCGCAAATGCAAAATTATAGAATTCACAAGTAAAATATGCATGGGCACCTTCATTATAGTAATCTGCAAGACTAAGCTATGAATGACCACCTAGAGTTGTCCTAGATTATGTTAGGGCTTTTCTTAAATAGGAAATTTTATGCCACTTGGGAAGGTTCTAGACATCCAAACTTAATACCAAGGGCTGACAGACCCTAATAATACATATAGAGTCAGCCAAATACATCTTTGACAATTATTTTAGAATTTTTTTGTAGCCCAACTTTGGAAGGCCATAACTCACAAACCATTTCTCTAATTAGCTACTATAACCACTTTTCAAAAATGTCATTTCATGATCTACAGGCCTTGAATAGTGTAAGAGCCCTTCCATCAAGTTTTCAAACCTCATCTGGGCAATCTAAGGCCTCCAATGATGAGCCTGAATATTTTAATCCTAAAATTTCCACTAAAAATTTGCAATAACTTCTTTGATACTTAAGTTGGAGAAATGATATTTTTTTAGTAGACTTATAATTCTAAAATGAACCTTCATGTAGAAAATGAGAACATTCTAAGCTTGTATGACAAACTTACTAAATTTAACAAGTTCTTAGAAATAGTAACACCCTGTCTATTAGTCCTTATTAAAATAGAAAAGGCTAAAAACAAAAATATTTTTGGATGATGCAAGATTTATCTTACTATTAGGGTTAACCTTAGATTGAAATAATAGTTAAATGCAAATATAACCAATACCAAAAAGTAGTAGATCGCATAAAAGAGAACACAAGACACCAAGATTTAATGTGGTTCAACCAATCCTTGGGCTATGTCCACCAACAACCAGTCCAATATTATTATTATCTAGTGATTACAACCTAATTACAATCTATAATCCCTTACAACTCAATGCTACCAGAAGAAGCTACAATATCACCATTCATCATGAAATCCCTAACCCTAAGCCTTTTTATACAAGCTTTTACTGCTTAACAAATTAGGGCTAGAATAATAAATAATAGTATCCCCTTGACCCCGTCTTGGGGCCATTGCCCCCAAACCCCCATAGAAATAATCTAGAGGGAAATCATGTTGAATAAACCTCTGAGTCTAATTAGGCTCCACATCACAACAACCTCCCACTTGGATACTAACCAGACTCCACAATAATAACCTCCCATTTGGAGACTGACCAGACTCCACAATAATAACCTTCCACTTGGAGACTAATCATAGCACTGTTAAACCTGTAGCTCCTACTAGAATATCAAACCACCCTAGACTTTGTTGTTCTTGTATTTTGTTTAGTCTAGAAGACCAACTAAAGTCAAAGAGGAATTCAAATTATCCCTTGTCACAACCTTTGTAAACATATATGTTGGATTATCATGTGTATGTATCTTCTCCAACTTTAACTGTCCATCATCGAAAATTGATTGAATGATATGGTACTGCAATTGTATGTGTTTTGTCTTTGAATGTAGAGCTAAATTCTTTGCAAGATGAATGGCACTTTGGCCATCTATGAACAAATAATTATCTTTCTAAGGGTGTCCCAATTCTTCCACGAAGAACTAAAGCCATATAATCTCCTTGGATTCCTCTATAGTGGATAAAACATTAACCTTCTAAAACATAGAAGCCCATCTCATGCATGTACCACCAGTAGTAAATACATAACCTATAGTACTCCTCCTAGTATCAATAACCCTTGCCAAATCTAAGTCAACATAGCCTTGTAAATCAGTAGAAGAGCCCCAAAAGTGTAAACACTTATTGGATGTACCTCTCAAATATCTAAGAATCCATTTAACTACATTCCAATGCTCAATTTTTGGACGACTCATATACCTACTAACAACTCCCACTATATGTGCAATATCTAGCCTAGTTCATACCATGGCATACATCAAGCTTCCTACAGCTGAAGCATAAGGTGCCTTAGACATCTTATCCTCCTCTTCTTGTGTCTTGTGAAATATCTCCTTAGTAAATTTCAAATGACCAGGTAAAGGTATGATGACAACTTTAGCATTCTCCATAGAGAAACATTGCAACACCTTCTCAATATAAGTAGCCTGAGATAATGTCAATTACTTTTTCTTCTTATCTTTGCAAATCTTCATACCAAGGACTGGTTTTTCTGCCCCCAAATCGTTCATAGAAAATGCATGTGCTAACTAGTGTTTCAGCCCTGTAATATGATCCATGTTAGACTGAGCTACAAGCATATCATCAACATATAAACATTAAATAATATAGCTATCATCATCCAACCTCTTAAAATTAACACAATGATCTAAATGGCACCTACTATATCCATGCTCATGGATAAACCTGTCAAATTTTAGATACCATTTTCGAGTGCTTGCTCCAACCCATATAAACTTTTCTTCAATCTGCACACTAAGTTCTCCTTACCTTTGACCTCAAATCCTTGTGGCTAAACCATATATATCTCTTCATCCAAATCACCATGAAGGAAATCTATTTTAGCATCAAGTTGCTCCAAATACAAATCTTCAATAGCCACAATACTTAAAACAGTGAGAATAAAAGTCATTTTAACAATAGGAGAAAATATCTCATCAAAATTGATGCCTTTTTCTATGCAAATCCTTTTACAAATAACCTAGCTTTAAATCTTTTCTTATCTCCATCCTCTTCTTTCAACCTATAAACCCACTTATTCTATAAAGTCTTTTTACTTGCAGGCAACCTGCATAAATCCCATGTCTTATTTTTTAGCAAAGAGTCCATTTATTCTTTCATTGTATACTCCCACTAAATCTTTGTATCTGCCTGTTCATGATCATCATAACATTCAAGTTCACCAGCATCAATAAGTAAAATAGAATAAAAGGAAGGAGAAAATCCTTCTAGAGGTCTACTCATCCTTGTTGACCATCTAACATTTACTAGGGTGTGTGGTATTTGTTGTTGCTATTGTTGAAGATCATGAGAAATTGTTGGAACATCAGCTTTTGGAGTATCATCCAACACTACATAATCATTTTCTTTCTTCTCATTTTGTTGTAATAGATCTTTGTACAACACTTTCTCATTGAATATGACATCCTTGCTTCTTACAATTTTACTATTTTCAAAATCTCAAAGCCTATAACCAAATTCATTGATTCCATATCCAAAAAATACACATTTCTTTGACATAGCTTCCAGGTTGGTTCTATTTTTAGAATCTATATGATAAAATGCTTCAGAACTGAAGGTTCTGAGGAAAGAATAACTCACCTTCTTACTAGTCCATGCTTCCTAGAATACCACAACCGAAAGGCATAAAGGGACCTCTATTAATCGAATATATATCAGTATTAATAGCCTTCACCCATATGTTTAAGGGCAACCCTAGATGCAACCCCATGCATCTTGCATGCTCCATTGTAGTCTTGTTCATGCATTCAACCACTCCATTTTCTTGTGGAGTCCTTGGAATAGTTTTATGTCTCTAAATACCATTAGTGAAGCAATAATCTTCAAATTAATGACTGCAATATTCACCACCATTATTAGATCTGAGACATTTCAATTTCTTTCTAGTCTCAATTTCAACCAAGCATTTCCATTTCTTAAAAGTTTGAAATACATCATATTTTTGTATAAGGAAATAAACCCATACTTTTCTAGTTTCATCATCAATAAATGTAACATAATTATGAGAGCCACCAAGAGAAGATACTTGAGTTGGTCCCCATACATCTATTTGCAGAAGCTCTAATTTCTTACTTTTATTTTCCTTCCCAATCTTCACAAAACTCACTCTCTTTTACACAACTTTCACAAAAATTCATATTGACACATTTTAGACCTAGTAAAACTTTATTTGAATGAAGTAATTTCATACCTTTCTCACTCATGTGCCCAAGTCTATTATTCTATAGCGTTGTATCAGAATCTACAATAGTTATTTGTTCTCCCTGCTCAACTACAACAACTGTTTCTAAACATTCATTTTTCTCTGAAACAATCAAAGTTGAAGGAACAATAAGACCTGTACATAGAAATAAGGTGCCTACTTTCACACCTTTTTATACTACAAGATAACCTTTTGAAGCCTTCAAATTTTTATCATTAAATTAACTACACAACCCTCATCACTAAGTTGCCTTGCTGAAATTAAATTCCTACTCAGTCTTGGAACATTTCTTACCTTATGTAGTAGCTGATGATTCTCATTCTACAATTTAATCTTAACTTTTCCCTTTCCAACAATCTGATAGGGTTCATTATCCCCCAAATAAACAAGCCCAAAATCCCCTTGGACATAACCAATGAAATAACCTCTATGAGGTGTAGCACAAAATGAAGCACCAGAATCTAAAACCCATGAATCATCAACACTTTATAAAGATTGAAGCAAAGCATCCTATTCGGATTTGTTACTTACCACATTTGCCTCCTTGTTCTCTTCTAGTTTATCTCCTTCATTTTTCTTTTGAGCCTAGCAATCTTTCTTCTTATGCCTCGATTTCTCATAGTACCAACAATCTCTTGGTCCTCTAGATTGAGACCTCTTCCTCTTTGAATTTCCTCTTGATTTCCCATGATTTCCATAATTATTTCCTCTCAGACATTCTACCTTTTCTTTAAGCATTCAAAGAACTTCTTGGGGTAGATCCACTTGAGGTTTTCCTATGAGTTTTCTCACTCAAAATAACACCGATAACATCATCATTTTCAAGGGTACTAGATCTAGAAACAAAATTACTCATAGTCATTACCAAGCCATTCCAACTTTCAGGCAAAGAACACAAAATCAAAAGATTCCTAATTTCTTCATCAAAATTGATACCCACAAAAGATAACTAACTAGTAATGGTATTAAACTCATTTAAATGATCCACAACAGATCCACCTTCTATCATTTTCATATTAAATAAACACTTCATGAGAAATACCTTGTTTGAAGCACAGGGCTTGTCATACAATTTTGCTAGGGTCTGCATCAGCTCTTCTGTTGTCATCACTTTTGTAATATTAAATGCCACCAATGGTGTTAGGCATAATTAGATGCTTCCAAATGCCTTTCTATCCAATAGATCTCAATCGTCATTTGTCAAAGATCCTTGATTCTTGGTTTTTCGTTGCAACAGCTTCCATAAATCCTTCTGATAAAGATAGTCCTCCATTTGCATTTTCCATAACATAAAGTTATGCCCATTAAACTTGTCAACCCTTAGCTTACCCTCATCTTCCATCACTCCCACTCAATCATGAGACTCCTACTCAAACATGAGACATTCCTATAGAGGATTGCTAGAAAAAATGATGATGGTCTAGCTATAAAAAAACTATCAATTGTCTAGCTCTAATACCACTTGTTAGGATTAACCTTAGAGAAAAATAATAGCTATATGCAAATATAACCAATACTATAAAATAGTAGATAGCATAAAAGAGAATAGAAAATTCCAAGACTTAATGTGGTTCACCTAATCCTTGGGTTATGTCCACCAACAACAAGTCCAATATTATTATTATCCAGTGATTACAACCTAATTACAATTTGTAATCCCTTACAGCTCAATACTATCACAAGAAGCTACAATATCACCATTCATCATGAAATCCCTAACCATAAGCCTTTTTATACAATCTTTTGCCACTTACAAAATTAGGGCTAGAATAATAGACAAATAGTATCCCCTTGACCCCATATTCGGGGTGCTACCCACAAACCCCTGTAGAAATAATCTAAAGGGAATCATGCCGAGTAAACCTATGAGTTTGATTAGGCTCCACATCAATTGAGCTAGACATGTAGAGATGAGAAAGGAAAGGTGAAATGAAGAGAATTGTCATACTTTGCACGTGGTTATGAATTCAATTTATGATCCACATAAATAAGTTGAAGGGCTAGGATTAGAAGGAAGAGGATGATTAATTAACTATATATATAGGTAAAGAAAAGATGCAGGTCAAGGACAACTAAATAATTTTTTATTTATTTCATTAAAGGAGAGAAAAGGTTAATTAATTTAATAAATAAATAAAAATATTTATTTTAAATAATAGAAGAAGAGGCTATGGGAATTAAAAAATTAAATTACTTATGTAATTAATAAATCATGGTAGAGTATTTTGTTAAATAAAAATACTTATTTAAGTGAGAATTTTTGTAGGTGTCTATAATTTCTTTATACTTTAATGCATCTACAACTCTTAATTTTCTATCCATGGTTCTCAAATGAAGATCTACCCCCTTTTGATTCTTTTGTGAGAGTCTTATCAGCTTCTAGAATTTTTTAATCTTGATAGCTGAGTGGTTTCTTTTTCTACTCTTTTTTTTTTCCCTTAAATGAGAACTTCTCAACATCAACTTCATCACCACCCTATCATCCCAAATCTTCAACCTCATAAAGACAATTGTAAATTTGAGCCTTTTGTGCATGAGTTAATTGTGTGCAATCTTTCATCATCTAGTGTATTGAATGTATCCAACAATTTTGTAGACATCAATTCATTACTTTCTCTCTATACCAATATGTTGCATGACTGGATTCTTCTCCTGAAGTTTTTTGATATTGTGATATTTCATGTTAATCTTTTGCATGAGAGTGAAGGATAATATCATACTTGAATCCCCTTGAAATTGTACTTATTACAAAATGATAGCAATCTCTTGTGCATGTAATGAGGTTTGCACCTGCATAGGGTGTTCCTCTTTACTTATCATCATTTCCAAACTTTTATAGGTATTTTATTATGCTTGTGATGTAACAAATAGTCTTGCTCCTACCCTAGCTTCATCTAGGGTCACCTTAGGTCTGTCTCCTAACCTAATAGGGTTTTTTCCTACCCTATTCTCCCTAGGATCCTGACTATGAGGTCCTAACATTTTCAACTAGTGAACACAATGTAGAAAGAATAATCCCTCTTAGACACAATTCTTTAATATTAGCCTAGCCTTCTTGTCTACTTCACAACACTTTCAAAATCAACCCAACCACTCAACTAACACCTCTAATGAAGGATTGGTAAAATTGAAAGTATTTTGGATCCTCTTCAAACCCCTCAACCATAAGTAAGCCTAAAACCCTAATCAAGTTCCAAGAAACATGTAAAACTGTTCAAGAATGCTTGTAATAGGGCTACAAGAAATTAGCCCTCCAAATGAAGAAAATCCCAATTAACTGGAAAAATTCCTTAATAAGGGGTTAAATAAAATATTGATTTTGATATCCTTTTCAAATAACCCAAAGATTTTGGTGATCTAGGGTTCTCAAACTATCCATCAATACGTCCACAAAATGTGCCTAAGAATAAGTGCTTCAAAGGCTTAACAGGTTGTCTGCAAGAAAACATGTTTTCCCCACCATAGATATTCCACCATTTCCTCCCATTAAGGTTGGATCTTATTTACACATTCCAAGCTCTAACTGAATTATCATGCACATTCGATCATCCAAACACCTCTTCTCTATTATGAACCCTAGGCATGCATATCTAGCTTGCCTAGGGCATCACCAATAAATCCCTTATAATGTTTTCCAAGGGAAATCCTTTTTTATAAAATATTTACAAGGATTCATCTCCCAAATCGCAAGATTTTTTATAGATCCTACTATGGGAGGATGAGTTATGACTCCATTTTTCTCAATCACTAGTTTCAGAAAAGCTAAATAGCAATAACCAAAATAATTTATTCAAGTAACCCAACCTCAAACTGAAAATGTAAAAAATTCTAAATTAATCTACTCTAACACTTCCAAGCACAAAATATCCTAACCTAATCTATTTATTGCTAAATGAACTCAAAAGCAAAAAATTGTGATATTAAACTTGTTTCTCAATCTGCACAACCAAAATTTTGCCCAAATTCAAACCCTTTCAAGAGGTAAAGGATGGACTTATAAATGCATCCCCACACCTATCCCAACTACTTCAGATAGTTACAAAGCTCCAACTAAAAATTTTCTCAATTGCAAGAAAAGTTGTCAATGTTGTCAATGACAACATTGAGAATTTTTAGCAACTTTTGCATTTTTAATCATTTGACTCTCAAACTTGCTCCAAATGAAGTCAAACCTTGTAAAATGATTTAAATGGTTATAAAACATATAATAAGGCCCTTCAAAAAAAAAAATTGACCATTCTAGCCTTCAAAACCTAATAACGCTCTATATAGCCCAATTCAGCAACTAGGAGTAACTATGAGCAACTTACCCTAAACAACCTCACTTTTGGACTAGGCTAGCCCTATTATTCACCTAGTGGTGTGGCTAGTACTAATAAAAGAAAAAATACCCTAGGAAACCTAGGTATTTCAAAATCCTACCTAGGTGCCCCTACACCATACTCCCCCACAAAAGAAAACTATGTCACTCCTCTGGATGATAGGTCTTGAGGGATGCCTACCTTTTTGAAATCTGCTTCAGTAACCCAAGTTTCTTCTGACTAAATTTTCTCCTTGGACTTGATGAGGTGTTCCATATACACCTGGTGTCTTTTTTCCTTCTTAACTCTAAAATCCAACAATTGTTTAGCTTCTAACATATTTTTTGTAGGTACTATTGTAGGCTCCATATTAGTACTAACCTCATGACTACTTTGAGGTAGTGTACCCTTGAACTCAACCAAATCCTACATATTTAATATAGGAGAGATTCCCAAATCTAGTGGAAACTCAATTTTATAGGAATTGGCCCCACGTTTGGATAAGATTTTGCAAGGCCCCACTCTTTTTATTTGGAGCTTGGTTGGCATATCCTTTTGTAAACAAGACTTCTTCAAATGCACCATGACATAGTCACCAACAACAAATTGAATGTCTTTCTTCTCTCATCCAATTCGTCCTTCATTTTTTGTGTATCGTCTTGAATAGTCTTATTGACTTTTTCTTGGATTTCTTTCATGGTTTGGGAAATATCCTCAGCATTTTCCACTTCTATGCTCCATTCCTCCAAGATCCATTAACTCACACACACCTCTAGGGTGCAAACCCTTTTGTAACTAGGACTTGTTCAAATGCACGATGACATAGTCACCAACAACAAATTGAATGTCTTTCTTCTCTCATCCAATTTGTCCTTCATTTTTTGTGTATCGTCTTGAATAGTCTTATTGACTTTTTCTTGGATTTCTTTCATGGTTTGGGAAATATCCTCAGCATTTTCCACTTCTATGCTCCATTCCTTGAAGATCCATTAACTCACACACACCTCTAGGGTGCAAACCCTTTTGTAACCAGGACTTGTTCAAATGCACCATGACATAGTCACCAACAACAAACCAAATGTCTTTATTCTCTCATCCACTTTGTCCTTCATTTTTTGTGTATCATCTTGAATAGTCTTATTGACTTTTTCTTGGATTTCTTTCATGGTTTGGGAAATATCCTTAGCATTTTCCACTTCTATGCTCCATTCCTCCAAGATCCATTAACTCACACCCACTTTATGGTGCATTTCATAGAAAATTTCAAAGGGGCTTTTACCTATGGTTCTATTCTTACTATTATTGTAGGCATATTCTACTTGGGGAATAATGACATTACAAGTTTTCCTATACTTCTTAGTCAGGAACCTCAAGAGATTACCTAGCACCCTATTGACCACTTCATTCTAACCATCTATTTGGGGATGGTAGGGTAATCCAAATGACAAGTTTGTGCCAAGCCTACTCCACAAGGTCTTCTAAAAGTGACTCATGAATTTTACATCCCTATCTAAAACTATGCTCAATGGAAGGCAATGAATCATCACAACCTTTTTGAAGAACAAATGTGTAATTTGGCTTGCATCATTGGTAGTTTTGCATGGAATGAAGTGCCCTATCTTGTTGAACCTATCAAAAACTACATAGAAATTGTTACAACCTTGATTGTCTTGGGTAATCCTACTATGAAGTCCATTCTCACACACTCACATGGTCTATTTGGGACTGCTAAGGGCTAATAAAGACCTACATTACTTATCCCTCCTTTGGCTTTCATACACACCATGCATTGTTCCACATACTTAGTCACATCTCTAACTAATTTAGGTTAATAGAAGGATCTTTGGACCAATTCCAAAGTTTTTTTCACACCAAATTTCCCACTCAAAATTCTATTGTACTTCTCATGTATTAGGTTCTCCCTAATTGAACCTCTTGGTACACACAATTGATTACCCTTATAGAGAAATCCATTCTACAAGGTAAACTCAGAGAATTTTTTGCGAAAATGGTTTGCAAAGTCAAAACATACCTTGTATGCCTCTGCAAAATCTTCATCCTCCTTATAGAGGCTCTTGAAGATCTCTATCCCAATGCTATGCAACTATACCTCTTGAACTATTAATACCTTTTTGCTCAATGCATTTTCCACTTTATTCATCTGCCCTTTCTTAAGCTTGATTATGAAGGTGAAAACTTGCAAGTACTCTATCCACTTCAAATGTCTATTACTCAACTTTTCCTATGTGTTAATGTAGCTAAGAACTGTTAGAAATAATAGTCTACCAAGATAACTGAGAGGGGGTGTGGGGGGGTTGAATTAGTTATCCAACAATCAAAACATTTATCTTCTTTAAACAAACTTAACCATTCAACAAAATTTTAAAAAAACCATAATAAGATGCACATAGACAATTATACTAGATATGTTGATTGGGGAAACCCTTGATTAGACAGAAAACCCAAGTGGAAATGATGCCCACCAGATGATTTACTAATATAAATATTCCTTCTTAGAGGATGGACCCTGTTAGGATTCTATTAAAACATTTAGTTCATAGAGTCCCTATTAGGAGACTTTGTATCCCTATTAGGATATTCCAACCCTATTAGGAGTTTTAATACAATGTATGTAAGAAGATCCCACTGCCCAAACATGCAATTTCAACTACAAGAAGAGCTCACTGCTCAAACATGTAGTTTACTATTATTTTATTCTTTCATTTGTTCTTTCAACCAAACCAATCACCATCAGACCTTGTAGACAAGTCACAAACCTCAAATCCAAATATCAAACCTTGGATCACTCAACAAAACCTGGGCAATGAAGTTTCCTTCACTTTCGCACTGCTCTGCTCCACTTTGCATTCTTCTCTTACTATTGCTTATCATCAATCATTAACCATGCCATATGATAAAGGAAAATGTCCTTGCTTTATATCGAGTCTGCAAAATTATTCTCTAATTCAGTTGTTAGGCCTTCTTAATTTATCATTATAGGACCACATTAAGAACATGTTACACTTAGCGATAACATTAATCTTCTACCCTGAAACTTGAATTTATTTTCATAACCTTAATATTATGATGAGAAAACTTATCCACATCATCCTCAATATGTCTTTTTCATGTCCTCAATCTTGATGCTTAGAATATCAACTCTGCCAAGAGATATAACATGTTTACTAGAACATGCCTCTGTAAACTCTATCTCAAAATAGACATCACCAAAACTTACATTACTTTGTCTAGACTTATCATTTATTATTCTAACATTAAGTACATATACCAAATACTCAAATGTATCTCCTATAACCTCAGATAATTAGAATACTCAACTAGCCATCTATACCAACTTGATCTTTTTGTTATTCTTCTGCTACATACCATATAAAATTGATATGTTGACATCAATGAAAAACTTAGTCATGACTGTAACATATCATCATAGTAACATTTCTACAATACTCCTCCACAGGAATATCATCAACATTCATTCTTACTAGTATGCCTCACAATAGGTGTATCATAGTCATGCTCTAGGCCATGCTTAGGAATAATATATTCAAACTAAGGACTATTTTTCCCACTATGAGATGCATTTAATCTTTTCAACCCAAGGACGTATACTTGAAATGGTTGGCACAGTATGTGCACTTGGTCTCTTAATGAGTCACTAAGCTTATGCTACAGGAAAGTAAAATGCAAGGAAAAGAACTTACACTATTACTGTAGGAAACTAACACACTTAACTCCATGAATACTAGAAATACAATGAAAGGCTAACAAATATTCCAACTCATTTCATACATTATAATTGTTCTCACATATGCTGTAGGAACATTCATGAAGTGCGATGCTATAGGAAGGAACTTCAACTTCTACTTACAATACTCAGAATGCTTGGAAATAAATCTATACTAACCTAATCTAATCCACCTTCCAAGTGGGCCCCCTTGGTCAGCTTCAACTAAACTACTAACACAAGATAGAAGCCAAAAACTTATTTCATTGCATTTCAAAAATTCATTACATAACACACATAACTATAAAAACACAACTCACTATAAAAGTTAATAGTCTGTTCTCATAAACTCTTTCTTCTAACTAAACTAACACACTTGGTCTAATTCCTGTATATAGGAGATTGACACTTATTCCCATAATAGAAAAGTAAATAACCTCGTAGGAGAGAAAGAAAGAAAATAACAACTCAAGGCAGGAAGAAGACATAATGGCTTAAGGTGGGAATAATAAAGTCTAAACATCCAATCGCCATAGGAATAAATGCAAAGAATGTAGTAAGTCTTGATAGCTCCTCCATACTCATTGTCGTGTCCTTTGGAACCGTTATGACTTTCCTCAACCATGGCTACACTTTAGCATTCTTTTCTCCTTGAATGCTATTGGAACTCATGTTTGAATTCTTCCAATCATCTTTCAACTTCATCGCTAATATGTTAGTTACTATGCAAAGACATGTTTGCAAATAATCATTTATCAAATTAAATTCAAATATAAGAACACAAATTTTGATAATTATATGAAATACTGCATAATATATATAATACTGGCAAAAGATGGCATAGTATCTACTCATAGGTTTATCATAGGTTTCAATAAACATAGGTCCACAAATGTTTTGACAAAAATCAAATAGAGTATCAACAAAGTGTTTTAAAACTATCATGAAATAAAGGCAATATTTGGCCTCATCATCTACCCCGTACTAAACTAATGCTTGTCCTCAAGCATTGCACCCTCTTGTTAATGACCTAAACTCTCCAATCTCAGTCGTTCCTTTTCTATTACTCTTGAAGGTATAGTAAAATCATCTTGTTCTTTCCCACACTTCCCTTCTGTGATCTTCCTACAGCTTGTTGAGTATAACAACATTAATGTCATATAAAGGCCACAGGAGCATTGGAGGTTGCATGATTAGGGGACACCACAATTTTGGTCTGGCCTGCTTCCCTAACTCTAGATACTTTGGAACCCTGTGAAGTGCTACCTCCAAGTTGATGGGACTACGTGGTTCTGACTTTTTAAGTGATTCAGGTAATCTGGGCCATCTACTCCTAGCACTAGTCATAGCTCTCTTGAAAGAAAAGTATGGAAAATTCTCATAATCAGCATAAGCCTTAGCTCTAGTACCAAAGATCCTATCCCTTACTTCTGGATTCATCTTTCCATAAGTTAATGCGAACCAATCCCTAAGAACTTTGTCTTGCTTGCTACTCTCAACTCTTAAAGGCAAGGGCTCTATCCTTTCCTCATCCCTATAATTATTCAATTATCTATCATAGTTTGCTTCATTGGACATCCAAGACATGAGAGCTCTTAAATTTATATCCCCTATATAGAGCAAGGGATTCCATTGAATCTCTAAAGGGATAACAAAATTATGAACATAAAATTCACAAAGAAAATTTTGCTGCTAGGGTGGCAGAGTTTGATATAATCCATAAAATTCTTGTACTTATTTAAACTCTGCATTAATATCCTTAAGATTTAATATTATTTGAAATAAAATAAATTGTTCTTTTAAATAGAGAGCATAAACTCTTGGCGGTGGTCTCAAGAAATTGCTTGATCAACCAACTTGAGGGCATGATCCATCCGTTTCTTTTGACTTGCTAATTATTCCTTTAAATGTATGATTTGTTCACCTTGAGATGCTATCACTTTATTCATCTTTTTCCTCTCTTCTTCCCATAAGGCCTTAGCAAACATATCTTGTCCAAACAACTGAAAAAGGAGTTTCTGCAGTGTAATAGAACCATTGTCTTCTTCATGATTTATTTTCCTCTTCCTTTGTTCCTTCCATAAATGTTCTACAAAACTAGTAATCCATGTTGATTTATGGGCAACTAGGGCAGTGTTTGGATCAATTTTCTCAGGAACTATTTCATCCCTACATTCCTCATTAGGATTTTTGGGAATGCTTGTAATTTCAGGATGGGGAGGAGAGTGATCAGAGATAATTTGCATAGGGGATTCCTTAGTAGATATTTTTGACAAAGTAGAATCTTTAGAAACTTTCCCTCTCATCCTAAGGCTTCTCCTTACGATGGTTTCTTCTTGTATCACAGCATTTTGTCTACCTTTCCCTTTGGATGTCTCTGTTGCATGAGTAGTTGTTGCAGGACTTTTCTTAGTTCTCTTTTGTCTCACAACTATAGGGTTTGGCTCTTCCTTTTTTTGAACAGAGATTTCTTCTTGCAATTTTTATATCCTCTTTGCTCTGCTAGAAGTAGGTTTTGGGGTTTCTTGTACAAGTCAAGGCATAGTCTCTTGAATAGAGATAGTTTCTTGCACATTTTCTTGTGTATTTTTGGCTTTAGCCTCTTGGGTATTTTGTTTAGTAGGCTGATTGGTGGGGACTACATTTTCCTCATTAGGTTGTTCACTAGGGGAAGCTTGGGGTTGTAGAGTTTTGGCTTGTACAAATTCATCCCATGTCATGGGAGACACATCCCTAAGTGACCTTTCTATCAATAATTTAATTAGGGCATACTGGGTAATAGAATTATCTTTTCCTTTTTGAGTTTCTTCCTCACTAATATAGAGCATATTGTACAAGAAATGTTGAATGTTTACTAAAAGATTATGCCTTATAAAACTAAGTAATTTAAAATGATGTGCATGTAAGTATGAGAATCTACCTTCACATGTAAAGTACCTAATAATATGCATGGCTAATTCATTATATGGTAGTAGCAGTGACATTCTCTTGCAACCTTGTTTTGTAATGTCCATTTGAGGATCAGTCGGTCTAGTAAATTGAGCTCTTGTTGACCTCGCATCATGTGTGTTGGGATAATGTTCTCCATTTGTAGGCAACCTAGTTACTGCAGCAATATGTTCATCTATTGCAGTCACCATTAAACCCCAAACAGAAGCTTCATCTTCATCAAATGTCCTTGTGAATTATGTGGCTGCCTCTTAATCATATGCAGCCAAACTTAGGAAATACCCTAACCATCCACATGTATTAAACCTTCTTATAGCCTCTACATCTAAGAGCAACAAAGTATGTTCCACTGGTTCTCTCCTTTGCAACTATCCACCCATTTTCTTAAGACTTTCTCGACCTACTCTATTTTCCCCCTTTTGAATTCAAGTTGCTTTGTTGTTTTATAGACCTAACTAATATTTCTTTGTTTTAAAAGGCAATTAATGTCATAACAAATTGTTATGCACAATAATATGGCTTTAATGAAGGTAAATCATGAATATGTGTGAGAATTGTTTGAAAATGGGGTTTAGATCACATAAAATTTAAACACAAGTCACATCATTGCCTGACAATAAAATCATTAAAAAATAAGGGGTACGACACCTCACTTGTGTACTTATGGAAATTAAATTCCATCAATGAAGGAAATATGAAGATTTGGAAACATCTTTACGGATAAATAGGAATGCCATTGAATATTAGTGACCTTCTCTAAACCCTACTAAATATGGACAAGTGTCTACACTTGTTAGACCTAGTATGGGTAAGGGACTAGCATAAAGCCGCCATCATATGAATAATGCAATATTACATATAATTAACGAAATTTGCATATTATAAGTGAATAATAATTTTAAAATATTACAACTATCAATTGATAATCACACGTACCCAAAAAGGTGGTGGAAATTGCATCAGCAGTGATAGCATCCATCAACAAGTTACAATGTTTATTGAAACATTAGAAAATGATGACATGGAAAGTGGGTGGATGGAAGCTAAAGAAATGAGATGAGGATGATGGGTGGAAGGTAAAGAGATGAGATGGAATGAGAAAGTGAATAAAAAAGTGAACTTTATGTGGAAATAAAGCCTTTATTATGAGAATGCATAAAGAAACTAATGCTGAAGAATGACAGGCAAAATCTTGACACCTTCGCTTGCAGGAAGATTACCTGATGTGTATTTGAATCTTACCACTAAAATTTCTATTGGAAGTCCTCTTTTGTTTGGGGCCATTTATATAATTTGATTCTATGACCATTGACTAATAATTTGAAAGGTATTGGATCAATGGTAGTTAGTTGAATAGCTCCATTCTCAAACACAAGAGTGATTTCATATGGACACAGCCATCTTATCTGCAGCTTTCCTGGCATATCTTTAAATTTGGAATCATATAGTAGTGCCCAATCACCAACTTGAAATTGTTTAATGATAATATGAGAGTCATATCATTGTTTCCTTTGTTTCTATATAAATTTAGTGCATTTCAAAGTAGCTTTGTGCATCTCATCTAGAGAGTTAAGATGTGGAAGATGTTATCTTTGTGCTACAGGAAGTTTAATTTCTAGCTCCATTGCAATTGTCAAAGTTCTATGTTCAAATTCAATGGGGAGCATTGCTACCTTTCCATATAAAAGCTCAAATGGTGTGAATCCTGTAGAAGTCTTCCATGTTGTTCTATAAGCCCAAATAGCTTCTTGTAATCTACTGGTCCAATCCCTATGATGTAGATGAAGTATTTTTGTTAGAATGTTCTCGAGTTCATAGTTTGTGACTTTTTCTTGTCCATTAGCTTGAGGGTGATAAGGAATTGATTTTCAGTGCCTGATGTTATACTGTTTCATCAACTCTGAGATCATATTAGAGGTAAATTGTGCACATTGGTTAGTGAGTAGCTCTTTGGGTACACCATAGCAAGTAAAAATTTCTTCATACAAAAATTCAGCAACTTTTTCATCATGAGCATGCTTCATGGCCTTGACTTCAACCCATTTTGTCAGGTAATCAATACACACAAGAATATAAGATTTCCCATTAGATGGAGGATCAATTGGACCAATGAAATCCATGCCTCATTTTTCAAATGGTGTTAATTTCATCTGAGGATTAAGAGGCATTTCATCTATTCTTGTTGGTCGGCCCATCCTTTAACACTTGTCACACTTCTGTGTATAGTTGGTTACATCTTTGTGAAGTGTAGGCCAATAATAACCAGTTGTCAAGATTTTCAAGGCTATTCTTTTTGCTACAAAGTGTCCTCCACATGGTTCATTATGATATGCATGTAGAATATCATATGTCCCATCCTCTCTCACACATCTTCTCATAACTTGATCAGGTCTAGTGTAAAACAAGAGATTATCTATCCAAGAGAAACAAAAGCTTTGCTCTATAAGAAACTTCTTTTCCTTTTAAAAAAAGTATTCTAGTATTTTATTAACTGCAATTTAGTTAGCAATGTTTGCATACCATGGAGTTTGAACAACAATATGAAATAAATGCTTATCGAAAATGCATCATCTACCAAAGTAGTGTTAGTATCATCATGATGGATTCTTGATAAATAATCAACTACAACATTGGCTTTTCCAGGCTTATCAACAATAGTTATATCAAATTCTTGCAATAATAGTAATCATCTTGCTAATCTACTAGCTATAGCAGGTTTATTCATGAGATGTTTAATTGCTGCATGATCAGTATGAACAAATATGGAATAGCTAGTTATGTAATGCCAAAATTTGTTCAAGGCATAAACTACTACTAGCAGTTCTTTTTCTGTCATTGTGTAGTTTAATTCTGGTCCATGAAGGCTCTTGCTAATATAATAGATTATATTTTCAATATTTTGGGATTTTTGTGCTAGGATTGCGCCTATGGCATAATCAGAGGCATCTGTATATATGTGGAAAGGTAAATTCCAATCAAGGCCTTGTAAAACTCGAGTTGTAGTCAAAAGTTTCTTAAGCTACAAGACTTCATCACATTCGAATGTCCAACTAAATTCAGCTTCTTTTGTGAGTAACTTATACAAGGGACTAGCTATTTTGTTGAAATCTTCTATGAAATGTCTGTAATATCTACCATGACCTAGAAAAGATCTTACGTCTTTTGATTTTGTAGGTATGGGCAATGTTTGAATTACCTCCATCTTAGCTGGATCCACTTGTATTCTTGTAGCTGATATGAAATGACCAAGTACCACACCTTCCTACATGAGCATGAAACACTTTTCACTATTAAGTGCCAAATTATGTTCTTGACACGTTACCAAAACCTTTTCAAGATTCATCATTGCTACCTCAAAAGTGACACCAAATGTTGTGAAATAATCCATATATATTTCCATAGAATGATGTGATATATCAGCAAAGATGCTAATAACTGTTCATTGGAATGTTGCAAGAGCATTACATAGACCAAATGGTAAAATAGAGTATGCAAAATTACCCCATGGGCATGTAAATGTGGTTTTATCTTGATCTTTAGGAGCAATACTGATTTGGTTATAACCACTATACCCATCTAGAAAAGAGAAATATTTCTTTCCAGCTAGAGTGTCTAGAACTTGGTCAATAAATGGTAAAGGAAAGTGATTCTTTTTGGAGGCCTTCTTCAATTCTCTATAATATATACAAATTTTCCATTTTCCTCCCTTTTTAGGCACTATGACCAGGGGTGACACCCATCTACTATCAGATATAGGATAAATAAAACCAGCATCAAGAAATTTTTGCAATTCAGTTTCAACTATCTCTCTAAGGCTTGGATTTATCCTTCTCTAGGATTGACAAGTGGTAGATAGCCTTCATTGATGTATATCCTATGGGTGCATAGTGTAGGATTAACATGGAGATTATAACCTTTATTCAGTTCGACAATAGTGGTGGACTCTATCATAACAACTTTAAAGATTGGAATTGCTTCTAATTCACATGGTAAGAGTGGATGAAGAATATCAGGTTCTTTGAGCAAAGTACAATTCTTATCACATTCTTCATATATGATTAAGTCCAATACAAAACTTTTAGATACATCTTTTTTTACCACACTCCTGTTAGTAAGGATACTCTAAAGTACTAAATCTTCCTCTTGTAGTTTTAGAAAAGATTGTCTATGCAACATCATGAGTTGTACTATAGAATTTAACTCTTCTTCTTCATCCCATAAATCTAGCCAAACAGATGTGCTCAAATCTAGTAATGGTTGGGCTGAAGGATATAAATCAAATTTCTTTGTTACTTGGCCATTTGATATGGTCATATTCCCTAATCTACAACTTATATTTGCATCAGCTATGGCTAACCATGGTCAACCTAGGATGATAGGGTAACTAGATAGATTAACTTTGGGGGATAAAATCATGAAGTCGACAGGATATTCTAGAGAATCTAAGGTTACAACTATGTTTTCTATCATCCCATCAAGGGTGATAATAGAACTATCTATAAGTTGTAGAATTATTGGTACAACCCTTAGTCCTATTTTCAACTTCTTCATAGTATCCTTGTTCATGACATTCATAGTAGCATCAAGATCTATAAAACATTTTTAACAAATTGACCATTTATATTGACATTCACTATTGGACTTCTTGGATCAGAATATTTTGTTGTAATCAATTTCCCTAACATGATGTCAGCCAATTGTCCCACAACATGGACTGTGGTGGGGTCCTTTTTCTTCCTTCTAGACTTCTTTACGCAAGCATCTCAAATGGCTTTTTCATAAATTGGAACATCCTTAATGGCTTGAAATAGGGGTATTTGGATATGTATGTTTTTGAACTGATCAACAATATAAAAAGGTTGTTCCTCTACTTGTATAAGTTTTCTTTGTATAAACTTTTTTAGAAAAGGAGGTTCCATTGTTGGTTGAGCTTGGGTTGACATGGTAACATTGGTTGGGTCAATTATTTCAGCAACTAAGGGTTCTGATGCTATAGGAGGGTTTGGTATTTCAATTATAAGAGGCAGTTTAGGCACTAGTAAAGTTGTACCAAATCTAAGATGTATATCTACAACATCCAAAGCGTAAGTAGGATACTTTTGAGCATCAGCACTATACATGGGTTGTTATGGCTATTGGCTGAGGTTGTGTAGGTAACTGTGTTTTCTTTTGAGGTCTAGGATTTGCAGGTGGTGGCATTAGAGTAGGTTGTTGAACTGGAGGTGGTAATTGTGGAGTACCAGTATTTTGGTTAGGCCATTGTTGAGATCCCCTCCATTGGTTTGTAGACTGCCAATTCCCTTGGGGTGGTTGCCATTGGCTCTGCTAGTTCTGCCAGTAGTTCTATTGGTTCTGCCATTGGTTTCTCTATTGGTTAGGCTAGGGTGGTTGGTAATTCTAAGGCCATTAGGATTGTTGTGGGTTGTTTTACCCAGCATTGTTCCAATTAGGTTGATATTATGGAGGGCCTTTTGGGTTATGGCTTTGCCATTGATTACCATATGAATTTGAATTTTGCAAAGGGTCCTAAGGCATAAATTGACATTAGGCCCATGGTTGGTGTTGAGAAACAAAAAATACTTGCTCATCATCTCCATCTATCTTGATGTACTCAATTAGAAGATGTTGGTTCTCCATTATTGTGACCAGTTTAATTGGCAATCCTTCTTTTGCTTCCAACAATTAGGGCAATATTTGGCTAGCTATAGCTTAGCTTCTACATACTTCTTCTTTTTAGTCATTGTGTCAAGATGCATGGTGACATTGTTGATGATGTCTTGTTTAAAATCTAACAATAGGTTAGATATCTCGAGCTTTGAATTATTTGACTGATTCCTTTAGTGACTATGGAACAAGGTCCTCAGCCTTTCTTCATGGTTGACCTTGAATAGTTCTAATAGATCTTCTTGAGGTCTTCCCAGGAAGCTTGATATACATCACCACTAGCCATCAAGTCTAGTGCTTCTAGATAGTTATCATTCACACCTCTTAGAAAGACTAGCTTTTGTGAATCCTTGGACAACACATGCTGAGGGTTCTTCTACAGTGTATATAAGAAATGTGAAACATAGTCTTCCAATGTTTCTTCCTCCTTCTGAGATATCCTAAAGACATCATCTCCTCTTGAACCAAATCTTTTGCAATACTCTTTGTACTTATCCATAAATAGATTTTGCATTTCATCCTAATTTCCTGTTGCATTGGCTCCTAAGCCCATGAACCATCGTAGAGTTGATTCTTTTAATGTTGTTGTAAAAAATTTAAGCTTATAGGCATTAGTTTTGTAGTCAAAACTATGACAAAGTATATCAGACTCAAACAAGAAAGTATTAGGGTCTTTGGTTAGAAGGCCATAGAAGTTTGGAAGGGCAACTGCAGGTATATTCTTAAGATTATCAATATATACAAGGCTTGGGAGAGGAAATGGAAAAGTAGGTTTTTTCATTACTAGAGGTATTAGATTATGAGGTTGATGTTGAAAAGGAACATTGGGTACTATATGATTAACAGTTGGTGGATTCAGAGCAGTGTTATCAAGAAAACTGGCCAAAACTTCAGTTAAAGGTTGAAGACCACTTGTATCTATTGGTTTAGCTCTTGATGATGATGCTATGGGAAAAATAGGGCTTCCATCTTCAAAAGGTAACTCAACTTCTTCTTCTTCAATTGATTCATTCAAATTAATAGACTCCCAAGGAAGAAATATACCATATTCATCTCATTGTCTTCCTCTTCAATGCATGCAATTAAACTTTTCACACTGGTGAAAGAAGCTTCAAAACTAGAAATTTCTAAAAAAAAAATTATCTAAGAACTATGACTCAAAAATGCTCCTAACTTGACACCATCCCCGGTAATGGTGCCAAAAATGGTTCGCCTCATAATAGGTGTATCATACTCATGCTCTAGGCCATGCTTAGTAATAATATATTCAAACTAAGGATTATTTTTCCCACTATGAGGTGTATTTAATCTTGTCAACCTAGGGATGTATACTTGAAATGGTCAGCATAGTATGTGCACTTGGTCTCTTAATGAGTCACTAAGCTTATGCTACAAGAAAGTAAAATGCAAGGAAAAGAACTTACACTATTGTTGTAGGAAACTAACACACTTAACTCCATGAATACTAGAAATACAATGAAAGGCTAACAAATATTCCAACTTAGTTCATCCACTATAATTGTTCTCACATATGTCGCAGGAACATTCAAAAAGTGCGATACTATAGGAAGGAACTTACAACTTCTACTTACAATACTAAGAATGCTTTGAAATAAATCTATACTAACCTAATCTAATCCACCTTCCAAGTGGGCCCCCTTGGTTAGCTTCAACTAAACTACTAACACGAGATAGAAGCCAAAAACTTATTTCATTGCATTTCAAAAATTCATTACATAACACATAGAACTGTAAAAACACAACTCACTGTAAAAGTTAACAATCTATTCTCATAAACTCTTTCTTCTAACTAAACTAACACACTTGGTCTTATTCCTATATATAGGAGATTGACACTTATTCCCATAAAAGAAAAGTAAATAACCTAGCTATTAATCTATAGGAGAGAAAGAAGGAAAATAACAACTCAAGGCAGGAAGAAGAGATAACGGCTTAAGGCGGGAATAATAAAGTCTAAACATCTACTCACCATAGGAATAAATGTAGTGAATGTAGTAAGTCTTGATAGCTCCTCCATACTTGTTGATGTGTCCTTTGGAACCATTATGACTTTCCTCCATCATGGCTACACTTCAGCATTCTTTTCTCTTTGAATGTTATTAGCGCTCATCTTTGAATCCTTCCAATCATCTTTCAGCTTCATCACTAATAGGTTAGTTATTATGCAGAGACATGTTTGCAAATAATCATTTATCAAATTAAATTCAAATATAAGAACACACATTTTGATAAATATATGAAATACTACATAATATATATAATACTAGCAAAAGATGGCATAGTATCTACCCATAGGTTTATCATAGGTTTTGGTAAACATAGCTCCACAAATTTTTTGACAAAAATAAAATAAAGTATCAACACAAAGTGTTTAAAAACTATCATGAAATAAAGGCAATATTTGGCCTCATCACTTACAAAAAGAGCTTGATTATCTATAAAAACAACAAATTCCTTGGGTAATCGGTAGTGTCTCCACTTCCTAAGAGACTAAACTAGGGCATAGAGTTCGAGGTCATAGGTTGAATACTTCTTTTTGGCCTCATTAAGTTTTTCACTAAAGAAGGCTATTAGCCTACCTTCTTGACTTAACAGTCCCCCTATTGCTAACCCACTTGAATCACATTCTATGGTGAAGAGTTTCTCAAAACTAGGTAGTTGCAAAATAGTTTGGGTAGCTACTTGCTTCTTCAACATTTCAAAATATTTCTTAGCTTATAAGCTACATTTGAACATAAACTTTACCCCACCCTTTATGGTATCTAGCAAAGGTGCACATATGCCACTAAAATTCCAAATAAATTTTCTATAGAATTGAGCTAGACCATGAAAACTCCTTACCTTGATAGATGTAGTAGGTGGTGGCCAATTGAGAATTGCAACAATGTTCTCTTGATCCATCTTCAAATATCCTTTAGACACCACAAAACCTAGATACACAAGTTCTTTCTTGAAAAAGTCACACTTCTCAAGGTTGATGGAAAGCTTCTCCTTATGCAACCTTTGCAACATTGCTTCCACATGTTTGATATGCTCCTCCCTTGTCTTGCTAAATATGGGAATATCATCTAGATAGACAACCACAAATCTTGTTGTAAATTCCTTACGCACTTCATTCATGAGCCTCATGAATGTGCTAGGAGCATTAGAGAGACCAAATGGCATCACTAGCCATTAATATAGCCCATCTATTTTATTGAATGTTTTTTTCCACTCATCTCCCTCCTTAATCCTAACTTAGTGGTATCCACTCTTCAAATCCAATTTGGTGAAGTACATAACTCCTCCAAGACAATCCATTAGATCCTCAATCTTAGGTATGGAAACCTATACCTGATTGTGATCCTATTTATCGCTCTTGGGTATGTACATAGTCTCCATTTTCCTCCTTTCTTGGATGCTAGCACCATAGGGACTGCACATGGGCTTATGCTCTTTTTTATCAAACCTTGGTCCATTAGTTCTTGAACTTGTCTTGCCACTTCCAAGTTTTGGTTTGGAGTAAGCTTGTGTGTTGCTTTGTTTGGTAAGGATGCATTAGGAACAAAGTCTATTTGATGGCCTATGAATCTTCTAGGAGGTAGGCTAGTAGGAGTACCATCACTCATAATGTCTTTATACTTCTTAAGAAATGTTTGTGCTTATGTAGGTAATGGCTCCTTTATTATCTCGGCTTCTCCTGTCTACTTCAACATCACTACATAACCTTGACTCTCTTCCCCTTTACGATCCTCAAAAAAAATCTTTTCCACTACATAAGAACACATTAGGTACCTTAGACTATGGTTCTTCTCCCTCCAACAAAGACTAGATTTTAAATGTTCTTCTCACATTCTTCAATGATATGGAATTTGTCTTGCCATCATAGACTGCCTCTCTTTCATATTGCTAGGGTCTACCCAATAGTAGATGGAAATCATCCATAGGAAAAATATCACATAATAATCTATCCTTATACCCTACTATAGAGAATTCCACCCAATTTTGTTCATTGACCAATATACTTTGTCCTTTGTTAAGCCAAGTCACTTTATATGGGTTCATATGTGGTACTTTATCTGACTTAAGCATCTCAATTGCCTACTATGATATTATATTATCAGTAGACCCTGAATCTACCACCACCTTACAAAATTTACCAAGGATCTTGCATTTGATCCTAAACAAAACTCTCCTATGTTTGGGTTCATTAAGGGAAGCTTGTTTGATTAGTATCCTCCTGAATATAAGGTTCTCACCTTTCTTAGATTCTATGTGATCCACCTCATTCTCTTTGCAATTATCCTCTTGTGCATAGGCCACTCTCTTGTCATGGCTTGAAGAAGAGGGCTTTTTAGGACACCTATAAGTAGGGTGGCCAAGTTGACCGCAATTGTAACATTTCATACTAGAAGAGTATGAGTTACTTTTACCTAATCCTCTACCCCTATTAGAACCCCCTTGGTTGCCTCGTCCTTTTCCATATCCTCCTCTAGGAGTGCTTTTAGTGGCTTTCTCTATCAACTTGTTTTCACCTTGATTCCTCTATTCATTTCCTCTACCTTGGTAACCTCCTCTTTGGCCTCTCTAATTTCAAACCTTGGTTACATACTATGCATGCAGTTCCTTCTACTCTTCATCGCAAGGTTTTTTTATTTATAAAAAATTAGCGTATACATTACATGTGGCTGATGTGTAGAATCCTTGCTTAAATTTAGAATATGTTAAGATCTCTAAGCCACTTCAACCAAGTAAAGAAATTAGAAAACATCCTGAGATACAACAACCTAAGATTCAATAGCTAGAAGCTTCATCTTCCTCTTTGATTGAGGATGATTGGGGGACATTGGATTATAATCCTACTTTCATTGGAGAATATAAGGTCTATGATTTGGAATCCATGAAGCAACAAAGTGAATTTGAGAAAAAAGTTTTTATTTCTTCACCGCTTTTTGAGGAATTAATAAGTAATTTTGTTGCTGCTTCGATTAATGAAATTATTGAAACAATAAAACCTAATTGTTCTAACATTGTGACATATTTCACTTCTTGAACTCCATCTAAAATGGCTAATTGATATGGTTCAGGTTATCATTTTCTTAAGAAATTAGGATTTAATGGGAAAGGATCTAGTGAATATTAGCAAGGTATACAAGTACATTTAGATAATGAAATTTATGATTATACATATAGTTTAGGATTTAATCTATATAAACAACCATTGACTTTTCCTCTTATTGTTAATCATATATGTGGTGGTTACTTTAAATTGGTTAATTCACTTCTCATTGATATGAATCAAGTGCCTACTTGGGATGAAGATTTACCTAAGTTCCACCACAAATGAAGGAATCCTTATTGTTTAAATACATATTCTTATTTTGGAGAATATGATAATCAGGATATGATACTATTCCTTTACTGATGGATCCTCCAATACAAACTGATTTTCTAATAACTAAGACTCTTGATATTCAAATGGATGAGAATAATCCTAAAAATATAATAATTATTGAGAAATGTTTGAATCAAGATAAGCCTGATCAATTGGGTTCCCTATTACTTTAATTTAAGGATATTTTTGCTTGGACATATTCAGATATTTTGGGTATTGATTCTAAGATTGTTACTCATAATATTGTTTTAAAACCAAATATGAAACCTGTGAAGTAGAAAATTCAAAAGATGAATCCATCAGTTGGTTTATTAGTCAAAAGTGAAATTGAAAAATTATTGGATTTTGGATTTATTCATTCTATTGAGTACTTAGATTGTATTTCAAACATTGTGCTTATTTCTAAAGGAGAAAATAAGATAAGGATGTGTACTTATTTTAAAGATTTAAACTAGGCATCCTTAAAGGATGATTTTACGTTACCCAATATTGATATGATTATGGATTCAATAGCAGGTCATGCTTTGTTATCTTTTATGGATGGTTTTTTTTGGATATAATTAAATGGTTTTTTTTGGATATATTTAAATCTTATAACACCTTGGGGAACTTTTTTGGGTCATGATGCCTTTCAGATTAAAAAAATATAGGAGAAACTTATCAACACGCTATGACTTTGATTTTTCATTATTACATCCATAAGATCCTTGAAGACTATGTGCATGATATCTTAGAAAAGTCTATACAAAGAGAATATCATGTTAGTATTTTATGAAAAATATTTGAAAGGATTAGAAGTTACAACATGAGATTGAATCCTAAGAAGTTTGTTTATGGAGTAGACTCTGGTAAATTATTAGGATTTATAATCTCTAAGTGAGGCATAGAACTTGATACCAAAAAGATTGATGCTATTATTAATATGCCTCCTATTAAGAATATTTTTCAGCTACGTAGTTTACAAGGAAAGATGCAAGTTATTTGTTGCTTTGTTTCTAAGTTAGTTGATCAAACAATTCCTTTTACTTCCTTGCTTAGAAAGGATACCACTTTCTCTTAGACTAATGAACGTAAACAAACTTTTGAGCAATTTAAGGAGTACCTTGCAAATCCTCTTATATTGTAACCAGCTAAATTTGTTAAGCCATTTCATTTGTATACTTCAGTGAAGGCCATGAGTGCCTTGTTAGCTCAAAATGATGATACTAATAAAGAAAGCCCTATGTATTACATTAGTTGGACTTTACTTGATTGTGAAACAAGATACACATATTTGGAAAGACAATGTCTAGTTGAAATTTATGCATGTCAAAAACTTAGGCATTATCTTATAAATGTTGAATTCAATGTGATTGTCAAGTTTAATCCTTTGAAACATATTTTCCCACAAACTAATCTCTCTAATTTTTTGCAAAGTGGGTGATGTTACTTGTAGAATTTGATCGCAATTCCATTTCTCAAAATTTTATTAAAGGAAAAGCTTTAACTAATTATTTAGCTTAAGCTCCTTGTCCTCATTTAGATACATGTTTTACTTCTATAGAATTTCCTAGATGATCAAATTCTATATATTTAACAAGATGATATTTGAGAATTTTATTTTGATGGATCTAAATGTACAATAGGTTCTTGTGTTCATATTATCTTAATTCCTCCTACAAAAAATCCTATCCCTCTATCATACAAATTAACTTTTCCTTGTACTAATAACATTGCAGAGTATGAAGCTCTTATACCTGGTTACGAGAAGCTTCATCCCTTAACATAAAATACTTGCAAATATATAGAGATTTGCAATTTAGTGTTGAAAAAATTAAAGGAGGTTATCAAACTATGAATAATAACATGAAACAATATAGAGATTTGTCTCTTGGTGTGTTTTCACAATTCTCCTCTTATATAATTCAAGTATTACCTAGAAAACATAATTGACATGTGAATACAATGACAAGCACAACTTCTTTGGTGTGTCTTGAAAATAATGCTGAAAATTTTCAATTTACTATAGAAACTCTTAAAAACCCTATAATTCCTAAAAAGATTACCTATGTTTGTTTTAATTTGCATTTGGATAAATGGTATTCCCACATTTTTCATTTTTTGAAAGATGGTTCTTTTCCTGAGTCAACAACAAGAAACACATGTAATCATATTAGGAACCTTCTAGCATGTTATATTATTTTAGGAGATATTCTTTACAAACACTCTTACAAAGGATTGTTATTAAGATGTTTCAATAGAACTGAATTCTTGGTAGCTTTGGGAAAAGCTCATTCTAGTTCTTGTGGAGGGCATTTTGGTGGAAAATCTATGGTTAATAAATTACTTAGAATGGAATATTATTGGCAAACGATGGAGCAAGATTATTTTATGTTTGTTAAGAAATGTCCTCAATGTCAACAACATAGTAATTTGATTCATGTTCCTACTCATGAGCTTTGCAACCAAGTTTTTCCATGGCCTTTTAGTATTTGAGGTTTTGATCTTATTGGAAAAATCTCACCATCTTCTTATCAAGGGCATACTTACATTCTAACTACTATAGATTATTTCACAAAGTGGGTTAAAAGTGTTCCTCTTCATTCAACAACTATGGATGTTATTTGTGATTTCATCCTTAATAATATCATAACACGATTTTGTATACCTTCAATGATAGTTTTGGATAGTGGTACTTCTTTTAAAAATAAAGAAGTCATGAAATTCTTGGAGAAATATTGAATTCAACATTAATTTTCAACTTCTTACTATCCTCAATCTAATGGTCAAGCCGAAGCATCAAATAAAATCCTAGAGTAGATTTCGAGAAAAATAGCTAACAAGCATGCAAAAGATTGGCATGCTCAATTTGCATATGCTTTATGGGCTTATAGGATGAGTGTTAGCATTGCCATGGGTACTTCTCCTTACAATATTTTTTATGGTACTAACACTGTTATGCCTTTGGAATTAGAAATACCTTCTTTGCATGTTCTATTTTATGGGATAAATGACAAAGATACTTTTTGGGAACAATGCTTTCAAGATCTAGAAATGTTGGATGAACAACGAATACATGCATTAGAATAGATAAAAACTTATCCTAAATCTCTACAGAAGAAATATAATCATAAGATGATTGAGCATACATTTTCAATTGGTAATTAGTTTTATATGAGAATCAATGAAATGTGAATGCTTTACCTAGTGAAAAAAGAAAGTTTAGCCCTAATTGGGTTGGACCTTTTTTGTTATTGAAGACTTTGGTTCGGTACTTATAAACTTGCTGATATGGATGATGTTTCTTTTAAAGAACCTATTAATCTTAGGCATCTTAAATTTTATTATCCTTAATTTTATTCTTTCTTTTCTTTCTACATTTCTATATTCCTTATAGACTTTATTTTATGGGTTATGTAGTTTTAGAAAAATTACATATCGAATATATTTATGCATCTTCTTTCTTTCTATTAATTTTTATATCAAACATAGAAGTAATTAGTAAAGAAAGTTTTCCATTCATCAAAAAGTGATTTAAGTTCTTATACATATGTGGCCAATAGCCATATCTATCATTATGCCTATCACTATGCTCTGATGGTTGATGGCTGCCAGATCTCTCTAGCCTACAATAGGAAGAGGTAGATCTATGTGTCCGCATATAGCTCCTAGATATGCTCATATCATGTGAGCACTTTTGGGCACTTTGTAGCTGAGCTATCATTTTCTCCTCCCTTTCTCTACACATCATGAACTCTCGTTAGACAACTATAAAGATATCAGCATGCCTACCAAGATCTTTGTATCCAAGAGAAGCCTCTCACTTGCTTGCTAGTAGTTGGTAGGATATGCATGTATCCTTTAGAATCCTAGATAAAAAAACTCCTCCACTCCACTATGTTTTTTATAAAATAAACAAGTTTTATAGGGATCCTAAAACCCAAAATTTAAAACATATCATAAGGCTGATAATAAGCAATTAAAGCCTAGCCAAAACTCCACTCCACTATGTTAGTTATAGAAAAAAAAATTCATTTATCAATTTCATACTTTTTCAAATCAAATTACATGTTTAATCATATCTCATATTTCATATCTGGGTCTGCCTCCTAAATGTCACTAAAAGGTCTAGATGGTGGGGGCATGAAGTGACTACTCTCTCCATGCTTGTTGTGTCTAGGCCTCACTAGTGGTGTCTATGTCTAGGCGTGTGGGGTTCGTCAAGATCTCAGTGGTGATATGTGATAGATGTGTATATTTGCACCAGTATCACCAGCTTGGGGCATCTACTCTACTCTCTCCTCCTCTCTCTCCTCCATGGGATCTCCCTTGAAGATTTGATCATCCTCATCTCTGATATCCTCATCCTCCTCTTTTGTACCATCATCCCAATGTTTCCTCTCTAAAACACCTAGATTTACTATAGGATAATCCTCACAAAAGATGGGGTAGGACCCCTATAGACTCTAGTACTTGATGTAATCTTGCCTCATGCATGAGTACGTCGCATCTAATAGTACCTCTATATCCTCTATATCATCGGCATCATTATCCTCTATATTTTTTGTTGATGGTTGGTGTATGGCATCAAGTGTCTAATAATAGCTCGTTAGATGGACATAGTTACGTACTACTCTAGGGACTCGCTATACTAAGTCAAACTATCTCATCACCTGATCATAGTAGTATGAAACCACTATATGATTCGGATGACCCTCTAGTAGCTTTTTTTGCTATGAGTATCTCATCTAGAATCAAGTATTAGTCCACTCTTTTATCTAGTAATAGGGTTTCCATATCACATCCACACTCAAAATGCAGCCTAGAGATACTCTCCAATACAAGATATCTCCAAACTACCATACATTCTTTAGTGGATAGGCAAAGAATCTCACTATGCTCACATCTACTATCACTAGGATATCTTATGGACATATAAATGTAAATTTCTTAAACACCCAAATTTGTAAGAGAGTACATATTGATGGGCTCTCTCTCTCTCTCTGATATCTCACCAACTGACATAGCTCATGGTATAGCTCGGCTAGCATGCTACAATGCCATGAGAATATAGTCCTCTCACTCTCAATCCTTCATATAACATGGGTAAGAGGTGTCAAAAATATGATACCCTTTGAGTTGGGCAAAACAACCAAGGATACTATACCAAGCATTACTCTCCATACTAGAGGGGTAGGGCCTAATAGTTGTTGGAAATATATATGATAGTCTAAGTTATTGAGATGGGAGGGGTGAATTAGTAACCAATAAAGCTTAATTATTATTTACCAATAATCCTTTATGTGTATTCTGATCTAATTGCATGCACAAGAAACTAAAATTGTTAAACATTCATAACACTTTGACATGCAATATGGTGACCCAGAAGCCTTCCAAATAGAAAGTAAAACTGGGCTGGGGATGATACCCATAAGCTTTAGTACTGAAGTAAAAAAATGGCCTGTTAAGGTTTACAATGATCACTTCTAATGATCTTCCCTATTAGGAGCAATAAGGACAGCTAGGTCCACCTTGCAAAAGGATTTACAAACATACAATGAAGTGTACACTTGGTAAAGAGATTTACAAAAGACTATTAAGTCTACCTTGTGAAAGGATTTAACTAATCCACTTGTTAGGATGAAATAGTGGCTGATATTTGATCTACAACTTGATTTGTTGAATGAGATTCCTTTGAGTGTAATGATCACTTTGTTGTGATAGATAAATCTTTGTTGCTCCTTATACTACTTCTAACCTTGAGCTTCATACTTCTACTCTTATCTTCTTGTTACATTACATATTATTCTTATTTTGGATGTGATACAATACATTACATATATACCAATCCAATTTAAAAATCATCAAAGTTAGCTACAATACAAGTTTACACAAGATACACAAAGTGGGCCCAACTATAGGAACTTTGGTTCTGAAGACTAGCTTGGTGAGGTTTTGATACTTAGCATCCACTTTCAATGCTCAACATCATCATGCATTCGATAGAAGTAGAAGCTTAGTCCATACTAATCACTTCCAAGTATTCTAAACTTGGAATATACTAGTGACTTGGTAAATACTATGAAACTTGGCATATAGACTTAATCACTTGATTTGTACTGTATAGCTCAGTCAATGTTATTACTATGAGCTTAGTATAAACTAAATTACTTGGTTGACACTGAGTGGCTCAGTCAACACTGAATTCCCATTACTATAACTACAAACTTAGTAACCATTGTAGAACTTAATTTGCACTAAGAAATTTGGTAAACACTAAGAATCTTTTTTTACACTAATAATCACCAACCTGGTAGAAACTGCTTGACACAAACTGAATATGGTTCCTTGAACTTGGTAGAAACTATAGAACTTGGTAAAGTCTAAAATACTTGGTTAACACTATTAACTATACCATATGCTCGGTAGATCACTATCTGAATAAGTGTGTGTGTGTCACTAAAAAACAAACTTGACTATAATGTCAACAATATCCCCCTTTGGCATTAGTGACAAAAGCACTTATCAGTCAAAACTAAATTCTCAAAAAGTTTCAAACAATCTTCAAACTGTGTCTCCAACTTGGTAAAGTACTCTTTTTTTGAGATTTTTCAAAATTTCTTTTGTAAGAGATGTTTATTTGAATATCTATACATGTATATAATATGATCTTGCTCCCCCATACATATATATGTAATATACTTTACACATGATAAACATTATCTCATCTTTTCCCCTTTACTGCATCTTCTCTCCTCTACAATATACATCTTCTTCCCCCTTTTTACACTATATTATATACATCTTCTCCCCCTTTTTGACATAAATAACAAAGGTCTATTATATACAGTAATACCAAAATGTGACAAGAAATCCGAATGTACCTTAGGAATTAGTGTCACTGTCTTGTCCTAATTTTCTTGCAACACCTTGCTTGTGTGCAATGTAATATGAACTTCTACTAATAGTTCTATCATGTGGTCAGAAATAGAGAATTTTTTATCATGGATGAGAGATTTATCATGTGCAATATGTTTCTTCAATGCATCACTTTTCGAGAGAATCATGTCGTATATTTCTACAAGTGGAGATATTATCTTGGCTTCTTCTCTTAGCAATTATGCCTACACATCAGTTAGAAATCTTTTTTTTTTATAGTCAGCAGAACTATAACACAAATCAAGTTACAACTATTGTGCACTTTCTTTTAGATCTTCATCAATCTTAGGCAATTTACCTTTAATTTCCTAAGTGAAAATTGGTGTGTCATAGAGTTTACCAAATAAAGAAGTTACATTGGTGCAAGAGGTTTCCAAGGAACCTAGAATAGTAGATAAGTCTACTTGATGTATGGTAATTTTTTGTGCTACTAGCTCCAATACTTTATTCTCAAATTTCTTCTCTACTCTTTGCAATAATTTCTCTTGTCCATTAAAATCTTCGTTGAATTTTTGGACTACTTCTGCTAGCTGAGCCAAAATTGGTTGAGAATTGTCAACCTCTATGCTAAGTGCCTCTGGAAGAATATTCTCTGCATCTTCAAGCACTTGAAATTCTTTATTCCCTTCCTCTCTAAGCCACTATTACTTAGCTTTCTTTTGTAGTAGCTCTCCAATGATGTACATTTCATTCAGATTTAGATTAGAGATTTCCCAATTTGGGATAACTATATCTTCATCAAGATCAATTTCTTCTTCCTTATTCTTGCCTTTGCTAGAAAATATTATACTTGGTTGAGGCTTGCTCTTAACTATCTTAGTACTTATTATTTGCATGCTTGGAATGGAAACAATGGTAGAAATAGTAGGACTGGTAGAAAAGGTAGATCTAGCACTTATTGAAGAAATACCTTGTGTGACCAAAATTTATGGAGGAAGTATTGACTGCTCAGTAGACAAAGAGTTGATCACTTTTTTCAATGAAGTACTAAGATAAACAAGTGCAAATATTGGTTGATTACTTGAACTAGCAATGTTTGACACAACCAATTCTGCAGTAGCTTTGACCTTGATGTCTTCAATGCTTTGCTCAGATAATGAGGAAGTGATGCTATGACCATTGCTGCAATCTTATCAGGGTTGGGCTCCTCAATGTTCTAAAGCTCAAGGAGATCTTCCTCAATAGCTTCCTATTTATGTTCCTTATCATCAATATTGTCATAATGTGTTACCTCTTCATTATCAATTTTTTCTTCTTTGTCATGTTCACCATCATCTTCCCTATCACTAATATTAAAAAAAAAATCACTCTATTTGTGAAGATTATAAATGTTTTTCCATGTGTTGGTAACATTTCTTACCACATGTTCAATGTTATTTATCAATATTAGACAATTGTTAAATCTCAAAGTAAGTTTTTCTTCATTCATCTTGATGGAATCTTTGACATCTTTATCACTCAAGCTCAGCATGAGTTGCCTCGAGATTTTCTCATAAATATATTTACCAGTTTTCTTTGCATGCCCCCATCTTGGATTCATTTTCTCCATTAATTCATTTAGAATCTGTTGTGCAAGTTGATCTGGAGAGTATTTCCATTTTCCTAGCTTTGACACAATCATGTCTTCAACTTGATGCTTCTCCTCTACATTTCTGATTTTACACTTCAATGATCTAAAAAAAATTATGTCGGCTCCTGAATCTATTTCCTTTAACCCTTCCTAAAAAGTGGGTGGAGTCTTTTTGAAAATTATATCCTCTTCTTCTTCACCCATCTTTAGTTTCTTCCTGGATGTCGTCCTTGTGAACACTGCAATAGATGCCTTTGTAGGTTTGCTTATAATAAGCTTACCTTTCTCCTTTATAGGTTCTTCTTCTTTTGACTTCTCTTCTTCTTCTGCATCATCTTCTTCTATGTCATCTCCTTTACCTTCAGTCAACAAGAGAGTGGTGTTGGATTGTTTCAACTTTGTTATTCTCTTCTTCCCTTTGTTGACCACCTAAAGGGAGTATTTCAAGTTCAATGCTTGATTTTTCTTCTCATATGTGCCAAAATATGTAGCTTTTGGATCAATAGGCTCATTTAAAAATGGTTCAATAATATCTTTGATTTCATCTATATTAGCCTCATAACCTAGAGGTTTGACCCATACAACTCTTGGTCTGCCTGCTTGAATATCACAATCAACCATGAAACAAATATCATCTATGTAGTCTTCTACAAGTTTTTTAGGTAACCTAAATATGTTATTCATCTTGTCCTTAAATTCATCAAAATAGTTATCCATGATACTAACATAATTTTCTCCCATTTTTGCTATATACTCATTAATTTGGTAAAGAATATGTACATCTTCTCTCCATACAACTATTCCTTTAGATGGGAAGAACTTTTTCACAAAGAAAAATAAACAAGTTAAGACTGAGCCAAACTTACAAGGGTTATTATTTGAAGTTCTAATGCTTTCCATATTTTTGTTGAACCGGTTCAACATCAACTCGGCAAGGTCAAATGGCATATTATTTTTTACCACTTTGAGCATGAGATCCACTACTTCACATGATACACTGTTGAGTCTACTCAAGCTTTATATCTTATGTGCAATAACATTTATATCAAACTTCAACTCCATATCAATAACACAATTGATTTTTATTCCCCTTTAACCCCATTTGGCAAGGGTTTTCTTCTCCAATTCTACCCAACTTAGGGTTTTAGTCATTTTTTCCTTGGTTAGCATTGGAAGCCCTATGATCCTATGGATCATTTTCTTTGTTATTAAAATGGGTTTTTCCAACCATAGTTTCCCATTATGCACATAGCTGAGAATAAATTGTATCCATTTAATTTAAAAATCTTGTGGCATATGTGGAATGTGAGTCAAACCCTTTGCTTCCAGATGTTGATGCTCAAGTTTTAACATGCCATTCACACACAATTTCTCTAATGTTTCATCCATTTCTAGGGTTCCTATGTCTTGGATAGAAAATGATAAATGTGAAAAATAATCATTAATCAATAGTACTTTTGGTGGAATATGGGATTGTGTTGTAGTTGGATCTAGGGTTTCTATAATAGCTGGACTAAGCTTGAAATATGGTGTCTTCCATTCAACACCTTCAACCAACATTTTTGACCCTTTCTTAGTTTTGTTATTGGAGGATACCATTTCTTAGTATGCTTTTTAAAAACACTAAAATCTTCAACAATAATTCACAAAGATCACTTGGATGCTCTAAAATTGCTCTGCACAAATAACTCTTGAAAACTCACAATGACAAATAAATTTAATTTCACCCTTTTTATCAAAATTTTCCTTTCAATCACTATAAATGCTCAGTATGATCATTTTCTTAATGACATATTTTCTTCCACTCATCTTGCATTGATTTCTTAGTAGAGTCATTCATGACTTGGTGTCAACACAATAATTTAAAAACTCCCAACCTTGCTCAGCAGGGTCTTGCAACCCAACCTCACTCAGTATTGACTAGCATTTTCTTTGATACTCGGTGATCCTTTTGCATCTTGAATGTTGATATGGATCTTTCTTTCTATCTAATTAGAACTTATGTAAGATGTCTACTTTAGAATCTTAGTTTCAGTTCTCCTTGTAGGAGATCAAATTGAAATTCTTGAGTTACCCAATTCTTGAGTGACATGTTCTTAATTTCTTGGACTTGCATTCTCACAAGATTTCAAAATCCATTATTGTCTCATTTGCTTTCTGATGTTGTCAACCTTGTCTTTCTTTTCATCTACAATTCTTCTTATATTTATACAATTCTTGGCAAGATGACCAAGTTTTGTATAAACAAAACATCTTCTAGTGGTGTCTCTTGTCCTCATGTGATGTTTTACACAATTCATTCCAATGTGTCCAAATTCACCATGGTAGTGACATCTGCACCAAGTTTTATAGTCCCAACCAAATATAGATTTTACAATCTATTCTACTAGATTCAATATCTTATTTTTGCATTCTGAGGATTTGTGCCCATGCTTCTTGCATTTGTGACATTTTCCCTCAAATTTGGGTTTCTCTTTGCATTCATTAGCTCTATGACCATGTTGATTACAATTGTAGCAGTTTCCATTGAATTTAGCTTTCCTATTGCTCCAACATTTGTTTGATGTGTAACCTAACTTACCACAGTGATTGCAAGTAGATCTTTGATTCTTTTGAGCTCCTTGCTTATGTTGGCTCCTGATTTAACAGTTTTGGAAATAACCAACAAACCAGACCAATACATCTAAGGTTAGGAAATTCCTATGGTGGATGCACTTGACTATAGTCTTGGGCCAACTATAAGGATAAATCCTTCTTCTTCTTCAAGCTCTGTTAGACCTAGGTGGGTGGACATCAGACTCTTTATATGGTACCAGTGTAAAGGCATACAACTGAATCTGGAAAAATAGATTAAATCCCTTAATCTTTTATGTTTATGCAAGCATCCATGGATGAAATAGCTACTTAATAGAGCACATGAACCTGATAAACTAAGTGAGGGAAAACTCTTTTAATTCTTAAACACAAAGGAAAGATATTTGATTAAGATTTGTATCTCAGCATAACCTGGGTATGCAACAATAGAGAACATGCATCCTTCAAGTTGACCAGTCCCTTATCCATTGGGCATCAACTAAACCTTAACATGTAGATGGATACCTAAATTATACTCATATATGTAGGCATGTGATCTATCTATTTGACTTGCAAACAAACATCAGTCTTCATAAGAACTCTCGTACTTATTGTAAAATCCTTCTTGTATTAATTTCATTGAAAGTAATACATCATCTACATATAAAAACTCAAAAAATACACAAAGAAATGACTGTGTAATATAACAATTCTTCAAAAGAGATACAATATGTTGTTCATAACAAGAGAATACTAAGAAAATGGTATCACAAATATGAGAAAAATCTTAGGAAATTGGAACTAGACTGGTCTCACAATCCACCTAAAATCTTCAAAGAATTGGGACCCTTACAATAAGCAGAAAAGGAAGATATGTAGGAGAGAAAATCTTTCTAGGTCTCTAATCTGAATTTGACATGTGTCCCACTAAAAGAGTCTTCAATCTGGAGTTGTTGAGACTAAACTTCGTCATCTACCTGCACTTTGAAAACCATAATGATGCCAAAATATATGATATATCCTCACTTAAAATATGCAAATATCTCATGAAGGAATATCAAGAAATCATCACAATCTGTACTGAGGCTCCAAAAATCTAATCTCAACATGCCACATTTGCCTTACCCTGAAATCATCGTTGTGCAATTGCTAGAAAAAACAATTGCTTCAACCACCTCCAAAAACATTCAATTTATCCTTATAATTGTTGGAGAAGTCAAATCAAATGAAAATATCTAAATCTGATTGCAATTTCATCTGCAACATTAAATTTGCACCTCTTCTCTGTATAATTCCCACTGCAACTCTCTAGATTGCTGGATAAAAATTTTGTGTCCTAGCTCTGAAACTTCTGTATGCTCTGTTAATTTCCTACAATTCTATAGTTCAAATAATGGCAAGATTGTAGATTATATTCAAGCATTTAAATCACACGAATGAGCTCTTCACCAAATTAACTTCTAGTAACAGTTACCTCCAAATTGCATCAAAATTTCAAATCTCATATTTTGATCTTCACCACATCAGGCGGTTCTAATTCAAAAAAGAAACAAACTTTATATCCTTAAGAGCGAGGCCACGTGTTGCATTACCACTTACCCACATTGCTTAAATTTATTGCACTTTGAAATTGCAGGTAAGTGGCATTCGTTGATCAAAACAAAATCAACGATCATACCAAATTTGAAATGAAAAATGCCCAATCAGTTGCACTGACCAATGGGAAAGCTCCATGTGAGTCTGTGCCATCTGACAACTTCCACACAAGTGGGTCCCATATCACCTCCTAAGCGAATGAATACCTGACATTATTTTCTCCACGTGTCGAATTGGCACATTCTCGCTTTCCTTATTGAACGAGCATCTCCATATTGTGGGATTGTGCCAGCCGTTGATCAAGACAAGATCAACAATGACACTGCTTATACCTTTAATCCTTCTGAGTTGGGAATAATGATGTCACCATGGAAATGTGTCTGCATGGTGCATACCTGCATTCCTTAAATTTCTTTCAAGTTCTTAATGGGAGCAAGTGCCCTCCATTGATCAAAACAAGATCAACGATGTAAAAAAAAAAAAATTGCACTTTATGGTTGCTTCATCTACCTCGACCAATACAATAACTCCTCTCAACCCTCGTGCTCTGACCCACTTGACTACTACATTAATTGTTAAAATTTTGTACCCACATCATAAGAATTTCCACCTAGGCATATGTGTCATATAGTATGGCATGATTCAGCATTTTCCCTCAATCCTTGGCCCCACTGTGACACATGGTGCAAAGGTGCATACCTGCATTCCTTATTTCCTGGGTAGTTTCTTAATGCAAGCATGCACCAGCCCTTGATCCTTGAAAGATCTACATTCTAACAAAATTTTAGTTGATCTGGAAAATGAAACACTTTATCTGCATAACTAGCAGTACATATAAAAAATTGTTTTACAACTTGGCACACAATAGCACACACTGAAAATTCTCGGCCCCACCTTCCTACATGTCACCAAAGTGCATGCCCGCATTGTTTAAAAACCCTGCATCTTCTTATTGTGGGAATGTGATGATCGTTGATCTGATCAAGATCAACAGTCACACAAAATTTGTGTTATATAGGACCTTTTCTCAATAAAATAATCGAGCCCAATGCAAACAAAACATGGCTAATAAAGGTTTAAATAATATTTTAATGAAATTATACTTGCACATGCCCAACCTTAGGTTAAAATGATATCCCTTAAATATATTTTTATGAAAAAATATTTCAAGGCTTTTTCAAAACTAGGGTAAAACAAGACATGGCACTAGGGTTTCTAAGAAATTCTCTGAAGACAAACCTTGAGAATTTAATGGAATTTCAAAGACATAGAGACCAGGCTCTAAACTAGGGAAATCCAAGGATTTTCAAAATATAAGGAACAAAACCCTATTTTGCAAGATTTTAAGATTCAAATGATTTTTCACTAAATTTCTCCATAATTTCTGCATTGTGAAAAATTAGACCAACTGTGACTCTATCTGGGGATGATAGACTACCTGAGTCTATGCAAGAATTCAGAATCTTTGGGAGAGCAAACCACATACTTGGTATAGGGAAATGACAACTTCTTCAGAGAGCACAGAGCAACACATAGAAACAAGAAAATAGACTGCACATGGATATATACAAGGATTTACAAAATATACAAATTGTACAAGAAAACCAAGAACTCTAAAACTATTGTTCATGGAAAACAGATACTTTTAAGAAAATTACCTCTTCAAGAATTGTCCATGAACTGGTAATTCAAGAATACCTCTAGTTAAATCCTTCAAAAAATATGAATCTTCTCCATTTTTATCACAAATATTATATGGGCCAAGCTAGATTGGGTCAAATTTACCATGCTTTCCTTTATCTTCCACTCTAGCATTCCACATTAGTACCATGTCACTTATTTCAAATTTCCTATCACTGGCTCTTTTGTCATATAAAAACTTCATTTGTGATTGTAACTTGGCATTTTTAATAGAAGACTCTCTCCTTGCTTCTTCTAATTGCAAAATATCATCCATTCTGAGTTGCATTTCATCAATGATGTCATCTTCATATAGTTGAAATAATTTATACATCTCCTTTAGGTTATTTTGTGGAAGTTTGGCCTATATACCATAAACCAGATCAAATGGGGCACATCTAATGGCCTTTTTTACAGTAACCCTATCAGCCCACAGAGCTAATAACAACTTTGAATCCCACACCTTCTTATTTTCCCCTAGAATTATTTTGATGACCTTTAGTATACTCTTATTGCTTGATTCTGCCTTACCATTCCCTTGAGGATGATAGGGTGATGATGTGTACTCTATAATGCCATATTTCTTGCAAAAAAAATTATATTCCTTTGATTTGAAACACAGCATTATCTGTTACAATCTTTTGTGGGCATACAAATCTGGTCACAATATTATTTAGAATGGAATTAGTCACCACCTTATTTGTTGCATTCTTAGTAGGGACTGCCTCAACCCACTTGGTGAAATAATCAGTGGCTACTAAGATCTATGAATGACCATCACTAGATTTATTTGTGATCTCACCTATAAAATCAATTCCCCATTGTTGAAAAGGTGCCTGTACTTCAACTGGTCTTAATGGAAAATTCCTAGAGAATCTTAACTCTCCACTAAATCTTTGACAAGCATCACAAACTTTTATGAACTCATGAGTATCTCTGAAAAGTGTAGGCCACCAAAAACTATCTCTCAAGATTTTATGGGCAATAGTTTTTTCCATATAGTGACCACCACATACACCTTCATGCATTTATTTTAGGATACTTTTAGATTCATTTTCATCTACACACTTCAAAAGTACCCCTTCCATACTTATCCACCATAATTGACCCTGCACTATAACATACCTTATAGCCTGCAACTTGAGGGATCTTTTCTGGAGCCCTGGTGGAGATTTCATGTTTTGTAAATAATAAATTATGTGTTTGTACCCACAAAGATTGTCTTTGCAACTATCACTAAGTTGATTGATTTGATTTGCCACTAGATTAGCCTCTGTCATCAATTTAGCCAAACCTTGACCCCTAACCAATTTAGTAATCTGAATATCAATGTTAAACTTGTGTACCCTATTAATCCATCTACATCTCCTACTAGATACCTCTTGTTGTGAAAAGATGTCCTTTACAACAGCAGTAGGAACAAAAGTGATGACAGTAGCTCCCATTAAGTAACATCTAAAAGCCTTAACCCCTTTTACCAGTGCATATGCCTATTTTTCATTAATGTCATACTTAAGCTCTGCTACTTGCAAAGACTTGTTGAAGAATGCAATAGGCTACTCATAACCCTCATTTTTCTGTAGCAGTACTGTAGCAACAGTGTGAAATGAGGCAAAAGAAAATATATGCATTGGTTTCTCATAATCTAGAGCTCTGATAATAGGGGCATCTTTAATAGCTTGCTTAATTTTTTGAAATGCAATACTAGGTTCACCATCCCATTTTATCTTAGATCCCTTCTTTAGCATTCTTGATATAGACCTACTAATCTCTGCAAAATTTGTCACAAATCTCCTAAGAAAATTTATCTGTCCAAAGAATGATTGAATTCCTTTAACACTCTTGGGTTTCTAAATCTTATCTATTTCTTCTACCCTTTCAGGGTCAATCCTTACTCCATGCTTGCCAACTAGATGTCCTAACAATTTTCCTTCAGTGACACCAAAGTTACATTTCCTTGGATTTAAAGATATTTCATATTTAAGAGCTCTGATAAATACATTTTCTAGGTGCATTCAATGATCATTTTCATCCTTGGAGTAAGTAGTAAGCTCACCCTAATACACAACCATTAATTTGTCAATAATATCAGCAAAAGCCACATCCATAGCCCTTTGAAAAGTAGCTCCAGCATTAGTAAGCCCAAAAGGCATCCTAACATAAACATAAGTACCCCATGGAGTAGTGAAAGCAGTCTTAAACTATTCTAATTCTTTAACAACTACTTTATTATAACCTAAAAACCCATCCATCGTTGACATAAGCTCTAAACCAATGACCCTTTGCAACATGGCTTCCATATTTGGCAATCCATAATTATCTTTTAAGGAAGATATATTGAGATTTTTGAAGTTAGCACATAACCTTATGTCTCCATTTTTCTTCCTGACAGGAACTAAATTGGATACCCAAGAAGAATGTCTGATAGGCTTTATGATCCCAGCATCTCTTAACTTGATCAATTCTTCTTGCATTTTGGGAGCCAAGGTTGGGTTTATTAGCCTTTATTTTTGTCTAAAAGGCTTAGCATCTGGTTTCAAAGGGACTTCATGTTGAAAAAGATCTTCCCTATAAGCCTTTAGATCATCATATGACCATGCAAACACATGTCTATATTTCCTTAGCAAGTTTATTAAATCTTTCCTAATTTTAGGAGGCAATCTCTTACCAATATATACCTTTTTAGGTGTTTCTTGAGTTCCCAAGTTCACCTCCTCTAAATCCTTGGCACTATATTCATTAGTGTCCATTTGTGACCTATCTTGGTTGTCAAAAATGATTTCTAAAACAACAAGACCCTTTGGAATTTTATTTGTCTTCAATTGCACCACTTCCTACCCAAAAACAATATCTTTTCCATCCACATTTTCCACATAGGCTACACAATCAATTTCTTGTCCTGACAACATATGCTCACAATTCAAAAATCTCAAAATATCCTTATCATCTTCAAACACTTTCCAATTCTGAACATTATCAGGGATAGAAGATCTAGTTTAAATCTCAATTTTAGATACACCAGCAAATGTGATATCATCAAGTTTTATTGCTATATTTTCTAGTAAATCTGCCATTTTATTATTTGTCCTATCCTTCCAAATTATTCCAAATGCATCAAAACATTCAACCATGTCCCACACTGCATTTCTATACTATTTCAATCTTTTATTCTTTGACACATAAGCATTTCTTACTTGGGATACCACCAATTCAGAATCTCCTACAACATGTAAACACTTTATCCCATGCTTATGAGCTAATCTAAGACCTAACAACAAAGCCTCATACTCTGCTATATTGTTAGTACAAGGGAAACTTAAAGTAAAGGAAAATTTATATGTTACCCCTGCTAGAGATATCAACAAAATGCCAGCACCAGATCCATCTTTGCAACATGCACCATCAAAAAACATAGTCCATAGATCACCCTTGTCTATTTTTGTGTCAACTAACAATATAAAATCACACTATAAACTCACACCCATAGCAACACTCCACTTTCTTGATAACAACATGCCATATTGAGGTGGAATATCAACAACCAATACACTCATAGTAAGCTCTTTGTCAAGGTACATTGTTAATCTATATGGCAAAGAGTTTACAGTGCCTATAACTATCACTTCTCTTTTATCCATAGCACAACATCTTCCTTGAGTTGTATCCACCTTTAAGCCTAATTCCTTCATTATTTCAAAAGGCATCACAGTGTTGGAACCACCAGAATCAATCATGTAGTTTTTTAATATTTTACCATTTACTAAAATGCTCAAGAAAAATGGTTCAACATTTCCCAAACACTAATTTATAGAATTATCTAAAAACATTTGAGGAATTTAAGAGACAACTCCTTCTGCTTCATTGTTCTTTACTTATTCTTTACTGCTTTCTTTGGAACTGTGATTTTCATTACAATCCTGACTTACCTTTACATCAATATTTCCCAACCATGCTATAGCTTTATTTCGATGTTCAGGGATTCTTAGCAATTCAGACAATGGAACCTTAATAGTAATCTGAGACAAAACAGAAAGCATATCTATGGAAGAACCGAGAGGATCATCATTACTCACATTCCTTTTCTAATCTTGTTTATCCAAAATGTTTAGAGCATTATGATGATTCTTATCATGTTTTTTGATGATCTTTGATACCTTCTCATCTATTTTTCTAGGGACATTATTTGAAAACTCCATATCTTTAGGATTTCCTCCTTTCTTTTGTTCCCATCTTCTATTAGTAATTTTAACCTTCATAGCAAGAGCTTCTTTAGGTTTCACAATTTCCCCCTTCTCTTCTTCAGCCTATTTTATGAAGATACTAGCTACCTTATTACTTTTATCTCTCTAAGCCATATTTCTAGTCTGAACCTGAGCTATCATATTAGCAGTAATTTGATCAATCTCTTCCTTAGAAGGTTTTCTTAGTGTTACTTCTTCCTTTGATGTACCATGTTACACACATTGTCTTCTAGATCACTCTCATCAAAAAATACTTGTTGTTGTATGACATTTTGAAACTGTCTTTGGTCATACACATCTCTATCATAATCTTTATAGTCAAAATAATGTGATTCAAACACATTGCATCCTACATCATCATTATTTTCTTCCTACTCATGACACTTTTCTACTATAGTTTGGTTTCCTGGGAATGACAATGCTACTGCACAAGATTTAGGAGAATGGGGTAATTGACATGCAAAGCACCATGTAGGTTTAGCAACAAACTCAGGATCATCTACCAAATTTATAGAATTTTTTGACAAAGGATCAGGGATCACCTTATTGTTGTTTTTCTTGGGAAGAGGGATACTAGGTTGAACATCCTTCCAAGTAGTGTTATAAGGGAAATTTTATAGCCTATTTTTTCTATTGAAATTTGATTGATAAGGGACCCTATTATCAGTGGGATTCCTATTATTCTTCATCTGAGGAAGATTCAGACCTTTTATAGCATTTAGAATCTGACTCATTTCACTAGGCTCTTGCTTTTTTCCTCCTATGGCTTTATTTTCTTCCTTTCTATTTCCCTTATTCCCAAATAACCTAGGATCATCTCTTTTGCTTCTAATCTCCCTGAAATCCTAACTTATTTTCTATATTAATGGCAATCCTGAAAGCATCTCTTAAGGTCCTAGGCTCTTTATCCCTAAGTTGGTATGCCATTTTACCATCAAAAGCATTCAGATAAGTGATCAGACATACCTTGTCATCAATTTGCATGGCTTGCATTAGCTTGTACATCCTTTTCTGAAATCTAGTGTTAAATTTAGTAACAGATTCATTAGGCAACCTCTTGATATTATTAAATTCATTCAAAATATAGCTCTGATTTTTCTTGTCACCATATTGCTCTTTGAAACAATACTCAATATCTTTCCAGTCAACAATAGACAATTTAGGAAGTCTATTGAACCACTCTCTAGCATCTTCAGTTAATGACTGCACAAACAACTTCATAATGACATCTTCAGCTTCAACCTCATAATCACTCATCATATCAAGAAAACTCCTTAAATGGTCTTCACAAGAGATAGCATTATTTCCATCAAATTTAGGCAATATTTTCCTCATTTCTTATGGGATAGGATTTGGAAAACCAAGGATTCCATCAAAACATATTTTCCTATAGCCTTCTAATTGAATAGGTCTTCTTTGTAAACCAATCTTGGGGTTATTAGCACTACCTTTCTTAGTATTATTCATAGTATTACTAGTGCTAGCATCACCAAAAGATTTATTATGATCTACCTTTAGTGAAGATGAAGAAAAGAAAGAAATAGCTACCTTATTAGTATTCTAATTTGCATCATTAGATCCATCATCATCTTTAGGCATATCTGCCGACTGCTTCTTGGTAATTTCCAGGAATTTGATCTTATTGTTCATCTCAACTATAGCAGCCTCACTTTCTGCAATCTCCAATCTCTTGGCTAAAGCATCCCTTTCTTTTCTTATCTTTTCCAATTAAATATTAGAAAGTGACATGGAATTATGGATTTGAACTATCTTTACTAGCTCTTTGATCTTAATACCAATCCTTTTGTTTTCCTTTGTCCTTAGCCCTTATAACAGGTTCCATATTTTTACTCCATTGTTATCAACTTCTAGAGTAGTATAGTTCCTAATTTGTTGTATTATAGGTCCCTCTAGATTCATTTTCTAAGTTTCCAACAAATTCTACTCTTGCCTCTTAAGTTATTCAACTTGTCCTACAATCTCAGGCTGCTAGGCACTAGTTGCTATCTCATTTTTCTTCTTCATAGCAGAAATTCGCCTAAGTAATTCTTGCTTTTCTTCATAATCCTTCATGATCTTTTCTTCCCTTTCCTTTTGAAATATCCTATTTATAGCTTCTTCCTCAGCAAGTTGTGCTTTCAAAATTTCATTCTCATCAGGATCAAGGATAGTGACTTCAGATCCAGATGTTTTCTCATCATTAAAACTTTCAAGTTCTAAGTGTCTAGGTTTGACCCTTTCAGGGGAATAATCTAACATGAAATGGTTTGTGTTATGCTAGAAAGGATTGTTACTAATCCTATCCTCAAGACTAAATACATGTGGTTGCACAATCTTCTCCTGGCATATCATTTCAAGGGTATTATAGAAATCATCATCAGACAAAACTAGATGAGATCTCGGACCTTTGGAGAAGGACATCTTTTCAACAATGGAATGGGGAATGTTATCTTTCCCTACTAGTTTCTCCTGTGAAAAGCTTCCTTTCTGCATCTGATTTCCCTTCATAGCCTAGTTTTGTCTTTCTCTAGGAGGGAGATCAGTTTGTAACTTGATTCTCGGGTTTTTCCTCACATTTTCCCATGTATTTCTTTTATTTTCCACAGTTTTGAGGCAACAAATTTCTAAATCTTGACACTGGTTAAAACCTTTTGAGTCACCACCCACTCTATCAGAATGGGAAAAAGAACTAAACAAATGATAAATCCTTTAGCGACAGTCTTGGGAAAAATGTATAAAAATTCCAAATCGATGGGAAACTCTAGCATGAAAATCTTACTTCAAACTCTACCCAAGGTAAACATAGATCCTAAATGATATACTGGTTTGTGACGACATAGAGTGTATTCCCTAGTAGAGTTGCCATTTTGTTGGTGACTAGGATGGGCAAAAACCAACTGAAAATAGGACTAAAATATACAACTTACACTAGAGATTCTTGTCCTTTTAACAGTGAATTACTTCACAGACTCCACAGCAGAGTCACCATCTTGTTGGTTCCTAATTTAACAGTTTTGGAAATAACCAAGAAACCAAATCAATACATCTAAGGTTAGAAAATTCCTATGGTGGATGCACTTGACTGCAGTCTTGGGCCAACTATAAGGATAAATCCTTGTTCTTCTTTAGGCTCTATTAGACCTAGGTGAGTGGACCTCAGACTCTTCATATGGTACCAATGTAAAGGCATACAATTGAATCTAGAAAAACAAATAAAATCCCTTAATATTTTATGTTTATGCAAGCATCCATGGATGAAATAACTACTTAATAGAGCACATGAACCTGATAAACTAAGTGAGGGAAAACTCTTTTAATTCTTAAACACAAAGGAAAGATATTTGATTAAGATTTGTATCTTAGCATAACCCAGGTATACAACAACAAAGAACATACATCCTTCAAGTTGACCAGCCCCTTATCCATTGGGCATCAAGTAAACCTTAACATGCAGATGGATACCTAAATTATACTCATATATTTAGGCATGCGATCTATCTATTTGACTTGCAAACAGACATCAGTCTTCATAACAACTCTCGTACTTATTGTAAAATACTTCTTGTGTAACCTGCAACCCTACCAGTATAAAGAAGAATTTACTTGGCTCTTTGTTCCAACAGAAAATCTATTTTGGTATACAACCTTAAGGGATTTCAACTAAATTCAAGACCTTGGTTCTCAAACACAAAACATTATAGATATCGGAAGAAGGAGATGAGAATCAGAATGATACTAAGAAAAGGTGAAGCTCTTGTATTAATTTCATTGAAAGTAATACATCATCTACATATCAAAACTCAGAAAATACACAAAGAAATGATTGTGTAATATAAAAATTCTTCAAAAGAGATACAATATGTTGTTCATAATAGGAGAATATTGAGAAAATGGTATCACAAGTATGAGAAAAATCTTAGGAAATTGGAACCAGACTCGTCTCACAATCCACCTAAAATCTTCAAAGAATTGGGACCCTTACAATAAGCAAAAAAGGAAGATATATAGGAGAGAAAATCTTTCAAGGTCTCTAATCTAAATTTGACATGTGTCCCACTAAAAGAGTCTTCAATCTGGAGTTGTTGAGACTAAACTTCCTCATCTACCTACACTTTGAAAACCATAAATGATGCCAAAATATCTGATATATCCCCACTTAAAATATGCAAACATCTCATGAAGGAATATCAAGAAATCATCACAATATGTACTAAGGCTCCAAAAATCTGATCTCAACATGCCAAATTTGCCTTGCCCTAAAATCATCATTATGCAGTTGCCAGAAAAAACAATTGCTTCAACCACCTCCAAAAACATTCAATTCATCCTTATAATTGCTAGAGAAGTCAAATCGAATGAAAATATCTAAATCTTATTGCAATTTCATCTGCAACATTAAATTTGCACCTCTTCTCTATATAATTCCCACTGTAACTCTTCAGATCGCTGGATAAAAAATTTGTGCCCTAGCTCTGAAACTTCTTTATGCTCTATTAATTTCTTACAATTCTATAGTTCAAATAATGGTGAGATCGTAGATTATATTCGAGCATTTAAATCACATGAATGAGCTCTGTGCCAAATTAACTTCTAGTAATCGATACCTTCAAATTGCATCAAAATTTCAAATCTCATCTGTCAGTCTTCACCACATCGGGCAGTTCTAATTCAAAAAGCCAAAAAGCTTTATATCCTTAAGAGTGGGGCCACATGATGGGAACACAACCCAAGCACAAAATGGACACAATAGGAAAGGGAAAATTTTATTAACTGTGGAAATATTCTAGTACACTTAGTGCAGAGAAGCAAACTCCAAAGCATGCCCTATGGGCTTACAATAGCATAAATCTAGAGATAAATTCTTCTCCCAATACCTTCTCTCAAGCTCCACTCCTAACTGCCTTTTACAATGCTAGAAATGTTCTTAAATAGACCCCGGAGGGTTAAGGATTAGGAATACATTCTAGAAAGTGCTAGTTAGCATCCACCGACCAAATAGAAGGGTCCAAAAGTTGCATTAGAAATCGGCACAAAATTAGAAGAATCCAGAAACGGTAACCGAACTTTTGGGAGGCATAACTTTTGAACCGTAGCTCTGATTGACGAATTGTTTACATTTTTGAAAATCTCTCAAAGTGCTCTATAGCCCTATGTACCAGCTTTGCTTGTCCTCCAATTTTTGGCCCTGTTTGAGGTCATTTAATGCCCCTAACCTAACTTTGAAGCATTCTTAGGAGGTCTCCAAAAATTGAAAAACTGCGATAACTTTCAAACCATGGGGCCTTTTGACCTGATTCTTTTTTTGGAATGCTATAAATTATAATTACAATCATCTAACCTATTTACACCTTCTAGTTTACCAAAATGATGGCTCAATTACATACTCCTATTTTTTTGGCATTTACACACATCCCAGGGTGCTCAAATACTCTATCCTAGAACACTGATAGTGGAACTGTAAGAGTTGGAACCTTTATTTGACCCAAATGGGTATCCAAAAATGAAAACACGTGAAACAAAAACTAAGTCTAAGTACTTTTTTTTTAGATGACACAAGATTGCCCTTATACCTCTAGATGCTCCTGCATCACCACATGTCCCATTACCACTTAACTGCATTTCTTCAATTTCTTGCACTTTGAAATTGCAGGTAAGCGACATTCGTTGATCAAAACAAAATCAACAATCATACCAAATTTGAAATGAAAAATGCCCAATCAGCTGCACTAACCAATGGGAAAGCTCCATGTGAGTCTATGCCATTTGACAACTTCCACGCAAGCTTGTCCCATATCACCTCCTGAGTGAATGAATACTTGATGTCATTTTCTCCACGTGTCAAGCTGGCGCATTCCTGCTTTCCTTATTGAATGAGCATCTCCATATTGCAGGATTGTGCCAATCGTTGATCAAGACAAGATCAATGGTGACACTGCTTATACCTTTAATCCTTATGAGTTGGGAATAGTGATGTCACCATGGACACGTGTCTGCATGGCACATACCTGCATTCCTTAAATTTATTTTAAGTTCTCAAAGCAGGCAAGCACCCTCCGTTGATCAAAACAAGATCAACAGTGTGAAAAACAATCTACACTTTATGGTTGCTTCATCTACCTAGACCAATCAAATAACTCCTCTCAACCCTCATGCTCTGACCCACCTAATTACTACATTAATTGTTAAAATTTTGTGCCCACATCATAAGAATTTCCACTTGGGCATATATATCATACAGTATGACATGGCTCAACATTTCCCCTCAATCCTTGGCCCCACTATGACATGTGACACAAAGGCGCATACCCGCATTCCTTATTTCTTGAGCAGTTTCTTAATGTAGGCATGCGCCAGCCCTCGATCCTTAAAAGATCTATGGTCTAATAAAACTTCAATTGATCTGGAAAACGAAACACTTTATCTGCATAACTAGCAGTTCATATCAGCAATTATTTTACAGCTTGGCACACTGCAACACACAATGACAATTCTCAGCCCCACCTTGCTACATGTCACCAAAGTGCATGCCCACATTGTTTAAAAACCCTACATCTTCTTATTGTGGGAATGTGATGCCTGTTGATCTAATCAAGATCAATGGTCACACAAAATCTATGTTACATAGGACCTATTCTCAATAAAATAATTGAGCCCGATGCAAACAAAACATGACTAATAAAGGATTAAACAATATTTTAATGAAATTATCCTTGCACAAGCCCAACATTAGGTTAAAATGATATCCCTTAAAAAACATTTTTACGAAAACTATTCCGAGGGTTTTTCAAAACTAGGGTAAAACAAGACATGGAACTAGGGTTTCTGAGAAATTCTCTGAAGGCAAACCTTGAGAATTCAATGGAATTTCAAAGACATAGAGACCAAGCTATGAACTAGGGAAATCTAAGGATTTTCAAAATATAAGGAACAAAACCCTATTTTGCAAGATTTTAGGATTCAAATGATTTTTCACTAAATTTCTCCATAATTTTTACATTGTGAAAAATTAGACCAACAGCTTAGATGACTCACCTTCTTTGGCATATCCAATTCCTACTTTTCCTTTCTATTCGTATTGGATTTGTTCATTTAGTTTATCCATGTTTGCTTGAGATTTCATCATCCTCTTATTGGTTTATTTTTCAATGTTTATATCATTCTACAATATTTCATTCTTTAATATTAGATTCATGATGTCTTCATTTGCATTAGTAAGTTGATTAATGAAGTCTTCCTGCTAAAGAGATAGGTGATGAATTTCATTATTCTTTCCTTCTAATTTTTCTTTTGTCTTGTTTTTCTCTTTCATGACTTCACACAATCTTACTATCTAAATTTCTTGTTCTCTTTTCAGCTTTCTTATTTCTTCTTGAAGTGTACCATGTTAGAGTAATTATTTTGTTTCACTTATTAATTAGATCATCTTGATTTAGTTAATTAAGTGGTTTATTACTCTAGTTCTTAAGCTTGCTTTTAGGTGCATATAATTAATATTTTATATTAATTATCATGTGCAAACCTAGTTAGAGTTCCGTGATTCCTTTTATAAGGATTCACCTCTTTGTATATTTTCATTCACTTATTGGATCATAATAGAGATTTCTCTTTGCATTTTCATAAGATGTCTCTTGCCTTTTGGCCTCCATGATTTTTTCTTGCTTTTGTTCTTTGCTTTTTCTATGTGACAAGGTTATGCATGCAAGTGTTCTTGGGAGATTAGTTTTTCACCTAATCTAACATGGTATCAGAGCCATCTTGTTGCTCGTTGTTCATGTTTTGTTGAAGTGTTTCAAAAGCAGGAGTTTTTCAAGGGTTTCAAAAGCTTTTTATGTAGATTTAGGGGGGGACCTTTGTTTCTGGTCACTTTGGGCTCAAACGGACATCACTGTTATGTTTAGAGCACCCAAAAACCCCAAAATCCATATAAAATTTGTCGATTTGAACAAAGTTGATCTGGGAGGCAAAAAACATTTTGCCGACTAGACTGTACAGCCCCCTACATGCATTACGAGGCATAAAAATAACAAAAATTGCTGAAATAAATAAACATTTTTTGGTATTTTTTGTTGTGGCAATTTAAAAAATCCTGCCAGTGGTCACAGTGATTGCTAGCGGTTAGCGGTAACTGCCGACAGTCTGTTAACTGTAGCGGCTCACAGTGACTGTTGCCGCCGACGCCTCCTACCACCTCCGTGGCCACCAATGGCTCCACTAGCCCTAGAGGTTTTTTCACCATAACTTGAGCATACGGACGTATTTTTTTGTTCCAAAAAATGTGCCGAAAAGCTGGTTCCAAGACAGAGATGCTGGTATAGGTTTTTTTGGGTTTTGATGTATTTTGGTTGCCTATTTTGGTAGTCAAAGTTGGATGTTCTATTTTGCACTGTGAGAGGCATATCTCACTCATCTAGACTCTTTTTTGCGCTCGCCAGATATTGTTGGAAAGCTGGTTCTGTGAGTTATTCAGTTGCAGAGGTATTTTATCCAGATTTTTCTCCAAGTTCTTTCTTCTTCGAGTTTTTCACTTTCACACTCTGGCGGATTACTTGGATTCTATAGGTCCTAGGATCTCTTCTTTTGTTCTTTTGGCTCTCTCTTCTTTCTAACTTCTAAGCATTGTATGCTTCTCTTTTGTTGCATTCTTTTTTCTGTAAACGTACTAAGATAAAGTGCTTGCTTTTGCATATCTGGGATCTTGTACACCTTGTTTTTATTTGTACTCGCACTCAGTTATAAAGTTCCATGGGGGGTCATGATGTTTTACCATTTTGTGCTCATCCACCTTTGTCAAGTGAATGTTTCTTCCTTGACATTAGCCCATGTTGTATGTCAAGGACACCGCCCTTTATCCTATGCTTGTACTTCTATTGCACTGTTGGTGTTCCTGATTCTTCTTCTTGCAGATGTTTCTGGCATTGCATTTTAGTGTTTTTGTCACCCCTCTCCCTGTTCAGCATTATGGGGAGATTCACCTATTGGCTTAATTGCTTCCTTGGTTCGGTTGAGTGATCTACGTATTCAGTTTTTGTTCCTATGCAATAGTCGGATGCAATGGCTAGGCACGTATGCATTTTTCTGAGATGGTTCATCTACTATATAGACACTCATTCTTTCTTTCTTTTGGAGGTCACCTCTTCAATTGGTCAGCTCTTCAGACTTTTTCTTCTCTACCTGGTCATGCACTATTTTAGTGGGGGTTCCAGCAGTTTCTTCTAACAATGTTTGCAGCTTCATGCTTTAGAGATGTTTCATGCTCTTTCTTGTTCCTTTCTTTGGGATATTTCCTAGATTGGAGGCTTTGTTTCCTTTATCTATTTCATTTCCTTGTATTGGGTACCAAATCAGGCCTTGTTGTCGGGACCCATTTTCCTACTTTCATAGCTTTGCTAGGTTAGCTTCCTCCTGAGCTTCGGTTAAGGGGGGGTGTTAGAGTAATTATTTTGTTTCACTTATTAATTAGATCATCTTGATTTAGTTAATTAAGTGGTTTATTACTCTAGTTCTTAAGCTTTCTTTTAGGTGCATATAATTAATATTTTATATTAATTATCATGTGCAAACCTAGCTAGGGTTTCGTGATTCCTTTTATAAGGATTCACCTCTTTGTATTTTTTCATTCACTTATTGGATTATAATAGAGATTTCTCTTTGCATGTTCATAAGATGTCTCTAGCCTTTTGGCCTCCATGATTTTTTCTTGCTTCTATTCTTTTCTTTTTCCATGTGACAGGGTTATGCATGCAAGTGTTCTTGGGAGGTTAGTTTTTCACCTAATCTAACATACCATTCTTCTCTAATAGTTCTCTAATTGCTTCATTTGCTTCATCTGAATTGTTTTCTAAATGGATGTCTTCAATTCTTTCTTCAATGTATAGTTTTTCATTCATCTAAATTGCAAGATCTTTTCTTCTTTTCAAGGATTGAGAGAGTTTTTATTTTTCTTTCTTGAGTTGCCCAATAGCTAATTCCAAATCTAGCTTTTCATTGTCAATAGCCTTGTCAAGTTTGAATACTTCCATTGCCTCTAATCTTTGCCCAAGATGTTAAACTTCTTTGAGAACCACAAATCTTTGATACCAATTTTTGGAAATATATTTGATAGGCTAAGTTACTAAGAGGGGAGGGGTGAATCAGTAACCAATAAAACTTAATTATCATTTACCAATAATCCTTTATGTGTATTCTGATCTAATTGCATGCACAAGAAATTGAAAATATTAAACATTCATAATACTTTGACACACAATATGGTGACCCAAAAACCTTTCAAATAGGAAGTAAAATTGGGATGGGGATGATACCAACAAGCTTTAGTACTACAGTATAATGTTGGCCTATTAAGACTTACAATGATCACTTCTAATGATCTACCCTATTAGGAGAAATAAGGACTGTTAGATCCACCTTGCAAAAGGATTTACAGACATACAATGAAGTATGCACTCAATAAAGAGATTTACAAAAGACTATTAAGTCTACCTTGTGAAAGGATTTAACTAATCCACCTATTAGGATGAAATAGTTGTTGATCTCTAATCTACAACTTGATTTTTTGAATTAGATTTCTTTGAGTGTAATGATCACCTTGTTGTGATAGATAAATCTTTGTTGCTTCTTATACTACTTTTAGCCTTGAACTTCATACTTCTTCTCTTCTCTACTTGTTACATTACATATTATTCTTATTTTGGATGTGATACAATACATTACATATATACCAATCCAATTTACAAATCATCAAAGTTGGCTACAATACAAGTTTACACAAAATATACAAATTCGGCCCAATTGTAAGAACTCGAGTTCTAAAGACTAGCTTGGTAAGGTTCTAATACTCAACATCCACTGGTAATTCTTGACATTATCATAAATTTGGTAGACATAGAATCTTGATCCACACTAATCACTTCAAAGTAGTCTGAACTTGGTTTGTACTGGTGACTCGGTGGTTCCTATAAAACTCAGCATATAAACTAAATCACTTGATTCATACTGCATAGCTTAGTCAATGTTGTACTATGAGCTTAGTATAAACTGAATCACTTGGTTGACACTAAGTGGCTCAGTCAACATTAGATTCACATGACTATAATTGCAAACTTGGTAACCATTGTAGAACTTGGTTTGCACTAAGAAACTTGGTAAACACTAAGAAGCTCAGTTTACACTAATAATCACCAACTTGGTACAAACTGCAACAAATTGAATATTGTTCCTTGAACTCGGTAGCAACTATAGAACTTAGTAAAGTCTAAAATATTTGGTTAACACTGTTAACTATATAATATGCTTGGTAGATACTTACTATCTAAATAAGTGTGTGTGTCACTAATAAACAAACTTGACTATAATGTCAACAAGTACCCTTCAAGTTGGGAACAACAACCAAGGATACTATACCAAGCATCACTCTACATACTAGAGGGGTAGGGCCTAATAGTATGGATGATAGAAGGATATGATATGATTGGGTTTTCATCTATAGAAAATGTCCCAAGAAATACTCCTTGTCTACAAGGATCTCCTCATAGACCCATTATGCTCTAGGTCTAATGGTCTCACCTCAAACTAGAAGTTGTAGGATCCTGTAGACATCCTCTAATGTAACTGTGATCTCTCCTAAGGGAAGATGAAAGGAGCATGTATCCTCATCCCACCTCTCTATAAGAGTTGATAACATGGCTCAATTTATTTTGATCTATGGTAGGACAGTTACCTAGAATAGCCCTACATATCTCAATAGTTGTATATCATCCTCATCTAGCTCAAACAATCTCTCTCTGATGGTAACAAGAAACTCTTGAAAGGGATGCTCTCAGAGATTAATCATGTCTTGTAAGCATAGATAAATAGCATATCAGTCTTCTATATCATCAAATCTATAAACTAAACTTGACTAGGTCAAGGTCAACCTTCTTGGGTCAAGGTCAACCTTACTAGGTCAAGGTCAATCTTTCTAGGTCAAGGTTGACCTTGTTGGGTCATGGATGACCTCATCCTAGAATGAGTGGAAACCTAACAGTCTATGTCGACCTTCTTGGGTCAAGGTTGACATTTCTTAGTTAGGGTATTAAGGGTCAAGGTAGACCTTGCCTAAAAAAATCACATATTTGGAAAGTATAGAATCAAACAACAACAAACTCACCTTGCGAAGTGGTTGTCTAGTAGCTAAGCACTGTCTCAACATCTCCATGCATGTCACTCAAAGTTCTTCTCTCCCAGCCATCTTGTTTCCTCTTTTCAAATTTACAAAAGGTAATAATGAGTAATTATGACTTCCTTTTCATTATTGATAGGTAAAATTAGGGTTTCTTTTAAGGTTTAATCATGGTAAACTCAAATTCCTCTTGTCTCATGCATTTAGATAGACATTCACTCTTTTCATCATAACTTGATCTCGATAACTCCATTTTTGGTGTTGTCAGTAGTGTTGGAAATGGGATTCAGATACCTAAATCCTTAAATTAATTTAGGAAAGTTATGAATCCTTATAATTGGTTTAAGGAAGCTATTTTTAACAAACTACATATTCAGTGTCTAGAGTTATCCTTATCACCCTGTTTCACCCTTCGAAAATAGAAATCCAAAATAGGGGGCATAAGGATCTTTATGAACTTCTCAACTATCATTTAGTAAACTTTATGTGGTTTATGGATTTTCATTAACCTTTTGTGTTGTAGGTTCTAACAATTTTTTGTAGGATCTCTACATCAAGGACTTGGCTATATCCTTTTTATTTACTATCATGTTTTCTTACTTTAGTTTGCATATTCATGTAGTGTCATATTTGAGATAAAGTGGGGGCTAAATGTATCATCTTAAAATGGAAGCACCTCCATCTTGGTAGGTTTAGCACCTTCTTTTAGTACATTTATCATGATATATTTGCATTTAGGATGCATTTTGCACTTGATTCCTTTGTTATAGGTGAAATTAGGGTTAGCATCTCAAAGATTATCCTTAATTTCCCTCCTCTATGGCTCTATTTTCTAGTTAGGACTTAGTAATAGGTCCTCCTAGCTTTCATCATATTCATTATAGGATTTTGCATTGATTCTTGGCATTCAGTCCTATTTTGATATCATATCTAGGTTTCCAGGTATCCTCGAGACTTTTTTCTTTCTACTCTAGTTCAATTTTGACCCATTGGTCAACCCTAACCTAGGGTAAGGTTGACCAAGTCAACCCTAACCTAGGGTAAGGTTGACCAAGTCAACCTTGACCTAGGGTAAGGTCAAGGTTGTCCTTGAACTTCTTCAAGATTTGATCCCCCTTTTCAAATTTTGGTCTGGAGAGTCCTGAAATCAATGTCAGCCTTTTAGATTCAAATGCAGAAGGGGTTTAACTTGAGATCCATTTTATTATTTTCTCTCCTTAGTTGGTTATTATCATTGGACCATAATTTGAGGTGAAATTTGAATTATGTGTCCTAACATTACTCTAGGAGCCTCACCTTGAAGTCTCTATATAAAGACTTTCATTTGCATCTATCTACAACTAGAAGAGAACAAGAAGGACAACTAGAATCAAGAGATAATGCTATGAAGATGCAAGATCATAAGAGAATGATATAGAAGATCAAGCTATTGTGGATACCAAGCATTTTTATACCATTGTGAAAATCCTTTTGGAGCAATCGTTGGTATTCAAGCATTCAAAGATACAATCATAGGGTAGCAATTATGGATTATGAGTTTGGTAGGAGTACTTTAGCCTTGGGGGCTTGGTATGCTTTCTTATCTTATTCAAGTCTATTTGATTCTTTCTCTTACATATTCATGCTAGGGTTTAAATCTAGTAGATTAAATCTTGGCATTACACATTCAATACACACACACATTCTATTATATTTGGCAATTCGTAGAGGTGGAAATCACCAAAATAAGGGTTTGATTAAGGAAAAACCTTATATAAGCACTCCAAAACCCCATTCCCAAATATATGCAGGTGTTATTTCAAATATTGGAGTATAGATTTGGATACCCTTTTCAAAAAACATTCGAGATCCATGAACAAAATTTTCATCAAAGTAGTGCAAGTCAAGGTCAACATTTTGGGGCACAATTATGCTTGGGGGTAAGACTGTGCCCTACCAATTGGGTCAAGTTTGACCTTTCCTCAAAACAATAAAAAATTTGTGGGTTTTCTCTATCTTGACATTTCTAGTCCAAAATAGATTGCAAATTTTCTAGAAACTATGCATAAGCATCAGAAAATATTGGGTAAACCATGTTAAATCTTAGTGTCTTATGTTCTCTTTTATGTGATCTACTATTTTCTGGTATAGGTTATATATTTGTATGTAACTATTATTTTTTTCTGAGGTTAATCCTAACAAGTGGTATCAGAGCTAGATGGTCATTGTTGTTTTTTTTTTAGCCAAACCATCATTTTTTTTTATAAAAAAATTAGCAATCCTCTGCAGGAAGGTCTCATGGTTGAGTGGGAGTCTCACGACTGAGTGGGAATAATAGAAGATGAGGATAGGCTGAGGGTTAACAAATTTAATGGGAAAAACTTTTAGTTATGAAAAATGCAAATGGAGGATTGTCTCTATCTGAAGGATTTATGGAAGCCATTGGAAGGAATAACTAAGAACCAGGGAACTATGACAAATGAGGACAATGAGATTTTAGATAGAAAGGAACTTGAAAGCATTTGATTATGCTTGGTACATCAGTAACATTTAATATTACAAAAGTGAAGATTACAAAAGAGTTCATGGAAACCCTAGTGAAACTATATGAAAAGCCCTTCACTTCAAACAAGGTATTTCTCATGAAGCATTTATTTAATATGAAGATGACAACAGGTGGATCTATTACAGATCATTTAAATGATTTTAATACTATTACTAGTTAGTTATCTTTTGAGGGTATTAATTTTGATGAAGAAATTAGGGCTCTCTTGATTTTGTGTTCTTTGTCTGAAAGCTAGAATGGCTTGGTAATGGCTATGAGTAATTCTGATAGCAGATATAATATCCTAAAATATGATTATGTGATTGGTGCTATTTTGAGTGAGGAAACTCATAGAAAAACCTCAACTGTATCTACATTAGGAAGTTCTTTGATTGCACAAAGTAGAGCTAGAACAACTGAGAGAGGAAATCACTCTACAAATCATGGGAAATCAAGAGGAAAGTCAAAGGGGAAGAGGTCTCAATCCAGAGGACCAAGAGATGTTGGTACTATGGGAAACAAGGGTATAAGAAGAAAGATTTTTGGACTTGAAAGAACAATGAAGGAGATAAAGTAGAAGGAACAGGGAGGAAATGTGGTAACTAACAAATCCAAAGAGGATGCCTTGCTTCTATCTTTAGAAAGTATTGATTATTCATGGGTTTTAGATTCTAGTGCTTCATTTCATGCTACACCTCATAGAGGTTATTTCATTGATTATGTCCAAGGGGATTTTGGGCTTGTTTATTTTGGGGATAATGAACCCTGTCAGATTGTTGGAAAGGAAAAAGTTAAGATTAAGTTGCAGAATAGGAATCATTAGCTACTACATGAGGTAAGACATGTTTCAAGGCTAAGTAGGAATTTAATTTCAGCAGGCCAAGTTGGTGATGAGGGTTGTGTAGTTACTTTTAATGATAAAAATTGGAAGGTTTCAAAAGGTTCCCTTGTAGTAGCAAAAGTTATGAAAGTAGGAACCTTATATATTTGTATAGGTCATATTATTCCTTCTACTTCAATTATTTTAGAGAAAAATGAATGTTCAGGAACAATTATTGTAGTATAGCAGGGAGCACAAATAGCTATTGTAAATTCTAATACAATTTTGTGGCACAACAAACTTGGGCACATGAGTGAGAAAGGTGTGAAAGTAATTCATTTTTAAAAAGTTTTACCAGTTTCAAAATGTGTTAATATGGATTTATGTGAAAGTTGTGTGTATGGAAAATAAAAGAGAGTGAGTTTTGTGAAGACTGGGAAGGAAAATAAAAGTGAGAAATTAGAACTTGTGCATACAAATGTATGGGGACCAGCTCAAGTTCTTCCCTTGGTGGCTCTCATTATTATGTTCCATTTATTGATGATGCAACTAGAAAAGTGTAGGTTTATTTTTTTAGACAGAAATCTAATGTATTTCAAACTTTTAAGAAATGGAAATGCTTGGTTAAAAATGAGGCTGGTAAGAAACTAAAATGTCTCAAATCTGATAATGGTGGTGAATATTGTAGTCATGAATTTGAAGATTTTTTCTCCACTAATGGTATTTATAGACATAAAACTATTCCAAGCACTCCACATGGAAAATAGAGTGGTTGAATGCATGAACAGGACTATAATGGAGTGTACAAGGAGCATGAGGTTGCATGCAGGGTTGCCCTTACACATGTGGGTGGAGGCTATCAATACTATTGTATATTTGATTAATAGAGGTCCCTCTAGTCCTTTGGGTTGTGGTATTCCAGAGGAAGCATGGACTGGTAATTTGGTGAGTTATTCTTTTCTCAAAGCCTTTGGTTGTGAAGCATTTTCTCATATAGATTTTGAAAAATAGAACCAAGTTGGAAGCTAAGTCCAAAAAAAGTGTATTTGTTGGATATAGAATTAGTGAATTTGGTTAATAGGCTTTTGGATTTTGCAAATCATAAAATTGTGAGAAGCAGGGAAGTCATATTCAATGAGAAAGTGTTGTACAAAGATTTGTTGCAACATCATGAGAAAAAATAAAATGATTATGTAGTGATGGATGATGCTCCAAAAGATGGTGTTCCAGTAGTTCCTCATGATGTGCAATAATTGCAATAAAAAATACCACACACACCAATGAATGTTAGATGGTCAACAAGGCTAAGTAAACCTCTAGAAATATTTTCTTCCTGTTTGTATTCTATTTTACTTACCAATGCTTGTGAGCTTGAATGTTACGATGAAGCTATGGAGGTGGAAACTAAGATTCAGTGGGAGTCTTCAATGAAAGACGAAATGGACTATTTACTAAAAATTAAGACATGGGATTTATGTAAGTTTCTTGTAGGAAAAAGGGCTTTACAAAATAAGTGGGTTTACAAGTTAAAAGGAGAGGATGGAGGTAATAAATTATTCCTATGGGGGTTTGGGGGCAGCATCCCCAAGATGAGGTCAAGGGGTAGCACCCCTGCAAGGTTTTGGGGCAGCGCCCTAGGTGTGATCCCTATCACAGTACTGGATGGGGTCAAGGGAAAATGCCCCTACGAGGGTTTTCAGGGGCAATGTCCCTAAAGCCAAAATGCCCTTATATTGTAAAAGTCGTCGGTTGTTATTTTTCCTATTGGAAAACTTATTCTAGCCCTAATTTTGTAAGTGGAAAAAGCTTGTACAAAAAAAGGCTTAAGGTTAGGGATTTCATAATGTAATGGTGATATTGTAGCTTCTTGCTACAGTATTGAGCTATAAGGGATTGTGGATTGTAATCACTAGATAATAATAATATTGGACTTGTTGTTGGTGGACATAGCCCAAGGATTGGGTGAACCACATTAAATCTTGGTGTCTTATGTTCTCTTTTATGCAATCTACTATTTTCTGGTATTGGTTATATATTTGCATGTAACTATTATTTATTTCTGAAGTTAATCCTAACAGAAAATGGGTATTTCCAGATTGATGCTATTTCGAGGTATGTATCTTATTTTAATTTAATTTCAAGCATTTTCATTACTTCTTCCATATCAATTCTAAAACAATATATTAATAGTGGTGAATATCTTATTCATTGGTACAGATCCATTTTTACCCTATTCATCTTGTAATAGGGTTACAAGAAATTAGCCCTCCAAATGAAGAAAATCCAAATTAACTGAAAAAGGTCCTTAATAAGGGCTTAAAAAAAATATTGTTCCTAATACTCTTTTTAGAGAAGTCAAATATTTTGGTAGTCTAGGTTTCTCAAATTGTCTTTACAGTACGACCATAAAATGTGCCTAAAAATAAGTGCTTCAAAGGTTTAACATGTTGTTTGCAAGAAAAAATGTTTTCCCCACCATGGAGCTTCCACCACTACCTCCCATTGAGGTTGGAGCTTCTTCAAACATTCCCCTAACACATTCCAAGCTTTGATTGAAGTATCATGCATGTTCAATCATCCAAACACCTTTGCTATTGATTGTGATCCCTAGCCATGCATCTCTAGCTCACCTAGGGCATCACCAAAAAATCACTTTCCATGCTTTATAAGACTCTCCTTTGTTGTAAAATATGTACAAGGAGTCACCTTCCAAATCCCAAGAGGTCATATAGATCCTATAGTGGGAGGGGGAGTTATGACTCCATTTTGCTCAATCACTAGGTTCAAAATAGTAGAATAGCAAAAACCAAAATAATTTATTCGAGTAACCCAAACTCTACAATACCTCAAACTAAAACTATATAGAATTCCAAAACAATCTGGTCTAACACTTCCAAGCACAAAATATCCTAACCTAGAATCCATTGAATATCAACCAAACTAAAAATCATAAAGCTGTGATATTAAACTTGCTACTCACCAAAATTTTCTCTAAATTCCAACCCTACCAAGAGGTTGAGGATGGCCTTATAAAGACATCCCCATACCTATCCCAACTGATTTAGATAGTTACAAAGCTCTAACTCAAAATTGGCTCGATTGCAAGAAAATTTGTCAATATTGACAATTTTTTAGCAACTTTTACATTTTTTAGCATTTGACTCTCAAACTTGCTCCAAATTATGACAAACCTTTCCAAAGGCCTTAAATGGTTATAAAACATATAATAAATCCCTTCAAACACTTGTTTGATCACTCTAGCCTTCAAAACCAAAAATTCCCTATATAGCCCAATTAAGCAACTAGGAGCAACTGAGCAACTTACCCTGAACAACCTCACCTTAGGACTAGCCTAGACCTATTACTCACCTAGTGGTGTGGCTAGAACCACTACAAGAAAAAATATCCTAAGAGCCCTAGGTCTTTCACAAGCCTACCTAGGTGTCACTGCAATAGTTTGTAACCATATTTATATTTTTTTCCCTAAAGGTTCTATAAAAAAAATTATTATTGTTGTGATATATGTCCATATTTGTTATTTTTGTAACCTATAACCTTGTAATTCACTAGATGAGCATAGGTATTATATTGTCTACTTTTCCACTCATAAGAGTTCCTAATTATTTCCATCTAGAATATATCTCATGCTTGCTCTACAATATTTTATCTTTGTCCAAAATGATTTGATGACTAGTAGTAGCAATAAAATGTATTCTTGAACCTTTTCATATGAGTATGTCTTGCAGAATGTGATATTTTGTATTTTTTATTTAGATGAGTGCTTGACTTTAGTAGAGGTTTATTGTTCTTTTCTTTTTCATGTTTGATGAGTTTTTTAAGAGATAGAAAAACTCATATCCTAACTCTTTGTACTTTCCTCATTTAACTTATAGTTTTCCTCATAACTAATTCCTATTTTTCATTAGTAAGCTCTAAAATTAGTGATGATGTCATCTAGGATTATGGTGATATTTTAAAACTTGATGACTTTTTGACATAAGGTTGATAATATGTTCAACATTTTATGTAAAGTTTACTAACCTTGATTTGTCAATTTTTCATTACCACTTAAGGCCATTGTTAGGTATACCATGATCCTGCACATACCCTTTTTTTTTCATGTTTGATGATATTTCTAAGAGAATTAGGAAAAAAAACATTGTCTTTCATTCATTTATCTTCTTTGATAACTCAGTGTACTCTTCCTCATTTTACTTTTGGGTTTCCTAATAACTAAGTCCTATTTTTCTATGGAAACCTCTAACATTAATGATGTTGTCTAGGCTAATGGCACTCTTTTCAAACATGATGACTTTTTTTTAACTCGATGGTTGTTTTGTCTAATTTTGTACTTATAGGGACAATCTCATATTCTAATATTTCATAATTTTCTTCCTTTATATTTAATTGAGATTTAATTTCTTCATCAATTCACCTTACTTCCTTGATTTAAACTTTCAAATGTATGATATTTTTAGAATTCTCAATAATTTTACTAAAATCTTCAAAGAATTAATTAAGTCTTGTCTTCTTTTATTCAGAATTAGACCTTCCCTCTCTCACACACCCTCATTAAATAATTATTAGGATAAATCCCCCTAAACCTATGTTGGAGGTTGAGAAACGAAATAAATAACGATATCTCTTTAGAGATACCAAAAGAAACCCATAAGAGGTTTTTAATAATGTCTCTAAGATTGTGCTTGATAGAATTGATGTTAACTCCCAATCTTCTTTGGATACTTCTCACACTTTAATTAGAAGCCAAATTTGTGTTCATAATGGGGCTCACTCTCGGCCTTTTCTAAAGTTTTTAAGACTAAGAAACTAACTTGAATATGAAGTATATTCCCCCCTCTCACCCCTATTAGTTGGTTCAAATAACTTGACTTTTGTGGTAAGGCACAGAATAACCAAATATTTATAGTGAATGAGGTATCCTACTAATCTATAGAAGAGTTATCATGGCTAGACATTCTAGTGATATAGGAATAAAAAAATGTGGAAGACATCATAGCCTTACTTTAGAGTTTTTGAATCACCTTGTCTAGTAGGACCAAAATGTCTTCATCAAAGGGAACTCTAAACTTATCCAAGATACATATACATGAATCATTTAGTTGGGATGAGCTTTGGAGGAAATTATTAATCATACCCAACAAATCCTTTTTCACCTTGATGTGTTTGAGTTAGCTCGCATCTATAGATATGGAAACTATGTTGTTGATGCATTGGCTAATATGAGGTCTAACCAATAGACATTAAGATTCTAGAGTTTCATTTTATAGAAGAAAATGTTAGAATTTTATCTTCTCTAAGGAGTGAAAATATCCCCAATTTTGAAATGAATGTTGTTTCTTATTTTATTTAGAATGGTCTAGGTCCTTCTCCATAATCTTTTTTCTTGTGGTTTGGTAAAGGTTTAGGTCTAATTATGTATAAGTTTTACATAGTTGATACTAGGAGATGGTTTAATATATGCAAACTTTTTCTTTTTATCTAATATGGAAGTTATCTATATATAGTCCCTATGTGGAAATGACTTATATTTAGTTTGAAACAAATCTATGGGCTCTCCACCTAATCTAGATTTTTGTCATTAGAGTGCCAACATGACACATGACTCAACTTTATTATTAAAAGTCATTCTCAACTTATAATAATAAAATATGTACTTGGTAGATCCATAAAAGAAAATTTATTGTTAAATTTTACTATCACCATAAGGCCTTGACTTTAAATGATTATTTGGTAGTGTCTTACATAGTGTGAGTGGTTCCTTCTTCTAGTACATGGAAAGTACCCCTTCTTGTGAAAGCACAACTTACAATTAAGTTTGACTCTCCCAAGTAAGTATTCTAATTACCTTAGAATGCATCTTACATTAATTAACATCATTTTGGAGTTCATTCTAATTGATAGTATCTTTGCTATGATTGGTGAGAACTCTCTCTTTTAAGAAGAAATTATACATTATTTCCTCTCTAGTGAATGTTGTGACTTGTAAAATATGAAGTGATAGAGTGAGGATTAAACGTAAGTTTAGTGAAATTTTTTGCAAAGATCCCACCATGTCACATATTTTTAGTGAGAATGAGGTCTTTTCCTTCCTAAAACTCCTAAATGAACATGATGAGAATTTTCCTATTTAATTTGATAGTTCTTGGGATAATCATAAAGTGTAAATTAGCAAGATCTCCTTTGAGATCAATGAGGATATTATTTCTTAGACCACAAATATTAATAATAAATGTTGTAAATGGAAGATTCATATAAAATTTGTAGACAAAAAAAATCTCACTTTGTTTTCAAAACATGGTAAATAAACTATTCAAGCTTGATGTAATTTTGATTGGATTGAGCCCCCTAAACCCTAGGATCAAGTATGTCTCATGTTGATACAAAATTTAGCTCTTGAAGGAGGATATTAATATTGGTACTTTCATCATTTCTTTTTGGTTGACAACTTCTACAAAAAAAAATTGGTAAGCTTTCCTTTTTATTTACTTTCATCTTTGTGAGCTTCTATGAAAGGTGCCTTCCATTTCACTTTCACAAACTAGATAAAGCCCTATATTCCTCTACATCAAGGTCTTATCCTTTACCTATACCACTTTCATTTAGCCTTTTCTATTCCATGATAATCAAAGGTACAATTTTTAATAACTCTCTAGATACTAGCTCTCCCGTTGTGTTCCTATCATGGAATTTTTTCTATCAAAACATCTTCATCCATTAAGGATTCAAAAATAATGATTATGAGACAAGATAATTCCAAAATTCCCTCTTTATCCACTTAAGTGAAGTTTGAATTTGTCACTCCATAAAACTCTCCTCATATTGGTAGCATTCCTAGTCTTTATGATAGTGAAGTTAACTATTCCCCAAAAACCCCCACCCTACCCAAAGTTCATATGCCCTAAGTATTTTCAACTTTAAGTGAAAACCTCTCACCATAAATCTACACAAAATAAGCTTCATTTGAAATCCTATAACTCCTAAAAGTTCAAATAACCTAAAAGTGATATAGCCAACATTTATGTGGAGGAAGTCATTTCAAACGATGAGATGGCCTTGGATAATCACCCAAAGAATAGGGAGGCTAATATTGCTATTGAGTGATATGTCTAGGTGTAGACATCCATTAGGTTGGTTGGCCATCCAAAAATTCATAATAAAGAGAAGGTTCTTATAATGATTTAGAATAACTAAGAGGAGGGGGGTGAATAAGTTATCCTCATGTCCAAATGTATCAGTTAAACTTTTAGAAACTTTAACCAACTTATATTTGCTCATTAAGTAGCTTGGACTCTATAGAAATATATCAGTAATATTAAACTTGTAGTCCATTTTCCCAATAATAACAAACTTGTAGAATGTAATACATTAACAACAAAACATCTCAAATAACATCCACACAAGTATGGTACCAGGATCTAATGTGGAAACCCAATTTGGTAAAAACCACTAGAAACATGTGTTAGAGTAATAAGATATTACCTTATTAATTAAATTATTTTGATTTAATTATTAAGTCACTTATTATGTCTAGTTTACTTAAGCTAAACTTTAGGCATATAATAATTAACTCTTTTATTAATTATTATCATGCAACCTAGGTTTTACCCTGTTAGGGTTTTGATACCTTTTTATAAGGATTGATCTCTTTTTAATTTTACTCATTCACTTTTGATTATAGCAATCTATTCTTTTGCTCATCAAGAATGTCTCATTTAAAGATCTAACAATTTCAACCTCCATAGCTTTTTCTTATCTTTCTATGATAGGTATTTGCATGCAAGTGATTCTTGGGATCTATAGGGTTGATCTTTCATCAACTTCAACATGGTATCAGAGCTCTAGATCCTCATGCCCCTATTCGATTTATGAGAAATTTTTCTTGGCTTTTAGATCTGTATTTTTTATTTATTTTAGAGGGTTTCAGTTTTTAGAGTTGTTTTATATTGGACCTAGGAGTCATTCTTTTTGGTGCATTTTGAGCCCAAACAAACCTCATTGTTGGATTCATAGCACCCAAAAACCCTTATTTCTATATAAAATTTGTCCAATTTGGACATGGTTAAAATTTGAGTCAAAAAAATTACTCCCAGATTTTGGCACACTTCTTGAGGTGACAATTTATTTATTTTATTAAAAATAAATAAATCACAAATCAAAAAAAAGGAAGAAAGCACTTTTAAAAAAAAACACATGCTTTTTCCAAAAAAAAAAAGTTCCATAAAGCACTTTGCATGCTTTCTTTAAATGTTTTTTTTAAAAATCATGTTATGCTTACATCATTGGAGGATACATATGTCAACAAAGTACTGACACATGCTAGTCCAAAACTTAGCAGGTCTAGCAATCACAGGTGTGATGTCATCAATTTTGGAGCCAAAATGTGATGGCCTTCAAACTATCTCTTATCTGATTTGTTTTGTCCTAAAAGGTTTCTTGTGGTTTTTTGGAAGTATCTTTGTCATTCAGAGGTATATTTTGATGAATATTATATCATCAAAAAGCTCTTTCTGAGACCATCATGGTGGTGCAAGTTATTTGGACTTTTGATGTTGTTTGGTTTCTTGTTTATGTAGTCAAAGCTAGAAGTTCTATTTTGGACTCCAAGAGACATATCTTTAGCATCTGATATCCAATTTGGGAATTGTTTATATCATTGGAAAGCTCTTTTCGAGATATTTTCAATGATTCTAAATGTTTTTCCAAAGTCTCCTCTAGGTACATTCTTTTCAGTCTTTTGCATTTTTCCATTTTGGCAGATATCTTGGTTGTTTCAAGTATGAGGATCGATTCCATTGCTTCAAATGATTTGTCATGGGTTCTACTATTTTTTGTATTAGCCTTATGTCTCTTTTGATCTCCTTTGACATCCTTTTGTAGTATTTTTGCAAATGCTCTAAGATAAAGTGCCACTCTACTACATTCTGGAATCTTGCACATCTTTGTGTTTTGTTGTACTCATACTACATTATAAATTTCCTTAGGGAGTTTTATGTTGGCCATATTTACCATCTTCCTTTTTCAAGTGAGTGTTCCTTCCATGACATTAGCCCCATGATGTGTCGATGACATGTTCCATTATAGGTATTTGTACTTATTTTGCACTCTCGATGTTCCTGATTCTTCTTTTTGTAGGAGATATTACATTATGTTTCAATGTTAATGTCTTACCTCTCAACATTATAGGGGGGTGATTTTGGTTCTATTTCTTTCTTATTTTGATGGAGTGAGCCATGTATTTAGTATTTGATCATATGTACAAGGTGATTGTAGTGGTTGGATACCTATGCATTTCAATGAGATAGATCATTTATCATATAGACATTCTTTCGTTCCTATTTATGGAGGCCATAAAGATACCTTCCATCTTTGATTTATATCTCTTCAAACTTAGTCTTCTCTACCTCTTTAGACGTAGTCTTCTCTACCTGGTCATGTTCTATATGGTGGAAGTTCTTCATATCAACAGTTTGGCAGTGTTTGCATGTAACAAATAGATTTTCATAAAAAAATTAAGGTGATCTAGAAAGAGTTTTCCTTAACAAATTCTTGAAAATATATATTAAATTCCTTTTCATAAGACATTAACTACTTTTAACTACCAATGATCAACTTAAATAACAAAGCTCAACTAAAATAACTAAATCAAGGTTCAACTGAAATGATGATCGACTATAATAACTATAATAGTGATTAACTAAATCAACTGTAATAATTATAATAATGGTTAACTAAAATAACTATAACAATGATCATCTGTAATAACTATAATAACAATTAACTGAAAAAATGATAAACTATAATAACTAAAATAATGATTTACAATCTTTCCTTACATATAAGTAAAATAAATTCTTAACATGAAAAGGAAAAAGAACACACAAGAAATATTTGTTGATCTCAGATTGGTTTTGACAAGTGAGTGTCTATACAATTAAGTCAGTTACTTAGTTCATGACGAACAAGTAGTATATGCTGAGCACAATATGTATAAGATAGAGCATGTATAGGCACTCATGTCTCGCGTCACTCATGTGCTAAGTCACTCAAGTGCCAAGAAGACAGCGTATGCTAAGTGATTTAGGAGCCAAGTAAGTAGTGCATGTTGATTCATTTAGATGTCAAGTCACAGTATGACGAATCAATATATGCAGAGCATCAAAGACTTCAGATGCTGAGTAACATAGTTTGGTCATAGTTTTTGTATTGGTACAAACTACTATGTAAAGTATTCTTGAGCCAACTTACAGATTGAATTATGATATTTTAGTGATAAGTACAAATATTAAGTTGGAATCCCTATGAAGTACATGCATCCAATTAGGGAAAGGAAAGGATTAAGTGAAAAAATGGATGAATCATATTCATTGATTCATACTAAGTCACCTAGGTCTTCTTAAGGAGGAAAAACCATAAACTTTGTATGTGCATGGAAGGAGTGAAGAGAGAATTTTGCATGCACAAACAGAGTATTCATGGTGGCTAAGGAGTTGTGAATTGAAATTGCATTGTAGAATCAATTAAATGAGAATAGAGGAAAGAAATAGTAAACACTAGAGAAACATCTAATCAAGAAGGATCAAGAATACATCAGTTTAGAGGTCATCTGTCATCAAGCAACAAAGTGCTAACCACAGGATCAATGTTTAGTCATTCTAATAGGTGAATCAGTTAAATCTCTTAACAGATTAGTCCTATCAGGCTATATTAAAATCTTCTAACAAGGTGCTTACTTACTCATGACTTAAAATCCTTTAACAAGGCACACTTCTAACAGAGTGTTGAAATCCTTTAACAAGGTAAGACCTAATAGTCTTTGTAAGCCTTTAATAGGGGATACCTTTCACAAGGTAGATCATGTCTTATGATCAAAGATTGTAACCTTCATTGGATACACTTTATTACTGTAGTAGTGAAAATTTGTGGGTGTCATTCCCATCCTAGTTTTACCTTCTCATTGGAGGATTTCTAAGTAATCATATCTAGTGTCATATATATGTGTGAATTCTTACTTGTTTACATGATTTAGATGTACGTGCTTTACATGGTATTTTAGTTTACTTATTGAATGTATGAGATAGATGGGTGGTGAATGTTTTATGTGTAAAAGTTTAAACTACTGATTCACCAAAATCCCACCCCCCCCTCCCCCCCCTTCAAATTTTACCTTTCCTATTGTAATTCCAACAATTGATATTAGAGCCTTGTTCTCTAAAAGAGAAGCTTTGCAACTTTGAGGAAAGATCTTGAAAATGGAAGTCTACAAGCTGGGAAAGACCATTAAGAATCAAGGAAGTGAAATACAACTCATTCTACATCAACTGAATGAAGCAAGAGAAGACTTTAAAAAATCTTTGAAGAGAAGGATGGAAATTCTATTGAGGAGAATGACACACAATACAAAGAGATGGACACTACTAAGTTATTTTCTAATAGAGACTCCAATGAATTTGATGCAATAATTGCAAATCTAATGGAAAGGAACAAAGCCCAAGTTGAAGAATTTAGAAATCTCAAGTTAGAGAAAGAATCACAAGCCATACTACTATGTGAGGTAACTAAATAGAAAAAGAAAGCTATGGAAGAGAAAGCCATGATTGAAGATGAAAAAGATTTTTGACCAATAGACTGGAAGAGAAATCATCAAACCTAACTAAGATTACTAACATGCAATTGGATATTCTAATTGAAATGATGAATGCCAACTATGAATTGAATGTCAAGGACATTGAGATAACAACATGAAGTTGCAGAGTGAGCAATTAAATAATGACCTAAAAAGGGAAAAAGGAATTTTCTGAAAGTTTCAATATACCAAATGAAGCCATCAAATAATTTGAACAATTATTGAGATCCCCTAGATCCAACAATGATACTTCTGGACTGGGATACACAAGTATTGAAGAAGGAGAGTCATCCAAAAGTACTGAAGAAAGGAGCAATAAGGGTAAGAATTCTAAAGCTGCTTGTCATAATTGTGGTAATAAATTACATATTGCTAATATGTACAGGAGAAAGATTGTAAATTAGAATATTAAGCATAAGAGCATGGTTTACTTCCATAAGTGCAACAAACAAGATCATAAAACACATGAATGTAGAACTACGACTATGCACACACAAAGATTTGAAGGATACTATTACAACTATCAGAAGTATGGACATAGAGCTTTTGAGTGTAGATCCAAATCCACTTGGTTATCAGACAAGAAAACAAAGGTAAAGAACAATGTCAACTCTTACAACTAGGATTATAATACAAGATATAGCTATCATTATTGTGAAGATTATGGACATGTTCTTGAGAATTGTATTAGGACTCACTTTAGAAGTGACTACAAAAGGTGGTTGAGTCAAATCACATGTTTTAGTAGTTTGAAGATTGGTCACTTCAGTCGATATTGTCTAATAAGGTCAAAGGCACCAAGTTGTGAGTTCAATAAAGGTAAAGGAAAAGGCAAGACAGATATTGAAAATATCAAAAATGAAATGAACAAGACATGGAAGAAAAAGGAGGATTGTAGCACATCAAGTGGAGAAGGGATCACTTCACCTAGGTCAGGTGATCACACCTCATCAAACTAAGTAATCAAGAGGTATGTGGGACTGATATTCAAAATTTATATCATACATCAGTTCCAAAGGATTTAGTACTAAAAATTCTACATAAGCATGAATAAAGATGCAAGATGTTATTAGGAATCAAAGAAAAAGTCTTAAGTTTTTCATTTTATTGTCGATGATGAAAAGTTTTCTATGATTGCTGAGTGAAATGCTAGAGGATGCCAAGCTAACAGACTGGCTAGTTGTTACTAAGCTTGTAATGGTTGTTGAATCAATGAAAAGACTAGTGGATATCAAGTGAGCTAGAAATTAGTTGATGTCGAGCTTATAGCTGTGTAAGCACTTAACGTTAGTCATAGTATTTCAAAGGGGTATTTGATCAATTTATGCTCATTTAACATCATTCCAAATTGAGAAAGAATAAGAAGAGCTAAAAGCAATATGGAAATTCATCCAAAGTGATTGCAGGAGATTTGAACAGCAATTCAACATCATTTCATCATGTTATGCAAGGTATTTATCCTATGCCAAGCTATGTTATTTCCTATTTCATAAACCCTAGTTTTGTAAAATGACATCTAGCTTAAAGGGTGTAGAGGGTAAAGAGTTCTAAATTTTTAGTTGGTTAGTAATGAAGTAAAACAACCTATTTTCAAAGCCATACAAAACATTTCATACAAATAAGGTCCCTCCATTGTGTTATCCATGAAACCACCAAAAGTTTTAATGATTTAGGATGTCAAAAAGTGCTAGATATTTATCCTATACCAAGCTACGGTATTTCCTATTTCATAAACCATAGTTTTGTAAAATGGCATCTAGTTTAAAGGGTGTAGAGGGTAAAGAGGTTCTGAATGTTCAATTAGTTAGTAATGAAGTAAAAAAACCTATTTTCAAAGCCATACCAAACATTTCAAACAAACAAGATCCCTCCATTGTGTTATCCATGAAACCACAAAAAGTTTTAATGATTTAGGATGTCAAAAAGTGCTACAATTGTAAAATTGGGAGTATTGGTGATATGGAAAATTGAGAAGCATATGGAAAAATTTGTGAAAATAGTGTGTTAAACAAAGAATTCAAGATTATAGAAAAGAAAGGGTTAACTCATGCCCTAGATTTCCCTAATCTTTTTAAAACTGAATGGATTAGGATTGTATTAAGTAGGATTCATGATAGTTCACTATGGTTAGACAATGGGCCAATCAAAATCAGCAAAAGAATAATCCATAAGGTAATAGGGTATCCAACCCTAGATTGCCCAAAGACTATGAGGAGCGAGTCAAAAGAGGTTATTAAAAAGAACACAGGGGCTGTGTGGAATAAGAGGGGAATGACAATTGGCACCATCATAGATCCTTCGATAGATTTTGTAGTAAGAGTAATTGCACATAAGTTTTACCAATCAAGAAGATTGAATAGTGTACCCTGTATTACAGTGGATGTGGATTACAAGATTGTGAAGAAGGATCATACATATGATATTTCTGAGCTATAGCTACAATAATTTATTGAAAACCTAGGAGTAATAAGGAAAACAAAGAATGCTCAGTGAAAATTTGGATCTATTTTGATATGTATCTTCCTTTATGTTTAGAACACATTTCCTACATTTGGCATTGTGGCATGGAAGACAAACAGGTCTATGGCAGTTTAAATAGGACAGTTAATTGAATAAGTAGGTGAAAATTTTGAGTCAATAATGACCAGTTACTTTGAGGACTTCAAGCAATATATGAAGAAAAGATTGAGGATTCCAATATCATTAGTTGAAAAACATTATGATTATGTTTGTTTCCTAGTTGTTGCTGATTTTACATCTTTTCAAGTGGCAATTCCAAGAGTAAGATGGTTAAGGCCATTAGGCTATGAAATTAATATAGATGAGGCGTCTGTAGTAATAACAACACTACTATAAGAGGATATAGATAAAGATGCCAAAGAATTTGGTAGTTATGAGATGGCCAAATCTAAGATTACCATGGAATTAAATATTGTCTCTGTCATCAAGAAGAAAGAGAAGTTTGTAAAGAAATTGAAAACAAAATTTTGTGAAGGTACCGAGCAAGAATAGGATGAAGAGGAAGAGGATGAAGAGGAAGAAGACACTCAAACCCAAGCATCACTTGCATTAACACAAGGAAAGGGTGAAGATCAGAAAGAGGAACAAATAGAAATTGCAAAAGGTGTCAAGGAAGAAGAAGCTAAGGAAGCACCTACTCCTATTGATAAGAAGAAGAGAAAGGCTAAGGCACAAGCAATGACAAGACTCAAGAAGGTTGCTAAACCAAGCCAACCCAAACCTACAGTACCTACCACAAGGGTTAGTACATGTGTCATTGCACAAAATGCTAAAGAGAATGCAAAACCTACAGAGCAAGAAGGAGGAGCACAAAAAAGACCAAGGAGAAAGTACAATGCTCAAGCTGAATCTAATGAGGAAAATACAAAATCTAATGACAATAGCCAATTCCAAGTGGTGATTCATAATCCATCTTCAGATCTAGACAACCTATGTGAGAATGTTAGAAATAATTCAGATTTATTAGGATTTTCTCACATTGATTTTGATAATCTTAGAAAAGTTGAAAAGAATCAAGTAAAGGAGGCAATATATGCCATGGTGGTAAATTTTAAGAAAGCACCTCTAGAGATTTCCAACTCAATGCCTAAAAGAATCTATGAAAGAGTTGAGCAAAAATAGTATTATTGTTTGAACCTTGGAAGGCAAATTAGGGAGACATCACTTTCTCAAGTTATGCCTGAACTCAGTAAGGTAAAAATTGCTAAAGCCATAAAGAAATATGATATTAGATTTGTTCCTAAATATAGAGCCTTCAGCATATTGCAGAATAACATAGAAGATGTTCCAAAAGAAGACCACACAAAAATGGAAAATTACATATGGACTAGTTATAGTAAAAGGAGAACAGGAGCCTATTGATGTTAAAGATGATGAAGAAGATGACAAAACTAAAGGCACAGTTGAGGGAGGTACTGAAATGAATGTAGATGATTAGGCAATAGCTAAGGTAGAGAAGCAACAAGAAAAAAGTGTACAAGATACACAATTTCCAAATGTTAGCCCTCAAATAGCAAGTGTGAATACTAAAACAATTATAGTAAAGGATGTTTCTAATCTCACCGCTCTAAACATTAACCCCTTAACAAAGGAAGACTTGAAAAAGATACTTGATCAAACTACACTACAGACTAAATTATGTGACAACCTTGTATTAATGAGTGTAGATGAAATTCAAAAATTAGTGACTAACACTACAAGGGAAGAGGTGAAAACACAAGAACCACCTACCATCACCCCTCAAGTCACTAGTAAACAATCTTTAGATAAAATACAAGAAGTTACATTAGAAAAGGTTGGTACAATTGGAGAGGATAAAATGGAAACTCAAGGCACTACTAAAATATAGAGTCAAACAAGTCATATAGATTTATCTTCACCTCTAGCACAAGTTCAAGGTGTAATTCAAGGCATTGTGGCAAAAATGGACAAGCCTAAAGAGGCCGAGTTGACACCCAAGCTGAAGGAGCAAGTAGCAATTCAAGCCCTCGTAACTTTACCAAAATATGGAAATCCTTATAGTCACACTCTTTAGAGGTCAAGCATAGATGCAACACCTTTGCAATGCTCAATGCTGAGTCCAAGTTCATCAAAGGTAGAAGAGGTAATAACATATGGAAATGTAAGCTTGGATGAAGAAATTGTTTTACCAAAATATGTTTATGCCACAATGACAATAGAGCAAATGGGTATACTACAAGAAGCCCTAGCCAGAAAGAAACATCAAGAACTTCTCAGAAGGGAGCATAGGCAAAGCGAGCTTTTCTTGATATTAAACACATCTTCTTAGATGCAGTAAGTCTACCTACTCTAGATGAAACGAAGACACTTATTGAACAATTAAAAAATATAGTGGAAAAGGGAAGTGATGCCAACCTTGATACTAATGAAAAATTATTAGAATAGTCTAAAAATAAATCCCAAAGTAAAGTGAATGAGAAAATATCTAGTGATATAGCACTTACACAAGTTGCATTGACAACTAAGATAGAAAGTGTGAAGAAGGTACTTGAGAACATTTTCTCACTATACACCAAACTGTGTAATCCACACTCTTTACACAAGAAACAAGGAATCATATCTTGATCTTGGAGAGTAACATACAGTCATCAGGAGCTAAATTTCCCATGATGCTAGCTCAAAATGAGAAGCATTTTAGGACTGTATTGCAAACCTAGAGTCAGTTAGTAGCATTATCTGTAGAAGAAGCCAACATAAGAGCCAAACTGATTAGTATCCAAACTACATTGACTCCTCACATGGAGATTTTTCACAAGGAGTTAGGCTATGTAGAAACTCTTATGAAGAAAGATCCCAATCTTTCTACAGTAGATGGCCTAGTTCACCTTGCTATCAAGCTGGCCATCCAAATTAAGTCTTTGGATGTAGCTTGTGACAATTGGGATGTTGCTCTTAAAATTATCCTTGAGGTCCATAAATCTTTCTTGGACAAACACACTATTAGTGTATAGCCCATTGACAGCAGTGTTAAAAAGGGGGAGAAAGTAAAAGCTTAAGCAAAGGGGGAGAAAGAGAATTAAGCTAAGAGAGAGTAAGAGCATTAGTGAGCAAGTATGAAATGAAAGAGTATCAGTTAGCAAAGAACATCAAGTAAGTGAAAGAGTATCAAAAAGAGTACTAGTTGAGGCATATCTACTCGACAACACTAACATTTTGAGTATAGAACTAGATCTAACAACTCAAGGGGAGTTATCATATTTTAAGGTATATATTACTGCTAAATTTTGATATTTTGAAATTTTGTACAATAGCCAAATACAAGATATGCTATGCTCATAAGAATAAGGATATCAATGCATGACCAAGTGTTTTTGACACTCATGTCAAAGGGGGAGATTTTTTTATCTTAGACTAGTTTTGACGAGTGTCTATACACTAAAGTCATTTATTTAGTTCATGACAAATAAGTAGTATATGTCGAGCACAACGTGTATAATATAGAGCATGCCGAGTCACTCATGTGTCAAGTCACTCATGTGATGAGTCACTCATTAATCAAGTCATGTGTCTGCTCAAGTGATTTAGGAGTCGAGTAAGTAGTGCATGCCAAGTCATTCAGATGTTGAGTCATAGTATAAGAAATTAGTATATGTTGAGCATTAGAGACTTTTAATGTCAAGTAAAATAGTTTTTTCATAGTTGTTTGTATTGGCACAAACTACTATATAAACCATTTTTGAGCTAACTTATAGATTGAATTATGAAATTTTAGTGATAAGGATGAATCTGTAGTTGGAATCCATATGAAGTACATGCATCCAATCAGGTAAAGGGAAGGTTTAAGCAGAAAAATGGATGAATCACAATCATTTATTCATACCTAACCCTAATTCTATTGATTCAAACCTAACCCTAAGTCACCTAGGTCTTCTTAAGGAGGACAAACCCTAAATTTCATATATGTGTGGAAGGAGAAAGGAGTGAAGTTTGCATGCACAAATAGAGTATTCATGGTGGCTAAGGATTTTTGAATTGAAATTGCATTGCAAAATCAATTAAAGGAGAACATAGGAAGGAAATAGTAAACATCAAAGAGACATTTGATCAAAAAGGATCAAGAATACATCAATTTAGAGGTGATATGTCATCAAGCAACAAAGTGTTAACTGTAGGATCAATGTTGAGTCATTCTAATAGGTGAATCAGTTAAATCTCTTAATAGAGTAGTCCTAACATGTTGTATTGAAATCCTCTAACAAGGTGCTTACTTAATTGTAAGTTAAAGTTCTTTAACAAGGCACACTTCTAATAGGGTGTTGAAATCTTTTAACATGATAAGACCTAACAATCTTTGCAAGCCTTTCACAGGGAAAACCTTTCATATGGTAGATCATGTCTCATGATCAAACATTATAATCTTCATTAGATACACTTTATTACTGCAGTAGTGAAGATTTGTGGGTGTCATCCCTACCCATGTTTTACCTTCTCATATGAGGGTTTTTGGGTAATCATATCTGGTGTCATATATGTGTGAATGCTTACTTGTTTACATGATTTAGATCTACATGCTTTACATGGTATTTTAGTTTTCTTATTGAATGTATGAGATGGATGTATGGTGAATTTTTTATGGTTCAAATTTTAAACTATTGATACACCCCCTTTCAGAAGTTTACCTTTCCTATTATATTTCCAACAACATTCGGTGAGTCTTAGTGGTTTTGCAAGCATTGGCTTTTGATAAGAGGAGAAGTATTGAATTAGGCTTAACCTCCCAACCTTAGACCATATTTATCCCAACACAATCTATTGAATAGAAAGGTCTTCCCTACCCCAAGATCAAGCTTGGGATACCCTTAGTCCAGCCACCTGAGCATTTCAATGTTTAGAATGTCCACACAGTTATGGATGGACATGTCTAAATAACTAGCTCCACTAACATCAAGTGATCATAGATGGAAAACATGATTTAAAAAACCCTTGGCCAAGGTTTCCTAATGGGTTCAATGACTTGATCACCACCACTCAACTTGACAATGGGGGAACAATAATATGGACGAGCATGAGCTATTAAATGAAATTAATTTAGATTTATTATATCATTTTTTAATTTTATCTCTATGTCATTACAAGTTCCATTTCACCTCTTCACCTTTTCTATGGCTATACAGTCGGTGAGTCCTAAGTGCTCCGATCTCAGAGCAATCAGCTTTGTCCATTGATTCTTAACTGATTCATGAGTATTATATGTTTCCAACTTATCGCAATCTAAAATAAGAAAAATGTGTTCTTATAAACATACAGAAAGAAAATATCATTTGATTTTGGCTATCAATGGCATAAATAAATTATGATTCCATGTCATGGATACTTTTCTTTTATTTATCATAAACAACACCTTCTTAAAGGGTCTAACTGATGATGCTTAAGAATGTTGAATATAAACTATAGCTCACTACTATGAAAATTAGAATGTAGTAACAATTTGGTAATGAAATTTATAGCAATACTTGGAATATGATTGACCACATAACCTGGTGTAAATTGAAAAAGATGGGAGTCTTGTTAGATGTTAATGTTTCAGCTCTTCCTCGAAATGACCTCCAAGCTCAAACTTTGTGTGAATTATTATCACCTCTTCAACAAAGAAAATATTAATACAAGGTAGAATGTGAAAGAGGTTGGAAATGTTCGTAAATGCAAAAGTATTAGATGGAAATCTGTAGAGGTAATGGGTGGTAAAAGTATGGAGATCATGTGATAGAAAAAAAAAATTGAGAATGATAAGGAAGTTGGTCGTTTGAACAAGGAAGTTGGGAATGAGTTATTAAATAAAAAATTTAAAACATTAATTAATTTAATTAAAAATAATGTGTACCTCAAAGGTTTTTTTATTGATCTTTTCTCCACATCATTATAATATATACCTATGTGCATACACAGATATAAGAATAAAGTGACACCATAATATTATTTTCTTTATAATCGAATAATGTCACCTCATAAGTATATCTATGTGCATCTAGATAGATATAAACCATAATTATTTATGATTTATAACCTTCAAATCTTTTTCCATCTTTTTATTCATTTTCTTGCTAGAAACTGATTGAACACTTGGCATAATTATTTGGTGTCCAAGAGGCAAGACACTTTTTTTTATGTTATGGCTTCTTGGAAACCAAAGAGACATATAATCTCTTTATATTATGAAGTTGACAGAGGTGGTAGATATACATTTTTCCATCACTTGACTTCCTTGTTCAAATACCCAACTTTCTTATCATTCCCAATTTCTTCTTTTTTCTATCACACGATCTCCATTCTTCGATACCTCTACAAATTTCCATCTAATACTTTTGCATTTATGAACACTACCAACATCTTTCATGTTTTTCCTTGTATTACTCTTTTCTTTGTTGAAGACGTGATTATAATTCACAAAAAGTTTATGCCTGGAGATCGTTTCGAGGAAGAGCCAAAACACTAACATCTAGCAAGACTCCCATCTTTTCCAGTTTACACTAGGTTATGTGCTCAATCATATTCCAAGTATTCTTATAAATTTCATTACCAGATTGTTACTACATTCTGATTTCCATAGTAGTGAGCTATAGTTTATATTTAGCATTCTTAAGTATCATCGGTTAGACCCTTTAAGAAGGTGTTGTTTATGATAAATAAAAGCAAAGTATCCATGACATGGAATCATATTTTATTTGTGCCATTGACAACCAAAATCAAATGATATTTTATTTTTTTAAGTCTATAAGAACACATTTTTCTTATCTTATATTATGATGAGATGGAAACATATAATACTCATGAATTAGTTGAGAATCAACAGACAAAGTCAATTGCTCTAAGATTCGAGCACCTAGGACTCACCGACTATATAGCCATGTAAAAGGTGAAGAGGTGAGATGGAACATGCAATGACATTGAAATAAAAGTAAGATATGATACAATAAATCTACATTAATTTCATTTAATAGCTCATGCTCATCATATTATTATTCCCTTGTTGTCAACTTGAGGGGTGATGATCGGGTCATTGAACCCATCAGAAAACCTTGGCCAAGCTCATTTTAAGGCATGTTTTCCATCTATGATCACTTTGTAGGACCAGAAAAATAGGTTAAAATGCATAACATACTATGAGCAAATCACAAACCCAATCAACATATATTAGCACCCACTAGTCTACCATGAAAGCCAAACTAAGCAAAAGAAAGAAAACATAATCAAAAACTCCCTTTTTTGTTTGTAGCTCCCATGTTCTTCTTTCTTCTCCAAATGATTGTAGCTCCAATTTGACTATAGTGCACACAAAATTGAAGCCAAAGCCTATGATGTGGATAATGCCATGAGAATACTTGAAGTGTGATTTTATGAGAGAGAGAGAGAATGCAACATGCAAAGAAGTGGAGACTCAAGGATTCAAAGATTTGGGCTTTCAAAACTTAAGCATTCGAATCCAAGAGACCCAAAATGAGAGAAAGAGTGTTCATTTTATAATCAACACTCAAAGTGAGGGCATTGGATTTGTCACCCATAGATGTGCGATGTGGCAAGAGATTCCTATGATGCATATGACAGAATATGCCAATTTTGAGATTCTATGACACATGCAAGTCAAATTTGGAAGAGAATCTATGACGCGTCATAAGATTCCTCAACCCACTTAAAGCCAAGAATCTATGACGAATAAGCCAAATAGGGACATGCGTAAGAGGTAATAATAATTCCTATGATGCATATGAAAAAATATGCCAAAAGTAAGATTCTATGACACACGAGAGTCAAATTTGGAAGAGAATCTATGACGCGTCATAAGATTCCTCAACCCACTTAAAGCCAAGAATCTATGACGAATAAGCCAAATAGGGACATGTGTAAGAGGTAATAATATTTGATTATGACAAATCTCAGCCAAGTGTCAAAGGAGAATCCACGAGGTGTCACATCCAAGTGTCATGATGATGAAATATTTTATGGAATATTTGAATTAAAAATCCTTTTATTCCACAAAATAAGAATTAGTAGAAAATGGAATTAATGATGGAAAATGGAACTTAGGAAATTGTAAATTTCCATGGTTTGTAGATAATGAATCAATTAATTAATAAAATTAATTAATTGAGGATGATAATCAAGAAGAATAATTAGTGAGAATAATAGAATTAAATTATGGGTTATTTAATCCTATAGAGAAAATTAGTAGATGATTGGCCAAATTGATTAAATGAATGCGACTGTATCCTTTGATGAAAATGTGATGATGATGGATATCGAATAAGATGATGAAAAGGTAGACCAAATCCATGGTCAAATTAATTGATAGATCAAAATTGATAACATGCCAAGGACACATGACATGAATAAATTGATATGTAACATTTAACCGACATTGTAAATGCTACAGGATTGAAATTGATTGATAAGGTTCGATCATAATAAGACTGATGGACACTATCAATATTATTAAAATGGCTGATGATGCCATGATATGACATTGAAAGCCTCAACAACTTCAAAGATTGAATGACATGAATGATATTTTGACCTAGTACTGAGAGCCATGACAGTACTAAGGTCAGATTGATAAGATTGATAAGTTGATAGGTTTCCAAGGCACTGAAAGCCACAAAAATGCCTAGGAGTGGATAAATGATGATTGGTTTGGGATGTTTGATATGTTTTGGGACCAATTTTGAGTGATTTCAAGTTGATTTGGGGTGATTCTAAGTTGATTTGATATGATTCTGAGTTGATATGAAATTGATGTGATAGGGGATATAAATGACAAAATATGGTCAATCTGGCCAAAAGATCAAAGTTAGTAGAATGAGAAAATGGGACAAATTAGTATGAAGAAGTGATGAGGTCGTAGATGTAAACCATTTTTGAGCGTCTACATTTTGCCCCTCTTTGATACAATGTGATTTAGAGCATTGTATCAAAGAATAACTGATGAGAAAGCCACAACATGCCCCAGTAGGGATGATATATATGGGTGCCCCCTCAAGAAATTGACTAAGATAAGCATATTATAATTCAATTTATTGACAACAAGAAGATAAAACCATAGCAATTGACGGAATGAAAATCAGAGCTAAAATGTGAAAGTTATGAAGCCTAGAGTGTAGACCCGAAACTGTGCATGCATGCCCAAAATGATGGAAAGATGTCATAACATGAGGGAAATCATCAAAAATGGTTGTATTTGGTCAAATATGATGAGACAAATGTTAGACTAAGGTTGAACCAGGTGGAAAGCCATAGAAAGTTGATTGACAGCATAGGATGATGCAAGAATACATGAATGCAAGATGAAGATGATTTGGTGAATCAGAAGACATGATCATGGTGATGGAGAATGAGATGACAAAGAAAGATAAGATGAGGAGATGTTACTATGATGGAAAGACTTTTGCTTCTAAAAAGTGCACTATATGTCAAATGGAGCTTTATTTTGATATGGAAAATGGAATGCAACGCATCATGGCATAAAGGGCCAGAGCGCAAATGCAAACCTTTTGCGTAAACAAGCACGATGCAAACAGAGAATGACCTTGTCTTTCCTAAGGCATATGTACATGACCCAGACTCTCAAAGGTACATTGTAACAGATAGAAATAGAAAAAGATGACCATGAACCATCCCGACCACTCTCATGGATCAATTTATATCATCAAGTAGCATAGGCACATGATCAAAGAAAAAGCAAAGCAAAAATAAATCACTCACTAAACAGCATGAGCCAACAGCTATCCTTGTCCATTATTACTTGCTTTTTAGTGTTTTAGGTGTTTAGATGATGTTTGACATGTTGATGATGTGATAGTTCTAGTTGTGGATTTAGTTGACAAGTTCATAGTGACTGGTTGGATTGATTGTTGGTTCACATTGCTCAGATATTGTGATTGGCATTGAAGCGTAGCGCTTTGATTTTCAGTCTGCAAAGCGCAAGTGTTTATGCAAAAGGGGTGGTTATCCATAGTGAAAATGTGCAAGGTTTATTGCAAATTTTTGAAGAGTTTTGTGATTTTTAGGGTTTCGTGGAGATATTTGATGTTTTTGTGTGACTAGTTTCTTCAGGACATTTTACAATTTTTAGGGTTTATTTCAGGACATTTTATGATTTTTAGTGCTTTTTTTAGGACATGTTATGGTTTTTAGTGATTTTTTCAGGATCATATTTGAATGTTTAGGATTTTTTTAGGACATTATGTGATTTTTAGTGATTTTCTCAGGACATTTTATGATTTTTAGGGATTTTTTCAGGATCGTATAAGCATATACAAGTGTTAGCTCCAATCCGTTATGCGATAGGTCTAATAGATAAAAAGCACTTAGGGATATGCTCCCAATTCAAATTCAAACTCATGTACCATGTAGATAATATGCCCCCAGACAAGATGCAAACTATGTACAAAGGCCAATGACAGAGTGTGTGTGCAGACTGGTGATGCTTAAGCAAGGTAACGAAGGACATTAACCAGTTCGTGAGCCATGATAAGGGACCAAGGATGTCTTGCAATATGAAGGATATGATCAAGGAATGATGGAGGGGAAAAAACCAGATGGAATCTTGATAGATGGAGGAGCAATAACTGGTTACACATGGCGCCTGTTTGCTAGGTTTTCACCATGATACTTGCCCAAAGCGCCTGTTTGCCCAGTTTTCACTTTTGGACGAAATTTGTCTCTTGACTCAAATTTTCATGCCAAGACACCTGTTTGCCAAGTTTTCATCAAGGCATCCATTTTTTCATGACTTTTTTCACTTTTTTCTTTTCTTTTTTCATGACTTTTTGCTATTTTTTTGGTATTTTTTTAGGACTTTTGGATGAAATCAAGAATGTCACTAAAAAATGCTGAGAAGATATCTGTTGTTGGTGCTACTAGCTAATGAGATTTGAATCCATGAATGAACATAACTACATAGGATTTGTTCCGAGTCTGTAGCTAAAATCAAACCACTAGAAAGGCCTCGAGATATACCATCGTGTACCATATGTAAGACAATGTTTGTCTCTTGCAAATCAAGGCATCTAAGGATAATTGGGTCAATAGAAATGTCATGTGGGATGTCACTAATGATGACATATGCAAAGGCTTGTTGGATAAAGGACTGATTTTCGTTATTGGACAAATTAGGTAGCTGGATTTGGGGATAAACAAAGGGATATAAGGGAGGGTTGGGAGGGTTGAGACCAATGACCTTCCGCATGAACACTGATTTAGAGAGCTCCAAAAGACTTTGTGGCATGTTGAACATTGGAACACTGATATTCATGGCATCATATTTCTCATTTTGTATCATTGGGAGCTACTTAGCTTTTGATTTTTTATGGTCTAATGGTGCCTTTCGATTTTCACCAAGAGACCTATGCTTGTTATTTCTTTCTCTTTTTGCTTTGTAACTAGAAGGTGGAGCAGGCTCCCCAAACTATGCCAATGTGTTCTCTTTAGAAGAAACTACTTCTTTATGATCTTCAGTCATAATGCCTTCAAGGTCTATTATGAGAGTGTCATCATCGTCAAATTGATCAAAAATTGGTGGTCCACGTTGGTCCCAATCCAAAGGTGCAGGATAAATTGAGGGGGTGTCATCATCAGTACTGAATGGGCTTTGGTTGAACGTAGATATGTGGGTAACTGATTCAACTAGGTCGTTGGGGTTATGCTCAGAGGCTAGGGGATTGTTGGTTTCAAGTGGGATATCCTCATATGCCTTTTCATCATTCAAAACATCCATAGTCTTACATGTAGGTACCGTGGTACTAGGAGGACCTATTCGTAATGGTTTAAATCCAAGCCCCAAACTAGGAGGTTGTCCTTCTATAGTGATAGGTTCAATGATTCCTTGTTTCTGAGATCCAAGACCACTATAGCCATCATAGCCTTGTTTTTGCATGATGGCAAACCCAAGTCCATACTTGCTAGGAGATATCAAAGTGGGTTCATGTCCTGCTTTTGCTTTCCTAATACATATGGATGTATTCTCATTGATAGAAGTATAATTCTGTGTACTGATGGGAGAAAGTGGTGACTCCCTAATGTGAGAAACTTGAGACATAAAGTACTCTCCACACCCATTGTCTTCAATCTTCATCTTTTCCTTGGCTTTACTGAGTAGTATATCAGCATCCACATACTTAGAGGAATTTGTGGGTTGTGCTTCATTGTTTGTTGGGATTTGGAATGCAGTAGCATATCTTAGATTAGCACAAAACTGGAAAGGATCTGCATCACCGGGGATGGTAACCTCTACATTGTGATAGGAAAAGTTTAGACATTGATGACATGTAGAAGGGACTGCTTTCATAGCATGAAGCCAAGGGCGTCCTAGTATCATGTTGCAATTCATTTCTATATCTAGGACATGGAACAATGTGTCTTCAGTAGCTGGACCAACTCTGACAAGTAATGTGATGATGCCCCTAAAGAAGCATTTGCCATCATCATAAGCTTTTATTCTGATTCTTCGAGATGGATCCACATCATCTTCAGAATAACCCAAATTGTTGACAACCTTAAGAGTACAGATGTTTAGTCCTACTCCTCCATCTATTAAGACACATCTAACTTTGGCATTATGGATGAAGACTTTGAGATAGAGGGGATCATTGTGGTTAGATTTTTCCTTAGGAATATCTCGGGGTGAAAATGTGATATGTTGTGATGCGGATAGGTTCCCAACCATGGCTTGCAATTGGGCAACATCCATGTTATCTGGGACTATTAACTCTTTAAGGGCTTACTCCAAGATCTTTTGGTGTTGGGGGGATGCACGTAGTAGGTCCAAAATGGATATTTGTGCAGGGGCTTTTTCAAGTTGTTCAACAAGGCTATAATCAAATGAAGTAGGAGCAATAGGTCTACTTGGGGGTGCAGACCTAGTAGAAGCAATAGGTCTAGATGGGGCTCCAGGTAGGGTGATCTTGCTACGGCATGTAGTGATAGCACAACGAGGGTCTTTAGCCTTCAATTCGAATGTGGATATGCATAAATCATACTCATTATAGTAATTGATGGTGTACTCATAGCTGGTGCATGTGTAATTCACATTACCTTGCGAGTTTGAGTTTGAACTTGAGGGTTTCTCTTTGTCATGATTACTCAAAGGATCTTTGAAAATAGTGTGATCAGAGTTGGATGCTAATAGTGATGGATCAACTGTGATTACACCATCATCAATAAGGTCTTGTATTGCATGTTTCAATTGGAAGCACAATGAGGTCTTGTGTCCTTTGGTGCGATGGTAATCACAATACTTTTTGTCATCCCACCAATCAGCTTTAGTCAATGGTTCATCTTTGATTAGGGGTAATTGTAGGAATTTATTACTCAACAACTATTGTAATACAGTTTCAAGTGGTATTCCCAATGGTGTAAATTTCCTTTCTTTGGTTCTAGGATGTCTTTTGTCTTGTGTGGAAGTCTCAGTTTTCTGTTGTGGAGTTGATGTTTGATTAGGGGTTTGTGAATTTGTGGGGCTTGCACCTTTCAAAGTCAATTGAGGTTGTGCTGTGCTAATTGTGTGGGCATCCACAATGCCATCATTAGTCACATTCTTTTTTTTGGAGAAAAATTTTGCCTTGTCATTAGATGAGTTGGTGTTTGTGTTATCTTTGTTTATCTTGAGGATTCCCTTACGGATAAGAGCATCTTCAATACTAGCCCCTTTTTTCATCAGTTTAGAAATGGTGCTTGGACTCTTGATTTTAAGTTCATACATTAAGTGAGGGACTAAATTTTCAATGCACAAGTTTACTTGTTGTTCTTCAAGAATGTCTAGTGAGCATTGACTAACTAAGCTTCTCCAACGGAGTAAGAATGTGATGAATGGCTCTCCTGTCTTCTGTTTAGTTGAGCACAAATCAAAAAGTGTCACCTCATTTGTAATGTTAAAGGCAAAGTGGGAGATAAACTTGTCTGCTAGCTCTGACCAAGATTTGATATGTCCAAGAATTTTGGAGTACCATTCAAGTGCAGGCCCACCTAGAGAATGAGGGAACAATCTCATAAGGTAAGTGGGTTCATCACTAAGTTCAGTACATGAAGCACAAAATTCTCAGATGTGGTCAATAGGGTTGCCTTTTCCTTGGTATTTTTCAAATCTTGGAGCTTCAAAGTGTTTTGGAAATGGAGGCATATACAGACTTTTATCGAATGGATTAGGACGTAGGTCCCTTTCTGTCTATAGAGCCTTTTTCTTTTGGACTCCCAATGCCTTGACTTGTTTGGAAAGTTGTTTGAATTGTTTTAATAGTTCTTCATTGGGGTTTTGCATGATGGTCTTTCCTTCAAGTCTTTTGTGTCTATGAGTAGACCGTTTGCTATGGCGAGAACTATGTCTACTTGGTTCTGACATTTCTGTGTCTGATGAGTCTGATTAAGTGTCGCTAGGTGGTGGAGGTATGTTGGCACCTCGAAGACAGAAAGGTCCCTGTTGTTGGGGAACTCATTGTGGTATTTGATGTGGCATTTGTTGTGGGATTGATTGCAATTTTTGTACCATGTGTTGTTGTTGTGTCGTGTGTTGTGGTTGTTGTTGGGATACCTCTGTTGGTTGTATGTGAGACCATGTGCATGCTTGTTGTTCTAGAGGTATTTGTTGAGGTTGTTGTGGCACATGTTGTTGTTGTAACAAATGTTGCTGGTATGCGATTTGTTGCTCAAGGCGTCTTTGGTATTCCAACTGTTGCTTGAGTTGCTCTTGTTTTTTAGCAAACATCATTTGTTGTTGTTGGAATTGTTTTTGATAAATTGTGTGTAAGTCAAGTGGGTCCACATGGGATTGCGTGTTAGGAATGTTGGATGTTTGCCCCACTTGTGGTTGTTGTTGTTGTGTTTGATGTTGTTGTTGATATGTGGGATGTGTGTCAAGTGGATGTAGACTTGGTTGTGCCTTGGAAGCATTGCGTCCTTGTACCATTGTAGGTTGTTGTTGTCGTGGGGGTTGACTAAGTCCTTGAGAATTGAACGTCATGTTTGTATTGTTGTTTTGGTACCTTTATGTTTTAGATTTTCCTGCTTGCGACATCATATTGACTTGACTATGAGATACATTTCTATTAGGAATGGGTGTAATGTCAATAAGACTTTTCCTTTGTGTGTCCATAGGTATGGTTGTGCTTGATGTTTCACATGTTGTATTTATGAGAGGCTCCATAGCACTGGGTAAAGTTAGGAGCAAAGGTGTACTTTGTTGATTTGCCTCCAAAGAAAGTATGTCTGGCATCCCTAGAGAACGGGTCCCTTTAGGTGCATCTTGTTGTTGCATCATGTGACTAAAATCAAGTCTTAATGTCCTTTTGGGGTGTTTAGGGATTGGTGGTATTTCATCAAACAAGGAGTTGACATTGATGTGTTCAAATGTACTTTGGAGGATTTCAATTGTTGGTTCTTGATGGGATCTTATAGGTGCCATTACTGCATTTAAAAACTCCAAAGGTTGTTTTCCCTTGTCTAAGTCAAAATTTATCATGGGTTGGATGTTTTCAATTGTTGTGTTGGTTTGATTTTTGGACTTAGGACCTTCCAAGTTTGGGTTAAATTTGACAATTTCTTGAGTTGCCAAACGTTTGAAGTTCTTACGAAAACTTTTGTCTTGACATGCCCTAGCCATTTCTTCATCAGTGATGCCATAATCAGTGTCAGAGTCATCACTTAGGTGTACAATACCTTGTTGTATGTTTGATGTGTTAGGTTGGCTGAATTCAAATGAATGTAATTGTTCATCTTCAGGTGAGGTTGGTACACTTCCTTCTCCTGGTGGCATTGGCATGAATATAGGTTCAAAGTCAGGACTCCATTGAACCATCCCATGTATGGAGGAAGTGTTTGGAGGAAATCTCATGGTAGGTGCATTGTTCAAGGTTTGTTGTACCATAGCTTGATTATGAGGATCTTGCGAATACATATTCAAAGGGTCTGATAGTAATGGTTGTGACCTCAATTTGGTCTTCGTCAAAGGTTTGTTGGATTTTCTTGTTCTTTCTTTGTCTTGGATGAGGTTTTGGTTGTGCTTGTGCCTCAGAAAACAAAGGTTGATAGAGTTCCTCTGGTCTCTGAGCTGCTTGTCTCCTAGTAAGTGCTGGCATGATACCTAAGAATGCAAATGCAATGGAATTTTTGAGTGTTTTAGGTGATTTTAGAGTGGTGGGTATGCAAGATATGAGTGTTTTTGGGTTAAAATGCATAACATACTATCAGAAAATCACAAACCCAATCAACATATATTAGCACCCACTAGTCTACCATGAAATCCAAACTAAGCAAAAGAAAGCAAACATAATCAAAAACTCCCTTTTCCGTTTGTAGCTCCCATGTTCTTCTTTCTTCTCCAAATGGTTGTAGCTCCAATTTGACTATAGTGCACACAAAATTGAAGCCAAAGCCTATGATGTGGGTAATGCCATAAGAATACTTGAAGTTTGATTTTATGAGAGAGAGAGAATGCAACATCCAAAGAAGTGGAGACTCAAGGATTCAAAGATTTGGGCTTTCAAAACTTAAGCATCCGGATCCAAGAGACCCAAAATGAGAGAAAGAGTGTTCATTTTATAATCAACACTCAAAGTGAGGGCATTGGATTTGTCACCCATAGATGTGCAATGTGGCAAGAGATTCCTATGACGCATATGACAGAATATGCCAATTTTGAGATTCTATGACACATGCAAGTCAAATTTGGAAGAGAATCTATGACGCGTCATAAGATTCCTCAACCCACTTAAAGCCAAGAATCTATGACGAATAAGCCAAATAGGGACATGCGTAAGAGGTAATAATAATTTCTATGATGAATATGACAGAATATGCCAAAAGTAAGATTCTATGACACATGAGAGTCAAATTTGGAAGAGAATCTATGACGCATCATAAGATTCCTCAACCCACTTAAAGCCAAGAATCTATGACAAATAAGCCAAATAGGGACATGCGTAAGAGGTAATAATATTTGATTATGACAAATCTCAGCCAAGTGTCAAAGGAGAATCCACGAGGTGTCACATCCAAGTGTCATGATGATGAAATATTTTATGGAATATTTGAATTAAAAATCCTTTTATTCCACAAAATAAGAATTAGTAGAAAATGGAATTAATGATGGAAAATGGAACTTAGGAAATTGCAAATTTCCATGGTTTGCAGATAATGAATCAATTAATTAATAAAATCAATTAATTGAGGATGATAATCAAGAAGAATAATTAGTGAGAATAATAGAATTAAATTATGGGTTATTTAATCCTATAGAGAAAATTAGTAGATGATTGGCCAAATTGATTAAATGAATGCGACCGTATCCTTTGATGAAAATGTGACGATGATGGATATTGAATAAGATGATGAAAAGATAGACCAAAGCCATGGTCAAATTAATTGATAGATCAAAATTGATAACATTCCAAGGACACATGACATGAATAAATTGATATGTAACATTTAACCGACATTGTAAATGCTACAGGATTGAAATTGATTGATAAGGTTCGATCATAATAACACTGACGGACACTGTCAATATTATTAAAATGGTTGATGATGTCATGATCTGACATTGAAAGCCTCAACAATGTCAAAGATTGAATGAAATGAATGATATTTTGACCTAGTACTGAGAGCCATGACAGTACTAAGGTCAGATTGATAAGATTGATAAGTTGATAGGTTTCCAAGGCACTGAAAGCCACAACAATGCCTAGGAGCGGATAAATGATGATTGATTTGGGATGTTTGATATGTTTTGGGTTGATTAGGACCAATTTCAAGTGATTCTAAGTTGATTTGGGGTGATTCTAAGTTGATTTGATATGATTCTGAGTTGATATGAAATTGATGTGAAAGGGGGTATAAATGACAAAATATGGTCAATCTGGCCAAAAGATCAAAGTTAGTATAATGAGAAAATGGGAAAAATTAGTATGAAGAAGTGATGAGGTCATAGATGCGAACCATTTTTGAGCGTCTACACACTTGATGTTAGTGGAGCTAGTTATTCATACATGTCCATCCATAACTGTGTGAACATTCTAAACACTGAAATGCTTAGATGGCTGGACTAAAAATATCCCAAGCCTGATCTTGGGGTAGGGAGGGCCTTTCTATTCAATATATTGTGTGGGGGTAAATATGGTTTGAGGTTGGGAGGTTAAGCCTAAGTCAATGCTTCTCCTCTTACCAAAAGTTGAGGCTTGCACAACCAACTAAGACTCATCGAATATTTCTTGTATGCTCTTCTTCCTTTTCATGTTAAGCATTTATTTTACTTATATGTAAGCAAAGATTGTAAATCATCATTTTAGTTATTACATTTTATCATTTTTTTTAGTTAATCATTATTATAGTTATTATAGATGATCATTGTTATAGTTATTTCACTTAATTTTTATTATAGTTATTATAGATTATCATTGTTATAGTTATTTCACTTAATTTTTATTATAGTTATTACAGTTGATCATTATTTTCATTGCACCTTGCTATAGTTATTTCAGTTGAGCTTTATTATTTTAGTTAATCGTCAGTAGTTGAAAGTAGTTAATATCCCATGAAAAGGAATTTAGTATATTTTTTCAAGACTTTTTTGAGGAAAATTCTTTCTAGATCACCTTTATTTTGTTATGAAAATCCATTTGTTACATTGTAGGTTCATGCTTTAGTGGTGTTCTTCATGATCATTCTTTTGTTCCTATCTTCTAGAACATTATTTCTATCGCTTTTTGGAGAAGGGTTTTTCCCATATGGTTTTCTCTATTTATCCTCTTTATAGAGATTTGGTTGTGCTTGGGTACCTCATCAGGCCTTGTTGTTGGGACCCAAATTTTCTTTCAACAGTAGTTTCTAGGTTTTTAGTTACTCCCTATGTTTATCTTAAGGTCTTAAGGGGGGGTGTTAGAGTAATGAGATATTGCATTATTAATTAAATCATTTTGATTTAATTATTAAGTCACTTATTATATCTAGTTTATTTAAGCTAAATTTTAGGCATATAATAATTAATTCTTTTATTAATTATTATCATGCAACCTAGGTTTTATCTTGTTAGGGTTTTGATCTCCTTTTATAAGGACTAGTCTCTTTTTAATTTTATTCATTCACTTTTGATCATAGAAATCTACATTTTTTCTCATCAAGAATGTCTCATCTATGGATCTAGAAATTTGAGCCTCTATAGCTTTTTCTTCTCTTTTGTATGATAGGTGTTTGCATGCAGGTGATTCTTGGGAGTTGTGGGGTTGATCTTTCATTAACTTCAACAATATGTTACTAATATTTTCTTTTGAAGTGAGCTCTATTAGTATCCAACCATGTTAAAGGTTACAATTCACATTGTTAGGTGTGGCCATGTTAAAGGATTTAATCACCCTGTTAGGAGTGGCCTTGTCAGAGAACTTAAGAGCATTCTAGTAGAATGTCACCTTGATTAAAGGATTTTAAAATGACTATTAGGTTAACCTTGATTAAAGTATTTTAGACTGATATAATGGTTAGAAAGTAACAATAGACTAATCTGAATAGATACAACTCACTTTGCAAATACAAATCGCCATGGAGCTCATATGTTGATCCATTGATTGTCCTCCATTATCATCTCTATCTTTGATCTGCTTGGCATCCCTTAAAGCAATCACACTTCACCTCTTCACAACTCTTATCAACCTACTACTCAATTTTTCCAATCAATAGTATCAACAACTGCTCCAACCTTGTTAAGATCTTCACTAGTTCTACTCAGTTCTTAGATTAGCTCTTATGCCTCCTTAAATAGGCAGCTTGATCTTTTACCACTTAAACACCACCATAGATCTTAGGGAAAGGTTAGATTCATTGAATCCTTCCTTCTTTCTCTTTTATAAAATTCTCTAAACTTATATTTGAATTTATGCATAGAAAAACTCAAACATGGTTTCCCTTGAATTAAATGTTTCAACTCATCAATTTTTATCTTCAACACACTTTCCATATTCCAAGAATTCAACTATGTTGGCTAGTAAATGAAATTCCTTCACAAACTATAAAACATTGACACTCGGCTAACCTTAGTAATCACTAGATAACTTGATCATTACTATCTTCTCTTTCTCAACTTGCACTATCTTTGCTTGATTAATTTACTAGCGCTTAAATTTTCTTAGCTTCTATTATTTTATCGATTGACTTTAGCATAGCTCAACTTCTACTATAATTTCCTTAATCTTATGCTCTGAAGCTCAGTTAAGCCTAAGCTTTTGTTATGTATTAATAATCTCTTCTAGCTTTACATAACTATTTTCACCATGTAGTGTTATGATTAAATAACACATTATCTTTCCAAATAACTAATCAAGTGCCCATTGTAATTCCTCATAACTCAACCTTTCCAAGTTAGGTTCCCTTCTTATCTCTTCTTCTCCAATCCTCTTCATCAATCATCTTGGTATGCCACTCTACTTAGGTAGAAATTCTCTCACCAATAAGGTTTGACATTAATGACAATATAACAATTATTCTAATTATAGTTCTAACAATCTCCCTCTTTGGCATTGATGGAAACACCTCTAGTTACCATGCTATCCAAAATATTTTCTTTCTTCGAGAAGCTCCCTCTAAGTTCAATATTAGATCATCATTAATATCCCTAGTTTTATTTTGTTTATCATCTTAGTGTCCAACAACATCCCTTTTTAGTTTCATTCTAATTTTCATCCATGCAGCTTTGATATGCAACACCTTTAGGAATAACAACACATAGACTCCCTCTATCATAATAGAACATGAAATCAATTAGCTTCTAAGTTTCTTTATTGATGCAAACACCTATCACTAATTTGTCTCTTTATGCCTCCCTCTTTGCACCATGTCATTTTGTTTGCTTCCTCATATGATAACTCCATAAACTTCTCCCTTCTAGATGCTAACTACACAATATCTTCCTCTTTGACAATAATGCCAAAGACACTCCAATACCATCAGCATGTAAATTTATCACATACATCTTCAACATGTAGATATCTCTTGGTCAATTCCCTAAACTAAGTTCTTCTTATGTCATCTTTCTTATGACTAATTCAACAACTTGTTCTTCTCTCACTTCACAGCTTTAGGCAACTCCTAAAGTGTGACCTTCTGCATCAACTTGCAAGATATGTTGATTAACACATTTCATGTAGAGGTCCTTCTTAGATTGAGTAGCCTTAGTTAAGGGAATCACCCCTCACTTACCTCTTAGATATTTATGTGTATCCTTAGGTAAAGATTTTTTGAATATATCAATAATTTGTTCCTTTATATTCACATATTCCAATGTTACTTCTTTGTCTTCTACCAACTCTCTAAAATAATGATACTTGATATCAATGTGCTTGGTCTTGGTATGCATCTTAGGATTTTCAAATATGTTTATAGCACTCGTGTTGTCACAAAATATAACAATGGGTTCAATGATCTCTTCTTTCATTCATTTTAACACTTTCTTAATCCACACTATATTAGAGCAATTAATTGTTGCAGCTACATATTCAACTTTTGATGTGGATTGAGAAATATAGTTTTGTTTCTTACTTGTAAAAGAAACTAGTCTTATTCCTAAAAAGACAGCTCTACCACTTGTACTCTTTCTATCACCAACATTACCATCTCAATCCACATCAGTATATACTTTCAACTCAAACTTGTCATTTTTCTTGTAATACAATCCATAATCATCTATTCCTTTTAGATATCTCAATGTTTTTTCACTTCCATCATATGATTCTCCTTAGGATTTTCAAAAAATCTAGCAAAAATCTCAATTGCTAGTGCAATATATGGTCTTCTATGACCAATATATTGCAACTTGTTAATCATTATTCTATACAAGGTTTGGTTCACATCAATAGAGTCATCATTCTTTGAAAGTTTATGCCTAGTGGCCATAGGTGTTCCAACTAGTCTTGAGTCTTCCATACCTAAGGTTTTCAACATCTTCTTGATATATTTTGATTTTGTAATGTAGACCTTTCTTCATTTGATACACTTCTAAGCCAACAAAAAATTGATCTCTCCAAACATAGACATCTGAATATCTTTCCTCCTAAGATGATATCATCAACAAATGTCTCAACTCATATTATCTCTTAGTTAGATTTAGTCTTCAAGTACATATTTCCATTTTCATTTGTTCTTGCAAAACCAATCTTTACCAAATATGTATGCAATATTTCATACCATTTTCTAGTGGCTTGTTTCAATCCATACAAATCTTTGTACAACTTACATACCATGTCTCTATTATTTGGATCAAGAAATCCTTTAGTTTTTTCAATGTAGACTTCTTCCAAAATTCCATCCAAAAATGTAGATTTGACATCCATTTGGTATACTTTGAGTCATTTATAAGAAGCATATGCAAGAAGTGTTCTCACTCTTTCCAATCTTGCAATAGGGGAAAATGTCTCCCATAGTCAATTCTATCTTCTTATGCATATCTCTTACAAACTAGCATTTCTTTGTTTCTTGTTACTTATCCTTTCTCATTTATCTTATTTTTTAGTACCCACTTTGTTCCAATAACATTCTTGTCTCTTGCTCTAGGCACAAGTGACTAGGTTTTGATCTTCTTTATCTTCTCAATCTCTTCATTCATTTCTTGGATCCAATGCTCATTATCCAAAGCACCCTTCACTGATTTATGCTCAAAATCACATTGTAGACATGTATCACTTTTTTTTTTTCTTGTCATAACTCCAAATTCTTTGTCTCTAATTATTTGATTGGGTGGATGATGTCTTCTTACATACTTTGTTAATGTAGGTTCCCTTCTTCTTTCTTGTATTTAAGGTTCATCTTGTAGATTGACTTCAGGTACTACTTCATGTATTTCTTCTTGCTCTTATGGTTGTTTAGAAATCTCTTGATGTTGCTCAGTAGGTTCTTCCTGATGCTCGATATGTACTTCCTAATGCTTGACACATTGTGACTATAACTTGACATGTATTGGTTTCTTCTTAGTAGCTTTCTTCTTAGGTTGAAGCAAATTTATCGCCTCACCTTCATCAATGTATATAAAGCTTATGTAAACTTCAAGTTCCTTTTTACATTCAACTTCATTATTTTATGCATATTCATCAACTTTCACATTTCCACTTTCCATGACTTTGTTAGTGTTAGAGTTCAAACACTTAAATGCTTTTCTCTTAGTGGAATAACCTAAGAATATGCCTTCATTAATTTAGGATCAAGTTTTCCATTCCTATTGTCTTTTAATATGTAACATTTACTTCCAAAAACTTTGAAATACTTCACATTAGGTGCATGTCCATGTCATAGATAAAAAGGTATAAGGTTTGTACCTTTCTTAACTTGTACTCTATTAAAGGTATAAACAATTTCACTTATAGCTTCTCTCTAGTACTTAGGCGCAACATTCCTCTAAATCATCAATGTCTTAGAATAGTTCATGATTAGTCTATTCCTCCTTTCAACTATACCATTTTGCAGAGGGGTCCTAGATGTAGACATTGTCTTTTAATTCCTCTATCATTGTAGAATGTGTTGAATTCCCCATATATGAATTCACTTCCTCTATTAGATCTCATGCACTTCAAGATTTGACCTATTTATTTCTCAACTCTATCCAAATACCACTTAAACATTTGAAATCCATCGTATTTTTCTTTAAGACACATCATAGTCATCATTCAACAATAGTCATCAAAAAATAGAATAAAAAATTTGTCACCACAGTAGTTTTACACACTAATACATTCATAAGGGTCAATATGAATAAATTCTAAAATAACATCAAAAGTATAGGTTTTTCTCTTGAAACTAGACATTTTCATTTTCCCAACTAACATTGTTTACACATCACATTATCAAGTTTCTTCAATTTTGGTAGCCCTCTTACTTTCTTGATCTTACTAATGCTTACCAAAATACCAAAATTCACATGGCATAGTCTCTTATTCCATAATCATATTTCTTCATATTGTGAAAATAAACAATTATCATTAGATAGGTTTAGATAGAACAAATTACATTTGGTTTAATCTCCACTTCCAAAAAATTCTCTTGAACCATTGTAGATCTTGGCTTTCTTATTCTCAAATTCAACTCTAAAGCCTAAACTATTCAACTGTATCACACTCAAAAAATTGTAGTTAAGTCCTTCAACCCAATGAGAATTTTCGCATCTAATCTTATCAGTTAATTTTATTGGTCCTTTACTTTTCACAAAATATGGTTCATAATTACCAATTTTAACACTACCACCTTTATAATGTTCTAGGTTTTCAATTTTAATTTTATCACTAGTCACGTGATGTGAGCAACCACTATCAATTATCCATCTATCACCTTTACTCAAATATGAAATAAGTGAATTATTTGCATCTTCATTAGAATCATCTTTCATAGAAGCATAAACAACTTCTTCATCATTACTGTCTGATTCACTATTACTTTCTTCTTCCCCAGTGTAACAAGACTTCTTACCTTTGCCTTTGTAATCTTTGTATCCTTTTTTGTCTTTTCCATCTCTTCTTCCTTTGAACTTGTCATATTTCCTTTCATCCTTTTCATCCCTATCAAGACATCTTGTACTAACAAACCAACTTTATTTCATGGGAAAAAATTGCATGGAGTTTACCTTTGTACTTTCCTCTACATCTTGGAAGTCTCCTAGCCATTAATGCTTCAAGATCCTCAAGATCATTACCAAAAGTTTCACTCTCACTAGTCTCATACTTTTCTTTCTTCTTCTTAGACTTATCCAAACCCAATTATGACTTAAAAGTAGATTCAATAGTAGGGGTATTTAAAGTATCAAAATTCAACAATTCAAAAGAAGTAAGTCTACCAACTACATTATCCAAGGTTAGGTCATTACCAAGATTGCATCTTAGTTCTTGTATTGCAAAAAATCTAATAGCATAAATAGGAAGTAGGCTTCTTAGTAAATTGTTGATCACAGTCTCATCACTAATCTTTCCATCAGCTCCTCTAATAGCATTGACAACTTCTTTGATTCTTCCAACATATTGAGCAATGTTCTCACATTCTATCATCTTCATGTATCATCAAATTTTCCTCTCAAGCTTTTTGATTTGGCTCTAAGTACATTCTTATATCCTCCATGGATCTTAGCCAACTTGTCCCACATCTTCTTTGTCAAATTGCATTCCTTTATATTATCCAACTCTAAGTAGCTTAGGGAAGATGCAATCTCCAACATTGCATGATTGTGTTCGTGTTTCTCCTTTATCTAGTGGAATGTCATAGGTGCAGGTATGGACACAAACTCATTCTCCAAGAAGAATATTGTTAAATATCCAATTTTTCCATGTAGGAAAGTTGTCCTTCTTAAACTTGGGTATCTCCTTCCTGTACATCTTGATCTTTAGCTTTAAGTCTCTTAAAAAATTTCCTTCTACAAGCACCACTGCTTTGATACCAATTGGTAGAATAATTTAGAATAATTGGGAGGAGGTGAGTCACTTATCCTCAGGTCTAGATGTACCAATTAAAATTTTAGAAACTTTAACCAACTTAGATTTACTCATCAAGTAGCTTGGTCTCTATACAAATATATTAGTAACATAAAACTTGTAGTCCATTGTCCCAAAAATAAAAAACTTGCAGAATGTAAAACATTAACAACAAAACATCTCAAATAACATCCATACAATTATGACACCAAGATTTAACATGGAAACCCAATTCATATCGCCAATATTTTCACTCTTCTAAAGTTAGCTTTTTTAGGAGCCAACTATATTAAAGGTTACAATACACACTATTAGATGTGACCCTATTAATAATCACTCTTTTAGGAGTGGCCTTGTTAGAGGACTTAAGAACACTCCATTAGAATGTCAGCTTGATTAAAGGATTTACAAATGACTATTAGGTCAACCTTGATTAAAGGATTTCAATCTGATACAATGGCTAGAAAGTAACAATAGGTTTATCTGAATAAATACAACTCACTTTGCAAATAAAGACCACAATTTAGCTCATATTTTGATCCACTAACTTACCTCCATTATCATCTTTGTCTTTGATATGCTTGGCAAACCTTCAAGCGATCACACTTCACCTCTTCACAACTCTTCTCATCCTTCTTCTCAAGTCCATTAGTAAATATCATCAAAATCTACTCCAACCTTGCTAAGGTGTTCACCAACTCTATACACTCTATAGGTTAGCCCTTATGCCTCCTTAAATAAATAGCTTGATCTTTTTCCTCTTAAACACCAATGTAGATCTTAGGGTTAAGTCAGATTCATTGATTCCTTCTATTTTTTCATTTCCTCCTTTCTCTTCTACAAACTTCTCCAAACTTATATTTGAATCCATGTATAGAAATTCTCAAACATAGTTTCACTTGAATTAAATGTTCCAGATCATCAATTCTTATCTTCAGCACAGTTTCCATATTCCAAGAATTCAACTATGTTAGCTAGGAAATGAGATCCCTTCACAAACTATAAAATACTGACACTTGGACAAAATTGTGTCCTCAACCTTGGTCTTCACTAGAAAACTTAGCCATCACTATCTTCTCTTGCTTGACTTACACTATCTTTGCTAAGTTCATTTATCAATGCTCGATTGAAACTAAATTTTCTCAGCTTCTATTGTTTTCTCAACAAACAATAGCATAGCTTGGCTTCTACTATAAGTTCCTTAATCTTTTTCTTTGAGTATTGGTTAAGACTAAGCATTTATTCTTTATTAATCATCTCTTCTAGGCTTTAACATAACTATTTTCAACATTTAGTGTTATGATTAAACAACACATTATCTTTGCAAAGTCTAACTAATCAAGTGCCCATTATAATTACTCGTAACTCAACCTTTCCAATAGATTCTCTTGTTATTTCTTCTTATCAAATCCTCTTCATCAATCATCTTGATATGACAAGGTAGCAACTGTCTCACCAATTAGTTTTGACATCAATGACAACATAACAATTGTTCCAATTGTAGTTCCAATAAATAATGATAACATTGGTAATAATGATGAACAAAAATAGACTAAAGACATGGAAGAGGAATATAATAACAAGAAAAGTGGCCTTATCCTAGGGGAAAACATGTTGAACCCTATTGACATAGACACTATTGAAAAAAAGCACACTACCATTCACAATGATGTTAAATGTGATAAGAAGATGATGGGGATCTTTGAATTTAAGGCTTGAGTCTATGATATAAAACCCAAGATGGTGAACCTATGCCAGTTCAACTCTAAGCTCCTCACAAATCCACTACCAATCTTTTCCTCTTGTAGGATAAGGAGCCTAGGAAACATAAAATAACAAAAAGGAAATTATTAGGAATTTAAATTCTTCCCTAAGGATTGGGATCAATGGTTTGATTAGCTTTATTCTTTTAAATTTAATTACTTTTACTAATATTTACTTTAGACTCTTTATACTACTAATAATGATGATTTAACTTGTTACTAAAATATTGCAAGTCATATGTGAACCTATTTTCCTAGTCCACAAGCTTTCTATTTTTTAGGTTCAATGTACTTGGTTTGCTAATTATTATTTTTTAAAACAAATAATTAAAAATCTGAAAAATACATTACATAGACCAAATATTAAAAAGTTGATATTCCAAAATGTTCATTTAGAGAAACAAATGAAAATAGAAAAATAAATCTAAATAATAATAATAAAAGAAACTAATATGATCACTTTTTGTACATAAGACTCGATAAAAATCACAAAGAATCCATTGAATCACATCTAATCATCTTCACATATATTTCAGCTTAGTAGCCTTAGTTAAACATTAAAAATAATTGATTGAAACTATAAAATATTTAACTAGTGGTGGGATGTGTGATCTAAGAAAAGGTACCATGCTTCACCTTTAGGAGTATCACCTAGACAGAATGAGTGAGAAGTGTTTCATTCATTCTCATAAAAGATTGGAAAACACAATTCAATTCATTCTTAAATAAGATCAATAAATTGAATTCATTCTCATAAAAGATCTGATCATGCAATTAAATCCTTATACAATATCATAATAAAACAAAATATTACATATTGATAAGTAGGATATATGTTTCCATAGCAAGTCAAAAAATATTATATATTGATATTGGTGCTTCACATCGATGAGCATCAACTAGATCCAATGAGTGCTAAATTTATTCTCATGAGAGATGTATTCTTGTGAATAACTACTCATGAAATATGGGTTAGTGAGTTTGACTCAAAAACTACATAGTTAAATCTTGATAGCAATATCACAATACAACATATTTTTAATTAAATAAAATTAACAATCAAAAGTGCATTTAGTTTATTTGAACATACGGTAAGTTTTATGTATGAAGGAAATAGGCATGTAGATGCACTCTAAGAAGATGCATAGCAATTATTTCTTAGACCACTAATATGACTAATAAATACTATAAATGAAGATGCATAGAAAATTTGGAGACAACAAAAAACCTTACATTGTTTTCCAAATATGGTGAAAAAAAGTCAAGCTTAATGGGGGTTTTGATTGGGTTGAGCTCCCTAAACCATAGGATCAAGTATGTCTCACACTGATGCAAACTTTAACTCTTGAAGGATTATATAAATATTGGTACTTTCTATTGGAAATCTAGCGGGAAAGTAAGATATTGAGAGGGGGGGAAGGTAAATTAGGATCACAAAAACTTTTACCACATCAAACATAAACCATGTCCTTACTCAATTCACCATAAATTACCCTTAACCTTGTATATAGTCGAATATGCAAATTCATGAAATATTAGATATAACATCTTCTTTCATGAATAAAACATATAAACACATAATCAAGATATAACACCAAATATGGTAACATAGAAACCCTCCAAGGTGAAGGTAAAACTGCAGTGGGAATGACACCCACAAAATCTTCACTACTACAACAATAAAGTGTGCATGTTAGGGCTAAAATGTTTGATCAATTCTTATGATCTACCCTATGAGGGGTATGTCATGTTAAGAGCTTATAAGACTATTAAGTCTAGCTTGATTAAAGGATTTAAACTACACAATTAAGTGAGAACCATGTTAAGGGATTTACATAGGCCTATTAGGACCACTTTGTTAAGAGATTCTCCTTGATACACTTATTAGAATGTAACACTAGTTAATCCTTCAGTTTGTACTTGAATGCTAATGACATATCCTCTCTTTCCAATGTGTAAACACCTCTCTATGATTGATCTACAATAACTTCTCTCGGCATTACTTGGTTACCTTGCTTCAAAACTTACTGATTCACCTTAGCTTTACACATTTGCAATTCTTCATCTCTCAAAAAAACTTCTAACTTGGATCGTGCTCAAATAGCCATCCTAGAAGTTTCTAGATCTCAAGAAATGATCCAAATTCATCCTTTTTGTCACTTAATCCTTCTAATTCTGTAATTGGTTAATCTCATTTCTTAGGGATTAATGATCTATAATTACAGGTGTAATTACATCCTTGATTAACTCACTGATCATAAAAAGATTCTTCCAAGTTGAATAAAATGGTTTACAAAGGATTTTGTGCCATTCCAAACATATATACAAAAATTGTCTAACTCGAAAAATATACATTTTTTATTATTGGTCATGCTTGATCTTCATGTTGTCCCTCAACACATTCTATACTCAGTTTCTATTATACTACTTGGCTTCTATAGCACTTGGCTCATGTGTTCCCTCATGCATAACTCGACAACCACTGTATACTTGGTGACTATTGATTTTTTTTGCACTCACTACTGCTTAGAAACAACTAAATGTAAATACTTCTTCTTTAAATAAATTGACTTGAGTAGAGTAGCTTAGTCAAATTGTTAATTGACTAAATTTGCCTAGTGAATGACTAAGTATTTTTCACTAACTAACAATACTATGATTTCTCTTAGGGTCAACAATCTCCTCCTTAATACTTTTCATGATCAAAACTTGGTATACCAAAAACTTCAAAAATATATACTCCCCCTTGTAGATCAGCCTACATATTTTGCTATAACTTGCATTTCCAACAAAATTTTCTAAAAAATCTTGTGTTTTCCAACATCATAACATAAATTTCCTTATTATATACTATACAAACAAAAATTTTACTTCATAATTTTTCTCCTTTACATTCTCTATACTTGTGTGATTGATTATATAATTTCCCCCTTGTTTTTGTCACTTGTGCTTAGAAGTGATAGTCAATTATAGCTCAGGGAGTATACCAAATGCTTTCAAAAATGGATGGTGCAATCTGATAATTATGGCTATTATGTTGTCCCAATTAGTCTTTTATGTTTCAAGGCCCTGCTTCTCAATTTCTATTTTGGCCACCAAATTCACCATGTTATCAACAATTGTTATATAAGTATTGGTTCTATACAAGACACTTCGTAGTTTGTAGGTGGCTTTGCATTACTTTCATATGAGGTAATAGTATCTCTTGAGTAGAAGTTACCTCATCTCTAATATGATATTCTTCATGTAACAATTATGACTCCATATACTAAGTTGGAACTTGGATCCATGCTCAATGTTTTTTTGTCCTTCTAAAGATGAACATCAATCTTATCCATTCTCTCCTTTATTGTCTTGTAGTATGAGGCAATATCATTATGTGATTTGGAAAAGAATTTATTTACATTTATAACTATTTTTCTCAAATCATTGATGAGAGAAGATAGGTCAACCTATTGTATTGCTATCTCTTTTGATACTTTTTCAAACACTCTATTTTCAAATTTCTTTTATATCCATTTCATAAGTTTCTCTTGTGTGTCAATGTTAAGTTCATTAAAATTATCCACTATCTTAATCAATTGTTCAATTATAGGAGCTTTCTCATCTAATTCATCAACAACAACTATATTAAGGAATAAGTCCATGATGTCATATAATACATGTTTTTGTTGATGCTCTCTCCTCATTTCTATTTGCATGGCCTTTCTTTCCAAAAAATCACGCAATGTTACCATTTGATCATAGGTTAGATTATTTGTATCCCAATTGGGGATTGCAATCACTTCATCTAAGGTAATAAGTTTACCTTGAATTCCTACTCGGGACTTTCTTTTTCTTTATTCTCTTCCCCTTTGAGTCTAGAGTATTGTTGCTTGACATTGCCTATTGTAGATCTTATGTGTGTACTACCAGACTTAGCTTTTGTTTCTCCATTCCAATATCTTCACCCTTCTCTGAAAATTCACCTAACTTTTTTCCATTTCCTTAGCTATTATTTGTACCCAATTTTTGTACAAATTTATCTTCTTTTGTCCTTGACATTATCTATTTGGAGTTCCCTTAATGAACTCAACTTTCCTACCTTCTTTTCTCCCTCCTACTGAGGTCTTGAGGCACTTGGTCTGTTACCTATAGAAGATTGATCTTCTTGATCATTAAGGTTCTTGACTTCTTTCTCACCTTCTATGTTTACATTGGAATTTTTTTATTTTTCAAGCTCATGTGTATTATTTCCTTCATTAGCTGACATACCCTATTGCTTGACATCACCATCTTTAGCTTCACCTTGGCTAACATTTGAACTTACTATAAAGATGGGAATAGTAGGAATAACTGGTGTAGAGTCTATCAATTGTGTGCATACATGTGCATCTATCTTAGGATAGTCCTTTACTTGCACTAACACGAGATTTGGCTTTAGCAATACCTCTTGTACTGACTTGAGTTGTGGAATTTTCTCCTTCTATTCTTTCTTAGTCAACACAATATTTTCTAGTTTAGATTCTTCATTGGTTATAGCCTTCACGATATTCTCATTAGGCTCATCTTCTATGGTTACTGTATCTAATTGTTCTTCACCCTATTGAGCCATGTCATCATTGCAATCTTCTTGATTATCTAGTTTAATTTGTATATCTTCCTTTTCCTCATCCTCCTTTTCATCTTCTAGCATTAATCCATATATCTTCTTCCATATAGGTGTACTTTCTTCTACTACATGTTTAATTTTTCCTTTTAGAATTATAAAAGGTCTAGAACAAAATTCCTAGTATAGTCTTTATAGCTTTTGCAATTTGTTTTTTGTTGGAATGTCTTAATGGGAAGAATGCTTCTGAGAGGGGGGGGGGGGTGGTGGTGAATCAGAAGTACTGGCCTTTTAACCACTTTTATACCCTTAATAACATATAACTTAAATTAACATGCATGCATATAAACATTAAACAATCATGAGAAACAAACATGCATCACCACATAACACTTGAGATTTTGGTAACCCAAAAACCCTCCAGGAATAAGAAGGTAAAAATGGGGTGGGGATGATACCCACAAAATTACTGTAGTAATTGATTTCAACCACTTCTGATGGTTTGCCCTATTAAAGGCCTGCCCTGTTAAAGGCTTTACACACTGTTAAATGTGACCTTGTTAAAGGATTTCTACACCTTGTTAGGAGTGTGCCTTGTTAGAGGACTTAAGAACATTCAACTTAGAATGCCACCCTGTTAAAGGATTTACATAAGGCTGTTAAACCTACCTAAGTCAATAGGATTTCCAAATTCCTAATACAATTGTGAGAGAGTATTAGAATAATACACCTAAAATAATGCAATCTCTAATGCTAATCTCAAGCTCTTGATCTGCTCTTCTATCCCTGAACTCTGCTAGATCTGATCTACTAATTGTGTTCCTTGTTCTGTTCTCATCAACTAGATGTGTAAATGCTATCCTTTCCTCTTAATCTTTGACACCAATGTTCTGTAATAATAGGCTCTGCTTTTCCTTCTTCTTTTCGCACTTCTCACTTCTTCGTTTAATGGCATCAAGACTCCCTTATAAAGATTAGTGGTTTGTTATGCATCCTTGGATAAAATGTTCCTGCTCCAATCCTTGAAATTCACCCATTGGTTGCATGCAATCTCCAATTTTTTGATTGGTTGCATGAGGATTGCATAGGTGATTGTGAGGATTTGATCTTATCCTTTTATCCTATCAATGAGTCATGCATAATCATTTTTCATCTTGGCTTGCGATTGCACAAAATTTTATGCTGATCCTACATTGCTCGGCACATGAAGTAATATTGATGCTCGACACCATCTATTTTGAATTGCTCGACAATTGCTGTAGTTTCTGCATTACTCGGCACCTATTAGTTTTATGCATTGCTTGGCTTCTATTGATTCCTGAATTACTTGGCTCGTATAGGATTACTGTGTCACTTGGCACCTATTGAATTTCTGCTTTGCTCAACATATATTGTAATGTGTTGTGCTTGGCAGGAACTATAGTTTGCTCGGCACTATCTGTGACTCGACACATAAAGAAATTCTAGCTCGGCTTCCATTGTTTACTCGGCTGTATAGTGAAAAAGGTTAAGTGTGTTGACACTCATTTGTCAATCTTATTTATTTGATCAATAGTTTTCTACTCAATTCTGGCATAATAGTAGAAAATGCTTCTTCCCTAATTTGTCTTTTAGTTCTTACTTCAAGGTGCCACCTCTCATAAAATTTGGCATACAATTCATTAGGAATCATATTTCCTAACTCTATTGGAGTGTGTTTCAATTTGGCCATCATATCCAAAGCAACTTCATCAACTTTTTTCTTGTCAACAACATCTAATTTCTTATACTTAATAAAATGAAATCTAGAAAGTCATGCAGTTTCCCTGATGTTGTGATAAATTTCATTAGTTATTTGTGGAGGCTTATGCAGTACAACTCTAGACTAACTTATATCTTCTGATTTTGTTCTCTCTTCATCATCCTCTTTGTCATTTTTAATCACAAGCCTTCTCCTTTCCTTCTTAGCAGAATTTCTCAGCTCTTCCTCACCACCAATATTCTTTCTCTTTGTCAAAATCTTCCTTTGAGTAGGTTTAGTAGCCTTAGCTGATTTTTCTTTAGCTTGGGTATAACTATGGTGGTGGATGCTCTAGTCCTCTACCTAGTTACTCTTGGTGGTGCAACTGCAGGCTTAGTAAGTACCTTTATGCTCTTATGCACCTGAGACTCAATAATTTCAATTTATTTTGTTTTAGTCTTCTATGCCTTGGAAATCACTATCTCTTTTCCCTTTCCTTCTTCTTCTACCTCATCATTTCCATCTTCTTCTTCATCCTCACTACTCAGATCCTCACCTTTTCCTCTAGTAATTTGTATAGGTATCTCCTTCTCATCTCCTTCTCCTATTTTTTCTCCATATTTTCAATCATACTCTTTCTCTTATTTATTTTTGCAGCATTGACTTGTATAGTAATTTTCAATTTTTTTGTTTCATACCTTCCAAATGGCTTGGTATCCTTATCAACTTGTTTGGCCAATAAAGAAGTAATTGATGATATTGCTTCATCAATGTTAACCTCCATGCAACCCTAGGTATAACTGCTTGTGTATGTGTATAATTTGCATGAACTAAGAAACATATATCATTGTAATATTGACCAACTAAGGATTGTTGGATCAATGTTCTATTTTTTATCTTAAACTATTCAAAATATCCATCCATGATTATCTCAAAATTCACACCCACTTCACTGATAAACTCATTTATTTGTTGGGTTGTCAGTTTCTTTCTATCCCAAACAACATTGCCAATAGTAGGAAATAAATTATGAACATAGAAGAAAATACAAACAATCAAAGAACCGAACTTACACATATTTGTCTTTTCTTTTCTTATACTTCCCAAGTTCTTGGCTAGATGTGTCGGCTAGAGATCTACAATGTCGTAATTGTGATCTTTCTTGATGATATTCTACTAGGCCAAATCAATAATAACACATGACACACTGTCAGGTTGACTAGACTAATATAATTTGTGTGCAATTACTCTCATAGTGAGCTCAATCTTTGGATCGTTGATGGTAGATATTTTCATTCCTCTCTCATTTTATTTTTCTAATGTGTTGGCATCAATCACATCTTTGCCTTGGCAACAAATAGTTTTCACCATTTTTGTAATAAAGCAGCCAATGACATGATGGATTATTTTCTTGTGAACTCAATCTTTGGATCCTTGATGGTAGATATTTTCATTCCTCTCTTGTTCCATTTTTCCAATGTGTTGGTATAAATCACATATTTTCCTTGGCAACAAATAGCTTTCACCCTTTTTGTAATAGAGTAGCCAATGACATGATGAATTATTTTCTTGGTGATCCTCACTGGTCCATCTTCCAACTAGAATTTCATGTCATGGATTTGTCTTAAAATGATCTTTGATCCATTCCACCCTGAAAACCCTTGGAAATTTTAGGGCATGTGTTAACCCTTTCTCAATAACATGTATATGCTCACCTTTAGTTATCCATTCTTGCATAACCTCTCATTTATAGCCCTCATTTCAAAATCACTTATTTCTCCAATTTTGCACATGTAACACGACCTTACATCGTGAGTCATTATAAACCTAGGTTGGATTGATGATAGGGCACCTGAAGAATCACCCTTCATCGCAATCTCTATATATTCTTTAAATTTTGGTGGGGGACAAGCTTCATTCTTAACTAATTGAGCATTACTAACCTCCAATTCCATTTTTTTTGTAAGTTGCAGATGAACTTGTTGCCATTTCTTTTGATTAGGGTTCCATTCACAATTTTCTACTTAACTCAAACTCAATACAACTACTTGCAATTCACTTCTATCATAGGAAGAAATGCACCAAATCTTTTCAAACTCACTCAAATCGCTTAGAAAACACTTCACTCCAATTCTATCTTAAAGAACTTGAATGCAAAGTGCACAAAATGATTCACAAATTTCACTTATAGCTCAAAAGTTCAATTTTAGGGCATCATTAATTCTTTGTACCTTTAGTGGGTGTGAAGCAGTTGTCTCGACCTTCTTTATGATACTTGGAATTCCTACTTTTTATTTCACTTGGCCAATACCATGACTCAGTCGATACTAACAATTATGCTCAACCACATAAAACTTTCAAGAATTCAATATTGACACTCAACCATTACTAACTTCTCAACTTGATAGCTAAACACATCACTTGATTCAAGCTTCAAAATTATCCTTATACATCTAATATCATGTTGATTTGGAATTTCATGCATTTAATCTTAGGAATTGATGTTTGATTTAGCAATTTGAAATTTAGTTCTATACATACCTCTTTATCTTAGTTTGTGATGGGAGGATCACCTAATCCATTGGATTGGGTGATCACAACTTCACCATTTCCACTATTGCTTCCATCAAATTTCTTCTTCCAAGATTGACTCATCTAGTTTCTCACTTCTTCAGTGTTAACCTTTTCTTTTCCATTGCTCTCTTCATTATTAGGTGCTAGTGCTCGGTTCATATAGTCCCTACTTAGGTGACTGATCTTCTAACAATTAAAACATGTTGAACCAAAATTTCTCCTATTTCTTGATCTAAGTATGAGATGTATGCTTGCACAATTTGTTGTAATGTGTTCATAATTTTCACAAAATTGAAAATTGACACCAAGTGTTGTAATCCCAATTTATAGCATTTCCTTGCCTAGTTGCATTTTCTTGACCTTTAGGTTTTCAACTATGTTTTGCATTAGATCTACAATCTTGTTCCTTGTAACCATACTTTTAACATGTGTAGCAATAACCTTCAAATCTAGATGTAGCTTGTGTCTTACTAGTCTTTGATCTACATTCATGTGCTTGATGTCCATTCTTGTTGCAATTGAAATAATCACCTTTTAATTTTCACTTAGGATTTGACTTACCAGTTTTTATCGTGCATACATCTTTTTGTGTGGCTTAGTTTTCCACAATTGTAGCATATAGGCTTGTTGTTCTTTGGTTTTGCATTCCTTTGTTCTCCTTGATTGGTAGATGATATGAAGTTAGTGTATCCTAATCCAGTAGTGTCATTAGGTCTTATTTGTGCTTTCAACCATTCATCAAGTTGTCTCATAGTCTCTCCTGGTCTATTTCATCCTTTCAATGATTTCCTTTTCAGATCTCAACTCAACTTTCAGTTGATTGTTCTCAGATCTCATATTTGCAATCTCTTCCACTTTCTTAGTAATTCATGATTGAAACTTAATAATTGAGTGACCATGTCAAGTTAATTGTGTGTCATTCTTTGTACTTCATTGATCCTTTCATCAAGAATTGATGTCATTTGTCTTTTGTCTTCATCGACCATTACCTTTCCTTCTTTAGTTTTTTTCTTTTGTTGAGTCACTTTACATAGCCTTACTGATTGCATTATGTGTTCTCTTTTTAGTGCTCTTACTCTTCATGTAGGACGTTCTTCTTCTCCAATAGATCTACTATTGTTGCATTAGTTTCACTAGATCTGCTTTCATCAAATAAGTCCTCAATGCTTTCTTGCTTGTCATTTTGTTGGATTGTCATCTCTTTGCTTCTTTTCAAGGATTTATTCAATTCCTCCTTTGTAGTCTTAACTTGTTCTAATGCGAGTTGCAAATCATGCTTCTGATTCTCAATTACCTTTTCCAATTTGTAGGCTTACATCTCCAATATCTTTGACTAAGTGGTTATAATTCTTCTTAGAGAACTCTACTCTAATAGCACTTGTTGGAAATCTAGTGGGAAGGTAAGATATTGGGGGGGGGGGGGGGGGGGGTTTTGAATTAGGATCAATAATTTTTTTACCACATCAAACATAAACCATGTCCTTACTCAATTTTCCATTCATTATCCTTAATCTTGTATGTAATCAAATATGACTCTTCATGAAATATCACACCTAACATCTACTTACATGAATAAAGCACATAAACACATAATCAACACATAACACCAGATATGGTAACACATAAACCCTCTAAAGATAAAATTGCAATGGGGATGACACCCATAAATTATTCACTACTACAGCAATAAAGTATGCATGTTAGGGCTATAAAGTGTTATCACTTCTAATGATCTATCCTGTAACGGGTCTACCCTATTAAGAGCTTACAAGACTATTAAGTCTACCTTGATACTATGTTAAGAGATTCACCCTAATACACTTGTTAGAATGTTACAATACCTTGATCCTTTGGTGAATACTAATGGCATTTCTTCTTTTTCCAATGTGTAATCGTCGTTCTATGATTGATCTACAATAATTTCTCTTTGCACTACTCGACCACCTTGCTTTACAACTTGCAAATTCACCTTAGCTTCACATACATGCAATCCTTCAACTCTCAACAACGAAGTTTTGACTTGGAATTGTGCTTAAATAGCCATCCTAGAAGGTCTAGATCTCAAGAAAAATTTTAGATTCATCCTATTTGTCGCTTAGTCCTTCTAATTTTTTAATTGGTTGATCTCATTTCATAGGGATTAGTGATGTGTAATTACACACATGATTACCTTCTTGATTAAATCCTCAAACATAAAAATAAGCTTCCAACTCTATAAAAATGGTTTACATAGGATTTTGTACCATACCAAACATATATATAAAAATTGTCTAACTTGGCACATATACCTTTTTGATGCTTGGTCATGCTTGATGTTCATGTTGTCCCTTGACACATACTATACTCGACTTCTACTATATTTCTTGGCTTCTATAGAACTTAGCTCATGTGTTGCCTCATGTATAACTTGGCAACCACTATAAACTCAGTAACTATTGATTTTCTTGGCAGTCACTTCTACTTGGCAACAACTAAATTGAGACACTTCTTCTTTACATATCTTGGCATGTATAGAGTAGGTTTGTCACAGTGTTAACCGACCAACTCTGCCTAGTGAATAACTAAGTGTTTTGCACTAATTGACAATACTATGATTGCCTTAAGGTCAACACTTTCATTATTTCTTTTTGGTTGACCACTTCTATGAAATTTGTGCTAAGCTTTCCTTTTTATTTACTTTTATCTTTAGAAGCCTCTATTAAAGGTGCCTTGGATTTTTCTTTCAAAAACTAGACAAAGCCCTCTATTTCTCCACATCAAGGTCTTATCCTTCACGTATACCACTTTCATTTGGCCTTTTTTATTTGTGTAGTTTATGATATCTCTCTATAGATTAGGTCTCCCCCTTCATTCATCGCATGGGAGTTTTTTAAGAAAAAAAGCTTCATCCATCAAGAGTTCAAAAAAAATATTTTGATGAGATTGGACAATTCCAAAGCTCTTTAGCCACTAAAGTGAAGTTTGAGTTTTCCACTACACAAAACTCTTTGCATATGGGTACATTCCTAGTCCTTATGGTTGTGAAGTTCTCTATTCCCCTAAAAACTCCACACTTCCCAAATTTCATATGCCTTGAGCCTTCAGTGTGAAATTCTCACCATTAATTTGCGTGAAAGAAGCTTCATTTGAAAACCTGAAATTCCCAAAAGTTCAAACAACTTAAGAGTGATATACCCAAATTTTATGTGGAGGAAGTCACTTTGAAGGATGAGATGGCCTTGAATAAACACCCAAAGAATAGGGAGGTTGATGTTGTTATTGAGCAATGTGTCTTGATGTAGAGATCCATTAGGCTAGTTGGCCATCCCAAAATTAATAAAAAAGAGAAGAAGGTTTTGGTTGAAATGGAAAACAAGGATAACTTTGGTAATATTGATGAGAAAAAAGAAATTAAATAGATGGGAGAGAACTCTAATAAAAGGAAAAGTGGCCCCATCCAAGTAAAAAACACACCAAACCCTATTGACATGGACATTGTTTAACAAAATCACACTACCACTTAACAATTATGTTATAAGTGATAAGAAGATGAAGGGGTTCTTTGAATTAGAGGCTAGAGTCCAAGACATAAAAGCCAAGATGATCAACCTATGCAAGTTGAACTCTAAGCTCATGCACAAATCCACTACCAATCTTTGCCTCTTGTAGGATAAGGATCCTAGGAAACACAAAGTAACAAAAAACAAATTATTAGGAGGAGTTTAAACTCTTCACTAAGGATTAGGGTCAACATTGTGATTAGCTTTTTGCTTTTATATTTAATTATTTTTTATAATATTCACTTTAGACTTTCTTCAACTACTAATAATGATACTTTAATTTGTTGCTAAAATGCTACAACTGATTTGTTGACCTATTTTGCTAGCCCATGAGCTTTTTATTTTTTAGGGTCAACATGCTTGTTTTGCTACATAATTTTATCAAAAATGACTAATACAAAATCTAAATTACATTATATAGACCAACTATTAAAGAGATGGTAGTTCAAAATGTTCACTTAGAGAAACAAATGCAAACAAAACAATAAATCCTAAGAATTAAAAAAACACTAAATATGACAGCCTTTTGTATAGGAAACTCCATAGAAATCAAGAAGAATCCATTGAATCACATCTAATCATACTCACATATATTTCAACTTAGCAAGGATACCTTGTAGGTGAGCAACATGAAGGAAATTTTTGAGGCAAGATTACACAAGGCAACTAGCTTCCAAATACAAATTCACAACAAAAGGAACAATTTGGAGAAATTATAGCTGCATAACTAGCCTTTTGATCTCTTAAACTAATGGTCTTGTGAACATTATTAAAACCCTCTCATTTCATTTCATTAGTACATTGAAAATAGTTGATTGATATGAATATTGTTTTAGTACTAGGATATGTGATCTACAAAGATCTCATGCTTCACCTTTTAGAATATCACCTAGTTATATCCTTGATCCACCAAAAGGTACAGTTGTTTGGAACTTCATGATGCATTTTAGAAACTTAGTCCAGCAATATATCTCTTGAGAAGTGCACAAGGGGGATCAAATTAACTTCTAGGATGATTCATGACATGGTTTTCCTCCTCTTACTAGTTCTTAGCAAGATGCCAATACAATTAATGTTTCCTCTTCCAGACGGTGTGTGAAACTCATTGATTATGTTGATACTCATGAGAGGCATATTAGAAAGACCCTTCCGAGTTAGAGTTGCTTCAAAATTTATTTCAGAATAGGGAGATACATTTGTGACATAGAGAAGACATGTTACTGTGGGTCCTAGCTAAAGATGAGAACTATTCGATTTAAGAAGGGTATAGAGTGTTACAAAAAACTTGCAATTCAAGGACCATACAAGAGCTTTTTCATTCTGCTAGAACAATTATGTCCTTCCTAAGGCTAGGTGCTTCACTTGGTTGGCTCTGAAGAGTAGGATTCTCACTAGTAAAAGACTTAATAAACTCTCTATTGATCTTCCCTTCAAAACTGCATGTTGTGCAATAATGCCATAGAAGGTACTGATCACTTGTTAAATTGTTCATTTGTTAACTATTGCTAGTCTTATGTGCTCAAGAAAATAAGCTACAACATGCCTTTGCCCAATACACTATGGGACTTATTATAATCATGGCATGTTTTGCATTCTTCTTCTTTATTTAATTGTCTTTGGAAATGTGTTCCCGCTTTATTGGTATGGGCCATATGGTGGGAAAGAATAAGCGTATTTTTCACAAAGAGTGTAATTCAACTAGTAAAGTGGTTAAGGGCGTAGAAATATTGGTCTTAGAAGTTGTCAATGCCAATCTAGCAACTATTAAATGTAACTTCTTTTCAATGTGGGATAGATAGATAGTGAAACCGTGGAAGGGAATTGTGATTCCTTTTGGATCACTTCTACAATGGAATGTTGCAACTAGCATAGCTAGGAAAAGTGTTAGGTGGATTCCTCTAGCTAATCACTTTGTCAAAATTTATTTTGTTGGTGTATCAAGAGGTATATGGGCCTCTTGGGCATCGAGACCTGCATCCGAGATCATTGGGGCAGTCCTTGTGTTATTAAATGCTCTCCTATTCTTCAAGGGACTAATAATTTTGTAGAGGCGACTGCTTTATTGCAAGGCTTTTGAGGTTAGCTAAGAAAGGGGGATTTAAGAAGATTCGTGTAGAGGGAGATTCTATGGTAATTGTGAATGCTTGCATTCAACGAACCACTCATAATTGGAAATTAGCTTACATTTTGAATCAAGTATGACATTTGTTAGATTCTTTTCAAAACTTTCATGTGTCTCACATTAAGTGTGAAGGAAATCTCGTAGCTGATGTGCTAGAGAATTGGGCTTGTGATGGGATGGATTTGAGTCACTAAGTCCTTTTGAAGTTATCAAAACTCATGAGCAGGTAGGAAAGTTAGTTAACATGGAAGCTTTGCCTAAGTGATTAGCACGATGGTTGCATCTCTAAAGATTGGCTTGAGGAATTAGGGTAGTCAGCGGTGGTCACCATGTGTTATTTAGGGATTACTGATATATCATTAATTATGAGCGAGTCGCTGACTGGTGCATTACAAAGGAAGTGTGTAGTTGAAAATTATTTAGTTGTGATTGTGGAGGGTTTTTTTTGGATTTTTTATATTTTTTCAATCTCCATCAATAGTTCTTATCTTTTGGTATGCATTCAAGATATCATTTGGAGCAGCTATGATGCAGTCTGCTCATTGTTTCTTCTTATGTTCACATTCGGTTAACATAGTAGCCTTTCTCTTTTGTATTTCAAGAGGAAGTATGGTTTTCTTACCAGTTCTTTCCCTATAGAATTATGGAACTAGTTATATATATATATATAATAAAATATCCAATAGCTCTGACCATATTTTAGTTTTTTAAAAAAAGCGTTAGATTCATTCTAAACTTAATTGAATCCTTATACAATATTAAAAAATATATTTTATATATTTTTAATTAAATAAAAATGACAGTCAAAAGTGCGTTAAGCATATTTGGATAAACGGTACGTTTTATGTACGAGGGAAATAGGCATGTAGACGCAGTCTAAGGAGAAACAGATCATGACATCCTGGACACTGGACAGTACGGGTCAAAAATATAGAAGGGCCCCTTCCCTTCTCCTTCTCTTTGGCTGATTATGCCGACATTTTGGGAAAAGTTCCAAAGGAAGTTGGTAGTGACTCTTTAGGAAGGAAACTGCAAGGCGAAGCGCTTTCGATCGGTATACCTACTGTTTAGGGCAGTTTTTGAGGGACGAAATTTCTCATTTTTCAAACAATTAATACATTAAAAGCAGTTCACGTGTATTTGGGAATGGTTAATTAGTTGTTTAACTCGACCGTCAAATATGATGCGTACGCCGCGTCACGTCAGACTACCAGGGTGGAATAAGAACAGTACTAGAACCATTAATCCCACCCACTTCCTATATAAGAATCGTAGGAAGGCCTTCGAATTCGTACGCAATCAAGCTGAGTACGTTGTTTGATAAAATAGCCTGGTCCGAAGCTGTTTTGAAGATTAGTTCGTGGTTTAGGAGTTGAAAATACCCAATTTAATTATTTGCCTCATTGGAAGTCTCTTTGAAGATCAATTCATCAGTTGAGAATTGAAATAACCTGAGCAGAAGCCTCTATTCTGAAAATTGAGAATACCCAGAAGAGTTATTTGCCTTAATCTGCTCAATTATATTGTGTGGCTGTGAAAAAATGACTATTGGTATCTCTTCACCCCAGAAAGGAAAGGAGAGGAAGGGTGTGAAAACAGAGAGAAGTCCCCTGCTGCCTAAGAAGAGCCAAGATGTGGAGGGGGTACATGAAGGATTCAATGGCGCCTCATTCTCTGGGGCAGTGTTTAATCTGTCGACCACTGTGGTAGGAGCAGGGATAATGGCGCTCCCTGCTACTCTCAAAGTATTGGGGTTGCTGTTGGGGGTATGCCTCATCGTGCTTGTGGGCTTGTTAACTGATGCATCTATCGACTTTCTCCTAAGGTTCAGTAAGGCTAGCAGGGCGGCTTCTTATGGTGGTATCATGGGCGACACCTTTGGGAGGATGGGGAGGATGCTGTTGCAGATGTGTGTTACTGTTAATAACTTAGGGATTCTCATTGTTTACATCATCATTATAGGTATGCCTCGTATTGTTTGTTTTGTTTTTATGGTTATGTGATTGAGCACTTCTGTTGCTCGGGTTGCTTGGAATATAGAATCAATAAACCATAGATTGAGAATTTCTGGAAGTCTGCCTTTAAACTCTTCTGTTTCAATTACGGTGAGCCATGAATAGTATGAGGGTGAGACTTGGCCGCTCATAAAACAAGGGAAAAAAATGCCTAGAAAATGTCGTGTATTCACTGGTCAGGACCTAATATTGAGTAGCCCATTTTTTTGCAGAGGTTTAGTTGTTGTCTTCTATCTTGTCGTCCAAGAGTTTCATAGTATGGATGAACCCAATTTCATTCTGAAATACCAACTTGTCTTTTCGTGTCCAATAGCCTATTGACGATGGATGCACCCCGTTCTATTCTCAATACCCTTGTGTTTCTATTTTTAAAAGCTTTTTACGGAACAATGGATCCGATTCCTTTTTCAAGAACACCCACCTCAGTCATGCAATCTACAAGAGTTTCTTAGCTTTGGATAAACCAATTCTATGCTCAAATCCCCACTTATGTCCTGCCATGCTCAAGGGACTTCTGATTACGGATGAACCCAGTTAGAGCACTCTCTTCAGTCTTGGATTCTTGACACATGAGCTTCTTGCTATAGAAGGATCAATTTCATCCACTTAAGTCTTGCCATGATTAAGAGATCCTTGGTTATGGATTTTAAACCAAGACCATGCTTAAGTACCTCACTGTTTCTTAGATAGTGATAATTCCGATTTCATGCTTGAACCTCTTTGGATCTTTCCATGCCCAACAGTTTATTACTATTACTTACGGATGAGAGCATTTCCATTCTCCACTTCACCTCATCGTGCAGATTTAGTTTTCGTTGCGGCCCTGAGAATAGAACCAGAGCTACAGTAGCAACTCCAATCTACTTTGTCAATGTTGATATTTCTTACATCAGTGGATAAATATATACTCGATTGAAAATTTTATGCAGGCTGATTGGTCTTCTGTTTCTTTATATTTTGATTTTCGGACAAATTCGTCGAGTCTTTTCAGTTTCTGATCAAATTATTTACGCTCTTCAATTTCTACTCTTCACATGCTATAATGCATCTTCCTTGCAAAAGTTATTGAAAAATTTCTACCGTGGTTGGTCTCTAGGTATTTCTTTTTCCTTTTTCTTTGGACATTGTACCTTTTTAGGGCTATTTTAGAAATGTATCCAAGATAAAGTGATTTGACAAATACTGTGGATTTTGTTAACAACTTCCTTAGGATTTAAACTTGGTTAGGTTTGTGAAAGTACTTGGTGGCTTTTTAAGTTGTTTTTCCACAGGAATCAAATTCTACCACATTTGTTATGTGCTTGTATTGCTTTTGTGGTGGTTTAAGGCAACTTTAGGCTGTTAGCACGATGGTGCAGGTGACAGAGTGGAAACATTTGGAGAATTACCCTTTAAGTGAATTTTCGTTTGATTGCCAATTAAGCCTTTTAGAATGAAAGCAATTTATATTCCTATATGCTTTGCTTGTCATTCCTTCACATTAATCCTGTGTTGATGAAGCTACAAATCACGTAAATTGTGGTATCTAGTAAATGTTTTTCTTGAAACCTAAATTGGTGCATCTCCAGTAGAAAGCTTTCAAGTCAAGGTGAACAAACCTGATAAATCCTGAATATGTAATTCATGTATGTTGTACTCTTTTTGACAAATATAGTCACACAGTTTTGAGAATGAAGAAAATTCTTTGTCAATTAGAAAACTGTGTTTCCTGGACAGAACCTTTTATGTACTGCTTACACCATTAACTGCGGTATTGTTATTTCTCACACTTATTTTGAATAGCAAGCAAGTTCTTGTTGTTGCAATTTTATCATCTTCCTTGACTGTTAGTTGGCTTATTTACTGGGGTCTGCTCATGATGGTGGATAAATACTTTTTGGTTCGTAAGTACAGGCTAGTGTTGTGATTTTCTTTTTGGCATTAGAAGTTTTAATAGCTCATAGAATTGTATTGATCATGGGCAGGTGATGTGCTTTCTGGAACATCATCAAATGGTGTGCACCATGTTGGCCTATTTGAAGAATGGTTTGGAGTGCATTGGTGGAGTGGGCGTACAGCTGTGATACTTCTAACTATGGTTTTTATTTTGAGTCCACTGGTGTCTTTCAAGAGAGTTGGTGAGTGTCTCAACAGTTAGACTAGCTTGTAGATTTCATCTTTGTTTAGTGATCAATATGTTGCATGATGTGCTTTCATATCGCCCATTGATATCATACATAGCTTCTATCTTGCAGTATGGATTCATCAAGCTTTGTTAATATCATATCCTGAGAAGGAATGTTATGTGTATTTTGAAGGTTCTAAGGATGTGGATGTTAGTTCATTATTATTGCAATTTATTTTATTTAGGGATTGTAATGATTTTGATTTGTAATGGCAGATTCTTTGAAGTTCACATCTGCATTAGCAGTTGGATTGGCTGTTGTGTTTGTTGTGATCACTGCTGGCATTGCAATTGTGAAATTGTTTATTGGTGGCATCCACATGCCAAGATTATTACCAGATTTTACTGATAATGCCTCATTCTTGAAGATTTTCACAGTGGTCCCAGTCATTGTGACTGCTTATGTCTGCCATTACAACGGTACGTTATATTTTGAAGTGTTTACAATATCCTGTTCCTGGATTTTAACCTTTTAACTTAACTGAAATTTTATTTTCACAAGTTTAGTGACTGTCTCTGTTTCTGTGGTGCAGTTCATCCAATAAATGATGAACTTGAGGAGCCTTCAGACATGCAAGCCATTGTTCACACATCGTTGGCATTGTGTACAGTTGTATACATAACCACAAGTTTCTTTGGGTTTCTTCTTTTTGGAGGTCAAACTATGGATGATGTCCTAGCAAACTTCGATGTTGATTTGGGAGTTCCATACAGTACACTACTGAGTAACATTGTTCGGATAAGCTACGTTTTACATCTGATGCTGGTCTTCCCACTCATTTTCTATCCGTTACGCCTTAACCTCGATGGGCTTTTATTTCCAAGTGGACAGTCCCTCATTCTGGATAACAAGAGATTCATCTTGATTACGACTGGATTAGTCGGGTTTGTTTTCTTGGGGGCAACATTCATTCCTAACATCTGGATTGCATTTCAATTCACAGGGACAACAACAGCAGTTGTTCTTGGCTTCATCTTCCCAGCTGCTATTGTTCTCAGGTAAATAACAATCTGAATTTTATTTTCTGAATTTTGGGTGTCCACTTTAAACCTATTAACGACAATTGTCATGAAGTTCCTAATTTTCAACATTTTCACTTGCAGAGACACATATGGGATTTCAACAAAAAAGGAAAGGTACCTTGCACTCCTTATGATTATTCTGGCAGTAGTTTCAAGTTCGATTGCTATATCAGGTGATATTTATGCTATGGTTTATAAAAGTGATGGAGGTTCTCCACGATCTTGAGATTGCTAATTTGTACTGTATTAGAAAGAAAAGCTGAGCTAGGGAATGTCTGTTACAAAGGGTATGTCATTGTAAACCAGCTGTGTTCCATCATGGTTCTCATTTCCCAACAATATTATTGTATTCTATTGCATTTGCATCTGTACGTATTGAAAAGCTCACAGTTGGTCCTGCTTCCAATGTTATCTATGTTTTCTTTGAATGCAATGGAGTAAACTTGCTTCTACTCAAGGGCTCGCTTTTGGCGATTCATTTGTTAATTATTTGTTCTCAACATAATGGCACGTATCAATGCTTTTCTTATTCTAGCTCCAACTTGGGGTGCATACTAATGCTTTTGGACGGTCATCAAGAGAGTTTCTCTTGAAGAGGGCAGACTTCTATGCTCCAGTGAAATTTTTTACGAGATAAAGTACCTGAGATTTCATGTCTTAGTTACATAGCTGATATCTGAAGCTTATACATCCTAATAAACTTATATAAAACATGTAGAATAAAAACAATGACGAACAAATCATTGCGAATGTAATTTAAAAAGAAAATCTCTACAATGGTTGAGAAAAGTGTTAAATGCTTTGCTGATTTTTAAGCGTAGACTTGCTATCAAACATGGACAAGGCAGACAGAATAAATGGTGTTAAAAAGGCAAAAGAAAAAAGGAAAACGAAATGAAAACAGCAAAAAAACGAGTGTTTTTATGCAACTATTGATTTAAACTGAATGTATCATTTTCATCACGGACACTTAGACTTTCATATGTTGAACTAGAATTAGGGGCATCGATATGAACAAGGGTGGCCCGAACACCAAATCTGAGAATATTCTACGAGGTAAGATTATAAGCTGGTTACATTGGTTGCATGTTTTATGTTGGAACATACGGTGCCTACCGAAGGCCAAGGTCTTTGCTTGAGTAGACTTTCAGAAGGAGATTTTAACGGAAGGACGATAAAAATGCTTGGATTTTTGGGTCTTTCTGGATGCGTTTTGTGCTGTTGAGTAATCATTTGATCATCTCCTTATCAAACGCTTCCTTTCAGCGAAAAAATGTTGTAAAGATTTATGCCAACGATTCCTTTTGGAAAAAAAAAATTACTAATTTGTTGTTAAGTTGGTTTCTTATATTAGTTCTTGTTGATCTCCAAATTTGTGTTTGCTTCACCTCAAGTGTCTTGTCCTTTGGCAACTTGGCACATGGAAATAATTGAACAGAAGGATTTTTTTTCAAGATAAGAGTTTTCCCTGGGAAGAGGTTTGTGACTGGATCAGAAGTACTAATGAATATTGTGAATCGCCAAACTTTTTGTCAAATTGAATCATGATGGGGTTATTCAAGGAAACCGTTGACTTTCTAGGATAGTTTTTGTGATTATGGATATTTATCATAAAATGAAGGTGTGCAATATCCATTCATTCTAATAATGAGGCAAAAACACATAAACTGCTTCTTGGCCATTAATTAGTTTGCGATCAATACATAATTTGCAGATTGAAGATGGTAATTACGGTATCGCATTCTATGAATTTTGAAATAGATGCACCTAAAATTCGAATTGATTTTACGAACACAAAAGGCCAAGGACAGTGCGTCCCTTCACTTGGGAAGTGGGCTCTGACCTAGGTTGACATTGTCCCTATTGATCAGTGATGACCTGGGTTAGGATTAATGAGACAGAAATAACAATCAATATCTGAAAATAATAAATCGTACATAAGAGAACACAAGACACAGATTTAACATGGTTCACTCAATACCTATGCTACGTCTATCAAATGAGTCCAATATTCTTATTATCCAATGATTATAATCAATAATTTTTTACAGCTCAATACTGTCGCAAGACGCTTCAATCTCATCTTAAAGAATGAAATCCCTAAACCTAAGCCATTTTATACATATTTTTTTACCGCTTAAGAAATTAGGGTTAGAATAAGTCATCTAATAGAAAAATAGCAGTTGATACCTTTTACAATAAAGAAGTCAATGACGCTTTGCCCCATGACCTTGCAAGAGATGCTACCCCCAAACCCTCGTAGAAATAATCTAGAGGACACAATGTTGAATAAAGTGGAAAAAATTAACCTCCAAGTCTAATTAGACTCCACATAACAACGACTTGGAGCCGAACGATTTTTGGGTTTTGTAGATCTCACAGTTTTATATTAATACAACTTTCAACAATTATTGACAATATTTGATAGCCCATCTTCAGGGTTGTATACTCCAAGGGGAGTGATAGCCCATCTTCAGGGTTGTATACTTCAAGGGGAGTGTTTCTACTCCCTTCTACTTCAACACATTTCCATTTCTTTGGATATAGATTTTATATTGCATATCTACTTATATAAAACCTTCTCTTTGTGGAGGTGAGGGAGAAGTAAGTCCGACCTATTCCCCACCTTTTGCATTAGGCTACAAATTGACACTTTATATTGTGTTAATTGAGCCAACATTAAATGGTAAATCTTGGTTTTTAGCCTTCATCTTGCATATGATAATGGATTCATTTCCCCCCATACACTCAATATCTTTGCATTGTTAAAAATAAAATAAAGAGGTGCATCCTACATCTATTTCATTTTTATAATGACCCCTTTTGCATTAGGCTACAAATTGACACTTTATATTGAGTTAATTTAGCTAGCATTAGAAGGTAAATCTTGGTTTTCACCCTTTATCTTGCATAGGATAGTGGATTCATTTCCCCCCTATACACTCAATAAATTTGCATTGTTAAAAATAAAATAAAGAGTTGCATCCTACATCTATTTCACTTTTATAATGCAATGCAATTTTTCCAAAACAACACAAAAATAGTTCATTCATAGTCATTTCATTTAATTTTTAATGGAGTTTTTATCTTTATTTGCTTGTTCAATTTTAAGTTTCCTTCCATGTCTTCAAGATCTTCCATTTCATTCATATGATGATAATTTAGTTCTTCCTTTTATTGATTCCAATAATGTTCACCCTTCCAAATCAATCCCACCAATTAAAAACTTTTAGCACAATAAGAGAGTGCTTCTTAAAAGAATCTCCCTCCAAAGGGTGAGATCTTGAAAGATAATGTTGATCCTTCTCCTAAGATGTGTCTTTCTCATAATAACATTTTGATGGAAGAAATGAACAATTTCTCCCATTTTTGTACTCATCCTCTTACCTTTAGATATCAAGCTTCAGTGATTCATGATCATATTTATTCTACAATGTGTTTTATTCATATATGGTTGTTATGATTCTTCTATTTGGGTGATAATTCTTCTCTTAAAGTGTCCCTTGTTCCTCACAATATTTCCTTCCTTGATGATTCTCCTATTTTGGATTAACCCTTTGATAAGGACATGGATTGTTACCCTCCTCATATAGCCACCTTTGTGCACATGGATGACAAAATGATTATTTATCCTCATGATAAACCATCTTCTATGAGTTTCATCGATATTCCTTCTATAGATAGGGCCTTTATGAGTAATGTTTGTCCTAAGAGTATCTTAGAAGTACATGATAATATCTTTGATTCTTTTGATTTTCATAAGGAATCCTTTGAGATTAATAAACCCATTAAATCCAATATTATTCAAGATACATTTGAAGCTTTATAAAGTATTCTTGTAAAAGGTGACCATGCATTAGTAAACATTGATGACCTTTTAACATATCCTACCTTAGAGAATAAGGATCCTCATAAAATTGATGTTATTCCATCTCCATTTATTTCTTCAATTCTTCACTACAAATAATAGGTGGCCCATCAACTCTTCAAGATGATTGGGGAACCTTAGATTTCACATTGACATTTCATAGAAAGAATAAAATCCTTGAATTTGAAAATTGCACACCTTCATTTGATGCATGAATGGATATTGAATGGTTTCTTTTAGAAGTCAATCTAATCTCACCCCAAGAATCATCTCACCTTCATTTGATGAATGAATGGATATTGAATGGTTTCTTTTAGAAGTCAATCTAATCTCACCCCAAGAATCATCTTACCTTACTAATATTTCAAAAGAAAATCTAGGTTTATAACCTTCTTATTTATCCAATCAATCTATAAATTCTTCTCCTAAAATTCTCACAACAAGAGACTTTTTTAAAAAACTTTTTATGGCCATTTTAATTACACTTCCTTCGACAAACAAGCACAAATATAGCAAACACAACCAAATATGTCTCCACAGTTTTTCCTAATAGTCCTACAATGAGAGCTTTCCAGACAAGGATTTAATGGATAACGGAGTGAGACGGATTCAAGGGAGTGTGGTTGAGATTTGGTCCGAGGAAACGTGTAGCGTTCTGACAGTGACAATCGCAGGAGGAAGACGGGGGAAATAAAATAACCGCATGGAATAGTAAATAAATGATTGCACTTGGAGCATTGGGTAAAAGGGAAGGATATTCGCCAGCATCATTATTATACGTAATGAAATGGTAAAGTTTATAGTAAGGGGGGTAGATAAGACAGGGCACTAAGCAGGTAAGGGCACAGTGGGACCAGGACATCACACCAGAGCATCATAGTGGGACCAAGCAGCAGACAGGCTCAGATTTTAGACAGGCTCATTTCCAAAGGAAAAACAACGGCTGGGCCCAACCCACAGCAAGATAGGAGTAGGCTTTTAAGCCAGGGGTTTCCAGGTGCACTTTCCGACTTCTTTTTTGTTTTATATATTTGCTCTTGTTAGTTTTGTTTCATCCTTCTTTCCTTTGATCAATGGAAAAACAAATTGTGGATACACAAACAATGGGAAAATAAACGGTGGATATGCAAGCATTGGGAAAACAAACCATATCATTGGTAAAAAACGGTCAAGAAATTCTGGTGCACTTTGAAACTAACCATTTAGGTCAAGTCAAAATGGCATCACTCGGCAAGACAGGGAAATATATTTGGGTCAATGTTAAACAGTTCAAGGGCATTTTAAAACGTAGACTTGCTCGCTTGAAAGGGTCACATGAAAAGCAAAAACACAGGCAGAGATTGCATAAACGAGAGAAGAAACAAAAAGATATTGTCAAAATGTACCCCCCTCCACACTTAGATGGTGATAGTCATTTGCGTGGTAGCAGCAACTTTGTTGATTCTGTCACTTATAGCCCTACCTCCACACCTCTCGCATGGTGCCCAAATCTTTATGTGCAAGAACTATTGAGGGCCAAGAGGAGGTTGGAACTCCTAGAGGCTAAGGAACAAGAAAGTTATCGTAATATGCAGGTGTTAATTGTAGCAAATAAAACTCTTGCAGATAATAACAACATTTTAAAAGCTCAAATCTCAACGCTGCAAGAAATACTTTTAGCAGGGAAGCTTGAATGGCAGAACATGAAGGATGAATGGAAAAATCTGAATGCTACATTGGAAACAAACAAGGTCACAACAAATATCGACTCATCTCATTATAAGGAGAGACCGATTTTTCACACTAATTCGTTGGGAAAGGCAGGGGTTGAAGAGGAGAGGAGAAGTTTTTCAAAAGTCACCAAAACTTGGGACAAAAATAGCAAAGACCTTGATATGGCAAGAGAAGAGGCAAAGATTCGTGTGAACACACAAGACGGAGAGGTCAAGGAAAGGCAGCGTAGGGCATCCAATATAATTATCAAAGAGATAAAAGATTATGGGGAAGGCGAACACACCCTTGACTTAACGAGGGATTTCTTACAAGATGTGTTGTTGTGGCAAGGACAAATCTGTCAAGCTTGGAGGGTTGGCAAACCACAAGCTCAGAGAAATAGGCCAATCAAGGTAGTCATGCCCAACATTAGCGACAAACAAAATTTACTTAACAAAAAATAGCTCTTGAGGGGTTCTCGCTTTGTTATAGAAGAGGATTTAACCATGAAACAACAAGTAGAAAGAAGAATGGAAATGGAAAAAATCAGAACAGCTAGAAATGAAGGCAAAAGAGCTTGGATGTTCAAGGGAAAAGCAATTATTGCTCATTTTGGCTACCGCTCCAATGAAGGGCAGGAAGAAGGCAACAAAGGTGTGACAACAAACACATTAGCATGCAGCGATACAACAAGATCAGCAATCACACTTAGCGATAATAACTCAACTTTGAGTCTTTCACATCAAAACAAATAGCAATCAAACTTAACCCAGGCGTCCTTAAGTTTAGTTTGTTGGAATTGCAGAGGTTATCCATGGAGACGCGGGTCTGGGTTAGGACCTATTGCGGAAGGCAAAGACATTATTTGTCTCATAGAGACACATGAGCATGAGGGATGTAAGACCCCATTGTTTGAAGGCTACTGGAAGATGGCAGTGTGGAATGAGGTAGTGGGAAATGGTAAAGGTTATGGAGGTATAATGGTTCTAGTAAAAGAAAGGCAAGGTCGTGTCATTCAGTTGGAAAAGACTGATTCTAATAAACAATTCATATGGCTCAAAATTGTGGAAAATAACACTCTTATCAGGATTGCAGCCTGTTACTTTGCTCCACAAGTATCTAAAACTTATAAAAAGTGTGGCTTAGATCACAATGACCTCTATGTTGCGTTAAAGAAAGATGTTGCTATTTTTTCGCAGCATGGGGATGTTCTTCTTGTTGGAGATTTCAATGCTAGGACAACAAATTGGCAAGCAAGTATTTTCAGCTCCAAAGTAAATGATAACCCTATTTGGCTCATAGAAGAAAGAAATCATCAATGGGAAAGAATATCTAAAGATGCTAAAGGCTGCAATCATTTTGGGGAAGAATTGATCACTCTATGTGGCACATTTGATCTCATAATTTGTAATGGTTTGGCTAGATGGGCTAAGTCAGGCACTTTCACTTGCAACACATACAACGGAGCAAGTGTGGTAGATTATGTAATTTGTTCGTAGAATTTGTATGAAAATATTGAAGAAGTTGCAATTGGAGAACACATTTGGGATCTCAAATCAGATCATAGACCGCTGTACGTAAATTTGTATTGGGCAAAGGATAGGCGGATTGGAGCAAAAACCTAAGGCCCTCAATACCCCCTTTCTCAGGGCAGAATTTTGTTAACTTCAGAAAACAGTAACACTTTCAGAACTACTCTTGAGGAACTTTGTATGGGACACCCTATGTATAAACATGGTGTTAACAGTTATGATTTATCAAATTTGATTCATGAGGCTCTTTCAAAATGCAAGAGAGCAAAAAATAGAAAATCTGAAACTAATTGTTTTCCAGCCAATGCTTGGTTTGATAAGGAATGTAAGAGGGCTAGAAGAAACCTAAGGGAGTCAAATAAAACTAACCTTGACATTAAGGCCTACAAACAGATCCTAAAGAAGAAAAAAACTGATTTTATGTTCACAAGGAGAGAGGAGTTAATTTTCTTGGGCAGAAATAACCCCAAACGTTTTTGGAAAGAACTCCAACCAAGGAGAAAACAAACTGAAAATAATAATATTACTGCCACCCAATGGTTTGAATATGCTAAGAAACTTTATGAACAAGAGGGTGGAGTGGGACAACCACCTTTGGTCAATGATGATACAAATCTTTTCACTGTGCAAGAGATAGAGGCAGTGATTAAGAAGTTAGGTGGAGGTAAAGAAAAAGACCTTGTTGCGCTCCAAGCAGAATATGTGAAGTGGGGTATGAAAACTCTTGCACCGCACATCACTGAAATTTTCAACAAAATTTGTCAAGAAGGGTTTTCGAAAGATTGGACAATCAGCCTTGCAATACCACTTTTTAAGAGTGGTGATGTTAACAATCCCTCCAACTACTGGACTATAATGATCAATCCCCTCTTTGCTAAACTTTTTGGCAGCATGATAGAAACTAGGATCAGCAAATGGGCAGAAGAAAACCATAAACGTGCTAAAGGGCAAGCTGGTTTTAGGCCAAAGCACTCGACAGTGGATCATTGTGTCACTTTGAGACACATTATTGAAAAAGAATGGGAGAAAAAGGAAGAGGTATTTTGTTGCTTTGTTGACTTTAAAAAGGCTTTTGACATCGTCCCGAGAGACAAGCTTTGGTTTAGGATGGAAGAATTGGGGATTCCTATGCATCTTAGAGCTATTGTTCATAGGATGTATGAAGAGGTGAAAGTTAACATCAAAACTTCAGATGGCATTTCAGAATGTTTTAGGAGCGATATCGGGGTCAAACAGGGCTGCCCTTTATCTCCTACTTTGTTTGGTTTATATATTGACAAACTGGAAGAGTGGTTAAACATGCAAAAGGGTGAAGACATTCAGCTAGGTGAATTTGTTATAAAGTTGCTCCTCTATGTAGACGATCTCATTTTAATTGCCAAATCTGCCTATGGTTTGCAAGATCATCTATCTTCTCTTGAGCGCTTTTGCGGAATGGTGGGGATGCAGGTCAATATCAGCAAGACTAAGGTTATGATTTTCTCTAATAATAAAAAACAACACCAACATGAATTTTATTACAATGGAAGTGTTCTTGAAGAAGTTGCAGAGTATAAATACCTTGGCATCGATTTCAACAAAAAACTAAGCTGGTCTAGCTGCAGGTATAAAAGGATATTAGGTGGGTGGAAGGCTTTTTATGCTCTTCAGAATAGGTTCCGTGAAGCAGAGTTGTGGGATTGGAAAACTATTCAAACCTTGTTCGATTTTCTTGTGCTACCAGTTGTTCTTTACGGGTGTGAATTATGGGCTAACAACACTACTATAGCACAATGGAAACAAATCGAAGGAATCCAAAAGCGCTTGATCACAAGCAAGTTTAAAATGAAAAGCACCGTTCCATATGATATCATGCTAAGTGAAATGGGGGCTGCTCCTATTGAGGCACTTGCTATGGTTCGCCTTCTAAGTTATCTAAAAAGAATCGAAAAAAATGGAAGAGGATAGATGGCCTAAAGTGGTCTTTAGTGACACACTATGTCAGCGAAAAAGGACATGGATGTAAAACATCAAATGGATGAGTAAATGGAATATTCAATTCAATATGTGCCCCACAAATAATAAAGAAATAAAGGTCTTTGTCATGGAGAAATTCTACAAGAGAAATTGGAGAAGCGAGATCGGAAGCAAGAAATTATATTATATAAATGAGTTCAACCCCGCTTGTGATGAACTCCAAAAAGCATACATAGGAGCCAACATTTCTTGGAGGGCTAAAATTCTTATTGCTCAGCTGAGAACCAACTCTCACCAACTTTGTTGTGAGACCGGACGTTGGAAGAGGCCAAAAGAGGCTTGGGAAGAAAGAATTTGTAGATTCTGCAATTCTGGGAAAGTGGAAACTGAACAACACTTTATTTTAGAATGTGAAGCCTACAAGAGTAGTAGAGATAAATTTGCGGACACTATATGTGACAGTTCTTGGCATAACCTATTCAATGAAGAGTACATTGAGCAATTGGGTGGACTCATCATCATCCTACACAAGCAACAAACATTGTTACTTAAGTCTGTTTGAGTTGTCTTGCTATCCCATAGGCTATTTTTAGCCTCGTGGACGTTAAATTTTTATCTATCTATCTATCAAATACATAGTCATAAGACTAGTGAATATTATGATTTTAATTTTAAAATTAAAAAGTTCATTGATTGTGGTATATTAATTGCAATGATGAATGGTACATTTTTCATGATCATTCTACCAAATACATATGCATTCCTATTATATTGCTAGTACTATGTGATATTACTAGCTTATTCTTTGTGGGGTCATTGTCATCAATTGTAAGCAATATAATAGTTCTTTTGTTTGTCTCCTCACTTGGAGGCAAAGGGTCCTAACTCACTCTCTTATACATCTCATGGGGTCTATGTTCTCCCTTTGTTGGCTTTTTTTATTTGTAGTGCCTGCCCCTAGTTCACATTTATGTTATTTTTGTCGAACTCTTTTAGGCTAATTTTATGTTTAATGATTTGTAGTATTGTTTGGTGATTATAAGATATTGTCTTAGATTCAGTTGATTTTTACTCTATATTTCATATATGCATGATGATTATACAATGTTTTTAGATATTGATGGTTTATTATTACATGTGTTTTCTTATGGATACTTACCCCATACTTGCATGTGTATGGTGTGCGTGTTTATTTTCTTTACGTATGGCGTTTCTAATGTGGTTAAGGAAGGGAGTCGTAGTCACCTGCTAGTCAGGATCTACACGATGCACCACTTCCTGCCATTGTCTATTTAGCTTAGAATATTGTGGTTGTACATGCGTAGATTTTATGCAGGTTGTAGGTACCGGGTATCGACTTCCCTGAATTGCTAGGATGAGCGTACCCTATCGCATTATCTCAATGGTAAGAGAGGGGAGATAAATTCTTAAGTCCAAATCCCATACCTTTAAGCCATTTGTCCTAATTGAAAACTAGGACAAGTATCTGAGTCAATACCCTCTGAATGTGTCGAATGACGTTAATTCGTGATCATAACCCTTTTGTTTGATTTGGTATGTGTTTTTCTATAATGGGTTTTCATATTTTACTTGATGAGTCCTTCGTGTATTTTCTATTAATTAAGTCTAATTAAAAGATTAATTAATGATTTAATTTAATGAAAAAATTATTATGAAATTTTAATATTTAATTATATTTAATTAATTGAGAAATTAATTAAATAAAAAAAATTAAATTTGGAGATAAAAGTTAAAAGTTTAAATTTAGAACGTGATAATATTTATTTAATTTAATAATAAAATATTTAGAGTTCATTTTTAAATAAATGCTAAATATTATTATTAATTGAATTAATAAATATTTTATCAATTAAGTTTCTAAAATGAATTAAGAAGTGGAAAAGATATTAAATTATTAAAAAGATTCTACATTGCATGATGCGTGCATGAATTTAAAATAAAAGAAATTAATTAAAAAGATAAAATAAGTGAAAATAATAAAGATATTTTAATTAATTAAGTGTACATGAGATTAAAGTAATAAAGATTAAAAATAGAAGTCAAGAGAAAAATTAAATAAAGTTATTTAATAATCTGGTTAACATGCATGAAAAGATAAAAGAAAGATTAATAAAAGCTAAATTTGGAGTTGAGTCTTGTAAGCACGGAGTTATTCTGGGTGAACATATAGTTGGTTCCTCGATTTAAGGAGAGAGAACTCCTTATTATTACTTGAGGGTTCATTTTTTAGGAGGGGGATGGTTTTGAACACGAATTTTGGGAACAAATTTTGGAGACACGAATTTTGGGAGAGGAATTTTGAAGAGACAAATTTTAGATGCGAAATTTTGAAGCAAATTTTAGAAGGAGAATTTTCAGAGAAAGGTTCTTGAAGAGGAATGAATTCTTTCACAGTTTCCAGGGATTGCGTATTAGCATCAGGGTCAGGTAGGGTCTTGTGCTTTGACCATTGAATAATTATGCAATTATATTTTCTTGTCTTCTTCGTGATTGTTAAAAAAGAATTGCTGGGTATTTTTGAATGAATCATTCGCTCTCTTGTTATGAACTCTATGATATTATGTCGTATTTCATCTGTATATAAGAATTGGAAAAATAAATCAATTTGAAACTTTGTCCATAGGAAAAATGAAATTTTACTTAAAACAAGGAGGGTTTGAAATCTAGAAAAAGAAAATAAGAAATTAGAAACTTGAATGGTTAATATTTCCTTTATCACATTATATTTGTTAATATTTTAAAAATGAAAATAAAATTAATTAAATTTAAAAAAATAAAAAATAAAAAATATTATTTATTCAAATTATTATTGTAGAAACTTAAAAATAAAACGAAACACACATTTTTATGAAAGAGAATGGATTTGAAAGTATTTATAATAAATAAGTTTTACACATGTTGGGGGAAGATTGTTTATATATATATATATATATATATATAAAGAAATAACAAAATAACTTACCCCATAAACTTACCTTTTAAATCCGCTAGCGGCACCATGTGTATTATACCCGACGGCTATAGTAAAGGGCCAGCGGAATACATTCAAAGTTTGTGTAAATAGAATTGTTATTAATACTTTAGTAAAGTAGATGTTAACGGTTCATAAAGTTTTAATTTAGATATTTTAAAAGTTTTAATAAACTTTTATTAATTAATATATGATTAAAGTTTCTTTTTAAATTTTTTTTATAAGCTTACGTATTGTTAATGTTTTTTTTAAGGAAAGGTTATATAATATAAAGTTATTATAATTTAGATAACTTTTTAATTAATATGATTTATAAATAAATTTATTATTATTTAATAAATTTATTAATAGATTTTAATATTAAATATATTATTAATTAATAATACTTTATTAATAATTTTTATAATGTAAATTTATTATTATATTTATTGATAGTTTTTATTATTAGTTGTTAATTTAAATATCGATGCATTTTAATATAGTTTTTTGTAATTATTAATTTATTAATAATTTTTTGTCAAATATTAATAAATTGATAATTAATGAAAATATTAATATAAGCATTTTGATCAATAATTATTAATTAATTTAATTAAAATTAGTTTAATTAAAGTTAATTAATAATGGATATTATTTGATAAAATTGTAAAATTATATTATTGATTTAAAACATGATGGGAGGGTAATTCTAGTTTCATTCGAACAAGTGATTGGGTCAACTTGTAGGGTTATCTAGAAATATTTTGAACTTGAATCATACCTTGAAACTAAAACTAAAACATTACATTAACTCAATAGTATATTATTAATCAAACCAAAACTTGATACCTATGTTCTATTTTATGTATGTTGTTTGTGTTTTGGGGTTCTTGGGGTTGTATTAGCTTGACCAGTCCTAGGTTGTTACCAGAGGCTTGGGGGTTTGTGAATGTGAGGTTATGATGGTCTCGATCTTTTATACCTGACCTTGGTAATGTGATAGTATGCTCTATGATGGATGTATTTACTATTTGTTATTGCTTTCCAGTTTCCTTGTGTGAAGCTGAGGTGTATGTATATGAGTTACCCGACTTAACCATTTTTGAGTCATCGATCAGTTATATTTGATTTGCCTTCCAGTCGCTTTGAGAGGACTGAGATGTTTTGAGTGATTTGTTCTTGATGATGTCATGTTATGACATGTTTCGACTTGACCATTTTGGAGTCTTTGATCAGTATTGTGATTTACTATTGGGATACTTTTTGGTTGCTCGTTGGAGAACCATTGGATATTGTGATTTATCATTGATGCCTTCAGTTGCTGATAGAGAACTGTTGTGATCATATGATTATTATTTGATGCTTATCAGTTGCTCATGAAGAACTGATGTAATTATTATGGCTTATCTTTTATGATGTTTTTCAGTCGCTTGTATAGGACTAAGGTGATTTTATTATGATTCTTTGATTTGTGATTTTATGAGCCTAGGGTAGGTTATCTATGTGTAGAGTCGGGAAGTGGCTTGCAATGAGGGTCGGGGCCCTAAGAGGCTGCCTGGAGAAACCCATTGTAAGTTGTTTTAATAAGTGAAAACATTTACACTAAATGAGAGAAAATGAACCTAACAAAATAGTTGTATGTTCTCTCCCATGCCTTGAGTGCTAGTACAGGCTAGGATGGGGTAGAGAGAACGCTTGGTTATGACCTTGCATTCCGTGGTATGCCTTGTCAATATGAGAGGATACTAGTGGCCGCAGGGATCACTAGGGACCTGGGATTCCTAAGGGATTGCTCGGGTAACTTCTACGTGACTTTTGCGATGACACTTTCCTGCTTGCATAGTAGATTTCCTACATGTGTTTGTGTTGTGCCTCTGGGTCTAGATGTCGATCTATGTGTTGGAACCTTTGAGTTAGTATACTTTTAGGATTTCTCAGACTTGGAGAGTACTTGTGTTTCGTATTTTTTTTTGATATCCTATTTGGGACTTGAGACTATATCCTCAGCGCGGTGGGAGTGGACCATTTAGGTTCCACGCGATCGGGTGGTAGTGCTTTTTACTCTTACCATTAGAGATCCGTTCGTAGTCACCGTGGCTGGAGCTTCTTGGTATGCTTGTTTATCATATTTAGATGATGTTGTTTACTTATGCTTTATTCTAGTATGTTAGATTTTTATACCTTTTATGATGGATGGATGTATCATGTATGTTATTAGTTTCATTTATTTTACTGTACTTTGTATCATGGATTTGTGGAAGTTGATGCATTTCTATTTTTACATATGTATATTCTTTTAAGCCTTTCATACCCTGTGACTTGTACAGTGGATGATTGAGCATTTCGAATTATTTTGCCAAGAGGCATTCAGAATAAATGTATATTATATGGACATTGGACTTCCTGATTATTCTTTCATGTGGATGTGGTAGTTGTTAGACTTAGAATTAATTAAATTTAAATGTGACTCAACGTCTTGGGATCCTCAAGGAATGTAACCTGTTATGTATGTTTGTTGATGATTACATGTTATTGCTTCTGCTACTATGTTTTTGATGTGTATGTTATACATTCTTACTTAAAAAAAAAAAGTTTGGCAAACTTAGTAAAACTTTAAGTTAATTCTTTTGGATCCCTTGGCGGGGCGTTACATTATTTTTATATGATGGCATCCTTTCTTCATGCATTTGTTGTTTCACATAAGAGTAAACTCTTTTTTAGGAGATTAACATCCCAAGTGCAATCTTATGTTTTCTTGAAAACACATATCTAGTATAGATAAAAACTACTTAGGAAAGCATAATGTTTCCTTCTCCTATCCTTTTGTTTTTCAATGTATCCAATTTCCCTCATGAACTAACATTATTTTATAGTTTGATATTATTCCATTCATTTATATGTTGTTTAAATACCTAATTACAACCATCCTCTCTCTTGAAATTGCATCTTTGTTATAAAGATCTATCACTTAGGTTATATACTGGATATTATTTCTCATCTCTTTCCCTTTTCTCTTAATGATCCATTACCTCATTGTTGTTCATCTCTGTTATACTACATGATGTTCTTCTTACTTGGAAGTGCATAGCTTGTATAATTGGTTTGTCCAGTATGTGGCATCAGTCTTTCTTCCTTTCATCACTCTATGACCTTGCATTATTTTATGGTACATTCTCTTTTTTGGTAGGTGATACTTTATTTTTATCATTCGTGATCATCCATAGTACCATATTTTTCCTTTTTTTCCTTAATGACTTTCTTAATTTCTAGCATATATGTTTAGTTTAGAGTTCTCTCTTGTTTACAACTAATTTTGTTTGGAATTTTGTATATATTGTATGTTACCTATCATTTAATGTGTCCTATATATTTTTTCTTTCCTTCAAACTTGGGGGAAAAGCTTGCATGTAAATTCTTGTTTTCTTTTGTCTAAGGATCTACGTTTCTTAGTGTAGTGGAATTAGTTGATCATGTGACATTCTTTTCTTATAAGGAATTGTTTGTTTTGATTGAGATTCTCTCTTATGCAAGAGGTGTGAATCCTAGGTCACTGCCTCTTCCTTATTTAGAAATATTATTCATTAAAAACACATTTTCTTGCTATGTGATTCAAAGTTTGTCATCCTTCATCAAGAATCCTAGTTCATCTAGTGATAGGGCCCAAATGGTTACATTCTTGTTCGCTTCCCCTTATTTTTCTTGAAGATGTTATATTTGTTCAAGTACTCCTCTTGAATGCAGATTTATTATCAACAAGATATCTTCTTTTCAAGGGTCTCTTCTCATAAGAAAGTAATCCTTTAAAAACTATTTATTTTCTTAGCTTATAATAAGTTAAATATCTTAGATAAGATTGTAGCATATGTAATGCCCCTCTAACCCTAATAGATAATTCATGGTCATAGGAGTCGTAAAGAGAATACTAGGAATTTTTAAAGATAGGATTTCTTCTTATTGTTTTTTCCTAACTGTTATGCTTTATGACTCAACAAAATGCCCATAGGAGCAAGTAGATCTGCTACTAAAGGATTGTGTTCAAATGTTTACTGATTGGGATCTTCAATACCACATAGTGCAAAGAATCTCATGTGATCTATACTAATATTCTATCTACTTATAACCTTCCAAGTCAATTATGGCAGTTGTTGTTGTAGACACCTAAATCTGATCACACAAATTCATAATCAAATTTAGTTATCTTCTAAAATATATTTTAATTAAATATTAAATATTAAATATTAAATTATTTTAGTGCTATCCCCTAATTAAATAATTTAATTAAAGAGAGAGTAGTTTTGGATATTAAATTAAATGGGGTTCACATTTACTTAATTTAATAGAGGAAGGGGGATTTTATTAATAAATTAGACTATTGGTTGTCTGTTAATTCATTAAATGTGATGTGTTAGAATCATAATGCAAAAGATATAAAGCCAAAACCAAACATCCAACAAACTAAATCAATTAACAAACATATATGATAAACTAATAAGGAAACTCAAACAACGAGAATGTAAACTTGAATATCTCGGTAGCTTCCTTAATGTGTTGATGTGGTCATGATTATGGATGTGTGCTCAATTGTATGCTCAATACTTCAACAATGGACAATTGTGGATGGATGCATGAAAATCTGAATATTGCCAAATTAAGCTTTGAAGGTAATTTGATCTCAAAACAATATAATAATTCTACTAAGAAGATCGATGATTTGAGAGGAGCAAAGGGTTTAATTTATAGGCAATTGGATGAGGAGGAGATAATAATTCATCATGGATAGTTAACCGAGTGAGGTGTGAGATAGGCTTGAGTTGACTGAGATAGGTGGTGGAGATGGACTTGGGCTTGAGTCATAGGGAACAAATCGTGCCTTAATTTATGCAAGTGATCTAGAGAGATTTTAGACATGGAAGAGAATGTGACGTATTTTAGTTAAGGTGGCTAAGGTGGACCGGTTAATTGGAGGACATCGGAGGTGGATGGATTTGTTAGAGAAAATGTTGGTGGGTAAGTTAAATTAAATAAATGAATTATTTAATTAAAAGAAGAATTATGGATTTATGCTCAATTGTATGCTCGATGCTTCAACAATGGACAATCGTGGATGGATGCATGAAAATCTGAATATCTCCAAATAGTGCTTTGAGAGTAATTAGCTCTCAAAATAATATAATAATTCTCCTTAGAAGATTAATGATTTGAGAGGAGCAAAGGGTTTAATTTATAAGCAATTGGGTGAGGAGGACATAAGAATTTATGATAAATAGTTAACTAAGTGAGGTGTGAGATATGCTTGAGTTGACTGAGATAGGTGGTGTAGATGGACTTGGACTTGAGTCATAGGGAATAAATCATGCCTTAATTTATGAAGTGATCTAGATAGATTTTAGACATGGAAGAGGAGGTGATGTGTTTCAGTTAAGGTGGGTGAGGTGGATGAGGATATCGAAGGTGGATTGATTTGTTAGAGAAAATATTGGTGGGTGATCTTAATTAAATAAATGAATTATTTAATTAAAAGAGGAATTATTGGTGCATGAGATTTAATTAAATAAATCAATTATTTAATTAAAAGAGGAATATTTGGTACATGAGATTTAATTAAATAAATAAACAAATAATTTAATTAAAAGAGGAATATTTGGTGCATGAGATTTAATTAAATAAATAAATAATTTAATTAAAAGATGAAATGTTGATGCATGACATTTAATTAAATAAATAAATAAATAAAATAAAGAGGGGTTTTGGAGATTAAATTAAATAGGATATTTTATTTATTTAATTTAATAGAGGAAGGGGAATTTTATTAATAAATTGGACTGTTGGTTGTCTGTTAATTTATTAAATGGGCTACAATTAATTAATTAGGTGATATCACTAAAACAATTTAATATTTAATATTTATTTAAAATATTCTAACTAATTTGATTACAAATTTATGTGATCAAATTTAGGTGTCTAGATTTTGCCCCTCTTTGAAGATATTTTAAGTAATAGATGACATGAAGAAGATTTTTAAAGCAACTAGGTTGCCCCAGTCTTGATAAAAGACTGTAATGTATGATGTCCCCTCGAGAAGGCAACAAGGAGTGAAAATGAGACTATACATCATATGAAAAAGTAAGAAAATTGAGGTGAGATGGAAGATGCACAAAGGATAAAAGAGGTTTAAAAGTGGCTCATACTCTCACTGTGGAATTACAAACAAGGGGAGATCAATTGTACAAATTAGACAAAATTGTGAGATAGGATGGAGGACATGAGGGGTAAATGGGGGATTTTTCTCTTTAAATTGAACCTTTGGGATGTGGTGGATGAATGGGTGAGATTTTGGAAACTTTGTAGGATTTTTATGGGATTTTTGGATAGGTTTCAAAATAGGATAAGAATGTAGGATAGATGCTGATAGGATGATTTGGATAAGGATAAAAAAATGACTCTTTTTATTATTTCCTTCTTGTGAAATGGGAGGATGAGATGGAATCCATTTGAAACTTTGAGTTTGGGATTCTCCATGAGGAGAATTGCTATGTAGTTGAGCACTTAATTTAATATAGCAATATTGGTGATTGGCCTAGGTTACCAAGAACATCAAGGCTTTGTTGTCATTTTTGCATTGGACTAACTCAAAATAAAGACACCAAGATTTCTTTGGCATCACAGATGAACCTGATAGGAATCAGAGTGGAAATGACACTAGGTAACCACAAGCAAGTGATATTTCTCAAGTGCACTATGTAATCATAAATGATCATATATTTGGATATGCAAGGGTTATACATGACTAACTCACAGATTAAAAAGAAAAAGTGAAAGACTGGGAAGACCTTTTCTCTCTGATTGCCCCATTTGTAGTACACCATGATATCAATGGTCATGGTGACTTTGAGGAGGCATAACCAAATTACTCAGAAGAGATAGTCAAGAGCCAAAATTGAAATCCAACATCGAAGGAAAGAGTAAATCAACAATACATAACTATGTGCTAGAGAGATTGGTAGGACGCGATACTAACAAACCCAAGTTAAATGAGAGGAAAGATATGTCCTATAAGGACTTATTTGTAGCACCTAGCATCTAGACTCAGAGAGAAACCATAAATTCTAAGGACAACACTTTAGTGACAAAGGGTTGTGCATAAGGACTTTGTGAAGCATAAAGCAATGAGAACTAAAGGACCTAATTTGACATGAGATGGGGCTATGTATGATGGGACAAATGAAAGACTGAACAAGACTTTGTACTCAACTTTCCCCATTCACAGCACACCATGATATGCATGATTATGGCGACCTTGAGGAGGGGATAACCAAATTTCTCAAAAAAAAAAATTAAGAACCAAAATTGAAATCCAACATCAAAGGAAAGAGTAAATCGACATAGAATAACTATGTGCTAAAGATATCAGTAGGAATCGATACTAATGGACCCAAGTTTGATGAGAGGAAATATGTATCCTATAATGACTTGTAAGTAGCACCTATCACCTAGATTCAATAGCAACTAGAAATTCTAAGGAAGACACTTTAGTGATACAGGATCTCGCATATAGACTTTCTTAAGCATGAAGCAGTAAGAGCTAGAAGACTTGATCTAATGTGAGATGACATGAGACTAGGCTATACATGATGGGATTGACTAATGATGATGACTAAAAATGTATGCAATAGAATCGGGATGCAAAAGATATAATGCCAAAGCTAACCATCTAACAAACTTAATCAATTAACAACCATAAATGATAAACCAATAAGGAAATTCAAACAATGAGAATGCAAATCTGAATACCTTTGTAGCTTCCTTGATGTGTTGATGTGGTTTTGATTATGGATGTGTGCTGAATTGTATGCTTGATACTTCAACAATGGACGGTCGTGGACAGATGCATGAAATTATGGATATTACCAAATAGCTCTCAAAATGGTATAATAATTCTAATCAGAAAGTCAATGATTTGAGAGGAGAAAAGGGTTTAGTTTATAGGCAATTGGGTGAGGAGGAGATATGAATTACTGATAGATAGTTAACTAAGATAGGTGTGAGATAGGTTTGAGTTGACTACAATGGGTGGTGGAGAAGGACTTAGCCTTGAGTTAGAGGGAATAAATCATCATTTAATTTATGCAAGTGATCTAGAGAGGAATTTTAGACATGGAAGATGAGGTGATGTGTTTCAACTAAAGGTGGGTGAGGTGGATCAGTTAACTTAAGGATATGGGAGGTGGATGGATTTGTTAGAGAAAATGTTGGTGGGTGAGCTTAATTATATAAATGAACTATTTAAAGAGGAATTATTGGTGCATGAGATTTAATTAAATACATGAATTATTTAATTAAAGGAGGACTATTTGGTGCATGAGATTTAATTAAATAAATGAATTATTTCATTCAAAGAGGAATTGTTGGTGCATGAGATTTAATTAAATAAATGAATTATTTAATTAAAAGAGTAATTATTGGTGCATGAGTTGAGTTTGGTTAATTGCTAGTTTAGAGGATGAGTTTGTGAGTGGAGGGATTTAATCAAGTAAATAAAAAGGGTTTTTGGAGATTAAATTAAATGGGTTTTAAATTTATTTAATTTAATAGAGGAAGGGGGATTTTATTAATAAATTACACTATTGGTTGTCTATTAATTTTTTTAGTGGGCTATAATTAATTAATTAGGGGATAGCACTACAATAATCTAATATTTAATATTTAATATTTAATATTTAATATTTAATTAAAATATACTTTAGAAGATGACTAAATTTTATTACAGATTTATGTGATCAAATTTAGGTGTCTACAGTTCTGAGATGTAGATTCCTATATAAAAAATTCATGGAATAACATGTTAACAAATCAGACATAGTCTTGTCTTTGATGTCATCCTTATGACATTGTTTTGTGATTAGATCTACATGTGATGTTTCAATCTTTCTTTAGCATCATACTTTGGATCATGTTTCACACTATGCTTATGTGATGCGCACCCTAGCAATACTATTATGAGATTATAAATGTTGCTTGGATTCCTATTTTAACATCATAATATGCTCCATTTTTTACATTATTAGATTAGACATGTCCCTTAGACTTCTATTTTGGTATCATATTATGGAGTATTCGTTACACTATGCTTTCAATACATTGTTTCTATATATTATTATAACTTTGTCTAACCCTTCTAACCCACCATGTGTTATATATGTATCACTGCTTGATGTGTCTTTTGAATGAGAGGAAGCAGTTATAGTCACTCCTATGAGAGATCTACACAATGTCACACTCCTTGCTTTCTCGACATGGTTTGTGTGTGTGTGTGTGTGTGTGTGTGTGTGTGTGTGCGTGTGCGTGTGCGTGTGCGTGTGCGTGTGCATGTGTGTGTGTGTGTGTGTGTGTTATGTATGTATGCATGTAAGTGTGTGTTAGAAAGTAAAGTCTACCATGATAATTGGGGGAGGGGGGGGGGTGTGAATCATTTATGTATTTGAAAAAAATCTCAATATCTTTATTAATTTTGAAATATTTAAACATTAGATGTAACAACTATAGAAGGATAACCATGCACAATAACACTAGATATGTTAACTAGAAAAACCCTTGATCAGAGGGAAAACCATGATGGGAATGATGCCCACAAAATGGTGAAATAATATAAAAGTTCCTTGTGAAAGGATGGACTCTATTAGGAGCTAATGAAATACAATCAGTTTATATGAGTCACTATTAGGAGACTTTGGATCCCTATGAAGAGATTCTGACCCTATTAGGAGTTGTGCCAACCCTGTTAGTAGTTGAAAGGAGGAAAATTGAACCCAATGTTGAAATAGCCTCAGATTTTCTTCACTAAATAATATTCAAGATAACATGTCCAAGTTTTGAACTGACTAAATAACAACTTCTTTTCCAATACAATTCTTTTGAAGCTCACAGTACATCCTCAACACCAATCTTTGCTTTGATTAAACATAATTTGCATTCAAGCTTGCATAACCAATAACTATCTGCACTAGATACTAAAAACACTTTACCAGAAGGAAATAAACCTTCATTTCTATCAAGTCCTAAAATAAGTATTGAGTCAGCCTTGAGGCTTTCTCAATTTACAATTCTCTTAGGACTTCCAAACAAGTCTCTAAATCTAGAAATCATGTCCAGATTATGAGGAAATCCTATTTTAGTACAAAAAGGAATTTTGTTGATTGAAGAGAAAGGAAAGGTGAAGACTTAGATGAATAGATTCTACCTTGATTTTGAATTTCATAAAGGGAATGCTGAGAAGAATTTATTAGGTGTTACCTTGATACCTGTAGATGCTCAAAAATGGTTCACATCTACAACCTCATCACTTCTTCATACTAATTTGTCCCATTTTCTCATTCTACTAACTTCGATGTTTTGGCCAGATTGACCATATTTTGTTATTTGTATCCCCTTTCACATCAATTTCATATCACCTCGAAATCATATCAAATCAACTCGGAATCACCCCAAATCAACTCAGAATCACTCGAAATCTGTCCTAATCAACCTAAAACATATCAAACATCCCAAATCAATCATCATTTATCTGCTCCTAGGCATTGTTGTGGCTTTCAGTGTCTTGGAAACCTATCAATCTTATCAATCTTATCAATCTGACCTTAGTACTGTCATGGCTCTCAGTACTAGGTCAAAATATCATTCATATCATTCAATCTTTGATGTTGTTGAGGCTTTGAATTTCAAATCATGGCATCATCAACCATTTTAATAATATTGATAGTGTCCGTCAGTGTTATTATGATCAAACCTTATCAATCAATTTCAATCCTGTAGCATTTACAATGTCGGTTAAATGTTACATATCAATTAATTCATGTCATGTGTCCTTGGCATGTTATCAATTTTGATCTATCAATTAATTTGACCATGGTTTTGGTCTACCTTTTCATCATCTTATTCGATATCCATCATCCTCACATTTTCATCAAAAGATACGGTCGCATTCATTTAATCAATTTGGCCAATCATCTACTAATTTTCTCTATAGGATTAAATAACCCATAATTTAATTCTATTATTCTCACTAATTATTCTTCCCGATTATCATCCTCAATTAATTAATTGATTCATTATCTGCAAACCATGGAAATTTACAATTTCCTAAGTTCTATTTTCCATCATTAATTCCATTTTCTACTAATTCTTATTTTGTGGAATAAAAGGATTTTTAATTCAAATATTCCATAAAATATTTCATCATCATGACACTTGGATGTGACACCTCATGGATTCTCCTTTGACACTTGGTTGAGATTTGTCATAATCAAATATTATTACCTCTTACGCATGTCCCTATTTGGCTTATTCACCATAGATTCTTGGCTCTAAGTGGGTTGAGGAATCTTATGACGCGTCATAGATTCTCTTCCAAATTTGACTCTCTTGTGTCATAAAATCTTACTTTTGGCATATTCTGTCATATACGTCATAGGAATTATTATTACCTCTTACGCATGTCCCTATTTGGCTTATTCGTCATAGATTCTTGGCTTTAAGTGGGTTGAGGAATCTTATGACGCGTCATAGATTCTCTTCCAAATTTGACTCTCATGTGTCATAGAATCCTACTTTTGGCATATTCTGTCATATGCATCATAGGAATCTCTTGCCACATCGCATGTCTGTGGGTGAAAAATCCAATGCTCTCACCCTACATGAAAATTATAAAATGGACACCCTTCCTCTCATTTCAGATCTAGAATGCTTAAGTCTTGAGTCCTTGAATCTTTGAGTTTTTGAGTCTCTACTAATTTGCATTTTGCATTCTCTCTCTCACATAAAATCACACTTCAAGTATTCTCATGGAATTATCACTATCATAGGCTTTTGCTTCAATTTTGTGTGCACTATAAGCAACTTTGGAGCTACAATCATTTGGAGAAGAAAGAAGGACATGGGAGCTACAAACGGAAAAGGGAGTTTTTGATTATCTTTGCTTTCTTTTGTTTAGTTTGGCTTTCATGGTAGACTAGTGGGTGCTAATATATGTTGATTGAGTTTGTGATTTGCTGATAGTATGTTATGCCTCTAACCCATTTTTTGGTCCTACATTTGGTGAACCTGACGTGAACATGCATATCTAACTTGGGTTTTCTTGTTTGTGCTTGTAGGTACAAGGATGGAGCTCACTTGGAAGGGTATAACGACTATCTGTTCTTCCCTTTCACACATAGATTAATTAGGGGGTCCAGTAAAATGCTCATATGCTATTTTTTCATGCATTTTGTTAGCTTGCTATCCTAGGGCACACTCTGCTCTGTCAGGGCGCACTTGGGACCCCTAGGAGCAGTTTTAAGAGCCCAGAAACCACCAAAACCTCTTTCTGCTATTTCCAACTTACCAACTATGCCCATCTAGGCCCCAACTGCATCATTGATGTAGTCTACACTATTTGAGTGCACTTGGGAGTGTAGCTGTGAAAATTTCAGTTTTTGGGTCTTGACTAGGCACCCATTTCCCCACACCCTGCACCTGACTTCCCAACTGCGCCCTAAAACTACCAACTATTCCCAACTAGGCCCCAACTATGTCATTGATGTAGTTTGCACTATCTGGGTGCACTTGGGGATGTTTAGATCCATTTTGGCCTTCTGGGGAGCAATTTGCACTGTTGGAGCACACCTAGGTTCATAGTAAGCACATGCATCAATCAAAATTTGCATTTCAGGTTCCTCTCACTCTCTAGGACATAGATTTGATGATTTTTGTGTTACTAATAGTCTATTTGCAGCATGTGGCAATCGTGGGATGAAAACATGATCATAAACTACTAATGCTTTGTTTGCAGGATGTTGTCGAAGACTTTGTGTGTCTTTCAAAACTATGTGTGTGGATTTCCTAGATTAGATAACATTTCATTTGGTACTTAAAAAGAACCTTTTTCTTTTCTGCCTGGTGTGTCTACGGTGTTAGATCCCTAGGAGTTGCATTGGACGTATCCTCTCCCCTTGCCATTCATGGATCTTGGGTGTAAGAGAAATTCGTGTAACTTTTATAGGAGGCCTGCCTTGGACCAAGATACTTGATATTGGGTATGCCAGGGGATGACCTCAGAGCGGTAATGGGCCAAAGCCAGGTCAACATTCCAGCCGCTATATAAAACTCAATTACAGTGAAAGCTGTGTCGACGGTATTGCTGCGTGATAGCTCTCCTCCAGTACCCTTGTGGTGCGTCAAACCTTGGTTCTCAGGGCTGGGAGACCTTCTGTAGAAGTTTATCATTAACTTGCCAAAAGGAATGCCCTTACTAAAAACCATGTTTTAGTGGCCAAAATCCTTTCTATCCACTGGCTCAAGGGGTCACCCATTCCCGTGAAGACATCCTACATTCTCGTGGTCCTTAGTAGAGGCAACAATCCCTTGGAAAGTCATGCCCCTTGGGAAGCAAATCTTGGTAGCCTCGAGAAGTGAGTGCACTGTAAGGGGGAGCATGTGGTGCCAAGATCCTAGGTTGTCTGCTCTGGATAAGTGCGGCTGAACTTCGGTTCAAGTAAGAATTCAGTGGATACAGTCCTAAAAGCCTAGGTTGTGGTGTGTTTGTTAACTTTTTACAATAGCTATTCTTGTCTTAATGTGTCTTGCGTGTGTGTAAAACATAATCAAGATAAAAGCCAAACTTTTAAATTTACACCTTGGATATCATTTGAACTTGTCAAAACATCACACATTGCCAAAACATTTCAACCTTTGTCAAACTTTGGTTCAACACACTCAAACCTTGGAAAACATGTTGACTTGTGTTCCTAAATGTGCTTGGCAAAACGTAGATCTCACACTTGCATAGACTTCACTTGCATTCATCCTAGTATAGGTCTCATTCATGCATCAGATAGACTTCATATTGTACCTTTTAGCTCTCATTTAGTATCTATTACCCTTCATATTGCATCCATTTAGGTTCAGTTTACTTTCCTTAGTTTTTGCATTCCCATCTCAAAATCAGCCCTTTGCATTCACCGCCTTGCATCTTTGCATACCTATTCATCATCTTGACCACTTTATCCATCATTCTGGGTGTCCTAATCATCATTTTGATCATCCAAACTAGCCCTAACACTGTCCTCTACCATTTAACTCTCTATGACATCAATCCTGAAACCATAGCTTCTAGAATTACCTTAGTTTCAACCCAACTTACCAACTGCCCCCAAAAACTACCAACTGCACCCAACTGGGCCTCAAATACATCATTGACATAGTATGCACTATCTAGGTGCACTTGGTGGTCTTGAGATCTAGTTTTTGATTCCAGATAACATTTTGGGGCTTCAACAGTGTCCTTAGGTACCTGGTTAGCTCCCCTTGCACTAGCTTGCCCAGATCTGCATTCTACAACACCTAATCATCATCACCTTCACTTAAGACATCATTCTACACATCATAACCTTCATTTTTCATCTCCAAACCCATCCTAACATCAACCCCAACATCTTGGCTTCCTGGCATGTCAGTTTGGTAACCATACCCCTCAGAATCAACAAACATTCTTCCTAGCTTACCAACTGCGCCTAGAAACTACCAACTGCGCCCAAACTGGCTCCAAGTGTGTCAATGACATAGTTGGTATTGTTAGGGCACACTTGGCACTATTAGGGCAGACTTGGGTACCTATATGACCATTTTGAGCCTCCGAACTGCACTTTAGGACCCCAAAACTGCATCTAGGAGCCTCTAGACCTACCCATTCTACACTTGACCCAAAATTGTATCTTGCACCCAAAATCCCCTTTTGCATCATAGGCATTGCCCGTATCACATATCAGCTCAGCATCATCATCATTTCGAGTCCTCAAAATGTCATTTTGAACCCCCCAAAACCTTTGAACTTAGTCAAAAATCTAAACAAAGTATGAGTCTTAGAGTATCTCCTCGTGTTGACGGATAATGGATCTTGACTAGTCTTTTTATCTTTTCTTATCATTTTCTTTAGTCAAAATATATCTATGTCTTGATATATTTTACCTTGTCATCTTTTATCAATTTGATCTTTTCATCTTTTATCAGTTTTTGGTCAAGATCCAAAGTCCTTTATCACACAGTTAAACTCTTAGGCAAAATACTTTCAAAAGGTTTTATCTAAGTTCAAAAATTTCCATATACCCTTGTCATAACATAATCATATCCCTAGCATCCACAAATGTCATTTTGACTTACATTAGTGATATATCCCCTTCATATTGCATTGATCAAAATCCTTAGCATCATTTTCACTACCAAACCCTATCAAATTGTCCATCAACCAAATTGTCTTCTTGAGCATTTATCCTCATTTTGCATGTCCCAAACGTCATTATGAACCCTAGAAAAACATCCTTTGCATAGTATACCTTGGATACACCTACCTTTAGTATCATTACCAAGTCCAAAACATAACCCTAATTGTCTTTTTGCATACCTTAGAGTCATTTTCATCCCCTCTAGTCAAACTTCAAAACATCACCTTGCATTTGCATTTGCATAACATCCCTAGGACATTTTCACTTTGCACATCAAAACTATAATTCATTTAGCGTTTCCTCACATTTCATAACATTCTTAAACAATTAAAAATCCCAAAAACACTCATATCTTGCATACCCACCACTCTTTGCACTCTTAGGTATCATGCCAACACTTACTAGGAGACAAGCAACTCAGAGACTAGAGGAACTCTATCAACCTTTGTTTTCTGAGGCACAAGCACAACCAAAAACTCGTCCAAGGAAAAGAAAGAACAAGAAAATCCAACAAACCTTTGATGAAGACCAAATTGAGGCATCACAACCATTACTAGCAGACCCCTTGAACATGTATCTGCAAGATCCTCAAGCTATGGCACAACAAACCTTGAACAATACACCTACCATGACATTTCCTCCAAACACTTCCCCCACACATGGGATGGTTCAATGGAGTCCTAAATTTGAACCTATATTCATGCCAATGCCACCAGGAGGAGGAAGTATACCAACCTCACTGGAAGATGAACAATCACATTCCTTTGAATTCAGCCAACCTAACACATCAAACATACAACAAGGTACTGTACACCTAAGTGATGACTCTGACACTGATTATGGCATCACTGATGAAGAAATGGCTAGGGTATGTCAAGACAAAAGTTTTTGTAAGAACTTCAAACGTTTGGCAGCACAAGAAATTGTCAAATTTAACCCAAACTTGGAAGGTCCTAAGTCCAAAAATCAAACCAACACAACTATTGAAAACATTCAACCCATGAGAAATTTGGACTTAGACAAGGGAAAACAACCTTTGTAGTTTTTAAATGCAATAATGGCACCTATAAGATCCCATCAAGAACCAACAATTGAAATCCTCCAAAGTACATTTGAACACATCAATGTCAACCCCTTGTTTGATGAAATGCCACCAATCCCTAAACACCCCAAAAGGACATTAAGACTTGATTTTAGTCACATGATGCAACAACAAGATGCACCTAAAGGGACCCGTTCTCTAGGGATTCCAGACATACCTTCTTTGGAGGCAAATCAACAAAGTACACCTTTGCTCCTAACTTTACCCAGTGCTACGACGTCAAAAACTACGGAGCCTCTCATAAATACAACATGTGAAACATCAAGCGCAACCATCCCTATGGACATACAAATGAAAAGTCTTATTGACATTACACCCATTCCCAATAGAAATGCATCTCATGGTCAAGTCAATATGATGTCGCAAGCAGGAACATCTAAAACACAAAGGTACCAAAACAACAATACAAACATGACGTTCAATTCTCAAGGACTTAGTCAACCCCCACGAAAAAAACAACCTACAATGGTACAAGGACTCAACACTTCCAAGGCACAACCAAGTCTACATCCATTTGACACACATCCCACATATCAACAACAACATCAAACGCAACAACAACAACCACAAGTGGGGCAAACATCCAACATTACTAACACACAATCCCATGTGGACCCACTTGACTTACACACAATTTATCAAAAACAATTCCAAAAAAAACAAATGATGTTTGCTAAACAACAAGAGCAACTCAAGAAATAGTTGGAATACCAAAAATGCTTGGAGCAACAAATCACATACCAAAAACATTTTTTACAACAACAACATGTGCCACAAAAACCTCAATAGATACCTCTAGAACAACAAGCACACACATGGTCTCACATACAACCAAGAGAGGTATCCCAACAATAACCACAATGCATGGCAAAACAACAACACATGGTACAACAATCACAGTCAATCCCACAACAAGTGCCACATCAAATACCACAACAAGTTCCCCAACAACAGGGACCTTTCTGTCTTCGAGGTGCCAACATACCTCCACCACCTAGTGACACTTCATCAGACTCATCAGACACAGAAATGTTAGAACCAAGTAGATATAGTTCTCGCCACAGCAAACGGTCTACTCATAGACACAAAAGACTTGAAGGAAAGACCATCATGCAAAACCCCAATGAAGAACTATTACAACAATTCAAACAACTTTCCAAACAAGTCGACGCATTGGGAGTTCAAAAGAAACGGGCCCTATATACAGAAAGGGACCTACGTCCTAACCCATTTGATAAAAGTCTGTACATGCCTCCATTCCCAAAACACTTTGAAGATCCAACGTTTGAAAAATATCAAGGAAAAGGAAACCATATTGATCACATCCGAGAATTTTGTGCTTCATGTACCAAACTTAGTAATGAGCCCACTTACCTTATGAGATTGTTCCCTCGTTCTCTAGGTGGGCCTGCACTTGAATGGTACTCCAAACTTCCTGGTAATATCAAATCTTGGTCAGAGCTAGCAGACAAGTTTATCTCCCACTTTGCCTTTAACATTACAAACGAGGTGACACTTTCTGATTTATGCTCAACTAAACAAAAGACAGGAGAATCATTCATCACATTCTTACTGTGTTGGAGAATCTTAGTTAGTTAATGTTCACTAGACATTCCTAAAGAACAACAAGTGAACTTGTGCATTGAAAACTTAGTCCTAGACTTAATGTATGAACTCAAAATCAAGAGCCCAAGCACCATTTCTAAACTAATGAAAAAAGGGGCTAGTATTGAAGATGCTCTTATCTGTAAGGGAATCCTCAACATAAACAAAGAAAACACAAACACCAACTCGTCTAATGACAAAGCAAAATTTTTCCCCAAAAACAAGAATGTGACTAATGATGGCATTGTGGATGCTCGCACGATTAGCACAACACAACCTCAATCGACTTTGAAAGGTGTAAACCATACAAATTCACAAACCTCTAATCAAACATCAGCTCCACAACAGAAAACTAAGACTCCCATGCAAGATAAACCTCGAAGACATCCTAGAACCAAAGATAGGAAATTCACACCATTGGGAATACCACTTGAGACTGCATTACAATAGTTACTGAGTAATAACTTCCTGCAGCCACCCCCAATCAAAGGTGAACCATTGACTAAAGCTGATTGGTGGGATGACAAAAAGTATTGTGATTACCATCGCACCAAAGGACACAAAACTTTATCATGCTTCCAACTGAAACATGCAATACAAGACCTTATTGATGATGGTGTCATCACAGTTGATCCATCACTGTTAGCATCTAACTCTTATCACACTATTTTCAAAGATCCTTTGGGTAATCATGACAAAGAGAAACCCTCAAGTTCAAACTCAAACTCGCAAGGTAATGTGAATTACACATGTACCGGCTATGACTACACCATCAATTGCTTTAATGAGTCTGACTTTTGCATATCTACATTCATATTAAAGGCTAAAAACCCTCATTGTGCTATCACTACATGCCGTAGCAAGATTACCCTACCTGGAGCCCCAGCTAGACCTACTACTTCTACTAGACCTATACCCCCATCTAGACCTACTGCTCCTACTTCAGCTGATTATAGCCTTGTTGAAAAACTTGAAAAAACCCCTGCACAAATATCCATTTTGGACCTACTGCATGCATCTCCCCAACATCAGAAGATCTTGGATCAAGCCCTTAAAGAGTCAGTTGTCCCAGATAACATTGATGTTGCCTAGTTCCAAGCCATGGTTGGGAACCTATCTACGTCACAACATATCACTTTTTCACCCTGAGATATTCCTAAGGACAAACCTAACCATAATGATCCCCTTTATCATCAATGACATCCCACATGACATTTCTATTGACCCATTTATCCTTAGATACCTTGATTCGCAAGAGATAGACATTATTTTACATATGGTACACGATGGTATCTCTTGAGGCCTTTCTAGTGGTTTGATTTTAGCTACAAACTCTGAACAAATCCTCCATAGTTATGGTCAGTCATGGATCTAGAGCTCATTAGCTAGCAGCATCAACAATAGATATCTTCTCAGCATTTTTCAGTGACATTCTTGATTTCATCTAAGAGTCCTGAAAAAATATCAAAAAAATAGCAAAAAGTCATGAAAAAAGCAAAGAAAAAAGTGAAAAAAGTCATGAAAAAATGGATGCGTTGATGAAAACTTGGAAAATAGGCATCTTGGCACAAAAATTTGAGTCAAGAGAAAAATTTCGTCCAAAAGTGAAAACTTGGCAAATAGGTGCTTTGGGCAAGTACCATGGTGAAAACTTGGCAAACAGGCGCCATGTGTAATCAGTTATTGCTCCTCCATCTATTAGGATTCCATCTGGTCCTTTCCCCCTCTATCATTCCTTGATCATACCCAACATATTGCAAAACATCCTTGGTTCCTTATCATGGCTCACGAACTGGTTAATGTCCTTCATTACCTTGCTTAAGTATCACCTATTTACACACACACTTTGTCATTGGCCTCTGTACATAATTTGCGTCTTGTCTGGGGGCATATTACCTACATGGTATGTAAGTTTGAATTTGAACTAGAGGCATAACTCTAAGTGCTTTTTATCCATTGGATCCATCGCATAACAGATTGGAGCTAACACTTGTATATGCTTATACGATCCTAAAAAAATCACTAAAAGTCACATAATGTCCTAAAAAAAATCTTAAAAATTCAAATATGATCCTAAGAAAATCACTAAAAATCACATAATATCCTGAAAAAATCCTAAAAATTCAAATACGATCTTGAAAAAATCCCTAAAAACCATAACCTGTCCTGAAAAAAGCACTAAAAATCATAAAATGTCCTGAAATAAACCCTAAAAATCGTAAAATGTCCTAAAGAAATTAGTTACACAAAAAAATCAAATATCCCCACAAAACCCTAAACATCATAAAACTCGTCAAAAATTTGCAATAAACCTTGTACATTTTCATTGTGGATAACCACCCCTGTTGCATAAACACTTGCACTTTGCAAACTGAAAATCAAAGCACTATGCTTTAGTGCCAATCACAATATCTGTGTAGCATGAACCACCAATCAATCCAACATGTCACTATGAACTTATCAAATGGATTCACAACCAGAACTATCACATTATCAACATGTCGAACACTATCTACACACCTAAAACATTAACAAGAACGTAATAATGGACAAGAATAGCTATTGGCTCACACTATTTAGTGAGTGGTTTATTTTTGCTTTGTTTTTTCTTTGATCATGTCCCTATGCTACTCGATGATATAAATTGATCTATGAGAGTGGCCAGGACGGTTCATGGTCATCTTTTCCATTTTTGTCTGTTACAATGTACCTTTTGAGAGTCTGGGGCATGTACATATACCTCGGGAAGGACAAGGTCATTCTCTATTTGCATCGTGCTTGTTTACACAAAAGGCTTGCATTTGCGCTCTAGCCCTTTATGCCATGATGTGTTGCATTCTATTTGCCATATCAAAATAAAGCTCGATTTGACATATAGTGCACTTTCTAGAAGCAAAAGTCTTTCCATCATACTAACATTTCCTCATCTCATCTTTCTTCTTCATCTCATTCTCCATCACCATGATCATGTCTTCTAATTCACCAAATCATCTTCATCTTGCATTCTTGCATCATCCTACGTTGTCAATCACCTTTCTGTGGCTTTCTGCCTGGTTCAACCTCAGTCTGACATTTGTCTCATCATCTTCGACCAATTACAACCATTTTTGATGATTTCCCTCATGTTATGACATCTTTCCATCATTTTGGGCATGCACACACAGTTTTGGGTCATTCCGTCAGTTGCTATGGTTTTGTCTTCTTGTTGTCGATAAATTGACTTATCATATGCTTAATTTAGTCAATTTCTCGAGGGGGCACCCATATATATCATCCCTACTGGGGCATGTTGTGGCTTTCTCATAAGTTATTCTTTGATACAACGCTCTAAATCACATTGTATCAAAGAGGGGCAAAATGTAGATGCTCAAAAATGGTTCGCATCTACAACCTCATCACTTCTTCATACTAATTTGTCCCATTTTCTCATTCTACTAACTTCGATCTTTTGGCCAGATTGACCATATTTTGTTATTTGTATCCCCTTTCACATCAATTTCATATCAACTCAAAATCATATGAAATCAACTCGAAATCACCCCAAATCAACTCAGAATCACTCGAAATCAGTCCTAATCAACCTGAAACATATAAAACATCCCAAATCAATCATCATTTATCTACTCCTAGGCATTGTTGTGGCTTTCAATGTCTTGGAAACCTATCAACTTATCAATCTTTTCAATTTGACCCTAGTACTGTCATGGCTCTTAGTACTAGGTCAAAATATCATTAATGCCATTCAATCTTTGACGTTGTTGAGGCTTTCAATGTCAGATCATGGCATCATCAACCATTTTAATAATATTGATAGTGTCCGTCAGTGTTATTATGATCAAACCTTATCAATCAATTTCAATCTTGTAGCATTTACAATGTCGGTTAAATGTTACATATCAATTAATTCATGTCATGTGTCCTTGGCATGTTATCAATTTTGATCTATCAATTAATTTGACCATGGTTTTGGTTTACCTTTTCATCATCTTATTCGATATCCATCATCGTCACATTTTCATCAAAAGATACGATCACATTCATTTAATCAATTTGGCCAATCATCTACTAATTTTCTCTATAGGATTAAATAACCCATAATTTAATTCTATTATTCTCACTAATTATTCTTCCTGATTATCATCCTCAATTAATTAATTTTATTAATTAATTGATTCATTATCTACAAACCATGGAAATTTACAATTTCCTAAGTTCTATTTTCCATCATTAATTCCATTTTCTACTAATTCTTATTTTGTGGAATAAAAGGATTTTTGATTCAAATATTCCATAAAATATTTCATCATCATGACATTTGGATGTGACACCTCATGGATTCTCCTTTGACACTTGGCTGAGATTTGTCATAATCAAATATTATTACATCTTACACACGTCCCTATTTGGCTTATTTGTCATAGATTCTTGGCTTTAAGTGGGTTGAGAATCTTATGACGTGTCATAGATTCTCTTCCAAATTTGACTCTCGTGTGTCATAGAATCTTACTTTTGGCATATTCTGTCATATGCATCATAGGAATTATTATTACCTCTTACGCATGTCCCTATTTGGCTTATTCGTCATAGATTCTTGGCTTTAAGTGGGTTGAGGAATCTTATGACGCGTCATAGATTCTCTTCCAAATTTAACTCTCATGTGTCACAGAATCCTACTTTTGGCATATTCCATCATATGCGTCATAGGAATCTCTTTCCACATCGCATGTCTATGGGTGACAAATCCAATGCTCTCACCCTACATGAAAATTATAAAATGGACACCCTTCCTCTCATTTCGGATCTAGAATGCTTAAGTCTTGAGTCATTGAATCTTTGAGTTTTTGAGTCTCTACTAATTTGCATTTTGCATTCTCTCTCTCACATAAAATCACACTTCAAGTATTCTCATGGAATTATCACTATCATAGGCTTTTGCTTCAATTTTGTGTGCACTGTAGGCAACTTTGGAGCTACAATCATTTGGAGAAGAAAGAAGGACATGGGAGCTACAAATGGAAAAGGGAGTTTTTGATTATCTTTGCTTTCTTTTGTTTAGTTTGGCTTTCATGGTAGACTAGTGGGTGCTAATATATGTTGATTGAGTTTGTGATTTGCTCATAGTATGTTATGCGTCTAACCCATTTTCTGGTCCTACAATACCATTTAAGAGGAGGATAGGTGAGAGACTATAATGCAATTTTATCATTAAAATATATTGAATAGGTGTTAAACGGTCATAAATTGAAGTGCTTCCAATTTAGGATGGTACAAAAGTGAATAACATAGGACTACATTAAGATATTACATTGCATGTTACATTATGATTAACACTTCTCATAAAGATTTTAGCAATAGTTGGTCTCTTGGGAACAACATGTTGAATAATCTTCACGAATCCTCATAAAATGAACATTTGATTCTTCCATGTTAACCAAAGAATCATGAACATGTCTTCAACCATAACTAAGTGTGATGAATGATCCTTAGCTTCAACAAAAAGATATAATGCAAATGCCATAAGCTGTCAACCAAAAACTCTCTTTGAGAATAGTCTCCACAAACCTTTTTGTAACTCATGTAAATATTCATAACTCTTTTTACATAAATAGACATAACATTAGGAAATGTTCCCATATGTACCTTTAAGTGGGCACAAAATAACTCTCTATCCACAAACCTCATCAAATGAAAGTTCCTTTGCAAATCTAGTTGAACTATTAAGAAAATTGATATGTTGAAATCAATGACAAATATTGTCATGCATGCAACACATAAGTACTCAATCATCTCTTTGAAATACTAACAAAATCCCCATACAACTACATCAAACATTTAGGCTTAATAGTACATATGTACTATTCTATTGTCATTTGGTAATGCAGGTGTGTGTAGGTACCAAGCATCGACTTCACCTAGCTACACAAATTTGAGTGTGTCTTAAAATTCTTGAACAAATTATTATTGATAAGGATATGACATCATCATCCATATCAACACCCTTTTATCTTTAAAACTCTAATAGGAAGTGAACCACCTAGTCTAGGGATTATGCTTTTATCATGTCATTAGATGGTTTGATCAATGGATGTTCATGTTTACAATTATGTGTATGTGATCTCGATATTTGAATTTTCATGTAGTTTGTCTATGATATATGTTTGATATATTTATATAAGCATATATGGGTGTACACATATATGCCTGTATAAATATGGATAGTTGCATAATCAATATATTTAATTGTTGTGTATCATTGTAATTGTATGTGAATAGAATATAAACATGTTTAGTTATTAAAATATAATAAGAAGAATAAGTATTTCAAAGAAGATTAAAACCTAATACCTAAATAAGCATTTGTTGTGACTCAATTTTTTATAAAACTTGAAATCCCCCTAGAATACAAAGGGTGGTTACAAGATACATTCAAGAACAAAAAGGTACAAGTAATCTGTGTTACCCATGTGGAAGAATATGAAACCAAAAATATAAATACAATGATGAGTGTAAAGAATGGGCTATGAAGCACTAGAGAGGTTATTTACATCATTCCTAGACCATTTATCCATTATATGCCCCTAAATAGCCTTAACATGTCTTTAATGTGCTTAAACTACTTGTGAAATAGTAGTTAATTGCATAAACTAAGACAGTTTTGGGATTTGGAATTATTTTTATTTAAAAGGGTGGTGTCTTTTCACCTAAATGGGTATAAAAACTATTCAAAACCCTCTGCACGCGGGCGCGCGCACACACACACACACACACACACATGTGTGTGTGTGTGGTTTAAAATCTAAATATGAAGGGGTATAATGGTTGAAACATAGAGGAGAGATTGGTTTTACTTTTCATATAATTTTTTAAGAAAAACTCATGATATCTGAGTAAGGGTTTGTAGTAATTTTTTTAACAATTTGTAAGATTCCTTTTTTTTGGAGAGATATTCATATATTAGATTTGTAGTGGTAGAGAGAGAGAGACTTTTTGTTGTGGGATTGCTTCTTCTTCCATGGAGATTTCTAAAATTGAAAGGATCTGAAAGATGCATCTCAAGTTGGATTTATTTTCCTCTCATTGTCTCCTTCCTCTTACTTCCATTGGATCTTCATAGGACCTATGGTATTGATTGAATTTATTGATTGCATTATTTATCTAATAAAATATAGATATATTTATATGTTAACATGATGTATTATATCTCTAATTTCAATCCATAGAGTTATTTAAAAGTTTTTGAGTTCCTTTTTGTGAAAATTTTCATGTATTTTCCTAGGCTATTTAGCTACCAATTTTTGGAGGATTTTTATTTGAATGATCTATTTGAAGGTTGTAGGTAACCAAAACCATGGCATATTATATTATGATATCTTCCAAGCATTTTTTTTCATGCTTTCTTGTACATGCTACATCCTTTGATTACATGTTTTGGAATTATATATGTTTGATTTAGGACTTAGGGCTATCCTAGGGGTATAGGGCCCAAGAATGCTTTCTAAACCTTCATGCTGGATTTTGTTATGTCTTACTTATGTAGTCATACACTTATTTCTATGTGAGTATGGTCAGAAATCCTAGGTGAGTGGATCGCATTAAGTGTTAAGACCCAAAAGTGATTGCTATAAGATTTTATGTGATAGAGACTAGGGGCCTATGTAGGCTGGTTCAACATGTAATTTTTTTAATCAAGTGGAAATATTAATTAAAATGAATGAGTTTTGGAGGGTTGTATATAAAATTAATCAATATAATTGATATTCTAGCCGCATGGTTCCTATTAGAGTACTCAGGGCTAGGACATCATGTAGAAGGTATGAGTGTGAGAGGGTGGTTCTTGGTTTAGGTAGAGGATCCCAACAGTATAGGAATGTGTGATGAAATTCAGCTAGTAGTAGTCTAAGCCCTTATTCTCTCTTTTCCTTTGGTTTTCCTTTTGATATGTTTCCATACTTGTTATGATGTTTTAGGAAGGGTGAACCCTAGCTTTAGATTGCCTTAGAACCTATGTGGAGCATGGTATTATCTCCTAACTCAAGGTAATGGACTATTTATGGTACCACATGCTTGAGTGGTAAAATATTTTTGAGGTATTTCTCATGGTTCATGGATGGTTCTATTTGGGATCTTTGTTGAGTAGCTATTGAATATTATCACTTGAATCCTGTAGTCCAAATGTTGCATTACTATTGGAATATTATATGTATTATTTTGTAATCATAATTTAATCTCTTAAAAGGGGTCTTAAGATCATATGTATTTGTATCACGAATTCAAATAAATGTAAAAAGGGAGATGAGTATCTCTAGGAGAAACAAAGGGTAAATAAAACATGTTGTATTATTACAAAGAAGCTAAAGATGTAATAATGATGTTGTAGCATGTAATTCCTTATGTTCATGATTTGATGATGGTAATAATGGAAATATTTATGTTGTGATGTGTAAAATATCCTTGTACTTTGCTAAAATTTAATGACATGTTCTAAAATGAGTGCTGGAGTAAAAGTAATTAGCATATGGAATATGGTTAGTAAACATGTGAAGTCAAAGATTTAAATCTACTTAGTTGTTCATTAAAAGAGATTAGCATAAGTTAAGTGGGTAGTAAATGCATTTGATTTACAAGGTCGTGTACCTTATCTTCTATTTGGTAATGGTTTAAGTAATTACCTTTTTATGAATTGAAGTTATGGTTAACACTTGAATTAATAAGTGAAATAAATAGGGAAGATTATCTAGTTGTTAGTATCTTATCCTAACTCATATAAAGATGGATATTTAGATTAACATGAATGAAAATGACTAGATTTTAGTTGAGATCTAAGTGATTGTTATTACCCTAAATTATTATGATAGATGAAGGGACATTGAAATAAATAATGGACCAAGAAAGGATACATAACTATATATGAATTTAACATATGTTTTAACTTAAGTCTCCTTTCTTGCATAACTAATGAATAATGTTTAAAGGGGCAATGAAGTGAGTAATGAATTAAGCCACCTAAAACTAGAGGAAACTTATTAATTAGGTAGTATGTATAAACATAAATCATGAATTGGGAACTAAGTAATGTTGCCAAAGAACAATGTTGGGGAACCTGTTAGGACTATTACATCTAGAGTTAGGTAAACAAAGAAAGAATTTCTTTTTTTTGAAAAATCACCAAACTTAGTAACACTAAGTCTCATCCCTTTGAGTTCCTTGGCAAGGTGTGATAACATACATTGTTGTTTAAAGGGTGTCTCCTTGTTGATATTTTTTATGGTAGAATGGAAGTGATGAATTTGTTAATATAAACTAGATGAGATGAATTCATTTGTTAGACAACTTTACCCTAAGATATTCAATACAAGAGAAAGAGCGCTTCCAAAAATAACTCTCAATATAACTCAAATTTAGATTAGCAAAACCAAGTAATATCAAGAGATGCCAATACTAAACCCAAATTACATTAAGGAAGTACGCAATCATGTTCTATTTCATGCAATGTTCATTAACCTTAGATTTGAAATGTGACTAAAGTGAATTGATTGAATTAATTAAGTGTGAGATTAATTAACTTGTCGAAGACTGAATGATTCAAATAAAAGAAACAAATGTACATCCCTAATAAAAGAAAGAAATCATATTTGAGAGATAAAAGGAAGAGAGATAAAGTGACTCACCTTAGAGAGAAATGATTCCAAACACTTTTTGTACCCAAAAAATTGCTCATTGGAAACTATGACAAAAAAATTGATTGTAGATTAGAATAATAATAAAAAATCCTACAAATTGCATATCTTTGTTAGAATGATTTAGAATAATTGAGAGGGGATGGGGAGGGTTGAATAAGTTATCCTCAAGTCTACATGTACCAACTAAACTTTTAGACACTTCAACCAATTTAGAACTAAACATTAAGTAGCTTGGTCTCTATAGCAATATATCTGTAAAACAAACTTGGAGTCAATTGTCCCAATAATAACAAACTTGTAATATGTAAAACATTAACAGCAAAAAATCTCAAATAACATTCACACAAGTATGACACCATGATTTAACGTGGAAATCCAATTTGGATAAAACCACTAGCAACATGTCACCAATATTTTTACTCTTATGAAGTGAGCTGTGTAAAGAACCAACCTTGTTAAAGGTTACAATATGCACTATTAGGTGTGACCTTGTTAAAGGATTTAATGACCCTATTAGGAGTGGCCTTATTAGAGGAAATTAATAAAATTCTATTAGAATGTCACCTTGATTAAAGGATTTACAAATGATTGCTAGGTCAACCTTGATTAAAGGATTTCAAAATGATACAATGGTTAAAAAGTAGCAACAAATTGATCTAAATAAATACAACTCACTTTGCACATATAGATCACAATGTAGCTCATATGTTGATCCACTGACTAGCCTTCATTATCATATATGTCTATGATCTTCTTGGAAACCCTTCAAACAATTAGACTTCCCCTCTTCATCACACTTCTCAGCCTTCTACTCAAGTTCACTAGTCAACATAATCAACAACTACTCCAACCTTGTTAAGGTCTTCACTAGCTCTGTTAAAATCTCTAGATTAACCCTTATACCTCCTTAAATAAGTATATTGATACTTTGTCACTTAAACACAACCGTAGATCTTACTTACGTCAAATTCATGAAATCCTTCCATATTTTCATTTCCTCCTTTCTCTTCTAAAAACTTCGTCAAACTTATCTTTGAATCCATCCATAGAAAAATTCAAACACAATTTCCCTTGAATTAAATGTTCTATCTCATCAATTCTTATCTTCAACATGCTTTCCATATTCCAAAAACTCAACTATGTCAGCCAAGAAATGAGGTCCCTTTACAAATTGTCAAATGTTACCACTCGACCAACACTCTGTTCTTCGACCTCAATCATCACTAAATAATTCTATCATCACTAGATTAACTTACTTGGCTTACATTGTCTTTTCTTGATTCATTCATTGGCACTTGGTCCAACTTCTTTGTTACTCTATCTTTTATTGGCACTTGGTCGACACTAATTTGCTTGGCTTCTACTATTTACTCAGTCGACACTAGCATAGTTCAGATTTAACTATAAGTTCCTTAATCTTCTTCTTTAGAGCTCGGTTAAGCCTAAGGGGTAAAAGCACAAACTTGTGTCACCTTTTTCGTAAAGGATAAAGGATATCAAAATGCAACTATTCAACTTTAATGACATAAAAAATGGTATTTGTGTTTAGAATTTGAAGATGATGCAATATGATGAAATGTATAGAATTGGATGAATTTTGTGCCTATACTTTTTATTATTTTTTTGAGTAAGAAGTTATTAATTTTTTTTAAATTTTGAAGTCCATTTTTTAGCTGTAAAAAATATAGGGTGTAGTTCCCATCAAACAAGTATATGCAAATCATCTTTTTTTGTTTTGATTTGAAAATATCTTATAGATGACATGTATAGCTAGGGAAAATAAAAAGACATAATTAACTTTTATGTATATTTTCTTTGTTATAAGTAGTCAAGGTCAACCTTATCAGAATCCAATAGTTTTTCCTCCTATCAGAACATCCCTATCAAATCTACACCTTTTTGAAAAAATTACATATTCCTAAGGATGACTCTCTCCTCTAGAGATAAATATTAATTTTAAAATTTTTTTTTATATGATTTACTATTTTTTCCCCTTATTTGAGGGAACATCTTATGAAAGATTAAAATATTAACTTAGTATATTTTGAAATTCTAACATATTATAACTAATCAAAAAACCCTAATATTTATATAATGATGATATTAAATCTGAGATCTATAAAAGGGTATTTTTAGTTTTTGAAAAAAAATTGAGTTTTGATAGAGAAATGAGATTTGAGAAAAATAGGTTTTGGTATCTTTAAAGGTGACATAAATATGTTCTTTTACCCTAAGTATTTGTTCTTTATTGATCATCTCTTCTAGGACTTAACACAACTCTATTCTCTACTTAGTGTTATGATTAAACAACACATTATCTTACCAAAGTTTAACTGATCAAGTGGCCATTATAGTTCCACATACCTCAACCTTTCCACTAGGTCCTCTTGTTATCTCTTCTTCTCAAATCCTCTTCATCAATCATATTGTTATGGAACTCTACTCAGGTAGCAACTATGTCACCAATAAGGTTTGACATCAATGACAACATAACAATTGTTCCAATTGTAGTTCTAACAATCTCTCCATTGACCTAGTTAACCTATGTTGTTATACAAATATGTTCCCATAATGTAGAAACACGATTAAGCTAAGATATCTTAGAAGCTTTTAGTTGTAGGTCTTTTAATCCAAATTTATAATTCAAATAACCTATTCATGTACACAAGAATAGTTTATTTTTGTTGGGGGTAAGGGGCCTTCCTTGGCCAAGTCTCCATTTAGAAATTAATTTTGAAAGATACAAGAATGTAAAATAATGTAAATAAGTAAGAAAAATGCAATGGTTCACCTTACTTGATGAAACCCTTGTTAGGAAGAGTTATTGTTGACATTTTTTGTCACCATTTAGCCCATTATAGATAATTGATTAGAGACATCATTCATGGATTAAGTTCTATTATTTTCAACTACGAAAATGTTGTTTATTTTTGGTATATTCACTGGTGCTCAAAAACATTATTTATTTTTACCGTCATAAGAGTTGGCATCGTAGGCCAAAATTGAAGTGTATTTTCAACTTTTTTGCATGGTCGCAAGTCAATATAAGAAGATAGAAAACCTTGGTGCAATGGTGCAAAAATAAAAATGGATGTGTATTTTTTACCTTTTCACATTATTACATGTCATATAGAAAGAAGAAAATATTTTTTGTGATGATGTGTAGGCTGAAAATGTTGTGTGTTGTTTTGTTTGCATTATTTTTTCTGGTAACCGCGATACAACTCAAGAGCTGAATATTTATTGCAAAATTGTATTTTTTGGGTTCTACACATGAAGAAAATACTTTTAATTTCTTTGTTTCCACTTTTAGAGGATATGTGCATTATTTTATTGACTACAAGGGCATTTGTTGGCCCAAATCTTATCATTTCATGGATCAGATACACATGAAAATTAGTTTTTTTTCTTATTTATTCTACTTGGGTTGTCTATTCCTTCTATCAGTTTCTTTACTTCTAGTTTTTCATTATCACTTCTATAATCTAATGCACAAATAGAATAAGAATTTCTCTTATGTTTCTTGATTGCAAATATGTAACTTAAATCCAATGTAATTGGAATTTGAAATCAATTGTTAAAATCAGAGTAATGTTTGATCTCTTTAAAAGGCATCTTTGTATATATTTATAAGGTTCTTCTTTTTTGGTTCTTTGTAGTAGCATTATGCTCTATGATTGTAATTTCCTTTCTTTTACCTTGCAAAAATAGAAATTTCAAGATTTAACTTTTCTCACATTCAATTATATGTGCATATTTTTGCCTTATGTTGAATGCTTCTTTTTCCTTCCTAGTTTATATGTTGTGTCAAATATTCTCATGAATGCCACATTGTGAAAGTCACTTTCCTTGTGTCATTTTATTGATTCTCACCTATATATGAGTCTTAGGGAGATTCAATAGAATTGAGATCTATGTATTGGATCTTATTTATTTATGTTATGTGTCTTGTAGGCAAAGAGATTAATTGTATTTCAATTTGGTGAATTACCTTTTCCCTTTCAAAATTTTATTTCAGCATCCTTCTCCCCTTTTCCTTAAAAGTTATAGCTTAGGTACATCCTAATTGTAAGAAAGTTGGCTTTCTCTAGAGATTCAATCTCAAAGTGCAAGTCCCACCCTTGGAGTTTGAAGTTTCTATGTTACAAAAGGTTGTTTGATGGTCATGCCTTGAGAATGGGTGCAAACTTTTGTGTCAACAATTTTTGGCAGACCCAATGGGACAAAATTTCAGCTACATAAGTTTGTTGGTAGTCAATCCAATCTTCATTTATTGAAAATTTGGGTGTTAAAACAACCTTTGGATGTATTCATCTAACACCATGACAACTCTATGCATCTGCTATTTTCAAGAGAAACAATGGTGGTATGAATAAATGTCATTTTCTCCTTTATGTCTCTTCATACTTTATATGAAGTTTTTTGTTTAAATTCTTTAGCATGGACCCACTTCATAGAGATGCCTTCCTTTTTCCCCTATATCATGAAGAGGCTATTCTTCAGCCCTCCTATCCCCTACCTTAGCCACAACCTGGTTATGATCAACATGATTACCCAAATTGCCAGGAGGTTTATTGTACTCTAAGTCATATTATTTTTGGCCACAAATATGTTAAAATTTCCCCCTCACTGTTCATCATAGTCCAAGCATTTCAAGCTTTTCTTCAAGAGAAACAAGAGAAGATGATCAAATCAAAACTATGTGTAGATTCATCCTTTAGTCTAGTTTTCCCTAAAGCTTCAAATGATCACCCTGATCAATCTCCTATAGATCCCTACAATCATCCTAAGTCAAAGCTAGGAGACCTCCATGATTATATAGATAATTTGGGCCTTCGATCTACTAACCTAGAGAATTTTTTTGAATATGTCCATAATCCATATTACAAATTTTTTTTTGGAAAATTTTCTTTTTTTATGCTCCTTATAAATTCTTGGCTTAAGGAATTTCATGATGAAAAGGAAATGTGGGGGCATGACTTGTATGTTTGTAGCGTGGTTTCTAAGGTTTTCAAAATTTTCAATAAGGCTCACTAGGCCCTTCTCCAATTATAGTAGGAGAATGAATTAAGACAACAATTTTTTTTAAAAGAAGAGTCAAGGCCCAAGCTTTCTCAAATAGAAGTAGCTAAAGCACAAGAGCCTCCAAGGAGAAAATTTTCTAGTTTTAGGTAGAGAAGTCTACCCCCTGCCCCCACCCCCCTCGAGATTCTCATTGTAGACTACAAAGATCTTGAGCCTACACCTCCTTCCCCTATTGATTGTGTGTCTTCCTCTAACTTTTGTCACTTCTTCATTATGGAGGAAGAGAGTGTGAAACCTCTAAACTAGAGAGAAGATGAGATTCCTATCCTTGAGAGACCTATGTTGTAGTGAGAGGAAAAGAAAAATGAGGTTCTTGTCCTTGTAGAAACAAATTTTGGCTTTTAGGCCTATGGTGGAACCCAAGGGCCTAATACAAATAAAGGAAAATCCAAATCAAGTGTTGCAACAAGAGGTCTCCCATGCTATAGTGGAGAAAGAAACATTGTCCAAGATTCCCCAAGTTTAAGAGGTACAAGTTGTTGCTCATGAACCAACACATACTCTAGAGGGATAAATATTATGCAGCAAGTAGAAGCAAAGTGAAGGCACTTTGAGATAGATCTTGCAATCGGATGGAGGCTCAACAAAGGGAACATGAGTAAATTCTTGCAAGGGAATTGAATACAAAAAAAAATGATGTGAGAAAGAACTACAAGTTTTTATTAAGAAAGAGTTGATGAGTATGTTATTTTCCATATCAAAAACATCAAAAGAGACACAACCAACTCTCTTTTCTACATCACAAGAGACTACACAAGTGTAGAAGGTAAAACCCCTTGTCTACAATTATTCACATGAACTAGAATAGGAATATATGTTGTTGTTGCAACATGAGGAGGAACACACATTACTATCCATACCATTAGAGCCATCTCTTTTGGACCAGTTGAATACAAGGGTTGTAGAGAACAACAACATGGTCAAGGTGTTAGCCTTAGCTAATAATGTTATGAATCCATGTGAAAGAGTCATATCAATTGTTATGTTGTCATTAATGTCAATTTTTAGTTAGCTAGACATTAGGCTAACTCAGTAGAGTGCTATATCATTTGATTGATGAAGAGGATTTGAAGAAAGTATGATGATGATAGAGTTGATAAGTATTGGTATTTATTGTGCACATGAATGAGTTAGACTCTGACAATGTAATGTTGGTTTGATTGTTTTAAAATAATGTAATGAAATGTTGTGTTTTATGTATTCACCAAGCTATACAAGCTAAACTGAGTAACAAGGTGAAAGAAGGAATATAGTGTTCAGTGATTGATTACATTTTTCACTGGGCATTTAACAAAGATAAGTTAAAAGTTTAGTGTTAATAGAGTAATTCATACATTAACTAAGTGATGTATTTCCTAGGTAATATGTAATTTTTACCAAGTGTGAGCTAGAAGAACAAGTTAAGAAAGATGGAATTTGAAGCCAACTTTTGAAGAAAATAAAGAATGTTTGAGAAGTTCAAAGGCAAAAGTCAAAGTTTGTTACAAGATATACAACTATAAAAATACAATGAGGATCGGATGAAGGAGATTTAAGAAAGCTAAATATGAGCAAAAAATTCAATGAAATTTCTATTTTCTAAGTTACAAAATATATTGAATTTGATATCTATGATCATGATTAAGCAACATTTAATCTGGAAGAATCTAGAAGTAGAGAGTTTACTATTTAAGGAGATGATCAAGAATTTTTTTGGTTGTTGGTTGAATGTTAAATGGATGTGAATTATTGATAGAGAAGAAGAAGAAAAAAGAAGCAAGGTGAATTGAGTAGAGTAGAGAGGAGTTTAGACGATCAAACAATTAGCACAAATTGGAAGTGTGAAGAAGTAAATTATCCAAGAGGATATCAAAAGGAAGAAGATATAGAAGAACAAGGATTTGAACAAGAAAGATAGTGATAAAACCTAATAGATCATTTTATTATTACTTTCTTACCATTGTAGTAGAAAAATCTCTTAACTGAGTGGACCTAACAAGTTTATGAAATTATACATGGTAACATTGATTAGTAATATTTGTAAGTCCTTTAGACCAGGTCACTCTTTGTATAGTGTTAAGGAGTGCAACTTCTAGATGATCTTTATGTTAAAACACCCTAACCAAGTCACACTAAAAATGAGCATGTAACCTTTAACAAGGTTGGCTCCTAGTAGACCTCACTTTAGTAGAGAAAAATTATTTGGGTTGTTAGTCCCAAGTGGTTTTTCTCTTTGTAGGTTTTGCACATTAAATCATGGTGTCAAATGTGATTGATTTTGTGTTGACAGTTTATTTTCTTATTAATTACTTAATACTACAACTAGGTAAAAGATAAGCTATATCTCTGATACTAAGTTATAATATAAACAATGAGATAATGGTTTGAAGTAAATTTATTGCAAGTTTGAATTGTGAAGTTGAATATGATCATCAAGTTATTTTTGTGGATGATATTATATTTGGAGGAAATGTATTTCTATGTAAATCATTTAATGATCAAATAAGTGAGGAATTTAAGATGTCAATGTTTGGTGAGATTAAAGTTTTTATTGGCTTACAAGTTCATCAAACAAAGAATGGTATATATGTGATTCAATCTAAGTATGTCAAGGAAATCTTGAAATATTTGGAATAGATGAGTCGAAGACCAATCAATACACCTATGGTGACTGGAGTAAATTTATCAAAAGAAGATATTGTTGCTAAGGTAAATGAAACACAATATAGGTCAACGATTGGTAAATTGCGAGATGTTGTGCATAATAGACCATATATTACACATGTAATTGGAATTGTCACAAGGTTTTCCTCTAATCCTAAGGAAACACATATGGCTGATGTCAAGATGACATTCAAATATCTTAACGAGACTGAAGATTTTGGATTATGGTACAAACAAGATGATAACTTTACTTTTAAGTATATACTGATGTAGATTGGGCTGGTAAAGTTGATGATAGAAAAAGCACAAGCGGTGAAGATTTATTTTGAGAAGAAAGACTAATTACGTGGTTGAGAAAGAAATAGATATGCATTTCAAAATCTACTATTAAATTTGAGTATGTTGTTGTTGCAATTAATTGTCTCTAATATTTTCTGGATTAAGCAATTTTTTGGAAGGAATGCAAGAGGTGATAACAGAGCTTGTTACTATTTATTTTGATAACACTAGTGCAATAAAATAATCTGGTGATTACAAATACAAAGCGTATATCAATCAAGTATCACTACTTGAGAGAGAAAGTACACGTGAAACAAGTGAGGCTTGAACATGTGAAGTCTAAATAGAGAATTGTAGACATATTTAGTAAGATGTTGTCTGAGGATACTCTTGAGTATCTAAGAGGTAAGCTGGGGGTCCTTCCCCTATCCAAAGTTCACTAAGTGAAGATGCATGTTGAATCAATTCATAGATGAACATAAATACATTTGTAAAGTTCATGCAAGAGTTCACTCTTTAGGGATTATTTTATGAAGTTTTGAAAATAAGTATAATGAAACTGATGTAAATGGTATATGCAAGTTATAAGGTATAACTACAAGGTTTTATGAGTTTCACATTGGAAATTATAGTTACCTTTTTCATTTCTATAAAAGAGAGAGATAATAAGTAAAGAGAGAATATGCTAATGAGTGATAGACTATGGGAGAAAATCAAGATTAATTTCAAAGGTGATAAAGAGTATTAAAAATGAGGATGAAATATTAAAGGGGGAGTTGATACATTAAGGAGAAGAATGAAGATAACATTGAACCAAAAGAGAACATATCTAAAGGGAGAGAAATGTGAAGATTGATTCTTTTGAAGATACAGACCAAGTACACATAAATGAAGCTATCTAACATTACAAGTTCTAAACTAAAAATTTGTACTATTTTCAATGGATACATTTGATTATCGTATGTAATTTTTTGTAATGTAATATCATATTATTATATGTTTTCATCAATGCCAAAGGGAGAGATTTTTAGACCTAACTGATAATACTATGAATGTATGTGAAAGATTCATGTCAATTGTTATGTTGTTAGTGATGTCAAGTCTTAGTTGGCTAGACATTATGCTAATTCAGTAGAGTGTCATTTCATTTGATCAATGAAGAGGATTTGATTGATGAAGAGGATTGGAAGAAAGTATGATGATAAATGTTGATTTTATGTATTCACTGAGCTATAAAAGCTACACCAAGTAATAAGGTGATAGAAGGAATATAGTGTTCACCAAGTAACTACAATTGTCACCAAGCATTTGACAAAGAGAAGTTAAAATTTTAGTTTTAACTAAGTAATTTGTGTTAACTAAGTGATGTATTAACCAAATATAATGTAATGTTCACTGAGTATGATCTGGAAGAACAAGTTAAGAAAGATGGAATTTGAGGCTGACTTTTGAGGAGTATATATAATGTTCGAAGTTAAAAGGCATAAGTCAAAGTTAGTTACAAGATCTATGATTGGAAAAATATAATGAAGATCTAACAAAGGAGATTTAAGAAAGATAAAAATGAGCACAAAGTTCAATGAAAGTTCTATTTTCTAGGTGACTCAGTACATTGAATTTGAGATATATGATTGTGATTAAGTGACAAAATCTTGAAGAATTTGGAAGAAGATAATTTACTATTTAAGCAGATGCTCGAGAAATTTTTCGGTTACTAGTTGAATGTTGAATGGATGAAAATTATTGATAGACAAAAAGAAGAAGAAAGAAGAAAGGTGAACCGATAGAGAAGAGAAGAGTTGAGAAGATTAGGAAAATTTTGTGTAAAACAAAAGTGTGAAGAAGTGAATCAGTCTGAAGGATATCAAAAGAAAGAAGACAACAAGAAAGGTAGTGATAAAATCTAAGAGATCATTTGATTGTTACTTTCTTACCATTGTAGCAAAAAAAATTCTTTACTCAGTAGACCTAATAAGTCTATGGAATACTATTTTGTAACATTGATTAGTGATGTTTGTAAGTCCTTTAGAGAAAGCCACTCTTTATGTTGGGATTTACAAGTGGGATACTTCTGGGAGGGGGGGGTGTGGGGGTGAACTAGAAGTACTAAAATTTAGCCAATAAAACTTTTAACTTCAAAATATTGCATGCATAAACATATGTAAATAAAATGTAAAGCAAATGCATTCACATACACACTTGACACCAGATATGATTACCTAGAAACCCTCTAATAAGAATGTGAAACTGGGGTGGGGATGACACCCACAACTCTTCACTGCTACAGCAATAAAGTTCACCTTTTAAGGTTACATATTTTGACCATTCTCATGATTTGCCCTATGAAAGGCCTGCCTTGTTAAAGGCTTGCAAGGATTGTTAGATCTTACCCTGTTAAAGGATTTTAACACTCTATCAAAAGTGTACCTGGCTAAAGGATTTATAAAACATTCACTTGGAATGTCACCTTGTTAAAAGCTTTATGCAATGGTTGTTAAACCAACCTATCTCCATAGAATTTCATTTTGCTAATACAATTGTTAGAAGGTATAGTAGAATGTTTGACCTAATCACTTGCAATCTGCTATTATTGATTCCAGATCGCTATTCAATCCAATTTGATTCTTGCTGATCTGATATGAAGCTATTTGTAGTACTGATATTCTATTCTTCTAACTGCTCTACAGTTCTGTCCTTCTTATAAGTCACCTTCAACTTGATCAACTCACTCCCTTCACTTCCTTCAATTTGCTAGCATTATCTCCTCACATGCATTTTCTCTCTCATTCTTTGTTAATTATGGGGCTTTGACCTCCTTAAAAAGGATTTCATGACTTATGATTTGGTATGAATCTATGATTGAGATTCATCCAACTTTCCTACTCAAATGTTTTTATTTTTTTGATTGGTTGTATGTTGATTGTATAGGAAATCCAAATATATTCATTCTTATCATTTAATCCTTCAAGATTTATGCATATGTTAGCTCAAAAATGGTTTACATTTTAGTTTATGAAGGCAAAAACTCTTATGTTTATTCTGTGTTACTTGACACTTGCTAATCACTTATGCTAAGCACATACTAAATTCTATCTTGCTTGGCACTTGAACTTTTCTCAGGATCTATTAGTCACTCAACACTTGAAACTTGCTCGAAATTGTCTATTTTATTGCATCTGAATGATTGGGCACTTGTTGAATTTCTCACTCGACACATATTATAACTCAACATCTATATTATACTCAACATCAACTTAGAAAATTTCTTAAGTGTGTTGACACTCAATTGCCAAAACCAATCTGAGATCAACAATCTCCCCCTTTGATAATGAGTGTCAAAAATACTTAACTGTACATGATGAATCTAATCTTCTTAAGTATAATATACATTTTGTTCAACATATATACTAAAGTTCAAAATTGTTCAAAATTCTGTGAAGGACTATATACCTCAAAATTTTGTATCTCCCCCTAAGTTGATGTGCCATATCCTTGTAACCAAAATATCTCTAAATAGATTGATGTGCCTTAGTTGATACTCCTTGTCTTCAATTCTGATAATCTTTATCTAATGTGTTCTTGTTATGCCCTGTTTTCTATTTTTCTCTTGTCCTTTCTTTCCTTAGTTTATTTTATCACTCCCCATTTCACATGTCTCCCCTTGCAGTTTAAGTTTCCTTCTGGCTTTTTGATTTTTCTCCCCCTTTTTCAATTTCCCCCTCTTTTTGACACTTATGTCAAAAGGTCTATACATTTATTAAATATTTGGCCAATAATTTCTTGTTCATTTTCATTACAATTCTTAGAGTAACATCCCAATTTTGTATTGCAACTTCTAGGGATTTAATATGGATGGTTGTCTCTGCTGCAAGGTGAACTAAACTATCTAATGTAGAAAGATTTGGATATTTCTTTATCACATTCTCTGCATAGGCTAGTAAAATTTTCATGTGAGGGGTGAGGGAGGTTTGTATTTGCACCAATTTGGCTCATGTGTTAGCCTCTTCAACTATTAATACAACTAGCTCCTTTTGTGTGTGAAGTGTTGTGGTAAAGTGCTTCTCACTTTGAGTTGGATCTTTAGATAGTTGCATGCTTGATATCTTTAAGTCCCTCTCTGAGCTCATGATTCTCTGCTAGTTTACTGTATGAAGATGGAAGGATCACACAATTTTGAGTAAAATGAGAAAATATTCTCAAGTACTATCTTCACCTTTTCAATTTTCTTAGCCAACTCTACTTGTGATAGTGCCATCTCACTAGATATTCTTTCATCCACCTTTGTTTGAAACTTCCTTTCTGACCATTCCATTAGTTTTACATTAGTATCATGGTCTTCACTTTGCACCTGGTCCACTATGTTTGAAAGTTGCTCCATAATGGGCTTTGTTTCATCAGGTGTCTGCAAGCTAAATGTATCTAGAAAGATGTCCTTTATTTCAATTAGTGCTTGCCTCTATTTATACTCATTTTTGAGTATCTCCTGCTTCTTTTTTCTTTCTAGTGCCTCTTGCACTTTATTGATTTGATCAATGTTCATGGTTGCATAGTCATATTTAGGAATGACTACTTCTTCATCTAGTGTAGGGTCTCCATAGTGAAGTACGCTTGCAACCCTTGTATAGCTTGAGCCTAGTGCTGAAATTTGAAGTGGTCTTGCTTCAATGCTCAACTTTTGTGGCATTACTGTTGGGGTCCCAGAGGTTGGTAGATTAACCAAAGTTTGAATTTCTTCTTGCTCCTTTTTCTTTGGAGTCTCCTTCTCCTCCTCTAATATTCCTTGATGAATGACTATTATCTATGGTGGTGCACCTTGTACATTAGGAATAGAAGTATCCATCTGTCCTATTTGGTCCTTTACTTGCTCCTTGACAATTGTAGTGACTTTGATTATGGAGGCAACCTTAGCTGATGTATCTTTTACAACTTTCTCTTTAGGTTGTCCACTTGTAGCTTTAGGGATGAAAAAAGATGTTTCTTGTGTTGTCATCTTATCCCTAGTCAAGTCAGCTACTGGTTTTTGCAACTCATCTACACTGACCAAAACTAGATTACTACATAATTGGGCTTGTAGAGTTGTTTGGTCAAGAATCTTCTTGAGATCCTCTATAGTCAATGATTGACATTCTAACTAGAGTTTTTACTAACATCCTTCACTTTTATTGTATCTATAGGTGTGGATGTGTCATGTGAAGGACGTAGAGGTGGCAATTGTGTGTCTTTCACACTTTGTTCTATTTGTTGCTATTCAGTAGTTGCCATATCATCCTTTTAAGTTTTCTTCTCCACTGTGCCATCTACCTTTTATTTTTCACCTTCACCTTCCTTTTCATTGTCATCTTCTTCTCCATTGTTTCTCCCTTCAAAGGGATTGTCCTCTCCTTCTTTTACAGTTGTTAGGCCATAGATTAATTTCCACATTTGAGTAGACTTTTTAACAACATCTTCAACCTTATTTTGAAGAATACTAAAGGCTCTATATTTGGGTGCAAATTTTCTCCCATACTTCTTATTTGCCTTGGTTATTTTCCCTTTTGTGAGCTCTAGCATTACTCGAGCCAATGTTGACTCTCTTATTTCTTTCTCCATGTTGAGGCAATAATGCCATTTATTTTCAATAGTAGAATACAACTCCTTGGGCATTGAATTGTCAAGTTCAAGTGGGGTCTTCTTGAACTTTTCCATCATGGTGTAGACTGATTCTTCAATCATGTTTTGTTCTCCTTTATTCAACTTATCAAAATCAATGCTCTTTAATCCAGTTAAGTTTGCATTATCTCTAATATTATCACATATATTTTCTAAATTAGACTTGGTGGTGTGACTTACCACTCTAAATTGGCTTGTGTCTTCTAACTCTATTCTCTCTTCATCTGAGTTATGTTGAGCAACATATTTTCTTCTCAACTTCTTCTTTGTTGTTCCTTGTTGCTCAGTAGCATTCTTCTTCTCTTGTTCCTTAGCCTCCTTTTTTGTAGCTATTGTACTTACCCTTGTAGTAGGCTTAACTAGGCTTGGCTTGGCTATCTTTTTGCCCTTAAGCTAAACTATAGGCTATTTTTGAGCTTTTCTTTTCTTTGGCTCTGACTTGGTAGGTGCTTCCTTAGCTTGCTCTTCCTCCTCAACACCTTCTTCCTCTTCAACATCTTCACCCATGCCTTGCATCAAGGCAAGTGGGCCTTGGCCCTATTCTTCTTCTTTTGCTTCTATTATTCCTTCAAAAAATTTGGCCTTAAAATTTTTGAACAATTTTTCCTTCTTCTTTAGGGTTGAAGTAGTCTTCAACTCCATCTCTACCTTGGAATTTACAACATCAAAAGTGCCAAAGGGTTTTGCACTTTTATCAATGTCTTCTGCAAGCAATGTTGTGATTTCTATTGATGCCTCATCAATGTTAATTTCATATCTAAGTGGCCTTAGCCATCTCACCCTTGGTACTACTACTTGGATATATGTGAAGTCAATGTCAAATAAGAAACAAATGTCATTGATATACTGATCCACTAGAGAAACTGGTATTCTGAGCCTTTGCTTCATAAACTTCTTAAAATCCTCAGAATAGCTTGTCATTAAGGTTTCAAAATTGGCTCCCATCTACTCTATATACTCATTAACTTGTATTGCTATAGACCTATTTGTCTTCGAACTTATTTTACCAAAAGGGGGGAATTCATTCTTAACATAGAAAAATATGCATATCAAAATTGATCCAAACTTACACTGAGCACTCTTGGATCTCCTTATTGCTCCCAAATTCTCCATAATCTATTGCAGTTGCAGTTCTGCTAGATCATATGTATGATCCTTCTTGAAAAGTTTGTATCCCACATCAACTACAATGCATGGTACACTATTTAGTCAACTTGATTGGTAGAATTTATGGGATATAACCCTAACAAAAAATTCTACAAGTAGATCTCTAATTGTGTCAATTGCCATGCCCCTTTTATTCCACTTTGCCCTAGTGTTCTTCTCTATGGCTTCTTTTGAATCACTCCTCAAGGTCTTTGGCTATTCTAGGTTTGGGTACCCTATTACTATATGCATGATTCTTTTTGACAACTTAACTTTTCCATCCTCCAACTATAGGTATCCATCATGAATTCTACTTAGCATAATTCTTATCCACTCCATCTTCAAAAATGCAAGGAAATCTAGGGCATGAGTTAAGCCCTTTCTCTCAACAATATGAAATTCTTCCTTTAATACCCTATTCTCATAGAGTTTATCATAGGCTTTCTAAATCTCCATGTCACCTATTGCTCCAACTTTACAATTATAACATTTTCTAACATCTTGCACCATAACAACCTTAGGTGGAATAATAGATAAAGTGCCAGTAGGGTCATTTTTGTAAGCCACTTTAGGAATTGGCCTAAAATTTGATTATTTAACTTCATTACTGACCAATTGAACCTCAAACGGTTCCTTATCCTTGGGATTCCTAGAGCTAGATGCCATTTCTGAAAACTAGGGTTTTAAGATATAAAAATTGCATAACTGCATAGCTCGACACTTGAGTAAATACCTTAGATCAACAAAAAAATGTTGAATCTTTATTGGAATCTTCACAAAAGTGTCAATCTCTACTTGGAAATCATTTATGTGCTCTTCTCACTCTCGCTCTATATTTGCAATGATGAGAAATGATCAAAAACTTGACCTTATACCTTTCATTTCATAGCATTTAATGCTTAGTGCATATATAGCTATCCACTCGGCTCCTTATGTAATTCTACTTTACTCGGCTTCTATTGATTTTCCAAAAATTGGAATCCACTGATGTTTCCCTTACTCGGCTTCAATAAGAATTTCCCTTTTACTTGATAACCACTACTAACTCGGCTCATACTAACTTTGGCAGATAACTCGACATACACTACGATTTCACTCAACATCTGAAGGCAACTTTCCTTACTTGGCAATAGTGTGAAAACTTTGAAGATTTAACCTTGCAACTTTATTCATTTTGATCTATCCCTTTTAATACTAACTTATTCTAGGAATTGATGTATGATAAAGCATTTAAATATCAGTCCCACATACCTTCTTGCTTAGTTTGGTGAAGTATGACCACTTGACCCTTTAGGTGAAGTGATCCCTTCATTTGATGTGTTGCATCCATCTTTCTTCTTCCATGTTTTATTCATCTCTCCTCTAACGTGCTCAACATCTACCTTTCCTTTTCGCTTGTTTGAGTCTGAGTTAGGTGCCTTTGATCTTGTTGGACAGTGCTTGCTAATATGACTAGTCTTCAAACAACTAAAGCATGTAGTTTGGCTTAACCATCTACTATAGCTTCCACTGAAATGTCTTCTTATGCAATTCTCAGAGATGTGTCCATACTCTTGATAGTAGTGACAACTATGTCTTGTATAGTAGTCCCAATTATAGGAATTTTCATGACTTCTTCCCTTGTTTGATGACCATGTGGTTTTGGATTTGCACTCAAAGGCTTTGTGTCCAAACTTCTAACAATTATAGCAACATCCTTCAAATCTTGGCTCATGCATGGTTCTAGTTCTGCATTCATGTGCCTAATTACCTTGTTTGTTGTACTTGTAAAAATGTATGATATTATTTGGCTTGGCATTATGACTACCATTCTTGTTCCTACAAACATTAGCTGTATGTCCTTTCTTACCATAAAAATGACAAGTGGGTTTGGAGTTCTTACCTTTGTCATTCCTTTGTTTAGTAGTCTTGGATGACTCTCCCTCTTCAATGCTTGTGTAGCCCAAACCTAATGTGTCGTCACTAGATCTAGGGGATTTCAATAGTTGCTTGAAATACTTGATGACTTCATTTGGCTTGTTGAAGCTTTCAACAAACTCCTTTTCTCTTTTTAGGTCATTTTGTAGTTGGTCATTTTGCAACTTCAATGTAGTTATTTCAATGTCCTTGATATTCAACTCATGATGAGCATTCATCATTTGGCTTAGGGTGTCTAGTTGCATGTTTGAAACTCTAGCAAGCTTAGTTTTGTTGGCTAAGTTTCTCTTGTCATCTTCTATGATGACCTTGCCCTCAATGACTTTCTTCTTTTGTTTAATTACTTCACATAGCAATATTGCTTGTGATTCTTGCTCCAATTTGAGATTTTTTATCTCTTTAGATTGTGCTCTATTCTTGTCCATGAGATCTACAATTGTTGCATCAAAGTCACATGAGTTACCATTTGCAAATAAATTTTTGGTGTCAATCTCCTTGTATTGGGTGTCATTCTCAACTATGGCAATCTCTTTCCTTCTTTTTAGGGAACTCCTCAAAGCATTTTTGGCTTCATCCAATTATTGCAGTAAGAGGTGTATCTCAATCTGCTAATTCTCAATGGTTTTTCCCAACTTGTAGACTTCCATATCAAGATCTTTTCTCCAAGTTGTAAGGCTTCTCCTGATAAGAACTTAGCTTTGATACCAATTGTTGAGATTTACAAGTGGGAGGTATACTTCTTCGGGGGGGTGGGGGGTGAATCAAAAGTACTAAACATTAACCAATAAAACTTTTAACTTTATAACATTGCATGCATAAACATATGTAAATAACATGTAAAGAAAATACCTTCACATACACTGTTGACACCAAATATGATTACCTAGAAACCCTTCAATAAGAGGGTAAAACTGGGGGTGGGGATGACACCCACAACTCTTCACTATAGTAGCAATAAAGTTCACCTTTTAAGGTTACATATTTTGACCATTCTCATGATTTTCCCTATGAAAGGCTTGCCTTGTTAAAGGCTTACAAGGATTGGTAGATCCTACCCTATTAAAGGATTTTAACACTCTATCAAATGTGTACCTGGCTAAAGGATTTACAAAACATTCACTTGGAATGTCACCCTATTAAAGGCTTTAGACAATGGTTGTTAAACCGACCTATCTCCATAGGATTTCATTCTGCTAATACAATTGTTAGAAGGTATAGTAGAATGTTTGACCTGATCACTTGCAATCTACTATTGCTAATTCCAGATCACTATTCAATCCAATCTGATCCTTGTTGATCTAATATGAAGCTATTTGTAGTATTGACATTATATTCTTCTAACTAATCTGCAGTTCTGTCCTTCTTCTAAGTCACTTTCAACTTGATCAATTCACTCCCTTCACTTCCTTCAAATCTTTGCTACCATTATCCCCTTGCATGCATTTTCTCTCTCATTCTCTATTAATTATGGGGCTTTCACCTACTTAAAAAGGATTTCATGACTTAGGGTTAGGTATGAATCTATGATTGAGACTCATCCAACTTTCTGCTCAAATCTTTCCATTTTTTTGATTGGTTGCATGTTGATTGCATAAGGAATCCAAATAGATTCATTCTTATCTTTTAATCCTTCGAGATTTATCCATATTTTGGCTCAAAAATGGTTTACATCTTAGTTTATGAAGGTGCAAACTCTTATGTTGATTCTATGTTACTTGAAACTTGATAATTGCTGTTGCTTGACACATACTAAATTCTATCTTGCTCAACACTTGAATTTTTCTTGGCATCTATTAGTCACTTGACACTTGAAACCTGCTCAACATTTTTAGTTTGCTCGACATTTGAATGACTCGACACTTGTTGAATTTCTAGCTTGGCACATATCATAACTCAACATCTATATTATACTTGGCATCAACTTAGAAAAATTCTTAAGTGTATTGACACTCAATTGTCAAAACCAATCTAAGCTCAACACTTTAGACAAGATCATGGAGTGATAAGGTCTAGATGATCTTTATGTTAAAACCCTCTAACCAGGTCATGCTAAAGATGTGCATGTAACCTTTAATAAGGCTAGCTCCTAGAAAATCTCACTTTAGAAGAGTGAAATTATTTGGGTTGTCAGTCCCAATTGGTTTTTTTCTTTGTAGGGTCTCCATGGTAAATCATGGTGTCAAATGTGTGATCTCTTTTGTGTTGCAAGTTGATTTTCATGTTATTTACTTAATATTGTAACTAAGTAAAATCTAAGTTATATCTCTAATACTTGGTAATAATAGAAATAGTGAGATAACAGTTTGAATTAAATTTATTACAAGTTTGAATTGTGAATTGAGTGAGATCACTATGTTATTGTTGTTACAGTTTGTGAAGTTTGAATTGGTACTAAACTATTTGAAAGGATTATAGGATAATTGCACATAATTGATTCACCCCCACTCCTCTTAGTTATCTAACACAAGTATGATTCCTTGGACCCAATACAATAAAGAGGATGCCCCGTAAGTCATCTAGCTCTACAAAAAATTATTTTATTGCCTCTAGTAATGCTTGTTTCAAATCATGAGAGAGATTTTTACAAGAAGAAGCAAGTATTCTTCCTCAAGGAGACAATTTCTTAGTGTTGGAGAGCTTCTATTTTTTTAAAAATGGTAAGGTATTTCATGTAGTAGTATGCTTGTCATTCTTTTTGATCCATTTAACTACCCACATGCACAAAAGGAAGAAGAAACTTGGGAGAATGAGCATCTATTTTAACAAGCAGTTAATAGATTTGTTTAATTTATTTTATTTTTAAATACTTGTACATAGTAGACTAAATGTTTCTATCTTTCCAAGAAGTGCATGAACATAACCGTTTCCTTCCTAAAGATAGCATATTTTGATATTTTTCCAATTTATAGATTGACATATTTTTATGTTGTGATAGAGATGTGCACCATATTTTTTATGCTAATTACTCATTGCCCAATAGATCTCTTTAAAGCCACTAATCATATTCTTAGCAAGAAGGCACCCTCTTTGAGTGGCTAGAAATGTTGACCATTTTTGTCACCCTTTATCCCATTACATATAACCCATTAGAGACATCTTTCATGGGCTAAATTTTATTATTTTTAATAAGGAAATGTTGTGTATTTTTAGCATATTCTCTAGCGCTCAACTATATTACAATTTTTCAAGAATTGTAGGAGTTTGGTATCATAGGAGTTCAACATCAAATAAGTTTGGATTATTGTAGGAAGACATTTTTGCATATTTGACATTTATAGGCCAAAATTGTAATGCATTTTTTACTTTTTTGCATGTATTGGCCTGGTTTTTCACCTTGCATATTTTTGTTATACCCTATAGTGAAAGAACCAATGGTCATTTTTGTAAAATGTGAGATGTGTCAAAAAACCCTAGATGCTTTTTTTTTAATTTCATAAAACCCTTGTTGTTATGCCTTGATCTTCAAAATTTGGAAAGTAGTTTTTTATTTGAAAATAGCGCGAGAAGCTTTTTTTGCTTTAAAATTTTTATTTTTACCCTATCTCATTTTTATTTTAAAATAATTTCTTAGAATTCAAATATATTTTCTCGAAAACCCTTATCCTAACCATGGTTTTACCCTTCGTTATTTTCTTAATATTTTCCTGAGTGTTTGAACCACTATAGGATTTGCACTTGATAACCATTGATCTTAGAGAGATCAACGATGAGCACTTGCTTGCATTGAGAATTTTCTCAACCTTTAGAAAATGCAGGCAAGTGCCTGATTCCCACTTGGATCTTTGTGACATTAGCCCCTCAATGCACTGCAAAATATGAAAGTGTCAAAATGGTTTCAAAGCTATTAGATAGACATCAAAACATGTTTGCAATTTTTAGTCATCTCATCAGTCAAGATGAGCAAAAAGGTTACCTTTTTGTAATATAACATTGCACCGTTGATCTTGGGAAGATCTACAGTAGGCATATTACCACAATATAAAGATGTGCAAAGTTTAACTAAAGTGAGGAAGTACCCTAGTGACATGTGTATTGGATGGGGTCATGCACCCCTAGTTTGAAAAAAGGTGGTGGTACAATCAGGATAGTTGGCAAATGTTAGACATGCTAGAGAAGGTACATCATTCTATTGGTTTCTCTTATTGACTGGGTCATAAAATGTGGAAGATATATGCACTATTGATCTTGGGAAGATCAACGGAAGGCACATTCCCTCTTTATAAAAGTGATTAAAGTTTAACTAAAGTGGGGAAGCACCTGATTGCCACATTGACAAGTGAGGCTAGTCATTCAAGGGGCCACCTAGTCACACTGAGTTGGGATGCATGCTAACATGGTACATGATAATTGGTGGAGTGGTTTACCTATTCATTGACTTGGATGATGATTGTATCAGTGGGCCTGAAACATTGAAACTAGACTTATAAAGTTATAAGGAATTTTATGATCGTCAGTCTTTGGAAGATCAATGATTAGTGCTTTCCCACAATATAGAAGTGGTTGAACATTATGAAATGTGGGGAATCATCATTTTGATACATGGCCATTTCTAAAAAGGGTTAATGCAATCTTTTTGGTTTCAAACTAAGCTATTTGATTCTTGAAGATCGACTGTGAGATTTCAAACTTCATGGTGTGACACAGAATGTGACTATTGAAGCATTAACTTTGATCAATGTTGTTTTATGTGAGTTTAATGTTGCAATAAAAATTCCAATTCTCCATTATTGAGAAATTACATTGCAGAATTCTCACAGCGCAAAGATTTTCAAATGAAGGGTGGAATTTTTCAAGGGTTTCAATATATTGCTAAGTGATTTCCAAAGATGAAAAAGTAAGAAAAATGGGTAAGTCATTTGAGCTTTTGAAAAATTGAGAAGTTGTAATTGCATTAGGGTAAATTTTAAACATGCCTCCATAAAAGGATTTTTTGAGGAAAGTAGATTATCTAAGGAGAGTGGTACATGATTATTTCCTAGAAGAAATGCCATAGTCTATGAATGAATTAGCTAGGGGAAAAGAGCTCATTTTGAAAAACTTTAGGTTATTGGTGAGTGAGGGTTTTTATTATAAAGTGAACTAGTTAAGGGATGTAGAAGTGTTTGTTGGAGGATTAGGGCTTTTTCCAAAATGGCTTGTAGAAAGAAAATCAGATACTCTAGTAAACAATGTATGGGAATTTGATATAGGTAAATTGATTGTTCCAGGATTTTTCTTTGATAATGATCTACTAGCAGTAATAGTGAAGAAGTATGACCTAATTACCAGAATTGTAAAGAACCATGTGGTTGATAATCTTTTTAGGGTTTCACCAAAATTGATTAGAGAAGTTTTTAAGCTAAACCCTAACCATGTAGCTCATGAAAAATTAGACATGGAAGGCCTCCAAGAGAGGTATGATGCACAAAGAATATATCTAAGGGGAGGACCATTGCATGAGCATTTTGTAAAAATTGGATCATTGCTCTTGGTTACACAAAACACCCCCGATCCTCTATTATAAAATTATTTTAACCCTAGAGCACAGGCCTTGTATTTTTCTCTTTGCAAGATCTTTGGCATGGATAAACAAGATCACATCCTAGGCTCCATTGTTTTCATTATTGCTCAAAATTTTCAATATGGAATGAGTTCAATTTTTTATTTTTCCACTCACTTAGCAAAGGAGATTCATAATAGCTCAATAAGAATTGCAAAGGCTAAGGTTGATAAGCCCTTTTGTTGGTACTCCATGCTAATATATATATGCTTAAATAAGGGAGTTACCTTTTTCTTCAAGGAGATGAAATTGGAATTAGTGAAAGATGGAGAGAAGCTCCCTATTCAATTATAGAGTGTGGATATGACATGGGAGGTGATTGATGCTAGTTTTTTTAGGTTTGACAAATACTTTGCTTCTAGGCTCGGAATGTTGTTAATAGGGGACAATCCTAGAGTGCCACAACCTCTATTAGAATTGATTAGACCTAAAGACCATGCTAAAGGGCTGATGGTGAGCCATAATTGGGGAGATATAATCTCATATGTAGTGTCCACTATTTTCAAAGTTTATGGTTTTTTGGGAAAACCACATGTGCTACCATACCAAGTACCTTTAAAAATAGGGATTGATGAATTATTATGGAAAATTAGATCAGTTGAGGAGAGAGATTTGCTGGGTAAATCTAAAGGTACATTCTTTCCATAGCTTACTATTGTTCATAATTTTGTATTTGTTAAAAATGGTTGGAGAAATTTCTAGATTGATATCAAATGGCTTAGTCCCATCCCCATTTTATAGACCTGGAGAGATTTTATGACCTTTTCAGAGAAAGGAGTAAGGCTAGAATTTAGAAGAAAATTATATACTTTCCCGAGGATATAGTCAAAAGTAAGTTCTCATTGCAATAAAAGGAGATTAGGAAGGTAAAATGCATAGTTTATATTAAAGTCCTAGATTTTATAAATGCTTTTGAGCCAAATTATGATCCCTTGGTAGATAGAAAATATTGGGATATGAAAGTAGATATGCTTATGGATAATAATATTGGAATTATGCAAACATTGAATGAGAAGAAATAAATTTTGACACAAGCATACCCAAACAAGGCCATTAAGGTGGAGAGAAGGCTGGCAACCAAAATGATTTTGACCCTAGGGCAGTATACATTGCAAAAAAGAGCCAGTATATAGTGGCTAGGAGTGTACAATATGTTCCTCCATACAAAAGACCAAGGTTTGAGAGCCCACGTGACACACATGCTCCCAAAAAAAAAAGTTGGAGCTAGGATCATCTTCTAATGTTGAAGAATACTCACCTACCTAGACTCTACTTAGGATAGATGATGAAATATCCTTGAGAAAACAACTGAAAAAAATTGGAGGGGAGAGGGATATTATGGTTACAACTACAGATATTGAAGAAGGAGTACCTGAAGAACCTCATGTCCCATCACTTGATCTCACTGTTGGATATTATAAAGGTAAGGGAATAGATCCTATGGTAGCATAGGCTGCCAAAAAGTCTATTGATGATGAAAGTTTTGTAAAATCTAGAGCTTTTGCCCAATTGTTATGGAGAAGAAATATTGATAATTTTGAGAATAAGTGCAAGCTAATTAAAGAAGATAAACCTAATAAAAAGGACTCTAAAATTGAAGAGGAAGTTAAAGTTAAGTTCATGGAAGAGTTTGCACGAATAACCCCTACAAGGGGAAGACAATTATTAAAGGATTCAAGAATTTTGATCTTACCTGAATGGTACATTGCCAATGCCATGATTTTTGATGTTCTAAGGAAGGAAAAGGACACTCAATTTAAGATTGAGGAAGAAATTTTACAAGAACACAAAGGATTGGAATATAATGATGATCACCATACATTGATGATATGGTCCATTGAAAAAAGGGACAGGACTAGAATACAAGAAGTTTCAAATGTTGAGCATACAGATAGCCTCATGGTCTTCAGAGCAGAGGAAGTAGATAGTGAAAAAGTGTCTAGAATGATCAAGGAAATGGTAGACATTGGAATTGTGGTGGCAAAAAAGGACCAAAAAAAATTCCTTGAGCTCAATGCCAAGTTTGAAGAGATGCTTAAAGCATATTATGAAAGGGGAAACATGATACATCAGCTAGAAGCTCAAGTGAGCTAGATGGATAAACAACTTGGAAAAAAAAAGATGGGAGAATCTAGCCAGCCTAGAATTTTACACTGTTGAGGAATTTGAAGAGGAAAATAATAAACTATGGGAATTGCATGTAGAGCTAAATATCTAGTATGAGGATAGATTGAGGAAACTTATCATGTACTTAATTGATAAAATTGGTTGGCCAACATTTTATGAACAATTAGCAAAAATAATAAGCATATGGGATGAGTTGAAAGAAAATGATGATGCTCTAAAGCCAATTTTTAATAAATGGAATAAAAAGGATAAAGATGTTACTCTTTTGTGTTTTTTAGTTATTACTCTATCTTGTGAACATATAGAGAAGACTTATGACTTTACTAATGATCTGTCTAATTTTGATGATAAGAGAACTACATTACAAAGGAGAATCATTAATTATCTTGAAATTTTTTTAAAAATTAGAATCTTCCTTCATGTCCTAGACAAAAAGGATAAGTTGAAGAATAAAGAGGAATGGACCCAAGAATTGGATGACCTATTATGTCTTAAGATGAATAGGGTCATAAATGAAAAGGGAAATGCATGATCTGGGCAAGTACAATTGAAGAAGTTGTAAAAGTGCAATTATTTTGTGATTCTTTGAGAGAAGATTTTATTGAGATTGACAAATTGGGAGAATATGTGATCAAGAAACAATATGATATTTTGAACTTTAATTGGCCAGATGAAAAACCTTTTGACAAGTGGATGGTAGATTTTGTTCATGCAAAATAATTTGAATATGGTGAAACCAATGATGATAACATAGAATAAGATGACATACCAATAATTAACACATCAGTGAAAGCAGTAGAGGATAGAGAAAAACAATTAGCTATAGTAACAAGCACAGAAGTTCAAACTTATGACATTGCAGTAGGAGAATCAATAGTAACTATTAGGTTATTAGTACAGGATGATGTGGATGGATAGCCTCAAGTTGAAGTGATTCTACACAAATTAGAATCAGGTCCATCACAAAAAATTTCATTGGTTACATCTTTCAAGGAAAAGCTACAATAATAAAGCCAATCATGAACCATTGGTCCCCACAAAAGAATATTCATAATGTAAAATCTTTTTGTTGAACTAATTTTTGTCTTTTGTGATAGTAACTTTGTAAATATCTTTCTATCTTAAAGACAATTGTCGATACTCTCTAGACCTGAAGCTTGTTCATCTCACACTATATAAGTGAGATTCCAAGGCAACAAAAAAGAGGTTGAGTCATTGCATAAATTTTAGTTTTGTTAAGTTTCATTCAATCCAATCCTTTAATGGAAGCTTTTGTTGATCTTAGATTGGTTTTAACTAGTGAGTCTCTATACACTTAAGTCATTTACTTAGTTCATGTCAAACAAGTAATACATGCCAAGCACAACATAGAGCATGCCAAGTCCACAATGAGTGTCGAGTTAGTCAAGTGTAGGATAGATAGTGTATCCTGAGTGATTCTAGAACCGAGTAAGTAGTTTATGCCAATTAATTTAGATGTTGAGTCATAGTATAGAAATTAGTATATGCTGAGCATCAGAGACTTTAGATGTTGAGTAACACAATTTTGTTATAGTTATTTTTATTGGCACAAAATACCATGTACACAATTTTTGAGCCAACTTCCAAATTGAATTATGATATTTTAGTGATAAGGATGAATCTTAAGTTGTAATCCCTATGAAGTACATGCATCCAATCAAGTAAAGGGAAGGTTTAAGTGGAAAAATGGATGAATCACAACCGTTGATTCATACTTAACCCTAAGTCACCTAGATCTTCTTAAGGAAGACAAACCCTAAAATTCTTATGAATGTGCAAGGGAATCAAGGAATGATCAAGGATATTTTTGTATGCAAAAGCTAGGACATTCATGGTGACCAAGATATTATGATTTGAAATTGCATTGCAAAATCAGTTAAAGGAGAATAGAGGAAGGAAATAGTGAACAAAAGAGAGACATATGATCAAGAAGGATTAATAATACATCAATTTAGAGGTGATCCATCATCAAGAAAAAAAGTGCTAACCATAGGTTCAATGCTAAGACATTCTAATAGGTGAATAAGTTAAATCTCTTAACAGAGTAGTCCTAATAGGCTATATTGAAATCCTCTAACAAGTTGCTTACTTTATTGTGAGTTAAAGTCCTTTAACAAAGCACATTTTTAATAGGATGTTGAAATCCTTTAACAAGGTAAGACCTAATAGTCTTTGTAAGCCTTTAACAAGGCAAACCTTTCATAGGATAGATCATGTCTCATGATCAAATAATGTAACCTTCATTGGATACACTTTATTATTGTAGTAGTGAAGATTTGTGGATGTCATCCCCACCCCAGTTTTACCTTCTCATTGGAGGGTTTATGGGTAATCATATCTAGTGTCATATATGTGTGAATGCTTGCTTGTTTACATGCTTTATATGTACATGTTTTACATGGTATTTCAATTTACTTATTGAATGTATGAGATGGATGTGTGGTGAATATTTTATGGGTCAAAAGTTTAAAGAACAATGACAACTTTTATAACTAGGATTATAATACAAGGTATAGTTGTAATTATTGTCAAGAGTATGGACAAATTCTTGAGAATTGTATTAGAACACACTTTAGAAGTGACTACAAAGGGTGGTTGAGTCAAACCATATGTTTTATCTATTTGAAGATTGGTCACATCAGCCAATATTTTTGAACAAGGTCAAAGACACCAATTTGTGAGTTCAATAAAGGAAAAGATAAGGCAGGTATTGAAAATGTCAAAAATGAGATGAACAAGACATGGAAGAAAATAGATGATTGCAACACATCAAGTGGAGGAAGGATCACCTCACCGAATGGGTCCGGTGATCACACCTCATCAAACTAAGCAATCAAGAGGTATGTGGGGCTAATATTCAAAAGTTATATCATACATTAGTTCCAAAGAATTTAGTTTTGAAAATTTTACATAAGCATGAATAAACATGCAAGGTGTTATTAGGAATCAATGAAAAATTTCCTATGATTGTCGAGTGAAATGCTAGAGGATGCCAAGCTAATAGATTGGCTAGTTGTATAGTAGACTTACCTATGCAAGGATATGTATAGGAGTAAGGGAGGGGGATGATATGATAGAAGTGGTGTGCTTTGAGTCTAAGATTGGTACTCACATTCAGCAGTTGGACTATGAGAGTGTACCGTTTGGTTGCTTTCATTGTTTTAAGACTGGCCATAAGGCTTTTCAATGCCCAAAAGTGAAGATGGATAAGAAGAAGAAGCCTCTCCCTTCTCTCTGTAGGAATATGAAAATTTGGAAGAGGAAGTCTACCAGCATAGGCTACAAGGCTGACCCTATTATGGATGGTCAGAAGGATGGAGAAGCAAAGAAGGACATACCAACACCTTTTGTTGCAATAGCTCGGACCAAAGATAAGAAGGATTGTCCCCATTTTGAAGAGCTTGCCCAAAAATCTTCAAATGTCAAAGTATTTGCAGATCTAAAGGAAAACCCAAAGGCAAAAGCCCTAGAAGGAAACCAAGTTGTCTTTCATGAGTTAGAAGACTCAGAAATTGTGGAAGGAGTAGTAGATTTGCAATAGGTAAAACCCATGGTTAAAGATTGCAAGGGAACTACCCAATGAATTATGAAGGAAGCAAATTTGAAAGGAGTCCCTAAGCTGGAAAGGAGAAGTATTTTGGCTACCAAAGATGAAGAAATGGATAGAGCCAATAAGGATATAATTATCTTTCAAGGCCTAGAGGATAATTTTGTTTTTGCTAGAGTAGAAGCAGAAAGTTTTGTGGAGAATGAGAGTGAAGTTCTGGTGAGGGTGCTCAATGATAGGGAGGATCCTCCTAGAACTCCAAAGAAAGATCGAATTGTATCTAGGTCTTTGGAAACTGTCTTGGAAAGAGAATATTTCCTTTCCCCTAAGCCTAGGAAGAAATATACTAGAGAACCCTATTTGGCCTCTTCGGTGGAGACAAGAAGAAGTTGCAAACCTGATGTGGGAACAAAGGCAAAAAAGGTAGAAGATCAGAGAAGTATTCTAGAGAGGAGGAGACCAGACGATGCGTGGCAAGTGGGCGCCAGAGAACTATTCAAGAGTATTCCAAGATTGGAAAATGAAGATCATATCATGGAATATAAGGGGCTTAAATGAAGCCCACACATAGGAAATTATTAGGAATTTGATCAGAGATCAAAGATCTGATATCTTGATGATCCAAGAAACTAAGATGAAAAGTGAATCTGTAAGGAAAATTAAGTTTAGTAGCATGATGAGTGGGGAGGCTTCGGATGAAGAGGGTGCCTTTAGTGGCCTATTGACCTTGTTTAATACCAAGCATTTTAGAGTTGAATCAGTGTTTAATGAGGGTAATATTCTTCTCTATCATGTTCATCATATTCAATCCAATGAAAATTGGTTTCTATTGAATTTGTATACTCCAAAAAATAAAAGAGATAGAAAGAATCACTGGACTAAAGTAGGTAGCCTAGTGCATAGTAGTAATCTAAAGAAAGACATCATTATGGGAGATTTCAACACTCCTCTTGTGGATTGGGAGAAGATGGGTGGTCTGATCCTAGACTGGGAAAGTAAGCAAGACCTCTCTAACTTCATCAATGGTTTGGCTTTTATGGACCTAGATCTTATGGGAGGTGCCTTTACTTGGTCTAACAAATGCTTGGGGAAGGATTGCACCTAGATCAAATTGGACAGAGCTCTAATCTCCCCTGATTGGCTAAAGTCTTTCTCTTGTAGGTTAGCTCTTCCGCCTAGAGTGGGTTCTGATCATTCTCCTATATCCCTCTCGGTTACCCCTATAGAGCCTAGAAGGAACCCCCCCTTTAGATTTGAAAAAATGTGGACCTCTCACCCTGATCTTTTGGAAAAAGTCTAATTTTGGTGGATTTTAGAGGTGGAAGGCACTGCTATGTTTAGATTTTCCAGGAAACTAAGTAATGTTAAGAGAATGGTTAAGGTTTGGAATAAGACTGATTTTGGCCATATCTTCCACGAGAAAGATGTATTGTCTGACAAACTTATTTTTTTTCAAGCCTCTATTTAGTATGATAGGTATGATGATGTTAGTAAGGAGGCTAAGTTGTCTATTCTTACAAACCTACATAACATCATCAACAAAGAGAAGAAGTTTTGGAGGCAAAGATCTAGGGTTAACTGGCTCAAATATGGTGATCAAAATTCAAAGTTCTTTCATCTAACCACCCTCAAGCATAGAGATAATAATAGAATTGATGGCATCTTGAAAGGGCAGGATCTGATGACTAAGGAAAAGGAAATATCAACTGCAACCTCTCCTTCTTCTCGTCTCTCTTTTCTTGGGATCCTCTTTTGTCTAAGGTGGACTAGGAAGACTTGGTTGTTTCTATTCCTCAAATTATCCAACCTCATCATAACTTTATGCTTCGTGCCATTCCTTCTGCTGTTGAAGTTCGAGAAGCTCTCTTTTCCTTGCCTGTAGATAAATCTCCTAGCCCTAATGGGTTCCCTACCTTCTTTTTTTAGATGTATTGGCAAGTGGTGATGGAAGATGTGGTGAAGGCAGTCCAATAATTCTTTGGAGCCAGGAGCATCCTTAAAGAGATTAACTCCACTTTTTTGGTCCTCATCCCTAAGGTGCCCAGGGCTAACTCTTTTGACAAATTCAAACCTATTAGGTTGTGCAATTCCATTTATAAGATTATCTTGAAGGTTCTTACCTCTAGGTTTCTCAAGCTCCTCCCTTTGATCATTTCACAACAAACAAGTTTTGTCCCAGGAAAACAGATTTTAGACTTGATCATGATGGTGCATGAAGTGATCCACTCTTTGAAAGCTGGAAAACAAAAAGGGATGATGCTTAAACTAGACCTTTCTAAAACCTATGATCAAGTTGACTGGACTTTTCTTGATATGGTGCTCAAGGCTTTTGGTTTTGATGATAAAGCTTGCAAACTAATTTCTCAACTTGTCACTACTTCTTGTCTTGCTATGTTGGTTAATGGAGCCCCTTTAGATTTTTTCAAACCCTTAAAAGGGCTGTGGTAGGGGGATCCTCTCTCACCTATTCTCTTTATTATCCTTGTTGAATGTATGTGAAGGCTTATTGAGAGAAAAAAGAAAGAAGGCAATATCAAAGGGTTAAAACCTTCCTCCAAAAGTGATCCTTTTTCCCATTAGCACTTCATTGATGATACTATCATGGGGGGAGAGGCTTCTATGTAGGAGGCAAAAGCCATGAAGGATGTCCTAAATATCTACTCCAGAGGGTCGGGTCAACTAATTAATTGGGATAAGAGCTCCTTATATTTTACTAACACTCCAAAGGATAGATAGAGGAAAATCTCTAGGATTTTGGGTTGTAATGTGGGAACATTTCCCTCTACCTATCTTGGGCTTCCTTTGGGTCTGACTCCTCCTAACTCCTAGAATGGCATTATGGATAGGTTCAGTAAAAAACTTGTAGGCTAGAAAGGAGCTATCCTTAGTCAAGCTGGCAAATGTTAACTAGTTAAATCCACACTTTAGAATTTTCCAATGTACACCTTAAGCCTCTTTGTGACCCCAGTTAAATTCATAGAGAGAATGGAGAAAATTCAAAGGGATTTCTTATGGTTAGGGTTTGAAGGGAAAAATAGATACCCATTAGTTGCCTGGGACAAAGTCTGCCTTCTTAAGCACTATGGAGGTCTTGGCATAAGGAAGCTTTCTCACCTTAATAAGGCTCTTTTGAAAAAGAAATTATGGTGTATCTTCAATAGTACTGGGGAATGCATAGGCACCTTGGTCAACAAGTACATTAAGAGGCCTTCTATCCAATTCTCCCTCTTTAGTGAGGACATTCCGAAAGGTTCTACTATCTGGAATGGTTTACTTAAAGCTAGGGAATTGGCAAAGGCCAAAGTTTCTTGGAAATTGGGAAATGGGGAGGATTTCCAGTTCTGGTCTAATAACTGGCTTTTTCAGGGCCCCCTAATGAAAAATTTGGTCTGTGATGTTTGGGCAAACCATTGTATCCAATTTTTTGGGCTGAAAGTTTGTAATTATAGGAACAACTAGGGTTGGATAGATCTATCTATAATGTCTAAAGATCTAAGTCCAATCATGTTAATGTTAAATTCAATGGTTCTTAGCAATGAGAGGGATGAAATGATCTAGGGGGACAACTCCAGTGGTAATTACTCTGTTGCTTCTGGGTATATGGATTTTTGGAGCTCAAAAGAGAGACCCCCTTGGTCGAAAGCTTGGATCTCAGGCCTCACTTCAAAAATCAATATATTTTATTGGCTGACCTTATAGAAAAAAATCCTCACTTAGGACAACCTATTAAAAAGAGGTCAGTTTTTGCCAAGCAGATGTAGTTTATGTAAGAACCAACTGGAAACTAGCAATCACTTGTTCATTCACTGTACCTTCTCTAGGGAGGTTTTGGACTTCCTAACCCAGGACTTAGGGATTAGCTAGTGCATGCCAGATAATCTCCTGGATTTTTTCTACCAACGGAAATCCTTGTTCTATTCCCCTGTTTTGCAGGATTTAGGTACTTGGATCTTACCCCACTTCTGCTGGAGCATATGGAAGGAGAGAAATAATAGAATCTTTAGAGATAGAGAGGAACTAGCCATTGTTCTTGGGAAAAAGATTAACAAAAATATAAAGGAAAACTACCTAGTAAGGAATGGGGTAGATATTGAAATGGGCAATAGGAAAATGGAGAAGGAAAAAGAAAGATTTTTAAAAAGACAAGAAGCCAAGTGGCTTTTCCCCCCAGAAGGATGGCATAAAGCCAATTTTGACGAGGCCTCAAAGGCAAATCTTGGCTCCTCAAGATGTGGAGGCATTATTAGGAATGAATTCGAGGATGGAGTTTTGACCTTCTCTCTCCTGCTTGGAGTCCAAACTAATCACTTAATGGAAGCTAGTGCGGTCTGTCATGTGGTGAAACTAGCTTTTGAAGTTGGAGTTACCAATTTATGGCTTGAAGAGGACTCGAATAATATTATTAAAATTTTAAATGGAAAATCTCATTATTCTTGGTCGATTGCAAATCTTATAAATGAAACATGTGAGACTCTTGCTAAATTTGAAAGAGTCCAGGTCACTCATGTTTTTTGGGAAGCTAACCTAGTGGCAGATTGGTTCGCAAATAATGGTGTCCAATTTGACCAAAAAATGACCTGGCAACTGGGAAAGAGTTTTATGGAAAATGTTAAGAATCTAATCAAGCTGGATAAGATCCAAGGGAGTACGAAGGATATTAATCTGCTATTATGAATAGGAAAGGCTTATGGGGAAAGGGTACAACTCATAAAGGCTACATTGGTAAATGCAAGAAGTGGAAATTATTTCATTTTATTCAGCACACTTCATGGGTCTTTTGTTGCATTCATAATCTGAGCAAAGACAAGGACTACTTCTTCAACTGCCCTCAAAAACATGGAGAACCCTATCAGCTGGTGAGGTTTCAAAGAGCTGTGCTTATGAGAATTGTGGGAGAGCAAAGTACCAAAATGGTGGGAGAAAGGTACAAAAAAGAACCAGTGGGAAAAATGGAGAAATCGAGAAGGAGGGAGAAAGTTTGGGAGTAGCTGGTTCAGGGTGAGATTTCAAGGTATATCATGAAGCTACATGGCTATGACCAAAATGTGACTAATAGCATGGTTAATTTGTGGAAGGATGGTAGAGTCAAGGTGAATGGGATAAATTTTCTTATAATGAAGGAGGTGATCTCAGCCATGACTGAGATTCCAATGGTGGGCTTTAAGTTCTTTAGGGATAAAAAGCTTTCGGCCAATGCTATGAAGGAGTTTGCTAACAACCCTAAGGAGCTGAATGCCCTGAAAAAAAGTGATACGTTTTATGATCTGGAGTCTATAATGAAGATATGGAGGTATGTTCTACGTGTTGTAATTGAGTACACTACTCTAGACCCTAGGTTTGATAATGTTCACACCCACCATTTTGTTCTTCTGAATCATTTTCGTCATAATAAAAAAGTTTCCTTCCTTTTCTTTTTGTTGATTTCTATGAGCAAGGTGGTGTCAACCTTCTACTAACCCTACTCTGCATAAGGGGTTGTTATTGCTCATCTATGAGCACTTCAAGGCTCAAATGATTAGTAACATCCCGTTGCAAGTTGGGAATGAGGAAATTGAAAGCTCTAGCTATTCCTCTAACTTGAATGATATTCAGAGCATTAGTTCTGAGGAAGGAGGGCTTACCTTTTCAAGTAAAAAAGCTTCACCAAATGTTAAGAAGTCTCCCTCCCCCATCATCCCTAGAAGATTTAGCCCTAAAGATCATGGTCAGAAGAAGATTGAGAGGGAGGAATAGGACACCTGTGATAAAGAGGAGGCGATGGAGTCTGAAGATGAGGAAAAGGAAAGGCTAGAGGAAAAGATGGATTCCCATGGTGGGAAGAAATGCAAGAGGGTGGGCATGGAGGATGAGAGGTTGTAGCAGGACTTGGACTCTTCCTTGATCTCTCTCTCCCCTATCCATCCCCAAGCCCATCCAGAGGAGCAGACTCAGGATAGTTTTGGTGTTGAGTGTGGGAAGGAGCTGGCCAAAGAAAGGAAAAAAGCATTGAGAAATTTTAATGTAAGGACCTCAAAAATGGGTATTTTTAGGGAAGTGATGAACCCCCAGATCCTGGTGGACAATCAAGAGGAATCATGTCTTAAAGAGCTCATTAACCCTATGATTGTGGCTATCTCTGATAATGCTAGGGAATCTGGGATGAACCTCTTGAACAATGCCTGCAACAGTATGATTGATAATTTTAGGTCAATCAAGTGGCTTTTTCATGAGCTAGAGGAGGTTAAGGAGAAGTGGTTCAAATGGAAGGAGCCAAGAATCTTAAGGGCCTGGAGAAAGGGATAGATTATGATGATAGGCATAGCCTAGTAGAAAGGAGGATCCACAATCTAGAAAATTATAATCACAATCTATCAAGCCAGATGATCTCACTGCTCAACTCGATAAATAACAACATTTTATCTTTAATAGAGTGTCTTAAAGATAGAGGAATGTAGGGGGATGTGGATGGGAAAGACAGGGGTAAAGCCATATTTGATGAAGATAATACCACTAGTATCACCTTTTCTACTATGGACCAAGAAAATCATAGGACCCAATAGTAGGAGGCCGAGGAGAACAAGATGGCATAGGAGGCTACTCAGGTCATGCAAGAACTGGAAAGAGAGATCAAGGAGTAGTTCCTATTTTTTCCCTTTTTGGCCAGCTTTTCGTTCTGGCTTTTGACTATTTCATTTTGTCTTTTCAGTTTGGCCTTGTCTTTGGCCTTTGTTTATTTGGTTGGGCCTTGTGCTATTTCAACCTTTAGACTTGTTTATTTTGTGGTTGGGCTTCTAACGCTTATTTTCAGCCTAATTTTTATTAACTCTCAGGTTTCAGGATCCCTATAAAACCTATTTATCTAATAAAAAATAGATTGGCTAGTTGTTGCTGAATTTATAATGGTTTTCAAATGAAGGAAGAGACTAGTGGATGCTGAGTGAGCCAGAAATTAGTTGATGCCAAGCTTATAGCTGTGTAAGAACTAAACATTAATTATAGTATTTCAAAGTGGTATTTGATCAATTTTTTCTCATTTAACATCATTTAAAATTGATAGAGAGTAAGAAGAGCTAGAGGTGATTTGGAAATCCATCTGAAGCATTTGTAGGAGATTTGAACAACTATTTGATATCATTTCATCAAATTTTGAAAGGTATTTATCATGTGTTGAGCTATATTGTTTCTAATTTCATAAACCCTAGTTTTGTAAAATGGCATCTAGTTCTTTGAAGGAAAAAAGGTGTAGAGGAAAGATGGGTTTTGAATATTTAGTAGTTAGCAATGAAGTAACACAACCTATTTTCAAAGCCATACCAGACATTGCATACAAACAAGATCCCTCCGGTGTGTTATCTATGATACCACTACAAGTTTTAATGATTGAAGATGTCAAATAAATGCTATAATTGTAAAATTGGGAGTATTGGTGACATGGAAATCAGATAAGAATATGGAAAACTTTGTGAAAACAATGTGTTAAGGGAAGAATTCAAGATTGTAGAAAAGAAAAGGTTAAATTTGTGCCCTAGATTTTCCTAATGTTTTCAAAACTGAATGGATCAAGATTGTTTTGAGTAGGATTCCTAATAGTTCACTTTGGTTAGATAATGGGCCAATCAAAATATCAAAAATAATAATCCATAGGGTAAGAGGGTATCCAACCCTAGATTGACTAAAGACTATGACAAGTGAATCTAAAGAAGTTATTGAGAAGAATACAAGGGCTATGTGGAATAAGATGAGAATGACCATAGACACCATCACAATTCCTCTGATAGATTTTGTAGTAAGGGTAATTGCACATAAGTTTTACTAATCAAGCAGATTGAACAATGTACCTTGTATTGCAATGGATGTGGATTACAAGATTGTGAAGAAGAATCATACATATGATCTTGCCGAGTTGTAGCTACAACAACTGATTGAAACCTAGGAGCAATAAGGAAAATAAAGAGTGTTCAATGTAAATTTGGATCTATTTTGTTGTGTATCTTCTTTTATGTTTAGAACACATTTCCTACATTTGGCACTATAGCATGGAAGACAAATAGGTTTGTTGTAGTCCAAATAGGATAATTCATTGAACAATTAGGTCAAAATTTTGAGTCAATAATGACTAGTTACTTTGAGGACTTCGAGCAATCCATGAAGAAGAGATTGAGGATTCCAATATCATTAGTGGGAAAACATTATGATGATGTTTGTTTCCTAGTTTATGTTGATTTACATTTGTTAAAGTAGCAACTCCAAGAGTGAGATAGCTAAGGCCATTAGGCTATGGAATTAATGTAGATGAGGCCTCTATAGCAATAACAACATTACTAATAGAAGAAATAGACAAATATGACAAAGCATTTGGTAATTATGAGATGGCCAAATCTAAGATTACTATGGAATTAAAGATTGTCTCTATCATCAAAAAGAAGGAGAAATTAGTAAAGAAATTGAAAGAAAAATTTGATGAAGGTGTCGAGAAGGAAGAGGATGAAGAGGAAGGAGACACTCAAATTCAAGCACCACTTGTATTAACACAAGGAAAGGGTGAAGATCAACAAGAGGAAGAAACATAAACTACAGAAGGTGTCAGGGAAGAAGAAGCCAAGGAAGCACCTATTCCTACTAATCAAAAGAAGAGAAAGGCTAGGGAAAAAGTAGTGATAAGACCCAAGAAGATTTCTAAACCTCACCAACCCAAACCTACAACACCTACCACAAGGGCTAGTGCACGTATCACTGCAAAAAAAGGCTAAAGAGAAAGCCAAACCTATAAAGCAAGAAGGAGGAACACAAAAAAGACCATAGAAAAAATACATTGCTCAGGCTGAATCTAATGAGGAAAGAACTGAATCTAATGACAACAACCAATTCCAATTGGTGATTGATAATCCATCTTCATATCTAGACAACCTATGTGAGAATATTAGAAATAATGCAGATTTTTTAGGATTTTCTCACATTGATTTTGAAAATCTTGGAAAAGTTGAAAAGAATCAAGTGGAGGAGGCAATATATGCCATGATGGTTAATTTCAAGAAAGATCCTCTAGAGATTGCCAACTCCATACCTAAAAGCCTATATGAAAGAGTTGAGAAAAAATGGCATATTGTTTAAATACTAAAAGGTAAATTAGAGAAATTGCCCTCACTCAAGTTATGCCTAAATTTAGCAAGGCACAAATTAATAAAGCCATTGAAAAAATATGCTGTTAGATTTGTTCCTAAATATAGAGCCTTTAGCATATTAGAGAATAACATAGAAGATGTTGTAAAGAAGACTACACAGATATGGAAAGTTACATATGGGTTAGCTACAATCAAAGCAGGAGAACAAGAGCCTATTGAGGTTAAAGATGATGAAGAAGATGAAAATAATGAAGGAACAATTGAGGGAGGTACTGAAATGAAAGTAGATGATCAGGAAATAGATGAAAAAGAGAAACAACAAGAATAGAGTGTACAATATACACAAATGTCAAATATCAGCCCTCAACAAATAACAAGTGTGAGTAATAAAACTATCATAGTAAAGAATGTTTTTGATCTCACTTCTTAGAACATCAATCCCCTAGTAGAGGAAGACTTGAAAAAGATACTTGGTCAATCTACACTATAGGCTAAATTGTGTGACAACACTATATTGGTGAGCGTAGATGAAATTCAAAAATCAGTGACTAACACTACAAGGGAGGAGGTGAAAAAACAAGAATCACCTACAATTACCCATGAAGTCATTGATGTACAATCTTCAAATAAAGTACCATAAGTTACACCATAAAAGGTTGATACAATTGGAGAGGATAAAGTGGAAACTCAAGCCACTACTAAAACACAGAGTCAAATAGGTCATATAGATTCATTTGGACCTCTAGCACAAGTTCAAGGTGCAATCCAGAGAAATGTGGTAGGAAAGGACAAGCCTAAAGAGACTGAGTTGAAACCTAAGCTTAAGGATCTAGCAGCAATTCAAGCATTGGTAACTTTACCAAAATCTAGCATTCCTTCCAGTCACACTCTTCAAAGGCCAAGCATAGATGCAACACCTTTGCAATTCTTAATGCTGGTCCAAGTTCATCAAAAGTAGAAGAGGTAATAAAATAGGGAGATGTAATCCTAAATGAAGAAATTGTTTTGCCAAAATATGATTATATCACAATGACAATAGAGTAAATGGGTATACTTCAAGAAGCCCTTGCTAGAAAGAAACATCAAGAATTGCTCATTAGGGAGCATAAGAAGAAGCAAGCTTTGCTTGATATTAAAGGCATCTTCCTAGACACATTTAGTTTGCCTACTCTAGATGAAACAAAGCCACTTATTGAACAATTGACAAATTTAGAAGAAGCAGTAAGTGATGTAGACCTTGATACTAATGCAAAATTATTAGAATGGTCTAAAAAGAAATTTCAAAGTAAAGTGAATGAGAAAATATCTAGTGATATAGCACTTACACAAGTTGCATTGGCAACTAAGGTAGAAAGTGTCAAGAAGATACTTGAGAATATTTTCTCTCTATACACCAAATTGTGTAATCCTACATTCTTCACACAAGAGACAAGGAGTCACATTTTGAGCTTGGAAAGTCAAATAAATTCATTAGCTGCAAAATTACCCATGACACTAGCTCAAAATTTCAAAACTTTATTGCAAACCCTGAGTAAATTAGCAACACTATTTGCAAATGAAGCCAACATAAGGACCAAACTGATAAGAATCTCTTATGAAGAAAGACTCCAATCTTTCTACATTAGATGGCTTAGTTCACCTTGTTGCCGAGCCAGCCATCCAAATTAAGTCTTTGGAGGTAGCTTGTGACAATTGGGATGTTACTCTTAAAATTATTCTTGAGGTTCATAAATCTTTCTTTGGAAAAGCACATTGTTAGTGTATAACCCATTGACATCAGTGTCAAAAAGGGGAAGAAAGTTAGCTTAAGAAAAGGGTGAGAAAGAGAGCTAAGCTAAGATAGAGTAAGAGCATGGTGGAGCAATCAAAGAACAACATAGATAACAAGCAGGTAAAAGAGTATCAATTGAGGCACATCTACTTAGCAGGAGTAACATTTTGAGTATAGAACTAGATCTAACAACTCAGGGAAAGTTATAAGATTTTGAGGTATAAGTTGTTTCAAAATTTTGATATTTTAAAATTTTGTATAGAAGCCAAATAAGAGATATGTTATGCTCATTATAATAAAAGTATTACTACATGACCAATTGTTTTTTACACTCATCTCAAAGTGGGAGATTGTTGATCTTAGATTGGTTTTGACTAGTGAGTGTATATTCACTTAAGTCATCTCCTTAGTTCATGCTGAACAAGTAGTATATGTCAAGTACAACATAGAGCGTACTGAGTCCACAGTGAGTGTCAAGTCACTCATGTACCAAGTCACTCAAGTATTGAGCAGATAGTGTATGCTAAGCGATTTAGGATCCAAGTAAATATTGTATGTCGAGTCATAGTATAGAAATCACTATATGCTGAGCATCAGAGACTTTAGATGCTGAGTAACACAATTTTTTCATAGTTGTTTGTATTGGCACAAACTACTATGTAAACTATTTTTGAGCTGATTTACAGATTGAATTATGATATTTTGGTGATAAGGATGAATCTTAAGTTGAAATTCCTATGAAGTGCATGCATCCAATCAGGTTAAGGAAAATTTTAAGCAACAAAATGGATGAATTAGAGTTGTTGATTCATACCTAACCCTAAGTCACCTAGGTCTTCTTAAGGAAGACAAACCCTAAACTTCTTATGAGTGTGAAAGGGAATGAATTAATGATCAAGGAGATTTTTGCATGTGCAAATTAGGAAATTCATGGTGACCAAGGTATTATGATTTGAAATTGCACTAAAAAATCAATTAAAGAAGAATAGAAGAAGGAAATAGTGAACATCACATAGACATCTGATCAAGATGGATCAATAATACATCAGTTTAGAGGTGATTTTTCATCAAGCAAAAAAGTTCTAATTGTAGGATCAATGCTGAGACATTCTAACAGGTGAATTAGTTAAATCTCTTAACAGAGTAGTCCTAATAAACTATATTGAAATCCTCTAACAAAGTTCTTATTTCATTGTGAGTTAAAGTCCTTTAACAAGGCACACTTTTAATAGGGTGTTGAAATATTTTAATAGGGTAAGACCTAACAGTCTTTGTAAACTTTTAATAGGGAAGACCTTTCACAAGGTAGATCATGTCTCATGATCAAACATTGTAACCTTTATTGGATACACTTTATTACTACATTAATGAAGATTTGTGGGTGTCATCCCCACCCCAATTTTACCTTCTCATTGGAGGGTTTTTGGGTAATCATATTTGGTGTCATATATGTGTGAATGCTTACTTGTTTACAGGCTTTAGATGTGCATATTTCACATGGTATTTCAGTTTACTTATTGAATGCATGAGATGGATGTATGGTGAATATGTTATTGGTCAAAAGTTTAAAGCAATGATTAATGCCCCCTATAAATTTACCTTTCCTATTGTAATTCCAATAGTTCTATGATGTATTTTCTTTGCAAATTTGAGAAAACATTAATTCTTCCAGGCTCATGGTGTCTTTTCTAGAGTTGTTTTGAGTTCTATTTCAGTGTTACATAATTTTCAAAGAGAATTATTACAAAGATGAACTGTCACCATATCTTTTCTATTTGAATCTTGTCTCCATTTTTATTAACTAGTTATTTTGAGATTGTATGAGCAAAGCTTGTTCAATTTAATGCAATTAGGGAAAGTTGTATATCAGTTCACTATTGCTTTTAATTTGATTAATTAAGTAAGTGCTTCAGTGAGTATGATAAGGTCTCCAAGTAGTAAGAAGGATTTGTGTAATAATGAGTTTTTAGTGAGAATTGCTAATAATATTGATTGTAATGCAATCAATTAGGTCAAAAGGTTGGATAGACTCTAAATCCCAATGGATGAGGCATTGATCAATTATTTCAATTTGTATATGAAGAAATCATGGATAAGCATCAAGTACCATATTAAAATCAAAATCAATTTTACTTTAAATGTATGAAGAGTGTCATAGCTGGTCAATATTTGTTCTACATTTAAACTCTGAGTTGTAGTTAGCTACTATTTCCTAGAATTACTTGTAAATCTAAGAAGAATTATGATCAATTTTCTATAGGGGATGAGAATTCTAATAAAATGTTATTTAATCAATGCAATTTGAAAGTAATATCAAGTTCTAAATCTTTTATGCCTAAGGTGCACCCACCTTGGTTTTGCAGAGCTCAAATAGTAGAAAGTCTTTTATGATTTTGTTGAAGTTTGGTTCATATCTAAAGATCATCTAGCTTATTATGGGAAATAGCTAATCCTTAGTTTATTTTGATCTTTACTATCTCAGTTTCAAGTATCTTATTGCTTGGTAGTAAAAAAAAAACACCAACAACATGGTCAAAACAAGTTGATATAAGGAGATTAAAAAACCTTGGTGTGATGGTGTCAACATTGAAAATGTTGTTTGTTTTCAACTTTTTCACATGATTGCATGTCATTTGGAAAGAATGAAATATTTTGTGTGATGGTATGTCAATGAAAATTTTTTTTTTTTTTTGTGTCTATGTTATTTTTTCTGGTAACTACGATATGACATGAGAGCTTAATGTTTATTTCTAAACCACATTTTTTGGGTTCTACACATGATGCAAATGTTTTTACATCCTTTTTTGCCACTGATAGAGGTTATGGGAATAATTTTCTTGACTACAAGTGTATTTATTGGCCCAAATCCTATCATTTCATGGATCAGATACACATGGAAATCATATTTTCTTAATTTATTCTACTTGGATTGTATATTCCATTTCTAGGTGTCTTCATTTCTAGTTGTTCTCTATCACTTCTATAATCTAATGTACACATAGAATCAAATTTTATCTGACATTTCTTGATTGGAATCTATAACTTAAATCCAATGTAGCTAGTGTTTGAACTCAACTATTGTAATCTATGTTATGCTCAATCTCTTTAAGAGGAAACTTTGTACAGATTGTTAGGGTTCTTCTTATTGGTTTTTTGTAGTAGCATTATGCTATACAACTATTACTACCTTTATTTTACCTTGCATAAATAGAAATTCTAAGCTTTAGTTGTTCTCACATTCAATTTTATGTGCATAGGTTTGCCTAATGCTGAATGTGCCTTTTATCTTCCTAGTTTATATGTTGTGTCAAATATTCTCATGAATGTTGCATTGTGAAAGCTACTTTCCTTGTCGCATTTTATTGATTCTAAATTGTATATAAGTCTTAGGGTGATTAAATGGAATTGAGATCTATGTATTTTATCCTTTTTACTTCAATCTAATACATCACCTTTTCACTTTCACCATTTTATTTCAGCATCCTTCTCACCTTTTCCTCAAAAGTTATTGTTTAGGTGCATCCTGATTGCAACAAAGCTGACCTTCTTTGAAGAGTCAACCTCAAAGTGCAATTCCCACTCTTGGAGGTTGTTTCCATGTTACACAAGGTTTCTTGAGGGTCATACCTCAAGCATGGGTGCAAAATTTTGTATTAACAACTCCATTATGCTAGATGTTTTTGATGTTCAGTCTTTAATAGGAATGTAGGAAATCTACACAAATATAATGGATCTAGTAAATAAAATGTCATGGAGCCATGGATGTATATGTGATAAAAGGATGAAGAATATGAAGTCTATAATATAGACCTCCTCTCTTGATGACCAACAAAATACTAGATCTTGAAGAGGAAATTCGCACAATAGATCCTTAAGTCTTGAGAAGACCATGAAAGTTGTCTTGAAATTTTGATAGATGTCTTGAAAATACTTGTTTACTATGATAAATTTTTTATTCATGCATGTGGATTTATTTTGAATGTCCTTAGATGCAAAAATTAAGTTCATAAGCTATCTTATAACTAGTTTTTAGGATATAGAGCAAAGAAAACCAATGAGGTGACAACATTTTGAAATTTAATCACCCAAGAAAAAATTGGTACTGACACTAAAATAGGTTAGGGTATAGGTTGACCTTTACCAATATTATCAAAAAGAGAGATTGCCAGTCTCAAAGGATTAGATAATTGAGAGGGAGGTTTAATTGGTAATCAATCGATTAAAAAACTTTGCAACCACTCAAGCCATTATGATAGTATAAGATTAATAACATAAAAGAAAAACATCAAACATGTAAACACATCCACAAAATAATTTAACACTTGATACAAATATAATGGTCTTGAGGAAAGCCCATTTGGGTGAAAACCATGGTGGGAATTAGTACCCAAAAATTGTGCACTCTTATGAAGTATGCCCTATTAGGATATTCACCCTATTAGGAGTTACAAAGACACTGTTAAGTACCAGTTGGTCAAGGGATTTACCTCTATCTATTTTAGGAGATTTACCTTGTATCCTTGTTAGTGGAATTATAATACTAATTACAGTGTTCTCATGGTAAAGGATTTACAATAAAGGACGTGTTAGGATCCACCTGATTAAGGGATTTTATTGTTGAAATTGTGTTACGGAAATACATGGAATGATCCATTGAAAAATACTTCCTATACATGATTAGATCCAATGCACACACAAACACATCACTTCATTTTGAACTATCCTCTAGATTTATCACACATTCACACTTACATCCACACAGTGACCAATATGCAATTCATTTACCTTTATCAAAAATATAATATTCTACAAAACTACAAAAAAGAAATTGCCTTAAAATTGCTCTAATACATTTTCATTTAAATTTAAAATGAATTGGTCACATCCTATGTGCCCAAACACATAATGAATTTTCTATATTGTGGCATCCCATAATTAGTTTTACATTCAAATTTATTAAAAATAGTCAAACACATTTTGACCAAACAAAACCTTCTTCTAGAATATTTATGACATTCTCAACTAATCCTTGGAATGAAAGACCATCATCTACAGTCATAGAGATACATCAACACATCATGTTCAGCTTGACCAAATTCACTAAGTCATCCATACCAATCATCAACCCTTGAGCTACCATTGACAGCTCAAGAAGACAAATAGTTTATCTAGAAATGTTATTTATCTTTACAATATGTTCTCATTGATCATTCAAATGAGTTGTGATCATAACCACAAAATCTACAATCCATGTTTTCTTACTTACATGACTGATCTACTTAATTCATCATATATATGACAAGACAATCAAATCACATATTGCTTATCGCTAACGATTCTAGCAATTGCATAGTTAACCTTCAACTAATCATAACTTACTTGAACTTGAACATCAATATTAGTGATCATATATTTGATTAGTAGAGGAGCTTCTACATTTCTCATAAGGATAGAAACGACTAACACTCACTGCAACATTGTGTTCATCATATTCATACTTCTCAACCTACAATGGATACTAGGTCAATACTTGTCATCAATGACACCACAATAACTTATCATCATGCAACCAAATCTATATCTTGAGAGCTCCAAAAATATCCTACCATCATTACATAAATTATGACAAAAATATCTCTCTTTGGAATTCATGACAACACCTCAACGACTTTTTTATTTTAATTATATTGCATAATACTTGAGTTTTGACATATGTGGGACACTCCCCATTTCATTGATCTCCTATCCTCCTACCATCATCATTGTTGCACATTCTATTTTCACAATTTATCCCTTGTCATTTATCATCTTCTCCTACTCATCCACTAACCTCTCTACTTTCTTTTTTCTCTATCTTTTCCTTCTTTTTTTCTTCTCTTTCTCTTCCTTATTTATTTCTTCTCTTTCTCTCCCCTTTGAAAATAATGCCAAAGATTCCAAACACTTCTAACTATCCATGTACTTTAAAACCACTGACTACTTTGATAAGATGCTTCACATCCTTGTACTACTTTACTGCACTAACTGACTAACTTGTTATACTAACTTCTTCCATTAAGGAGTAGTTCTACAATATCAATCCATGGATACGATTCTTGATACATACAAATGACTGGTGCACCAAAATATTTTACTAGTTCAAGTTAGGTAGTGGAATGACCCCTAACCTATATCTTAGATACTTAAATATATTCTCACGTAATGAATTTTTTTAATATATTACATACCTACTCCTTGGTTGGTACATATTCCAACCTTGCCTCTTTTTCTTATACATATTTTTTAAGAATGTGATACTTGGTAGCAATATGATTGGTCTTAAGGTGCATCACTAGGTTCCTAAATATGTTTATAGAACTTGTGTTATCACAAAAAATAACCACCAATTATGTAACATTTTCTTGGATGCCTTCCAATACCCATGTGACCCACACCACCTATGTGCAATTAATAGAAGAAACAACATATTCAACTTCAACTGTAGATTGAGAAATATAGTTCTATTTTTTCCTTGTCCAAGACACATGCATGTCACCACTTGTGCTCTTTGTAATGTCCCTTTTCATAACTACATTTAATTTTCTTAATGATTCATCTAAATTAAGTAAATTCCATATATATATTTTTAATCTATCCTTTTCTCTCCTATTTATATATTTTATTACTAGTGAATGGTCATGGATGGTTACATCTCTTAAAATAATAATTAATCAAGTTGTTATGGTTAAGGTTTAATAGTGCTTTATTAACATAAATTTAATAATATATATTATATATTATATATTATATATGTATACCATTTATTATTTATTTTAAATTTCCATATTTATAGTATATCCTTGGGCATATGCATAATATAAGCCATTAATAATAATATAATAATATTTTCTCTTACGGCTTTTCCCAATTTAGGATCTTTTTCCTCTGATTTTGCTAAAAAATTTATGTTTTTTTTACCCATCTTTTCTCTAAATGGAATACTTATCAAAATAAGTATATAAGTCTAGATTAGTCTCTTTTTATGTCATTGACATCTTCTAAACTGCAATTTTATATTTGGCTACCAATGAAGAAGATGTTATTTATCCCTCTTAGATAGATGACATTGTTAATGAACTCATTTTTAATGATCAACCTCTTTCTTTCTTGTCTAGATTAGAAGTTGCATTGGTTTCCCAAGGACATTCATTGTCTTTTGAATATTCCCAAATTTTAGCAATAGAGTATAGTGTACCAATTCCTACCAAATTCTTTGATGAAGATAACATGCTCCATGACCTACCTGATGATAATGTACACTTTGAATTGGATCCCCCTTCACCTACAATGGAGGGCTTTATGAATGTTTTAGATCTTGGTTTGGTAGTCAAAAGTCTCCTGCTCAAATAGATAGTTCTGGTCAAACTAGATCCCACTTTGCCGATCCACTTCTTACTAATGTTAGTTTTGATTTCTCCTAGAAATTGTTTGTGTTGAAAACCCCCCTCTCATCATCTCCTATAACTAAGAAATATTTTAAGCCTAGGGGTAGGCCATTCAAAGCATCAAAATCTAAAAAAGAAGTTGATGGAGGGATCTAGTCAACTTTGAATGGTAACTTTCCTACCTCTAAATGATCAACAAGGATTGCTAAGAGTGCTCCTTATCAGTTATGAAGATCTTCTCATGGGATATTAGGAGCATTACTGCCCCTAACAAATGTAATAGGATCAATTAGTATCTTGATTCTATCCAATGTGATCTAGTCTTGCTTCAAGAGACTAAGCTATCAATAAATAACTTTCAGAAATCTGTTGGATGTTGGTCAACATGGAATTCCTCACATGTTCCTAGCTTAGGTACTTTTGAGAGCCTTGTTGTATTATGGAATCCTAATACTATCAAGGCTCAACATCTTCATCAAGGAACTAATTGGCAAATTTTATCCATTCAACACTATGAACTTTCAATCCATTTGATTAATGTTTATGGCCCTATCCCTATGTTAAATAAATAAAGTTTATGGCTTACCCTTACAAGTTTTATCTAGCAATTAGTAGGTACCAAATTTATTATTGATGGTGATGTTTAGCATCAAGAGAAGTAAATCTAAATCTTCCATGATGTTATTACTTGTAATTATCTTTCAAAGATATAAGCAACTTTTGTTCTAACTTTGATATATGTCTTATATTGCAGAGAAGTATCTATGCATCACTATCTAATATACATGATAGAGATCTATATATATGTACATGTATTCATACTGATGCATGCATACATGTACATATACATATATCCCTATTATGTATATATATTGTGACAATATTTATATGCATTATCGACCAACTTAAGTGGTCAAGATTCACATTACTCTTGACAGACCTTGCTGTCAAAACTTTGTATTATGAATCATGACAGATATCACTATCAAAATTTGTATGATTTATGATTGATGATTATCACTGGGCTTATCGTTATCTTTTGTAGATGTTCAATTAGGATGTTATAACCTGCGTAATATGTATTGCATCTTGTGTTGGGTTTACAACCCGCAACTTGGCACTCATAATGATATGGATATTACACCTTGTGTTATTAGGAAACAAAATAATAATAATCAAAGAAAAATTATAACATGGCTTTGAAGGTCCATGTCCCTATGTGGCTCTTGGGCCACGTAGAGGAATGACTGTTCTGAGTCATGGTTGTTCGGGTGCCAATATATTTGTGTTCCTTCAACTGCAGTGAACATATTACAAAAAAAGGCAATACAAGTACTTGCAGTATTATATTCACATCAATATATAAATTGCTATTATTATTTCACCACATTTTTTTATAGAGAAACAGTAAAAGCAATCAAAACCTAAAGAAGGAAGAGTTCCAATACCTACTACAAATACGTGAAGATAAGTAAAGTTATTCTGCTCATATTGATTCTGAATTATAGAAATATATTTGTAATTGTTTATCTATTAGAGATCCTTTACTTTTAACATGGTATCAAAGCTACACTGATAAGAAAACCATTGCAAATATTAATTTCTGAGTCTAATTTAAAGGAAAAATAAAAGTTTTAAAAGGCATTAAAGATGGTCAACCATGTAAGAATCGAAGATAGATAAGATGGAGCTTCAAATTTTTCATCTTGGAAAACCAGGCTTTTAATAATTTTAAGAGAGATGGAAATAGAAAATTATATTGAATCTAATTTACCTATGCTTGAAAATGAATCTAAGAAAGCAACATGGAAAAGGCACAATAATAAGGCAATGAAAATAATCATAGATTCAGTTAAAGATCATATACTTCCTTCCATTGCAAATCCCAAAACTACATTTGATATGTTCACTACAATTCAAAGTACATTTGAAATTAATAATACAAGTAGATTGCTCACTTTGAAACAAGATCTACTTTACATCAAAATGAAAAATGGAGAATCAATCACATCTTACTTCCTTAGAATTACTGAATTAAGGATCAATTGGCTACTATGCAAAATCAAATAGATGATAAAGAATTAAGTAAGATTGCATTTAGAGGACTTCCACTTTCATTAGAGGTTTAAGTTCCTATCCTGAACTTCCAAAGTTTAATTAATTGAAAAATGAATGCACTCAAGAGGAGTCCAAATTAGCATCTAGAGGTTTAATTTCAAATCAAGATGGTGACATCCAAGCTTTGTATTCCAAACCAAATAGGAAAAGAAAGATAAAACATAACAAGAAGGAAAATAATAAAAGTCTCAAATCCCACAAACATAGAGATTGGTCCAAAGTAAGATTCTTCAAATGTGATAAGCTTGGTCATTCCTACTATGTGTGGCCTGAAAAATAGAAAATTCAAGTAGCATTGGCAGAAGTTAAAGAAGAGAATAATGAGAAGATAGAAAAAGAAAATTATGCATTTATAGTAGCTCTCTCAAGTGAGTTAAACTCTAACCACAACACCTAGATCCTAGACAGTGGAGCTTCTTGCCATATTTTTGGATTTAAAGACATATTTGAAACTCTCACAAATCATGAATCAGAAGAAGTTACTATTGGAGACAACTTCTCTCATCCAATTAAAGGCATTGGTACATGTTCTATTCAACTAAATTTTGATATCACTCTACAATTGAAGAACATCCTTTATGTACCAAGGATCAAAAGAAATCTTATCTCAATCTCTAGACTTGCTAATGAAGGGCACCACATTGCATTTCAAGGAAATAAAGTTCTATCCTGGACTAAAAACTCTTCTATTAAGAAAGCTATAACCATAGGGGTTAGGGATGGAAGTCTTTATAAACTATGCAATTTTCAAAACCCAAATTTAAACTTAACTCTTAGTAAAAATAAGTCAAACTCCATTGAAATTTGGCATAGAAGATTAGGTCATCTTAATTTTTGAGCTTTAGCATCCATAAGTAAAATTGTAAAAGGTCTTCCAAATCTTAATTTAGAGCACTCAAGTATTTGTACAGGGTGTGCCTTAGGGAAAAACACTAAACACTCATTTCCCAATAGTGTTTGTAAATCTAAAAACATACTTGAGTTGATTCATACAGATCTTTGTGGTCCTATGTCAGTTCCCTCTCTAAATGGATGTCTATTTTATGTAATCTTCATTGATGAATAATCTAGGAGAACTTCGATTTATTTTCTAAAACAAAAGGAGTCTTCTGAAGTCTTATCCAAATTCAAAGAGTTCAAAGCTCTAGTCAAAAACCAATCAGGACAAAAGATCAAAACCCTTAGGTCTGATAATGAAGGTGAATTCACTTCTAATATTTTCAAAAACTTTTGTATTTCTATTGGGATTAAGAGAGAGTATTCTGTACCTTATAATCCACAATAGAATGGAATAGCTAAAAGAAAAAATAGATCCATTGTTGAATCAGCGAGTGCCATGATACATGATCAAAACCTTCATTACTCTTTTTGGGCTAAAGCTTCCAATACAACTGTCTACATTCAAAATCGTTGTCCTCACTCTATATTGGAAAAAATCACTCCTAAAGAAGAATTTGCTAGAGTTAAACCAGATTTAAGTCAACTAAGAATTTTAGGATGTCCAGTATACATTCACATTCCAAAAGAAAAGAGAACCAAATTAGAGCCTTCTAGGAAGAAGGGGATATTCATTGGTTATAGTGAAACTTCAAAGGGGTACAGAATCTACATTCCTCAACAAAGAACTATCGAGATTAGTAGAGATGTCATATTTGAAGAAGACATTGCCTTCAAGACTTCTAGTAATAATGAAGAATCTATTTCAGAAGAAGATCAAGATACAGAAATTGAGAGGGAGGAAAACTCTGACATCTCAAATCATTCAGAATCTAAAAATGTCAACCTTAACAATAAGAAGAGACCTCTATGGGCTAGAAAGATGTTAGCTAAAAATCAAGTTGTACCAAATGATGTAATTTAGGAAAGAAAAAGGACTAGAAATCAATCCTGCTATGTTGCTCTATTATCTGAACTCATAAAATTTGAACCTGCCAATGTTAAAGAAGCACTTTCACATCAATATTAGAAGGAAGCCATGATTGAATAATATAATTCAATATTGAAAAATGATGTTTGGGATATAGTACCAGACCTAAGGATAAATCTGTTATTTCTTCTAAATGCTTGTTCAAGATTAATCATGTTGTAGATGGCAGTATTGAAAAATACAAGGCAAGATTTGTGGCCCGAGGTTTCTCTCAAAAGGAAGGCATCGATTATGATGAAACTTTTTCCCATGTTGCCATATATACTTCAGTCAGAACAATCCTAGCTATTGCTACATCTAAAGGATGGAAAGGACATCAAATGGATGTCAAAATTATGTTTCTCAATGGAAATATTGAAGAAGAAGTTTATGTTGAATAGCCATAAGGGTTCAGTATCTTTGATCGTCAAACTCATGTTTGTAAATTGAAGAAGGAACTTTATGGTCTTAAATAGGCTCCTAGAGCCTGGTATGAAAGAATAGATAATTATTTACTCAAACTTGGATTTGCTAAGAATGAAGCTGATCCTAATTTATACTTCAAAATATAAGGTGATGATATGGTCATCTTTGTATTATATGTTGACGACTTATTAATCATAGGTGATGAACACATGATAGAAAAATGTAAACAAGATCTCTCTGCTGAATTTGAAATGGAGGATCTAGGGTTACTTCACTATTTCTTGGGGTTAGAAATTTGGCAACTGGACAACTGCATTATACTAAATCAGGGAAAATACACAGTTGACATATTAAACAAGTTTGGTATGATGGAATGCAAACCAACTACTACACCTATGGAGATAAACTTACACAAGCTAAAAGATGATATGAATGAATATGAAGATGTGGATCCTACTTATTATAGATAGATTATTGGATCCTTAATGTACCTAGTTAATACTTGTCCTGACATTTGTTATGCAACTCATACCTTGAGTCAGTTTATGTGCTCACCTAAAAAGATATATTTGCAGGCAGCTAAATACATAATGAGGTATCTCAAGGGTACTATTAGGATAGGAATAAAATATGACAAAGTTAATCTTGAGCTAACTAGATACTCTAATTCTAATTGGGCTAGAAGTTCTATTGAGAACAAGAGTACTTCAGGATACTATTTTAGTCTTAGATCCGGCATGATCTCTTGGACTAGTCAAAAACAAACTTCTATGGCTTTGAGTTCTATTGAAGCCGAGTATATTGCATCCTCCCCATGTGCTAGAGAAGCAGTATGGCTCTGAAAGTTATTTTTAGATCTCTTCAAAAGACCATTGAAGCCTACAATGATTTATTGTGATAATTAAAGTTGTATCAAGCTTTCTTCTAATCCTGTGTTTCACAATCACTCTAAACATATTGAAATTCCATTTCATTACATTAGGGATATGCTTAATTGAGGAGTTATTCAATTGGAATATATATGTACTAATGATCAATCAGCTAATATTCTTACCAAACCTCTTGCTAAAGTGAAACTGAAATATTTTAGGGAAAAGCTTGGTATGATTATTTGTAATGAATTTTTTTGAAAGAAAAGAGTTTTTTGTTTCTTCTATTTTATATGTTATGAAAGGTGACAATCTTTCATGGACATATTCAGTAATCTTTAATTATTTACAAGGTGACAATCTTGTAATTAGAGATTATTTTTGGGCTTCTCTAGACATTGCTTAAGTGCAAGTAGAGATTATTTTCGGGCTTCTCTAGACATTGCTTAAGTGCAAGTAGATATTATTTTTGGGCTTCTCTAGACATTGCTAAAGTGCAAGTAGAGATTATTTTTGGGCTTCTATAGACATTGCTTAAGTGCAAGTACAGATTATTTTGGGCTTCTCTAAACATTGCTTAAGTGCAAGTAGAGATTATTTTTGAGCCTCTCTAGACATTGCTTAAGTGCAAGTAGAAATTATCTTAAGATCCTCTAGACATTTCTTAAGTGCAAGTAGAGGTTGTGTGTGTTGTCTCTAGACATTGCTTAAGTGCAAGTAGAGATCAATTACTGCTCTTTTAGTGTTTCTTATTAGATGACTCTGATCAAGTTTTCCTTCTCCCTAGCTAAAGAGGGAGTGTTGATGTTTAGTGTTAGGAAAAGTAAATCTAAATATTCAATGATGTTATTACTTGTAATTATATTTCAAAGATATAAGCAACTTTTGTTCTAACTTTGATATCTTTCTTATATTGCAGAGAAGTATCTATGCATCACTCTCTGATATACATGACAGAGACCTATATATACGTACATGTATTCATACTGATGTATGCATACATGTACATATACATACATCCCTATTATGTGTTTGTGTGTGTGTGTGTGTGTGTGTGTGTGTGTGTGTGTGTGTGTGTGTGTGTGTGTGTGTGTGTGTATTGTGATAGTATTTATATGCATTATCAACAAACTTAAGTGGTCAAGATTCACATTACTCTTGACAGACCTTGCTATCAAAAATTTGTATTATGAATCACGACAGATTTCACTGTCAAACTTTGTATTATTTATTATTGATGATTATTGCTGGGCTTATTGTTATCTTCGGCAGATGTTTAGTTGGGATACTATAACCTGCGTAATATGTATTGCATCTTGTGTCAGGTTTACAACCTGTGACTTGGCACTCATAATGATATGGAGATTATGCCTTGTGTTATCGGACAACAAAATAATAATAATCAAAGAACAACTATAACATGGCTTCGAAGGGCAATGTCCCTACATGGCCCTTGGGCCATGTAGAGGCATGACTCTTCCAAGTCATGGCTATTTGAGTGCCAATATATTTGTGTTCCTTCAACTACAGTGAACATATTACAAAAAAAGGCAATACAAGTACCTGTAATATTATATTCACATTAGTATATCAATTGCTATTATTATTTGACCACATTTTTTTTTATAGAGATACAGTAAAAGCAATCAAAACCTGAAGAAGGAAGAGTTCCAATACCTGCTACAAATATGTGAAGATAAGTAAAGTTATTCTTCTCATATTGATTCTAAATTATAAAAATATATTTGTAATTGTTTATCTATCAAATATCCTTTACATTTAACACCTAGCTTAGGTACTTCTAAGGGCCTTTTTGTATTATGGAATCCTAAGACTATCAAGGCTCAACATCTTCATCAAGGAACTAATTGTAAAATGTTATCCATTCAACACTATGAACTTTCATTCCATTTGATTAATGTTTATGGCCCTATCCCTACATTAGATAAATAAAGTTTATGGCTTACTCTTACAGGTTTTATCCAGCAATCAATAGGTACCAAATTTATTATTGATGGTGACTTTAATGCCAATCTTCATCCCAAGGATAAGTATGGAGGTATTATTCCCCCTCCTAGAGCTACCCAAGACTTTAATGACTTTGTTGATGATAATGCTCTATTTGATGTTAAGTTGGGTTCCACTAGATTGTAGTTAGATTGGATAGATTTTTGTGTTCAAAATCTTGGAAATTGGTGAATTATACTATCTAATCGAATATACTACCATGTTTAGAATCTAACCATTTCCCTATTCAATTGTTTATTCTTCCATCAGATTCTCCTCTTACTAGTTTTTCCAAACCATCTTTTAAGTTTGAAAGTGTGTGATATCATCATCGCCACTTTGATGGCCTCTTAAAACAATGGTGGAAGGATGCTCCACTAGAACTAGGAACCAAAATGTTTCAGTTTCACAAGAAAATATAGTATGTCAAAGGGCTTATCAAGATCTAGAATAAGCATGCTTTTAAAAATATTTTTGAGGAGAAAAAGGTGGTAGAAGAAAAACTAGCGAAGATTAATGAGCATATTTTATTCCATGGTTTAAATTCTGATATGCATTCAAGATAGAAGAATTTGCAAGAGGAGTGGTATAAATTATGTAAGCAAGAAGAAGAGTATTGGAGACAAAAGTCAAGAGAATTGTGGCTTTACCAAGGAGATCAAAATAGTAAATTTTTTCATGCATCTACTAAGAAAAAGAAGGCTAATAACACAATCTTTACAATTCATGACCATCTAGGAAATTTTATTTATGATGCTAAGGGCATTCAAATTGAGAGTGTAAGGTTCTTCTCTAATCTACTTTCCCCTCCACCATAGGATCCCCCCCCTTCTCACCTTGTGGATGAGATCTTGGATTTCATTCCTTCTTTGATTATACAACAAGACAATCTAATTGTTATGGCCCCATTTACTCTTTTTGAGATTCATGTTGTAGTCTTTCCTATGCATGTTGATAAGGCACTAGGCCCTGATGAGTTCACTACATTATTTTTTCAAAAAAAGTTGGGATGCTATTTGTTTTGAATTTCTTGAGGTTCTTGAAGAATCTAGGAAAAATCTTTCTATTTTGAAGAACTTTAATACCACCAATATTGCTCTCATCCCAAAGGTTAATGGTCCCTATTTTTGTTGATTTTTGTCCTACTTCTTTATGTAACACTATCTATAATATTATCACAAAGGCTATTTATTTGTGACTTAAACCCATTATTCCAAAAATTATATCGACATAACAAGTGGGTTTTGTTCCTGGTTGAGAAACAAATAAGGGAGATATAATAGCCCATGAGACCCTTCATTCCATCAAAGAACATAATAATTCAGCCTTTGTTTCCAAATTCAATATATGAAGGCTTACAATAAACTGAATTGGTCTTTTCTTCTTCTAGTCCTTCATCAATTTGATTTTTCTTCTAGGTAGTGTAAATGGATTAAAGCTTGCATTTTAGGTGCACATATTTCTATTCACATAAGTGGTGCACTAGCAAGTTTTTTTACCTCTTCCCAAGGAGTTCATCAAGGTGAACCTCTTTCTCCATTCTTGTTTATCATTATGGTAGAGGCCTTAGGTAGACTTATTAACTCTATTAATAAAAAAGGGTTGTGGAAAGGTATCAATATTATAGGTACATCTTTGTCCATAACACATTCTCTTCTTTCTGACAATACTTTACTCTTTGGATCATCTACATATCAAGAAGCACAAAGTATGCAGAAATTCATTGACCTATATACACAAGTTTCAGGTCAATGTATCAATGCAACTAAATCTAAAATTTATTCTTTTAATACATCCTAATTGGTTTCTCAAAGAATAATCCATCTTCTTGGTTTACCTTCTACTTATCTTGATGTTCCTTTTTTTATGGGATTAAACAAAACCTCTTATTGGAAATCTGTGATTGATCATATCAATAATAGAATTAGTGCTTGGAAGGTTCACTAGTTATCCCTCTTTGGTAGAATTTTGGTTATCAAAATTTTTCTTTCTATCATTCCTAATTATTAATTCTCAATTCTACAAGCCCCCAAAGGTATCATCTCTCAAATTGAAACTTTAATCCACACCTTTCTTTGGTTAGATAATATGAATGGTCAGAAGAAAATACCGCTTATTTCTATTCATGCCATGTCAACCTCTTATAGAATAGGAGGTGTTGGACTTTGCAACATTACCAATAGGAATAGGGCTTTTGGTGCTAAACTTGTTTGGAAAATGTATGAAAAATCCTCTACCAAATGGTGTCACCTTTTACAAGAGAAATATTTAGATAACTTGGAACCTTTCAAAGTTCTTATTGTGCTAGACCCACCAAAGGTGTCTATCATTTGGGATTTCATGATGGCTTCTTGAGAAGTTATTACTTCTTTCATGTCATGGCAAGTGAGTAATTGGGATAGTGTCAATTTCTAGTTTGATTAATGGAATGGGTTCTCCCCCTTGCCACTATTGATTCTCTAAAGGATTTTTCAAACATAGTGATACAAGATGGGGGGACATCTTTTTCTACTTATGTCTCAGCTATTCATAGATTCACAGGGCTAGTCATTTGGAAAGACCCATCAATTCTTCCTCCATCCCATAATCAGGCTTCTTGTTTAAAGCAAGTATTAGCTAAAAGGAATGTCTTTATGTCTAATCAACCAGATTGCCTCTTTTGGGTTCTAGCTAAAGATGGAAAATACTCTATTAAACTAGGATACTTGGCTCTCCAAAACAACTAGTTTAATCAGACCCCATTTTGTGCTTTTGAATTTTACTGGAATAGCTCAATTCTACCAAAAGTAGTATGCTTTGCATGGCTTGCACTAAAGAAATTTTTTTAAACTAGTGATCATCTTCATAGATTGAACATTTCTGATTCCTTTAATTGTGTGCTATGTCTACAAGTTATAGAAACAATAGATCACCTCCTCTTAAACTAGCCTTTTGCCCAGAATTGTTGGCATTCTTTCCTTAATAAGCTTAATTTACACATGCCATTACCTAATTCTCTATGGAATTTATTCCAAACATGGCCAATCTTATACTGTAAATCAATTTTTTTATGTCTTTGGAAGTGCATCCCTACATCTGTAGTATGGGTAATTTGGTGGGAAAGAAATAAGAGAATTTTTAGACAGAAGTTTTCTCCAATCCCTCAATTTTTGGAAGGATTATAAAGATCAATTGTTGAGTTTGTTAATGCTTCAGTAAGTAAATATAATGGTAAACATGTTTTTTCTCCTGGGGATAGCTATGTTATTCATTGGTGGAAGGGTTTGATTTTTCCTCATCTTCTTGCTCCATTGTGTCCATCCAAGATTCCTCTTATCCAAGAATAGACCAAGTGGATTCCTCCAAGTGAGGGTTATTTCAAACTCAATTTTGATGGGCCCTCTAGAGGAAATCTAGGTTTAGATATGGCATAGTCATTAGAGATTTTGAAGGTCATGTGATTGCAACAAAATCATCTTCTCTTCCTCGATGTACTAATAACAAAGCTGAGGCCTTGGCCTTGCTTTTTGGTTTGGAACTTATAAAATCAATTTCTATATCTAAGTTACATGTTGAAGGGGATTCATCCATTATTATTAATGTGTTTATTAAACATCATGTATATAATTGGTCCATACAGTATATATTACATCAAGTATGGTCTCTTCTTGATTCAAACTTTGAATGTTACATCATGCATACTTATAGAGAAGGCAATATTTTAGTTGATTGTCTAGCTAATTTGGGTACTTATGTGGTTTATATTAACTCTTTGCTTTCCCCACTTGACTTCCTTAATCTCCTTAACTTGGTTAATATTGTGACAAAAGAATATGTTTAGAATAAGGTTGACTCCTCATATTTTATTTGATAGTAAATCACATGTCTTTCCGTTTATGGATCTCACTTGTTCTTTTGAGATATTGTATGTAGATCAAGGTCTTGGATTGCACTTACATCAGATGGCTTTCTAATATCATGGTCTCAATTGGAGTTTTGGATGTAGATCAGTGATGGTAGTTGTTATGACAGTTTTTGGCTAGGCTCTTAGTTTTGTCTTTGGCACCAAATAATGAATTGTAGTCATATGAGTTTTTGGATCTTTGTAATCACTACATTCTTGATCTGGGAATCTCTAGGACAAGATTCATTAGTGTTGATAGATACTCTCTCTTGATGCAATATTTCTTCTTCTACATCTTTTTTGTATCAGGCAATGACCAGAGTTTTTCTTTTTTGGTTCTTTTCTCCAAGAGCTATTTTGAACCAATTATTATTAATATAAATATAATTTTTTGCCAAAAAAATTGTCATCATTCATTTGGCACCATCTTTATTTATTATCATTATTATATATATCATAAGATTGTTATATTAGTAAATATATAAATTGTAACATTAATATATTAGTAAATACTAATATATTATCTTTATATTAGTAAATGTTAATATATTCTCATTATATTTAAATATATCTAAAAATATATATTACATGATTTTATATCATATATTTATCTATCTATGTATATTAAATTAATATAATATTATTATTTAACACTTGTTTCTTATTAAAACCTAGTCTAAAATTGGAGACATTGCAGCCCTTCCCTCTCAAAATTTTCTTATCCTCAAGCAAAGACAATATATACAAATAATTCCATGTAAATTTAATATCCATAAAAATATGATGTAAGAAAATATAAAGCATATGCAAAGTATACATGTATTGATTCATAGATACACAAAATATACATGAAGTAGATGAATGCATGAAGACATGAAGCATACACGATGTAGACAGATGATACATGAAGACATAAAGCACACACAATGTAAAAAAATAATGCACATGTATGCAATTCCTTGATTAAGTCATGTAACTTACATTTTTTATGGTTAGAGAAATGATTTACAAAATTTACTTCCTTATTGTACTTGGTTGTGAACCTTGCAACCACAAAATTATTAGTATATATATACATACATATATAAGTTCCAAAGAAAGGAGTACCATGATAAATTATGTTCAAGCTAATTTCATACTAAGCCTAAGAGCGTAACTTTGACCCCTTTGGCCTTAGTGATAGATATTAGACATCCACATGAGGTGGCCTACTTAGTAGGATGCTTATTTTCTTCCATATTTATACTTTATCCCAATCAAAGCTTAAGGGTGGGAATTTGACCCCCTTGACTTTGATGGTAGGTGTTAGGAATCCATCAAGGTTTTCTAATTAGATTCCCTCTAGGATTGAAGGACTACAATAGTATGCCATGTTACTTGACTCTAGGCCCAAGGTCATATCCTTTACCCGCCTTGGCCCCAAGTCGTATGGAGTGGTATACTTAGTGGGCCTTACTATTCCCCCTTATTGTTGTCACCTCTCTCTAATCATTACTTCCAAGATAGTGAATTTTTACGTTGTAACTGAAGCCCATTCCACCATAGGCCTTATCTAGTGCTCTTGTATGATTGTAGCTCATGCTCATTCCACCATAGGCCTTATCTAATGCCCTTGTATGATGTAGCTCAAACCCATTCCACAACAAACCTTATCTAGTGCCCTTGTATGTTGTAGCTCATGCCCATTCCATTGTTGTTGAGATAATGGGTGTTGCACACATTGCATAATATTGTTATTTTATTATTTTATTTTATTATGTAATGTTGTACCTAGATGGACGTGCAACATGTAAAGATTCCCATGGAATATTCTTGATGAGATATTTTCTCCTGTTGTTAAAATGACTTCTATTCGTACTGTTTTAAGTCTTGTGGCTACTGAAGATTTGCATTTAGAGCAGATGGATGTTAAAACAGCCTTTCTTCATGGTGATTTGGATGAAGAAATATATATGGCTCAGCCACAGGGTTTTGAGGTCAAAGGTAAGGAGAACTTAGTGTACAAATTGAAGAAAAGTTTATATGGCTTGAAGCAAGCACCTCGGCAATGGTATCTAAAATTTGACAGTTTTATGCATGAGAATGGATATAATAGGTGTCATTCAGATTACTGTGTTTATTTTAAGAGGTTGGATGATGATAGCTACATTATTTTATGTTTATATGTTGATGACATGCTTATAGCTGGGTCTAACATGGATCATATTAAGGGGCTGAAACGCCAATTAGCACATGCATTTTCTATGAAGGATTTGGGGGCAGCAAAACAAATCCTTGGTATGAAGATTTGTAGAGATAGGAAGAATAGAACATTGACGCTATCTCAAGCTGATTATGTTGAGAAGGTGTTGCAACGTTTCTCTATGGAGAATGCTAAAACTGTCAGCACACCTTTACCTGGTCATTTGAAATTGACTAAGGAGATGTGTCCCAAGACACAGGAAGAGGAGGATAAGATGTCCAAGGTACCCTATGCTTCAGCTATAGGAAGTTTGATGTATGCTATGGTATGCACTAGGCCAGATATTACACATGCAGTGGGAGTCGTTAGTAGGTATATGAGTCATCCAGGATTTGAGCATTGGAATGCTGTCAAGTGGATTCTCAGATATTTGAGAGGAACATCCAATAAGTGTTTACACTTTGGGGGCTCTACTACTGATTTACAAGGCTATGTTGACTCAGATTTGGCTGGGGATATTGATACCAGACGGAGTACTACAGGTTATGTCTTTACTGTTGGTGGGGCAGCCGTGAGCTGGGTTTCTAGGCTACAGAAGATTAATGCTCTCTCCACTACAGAGGCAGAGTATGTTGCTGCTACAGAGGCAGCCAAAGAGATGATATGGCTTCAGTTATTCTTGGAAGAATTGGGACATCCTCAGAAGGATAATTATTTTTTCATAGATAGTCAGAGTGCCATTCATCTTGCTAAGAATTCAGCTCTGCATTCTAAGACCAAACACATACAGTTGCGGTACCATTTCATTCGGTCAATTTTGGAGGATGGACAGTTAAAGCTGGAGAAGATACATACCAATGAAAATCTAGTAGATATGTTGACAAAGGTTGTAACAAGGGAGAAGCTGAACTCCTCTTCAGCTTTAGTTGGTCTTTTAGACTAAATGTGAATAAAAGAACAGCAGAGTCCAGGGTGGTTTGATCCAGTGGGAGCCCCATGCAGTAGTTGTATTGGTACAGGATTAGTCTCCAAGTGGGAGATGGTTGTTTAGTGTGGAGCTTGATCAGTCCCCAAGTGGGATATTGTTAGATTGTGTTGACTGATCAGGAAAGTACTGTACATACTTCATAAATAGTGGGGTTCGGGGCATCACCCCAAATTTTTTTTTTTTTGGGAATTAGCCGACATGGTAGCCGACATATTATGGCCGACATATGGCTGACATGTTATAACCCTAAAGCGGTTTAATACTTGTATAAAAAGGGCTTAGGGTTGGGTATTTTTCATGTGTGGTGATATGAAATTGGTTCTTGCGGTGGTATTGAGCTGTAAGGGATTACGGATTGTAATCAGGTTGTAATCACTGGATTGTAATAAGATCGGACTTGCTGTTTGGTGGACGTAGCCTAGGGATTGGGTGAACCACGCTAAATCTTGGTGCCTTGTGTTCATTTCTGTGTGTTCTATTATTTTCTGTTATTGGTTATATTTGCATGTAGTTTTTATTTCTGTCCGTGGTTTATCCTAACAAGTGGTATCAGAGTTGGTTTTGGCCTGGTCATGGGTTCAAATCTCCCCGGTGCCTTCCCGACCCACGTAAGCACCTGGTATGCGCGTCGAGGGGGAGATTGTTGGGTGATGCGATGTGCTCCCCTGCCCACAGGTGTTTAATTATGTGGTGTTCCATGTTCACTAACAGTCATGGCTTTTGGTGCAATGGTAAATGGGCCCAACAATTTGCACGTCGAGGGGGAGATTGTTGGGTGATGCGACGCGCTCCCCTGCCCACAGGTGTTTAATTATGCGGTGTTCCATGTTCACTAACAGTCATGGCTTTTGGTGCAATGGTAAATGGGCCCAACAATTTGCACGTCGAGGGGGAGATTGTTGGGTGATGCGACGCGCTCCCCTGCCCACAGGTGTTTAATTATGTGGTGTTCCATGTTCACTAACAGTCATGGCTTTTGGTGCAATGGTAAATGGGCCCAACAATTGTTGGGCCCATTTACCATTGCACCAAAAGCCATGACTGTTAGTGAACATGGAACACCACATAATTAAACACCTGTGGGCAGGGGAGCGCGTCGCATCACCCAACAATCTCCCCCTCGACGCGCATACCAGGTGCTTACGTGGGTCGGGAAGGCACCGGGGAGATTTGAACCCATGACCAGGCCAAAACCAGGCTCTGATACCAATTTTTGGGCCCATTTACCGTTGCACCAAAAGCCATGACTGTTAGTGAACATGGAACACCACATAATTAACCACCTGTGGGCAGGGGAGCGCGTCGCATCACCCAAAAATTGTATGCCTTACCTAGTGCCCATGTATGATGTAGCACAATATATTTCATTCCAGGCCTTACCTTACCTCGTAAAGAGATAATCTAATGCAATAAACATATGTTGCATTGTCCACTTATCAAAACTTTCATTTTTTCTTTGAATTTTATCGACTTAGGATCTTCCTCTAGTTTAATCCTTAAAATAATAATTTGATTCTAAGATGAGAATCTTAATACATTTAAAATTATAATTCAAACAAAGAAAGGAATTAATTTCATCTTAAAATTATAAAAATAAATCATAGGATAAACTTATATTGATATAAATCTGCAATATTTGATGAATATGTAAAGGCTTCTTATTATTATGCACACTTAATTTTCTTCTAACTCTCAACTTCCATTTGGGATTGTAGTTATAAAAGACCATTTATATTGTTTCTCTTAATAGTTCTCCAATGATAAAAATTATTCAAATCCCTAAATTATAGTTAACAATCATATTGACATCCACAAATATAATTGCAATATCTCTTTGGTCCATACTCCTTGAATTCTTATACATTAATTTATGTGATCATTTTTATTTGCAAAAATATTTTGACTACTTTAGCACCTCTTTAACATATTTTTTTTATAACTATAAGATGACACACATAGAAGTATTGATGTGTAATAATAAGCCGACACTATTTTTTTACTCCCATATCTATATTCTAAAAAAGTTGATGGATATGTCATCTTTATAACCATTCATGTATACATATTATTGTTGCACAATATGCATTTAATAATTTTTCAATTTAGTTGACTTGAATCTATTTTAAATGTCCATAATAAAGTCCATGTTATCATTGCATATGCTTCACACAAGATATTGTACAATCCCCTCTACTGGATTAATGGGACATTCAAATTCTTTATATATATGTATGCATGTATGTATATATCTATGTATGTATATATGTATATGTATATATGTGTATATATATTTATATGTATGCATATGTATATATATGTATATGTATATAGGTATGCATATGTATATATATGCATCCATACACATACATATACATATACATACATATATATACATACATATACATATATATACATCTATACTTACATATATGTAGATGTATATATGTATGTATATATGTGTGTGTATATGTATGTATATGATGTATGTGTGTGTGTGTGTGTGTGTGTGTGTGTGTGTGTGTGTGTGTGTGTGTGTAGTTTACCAAAACCCTCTATTGATTGCATCTGTCTTTTATTTTCATACTAGTACACCAAATGTATTCAAATATTTTTCCTTGATAATCTAACATAGTAGGCTCTCATGAATGAACATCTAGAGTTATATATTTAGTGTAATTTCCCTTTTTGTTTGTGAATTGCCCTCATTTCTCTCCATAGCTCATGCCCCATAGAATCATAGTTTTGGTTTGATATTTATTAATATTATACTGATTAGAAGTTGGATGATTATCATCTTCATGCAATTTGATGATTCCCCCCATACGATTCTCTGTGAATTTCCCTGTATGATCCTCATTTCTCATTTCTAGTCATCAACGATACCATTTAGCCCACAATAAACTCAAACCACTTCCTTATGCCACTGTAGACTCAAATGACTAGAATGGACAATTTGTCTCTTGCATTATTGCTTTTTACTAATGGGATGGTGTTGGATCTATTTGGTACTTATTCCTTCCCTCTACCATATAATTTGCCAATTCTTCAATATGAACTCTTGTATTTAAAGCTTACAATATTTACCAATTAGATATTGAAATGAATTTTATGTATTATCATTATATTTGATCATTGAGAAGAATGCAATAATTTGAGCTCTAGAATATTATTTGTCTAATCTAATAAAACATGGGTATATTAACTCTTTTTTTTACTATTACATATTTTCATGCTAAAAATCAAGAAAGTTGCTTTTGTAAATGTCTCTTATTCTCTGCCCTTAGTGTTGTTGAATTTTGTCGACCAGTAGATCATATCATCTCAAATTTGGATGTGAATCTTAAATCTATTTTAGTTTTTAATTCATTCTTATATTGTTGATGTTTTCTTAAAAAATGTTGATTGTGTGGTGTCCCATTAGACTGGTAGGAACTTTCTCTGATACCACTTATAATGTCACTTTTCGGAATTACATTTAGTTGTCTTAATGATTCATTTGAATCCAATAAATTCCTTTTTTTTAATGCATCCTTTGTTCTTCTATTTATATATTTAATTACTAGTGAATGGTCATGGATGGTTGCATCCCTCCAAATAATAATTAATCTAGTTTTTATGGTTAAGGTTTGATAATGCTTTATTAACATTTATTTTTTAAATTTTTTTAAGCAAACATGGCAAGCCACTATAATATTTATTAATCTGATTCAATGAGGTCAACTGGGAAAGAATAAGTGAAGAAAACCCAGCATCGTCCCTAAAGTTTACATGTATGTATATATTAAAAGAAAATAATTACAAAAGGTTATCACCCATCTTAAGATAACCCACTCTAAGCTTCTACATAATACATATACAATAAGTTTGGCAGCAAATAGACTTAGAGCTTCAACATTAGAGATGTCCCCAATTGAAAAGAGTTAATTGCCGAGGTGAACCATTGCTTTGCAATTCTACCCAAACTGAAAGAACACAAACATAAGAGCCAGAGACCAAAAAAGAGAATTCCATAGCCAAATCATGAAACTGAGTTATGTATGAGCCAATCTAAATTAGAGTTAGGCACACCAATTGAATCCCAATGATTCTGTTCCAATGTTGAGGAGTTACTGCCAATGCATTCTGAGTGGGGGTTGAAACGTTAGGATCCAATTGCAAATTAATAATGGCCATTCCAACTAACAAGATTATTTTCACCACCTGCTCACCCAAAAATCATGGATCAGAAGGCAAAGATTGTTTCAAATAATTGATATTACAGTTATCCATAGAATTATTCATTGCCTCAAGAACAATATAATATTCATGCTTTTGCAAAATTTGAAAATGTGAAAACAGACCACCTACTAAAGCCATACCATTCCATAAATCATATGTTTGCATGGCCATATCCAATTTATAATCCAGTAAGAAATGTGGTAGAATTACCTTACAAGCCAAGCCTTGAAGTAACTCTAAAGATTGTAGAAGATCCATGGCATTAGATAGGAAAATAGATATGACCTGGGAGGGATATAAAAACACAAGTGTTGAGGGACAGAGATGCATCGAATGGCTGAACTGACCGAGTGTGATTTCATAGTGAACATTTGATTCAGCACCTCATCCATTATATGCCTAGGAAGCACAACTTCATCTAAGGTTGGTTGTAGCCAAATTCAAATTTTTTTTGGCATGATTAAACGATGTTGCATAGGCCAAATCAATATCCTACCCAGAATTCATATTTGAACATAATCTCAGCTTACAGATTGAATTTTCCTAATTTAGCATTAGCAAATATTTTTAGAGATGAAACGATGAGACTTATTAAATAATCAAATTGCAATTTGTCATTTAATCTCTCCAGTGATGTCCTAATCCTGCCTGTAAATAGTACTACAAACATTACTCCTTAAATATTCGGGTTTGTTCACATGAAGCACTCGACCAACATGACATCAAAATTGAATATCATCAGATAATAAAAGATTTGGATCCTGCAAATTGTACTTTGGAGGAAATGTCAGTGTAAATGCTCTGAATAAAAGCATGCAACATTAAATTTTGCATATGACACCAACTTAAAAATAGGGTAACTCAGCATCTGATAAGCATAACTCGGCATCTAAATTAAAGATTTAGTTTCTTAGCATTTAGTAACTCGGCACTAATTACTTTCATGCCTACTCGGTACCTGAAACGATCCTGTATACTCAGCACTACTAAAGGACTCGGCACCTGAAGCCTGAAGAACTTGGCATAGCTAAAGAACTCTGCAGCAGTTATCAGATTGCCAACTTGGCACCTAAAAGGATCCTGTATACTTGGCACTACTGAAGAACTTGGCACCTAAAGCCTAAAGAACTTGGCATAGCTAAAGAACTTGGCACCTGAAAGGATCCTAAATACTTGACATTACTGAAGAAATTGACACCTGAAGCCTGAAGAACTCAAAATAGCTAAAGAATTCAGCACCAGTTATCAGAATGCCAACTCGGCACCTGAAAGGATCCTATAAACTCAGCACTACTGAAGAACTCGACACCTGAAGCCTGAAGAACTCAGCACAATAAAAGAACTCAACACCAGTTATCAAAATGCCAACTCAGCACATGAAATGAACCTATATACATGACACTACTGAAGAACTTGGCACTTGAAGCCTGAACTCAGCATAGCTAAAGAATTTTACTGAGCTCCACTCACAACGAAAAATACTAAGGAGCGGCTCCTGAAGGATGATGCAAATCTTGACACATGAGACAAAAATACTCGGCATCTTAAGATAACTTGCTAATCTCAAACATTACTACTATCAACTACTGCCATGTTATCGTGAATAAGATTTTTTAAAACCTTATGTTGCTCAATAAAGGGTAGAGAATGAAAAGTAGAGATATTAACCCCATCACATTCCAAATTTGATAAAAAATTTGCAAGTTTATTTCCTTCATGATAAGTATGCGAAAGGAAAACTTCCCAACATTCATCAAGGAGTCTCCAGATTTGATTGAGAACATACTTTAGTTTCCAGGAAATAATGTGTCTATGAATACAAGCATCAATGATAACTGAAGAATCCCCTTCAATATGTAACCTATTAAGATAACTTTGTTTAGCTAATAAAAGCCCAGCCAACAAAGCATGATCCTCAACAATATTGTTTGTGTCAATAGGTAGAGGAGATACTCTGATTGCTACAACCTTACCAAAAGAATCTCAAATACAAACCCCAACACCTGAAGGACTAGGATTTCCTCTAGAAGCACCATCAAAATTCAACTTCCAAAAACCAGAAGATTGAGGTCTCCAACTATTCTTCCTGAGTAAGATCTGAGCTGGTGAAGTACTAATTTTCCACCAATTAGGAATAAATAATAATTTTCATTCCTGGACAAGTTGTGAACCCCAATGAGTCACAATCGGATTAAATTTAATCCTTTTCAAACTGGAATTAGTCACTTTCAAGATAGATCTTTCAATACCATTTAAGACAACTTCTAATGGAAGAGATTATTTTATAAAAATATGCTTATTTCTATCCCACCAAATAGCCCAAACTACCAAAGCTGGAACACATTTCCATAGGTTTGCAAACAATGATTTTTGATAAAGAATTGGCTAGGCTTGAAATAGATCCCAAAGCTTGTTAGGCAAGGGGGTAGAGTACTTAAGCTTGCGCAAAATAAAGCACCAACATTGATAAGAAAATGAACAAGAGACAAACAAATGATCCACAGTTTTGTCCTGTTCCTTACAAAGAACATATTTAAAAGGCTTAGCAATTTGTAATCTATTCAATCTATCACTAGTTAAAATCCTGTGTTTTAATGCCAGCCATGTGAAACAACCTACTTTAGGTAGAACTACCGAATTCCAACAAAATAAAAAAGCTCTAGACATAGGTTTATTCAAATCATTTTGTTGTAGAATATTGTATCCCTCTTTCACTGAATACTTACCATCCTTGGCTAGAGCCCAAAAAATCCGATCTTGGACATCAAAGAAGTAGATTGATCTTGAATTCAAAACATTTTGAAATTGGTTAATTTCTTGAAAAGAAAGAAGCAACTTACTTAGGTCTTTCCAAACTATTTTATTTGAGAAATTAGAAACATATTCCACATATTGATTCAACTGGGTCTCCCAGTGGGTTTCCGCAACATGAATAATATTCAAAGAAAAACCACTTTTAGATAAGGGAGTTAGACCATTCTAGGAATCATTCCAAAAATTAATACTAAGTCCATTGTGGACTTCCCAAGAAATATAGTCAACTATGATTTTGTGCGAAGCTATCATAAAGTCCCAAACAATCGAACCTTTTGGAGGATTAGAAATCATTAAGACTCTAGAAGGATCATTGTTATCTAGATATTTTTGCTGCATAATTTTACACCACATGGACTGAGACTTAGAATACATGTGCCAAATCAATTTCCCACCAAATGCCTGATTTATAAATGAAAGATTATGGATTCCTGCCCCTCCGACATTAGGACTGTGTGACATATCTTGCAAGGAGACAAGTGGAATCTTTTGAGAATCATCCAGGTTACCCGACCAGAGGAAACCTTTGATCAATTTTTGAATTGTAACTAGTACTTTGGATGGAATCTTAAGGACAACAATAAAATAGTTAGGGATAGAAGCTAAAAATGATTTAATCAACAAAATTCTTCCCACCAGTGACAACCATCTAACTTTCCAAGATGCAATTTGACTCTGGATACGCTGAATAACTACAGACCAATACGAAGATTTGTTTGAGCCCATGAAAAAAGGAATGCCCAAATAGACTGAAGGTAAGACATCTTCTAAAAAACCCAAGATCTATTTAACTTTATCAAAAACCAATTTGACAGTATTGAAAAAGTAAATCTTGGATTTCTGAGCATTAACCATCTGACCAGACACTGCTGAATACAGGTCAAGTGTATACAAAATCTGTCGAGCTTCTTGAACATTTGACAAGCCAAACAAAAGAGTATCATCCGCAAAAAGAGAATGTGTAATGGATATGTTTGTACCTAAAATGAGAACTCCTTTCCATTTATTAAGAAATTGTTGGTGAGAGATGGACCTACTGAAAGCTTCAGCCATAATAATAAACAGAACTGGAGATAAAGGGTCCCCTTGTCGAATCTCTTGAGTAGAAGGAAAGAAACCCTCAAGTTTCCCATTAATGATCAATGAAAACCAAGCCCCTAAAATACAAGCCTTAATCCATTTGCACCAATTTTTTGAAAAACCCAATTTGGCAAGTACTTGTAGTAAAAATTTCCAACAGACTCTATCATATGCTTTCATCATGTCCAATTTTATGAAAAAACTTGAAGTCTTGTTTAAATTAATAGAATGAAGAACTTAATGAGCCACAAGAGCCCCTTCCATGGTTTCCCTTCTCGAAATGAATCCACCTTGCTCTGGGGAAATAATACGTGGAATAAGATGTCGAATCCTAAGATATATGGCTTTGGTAATAAACTTATAGGATAAGTTGCATAAAGAGATTGGTCTAAAATCCACAAAAGTTTGGGGATCCCTCATTTTTGGAATGATAGAAATATTTGTGGTATTAAAATATTTCAGCATGGATTTAGACCTTCTAGATTCTTCTACAGTCGCCCATAAATCCCAACCAATTATATTCCAACAACTTTGATAAAACAGAGCAAAAAAACCATTTGGCCTAGGAGCTTTGTCAAGTGGAAAAGAAAAGACAACTTTGCAAATTTCTTGAATAGTAAAAGGAGCCATCAGAATATCATTTTCTTGTTTGGAAACCACTATTGGAATGGAATCAGGGAGTTCATCAATCTGTGATGTAGTAGGGGAAGGAAAAACATCAGGGGCAAGAAGATTCTTGAAAAATTTAACACTTTCATTCTTGATAAGATTTTCATTGGTCAGGAGGGTACCAGGGGCATCTTTGATATGAAAATTTTTATTATTAGTTCTTTTTTGTTTGGCTGAATTGTGAAAGAACTTAGTATTTCTATCCCCATCCTAAAGCCATAATTCTCATGATTTTTGTCTCCAGTACATCTCTTTTCTAGAACACAATTCCCCCCATTGAACCTGCAAATTCTTTTTGAAGAGAATAAGTTTCTTCATTCATGCCCTCTTGGATAATCTAGTTGTAAACTTCTTCAAGTTGATCTTTGACTATGACCTTTTGATGAAACACATTTTTGAAAACTTGTTGGTTCCAAATTCGAATTCAAAATTTGATATATTTTAATTTCATTGCAAACTGATGCGTTTTCCATCCTTCTAATGGAACTTCATTCCATCATTTTTGAATATTGTGTAAAAAACATGGATGCCTAAGCCACATGCTTTCAAATTTGAAAGAAGAATGAAAGCATTGATGAGAAAAATTGTTATTACAATTGAGATTTAATGAAATAGAAAAATGATTAGATCCTAGTAAAGTAAGGATGTCTGAAGAAATATCTGAACAACTCAGTTGCCAATCTTTAGATAAAAGAAATCTATCTAGATGAGTAGCAATATTTGCAAAGCCAGATCTCTTATAAGTCTAGGTAAAAACTCCATTACCTGGTTTAACATCCATCAAATTGTTATTATCCATGAAAGCATTAAAATCTTGAAGAGTTTTAGAGGGGGAGATAATACCACCAGTTTTTCTGATTGATCTAATAGAGCATTGAAATCCCAACCAATAACTACTTGTTGCAGATCTTGCAATTGAAGGGAAAGTGTGATAGACTCCCATAAATAGGGTTTCTCCAAGGGTGATGCAGGTCCATATACATTAATCAGGATAAAAGAAATATCAAATGCAGTTATTTGGATCAACTGCCAATTACTTTCTTGTCGAAGAAGCTGAGAGTTAACTGTGAGAGGATTCCAAAAAATTGCTAAGCCTCCAGGAGCACCCAAACCATGCATATGATATGCTTTCCATTTTTTCCAAGATGCAATGATTTTATCAAAATTATTTTGAGACAACTTGGTTTCTTGTAATAAAATAATGTCTTCCTGCACAGAATCAATTACTTGTCTAATTCTTTGACTTTTGTCAGAGGCATTTAAGCCTCTGACATTCCATGAGCTGATCTTCATTGATGACAAGGATAACACCTAGTTCTCCTTGTCGATCTTCTAACAATAGTAAAATTGTCATCCAATGTAGTTTGTATACCTGCAGCGATTTCTTTCTTAATTTTGGAGCCCTTCTGTCTACCTCTAGCCTTTGGTATTTTAGTAAGAGGAGTTATTGTAGATGAAGTCTACAAAATAGATAAAGGCTAGAATTTGAAAGTATCTTGCATGGGAGAATCTTGAGACTGAGATTGTATAGGAGACAAAACCATAGATTTCTACACTAGTTGATAAATATTGGTCTCTAATCCCATGGAATCTCCAGATAGTGAATTGATAATTCCTACATCAGAATCCTGAGAAAAATTGTTAAGAACAGTCTGATTGTTAGAATATTTAACATTCGATTTGTCAAGCATCTGACTAGGAATCAAATTGTTCCAAAACTAAAATTCTCGAAGTAGATTATCAATCACAAGTGATTTATAGTCCTCATCCTGCAAGCCTTCTTCTTTTGCAATATCAAAAATAATAGAGATAGTAATCTCAAATAAAATTTGATCACAAATAAAAGTAAATATGAAAAGAGAAGGATAAATGGAAAGACACCATATAGGTTGCTTTCAAATTGACAATGGAAAACTTCTATTCTAAAAAGTGATCAAACTGGAAGACTTTGCAACTACACATTGTTGAGGATTTGTCAGTGGGTGCAAATTTGATCGTACACTTGTAAAGGAATCCAATAGAGAAGAAGGAGCATATTCCAACATTAGAAATTTACTATTGTAGCACACACTCTTGATAGAAGAAAAGAGCCAAAGAAATTGATGGAGGAAGACTAGGAATGAATCTGACATAACTTGAACTACAATTGTATTCTCTTCATAAATAGAGTTATCTGTTGGATAATTTGAATCCTTTTGCATGATATCTATGTCAGAAATGTTGCTATTCTTCACTGAACTTTTCATAGAACAAGCCTTAGGATCTGAACAATGGTCTGGACAAACTTGTAACACATTATTTTGACCAGTTTGGCACATATAGCCTAAATGACCAAGATTATCTTGGAATTTTAGAACCATAGAAAAATCCTGCACCTGAACTGATTGTATCCATTTTCCCCATTTGGATATGAGAGCTATAGATTGAGGAAATCACTTGCTACTCAATAAACACACCCTAACTTCCAAGTGAGGGCATTCATATGGAATCAAATCATGTTTCAGAAAAATGTCCAACTTGTTAGCTATGATTTCCAATAACTCAAGATCACGGTACTCCGACGACAAAGAAGGAAAAGAAATCCAATATGGAAAAAATTGGATATTGATATCTTTGGGATTAAAATTTGGTATCCACAACATGGTGTATAATCTGACACCCTAACAAAACCAACCCTTTTGCCTATTTATAACATCTCTATCTTCTTTTGAATTAAAATTGGCAATAAAGAAATTGGATTCGAAAGCATGATAAAAAATATCTATAAGTCCAGACCAAAGGTTGAAAGCCCAATTTTTAATATCTAAAAAAGATAATGAATTAGAGGAAAACTTACCTATGAGAGCTTTCTGTTGAAGATTGGACACCGAATTTTCTAACATTTGATTTGGAAAAGTGACATGTAGTTGTTGTTGGGATGAGTGTAGATCTTGATCCAAATTTTTATCCACATTATTCTGGGATTGCTCTCGACTATTATCCTGTAATGTAGATTTATGTGTGACTTGCTAATGACCTGGAGCTATCTTACCCTAATATTTTTTCCTCCAAATCTTATTTGGAATGAGGGGGGCTCTATCTATTATGGAATCTAGCTTCTGTCAAGCCAGACCATTTTGGATCTGAACAGTGTGTATTTGAATAGAATGGCCAAGAGGAGCACATGGACATATATAAAATACAAGTTGCTTTTTGAACTTCAACTTATTATGATTCCTTTGTGCTAATGTAGATTTATGACACACCTTCGTAATAGGTCGTTGAAATGAATGAGCCGTTGAAGGATTGTTGGGCAACAGATAATCCCATCGAAAAGAATTTGAAACTTGAGGCTGCTGACGATGATGAGATGATTCACCCTTTTCAAAATAGGGAGAGGGCCCAGATTTAGCAGTCACTGGATATTGAGACGTCCGATCATGAAACCTATGGTTAAGGAAAAATGGCTTTGTAAGTTGAACAATTGCTTTTCCTTTGAAGATTGACTTATGGGAAGTGTTTAAAACCCTATTTAAATTAATATCTCTAAAAGAACATCGCTAAAGTGGAAAAGGATTTGATTTGGAGTCGACTAGCTGCACTACTGGTGTAGCAAAGAAGATCTAACTGGAATCATGATCCCAAGCCAGTTAAACAAAAGGCATGGATGAAAATATGGAAGAGGGTTCCTAGAAAATTGGATCAAAACCAATTTGTTGAGGCCTGTTACAGTCAAAATCCTTGCTACTGCTCATACCCCCAAAATTCTTCCCTGTGCGCTGAAAACCTTTCCCCGAACGCTCCATCTCCGAGATTTTTCATCATTAACATATATTTAATAATATATATTATATATATATATAACATTTATTATTTGTTTTAAATTTTATTTGTAGTATATCCTTGTGCATATGCACAATATAAGCCATTTAGATAATATAATAATGTTGTCATTATTCATTTTGTATCATCTTTATTTATTATCATTATTATATATATCATAAGATTGTTATATTAATAAATATATATATTGTAACATTGTTATATTAGTAAATATTGATATATTATCATTATATTAGTAAATGCTAATATATTATCATTATATTTAAATATATCCAAAAATATGTATTAGATAAATTTATATCATATATTTATCTATCTATGTATACTAAATTGATATAATATTATTATTTAACCCTTGTTTCTTATTAAAACCTAGTCTAAAAATGGGGACATCGCATTCTTTGTATCATCCAAATTTATTTCCCAATTTGCATTAGTAAACATATTTAAGGAGAAATCACCTTTATGAGCACACCAAAGACCATAGTCTTCAATTCCCTTCAAGTACCTAAATATCATCTTCACTACCGTCAAATGTGACATAGGGGAAGAGAGGATATCTAAGTGGAATAAAATCAAATTAAACCTACTAAACCATTCTTAGAGTACACACAAAAGCCAAAAGGAGAATTTTAGCAAAGCAACCATTGAATTCATAGAATTACTAATTGTGATAAGATAACAGTAACCAAAATGCCCGATTGTGAGGTCTTTTTTGTTACAACTTTATATAATAAATTACAATATAGATTTCCAAATGTGAAATCTTTGTCTACCATCTACTAATCATACTACTCTACCATTCATCTCATACTTTCCTACATCAAATCCAAGTTCTTATATAGCTAGCTAAGCCACAATTTGTCCAGTTAGGCATTTCATTACAATATAGGTCTAGTCTTGAAAATGTAAACCATAGCCCAAGAAATGGATATCAATTGATCACTTGCTCTTAAGGATAGGTCCACACACATATAAGGAGTTGGCTCCCAACTATACAAGACACCATGACAACATAAGAAATTGTATAAATAGAAACAACATGCCTCACAGTTTGAAATCAATAGGAAATAGAGACTAGAATGAATGACATAGAACTTGAGAAATATGACACATTAGCATTTGCACTCTTGGAGAAATGATTGAAAATAGGTCCTAAACAACATGCCAACTATGCAAAGCACAAAAATCAATGTATCAATGGCTACATTGTGAATAGAAAACAATTACAGAATATAAGAATTTTTTTTGGGTGATGCAAGATTGCTCATTGACCCAAGATGATCTTGCACCAAACACGTGAGATAGGTAAACAACTCATTTCCATATTAGGCATACCTAATGATCTAATCTGAATCATAAAGATCCAACTCATCTTGTATTATCTTTCCACTAAATAAGGTATTCTATGTAGTATTTTCCTCTGGTACTCTTGCTTATTCTACTATCCAAAACCTTATCAATGATGTATGCCTTCTTCTTAGGATAATCTAGGTTATCTTTTAATTCCCCATCTTCTTCAAAGTACTAAAATATTTCTATGATGTTGAAAAGCATTTCCACTTTTAAAATTTCTCAAAATCTTACAAGGACCAAATTTATAACTCTTTAGCTTACTATAAGTACTAACTGGAAATATGTTCTTCTTCAAATGTACTATAACTTTATCATCAACCTCAAAATATTTATGTCTTCTTCCTTTATTTGTTCTCTATTTATATCCAAGATCACTATTCTCTATATTATTTCTCACTTCATTGTGCAAAGTCTTAATGAAATTTGCAAATCCCTAAGCTTTAGCACTTCTCTTTCTCTTAGTAATCAAATCCCTTAATTCAATAGTCCCTTTAAGATTTCATCCATTAAAAATCTGAAAAGGTATCTTCTTGGTGCTCCTATTCACTAATTATTTATATGCAAACTCTACTTGTGCTATAATCAAATCCTAATTACCATGCTTATTCCCAACCAAACATCTTAGAAAGTTACCAAAACTTCTACTCAAAAAATTAGTTTTTCCATCAGTCTGTCGATGAAATGTAGAACTAAACTTCAAATCTGTATCCATTTTCCTCCAAAGTTTTCTCAAAAAATGACCAGTAAACTTGGTATCTCTATCTAAAATAATAGTTTTAGGCAACCCATGAAATCTCACCATCTCCTTGAAGAATAATTCAACCACTTGTACTACATCAAATGTCTGTTTACAAGGTACTAAAAGAGCCATTTTAAAAATTCTGTCAACTACTACTATAATAAAATTGTTACTTAAAGATTTATAGGTAAAACTCCATACTAATATCTTCCCAAGGTCTACTAGGTACAAGAAATGGTAAATATTGTAGTGCCACTCATGTTTGCAGTCTATACCTTGTTTATTTTGATTCAAGAGATACTTGTTACTCATGTTATTGTTTCAACATTTGAGATGAACTAAGGGTCAAATGTTACACTTTGATTTTAGTATCATAGATGTTATACTACTATGTTGTGCAGTTCATCATATTTGCATGTTGATGCCATTTTGAGATGACAATATGTTTTATGATGATATCTAGTTATCTAGTATTTAGACATATCTCTGATTATATTATTTGTGTTGGATTTAATGCTATGGTTATTTACTCATTCTTGCTTCATTACGCTTTATGCAAATGTGAGTGATGTAAATGGATTATTTCAGTAGAATTGAATAAATTATTAAATTAGGTATTTAATGCATTTATTTTGTTGGCTATGTTATTATATGCAATTGCACTTGATCATGTGTTTTAGCGTGCATGATTTATATCCCTAACAGTGGCACATGGAGTTAGTGATTTAGTTATTCATTTTACCAATGTCATCCCTATATGGTGAGTGTATCCTTAATTATTTGTTAAAATTAAACCTTTTGGTGAATGGATTAAATCTATAATCATTTGTATTATGTGATTAGACCTATGAGCGTGTCTATGCATTTAGAGGTTCATAATTATTAGACAGGTTGTTAAGGAATTTCTATTTTTTTGGATTTTTAGGCTTTAATTGATTTGATTTTTAATTTTTGGCAGCTTTGCCATAGATGAAATCCAATTACTTAGAATATACTATTTTCATTTGGATCGATTCAGAGTCTACCTAGTTTAATAGGTTGTTTACCCTAATTGATTATTCACTTGAAAACTAAATAAGTATTGAAAGAGGAAGTTAATTCCTCACTTCTCACTTTCGCAAATTACAATTTGAGAGAATTTTTTCCAAAATCCTCTTGTGGAGGTGATCTGAATTGATGAAGTGGGCTATAAAAATGATATCTAGTGAAGTGGTTACCTATGCTACCAATGTTCAAATTCTAGAAAATCTTGTAAAACTCGAAAGAGTTGTATGCAAACCAAATTCCATCTTATTCAATTAGATTGAAGGGATATATATAGTGATGGAATATCAACAACCACCATAACATGAATTCAAAATGTTTATGTGGCTAAAAAATAAAAAACAACAAATTAAGCTAAACTTATTCAAAACTAGGTGTCTAATTACCCCAACTTGTCAAGATCATAATCTTTTACCCGTAGCTCAGAATTCAAAACTGCTTACACCATTGGAAAGAAGAACTAAAATTTTAGTTCAATGCCTAAAATAGAAAACCTACAACTACCCAATTTTAGGGACCAATTATAGTTTTGGCTTCAAATTTTGAGAAAAAGACCTCTAAAAAGTCCAAACAAAAAGATATAGAAAAACTATAAATAAAATATGAAAAATACTTTCAAAAATATTAGATCTTCTATAATCTGGATCATTCCTCCCCCCTTAAGAGGCAATGGGCCCCATTACATCCATCTTCTATAGTAGATGAGGGAATTGTGATGTAACATATTCCTTGGTTAACCATTTTCCCTAATGATAGAATTTACCAACTCGAACCACCCTATATAGTGGATTTTTCTGAGTTCTCAAAGATTTCAGCATGACTTCAGTGACATGATTACATTGTAATGGCATAGTAGTGGATGGATTTAATTCTATAGCATGAATATGTTCAGTAGCTTGAGAGATGTCCAATAATGGAGAAAAATAGGGTCACAATAGTTCCACATTAAAAAATGGATGTATTCCCAAAAACTATAGTAGATCAAGTTCAAAAGCATTCTCACCAACTAATTTCTTAATGGTATATGGCCCATAGCGAATAGGACAAAGCTTTCAATATGGTCCTTGGAGGCATTCCTTCTAAAGATGTAGCCATATCTTATTGCCAATCTGAAAATGATGGGGACTTGATGCAGGAGCATCTAGAGGTATAAGGGCAATCCTGTGTCAACCAAAAAAAATGTAATTAGACTCAGTTTTGTTTCATTTGTTTTCATTTTTGGATACCCATTTAGGTCAAATAAAGGTTCCAACTCTCACAGTTCCACTATCAGTGTTCTAGGATAGAGTATTTGAATACCTTGGGATATGTGTAAATGCTAAAAAAATAGGAGTATGTAATTGAGCCATCATTTTGGTGAACTAGAAGGTGTAAATTGGCCAGATGAATTTAATTGTAATTTAGAGCATTCTAGAAAAAGAATCGGATCAAAAGGCTCCACAATTTGAAAGTTATTGCAGTTTTTCAATTTTTGGAGACCTCCTAAGAATGCTTCAAAGTCAGGTTAGGGGCATTAAATGACCTCTAAAAGGGTCAAAAAATGGGGGATGAGTGAGGCTTGTCCATAGGGCTATAGAACACTTCGAGAGCTTTTCAAAAATGTAAACAGTTCGTCAATCGGAGCTACGGTTCAAAAGTTATGCCTCCCAGAAGTTCGATTACCATTTCTGGATTCTTCTAGATTTGTGTCGACTTCTAATGCAGCTTTTGGAGGCTTCTATTTGGTCAGTGGGTGCCAACTAGCACTTTCTAGAATGTAATCCTAATCCTTAACCCTTCGGGGTCTATTTAAGAACATTTCTGGCATTGTAAAGGGCAGTTCAGAGTGGAGTTTGAGAGAAGGTACTAAAAGGAGAAATTATCTCCAAACTTATATTGTTGTAAGCCCTTAGGGTATGCTTTGAAGTCTATTTTATTTGTACTAAATGTACTAGCATATTTTCACAGTTAATAAAATTTCCCCTTTCCTGTTGTGTCCATTCTGTGCTTGGGTCGTGTCCCCATCAGGAGTTGTATACTAATTATGTCTTTTCTTATACTTATTGTTGCTATGTTCTAAATATCATGAACTTGTTGCTGTAACTGTTTGATCTTTTCAATAAATTTGTTTATTTTATCTACCTCCTTTTCAATATTGAGTGGCTCATTAGATTGTAAGATGGGTAATTCTACACCTATGGGTGCCAATGGTTAATACCCAAGACAAACCTCAAATGGACTATGTCCTATAATAGTGTGAAGTGCATAGTTATAGCTACGCTAGACATAAGGTAGGCTCTCATCCTATGTACATGGGTGTTTGAAGTTGTACATTTGAAGGATATGGATAATCATTTTGTTGACTAACTATGTATGGCCATCTATTTGAGGATGGAATGTTGTAGACTTTGTCAACTTGGTGTCCACTCTAGTCCATAATGAAGACAAAAAATTGTTGAGGAACCTTTTATCCTTGTCTAAAATAATGCTTTTTGGCAACCTAAAGTGAACCCAAAAATGTTCAAAGAATAGCTTAGTGGTCTCCTCTACTGAAATCATTTTTTTACAAGCCACCATGATAGCCATTTTAGAAAATCTATCTACTACCACATATATATATATATATATATATATATATATATATATATATATATATATATATATATATATATATATATATATATATATATATATATATATATATATATATATATATATAGCCATTTCTCCTTCTTCTACTTGGGAGCCCAAACATAAAGTCCATTGAAATAGAATGCCATGGTTTATTAGGAATAGGTAATGGTAGATAGAGGCCCAATTTACAATTTGAAGGCTTTGCAATTTCAGAAGCAAAACAAGATTTTATATATGCAATGATATCATGTTTCATTTTTGGCCAATAGAAATACTTTTGGAGAATTACAGTAGTCTTACCAATACCAAAATGTCCTACCACCCAACTATAGTGTGCTTGCCATATCAATTTCTTTCTTTCTTCACTAGGGACACATATGTGACCAATATGACAAAGTAACCCATCCTATATATAGAAGTTAGGGACATTCTTCCCTTCTAAGGCTGCATTGTAAATGTTAAAAAAATTAGGATCTTTACCATATCGTTGAGCCCAAGTTTGTGTTTGATGGAAACATGAATCCAACACCATTGTCAAACCTATGATTGGAGGCCTACTCAAACAATCTACTACTTTCTTAGTCTTTCCCTTTTTATGATGAATGTTTAGGTGGAATTATTGCAAATAATTTGATCATCACTTATGCTTATCATTCTCCAACTTCCCTTGTGTTTGTAGGAATTGCAGAGGTTTATGATCTATATGTATCATAGTTTCTTTTCCAAAAATATAGTGCTTCCATTGTTTATAGGCTTGAATAATTGCATACACCTCCTTGTCATAGGTGGGGTACTTGTGAACTATTCTATAAAATGTCTCACTATGATAAGCAATGGGATTCCCATGTTGCATGAGTACAATGCGAAGAGCATAATCTGATGCATCTATTTCTATTTCAAATGACTATTACAAATCTAGAAGAACCAATACTAGAGGTGAACATAGTCTAAGTTTAAAGTCCTTAAATGCCTTTTGTTTTTCTACTATCCACCAAAAATTTTCTTGTGTTCCACCTTTGAGTGATTTATTAAGAGGTCATGCTAAATGTGAAAAACCAAATACAAATCTATGATAGAAGTTGGCTAGACCCAAGAAACTATGAAGTTCTATGAAATTTTGAGGAGGTGTCCAATCTCTAATAATTTGTATCTTTGTAGGGTCCATATGAATACCCTTATGATCAATGATGTACCCTAAGCACCGAATGCTTTGCATACCAAAAGAGCACTTTTCTATGTTGGCATAGAGTTTATGTTTCTACAAACTCAAGAGTACTTGTTCAACATGTTGTAAGTGCTCAGACCAAGTTTTACTAAATATGAGGATATCATCTAAATAAAGAACTAAAAAAGAATCAATGAAGGGTCTAAGCATATCGTTCATCAACCTCATAAATGTGGCTGGTGCATTCTTTAGGTCAAAAGGCATAACCAACCATTCAAACAAACCTTCCTTGGACTTGAATGTAGTCTTCCATACATCTGTAGGGTTAATTGGTACTTGGTGATACCCAGATTTCAAATCATTTTTTGGAAAGAACTTAGCTTGCTTAAGTTGATCCAAAAGGTCATAAATTCAAGGAATTGGATATCTATTTTTCACAATAATTTTTTTAAATGCCCTATAATCAATACAAAGTCTCCATGTCTCATCTTTCTTTCTTTCCAAAAAATAGGGCTGCCACAAGGTGAAGAACTTTTGTTGATATGTCCCTTTTCGATCAATTCCTAAATTTGTCTCTTAATTTCATCATTTTCCAAAATTGATCTCCTATATATTGGCTTATGGGGTAATGGTGTTCCTAGAATTAGATCAATAGAATGCTTGACTTGGTAGTGTGTTGGGACCCCTGCTAGTGATTTAAACACACTATGGTATTCTTCTAAGATTTTATCCATCTCCTTTTTTTGTTCTATTGTGGTGGCCACCTTAGTATTTGTGTTAAGGACAATTGACTTTGTATTCTTAGAACAAATCATGAGGAGTAAATTTTTTTTGGTTTGAGCAATTAAACATTTACATTGTTTAGCAATATTTAAAGAAGTAGCTCAAGTTGGGCATACCTCTAGTATTCGATATCCCTTTTCACCAAGCTTGATTGTGACACTATGTGGTCTAGATTCGTACACCCCATACCTTTGATACATGTATGATTGTCCTAGAAAACATCACATACATCTAAAGGTGCTAAATCACACATTATTTCATCCTTCAATGGTTTGATTGAGTATGATAGGCGATACTGCTAATTTATCTAAATATTTTTTCCTTCACTGACTCATCCCATAGAGTATGGTTGTGCATTTCTTGTCATTTTAAAACTTAATTTCTTGGTTGTCTCCATAGAAATTAAGTTCTTTTGGATCCCACTATCAAAAATAAATGTAGATGCTTTCCATCAACCCACATCTGTGAATGGAATAATCTCTCCTCATCTTCTCATGGAACTACTTTCACTATTGCAACAATGGCATATGGGTCTGCTTCTATTACTGAATCATTTTAAAGAGTTTTCATTGGTGTGGCTTCAGGCTCAACTTCCTCTCATTGTATTGCTGTCATCAAATTCTTAATTCTTTGACAGTCCTTTTTGTTATGAGTTAGACTCTTATGTATCTCACACCACATGCCCATATTTGTTTGTGTCTTTTTCTAGCCCACCATGTATTCTTGGGTGGATTTGATGGAAGGTCCTTCCCCACTAGTTTTCCCCTAAATTTACGACAACCTTCACCCCTTGGCTTATTATTTGAAAAGTAACCCCTTTTTCCTTTTTGTTTTAAGTCAATTTTTGTAGCATATTTCTAAGCAATTTCCAATGTTTCAATATTCAAGAATTCTATTTTAGTTTGAATGTATCTATGAAACCCACTATGATATTTTAGAATTTGATGTTTCTTTGAGTCTTCTATATGACAAGTTTGGTAGAGAGTGCATGGAATGTATTGGTGTAATCTTGCGTAGATTGATCCCTCTTTTATCAGAGCAACTACCATTCTATATATTTCTATTCGTATACATCTTCAAGAAAGTATGCTTCTTTTATGTATTCCACAAATTCTCCCCAAGTGGGATTGTTATTAGAGAGTATTTCCAACTCTTCTACTACCTAGCTTTTTTTATTCAATATCCTCATTTTCTATGCTGGTTTGATGTAATTTTCAATTTTCAAGAGGGAAAATGTTATTTTTTCTGAATAAGAAAAATTATTTATAGAGAAATATCATTCTAACTTGGATAACCAATTATCAATAGCATCAGCATTGAATTTTCCTTCAAAATTTGGGATATAAAAGTTCACAAATACTTTAAAAGGAGTGTTCCCATGGAACAATGCTACTAAATTTGGCACTTGTTGGGTCTTCAAAATTTTTGAAAACTTACTGATCATATCTTCTCGCTGCCTAGCCAAAGACTCTTCCACCATCTTCTTCACAAAGTTTGCCAAAGTATCCAACATCTTTGGTTTTCTGTGTCATAGAGGAAGGTAATCCAAAAAAATTCTTGTACCCATTCCTAGTCTTTGATAGGAAGTTCTTGTATTATTTGGCATATAGGAGCATTACCACTTTGATACCACTGATTTGAATTGATGAAGTGGGCTAGAAACATGATATCTAGTGAAGTGATTACTTGCAATACCAATGTTCAAATTCTAGAAAATCTTTCAAAACTCAAAAGAGTTGTATGCTAAAAAAAAGCCATCTTATTCATTGAGATTGAAATAATATATAAAATGATGGAATATCAACATCCACCATAACATGAATTCGAAATGTTTATGTGGCTAGAAAATAAAAACAATAAATTAAGCTAAACTTATTCAAAACTAGGTTTATAATTACCCCAACTTGTTGGTGTCATTACTTTTGACCTGTAGTTCAAAATTCAAAACCGCTTACACTATTGGAAAGAAGAAATAAAATTCTAGTTTAGCCCCTAAAACAATGAGCCTATGGCTACTTAATTTTAGGGACTAATTACAATTTCAGCTTCAAATTTTGAGTAAAAGACCTTTGAAAAGTCCAAACAAAAAGATATAGAAAAACTATTAAAAATATATGAAAAATACTTTAAAAAATATTAGATCTTCTATATAATCTAGATCAGGAGGATTACATTTCTATTCATTGTGAGATTTGTAGGCATGGGATATTTATGAGGTAAATCTCATTGGATACATGTTAGGAAGACCTTTCTTTGTCATGATTTTTGACAACTTCTGTATGATATTTATTTTGGTGTGTTCTTTCCTATTTCCGCCCCTTTTTTTGTTAGGTAGGGCTCTCTTGTTTTTGTGTTTTAGCTCAATTTCTAGTTATGTTTATAGTAGTTGTTTGTTAGGAGGCTAGGAACTAGTGTTCCCCTCTATTTCTATTTGTTGGTTCTACCTGGTTGGTCAGGCATGAAGATTTTCCCTATTTTTGGGATGAGGGTTTGGGATTTCACACTAGTATGCTAGTTGTTCTTGAATATGGTGTCTAAACCAAAATTTTATTGGATTTTTGTGGCTTTTATGCCCAAAGACCAAATGGGTTTTATTTTCAAAGTTTTCAAGTTTTGGAGTTTTTACCTCATTTTATGTGTTGCCTGGTTTTCTCGAGTTTTCTTGGCATGTTGTTGATAACTTAATTGATAGAAAATTAAATAAGAGAAGAAATTCAAAGTTGGCCCCTTGAGGGCGGTGCTAAGTGAAATGGTCAGTATTTCATAATCCTTGTGGTATAGATGGGTACATAGCAGGTTAGCCTCCTGAGGATGTTTCAAGGGGAATGGTTTCTTAGCATGTTCACCAACTCTCAACCAGAGACCCTACATAGTTACCCATAGAGTGTCTAACTAGGACCTATTGTACTTGTATTATCTCATGCTCCTATTTTCAGTCATTTTTACTATCTAGCATGAGTGTTAGCCATGATTGTTGCTTTATGTGTGTTTTTGGTTGGATCATTATCTCCATCAACATGGTGGGAGTGGACCTATGGGTTTCACATGGTTGGGAGGCATAGCTACCTTCACCACTATTGGTACCGGTGTACAAAGATGGATTATTATTGCATTGTGATTGTTTCTTGTTGTTTCACTTGGTACTTCATGTTTCAGAATATGTTATCCTATGATTTATGCTTTCATTGGAATGCTTGGATATTATGTTTAGATGATGTTAGTTTATTTGATGCATTCCTATATTATGATGTTTAACATATGATTAGATGATGAGTTTGATTAGTTGGAATATCTAATGCTTTACTTTTTAGCATGTTAGATTTCCTTATTCTTATGGTTTTATTACATTTTAGTAGTAACATCCTCATAAGACAAATTTCATGATCTCATTGGTAGTTTGGGATGTTACATGTGGGGGATGGCTAGGACCTTTGAGGTCTCATGATGCTATTATGGTTGGGAGAAACCGCACATGATTTTTGTTATTCTTGTTCATTGCAATGTTCCTTCTATATATTGTGATGTTACCTTTAGTACATTTCTTTTACTACTACATTTGAGATGGTTGGATGTAGTTTTTTGTCTTGTAGTTATGGTATTTGAGTGTCTAAGTCTTGATTTGTGGTTTTGGTACTCCCAGTGTGGAGGAAATTCATTTTCTTCCTTTATACCTTGATGCTTTGTGGCTTGTTGATTTGTATCCTTCCCCAAAATTGTACTTTCTCATGCAAGAGTGCAAAACTTTGTGTGGTGTGTTGACTTTCCTCGTGTGGCTCATAGTGTTTCCTTGTGCAAAAATCCACACCAGTGCAAAGTGTTTGGGCTTTTGGACCAAGTTTTTCCTCATGTGAAAGATAGATACTTGTTTGGCTTGTTGTACTTCCTCACACAAAAATCTATTAGTTGTGTTTCCTTGCATGAAAAACATGGGGCATCTCCACTATTTTTGGGGAATGCAGTTTGGTTCTTTAAGTACCCTTTGGGTTTTATTAATTTCCCATGCATTGATAGTTCTAAGATTCTTTATTCTATTTTTGTCTTTGGTTTTGTTTCTTTATTTGTGTGTGTCAATTTAGTAGTGGCATTTGGATATTTGTTGGTTGTTGGAATTGTGGTTAAGTCTTCCATTGTGATCTTTGTGATCCTCGTATGTTGAGTGTTGTGTACATCCATACTTGCTTTTTAAATAAATTAGCTTGATTTGTATAGAATCCTTGTTCCAAGGATCTCCATGTGGGGCATTACAAATACACTCCCAACTATTGACTAACTCCTTTTTGTTGTTTGAAAAATTTTGCAACCTCTAACCTTCCTTTGCACATACTTATAAATCTAGTTCTAGAAGTACCTATCAGCAATACAATCACAAATTTTCCCAATAATTTCTTCAAACCTTCATTCATCAACCTCATGAAACTACTAGGTGTGTTAGTTAAACCAAAAGCCATAAAAATCAATTCATACAAACCTTCATTAGTCTTAAAAGAAAATTTCCATTCATCTCCTTCTCTAATTTCAATATGATGATAGCCACTTTTCAAGTCAATCTTTGTGAAATACTTTTCTCTACTCAATCAATCTATTATATCATCTATCCTAGGTAAGAGAAACCTATACTTGAGTATGATATTATTAATAGCTCTAGAATCAGTGCACATTCTCTATTCCCCATTTTACTTAGGTGTCAATTCAATAGGTAACACACAAGGATTCTAACTTTATCTAATTAGGCCCTTTTCAATAAATTATTGTACTTGTCTGTTTAGCTCAACATTTTCAATAGGTGTCAATTTGTGTGGTGCTCTATTAGTAAAACTAGCTCCAGGTCTCAAATCCATATAGTGACTAATACCTCTCACAAGAGGAATTTACCATTAGGTACATTATGAGACATAATGTCTTGAAAACTCACCAACAAAGATTCAATCTCAAGTGCATGTTCTAGTTCATGTTGTTTCTTAGTCTCTCTAAGAATCAAAGAAAAACAAACATTATGTTCTTTTACATCTCTAGCAAACTATTTTCCTTTACCCAAACATACTCTAACTATGGTATAGTGATTCTCTTCAAGGTTTTCTACCAAAGATAACAACATTTTCTTCTTCCCACTAACCCAAATAGTATATTGATTCAATATAGCATCATGCAAAGATTTTCTATCATAATGCCAAGGTCTACCCAACAAAAGATGATAACAATCCATAGGAATAATATCATGCAAGACTTCATCATGATAATTCCCAAGTTTGAAATTAACAAAGGCATTTTTCACTTACTAGTAATTTTTGCTCCTTCTAGATCTAGGAAACATGGTAGCGTTTAGGATGTTTTAATCTCTATAACTATAATTTGTTAACTAGCTCCTTAGATTCCAAATTATTAGAACTTCGATCATCAATTATTATATTGCAACACTTTCTAGCAATCCAACATCTGGTCTTGAAAAAACTTCTCCTTAAAATAGGTTCTTCATCATCTTCCTGATTCCATACAAATCTTTGTATCATTAGGTTCTCACCATGTTCACATTCATTAGGTGTTTTAGAAACTTCTTCGCAAGCTAGAGTATTTCTACTACCTCCTCCAATATTCTTGCCAAATTATTACATTCAAAATCCCTTTGTCCTTCTTCTCCACATTTGGAACAATTATCTTTAAACCAAGATATCTCTTCTCTCTTACAATCATTTTTATTCCTAGAGTATCTGGTATATCTACCTCTAGTGTAATTACCACTTTTTCTAGCATGTTCTTCTTTCCATTCTGGCTTTCCTTTATCTTGTATTGCATTTTTAGATCTGCTACCTTCTCCATAGGTTATGCCTTTGCTTATTTTAAATATACCACCTCTTCCTCTTTACCTTTCATCATGTTTCTTTTCTAACCTTTCTTCAATTTTCAAGGAGTAATGATATGATTCTTTGACACTATCCATCTTAACATAACTAATTTTATCTTGAATAGATATCCTCAAACCATTTAGGTATCCAACTATCTTTTCAACTTCATCATCAAAGTGTTTAGATATGATATTCAATTTATAAAAATCCTTGGTATATTCCTTTACACTCATGTCCCTTTGTCTCAAATTTTTCATTCTTCTCAATAGGTTAACTTGGTAATCTATAGGAGGAAACTTCTTAATTTTATCAATCATCTTCGCCTATTTCCTTATCTTTTATTTCCTTTTTTTTATCTTTTAGTTTGTAAGTGATCCCACTAAACTCAAGCATGGACCTTCAACTTTGTGACTTCTATCTTCACCTTCCTTTTTTCAAGAGTGTTTTCATACTCAATGTAATTATCCATCTTAGAGATCCACTCTAATACTGCATTAGTCTCAAGTCTTCCATCATAGAAAGCAACTTCAACAACAGGTCTATAATTTTCCCTAGACAAGACTCTAAGAAGTTTTTCCTCATCTTGTTCAACCTCAAGTTCATGGTTTGGATTCAGTGTTTATTCTTCATTATCATTAATATCCTCAAGATGTACTCCTTTTCTTTGGGTTGTCCCAACATCTTTAAGTCTCACTGATCCGCCTCACAATAGGTGTCTCATAGTCATGCTCTAGGCCATGCTTAGGAATAATATATTCAAACTGAGGACTATTTTTCCCACTATGAGGTGCATTTAATCTTGTCAACTCAGGGATGTATACTTGAAATGGTCAGCACAGTATGTGCACTAGGTCCCTTAATGAGTCACTAAGCTTATGCTACAGGAAAGTAAAATGCAAGGAAAAGAAGTTACACTATTGTTGCAGGAAACTAACACACTTATCTCTATGAAAACTAGAAATACAATGAAAAGCTAACAAGTATTCCAACTCGGTTATTCCACTATAACTATTTTCACATATGCTATAGGAACATTCATGAAGTGTGATGCTATAGGAAGGAACTTACAACTTCTACTTACGAAACTAAGAATGCTTGGAAATAAATCTATTCTATCCTAATCTAATCCACCTTCTGAGTGGGCCCCCTTGGTCGGCTTCACTAAACTACTAACACAAAAGAGAAGTAAAAAACTATTTCATTAGATTTTAGAAATTCATTACATAACATAGAACTATAGAAACACAAATGTAAAAGTTAACATTCTGTTCTCATAAACTCCTTCTTCTAACTAGCTAAACTAACACACTTGGGTTGATTCCTATATATAGGAGATCAACACTTATTCCATAACAAAAAAGTAAATGACCTAGCTTTAAATTCATAGGAGAGAAAGAAGGAAATAACAACTCAAGGTAGGAAGAAGGAATAATGGCTTAAGGTGGGAATAATAAAGTCTCACCATAGAATAAATTAAAAGAAGGCAATAAGTCTTCATAGCTCCTCCTTACTTGTTGTTGTGTCTTCTCGAACTGTTACAACTTTCCTCTATCGTGGCTGCTCCTTAGCATTCTCTTCTCTTTGAATGTTGTTGGAGCTCAAATTTTCAATTCCTCCAATCATCTTTCAGTCTTCATTAATAGGTTACTTACAATACAAATACATGTTTGCAAATAAACATTTATCAAATTAAATTCAAATATAAGAACACACATTTTCATAACTATATGAAATATTGCATAGTATATATAATACTAGCAAAAGATATAATTTCTACCTGTAGGTTTATCATAGGTTCAGTAAACATAGGTCCACTAATGTTTTGAGAAAGATAAAATAGAGTATCAACAAAGTATCTTTAAACTATCATGAAATAAATGCAAATTTTTGTCTCATCATCTTCCCCCTACTAAACTAATGCTTGTCCTCAAGCATTGCACTTCCTTTTTAATGATGAGAACTCTCCAATCTCTGTCCTTCCTTTTCTATTGCTCTTGAAAGTGTAGTAAAATCCTCTAGTTCTCTCCCACACTTCCCTTTTGTGATCTTCCTAAAGCTTCTCAAGCTATCAACATTAATGTCATACAAATGACATAGGAGCATTGGAGGTTGCATGGTTAGGGGACACCACAACTCTGGTCTAGTCTACTTCCCTAACTCTAAATATTTTGGAACCCTGTGAAGTGCTACCTCCAAGTTGATGGGACTATGTGGTTCTAAATTTTTAAGAGATTCAAGCAGTCTAGCCCATCTACTCCTAGCACAAGTCATAGTTCTCTACAAAGAAAAGTAGGGAAAATTTTCATAATCAGCATAAACCTTAGCTCTAGCAACAAAAATCCTATCCATTACTTCTAGATTCTTCTTTCCATAGGTTAATGTGAACCAATCCCTAAGAACTTCATCTAGCTTTCTACTCTCTGCTCTTAAAGGCAAGGGTTCTATCCTTTCCTCATCCTTGTAATTATTTATTTTCCTATCATAATTTGCTTCATTGGTCATCCAGGACATGAGGTCTCTTAAGTGTATATCCCCTATGTAAAGCAAGGGATTCCATTGAGTCTCTGAAGGGATAACAAAATTATGAGCATATAATTCACAAAGTAAATTCTACTGCCAAGGTGCTAGAGTCTGATATAGTCCATAAAATTCTTGTGCTGATTTGAACTCTACATTAATATTCTTAAGAGTTAACATTAATTGAAAAAAAAAATTGTTCTTTCAAATAGAGAGCATAAACTCTTGGTGGTGCTCTACAAGCAAGGGCCTGATTAGCTAGCTTGAGGGCATGGTCCATTGGTTGCTTTTGGCTTGCTAACTATTCCTTTAAAATTGCAATTTCTTCACCTTGAGATGCTATAATATTATCCATCTTTTTCTTCTCTTCTTTCCACAAGGCCTTAGCAAACAAATTTTATCCATACAATTGAAAAAGTAGTTGCTGCAGTATGATAGAACCACTATCTTCTTCATGATCTCTTTTGCTCTTTCTCTATTCCTACCATAAATATTCTACAAAACCAATAATCCATGTTGATCTATGGGAAACTAGGGTAGTATTTGGATCAACATATTCAGGAACTATTTCATCCCTATAGCTGGAAGTACCTCGTAGGTCCACTAGGGTATAATCTAGATTTTCTTTGATTTCATCCCTACATTCCTTAGTAGGATTTTCAGGAATGCTTGTAATCTCAAGATGGGGAGGAGAGTGATCAAAAACAATTTGCATAGGAGATTCCCTAGTGGATGTTTTAGACAAAGTAGAATCTTTTGAAACTTGCCCTCTCATCGTAGGGCTTCTCCTTGCAGGGGTTTCTTCTTGCATCACAGCCTTTTGCCTACTTTTCCCTTTGGGTGTCTCTACTATAGGAGTAGTTTCTATAGGACTTTTCTTTGTTCTCTTTTGTCTTATAATTGTAGGGTTTGGATCTTCCTTTTCTTGAATAGAGATTTCTTCTTGCAGTTTTAATTTCCTCTTGGCTATGCTAGAAGTAGGTTTTGGGGTCTCTTGCATAGGTGAAGGCACATTTTCTTGAACAAAGATAGTTTCTTGCACATTTTCTTGGGTCTTTTAGGCCTCAACCTCTTGGGTATTTTGTTTAGTAGGCTCATTGGTGGGGACATTTTCCTCACTAGGTTGTTCACTAGGGGCATCTTAGGGTTGCAAAGTTTTGGCTTGCACAAATTCATCCCATGTCATGGGAGATACATCCCTAAGAAACCTCTATATCAATAACTTGATTAAGGCATGATGAGTAATGAAACTATCTTTTCCTTTCTGAGTCTCTTCCGCACTAATGTAGAGCATATTATACAAGAAATTTGAAATGTTTACAGCAAGATTATGCCTTACACAACTAAGTAATTTGAAATTATGTGCATGCAAGTATGAGAATCTGCCTTCGCATGTAAAATACCTAATAATATGCATGGCTAATTCATTGTATGGCAGCAGTAGTGACATTCTCTTACAACCTTGCTTTGTAATGTCCATTTGAGGATCAGGAAATCTAGTAAATTGAGCTCTTGTTGACCTTGCATCATGTGTGTTGGGGTAATGTTCTCCAACTATAGGCAATTTAGTCACTTCAGCAATGCGTTCCTCTATTGCAATCACTGTTAAACCCCAAATGGAAGCTTTACCCTCATCAAATGTCCTTGTAGATTATGTGGTTGCCTCATCATCAAATGCGGTCACACCTAAACAATACCCTAGCCATCTACATGCATTAAATCTTCTTATGGCTTCTACATCTGAGAGTAACATAGTGTGTTCCATTGGTTCTCTCCTCTACAACTATCCACCTGTTCTCTTAACACTTCCTCCGTTTACTCTATTTTCCCCCTTTTGAATTCAAGCTGCTTCATTTTTTTACAAACTCAACTCACACTTCTTTGTTTAAATAGGCAATTAATGTCATAAAAAATTGTTATGCACAATAATATGGCTTTTAATGAAGGTAAATCATGAATATGTGTGAGAATCATTTGAAAATAGGGTTTGAATCACATAAAATTTAAACACAAGTTACATCACAGCTTGACACAGAAAATCATTCAAAATAAGGGAGTACAACACCTCACTTGTATACTTATGGCAATTAATTTTCATTAATGAAGGGAATGCAAAGATTTGGAAAAATCTTTACGAATAAATAGAAATGCCATTGGATATTAGTGACCTTGCTTGCCCCCTGCTAAATTTTGACAAGTGTTCACACTTGTTAGACCTAGTACGGGTAAGTGACTGGCATAACATTGTCATCATATAAATTATGTAGTATTAACTATAATTAATGAAATCTACAGACTATAAGTGAATAATAATTTGAAAATGTTATACCTGTCAATCTAATTAATGCATGTACCAAAAAAAAGGTGGTGGAAGTGATATTGTCATCGACAGAGTTCGTCAATATCTCACGAGGTTTATTGAAAACATAAGAAATTGATGACATGAAAAGTGGATGGATGGAAGATAAAGAAATGAGATGAGGTGGATGGGTGGAAGGTAAAGAGATGAGATGGAACGAAAAAGTGAATAGAAAAGTGAACTTTATGTGAACATAAAGTCTTTGTTATGAGCATGCACAAAGAAATTAATGTTGGAGAGTGGCAGTTGGAAGGTTGACACCTTTGACTATAGGAAGAGTTGCTTGATTTGTGTTTGAATCCAACTGCTGAAACTATTGCAGGAAGTTCACTTTTGTTTGGGGTCATTTCTATAATTTCAATCTATGACCATTGACTAACAGTTTGAAAGGTACCAGATCAATGGTAGTTAGTTGAACATCTCCATTATCAAAGACATGACTTATTTCATATGGTCCCTGCCATCTTGTCTGCACCTTTCCTGGCATATCTTTAAATCTGGAATCATATAGGAGTGCCTAGTCACCAACTTGGAATTGTTTACTGATAATATAAGAATCATGTCATTGTTTTCTTTGTTTCTATATTAGATCAATATGTTCCAAAGCAACTTTGTGCATCTCATCCAAAGAGTTAAGATGCAAAGACATTCTCTTTGTGCTATAGGAAGTTCAATATCTAATGCCAATGTTGTCATTAGAGTTTTATGTTCAAATTTAATTGGAAGCATTGCTACCTTACCATATAAGAGCTCAAATGGTGTGAATCATGTAGTAGTCTTCCAGCTTTTTCTATAAGCCCAAAAAACTTCTTGTAATCTGTTGATCCAATCCCTACAGTGCAAATGGATTGCTTTTGTTAGGATGTTATCCACCTCAAGGTTTGTGACCTCTGCTTGTCCATTAGCTTGAGGGTGATAAGGACTAGATTTTTGGTGCTTGATGTTATATTATTTCATCAACTCTGAGATTAGATTAGAGGTGAATTGTGCACCTTGGTCAATGAATAATTCTTTGGGTACACCATAGCTAGTAAAAATCTCTTCATACAAAAATTCAACAACTTTTTCATCACAAGCATGCTTCAGAGCCTTAACTTTAACCCATTTTGTTAGGTAGTCAATGCACACAAGAATATAGAATTTTCCATTAAATGGAGGATCAATTGGACCAATGAACTCCATTCCCCATTTGTCAAATGGTGTTAATGTCATCTATGGATTAAGAGGAATTTCATATGTTCTTGTTGGATGACCCATCCTTTGACACTTGTCCCACTTCCTTATATAGTTGATTGCATCCTTGTGAAGTGTAGGCCAATAATAACTAGTTGTCAAGATTTTGAAAGTTGTTCTCTTTGCTGGAAAGTATCCTCCACATGGTTCATTATGACATGCATGTAGAATGTCATATGTCTCATCTTCTCTCACACATCTTCTCATATCTTGATTAGGTCCAATCTAAAACAAGAGATTATCTATCCAAGAGAAATGAAAACTTTTCTCTACAAGCAACTTCCTCTCCTTGTAAGAAAAATGCGCTAGTATTTTATTGGCTGCAATGTAGTTAGCAATGTCTTCATACCATGGAGTTTGAACAACAATATGAAATAAATGATCATCTAGAAATGCATCATCTACCAAAGTAGTTTCAATATCATCATGATGGATTCTTGATAAATAATCAACTACAACATTGGCTTTTCTAGGCTTATCAACAATAGTTATATCAAGTTCTTGCAACAATAGTAACCATCCTACTAACCTACCTATTATAGCAGGTTTTTTCATGAGATATTTAATTGATGTATGATCAATATGAAAAAATATGGAATAGTCAATTATGTAATGCCAAAAATTTTTCAGGGCATAAACTATTGCTAATAATTCTTTTTCAGTCACAGTGTAGTTTATCTCTAGTCCATGAAGGCTCTTACTGATATAATAGATTGCATTTTCAAGATTTTTGGATTATTGTTCTAGGACTACACCTATGGCATAATTAGAGGCATCTATATATATGTAAAAAGGTAAATTCCAATCAGGGCCTTGTAAAACTAGGGCTGTAGTTAGAAGTTTCTTAAGCTGCAGGAAGGATTCATCACAATTAGATGTCCAACTAAATTCAGCTTCTTTTGTGAGTAACTTATACAAGGGACTAGCTATTTTGTTAAAATCTTTTATGAAATGTCTATAATATCCAACATGACCTAGAAAATATCTTACATCTTTTGATTTTGTAGGTATGGGCAATGTTTGAATTACCTCTATCTTAGATGGATCCACTAGTATTCCTGTAACAGATATTAAATGACCAAGTACCATGCCTTCTTGCATTAGCATGAAAAAAATTTCAGTATTAAGTGTCAAATTATGTTCTTGAAATCTTACCAAAACCTTTTCAAGATTCACCATTGCTTCCTCAAAAGTGACTCCAAATGTTGTGAAGTCATCCATGTATATTTCCATACAATCATGTGATATATCAGCAAAGATGCTAATAATAGCTCGTTGGAACATTGTAGGAGCACTACATACACAAAATGGTAAAATAGAGTATGCAAAAGCACCCAATAGATATGTAAATTTGGTTTTGTCTTGATCTTCAGGAGCAATACTAATTTGATTATAACCACTATACCCATCTAGAAAAGAAAAATACTTCTTTCCAGCTAGAGTGTTCAGAACTTGGTCTATAAATAGTAAAGGAAAGTGATCCTTTTTGGTAGATTTGTTCAACTCTCTATAATCTACACAAATTCTCTATTTTCCTCCCTTTTTAGGCATTATGACTAGGGGTGACACCCATCTACTATCAGATATAGGATAAATAAAACCAGCATCAAGAAATTTTTGCGATTCGGTTTTAACTATCTCTCTAAGGCTTGGATTTATCCTTCTCTGGAGTTGATGGAGTGGTAGAAAACCTTCATTGGTGTATATCCTATGAGTGCACAATGTAGGACTCAATCCTTTCATATCACTCTAGTCCCATGTGAAAACCTTTTCATGCCTTTGAAGCAATTCTTTTAACTGTTCATCTATGTGGGTGTTAATTTGGGATTAACATGGAGATTATGACCTTGTGTCAGTTCAACAGTAGTGGTGGAATCTATCATAGTAGCTTCAAAGATTGGACTTGCTTCTAATTCACAAGGTAAAAGTGGATAAAGAATTTTAGGTTCTTTGAGAAAAGTACAATTGTTATCACATTCCTCATATGTGATTAATTCCAACACAAAACTTTTAGATACATCTTTTTCTACCACACAATTATTAGTGAGGATACTCTGAAGTATTGAATCTTCCTCTTGCAATTTTAGAAAAGACTGTCTATGCAACATCATGAGCTGTACTATAGAATTTTACTCTTTTTCTTTATCCACTAAATCTGGCCAAATAGATGTGCTTAAATCTGGTAATGGTTGGACTAGAGGATACAAATCAAATTTCTTTGTTGCCTGGCCTTTTGATATGGTCATATTCCTTGATCGGCAACTTATATTTACATCAGCTATTGCTAACCATGGTCTACCTAAGATGACAAGGTAACCAGATAGATTAACTTTGGAGAATAAAATCATGAAGTCTATAGGATATTCTAGAGAATCTAAGGTTACAACTATGTTTTCTATCATCCCATCAGGGATAATAGTAGAACTATCTGCAAGTTGTAGAATTGTTGGTGTAGCCCTTAGTCCTTCTATTTTCAACTTCTTCATAGTATCCTTGGTCATAACATTTATAGCAGCTCCAAGATCTATTAAAGCATTTTAAAAAAACTAACTATTTATACTAACATTCACTACTGGACTTCCTGGATCAGAATATTTTGGTGTAATCAATTTCCCTAGCATGATGTCAACCAATTGTCCCACAACATGGACTGTGGTGGGGTCCTTTTTCTTCCTTCTAGGTTTCTTCAAGTAGGCTTCCCTAATAGCTTTTCCATAAACTAGAACATCCTTAATGTCTTGAAATAGGGGGATTTGGACATGTACATTTTTTAGCTAATCAACAATATTAAAAGGTTGTTCCTTTATTTGTTCAGGTTTCTTTTGTACCAGCTTTTTTGGAAAAGGAGTTTCCACTACTAGTTGAACTTGGGTTGACATAGCAACATTGGTTGATTCAATGATTTCAGAAAATCAGGGTTCTGATGCTACAGGAGAGTCTAGAATTTTAGTTATAAGAGGAGGTTTAGGTGCTAGTAAAGTTGTACCAGATATTAGATGTATATTAGCAACATTCATGATGTAAGCAGGAGACTACTGAGTATCAACACTATACATGGCTATTGTGGCTATTAGCTATTTGGGTTTGGCTAAGGTTGTGCAGGTAACTGTGTTTGCTTTTGAGGTCCAAGATTTGCAGGTGGTGGCATTAGAGTAGATTGCTAAGCTATAGGTGGTAATTGTGGATCAACAATATTTTGGTTAGGTTATTGTTGAGATCCCCTCCATTGGTTCGTAGACTGCCAATTCCCTTAGGGTGGTTGCCAGTAGTTCTACTAGTTTTGCCAGTAGTTATGTTGTTTATGCCATTGGTTACTCTATTGGTTAGGCCAAGGTGGTTGGAAATTTTGAGGCCATTGGGATTGTTGTGGGTTTTTTTGCCCAACAATTGGGTTGATTTTGTGGAGGACCTTGGGGATTAAGGTTTTGCCATTGATTACCGTATGAATTTGAATTTTTCAAGGGGTCATGAGGCATACCTCAATGTTGGGACTATGGTTGGTGTTGACCAACAAAGAATACTTTCTCATCATCTCCATCTATCTTGATGTACTCAGTTGGAAGATGCTAGTTCTCCATGCTTGCAACCAATTTACATTGGCAATCCTTCTTCTGCTTCTGACAATAAGGGTAGTATTTAGCTAGTTTTAACTTAGCTTCTACTTGCTTCTTCTTTGTAGTCATTATGTCTAGATGTGTAGCAACATCATTGATGATGTCTTGTTTGAAATTTAACAATAGGTTAGATATCTTGAGCTTTGAAATGCCTTGACTAATTCCTTTAGTGAATGTGGCCTGAGGTCCTCGACCTTTCTTCATGGTTGACCTTGAATAATTCTAATAGATCTTCTTGAGTTCATTCTAGGAAGCTTGATATACGTCACCACTAGCCATCAGGTCTAATGCTTCTAGACATTCATCATTCACACCTCTCAGAAAGACTAGCTTTTGTGAATCTTTGGACAATGTGTGCCGAGGGTTCTTCTGTAGTGTATATAAGAAATGTGAAACATAGTCTTCTAATGTTTCTTCCTCCTTTTGTGATATCCTAAAGATATCATCCCCTCTTGAACCAGATGCTTTACAATATTCTTTATACTTATCTAGAAACAGAGCTTGCATTTCATCCCAACTTCTTGTTGCATTGGCTCTTAAGCCCATGAAACATTGTAGAGCTAATTTGTTCAATGTTGCTAAAAAAAATTTAAGCTTATGGGCATCAATTTTGTAGTCAAAACTATGATAGATTATATTGAATTCAAACAAGAAAGTATTAGGGTCTTTAGTTGCAAGGTGATAGAACTTTGGAAGAGTAGTGTGGGGTATGTTCTTGAGACTAGCATTGGTTACAAGACTTGGAAGAGGAAATGGAAAAGTAGGTTGTGACATGATTGGAGGTATTAGATTATGAGGTTGCTATTGAAAAGGGACTTTGGGTACTAGATGATTAATAACTGGTGGATTCAGAGAAGTGTTATCAAGAAAACTGGCCAATACTTCAGTGAAAGGTTGAAGACTGCTTATATCTATTGGTTCAACTCTTGATGATAATTCTATCGGAAAAATAGGGCTTATGTCTTCAGAAGGTAACTCAACTTCTTCTTCTTCAATTTCTTCATTCAAATTAATACTCTTGTGAAAGAAATATGACATATTCATCTCATCGTCTTCCTCTTTGATGCATGCAATTAAAATTTTCACTTTGGTGAAAGAAACTTCAAATTGGAGATTTCTTTAACAACTTATCTAAGAATTTAGGACTAAAAAATGCTCCTAGCTTGACACCATCCCTAGCAATGGTGCCAAAAATGATCTTCCTCACAATAAGTGTCTCATAGTCATGCTCTAGGCCATGCTTAGGAATAATATATTCAAACTAAGGACTATTTTTCCCACTATTAGGTGCATTTAATCTTTTCAACCTAGGGACGTATACTTGAAATGCTTGGCACAGTATGTGCACTAGGTCTCTTAATGAGTCACTAAGCTTATGCTGTAGGAAAGTAAAATGCAAGGAAAATAACTTACACTATTTTTGTAGGAAACTAACACACTTATCTCTATGACAACTAGAAATACAATGAAAAGCTAACAAGTATTCCAACTTGGTTCATCCACTATAACTATTCTCACATATGTTGTAGGAACATTCACAAAGTGTGATGCTACAAGAAGGAACTTACAACTTCTACTTACGAAACTAAGAATTCTTGGAAATAAATATATTCTATCCTAATCTAATCCACCTTCCAAGTGGGCCCCCTTGGTTGGCTTCACTAAACTACTAACACAAAAGAGAAGCCAAAAACTATTTCATTAGATTTCAAAAATTTATTACATAACATAGAATTGTAGAAACACAACTATAAAAGTTAACAGTCTGTTCTCATAAACTCCTTCTAACTAGCTAAACTAACACACACACGTCGATTCCTATATATAGGAGATCAACACTTATTCCATAATAGAAAAGTAAATGACCTAGCTTTAAATCTATAGGAGAGAAAGAAGGAAATAATAACTCAATGTGGAAAGAAGGAATAATGGCTTAAGGCAGGAATAATAAAGTCTGAACATTTTCTTACCATAGAATAAATGTAGAGAAGGCAATAAGTATTCATAGCTCCTCCTTACTTCCTGTCATCTCTTTTCGAACCATTACAACTTTTCTCCTCCATGGCTGCTCCTTAGCATTCTCTTCTCCTTGAATGATGTTGGTGCTCAACTTTTGAATTCCTCCAATCATCTTCCAATCTTCATTAATAGTTTAGTTACAATACAAAGACATGTTTGCAAATAAACATTTATCAAATTAAATTAAAATATAAGAACACACATTTTGATAACTATATGAAATACTGCATAATATATATAATACTAGAAAAAGATGGCATAATTTCTACCAATAGTTTTATCATAGGTTCGGTAAACATAGGTCCATAAATGTTTTGACAAAGATAAAATAGAGTATCAACAAAGTATCTTAAAACTATCATGAAATAAAGAAAAATTTTGGTCTCATCACTCACTATAGTCTACCTCAACATGTCTTCTATAGCATTGTCTAAATTTCCTCTACCTCAAACTATTTTGACAATAGTTCCTTCAAGATTGTAACCTTCTACAAGTTATAGGTTAGATTTCAAATCTTCCACCCTAAAACCAATCCAACTAAGGTTGTCTACAATCTTATTCACAAGAAATAATTCATCTTTGATACCACCTAGCTCAAGGGAAGAGAGGAGCTCCAAGTGGAATAAACTCATTTTTATACTCTCTTGTACTCTCCTTCATCTTTATGATGGATCACTATGTGTGATCTGAAATGTTGATGATAAAAAATTATACACAATCAATTACTAGAAAAATGTGTTCATTTCAACTTAAACCTACTAACCCCTATTTAGAGTACACACAGAAGAAAAACACATTATTTCAGCAAAGAGACCATTGAATTCATAGATATACTAATTTATTTGGAAAGATAATAGTAAGCAACATGCCTATCTGTGAGGCCTTCCAAGTTGTGGCCTTATACAATGAGTTACAATATCAATCTCCAAATACATAATCTTTGTCTTCCTTCTAGTAATCATGCTACCACTCTACTACTCCTCTCCTACTTTCCTACATCAAATCCAAGTTCTTATATAGCTAGCTAAGCCACAAGTTGGCTAGTTAGGCATTTAATAACAATATAAGTCTAGTCTTGGAGATTTAAACCATAACCCAAGCAATGGGCATCAATTGTTAATGAACTCTTAAGGATAGGTCCACATACACATTAGGAGTCTTCTCTCAACTATGTAAGATGTCACATCAACATAAGAAACCATGCAAATAGAAACAACATGCCTTGTAGGATGAAATCAACAAGAAATAGAGACAGGAAAAAATACCACAGAATTCGAGAAATATGACATGTGAGCATTTGTATTCTTAGGGAAAGGACTAAAAATAGGTCATCAACAACATGCCAACTTTATGAAGGGTGCTCCCTTTAATACCATAAACACATAACATAAATAAAAAAACAACAATAAATGCAAGAACAAAATATGTACTTATTATTTTTGTTGCAAATGTAGAATTATAGAATTCACAAGTACAATATGCTAACCACATGGGCACCTTTGTTACAATAATCTACAAGACAAGTTGTGAACTATCACCCAAAGCTATCCTAGACAATATTCAGATCTTTCTTAAATAGGCAATTTTATGTCACTTGGGAAGGTTCTAGACAATGAAACTTAATAACTAGGGCTGATAGACCCTAACAATACATATAGATTCGGCCAAATACATCTTTAACAATTATTTTAGATATTTTAGGTAGCCCAACTTTGGAAGGCCATAACTCTCAAACCATTGCTCCAATTGGCCACTTTTTGGAAATGCTAGCTCCTGATCTACAGGCTCAAAATGGCACAAGTGCCCTTCTATCAAGTTTTTGAACCTCATCCAAGCACTCTAAGGCCTCCAATAGTGAGCTTGAAGATTTTTTTGCAAATTTTTCCACCAAAAATTTGCAATGACTTCTCTGATACTTAAGCTAGAGCAATGAGATTTTTATGATAGGCTTATAACTCTAAAATAAACCTTCCTATAGAAAATGAGAACATTCCAAACTCATATGACATACTTGCTAAAAATAGCAAGTTCCCATAAATAGTAACCACCCTATCTACTAGTCCTTATTAAAATAGAAAAGATTGAAAATAAAATATTTTTGGGTGATGCAAGATTGCTCTTACACCCAGGATGCTCCTACATCACAACTAAACAAAGCACAAATCTCAAGGTATCAATTACTACACCACAAATAATAAACAAGTACAAAAAATAAGAAATGCTTTTGGGTGGTATAGGACTATTCATTGACCCAAGATGTTCCTACATAAATATGTGATTCTTAAGGATTGGTAGAGAATGTAGAAACTAATCCAAGAACTTGTGCTTTGTATGTTTTGTTGTCCACAACATACTACAACTTCACTATCATGGACATGTAGAAAGTTTTATTTTCTTCCTTGGACTTGTCTTCTTTAGATAATTTACAACTAGTCACCATAGGTGTACCCACCAATTTGGGTTCTTCTAACCTAAATGTTTTAAACACTTATTTGACATACTTGGATTGTTTGATGTAATTTCATCTTTGAGTTGTAATATCTATAATTCAATAAAGGAATTGATCTCACCAATCATTGACATCTCAAATTCCTTCTTCTTATCATATGCAAATGTAATTCTTAAGTTGTTGTTTCCTACAAAAATGATGTCATCCACAAAGATCTCTATAATCAATTTCTTATCTTCCTTGACTACCTTAAGGTACACATTATTGTCATCGCTAGGTTTTGTGAAACCAATCTTAATCAAATATGAATTTAATCTTTCATACATACTCTAGGTGACTTCTTTAATCCATATAAATCTTTCTTTGGCTTATATACCATATCCTTTCCATCTAAACAATAAAATCCTTAGGTTTTTCAATATACACTTCTTCTTCTAGAATACCATTGAGGAATGAACACTTAACATCCATCTGATATATGTTACAATATTTGTGTACAACATATGTGAGTAGAATTCTCACTCCTTCAAGTCTAACCACAAGTATAAATGATTCACAGTAGTCAAAACATTGCTCTTGTACATAACCTTTGCGAACAAGTTTGGCCTTTCTCCTTGCCATGTCACTAGACTCATTCATTTTATTTATGAATACCCACTTAGTATTGATCACATTATTATCTACTGGTTTGGGAAAGAGCATCCAAGTCTTGTTTTTCTCAATCTACTCTGATTCTTCTTCTATTTCTCTCACCCATTCATCATCCTTAGGATTATTTTACTATTCTAATTTCTAACTTAGAAAGAGGACATGTACTTTCACTTGCCTTCCTTCTAGTCAACACACCAATACTCCTATCTCTAATAATTTGATCAAAATGATGATTTAAATTTTCATAGCTTGATAAAATAGGTTTAGTTCTAGGAACCTTCTCATCTTCTTGTACCAATTCATCTTCATTGTTTGTTCTATCTACATCTTCAATAACATTCTCTAATAGTTGTACATATATAATTATTTTGTAATGTTTTTGTTCCTTCTTGTTGGATTCATCATTCTACTTAGAGAACTCATCTATTCTCACACTTTAACACTCTACTATCTTATTGGATTTCATGTTTAGATGTTTATAGGCTTTGTTCTTTGTATAATTCTCAAAGAACGTCCCTTCATCATGCTTGGGCTCAAACTTCCATGTATCCTCATCTTTCATAATGTATCACCTACTTCCAAACACTTTTAAATATCTCACATTAGATGAATGAACATACCACATCTAGAAAGTATTTTATGTACCTTTCTTTACTTATACCTAGTTCAGTGTGTATACCACATTTCTCAAAGCTTCTCTCCAAAGCACTTTATCCCAACCTTTTTGTATCATCGGTGTTGTCTCACATTCAACAAGAGATATGTTCCTTATTTATGTAATATTTTTCTCCTAAGGAGTCTTAGGTGTAGAGAGTTATCCCTTGATTCATTATTCTTCATAGTAGGAAATGAACTCATGTAAGGTAAACTCACCTCCTCTATCTAATCTCAAACATTATAGGTTCATCGATCACCTTTTCTACTCTAGCTTTCTATATCTTCAACATGCGAATTTATTTTTATTTTTCCTTAAGAAGTAGTACCCACAAATTGTGCACTCATAAGAAGTACACCCTATTAGGAGCTTAACTTTATTAGGAGTTACAGAGACATAGTTAAGTGCCACCTAGTCAAGGGGTTTACCTCTAGCCTTGTTATGAGATTTACCCTATCAAGAGTACTCTTGTTAGAGGACTTAAAACACTAATTGAAGTGCCACCCTATTAAAGGATTTACAATAATTTACCTGTCAAAATATACCTGGTTAATGGATTTTACTACTACAATTACTAGGGAGAAACATGTAGAATGATCTATTGAACAAGACCTCCTTTTCTTGATCAAATCAAATATCACATTAATAAATACTATACTTCATTCTCAACTATCCTTTGGCTTGATCACACCTTCACACTTACAACCACACCATGATCAACACACAATTCCTTTGTCTTCATCAAATATACTATAATATAAAAATCTAAATGTTTCACCACCTTAAACTTTCCCTAATACATTTTTCTTTGAAACTTTAAATGCATTGGTAGCATCCTACACACCCAAAAATAATTCTCAATGTACATAAAAATGTCCTATATTGTGTCATCCCATATTTAATTTTACATTCAAATTTATGAATAATAGTCAAACACATTTTGACCAACAAACCCTTCTTCTACAATCTCCATGGCATGCTTGGATCAATCCTTAGAATGTCAAATTGTCACCTAAAATTATGGAGAGATGTCACCACATCATTTTTAGCTTGAATGAATTTATGAATTCATCCATACTAGTCACTAATCCATGGTCTACCATTGGTAGCTCAAGAATACAAACAATTTATCTAGAATATTAATTTATCTTTACAATACCTTTTCACTGATCATCCAAATGAGTTGTGATTGTAACAAGAAGTAGCAAATATTTTTCATAGGTTTTAATTTAAAAATAACATATAATAAAAGAACTTCAACAATTATATAATTTGGAACGAATAATTATAAAAATTGACAAACTACCAATTTCCTTTGAACATGCACAATGTAAAGTTATTTGGAGTCACGACAACAATAGGACATGACTCCTCTGGGAGTTCATTCCTATTAGGATCTAATTCCATTGTCCCATATTTATATCCTAAACTATCATTTGCAAATCAATATGAAAACATACAATAAAACAAGTCTTTTACATTTGAAATTGTGCGATCGGTCTATCTTAACAAAAGCCAATCTAAATCACGCATCTCCATCTTCATATTTAGCTGTGACAATATTCCTTCAAGTTGTATATTGTAAGTTCATTGAGTCACTAGTACACTTTCATTGATTTTTCAACCTAGATTTTTGACCAAAGGCCAAATTCACCTATGAAATCTTGTTTTTTTGTCTTTTTTTGCAATTTGGTCAAAATTTTCAACCAAATCAGGTTTAATAGAAAAAAAGAAAAAAAAAGGCATAATATTTTCTTTTTTTGGGGAGGAGTTGGTTCGATGATCTCTACATGCATAGGAGCCATTTGAGGTAAGAAGTAACCATTTTCCATCAGTCAATCCCCTTAAAGTTTTTTTTATTGCATTTTAAGTTGCCATTGGAGATTTTGTTGTTTATGTTTTTCATTTCTTATATACTTTGTAGGTTGATCGAGTTACCATTGCAAACATTTGACAGGTTTGTGTTGTCATTGCAGACATTTAATAGGTTTTGAGTTGCCATTATAGACGTTTGATAGGTTTCGAGTTGCCATTTCTAAGAGGTAGAAATCTATAACTTTTCTTATCACATAATGTATTTGGAAATGGTTCCATCAAATCAATAAGTAATTTGTTTTCTAAATGTGTATTTGGCTAGGGTTTCATCAAAATGATATTATGTCATTTATAATTAGTTGGCTTGTAAATAATTGCACAATAATATTTCTAGTTTATTGTCCTCCCATTTCTAGAAATATGCCTACAAAATCCAACTAATTTTAATGTATGAAGCCTCTGTCATATCACTATCTACTCACTTCAAAGATATTTAAGTTACACATTGTTGAAAGTATGCATTGTTGGATGTTCTTTCATCGGTAGTAATATAGTTGGATAAAATAATTTAGATAATAAGTGAACCTCAATATGAACAATTAATAGGTAATTTAATTTGTTAAATTGGCATCCTAATAATAATAAATATAATTAATAATCATCTCTTCAAGCTAAAATAACCTAAATTTCATGCTATTTTACTAAAGCCAACCTTGTGATAATGTGGGTTTCCTTATTGAATATGGTGGTTGCCTCCCAACCTTCAATATCTCAGCCAATCCACTCTTTGGAAATTTTTCTTAACACCCCAAGGATGTATGACAAGCTCTAAACATCTAAAACAATAACCACCTTTTTCATGGGTTTCCAAACTATTTTCTCACGATTATTACATGCAACAACAGATTAGTTTGTCAATTCGTGGTCAACTTTGTGGTAAGGAGTAGGGTCTATTAGGGACCAATATAATGGTACTCTAAAATGTCATAGGAAGCCCTCTCATCATTCCTAATTCCATAAAATTGAATATGCAACCAAAAAGATAATATTGCTCTCTAACATGGTTTAGAATTTACTGTCTAAATAATTAACTAAGAAGATCTTGGTGATGACCCCAAGATACTAGACAAAAAAATTCAATATCAACCTTCATTTCCATGTATATAGGAAGTTTAATGAATACCACAACCATGAGATATGAAGAAGAAACAATGACTAGCATTCAAACATTACTACCTAACCATGAGTAGTGAGCTCTTCTTTTCAATCACCAAATGATGCTATATCCATTTATAATATCAACAGTAATTATCAATCTTCTTTTCTCTATATAAGAAGATTAATAAACACAATAACCATGAAGTAAAGGAGAAGATAGAAGGATTGTAATATAAATACCAGTATATCAACAATATTACACAAAAAATTGATTTCTACTTCAAAAACCATACACAAAACCTTTCATTTACCTTCTCCATATCTCCCTGTATATCAATAACATGAGATTACACTGCTTTCTAGAATAACATGAATTTGCACCTTCCTAATGGGTCGAACAAGATGAATGATTGTTCATCTTCTACACTTTGTCAATTTTTGCAAAGAATTGCTAACTATATTTCTTGGCAATTTTTACACTTTTTTTTTCCACATTTCGTATTTTAAGTTCTAATATACTTTCCAATTGAAAAAAATGATTGGAAGCTTACCTTTGAATTTTCCTCTTCCTCTATGAAATCTTCTTGCTAGTAATGCCTCCAATTGGTCTACATCATCTTCATCAGTGATGTTGTCACTAGATGCATACTTTCCTTTTCCACTCTTTTTCTTTGTTTGCATCTCCTCGTTGTCTTTTAATGTCATCTTGGCTTTGAATTCAGATTCAAAGTTTTTTGACTTGTAGTTATCAAAGTTGGATAGCTCAAAGGTAGTGAGTCTTCCAATTATTCCTTCAAATGATAATGTGTTGCCTGGTACACACCTTAGTTCTTGGATGGTTGATACTCTTATAGCATAGATGGGAAGCAAAGTTCTCAAGTATTTGCTACATACTATTTCTTCTACTAGCTGTCCTCCTAGGCTTCTTATGGAACTTACTACTTCCTTCATCCTTGCACCATATTTAGCAGCATTCTCTCCTTCTTCCATTTTCATATCATCAAACTTTCCTCTTAGGGTCTCTCTTTTGGCTCTCTTGACATTATCATCTCCTCCATAGATTCTTGACAATGTTTCCCACATCTAAAGTGCACTATCACATCCTTTGATGTCATCATACTCAGCATAACTTAGTGCTAAAGCAATATCTAACATTGCTTGATTGTGCTCCTTATTCTTGCTCATGTCATCTACAGTGAGGGGTCCTGCAAGGTCTACATGATCAACTATGATTGAGGTATTTGCATAGTCTCCTATTGATCCGAGGTGTAGCTTCATTAGACTTTTCCATGCAACAAAGTTGTCTTTGTTTAGCTTGGGAATTTCTCTCTTGGACATCTTGATCTTCCTGCTGCTAGTACCTTGAAACAAATCAGCAGTGAGCTCTAATACCAATAGTTCAAATTATTTAGAATAACTGAGAGGGGGGGTGAATCAGTTATCCAAGGTTAAATGATGTCCAATACAACTTTTTCTTTTAATCCTTAAGGGCACATAACTGAAATTATCATGCGTGCAATTGAACATTAAACAATCATGAAAAGTAAACATGCATCACACCATAACACTAAGGATTTTGATGACCTAGAAACCCTCCAAGAATAAGAAGGTAAAACTAGGGTGGGGATGATACCCACTAAATAACTGCACAATCAATTTCAACCACTTCTGATGGTTTGCCCTATTAAAGGCTACATCACACTATTAAATGTGACCCTGTCAAAGGATTTTTACACTCTGTTAGGAGTGTGCCCTGTTAAAGGACTTAAGAATATTCAACTTGGAATGTCACCCTATTAAAGGATTTACATAGAGCTGTTAGGCTCACCCAAGTCCATGGGATTTATAGTCACCTTCTCAATAGAATATTTCATCCCTCTCTAAGGATTTCCTATCCTCCTCCTAAGGATCTCTTATCCTTTTCCTAGGGATCTCTTTATCCTTCTCCTAAGGATCTCCACCTAGCTGTTAAGCTAACCTAGCAATGTAGGATTTCAATATCTAATACAATGGTAAGAAAGTATTAGACGGGTTTTGACCTGACACAGATTGCAACTTCAACCTTGCAGATTTTAGATCACTCTTCAGTCCTTTTCTTTGCTTGGCTTTCCTCCCTCGCAATTCTGATAGCTTGTTCACCCTTCAAGATCTATCTCCTTGAGTTCTTCCACTCATTATGCCAATGCACTCCACAATCATTTGATCAACTCAGAGTCTTGATGCCCTATACTTACTCCTCTTGGTTTCTTAGCATTACCACACTTAAGACCAACTCCCCTCTCACATGTACATTTGATCTCTGACCTGTAACTCCTTATAAAAAAGTTATATTCTTCATTTCTCGATCAAATCTTAATTTTATCTTGAGAAAATGGTATTTTTTTCCCTCCAAATTATTTCTTCTAGAAACATCATGATAAATCCATTAGAATTCACCTTGAATTGGTTTGCATGGTTTACATAAAATTTTGTGACATCTACTCATCATCCTTATCATCCAACTAATTCACAAAATTTAATGTAACAAACTTATTAATACTGATATGGAAAATATTTGACTTAACAAATAATGCAGCAACTTGGCATCTTTGATTTACTGATGCTTAGCTCCTTCTATGTTACTTGGCTTCTATTGTTATTTTACTGGCACTTGGCACTTGAAGAAATTATGTGTTACTCGGCACCCGATCTTCACTCAACACCTGAAGGTTGCTCGGCACCTGAAGATCACTCGACACATGAAGGCTACTCGACACCTACTAGCTAGCTTAGTTCTCTCTCCAATGAACTTAGTTAATCCTTACATCTTTGATGTGTCTCAGTGTGTCCATCCTCTATGTCTTAGAGTATGTCATCAATACACCATTTCATCAATGGCTTATTTGATCCTTATACTTCATTACAACATCACAACTTCAACCTTTCTTTAGGTACTTTAGTTACATCTTATTGATTGCCACCTCCTTGTCAATCAACCACTTGATAGTATTTGGATCACTAAAGCAATTGTCATTCCTGCAAGTAGCAAGTTTGACATCAATGACAAAACAATGATTGAAGACATTTTTTACTAGTTCCATTACTCTTCATTCATGATCTTTTCAATCATTTCCAACAATTATGTGCATTGAGTTTTAGTTTTTCAAAAAGTAAGATGGTGCACTTATAGTAATACTCTTAGAGTTTTCAAACTCAAAAAAAATTCTTGAAAAAAATCTCATCCATTTTGTTTGCAATAGCAGCTACCAAATTCTATTAAACATTTTTCATCGGTAGATGGACATAAGACTTGATCTATCTATTCTAGTTAATTTTAAAGAGATTGATAATGACATATGAGGTTATGATTTGGTGAGGTTACTATTCAAATTGGCATTACTAGTAGATATGATAGTGGGATTGAAATTTTATTACACTAACTTGATAAATTTTATTGCTGGCATTCTGATTTAGTTTATATCTTTTGTTAGTAGAGTAGAAATTACAATTCATATCAGAAGTCATGTCATCAGCTGGAAGGAGAGAATCTCACAAGTAGTAGTCTTTTATTAGATATTCTCTGCAAGTTTTTAGGATTACAACAAAGTTTAGGAAGAAAATTTTGACTAGGCTATTTTTTGAAACCCATCATACGTGCCCGTGATAGTTAGTCTTTTCTCTTTTTAAGGAAGTTTGGCCTCTTTCTTTTGCATTGGTCTAATGGTGATCTAGGGAATTAGGTGTAAATTTTTGCAAGAAGAAGGCTTGGTAGAGACACCAGAGGATAAAATCACCAGGCTCTTTAAGCATGCTATTAATCAAGAGAGGTTAACCATTATAGAGTTTTTGGGTGAGGATTATTGGATGGGAGGTCATGTTCATGATGGGAAGTTGATTTTTGATCTCTTCCATCCTATTATCCAAGTGTTTGGACATCTAGTCCCTACAAATGGCATGATTTGTAGAATGATGGTAGAAGAAATGTATACAAAGGTATCTATTTCCATGGATCTGATTGACACAAGATTATTGGGTGGAAGTATTCTGAGTTTATTATGTATGGAAGTGTCAAGTAAGAAAAAGCTAATGAAAAAGGCTTGGAAGTGGTTCTAGATTTGTGTGGTGAAGGATTTTGATATGAGCAAGTTTGAAGCCTTTTTTCTTTCGAATGATAACCTCTTCCTAGTAGAAGTGTCAGCAAAAATGATCTTTATTAATCAAGGGATAGGTTACCTTTTTCATTGATGTAGTTGGTCGAGTTTATTTATAGTTGGTTCTCTAATAGAAAGTGAGCTCCTTCACTTTATGCAGTCATTTTCTTAGTAATATTAAGTGTATTGCCCCCTAGACAGAGCTTACCAAAAAATATTACAATTCATTTTTTCATATCAACTTTTGTGCTATGTTTATTCCATTCCTAGTTTTATGGATACCAACACCCTTTCTATTGGTTTTTAATCCATATCAAATACATTTAGAGAACTAACTAAGGTTGTTGCTGGCCAAATTTGCCTCCCCACCAAAATTTCCATATTTGAATTCAAATGTTAAACGACCATGTCCCACCTTTAATATTAAGCAATGCAATGAAAATAAAAATTAAATTAAATAAAAACCTTATAATATTTTTGTATTTTCCTAAGTTTATTTCCCTGGCCTTGCAACTTTTGTTAGATCTCACATAGATCTACGTGTGTCACATTCCCACATTTTGGAATTGCTCAATGTTTAATGAATGTAGGGAAGTGACCTTCTTCCACATGTTCTAGGTGGGGCCTTGCTTCTTTTTTGTAGGCCGTCTTTTTGACCAACTAACATGTCTAGATGATTGTGCATATGGATGGATTTTGATTGGTTAATGCTTTCCTACAATTTGTATTTTTTCAAAGTTTCTAAAAATGTGGGGAAGTGACATCATGCCATGTGGATTAGTGGGGTTAGGTTTTATTGTGTGGGTCATGGTGTGATTGTGCTAATGTTTTTGGTGAGCTAGCATATGGGTGGTTTCTAGTTGGTTGCAAGTACTTAGGGACCACATATTTTTAGTTTTATATGTGCCATTAGATCTTCCCAGATCAATGGTCATCACATCCCTACTTTATGAAGATGCAAGGATGTTAAATAATGTGGGGAAGTGGATGGTTGATGCATGTCTTTGTGGGTCCATTCTTCCATGTAGGTTGTCAGGGTTGAAATAACACTACCAGATAGTTGCTAGATAATTTTTGAGGTGAAATTTTGTTCCAATTGCTTCATTTTGATTCACTAAGGGCTAACATGTTGGTGAGTTGGATGTTGGGTGTCTAGTGGGCCCAAAAGTTTTAAAAACAAATATCACAATAGCTAGGATCTTCCACAATAGTTGATCTTGTGAAAATTGATGACTAGTGCTTTCCTGCATTTTGAAGTTGCAAGGATTTTAGATAATGTGGGAATGTGCCTGATTGCCATGTGTCCTTGTGGACCCAATTTGAAAGAAAGGAAGTCACAGTTAAGGCTGACAATTATGTGACATCATGGTTAAGTTGAAAATTGTGGGCGGGGGGGTTGGGGGGGTGGGGTGTGAATTAGTAGTTTAAACTTGGACCCATAAGACTTTCACCATTCATTCACCACATGCATTAATAAGCAAGCTGAAATAAAATGTAAAGAATATTCATCTAAATCATATAACCATGTAAGTATTTACACACATAACACCAGATATGATTACCTAGAAACCCTCAAGTGAGAAGGTAAATCAGAGGTGGGGATGACACCCACAAATCTTCACTACTACAGTAATAAAGTGTATCCAATGAAGGTTACAATATTTTGACCATGAAACATGATCTACCCTGTGAAAGATCTACCTTATTAAAGGCTTACAAAGATTATTAGGTCTCACCTTGTTAGAATATTTCAACACCCTGTTAGCAATGTGCCTTGTTAGAGGACTTCAACTTACAACTAAGTAAGCACCTTGTTAAAGGATTTCATATAGCCTATTAGGACTACTTTGCTTAAGAGATTTAACTGAAATCACCTGTTAAAATGTCTTAGCATAGATCCTGCAGTTGGTACTTGCTTGGCTAATGACAAATCACCTCTAAACAATGTCTAACTGATCCTTCATAATCATATGTCTCAATTTTGTATCCCTTTCTTTATCCTCTATTCTTCTGTAACTAATTCTGCAATTCACTCTCATGTCTAAGTCACCATGAATGCTCTATATGTGAACTATTTTTAATGGGGACAAAACCCAAGACAAAAATGAATGCAATAGGAAAAGGAGAATATTATTATTAGAAGTGATATGCTATTACATCTAGTACAAGAAAAATAGACTCCACAATATGCCCTATGGGCTTACAATGTTATTAGATTCTAGAGAAAACCCTTCTCACAGTACCTTCTGCCAAATTCCACCAAAAATTGTCTTTACAATGCTAGAAATGTCCTTAAGTAAACCAAATTAGGTTTAGGGTTAGGAATACATTTTAGAATATTCTATTTGGAATCCACCACCAAAATAGAAGGTTCTAGAAAACACATTAGAAGTCAGTGTAAAATTAGAAGAATCCAAAAATGGTAGTCCAACTTCTGAGAGGCATAACTTTTGATCCAAAACTCCAATTGATGAATAATTTACATTTCTAGAAAGCTCTCCAAGTACTCTATAGTTCTATAGGTTAGCTAGATCATCCGCCATTTTTTGGGCCCGTATGAGGTCGTTTAGTGCCTCAAATCTGACTTTGAAGTGCTCTTAAGAGGTCTCCAAGCAACTTAAAATTGTAATAACTAACAAATCGTAAAGCCTTTTGACCTAAAAAAAAATTGGAGTGCTTTAAATTACAAGTATAATCATCCCTCCAACTTAAATGCTCTAACCCATTATAAATATAGCTCAATTACAAAATAATCTATTTTCTACATTGGCATGTATCCCAATGTGCTCAAAAACTCTAACCCAAAAAACCAATAGTGGAACTATGAGAGTTGGAATCTTTATTTGACCCAAATGGGTATCCAAAAATGAAAACACTTTAAATAAGAACAAAATCTAATCATATTTTTTGTTGATACAGGATTTCCCTTACACCATTGGATGCTCCTGCATCAAACACTTAGGGTAGATTGAAAAATGAACCTGTCACTTTATAGCTGGTAGAGGAAAACCCAAATGGGAAATGTCCATCGTAGATATCTAAGCCGAGTCTTCTATTGGTCATCCTTTCCACTTCACCAGGTATTCTTCATACTGCCTATTTCTGGTACTCTGGCCCAGACAACTATCCATAATTTCTTCAATCTCTTTCTTCGCAGAAGTAGTAATTGGACATGGCTCCAGCATCAACTTCTCATATGCACCATCATCATGATATTTTTTTAAGTCTGCAATATTGAAAATAAGAGAAATGTGAATCCCATCTAGCAAATCCACCTCATATGCATTCCTTGAATCATGTTTCTTCAAAATTTTGCAAAGGCCAAATTTCTTCATCTTCAGCTTGTTGTAGGTACCCACTAGAAATCATTCCTTTCTCAAATATACCATAACCTGATCTCCAACTTGGAACTCCTTATGTCTCCTCTTTTGATCTTCCATATCCTTCTACTATAGATTCATCTTGGTAATATGTGCTCACACCTCCTCATGTAGGTTCTTAACATGTTTCAAAAAGTCTTCTACTTTAGCACTTGTCCTCTCCCCTTGCTCCATCTTCCTTAGCTCTGGTAAAGTCCCTGGACTACTCTCATACAAAATTTGGAATGGTGATCTACCAATACTCCTATTTACATAATTATTGTAAGCAAAGTCTACTAATGGTAGAATCAAATCCCATCCCTTGGGTCTATCTCCTACTAAACACATCAGCAAATTGCCTAGACTTCTATTCACTAATTTTATTTTTCCATCAGTCTATAGATGATGTGCAAACTAAACTTCAATTCTATCTTCAACTTCTTTCACAAAGTCCTCTAGAAATACCCAACAAATGTAGTATCTCTATCAAAAACAATAGTTTTTGGGAGACCATGTAGCCTTACCACCTCTTTGAAAAATAAATCTACAATATGCACTACATCATGAGTCTTGTGGCATGAAATGAAATGTGCCATCTTAGAGAACCTATCAACCACCACAAATACTAAGTCATCACCCCTTTGTGTCCTTGGCAATCCAAGAACAAAATGCATACTTATGTCCTCCCAAGGCTTCGATGGAATAGGCAATGGCTAATAGAGTCCAATATTTTGACTAAATCCTTTGGCTATTTGACATACTTGACAACTTTGCACAAACTTCTTCATATCCTGTGACAATTGAGGCCAAAAATAATGTTCTCTAATAATAGCAATGGTCATATCTTGACCAAAGTGTCCTATCATCCCTCCACTGTGTTTCTCCTTGATCAAGTTCTCCCTTATGGAACTCCTTGGAATACACAATTGACTTCCCTTGTACAACATACCATCCTAAATCATGTAATCTAGCCACCTAGTCCTGTCTAGAGTAACAGGTTCTTTACAAGCCTTCCAAGCCTCTACATAGTCAGGATCCTCAGGGTACAAATTCTTAAGTTCATTAAACCCAACCACTTCAACCTGCATTACTTTTCAGCAACAACTATCTACTACTTAATGCATCTGCAAACCTATTAGACCTTCCGCTTCTATGTTTCAATACAAATGTATAGCTTTTCATAAAATCTACCCATTTCAAATGTCTCTAATTCAATTTACCTTGGCTATTTAGGTACTACAATGCCTAGTGATCAGTATACAAAACAAATTATTTTGGAAACAAATAATGCCTCCATTTTTTTAAAGCCTAAACTATTGAATGGAACTCCTGACCATAAAAAAAATACTTCTTCTTTGCATCATTTAATTTTTCACTAAAATAGGTAATAGGTTTACCTTCTTGGCTCAACACAATCCCAATAGCACTACCACTAGCATCACAATCCACTTGGAATACTTTGTTGAAATTAGGAAGTGTTAACACAGGTTGCTCTGTCACCTTCTTATTTAGTAGTTCAAAACTCCTTGTAGCTCATGTAGTCCACTTGAACTCTTTCTATCCCCCCTCATTTTTTCAGTGAGGGGTAAACATATACTACTGAAATTCCTAATGAACTCCTTGTAAAAACTAGCTAGACCATGGAATGACCTCACCTCAGTGACAGACCTTGGAGTAGGCCATTCTAAGATGACCTTCACCTTCTCTGGGTCCATTTTGAGACCCTCGGCTGATACAAAAAACCCCAAATAGACTAACTCCTTTTTGACAAAGCTGCACTTCTTCAAATTAATCAACAATTTCTCTTCCCTCAACCTTTCAAGGACACTATGAATGTGCAATAAATTTTCATCCAAAGACTTACTAAAAATCAAAATATCATCCAGATAGAAAATAACAAATTTTCCCAAAAAATTATTTACTACCTCATTCATAAGTCACATCAAGGTGCTTGACGCATTGGTTAGTCCAAAGGGCATGACTAACTACTCATGTAGACCCTCCTTAGTCTTGAATGCAGTCTTTCACTCATCTCCCTCTCGTATCTGTATCTAGTGATAACCACTCTTGAGATCTATCTTTATGAAGTATTGAGCTCTACTCAAATAGTCCATAAGATCATACATTTTTGGCAAAGGAAATCGATACTTGATAGTTATTATATTTATAGCTCAAGAATCTATAAACATTCTCCACTCTCCATCCTTCTGTGGTGCCATTACTATAGGTATTACACATGGACTCAGGCTCTTTCGAATCAAACCTTTCCTCAATAGCTCCTAAACATGTTTGTTTAGCTCCTCAATCTCATTAGTAGTCATCTTGTGAGCACCTTGGTTAGGTAAACTAGCTCCAAGGACTAAATCTATTTGATGACTAATTTGCCTTAGCAGCGGCAACCCTTTTGGAACATTATCAAAGATGACATCTCCATACTCACTTAATAGACCTAAAACTTTAGGTGGAATTTCACTACTACCTTCCTTATGAAATGTCCCTTTTTGAATTTACATGATATTTCAAGCCTCTAATCAGATCTTTAAAATCAAACAACCAATATTTCGAAGATCCACCAATTTTTCAATAAACCCCCAAATCGGGTATGCCTGAAATAGTGCCAAAAACTTCACAGCTTCACATATTATTAATAAATCTGAAAGTGGACATTATTATAGAAATTTCAGCAGCATAACAGCCTAAAAAATGACATTTCTAGATCTATATAACATTTACACAACAGCTCCCAAACGGAGGATAAAACAATGCTCATCGGGCTCCCAAAAACAACACAAAATAGTCGAAAACACCACAAAAGCACTAATAATATATCACAGAAGTATAATCATGACCAAATATATATATTCAGCTCTATTTTAACATCTAAAAGTCTTAAATACAGCAGAAACCCAAACTAATATGAAATACTCAACTGGAAACACCAAACTCTTACAAAAAACACACCCGAAAACCCACAAATCTACACTGTTCAGCACAAAGGCAAACTCTACATGAGCATGCACATGGAATGGCTTCAAAATCCCATCCTTAGCCTTCCTAGAAACCTACAAACTCCCATTCTTGGGTCTCCTTCTCTACAATTTTGGCAGCCTCTAAAGAACAACAAAGCAATGCACAAAAATCAAGTTCTAGAATGAGCCCAAAATGCCTCCAAACCCCTTAAAAGAGGGAATAACCCTAAATCACATCCAAGAGGGGTTAATAAAACATATTTTAATATTTATTAGTCCATTAACTTCCAAATATTATCCCCTTTTTCTAAAACTTCACCTTTTTGGGCCTATCTGCCTTAGAAAAGATTATTATTTTTAATTATTTGAAAAGGGACATGCCAAGTCCTCCCCTCCCAAATATTGCTTGTCCTCAAGCAATGGCTAAACAATAAACCAATCAATCCACCTGGATCTCAAATGTAGTCATGAACTATACTACTATCAATTAACACAGGCTCTTGCAATATCCTTTGCAATATAATCAAGAGGAATCCATAACCAAACTGACAATTATAGCTCAACCAAACTCCAAAATCACCACTACCATAGTTAGAAACCCACGAGACACAAACTCTTAGAACATCAGAACCCAAGTAAAGTGGACAAATCAAATTGTCAACAGAGTAAATACCATCAACACATCCCATTGGCCTATACAGAATTTACAATCCAACTCTGCAACAATGGTGAATGCTCCCGAATGAAATTGTACCAAGTATGGAGAATCCACACACTGTACAACTCCTGCAGTCAACACAACTCTGCAAATCACAAGCCACTATCTCATAACCATAACTCCCATGCACTGCTGATGGTGAAAAGACATTACAAGATAAATAGCAAGAAATGGAACCCAAACCTAATTTACCATGAACAAGTGATACAACCCACTGTGACTGACCACCAGCTAAGTCAGGAGATGTCATAGCCAAAGGAGTAGAATCAATAACAACAACTGCTTAAGCAGCACTCCCAAAATCCTGCTCTAAGTTATGTATTATCAAGCTATCAACTGCAGAACCTATCACCATGTCATGCCCATCACAACTCTCATCTCGAGGCATCAAACCATCCCATAAATGATGACAAGCACTATGAACCAAAGTACATCTCTTTATCATCATCTCATCAACATGGTCATCAAAGGTAAATTGATGAGCATACCTCACAGTGTAGTGCTGATGGAATGTGCCAATCTCAGTCGGTGGCTCAGACTGCAATCCAGATGAAACTAACTACAATCGATCACTAACCAAGTTGGAATTGACTACTACCTCCAAAGACATTGCCAAGGGAGTAATATTACTAGCAAGAACCATGCCAACTGCCATATCACCAATATCACATGTGATCTTTGATACAACATCTCTAGTCTCTATGCCATTAGTACTAGAGGCCACCACCATGTCGGGCATACCACAACAATATGTTGCAGCACCCAACTCAATTGAACCTAACTTTAGTGGGACTGAATCTGATATGCCAATGTTTGTATCAAGGATGGATACATCCCCATCTCTACTATCTTTGACAATCTCGACCATGGACATCCTCGGATCATCAGACACCACAGCTTGTGACTGTACAAAATCTAGTAAAGACTATAATTTCTCTAACTCCATGGTCACCTTAGCCAAATGAAACTGTGACTCCTTGAAAGCCAACTGTGTACTCTCAAGAATCTCAAAAGTCACCTCAAGCTGCTCAGTAAGCTCACCCACCTCATCTTCCTTGGCCAACAATGCATCATATGTTGTACTACCCCACTCCATAAGATAATCTCTGTCGGCTACCAACTGCATATAATCCTGTCTCAAAATTTGGATAGCCTCCCATAAAGAGTGGAACTCTGTCAAGGAAAGATAACTGCCTCCCTACTCATCACTAGTAGGAGAACCCCATCCATAAACTACTAACAATTGACGAGTAGCATCAAAATGTTGGCAAGCAATAGCAATGTCTCGCTCACTAACTCTCAACTGATTAGACACATGATGGCACTAGCTTGACTGTCTCCTACAAACCTCCTCCGATGCACTGTCTAAAGGAGTATCCTCAAAGTTACTAGTCTCTAGATTATTACCATCCATATCCTGTGAATCAACTCTAAAGTTCATATCAACAAACAGAGTATCAAAAATTGTAGCACTTCTATCCAACTCCTTTGTACCCAAAGAAACTAAGTCTCCAAAAATACCCACTGCATCCTCTTGGATGTCATCAATGCCAATATGATCCTGGGACTCATCTATACACACTGCCAAATATGAAAGATCATCAACACATTCCAACAAGTATGGTCGACTAGATATATGAACAAAGCCCAACATTGGTGTATAAAAACTAATACCAACATTGGACAAGCTGCTAGCACAAGAAAAGACAACACCATGCAATCTGCTAATCAAATCCATGATAGCACCCAAACAAACACTACTACCAAAAAGTGTTAAAGATCTCCAGTCAACTAAATCCCAAATGCCAATATAACAATCTCGAGTCCATATTTGTAAACTAGAATCAGTTGGTAACTCAAGAAAAATCGTCACTTGAGTAATATGACCAATACCAACTAACTCCACATACCTATCATGATGAGATAATGAAGTCACAATACTATCTTTTTTCACTTTCAGCTGGTTGGACAAATCGTGTGAAGTACTACTAGCCTCAACCTCATGTGATGAAGCATCTAACTATGCCTGGTACTCTTTCTCAGCAAAGTCATGAATGCTCAATGTTTGCTCATCTCTACTAGGTATCTCACCATCATGCACAACAACATCCTCATAATCATCATCTGAACCCACTACACTATAGTCACTACCTGTTGTAACTATACCATCCTGAATACCTGTAATATCACCCTTTAACGACCTATATACAATTTTCTCAATTTGAGTATCAAGTTGACCATTACTATCAATCTGCATAATATCCTTTCTCACTACTCTTGTGGCGGAGTAGAATCTGAGACCTCTGCTTGGCTATAAGCTAGTTTCTCAAACTTCTCATGCAAGTTCTTGGTAATTGTGTCACCTACTTTGTGAGAAAATCTACCAAATAGAAATCTGGTCAACTTATCCACCTTAGCTGGGTCGGACAACATGTCATTCATCATACGGTGGTGCTCAACCAACTGTTCAGACATGTCATGGCTTATTTTCTTAAGTTTATCTTGAATGTCTAAATAACCATCCTTTCTATTGTTTTGACTCTAGATATCAATTGTCCAAGATCGTGTCCTCTGAGACTCTGTACTATACCTATCCATTCTGGATAAAGTAGAGTGTAACCCCAATAGGTTATAACTTCTTCAAACACCAAGAACTAACATGCAAATGATTAGAAGTAGCATGCAACCATAGATTTTGACATGCAGCTGATTAGAAGCAACATGCAACCACCAAATTCACCAAGAACTAACATGCAAATAATTAGAAGTAGCATGCAACCATAAATTTTGACATGTAGCTGATTAGAAGCAACATGCAACCATAAATTATGACATGCAAGATTTGGGTAGTTCTCAAAACTGACATGCAAACTTCTACAAACCCTTAGGCTGGCAAGATCATAGCTTTGATACCACTGAAATGTCCCTTTCTGAATTTACATGATATTTCAAGCCTCTAATCAGATCTTTAAAATCAAACAACCAATATTTTGAAGATCCACCAATTTCTCAATAAACCCCCAAATCGGGTATGCCCGAAATAGTGCCAAAAACTTCACAGCTTCACATATTATTAATAAATCTAAAAGTGGACATTCTTATAGAAATTTCAGCAGCATAAAAGCCTACAAAATGACATTTCCAGATCTATATAACATTTACACAACAGCTCCCAAATGGAGGATAAAACAATGCTCATCGGGCTCCCAAAAATAACACAAAAGTACTAATAATCTATCACAAAAGTATAATCACAACCAAATACATATATTCAGCTCTATTTTAACATCTAAAAGTCTGAAATACAGCAGCAACCCAAACTTATATGAAATACTCAACTGGAAACACCAAACTCTTACAAAAAACACAACCAAAAACTCACAAATCTACACTATTCAGCACAAAGGAAAATTTTTCATGAGCATGCACATGGGATGGCTTCAAACTCCCATCCTTAGCCTTCCTAAAAACCTGAAAACTCCCTTCTTGGGTCTCCTTCTCCATAGGTTTGGCAGCCTCTGAAGAACAACAAAGCAATGCGCAAAAATCAAGTTCTGGAATGAGCCCAGAATGCCTCCAAACCCCTTAAAAGAGGGCATAACCCTAACTCACGTCCAAGAGGGGTTAATAAAACATATTTTAATATTTACTAGTCCATTAGCTTCCAAAGATTATCCACTTTTTTTGAAACTTCACCTTTTTGGGCCTGCCTACCTTAGAAAAGATTATTATTTTTAATTATTTGAAAAGGGACATGACACCTTATCTTTCCTAGGAATTAAAACATAACACATATGTTGATGTTTCATGCCATCCAAAAAAATTCTTCCATCAACAAGACATACCCTAGCACTACTACATACCTTTTCACCCTCCTTTATCAAGGGCTTCAATTTGTGGAAAACTCCATCCTTTGTTAGAGAGTATGTATTTGCATGACCATCATGTATAGCATCCCTATCAAACTACCACAACCTTCCCAAAAATAAATGGCAAACATCCATTTGAATGATATCATAGAGAGCCTCGTCATGTTAACTCCCAATCTTGAACTTTACCAAACATTTCTCATTAACTAGGACCTTATGATCATCCTACACCCTATCAATCTGATAGGGTTGGGGGTGTTTCTCCTTCTTGAGCTTTAGCTTTGAGACCATTTCCTCTGACACCAAGTTGTCAGTGCTTCCACTATCTATAATTACATCACATCATTTACCCTTGCACTTGCACCTAGTATGAAACAAACTCCTCCTTTGTCCAAGTTTAGTCTCATCACTCAGTAAGACCCTTTCGTTAACTAGAACCTCTCCTCTTTCTACATCCTTTGAATGTGATGACTGTGCATCATCATCCACATGAGAAACCCTTGCTTGACCATCAATTCTCCTAACTATCCTTCCTTTGTGTTGAGGGAATTTGAAGGCTCGATGACCTTCATTACAATGAAGATAGGTACCATGGAAGCCTCCTCTTCCTAAACTTGCTCCACATCCTCTACCTCTTTCTCTCTTATCTCTAAAGTTTTGATCATGGGAGTGGTTGAAACCCTCATTCCTCTAATATTGCCTAGTAGCCGCATCTTCATTTTTCTTCTAGTTCTTATTTAGGCCTCCAAACGACCTATCACCACCCCTTCCTCCTTGATTGTTCCCTCTTTTCCTTTCATCAAACTTTTTTTTTTAGCTTCTCCTCAACTTGCAAGGCAAACTGGTATGCCTCTTCAATGCTAGTCATTCTAACCAAACTTAACTCCTCCTGAATGCTAAGTCTTAACCCACTAAAGTAATGGGCAACCTTCTCCTTGTTTGCTTGTACATGCCCCACCCTAATAAGGACTTGGTAAAACTCCTATATGTATTCCTGGATAGATTTTCCTACTTGCTTTAACCTTGCATCTTCTTGAACAAATCAAGCCCATAATCAATAAGAATGAACCGCTTCTTTAGTTTGTCCACCATGTGATCCCATCTTGTGATTTTCTCCTTTCCTCTTCTATTTCTTTCTAACTGAATCTCTTGCCACCATATTTTAGCATGGCCTTTCATTTTGGCCTTCACAAATAACCCTATCAGGGTCCCCAATATCACCATACTCAAAATATTCCTCTAGCTCATTGATCTAGTTGATCAACTCATCCAAGTTTAGATTTCCTAAAAATATGCTAACATCAATTTTAGTTCTTTTTCCAAGCTTGGAAATGGCCCTAAAAGGCCTCTCCTCTACCTAGTTTAGGACTTCTTCATTTCCTTCCCCTTCCTGCCCAATATTTCCTTCTTCTTCATTTTCTTTGTAACTTTCATCACCTATGGCAACATTCATCTCTCTACGAATCTCCTTGTGTAATGCCTAGACTTGTCTCTAAAGGGATCTAACCTTAGGACTAACAACTTTGGCCCTTCCACCACACTGCCTTCATGGAGGCATCTTCTTGTATCAAAATGCACATCCACATAGTCCTAGTGCAAACTGCCTCATAGTCGACCCTCTATCTACATACTCAAGGAAAACATGCTCTGATACCACCTAATAGGGACACAACCCAAGAAAAAAAAGAAAGCAACAGGAAAAGGGGCCTATTATTATCAAAATTAATATGCTATTATATATATTACAACAAAAATAGACTCCATGACATGCCCTATGGGCTTACAATGTTATCAGATTCTAGAGAATACCCTTCTCATAGTACCTTCTCCCAAACTCCACCAAAAAATTCCTTTACAATGCCAAAAATATCCTTAAGTAAACCAAATTAGGTTTAGGGTTAGGAATAAATTTTATTTTATTCCATTTGGCATCCACTACCAAAATATAAGGTTCTAGAAAATACATCAAAATTCGGAATAAAATTAGAAGAATCTAGAAATGGCAGTCCAACTTTTGGGAGGCATAACTTTTGATCTAGGACTCTGATTGACAAATCATTTACATTTCTAGAAATCTCTCCAAGTTCTCTATAGTACTATAGAAAATTTTAGCTCCTCCCCTTTTTTGGTCCCATACAAGGCTATTTAGTGCCTTAAATCTGACTTTGAAGTGCTCTTAGAGGTCTCCTAGCAACTTAAAACTACAATAACTTTCAAACCGTAAAGCCTTTTGACCTAATTACTTTTTTGGAGTGCTTTAAATTAAAATTATAACTATCCCTCCAACTTACACCCTCTAACTCATTATAATTATGGCTTAGTTACAAAATAACCTATTTTATATATTGGCACATATCCCAAGGTGCTCTAAAACTCTAACCCAAAAAACCAATAGTGGAACTATGAGAGTTGGAATCTTTATTTGACCTAAATGGGTAACCAAAAATGAAAACACTTTAAATAGAAACTAACACTAAGCATTTTTTCAGTGATACATAATTGCCCTTACACCACTAGATGCTCCTGCATCAATTTTCTTTGCTCCTTGAATTTTCATCCATCCATTATTCATAAAGAATTAGGGTTTCATCCTCCTTAATAAGAAAGAATACTTAGGTGGCTTAGGGTTAGGTATGAATCTATGACTGATGTTCATCCATTTTTCCACTTAATCATTCCTATTTTCTAATTGCATGCATGTAATTGCATAGGGAATCCAAATGGAGATTTGTCCTTATCTTAAAAATATCAAAATACAATCTTAAGTCAGCTTTAAATGGTTTACATAGTTGTTTGTTCCATTACAAATAAATATGTCAAAACTATGTCACTTGGCATATGAAATCTCTGATGCTTGACATGTATTGATCCTTATACTATGACTCGACACTTGCATTACTCAGTATTCATTGTTTACTTGGCTCCTGAATCACTCGGCATGGTCTATCTACTCGGCACTTGAGTGGCTTGACACATGAGTAACTTGACACTCATTGCAACTCAGCATGGTCTAATATTTACATGTTGTGCTCGACATGTATTACTAGTTCGACATGAATTGAGTAAATGCTTAATTGTGTTGACATGCACTTGTCAAAACCAATCTAAGATCAATAATAAGTAACCACAATAGAATTTCATATAATTTTTTTATATAATGTTGTTAACAATTTTGTTTAATCAAATTATACATGAAAAACTAATGATACTAAGCAAAAAATAAAAGGCACAGAATTCAATGTAGAGCTCATGGATAAAGATAGAAAAATTGCCTTGAAGGATGGCTATAAAGTCATGGTTGTGCACCTACGCCAAGAATTTGAAAGCCATACCCAAGAATCTGGTACACCAAATGAGGCACAGGTAAATTGGTTCAAATGAAAAGTAAATCAAATCAGATAGTTGAGAAATTTCTTTTTTGTTGTTAGTTTCAAACATAAATTGACTGCATAAAAGTGTGCATAACATTTCACTACAACCTTCATATCCTATCACAAAGCCTATGTGTGATGAAGGCCATGATGTGCATCATAGTCGTGGAGGTATTATTTGGTATTGGAAATTAATTATGCAATTATGAATATAATTTAACATCTTCAATTACAATTTGACATGTAACCTTTTACTAAATATTTTAGAGCATGTTGAACATCATGATGAAGGAGTGGAGCATGTTCCAAGTGTTTAGCATATCAACATGGTAGTGGATCAAAATTTTAATATACATGATGTGCTATTTTCAAGTAAAAAAAATGCATGTTATGTTGTACTGGTTAATTAAATACTTGTAATAGTTACAAAAAGAAAAAGAGTATGCCAATTTAACCCATTTACTTGTTCTTGCAACTGAGCCCCATTTAGTACAATAGTCTCCTACTCCTCAAAATAGGAGGAGGCATCATAATTTGACATTACATGTGCCACAAGAGAAGGAGAATGAGGAAGATATTGATGCTCCTATCAACCCTTTTCTTAAGAGAGCTAAGAAAAACAAAAACAAGAAATGATTTTTTCTTTAAATGCTCTTTGATAAACCTTGCTTGATTAACTTTGTTGGATAATGATGGGAACACAATCCAAGAATAGAATGGACACAATAGAAAAGGGAAATTGTATTAACTAAGAAAATAAGCTAGTACAAATAGTACAAAGAAAATAAACTTCAATACATGCCCTAAGGGCTTACAATAGCATAAATCTGGAGATAATTTCTCCTTTCAGTACCTCCTCTCAAACTCCACTCCGAACTGCCTTTTACAATGCCAAAAATCTCCTTAAATAGACCCCAGAGGGTTAAGGACTAGGAGTACATTCTAGAAAGTGCTAGTAGGCATCCACCAACCAAATAGAAGGTTCTAGAAGCTACGTTAGAAGTCGGTGCAAATCTAGAAGAATCCAGAAACGGTAACCAAATTTTCGAGAGGCATAACTTTTGAAAAGTAGCTCCGATTGACAAACCGTTTACATTTTTGAAAAGCTCTCAAAGCGCTCTATAGCCCTATGGACAAGCTTTTCTCGTCCTCCATTTTTTGGCCCTTTTTGAGGTCATTTAATGCCCCTAACCTAACTTTGAAGCATTCTTAGGAGGTGTCCAAAACTTGAGAAACTGCAATAACTTTCAAACCGTGGGGATTATTGACTTGATTCTTTTTCTGGAATGCTCTAAATCATGATTACATTCATCTAGCCAATTCACACCTTCTAGGTCACCAAAATGATGGCCAAATTGCATGCTCCTATTTTTTCAGGATTTTCTAGCACACTGATAGTTGAACTGTGAGAGTTGGAACCTTTATTTGACCCAAATGGGTATCCAAAAGTGAAAAGACATGAAACAGAAACTAAGTCTAAGTACTTTTTTTGGGTGACACAAGATTGCCCTTATACCTCTGGATGCTCCTGCATCAGACACCTAGGGTAGATTGAAAAGTGACCCTGCCACTTTATGAATAGTAGAGGAAATCCCAAATGGGAAACCTCAGCTGCTGAAATCCAAGTTGAGTCCTCGATTGGTCATCCTTTCCATTTGACCAAATACTCTTCATACTGCCTGTTTCTAGTACTCCTACCCACATAATGATCTAGAATGTCTTCTATCTCCTCCTTCTTAGAAGCAGGAATTAGACATGGCTCTAACACCTCATCTGCACCATCATCATGATACTCTGTTAAATCTGCAATGTTGAAAATGGGAGAAATGTGAATACCATCTGGCAGATCCACCTCATACACATTTCCTGAGTCATGTTTCTTCAAAACTTTGTAGGGGCCAAATTTCTTCATTTTCAGCTTGTTGTAAGTACCGGCTGGAAATCTTTCTTTTTGCAAGTGCACCATGACTAAATCTCCTACTTGAAATTCCTTATGTCTTCTCCTTTGATCAGCCCTAGCTTTATACTCTTGATTCATCTTGGTAATGTGTTCTTGAACCTCCTCATGTAGACGCTTGATATGTTCAGCAAATTCCTCAGCTTCAGCACTTGTCCTATCTTCCTCAATTCTGGTGCAGTCCTTGGGCTATTCCCATATACAATTTGGAATGGTGATTTTCCAATACTCCTATTTATAGAGTTATTATAAGCAAACTCTGCCTGTGGTAGAATCAAATCCCATCCCTTGGGTTTATCCCCAACTAAACATCTTAGCAAATTGCCTAGACTTCTATTTACCACTTCTGTTTGGCCATCAGTTTGTGGGTGATGCGTGGAACTGAATTTCAAGTTGGTTCTTAACTTTTTCCACAATGTCCTCTAGAAATACCTCACAAATTTAGTATCTCTGTTAGAAACTATGCTCCTTGGAAGACCATGTAGTCTTACCACCTCTTTGAAAAATAAGTCTGCAATATGGACAGCATCATGAGTTTTGTGGCATGGAATGAAATGTGCCATTTTGGAGAACCTATCAACCACCACGAATACTGAGTCATTACCCCTTTGTGTCCTTGGCAATCCAAGAACAAAATCCATACTTATGTCCTCCCATGGCCTTGATGGAACAGGCAATGGCTGATATAGGCCAGTATTGTGACTAAACCCCTTGGCAACTTGACAAACCTGGAAACTCTGTACAAACTTCTTCACATCCTGTGAAATTTGAGGTCAAAAATAATGTTCTCTAAGAATGGAAATGGTCTTATCTCGACCAAAATGTCCTGCCATCCCTCCACTATGTTTCTCCTTAATCAAATTTTCCATCATGGAACTTCTTGGAATGCACAATTGACTACCCTTGAACAACATGCCATCTTGAATCAAATAGTCTAACCACTTGGTTCTATCTACAGCAATAGGTTCTTTACAAGCTTTCCATGCTTCAGCAAAATCAAGATCCTCGGGGTACAAATTCTTGAGTTCATCAAACCCAACTACTTCAACTTGCATTACTATAAGCAATGTCTGTCTCCTACTTAGTGCATCTGCAACCCTGTTAGATTTTCCACTTCTATGCTTCAACACAAATGTATAGCTCTGCAAGAATTCTACCCACTTCATATGCCTCTGATTCAATTTACCTTGGCTATTTAGGTACTGTAATGCATGATGATCAGTATACAAAACAAATTCCTTTGGCAATAAATAATGCCTCCATTACTTTAAGGCCTAAACTATTGCATAGAATTCTTGATCATAAACAGAATACTTCTTCTTTGCATCATTCAATTTTTCACTAAAATATGCAATAGGCTTACCTTCTTGGCTTAATACAGCCCCAATAACGTTGCCACTGGCATCACAATCTACCTGGAAAACCTTTCTAAAATTTGGAAGTGCCAACACAGGCTGTTCTGTTACCTTCTTCTTCAGTAATTCAAAACTTCTCGTAGCTGCTACAGTCCATTTGAACTCTTTTCTATCCCCTCTTATTGTATTAGTTAGGGGTGCACATATGCCACTGAAATTCTTAATAAACTTCCTATAAAAACTAACCAGACCATGAAATGATCTTACCTCAGTAGTAGACCTTGGAGTAGGCCATTCCAAGATGGCTTTTACCTTCTCTGGATCCATTTTGAGACCTTCAGGTGATATAAAAAACTCCAAATAGACTAACTCCCTTTTTGCAAAGATACACTTCTTCATATTAATTAACAGTTTCTCTTCCCTTAGCCTTTCAAGGACACTACGAATATGCAGTAAATGTTCTTCCAAAATCTTGCTAAAAATTAAAATATCATCCAAATAGACAATAACAAATTTTCCCAAGAACTTCTTAAGTACCTCATTCATGAGCCGCATGAAGGTGCTTGGGGTGTTTGTCAATCCAAAGGGCATGACTAACCACTCATAAAGACCCTCCTTGGTCTTGAAGGCTATTTTCCACTCATCTCCTTCTCGAATCCGTATCTGATGATAGCCACTCTTGAGATATATCTTTGTGAAGTACTGAGCTCCACTCAAACAGTCCATAAGATCATCCATCCTTGGCAAAGGAAATCGGTACTTGATGGTTATCCTATTTATAGCTCAAGAATCTGTACACATCCTCCACTCTCCATCCTTCTTTGGTGCGAGTACTGCAGGTACTGCACATGGACTTAGGCTCTCTCGAATCAAGCCCTTCCTCAACAGCTCCTAAACCTTTCTATTTAGCTCCTTTGTTTCAGTAGGAGTCATCCTGTGCGCAGCCTTGTTAGGAAAACTAGCTCCTGGAATCAGATCTATCTGATGACTGATTTGCCTTATTGGTGGCAATCCATCTGGAACATTATCAGAGATAATATCTCCAAACTCCCCTAGTAAATTTGAAACTTCAAGTGGTATTTCACTACTACCTTCTTTATCTTTCCTAAGAATCAAAGCATAGCACATATGCTGATGTTTCATGCCATCTAAAAACTTTCTTCCATCAACAAGACAAATCCTAGCACTGCTACATACATTTTCACCTTCCTTTTTCATGGGCTTCAATTTATGGCAAACTTCATCCTTTTTCAGAGAGTATGTGTTTGCATATCCATCATGCACTGCATGTCTATCAAACTACCATGGTCTACCCAACAATAGATGGAAAACATCCATCAAAATAACATCACAGAGAACTTCATCATGGTAACTCCCAATTTTAAATTTCACTAAACATTGTTCACTTACCAGGACCTTATGATCATCTTTTACCCAAGCAATCCGATAAGGCTGGGGATATTTCTCCCTCTTGAGCTTCAGCTTAGAGACCATCTCTTCTGATACCAAGTTATCAGTGCTACCACCATCAATGATCACGTCACAACATTTATCCTCACACTTGCATCTGGTACGGAACAAACTCCTCCGTTGTCCTGGTTCAATCTCACCACTTAGTAGGACTCTTTCATTTACCAAGGTCTCTCCTCTTTTTGCATCCTTTGAATGGGATGATTGTGCATCCTCATCCACATGAGCAACCCTAGCTTGGCCCTCAGTTCTCCTATCTGTCCTTCCTTGTCATTGAGGACATTCAAAGGCACGATGACCTTCTTCGTTGCAATGGAAACAGGTACCACGAAAGCCTCCTCTTCCTTGTCCACGTCCTCTACCTCTTCCTCTCTGATTTCCAAAGTCTTGGTCACGGGAGCGGTTGAAACCCTCATTCCTTTGGTTCCTGCTAGCACCCTCATCATCATTTTTCTTTTGGGTTTCATTACAACCTCTAGATGATCTACCGCTTCCCCTTCCTCCTTGATCGTGCCCTCTTTGTCTTCCTTCAAACCTTTTATTCAGCTTCTCTTCAACTCATAGGGAAAACTGGTATGCCTCTTCAATGCTGGTCATTCTTACCAGACTTAATTCCTCCTGGATGCTAGGTCGCAACCCACTGATATAACGAGCAACCTTCTCCTTATTTGCTTCTGCATGCCCCACTCTAATCAAGAGTTGGTAAAATTCCTCTATATATTCTTGGGTTGATCTTCCTGCTTGCTTTAACCCATGCATCTTCTTAAACAAATCAAGCTCATAGTCCACAGGAATGAACTGCTTCTTCAATTCGTCCACCATGCGATCCCATATTGTGATCTTCTCCTTTCCTCTTCTATTTCTTTCCAATTGAACCTCTTGCCACCAGATTTTGGCATGGCCTTTCAGTTTGGCCTTTGCAAACTTAACCCTATCTGTGTCCCTGATATCCTCATACTCAAAGTATTCTTCCAGTTCATTGATCCAATCGATCAACTCATCTGGTTTCATATTTCCTGAAAATACACCCACTTCAATTGTAGGTCTTTTCCCAAACTTAGTAATGGCCCTAAAAAGCCTTTCCTCTGCATGATTCAGAACTTCCTTGTCAAATTCCTCTTCTGGTCCCATTACTTCTTCTTCATTGTCATCCTCACTATTGTCACCTACAACAACATTTGCTCTTCTACGAAGCTCCTCTTGCAATGCCTACACCTGCCTTTGGAGGGCTCTAACCTCCTCAGGATTAATAGCTCTGGCCCTTCCACCATGCTCTCTTCATGGATGCATCTTCTAACTCGAACCCACAACCACACAGTCCTGGTGCAAACTGCCTCACAGTCGGTGCTCTATCTACACACTTAGGAAAACCTGCTCTGATACCACTTGATGGGAATACAATCCAAGAATAGAATGGACACAACAGAAAAGGGAAATTGTATTAACTGAGAAAATAAGCTAGTACAAATAGTACAAAAAAAATAAACTTCAAGACATGCCCTAAGGGCTTACAGTAGCATAAATCTGGAGATAATTTCTCCTTTCAGTACCTCCTCTCAAACTCCACTCCAAACTGCCTTTTACAATGCAAGAAATCTCCTTAAATAGACCCCGGAGGGTTAAGGACTAGGAGTACATTCTAGAAAGTGCTAGTAGGCATCCACCGACCAAATAGAAGGTTCCAAAAGCTATGTTAGAAGTCGGTGCAAATCTAGAAGAATCCAGAAACGGTAACCAAATTTTTGGGAGGCATAACTTTTGAACCGTAGCTTCGATTGACGAACCGTTTACATTTTTGGAAAGCTCTCGAAGCGCTCTATAGCCCTATGGACAAGCTTTGCTCATCCCCCATTTTTTGACCCTTTTCAAGGTCATTTAATGCCCCTAACCTGACTTTAAAGCATTCTTAGGAGGTCTCCAAAACTCGAAAAACTATAATAACTTTCAAACCGTGGGGCCTATTGACCTGATTCTTTTTCTGGAATGCTCTAAATCATGATTACATTCATCTGACCAATTCACACCTTCTAGGTCACCAAAATGATGGCCAAATTGCATGCTCCTATTTTTTCAAGATTTTCTAGCACACTGATAGTTTAACTATGAGAGTTGGAACCTTTATTTGACCCAAATGGGTATCCAAAAGTGAAAAGACATGAAACAGAAACTAAGTCTAAGTACATTTTTTTGGGTGACACAGGATTGCCTTTATACCTCTAGATGCTCCTACATCAGATAATGAAAGAACATTGTTTTAAGAAATTATCTATGAATATTGCATATTAATATTTATTTTTAGTTCATGTTAATGAAATCTTGACTAGTATTGTGTATTAATAAATTTTATATCATATTAATGAATGTTAAGTGATTTTATTGATTGAATGTTATAGTTCATAAATGGATGAATGAATGAATGAAGTATGTAATTAGATGATAATGGGGAATTTAGATTGATGTTAGGGGGAGGGGTGTGAGGCCAGATGAGCTTCCACCTTCACGTGGTTGGCCTTGTTAAGTAGAGAATATCAAAGTTTTCTCAAAACCAAGTGAAGCTCAAACTAACATACTAAGGATATCTTCTGAACTAGCTAATAGTTTCTTTTATTTGAGATAGAGCTTATTGTCCATTCCTTTATCAATCACTACCCTTTTAGGCTCCTCAATTTCCTACTCTATTCTTTCTTTTGCTTCAAAACTATTACCAAAGTAGAAATTTATTCTTGCTCATCTTTAGCTTAGTTACCAAGCAATATAATTTTGATCCTTATACCTCTGCTTTCTTCAACTACTATTCTATTGTATTTATTAGGTTTTCATCCCTCACCCACATTTTTTGAAACTTGAAAGGACATTGTTTTGGGAGTGAATCGTCAATGATATCCAACTGAACTACAAAGTAGTTTGAACTAGAATGAGGGAGGATATGAGCCAAGACAATATAATAGCCTAATGGAGATAACACTATGATTCTTTCACATAATAACTATATGTTGAACTTGAATATGGGAAATGATCATGTGCAATGCTTCAAAGGGTCTTGCAGCAATAAAAATGGTCTACTACATTTTTACAATGAAGAATAACAATTTCAAAATCTTCTTTTCATCTGCATGTAATTACCTCTCCACTTTTACCCTATCTAATCTTAATTCTTAAGGCCAACATCATCAAATTAGTCTCCTAGAAAGAAACTTGAAGTCCAAGTAACTCTTTCATTTACCCCGTAAAATTCAATTTTTGTTTCTATCAAATATTCTGGAATGACTTAATCTAGTTACATGATTTTTAAAAAATTAGTGCTCATTCATCATGATTTCTATTACCTATCATAAACACACCACCAACATGATTTTAAAATTTCCAAGGGTATCAAGACAACTAAACTAGGTTGTGCTTGTATCCAAGATAGTATATCCTTGAAAAAAAAAAAATTAAGAAGATTACAAGAGTTGGCAGAAAAAATAGCAAAAGTTTGAGGGATTATATTGTCAATAGGAGAACATGACATAATGTTGCCAATGAGAAGCACATCAATGCCACCTTTTGCTTAGTTTTTTAATTCCTTTCATGTTCACAAATTAGATTTTGGATTCTATATGAGAAAAACATATTGCATCATTGACACAAAAAACTATTTTGGTTATTTATATTTACTAAAGTCTTCAATGGTATTGAATGTGCATGGCTAATAGTACTAAATTATGACACAACTATGTCAAAAATTCATATATGTAGAGAGATATTTTTTCTATTATTCTTTGGCATATAAAATAATATTTCAATTTCTTCCATTTGTAAACCATAGTATATAATTCCTTCCATTATTGAGAATATAAATAACCAACTTAAAACCATAATATTACACTGGGACAATCACGTATCAGAACAGTAAGTTATCACAAAAATTGTCTTTCCAATTGCATTCAAAAAATGACCTTGAAGAAGACGTGAAATATCATATGAGCATTCAATCCAACAATAAAATTTAATAGATTTTTTATTACCATTGGCATGAAACATTCTTTTTCCTTTCCTAGAATAAAAAATGTCTAGTTACAAAATTTGATTCCACCCTAAACATGTCTTAATTCGTGTGTAAAATCTTAATTCTCTAAGGTGTTATTAGTAAAGAATAGAATTGAAAGATGAATGTCGAGTTGTTTTCCATTAATTTGAGATTAAACTTGAAGATTCTATGAGTAAAGCTTTGTATTGATTCATTGTATCTTGAACATTGATCTCCCCAAATGTTGTGCTCACTATTATCAAGACATTTCCTTATGTATCATGTATTTGACTAGCTTAGCATGTTTTGCTTTCCTATATAATGCACATATTCATATTTAATATGGTTGTGTTGGCATCCCTATTATCCATGACTTGATAATACTCTATTATATTGACATTGATGTCTACAATATTGAATTATTTTGAAGGTCTCCAGAAACCACAAGTGGAACTTGATGGAAAACCATGTGCTTCTATTGGGAAAAGTGGTCTCATGGCTCTGTATGACAGTTTGTTTAGTTAGGCTTACAATAACCTTAATCTTATTTATGATTCCATATTTATAACACTCAATATACTTTCTTAGGAGATAAATAGGAAAGATAATTTATTTCAATACATTACACAAATTAAAGTGTGCCTTGCTATCATGTAGTTGAATGTTGCATCATTCGAACTTCTTGCAACTGATAATGAATTCAAGGATTTAGAGTTCATAAAACAATTGAATGAAACTATAGGTTCTTTGCAAGATTTGCGCATAGTTCCAATTTTCAATGAAAATGATGCAATGAGCACAACAAAAGCACCATACAAGGTATTTATTCCTACAACTAATTTAAACCACATGCTTTGTTTATAAGTATGCCAAATTTTTATTTTCATTCATGTTGTAAGATTGTATCTATTTATGTATTCTAGATGTATGATGTGAAGATTAACATCTAATGTATAATCTTAGACAATTATGTATCATGATGTATAGATATTATTGAAGTTTGACAATTTGGTCGGCTTCTTATTGTAATAAGCACATGTTAATTATGGTGTATACGCTTATATTTCTACACTAATCGACATTACTCTAGACTAAGTTGTTGCCACAAGTGATTGAATTACATGCTTATTGTATCACTAATTTAATTTAAAAATTACTATTTTTGACACTTTGTGCAGTTGAACTCTGACTTTTCAAATGACTCTTTCCTCATTTTTTGGTGTTTTCTTATATGATGGTATTATAGAAAATATAGTTTTTACATGAGAGGAATCTCTTATTAACTTAAATTTGAATCTTTACATCATGTCATTTCATCTTATAGAATACAATATGATAGTGAAACTCATGGGAATTGAAAAGTCGTAACAAATTAGAGAGAAAGATAATAATATGTGATAATAAAATTATGCAAGTTGTGTGGCTTTACATATACCCAACATAGCCTGCCTTCTCTTATGATCTCTATCTATTCATTCACATCTCTTGATTTATTTGTAACATATATAAAGGAGTGTGAGATCACTCCAAACTTTCTTATTTATCCCAAGCTACAAACTCATAAAGCATTCAAGAAAATAGCAGAGCAAGGAGCAGCCATTGAGATCATTAATAATGAGGTTGTTAGACACTCGAGATGCAAAGGATATTGTGATCTACTTGATGGAGCTTTGCATACCTACATTGCATAATAATAAATAACATTTTTTAACCAATAAGCAATTTATAGTTTCACACATTTGATTATCTTGTAGGTGCATTTTTCAAATCCCTTCCATGAATGATAAATACCTTTGAATATAACAACCCCCATATCAAATATGTCAAGACAATCAATATGTTCAAACTTTTTAATTGTGTGCACATTTAAATTCATCTATAATTTAAAACAACCTTTTGAATGTTGGTCTATGAAGATAAGGGCTATTATCTTTTGACCCATTTAGTTGGAATGTTAAATGAAAAAACAATTTTTCATTATGGTTTGATTATGTTGTGGTTGTGAATGCAATAGTTGTTCATCCAAATTACTATGTGACTTGTTAATTTGTATGTTATTTTATGATTAGATTATGTTGATTTCTTTTCATCAATATGTCAAATCCTTTTCCTACTAATCTATATGAGTATTCTTATGTATTTGGATTTAGATCATTTTCTTATTAACTTATATGTTGTTTTTGAAATTTGGATCAGATCATGTAAGTATTTTTGTATCAATATTTTTAGATGACTCCTCTTATGTTAATCTATTTATGGCTCATAAATAATACCATGGAAGTATTTTTCTATCAGCATTTCAGATCACTCCCCTATATTAATCTGTATGTTGTTTCTAGATTAGATTGCATGAGTGTTTTTTAATTTTTTGTGTGAATATTTTGAATCACTCTTCCCATATTAATTTGTATATTGTTTATAACTACCTAAATATTTTTATATCAACATTTCAAAATAGTATCTTATACTAATCTTTATACTACTTATGACATCATTATTTTTATGTTTAAAATTTTAAAATCATTCTCCTAGACTTTCAATTTTACAGAAAATGAAAAGGAAACAATGTCAAGACATCCATGTGACCAAAGATGTGTTTAACTTTAGCCACACAGTACAACAATTAACAAGATTGCAAAAGCAGTAAAGCACTAATAGGTATGATATCTCAAGGATGATTAAAGTTTTTTTTTAGAACTTACAATTTGTACTTGTTTTAACATCATAGTGCTCATTGTAACCATCTTTATGATATTTTGATATAATATAAATATTTCATTTTTCAATTCAATAATTTGTGTTGAATATTCTAAATTCTACTAATTTAACATTTCTAATGGTGCTATTTTAGTTCTTAATAGTTTTATGCACCTTTGATAGCTAACATATTTTAAGTACATATGTTTATTATATAGTAAATTCAACAACTCATAAACATGTTATGTTGTTCAAAAAATGAAAATATTGTTTTATTTCTAAGGGATTTTTTTATTAAACTTCATTATTGGAATGTAAGCATATTTCTTATATGTTGATGCAAGCATGGGTAGTCACAAAGATGTTTGCATAAAGGAAGCTCCTAATCAATCACCGTCTAATATCCCCATACTACAGTTGTAAGATTATCAAATTCTACTACTTCTGGGAAGCATGGAAACATGAATGACTCATCCACTGGGAGGCAATGACATTGGTCAAATGAAGTACCTCTGTTGGGTGTATCAGGTACTAGTGGTGTGGTGGGCCATGCAATAGTCATGACAATGTAGGCTCAAATGATCCTACCCTAGATGATAGCTTTAATAGCTCACTTCAAGAGAAACATATATATTTGTTGTCAAAGAATTTGGCTGCATGTGAAGTAGATAATAAGCACCTAAAGTTGTAGAATGCTGAATTGTAAATGAAAAATGCTCAATTGGAGATGAAAAACAAAGAGTTCAATGGGTTACTTATAGAGGTTACGGAGAAAATATAGAAAAATATAGAGTACTATCTTCAACTGCATGAACAACAACTGGTCACTTACAATATGGAGGAATCACTTGTTGTGAACAAAAACATGTTCTCTGAGTCAACCCGTACGTATGATGACATGTTAGATGTCTTGAGAGGTCATAGTGAAGGGTGGAAGGTGAAGTACAATGAGGTGACAGGGTTTCCTTCTGATAGAGGGCAACAACCAACTTCTACCCCATCTTCAATTTGTGGATGTGAAGATACATCAAAATGTGATTAGATGCACATATGTAATTGAATATTTTGAGCCACATGTGGTTGTTGTTCAATTCAATGACAAATCCTAGTTATAGCAAACAATGTCATATGAACCTAATGTTTAGATATATAAACTAATGTCTTCTGAAAAATAGGAGACCATTGGCACTTACATTTGACAATTTAGTGCTTTGACAATTGATATCTGAAATATATTTTTTACACTATTAAGATTTATAAATCATTACAGATCCACTTTATTCATAATTGTGTTATTTGAATGTCATTTTTATATACATATTGTTGCTCTTATTTTGCAAGGACTAAATGCAATAAATGTCATGGATGGTGTTGGCTCTAGATTTAATAGTGTTTTAATAACCAAGTATACATGGTAAGATTGCATCTATGGGCAGTTATCTCTAATAATGGACACAATTCACCAAGAACCCAGGCCAACTATAAGGCTACACTCCTTCTTCACTTCAGGCTCTGCAAAACCTAGGCAGGTAAACCTCTTAGGATCCAATTATGTGACCAGTGTAATAAGCATAATCAAAATCTAGAATAACAAATAAAAACCCCTAAATCTTCTATACTTAACCAGAAATCACAAGAATGAAATAGCTAAGAACATGACTCATGAAACTGGCAAGCTAAGTGCGGGTTAAACTTTGAATAACTTTCAACATAAAAGGGAAAATGATTTAATATTTTGATATCAGCAAGACCTAGGTATGAGCAACAAAACCTAATGATCCTATCTCTGATCAGTGCCTTATCTATTAGGCAATTGAATGAATTACAACTGTACATATCATTGAAAACTTTGACATAATTCCTATATCAATATCCCTGATCTATCTTTCACCTTGTGAACAGACATCTGCTTCAAATTTGAATCTCATATTCAAATTATCCCATCATGAAATCTGCAAACCCTGTGATAAACACTAAGAAATTACATGGCTCTTTGTTCCACCAGCAAGACATTTTAACCACATACATTCCAAAATGAAATGCAACTTAATTTATGCTCTTGGTTCACAAATTAGAAAAGATTACATATCCATGAGCAGGAGACAAGATTCAAACTGAACTTAAAGCCCTTTGCTATACTTTATTTGTTTTCCTTGAAACCAAATACATGAAAAGATGTACATAAACAATTCACTAATCACCTAACAAATCAGAACTATCTGCATAAAACATATATTGTTGTTCAATACAAGAGAGAATGCTAGGTGTGTGGCTTTCACAGCCTGAGCAGAGCTCCTAGAACTAGAAAATGGAAACCAACCAACAACCTTTTTCAGAGAAGAAGAAAGAATATGTATCAAGAGGGTAATTCTCAGATTAAATTTGCAATCGACATGTGTCCCTTCAGAATTCTCCCTCAAGAAACTAGAAAGAATCTCTCTACCTTCTCTCCTCAACTACCAAAATCAAATCCTTGATCAATTTCCTTTCACAGGCATCAAATATCTCAAAAACTTCATGATAAAAGAATGTAACTGATTTTGGTGTTAAAATGAATTCACAGTAAAAGTGAAAAACCAGTTAAAATGGCCTCAAGAATGCAAGAAAACTTATTTAAAATGATTTTCTTCACTTTTAGACCCCAAAAAGCCTTTAAAATTGCCCTTTAACCAATTTTGATGCTCAATGATGAAAAACACTCATTCTGCTAAGAATGCCTCAAAATTTACAAATTGGCCTATAGCACGAACTAGTGTTCACTTGTGCAAAAACTAACTTTAGATTCAGAAAATTCATCTCATTCTGGTTCTGATGGTATATTGGAGCACCCATTTTAGATTTTAAAATGCTCAATTATGCCCCTCTGAAGTTCAGGTCTCTGTCTCATGGTTTTGCATAGCACTTGGAAATTTCAAAAATTTGATACATTATAAAGTTTGAACTATGCAAATAATTAGACATTATTTAAAATGTTGACCTGGTACGTGCGTTTGGGAAAATTTAATTTTTTAATGAAATTTGGATTCCCTTCACAATCACCATCTAGGTCAAACATGGTTGACTGACCTTGACACATGGTGAGTTTTGATTGGTCCAATTTTTGCCACATCATCCATCCACCTCATTGCTATAAACAATATTTGCTTGCCACATCACTACCTACTCACCGCATGTCATTCATTGGTTCATTGTCAAACTACCACATCACACAGATGGGACCCACATTCTCCTTTTCTCTCTTGTGAGTTTTCTGATTTTTTTGGCAATTCGCTATGTCGCATGCCAAAAAACCTTGAATTTCCTAGCTAGCAAGGTAGTGAGTTGCTGGATTTTCTAACTTTTTGGAGGCTTCGCATGATTATGTCAGTGATCTTATTTGTCCATTGGTTCAAAATTTAACCTCACCCTCCACATTTGTCAGTTAGATGAGTGGGACCTTTGCACAAGTTGCAACCTTTCCAAAAAGCTCTTTTCTTAATACACTCCATGTTGAGTGTGGGATAGTATTTATGGGATAAACCTTCTCCCTATCAGCTTGCATAATTCTAATGCCTCTGTGTGGACTTTGGTATAGCGTGATATTTTTTTAAATATTGGCTGGCTGATTTCCTTCATTGATGGCTTTCTCATGCATTGATTGTTACAACAAATGCCCTTACTTACTTATGCGCTGACTGCCCTTGCATGGGCATTCTATGTCTTTGAACTTGGCTTTTGATTTTTATAGGCCATGGCCTCTTTCTTTTATCCACATGGGGCTTCTTTTATTGTGGAGCATGCTCTTTTTGATGCATAGGGTCTTTTTTTATTTGCTAAGACTACTGCCTACAAGCTGCAGCTTCCACTCTTTCCGTCGTGGGGAGCATTCTTGGCATCTCTTCCTTGCTTTGGCACCTTGCTCTACTTACGTATCTTGCCTATGGTTGCCGGCTTTCTCCTTTGCTGCCTTTTGACTGCAGTTTGCTCCAAAGAGATATGGCTTCCTTTATGTTGAGTGGCATAAGTCTTTCTTTATAGGGTATGGCTTTAAAACATGGAGCTTCTCCTTTTTTTTAAATACGGCTCATTGAGTGTGGCCCTTCCCAAGAGGTGTGGGCTCTTTCCTTTCTCATTTCTAGTGATTCCACCCTTTTTTTTAATCCTACCTTTGATTACCACTTGCTGTTGGAGCCAGATCCATCTTATCTTGATACATATCTTCCTCTGTCGGCTTTAGCATTGACTGCCTACTTTAAATGAGTTTATCTCCTTTGTTTTAAACTCCCCTTCACATTCAATATTCCCTTGCATCTTCAAATTTTTTACCAGTGGCTTCTACCTTAACGTTGATTGCCCTTGTTTGCTTATGGGCTACTCCTTCACATGAGATTTTTCTATTTAAACATGCGGCTTTTCATCTGCCACTCTCCTCCTTGGTAGCTACTGTTTAAAACATGTGGTGACTCCCCTTTGTCAGCGTGAGAGTCTTTTACATGTGCTACTCTCTATACTTTAATGGCGTCTATATCATACTCAACCCACGACGTCTTCCTTAGTCAAGCATGGAGTTGACTCCCAAACTTACCCTTTTTAGCCCCTACAGCTTCTTTATATGGCATCTACTCTTTTTAAGCCACATGTTCTTCTTCTTTGAAGGCATGGACTTCTCTTTACATGCTGTCTTGTCATGTGAGCATCTTATTTTCTATAGTGCATCATAAGATTTCATGGGCATACTAAAAGATGTATTAAAAAAAACACATTCAAGTTCAAGGGATAAGCCGATGTATTAGTACTTGCAATGTTTCTCGTTACTCTTTCAACACAACTGATATTACAACTCATCAACTCATAAGAAACACCAAAACTCTCTTCAATTCTCGTGTTATCAGTAGTGTTATAGGCCATGGGTTCGAATCCTTTGACTAAACAATTACTCAATTTCTTCTCCTCATCACTCTCTTCAATAATAGGGTACAGGGAAAGGCCCAAGCACATCCTCCTCCTGATTCATGTATTCCAGAAGTTCTTCATCTCATTATCTGTGCGCTCTAGCATCAAGGCAGCCATTTAAGTTCATTTATTGCCCAACTTGTTATTCTTGCATGTTCACACATTAATCCTCTCCACAAAGCAAAACTCAAGCATTTTAGATTCCATTTAAAATCAGATGCCATAATAACTTAATGAAATTAGTTAGACCCCAAGTGGGTCCGGCTAAAAAAAAATTCATTTTCAGACAACTAAATTCTCAAACTACCTTACTGAACATCCAACGTTGACTGGATTCAGATTCGATCCATGCCCTACTATTAAAACTCATTTTATCATTAATCTGCAACTTGTTGACTTTGTGCTAGGATGTCCTTTGACTGGCCTTAAAAACTAACTAGAACACCTGACCGGCTCTAAAAGCTAGCACACTGATTCTCTGTCCTGCACACTTGCACCATGTCGAATCTCATCTCATGAAAAATTTGATGTCAAAAGATATTGACCTTCAAAGTTGACCTCTCAGAACTACCTGCAAGAAAACATGTCAGAAAACAATAAATTCTGTTCGGATTTGGCTTTGAAAATTGGGTAAACAGACACTTGGGAAAATAAAAATTGGGATGTTCATTCATTGTCACGAGGAGAATATGGATCTACAATTTGGGCTCATGATGAATAATGGGACACAAACGGTGAATGGTCAAAGTAGGCTACTTGGAATTGTTGACTAGAAACAATGACAGAAAAGCAATTTTTGCAAATGGAATGGACCTGGGAAAGTGTGCAAATGGATTCTTCATGACTTGAAAATTGGCACACTTAAAGTATTTTCGGAGGACAACACAAGGGTACAATCCATTTGATCTAATCTATCATAGATTAGGAGTTATAACATCACAAATAGGGGTACTAATCAATCTGCAAATGCTGACACCAGTAAAACTTTAGAAATTGTTTTTAGAATTGTGTTTGAAAATTGATCAAATGGATTTTTCATAAGTTGAAACTTGAAACATAACAAGTCTCTGACGTCTACAATGCAACGCAAAAGGAAATTCAACATTTTGTTAAACTGGGTCAAAGTTATAACATGTCAAACAAGGCCTTCCAGAATTATGTGCAATATGCATCAGCATGAAAACAGTAAACTACCAACTTTGAAGGATTCAAAACCTAGCCAAATAGACTCAAAATGACTCAAAATCTGACACATAGGTTCTTAGGTATGGACACTAGACCCTCCTAAAGTGAAAAATCATGCAACACTTCTGGGTACGAGATATTCAATTGCAAACATGGCCTCCTATAGCTGTTTGACACCTAGGTGAAAATGGAGATTTGTAAATTTCTCAAAACAAGACTTCACGAAATGATTCAAAATGTCAGTTTAGCTTCATGAAACACATAGATGCACTGAATGAAAGGTGTTAGAAACATTGAACACCTCTTGGGGCTCAAAAGTACAGTTGGGTACATAGGCATCAAAAAGCATTTATAGGGCTCAATTTCTCAATGGTACTCAAAATTGGGGCTTCGATTTTGAGTCCCAATAGATGGATTGAATTTTTTTCTTATTAAGTAAATATTTCATATCAAATGACTTTCAATCGTAATGTCAAATGATCTGCAAGTTATTAAATTAAGGTGCACTGGTGCTCGTTTCATTTGATACAATATGTAATGAAAGAAATACAATGAATAGATGTTTCACCTCTGTTTTTATTTTTTTAACAACTCAAATTGGTCAAAATTTTGACCAATCTTGGTCAACATTTCCACCAAGAATTGGTTGAACTTTTGACCAATTCTTTCGTTGTGAGTATGGCATTCTTGTCATTGAGAGACTAGAATTGGTCAACATTTCGACAAAGACTTGGTCTATATTTTGACTAATATTGGTCTCCATTTAGACTAAGTTTGGTCAAAATTTTGACCAATGGGCATCAATAATGCTCATACCAAAGGCAGTCTATTTTGACCAAGTATTTGGTCAAAATTTTGACCAATTGGAGAATTCATCAAAAATTTAATGACAAAAATTGTGACACACCTCTTGGTTGCAAATTTGACCAACATGAGTCAAAAATTTTCCCAATATTCATCAAAAAATGGGTCAAATTTCACTAGTGATTGATAAATATTCATACTTAGTTTGATATATATAAGAATTTGACACTACATAATTTGGGGTCAATTTGTGACGGCGATGTAATTTGTGGTGATTTTCATTTTTTTTGGCAATTTTTTCCAACGTCATCACAATACTAATGTTGGCACCATAATTACAATGCTCTCATGAACATTTTTTAAAAAAACACGACAATCATTTTTTATTTGATTTTGATTAAGGAGAGCTACATGCGAAAGAGGTGAAGTGAGTTGGGCGTGGAAGAGGTGCAGTGATGTGAATGTTATCATGGCTCTTGTGAGTAGTGCATTTGGTTGTTGTGCCCTCATGATCTCTACATTTCATTGTTATGCCCTTGCTTTACAATTCCATTTTCATGTCTTTCCCTTGCTCTGCAATTGCATTGTCGTGTCGTGCCCTTGCTCTGCGATTTCATTGTCATGCCATGCCCTTGTGATCTACCTACCCTTTCTCTATGATTTTCTTCTAGGGTGAGAAGAGGTACATATGTAAATGTTCTTTTCCTTTCCTTCTAAACATGTATGTCTTTATATTTCTTTCTAAACATGTATCTATTTATATATTCAGAGAGATCTTTTTTTAGGTGCTTATTACATATTATCTACACAATATAAAAAATGATCTAGTTACATACATATTCCAAAATCTAAATAATAAAACAATAAAACTCACTCAACCCATGCTAAGTGACTTACCTCAAGGTCCTACACAAAAATAATGCAGACCAAGAAAAATGGGCAAATTTTGCAAGAAATTTTACAAAAAAATATCATAGCAGATATCTTTATATATTCAAAGAGAACTTTTTTAAGGTGCTTATTACATATTATCTACACAATCATAAAAATGATCCAACTACATACATATTCCAAAATCCAAATAATAATACAATAAAACTCACTCAACCTATGCTAAGTGACTTACCTCAAGATCCTGCACAAAAATAATTTGCAAGAAATTTTACAAAAACATATCATAGCAAATATTACAAAATAAAAAATATATAGAATAATTTTTTTAATATATGACCTCTTCCTATTTTTTTGAATAGAAAAATAACTAGAGTTGAAAGCATGAGCTATGCAATATTATTTAAATTTTATCAACCCTAGACTCTTTTCCTAACTCCACCAAATGCTAGGTGATCTACTACTTATAAGATATACTCCATTTTTTTATTTTTCTTAAGCCTTTGATTTCCTTGGTCATTTTGGGTTGTGGATGAGTTTTTACTCTCTAGCTTATTGATGTTTATCAAGAAAGACATTCACTCCAATAGTTTCCTTTGTAATCATAACAACTAAATTCCACCATTAAAAAAAGAATTACAATGATCTCAACATTGAATGTAATTGATTCTTGAAATGCATGTGGGGATTAAGTCTTTTTTCTAATTTAATCAAAGGAGGAATAGAATGTACTTGGCTAACATTCAGGATAAGATAAGACTTAAAGTGCTCATGGCTTGAGCACCATAACCAAAATTCTTATATGATTATCTAAAACATAGAGATGTAATGGCAGCAGCTTTTGAATTGGGTGTGCATGAATATCAACTGGGTCTATGAACAACAATTCTAGGAATTGTTTGTGCTTGTCATGATACTACTTGGATAGAAAACATGGTATGACCAATTCAAGGAGATTACTTTCCAAATTTTTTATAAAAAAAAAAGGTTATTGACTAACAAAAAGTTTGTATAGTAAAAACAAGGTTATTGATTTTGGTGTGGACTAACAAAATACATAGAATGATATGACATTGTAAATAGGGTTGTATTTGATATTATGTTTAATTCATAATTATAGATAGATACTATACGACTCCCTATTTGATTTTTTCTCCCTTTATTCTTTGCTAAAATTTTATGTACCAAGATCTTACTTTGTGCATACTTTGGTCGTTATGAGTATATGATGATTAGTTGGTTTTGTATTTCATTAAATAGCATCAAACAGACAAATTATTTATTTAATTGAACTCCTTTTTGAGTTTTTTATTCATATATTTCCAACCGTTTTCCTTAGTGTTATCCTAAGATGATATAAGTTTTTCTATGCATCATAAACATGGAGGAAGAAATTGAAAATCTATTATAAAATATATAACAATAGAGAAACAATAAAACTAGGAGAAGCAAGGATTTAGGTTACTTTAAGATGGAGAAATAATTTCTCAATTGAAAATGATTTAAACAATTAGTTGTTCCCAGCTAGTAGGATCAAATAAAAAATTTCAAGGTGATAAAATTGCATATGCAGATGCATCACTTGCATGCCAGGCATGAAGTGTATTCCCCAAAAATGGTTGGATATAAAGGCTCCATATGTTGGCCCAACAATAGAAGCCAAGGATGTAACCATGCATGTATTGGCACAGTCTCTTGTGAGGATCCAAATATCTATTATTTTTGTTAATTTGGGCATCACTATATTATCTAGAATGTTATGAAGTACTTAATTCGGTAGTAACTTCTCCCATCTCTCCAAAAAATGTAGCATAGGTTCAGGGTCCCTTGGCTCCCAAGAATTTGTAGTAGCATTTCTCATAGCTAGAAGAATAACTTTAGTGAAGAGTTAAGTGAAAGGAGTTGAAGAAGAAAGTTCTACTTCTATGTAAATGCCATAATCACAAGGCTTCTTCCCTTATAGCAGCCTCTCCCACAATGAAATTGCCTTTAAACCATGCAAAGGATGTTGAAGTGGTTACCAACCTTGAAACACTCTTATAAGCAATGACAAAGAAAATGTAGATGCAATACATGACAAATTCCAAGATGATCATTTCAAATCCTAATATCTTAATATCTTAAATGCAATAAATTGGAGGGCAAGAATCTTGTGAGAAGTGTGTTTTATTTAAATATCCCATGAAAGAAAATTTTTAAAGGAGAAAGAAGATAAAGAATGTACACAAAAACTAGAAAAATGTTTCAAATGAACAAATCTTAGAAACCAACATTTAAGATATTAGGATAGGTTGGTTTAAGAAAATATAGATGTTATTTCAAGGTGATCATGACAGAACAAGAAAGAATGTAATCCCTGCTATAGTTTGGTCAAACAACGATGAAGTTTTGACATAATAATGACTCATGTTTAACACCATTCACTAGCACATGGCTAAACCAATAAATGGCTAAGTTGAAGGAAAAAATAATTTGATTGAAATATGAACTAATGAGGAATCATGTGAACAACTCCTTGAATGTTCAAGAAAACAAGAAGGCTGAAACAAGAAGAACAATGAAGGCAGTGACAAGGAGTTACAAACAAGAGGAATGAAGAGGAAGGGGATAGAGGACAAAGGGCATAGGTGTTTGAAGAGGACAAAGGGCATAGGTGTTTGATCCTCGATAGCTTTCAACTACACATTGTGTTGTAACTCTAGCATAGGTGTTTGATCCTCAATAGCTTTCATTTCAAAATTCAAGTTTTCAAGATTGGTCAACACCCTCACTTGTGGATTGCTCATGTCAAGCACTTTTTGTACTATTTCAACACCGTGTTCTTGCTTTTGAGCTCACAGTTCTTTAGGTGCATTTTCTTGTAAAACTTTAATTTTGTAAAACTTTATGCACTCTTTCAACACCAAATGTTTCTTTCAAAACCTTATGTGCAGATATAAAAATTAAGTACAACATGTCCAATATTATTTACAAATATACACATTAATTACACCAAATATTTATTTCAAAACCATATGTGCAGATATAAACATTAAGTACAACATGTCCAATATTTTTTCAGTTATCCATATTAATTACACCAAATGTTTCTTTTAAAACCATATGTGCAAATATAAACATTAAGTACAACCAACTCAATAAGGTTACACGAATAAGTTATTCCTATGAAGAAGAATCATGTTAGATAAGACAAGGGAGTTTGATCAAAATAGGGAACAAACCACTATACTGTTGTCTAACTTTCAAAGACCAGGCGATGATAAATGTTATTGTCCTTGCAAGAATTGTAATGGCTTAAAGAAAAGAAGAAACAAAATCAAAATAGCTAAGAGACATTATTGGGAGAATGGTCACACTGAAGGGGGGCTTGATTATCATTAATTGGTAAGTTTTTTGTTCTATTATTTTCATAATTAATATAGTTATGAACCACAAAATAGGGGTTTGATTATCATCATTTTTATATAGGTTGATCTCCCTAGGGTAGTATGAGATATGAAGCAACATATCTTGAAGGAACACAGAGGTGTGAATATGGAGGAACATGGAGATGTGAGTATTGAAGGAGAAGAGCATGATCCCATCGAAGATGATGATCATGCACCAAAAAATACATTTAAAGATAATGGTACGAATGCATTGATCCATGACACATTTGGTACTAGTGGTGTTGTTTCTATTGATGATGATGAGGAGGATGATGATGAGGATGAGGATGGCATTGAGGTCATCCATGATATACCTCTACTTGAGAAGGAAAATATGACCCTTTACGAAGGATCCCAATCAACTCTTCTCTCTGATGTATTATAATTGGTGAATTTGATGGTTATGAATAGTTTTTTTTTAACATAACAATGTCACATATGTTAAGGTTTATGATATATGTCATTATATTCTATAAAAGGTGAAATATGTACCATTAAAATTGTTTATACTAACAACTAATTTTTTTTTTGTAGATTGATAGGTGAGTATTTGTTACCACCATCAAATGTTCTCCCTCGTTTGTACTGAGAATTATGTGCCACTATGAAATATATTGCAATGGAGTATCAATCAATAGATTCTTGTCCTCAAGATCATGTAATTTATCATAAAGAACACAAAAATGCAATAGAATGCCCTAAATGCCATATGAGTAGATATCAAGATGATCAAGTAACAAAAAAGGTGTCTTTCAAGGCTCTTCATTACATCCCCATTATTTAGCATTTTAAATGATTATTCAAGTGCAGTAGCTTGAAAAAAAATTGTATTACCATGCACACAATAAAATTTGAGATGACATTATTCAAATGCTTATGGACGGTTCAACATTTAAGAACATAGAGAAAAAGTGGTCACACTTTAAAGAAGAACCTCAGAATCTCAGGCTTTCTTTGGCAACTAACGGTGTCAATCCATATGAAGAGATGAGATCTATTTACTCAGTTTGGCCTATTTTTGTTATCAACAATAACCTTCCTCCATGGATGTCAATAAAGAGGGAGCACATTATTTTGGTAATGATTGTTCTAGGTATTTAATTATTTTATTGTTACCTACATGTAATTACAAGTCTTGGAGTGAAATCACCACAATAATTATCTAATGTTGTGCATTCAACTAGGTAAGTACCAAGTGAAAGATATGAATGTATATATTGCACCTCTTATCAACGAGTTTTTGGTGTTATGGAATGGTTTAACTATGTGTGATATATCTTGACCAATTCAACAAAAAAAAAATCCAATTCCATGCAATTCTTGTGTTGGCAATTCATGATGCCCTAGGGTTGACACATTCTTGTGGTATGTTATGTTGAAATCTAGTTGTATGCAATAATACTAATTCCAAAAATGAACATATTCAATCCAATTGTATCATTATCTTGTAGATCTTCAAATAAAGGGAAAATTTTCATGTCCAATGATTGGTCCAAAGATGAAATCTCATCATTCCAAAAGTTTAAGAAAGAAGGTGTTTGATGAGAATAGACACTTCCTCCACAAAAAACATAAGTTTTGAAGTGCTAAAAAAATATCTTTTCAATGGGAAAGAAGAGACTACATCAAAGCCATAAAGAATGACACCTAACATATGGCAGTTGGAATATAATAGAATTTTAGGTCGTCAAGGCATCAATACTAACCACCTTGCAAAAGAACTAAAATGTTATCTCGGACAATTTAGCAGGCTACCCTGCTATGAGCAGCTACAATTGTGCATTTGTTTGATACCATGCATATTAGAAAGAATGTAATAGAGACACTATGGAAAATATTAGATGGACGGCATGACAAAGAAAAAAAATTCAAAATTTGTAGTGCCATTCATGATTCCAATCATGAAATGAAAAATATCATTGAATCAAATAGCAATGGAGACCAAATTAATGCAAGTGCCCTTCCTTGGTTATTAACAGAGCAACAAATTAATGCCATAAAAGAAGTCATACAAAAAATGAGATTTCCTACAAGATTTTTCACAAATATAAACAATCTCATATCAAAGAAAAGTGAATTTGGCTCAGGGCTGAAAATGCATGATTGGCATACCTTCATCACGACAAGTCATGATCTTTTGTATTTACAATATATTTGTCAAACTAAATTCAATTTTTATTGTATTACATTAGAAAAGAATGAAATGATCAGTTGATAATTGTTGTAGTATGTGCTACCCCTATCGCTCCTAAGCATTCGACAATAATATCAAACAAGTGATATATGATCTTGGAAAATACATGAGGTAAACAATGATATTTGTTCAATATATAAAACAACTAATAAATTGTAATGTCTTGTATTTATATGTTTTTGTGTCTTGAATCCCTTGTAGATAGTTGTCATCTAAAGAAATCCTTAAAGAACATATAAAATATTGGAAGAAAATAATTTCTCCACTAATGTGTGAAATGAAAAAGTGTTTACCTTCAACAATTTTCAATGCACAAGAACACTTACCTCATAAAACAAGTTCAGGAGATTGAATTGTGTGGACTTGTATAGCCTAGGTCAATGTGGATGGTTGAGAGACACTTGAAATTTTTGAAGGGTTTGGTTTGACAAAGAGCATGTCATGAGGGTTTTATAATTGAGAGATATATGGCATACCAAATGATGGTGTACATTAATCAATATCTTCCTAATCTTGTAGCAAAGACCCATATAGATTGCATTTGGGATCTCGACTCCATTAAAAAATTTGAAGGGGAGTACTTGGTGGGGAAAGGTAAATTTAGGAAAGTGAAAGGTAATAAAATTTTGAGATGTTATGGTACTTAATTAATTCTTATTCTTCAAACTAAATATGTTCTAAGTCATCTATTTACTTTTTTATAGTTGCTAAAGAGTGGGATGAAATATATTTATTTATTGCAAACAATCAAGATTGGATGATGGTATTGATTGAATGATGTCAACAGCCTAGTCATGGATTAAAATGGGAATCCATGTCTTCATTGGTTAAACAAGATCATTTTAATGGAGATCTCAATGTTACACAAAAGGAAATAGATTTAGCATATGGTTTAAGAGATATCTACGTACTTATAAGTTTGTTAATCAACTGTATGTTTTTGAACTTGTGGTGGAATGATTTATAAATGTTTGACATTATTATAGATGAAATACTAAAAGACTATATTCTGCAATGGTTACAAGTTTCACATCAAAGATTTAGATGAGACAAAGAGAAGTTGTGATTTTGGGATAAGTGCAGTCTTCCAGGTAACCAATATTTCATCTAGAAATGACTTTCATCCTCAATAATCTCAAAATTGATATTATAGCATTTTGGTTGATATCGTTGATTGTGATGTTAATTCCTTCAAATTAGTTATCTTCTTTGTCAAATAGTAAAACTATGACTCAATCAAAATGATACTAATAGAACTATTATTGAGCATGAGAATGGATTTCTAATGACTAATACAAGGTTGTTTGATCCAATTGGGGATGAGCCCTATGTTCTTCAAAGCCAATGTGAGTAAGTATTTTTCTCAAAGGTTCCATATAAACGAGGTTGGTTATTTTTTGTTAGACATGATCGAAGGGAAAGGTCGATAAAATATAATGCAATGGAAGAAGAATATACCAAGGAAGATGAAGAAGTGGATCATGATTGAGAGTTAGTTGATGATGCTCCTGAAGAAAATGATGTTGCTACTGATCATGATGATAACACTTCTACTAATCATGATGAGGAGGAGGATGGTGATGCTGATGATGATGAAAATGATGACGATGATGACCAAGATAGTGGTGTTAATAATGTTGACGATGATGATGATCCTGATAATGAGATCGATGAAGAATAATATCAATGTATATAAAAGTAAACATTTTCTGTTCAATTTTTTATTTCTAAATTATTAATACAAGTAAACATTTTAAATTGAATCTGGTGTAGTAATATAAATTTAACTATAATATGTGTTGGGATTAAGAAAAATTCTTGTATTGTAGTTGCAAGGCATGTAGATGATGAGCATGTTGAGGTCCAAGCCGGTGGGCAAGATTGTAATGAAACTCAAGTGTGGAAAGAAATTCCTACACTAATCCCTTAAGGAAAGTATTATGCAAATTCCTATTAGTTCCTTACAATTTTAGATTTGATATTATGTAAACAATAATATTACAATCAACCATGAATACAAAAACATACAGAGAAAAAAAATACATAAACACAAAGATATGCTGGTAGGGAAAGCATTCAATAAAACAACCCCACCGCTCCAAAACATGTACAATGTATTATCTTCAACACAAAGGTTACAACACACTTGCAATGCAAGTTCTTTTAGGACATGGAAGACTAATCTAGTAGCAACCAAAAATACACTTTTCACTCCCTCCCATTTATAACCCTAAAAATGCTTATATCATGTGCTTTCCATTTTAGGGAAACTTCCAAAGAACAACTATATTAGGGTTTTACCATTCTCTGAAAAAGTAGGAACCCAAAAAAATTTCCCCACATGCTAGATGGAGACTTGAGCATATAGTACTCAATGATCAATTTCCACATGTCTTCACATCTTCACCCATCACCAAATATTCCAAAGATAGCTCTTATGCATCATAGGAATTCATCATAAACATTTTATTCATGATCTCCTTAGACACAATGCAATATGCCAACACATGCAAGTGGAGTGACACATCAACATGCCAACTAGACATGTACACTCATACTTAATTACATTATTTACAAAAAATACATTTATAAAGAAAATAATAAGAATAGGAATTATCCAAGGTTGAGAGACCTTATTCCTAACATTCTCCCACTTGTTGAACACCTTGTAAGAGCAACAAGAACATAAAAAGAACTAACTACTATAGGCCAAAAGGCCCATAGACTCTAAACACCATTTGAACCTCCCTATGTACAATGGTTTTGTCAATGCATCTGCAATAGTCTTTATAGTATCTACCTTCTCCAAATTTACCTTTCCATATTCCACCATATCTCTCACAAAGTGAAACTACACATCAATGTGCTTTGTTCTGGCATGTAAAGTTGGATTCTTTGCAAGGAAAATAGCACTCTGACTGTCACACCAAATAGTAATTTTTCCTACATCAACAATAATATCAAAACAAAATCTCCTAAGCCAAATGGATTCCTTACAAGCATGAGTAGCATCCATATACTCAGCTTTTGTAGTGGACAAAGCATCCACTAGTTGTCACTTATCCAACTATTGATGGCACCACCAAACATAGTAAACACATAAGCACTGGTGGATCTCCTACTATTAATATCACCTACCCAATCTGAATCCACAAACCCACAAATACAAATTGAATGTGGAGCTCCAAAAGAGTTACCATGATAAAAAATGGAGTAATCTAATGTACCCCTCAAATAACTGAATACTCACTTAACTGCATCCCAATGTACCCATCTAGGATTAGCTATAAACCAGCTTAGAACTCCCACTACTTGGACATTTTTTGGTCTAGTATAGACCATAGCATACATAAGACTTCCAAATACACTAGCATAAGGTACTCTACTCATGTCCTCCACCTCACTAGGATATTTTGGGCAATCATCTACAGAAAACTTTGTTCCCGTAGAAACAAAAACACACAATGGTCTACAATCTGCCATGTTGAACCTATCCAACATAAACTTCACATACTTATTCTAACTGAACCAAATTTTTTTTTAGATCGATCTCTACTAATTTCTATACCCAAGATGTACCTTGTTGCCCCAAGATCTTTCATCTCAAACTGTGCTGACAACTAAGATTTAAAATCAAAAATCATACCCTTACCCTTCCCAAACAGCAACATATCATCAACATATAATGCAACAATAAGAAGGCAATCATTTTCAACTCTAAAATAAACACAATGATCTAATTTTGATCTTACAAATCCAATTAACAACACAAAGGCATCAAACTTAAGGTACCACATCCTAGGAGATTGTTTCAAACCATACAGAGAATTCTTTAATCTATAAACCAAAGATTATTTACCTTTAACAATGCAGTACTCAAGCTATGACATAGAAATATCTTCCTCCAAATCACCATGAAGGAAATTTGTCTTCACATCCATCTATTCTATATTTTCATTATATGATGTAGCAAGAGATAACAGAAATCTAATGGATGTCAATTTTGCAATAGGAGAGAATATTTCAACATAATCTATTCCCTCTACCTATGAATACCCCATCGCAAGCAATCTAGCTTTTTACCTTTCAACACTACCATCTACACAATTTATTCTTGAACACCCATTTGCTATCAATAGGTTTCCATCCTTTAGCCAAAGGTACAAGGTCCCAAGTTTATTTTTTATCTAATGAAGCCATCCCATCATCCATGGCCTCAATCTAGGAATCTACATCTTCCATATCCAAGGTCTTTTTCACAGATCTAGGCTCATTGGTGTTAGTAATCAAAGCAAAGGAACAACTAGAATCTAACATAGAATAACCAAAACTTTCTAGTTGCTTTCTTACTCTTATGGATCTCCTCAAGGGCTGAGGTTGAGATTTTTTTTCCTCTTCTTCTAAACTATTAGAGCTACTAGAGCTCTCCTCATCATTAGACCCAACATGGTCTTTCTATTCAGTCTTCTCAAGGGTAGGAGGCAACTAAACAATATCTTCTTTCTTCTCTTTTTCATCTAGTTATAGTACAATAGGAGAAGATGTTAGCTCTGTAAAAATAACATTTCTATTATACAATGCCTTACTAGTTGCAGGGTCCCAAAGCTTGTATCTCCTTTGGAACATGTGCATAATCTTCACAACCAAAAACATGAAGATGTCTAATTGAAGGCTTCTTACTATACCACACCTCTATGGGTGTCTTACCAACAAGGGATTATGTAGGAAATCTATTAACTAGATAGTAAGCAGTGGCAAAAGCTTTAGCCCAAAACCTTTGTTCAAGACCAACTCCACTAAACATACTCCTACCCTTCTCCATCAATTTCCTCTTCATTCTTTCTGCAACTCCATTTTTTTGTGGGGTATAAGTAGTTTTCTTATGCCTCTTGATACCTTGTTCTTTACAGAATTGTTTGAACTCTGCTAAGAAAAATTCACCACCATTGTCAGTTCTCACACACTTAATCTTCTTACTAGTCTAATTCTCTACAAGGGGTTTAAATTCCTTGAACTGACTATAGACTTGTGTCTTACTTCTTAGAAAATAAATCCATGTCCTATTGTAATCATCTATGAAAGATACAAAAAATGCAGACTTGGAGATTGAAGGAACTTTTATAGGACCAAATACATTAGAATGAATAAGATCCAAAACATCAAAAGATGTGTGAGAACTAGAGCAAAATTGAACATTTTTTTGTTTACCATAGACACAATGTTTGTAGCAGTCAAACTCAAGATTACAATCATTTAACCCCTCAACAAGGTTCTTTCTTTTTAGGGTTTTGAGACCCTTCTCACTAATGTGGCCAAATCTCATATGCCACAACATTGTCTTTTCTATAGGAATTTTTCCTTCCAACATGTTTGCACCCTTAGGTACACATGTTGCACTGCCATTAGAACCAATAAGCATAGTCTTCTTTACTACTCATTTAGATGGTGGAGATGAAGTGATAGTTGGTCTCTTCTTTGAAACAGAAGAATTATTGCACTGAGAAATGCATGCATCAAACTAAAATAAAGTGCCTCTCCTAGTACCCTTAGCAAGCACCATAACTCCTCCCATCACCTTACATCCATCTTTAAAAAAAAAAAAATGTACACCTACATCATTTAGTATACTTACAAATAATAGGTTTTGTGCCAAACCAAGAATGTGCATTACCCTGTTGATCTCATTTACTCATCCATCAATGAATCTGATAGTGACCCATCCTTGTCCAACGATCTTTAAGTAAAAATCATTACCCAGGTACACCTTTCCACCATCAGCAACTTTACACTTTGAGAACCAACTTCAATGAGAGGTCATGTGGAAAGAAACACCTAAGTCTATTAACCACACATCATCAAAGGCATGTGTTGCCAAGGCTACAATGAAAGCATCGCCATCTTATTTAGATTTTTTTGAACCTAAATATGAGGCCTTCTTCTTCTTCTTTAGCTCTTTATAGTCTTTATGGAAGTGCCCAGTCTTATCACATTTCTAGCATTTTTCCTTGGACTTTCTAAGAGTCTTTGATTTTCCACAAGACTTGGATCTACCTTTTCCATACTTAACATCATTTTCTTACCTCTTTCATTGGATCCATTGCAAACAACAAGAGCTTCCTTAGCTGAATCTGAAGACTTTCTCTGCATCTCCTCAGATAATAGTGAAGACACCACATCATCCAATCTAAAAGTGAATAAAGTACTTCCAAGATCCATCACAAGATGGTCCCATGAATCTAGCAAGGAACATAACAAGGTCATACATCGATCCTCCTCCTCTATCTTGACACTAGATGATGTCAATTATGTAATCAGTAAATTAAAAGCATTTAGATTATCTATAACAAATCCTCCTTCCTCCATTATTAGAGAATACAACTTCTTCCTTGGGAAAAAATTGTTCACTAGAGATTTGGCCTGATATATAGACCCAAGTTGTGTCCACAAACTGTTTGTGATCTTCTCATCAAAAACATTTAGGAGAACTGAAACAACTAGATAGTCTAATGAGACCCTTAGCTTTCCAATCCTTGAGATCCCAATCTACTTGAGATATTGTTGTAGGTCTCACATCAAGTGAAGTCACCTCTCATAGATCATGATCTTTAAGCAAGTCTTCCATCTTGAGTTTCCACAACTCAAAATTATTGCCATTAAATTTCTCCACCTTCATTTTTTTGTATGATGAACTAGCCATCTCAATCTGCAAATAAGATTTAGAATTCTCTGAACAAAAATCTCACTCAACTTGATATTAGCTCAAAAAAACCTACCCAACAACTAGGATCAAAAGTTGATAGGGCTCTGATATCACTTGTAAGGAAACTCAGGTGTAGAAATAGCTTCCTACACTAATTCCTTAAGGAAAGTGTTGTGTGAATTCCTATTAAATCCTTACAATTTCAAATTCAATATTATGTAAACAATAATATAGCAATCAACCATGAATACAGAAAACATATAGAGAAAGAAAATACATAAAGACAATAATATGCCGATGGGGAAAAATCTTTCAGTAAAATAACCCCACCCCTCCAAAACTTACACAATGTATTATCTTCAACATAAAGGTTATAACACACTTACAATGCAAGTTCTTTTAGAACACAAAACACTAATCTAGTCGTAACCAACAATACACTTTTCACTCCCTCCTATCTACAACCCAAAAAATGCTTATATCATGCACTTTCCATTTTAGCGAAACTTCCAAAGAACAATTGTTTTAGAGTTTTACCACTCTTCCAAAAAGTAGGAACCCAAAAAAATTCTCTACGCACTAGATGGAGACTCAAAAATATAGTACTCAATGATCAATTGCCACATGTCTTCACATCTTCACCCATTATCAAATATTTCAAAGATAGCTCTTACACATAATAGGAATCCATCATAACCATTTTAGTTATGGTCTCTGTACACACAATTCAAGATACCAACACATGCAAGTGGAGTGACACGTCAACATGCCAACTAGACATGTACACTCATACTTAGTTACATTATTTGCAAAAAATGCATTTGCAAAAATAATAATAAGAATAGGAATTATCCAATGTTGAGGCACCTTATTCCTAACAAAGATGGTGTGGTTGGACAAGGTAAAGAGTGCTACAATATTCTTTAAAATATCTAAAGTCTCATTTTTTTTTAATTTAACCCTTTTATTTGTTATTGCAGAGGACCAACCTTTGTGATGTAAGAGCATTCTAGGTGTAAGAGCAATCTTGCATCACCCAAAAATATTTTCTTTTTAGTCTTTTCTATTTTAATAAGGACTAGTAGATAGGGGGGTTCTTATTTATGGGAACTTGCTATTTTTAGTTTGTCATACGAACTTAGAATGTTTCCATTTTCTACATGAAGGTTCATTTTAGAATTATAAGCTTACCATAAAAATCTCATTGGTCCAGTTTAAGTATCAAAGAAGTTATTGTGGATTTTCAGTGGAAACAACAGCAAAAAAATCTTCAGGCTCATCGTTGGAGGTCTTAGAGTGCTCAGATGAGGTCCCAAAACTCAACGGAAGGGCACTTACCTAAATTTAAATCTATAGATCAGGTGCTAGCATTTCTGAAAAGTGGTTATAATAGTCAATCAGAGCAACGGTTTGAGAGTTATGACCTTCCAAAGTTGGGCTACCAAAAATTTCTAAAGTAATTGTCAAAGGATGTATTTGGTTGATTCTATATGTATTCTTAGGGTCTATCGGTCCTAGGTATTAAGTTTCAATGTCTAGAGCCTTCCCCGGTGGCATAATTTGCCTATTTAAGAAAAGCCTAAACATTGGCTAGTATAGCTCTAGGTTGTAGTTCATGACTTAGTCTTGCAGATTATTGTAATGAAGGCACCCATGTGGGTCAACACATTATATTTGGGAATTCTTTAATTATGCATTTGTCATGCAAATAAGAACTTCATATTTTGTTCTCACATTTATTTTTATTTCTTTATTTGTATGATGGTTTAGATTATTAAGGGGAGCACCCTTCATCAAGTGGTATCAAAGCTAGAGTTCTTGAGTCTGTGGACAGATCGTTGACTGTGAGGCAGTTCACACCAAGACCATGGTTTGGGCTAAGTGTGTAAATAGATTATCGATTGTGAGGTAGTTTGCACTAGGGTTTCAGTGAAAGTGTGAAAATGCCTCCACAAAGAGAATGTGGAAAAAGAGTTGTAGGTGTCACACCTAAGGGTTTTAGAGCTCTACAAAAAAAAATGCAAGCATTAGAAGAACAAATGCATAGATGAATAAATCTTCCCGTAAGAGATGAAAGTGAGAATGAAGAAAATGTAGAAGAAAATGTCGAAGCAGAGGCAATTCTAAACCTAGAGGAAGAGAGGCTTTTTAGGGCCATCTCAAATATTAAAAAGACCTAAGTTTGAGGTTCCACATTTTTAGGAAATATTAACCTAGAGAGGTTGATTGATTGGATCAATGAACTGGAGGAGTACTTGAGTATGAAAATATTAAGGATCTGGATAGGGTTGAGTTTTGGAAGGTGAAACTAAAGGGACATGCAAAGATCTGGTGGTAGCAGGTTTAGTTGGAGTGAAATAGAAAGGGAAAGGAAAAAATCTCTAGATGGGATCAAATGATAGCTCAACTAAAGAGACAATTCATTCTATGAATAATGCTCTTGATATTTTGAAGAAAATGCAAGTGTCATGGCCCTGACTGTTTTATATCTATCACGTTGGAATCTGAGATTAGTTAACTTTTCTAGATGATTTGATACTTGTTAAGTTACTTTAATTCTAGTATTATTATGTTAAACTTTTTGAGAAGTCAAAGATTACTCAAAATCTAATTCTCAGAAGAGATATTTTAATATTTTCAATATTGTGTTATATTCAGAATCTTATTATCTGAATCAATCTGGATTCAGGAATCAAATTTTATAAATCAATGTTAGTATGGTTTCAGTTTTATTTTTGTATGATTCTTACTTTCAGTTTGATGTATAAGGTGGCTTTAAAATATTATCAGTACCTTAAATCTGTTGTTGCCAATTTTTAAGTATATATATATATATATATATATATATATATATATATATATGTATGTATGTATATTTATAACGTTGTATAACTATATATATTATATATATAAATATGAGTGCATTAGTATAAAATAATTTTTATATATATAATATATATAGTTATACAACATTATAAATATACATATATATATATATATATATACGAGTTTATATTTATATTTATATATATATATATATGTGTGTGTGTATATGTAATTTTGATATATTTATGTGTTTGTATTTATATTAATACAATTTGTAATTATACATATACATATATGTATACTTATTGATTAGCAATGATATTAATGTTAATTAGGATTAATAATAATATTAATATTAATATTAATATCAATATTAATAATGATATGAATATTAATATTAATATTAGTACCTAATACTATGTTAGTAAGAGTTAGTACCTAGACTAACCTATCATATGGAATTTAACTAAGTCATAAAACCTAAACTTGAGCATAGCCTAAGTTATCGATGCCTAACTACACCTAGCATTATCAAGGACTTGGCAAGGGGTTTTGGGTTTTGGTGTGAGGCGGCAATGCAAATGCAATTTTAATGCTTGCAGGTCGTATATGGTACTTCTGTTGCCATGTGTTGGAGAAGGCTAAGAAAGTGGGTTAAGGGTTATGCTTGCTATTACGAGCATTGATTTTTCATGTTGCTTGAGTTTGGACCGCCATTGTTGGTTTTTTAGTTGGGGTTATGGTTGCTCTGTTGAACAAGTTTCTCTGTGTTTTTTTGGGGAAATTGATGGTCATAATGGAGGTTATTGTCCCTTACTTGCCTTATAGAGATTTTGTGGGTTTGAAGGCTTGGGCTGTGAATTTGGAAGCTTAGGGTTACGAGTTTGAGAAAAGGGCTCTTTAGGCAGCTTCTATTGCATATCATTCTGCACTTGCACAGGCAGGGGGCTTTTCTTTAACTCTTTCCTATAGTTATTGTTATGTTTCATTTAAAGTTGTGAATATTGAATACCAAAATTTGTTATATGGATAAACCTAGAATCGGGTCTGTGAATGAAATTACTCTGTGTTGTGTGTTGTAATTGGGTTTATGATGTATGTTAAGGAAAAATTGTTACCCTACTCTCTCTCTCGATTTACTATTGCATTGTTATGTCATTAGCATGTTGTTTAAGGTTAACAATCTTGTATAAAGTGTATCGACATTCGAGAATGGACATATGCAGAGCATGGCATTATGTACAATGCATAGCTCTGTATATATCCACAATCGAATGTGAAGTGTGGAGTTGTTTTTTGAGTTTTATTATTATATGGGTTTTGTCCCAAACATGCATTTTCATTGGCAAGCATACATATGATTTTGGTAATAACATATGATAGCCGAGCCCTGTATGTTTCAAGTTTTGGGTTTATAATTTTGGTCGAATGCAATGCCTCTGTATTAATCTTTTGGTTATACGCAACTCAACCATGGTCACGATTTTGCAGTCTTGAATTCACAACTGTGGACAAAGGGCATAAACATGTGACTAGGGTTAGTGAGTTTTGTCAATGGTTTTCTTGATAGTCATTTCACTGTTATTATTTCTGAATGGATTATTTAAGTTGGAGTTTGGACTTGTTCTCGATTATAGTCAAGGGTTTTAGACAAGATGTTTTACGACTATTTTTGTATTCAACAGTAGTTTTAGGCATTATGTCAAATAGTAAATAAGTAACGGTGTGCAAAAAGTATTGTGTCGAGCATTATCAAGATTTTGGGATTTTGAGTTTGCAGTGCTCAGTTAATTTTATAGTGTATAGAAAGAGATGTCTTTTTGTTTCTTGACAAGTATTTTGATGTGTAAAAATCTGAAGTTTTTCTTTTTAAAATTATATACATTTTGATGTGTAGATGAGTCGATGTCTTGTCAGTTTGTGCATGATGTATTGAATTCAAGTTTAATTGCATATAGTTTTATTCGATATTTGCAAAACTCTAGATATGCTATTATCTGGAATGGAAAGAGGCATTTTGTTAACAGATCTTGTAGATAAGTAAAATTGGTATTAGGGGCACTGTGTGTGTCGCAATTTTAAATAGAAAGGTGTTGTTTTGAATTAGAAATGGTGGTTATTTGGTAACAGCAAGTAATTTGATTTACAAGTAGAAAAGTTTATTTATCTATTTTTACTCTGATTTTAAACTCATAAGGTTATATATATGTATGTATGTATGTATGTATGTATGTATGTATGTATGTATGTATGTATATGTATTCATTTATATGTATTAATATATATGCATTCCCTTATGAATAGATTGTTAGAGTTTAAATTAATATTAATAATCAAGAGGTTGCTATGATAACTTGTTTCAGAAATGGAAATTTATAAATTTTTATATTTTGATGTTAGTATGTATTAGGGTTTGTGGATAATTTTAATATGGGTATTTTAAAAAGAAAAGTAGTTTTAGTGATTTTGGAAAAGTCAATTCTTTATTATTTAATTAGAATATAGTTGTTATGTAGTTGAAAAGCATGGTTACAAATATGGTTTCATTTGGTTCTTTGAAAGATTTTTTAAAAAAGATTGGTTTTATGTGATATTTCTGTTTGCTGGTGCAATTGTTAAATTGAAGCAAATGAAATAAGTGTATTAGTTGGAATTGGAAAATTAATCTAAGTTTTCTTCCAAATAGTATAACTAGAATTATGTCTATGTTAGATTATGCAAGTGTGATCCTTTAGATTGGGTGGCTATCATAAAGCGAGTAACTTGTGGTAATAGAATTATGTTGCTGGATGCCCTCCGACACTAGTATGGATCCTTATGGGAAATTTTATGATAGTTAGTTAATTAAGTGGTAATATTTAAAATTTCATGGGTTGGGAATCATATAAAAAGATAAGAACATTATGGTTTCACCTGACATATTGAGTTCTACGAGTGGTTGAACGTAGATTCTTATGTTGACACCCATGGACTACTAGATCATTACCTTGTCATATTTTGTGCAAGTTTATTTATGCATATCTGCGTGTAAGAAATTATGTACTTGCTTTATAATTTGAATGTGAAAAGAAAATTACATTTTCAGTACATTTGCTATTTGGATTAAATCAATACAGTTTTGTTATAAAATCTAACATGCAGGTATATTGGAATTTATCGATTTAATTAGTGTTACTAAGCCCTGTTTGGTGTTTTTTTGGTTGTGTTGTCTTGGATTTCAGGTTTGTGATAGGGTTGGTGAAGGACCTAGAAGAAATGATTGTTTACATTTAGAATTAGTGTTAATTCGAATGTATTTAAAGTTGTTGTACTTCTAATAAAAGAGTATAGATATGTTATATACTCTGATGTAATATTTTGAAATGTTACATGTAATGGGCACCCCTGGATGTCCCAAAAAACTAAACCAAATTGCTGAAAGGAATTATGTCAAACAGTTTGCATTCAACTTCTTAAAACCCCTTATAACTCCGAAAATCAAACGTTTATTTGTTTGTTGTGTTTCATGCATGGAATTGGTATCATACAACATAAACAAGAAAGGAACTACAATAATATGCAAAGTGGAAATGAACTGCTGCTAATAAAATGTTATTTTCAGAATTCATAAAACCAAATACATGGCAGATTTATCAACTCACTAATTACTTCAGCAATATTGTCATAATACTCTAGCCCATGCTTACGAACTTGCTGCTAAAATACTTTGTCCTTCAATCAGTCCACTACCTTCGTAATACCATTCCCTCAAAGCGGCATAAGCGTCGGACAAGTAGTGAAGAAGATATGAGCAAAATACCAAATCTGCCTGTAGCCGGAAATGCAACTAAACTGCCTAATAATGAAGCCAAAAACAAAGAATTCCAAAGGCCAAACCCCAAGGGAATGACGTCTAGAATGTTACAAGAGAGGATAGATGTCCTCAAATGCCAAGGACTGAGCTGCAACTCACATACCAATTTCTTCTCATATTCAACCTCTCTAATGAAGCCACAAATGCTTCCTTTTATTCTATTCCCAAAGGTTCGCTCAACTCATATGGGCAATGTGGGATAAAAGATGTGTAATATATAAAACATATATTAAAATACCCCTTATGTCTCCCTTGGGTACACATCACCATAAAATAAATATTAAAGTAACACTTTAATATTTTACAATTAAATTAGACGTTACTTTTATAAAACTTCAGGCATTAAAATGTATTAGCAATCAGACTCCGAATAATGCGAGTGATAGCTCATCGGAAAGCTCTCACCGAGGAGTATCGAATCCAATCACCAAAATTGACCTGCACTGTGTCCTGCCGACTTACTAAAAATAGTAAGTATGCCTGAAACTGAGTAAATCAACTTCGTTTTGGCCTAAACTGGAAATGACTAGGCCAAAACACTCCAGGATCCCATTAAACCCTTCGATAGCCCTCGGGACCATGTAGAACAAGGCTAACGCACACACACTTGGTCAACTACTAAAAGAACGTGAAGGCCAAAAGATGGGATCATTACAAATTCGCCCTCCTTGAAATTGCTTGTCCTCAAGCAATTAAGTAACATAATGGACTCCAACCTCCACCTGGATCCCAATATGTGATATCCATATGGAAGTTAAACCAACTACAAACCCGCATCATCAGGACCAACCCCTGTAGCCTAGCATTCAAAACTTGTGTTGATGAAGTCAGAATGTCATCATAAGGCAACTCCATAGAAGATCTATGAAACGTCTTCTTCCCTTTATCCATCCACATAATATATATTGGACTGGAAAGCATATTATCACCATCATGCATTGAAAAAGATGTAGTTGTAGGTGAACCATATGTACTCATGCTAACTGTATCAACAATAGGTGTTGCCGCATCGAAATATATGGACATAGGAACAACATTAACATTAAACTCCTCATTGGATGCTTCAACTGACATAGAAGTGGCTGCTGATATGATAGTATCCTCGCATTCTCCTAATTCCACTATTGCTACGTCATCATCCCCTGACAAGGCTTCATATGTGGTCTCCTGACTTTGCACGTATGTCTCTACTGACTCTGCCGAAATGCCCACATCACCAACATCATAGTTGGCTGGCTCTATACGTGTCTCGATCCCACCTGAGAAATCGACTACCTTCTGCTCTGGAGCAACATACAAATCATCAATGTTGATGCCCATCTGTCTAGCCATAAGCTGCAACATCATATCCATTTGCCTATTCTGCTCCTGTTGCATACGTTGCCTCTTCTCTAATGTACCCAATAACTGTCTGAACATCACATCTTGATCTGGACTAATATACATCTTTATCCGGCTATCAATATGATCTCCACAGGATGGCAAGACTTATAGCTTTGATACCACTGTAATGGGCACCCCTGGATGTCCCAAAAAACTAAACCAAATTGCTGAAAGGAATTATGTCAAACAGTTTGCATTCAACTTCTTAAAACCCCTTATAACTCCGAAAATCAAACGTTTATTTGTTTGTTGTGTTTCATGCATGGAATTGGTATCATACAACATAAACAAGAAAGGAACTACAATAATATGCAGAGTGGAAATGAACTGCTACTAATAAAATGTTATTTTCAGAATTCATAAAACCAAATACATGGCAGATTTATCAACTCACTAATTACTTCAGCAATATTGTCATAATACTCCAGCCCATGCTTACGAACTTGCTGCTAAAATACTTTGTCCTTCAATCAGTCCACTACCTTCGTAATACCATTCCCTCAAAGCGGCATAAGCGTCGGACAAGTAGTGAAGAAGATATGAGCAAAATACCAAATCTGCCTGTAGCCGAAAATGCAACTAAACTACCTGATAATGAAGCCAAAAACAAAGAATTCCAAAGGCCAAACCCCAAGGGAATGACGTCTAGAATGTTACAAGAGAGGATAGACGTCCTCAAATGCCAAGGACTGAGCCGCAACTCACATACCAATTTCTTCTCATATTCAACCTCTCTAATGAAGCCACAAATGCTTCCTTTTATTCTATTCCCAAAGGTTCGCTCAACTCATATGGGCAATGTGGGATAAAAGATGTGTAATATATAAAACATATATTAAAATACCCCTTATGTCTCCCTTGGGTACACATCACCATAAAATAAATATTAAAGTAACACTTTAATATTTTACAATTAAATTAGACGTTACTTTTATAAAACTTCAGGCATTAAAATGTATTAGCAATCAGACTCTGAATAATGCGAGTGATAGCTCATCGGAAAGCTCTCACCGAGGAGTATCGAATCCAATCACCAAAATTGACCTGCACTGTGTCCTGCCGACTTACTAAAAATAGTAAGTATGCCTGAAACTGAGTAAATCAACTTCGTTTTGGCCCAAACTGGAAATGACTAGGCCAAAACACTCCAGGATCCCATTAAACCCTTCGATAGCCCTCGGGACCATGTAGAACAAGGCTAACGCACACACACTTGGTCAACTACTAAAAGAACGTGAAGGCCAAAAGATGGGATCATTACATTACATTGTTGTTATGAGTACTTTACTGTACTTGATTTGTAAGTATTTTATTGTACTGGAGAATTGTAAAAAAAAATAATCGGGGTTTTAATCTTATAATTATGTTTGGATTATTGTCATTTGGTTATCTTTTGGTTTGTGTGGTTTGAGGGTGTTACAGCAAGGGTTGAAGCAAGGGGGGTCTATTGAAGAGTATATCAAAGAGTTCTACTAATTTCTCATTAGAATTGGCCATACAAAGGCTAATAAGGATAAAGTGGATTGTTATCTTAATTTGTTAAGGCAAAGCATTCAGGATGAGATGACTTTGGCTTGAATAAACAATATTGAGGAGGCATAATAATTTTCCCTAAGAGTTGAGGAGAAATTGAGCAAGAAATTTGAAAACAAGAATAGTGGAAGAGGTTGTGCAGAAGATATGGTGGATGGTCTTATGGTGGCCATAATAATGATTAGAAGAGCAAGGATGAGGCTAGAAGTAGTAATCATAACCAGAGGAAAAGTAATTCCAATCATTTCCATGATATAACAATAGAGATTAGAGAGGAACAAGTAGAGGATAAGGATTTGGAAGAAGAGGCTTCTGTGGAAAATGTTTTCACTAGGGAGAAGAAGGGCATAGAGCATTTGAATGTTCCCAATGCCAAGGAAGGACATATCGAAGAACAGAAGGCTAACCCAGAGTTGTACCTGTTGATGAAGATGTTGGATACAATTGTCTAATGGTGTGTTGTCTTTGATGTTACACGAATGTCATATCAATTGTAAGTCAGTGCTTACCAAGCTCTCTTGGTCAGCAAGACAATTTTCCTTATTTATCGAGTGTTCCTGAAAGATTACTCTATGAAGATAGTGTCTATCGAGCTCACTCGGGTGTCCAAGGAATTCTAGTAGGAAATAATGTTAACTGAGTTCTCATGGTTAGTGAAGGAAAGTTGGATAGAGTCAGTGTTCATCGAGTTCACTCATTTGCCAAAGGATTTTGCAAGTTCGGAGTGTTAACCAAGCTTCTGTTGGTTAACACAAGAAATCATCTCAAAACTAGTGCTTATTGAGTAAGGTTGGCCAATGAAAGATTTTTTTGTTTTGATATAAGAAGTTTAATTATTTTAGCTATTGTTTCTAGCTAATTATGGTGATGATTATTGGTTATTATAATATGTAATTGAGCCAACATGACAATCTAGATGGTATAAATGAAAGGTCAAGTTGAGATTTTAGTGTGTGTGAAAATGTGTTGATTAAATTGAGAAAGAAAGAGTAAGAGCGAACTTGAAGGATAAGCAGATATCCTTGTGGAGTAGAAAAGTGTTATTCAATCAAGAAGGATCAAGTATGAATCAAAATAGAGATTTGTAATCAATAATTCAGTTGCATCACAATTAGGTCATTTCATTGTTACTTTCTTACCATTGTAGCAGTGATCTAAAATCTCTTAACAGAATTGGTTTAACAGCCAGTTGTAAATCCTCTAACAAGGTGACAGTTCCATTAAATTGTTTTAAGACCTCTTGCAAGGCCACTCCTTACAGGGTGACTAAATCCTCTAATAAGGTCGCACCTAACAATGCATTTTGTAACCTTTAACCAAGTTGGCTCCTAACAGGGCTCACTTTAGAAGAGTGAAAACAGTAACTAGTTACATTGGTGGTTTTTCCCATATTGGATTTCCATGTTAAATCCTGGTGTCTCATGTGTTCATGTTATTTGTCTTATACTTGCAAATTAATCACTATTAATGTTTTTAAGATTAGTTAAAAGTAAATCACACTCTGCATTTACTGAGTTACAACATTTAATGTGTGTTTACCGAATAAAAAAAATAATTAGTTTTATTGTTAACATCCAACGGATGTAGGATATATTTTAGTGGTAACTGATTCACCCCCCTCCCCCCCCCCCCCCTCTCAATTACTCCTATATTTCAAACAATTGGTATCATAGCTTTTGGTGCTTGCAAGAGAGGTTTCAAGGACCTAAGTTAAAGATCAAGATGTATTACAAGAGAGAAATTCCAAATCTTAACAAAGACAACATTTCAACATGGCAGGGACTCATGAGACTTCATCTAGCTTGCATTAGTGATTCAAGCTTGAAATACCTTGATGAAGAATACATAGCTCCTACTGGTACATAAATTTGTTGGAGATATTGTTGAGAAAAAGAATCAAAACACCATGATGATTGATATTGCATTTTCTCTTAGGTATAATGAATTTTATGAAATCAAGGACTGCAAAATTGCTTTTGATATGTGGAATAAGCTAAAGGAAATCTATGGTGGTGATGACAATGTGAGGAGAGCCAAATTAGAAAGCCTTCAAGGATAGTTTGATCAAATGAAAATAAGAGAAGATGAAAATTTTGCCAAGCATTTGGAAAGAATCAAAGCTAGTGTTAGTGAAATCAAAGCTTCTAGAGGAGAAATCAAGGAAGAAATTGTTGTAAGTAAATTTCTAAGAACATTGCTTCCTATCTATGCAATTAGAATATCTGCTATTCGAGAACAGAGGTATGAGCCAAATCACAAGATAACTTTGGATACCTTAGTAGGAAGATTGATAGCTTTTGAGCTAGACAACTATGACAATTATGTTCCAGCTTCCAAGAATATTGAATTTGCATTTGAGCCCAAACTTTCACTTAAGGAGAAAGGCAAGAAAATAAAGGACATTTAATCAAAAAGTGAAGAAGAATCAGAAGAAAGTTCTGATAGTGATCTTGAAGTTGTTGAAGCTTTACTTGAAAGAAAATATTCTAGAGGTGGAGGAAAATACAAAGGTAAAGTTCCCCTAATCTACTTTTCATGTGAAAAAATTGGTCATATTGCTGTCAAGTGCCCAAACAAAGAAAGCAAGGATAAGAAGAAAATTCACAAGTGCAATGACAAGAAGGATTTCAAAAATCAAAAATCATTCAAGGACAAAGGTAAGAAGACTTGTTTTATGGCTAAAGATTCTGATAATAGTGAAGATGAAATAGTATACATTGCTATGACAGATGAATCTGATTAAGAAGAAGATAAGATGGCACTTATCTCTCATGTTCGTAAGAATGACACATAGATCATAGATAGTGGATGCTCACATCATATGACTGGAGACAAAACAAAGTTTGAATACTTTGAAGACTATGATGGTGGTAGTGTAAGGTTTGGAAATAATGAACCTTGTTGCATAAAAGGGAAAGGCTGAATCTCATTAATCAAAGAACTTATATGTGACAATGCCTATTGGGTTAAAGGACTAAAACATAATCTATTGAGTGTGGCACAACTAATCAACATTGGATTCAAGGTAGAATTCATGCATGGAAAGGAAAGACTACAAGATGATAAAGGAAATCTGATTGGATCAGGCAAACAAACAAGAGGTAACCTATTTTATCTTAATCTTGGTGATTGTTCATGTTTTATTGCTCAAATGGAAGAAAGTTGGTTATGGCACAAAAGATTATGTCATGTAAACTTTGATAATATTTTCAAGATAAGAAAATTTAGAAAAGTAAGAGGTATTCCTAGTTTGAAGAAACCAGATGTTGGTTTATGCAAAAATTATTAGATTGGCAAAATGGAAAAGACTAGTTTTAAGAGCAAAAACTATTAGTCTAAAGATGTCTTGGAATTGTGAGTACTGACAGGAATAGAAAGCTATAGTGGAGAAAAATTCTTTATTCTTTTTGTTGATGACTATTATATATCTTAGAGAAAAGTTAGAAGCATTTGAGAAATTCAAATGGTATCTAGCAAGAATAGAGAAGAAAATAGGGAAAATATTGAAATGCTTAAGATCAAACAGAGGTGGTGAATTCATCTCCAATGAATTCAATAACTTTTGCATTGAAAGAGGAATTAAAAGATAGGTATCAGCTCCTAGTACTCCCTAGCATAATGAAATAGCTGAAAGAAGAAACAAATCATCATGGATTGTGCAAGGACTCTAATGATTGAAAAGAGCATTGCTATCAAATACTAGAAGGAAGCCATTAGCACTACAGTTCATACTTTGAACTTAGTATAGTTGAAGAAGGACTCATGTAAAACTCCTTATGAATTATGGTATGGCTAAAAACCTAATATATGTTACCTGAAAGTCTTTGGAAGTAAATGTTATATCTTCAAAGAATCTAGAAAAGGCAAGTTTGATGTGAAGGGTGATGAAGGTATATTCTTAGGATATTCTTGCAGAAGTAAGGCATATAGATTTTTGAATTTGTCTACTCATAAAATCATAGAAAGTGCACATGTGAGAATTGATGAGTTTACAGAAAGAACTAAAGAAGAAAGCAAAAAAGAATGAGAAGATTACAGAAGATTTGTTTTCATTGAACCTAATACATTGCAAGACATGTCTATCAATAAGGAGACTTCAACTCCCAAGTCTTCCTTAGTTATCGAGTTGTAAGTAGTTCAAACTGAGTCACAAGGACCCGAGTCACATTCTAAAGCTACCAAGGCAATGCTTATCAAGTCTGAGCATCCAGAGCTAGAAGTTGAAATTCAAAATGAAGAGAGTACAATTCATTCAAAAGGCAAAGACTCTATATTGGCTAAGTATGTCAAAAGGCATCATGCACCTAATCAGATTATTGGAGATAAAGCATAAGGTACTATGACAAGAAGTAAGCTAAAAGGTACATGTTTACTTCCTGATTTTGAACCTATAAATGTTAAAGATGCATTGTAAAATTAAATTTGGATTGAGGCTATGAATGAAGAAATAGAGCAAATAGAGAAAAACAAAACTTGGACCCTTGTTCCTAGGCCTAAAGATAAAAATGTGATTGGAAAAAAATGCGTATTCAGAAATAAGTTAAATGAAGATGGACAAGTATCAAGAAACAAAGCAAGACTAGTGTGTAAAGGATATTCTCAAGAAGGAATTGATTATGGTGAGACTTTTGCTCTAATTGCAAGATTGGAAGGTGTTAGGACTCTACTTGCATATGTTGCTCATAGAGGATTCAAAGTACATCAAATGGATGTTAAATCTACATTTCTTGATGAAGAAGTCTACATTGAGCAACCAGAAGGTTTTTTTGATCCAAACAAAAAGGACATGGTCTACAAATTACACAAAGCATTGTATGGTCTGAAACAAGCTCTTAGAGCATGGTATGAGAGGTTGCACAACTACCTTATACAAATTGGTTTTTAGAAAACTAATGATAATAGTAGTTTATACATTAAGGAAGGACTAGATAACAAGATTGTATTGGCATAAATATTTGTGGATGACACTCTATTTATAGGGAATGATAATCTATGCAAAAAAAAATTAGAAAAAATGAACAAAGAGTTTGAAATGTCCATTTTTGGTAAGATAAAATTCTTTGTTGGACTTTAGATACAACAAAGAAAGAATGGTATCTACATTACTGAATCTAAGTATATCAAAGAGATACTCAAGAAATTTGGAATGGAAGATTCTAAGCCAATTGGAACCCCCATGTGTACTAGACTAAAGCTTACTAGAGATGATGATTCAAAAGAGGTAGATTAGACCTTATATAGATCAATGATTGGAAAACTACAATATGTAATTCATACAAAGTTTGATATTGCTTTAGCAGTTGGGATAGTGGCAATATTCTCAGCTAAACCCAGAGAAAATCATATGATAGCAAGCAAAAGAATTTTGAGATATCTGAAAGGTACTAAAGACTATGGCTTATGGTACAAACTTGGAGGAAACTTAGACCTAAAGGTATTCACTGATGTTGATTGGGCAGAAAATCTTGATGACATAAAGAGTACAAGTGGTGGAGCATCCTTTCTTGGTGAAAGGTTGGTATCTTGGACAAGCAAAAAGCCAAACTGCACATCCCAATCTACAGTAGAAGCAGAATATGTTGTAGCAGCAATGAACTATTCTAATATTGTTTGGTTTAAACAATTGTTGGAAGACATGAAATTTGAGATCAAAGAACTAGTTGTCATGTATTGTGATAACACTAGTGCAATTAATATATCAAAGAACCCATTAATGCATTTCAAAACTAAGCACATTGCTATAAAATATCATTTTGTCAGAGAATTGGTGCAAGATAAAGAAATCATATTGGAATATGTTCACACAAAAGAACAGATTGTAGACATATTCACCAAGCCATTACCTAAGGATGCATTCCTATATCTAAGAGGTAAGTTTGTTGTCATTCCCCTATCTAAAGCTCACTAAATAAAGTTTTAGTGATGCATCAATAGGAACCAAGTTGAAGATCAATTAGTTGATGTAGCATAGTTAAAGGGAATATTACATATGAATCAGTACTTAATGTACATTGATACTAATTTGATATGTGTTGTCTTTGGCATGTGTTGTCAAAGAGGGAGAAGTTTACTGTCATATCTTTCTGGAAAAAAATTTGAGAGAAGTATAGTATCAAAGAAGTTATGTAATTCCTTCATAGAGGAAGATTACTACACAAGAGAAGAAGTTTTTGGTAAAATTATAAGAGGGGGAAAATTTCTATTAGAGAAAGTCTTGTTCTTAAATTTCATTGTGCTATGACATGTTGTATTGCCATTATTGCCAAAGAGGGAGATTGTTGGACACAATTGTCTGATTGTGTGTTGTCTTTGATGTTACACGAATGTCATATTAGTTGTCTATCAGTGCTCACTGAGCTCACTTGGTTAGAAACATAGTTTTCCTTGTCTAGGGAGCATTCCTAAAATATTACTCTATGAAGACAGTGTCTACCAAGCTCACTTGAGTGTTAAAGGAATTCTGGCAGGAAACAATGTTAACCGAGTTCTCATGGTTAGTGAAAGAAAGTTGGACAAAGTTTGTGTTCAATGAGTTCACTTAGTTGCCAAAGGATTTTTCAAGTTCATAGTGTTAAAAAAGTTTTTGTTGGTTGACATAGGAAATCATCTCAGAACCAATGCTTACCAAGCAAGGTTGACCAATGAAGGATTTTATTGTTTTGACATAAGAATCTTAATTATTTTAAGAATCTTAATTATTTTAAGTATTATTTCTAGCTGACTATGGTGATGATTATTAGTTATTGTAATTTTTAATTGAACCAACTTGACAATCTTGATGGTATAAATGAAAGGTCAAGTTGAGATTTTAGTGTGTGTGAAAATGTGTTGATTAAATTCATAAAGAAAGCATAAGAGTGAACTTGAAGGATAAGTAGGTATCCTTGTGGAGTAGAAAAGTGTTATTCGATCAAGAAGGATCAAGTATGAAGTATAATAGAGATCTTTAATCTGCAATTTAATTGCATCACAATCAGGTCATTTCATTGTTACTTTTTTACCATTGTAGCAGTGATCTAAAATCTCTTAACAGAGTTGGTTTAACAACTAGTTGTAAATGCTCTAACAAGGTGACAGTTCCATTGAATTGTTTTAAGACCTCTTGTAAGGAAACTCCTTACAAGGTGATTAAATCCTCTAATAAGGTCACACCTAACAGTGTTTTTTGTAACCTTTAACCGAGTTGGCTCCTAGCAGGGCTCACTTTAGAAGAGTGAAAATAGTAACTAGTTACATTGGTGGTTTTTCTCATATTAGGTTTCCACATTAAATCCTGGTGTCTTATGTGTTCATGTTATTTCTCTTATACTTGCAAATTAATCACTATCAATGTTTTAAGATCAGTTAAAAGTAAATCACACTCTGCATTTACCGAGTTACGGCATTTTCTGTGTGTTTACTAAATAACAGCAGCAATCAATTTTATTGTTAACATCCAAGTGATCTGGGATATATTTTAGTGGTAACTAATTCACCCCCCTCTCAATTACTCCTTCTATATTTCCAATAGAAGATGCCAGATCCTCACATTTTGAAGATGCTGAAAGAGGAGAAATCCTAGTTAACGGAAGAGTTCTACTGAGTGGTGAGAATGACCCTTATCAAAGAAGGATTTTTTCACACAAGGTGAAAATGTGAAAATAAGTGTTCTAATGTGGTCATTGATGGTGATAGCACTAAGAATCTAGTGTCAGAAATGATGGTTACAAAGTTGAAGCTAAAGGGGTAGAAACACCCACATCCACATCATATTGCTTGGGTGCAAGATGACCACAAGGTCATGGTCAATGAGCAGTGCTCAATGAAATTCAAGATTGGAAGCTACTAGGATAAGGTACTTTGTGATATCATACCTATGGACATATGTCATATGTTTTTGGGTAGGTCATGGCAGTTTGATAGACATGTTGAACATGATGGGCAAGAAAATACCTACACTCTGACCAAGGATGGAGTGAAGCATAAGTTGAAGTCGTTGAAGGAGAAAGAAGAAAAGATATGTAGTGATACAAGAATATGTTTTGTTGATGGAAAATATTGTATTAAAGGTATGAAGCATGAGCATATGTGTTTTGCTATAATTTCCAAAAGATATTAAAGAAGAAGTAGAGGAGGTACCTACAAAAGTTGCAAATATGTTGGGAGAGTTTTCGGATATTGTATTAGATGATGTACCTGATGGATTTCCCCCAATGATGAAGATCAATCACCAGATGGATTTGGTTCCAAAAGCTAGTTTACCAAACAAGGCAATGCACAAAATGATGCCTACAAAAAGTGAAGAGTTGAACAAACAAGTTCCTGAGTTGTTGCAAAAAGGGGTGATTCAAAAGAGTCTAAGTCTATGTGTTGTACCAACCATATCAATAGTAAAAAAGAATAGAGAATGGAGAATGTGTATAGATTCTTGTGCTATCAACAAGATAATAATCAAGTACAGATTTTCATTGCCAAGGATGGATGATATTATAGGTTTTTTAGTGAAGATGAGTATTTCACAAAGATAGATCTAAAGAGTGGGTACCATCATATTCCTATCAAATAAGGTAATGAGTGGAAGACTACTTTCAAGATAAAAGAAGGATTGTATGAGTGGTTAGTCATGCCTTTTGGGTTAATCAATGCATTGAGAACTTTCATGCAGCTCATGAATGAGGTACTGAAGGAGTGTCAGGGTAAGTTTTTCATTGTTTACCTATATGATATTTTGATCTTTAGTAAGACATTAGAGGAGCATTTGATCCATATTCGCAAGGTGTTTGATAAGTTGAGGGAAGAAAAGTTGTTGATAAACATGAAGAAGTGTGCTTTTGTAAAGGAGTTGGTGTACCTAGGATTTTTAGTCTTAGTAGAAGGTTTCAAAATGGACCTAGAGAAAGTGAAGGCTATCCTCGAATGGCCTACTCCAAGGAGTGCGACATAAGTAAGATCTTTTCATGAACTAGCTAGTTTTTATAGAAATTGCATAAGAGGTTTTAGTAGTATTTGTGGACACTTGACTAAAATAATGAGAAGGGATAGGAAAGAATTTATCTGGACTATAGGAGTAGATAACAATTTTAATCTATTGAAACATAAAGTTACTGAGTAGCTTGCTTTAGCACTTCCTAATTTTAACAAGGTGTTTCAAGTAGACTATAATGCTAGTGGTACTACAATAGGAGTTGTTTTGAGCCAAGAAGGTAGACCTATTGCTTATTTTAGTGAGAAGTTGAATTATACAAAACCAAAAACAAAAATTATGATCAAGAATTTTATGCTATAGTTCAAGCATTGAAGAAGTGGAGACACTATCTTCTTCCTAAGAATTTTTTTGGTATATTGATCATCAAGCTTTGCAATATTTGAATAGTCAAGGAAAATTAAACCAAAGGCATTTGAAGTGAGTTGAGTTTTTGTAGAGTTATACATTTGTTGTGAAACACTAGAGTGTGAAGTCTAACAAAGTTGCAGATACTCTTAGTAGAAGATAACTTTTGCTGATAAAAATGAAAATAGAGGTGGTTGGGTTCAAAGAATGCAATACTTTATATCCAGATGATCTTGATTTTGGTGAAGTGTGGAAGGTTTGTATAGAACCTATTACACTTGATAGGATAAAGTAGTTAGATTTCATGATCTAGGATAGCATGTTGTTCAAAGGAAGCTAGTTTCCATTCCCAAAAGTTCTATGAGAGAGAATCTCATTAAGGAGAAGCATAGTGGAGGATTGGATGAAAATTTTGGTAGAGATAAAATCATAGCTTTGGTTGTGGAGAATTATTACTAGCCATAGTTGCAGCAAGATATGAAAATGTTTATACAGAGTTGTAGAGTATGTCAGATGGAAAAAGGAGTTAAGTAGAATATAGAGTTGCATCAACCATTACTTGTACTAGAGAAGTCATGGGAGGATGCGAGCATGAATTTTGTTCTTGGATTATTGAGGACAAAACATGGGCATGATTCTATTTTTGTGGTGGTTGATAGGTTGTTAAAGATGGAAAATTGTATTCCTTACAAGAAGACTAGTGATGGTGTTCAGGTGGCAGAGTTATTTTTTAGAGAATTGGTGAGACTACATGGTCTAACAAAGAGTATAGTTTCAAATTGAGATACCAAATTTTTTGGCTATTTCTAGTGTACATTATGGAAGAAATTGAAAATAGATTTGAAGTTCAATTCATCACATCATCCACAAACTGATGGATAGATAGAAGTTGTGCATCATAGTTTTTGAAACTTGCTAAGATGTTTAGTTGGAGACAAGACAAAAGGATATGATCTGATTTTACCATAGCCAAAATTTGCATATAATAATTCTATAAATAGGAGTATTGGTAAATCACCATTCCAAATTGTAAATGGGAGTAATCCCAAAAATGCTTCTAAATTGCGGCAATTGGATAAAGGAGAGATAAGTAGTGCTAAAATAGAAGAATTTGTTGAACATTTGAAGATGAATACATATCATAAAGATGAATACATATCATAAAGATGAATACACAGTACAACACTAATGTAAATGTGAAAAGGAGGTATTAAAAAATTTATATTGAAGATGAATTCATGGTTCATTTGAGAAATGAGTGCTTTCTAGTGGGTACATATAATAAGCTAAAGATGAAGAAGTTTGGACCGTTTAGGATAGTGAAAAGGCATGATTCTGGAAATGCTTATGAAGTGGAGTTGCCTGCTGAACTGAATATTTCACCAATATTTAGGATTGTAGATTTAATAGAGTATTATGAAGGAGGTGATGGAGATGACCTTGTAGAAGTGTAGTGCAGTGTTCTAGTAGCTAGTTCGGCTACCAAGGAATTTGAGAAGGTATTGGATAGTCATGTTGGAAAAAGTACAAGGAACAAAACTTATGAAGAATACCTGGTCAAATGGAAAGGGAGACTAGTAGAGGATTCATCATGGCTATCAAGAGAGGAGGTTTACCATCTTGGTTTTCCTTTAAACACCTGAGACATGACAGAGTCACTTATCAGATTACCCTAGGTGTCTGATCCAGGAATATCCTGGGTGTAAGAGCAATCTTGCATCACCCAAAAATATTTTATTTTTAGTATTTTCTATTTTAATAAGGACTAGTAGATAGAGGGGTTGTTATTTATGGAAACTTTTTATTTTTAGTAAGTTTTTCCTACGAGCTTGGAATATTATCATTTTCTTCATAAAGGTTCATTTTAGAGTTATAAGTCTACCATAAAAATCCCATTGCTCCAGCTTAAGTATCAAAGAAGTTATTGTAGATTTTCAATGGAAAAATTCGCAAAAAAATCTCCATGCTCATCGTTGGAGGCTTTAGAGTGCCCAAATGAGGTCCAAAAACTCAACAAAAGGACACTTATGTAGTTTTGAGCTTGTAGACCAAGAGTTGGCGTATTTGAGAAGTGGTTATAAAAGCTAATCAAAGAAATGGTTTGAGAGTTATGGCCTTCCAAAGTTGGGCTACCCAAAATTCTAAAACAATTATCAAAGATGTATTTGGCCGACTCTGTATGTATTGTTAGGGTCTTTCAGTCTTAGATATTAAGTTTCAATGTCTAGAACCTTCCCGGGTGGCATAAAATTTCTTATTTAAGAAAGGTTTGAACATTTTCTAGGATAGCTTTGGGTTATAGTTCACAGCTTAGTCTTGCAAATTATTGTAATGAAGGCGCACATGTGGGTTATCATATTGTACTTGTAAATTTTGTAATTTCACATTTGTGGCACAAATAAGAAGTCCATATTTTGTTCTCACATTTGATGTTGTTTCTTTATTTCCGTTATGGTTTATGGCATCAAGGGGAGCACCCTTCATCACTTTGCAAAGGACAACAAGTGCATGTCCATGGGTGAGAAGAAATATCGATGATGACATAGATATGCCTTTGCAACAATATAGGGAAGGACAAAAAAGATAAAAAGACAAAAGAAATGATTCATGTGAACTTATGTAACTTATCTGATAATGGCTGATGTTTATGAATACATGTTTTATTTATGTTCGATTGAATATTCATGTGAATGTTCTAATGCATCTTATGTTTCAATGTTAATGTTAATGTTCTAATGAAACTAATGTGTTAATGAATGTTATCATATGATAATTCATGAATGTTACATTTTATTAATAGAATGAATGAATTTTAGATGTTAATGGGGAATGTAGATGTTAGGGGGGCAAAATGAGCTTCCACCTTCACGTGGTTGGCCTTGATTAGTAGAGAATATAAAAATATTCTTGAAACCAAGTGAAGATCAACATTAACCTATGATTGCATGACAACTAACTACATGAATCTCTTGGTTTCAGGCAATACATAAGGAAGTCATAGTCAAACTCATTTATTTATAAAATTTAGTTGCAGTGTATGAAGTATTTGAAAGAATGGATTTCTATGGGATTTCCTCAGATTATTCCTCTCCAAGGTATTCTATTTTTTTTACTTAACTGCAAACATTTTTTATTGCATTTGGGAACTTTTGTTGTAAATTGGGAAACAAGAAGAAGAATTTGAATAGTGGAAACAAATGATGTTAGATCACTCTAAAGTACACATTGATTCATGAACTCTTCTTATTATTTACTTTGAGTGTGGTGCTATGTTGAATAATATTATAGGGAGGAAGCAGAGGATCATAAATTCTATATGACATGCAACACTTAATGGAGAAAGTAGGTAACATTTATAATTTCACAATTTATAATCCTAGTTGCAAATTACAATGTGCAAAAGTCAAAATTTATTGGCTACATCTCTAGCTAGATTTACATATGATATCTACTGATTTGAATTTTGAATTTTACTTTCAAAATAATTTATTTAAGTTATAATTTATATATGAATATTTCAGATACTATTTCCAAAAGCCATGTTCACCTTTTCATTTAAATATTTTATGATATTTCATACTTTTTTGCTAGTCAATTTGTAGGCCATTCTCAAATCCTTGCACAAAAGTCAAAATCACAATCTTCTATAGATTTGAAACCTCACATTCAATTTATTGCCAATGGAGACACTTCCCTAATCCTTTATGTTCTTCCTATCAAAGAATTTATTAGTAGGTACAATCTTGCACCTATCTTTAATATAGTAAAGTATAGTATGGTCTCTTCTCTTTATCCATAAATATGTTTCTCTTAAAAAGGTTTGAATTTTCTTCATTTCAAGGACATCCAAGGGAGAGAATAGGTTGCTTCTGACTAACACAGATGATGTAGAAAGAAGACATTTCTTCTTCAGTCTTCTAGAGGCACTGAGGAATTAGTAAGTTCTATAAATTCTTCACTTCATCAAGTATCATTATAAGATTAGTTTTAAATTTAGTTGTGTACATTCAATAATTTATAATTATTGTATTTTTTTTTAATGATATGATACAAAAGAGATTGCTTTTCAATTCACATTTTTGGCTTTCTAATCAACATGATTTTGGATGAAGACAATGTTTGTTTTTTAACCCTCCCTCCTTAAGTTTTCTAGAGAAATATCTTCAATTACTTTCAATGAAAAAAGATCATATTTGCATCTTTGATCTTTCTCAAGGGTTTTTTATCAACATTTTAGATCATTTTCAATGAACAAAGATCATGTTTACATATTTTTCTTTTCCTTAAGTCTCTATTACTTTTCATTAAGGCCATGTCCGCGAAGTCTCGGCTCCTTTTTATTCCATATCTACAATGTAGGAATGAAGAGGGGAAGCAAAAAGACACACACAATCTTACATATCAAAATAAAGAATTGCATTGATTGAACATCAGACTGAGCTTTAGCTCTTACATTCTATAATGTTACACATTTCTACATTCAACTTACAAACTTTTGTTCATAGCTTTTGTCTAGAGAGTACATTAAAAACATTATATAGACACTATGTAGGAGACTGAATGCCCATAAGTATGTTAGATTGCAGATGTGATGGTGGATAGAAAAGAAGAAATTTATTTGGACCACTGAAGATCTCCTTCAATATAGAAAACATGAAAGAGATCATAGCTACTATATATCAATTTAGAATAGTCATTCTACTATATATCAAACTTCCATAATAGAGTTGATTATGCACTAAAGACTGTTGATCACTAAAACATGACTATTCAACATAAAGATTGATTCAAGGAGGAGGTGTTATACTTGTTATTACCAAAACTCTATAACCAGGCTTCTTCCAAACCTACCAAACACATTCCATCAATCCCCTTGGGACTCTTCCAAGGCTAGAGACTATATGGTTGGCCTATTCTTCATGCCACACTCACCTATTTCAAATATCTCTACCTAAACCTTCACTAACTTCAACCAACTATCTCTCGCAACACACAAAACCTCCACTACCTTACACCCTCTAGGATCTTTCACAACACAATACCTCAAAACTACTTCCAAAGGCTTAACTCATTTCCAATAAATATATTTCAAGTATGCATAAGGTTCTACAAACCTTGGTGGGCTTCAAACTTCAATTCTTACAAACAAACCTAATGAGGGCTCTTCCTTGTAGCCCTACCTTGGGATTTAGGTAAGAAATCGAACTCTTCCAAACATCTACCAAAACTAAAGGTAGATTCAAACACCCATTAGTAAACTCTCACCAATTCCAAAATATTAGGTTCTAACTTGTTCATTAAGGCACATAACTCATAGGCCCTAATCTAGGCTAATAGGCATAAAACCCATATTTGAGCTGCCACCTCACCAAACTCTCAAAGAATCCTAAAAATGAACTTTCATATGCATTTACCATACCAAAAGCTTTCCAACTTTTGACTTGTGGACTCCTAGCTATTGAGGAGATAATCAAAATGTCAAACCCTTGCCTTCAATGAGGATTTCATGGTTATTTTAAGAAACCAATCTCAAACCTCCATCGTCTCAACTACCAACCCTTCAATTGGATTCTCCAACATCCCATGAGTGGATAAAAACATTACTTCTCACATGCAACTCTAGAAAACTTTTGTCGCATTTTTCCAAAATGTTGTTTTATTGCATTACAGATGGAAATCAAATGAAACCAAGAACATATTCTCAACTCCCTTAACTCAATTTAGTGGTAATATGCAGTTAAAGAGGTATTTCACTCTAACAAGGTATAGAATTTACTGTCTGAAATAGTGAACAGTGAGAACTTTAGAAAAACCCAATGATGTTATGCACACCTATAACATTAGAAATAACTCTAAACTTCATTACTACATATAAGGAGCTCAAGAATCACCATACCATGAGATATGAGAGAAGATGCAAGGACTCTAATTCAAACATCAGTACATCAGCAAAATTTCATAAAATAACTAATTTACTATACAAAATTACACACCATGTTTTTTTCATATTTCTTCTACACATCTCATCTCTTTATATCTTCTAACTAAGATCACATTTTTTTATACAAAAAAATGGTGTTTCACCTCCTCTAAGGGCTCGTCCAAGATCGATGACCTTCCATCTCCCCAAAACTTGTCATTTTGCAAAAATGTTGACAACAACTTTTTCGATACATTTTGTTTTGCACATTTTGCATTTTATGATTTCACATAATTTCTTGGCTCCCTAAATAGTTCAAAAATTGTATTATGACCTTTTAAAAGTACACCTCTTGCCTTACATGGAATTTTCCACATTTAGACTCTCTTTGACCCACATTTTGCTTAAAATATAAACTTGGTCAACATGACCTTAATTGAACACTTGATAACATGAATTCAAAAAACTAATACACTAACCTATGAATACTCAAAAACATAATAATTATGACTCCAAATTCCAAGGAGATGGTCAGGGTGCTCATGCACCAAAGATATAGAAAACTTTCCCAAACATGAAAAATGGAAAGAAATGTCAGTCATAATAGAAACAAAGGCAAATGACAAGAGTAATAGAGAAGAAACAAAGGAAAAGTCAGGAACACCCAACAACTTTTATGGAAAACACTTACATTGATCAAGACCCTATCACAGCACTGTCTAGCCACCTTCCATAAAATTTGTGGTCCCCTTTGAATTCACCAATAGAGAATGTTACCGCAATTCTGTATATTTTTTGTTTACAATGTCACTAGAGATTATAAAGTGTGAAGATCTATATTTGCAATTTTTGACAATGTCTAAACTATGTATCATGAATTTAAAGTGGAGAAAGCATGAATGGATGGCATAGGTGTCGTGGTGTTTGATAGATGGTTGTTTGGGAGGTGTCTAAAATGTATTGTCTATGTTTTCTTTGAAATTTTGAATGCATGCACTAGGTGTCAGGAATATTACACCATTCTCATAGTTGTGTTAAGATTAAATAGGATTGTTTTTTTGAGTTGTTGAAACAATTCACATATTAGGGAGTCTTTTTAGGGTGGCTACTATAATATAGGATCTAAAAAATAAAAGCATTATGTTTATTCTTATTAAATAGAGATGAAGAATCAAAGCAAAGTATTATTTGTGTAAAATCTTTGCATGCTTCCATAATTGTGCTTAGAGTCTCACATGGTATCAATGTAGCAAATTTATTCCAAGAGAAAAATGCAATCAAATAATTTTGGGGGATCTAAACTGAAGAAGATTGAGATTGTTATGGAGAGGCCTCTAATCTAGATAGTTATGGAGTACATGGTTGATCACTTTGTTTCATGTTCACATAAAACGGGTCCTTTTTTTACATGAAGAGTTTATTGCATATATCTTATGAGACATGTTGCATGCAATTTGTATCCACCACTAAAGCAAGAACCTATTCACACCCTATTGTATATTATCTTTGCATATGTCTATATTTTCTTTGTACTGCATTATGATTAATTTTTGTGATCTAATTTCAATTAGCCTCTATTGAATATTAGTTTGATCTTTATTCTATTTAATGAGCCTTGTCACAACATACTAATTCAGAGATGGAATATACATGCTTGTAGAGTTCAAATCTTAGCAACCATAAGGATAGCCACACCAACAAAAGTTGTGACCAAAACCATATATGAAAGAGGAACCTCCAAGCAAGAGACAAGAAAGGAAGACACACATCTACCATTGAAACACCAATGGGTAGAGTGGACCAACAAAAGAAAAGGATCTCTGGCGACACCATCAACAATAAGAGGAACTCGAACCATGACATAAGCAACTAGAACCATTACAATGGGTTCTTGAATCAAGCAATCTTCTACATAATTTTGTGAGTTATTAAGCATGATTTTAAGACCATACTCCCAATATGTTAGTATATATTATTTAGAGGCAAGTGATTCTTGGAAAATAACCTATTCATACCCTGTTGTATATTGCCTTTGTACTGCATTCTGATTAATTTTTGTGATCTAATTCCAATTAACCTCTATTGAATATGGGTTTGATCTATGTTCTATTCAATGAGCCTTGTCAGAACATACTAATTTAGAGATGGAATATACATGCTTGCAGAGTTCAAATCTTAGCAACCATAGGGATAGCCACACCAACAAAAATTGTGACCAAAACCATATGCAAAAGAGGAACCTCCAAGCAAGAGATGAGCAAGGAAGACACACATCTCCCATTGAAACACCAACAAGCAGAGTGGATCAAAAATAGAAAAGGAGCTCTGGCAACACCATCAACAACAAGAGGAACTCAAATTGTGACATAAGCAATTAGAACCATCACACTAGGTTCTTGAATCATGTGATCTTCTACATAATTTTGTGAGTTATTAAGCATGATTTTAAGATCATACTCATAATATGTTAGTATACATTATTTAGAGGCAAGAAATTTTTGGAAAACACTCCACAAAATCACATTCATTTCTCATTGATTTTAGGGGATACTTATATAATGCTATGTATTAAATATTTTCTATTGAAATCAGCTATTATAAAAAGATAGTTTTAAACAAATAGATTTAGAAGAAAATAGTTAAAGTAGACCTTGTGCAATTGAGGATGTTTGCAATATTAGTTAGACCTGTAGGAGAGAAAATGGAGTGTTCTTTAGAAGGAGGAAATTTGTGCTACATGAATGAAGTTGCACCATGTTGAAAGGAACTTATAAAAGCAATGTTAAGCAATAAAAAGGCACTGTAAATCCCTTGGGAGATGTGTAGATAAGTAAATACAACACAATATCTCATCATGTTTCAAGACATGAGATATAACATTTAATGATACCAAAAGGAAAACATCTAAAGAACATGTTAAAAAAAAAATTCTTCTTTGTTAGAAATACAATTTACTATGTTGATCACATGCATACATTGTTTAGCCCAGGTCATGTAGTTTCTTCTTTGGCCCCTCTCATGGAGATTATGGTTGGTATTCTTCTAAGTCATCTGATAGATACTACTTCTACTTAAGTGTTTCATAGATAGTGTTGCATTTCCATTTTCTTTTTATATTACTGTAGAAAAGAAGCCCAACATTGCAATTATTTCTCCATGTAAGAAGTCATGGATTCAACATACATTTTGTGTGTAGCATTATTTTATTGAGGACTTCACATGAAAATAGGAAGGCCACTACCAAATGTCTCCAAGTGGCCTTTTGGCAGTGGTCCACCTATTTTCATGTCAAGTCCTCAATAAACTAATGTTGCACACAAAATGTATGTTGAATCCACAGCTTTCTGCATGGAGAAATAATTGTGATGTTGAGCTTCTTATATCCAATAATGTAAAAATGAAATGGAAATGAAATAAAATATGTGAAATTCTTGAGCAGATGTAGTATCAATCAGACAACTTAGAAGAATGTCAAACACAATCTCTGTGAGAGGGGCCAAAGAAGAAACTGCATGACCTATGCTAAATAGTATACACATGTGATCAACAAAGGGAAATGTATTTATAACAAACAAGAACAATTTTTTTATTTTAATATATCAGCAAGTTGTCACAATTGTGACGGTCAGGTCTGACAGAACATTGTTGGAACAAGAGCATTGTCATTGTATATATGTTGCACTTACGATAGAAAAAGATGGCAAAGAGCCATCACACCCATGACACTAGAGTCACATATTGTCATAGTTACAATGACCATTCTAGACACTTGATTGTCCCCCATACAGTATGATCTTCACTATTAGGATGGAAAATTGAAACTGTTTGATGTCATAATTGTGACATCAGTCTATTGTAATTATGCTAATGTCACGGTGACCTATTGGCCCTACCTTCTACCAAATTGTAATAACTGTTAGCATCATAATTATAATAGATCATGTTGTCATTGCAATGTCTGACACCAAAATTTAGATGCTCATCCAATGGGAGCCAATTCTTGGTATTGTCACTTGGGCGACGGTTAGCCATCATAATTTGGGTCTGAATGCAGTAGCCTGAGACCAAAATAAAATAAAGATTTTTCAACCCATAGTTAAGTCTGATATTTTTAACATGGTATCATAGAAATTTTAAGAGATGACCCTCATTAGACATACCTATTTAGTGTACTCAAATATTCTTAAATTTAATATCTGTCAAAATGGTAAATGATATGAGACTAGAGAACAAACTCGAAGGTAACTCAAATTTTGTAGGATGGAAATTGTGAATGGGTTTAACCTTGAAAGAGAATGGTCTAAACTAATTCATTGACAAATATGACCAACTACCTAAAGGGAGTAATGAATTGGATAAATTGGAAAATGATAACACCATAGCCATGAAATTAATTATGGATATAGTCAAGGATCATCTACTTCCCATCATTATAGAGATAGACATGACACATTAATTGTTCTAGGCTCTTGAAGAGATGTTTGAGATTAGCAATACCGTCATAATTATCACATTAAGAGACAAGCTCTACAACATCAAGATGAATAAAGGAGAGACCATCTCCTCATATTTTATGAGAATAACAAAGCTAATAAATCAATACTTCATAATAAGTCATATATGTGATGCAAAGGAATTAACCATAGTGTTTCGAAAAGGAATCCCAACATCATGGGATATTTTAAGACAAGGATGTTGGAATTACAATAGGAAAGGTAAATTTCAGAGGGGGGTGGAGGTGAATCAACAATTTAAACTTGGACCCATAAAAACTTTCAACACACATCCATCTCATACATTCAATAAGTAAACTAAAATATCATGTAAAGCATGTACATCTAAAACATGTAAGCAAGTAAACATTCATACACATATTACACCAAATATGATTACCTAGAAACCCTCTAATTAGAAGGTAAAATAGGGGTGGGGATTACACCCACAAACCTTCACTACTGCAATAATAAAGTGTATCCAATGAAGGTTACAATGTTTTGATCATGACACATGATCTACCCTGTGAAAGGTCTATCCTATTAAAGGCTTACAAAGACTGTTAGGTCTCACCCTGTTAAAGGATTTTGACACCCTATTAGAAGTGTGCCTTGCTAAAGGATTTTAACTCACAATTAAGTAAGCACCTTCTTAGAGGATTTCAATACAGCCTGTTAGGACTACTTTGTTAAGAGATTTTGACTGAAATCACCTGTTAGAATGTATCAGCATTGATCCTACATTTAGCACTTGATTGCTTGATGGGATATCACCTCTAAATTGTTTTCTACTCAATCCTTCTTGATCAAATGCCTCTGTGTTGTATACTCTTCTCTTTCCTATGTTCTGCTCTAACTAATTCTACAATTTTATCTCACTTCATAACTCCTTAGCCACCATGAATGCTCTATTTGTGCATGCAAACTTCTCTATACTTTGTTTCAACACCTTACACACTTGTTAGAGAGTTTAGGGTTTGTCCTCCTTAAGAATAATTTGGTGACTTAGGGTTAGGTATGAATCTACGGCTAAGATTCGTGCATTTTTATGCTTAATCATTCCCTTTTTTTGATTGGTTGCATGTAATTACATTGGGAATCCAACTTAAGATTTTTCCTTATCTCCAAAATATTGTAATTCATCCTTAAGTCGGCTCAAAAATGATTTACATAGTTGTTTGTGCCATTACAAAAAATTATTTTTAAAATTGTCTTACTTAGCACTTGAAGCTTCTGATGCTTGGCATATACTAATCTCTCTGTTGTGACTTGGCATCTATATTACTAAGCATCCACTATTTTTTTGGCTCTTGAATCACTCAGCATACATTTTTTTCTTGGTACATGAGTGGCTGAGCACTCACTGTGAACTTGGCATGCTCTATAATATACATGGTGTGCTCAACAAGTACTACTTGTTCGACATGAACTAAGTAAATAACTTAAGTGTGTAGACACTCATTTGTCAAAACCAGTCTGAGATTAACAATCTCCCCCTTTGACATGAATGTCAAAAACACTTGAGTATGCAATTATATCCTTATCCTTACAAGCATATCATATCTATAACTCGACTTATGTACAAAACTTCAAAATTGCAAAATTTTGCAATAGCTTAGATACCTCAAAATTTGATAACTCCCCCTAAGTTGGAATGTCTATTTTGTATCAAAATTATGTACTCTTATTGAGTAAATGTGTCTCATCTGATACTCTTTGACTTCATGTTGTTCTTTGTTTGCTCCCCCTTAGCTTGATCTGTCTTTTGTCTGATCTTTTTCTTTCTTTCCCTCTTGTTCCTTATCTTTAGTTCTCCCCTTTGTTTACTCTCCTCATTTCTCACTCTCCTTATATCTCCCCAAAATTATCTCCTTTATTTCTCCCCCTTTTTGATATTTATGTCAATGGGCTATACACTTATAGTGTTTTTGTCCAAAAAGGATCTATGGATAGGTAGGATTATCTTGAGAGTTGTATCCCAATTCTCACATGCTACATCCAAAGACTTGATTTGGATAGCTAGCTCGATAGCAAGGTGGACTAGCCATCTAGTGTAGAAAGATTTGGGTCTTTCTTAATTAGGTTTTTAGCATAGCCTAGTTCCCTGTGCAAAATTTCCATATGAGGAGTTAGAGTGGTCTAGATGCTAATCAGTTTTGCCCTTATATTGGCCTCATCTGTTAACAATTTAGCTAACTGACTTTGGGTTTGTAACAATGTTCTGAAGTTCTTTTCACTCTGAGCTGGTGTCATTGGAAATTTTACACCTAATGCACTAATCTGACTTTCCAAACTTATAATGTGACTTTTGGTTTCTTGGGTGAAGAGTGTTGGATTACATAGTTTAGTGTATAGTGAGAATATGTTCTCAAGTACCTTCTTCACATCCTCAACCTTAGTTTCCAATGCAACTTGTGTTAGTGTTATGTCACCTGATATCTTTTCATTTACTTTTCTCTAAAATTTCTTTTCTAACCATTCTAACAATTTTACATTTGTATCTAGGTCAGCATAATTAACCTTTTCCACTATGTTTGTTAGCTATTTAATTAGTGGCTTGGTCTCATCTAGAGTTGGTAGACTGAATGCATTTAGAAATATGTCTTTTATATCCTGCAATACCTTCTTCTACCCATGCTCTCTTCTAAGCATTTCTTGATGCTTCTTCCTTGTTAGGGCTTGTTGGAGTATGCCCATTTGTGCTACAGTCATTGTGTCATAATAATACTTGGGTAACACAAGCTCTTCATCAAGGCTCACGTACTCAGCATTGAGATCTACAAAGGTGTTGCATCTATGCTTGTCTTTTGAAGAGTGTTAATGGAAGGAGTGCCAAATATTGTTAAGGTTATCAGGGCTTAAATTGTTGTTTGCTCCTTCAGTTGCAGTGTCATCTTTGTCTCTTTAGTCTTGTCCTTGACTTCCATAATGACTTCTGATGCACCTTGATCTTTTGTTGTAGGTGCAGATAAGTTTATTTGTCCTATTTCCTTTGTGTTTCTGTAGTGGCATGGGTTTCCACTATGCCCTTCTCAATTGTATCAACCTTTTAAGATGTATCTTCTAGTATTTTGAGCAAAGGTTTCACATGAGTGACTTGAGTGATGATAGAAGGTGGTTCTTGTGGATTCACCTCTACCCTTGTTGTTTTAGTCACTAATTTCTACAATTCATCCACACTACAAGATTATCACAAAGCTTTTCTAGTAGTGTGGACTAGTCTAGTATCTTCTTGAAATCTTCCTCTATAAGGGGGTTGATGTTTTGAGTTGTGACATTAGAAAAATCCTTAACTGTGATTTTTTGAGTATTCTCACTTGTGACATGTTGAGGACTAACACTAGGCAATTGTGTGTCTTGCACACTCTATTCTTCTTATTGCTCTAGCTTAGTTGTTGCCTTGTCATCTATGTTCATTTTTTTCCTCCCTCAATAGTACCTTCATTCTTATCATCTTCTTCATCATCCTTCACTTCAAAGGGTTCTGGCTCACCTTCCTTAACTGTAGTCAACCCATATGTAAGCTTCCACATCTATGTGGACTTCTTAACTACATCCTTAACATTGTTTTGCAAAATGTTGACGGCTCTATATTTAGGTGTAAACCTAATTGCATACTTGTTCATAGCCTTAGATATTTGACTCTTAGTTTAGGCATCACTTATGCAAGTGAGGTCTCTCTTATTTGTCTCTCCAAGTTCAAACAATAGTGTCATTTTTTATCAACTCTATCATATAGGCTTTTGGGCATTGAATTGGCAATCTCTAGTGGGGTAGTCTTGAATTTTTCCATCATCCTCCACTTGATTTTTCTCCACTTTACCAAGATTATCAAAATCTACATGAGAAAATCCTAATAGATCTACACTATTCTTAAAATTTTCACAAAGGTTCTCAAGATCTTGTAGGGATTGTGACTCACCACTTTAAATTAGCTATTGTCATCTGCCTCTATTTTCTCCGCATTAGATTTTTCTTGTGCCACATATTTCCTTCTTGACCTTTTTTGCATTTGACCTTCCTGTTATGCTAGTTTGGTATTTTTCTTTGCCTTTTGTGTAGTTGCACATGTACTAGCCCTTGTAGTAGGTGCAGTAGGCTTGGCTTGGCTTAGTTTGACAATCTTCTTATCCCTTGTTATAGGTTGTGCCTTGGCCTTCTTCTTCTTTTGTTCTATGGGAGTAGGTACTTCCTTGACTTCTTCTCCCTTGGCACCTTTAGCAATTTTAGTTTCCTTCTCTTCTTGTTGGTCCTCTCCCATACCCTAAGTTAGTGCAAGAGATGCTTGTGTTTGAGAATCTTCTTCCTCCTACTTGGCACCTTCACCAAATTTCACTTTGAACTTCTTTACCAACTTATCCTTCTTCTTTATTATAGATTTTATCTTCAATTCCATGGTAATTGTCCAAATCATGTGTCTTGACCAATTAAATAAATATTTATTATTTATTTAATTCCCTTACCTTTAATTAAATAAATTTTACATTTATTTAATTATGTTCACCTTTTCTTGATTTAAACAAACTAAGGTTTATTTAAATCCTAACCCATCCCCTTTAATTAAGTACTTCATTTACTTAATTAATCTCTTTCCTAATTCCACTTGAAATTAAATATTAAATTTAATCCTATTTGAGCACATGGCTCCTACATTTAACCCTCACCTAACCTCACTTCCCTAACCTAACCCATCCTTCTAACCTAGGTCAATCTACTTATCCACTTATTTATCTTAGTTCCTCATCTCATCACATCATTAATCATTTGCACAATCCTAACCAAAGGATTAGCAAACCCTAGTCACATGTGACATGTGACTTTTACATCTCTTACAACCTTGTCCCCCTTCACATGTGAACCAAGGTGTCTCACACATCTGTGAGAAACCTTGAGCCTCCAACCCTCTTACACATGTCATTGACCCATCACTTTCAAAGGTGTCTCACACATGTGTGAGGAAACATGATCTTACACACCTCTTACACCTGTCATTGACATGTCACATCAAAATTTGCTCACACATGTGTGAGCATCTTTCCCCCTTTGAATGGTCAAAACCCTAATCCACATGGAGTCTACTTGGCCTCCACCTCATGGACACCTAATTGATCCTGAGAGATCCTAGCCATCCATCTTGCATTCAATCTTAGCCATCCATTGCATCCATTTTCCTATAAAAGGAGAGCCCTCTCCTCATTTTCACAAGCACCATCTACCTCATTGTTATGCTATTGGATTTGTGAGATCCCACATCCCATGAGTGATGAAATCATCTCCACTTGATGGTTTCATGAGGTTTGCATAGTGCTATTTTGTTGATCATTTACATGTCTTCTTTCATATTTTGAGGTTTTGCATGATAATGTAGGAATGTGCATTAGTTGCTTAGTGTTATTTCCTTACATTTTTATGCAACACAGTATCGACCCTTTCTTTTCTACAATTTTGAATTCTTCCTTTAGTACACCATTATCATAGATTTTTTTGTATGCTTCCCTAATCTCCATATCACCAATGCTACCAATTTTATAGTTATAGCATTTCTTAACATCTTGCACCATTAAAATATTTGCTAGTATCATGGATAATGCACTAGAAGGGTCTTTCTTGTAAGCAATATCAAGAATAGCTTTGAAAATTGGTTGTTTAACTTCATTACTAACTAGTTGGACATTCAAAACCTCCTTTTCCTCCATATTCTTTGAACTAGAAGCCATTGTGTGAAACTAGGGTCTATGAAAATATAAACTATGTAGCTCAACTCTTGATAAATACCTTATAAGATCTAACAAACTGGTGTAGAATCACTATTAAAATCTTCTGCAACTTCTTTGAATGGATTTCCAGATTGCCTTCTACTCTCCTCACTCTTTCTCAAATTTGAAATGATGTTAAATGAGCTAAAGTTGATAAAATACCCTTTAAAACTCTATAATTAATGTTGAGTGCTTACACAATTGTAAGCTTGGCATCAACTAGCCAGTCTAATAGCTTGGCATCTTCTAGCATGTACTCGGCACACATAGGAAATATTTCATGCTCGACAATAACATGAAAAACTTAAAGATTTTTTTTCTTGGATTTCTAATAACATCTTGCATCTTTGTTCATGCTAATGTAATCTTTTCAGTACTAAGTCCTTTGGAACTGATGTATGATATAACTTTTAATTATCAGTCCCACATACCTCTTGATTGCTTACTTTGATGAGGTGTGATCACTTGACCATTGGGTGAAGTGATCCCTTCTCCATTTGATGTGCTACAATTATCTTTCTTTTTCCATGTCTTGTTTATATTCACTTCTGACATTTTCAACATCTATCTTGCCTTTTCCTTTATCAAATTCACAACTTGGTACCTTTTACCTAGTTGGACAATAATGACTGATGTTCCCAATCTTCAAATAGTTGAAACATGTGGTTTGACTCAACCACCTCTTGTAGTCACCTCTGAAGTGTTTCCTAATACAATTCTTAGGAACATGGCAATATTCTTTATAATAATGACAAGTATATCTTGTATTATAATCCCAGTTATATGAGTTTTCATTGTTCTTTACCTTTGTTTGCCTATTTGATGACCACATGGGTTTGGACCTACACTCAAAAGCTCTATGTCCATACTTCTAATAGTTGTAGAATTATCCTTCAAATCTTTATGTGTGCATGATTTTGGTTCTACATTCATGTGCCTAATGACCTTGTTTGTTGCACTTTTGGTAGTGAACCATGCTCTTATGCTTGACATTTTGATTTGCAATCTTGCTCCTGCACATGTTAGTAGTATGTCCCTTCTTACCACAATTATTAAAAGTAGGTTTGGAATTCTTAGCTTTTTTGCTCCTTTCCTCTGCACTTTTGGATGACTCTCCTTCAATTTTTGTGTATCATAGTCCAAATGCTTCATTATTGGATCTAGGAAATCTCAATAATTGCTCAAAGTATTTGATGGCTTCATTTGGTTTGCTGAAACTTTTAGCAAATTAATTTTCCCTCTTTAGGTCATTTTGTAGTTTTTCATTCCACAATTTCAATGTTGTCGAGCAATGTCCCTAACATTCAGCTCATAGTTGGCATTTATCATTTGACTTAGAGTATCCAATTACATGTTGGAAATTTTGGTTAGCTTTGTTGACTTCTCTTCCTATCTATTGGCCAAAACTCATTTGTCCTCTTCAATCATGGTTTTTTCTTCCATGGATTTCTTCTTCTATTCAGTCACCTCACATAGTAGTATGGCTTGTGATTCTTGCTCTATCTTGAGATTTCAAATTTCCTCAACTTGGGCTCTGTTCTTTTCTATTAGATCTACAACTGTTGCATCAAATTCATTGGAGTCTCCACCTAAAAATAGCTTAGTAGTATCTATCTCTCTATATTATGTGTCATTCTCTTCAATAGAGATTTTCTTCCTTCTCTTCAAAGATTTCTTTAGGTCTTCTCTTGCTTGATTCAGTTGATGTAAAATGAGATATATTTCAATCTCTTGATTCTCAATAATCTTTTCCAACTTGTAGACTTCCATTTCCAAGATCTTTCCTCAAATTTGCAAGCTTCTCTTTTAGAGAACAAGGCTTTGATACCAATTGTTGGAATTACAATAGGAAAGGTAAACTTCTGGGGGGGGGCATTGAATCAGCAGTTTAAACTTGGACCCATAAAAATTTTCACCACACATACATCTCATACATTTAATGAGTAAACTAAAATATCATGTAAAGCATGTACATCTAAAACATTTAAGTAAGTAAAAATTCATACACATATTACACCAAATATGATTACCTAGAAACCCTCTAATGAGAAGGTAAAACTGGGGTGGGGATGACACCCACAAACCTTCACTACTGCAAAAATAAAGTGTATCCAGTGAAGGTTACAATGTTTTGATCATGAGACATGATCTACCCTATGAAATGTCTTCCCTATTAAAGGCTTACAAAGACTATTAGGTCTCACCCTACTAAAGGATTTCAACACCTTATTAGAAGTGTGCCTTGCTAAAGAACTTTAACTCACAATTAAGTAAACACCTTGTTAGAGGATTTTAATATAACCTGTTAGGACTACTTTGTTAAGAGATTTTAACTTAAATCACCTGTTATAATGTCTTATCATTGATCCTATGGTTAGCACTTGATTACTTGATGAAAGATCACCTCTAAACTATTGTCTACTCGATCCTTCTTGATTAGATGTCTCTTTTTTATATACTCTTATCTTTCCTCTTTTCTACTCTAATTGATTCTATAATGTAATCTCACTTCATAACTCCTTAGCCACCATGAATGCTCTATTTTTGCATGCAAACTTCTCTATACTCTACTTCAACACCTTACACACTCACTAGAGATTTTAGGGTTTTTCCTCCTAAAGAAGAGATTGGTGACTTAGGTTTAGGTATGAATGTATGGTTGAGATTCATCTATTTTGTCGCTTATTCCTTCCCTTTTTCTAATTGGTTACATGTAATTGCATTGGGTATCCAACTTAAGATTTTTCCTTATCTCCAAAATATCATAATTCATCCTTATGTTGGCTCAAAAATGATTTACATAGTTTTTTGTGTCATTACAAACAGTTATGTCAAAACTATCTTACTTGGCACTTGAATTTTTTGATGCTCGACGTGTATTGATCTATCTATTGTGACTTAGCATCCACTAGTTTCTTGGCTTCTAAATCACTTGGCATACACTATCTATTCGACACATGAGTGACTCGACACATAAGTGGATCAGAACTCACTGTGAACTCGGCATGCTCTATAATATACATATTCTACTTGCAATGCACTACTTGTTTGGCATGTACTAAGTAAATAACTTAAGTGTATGGACACTTATTTGTCAAAGCCAATCTGAGATCAACAAAGAAGTATGCACTCAATACAAGTTTTCTAAACTTGATAGATGCAAAGGTAATTGCATACAAGAAAAATATATGCCAACATTACATCTTGAGGCATTGGTACCATTTTGACAAAATAAGTTATCCAAATTCTTTCAACCCAAGTAAATAGAAGAAAGAAGAAATCAAAATTCAAAGGAAAAAGGAAACATCTAGATACTCCAAAATGCAATGCTTTAGATGTGATAATTATGGTCATCCAACATATAAATTTCCTGATAGACTCAAGAAAAAAGCATTATTTTCCAAAGTCAAAAACTCTAATACAAATTTAGAAAAAAATGCTTTCTATTTAGTTCTATACATTAAATTATCAAATAGATCAATTACATCGGTGATTGATAGTGGAGCATCTCAACAAATTACTATTTTCAAAGAGCAATTAGTTTCAATCAAGAAAGACCATGTTGATGATGTAACCATTGGAGATGACACAAACTACCCAGTAAAAGCCATTAGAACATGTACTATCAAACTTATATCAAGAATCTCACTTGAACTCGCTTAATTATCATACATACTTGGCATAAAGATAATTTGGTCTCAATATTTTCTCTTGAAGATGAAGGATATAGGGTCACATTCATAGAGGGGAAAGTCTTATCTTGGCCTAAGATCACCAATATCCAAAATACCCACAAAATTGGTTCTAGACATTGATATCTATACAAATTAAACACATGTTCTCCTACATTACTAATTCATTATTCCATTAAAGAAAATGAAATCTGGCATAGGAAACTAGAACATCTTCATTTTTTAGGTTTACCTTCTTTAGAGAAAATGGTAACAGGAAAACCAAAACTAAAACCCTAACCATGAAGGAACTTGTAAAAGTTGTCATTTAGGGAAGAACATTAAAACCACTTTCCATAATAGTGAAAGCAAAACCAAAGATGTTTTAGAGATTATCCACTTTGAATTATGTAGACCAATGTCAAACCCTTCCTTAGGAGTATTATTGTACTACATCATCTTTGGTGATGACCTCTCTCGAAAAACATGCATTAATTTCCTAAAATGTACAGAGCTTGAAGAGATTTTGATAAAGTTCAAAAAATTCAAAGCTCTTGTACAAACATATCATGAAAGAAGAAAAAAAATTAAGAATTGATAATGTTAAAGAATTTACTTCAATTATCTTTCTTAACTATTGCAAAAGTGTTAGGATCAAGAGGGAGTTAGCAGTTCCTTATAATCTCCAACAAAATGGGGTAGTAAAAAGAAAGAATAGAACTATAATTGAAGTTGCTAAAGCCATGTTGTATGGTCAAACCCTATAAACTTACCTTTGGTTTGAAGCCTCTTAACACTATTTTTTCATTCAAAATAGATGTCTACACTCACATCTTGAACATAAAACCCCTGAAGAATCCTATTCTAGAAAGAAACCCAATCTTAGTCATCTAAGAATATTTGGGTGCCCTTGTATTCACATTCCTAAAGAGAAAAGAACTAAACTAGAACCTTATAGAAAAAGAAGGATTTTCATTGGATATAGTGAAAAGTATAAAGCATATCATTTATACTTCCCTTGATAAAGATGCATTGAATCAAGTCGAGATGTAATATTTGATGAAGATACTATGCACAAGAGATCTAAAGTTTAAAATGTGTCAAATAATAAAGAAATCCAAGAAGAATCAATTATTGAGATCTAGAGGGAGAATCAAATAGAATAAATTAACTCCTTACAACCTATGGAAATGACATATATATCTAAATAAAATAAGAAAAGAACTTTATGTGCTAGAAAGATAATTGAACAATCTGAAAATATTGTAGTTGTTAGAATGTTTAGAATAACTGAGAGGGGAGTGAATCAATTATCCAAGGTCTAAATGTATAGATAAAAAATTTTGGTATTCTAACTTAAACTCATGCATGCAATGATCATCCAATATCTCAAACATTTTCATATTGTTACCCAAGTCAAAATAACTTTGCAGGAATATAAACATGTAATACCTCAAAATCAATCACACATCTTGACACAAGGATTTTATGTGGAAACCCAATTTGGTAAATACTTCTAGTAACATGCTACCAATTTTCAGTCTTTTGAAGTGAGCCCTATTAGAAGCCAACCATGTTAAAGATTACAATGCATATTGTTAAATGTGACCTTGATTAAAGGATTTCAATCACTCTGTTAGGAATGAACCTTATTAGAGGAGTTTAGAACATTCCATTAGAATGTCACCCTGTTAAAGGATTTACAATAATGATCAGGTCAACCTTAATCCAAAGGATTTATTTAGGTTGATATAGTTGTTAGAAATTAATAGTAGTACTTGATCTAATAATAAGACAACTCACTTGCAGATTACAGATCTCACATTCTACTTGGCATTCATCCTCTTCGTCTCAATATCTTGTTCACCCTTCAAGTCTTCATCTCGTTAAGCCTTCTTGCTTAGTTTTCCAACTAAAGACTCTTCACTTAGACCACCATATGAAGCAACACCTTAGACTTCTTATCTTTCTTAGGTTCTTGCACATGACTTGTTTCCTCTGGCCTGTTATCTCCTTATATAGAGAATCTTCCCACTTTTGTGTTTTTTTCCTTCTAGAAACTTCATTTATAATCCTCTTTGAATTCATCTCAAAATTGTTTATCTTGAATTATGTGCCACCAACTAATCATAGTTATCTTCAACACACTTCAAACAATTCAAGAAATCAACTTTGTCATCTCATATTCGTCAAATCTTTGATCAAACTCATTTTAATGTCACTCGGAAATAACATGTTGTTTGCTCGAAAAATACTATCTTCTAATGCTCGGCCAACATCGGGCTTCTCGGCATACACTAAGTTTCACTTGGTCACTATTGCTATCTTCTAATGCTTGACACATACTAAGATTTTATTGATGCTCGACATATACTAAATGCTCGATCATAACTATTTTTATGCTCAACTTGAACTAACTTTCTCAGCTTCGACTATTTTCTCAACCAGGCTTGGTAGACACATCTCTTTACTTAGCCTTCTTCATGTCTTTTCTTCAATAACCTTTCATTGTAGACTTAAGTAGATAAAAAATACACTATATTATCAAGGACTTATTTGGTCCTAGTGCTCCTTTTATACACCATATAACTCAACCTTTCTCTAGGTTTTCTTGTTATCCTTTCTTTTCAAATCCTCTTCATCGATCAACCAAATGATAGAATTTAGACTAGGTTAGAAATTGTCTCACTAACAAGTAGCAGACTTGACATCAATAAAAAAATAATGATTGCTCCATGATAGGTTTCGACTATCTTCTTCACTTCAACAATCTCTCTCTTTGGCATTAATGGAAAGCTAATACCAACAACAATACTAGAAAGAAAATTAATACCTTGTATTGAAATCTCTCCCTCTATTTGTATGTGTGCCTTCCTCTATATACTTTGATCTCTTCCTCTGAGTATGTGTGTCTTCCTCCCTTAGATATTTTTTGATTTCTCCCTTAAATATTCTCCCTCTTTGACAACAATGCCAAAGAGTTGTCATATATACATGTAGATATAATAAATTTAAGTTCTCCCTCTATCACCTTGCATGTGACTATAAATCTGTTTCAACTCTTTCTTTACTTTAGGAAGCTCCTAGAGTAAGATCCGCTACACCAAATTATAAAGTTGAATGAGTATTCTTTTTACTCTTTGTCCTTATTAAAATCCACCTCTTACTCTTAGAGTAAGATACACTGCACCAAATTATAAAGTACACTATTCAACTCAGTTGATGCAAGGTAGCACTCTTTCTTCTTAAGTAGCCTTGGATAGGGGTATCACCCCTAACTTACCTCCATGATATTTATGTGCAACCTTAGGTAAAGCCTTTGTGAATATATTAGTTATCTATCCTTGTGTATTCACATATTCCATTCTCACTTCTTTGTCTTGAACTAGCTCTCTCAAGTAATGATATTTGATTGCAATCATGTGCTTTGTCTTTGTATGCATCACATGGTTCTTAGATATGTTTATAGAACTTGTATTGTCACAGTAGAGTACCACAGGTTCAGTGATTTCTTCCTTCATTATTTTGAGTAGATGTTTGATCAATACCACATTTGTACAATTCACTACAGTAGCCACATATTCAGCTTCAGAAGTAGACTATTAAATACAATTCTCTTTCTTACTAGTCCAAGGGACCAATATTTTTCCTATCACCACTTTTTCTTTTTCTAACATCAATATTTCCATCCCAATCAACATCTATATAGGCTCTCAATTCAAAATTATCATTCTTCTTGTAGTATAGACCATAGTTCTTTGTTCCTTTTAGGTATCTCATAATTCTTTTAATAGTCATCAAGTGATTCTCCTTAGGATTTGTAGAGAATCTTGAAACAATCCCAACAACTAATACAATATTAGGTCTATTATGAACTACATATTGCAATTTTCCAATCATAGACCTATACAATGTTTGATTCACTCCAATAGAATCATCACCCTTGGAAATGTTATGTCTTGTCACCATGGGAGTGCTAATTGATTTTGAATCCTCCATACCGAAAAAATTCAAGATTTCTTTTACATACTTGGACTGAGTAATGTAAATGTCATACTTCATCTAATAGACTTGCAATCCAACAAAGAACTTTATTTCTCCATACATAGACATCTCAAACTCTTTCTTCATTTCATTTTCAAATGTCTTAGACAATGTATTTGGTCCTCTGAATATGATATCATCAACAAATATTTCAGCTAGTAAGATTCCTTTACCTCCTTCAATCTTCAAGTATAATTTCTTGTTGTCATCGGTCTTCTCAAAACCAATCTTCACAAGATAGTTATATAGCCTTTCATAACATATTCTCAAAGCTTTCTTCAAACCATATAAATCCTTGTGTAGTCTACACACCATGCTTTTATTGTTTGGATCAACAAATCTCTCAAGCTGTTCAATGTAAACCTCCTCTTCTAGTATACCATTTAGAAATGTTGACTTCACATCCATTTGATAAACTTTGAATCTTTTATAAGAAGAATAAGAAAGTGGAGTTCTTACTCCTTCCAATCTTGCAACTAGAGAAAATTTTATCCATAGTCAATTCCCTCTTCTTGAGCATATCCTTTGCAAACTAATCATGCCTTATTCCTTGTGACTTCACCATTCTCATCCAATTTTTTTTCTAAATACCCACTTAGTTCCAATAACATTCTTGTTCTCTAGTTTGGGTACTAATGTCCAAGTTTTTTTCTTCTCAATCTAATCAATTTCTTCTTTCAGGACTTGATTTTAGTCTTCATTCTCCAATGCATCCTTTACGAATTTAGGTTCATGCATGCCTAACAAACATGTGTCATTTCTCAACCTATTCCTTGTCATTGCTCTATCTTCTCTATATCCAATTATTTTTTCAATAGGGTGATGTCTTCTGACATATTTTGATAGTCTTGTCTTTGTTCTTCTTTCTTCAGCAATAGATATTTCATTAAGTTCAATATCATAATTACATGCACTTCTCTATTAGGTAACTCAACATTCCTTTCATGTAAACTAATCTCATTATCATAATGTACCTTGGTTCCTGAATGTAACTTGGTTCCTAAATGCAAGTCAGTTCTTGAATGTAACTCGACATCCATTGTATGTGACTTGCCAGTCACTGATAGTTGTAGTTGTTGATTTAAAACTTGGTTTTAAGTTCATTAGCATTCATGTCTTCAAAGTAGTACACAAAGTTTTTTTTACTCTTTAGGTTCCTTCTTAGGTTCATCTTCATGTACTTATGTATATTCATCATATTTTGCATTTGTACTTTCCACAACTTTGTGAGTGTTAGTACTTAAATACATGTAAGCTTTACTTCTTGTGGAGTATCCTAGGAATATACCTTCTTCACTTTTTGCATCAAATTTAGCATTTCTATTATCCTTAAGAATGTAACATTTTCTTCCAAATACATTAAAATATTTAAAATTAGATGAGTATTAATACCATAGTTCAAAAGGTGTGGAATTTGTACCTTTCTTCACTTGTACTTGGTTCAAGGTATAGACAATTATACTTACAGCTTCTCTCCAATATTTTAATTCCTCTATCATTATAGGATATCTCAAACTCATTTGATGTAAACTCTCCACCTCTATCAGATCTTAGATATTTCAAGCTCTTACCAGTCTCATTTTCAACTCTTGCCAGATACCACTTAAACATTTGAAAAGAATCTAATTTTTGTTTCAAAAATATTACTGTCATCATCCTAGAATAATAATCAACAAATAGGATAATGTACTTGTCACCTTTGTAGCTTTGCACATCAATTGGCCCACATAAATTGGTATGAACTAATTCTAGAATTTCTTTTGAGGTATGAGTCTTACTTTTAAAACTAGATTTTGTCATCTTGCCTACCTAACATTGTTTGCAAATCACATTATCAAGTTTCTTCAGTTTTGGTAGACCTTTGACTCTTTTCATGTTACTGATCTAGCCAAATTATCAAAATTTGCATGGCATAACCTCTTGTGCCATGGCCACACATCATCAAATTGTACAACAAAACAAATAGCATCATTCATGTCAAGATATAATAGATTACATTGAGTTTGATCTCCACTTCCAACTAGTTTTTCATTAGTGTCATAAATTTTAGCCATAACCTCAACTATTCAATTGTGACACACTCAAGAAATTATAGTTTTGTTTCTACATAGTAAGCATTGTCACACATGATCTTGTCTATCCATCTTATTGATGATTTTCCTTTTAAGATAGGGTGCATCATTACCAAATCTAACACTATTTCCATTGTAATACTCAAGAGTAATGAACTTACTTTTGTCTCCAATCATGTGATGTGAACATCCACTATCAATTATCCATCTATCACTTTTGTTTACATAAGATATCAATGCAATTTCCTCATCTTCATCAAAATCATCTTTCATAGAAACATACACAACTTCATCATCATGATCATCAGATCCATCATTTGATTCTTCTTCAGCAATGTAGCAAGCTTTCTTTCCTTTTTCTTTATAGTCTTTGTTTCTCTCATCTCTTCTACTTCTGTATATGTCTCCATTTATATTGTTTGACTTCACTGGACATTTTGAGACAATATGACCAACCTCATTACAGTTAAAATATACAATAGGTAGCTTATCTTTGTATTTTCATTTGCCTCTATGAAGTTTCCTAGCTAACAATGCTTCAAGTTCTTCAATGTCTTCATCATTTGTCTCACTATCACTAGAAGTGTGCTTAACCTTTTTCTTTTTCTTATTTTTAGGTTCTTTCAGTGTTAGTTTAGCTTTGAAAGCAGATTCAACATTTTCAATTTTGAAATTATCAAAATTTGGAAGCTCAAAAGCAATGAGTCTACCAACCATTCCTTCCAGGGTTAGATCACTTGTAGGAACACACCTTCATTCTTGTATGGAAGAGACTCTAATAGCATAGATAGGTAGAAGGGTTCTCAATACTTTTTTTATCACAATCTCATCTTCAATAATTTCATTTTCTCCTCTAATAGCATTCACAACATCTTTAATTCTTGTACAATACTGGACTATAGTCTCACCTACTTTCATTCTCATGTCATCGAATTCTCCTCTTAGACTTTCATCTTTGGCTCTCAACACATTCTTGTCTGCTCCATAGATCTTCTCTATAGCATCCCACATCTTCTTAGAAAAATTGCATACTTTGATGTCATCAAACTCTGAATAGATAAAGGTAGATGCAATCTCTAACATTGTCTAATTATATTCTTTCTTTTACTTCAATTTCTCAGCAGTTGGGGCTCCAATTGGATCAACATGCTCAATAGTGATGGTAGACTGTACATAATCTCCAAGTCCTCCTAGATATAGCTTCATTAAACTTTTTCATGCAAAAAACATTTCATTGGTCAACTTGGGCACCTCCTTTCTATACATCTTGATCTTTAACTTCTAGTACCTTAAAACTATTTCCTCACAAGCACTTGTTGCTCTAATACCAATTGTTAGAATGTTTAAAATAAGAGGGGAGTGAATCAGTTATCCAAGGTCCAAATCTATAGATAAAACTTTTCAATATTCTAACTTAAACTCATGCATGAAGTGATCATTCAATATCTTAAACATTTGCATATTGTTGTCCTAGGTCAAAATAACTTTGTAGGAATGTAAACATGTAATACCACAAAATTAGTCACACATCTTGACACAAGGATTTTATGTGGAAATTCAATTTGGTAAAAACCACCAATAACATGCTACCAATTTTTAGTCTTCTGAAGCGGTCCCTATTAGTAGCCAACCTTGTTAAAGGTTATAATGCACATTGTTAAATGTAAACTTGATTAAATAATTTTAATTGCCCTATTAGGAGTGAGCCTTGTTAGAGGACATTAGAACATTCCATTAGAATTTCACCCTGTTAAAGGATTTACTAAAGATTTTTAGTTCAACCTTAATCCAAAGGATTTATCCATATTGATACAATTGTTAGAAAGTAACAGTAGAACTTGATCTAAAAATAAGACAACTCACTTGCAGATTACAGATCTCACATTTAGTCCTTCATTCTACTTGGCATTCATCCTCTTCATCTCAATAGCTTGTTCACCTTTCAAGCCTTCATCTCCTTAAGACTTCTTACTTAGTTTTCCAACTGTAGACTCTTCCCTTTGGCCCCCATATGAAGCAACACCCTAGACTTCTTGTATTTCTCATGTTCTCACATATGACTTGTTGCTTATGATCTATTAATTCCTTATATAGAAAATTTAGGTCTTTTGATGCTTAACCATAATTATCCATTTTAGGGTTAGGACAAATTCATTGAATCTTCCCACTTTTGCATTTTTTTCCTTCTAGAAACTTCCTTTAAAATCCTCTTTGAATTCAACTCAAAATAGTTTATCTTGAATTCTATGCCACTAGCTAATCATAGTTATCTTCCAAACACTTCACACAATTCAAGAAATCAACTTTGATGGGTCAGATTCATCAAAACTTTGATCAAACTCATTTTACTATCACTCGACAATAGCATGTTGTTTTCTTGGAAAACACTATCTTCCGATGCTCAGCCAACACTAGGTTGGTCAACATACACTAAGTTTCACTCGATCACCATTTCCATCTTCTGACACTCAACACATACTAAGATTTTACTAACGCTCGACATATACTAAATGTTCGATCATAACCATTTTTCTACTTGGCTTGAACTAACTTGCTTGGCTTCCACTACTTTCTCAACCAAGTTTGGTAGACACATTTCTTTACTTAGCCTCCTTCATGTCTTTGCTTCAATAACCTTTCATTGTAGCCTTAAGCAGATAAACAATACACTATATTATCAAGGTCTTATTTGGTCTTAGGGATCCTTTTATACACCATATAACTCAACCTTTCTGTAGGTTCTCTTATTATCCTTTCTTTTCAAATCCTCTTCATCAATCAACAAAATTATAGCATTCAAACCAAATTAGCAATTGTATCACTAACAAGTGGCAAGTTTGACATCAGTGACAGAATAATGATTGTTCCATGATAGGTTTCATCCATCTTCTTCACTTCAACAATCTTCTTTTCAATAATAGCTCCTTCTAGATCTATTAGAGAAATAAAAAGACCAAATATATTTTCTAGCTATATTGCACTCATGAGTGAACAAGTTCTAAAACTTCTAATGTAGAAGAATTGATGAAACAAAAAACCTAGAAATATACGATGACAAAGGAATATAACTCCATTCTTAAGAATGACATTTGGGATATCGGTCCTAGACCAAAAAATAAATCAGCTGGATCCTCCAAATGGTTATTTAAAATCAAGCATGCCTCAACCAGAGTATTGACACTCACAAGCTAGATTTGTTGCAATGGGTTTCTCTCAAAAGGAAGGAATCAACTCTAAAGAAACTTTTGCTCCAATTACCAAATATACCTATGTTAGAATTGAAATAGCTATTACTACATATAAATGATGTAAAATACATCAAAGATGTCAAGATGCATTTTTCAATGGAGTAATAGAAGAAGAAGTTGACCTTAAGAAACCTAAAGGATTTGTGGTACACAAGAATCAATGACATGTACATGAAAATTAAAGAAGCAATTGTATCGGCTAAAACAACAAGCTCTACAAGACTAATATGAGAAAATAGATCATCACTTAACTAAACTTGATTTCTCTAAAAATGATGTAGACCATAACCTATATTTCAAAATACAAGGGGATATGTTGATTTTGGTACTATATGTTGATGACCTATAGATAACGAGAGAAGAACACCTAATTGTCAAGTGTAAACAAGATCTACTATCCAATTTTGATATGAAGGATCTAGGATTACTACACTATTTTTTCGGACTAGAAGTTTGGCAACATGCTAATGAGATCATCCTACATCAAGGGAAGTATGCATTGGATATACTAAAATAATTTGGAATGATGTAAAATAGACCTATGAAGACTCATATGGAAACAAATCTATAGAAACTAAAAGAAACAACTAAATATTCTAAAAAATGTTGATCCTACTCTCTACCAACAAATTATTGGGTCCTTAATGTTTTTAGTGAATACAAGACCTAACATCTTTCATGTAGTAAATGCATTAAGTAAGTTCATGTGTGAACCCAAACAAGTCCATTTACTAGCAGCAAAATACATTCTCAAATATCTTCATGGAATAACTGAATATGGCTTAAGATACACAAATGTTGAACTCAGTCTAAGTGGTTATATAGACTCTAATTGGGAAGGAAACTCTTTATATCTAAAGAGTACATCAAGATGTTGTTTTTACCTTGGGATCAGCAATGATATTATGGTTCAATAGAAAATAGTCATCAGTAGCTCAAAGCTCCATTCAAGCATAATATATAGCACCATCCATGGGAGCTCGAGAAGTTGTATGGTTCAGGAATCTTCTATTTAGATTGTTTGGAAAGCCATTATCACCCACAACTATCTATTGTGATAACTAGAACTAGATCAAACTCTCCTTGAATCTCATATTTCATAATAGGTCAAAACAAATTGAGATGCCACATTACTACATATGAGACATGATTGAGAAGAATATGGCCAAATTAAAATATATCAGTATAAAGAATTAGATTGCAAACATTCTTACTAAGCCACATGCTAAAACAAAGGTGGAACACTTTTGTAAGGAACCTAGTATGATTGTAATTTCTGAGAAAATGTCTCTGAATAATTGATTATTGTACAAAAAAAATTAAATGTTATGAATTTATTAAACCTATCTGCATCAAAAGAAAGTGACAACTTTGAAATGAACATCACTTCTACTTAAAGAATATATTAGAAGGTGAAAACCTTACAATAACTTAAATAAAGATATACATTTTACATATATGTTAAAACAAATCATGAGAGATTGTATCTTGTAAAACAACAACTAAGTGTCAGATGTTATTCAATTGGTGGTTTATGAGTTGTGTGTATAGATATATTATATGTATTTGGTGAGTATCATGTGTTGATATTCTAATAGGCCATTACCTTATGATTACTTGGTGAATATCATATGTTGATATTCTAATAAGACATTACTCAAAGTATTTGGTGAATATCATGTGTTAATAATCTGATAGGCCAATACTCATACGATATCAAATAGTGGAAGTCTTCTGATTAAATATTTCTTTGATGTGTGATTCCTAAATATTTCTAATGGTGTACTATTTACTTATGTGTTTATCCTTCTAAACTAAGAGAGAGTGTCAATGTATAGTTTAGTCAGATAAATAGTGAATATATATTAAAGTAATATGTTTCTATTATTTTTCATTTTTAATATTATTGCACTTTGGATGTGTGTGTGTGTGTGTGTGTGTGTGTGTAACTAAAAATTATAAAGTGTGAAAATGATATATAATAGAAGAACTTGACTAACTATATAATTTAGACCAAATGATTATACAATTTGACAAGCTGTCAATTATCTTTGAATGGGCACAATGTAGAGTGATTTAGAGCCACATCCACGATAAGATGTGACTCCTCTAGGATTTCATTCCTATCGAGGATTATATCCTAAACCGTGACTTTCAATTCAACACAAACACAGTCAATAAAATAAACCTTCGACATTTGAAATTGTGAGATCATTATGTCTTAATAGAAGCCAACCTAAATCATGCATCTATATCTTCATACTTGGTTGTGACAATATTTCCTTCAGGTTGTGTATCATATGTTCATTGATTGATAAAGATGCATACTAAGTCTGATATACATACATACATACATACATATCTATATATATATATATATATATATATATATATATATATATATATATATATATATATATATATATATATATATATATATATGGATTTTAGACCAAAATAAAATAAAGGTTTTTCAACCCATCGTTAAGTCTGATATTCTAACAAGAATGGGTAGGCAATTTTTGAGGTAAAGAAGGCCAATGGAAGTCCATTTTAGAATAATCTCGATAGTGAGAAGGTTGATAAATGGAATGATTAATAGTAATGATCTCTCTAATATGGAGAAATTTAAGGAGTCTATGAATGGGAAAAGTGACAACTTGCATGAGGAAAGGCATGGGATACCACACTTACCTTGAAATTGATCATAAGTAGGGATAACAAAAAAGGAAGTATCCACAACCTTAACACAAAGGATTTCATGAAGAGATGTGGAACCTTTAGGATGATATAAAAAAGGAGACCATTACAAGTTTGAATCCAAACTTCATATGTGTCATAGGAAATTTTATGTAATTATTTGTTGTAAAGATGTTCTTCAATAATAACATTAACCATGGAAGAAGGATCAAATAGAACTCCATGGGAAGGGATATGAGAAACTCTAGAAGTAATGTAAAGAGGACCATTAAGTGCTTTAATTGTATCAAAATGATCAAAGGTGATAGGAATTGAAGATTTAGGTTTAGGTGAAGGCAAATTTAGAGGTTGAGATTGAGATTCAACATGGTTAACCACATGATTGAATTTTTCTTCCTTGTCATAATATTCAATATTAGTAATAGGAGAAGAAGGTTGATTAATAAAATGTGTTGGATGAGAAGGAAAAGGATTAGTGTAAATTTGCAAATTTTGATTAGGAGGAGAAATGGGTTTATTCATACTATTAAACTTAGCATCAATGGATATATCACTTGAATCAATAAGGTCTTGGATATCATTTTTCAAAGCATAGCACTTTTCAGTATCATGGTCAGGCTAACAAAGATTTTGATAGAAAGCACTTTGATCAAATGATTTGTGTACTGGTTTTCTCGTATTAATAAGGAGGATAGGAGAAATCTTAATTGTATTAGAATTTTTAAATTCAACATCACAACATGTAAAGTTTTAGGTAAAGAAGTGTTATTTTGATTAAGATGATAAATAGAGGAAAAGGTAGCAGTATCTTTATGTATAGGAGAAAATTTATTGCCTACTATAGTTGTTGTCTTATTGATTTTGATGTAGTTGTTAAGATTACGAAATGTTTTTAACGAATGGTGAAATCATTCTTATCAATAGTCATAGGATCCATTGGAATGATTCTCTCAATTTGGCTCACTTGTAATTAATAATGCTAAACCAACACAAAAAGATGTGAGAATGAAGTATACTTAGTAAATGGAATATTGTCTCTAATGTATTTTTGAAAATTAGAAATAAAAATGCATTGAATATCAAGATTTAACTTGAGATAAGATATTTGAGAATCCAAGTGTTTGAATCCAAAAATAAAGCAACTAACTTTTTCTTTAGCAATTTGTTTGCAATGCATTAAATTAGTTAAAGATGTTCTAGGACCGATATTTTTTTGAAATTGTTAAATAAAAGCATTGGAAAGGTTTTGAAAGGGATTGATAGAATAAGGGGGTAAAGCAAAATGCAATTGAAAATATTTGTCCCTAAAGTTTTGTAAGAATAGCTTAGCCATGAGGCTATAGTCATGAGAAAAAATAGGACATATAGTTTCTAAAGTCCTACCTAACATGAATCACAAGATCACCCTTACCATTGTAAGTCTCAAGGTGAGGTATCTCAATAGTTTGTGAAATTAAAACATGAAGGATGTCTAGCGAGAGATGATTAGCAATGTCACAAGTAGAAATGTTGTGTTATGATTGAGTGAATTGAGTAACTTATTCTAAAGTCAAGATAGTTTGCAGAAAGCTACTAATTGTGGGATAGGATGAAATAGTAGGAATGGACACATTAGATGTATTAGCAGGTTTGTTGTAGGAAGATCATTGGACATTGAAAGTGGTAGATGGAATATTTGAAGAGGTAGGAAGAGGACTAGAGTAATGTGAATGTGAAAATAAGATATAAAGGAAATGAATAAGGTATTGAAGTAAGAGAAACTCTCATGAGAAGTGTAGGGTTAGACATAACAACACTTAGAGGATAAGAGACTTGTGTATTATTAATCATAAGAGGTGGCAATACATAATTTTGGAATCTAGGGGAAAAAATTGAAATGTGAATGGAAGGTTCAATGGTTGTGAAAGGAGGGTTGTATCTTGAACTTTTGAGCTCATTCTGTCAAAGGCTTAGCATTAGTATCAATAAGATGATATATTCCATACAAAATATAAATTTTATTTCCATCATCATTAATAATTTTCTTTATAGCTTCAATAGCAACTAGACTATCAAGACTTTGATTTTCTTGCACAAGTCAATTTTCCAATTTCTCAAATTCATAATTTTATCAACTTGGGAAGGATGAACTCTAGATGATTCACCTTCATCATAAGAAGAGTGAGAAGTTTTATTCTCCATGAGAGGATTCATACCATGAGGGATAACATTGGTATTATCATGGATGCTTAGAAGGAAAGGATAATCATGATTAAAAGAGCCCATGAGTCCACAACTTCTTCTATTGGGAATGCTATAGGTTGGACTTAATGTGATAAATATTCATAAAAAGATATTTTAAAGAGATCTAACCAAAAAGAAAATATAAATACCAATAATGTAGACAAGAGCATACAAAGTAGGTCTAGATGCACAAATGACGTAGAAAAATCTAACACCAAAATAAGACAAAGGAGGAAATAAGTTGAGTTCACCAAAAGAGGATGAACACTCAATTTAAAGAAGGAAGGATTACATGTTGGATTCGCCAAAAGAAGATTAATACTCAATGTAAAGAAGGAAAGGTCTCACATCAAGTTCACCAAAATGTTTAGGGAGAAAATGGAAGTGATGAATTTGTTAACATAAACTAGATGAGATAAATTCATCAGTAAAACATCTTCACCCTAAACCATTCAATACAAGAGAAAGAGGGGCTTCTTGATGCACTGCAAGGATGGTGTATCCCCAAAGGAGATGACCAAACCCTCAAAAAATGCAATACAAAAAAAGTACAACAAGGTACAATTAAAATAAACTCTTTTATTAACAACAAATCTTGAATTACAATTAATGAACCACATACATGTTGGGCTCTAAGGCCTGCCACATTATGGCCAATACATTCTAGATTATTGACCAAACTCTTATTCATCAAGCCATTCTCTTGGTATAACTTCCATGATCTTCTATGCTACTTAACAAGACTCAATTGCATTAAATATATAGTCATCAAGAAACATAGTTTTCCTTTGAGGTCACAAACTCCAATAATAGGAATTGTGTTATACAATATAGGACTAATTCTCAATTATTTAATGATCAAATACATAATAAATTATAATATATTTGGTGGCCTTAGATATAGGTCCATACTTTATTGAACCATCTAGATCCAAGAGCACATAAGCTAACTCTTAAATATAGAACCTCATTGAAATAAATGTCATGCATTGTATGAAGAACCACATAGGAAATTAGAACCTAAGAAGATAAATCATAACTCCAACAAAGTGTAACATTGAATTATGTGACCATAGGATACTGATCCATGATAGTTCCTAAATAAGAAGTCAAATGTATGGAATCTGGAAAGGACAAACAAGTGTTTGCTGAATCAAACTATCAGAATGATAACTTGAAAATAGAAAAAAATAAAATAACTTTTTGGGATGCAAGATTGCTAATCGTCCAAGAATGCTCCTGCATTAGACACCTAAGGTTACAAAAAAATTTCCATAAGGACTTATGAACCTCTGAAAGAATTTAGCACATAAATCCCATACTCATTCTTAACCCAAAATTCATCTTCATCAATCAGCACAATAGTCTATCCAAACTTACTATTGCAACCAACAATTTCATCATATATGTCAAATATGTTGTTGTTACTACTTACAAGATCAAATGAATCATACATGTTGCATGTCTTCATCTAATTAGAAGTCTTCTTTTCTTTACCTTTGTTCTTAATAACAGGATCAAATAACTTCCTCAAGTCACTTTGTCTCTTATCAGTATTAATCTTAACCACAAGTTTTGTTGTTCTCAAACTGAAAGTCTTGAAAAAACCCAAGTTTGTTTCTTTTATTCCTCCCTCCTCCATCAAAGGAATCAAAAAAAACTTCATGACATCCTTCTCAATTGTAATAATATTCTTTCTGCAATCATTTATAGCTCCTCTATCAAATTTTCAAGGTCTTCAAAATAAAAAATGGCAAGCACTCATGTTAACCATATTAAATAATACTTTATCCTTAAAAGGTTTGAAGCTAAAATTCACCAAGCATTGTTCTCTAAACTACACCTAATAATCATCTTGAAACCATTGATACCATAAGGAGTAGGATGTTTCAATCTCTACAAACCAAGTTTCCTAACCATTTCCTCAAATACAAGATTATCAATACTACCTCCATCCACAATAACCTTGCAACATTTACATCCTAACTTAAAAATTGTTCTAAATAAGTTCTTTCTTTGCACTAGTTCCTCATCATGCTTATCCAACATGATTCTTCTCATCAAAAGAGATTCTCAAACTTCAAGTGAAGCCAAATTAACATCAAATGTTTCCTCTTTCTAAGATTCTTGTAGTGCTAAGTTTTTTTTTGTAAATCTTTCTATCGGGACATTCAAAGATCAATGTCCATCTTTATCACATTTAAAACAAGTATTTTTTAACACAAATTTCTTATCAGAAACTACTTGCTTACCCTCATCAACATTTTTCAATTATTTACCTTGCTTTCTTCCTATCTTGTCTTCTTCCTTCAATGAATATTGTTGATAAGCATCTTCAACTTAACTAAGCTTGAACATACTCAATTCATCTTGAATATTAAATTTCAAAAAATTAACATACCTTGCAACCTTTTCCTTAGAAGATTCATGATGTCTAGATCTAGTTTGTACATTGTAAAATTCCTTAGTATATTCCTTCACACACATATCCTTCTATCTCAAGTTCTACAAATTCTTAAACAAGTTCATAATCTTCCGGAATGAATTTATCCTTCAATATAGAAACCATGAGTTTCCATCTACTAATATTTAGGTTCATCATTATCTATTCTATCCTTTTGTGATTCTTTCCACCACAAGGTAGCATGACCTTTCAACTTAGTTTGTGCTAATCTAACTCTCTATGGATCTACAATATTTTCAAGCTCAAAATAATCCTCAAGTCCATTAATCCAATCTATTGATTCATCGAGATCTCATGAACTAGAATAATGTGATATCTTCATTCTATGATTCTTACTAACTTGTGTCATAGCTCTCAACAATCTTTCTTCTTCTACAGGGATCTCTACTTCAAGTACTTCATGATCTTTAGCATCTTCCACATATCCATCCTTTGTTTCAAGATTCCTTCTCAAGCCATTCAAGACATTTTGGATCTCATTCCTCATCTCTTCCCTTGAATTCTTCAAATATATGTTCCAACCTCCTAGGATGCATCCTTCTATGTAGAATACTGAATCACAACAAGGTGCAACTACCTCAATATTTGATGATATCTTTACCACAAGATGTCAGTAGGTCGTTAACTGGATACTAACACAACTTGTGCAATTCCTTCATAATTGTGAACTAGAACCACGATCTACAACCTCACAACCAAGAAGTATAGGTCTTGATAAGTCCGTCAAGATTAACCATGCTCAAATCAACTACCAATTAGATCAATCGTTTCTCTAATAAGGCCAACCAAATCAATCATCCCTCTCATATCATCTAATGTAGTACAATGATTTTGTATACTAAAAGGAGATGATCAAACCCCTAGAAAATACAACACAACTGAAGTAAAACAAGATACAATTGAAAAAAAACTCTTTTATTAAAAACACATATTGAATTGCATCAAATGAACCACAAACATGTCATATTGTAAGGCCTTCCTAGTTACAACCAATACATTTCATATTACAAACCAAACTCGTATCCCTCAATCTATCCTCTTTCTCTATCATCCATGATCTTGTATACTACTTCATAGGACTCAATTACATTAAATATATAGCCATCAAGACACACAGGTCAGCTTTGAGTTCATAGTCTCCAATAATAGGAAACTTGTTCTACAATATAGGAGTGGCCTTCAATGATTTAATGACCAAATAGATAATACATTATAATATCATTAGTGGCCTTAGATATAGATTCCCTTATGTTATCCAACCATCTAGATCCAAGAATGCATAAGCTAACTCTTAAATATATAACATTGCCAAAATGAATACCACGCATTGTACGAAGAACCACATAAGAAATTAGCACCTGAGAAGATGAAGCATAACTCCAACCAAGTATAACATTAAATTATGTGAACATAGAATAATGAACCATGATATGTCCTAAATAAGAAGCCAAGGCCAAAGAATCTATTTTGGACATACAAGTGTTCACTGAATCAAAATATTGCACAAATAAATAGAAAGTAGAAAACAAAGCAAATAAAGTTTTGGGGATACCAGATTAACGACAACCCAATGATGCTCTTGCATTACTTCAAAGCATAACTCACAATATAACTCAAGTTAGATTAGAAAAACCGAAGTAAGATGATGGGGTACCAATACTAAATGCAAATTATATTAAGGAAGTACCCAAGGAAGTCCTCTTTCATGCAATGTTCGTTAACATTAGATTTGGGAAAAGAGTGAATTAGTATTTATTAAGTTGATTGACTATGTGAGATTACTTAATTTTCTTAATATTGAATGATTCAAATGCAAAAATACATTTGCAACCCTAATAAAAGAAATAAATTAGATCTATGAGATAAAAGGAAGAAATGGAGAAAGTGACTCACTTAGACATGAGTGATGCAAAACACTTTTTTTCTCAAAAACTTTCTCACTAGAAATTGCCTATGGATACAGAATTATAATAGAAAACCTAGAAAAGCCTAAAAAATTGTAGATCTCTAGGTATTCTTCTACTTGGTCAACACATACTAGTATATGTCCCACATGATGATCATATTCCTAGAGGATATAAATACAACCGACCTTAGATATCCTAGAAGCTTCCAAGTATAGGTTTCTATATCGAAATTTGCAATTCTCATAGAATATTCTTGCACACAAGAAAATTTCATTTTTTTTGGTGGGGAATGGCTTACCTTGGTCAAGCCCCAATTCAAGAATTAACCTTGAAAGAGATAAGAATACAAAATCATGTAAATAAGTTATACAAATACAATGATTCACCTTCCTTAATGACACCCTTTGTAGGAATAGTTCCACTATGTTAGATGTTGTCGATGTTGAGTCTTCAATAGGAATGTAGGAAACCTCCACAAATGAAATGGATATAATCAATAAAGAATCATGGAGACATGAATGTATATGTGCACAAAGGAGAAGAAGATGGATTCCACAATGTAGATCTCCTCCCTTGAAGGGAAACAAAGTACTAGATCTTGAATAGGAAATGCTCACAATGGGTCTTAGCATCTTGAGAAGAGCTTAAGAATGGCTTTGTAAATTTGATGATAATCATGAATATTATTTCTTTCTATGAGAATTATTGTATTCATGCATGCTAATTTATTTTGGATGTCCTTAGACATAAAAATGAAGTGCCCAAGCTTCCTTATATACTAGTTTTTGGGACCAAAAAAAAGCAAGTCGATAGGGCCGCCACATTTTAAAATTTAAACATTCAAGCCAAAATTAACCCTAATATTAAAATAGGTCAAGGTGCAACTCAACCATGGATCCTTGCATCTTGAGAATAGATTGAGAATTGCATTGTAAATTTCATGAATATCTTTAATATTCTTTCTTTTCATGAGAATTGTTGTATTCCTGTATTTTAGAATTTAAACACTCAATCCAAAATTAGCCCTAATACTAAAATAGGTCAAGGTACAAGTCAACCATGGATCCTTGCATCTTGAGAAGAGCTTGAGAATTGAATTTTAACTTTGATGAATATCTTGAATAGTCTTTCTTTGTATGAGAACTCTTTTATTTGTGCATGTCGATTTACTGTTGATGTCCTAAGATGCAAAAATGAAATGCACAATTTTCCTTATATACTAGTTTTTGGGATAGAAAATAAAGCAAGCTGGCATGACCATCATATTTTAAAATTTAAAAGCTCAAGCCAAAATTTTCCCTGATATTAAAATAGGTTAGGGTATATGTCAACTTGGTTTGAGATAATCCTCAGGTTTGAGAAACTACATAGGAAGAATCAAGACAAAAGAAAGAGTGGGAGAAAGATGCATTTGAGAAGAAATGCATCCATGGACCATAAAATCATCAAAGGGCAGAAGATAAAAGTCTTAAGTGATGGGTTCTTCCATTTTAAGATGGTATAAATAAAAGTGAGTATCCTTGATTCTCTTCTGTATAATGACTACTATGTATTCATCACAACAAGGTGGAATATATAAAACCTTTCTTATATAGTCCTTATGCATTTATTTTATTTTGCATCTCATCCCTAATGAGTATAAGTAATCCTTATCCATCTTTTGGATGCAAATTTACAAACCAATCTCTATGGATATAATGGATTATGATTTATTCGTGGAGAGCAAAAACATGACCAATCCTCATGGTGATAGATTGATTGATCTATAGGTTGTACAGATAAACTAATTCTTCTGATGTAAGAGGTTCAAACCCATTCATGACAAGAACACCTACACGTGAAAGAAAAGCCACCAAAAGGCATAATAATTTTTATAAGATTGACTATCGTGGAACACAAACCTGCTAGAACTTTCAATAATGTGTTTTGTGTGGTTCAGAGGAAGACACACAATCTTGTTGGACAAAGTAATCACACCCTTTTCTCTCTCCACTATCATTATATATAGGTTAGATCATGGAGATGGTATCATTATTGGTGATTCTCTTTTTCTTCATATATGATCACTTGTGCTATTACAATAGCTTTCCAAACATGATATTAGTTGGTGAGGCATCTCCAATCAAGGTCTTTCTCACTAGTTGATTTGTATATTTGTCTTAGAACTAATCCCCTTTGTTGGTTTTTAATGTATTTTGTCTTTGTTTTATCTTTTAGTTTTTTTATTCCCTTGTTCATGGATTTGGAGTTAGGATATTTACTTTGGGGGTTCATGTCCTTAGTGATATATTCTCTTTTCAATTTACCTCAATCATCTCTCCCTTTCTTCTATCTCCTACTTTACTAGGATGATCTTGTCTCATACTACTCCTAAAGTGGGGGATAAATGTATCATCTAAAAATAATAATAACTTGCTTTGTGTCCTTTTTTAGACCATTTTATCCCTCCTTAGTGTGGTTTTGATTAAGTAAAAATAGGTTTTGAAAGGACCCAAACCTTGTACAAAGGGAAGAGAAATATATAACAATGAGGATCTTAAAACAATTGTGAAAAACCACCCAAAAAACTACAGGGACACACCAAAGTTCCCAACAAGAGGGCAAACAACCCAAGACTCCACAGACCATCAAGATTTATATTTTGATCCAGTCTTTCGAGAATGTAAAGACATATCAAATGAAGGTTTGGAGGATTTTTCTTTTTTTTAAACTAATCTTCGACCATCCTCCACCTTCTGAGAAGCTTTCTACCAATCCCCACTAACCCTCGTAGTAGGAGAAGCACCAGCAACAATATTTTGGGAAAAGTCGACAACAAAAGGGACAAAAATGACATTCTAACTTAAAGTCACCAAAGGAATAGCAATTGGATCAGCAAAGTCAATAGCAAGAGATGGCTCAACATCAAAATTCTGATTCAAAACCATCATAGGGACATTATTCAAATCATCAAAGACATCAATAGAATCCTTAAACAAATTGAGATCAATATAAGAAGAGCTATCCAACCCATCCACATATGTGGATACTTTCTGAACCGTATAGTGATAATCTGAACCCCCAACCACCAAGAAGGTGATTTCTTCAATCTAACCTTATTAGAAGAACATCACATAGTAAGATGGTCGGTCTTATGGCATTTCCTACATCTAAAGGGAATACCCTCATAATCAAGAAGTTGAATCCAAGAGCCACTTGAAGAAGCAACTTCAACATTGTAGGGAGCCCCGTGGAGACATCCATCTCCACAAGGATGTGAGCATATGTCATCCTATAGACATTGAAGGAGACCTAATCAACCAACAAGAAATCCCCAAGGACATCCCTCGTAGGCTCCGAGACTAAGTCGTGCCAAAAGTGAAGGGGAAGATTCGACAGCCTTACCTAAAGAGGAATCATATTAAAGGATTGAATAGTTGGATTGAATATCTGATACCAAGGTTTGACAATTAGGAGGAACCTTTCCTCCCAAGAGAAACCATGACACAAGATGGAATTTCTATCATCGACATTAGAAAATTTCATAGTAAAAAAAACCCCTTCCCACAAGGTAAATCTAAACTAAATTTGAAATTATTGGTTCCTAATATTTGGAGATCCAAGCATACAAATCTGAAAGAGTGGACGAAAAACCTCTAAAACAAAAAAAAGCAGCATTAGAAGAGTAATCATCTACACATGTGTTGATCTCATCACCAATGTCTGAATCAAGATGAAGCACAAGCAAGTTACTTACAGAAATAGGCACAATCAAATGTATCTTTTTTTGCAAAATAGGAGCATCAATACCTGCCTCAAAAGCAGCCACATCCTAATAAGAAATCGAAGATCTCCCCACAGCAACCTTAGATGCATCAGGAGAAGCATCCATAGTAATAATAGCAAGAGCAACAGGTGTAGGGCCTACGGCAATGACCCAAGCCATAGCAGGAGGGTTGAAAGCCTCTACAGCCATAGGTGAAGGGTGAAGGCAATCAACGGCATCAATCAATGAATGATGGGCAACCCATAAAAAATGAAGAGACCCACTAGGGTAAATATTAGCAACAAGTAACCTCCCAAAAATAGCATCCAGGTGAGAAACCACAGCAGGAGGGAAAATCAGGGTGGGAGCACATGGATTAGCATGAGTAGGAGATGCAACAGGGAATCGAGTCATGGTAGGACAGAAGGCCTCCAAACCAGCAATGATTAGAGAGCAATGGGTAGGAGAAGCAATTTGAATAATCACTCAAGTGGGAGCAAGAGCCATCAGGAGTCATTTCCCTCCTTAGTGTTGGTTTTTTATAATAGGATCTTACAAAAAAATTAGCAGTATACATAAATTTAATTAAGGTCTACTTTTTCCCTTCAATTATCTTTCTCAAAACTCTAAGTTGGCTCTAATGTTTGTGCATAATTTCTTATGTATCCATCCTTTTACCCAATTCAAGTTCTCACTCTCATTGTAAAATTCGAGTAAGGATTTAAAGTTAATACATTATCATTTACTTTTTCCTCTCTAACTTGTGCAAAAAAAAGGTAGCATCTGATTTCTATTCATCCTCCTCTATGTTTTCCTCCAATAAAAAAATTGACTCTTTCCTAGGATCTATCTAGGAAAATTTGACATTTGGGTACCTTTTTAATCAGTTTATCATGCATCTTTTTTATTCAATCTAAATCCACTTAAGACTTTATTGCTTCCTACATCATTTTCTTCAAAGTTGTGCCCTCCCACTATAGGTCACCCTAGGGTGACCTATAATCAATATATGTCACCTAGAGGTGACCTATACCTTGAAAGGTCAAATTTTTGGGTTGTGGTCCTCATATGTTAGTTATTTATGATTTCCTACCCAATGGAGCCAACCCTTGTAGAAATTGATACCAAAATCTTTGTAAAAGGAGCCTTCCTCTCTTCATTTTTAGATCTACAACTCACAAACATACTCTCTTAAACCATCACTTGAAAACATTTGAGTCAAAGAAATAAATCATTCATTGAAGGCATCCATACATTATCATCAAGTATGCATTTCCTTCTATAGATCTAGCTTCTTTATTGATAGGAAACAAAGAAATTTTTCTATTAAGCAAGGAGATATACATTCATCCATTAAATTATTCATTTTCCTCTTCTTATCAAAATTGAGTTAGATCACAAGAATCTACCACATGAGTTTTTTTCTTACATGATTTCATTTTGGTTTTTGTGTTGATTCAAGGCTATTGCATCAACATACTTGATCACAAACTAAGGAATGAAAGTATTTGCATGGTATGATATACTTCATTTTTTAAATCCCTACTACGTGATATTATTTCATTTTTCATATCAATTTTAATTCCCAAATGGGGGCTAATCCAAGAAATCCCCCTCCAAACACAATTTTCATTATCTTTTGTGTGTAGGCAAAGGTTTGCGAAGCTACAAATCCAAAAATGTAGATTCAAAGGTACAATTTTTGTCATGGATTTAAGATCTCTATTTTCAAGTCTTTTAGGTATAGGTCACCCAAAAATAACCTAAACCAGTTATATGTCGCCCAAAAATGATAGGTTCATGGAAAGGTAAGCTTTTCACAATTGAGAGTTACAAGGTTTGTATCTCAGTATGTTCCCAATGTTGATACAGTCTAACAAGGTTTCTATAGATTTGAAGTGTATCATCTACTATCTCTAAACATTAGTATATTTTCATTTTAGAACTTTCTTTCTCGTATTTGATATTATCTCTAACTAGCTCTCATTTCCTTCTTTTATCTCCCTTGAGAGAATTCTCCTTCATTCCTAAGTACATAAGGAAGGAAACACTCATTATCTCTTTCATTTGTATCCCTGTTACTCCTTTGAGTTATATAAATCATATTTGGGGCCTAAGGATCAAATTTTGGGTTCCCTTCCTAATATATAGAATTCGATGGTCTATCATTGATCACCATTTTACATATTGCAACTACTTGCAACTATCTTGTCTCAAGTGTGTTTTCACGGTAGATTAATGATTGTATCTATTTCAGTTTGATTGATGTGACTTATATGATTGATTAATTTGGAAAATTGTAATTCTTGGTAAGAAAACTAATGACAAAGATTTGATGTTCAAAAGGTAAAAATTTAAAATCATTTTTCACTTTTACTAAGACGAAAAATTAAGGTTTTAGAAAAGCTCTTGAAGGGTTTGATAAAAATTACTCAAGTACAGATATGGAATCTAAACTATTCGTTCAGGAATCTAAAGTCTCCATATAAAAAATGTCTAACAAAATGGAATCAAAGGAATTTACTAATGAAAAAATAAGTCAATTATAAGTTGGGTCATTCATTAAGGTATTATAGATTATTTTATTTGGGATTTGGACATTTGGGGAGAAGTCACTTGGTTTACTATGGAGGAGTCTATTTCTCCCTTGTTGAGTCATCTTGAGGACAAAAAAAATAATGTTAGAAAAATGTTATTTAGTAACAAAGGGGGTAATTGAGGACATTACTAAATTGTGTATTGTTAGAGATCTTGTAGGAGTAAACCAATAAAATACAATGATATGAAAGAGTTGACTAGCATTGATAGATATTGTTAGAGTAAAGGATTAATTTCATTTCATTTATTAAATTACTTTGACTCCCTACTTAAGATTTCACTTTATGCACATGAATTTCCATTTAATAATTAAATATTTATTATTAAATGGCATTTACCTCTTAGGGGTTCCCTTTTATGGTTTTATGATCTCCTTTATTGGGATTGATCTATGGTATTTTCATTATTCTTTTTTAGTCTGATAATATATTTTTGCATGTTTTCAGAGCCAAACCCTTGCCTTCTCTTATCTTTTTCTTCTCTGTGACAAGTTTTTGCATGCAAGTGTTCTACTAGACTTGTGGATTTGTTCATCAAATTCTTCAAGTTATTAGAGTCAGATCTATCATAGCTTATTCTTATTTGAAGTAAAAGACAAACAAGGGTTTGACAAAATAGCTATTTTTTATTTTTTTAGTTTTTTTTTTTGTGAAAATAGGGGAGTCTATGAAATTTGGAGGACTTTAAGGCCAAACAGACTTCTTGGTTGGATTCAAAGGAAGTCAAAACCCTTATTTCCATATAAAACATGCCTATTTTAATCAATATTGCATTCTGAGGTAAAAGAAATCTACCTAATAGGATTGTACAGCCCTAGCACTATTGGATACAATTAATTAATTATGTGTTGTCTTTGATGTTACACAAGTCTCATATCAGTTGATAGCCAGTGCATGTCAAGCTCACTTGGTCAATGAAGATAGTTTTCCTAGTCTACTAAGCATTCCTAAGTTTACTCTATATAGAAGGTAGTATCTACCAAGCTTACTCAGGTGTCAAAGGAAGTTAAGCAAAAAAGAGTGTTAACCAAACTCACTTGAGCGTCGAAGGTAGTTAAGCAAAAAAGAGTGTTAATCGAGCTCACTCGGTTAAAAAAGGAAAATTAAACAAAGTTAGTATTAACCGAGTTTGCTCGGTTACTAAAGTAATTTTGTAAGTTTAAGTGTTAACCGAGCTCCTATTGGTTAACACAGGAAATCACTTCAGAATTAGTTTCTACCAAGCTAGGTCGGCTACCAAAGGATTTTCTTATTTTGGCCTGTAAAGCTTAATTATTTTACCTATTGATTCTAGCTAACTAAGGTGATGAATATTGGTTATTCTAATTCATATTTGAGCTAACTTGACAATCTAGAAGGTATAAGTAAAAGGTCAAGTTGTGATTTCAAAGTGTGTGATATGCAAGTTGAATGAGTTGAAAGAGGTAAAAGAGAGATGAAGAAAACTTGAAGGATAAGTTGGTATCCTTGTGGAGTAGAAAAGTGTTATTTAATTAGGAAGAATCAAGTATAAAGCCATAACAGAGATCTATAATCAACAATTCAGTTGCATCAAAATCAAGTCATTTCATTGTTACTCTCTAACCATTGTAGCAATGATCTAAAATCTCATAACAGAGTTGGTTTAACAACCATTTGTAAATCCTCTAACAAGGTGGCAATTCCATTGAATTTTTTCAAGACCTCTTGCAAGGCCACTCCTAAAAGGGTGATTAAATCCTTTAAAAGGGTAACACCTAACAATGTGTTTTGTAACTTTTAGCAGGGTTGGCTCCTAACAAGGCTTACTTTAGAAGAGTGAAAAATAGTAACTAATTGCATTTGGTGGTTTTTCCCAAATTGGGTTTCCACGTTAAATCCCGGTGTCATATGTGTTCATGTTATTTCTTTCATGCTTGCAAATAAATTACTGATAATATCTTAAGATCTACTAAGTAATACACACTATACATTTACCGAGTTACAACAATTTCTATATGCTTACCGATTATCACCAGTAATCAATTTTATCAGTCTGAATTTTATTTGACGTCCAAGGGATTTAGGATTTATTTTAGTAGTAATTGATTCACCCCTCCCCTATCAATTACTCCTCTTATATTTCGAACAATTGGTATCAGAGCTTTTGGTGCTTGCAGAAAAGGTTTCAAGGACCTGAGCTAAAGATCAAGATGTCTTACAAGAGAGAGATTCCAAAGCTGAACAGAGACAACTTTGCAGCATGGCAAGGACTTATGAGGCTTCATCTAGCTACCATCAGTGATTCAAGTTGTAAATATCTTGATGAAGAATATAAAACTCCCAATAACATCATGATGATTGATATTGCATCTACTCTTAGTTATGTTGAATTCGATGAGGTCAAACACTATAAAACTACTTTTGATATGTGGAACAAACTGAAAGAAATCTATGGAGAAGATGACAATGTAAGAAGAGCCAAAGCAGAAAGCCTCAGAGGAAAATTTGATCAAATGAGAATGAGAGAAGATGAAAACATTGCAAAATATGTAGAAAGAATTAAGGCCAGTGTCAGTGCAATCAGAGCATCTGGAGGGGAAATCAAAAGAGGAAATTGTTGTAAGTAAAATACTTAGAAATTTGCTTCCCATCTATGCAATCAAAGTGTCTGCTATTTAAGAAAAGAGATGTGATCCAAATAACAAGATAGGCTTGGATTCCCTAGTAGGAAGATTGATAGCTTTTGAACTAGACAACTTTGACAACTATGTTCCTACTTCCAAGAATATTGAGTTTGCATTTGAAGCTAAACTCTCACTCAAAGAAAAAGGCAAGAAAATAAAAGATAATCAATCAAAAAGTGATGAAGAAATAGAAGAAAGCTCTAATATTGATCTTGAAATTGTTGAAGCCCTACTTGCAAAGAAATATTCCAAGAGTAGAGGAAAGTACAAAGGTAAATTTTCTTTAATCTATTTTTCTTGTGAAGAAATTGGTCATATTGCTGCTAGGTGTCCAAACAAAGAAGGCAAGGAAGAGAAGAAAAGCCACAAGTTAAAAGGCAAGAAGGAATTCAAAGGTCACAAATCTTACAAAGACAAAAGTAAGAAAACTTGTTTTATGGCTAGAGATTCTGATAACAGTGAAGATGAAATAGCGTATATTGCTATAAAAGATGAATCTAATGATGAAGGAGATAAGATGGCACTTGTCTCTCATATTAGAAAGAATGACACATGGATCATAGATAGTGGATGTTCACACCATATGACTGGAGACAAGACTAATTTTGAATATTTTGAACACTGTGATGGAGGTAGTGTAAGGTTTGGAAACAATGAACCTTGTTGCATAAAAGGAAAAGGTTGTATCTCATTAACCAATGAACTTGTATGTGACAATGCCTATTGGGTTGAAGGATTGAAACATAATTTACTAAGTGTGGCACAGCTGAACAACATTGGATTCAAGGTAGAATTCATGAATGGCAAGGCAAGACTACTGGATAACAAAGGAAATCTGATTGGATCAGGCAGGCAAACAAAAGGTAACCTATTTTATCTTGATCTTGGTGATTGCTCATGTTTTATTACTCAAGTAGAAGAAAGTTGGCTATGGCACAAAAGACTATGTCATGTAAACTTTGGTAATATGGTCAAGATAAGAAAACTCAGAAGAGTAAGAGGTCTTCCTAGTTTCAAGAAACTTGATGTTGGATTATGCAAAAATGAGAAAGACTAGTTTTAAGAGCAAAAACTATCAGTCAAAAGATGTCTTGGAAATTGTGCATACTAATTTGTGTGGACCCATTGAAATAGAAACTTATAGTGGGAAAAAAATATCATTCTTTTTGTTGATGATTATTCTAGAATGATGATTGTTATGTATCTGAAAGAAAAAATAGAAGCTTTTGAGAAATTCAAATGGTATCTAGTTAGAGTAGAAAAAAAAACTGGAAAAAAATTAAAATGTTTAAGATCAGATAGAGGTGGTGAATTCATCTCAAATGAATTCAACAATTTCTACATTGAAAGAGGGATCAAAAGACAAGTATCAGCCCCTAGTGCTCCTGAGCATAATGGAATAGCTGAAAGAAGAAACAGGTCCATCATGTATTTTACAAGAACACTAATGACTGAGAAGAATGTTGCTATCAAATATTGGAAGGAAGTTGTCAACACTACAGTTCATTCTTTGAACTGAGTTTAATTGAAGAAGGACTCAAACAAAACTCTCTATGAACTATGGTATGGCTACACGCCCAGTGTAAGTTACTTGAAAGTATTTGGCAAAAAATGTTATATCTTGAAAGTATCTAGAAAAGGAAAATTTGATGTAAAAGGTGATAAAGGTATATTTCTAGGATATTCCTACAGAAGTAAAGCATACAAATGTTTGAATTTGTCCACTCACAAAATCATAGAGAGTGCACATGTAAGAATTGATGAGTTTGCAAAAACAGACTAAGAAGAAAGCAAAAAGGAGCTAGAAGACTACAGAAGATTTGTCTACTATGAACCTAATACATTTCCAAACACATTTGACAAAAAGGAGACTACATCTCTTGAGTTCTCCAAGTCTCCAACAGTTATCAAGTTACAGGAAGTGCAAACTAAGTCACAGGAACCTGAGTCACATTCAAAAGCTATCGAGTTAGTGCATATCAAGTCTAAAGAACTTGAGTCACAGAGAGAAGGACACAAGTCTAAAGTTGAGATTAAAAATGAAGATAGTGTAATTCATTCAAAATTTAAAGAACCTATATTGGCTAAATATGTCAGATGGCATCATGCACCTGATTAGATCATTGGAGACAAATTAGATTGAACAATGACAAGAAGCAACCTAAAAGGTCCATGTTTACTTGCTAAATTTGAACCTTAAAGTGTTAAAGATGCATTCGAAAATAAAAGGTGGATTGAGGCTATGAATGAAGAAATAGAACAAATAAAAAAGAATAAAACTTGGACTCTTGTACCTAGGCCCAAAGATAAAAGTGTGATTGGTACAAAATGGGTATTCAAAAATAAGCTGCATGAAGATGGAAAAGTGTCAAGAAACAAAGCAAGATTGGTATATAAAGGTTATTCATAAGAAGAAGGTATTGATTACATTGAAACTTTTTCCCCTGATGCAAGATTAGAAGGTGTTAGGACTTTGTTGGCTTATACAGCTCACAAAAGATTCAAAGTACATCAAATAGATGTTAAATTTGCATTCTTGAATGAAATTCTTGATGAGGAAGTCTACATTGAATAGCTAGAAGGTTTCGTTGATCTTGACAAAAGGGATATGGTCTGCAAATTACACAAAGCCCTATATGGTCTAAAACAAATGATAACAATAGTTTGTATATCAAGGAAGGAACAGATAAGAAAATTGTGTTGGTAGAAATATTTGTCGATGATACTCTATTCATAGAAAATGATGACTTATGCAAAGCATTTTTAGAACAAATGAATAAAGAATTTGAAATGTCCATATTTGGTGAAATAAAATTATTTGTTGGATTGATATAATAGAACATAAATGGTATCTATATCACTCAATCTAAGTACATTAAAGAGATACTCAAGAAGTTTTGAATGCAAGATCAAAACCAGTTGGAACCCCCATGTGTACTGGACTTAAGCTTACAAAAGATTATGACTCCAAAGAAGTAGATTAGACCTTATACAGATCAATGATTGAAAAATTATAGTCTGTAGTACATACAAGGCCTAATATTGCCTTAGCAGTTGGCATAGTGGCAAGATTCTCAGCAAAACCCAAAGAAAACCACATGATGGTAATAAAAACAATCTTGAGATATCTAAAAGGTACTGACGACTATGGCTTATGGTACAAACTTGGAGGCAACCTTGGCCTAAAAGTATTTACTAATGTTGATTGGGTAGGAAATCTTGATGACGAAAAAGTACTAGTGGTGGAACATTCTTCCTTGGTAAAAGGCTAGTATCTTGGACAAGCAAGAAGCAAAACTGCACATCTCAATCCACAAGAGAAGTAGATTATGTAATAGCAGCAGTGAATTGCTCTAACATTGTTTGGTTCAAACAATTGTTAGAAGGAATGAAGGTTGAAATCAAAGAGCCAATAGTCATGTATTGTGATAACACTAGTGCAATCAACATATCAAAGAATCTAATGATGCAATCCAAAACAAAGCACATTTCTATAAAATATCACTTTGTATGAGAATTAGTATAGGACAAAGAAATCAAATTGGAATATATACATGCAAAAGAACAAATTGCAAATATATTCACCAAGCCATTACGTAAGGATGCATTTTTGTATCTAAGAGGTAAGCTAGGGGTCATTCCCCTATCTGAAGCTCACTAGATAAAGGTTTAGTGATGCATCAACAAGAACTAAGTTGAAGATCAATCAGTTGATTTAGGATTGACAAGGATACATTGTAGATGAATTTGTACTCAAGGTACATTGATACTAGTCAGAATTGTCTTTGGCATGTGTTGTCAAAGAGGGAGAAGTTTACTGTTATATTTTTCTAAAATTTTGTAATTCATAGAGGGAAAATATTATAGGAGAAGTTTTTTGTATAAAATCAAAGAGGGAGAAACTTTCTGATAGAGGGAGTCTTGTTCTCAAAATTTCATTGTGCTATGACATATTATGTTGCCATCAATGTCAGAGAGGGAGATTGTTGGATACAATTGATTAATTGTGTGTTGTCTTTGATGTTACACAAATGTCATATAAGTTGACATTCAGTGCATGCCAAGCTCACTTGGTTAGTGAAGATATTTTTCCCAGTCTATCGAGCATTCCTAAGTTTACTCTATACAGAAGGCAATATCTACCAAGCTCACTCAAGCATCGAAGGAAGTTAAGCAGAAAAGAGTGTTAACCGAGATCACTTGGGTGTCCAAGGTAGTTAAGCAGAAAAGAGTTTTAACCGAGCTCACTCAGTTAACAAAGGAAATTTTAAAAAAGTTAGTATTAGCCGAGTTCACTTGATTACCAAAGTAATTTTGTAAGTTTAAAATGTTGACTGAGCTCCTGTTGGTTAACACGAGAAATCGCTTTAGAATTAGTTTCTACTAAACTGGGTCGACTACCAAAGGATTTTCTTATTTTGGCATGTAAAGCTTAATTATTTTTCCTATTGATTCTAGTCGACTAAGGTGATGAATATTAGTTATTCTAATTCATATTTGAGCTAACTTGACAATCTAGAAGGTATAAGTAAAAGATCAAGATGTGATTTCAAAAAGTGTGATATGCAAGTTGAATAGGTGAAAGAGACAAAAGAGAGAGGAAGTGAACTTGAAGGATATGTTGGTATCCTTATGGAGCAAAAAAGTGTTATTCAATTAGGAAGGATCAAGTATAAAGCCAGAACGGAGATCTGTAAACAACAATTTAGTTGCATCACAATTAGGTCATTTCATTATTACTCTCTAACCATTGTAGTAGTGATCTAAAATCTCTTAACAGAGTTGGTTTAATAGCCATTTGTAAATCCTCTAATAAGGTGGCAATTCCATTGAATTGTTTCAAGACCTCTTGCAAGGCCACTCCTAATAGGGTGATTAAATCCTTTAACAAGGTCACACCTAACAGTGTGTTTTGTAACATTTAATAGGGTTGGCTCCTAAAAGGGCTCACTTCAAAAGAGTGAAAAATAGTAACTAGTTGTATTTGGTGGTTTTTCCCAAATTGAGTTTCCACGTTAAATCCTAGTGTCATATGTGTTCATGTTAATTCTTTCATGCTTGCAAATAAATTACTGATAATATCTTAAGATCTACTAAGTAATAGACACTCTGCATTTACCATGTTATAGCAATTTCTATATGCTTACTAAGTATTAGCAATAATCAGTTTTATCAATCTAAATTTTATTTGACATCCAAGGGATCTAGGATTTATTTTAGTAGTAACTGATTCACCCCTCCCCTCTCAATTACTCCTTATATTTCCAACAGGCATGTATTTTGATGCATGTTTTTTTATCCCAAAAAAATTTAAAAACCTTCCACTACCCTTTATTAAAAAATGTGCAGCCACTCCCACACAGCCTCCACCCACGTGTGTTGTGCTACCATCATCATCAAAGTCTTCGTTGTTGCTCGACTTTCACACCACCTCTGCTAGTGGCCACTACCTGAGTGCCACTACTAGGCCTCCAACCACCCCCCCCCCCCCCCCCCCCTTGCCCACCCCATGGTCACATGCTAGCCCCCAAGGGTTTATTTTGGCTCCTAAGGGGTTTGTTTGTATTTTATTTTACCTATTGAAGGTCCTAGTGGTAAGTTTGTGATAACTTGAGCACACAGAGACATTTTGGGAAAACTAGATATCATTGGAAAGATGATTCCAATATGGATGTGATGGTGAAGGTATTTTTTAAAAAAAAATCCAGCTTGGTACCTGTGTTTTCTATCAAAGTCTGATGCTCCTTTCTGCATTTCAAGGGGCATTACTTGCTCATTTTAGCTTCATTTTTTATTTGAAAGAAGTGTCATAAATATCTTCTCAAACACTTTAGAGATTCTCTATTATTTCATTAGTATTATTTAAAGGTATATGTGATGCTCAATCCGAATCTTTTATGCTCTTTTCTTGTATACGCATTCTTTCTGGCATGTGGGGTTCATTTTTTTACATTGTGTGGGGTGTTTCATATTATTATTTATTTTATTTACTTTAGTAAACTAGAACTATTTAGATATAAATGCCTTCTAAAAAATGGCCAAGACCTTTTCTTGTCTAGTTCCTCTAAACCCACATAACTATCACACATGGACAGCTTCTATGACATGATTTCTCCATTGAAAGGGTTTGTGGTCTTGTTTAGATGAAGTACAACTATTTTTATAAAGGCCTTTTGTGGTCATGTAGTATAGAAATAATATGGATGAGACCATGGGTTTGATTTCTTTGAATGTTTCAGACAGCTTGCAATTTCATCTTGATGGGTTAAATTGCCCTCAAGAAATGTGGGCTATGTTCAAGGACTTGTTTGGTACCATCAATGAGTTCAGGGCACTTCAGATTGATGCAGAGCTTACATCACTTGTACCAAATTCTTTTCCCTCTATTGAGGACTTCTAATGAGATTTTAACAATAGAGATCTTTGTTACATGATTGTGGGAAAGTGAAGACTAATAAGGAGTGCATTTATCTAGTTCTATCAAAGTTTCACAGAAACTTTCATATTTTCTCTTCTACCTTCCATTCCACTGTGGATGCTTTGGGTCCTAGATTTACCATGCCCACATTTGAGGTATTATGTGATCGGTTGACTAGAAAGCAAGGCAAGATTTCACAATTGGAGTCTCTAATAGGACCAAATAACCAGGCATTGGTTGCTTAGACATCTACAAGGAAGACAAAGTAGAAACCAAAGCCCAAATTAGATTCAGCAAGCAATTAGAGTTCCTCCAAGCCTTCTCCTAGATTAGATGCTCAAAATTCCACTCCAAAGGGTAAACCTTCCAAGTCTAGTGAGTCTTCCTCCGAGACTAATAATTTTACAGGTGATCCTTACAATTTTTGTGGCAAGGAAGGACATCCAATTTCTAGGTGTTGGAAATGTTGTGAGGCTTTAGAAGAGGACATGCAACAACATAGTATTGTTTTTTTGAAGCCACCACTGCCTCTTTCATGAAAAGGATGTGTTCTTTCTTCATGACCATTGTCTTCATCATCTACTTGGATTATTGATTCAAGTTCTTCCCACCATATGACACACTTTCTTGATTTGGTTACCTCACTTTCTCATACTGTTACTATACAGATTGCAATTGGTGACTCCAAGCAGCTTTCAGTTTTAGGTTCAAGCACTATTTCTTTAGAGGTAAGTTCCTTACGAGATGTTCTCTTGGTTCTAATAATTTCTATGAACATCTTGTTCATCTTTCAGATCTATCGTTTGGCTCTCTTAAGATAGTTGAATTCTCACCACACATGATGTGATAAATCGAGATCTCCATGATCCTGACTTGGTTGTTGCTACTTGGAGTGTTGATTTATAATCTCACTTATATCAATTCAATGGCTTTGAGAACTTTGATTCTGTAGGTGTTTCTCTCATTGCTCACGCAGACACAGTGAGCAAGCTTTGGCATGAGCATTTTTGCCATGTCAACTACAGATATTTATAGTAGATGAGTACATAGGAGCTAGTTATTGGGCTACCTCGGATATCTTGTACTAACAATGTTTGTCAAGGTTGTGCACCTGGAAAACATCACAAGGATCTATTTCTGGCAAGTAGATCCACACATGCTAAGGCACCATTGGAGTTGATACATAGTGATCTTATGTCATTCCCCACTCCATCTTTTTTAGGTGCTCGATATGTTCTCACCTTCATAGATGAATTATCTAAACGCACATGGGTGTACTTGTTGAAGTACGAGTCTGATGTCTTTGATTCATTTTGAATCTTTAAGACATTTTTGGAGAAGAAGAATAATCTTTTTGTCAAGCATATACACACTGACAATGGTAGGGAATATGTGAATCAGTCTTTCATAGATTTTTGCACTAAGCATGGTTTACAACATCAGTTCACAGTTCCCCCTACCCCTCAGTAGAATGGGGTTGCAGAGAGAAAGAATGGGACATTACTAGAGATGGCCAATTGTATGATACAAACTTGAGCTATGGGTTCTTCATTTTAGGTTGAGGTTATCAATTGTGCCAACTATATTTAGAATTGAATGCCTTACAAGGAATTGCAACACTTGACTCCTAAGGAGGGTTGGACTCATGTCAAGCCTGATGTTTCTACATTATGCATTTTTAGTAATGAGGCTTGGGCATTTATTCGAGATGCTCATAAGAAAGTCATGCAGAAGAAGATTTGACCACTCATCTTTGTTGGATACCGTGAGGATGTGAAGGCATACAATTTTCTTCACCTTGATTCTAGAGAGGTCTTGTTTTGGGAGGATGTCCAATTTGATGACCGTTATCCTCAGATGGAGCCTCCATCACCAGCTTCTCCCTCACTACCTAGTCTTTTCTCTTCTCCTCTACAAGATTATGTATCCTCTCAAGATGATCTCGATTTTGATCCACCTTCTCCACCTCTACTAGATATATAGAGAGTGCCCAAGTAGGCTCATGCTACTATTGATGCAATTGAACCTATGGCAAGACATCCTTCATATTCTCGTCGCACTCATGCTCACACATCTAGTATTGGACTATTAATTCATGTCACTTTAGATGATCCATAGATTTTTCATAGGAAACAAGACACTTAGAGTGGGATAGGGTTATGGATGACAAGTACTCTTCTTTGATGAAGAAACACATTTGGGATCTTTGTGCTCCTCTGAAAGGAAGGAATTTGGTTTGGTGTCAATGGGTGTGTCATACAAAGTATGTTGTAGATGGTTCTATTGATAGGTACAAGGCATGTCTTGTTGCAAGGGATTTTTCATAGGTTGAGGGTATTGATTACTCTGAGACCTTTTCTCTTGTCACCAAGATGAATTCTATTCGCCTTGTACTCTCTCTTGTAGCTTCTCAGGAATGGATAGTATTTCAAATGGATATGAAGAGTGCATTTTTGCATGGAGGCCTATATGAGGAGATCTATATGGAGAAGCCTCATGGTTTTGTGCAAGACTCTTCTATGGTGTGCCAACTTCAAAGGTCTTTATATGGTCTCAAACAAGCCCCTCAGGCTTGGTATGAGAAAATGGATTCCTTCTTGCTTGCTTCATAGTTCACTCATTTTTATTATGATCCTACAGTGTACATTCAACATCATGGGGCTGATTTATTGAAACTTGTGCTATATGTTGATAATCTCATTATTATAGGCAACTCGTCCTTTATGATTCAAAGTGTTCAGCCAGAGCAGTTTGACATGACATACCTCAGACTTCTGCACTATTTTTTGGGCCTGCAAGTTATTTAGTCCTCTGGTGGGATAGCCATACTCCAACAGAAGTAAGCTCTTAATATACTTCAAAGATTTAGCATACTTGATTGCAAGCATGATCCCACACCTTTTCAGTCTAGTGTTGTTTTATCTAACACTTGTGCTACTCCTATAGTGGATTCCACTTCATACAAATGGCTTGTGGGTAGTTTTTTGTACCTCAAACACACATGTCCTGATATACCTTTTGAGGTTGGCCTTGTCTCTAGATTCTCACATGATCCACATGAGGGTCATTAGCAAGCTTCCAAATGTATCTTGAGGTACATATGAGGCACTACATGTTGTGGCATTCACTATACATCAGGAGATCCTTGCATTGTTGGTTATACATACTCAAATTAGGTTGGTGATATTGATGATCAGTTGTCTACTTCTGACTTTTTTTCTGTCTTAGTTCTAGTCCTATCACATGGTCTTGCAAGAAGAAGCATGTGCATGCATTATCATCTATGGAGCCAGAATACAAAACAAAAGTGCTAGATAGTCATGAGGTTTTATGGCTTTGACAATTGATGAAAAAGTTTGGATTTCCTCATGATAGTTCTACCTTTCTTTGGTGTGACAATCAATATTTTACACATTTCCCACAACCTAGTTGAGCATCAGAAGACCAAGCACATTGAGCTTCATATGAACTTCATTGGGTATTTGATTCAGGATGTGTCTCTTAGCTTGGAGTACATTCCCACTGTTGAATAGGTTACAGACATCTTTGCTAAACCTTTTGCATCCCTGCAGTATCTTTAGTTGTGTCCTATGCTTGGGGTGAAGGAATTTTTCCTTTGGGGGTCTCGGTGATAAGTCCTTCCTTCCTTCTTTTCTATTTTAGCTTCTTTCATCTCTTTTTAGAGTAGGGTTCTTCCCACATGATTTTCCCTATGTCTTTGTTTTTTAGAGATTTGGTTGTGTTGGGTACCTCATCATGCCATGTTGTCAGGACCCATTTATGCTTTCAGCATTGTAGTTTCCTTTCTTTTTCATGCATTGTCTCTAGTTGCATTGTTGCTCATCTTAAATGGGGTGTTAGGGTAAAGGGTTAATTTTATTTCATTTATTAAATTATCTTTATGCCCTACTTAAGATTTCACTTTATGCACATGCATTTCCATTTAATACTTAAATATTAATTATTAAATGTCATTTACATCTTAAGGTTTCTCTTTTAGGGTTTTACAATCTCCTTTATTAGGATTGTTATATTGTATTTTCAATATTCTTTTTTAGTCTAATAATATATTCTTGCATATTTTTTAAGCCAAACCCTTGCCTTCTCTTGTCTTTTTCTTCTCTATGAGAAGTTATTGCATGCAAGTGTTCTATTGGATCTATGGATTTGTTCTCATCAAATCCTTTAGATATCATCTCACCTAATTGACATGCTTATCAATATGATGGTGAGGCATGTTTCTTATGGAATCACATTTAAAGTTTACTTTTGAACTTACTGAGGAGCTACATTTTATGTATTTTCTTAGTAGCACATAAGATGGTTAAAATAGTTTGCAATTTGAATTATGTAGTCTAATACTAGAAATTTTATTTTAAGATTTCAACCTGGCGTTGGAAGCTTATGCCTTCCAATTAGGATCTTTAATCATGTTCTTAATTTTCTACTTTCTAATATCATTACTAGGTAGAGAAGATGTGGAGTGGATATATGATGTCCCTATCCTCAAGAGTCCCTCAGCTATAGGTCCACTAGGTTGACCTATACCTTTGGAGATTCTTGTACCAAAGCCAGAAGTGTCTTAGGTGTTTAAATTGTTTAATTATGTTACCCAATTGACTATTGTTGCTTTTTATCCCAGTAACTAGTAGATAAGGAGGCTTGGGAATTTTATGTCCATTAATCAAGTCATTCATCCACACACATGATCAAGTATGCACAAAAACACATGAGACTTAAAGAAAGAATTTTCAAGTATCCACATCAAGAATTCTTCAAACATTTTTCAATATCTAGCATTTCCTCCTTGCATCAAACTTCTTCTTTCATGGTGGTAATCGGGTTTGGCTTTTAAGGAGGAGATCTTCCATTCATTCATGCAAGATCTTTCATTATTCACCAAGACATGGCATAAACATTCCCATTCATGAGGTTTTGCCTTCTACAGTTTCTTTTTGGTTCCTTTGAGTCAAGGCTATTGCATTTGCATACTTGATCGCATGTTAAATTCAATTGCATCTATATATAAAGGTAATTGTATATCTCTTTTTTTTCAGTTTCACTATATGCCAGCATTTTATGTATCATTATCTACATTTTAATTTCAAGTTTGATTCCTCAATCTAGGTCTTGACCAAAGAAATCCCTCACCCAACAAAACAAAACTAATTTTTCTTGTGTAGGAAAAAGAAATTGAATTTTTGGATTCAAATCTGGAATTTATTAGTAGCTTCTAGAGAAAACCAGGTCGACTATGTTATGGTGCCCTAAGAACATGGTTGTCATCCCATAAACCTACTGGTTGACGTCACCCAATATGACTTATACATGAAGATTTGAGATGTTTAGGATTTTTTTAGGTTTTTTATTTTGATCACAGATTCGCACTCAAATTCTTAGTCATAATTGTAGATCTATAGTTTTCATAGCAAAAAAAATTGTTTTCCTTTGCATATTTCAAGGATAATTTTCCACCCTCATTTTTATCTCTTAGCATAGACCTATTTCTATATTTTATTTGGGTTGATTTCACACATATAGCACATAGATATATTTTACTCTTTTCATTTAATCAATTAGTTCTATTTACATTCATATTACACATTTAAAGTTAATTAACATTGCATGATAGAGGACTTTCTTGTGTACTTCCTTAAGTATAATTTGGGTTTAATATTGGCATCCCTTTATCCTATTTGGGTTTTTCTAATCTAACTTTATTAGTATTGATATTTATGTCTAGAAGCCCCTATTTCTCTTGTATTTGAATGTTCATAAAGTGGAAGTCCTATTATATACACATCCTATTGAGCACTTCCATTTTCACTATAAACATTTTGGTAAACCTGACGCATCTCCACTTTGTGATTTTGGAGCTAGATCCTTCAATCTCTCTCATTTTCTTGTTTACAATGGGTTTTCATCTTCTTTTGGTAAACTTGACATGTGCCCATTTCTTTTTTGTCGATTCAAATTGCATCTAGATATAACTTGCATGCTCGTGTCTTCCTTAGTGGTATTTAAATCTCCTTTTGCATTAATATCTTTATATCATTTGCATTACTTCATTTCATGTATTTTCATTGTGAAAATACAAAACAAACAAAAAAATTTCCCTACATTCTTAGATTGCATTGGATAAGCTTAAGGGGCTTTCTAATGAATGGTTCATAAGGAAAAACACTTGTTGAAGGCTTTGCAAATGGGGTTGCAAGTGGAGTGGGTTTAACCTGTTAGGATTAAACCACAGATAGAAATAACATTACATGCATATTTAACCAATAACAGAAAATAATAGATCACATAGAAAAGAACACAAGACACCAAAATTTAACGTGGTTCACCCAATCCTTGGGCTACGTCTACCAAATAGCAAGTTTGATATTATTATGATCTAGTCATTATAACCTGATTACAATCTATAATCCCTTACAGCCCAATACCACTGTAAGAACCAATTTCACATCACAACTATGAAACAATCCCTAACCCTAAGCTTTTTTATTCAAGTATTTTTACTACTTTAGGGTTATAATTAATAATTACATATTGGCCCAAAATCTCGATAAAATAGGGCCCAAAAAAAAATTCAAGGCGATGCCCCGAGCCCCAAAGAATTTATGAAATATGTACAATACTTTCCTAATCAGTCACCACAATCTAACAATCTCCCACTTGGGGACTAATCAGGCTCAACTCTAAACAACAATCTCCCACTTGGAGACTGATCTTGTAGCTATATCGCTACTCCATGAGGCTCCCACTGGATCAAACCACCCTGGACTCCACTATTCTTTTATTCATGCTCAGTCTAGAAGACCAACCGAACTGAAGAGGAGTTCAACTTCTCCCTTGTTACTACCTTTGTCAACTTATCTGTTGGATTGTCATTTGTATGTATCTTCTTCAGCTTTAACTGTCCATCCTCCAAAACTGACCAAATGAAATGGTACCGCAACTGTATGTGTTTGGTCTTTGAATGTAGAGTTGAATTCTTTGCAAGATGAATGGCACTTTGACTATTTGTAAACAAATAATTATCCTTCTGAGGGTGTCCCAATTCTTTCAAGAAGAAATGAAGCCATATCATCTCCTTGGCTGCCTCTGTAGCAACTACATACTCTACCTCTATAGTAGATAAAGCATTAACCTTCTGTAACCTAGAAACCTAGCTCATGATTGCCCCACTAACAGTAAAGACATACCCTGTAGTACTCCATCTAGTATCAATATCCCCTACCAAATCTGAGTCAACATAGCCCTATAAATCAGTAGTAGAGCCCCCAAAGTGTAAACACTTATTGGATGTTCCTCTCAAATATCTGAGAATCCATTTGATGGCATTCCAATGCTCAATTCTTGGATGACTCATATACTTGCTAACAACTCCCACTACATGTGCAATATTTGGCCTAGTACATACCATAGCATACATCAAGCTTCTTACAACTGAAGCATAGGGTACCTTGGACATCTTATCCTCCTCTTCTTGTGTCTTAGGGCACATCTCCTTAGTCAACTTCAAATGACCAAGTAAAGGTGTGATGACAGCTTTAGCATTCTCCATAGAAAAACATTGCAATACCTTCTCCACATAATCAACCTAAGATAGCGTCAATGTTCTGTTCTTCTTATCTCTGCAAATTTTCATACCAAGGATTTGTTTTTCTACCCCCCAATCCTTCATAGCAAATGCATGTGCTAATTGCTGTTTTAGCCCCTTAATGTGATCCATGTTAGACCCAGCTACAAGCATATCATCAACATATAAACATAAAATAATGTAGCTATCATCATCCAACCTTTTAAAAAATAAACACAATGATCTGAATGACACCTATTGTATCCATTCTCATGCATAAAATTGTCAAATTTTAGATACCATTGCTGAGGTGCCTATTTCAAGCCATATAAACTTTTTTTCAATTTGCACACTAAATTCTCCTTACCTTTGACCGCAAATCCCTGTGCCTGAGCCATATATATCTCTTCGTCCAAATAACCATGAAGGAAGGTTGTTTTCACATCAAGCTACTCTAAATGCAAATCTCCAGTACTCACAAGACTTAAAACAATACGAATAGAAGTCATCTTAACAACAAGAGAAAATATTTCATCAAAATCAATACCTTTTTTTTGTGCAAATCCTTTCACAACTAACCTGGCTTTAAATCTTTTCTTACCTCCTTCCTCTTCTTTTAACTTGTAAACCCACTTATTCTATAAAGCCTTTTTACCTACAGGCAATTTGCATAAATCCCAAGTCTTATTTTTCAATAAAGAGTCCATTTCTTCTTTCATTGTAGACTCCCACTGAATCTCAGTATCCACCTGCACCGCTTCATCATAACATTCAGGTTCACCAGCATATGTTAATAAAATAGAATACAAAAAAGGGAGAAAATCTTTCTGGAGGTCTAATTTGCCTTGTTGACTGTCTAACATTCACCAATGTGTGTGGTATTTGTTGTTGCGGGTTGTTGCACATCATGAGGAATAGCTAGAACATTAGCTTTTGGAGTATCATCCAGCACTACATAATCATCTTCTTTCTTCTCATGTTGCTACAACAGATCTTTGTATAACACTTTCTCATTAAATATGACATCCCTGCTTCTCAAAATTTTATGATTTTCAAAATCCCAAAGCCTATAACTAAATTCATTAATGTCATATCCAAAAAATACACATTTCTTTGACTTAGCTTTCAGCTTGGTTCTATTTTTAGAATCTATGTGACCAAATGCTTCACAGCCGAAGATTTTGAGAAAAAAATAACTCACCTTCTTACCAATCCATGCTTCCTCTAGAATACCACAACCCAAAGGAGTAGAGGGACCTCTATTAATCAAATATACAACAATATTGACAACCTTTGCCCACGTGTATAAGGGCAACCCAGCATGCAACCTCATGCTCCTTGCGCGCTCCATTATAGTCATGTTCATGTGTTCGGCCACTCTATTTTCCTGTGGAGTCCTTGGAATAGTTTTTTGTCTATGAATACCATTAGTGGAGCAATAATCTTCAAATTCATGATTGCAATACTCACCACCATTATTAGATCTGAGACATTTTAATTTCTTACCAGTCTCATTTTCAACGAAACATTTACATTTCTTAAAGGTTTGAAATATATCAGATTTTTGTCTAAGGAAATAAACTCATACTTTTTTAGTTGTGTCATCAATAAATGTAACATAATAATGAAAGATACCAAAGGAAGATACCTGAGCCGGTCCCCATACATCTATATGCACAAGCTCTAATTTCTCATTTTTGTTTTCCTTCCCAGTCTTTACAAAACTAACTCTCTTTTGTTTTTCATACACACAACTTTCATAGAAATCCATATTAACACATTTTAGACCTAGTAAAACTTTCTTTGAATGAAGTACTTTCATACCTTTCTCACTCATGTGCCCAAGTTTGTTGTGCCACAACATTGTATCAGAATTTATAGTAGCTATTTGTTCTCCCTACTCAACTACAGCAATTGTTCCTAAACATTCATTTTTCTCTGAAACAATTAAAGTAGAAGGAACAATATGACCTATCCAAAGATATAAAGTGCCTACTTTCACACATTTTTCTACTACAAGGGAACCTTTTGAAACCTTCCAATTTTTATCATTAAAAGTAACTATGCAACCCTCATTACTGAGTTGCCTTGCTGAAATTAAATTCTTACTCAGCCTTGGAACATGTCTTATCTCATGTGGTAGCCAATGATTCCCATTCTGCAACTTAATCTTAATTTTTCCCTTTCCAACAATCTGACAGGGTTCATTATCCCTCAAATAAACAAGTCCAAAATTCCCTTGGACATAATCAATGAAATAACCTCTATGAAGTGTAGCATCAAATGAAGCACCAGAATCTAAAACCCATGAATCATCAACACTTTCTAAAGACATAAGCAAAGCATCTTCTTCGGATTTGTTACTTACCACATTTGCCTCCTTGTCTCCATTTGGTTTATCTCCTTCATTTTTCTTTCGATTCCAGTAATCTTTCTTTTTATGACCTAGTTTCCCACAGTACTAGTAGTCGTTTGGTCCTCTCAATTGAGATCTCCTCCCCTTTGACTTTCCTCTTGATTTTTCACGATTTTCAGAATTACTTCTCTCTCAATCATTCTGCCCCTACTTTGTGCATTCAAAGCACTTCCTCATGTAGATCCACCTGAGGATTTCCTATGAGTTTCCTCACTCAAAATATCACCGATCACATCATCATATTTTAGGGTACTAGATCCAAGAACAAAATTACTTACAGCCATTACCAAGCCATTTCAGCTTTCAGGCAAAGAACACAAAATCAAGAGAGCCCTAATTTCTTCTCCAAAATTGATACCCACAGAAGATAACTAACTAATAATAGTATTAGACTCATTTAAATGATCTGCAATAGATTCACCTTTTGTCATTTTCATATTAAATAAATGCTTCATGAGAAATACCTTATTTGAAGCGGAGGGCTTTTCATACAGTGTCACTAGGGTTTTCATCAACTCTTTTTTTGTCTTTGCTTTTGTAATATTAAATGCCACCGATGGTGCTAGGCATAATTGAATGCTTTCAAGTGCCTTTTGTCTAAAAGATCCCATTCATCATTTGACATAGATCTCTAATTCTTGGTTTTTCCTTCCAATGGCTTCCATAAATCCTTTTAATAAAGATAGTCTTCCATTTGCATCTTCCATAACTGGAGGTTCAGCCCATTAAACCTATCAACCCTTAGCTTACCATCATCTTCCATCACTCTCACTCAATCGTGAGACTCCCACTCAACCGTGAGACTTTCCTGTAGAGGATAATTGTAAAAAAAACCTCGCTCTGATACCACTTGTTAGGATTAAACCACGGACAAAAATAACATTATATACAAATATAACCAATAACAGAAAATAATAGATCACATAGAAAAGAACACAAGACACCAAGATTTAATGTGGTTCACCCAATCCTTGGGCTACATCCACCAAACAGCAAGTCTAATATTATTATGATCCAGTGATTATAACCTAATTACAATCCGCAATCCCTTACAGCTCAATACCGTAGCAAGAACCAATTTCGCATCACAACTATGAAACAATCCCTAACCCTAAGCTCTTTTATACAAGTATTTTTACCACTTTAAAGTTATAATTAATAATTATATGTCAGCCCAAAATCTTGATAAAATAGGGCCCAAAAAAAATTTCCAAACACTAAAGAATTTATGAAGTATGTACAGTGCTTTCCTAATCAGTCACCACAATCTAACATAACCATGGAGGATCCTATGTAGTTAAGCGTGCTCAAACTAAAGTAGTACTAGGATGGGTGAGCTCCTGAAAATTCCCAGTGCTTCACATCTGTGAGCATCACCTAGATCTAGTGTGTGCTAAGTGTTCCATTTATTCTCATGAGAGATGAATTCATGTGTGAATCATTGCTCATGAAACACAGGTCACTAAGTTTGACTCAAGAACTACACAATTAAATCCTGATAACAATATCACAATTTGACTTGTGGAAATATATCCTATTTATTAATGCATTGCATTTGTTTAAAATAATACAATATTAAAATACAAAAACATTTCTTTCATTTTCATCGCATTTCATTTCAACATGGTTTTATCTTTGTTTTGAAATTTTCTTCATGATCTTCAAGATATTCCATTTCAAGCATATTATGAGAATTTAGCTTTTCCTTTCACTGATTTATATGAAAATATTTCTTCATGGCATTTCCTAGCAAATTGTGATCTTTTTAAAGATTATATTGGTCAAGCTTTACTAATTCATGATGTTCCTAAGATTGATGAACCCTTGGGTAAGGACGTGAATAACTCCTTTCCACTTCCTTTCGTAAATTTTTACAATGTCTTTTCAAACTTCCCCAACTCCACACATATAAGTTAACAAGGTCAAATGACGCGACCATTTCTCTCAACAGTTGTCATCGATACAAAACTTATTCTTGGTGTGCTTTAGGTCTTCCCAATTTTGAGCTACTAAGTGAATGGTAATCCAATGCAAAATATGTCAAGTCTAGACTACCATTAGGATGGCATTTCTCCTTATCTACCCCTATGAGCCTACCCATACGGGAAATGGAGTAAGTCAATCACTATCAGTCAGCTAGGTGATTTTGGGATAGGTGGGCAAGTGTCGAGATTTTCCTAAGATGAGAAGAAAGCTAAACAAGTTGTATTGATACATCTATCCAAGCTCAGAACCTTGAAGAGAATAACTAGTTATGTGTACATCAAAGGAAAATATTCCATGAAGATCTAGAGCCAGAGCGATATAGAAACAACTAGTTGAACGAAGAGATCATGAAAAGCATAAACAAAAGTCGGTGATGTGTTACGGGTCATTGATGTGATCAGAGCAACGGTCTAGATCAATTCATGATCAGCCACATCGGGAGGAAGAAAATTGAAATATTATATTATTAATGATTCATGTGACTAAGCATTGAAGAGTCAAATGTCCACTCATAAAGATCCATGTGGCAGCGAACCCACAACGACTAAGTGAAGTGGTTAAACGATTGAATCCAACAGCCCTCACTTTACTGCTTTAGCCAAATGCAAACTCTTTGATCTTCACGGTGTAGTGGGAGCCATAGATCTCCTTCCACCTAGTAAGTTGTGGGCCCAGATCATCAATTCATCCTAATTGTCCAACAAAGCTAAGATCAACGACTCCAATTGAATTTCGAGCCGATTTTGGGCAACAGTCATCTTGTATTCACATATTCTCTAGAAAGAGGACATGTAGCATACTTGATGTAACATCTATTACAGCATCAACATCCTTAACAAGTGTTACACATGGTTCAATTAGCAAAGATCAAATGGCCCTAGTCATGTTTCGAGCATAAATGTTGAAGGACACAATATTTTAGAAAAAAATCTCTGAAATAATGACATGTCCACACTCAAATCCATTTCGGGCCAAAAATTAAAAGGATCAAAATTGACTTGAAAAGTCATCTGAAGATACGACCAAGGCAGTGAACGTAAGTTCATAAAGGATTTTATGATATGATTTTATGTCTCCCAAACTTACACCCAGTAAGGAAGATGTATGAGTGCAAGTGCAACTTAAGGGTGGTCACGATGTTACATCCAAAGAGGAAAGCGTAAAGGCATATGTCCATGGACACTTAAGCGTAACATCATATGACCAAATTTAAAGACTTTCGGAGTTACGCTTTGCTTCCAAGCGACTGTGCAAGAAGCTCCACATGTCTAAATCTTGCGCAACCGTAAGCTAGAACTGTCAGAGATGTGAAGCAGTGAGATGAGGCCATGTGGCAATGACATGGCAAAGCACCCAAGTGTAATATGACAAAGTTGGTGATAGAGATCAGGCAACCAATCACAAAAGGCCACGTTTCAAAAAGAGTCAACTAGGGTTTGACTAAGCTTGGAAAGGGCCTAATTTTGATTCAAATATGAGTGTTTGAGATTTCAAGTGGACACTTGTCATGAACAAATCAGATCTAGGATTCCTCATTCTTCTATAACTTTCTCTTCTTTCTTATTGTAGGGGGTTGGTTCCAGTCTATTAAACAAAGCTGACAATATCCTCATTCCATGTATCATGGAGCTGAAGAATGTAACTGATGCAACGAAGGCCTATAGAGCTAAATCTACAACTCCAAAGAAGAATTGATGGTGCATTACATTCTCCCTATAAGATGTGACAAGTATCACCTCTTCTTCCTCTCTCTTTTTCTGATATTTAGGCCATATTTGGCATTCTCCTCATAGGCTAAGGCTTTGTAACAAATGACTAGTCAGTCAATCATATTTTTAATATGTGCCTATGCTCTATGTGGTAATCATGAAATGTAATTGGCCAATTCTAAAGGGCCTATAAATGTAACTTTTTGAGAAGTAAATAAGATTGATAGTTTTCTATGCAATCTTCCCTCGATAGCTAGGACTATTGAATGAGACTCAACGTTGTTGAGAGAGGGTTGATTGATGAAGGGGTTGTGAATTGTTTGATTGGGGTAAGCAGTTATTGTGACTGATTGTCACTTTGATTCTTTCATTGTCACCTTACTATCGAGCCAAGCCTATTAGTTTGCTTGAGGATTCGAATGTTAATTGGTTGGGAAGTCACTAATAGTGGTATTCACATGGACTATGATCCAATTAGGTCAAGAATTATTCCAGTTTTCATTGTGTTTGCATTTAGTTAGTTTAGATGCATGAAGAAGAAGACAGTAGTTTAGAGATAGTCCTAAAATCTACCTGAGTATCCTATAGTTATAGGCTACTTAGTTCTTCCTCTATTGCTCTCAGGTTAAGAGCATACATTTAAGTTAGTTGTAGGACTAGAATAGATTGAAAATCATTCTAGAGGGGAGTTGTACCCTTAAAATTTAGGAGTCTTTGATAGAGCGCCTACCTAGACCCATTCTACTAATATCAATTTATTCCTTTAGTTTTGGGCAAAGAGTCAAGGCTAAGACCATTTTCAAGAAAAGGAGAATTTGTTATCCAATAGTTTCTGACGACTCTACTAGGGATTTGAATCAAAGTCTAGTGCTTGGGTTTTCATTCTCAAAAATCAATAGGTTCCTCCCCGAGGATGGAGGATGGTGACTCTATATGAAGGACCTACTTTCTTTAGTCTAGGAAGGTCCAGTGTAACTCAATGGCCATGTCAAATTCAAAAACTGGGAGAAGGCCAATGCCTAAACCCACTCTCCAAGAACTCAACGAGACTACTGATAAGCTACTACAAGAGCTCGTGGTTCTATATAAAGCAAGCATCTTCGATGTCATCCAAATGAATATTAGCATTGAAGATGATCATGTTTTTGCATCCCTATGGGAATGTGTGTGCGCCAAATTGTACAAGCTAAAAGACATGCAAAGAGAGGAATTGAGGTTGAAGCAAGCAAGGCTGAAGCTCAGTCCCACTCTCGAAGAGCTCCATGCCACGGACGACAAGGTGCTTCATAAGCTTTTTGCCCAGTTTAGAGAGAGTATCTCCTATGCAGTCCGCAAGAACATCAATATTAAAGATGACCATATGTCAAAGATGTTTTGGAACCACATCTATGCATATTTCTGTAAACTAAAGGATCTACAAGAATGTGAAAGAAAGATGATGAAGCAAGCACAGAGAGTTGAACATGAAGGACTCTTGGTAAAGTTGCTTGATTACATCCCTGATAGTTTTCCAATGTTTGCTAACCAGGTGAACATTGCAGATACTCCAGACGAAGAAAGTAAGCCTTTGTTAGATGCATCTGATGAAGTGAATCTCAAATCAAAGGTGGATGATCATCATCCTGTTTTGAAGCATCCATTCCATGATGAGCAACTAGGAGGTAAGACTTCAATGTCTTTCCAAGAGATGTGCAAAGAGCAACTCATGACGAAATCTTGCTAGTATGAAGAGGATCTTCAGGAAGATAAAGTAATGCTTGTCACTAGTAACGAATCTTCTCCTATGCAAGATTTGATTGTAGAAGGAAGTCTTATTGTCAATTGTCAGTCTTTGGACAATTCTACATCAATAGTGGATACAATTCTCCTTTGTAAGGAGGATGTCTTTTGTGGATCTTTGTCATCCCTCAGAACAATCTGATGGCCTAACTACTAGCTCAAATCATATTGAAGAAGGGTTGTTCATGATTGAACCTCCTGTGTTTAGTCCTACTATTTTTAAGAATGATGATGATAAATTGGAAAATTGGGGAAATTGAAATTATTGCATATTTGAGGATGATTTATTAAATGCAAGGAAGTGGATGTCTATCCAATAGTGGATCTTGTGCAAAAGAAGCCTTTTTGTGCCCAGGTTGACGAAGCTCAATTATGTAAGAGTGACACTGAAAGCCCCAGTGCTAATCACCCTACTTCTGTTAAAGAAGGGTTTATCCATCTTTCACTCCTAGAAGATTATCAAAAGAAGATTGTAAAAGGACCTAAGCAGGATGAAGTGATATATAATGAAACATGGCTTTTTGGACCTGAGTGGGCATTTAGTCAAGTCTTGCATACTATCTCGAGGTTTTGAATTGCCATTATGCTGGTGCAAGTAGGGGCCCTGCTAGGAAAACAAAACCAATTGTGGAGGAAAGGCTCCTATTTCTCTCAACTCGTCAACAGTTTCAAGTAAGTACCTTATGTCACTAGTTTCTAGATAGGATTCTTCCTACCTCTGTACATATCTTAGGTTAGGTTGTGTGCTTTAGTTTAGTTTTTTTTCCTGCTTTCTGTGTGTTTTCTTTCCTATTGTGTTGACCACCTTGCTTCCCCACCACCCAATTGCAAACGCATCTCCCTGTGTAACAATGGACTAGGCACCAATCTTTCCAAGAGTGTTCTGATGTAGTAAAGAAGTAGGTAGTTTTTCGTTGGTGTGTGTCTGTGTGTTTTGTCAATTCCTTTGGCGAAACTCAAAGATATCTAGGTTCCTACTTAGACATTTTCATCCCTAAGTCCCCAAGTCAGAGCCAGCTCTTGGTGTACTTTAGGTCTTCCTAGTTTTGAGCTCCTAAGTGAACGGTAATCCAATACGAAATGTGTCAAGTCTAGATTGCCATTAGGATGGCATTTCTTCTCATCTACCCCTGTGAACCTACCCATGTGGGAAATGGACCAAGTCAAGCACTATCAGACAGCTAGGTGATTCTAGGATGGGTGGGCAAGTGTCAAGCTTTCCCTAAGATGAGAAGAAAGCTAAATGAGCTCTATCGATACAACTATCCATGCTCAGAACCTGCTTGAAGTGAATAATCAATTATGTGTACATCAAAGGAAAAGATTCCATGAAGATCTAGAGCCAAAGCGATGAAGCAACCAATTCAACAAAGAGATCATGGAAAGCATAGACAAAAGTTGGCAATGCATTTCAAGTCATTGATGTGATCAAAGCAATGGTCCAGACCAAATCGTGATCAGCCACATTGGGAGGAAGAAAAGTCAAATATCAAATAAGTAAGGATTCGTGTAACTAAGCATTGAAGAGTCAATTCTCCAGTCATAAAGATTGACATGGCAGCTAGCCCATAGCGAACAAAGTGAAGTGGTTAAGCAATTAAATCCAACGGTCCTCGCTTTACCACTTTAGCCAGATGCAAATTCTTTGATCTTCACGGTGTAGCAAGAGTCGTAGATCTCCTTCCACTTAGTAAGTTGCGGGCCCAGATCATCAACTCATCCTAATCGTCCAACAAGCTAAGATCAACAACTCCAAATGAATTTCAAACAGATTTTGGGCAACAGTCGTCTTGTATTCACATATTCTCCGAAAAGAGGACATATGGCATACGTGACGTAATAACTATTACGATATCGACATCCTTAACAAGTGTTACACATCGTTCAATCAACAAAGATCAAATGGCCCTAGTCATGTTTCAAGCCTAAATGTTGAAGGACAAAAAGTTTGGAGAAAGTCTCCAGAATAGTGACACTTGTCCACACTCAATTCCATTTCGGGCCAAAAATTAAAACGGTCAAAATTGACTTGAAAAGTCATCTAAAGATATGACCAAGACAATGAACATAAGTTCGTAAAGGATTATATGATAAGGTTTTATGTCTCCTGAACTTACGCCCAGAAAGGAAGACGTATGAGCACAAGTGCAAATTAAGGGCGATCACAATGTTACATCCAAAGAGGAAAGCGTAAAGGCATACGTCCATGGACAGTTAAGCGTAACATCATATGGCCAAATCTGAAGTTTCCAGAGTTACGCTTTGCTGCCAAGTGATTGTGTAGGAAGCCAACCACAACCTAGAGCTATCAAAGATGAGAAGCAACAAGATGAGGCCATGTGGCATTGACATGGCAAAGCACCCAAGTGTAATATGACAAAGTTGGTGACAGGGATCAGGGAACCAATCAAAAGAAGGCCACATGTCAAAAAGAGTCAACCAGGATTTGACTAAGCTTGGAAAAGGTCTGATTTTGATTCAAATATATGAGTATTGTATATCAACAAAAAGAGAATAGATGAGAGATGCTTTGTAGCAATAGTGAGATGAGATTTCAAATGGACACTTGTCATGAACAGATTGGATCTAGGATTCCTCTTTCTTCTATATCTTTCTCTTCTTTCTCATTGTAGGGGGGCTAGTTCCAATCTATTGAGCAGAGCTTACAATATCCTCATTCCAGCTATCATGGAGCTGAAGAATGTAACTAATGCAATGAAGGCCTACAGAGCTAAATCCATAACTCTAAAGAAGAATTGATGCTCTGTCAAAAGCATTATATTCTCCCTGCAAGATGTGACAAGTGCCAACCCTTCTTCCTCTCTTTGTCTGATATTTTGGCCATATTTGGCATTCTCTTCATAGGCTAAGGCTTTGTAACAAATGATTGATCAGTCAATCCTAGTTTTAGAACACGTCTATGCTCTACGTAGTAATCATGAAATGTAACTGGCCAATTCTAAAGGACCTATAAATGTAACTTTTTGAAAAGTAAATAAGATCGGCAAGTTTTTGTGCAATCTTTCCCCAGTAGCTGGGACTACTGAGTGAGACTCGAAGTTGTAGAGGGTTGACTGATGAAAAGGTTGGGAATTGTCTGAGCCTTCATTGCTTATTGGGGTAAGCAATTCTCATGACTAATTGTCACTTTGATTCTTTCATTGTCACCTTACTATCAAGCCAAGCATGTTAGTTTGTTTGAGGATTCGAATGTGAATTGGTTGGGAAGTCACTAATAGTGGTTTTCACATGGACTGTGATCGATTTAGGCCGAGAACAATTCCAATTTTCATTGTATTTGCATTTAGTTAGTTTAGATGCATGAAGAAGTAGACAGTAGTTTAGAGATAGTCCTAAAATCTGCTTGAGTATTCTATAGTTATAGGTTACTTGGTTCTTCTTCTATTGCTCTCGGGTTAAGAGCATACCTTTAAGTTAGTTGTAGGACTAAGTTAGTTGTAGGACTAGAATAGATTGAAAATCATTCGAGTGGAATTGTACCCTTAAAATTCAAAGGTCTTTGATAGAGCACCTACCTAGACCCATTATGCTGGTATCAGTTTGTTCCTTTAATTTTGGGCAAAGAGTTGGGGCTAAGACCATTTTCAAGAAAAGGACAATCTGCTATCCAACACTAACCAAAGTCCATAATCATTGACATTGTCAATGTTTTGTTAATAAAATAATTATCATCGATGGTAATGAGATTGGTTCTGTATTATTATTTCCATCGGTTTTTTATCATGCTGATAATAGTTTTATTTGCTTTCTTAACTTATTATTTGCTTTCTTAACTTATTAGAGTAATGTGGATAATAATATTAAAAACTTAATATTTGTATATTGATTAATAAAATGATCCATTAATTTAATTATTGAGAATAATAATATTCATTATTAATTTTATAACTCTCCATCCATTTATTAATTATTGTTATTAATATCATATTTGAAATGGTGTTCATAACAATTAAACAAGTATACATGTACTTGTATATTTGTTCATACATTAATTATGAGTTTGTGATACTGGCCATGTGCAAAATAATTGTTGAAGATATAATTACATCTTGCCGCTAGATTCTGCAATGAAACAGACCTAAAAACATGAAGCATGGATCAAGAAGTGTGACATCTCACAAAGACTTCAAACACACTAGTGTGCAGATGAGAGCAATTGATGGAGTTGCCAACAGCATAAAAGGTTTTCATAGTTAAATGTTAGTTTTGATGTGTGTTCCTTTCACAAGATCCAAACCCAAACTTAAACATCAATATCATGTTCAACACATAATTCAAGAGGTCATATTACATTTTTTATTTAAACGTGAAATGCACTAGATTTTACAGATTTAGCTCAAATTGTTGACCACAAAATTCATCTAATTTTTTACTCACAATACAAATTAGTATAAGATTATTCTTTGAAATAGAGTAAGCATACAAATCAAGTCTCAAGATGATACACCTCTCATTGGACTGTATTATGATGCATGCTGATAAAAGTGCTATAAGGTGAGAAACTGGTGATGGGAAGAAATACACAGGTTACATATGAAGCGAAATATCAGATATTTAAGCCATCGCAAGCTGGCTGTCATCTACTAACAATGGCAACCTATTTGGTGGAGTTATATTGCTCAAGTATCAAAAAATGGTGCGACTCATTTGCCAATTACAAGTAATGAATCAGTTAAACAAATTTTCTGCAAACAAAATATTGTCATTTACTTCCTTTTTATATATAAATGTTCTCCAATAGGTAGGAGTTTAATTATGTTCAAATTGTATACTGATATTCAAATGAAATGACACAGCATTTGACCTGTAAAATACACGATGCCAAAGAAGACAATTTTTTGGGACAGAAGATAGCAAGATGCCATATTCATTTTGCTTCTTGATGCTCCACGCTATCATCAAATGCATCCACCCAACTGCATAAGCATCACCCCAAACAGATGCCGTGAGAAATGTAAACCACGAAGTCTAGAGTTTAATCCACTGCATGTTCACATCAAAATGGAAACAGCAAAAACTGAAGCTTTTGCTTGTCCAAGAAAAGACGAGATACATTCATAATCCATCAGATTGTTAATGTGGTTGAGTCAAAAATCTTTAATTTTACAGATTAATTTAATTAGCCTCCAGTCATTTATAAATAGAAGCAGTACCGCTAAAATATTAAATATAAATTTTGCCCAAATTTGCTCAGCATGGTCTACATTCTACACATCAAACCACCAGCAAGATATCTTATGGTGAGATTTTGTTTGAGATAAAGAAAAGTGAAGGAAACTAGTTACCAAAGAAAGTAATCTCCAGGCCAGCCATACATAACATGGAATACTTTGAATCAGGTTGTTAACTAAATAACTAGTATCACTATAATTAACAATTGTGAAGGAAAAGCCAAAAGCATGAGCTGTTATATAAGACCACGATATCACAATTTACCTGACCCACTTCAGTTGCTAAACAATTGCTTGCAATCATAAGGCAAATCAACCTACTTGAATGGATAGGTAAATACATACGGTAAGAAGGCAAGATCCAATGTAAAAGCCGTTTGATGAACATTATTAGAATAATCTTTAAATGCTCACTATTGTAGTTTACTGTAAATATTAGAATGTTTCTAATATTTAGTTGTAGTGTAGAATAGAATGTTTCTATTCTATTCTATCGTCCTTTTGTATATATTGATCGTTTCGATCTCTGATTAATCAAGCAAGTATTCTGCCATTTACGTTTGTAACATGGTATCAGAGCAAGGTTAAATTTTCTTTGAAAATAATAATTTCTTATTGAAATTATCTGAACCTGGTTTTCGAAATTATTTCTTCCTAAATAATTTTGCTTCGTTATATCTAGTCCAAGCTAGGGTTTGGATGACTGTAAATCACGTTTTCCTATGGTAAAATCGCGGCTCTAGAAAATTTGAAAATTGCTGGTTTTTTTAAAATCACGTTTCTTGTTCCTTGGTGATCTGCATCTCAGTTACAAACAGCGGATCTTTGGTCTATGCTTGCGACTGACATCAATCAAGACAAATATCTTCTGGTTGCAAAGACGTCAATCCGCCATTTATTTCTGCAAATTCGTGATTTATTGGAGGTCCGACGTTCGCAGGTTTATGGTCGTGTTTTTTGCCCATTCGTGTGACCTCCAGGCGTCAGTGTTCTGATTTTCGGTGTTCGTATGACCTCCTCCATCCTGCCGTGACCTACTTCCAGTACTGGTCGACTGTAAAACCACCATTTTTTTTGCTAAATCGACCTTCAAAGCCAATGACTAGGGTTTTGCCCGAAACCTTACTTTGTGGGTCTAGACAAATTTTTCTGTTTGCAGATTCTTCGTGGGTTTTCCGAGATCTTTAATGGGTCTTCATCAAATTTTTGTGGGTGTCTCGATTTTTGTGCCTCGATTTTTGAGCCAGCGGATCCGAATTCCGACAACGTATTATTTTTGGGTTTTTCAAGCTCTTGTCCGTATACTTCTCCATTTTTTTTGGGTCATTCATTTTCTCACCTCGAAATTTGTGCCATTTGAGACATTTGCATATTATGACCATCTGTATCAACAACATCAGAAGTCAAACTCAATTCAACAGCAAGCCAATGCTGCCTAGCACTCAGAGCAGAAAGAATCTCTCTATCATGCCTTTATGGCCAGCATACCTACAAATCATGCGATATCTTCTGCCTGGTACATCGATTCTGGTGCCTCTCGACATTTCACTAATAGGCGTGATTGGTTTGTTGAATTCACTCCCTATTCTAATTCAGTCATCTTTGGAGGCGGCGAAGAATACAATATTGTCGGAAAAGGCAATGTTCAGATTCAGTCTGGAGGAAGAAAACTCATGTTTCTCAATGTATGTTATGTTCTTGGCATGAAACATAATCTTCTGTCTGTTAGTCAGATTAGGAAGCACTCTCCTCAGTTGGATGACGTCTTCAGTGGAAATAAGTGTTCAATTATTGATCGTGCTTCTCGCACTATCCTTGCTATCGGTCTTGAGGATCATGGTATTTATAGACTTATAGATTCAGGAGATTCTCTTGAGCATGCCTTCATCGCCGAATCATCCGCTCTCAGCAGCCTCTAGCATCAACGATATGGTCATCTGAACATGCAATATCTAGCACAACTTGCTCGAGTAATTTAGTCCATGGCCTACCTAACATCCAGACCCAGAACCATCGCGTTTGCGGAGCTTGCCAAGCAGGGAAGCAACATAGGACACCATTTACGAATGGCGAATCATGGCGGGCATCTAGAGTGCTACAGTTGGTCCACGCTGATGTATGTGGTCCTATGAATACTCCTATTTCCGGGAACAGGTACTTCTTACTCTTTGTGGATGATTTTAGTCGCAAAATGTGGGTATATTTTCTTAAGCAAAAATCAAATGTTTTTCCTATATTTCAGCAATTTAAAGCTCTAGTAGAAAAAGAGTCTGGTTCCTCCATCTGTACTCTTAGGACCGATAATGGGGGGGAATTTTGTTCATCTGCTTTCTCTGTCTTCTGTACTACTCACGGCATTAGACGTCAGCTCACCACACCTCACACTCCTCAACAAAACGGTGTTGTAGAGCGTCGTAACCGTACCATCACAGAAATGGCTAGGGCTATGTTAGAACATAGAAATGTTCCCAGAAAATATTGGGCAGAAGCAGTATCCACAGCGGTCTATCTTCTTAACCGATCACCCACTCTTGCCGTTAATCATAAAACCCCTGAGGAAGCCTGGTCTGGTCGCAAACCTAAGATCAACCATTTGAAAGTTTTTGGCTCTCTGGCATATGTATGGATTCCTGATGTCAAACGCACTAAGTTGGATTCCAAAAGCCAAAAACTTATGTTTACAAGATATAGTTACACACATAAGGCCTATCGGTTGATTGATGTAAATACTGATCGTTTAATCTTCAGTCGTGATGTTGTGTTTGATGAGGAACTTGGACCATTTCCGCTCTCTGACTCTCCACTGCATTCTGAGATTCAGTCTTCAGCAATCTCTGACTTGGGTTCTTCTATTTTACATGAGTCATCTGATGCTACTGATACACCACCTCAGCCACCTCCTGATAATACAGCTATCCCGACAGCATTTGATATTGGCTCCTCGACTCTTCGGCCAAAATGGTGGGCTAAAACGATTAGTGATCTTCGTCCTGATGAACTCATTGAGGGTAGAACCTCCAAAAATAAGAGCATTCAGCACAACACAGTTAATATAGCTCTTATGGCAAACATCCATAGTATCCCTGAGCCCCAGACATATGCAGAGGCCAAAGGAATTCCAGAATGGGAACATGCAATGGATGCTGAGCTTCAAAGTCTTCAGAAGAACCACACCTGGGTTCTTTCAGATCTTCCTCTTGGGAACAAACCCATTAGCTCTAAATGGGTCTATAAGGTCAAGTACCATGCAGATGGTACCTTGGACAAATACAAAGCCAGACTTGTTGCTCGAGGATTCACCCAACGTGAAGGCATTGACTATGAGGAGACATTTGCTCCAACAGCTAAGATGAGTACTATTCGTATTCTGCTTGCCATTGCAGCTCAGTATGGTTGGAAAGTTCATCAGATGGATGTGAAGAGTGCTTTTCTCAATGGTAAATTACAGGAAGAAGTCTACATGACACAGCCCCCAGGTTTTAAGGTTGCCGGTTCAGAACCAAAAGTATGTAGACTCAAGAAGGCCATCTATGGTCTTAAACAGGCTCCTAGGGCTTGGTACATAAAGATTGATCAGTACTTGGTTGCTCAGGGATTTCAGCGCAGCCCGTCAGATAGTAATTTGTATATTAAACACCCTAGTAATGAAATTCTTTTTCTTGTTGTCTACGTGGATGATCTGATCATTACTGGGAGTTCAGAACATTTGATTTCAGATATCAAACAGGATCTATGCAGAACTTTTGACATGACCGATCTTGGATTGCTTCATTATTGTTTAGGTATTGAGGTTTGGCAGACTGACAACAGTATTTTTTTGTCTCAGTCCAAGTATGCCAGAAGTTTGCTTGACAGGTTTCGAATGCAGGATTGCAAACCTGCCACCACTCCTATGGAGACTGGTCTGAAATTGTCCACACAATCTGATTCTCCTCCTGTAGATGAAACACTCTTCAGGCAACTAGTAGGTAGTCTCATCTATCTTACTACTACTAGACCTGATCTCAGTTTTGCAATCAGCTACATCTCCCGGTTCATGACAAACCCCAAGACTGATCATTGGATTGCAGCAAAACGTGTATTACGCTATGTACAGGGTACTTCAGATTATGGTCTTTGTTATACAAGGAGTACTACTCCTCAGCTCCGTGGATTCGCCGATTCTGATTGGGCCAGCTCAGTTGATGACAGGAAATCTACTTCTGGTTATGTGTTCAGTATTGGATCTGCAGCAGTTACCTGGACTAGTAAGAAGCAACAGGCACATGCCCTCTCCTCTACAGAAGCAGAATATAGAGGAGCTGTCAAGGCAGCTTGTGAAGCAGTTTGGCTCCGTCAGATGCTTGCAGATATGCATATTTCTCAAGCGGGTCCAACTTCTTTGTTTTCAGACAATCAGGCAGTACTCAAACTCGCCAAAAACCCAGTGTTTCATGAACGAACCAAGCACATAGAGCTTCATTGCCATTATATTCGACAATTAGTAGAAGATGGAACTGTTCAGTTACTCTATGTCCCTACCTCAGAGCAACCAGCAGATATTTTCACAAAACCCCTTGGTCCTGACAAGTTTGTTAAATTCAGGGGATCTATTGGTGTAGTAAATAGATTGAGCATTATGGGGGGGTATTAGAATAATCTTTAAATGCTCACTATTGTAGTTTACTGTAAATATTAGAATGTTTCTAATATTTAGTTGTAGTGTAGAATAGAATGTTTCTATTCTATTCTATCGTCCTTTTGTAAATATTGATCGTTTCGATCTCTGATTAATCAAGCAAGTATTCTGCCATTTACGTTTGTAACAAACATAACAGGATAGACCCCCACACACTAGCACCAGTCATGTTTATGTAACCTTCTATATTAAACAAAGATAATGTGTAGGCCAATTCACCTAGAATCTGTATAAAGAATCAAAAAGATTGGAACTTGAGCTATAATAAAAGTCATTATACAAAAGTCAATATTGTCCAGTATGCAAGATATGGATTTCTCCAGCATTCTGTCCTTTCTAGAGATCTTGCATCATGAGAATTTAAGCCCACCTCCCACTATTTTATAATTAGATAGCTTCACTTCATTTGGTGATATTTTTTTCCATTATTTTCCTAGCTGTTTTGAATCTTCACTTTTTGAGGTACCTTCTGTCTGAGTTAAAATTTTCCCTTCCATTCTGAACCTGGTTCTCTAATTTTATGGTCAATATTTCCATCAGCAACCTGAATTTTCTCCCAAACTCTTCAGATATTGTCTAGAATTAGGGCTGTACATTTTTTAACCAATGCTGGTTTAGAGAAATCATGCCCTCAGTTCTCTCTTTAAACATCTGTATTGCCAGATGGTCCTCCACCACCCAGAAAAAAACTACTAAAAACTATCTTTCATAATGATCAGATAACAGTAATCAACCAATAGTTCAACAAGAATGGGTAAGGATTATTTATTAAAGCTAAAAAGCTCCTCAAGAAGCCCAATTCTGATTGGATGAAATGTAACTAAGATTGAAGGTTTAAAGAAAGAAAGACTTGATGTGCTCATTTATAGGAGGATACCCAGGCCCAAATTCCTGGCAAGCTGGATGCGTTCAAATTGGAAACCAAGAGGACAGATCGATATATTAACTCAGATCTATTAGATTTCCACAATCCATGTAAATGAGATTTTAATTTCTGGATTTGATTGTGTAGAAATTAAAATCTGATATATTAACTGTCAAAATTGTACTGTATTTCAAGGCAATCAATTTCTCATAGAATGGAAAACCCTTTCCAAGGTGCTCTATTGTTCTATAGCAAATCTGGTCTGTTCTTGCTGAATCCTGATTTCAGTCCAATAAATGAGCTCCCGAGCAGCATTCTAATTTAGGCAAACTGCTGTTACTCCCTAAAAATATATATAAGACATTTCTGAGCAAAATACAAAAGTGAATAGGGAGTTCATGGTTAATTCCAAGTTGACCATGCAGCCTGATGTTTAACATTAAGCCACCATCTATGTCAACATTGACCTGGAAAGGTCTCTCTTGACCAGAACTCTTATAGAACTTGAAGCATGAAGGTATACTGTATAGAATTGAAAGAACCTATTGATTATTAAAAATACACATTTAAATGCAGAACATCACAAGAATGGGTATCTTCTACTAATTGTTGGATGTAATGGCAATGAAGCTCTATGTGCTTGGTTCGTTCATGAAACACTGGGTCCTTGGCAAGTTTGAGTACTCCCTGATTGTCTGAAAACAAAGAAGTCAGACCTGCTTGAAGAATATGCATATCTGCAAGCATCTGACGGAGCCAAATTGCTTCACAAGCTGCCTTGACAGCTCCTTTATACTCTGCTTCTGTAGAGGAGAGTGCCCATGCCTGTTGCTTCTTACTGGTCCAGGTAATTGCGACAGAACCGATACTGAACACATAGCCAGAAGTAGATTTCTTGTCATCAATTGGGCCGGCCCAATCGGAATCGGTGAATCCACTGAGCTAAGGAGTAGCACTCCTTGTGTAAAGAAGACCATAATCTAAAGTACCATGTACATAACGCAACATACGTTTCGCTGCAATCCAATGATCAGTCCTGGGGTTCATCATGAACTATGAGATGTAGCTGACTGCAAAACTAAGATCAAGTCTAGTAGTAGTAAGGTAGATGAGACTACCTACTAGTTGCCTAAAGAGTGTTTCATCTATAGGAGGAGAATCAGATTGTGTAGACAATTTCAGACCAATCTCCATAGGAGTGGAGGTAGGTTTGCAATCCTGCATTCAAAACCTATCAAGCAAATTTTTGGCATACTTGGACTGAGACAAAAAAAAAATACTATTGTCAGTCTACCAAACCTCAATACCTAAACAATAATGAAGCAATCCGAGATTTATCATATCAAAAGTTCTACATAGATCCTGTTTGATTTCTAAAATCAAATGTTCTGAACTCCCAGTAATGATCAAATCATCCACATAGACAACAAGAAAAAGAATATCATTACTAGAGTATTAATATACAGATTACTATCTAACAAGTTACACTAAAATCCCTGAGCAACCAAGTACTGATCAATCTTTATGTACCAAGCCCGAGGGGCCTGTTTAAGACCATAGAGGACCTTTTGGAGTCTACATACTTTTGGTTCTGAGTTGGTTGTGTTGTGCTGAATGCTCTTATTTTTGGAGGTTCTACCCTCAATGAGTTCATCAAGACAAAGATCACTAATCGTTTGAGCCCACCATTTTGGCTGAAGAGTAGAGGAGCCAATATCAGATGCTGTCGGAATAGCTGGATGAGGAGTAGGAGCAGGAGTTGTATTATCTGGAGGTGGCTGAGGTGATGTATCAGTAGCATCAAACGACTCATATAAAATAAAAGGACCCAAGTCAGAGATTGCTGAAGACTAAATCTCGAAATGCAACGGGGAGGCAGAGAGCTGAAATGGTTTGAGTTCCTCATCAAACACAACATCACAATTGAAGATTAAATGACCAGTGTTTACATCAATCAATCTGTAGGCCTTATGTGTGTGATTGTATCCTGTAAACATGAGTTTTTGGCTTTTGGAATCCAACTTAATGCGTTTGGCATCAAGAATCCATACATATGCTAGAAAGCCAAAAACTTTCAAATGGTTGATCCTAGGTTTGCGACCAGACCAGGCTTCCTCAAGAGTCTTATGGTTAACTGCAAGGGTGGGTGACCGGTTAAGAAGGTAGACAGCTGTGGATACTACTTCTGCCTAATATTTTCTGGGAACATTTCTATGTTCTAGCATAGCCCTAGCCATTTCTGTGATGGTACGGTTTCGACGCTCTACAACACCGTTTTGCTAAGGGGTGTGAGGTGTGGTGAATTGACGTCTAATGCCATGAGTAGTACAAAAGGCAGAGAAAGCAGAAGAACAGAATTCCCCCCCATTATTGGTCCTAAGAGTACAGATGGGGGAACCAAACTCTTTTTCTACTAGGGCTTTAAATTGCTGAAATATAGGAAAAGCATTTGATTTTCGCTTAAGAAAATATACCCACATTTTGTGACTGAAATCATCCACAACAAGAAGTACCTATTCCCAGTAACAGAAGGAGTATTCATAGGACGACATACATCAGCATGGACCAGCTGGAGTACTTTAGATGCCCGCCATGATTCACCATCCTTAAATGGTGTCCTATGTTGCTTCCCTGCTTGGAAAGCTCCGCAAACGCGATGGTTTTGGGTCTAGATATCAGGTAGGCCATGAACTAAATTATCAAGAGCAAGTTGTGCTAGATATTGAATGTTCAGGTGACCGTATCGCTGATGCCAAAGGCCGCTAAGAGCGGATGATTTGGCGATGAAGGCATGCTCAAGGGAATTGCCTAAATTGACAAGCCTATAAATACCATGATCCTCAAGACCGATAGCAAGTGTAGTGATAGAAGCACGATCAATAATTGAACACTTATTTCCACTGAAAATGACATCCAACTACAGGGAGTGCTTCATAATTTGACTAACAGATAGAAGATTACGTTTCATGCCAAGAACATAACATACATTGAGGAACATGAGTCTTCTTCCTCTAGACTGAATCTGAACATTGTCCTTGCCAACAATATTGTATTTTTCGCCACCTCCAAAGATTACTGAGTTAGAATAGGGAGTGAATTCAACAAACCAATCACGCCTATGAGTGAAATGTTGGAAGGCACTAGAATCTATGTACCACGCAGAAGATTTCACATGCTCTGCAAGTATGCTGGCCATAAAGGCATGGTAGATAGATTCTTTCTACTCCGAGTGTTGGGCAGCATTGGCTTGCTTTTTAATTGAGTCTGACTTCTAATGTTGCTGATATGGATGCTCATAATGTGTGAATGGCACAAACTTCGAGGTGAGAAAATGAAAGACTCAGAAAAATCGAAGTACCCAAAAGAGAGCTCAAAAAACCCAAAAATAATATGCTATCAGAATTTGGATCCGTTGGCTCAAAAATCGAGGCAACGAGAAAAATCCGACAACCCATTTGAGATCTCAAAAAACCCACCAAGAATTTGAAAACAAAAAAAAATTCCAACCCCAAAAATTAGGGTTTCAAGCCAAAAAACCAGTCTGCGACATGGAGGTCAAAACAACAAAAAAATGGTGTTCACAAGTCTGAAAATGCCTGATTTTGATCAGAACAGGGACGTTTTTGTCTAAGACAGCATAGGCAAGGAGTTTTTAGCAAAAAAAAACTGTGATTTCACCCTTAAAAATGCTGTCTTTGGCAAACCGTGACTTCAGAAAAAACGTGAGTTGTAGAGAACGCGATTTGAGAAAACATGTAAGTTGCAAACAAGAGGCGTGATTGCTGTAGTTACAAAGGCCAGATCCCTTAGTAACAAACCCTACACAAGTCAAGAACTGGCTGTTTGCAAATCGTGAGTAACAAACCCTACACAATTCAATCAAGGAACTCGTGATTTGCTGACTGATGTTGCACTTTACAAACCCGAGTTGCAGATATTTCTCATCCCAAACCCTAGCCTGAACTAGGTATAATGAAGCAAAACAATTTAGGGAAAGAATAATTTTGAAAATAAGGTTCAAATAATTTCAATAAGAAATTATTATTTTCAAAAAAATCCAACCTTGCTCTAATACCATGTTACAAACGTAAATGGCAGAATACTGGACTTGTTAATCAGATATCAAATGATCTATATATACAAAGAGGAGAGTTGAATAGAATAAAAACATTCTATTCTAGACTACACCTAAATATTAGAAACATTCTAATATTTACAGAGATACAATAAGATACAATAGTGAGCATTAAAAAGAAACATAAAGATTATTCTAATAAAACAACCATACCCAAAAAAAAATGGCTCTAGTTCTGAACGTGATCAAGCAGCAAAGCCATAGAAATCCAAATCTATCCAAATAGAACAGATATAATTAGATGAAATCTACTTCAAGAAGAATAACAAAGTCCACAATCCCCTAGGAAATAAAGGATAGTGGTTGTGACTCATGAGACAAGAGAATAGAAGGTTCACTCAAATATAAAAAAAGCATCAAGGGAAAAACAAAATGAGTTTGTAGATCTTTATTTCTTTATGACATTCTGGCTCCAAAACAACAATGGAAGCTTCAATTAGAAAAGAAATTGTTGATCCTTAAGGGAAATGATAGCTCTAACAACCAAGACAAGCTTTCTGGCTATGTTGCCAATCTAAGTCCAGTATGAACTCGATCTACAATCTAATTTAATCTGCCTGCATATTTAAGCAGGAATCAAGATTGTGGGGCTGGGTTCATTGATTGTGGGGTTGGGTTCATGATTTGACATTGCCCTTTGTGGCCTAAAAGGGATCTCAAACTGTAAAAATCACTTCTAGAGCATTTCAAATGCCAAAACAAGTTTATTTTAGCTTATTCTGTGGCATAAAACAAGTATCATTCCAAAAAGCTGAACACTATTTTTAACTTTTTGAATCAACAAAGGGAGCTGAAGATTGACCTTCGAAAGTTTTACAACAATTATTTTGTCATTTTACATATTTGCAGTGTTGATTGGGTGCTAAGAAGATCGTATAAGGATATTTTTGCAAAGAAGTTTATCTCATTTTCCCCCTTCATTTTTGTTTTACAACCATGGAGCAATGTCTCTTCTTTGTTTTTTAATTTTCTTTTATTCTTCTACAAATGAATCGGAAGAGCTAGGTATTTATATATCTGTTATTTGTTTTCAAAATTTTATTTGTTATGAATGTGCTTGTAAAATTTTCTGCCATAGGGATTACAATGGCAGCTAATTTAACTCCACAACCTAACCAAAATTCAAAACAAATGTGTTCTGTATGGAAGTATGTTAATATGATACAACCAGTTTCAAGTGGTGGGAGATATATTTGGATTGGCAAGGATGTGAAGTTAGTCATAAAAGTTCACATAGTGAAGTGAAAGCCCGTGTAGAATATCTTCACAAGGCATCAAAGTTTCTCCTACCAAGAATGGTGTACATGTATCATCGAAGCAAGTGATAGCATATATTACAGAGCAAGAGCAGATAGATTATCTTGCAATCCATAGAGAAAATGTTCCCTTACCAAAATGAAAAACAAAAAGAATAAGCCCCCTATGCCATCATATAATCCCAATGTTGTGGTAGAGAGCCATCCATTTTCAGCCACTCCTGGAAATGAAGACCCCGCTACAAACAAAAATACAAAGGGACATCTTGAAACTGCATTTCAAAACAAGACTCCAAAAATTGCCGATCCACACATAGCAAGATGTATTTATGCAAATGGGTTGGCTTTTGGTTTTGTTAACTCACCATATTGGCCAAAAATGATGAGAAAAATCAATTGAGCTCCCAAAGAGTACAAAGGCCTGAGCTATGAAAAGTGTGGCCCCTTATTGGGAAAAAAAGGTTTAACTTGTAGAAGATTCATTGAAGCCGATAAAGGATTCATGCATTGAAACGAAGGTATCCATTGTTTCCAATGAATGGAAAGATGTCAGATGTCAAATTCTCGGACCTAATTGGCTTTTGCTTCCAATTAGCCTATTCCTCGGCTCCTATTGGCTAATTGGTGGCAGTTGCTCTAGCATGCTTTGAGAGCTTAGTTTTAGTTTTCTTGGCTTCCAAGATCTATGTGGGTGTCTATTTGGCATTCTAATTGGCGGCAATGCTCTTTGTAGTTTCTTTGGCCTTCTAGTTTGTTCTCCCCAATTCTTGGACAACACTTGTTTTTAGGAAGTGCCCATTTTGGCACCCGACATCAACTTCATCTTCAATTATACTTCATCATGAACATTTTCAATTTTTGGTGTTTTGGTGGGGATATTCACAAATTGATTAAAGATTACTTTAATTATTGCAATAAATTTGCAACGTATATTGTTCTCTTCAGTGTTTTAATTTTATAAAGTAATGTTTTGTTCACCAAGTTAGACACCTAGGGAATTGGAACTTGGGCATTAAGTTGTTTTTAATTGTTTAAAAAGCCTTTTTTGAAGGAAATGAATATATTTGAGTGTTTAGATTGCAATTTTTCTTGACAACTCTATATGAAGGAGCTTTGGCTCCCGTTTTTATTCATTCAAAGTTGCATACATATCAAGATGTTAGAGTGATCAATGAGTTCTTCCCCAACGAAGAAAATATTATGATAATAGATAATTGTCTATTATTAGTTAATGGTAATCTATTGTAAATATCTAGTTAGCTTTAGTTAGTTGTATCATTTTTAGCTTTCTCAACTAGAATAGAATGTTTCTATTCTTTACGAACGTTTCGTAAGGAAACATCATTTTATTAGTTTGTATATAATCACCTTTCGACCTCTGCTATTAACAAGTATTTTACCAATTACTTCGTAATATGGTATTCGAGCCAATACTTCAAATTTTTTTTTAAAAATTATAATTTCTTTTGAAATTTTTTGTTAAAATTTTTTGAAATTATTTCTGAGACTTTTCACATAAACCCGGCTAGGGTTTCCATTTTTTGTGAAGACTTTCATCCGTTTGAATCTTGGAGATTATGCAATATTTTCATCTAGGGTCTGTTGATAATAAAAAAAATTTAAAAATCAGCAATTGACTGCATCTCACGATTTTTCCTACTCGTGACTAGAAAAATCGTGTCTTCAACCCGCACCCATGTGATTTGGAGGTTCACATTGTAGTTGCACGGGTTTGTATTTCCTACTAAATACATAGAATCCATAGTTTTGATTCAGATAATTATCTAAGACTTCTTTTTTTTTGAGATTGTTTCCACCATCTGCGCGACCAGCAGATGCACGATTTTAGGGTGAAAGTCTGAATGTTTCTGTATCAAATCTTCATCCTCCCTACCGTCTTAGCCAAAACGACTCGGTTCTAAAAAAATGGGGCATCTTTCTTCCTGCAAACACCATTTTTTTGCAATTCAACCATTAATGGCTGCCAGCTAGGGTTTTCTTTGAAACCTTAATTTCTAAGATCAAAAAAATATTATGATTTCACATTCTTGGTGGATTTTTCGAGAGCTCAACTAGGTTGTCAGAATTTTCTAAGCCTTGATTTTTGTGCCTCGATTTTTGAGCCAGTGGATCCAAAAAATGACACCATAATCCTTCTAGGATTTTCGAGCTCTCTTCTGGGTCACTCCAAATTTTTTGGGTCTTGCATTTTTTCATCAACAAAATGCCTTCAAAGATTTTTACTGGCATCTCTAACAAACATCCTGCTCAACCACAACTCAAAATTCAATGCTCGAAATTATGGCACTTGGAAGCAATGGATCATCGCAATTTTTGAATATCGGAACATCAAGCAACTTGTTCTAGGTGTTACGAAGCATCCTAATGCTCCTGGTCATGATCAAGATGCATGGGATCTAAATAATCGAGAGGCAGTGATGCTTCTCATATTATCTGTGGCTAATGATCAGTTTTCCCTGATTCCATCATCAAGACAACTGCCAAGATCTAGACACATCTCGAAGGTCTTCATGAGACTTCTGACAAAAGAAGAGCTTTCTCTCTGAAAAACACTATTTTATATTCTCATGGATGAGCGAACCTCACTCCAAGCACACCTAAATAGGATTCAAGAAATCTGTGATCAGTTGCTTGCCATTGATCGCAAGATTGAGGAAGAGGATATTGTGGTTATCACTCTTCGGAGTTTACCAAAGTCCTATGAACATTTTATCGAGACTGAACATCACGTCTTCTGGTGTTGATTTGAAGTTCACTGATCTCTGCACACTTCAACAAGATTGATGGAATCAATAGTTCGATAGCAGCTCCACCTCCATAAAGAAAGCCTTTGCTGCTAAATCCTTTCAGAAGGATAAAGGCAAGTTTCAGCAGCCATCTCAACAGAAGTCTTCTACTCCAGCATTAGATGGTTCCCGAAAGAACATTCAAATTAACTACTGCCACAAGATTGGGCACATGAAGGTTGAATGTCAGAAACGCTTAGCTGCACAATCTAAGCAATCAGGTTTGCAGCCCAAAGCAACTAGTGCATAGCACACTGAGCAAACGAAGTTTGTTGTACTCCTTTATAGCTAAAAGAACTACAAATCATGTGAAATCATCTGCCTGGCACATTGATTCAGGTGCCTCTTGTCATTTCACTCACTGCAGAGACTGGTTTACTGACTACCAGTATTATCAGACTATTATTTTTGGTGGCGGAGAAGAGTACACGGTTGTTGGCAAAGGCAACATTCAAATATAGTCTGCTGGGAGGAATCTCATTTTCCTCGATGTGTACTACATTCCAGGGATGGAACTAAATCTTCTCTCAGTCAATCAATTACTCTGACATTCTCCACACTTGGATGTCACCTTCAGTTCACATTAGTGCACCATTACTGATCAAGCGGCTTAGTCTACTGTTGCAATGGGTCTTGAGGATCATGGTCTTTTCAGACTTACTGATTCTAGTGATTCTCGAGACTTGGCTATGGCTGCTCGGCAGTCTTTTGTTAGCACACTTTGGCATCAGCAATTTGGGCACTTAAATGTGCATTATCTTTCACAGCTTGATCGGGATGGGCTTGTTCATGGATTGCAAAACATACAGACTCAACAGCTCGAAGTTTGTGATACACGCCACACTCGGAAGCAACATCGCACACCTTTCACCAGTGGCGATTCATGGCGATCTTCTCACGTACTTCAGCTTGTTCATGCCAATATCTGCGGCCCTATGGCCACTCCTCCTGTTCTTAGGTCCAGGTATTTTCTGTTGTTTGTTGATGATTTCAATAGAAAAATGTGGGTGTATTTCCTTAAAAGTAAATCAGATGCATTTCCTATATTTCAGAAGTTTAAACTTTTAGTTGAAAAAGAGTTTGGAAAATCTATTATCACTCTTAGATAACACAATGCGGAGGAATTTTATTCTAATGTTTTCTCTAGCTTCTTGGATACACATGGCATCAAATGCCAGTTAACCACACCCCACACGCCACAACAGAAAAGTGTAGTTGAATGTCGAAACCGAACAATCATTGAGATGGCTCAATCCATGCTCAAACATAGACATGTTCCAAAGAAGTTTTGGGCAAAAGCAATTAACACTGCAATTCATCTATTGAACTAGTCACCCATAGTGGTAGTCAAAGGTAAAACTCCGGAAGAGGCCTAGTCATGTGGCAAGCCCAAAATCAGTCACCTGAAGGTTTTTGGCTCCCTTGCTTTTGTTTGGATCCCTAATGCGACACGCACCAAGTTGAATGCCAAGAGTTAGAAGCTCATGCTTGTTGGATACAACAGTCTTCACAAAACCTACCGTCTGATCAATGTTGAGGCATCTCGTCTCATCTACAATCGTGATATAGTCTTCGATGAGCAACGAGGACCATTCATGCATGTTTCTCCTGTTCCTAATCCAACAGACCAACCTATGAAGGCTCATGATTTGGGAGTTTGGTTTCCATTAGGTCCACTTGATGGGAGGGCACCAATAGCTCCTGTAGCTTTAGTTATACCTATGATCCCTATATAAACACCTACGGCTTCTCCTACAGGATCACCTTGATTTGTAGATGTTTCACCTGAGTTTGATCCAGATTCCTCTGAAGATGAACCTGCTCATCAAGCATCTCCTGATACTAATGTTGGCCATTCTCCTCTCTGGCCTAAGTAGTGGGCTAAGACACGTGCTGATCTTCGTGATGATGAGCTCATTGAAGGGAGAACTGCTCGGAAAAAGTGAAAACCTATAGAGTCCGCTGACTTTGCTCTCATGGCCAACATTCACAGTGTATTTGAACCTCAAAATTATTCCAAAGCTAAAGGAATTCCAAAGTGGGAACAGGCCATGACATCTGAACATCAGAGCTTGCTTAAGAACAACAGATAGGTCCTTTCTAATCTTCCACTAGGAAAGAAACCCATTGGCTGCAAATGGGTTTACAAAATCATATACAAATCGGATGGTACTTTGTATAAGTATAAAGCTTGTTTAGTTGCAAAGGGCTTTCCTTAGCGTCGGAGCATTGATTATGAAGAGACCTTTGCTCCTACTGCAAAGATGAGCACCATCAAATTAGTCCTAGCCATGGCAGCACAATTTGGCTAGAAGGTCCATCAGATTATGTCAAGAGTGCTTTTCTGAATGGTGATCTCCATGAAAAGGTCTACATGATGCAGCCTCCTGGTTTCAAGGTTGTTGGTACAGACCATCAAGTTCTTAGATTGGTAAAAGCTCTCTATGGCTTGAAGCAGGCCCCTCGAGCATGGTACATAAAAATTGATAAGTACCTCAATGATCATGGCTTCAAGAGGAGTTCTTCAAACTCAAATCTATACATCAAGACTATTGACAGTGACATCATCCTTTTGGTTATTTATGTGGATAATTTGATCATCACTTGCAGTTCGGCATTTTTGATTCAGGGAATCAAACAAAATTTATGTCAATCTTTTCATATGACTGACCTTGGGCTCGTGCATTATTGCCAAGGTGTTGAGGTTTGGCAACAATCTTCTGGTATATTCATCTCTCAATCCAAATATGTCAGGGCCTTGTTAGACAAATTTTGTATGCAGGATTGCAAGCTTGCATCTACACCTATTGAGAAAGGTCTCAAGTTATCCGCAAAGTTTGATTCTACTTCCGTTGATGATACTACATATAGGCAACTAGTAGGCAGTCTCATCTACCTCTCTGCTACTAGACCTTGCCTATATCAACTTCGCAATCAACTATATCTAACGCTTTATGACAGCTCCTAAGGTTGATCATTGGATGGCAGCAAAGAGTGTGCTTCGTTATGTGAAGGGCACTTTCGATTATGGACTTGTTACCCTCGAAGCTCTTATCCTAAACTCCGTGGGTTCTCCGATTTAGATTGGGCAAAATTTGTTGATGATAAAAAGTCAACTTCTAGATGTGTTCAATTTGGGATCCGGTGCAATCACCTGGACTAGTAAGAAACAACTGGCATTTTCTCTCTCGTCTACAGAGGCCGAATATAGAGGCATTGTTAAGGCAAGATGTGAAGTTGTTTGGCTTCGTCAGATGCTTGGGTATATGCAAATGTCACCAACAGGACCAACTCCTCTATTGATAATGAAGGCGTTATCAAGTTAGCACAAAATTCGGTCTTCCATAGCGAACTGAGCATGTGGATGTTCACTGTCACTATATACGACAACTGGTTGATGATGGGACAATAGATCTGCAGTATGTTCCTACCGCAGATCAGACTGTAGACATCCTCACCAAGCCTCTTGGTCCTAATAGTTTGTCAAATTCAGCGGACAGCATGGTGTTCTAGATAGATTAACAATTAAGGGAGGGTATTACGATAATAGATAATTGTCTATTATTAGTTAATGGTAATCTATTGTAAATATCTAGTTAGCTGTAGTTAGCTGTAGCTTTTTTAGCTTTCTCAACTAGAATAGAATGTTTCTATTCTTTACAATCGTTTCCTAAGGAAACATTGTTTTATTCTTTTGTATATAATGACCTTTCGGTCTTTGTTAATCACAAGTAAGTATTTTACCAATTACTTCGTAACAAAAAACTCTCATCAATGTTCTCTAGTATTGATGGTGAGAAATCTGTCCTAACTTGGTTGGTGATTTTACACAAGAATCACATCAATTCTATTAGAATATTGTAATGTTTCTTTAATGATCATCTTAAGTAGGCTTTTGTTTATTGGGTAGTTTCTATTTTCATCGTTAGTTCATAACTGTTCCTTTTAGAAACATTGTCTTTGTAAATCTATTTAAGGGGCTTTCATCTCCGTTCTTTAATACAACATTGATTTACCATAACAAAGTATTAAAGAGGGTTGATGGCATTTCATAAAATTTGGCAATCTTTTTAAGAAAAATTGAAGCCTCGTCTGATTTGGGATTTTTTTAGAAATTCGTTTTTTTATTTTTTGAAATTAAAATTGTCGGAGGTATTTTATGAGAGTTTGGTGGTTAGCGTTCAAAAAAAATCTGAAAATCACAAAAGATTGGTCAAGGGATTTGATTGCATGATTTTCTGATTGGAGCAAAAGTTTATAATTTTAAAGATTGTGTGCACTTGCATGTGATTTGTGTGTTCTTGCATGTTGCTTGCATGTGCATTTTGTGAAGTGCATGTTGCTTGCATGTTCATTTTGTGAGTTGCATGTTGCTTGCATATGTTGTTTACGACGTGAAGTCTCGTGTTTTGCTGTATAAAGGTTTCTTTGATGAGTTTTCATTATTTTTTCACTTGAAACATTTATGATGGGTTTTCATAATTATTAATATTTTCCTTAAAAAAAATCTGACGGGTTTTCATAATTTTTCCCTTAAAATTTTTTTGATAGGTTTCATAACTTTTTCCCTTAAAATACTTCTCATTCAGTAATTTACAAAGTTATATGAGATTCCTTTGTATGTTTTTACCGGTTTTTCTTGAAAAAAAAGTAATTTGTAATCTTGGGTTTGGTGATGTTTGCCTAAAAAATCATGATTTTTTGCAGCTTGCTTTTGGGTGTCGTGCTTTTCTACAAAACATTTGAGGGTTTGCCATTTTTTTCCTCAAAATCATAGCAGTTTTTCTCACTAAGCCTCTAGCTATAGGGAGTGGCAGCTTTGTTATCCAACATCAAGTTGGCTGTTTTGTGGTGATTTATGGTTGGAAGTTTTGCAGATTATGGCAGGGTTAGTGGCTGACTCGTCTCAATGTCAGAGTCAGTGGCAAGCTCGTCTCTTGTTGCAGAGCAATCTGAAGAAGGACAGCCTTCTCTTATTTTTTCTGAACAGATTTTGGCTAGTCATGATCACTGACATTTTGCAGATGCAAGGAGGATATCAATAACATCAGAGTGCTCTGAAGAATATATGACCACAAGATATGTACAGTCTTCTGCAGGGTAGTTAGACAATGATCATTAAGGAAGGGCATTAGAATATCGTAATGTTTCTTTAATGGTCATCTTAATTAGCCTTTAGTCTATTGGGTAGTTTCTACTTTCGTCTTTAGTTCACAATTGTTTCTTTTAGAAACATCATCTTCGTAAATCTATATAAGAAGCTTTCATATCCTTTGTTTTATACAGCATTGATTTACCTAACAGATTCTCATGTCGTCATCATGATTTGGGGTTTCAACCAAATGAAGGTTTTCAAAGTAAAATTGACTGCAAGTTTCAGAGATTGCTGGCATTGGCTTTTTTAATTTTTGGTGTTGTTTCCAGAAATGGATAGCGGGTGTTTTTGGGCCTCATCATAACCCACCTTGTGCAGGTCATACCCCTTCATATTTGTGCCAAAATTGTAAAATTTGTCAAATGTTTCTGGATATTGTTCCAATCAGTTTTAAAAGCTCAGCAATCCTTATGCAGGTATTTGACTGCAGTTATCAGCTGGCAAACAATTTCTAGTTATGTTGTCCCCTTTCCAGCAAATCACTCATGTATTTGTTGGCACGAATTGACGGATAAGAATTTGATGTTTTTAGGCTGCAAATTCTTCTTGAGGTGGCGCGCTGACCTGGAGGATTGATAACAATGTTAGATAGCAGATGGTGTCAAAAACTGAAGATGCAAATTTTTGAAGACAAAGGCCCATGTTTGCAGCACCCAGTAACGCTGTTATGTCTGCAGATGCATTACAGACTTGTTAGTGTTGGTCAGGATCATTCTTTGGCATTTGAGATGAGCTTTTCAGGTGTTTAATCCTCAAGAGTACAAAACAGGAGAGTTGTGATTGGTTAGGTGGCTAGCTGAGTTCAGTCTGCAACAGAAAGTAAATTATTCTGTTCTTGGGACTGTAACAGTCACCTTGATTGCTGATTTGGAAGTACAAATTGGTTTCATATATGCATTTCATGCAATCATGCCTTTATTCGAATGTCTAACTTCCAAGAAATTTGTAGCGCCATATTGAATGAACATTAAAAATATTTAAATCAGAAATTCTTATCAGCATATTGTTCACACTGTCCTCTCATTTCACACGTTTTCAGAAAGGAAAAAAAGAGTATTCTCAATGTCAATCATTTCTCTTAAAACAAGCAATGTATTCAAAATTTTGTGAGCCATAGATTATGTAATGTCCCCTTCCAAATTTTCCCTAAAGTCATAATTGCGAACAATTAGGGTTAGGGTTACATCTTACAAAGTAAAATTTATCAAAAGACAACGTGATCCTAGATTTGAATCCTACAATCATAACCCAAGTAACATATACATATAAATACATATATATGTATATATTTTCAAGTTTCAACTAATATGATTCGATGACACACTGCATATTCATATAATATATGTTATAGTATACAAAAGCATTAGTGTTTGGAAGAAGAAACATGGCAGGTCTACCTGAAGCAATATAACACTATGTCCAAGAGCAGGCTGAAACCAAAACCCTCTTGGCCTCAGTTGGCAGTCAACATGGACATCCACCCAAGTGGCCTACTTAGTGGGGTGTCTGTACAAGCTTTCCCTATCCATGACTGATCCCCCTAAAGACAAGAACCGTCATTGCAGGGTCAGAGAGAAGATTGTGATGGTCGATGCAACACAAATCATCAGGTGGCCGGGATCGAGGGTAAGGCACCAATCATATCAGATGGTGGGGACCCTACTATCCTTGTAAAAGGGGTTTCTTGTTTGTTCTAAGCCCAAGAGCAGATTGATATAAAATTTCTCTTGGCCCTTGGAGCCATTTATATGGTCATATGTAGGGCGGCTCAATTGGATAACCGTCTTATTACTCCCCTCTTACACCCCTATTCCTTCATACTAGATGGATTTCACACAGTTCTATCCTCAAACAGATGCACTTTTCATTTCATTATATGAATGCACATACATAAGAGATAAAAATGTATAAACTGTTAGAATATTGTAATGTCTCTTTAATAGTCATCTTAGTTAGTCTTTAGCTTATTAGATAGTCTCTATATTTGTCTTAGTTCACAATTGTTTCTTTTTGAAACATCGCCTTTGTAAATCTATATATGGAGATTTCATCTCCTTTGTTTAATACAACTACAACAAAATGGACTTACCATAACATGGTATCAAAGCGAGTCAATGGGATTTCATAAAATTTGGTGGATTTTTTTAAGAAAAATCGAGCTTCTTTTGATATAGATTTTTTCTAGAAATTTGTTTTCCGATTTTTTGAAATAAAAATGTAAGAGATATTTTATGAAATTTATGGTTTTTCTTTGAAGATTTTTGCTGAAAATGAAAAACCTAGTTGAGGGTTTTGATTATGCAATTTCTTGATTTGGGCAAAAGTCATTTGTTTTCCGAAGGTTGCATGTATTTGTATGTGAGTTGCATGTTCTTGCATGTTGCTTGCATGTGCACTTTGTTATTTGCATGTGTTGTTTTAGCATGCGAAGTTTTGTGTTTTGCCGCATGAGGGTTTCTTTCTTGGGTTTTCATAACTTTTTCCCTCAAAAAAAATTTTTGGATTTTTTACAATTATTTCCCTTTAAAAAATTCTCATGGATTTTCATAATTTTTCCCTTAAAAAACTTTTCTAATGGATTTTCATAAATTTTTCCCTCAAAACAATTTGACTATATAATTCGCAAAGTTGCATGGGATTCCTTTCTAGGTTTAAAATTTTTGAAGATCAGGTGGGTTTATAATTTTTTCCTCGAAAATTGTTAGTGAAATTGGATCTGTTGTTCTATAACTTGTAATAGCACCTATGGATAATTTATGTGTTTTCCAAGTTACTATACGAATGAATATATACGTAATATAAAGAGGTATGCCTCTTGAAGAGACATGTCTCTTTAATATATTAACTTACATTAGTTATAGTTATAACACAATTAATATACCCTCAATATATAATGATTATATAATAAGATATATTAAGAGTGATATATATATATATATATATATCACTCTTAATATAAGTTAATTATTCCATATATAATATTTGTCATATATTATATATCTCATATATAAAATATAATTTATCCTTCAGAATTATAACATTAACACTCCCTCTTAATGAAGAAGGATAAAACACATAGATATTACACCATAGGTAATATTTCAAAAATAATACATATAGGAAATCTTTGATCAGAAGATTTCCAATATATGATATCATATAAGTATTGGCCTATCAGAATATCAACATATGATATTCACCAATTACTATTTGATATCATATTAGGTAACATGAGCATTGGCCTATTAGAATATCTATAATATGATATTCACCAAGCTCTCAAAAGTAATGGCCTATCAAAAACATCAATTGAATGATGATCACTAAGTACTCAGTGTGGTATTGGCCTATCAGAATATCAAGGCAAGATATTCACCAAGTACCGAAAATATATCTATACAAGCAACTTGTAGATAATCAAATTAATGATTTCAAACACCTGGTTGTTGATTTATAAGATAAAGCCTTTACATGAAACAATTTCACAAAATGAAAAATTGAATCATGTTACAAGTTATTGTAAGGACATCACTTCACAACAACTTCTCCTAATACAAGGGATAATCATTTAGAAGTCATCACTTCCTCACAATGTACACAGGGGACAGGCTCATACATGTATGACATCAAAAGTTCACATGAAGTCTCCACGAATACTGTCATGTGGTGTTGTCACAACATTCACCATAAAAACATGTAAGAGAATAAGGTTTCTCCCTCTTAGTTTGATATAAACTTTTCTAACCTCTTAGCACAAGGTTCTCTCCGATTAAGTGTCAAACTTCCTCTAAATCTGTTATCATCCTTCTAACCTCTTGGTAGCAGGTCATGTCATGCTTCCCTAGTTCAATGGGTATCTTGATAGCATAAGGCCTTACAGCCTACATACATGACACTTCACCCCATGAATTATAGTCCTTTTGCTATTATAGTTTCTGACTAGTGTTGATTCCATCAACAAGGTCTACTACTTTTGAACCAAGATCATAAAAAGTTTGATTTAAGCATTTTTTTTTCTGCTCCCTCTCTTTCTCCAAGGTTGTCTCTAATGAACTGTCAGACTTCCTCTCATAATGTCAATCATCAAGGATATTCACTTCAAGAGACTCAAATTATCCAACCTAATTGTCAGATGATTTAATGAATCCTAAATCACAGCTTCTTTGAAGCTACTATAATAAGATTGAGTCTGCACAATATTTGGTAGCATGACTAATGTTCCAATCATCTTCCCAACTTCCTTGATACAAATTTCTCCAAATCGAAAATGCCTTCATAAAAGTATTTGTCAACCAATGGGAATGGTACATTGATTCAAATTCCCCACACAATGTAATATTCCCACTTATATTGTCAAACAATTTTGCATAAGATCATGAATCACAATCTCTTTTCCATTCTTCCTTTTTTTTACTTTATTACAAAGAATCATCCCTGAAGATCAAGAAAAGAATAAGAGCATAATAAAGAAAATAGATCTTATATTACATGCATGTATATAATTAAAAGATAGACTACAACAAAAAAAATAATAGTATTTAAGATATAATAACCAAGAAAATTCTTATCTCAAAATGCTCATTAACATCCTTCTAATGCAATTTACTTCTTTCTTCTTTGAGTGTTAGTCTTCTTCCAAAAATCCTTTTTCTTCTTTATTATTTCCCAATGTCAAATTCGGCAATGGTATAATTAATCCCCTTTTAATGGGGCTCGATGCTTTTACGTCGCATCACCCTCAATCGCCTTATTTCCACATATATATTTGGCTCCATTCTACCATTGCCTGTTTCTGGTGGGTCCATTTATTTTTCTTTCTTTTGATGGAAGAACATCCCTACACATCCTGATGGTGTCTCTTCTTTGATATCTCCCCTCTAAGTGCTAATGTTCCAATCTTCTTTCATATCTACGCATCCTTGATACGAGTTTGCTAAAATGAAGGTCCATATCTGAAAATGTCTTCTTAGATTGTTTGAGAGACATTTCCTCCTTTGAATCAGCTCCTCACTAAGGATGGTTCAAGTGGGAATCAAATATTGTTTATTATTTCTCCCCCACAATATAAAATTCCCCCTTTTATATCATCAAACAATTTTGTATCGCATTAAATATGGCACACTTTTGACCACCTTACAAGCAGATTGAAGTAATAATTTTCGTGGATCATGCAATAGTCATAAATCTCTCAAAATTCGATAATCCATGCGGAGATCCTTAGTAAGTCTTAATAGATCACCAAATCATATTGGTACAACCCATGCCTTACACTTAGTAGACTCTTTTAAATCATCGAGATAAGATGAATACTTTTATAATGGTTGCAACAATCTATGGAGCAATAATAATCAACTGGATCAGCTATGTCAACCAATATTGAATAACAACTTAAGATAGTGTCTAATACTTTAGATAATATGGAGATTACTGATTATAAAACTAAGTTATATTTCTGGTCCATGGTGCTCAGAGTATATTTATTAACTACCAAATAGGCCTAGTTCAATTATGAACGGTTTACCAAACCGATCGGATTAACGTTGAAAATTATGCTTAAGAGTCCAGAAGTCTTAATCCAGAAGGCACAATGATTAAACATATGGTTTCATAAGCTCGATGTTTTCCAAAAGCACTGTTCGAAGTACCTTTGACCACTGAGTCATCTCAAGTGTGTATTGAAGTCTGTCTCTTATTGGGACCTGCCTGGGCGTGTACCCAATACCAAGGATCTTCAGTCTTGTTCCACGGAAAATATTGTTCCAAATTAATTTATTTCTGTTGTCTCAACAAAAACGTGCCAACAAAGCATCAGGTTTTGTCTTTTAGTCATGAACAAATAGCCATCTCCAGATGTCATGTTGAATTTACAATATTCTATTAACCACAGGCTTCCTTCCCAATCATAAACACATAGATATCGTATCCTCGGAACATTTGGCACATTGATCTGCATTCCTTTAGTTGAAGGGAATTGATGCTATCGTCTAAAGAAATTCATGAAATAGCTATTGCAAACAATTAAACAACATATTGGTATTCCAGGGGCTGGGCTCCTGAAAAACCACAATAGCAATGCAAGCTTCGAATCCTTAAATATTTTTGTGTCACTGGTCCATACTTTTCAGGTATTATTCATGTCATACGCTGCCACTAGAATTTTCCATCGACAATTTCATTATAGTGCAACATCCTCAAATACTTATGGCAACATCTTAAATAATATATAGTTTCTTTTTTTTTTTACTACGTGTACGCATTTGGCCTTGGTTCACCTCATTTAATAACACAAGGATATGAACAAGGATCTAATCCTATTCTTAATTGGGGTTCCTTAGTTATTTTTCTTCCAAGTAATCCATGTCGAGGACTTTCTTTTATCAAATAGTTGATTGAAGAAGCCATGCTACGTTATTCTCCTCTGTCGACTGTTATTCCCAATCTCCCATACTTGTCATGCTGGCAGTTAATTTCTAAGCCCATGCGATAGCAATGTTGAGTCCTTGTTATTATTACTATGTCCTTATTTTAATGGGGTCGTATCTTTGGCCAAGCCATGCAGTATTACTTTGGAAATATCCCTTCACTTTGTGTTTACAATTTGATATCTAATGAAATGAAACACATTCTTTAGGCCCCATGTGTACATTTCCTCTCTAACATCCTTGTGCAACATCTCTACAAACTCTGCCAAGTCGATAAAAAACAGGTTCAAACATGCCTCACTGACAACCAACTATTTTCATTTATCAACAGGGATTGGGATTGAGATTCTTTATTGTCTTTGCTAACTTAGACTTCAATTTGATGATGTCTTTGCACAAACTCAACTCATCCCAAATTATTCTCTTCAATCAAGGATATTGGGTCCGGTGGTCTTAACATCTAGCTTGACCATGTGCCATGATTAATTCACGACCAAAGGGACCAATAGTTATGTTGTCACCACCACACGTCTTTTGCACCACATGTTATTAGCTTTGTCGCAAGTTCGGAATGAAATCTTCTTGCCAAACAATGGACAGTTGAAATGATTCAATTTGTATCTCATTCTATGCTACTTAATATCTATAGACTTCAATGTTACACACAGGTATACTAATCTCAATATTGGTCTATATGAAACTTTAGCACTTTTTATACAAAAATCCAGGTGCAAATAAGATCAACTTATTTTTTTCCCTTGATTCGAACCTGCTCTGATACCATGTTAGTGAAATAGAATTTGTTGTTCTATAACTTGTAATAGCACCTATGGATATTTTATGTGTTTTCCAAGTTACTATACGAATGAATATATATGTGATATAAAGAGGTATGCCTCTTGAAGAGACATGTCTCTTTAATATATTAACTTACATTGGTTATAACACAATTAATATACCCTCAATATATAATGATTATATAATAAGATATATTAAGAGCGATATATATATATATATATATATATATATATATCTCACTCTTAATATAAGTTAATTATTTCATATATAATATTTGTCATATATTATATATCTCATATATATAATATAATTTATCCTTCAGAATTATAACATTAACAAAAATATTTGTTGAGTTTTACCATTTTTCCTCAAAAACAAAGTTTTGTATTATGTTATTCATGTCTCCGATTTTGCTTGGTCTTGTTTGTCTTTTCACCTCAAAAATTGTGTTGGGTTTTCATCAATTTTTCTCCTAAAAAGTTGTGCCTTTTTGCAGTCCGTTTTGGGGAATCATGTTCATTTGCGAAGTTTAGAGGATTTGTCAACTTCTCAAAATCATGCTAGTTGTTCTCATTACTTGTCTCTATCTCTAGGGAAGAGCAGCTCCCTTATAGGTTTGTGATGATTTCTGCTCATATGTTTTGTTGATTCCAGAAGGGTTAGTGGCAGATTCATCTTAATGGTAGAGTTAGTGATTAGCTCTTGTCTCTTGTTGCAAAGCATTCTGAAGAAGGGAACACCCTTCTCTTTTCTTTTATGGATGGATTTTGGCATCTTGTTGCAGCAGCAAAATATTTTGAACAATTTGTGACCAAAAAGACAGCAATTAGAAAATGACCATTAAGGTAGAGCATTTGAATATTGTAATGTTTCTTTAATGATCATCTTAGTTAGTCTTTCGATCATTAGATAGTTTCTATTTTCGACTTTAGTTCACGATTGTTTCTTTTAGAAACATCATCTTTGTAAATCTATATAAGGAGCTTTCATCTCCTCTGTTTAATACAACTACAACATCAATTAACCATTACATAAACTCAATATATACCAGAAGACAGTGATGAGATTATGAGATGTTGAGAAGAACAGATTTGAAAAGAGTATCAGACCATTGCCTTTAGGACGGATCTGAATATAAATTAGTTGATGTATTTTCTGTTAAGTGGATAGTGATTCAATCTGCAATCTCTTTGCTTCCTTTATCAGAATACTTCTTTGATGTTTTAATTATTTTCCTTATCAAAATGGTCTTGCTTGGTTGACTGATAATTGTATGAATGATTGACAGAATGAATGAATTCTTTTGATTGTATGATTTGAGATATTGGCGAGTGACGATTAAGATATTGTTGATTAGATGATAGATGAGTGATGGTGTAAAGTTTGCTGGTATTAAATATTAGTGAATTGAATATATGCCAATTTGATAGACTGATTTTCTGATTGATTGTTTGCTTGATTTGATAATTGGTTTTGTGAATTCATGACTAATGACTGGTACAAGATCCTTCGATACTTGAAATGAATCTTACTCTATGTTCTATTGGTAAAAGGGTCAACATCTTTCATATGAATGAAGTCTCCACTTTTCATTGTTGCTTTTGAGAATAATATATTATTCCCAAAATTATCGCTCTTAGATATTCTCCTCAAATGAAGCCTTCTCATCTTTATATCTTCCAATGTGGGGGAGAGTCTCACGTCTTAATCATGACTGTCCTTTGCAATGATCATAACCTTTCACAATTACCAACCTTTGGAAGAGTCACCACCTTTCACAATTACCACCCTTTGGAAGAGTTGCAACCTTTCATTATTACCACCTTTTGGAAGAATCTCCATAACTACCACCCTCTAGAAGATCATTAACACTTCATAACTTCTTCCTTTTGAAGGACTCACTTACATTATTTTCTTTTCCATTATTTTTTCTTGATTTATACATTCAAACTATATCTTCCCTTTGTACCATAGTAACATGGAGATCCGTCCCCACTCTTTTCACCCCACGTCCCAGAGACTTGGACGCACCGAGGACTTGGGGACTCCATCCCCCCGTCCCCAATGGTGCCACCAGATTCCACCACCTCCGTTGAGGATGAGGGATGTACCGATGTTGACTATTTGTCGATTCGACTATTTATGTTCAATGTTCAATGTTCCAATTCCATCCAATGTTCAAGTATTTACTCTTTTACATCTTTACATCTTATATTGCAATACATCTTTTGATAACTAGCAATTTAATGTACCATATATATATATATATATATATATATATATATATATAAAAACCCCCTCCTATCCCCCTCCACCATCCCCCCACCGTCCCCAAATTAAGGCACCTTTGTCCCCTCGTCCCAGAAACTTGTTCCCCCGTTCCGTCATTCCCCTATCCCCCAGGGTGGTGTAACTATGCTTTATACATCTCCTTTAAGTCTGCATATACTTTCCTTCTCAATTTGCATCAGCATCTTATTATATCCCTACATACACAGCTTTTTAACATCTGCATATTCTTCTTTCATATTTGCATATAAACTCTTCATACAATTATGCTTTCAACCTTTCTTCAATGATCTTCCCTTTTATCTTCTCATTCACAGATCTACAAATGTAAATCTGAAATAAACTCCTACTCCTCTCAAAGATAGATAGATAGATAAAATTTTAACGTCCACGAGGCTAAAAATAGCCTATGGGACAGCAAGACAACTCAAGCAGACTTAAGTAACAATGTTCGTTGCTTGTGTAGGATGATGATGAGTCCACCCAATTGCTCAATGTACTCTTCGTTGAATAGGTTATGCCAAGAACTGTCACATATAGTGTCCGCAAATTTATCTCTACTACTCTTGTAGGCTTCAGATTCTAAAATAAAGTGCTGTTCAGTTTCCACTTTCCTAGAATTGCAGAATCTGCAAATTCTTTCTTCCCAAGCCTCCTTTGGCCTCTTCCAACGTCCAGTCTCACAACGAAGTTGGTGAGAGTTGGTTCTCACCTGAGCAATAAGAATTTTAGCCCTCCAAGAAATGTTGGCTCCTATGTATGCTTTTTGGAGTTGATCACAAGCGGGGTTGAACTCATTTATATAATATAATTTCTTCCTTCCAATCTCGCTTCTCCAATTTCTCTTGTAGAATTTCTCCATGACAAAGACCTTTATTTCTTTATTATTTGTGGGGCACATATTGAATTGAATATTCCATTTACTCATCCATTTGATGTTTTGTTGCATCCATGTCCTTTTTCGCTGACATAGTGTGTCACTAAAGACCACTTTAGGCCATCTATCCTCTTCCATTTTTTCGATTCTTTTTAGATAACTTAGAAGGCGAACTATAGCAAGTGCCTCAATAGGAGCAGCCCCCATTTCACTTAGCATGATATCATATGGAACAGTGCTTTTGATTTTAAACTTGCTTGTGATCAAGCGCTTTTGGATTCCTTCGATTTGTTTCCATTGTGCTATAGTAGTGTTGCTGGCCCATAATTCACACCCATAAAGAACAACTGGCAGCACAAGAAGACCGAACAAGGTTTGAATAGTTTTCCAGTCCCACAACTCTGCTTCACGGCACCTATTCTGAAGAGCATAAAAAGCCTTCCACCCACCTAATATCCTTTTATACCTGCAGCTAGACCAGCTTAGTTTTTTGTTGAAATTGATGCCAAGGTATTTATACTCCGCAACTTCTTCAAGAACAGTTCCATTGTAATAAAATTCATGTTGGTGTTGTTTTTTATTATTAGAGAAAATCATAACCTTAGTCTTGCTGATATTGACCTGCATCCCCACCATTCCGCAAAAGCGCTCAAGAGAAGATAGATGATCTTGCAAACCATAGGCAGATTTGGCAATTAAAATGAGATCGTCCGCATATAGGAGCAGCTTTATAACAAATTCACCTAGCTGAATGCCTTCACCCTTTTGCATGTTTAACCACTCTTCCAGTTTGTCAATATATAAACCAAACAAAGTAGGAGATAAAGGGCAGCCCTGTTTGACCCCAATATCGCTCCTAAAACATTCTGAAATGCCATCTGAAGTTCTGATTTTAACTTTCACCTCTTCGTACATCTTATGAACAGCAACTCTGAGATGCATAGGAATCCCCAATTCTTCCATCCTAAACCAAAGCTTGTCTCTCGGGACGGTGTCAAAAGCCTTTTTAAAGTCGACAAAGCAACAAAATACCTCTTCCTTTTTCTCCCATTCTTTTTCAATAATGTGTCTCAAAGTGACATAGTGATCCACTGTCGAGTGCTTTGGCCTAAAACCAGCTTGCCTTTTAGCACGTTTATGGTTTTCTTCTGCCCATTTGCTGATCCTAGTTTCTATCATGCTGCCAAAAAGGTTAGCAAAGAGGGGATTGATCATTATAGTCCTATAGTTGGAGGGATTGTTGACATCACCACTCTTAAAAAGTGGTATTGCAAGGCTGATTGTCCAATCTTTTGAAAACCCTTCTTGGCGAATTTTGTTGAAAATTTCAATGATGTGCGGTGCAAGAGTTTTCATACCCCACTTCAGATATTCTGCTTGGAGTGCAACAAGGTTTGTTGCTTTACCTCCACCTAACTTCTTAATCCCTGCCTCTATCTCTTGCACAGTGAAAAGATTTGTATCATCATTGACCAAAGGTGGCTGTCCCACTCCACCCTCTTGTTCATAAAGTTTCTTAGCATATTCAAACCATTGGGTGGCAGTAATATTATTATTTTCAGTTTGTTTTCTCTTTGGTTGGAGTTCTTTCCAAAAACGTTTGGGGTTATTTCTGCCCAAGAAAATTAACTCCTCTCTCCTTGTGAACATAAAATCAGTTTTTTTCTTCTTTAGGATATGTTTGTAGGCCTTAATGTCAAGATTAGTTTTATTTGACTCCCTTAGGTTTCTTCTAGCCCTCTTGCATTCCTTATCAAACCAAGCATTGGCTGGAAAACAATTAGTTTCAAATTTTCTATTTTTTGCTCTCTTGCATTTTGAAATAGCCTCATGAATCAAATTTGATAAATCATAACTGTTAACACCATGTTTATACATAGGGTGTCCCATATAAAGTTCCTCAAGAGTAGTTCTGAAAGTGTTACTGTTTTCTGAAGTTAACAAAATTCTGCCCTGAGAAGGGGGGTATTGAGGGCCTTGGGTTTTTGCTCCAATCCGCCTATCCTTTGCCCAATACAAATTTACGTACAGCGGTCTATGATCTGATTTGAGATCCCAAATGTGTTCTCCAATTGCAACTTCTTCAATATTTTCATACAAATCCTGCGAGCAAATTACATAATCTACCACACTTGCTCCGTTGTATGTGTTGCAAGTGAAAGTGCCTGACTTAGCCCATCTAGCCAAACCATTACAAATTATGAGATCAAATGTGCCACATAGAGTGATCAATTCTTCCCCAAAATGATTGCAACCTTTAGCATCTTCGGATATTCTTTCCCATTGATGATTTCTTTCTTCTGTGAGCCAAATAGGGTTATCATTTACTTTGGAGCTGAAAATACTTGCTTGCCAATTTGCTGTCCTAGCATTGAAATCTCCAACAAGAAGAACATCCCCATGCTGCGAAAAAATAGCAACATCTTTCTTTAACGCAGCATAGGGGTCATTGTGATCTAAGCCACACATTTTATAAGTTTTAGATACTTGTGGAGCAAAGTAACAAGCTGCAATCTTGATAAGAGTGTTATTTTCCACAATTTTGAGCCATATGAATTGTTTATTAGAATCAGTCTTTTCCAACTGAATGGCACGACCTTCCCTTTCTTTTACTAGAACCATTATACCTCCATAACCTTTACCATTTCCCACTACCTCATTCCACACTGCCATCTTCCAGTAGCCTTCAAACAATGGGTCTTACATCCCTCATGCTCATGTGTCTCTATGAGACAAATAATGTCTTTGCCTTCCGCAATAGGTCCTAACCCAGGCCCACGTCTCCATGGATAACCTCTGCAATTCCAACAAACTAAACTTAAGGACGCCTAGGTTAAGTTTGATTGCTATTTGTTTTGATGTGAAAGACTTGAAGTTGAGTTATTATCGCTAAGCATGATTGCTGATCTTGTGCCTTCACAACTTCACAACTTAATGTGCCTTCCCAAAAGTGGTGTACCTTACACGTTCTTAATTGCTCCATAAGTAATCTTAATCGCTGTTCTTTGTTTCTAACTAAGGTTTATCAACGAATTCTTCTCAAATTCCAACTCAATTATTCCTTATTTTGTTTTCTAATTCGTAATATCCCTTTTCGCCTAGCACGTCAATAAATAAAATAAATAAAAATGCTAGCCTATTATTTTTCCTTCCCATAGGCTAAAGCAATAAGTTAATAAAGGGGACAAGGTGATAATTAGATATATGATAAATAAGAATTTAATAATTCATTTGCCATCATTAAACAGAGCCACTTAAGTAATGACTTCTCATGTCTAGGAGAAGAACCAAGGTGGTGATTTAATTGATTTGAAGTGTCAATAAATGCCTAAATTCAAAGGCCAGAAATAGAGGAGGGAATCGAATGACTTTTGGCTGAAGATTTTTATAAAGGACCAATTAGGGTAATCATTGTATCCTAAGTCATAGAATTCAACGAGCTTCACCATGGAATTCAAATTTTGGCAAATTTTACCCTTGCCGAACTTCGTCCAAATTTTAAGATATTTAATATAATATTATTTTATTTTAAAATAACATTGCATTATTTGGTTAAATTGTCTAGCAATGTTAAACTATTTTGACAATTTGTGGATGTATTACTTGTAGAACTTCATCTGAGATTTAAAATTGCAAACTCGAATTTGAATTTGAATCTTGTAACTTCAATTATATCTATCAATTTGTTTAGGTTTCTCTTTATAAAAGTGAGTTTCAGCTTTTAAGGACGAAATCCTAGAAAAGTCTACGCTGGGATGCAATCCTAAGCAGCTGTTGAATTCTTCAATCAATCAAAGTCATTAAAGGCACCCAACTGTACAAATAGAGATTGCAACAATTACTATCTGATGTAGAAGAGCTTTAGTCTGGACTCTGGATGGCCTTCAACAATTCCATTTCTTTCTTGTTTAATTGAGCAAATAAGCCAGCGAAGTCACTGGAAATTCCAGCAATCAGTTTTTGAAGAAATTCAGCATAGAAGAAAAAAATTGCAGCTCCTGGTAATAATTTGCAGCTTGCATTTATTCACAGCCTGATCAAAAATTTAGTCCAAGGATATAACAATTTCTGTACAAAACGTAGTTTCTTCTAGACAATTTGAGTTAGAAGCTTTGGATTCACTTAATCATAATATGCATTCTTAAACTTGATCTTTTATGTGCATTAGTTTTTGGAACCACAGACTTGATGCAATCGTTTTGCCCAAGTAATCTACCCAACTGAGTATTGTGGTGGTTGTTTGAAAAATAAAAAATGAAAAAAAATTATAAGTAATTGATTTTTTAGTGATGGGGCATTACACAGGTGCCAGAACTGCCAAAATAAAACCACAAAAAAATGGTTTCAAAAGAAAAGATTTTAATTGTCGAACCAGTCTGAATAATTAAGCTTATATTGATATTATGTCAGAAGTATGGCATGCATCTGCTTCGGGAGGTAATATTAAGCACAAAATCCTTGGGAGCACAGCTTGTAGAACCAATCCATTAAAGAATATGGTTTGTAACTTGCTGTTGAAATGATGAAAGAAATCAGGACTTTCAATCCCAAGATATAATTATTCTACAGGGGTACTCAATATCTTTTAAATATGGCATGAAGAATCTCTGTATGAGAGCCAATTGTATTCCTATTTCAAGCATGCCTTTAAATTTCTTTTGGTGGTTGCTGAAGAGGAAAAGCCACCTATCATATAGAACCAGCTTTATAGGCAATGCCTAAATCAGTCTTAGGCACTCTTACTAATTTTAGAAAGTAAGAAATGTTGTACTAAACAGTAATAGATATCCAAGATGTGAAAGATTAACTCTTCCAGATTACAAATACAATTATACAACCTATCAGATGGTTTACTGAAATAATAACTAAAGAAAGATATTATTCAAGTTTCATTCCATACTCAGAAGTGATAGAAAGCATAAATTACCAATATCGCTTCTATTTCCTTCTCAGAAACTGGAGTCCGCTTTGGTTGTTCTGAAGCCTTTCCTCCAACACCAAGGTTCCTGGGAGGGGCTACAGAAAAAGATGATGTTTCTGTTGATTTGCTCTCAGTTTTAGGTGCTTCAGGAGACACCTGACGTGACAAATGTTCACCTGTAAACGTCAACAAAAAAGTTCTAAGTTTTCTCTAGCTCAACTTTTAGACACTATAATACTCTTGTGGTTGTAACTTTAATTCAAGTAATCAGCAAGATGACCTTTATACAGTAATTCTACCCAGTATTAACAATTTCAGAATGTAACTATTAGCTACACAACAGAGCCTCTCTCAAGAGAAACAAAAGACTTGATAAGTAAAATTGCAGAAAAAAGTCCCAAGCAAAAACATTGTGGAAGTTGGGTGATTTTCTATTTCACTGTGCTATCTACCAAAAAGTACTTCATGAAGAGGCATGAACTGATTAAACATATTTGGCACCGACAAAAATTTGGGTTGATGGAAAAGAAAAACTATATAGAAAAGACAGTGAGATGGGCATGGTTCATTTGAGGAAAAATATCATTTCCTGCACTGAAAATGTTTAGTTAGATTTATCGAGAGGAATTACTTGGATGATTAGCTTTAATTTCCTCAACCATTGAGTTGCCTTATGGCTTATAGGTATTAATTATTTTAGAGAATGTTATGCTAAAGTGATTAGACGCCTCCTCTAAAATAAAGTAAATAACTGCCCCAGCTAATTCTCCTACTGACTGCATCTGTATAGAAATCTAAGCTAAAAATCTTAGTAAACTAAAAACACCAGAAATATATTTTCCATCCATATCAACTCATTTTGAGGACTAGAACCAGAATATGCTTTTACTTCCCAGATCTGTCAAAATGTAGGCATATGTTATCCCTACACAATGAACTTGAAGATAAAAACTGGAAATCAGAAAATGGCAGGCACTTCTCCATAGTATATACTTATAGTTACCAATACTTTATTGACCATAAGGTTTCTTCGGTCTGAAATTTGAATCTTTCTAATTTCTTACAGACTCGGATATCTCGTACTCAAACTGGTGCTTGATCAGTTTACACTGTTGTCTGGTCTCACTCAAGACACCACCAATTGCCTATCTGCTCACTGCACCAGAATGTCCAACTCTTGGACTCGGTTGATAACTTTTTAGCTATTTCCGCATCTCTGCTGCATTCAGTTTCAACACCAATTCAGAAGAGTTTATGCATAACAATAGTGGTCCTGTTGATGTGAGTTTTGTTCCACTACAACATACAGAATCAAATACCTAGCATTCCAAGATGAAATACCAAATTTCCACCTCTTGAATAAGGATGCTCATATGTTAAAACAATGTCAATGAATTATGTGATCAAATGAGACAACCTCAAGGTTCCTTCTTATTGTGGACTTTCACTCAATTTTAATGATGTGATATGTTGGTTAACACAGAGAGACTTACATTGTTCAATCAATGGACATCAAATGCTTTAACTTCTTCCAATCAAACAAATTCAAAGGGGAAGGATTTAGAAAGCTACTCTAGACCTAAAATGCAACAAATTGTGGATGTCTTTGTGATTCCACTAGACTTTATTTAGCCATCAACATAAACCAAGCTAGCACTATCTCCTAAGGTAAATGTAAGATGTTCAAACTACCACCATTCCATTAACACCATACATTGATGCATATCAATATACAAGCAAATAATCAAAATTAAGTTCATGCTAAAAGCCATTTGACTACACAAGGAAAACTTAAAATTAGTAACTATTAGTGTGGTCTAAGTGAGTTCGCCAAAGATGACTTCCATCCAACTAATCCTACTCAACATGAAATGAAATCTATAGTGAGGAATAAAAGAAACCATGTAATACTCCAAAGCAACACAAGTCGTCCACCATAACGACCAACAATGAATCAACAATTACTTTGATAGCATTATGGCAACAATCTCAACAAGTCTTCTCTCCCTACTCTACCCCTACACTTGGCCTAATGAATCTAATCTTTAACAAATAAGGACTTGACCTTTTATAGTTGCTCAATTATAATGAAGGGCCAAGATCAATTCAAGATCAAGGGATAAGATTAAGCCATTACAAATTCTAATTAGGGTTGTCACTCTATCATCCAATTGCATGAAGGTGCCACCCCATGGACCAATAAGAAAATTACAATGCTTTTGAGAGTCAGTGAGAAAATAGGTACGCTTGACATAATATGATTGAATGTGCTTGAACACCTGTAACTAGAAATTTCTGACTAGTTGAGGACAAGTGGGCACAACCTCAACTTTCTCATCTTGTAGAGTTGACCAATTCTTTGGTGGTTGAGAAAATATCTCTTCATACTTAATATTATCAAGTCTCCAATTGTGATGGCATATTCCCAAATTATTTCATCTTTTCGAATTTTCTTAATCCTTGCTCTTGGGAATTTTCTCATTGCCATAATTTGAACTTGATCGTCCTTGTAAGCTTGATGTCTCTTTTGACACCATGATCTTCTTGAAGTAGTGAAGCTTTCATGTAGCTGGATCCATCAAAGTGAACTTGGATTCCCGGAGGAAATTCAAGTTTAGGATTAATCCTTCTCCTTGTTCTTTGATTTTTCTTGTACTCCATCTTGATCTTGACTTGAATTTGCACTATGATAATCTGAATTTGAACCTCCTTCTCATTTGAAGTCCTCGAGCTTGAGCCTGTAGCATCACCTCCTCGCATTGCTTGAGGTCTTGAACTGGACTTGTCATCATTCCCATGCTCTCCAAGCATTTCATTCTTCATAGTTACATTGCAAAACAAAAGGCGAAATGACATTAAGCTCAAAAAATTGAGTATATACGAAATGAAGGAAAGCTTGCATGCTATGAGATCAAAACTAGATTTGCTTTTGATCAACCTTTTCTTCTATATCAAAACTATTGAAGATTGTAGTTGTGATAGAGATCTTTATCTCTGATTTTATGAAATAGAAATGACACTTATAATCATCGTGATCATCTTCAGTTGAAGAGGACATTTGTAATAATATTTGATATAATATTACATAAAGAGACATGTCATGCCTCATACGAAGAAGCATGTGTATGGAAATGTGAAGAGACTTGTTTTTGGAAATTGAAAAGACATTCAGTTGTGATGTGAAGACTCTCTTTCTATATATTTGTATGATTACTTTGTGTATATGCATCACATCAAGCAAAAAGATTTGTACTTGAACATTTTCTAACAAAATTGATACTTTCTTGGTGTGGCTGGGTTTTTCCCTTTAAGTGTAAGGGTTTCCCCAAGATAAAGACGTCGTCTTTTTTAACTATTTTCTAACTTTTCATTTTGTTGTTAATCTTTGTTTTCTGGGCCACAACACTAACATGGTATCAAAGCCTAGTTAGCCTTGACTCTCTCACAAGACAAATTAAATCTTGAGGATCTTTGTAATCCTTAATAGTGTAGAAATAGTATCTCGTATATGTGTAAGTGTTCAAAGAAGAATGGATGATGATTATTGTCAATGGTGATGGTCCTATTGTGCAGTTCTTAGATATTGTTTGGGTTTTTATTATGGTAAAATAATGAATTTGTTATTAAACAGAGATCATGAATGATCTACATATACAAGATACAAGAGAATATTTCTACAACAAACAAGAGAGAAGAAATAGCAACAGTTTTGTAGAGTGAAAAAGAAAGTTCCCATAACAAACAGGAGGAGTTAATGGAAACATTACAAAAAGAGTGACCATTAGAAAAGGATGGAAGAGAGAGTAAATAGAAACTATCTAATATTGTAATACCCTCCCTTAGAGGTCAATCTATCTTCAAAACACAGAAATTTGCATGTCCTCAAAAAGCGTAAAAGGCAGCCTAGGATTGATAAGACAGGTTTGCATGTTCTACAATGTCGGTCTGTGGTAGGACGAGTCTTTGGTACCCAAGACAAGTGCCTCAAGGTGACGATACTTGAAGATCGTCATCACTCTGTTTCCAGGTGTTGTAGTTCTTTTCGTTGTATCATTGACTACCTTCTAGCATGAGACTGGTGAGATATGTCATTAAACATTTTTCAATGAAAATGAGTGAAAAAAACTCAAATGGCACAAACTTCAAGGCAGATTGACGGAAGACCCAGAAAATTTGAAGAGACATCTGGATAAGAGCTCGGGAAACCCACAAAGAATCTGCAATAGATTTTGAATCCATTGGCTTGAAAATTGCGGCACGAAAAGGTTAAAAACAATGCACCCAGAAAGAAGTGAGACTAACCTAGTTGAGATTTGCAAAAACTCACCAGGAATATGCAAAAAAAATGTCAATCCAACACAGGAATCGAGGGTTTTCAAAAAAAACCGTAGTTGGATTAAAAAAACTTGAAATATTTTGTGGAGTTTTTGAGCAAAGGGCAGATTTTAAAACAAACATAGATTTTAAACCACACAGCACAAAGAAAATTGCAATAAAAATTGGACATTAAATCCCTAGTCGAGTTTGGAGGAAAAGAAAGATGCAAATTTTGAACACACTCGAGCAAATATTTTGAAAATTTTGAACTAATTTTTTCAAAAAAGAAATTAAAAATTTTCGAAGAGGCTAGGAATTTGCTCTGATACCATATTATGGTAAAATAGAGAATGTGTTATTAAATAGAGATCATGAATGATCTATATATACAAGATACAAGAGAATGTTTCTATAACAAACAAGAGAGGCAATTGAAACATTCTTGTAGAGTGAAAAAGAAAGTTTCCATAACAAACAAGAGGAGTTAATAGAAACATTACAAAAAGAGTGACCGTTAGAAAAAGACTGACGAGAGAGTAAATAGAAACTATCTAATATTGTAATAGTTCTTACTTTGTTCGTTGAGGAAATGGTGACTTGGCATTCTATATGTTTTATGATGGCATTGTGTGTATTTTGCATTGCCTTCATTGCATTCGGCTATGTATTGAATCTGAGTTGTTTGTGATATCCTAGTTTCTCTTTTAATGCAATGTGTACTCATGTGGTGTTATGGTTTCGATGATGAGCAATGAAATATGGTTACCAAGCCTGTATTGATTGTACTCTTCTTTTTGCAATGTTTACAAGCTATTGAATATGGTTCTATTGAAGCTTTTGCAAGCAATACTACTGCTCCTAATCTGAGTATCACTATGGAATTGCAGTTTTGTTTTGCTTCACTTGTCTCAATGCATTTTTCGAAGTCGTATATGTTTCTTTAACAATGAATTATTGTTACTTTAAGTTTCCTTTTTCTATCATCGGATGACATTTGTCTTGTTACTGAATAGTGGCTTATTTGGCATCTCATGTGTTGTGTTACATTTAGCATTCTAATGGCAGATGAATCCTTGCTAGTTTTTATCTGATGATACAATGATGGTATCATTCAAGATAGATAGCAACGATATTTTGTGTGATCAACAACACAGAGTTCATATTTGTTTTCTTTTCAGGCATTCTTGGACTCCATCATCTTGGTCATTTGAAAGACGAGAACATTCCATTTTTGTCGTATTAATGTTGGCCTCATTTTGATGTAATCAGTTTTCTCTCTCCATCGGTTACAATTCTTCATCGACTTCCTTGTTTGGGCGATGATTTAATTTGACTTGAACAGAACCCACATGAAGTGAAGAAGATTTTACATCCATTCTCAATACCGATTCTTGTCGAGACACGCTTGGGGTAACCCATTTCAATTTTCAAATCACCCTCTTTGGGTTTTAGGGCATCCGTCAAACCTTAAAGAACAAGAGTAGAATCAAGGTTTCTACCTTGGGTGTTTCAGAGAAGAGTTGCTCTTCAAGTCCAGTATACCAACACAACTCCCAAGTTCTTGTGCATTCATGAATAATGTTTGACTTCATACACATATTGGAATAACATTTCCTAGCATTATGCGCTCAAGAAATTTCTCGTCTTCATAATTCCACCCATCTTATTATGTTTGTTTGGATCCTTCATTGACATTTGTTTTTCTTAGCTTGATTTCATCATTTATGGATGTTGTTGGTATTTTCTAGAATGGTAAAGGCAAGAAAGGGGTTCAATGCAATGTTTGATCGAGCTCTCAAGAGGCAGTGTTATTCTTTGAAACATTGGGGTAATGATAATCCTTATTTGGGTAACAAAAATCTTCTCATATTCTTTCATCTCTTTCTTATTGATCATCGAATTATTTTTTGTATCCTTTGGCAAATCTTATTGAGGTTGTATGTATTGTGCATTGGAGATTCCTAGAGATATGGAATCGTGTATAGAAGATCTGCGAAGAGAGTGTCGTTTCTAAGTCAACGTATTTATTATTGGGTTATACTTCTTGATGAAGCAATATAAATAAAATCATACTTATGGATGTTGTGTTGTTGACGACAATATTGAATATAGCAAGGGTTGGTCATTGGCTAAAGTTGGGACAGAGGTTTGTTTCAATTGAAATTAAACTTATTAGAATCAAAGAACTTCTCCATTGCTGGAGTGGAAGTTGCATACATATCAGTTCTTGGTAATACTATCTAATAGCCGATAAAGATTTTCCCCAACTTACCTTATTGGGAGTGTCCAAGGTGCCGGCTGGTAGCACAATGAAATAGTTGGGTTTTCAGTTGCAGTTATTTTTCCATATGACAAGGTAGTGGATCTTCTCATGAAATAATCCTGAGCACCCAAAGTTTAAAGAAGAAGATGAACCTTCTGTTGTTGAGAAGAACAATGAACTTGGAGTTTTTGCAAAGGGCGGGGCCAAATTCATTACCGCGGAAGCAAGTACAAATCTCACATTTGGTGGTTTTGCCAAACATGAATACATCAAGCATGAGTTACAAGTTGTAAGACTTTTGAAGAAAACCAGTGAATTTGTGGGTGTTGATGTTTAACACTACTAGCGAAGGCCATTGCTGGAAAAGCAAGCATTCCTTTTCTTGTTGTCAAAATTTGTTGAGGATGAAGCAATGAGATGATATTGCTTTGCATTCAAGGGGAGATGTTTCAATTTCAGAGGGAGGTTACATCAACTCCCTTATTTTAATGATCAAAGTTGTCCATGTTAAGAGGGAGTCTATTAAGAAAGATCTCAACCATTCTTACATGTTGTAAGTGTATTCTTCTCTGGGAGAAGTTTGAGGTGAAAGCCCTCATTCCACCCTTTGCGAACAAGTATAGCAGACCACATTCTACAAGTAGGCAAAGTGGAAATGCATTCTTCTTTGGGAGAAGTCTAAGGTGAAAGCCCTCATTCTATCCCCTGCAAATAGGTATGGTGGACCACCCTCTGTGAGTAGGCATGGTTGAAGTCTTGTGTGTGACTCTATGATTATAATTTTATGCGCTTATAAAGTAACTAAGGTGAATTATGTTATGTTGAGATAACATGTTTTATGTGATGTATTATTGACATCTATGGTTGCAGCTATGTGTACCTCTGTCCCAACTTTAGCCAATGACCAACCCTTGCTTGCTATATTCAATATTGTTATGGTTGCAGCTATGTGTACCTACCATACAAAAGATCTCTCTCTTGCTAAGAGGGAGTGTTGAAGATTGTTGTTGTGATAGACATCTTTATCTTTGATTTTAGAAAATAGAATTATGACAGTTATAATCGTTTTGGTCATCTTCAATTGAAGAGGACATTTGTAATAATATTTGAGATAATGTTACATAAAGAGACATGTGTCGTGCGTCATGAGAAGAGGCATGTGTATGGAAATGTGATGAGACTTGTTTATAGAAATTGAAGAAACCTCCAGTTGTGATTTGAATATTACAATAAAAGATAATCTTCTATTATTAGTTAATGGTAATCTATTGTAAATATCTAGTTAGCTTTAGTTAGTTGTAGCTATTTTAGTTTTCTTAGCTACAATAGAATGTTTCTATTCTTTATGATCGTTTCCTAAGGAAACATTGTTTTATTCTTTTGTATATAATGATCTTTCGGTCTTTGTTAATAACAAGGAAGTATTTTTACCAATTACTTCGTAATATGGTATTAGAGCTAATAATTCAAATTTTTTTGAAAACTTTATAATTTCATTCAAAATTATCGGCTACAAAATTTTCAAAATTATTTGTGAGTTTATTACATACCATCTAGGATTTGAGGATCTAAAAATGGCAACTTTGTCCAAGCAAGAGAAAAATAGCAAGCTAGGCATGACTACAAATTGTGGCTCCAAAATGCATCTACACAAATCGTGCCAGTTTTGGTAGCTTCTTGTCTAAAAAATAGGGTAAAGCTTGGAACTGGAAACGTCTACCATTGGTGATCTTTTTCAGCAAACTCACGACCTCAAAATCGTGGTTTTCTGTGCATACTCGCATTTTTCTTCAAACGGCTCTGCCCTTTTGAAACACCTGTGACTAAAAATTCGACCATTGTTTGGAGTTAACACAATGATCTTCCATGCCACCTCCACTTGTAACCACAATCTGTGACAAAAATCAGCAATTTTTTCCAAGAAATCGCCATTTCTTCTGCAATTTTCTTCTTCCATTGCTGTCGACTAGGGTTTTCTTCAAAACCCTAATTCTTTGGCTCAAAAAAATATTTTGATTTCAAATTCTTGGTGGATTTTTTAAGAGCTCAACTGGGTTGTCGTTAGATTTTTCTAGGTGCCTCGATTTTCATGCCTCAATTTTCAAGCCAATGGATCCAAAAACCGACAACATATTCTTTCTAGTTTTCCGAGCTCTCTTCTAGGTCACTCTCCAAATTTTCTGGGTCTTGCATTTTTTGCCTCGAAGAATGTGCATTCACAAATTTTCACATTTTTTCATTAGCAAATGTGCCATGGCATCTCTAACAAACATTCTACTCAAACACAACTCCAAATTCAACAATCAAAATTATGGCACTTGAAAGCATCGGATCATCACAACTTTTGAATATCGGAACACCAATCAACTTGTTCTAGGTGTTACGAAGCATCTGACTCCTCTTCGTCCTGATCACGATACGTGGGATATGAATAATCGAGAGGCAGTGATGCTTCTCAAGTTACCCGTGGCTAATGATCAGCTCTCTCAAATTCCATCTGGCAAGACAGCTATCGAGATCTGGACACATCTCTCAAGGGGCTTCATGAGACTTCTAACAAAAGTAGAGCTTTCTTTTTGAAGAACACTCTATTTTCTATTGTCATGGATGAGTGAACCTCGCTCCAAGCACACCTAAATAGGATTCAAGAAATTTGTGATCAGTTGCTTGCCATCAGTCACAAGATGGAGGAAGAGGATATTGTGGTTATCACTCTACGGAGTTTACCAAAGTCCTATGAGCATTTTATAGAGACTCTCACAATCACATCTTCTGGTGTTGATTTGAAGTTCACTAATCTCTGCACACTTCTACTCTAGCAAGATCTATGGAAACAACAGTTCGGTAGCAACTCCACCTCCACCTCCACCTCCACAAAGCAAGCCTTTGCTGCTAAATCCTTTCAAAAGGATAAATGCAAGTTTTAGCAGCCATCTCAAGATAAGTCTTTTGCTCCAGCATCATATGGCTTTTGGAAGAAGAACATTCAATGCAACTATTGCCACACGTTTGGACACATGAAGGTTGAATGTTAGAAATGCTTAATTGCACAATCTAAGCCATCAACTTCGCAACCCAAAGCGAACAGTGCAAAGCACACTGAGCATACGAAATCTGCCTTTTACAACTTCATGGCTAAAAGACCTGCAAATCATGTAAAGTCGTATGCTTGGTACATTGATTCAGGTGCCTCTCGTCATTTCACTCACCGCAGACTGGTTTACTGACTACCAGCCGTATTCAGACTCTATTATTTTTGGTGGTGGAGAAGAGTACACAGTTGTTAGCGAACACAACATTCAGATTCAATCTGCTGGGAGGAATCTCATTTTCCTCGCTATGTACTACGTTCCAAGGATGGAACTAAATCTACTCTCATTCAATCAGTTGCTGCGACATTCTCCACACATGGATTTCACCTTCATTTCACATCAGTGCACCATCACTGATCGGGCAATTCAGTCTACTGTTGTAGTGAGTCTTGAGGATCATGATCTTTTCAGACTTACTTTTATTCTGGTGATTCTCAGGACTTAGTTATGGCTGCTCGGCGGTCTTCTATTAGCACACATTGGCATCAGCAATACAGGCACTTAAATGTGCATTATCTCTCATAGCTTGCTCAGGATGAGCTTGTTCTTGGATTATCAGAGATTGAGACTCAACAGCTTGGAGTTTGTGATACATGCCAGGCTAGGAAGCAACATCGCACACCTTTGACTAGCAGCAATTCATGGCAAGCTTCTTAGGTACTTTAGCTTGTTCATGCCGATATTTGCGGCCCTATGGCCACTCCTTTTGTTCTTGGGTCTAAGTATTTTATGTTGTTTGTTGATGATTTTAGTAGAAAAATGTGGATGTATTTCCTTAAAAACAAATTAGATGCATTTCCTGTATTTCAAAAGTTTAAAACTTTAGTTGAAAAAGAGTCTGGAAAATCTATTATCACTCTTAGATCAGATAATGGGGGGCAATTTTGTTCTAATGCTTTCTCTAGCCTCTTGGATACTCATGGCCTCAAATGCCAATTAACCACACCCTACACACCACAATAGAACAGTGTAGTTGAACGTTAAAACAAAACAATCACCGAGATGGCTCGATCCATGCTCAAACACAAACATGTTCCAAAGAAGATTTGGGCAGAAGCAGTCAACAGTGCAATTTATCTGTTGAATCGGTCACCGACAGTGGCAATCAAAGGTAAAAATATGGAAGAGGCTTGTTCAGGTCGCAAGCCCAGAATCAATCACCTGAAGGTTGTTGGCTCTCTTGCTTTTGTTTGGATCCTTGATGCGTCATGCACCAAGTTGGATGCCAAGAGTCAGAAACTCATGCTTGCTGGATACAACAATCTTCAAAAAGCCTACGGCCTGATCGATGTTGAGACATCTAGTCTCGTCTACAGTCACGATATAATCTTTGATGGATAGTGAGGACCATTCATGCCTGTTTCTCATGTTCCTGGTCTAGCAGACCAACCTATGAAGGCTCATGATTTGGGAGTTCGGCTTCCATTAGGTCCACCTGATGGGAGGGCTCTAGTTATACCAGTGATCCCTGTACAGACACCTTCATCTTCTCCTGCAAGATTACCTTGATCTGTAGATGCTTGGCCTAAGTTTGATTCAAATTCTTCTGATGAGGAACCAGATCACCAAGCATCTTCTGATACTAATGTTGGTCATTCTCCTCTCCGGCCTAAGCGGTGGGCTAAGAAACTTGTTGATCTTCGTGATGATGAGCTCATTGAAGGGAGAACTGCTCAGAAAAAGAGCAAACTTACAAAGTCTGTTAACTTTGCTCTCATGGCAAGCATTCACAGCGTGTTTGAACCTCAACCATATTCTGAGGCTAATGAAATTCCAAAGTGGGAACAGGCCATGACATCTGAACACCAGAGCCTACTGAAGAATAGCATTTGGGTCCTTTCTAATCTTCCACATAGGAAGAAACCCATTGGCTGCAAATGGGTTAACAAAATCGAATACAAATAGGATGGTACTTTGGATAAGTACATAGCTCATTTAGTTGCGAAGGGCTTTTCTCAATGTTAGGGCATTGATTATGAGGAGACCTTTGCTCCTACTGCAAAGATGAGCACCATCAGATTAGCCCTAGCCATGGAAGCACAGTTTGACTGGAAGGTCCATTAGATGGACATCAAGAGTGCTTTCCTGAATGTTGATCTCCATGAAGAGGTCTACATGACGCAGGCTCCTGGTTTCAAGGTTGCTGGTAAAGACCATCAAGTTCTCAGATTAGTAAAAGCTCTCTCCAGCTTGAAGCAAGCCTCTCGGGCATGGTACATAAAAATTGATAAGTACCTCAATGATCAAGGCTTCAAGAGGAGTTCTTCAAACTCAAATCTATACATCAAGACTACTGACAATGATATCATCCTTCTCGTTATTTATGTGGATAATTTGATCATCATTGGCAGTTTGGCATCTTTGATTCAAGGAATCAAACAAAATTTATGCCAGTCTTTTGATATGACTGACCTTGGGCTCATGCATTATTGCCTAAGTGTTGAAGTTTGGCAACAGTCTTCTAGTATATTCATCTCTCAGTCCAAATATACTAGGTCCCTGTTAGACAAATTTCGTATGCAGGATTGTAAGCCTGCATCTACATCTATGGAGAAAGGTCTCAAGTTATCCGCAAAGTCTAATTCTCCTTTCATTGATGATACTACATACAGGCAAGTAGTAGGCATCCTCATCTACCTCTCTACTACTAGGCCTGATATCAACTTCGCAATCAACTATATCTCACGCTTTATGACAACTCCTAAGGTTGATCATTAGATGGCAGCAAAGAGTGCTCCATTATGTGAAGGACACTTCCGATTATGGACTTTTGTACTCTCGAAGTTCTAATCCTAAACTCAATGGTTTCACAGATTCAGATTTGGCAAATTTGGCAGGCTTTGTTGATGATAAAAAGTCAACTTTTGAATATGTGTTCAGTTTGGGATCTGGTGCAGTCACATGGACTAGTAAGAAGCAGCAGGCAGTTTCTCTCTCCTCTATAGAGGCCGAATACAGAGGGACTGTTAAGGCAGGATGTGAAATTGTTTGGCTTTGTCGGATGCTTGGGGATATGCAAATGTCACCAGCAGGACCAACTGCTTTGTTTCTTGATAACGAAAGCGTTATCAAGTTAACAGAAAATCCAATCTTCCATGAATGAACCAAGCATGTGGATGTTCACTGTCACTACATATGACAGCTGGTTGAAGACAGGGCCGTAGATTTGCAGTATGTTCTTACCACAAATCAGACTGCAGACATTCTCCCCAAGCCTCTTTGTTTTGATAAGTTTGTCAAATTCAGAGGACAGCTTGGTGTTCTAGATAGATAATCGTCTATTATTAGTTAATGGTAATCTATTGTGAATATCTAGTTAGCTTCAGTTAGCTGTAGCTTTTTAAGCTTTTTTAACTAAAATAGAATGTTTCTATTCTTTATGATCATTTCCTAAGGAAACATCGTTCCATTCTTTTGTATATAATGACCTTTCGGTCTCTATTAATAACAAGCAAGTATTTTTACAATGGTGAGGACTCTCTCAATTCTATATATTTGTATAATTACTTTGTGTAAATGCATCCCACCAAGCAAAAAGATTTGTACTTGATCATTTTCTTGATCAATAAAAGTGATGTTTTCTTGGTGTGGCTGGGTTTTTCCCTTCAAGTGGAAGGGTTTTCTCAGGATAAAGTCGCTGCCTTTTTGCGCCATTTTCTAACTTCTCATATTGCTGTTTATTTTTGTTTTCTGGGCCAAAACATTAACAAAAACAAGGAGGCAAAATGCATTTCGAAGATGGAGTTTCTTTAGTTCAAAACCAAATTTATTTTTTTCAATTCTGATTTTTCCTAAGTTTTGGATTTAATAACGCTTGGTATTTGTATATCTGCCCAGATTTAGTTTTTCTCTAGCACTCTACACTTCTGCTTTTGAAGAAAGTCAGGGAGGTTTTCTCTTAAACTCCCCAAAACTGTTTTCTTTAAGTTGTGAAATCTCTGCTAAACATGAATTCGCTGCCATTCGAGTGAAGAAAATCTTATTTTCTTTTGGTGAAAATGAATCATCCTCCCCTTCTTATTTTGGTGACCTCAAAGTTGAAAGGGTGCAATCCCAATCTAGGCCAATTTGCTTCATTAGGCCAAGAAAATCATTTGAACTTAAACAGTTGGTCTTACTCTTTCTCTTTGCTTGCTGATCAAAATCGGTGTGTTTAGGGATGTATTAAGGGGCATTCTGATCTGTTTTTCACTCTGATCAGCATTAGGGTTTTGCCTTTATTCCTCAAGATTTTTATTGCTAATTGTTTGACTTTTCCCTCTTTTTGCTCATAAGCTTTACCCTAAACATAAAAGGGTGCTGATTGTAAATAATGATCTTTTGGCAATGCAACCATACTTTGTCAGTTTAAAAAACTCTCAAATCTAATTGCAATCAATAAAAGAGGCAAGTTGCTTTCAATCTTTGTGTTGGACCAAATCGTGATTAAGGACATTATCTTTCAATCTTTGCATTGGAACAAATTGTTATGTAACGAAATTATACAGAGTTGATTGTGAGTATTGCAGAGTTGTCTAAAAAGGGATTCAAACCTAACTTTGTATTCTTTGAGTTGCTTATTATGTTTGGAGCTACTATTATATGTTCAACCTAGAGATAGCTTGGTCTTTGAGCTGATTTTATCCTCTATGTCTGTGCAAATAAGGTGTAGCGTATGTTAGAGTCTTGGAGCACATGTATATTTCATCTTTGTTCCTTAAATTTTTATACGAAGTCATGGAAAGTCTTCGAGCTTTTGTGAGCTTCTTGGTTACTAACTCTGCTAGATTTTATTAGAAAGTTTGTTATAAGAAAGGATCGTCTATTGTGAAAGAAGAGAATATAATGAAGGAAAGATTAGCTATTCTGAAAGGAGAGAATATGGTGAAGATAACACCCTATTGTTAGCTTAGCGTACATATTCTAGTTAGGTGTTATTGTCTTCAGTAGCAATAAGTAGGGAGCCTCCCCTTTCCTAGAGGAGAGATTCTCTCACACTCTGGTTGAAATTACTACAATTGGTCAATTTAAGATGATTGCAAAATATTCACCCAACAACATATATTTATCAAATCTCCTGATACAAATATTACTCATACATCTGCTCACCAAATTGATGCTGGTCCATAGTGCTAATCTTCTATATTTAACTCGCTCAATTCTCGCCTTTCTTTCTAAATTCTTTAACCATTTTTATATTCTCATATTTCAATGATCTCATGGAATAGAGATCTTTCAAAAGTACATGATATTTATTAAAGAAAATTATCAATATCTTGACTGTTCATTAATCGCACCTTTATAAGATTACTTTGCATCCCTCTTTTTCTTTTAATAAATCGTACCTCTATCATTAAATACCACTTGTCTTGGGTCATTGCATATTAATTTATTATTTCATTGCTGCTAGTTAAAATTGCTAATGCAACATCGCCATCTCCTTCGTAAATGTTGCCTCCGAAATATCTCCTTGAAACATAGATCACTATCGATCTATTGTCTTTCTTCATAATCACTGTTCCATAAAGAAGTCCCCAATCAAAGAAATTATTGTCACTATTTATAGTTATACAATGATCTTATTGCTAGAAATAGCATCAACCAACGATCCTCTTTCCTCACACGAGTCTTTGAGAAATCTTAATTAATTGATGTTACTTTAGGAAGCACCATCTTTTATATCCTTAATTTAATCTCTCCTTTTGAAGAGTTTACTCACTTAGTTTCTATGCTTATATTATCTTTTTGTTGCCTTCATTAAAATCTTTACTTCAAAGTCAACATTGCTGAAAAAAGTCAGACATCCTTGTTTGTTTGAACCCTTATACGATTCATGTTGTTTATCATTATCATTTCCTTGTAAAGCGCAGTCTTTTGTAAATGTTGCACATTAGACTCTAATAGTCTCATGTCCAACAGCAAGTTTTTCCAGATAAGCCAACATCCAATGCCGCCCAACTATGAAGATGGCAACCAGCAATGACATAAGGCTCATACTCATTGACTCTCAACCAATGCATGACATCTGATTATAATCTTCACTCAAGAGTCATTTTTTAACATGACCTTAAAATAATAAAAGGTATAAGTACTGCTTATTAATGGTAATCAATGTGCATTAAGATAGGGACCTATTTTATTTGCACATCACTGTCCATACTCAAACACTGTCTTTAATTTGCTTCTCTCTTCTAATCAACATCTAATAAAGCCCCTGCTGGCTTTATATGTGCATGCATATGTCTTCACAAGTTGCTGGTCTCTTCTAACTAACTTTTATTAAAGTTGTTGGTGCCTTTTACATGCATGGATAATGTCTTGACACGTATGATCTATTCTTCAATACCACAAACTAAACTTAACCTTTTGTTGGTTTGTGTATTAAATTTTGTTGATATAATCACAACTACCCAATTCCTTAATAGCTAATGACATTCTCCTTTGAAATCAATCACAACATTGCTTTCTCACCTTTGGCATTCATCTCTTTTGATATCAATGACTAACGAACACAACTAAGTGCCCTTGACATCAATGACAATATTTCCAACATACCTCCTTCACAACTATTCTGGGTCAATGATAGTTGTTCATATTTTCAACCTTTTTTAAACAACTTACCAAACGAGTCATCATTGATGTCTCAAATGCTAAAGTACTTGCTTCAGCCAAAAGAAAACATACAAAACTGTGGTTGAATGAATGAAGGATTTTAATGATGTCCACAAGATTGATCACTCTAAAGGACCACAGATTCACAGCCTTAAGCTAGCTATCTCATATTTCTTTCCATGTCTAACCTCTTGCTATGGATCTTGACAACCAAAATAGTTGTTTGGTTGATCTTATCCTCCTCAAATAAAAATTGTGCATGTTGTTGGTCTTCAAGATGATTTCATACTGACCCTAGATATCTTCATATGTTGTGCATTCTATAAGAATAGTTTCATTTTGTCTCAATCACACACGTCCAACAAAACATGCAAGTCCGCTCTTCCCACGCCTCCTTTGGCCTTTCCCATCTACCTGTCTCACATCTGAGATGATGTGAACCTCTCCTCAATCATACCACTAACAGCCTAGCTTTCTCTTTAGTAGCTGCCCATAGATATGCTTTCTCACCATGTTCCCGAGTTGGGTTGAAAACTTTGATGTAGTGAGCTATTTTCTGACCCATGTTATTAGTCCACATGGCAGTCTGAAATTTTTCTATGACAAAACATTTTTATTTCCTCATTGGTAATAGGGCACTCTTGTAACTTGATGTTCCACATATTCAGCAACTTCATGTTTTGTTTCATCTGGGTTTTCTTCCTGCTAACCAAACCCTCTTTCATTGCAAATTTGGCTCATTACCGATTATCCATGTTTTCAAGTTTCTTTAAATAGGTTATTAACTGAGTTATCGTTGTCGCCTCCAAAGGGAAAATGTCAACTTCTACTAATAGAATTTCATATGGCACTAAGGTTCTGACATCAAGGCTACTTGTGATTAAATATTTTTGAATTCTCTCTAATTGTCTCCAACATTTTGTCATGTTGCCTCCCCAAACTTTGCAACCATAAAGAACAACCAGTGTACCCAGAAAATCATTAAAAATTTTCTTGGTTTTGCAGACCCAAAGTTCAACATTTCTACATCTATTATGAAGTAGATATGATGCTTTCGATCTTGCCTATATCCTTGTCATTCTACAAGTCTCCAACTAAGTCTGTAATGGAATTCAATCCCCAAATTTTTGTATGTTTTCACAATTTCTGATGTGTTGACTTCAAAAAGAAAGGTACTTTGTTTTTCCTTACTCTTCAACAAGGATGATGCGATGTGCTTCCTCTCTGATTGCCGCATATTTTCTCTATCAGATGTCAAAGGGTGATGCAATGATCAAAGGTAGAATGTCTAGGCCTGAAACCAGCTTGCCCTTTTGCTCTTTTTCCTTCAAACTCAGCTCAACTACTAATTCTATGTTACAACATGCTCCCAAAAAGTTTGCCAAAAAGAGGGTTGACCATAACAATCGATAATTAGATGGGTTATTGATGTCCCCCTTATTAAAGAGAGGAATAGTCACAACAGTTGTCCAGCCCACCACAAAACTATCCAGGATGACACTATTGAAGACTCCTTTTATGAGGGGGGTAAGGAAGTCATCTTCCCACTTTAAAAATTCAGCTTGAAGCCATCTCTCCACTTTAAAAAGTTAGCTTGAAGCTCATCAATGTCACTTGCCTTACGAATTGCCAATTTCTTTATTCCCTAATTGATATCATCCACCGTGAAGAACTTCATCGAAGTGTTCACTATGGGAGGAGATTTATCTTTGTGTGTCTACTCATAAAGTAACTTTGCATATTCTAACAATTGAGCATCTATAACATTATTCTCAAATGGTTTTCTTCCCTGTTATGAATCCTTCCAAAAGTCCTTGGGATTGTGTTTGCCAAGAGACATTAACTCTCTCCTCCTTGCATTTACACACTTCTTCTTTTCTTGGATCAATTTTGCATATTTCTTTTTTTTTTATTTGCTCAGATTGTTCACTCTCACATATCTCTTGGCTGCCTTACATTCTTCATTGTACCCGAGATATGTCGGAAAAGTATTTGCAGCCCTCATCTTATTGCAAGATCTTTTGGGTGCCTTTAATGCCTTGTGTATAATAGGAATCAGCAAGCTACTATGCACATAGCCAATCTCCTTAAATATTGTCTATTTCATGAAGTTGTTGTTTACAAAGCAATGTTGAATATACCCCTATTTTCCTGATTTATGAGGATCCCTCCTTTGTTAACAGCTTCCTTTTATTACGATATTAGATAGTTTTTATTTTCTCTCTTCCGTCTTTTTCTAACAGCCACTCTTTTTGTAATGTTTCCATAAACTCCTTCTGTTTGTTATGGAAACTTTCTTTTTCACTCTACAAGAATGTTTCTATTTCCTCTCTCTTGTTCATCATAGAAACATTCTCTTGTATCTTGTATATATAGATCATTCATGATCTTTGTTTAATAACACATTCATTATTTTACCATAATAATATAATACCTTTTGCTTATGGGGGTCTTGTTTATTGTGTGGATTACTTAGAACAAAGTCCGGCATAATAAAGAGAGGCATGTGATAACTTCATTTCTAAACAGAGGCATGGGTTTTGACTTTGAGATTGCATGTGATTAGAGATATTTTTGGATTCTTTGTCTCCAACTTCAATTTGACATGCTCCTTCCCCACACTTCACAACCATAAAGGACAACTAGCTTGACCAGCAAACCAAAAAAAAATCATGGTTTTCTAGTCCCTAAGTTCAAATTTATTGCATCTATTCTGAAGTAGAAGGCTTTCTATCCTCCCTGTATTGTTTTCGGTTGTCAAGTCTGCCTGAAAAACATTTAGTGGAAATCAATTTTAATTTGGGTTCAAGGATCAAGTCCACTCAGTGAGTCTTGTGTGTACTGAGGTTTTTTTGAAACCTATGGCTTTTGTGGAGGGTCTCAACGACTTCTACTGAATTCTTCACTAGTTCTACACTAGCGACACTTTGATGGTTGAAGGCTGGCTTCTATTGCAACAGTTTAAGAGACAACTTGAACATGTAGATGTTGAGTTTGAAGCACATGAACTACTTCACACTTTATTCTGTGAGGGAACCAGTTTAGGTATAGGTGTTCAGGGGGACCAATCTGCAGGAACAAATTTTCAGACTTGGGTTCAATTTTCCCAGAAGGGACACGGGCAAGAACAAATTTTCAGATTGAGGTTCAGTTTTTCCAAAAGGGACACAATTTACAAGAGAACCCTTCCCCAACATGTAGGGAGCAAAGTTTGTTAGGCATTATATCCAAGGTCTCCTAGGCTGATATCGAACAAGAACAAGTGTACCCAAACAATTTTATTTCTCCTTTTATTTCGGACTCCACTTTTTAACCATTGCATTTTCTTTTAAAAATGGCACTAGTTAAAAGATTTATAAAATAAACTGACACGACACACACAAAGTAAAATGGGTGAGGGTTCAAAAAAAAAATTAGAATTGGTATGCCACAAGTCCAACATGAAAGGGACGTGATTTACAACTGGAAACTGTTACATAAATCACTCGGACGCAGTAGAGCAGGTGGGTTCAATGGTATTCAAACCCAATTGAAGGGCCCAATGCTAAAAATTCTATACCAAAAGGATTTGAGTTCCTCTTGGAAGCACACTCTTCATTTGGTAAATGGGCCCATAGCTCCTCACCTTGTTGCATAGTTGGAAGATTTAACAAGGTCACGGAGTTCTTTCATAGTAGATTTCTTTCAAAATGTGCAGGCAACATAGATGAAAGACTTATAATGGTAAATGTGGTGCAATATAAGACAGTTTTAAGGTGCAAACAGATCCGAAAATGAAGGCAAACACACAAGAAAAAATTTGCGATGATCCTACCAAGAATGAATATATCTTACAAGGTTTTCCAACCCAATATGGCACAAACAACACAAAATGAAAATAAAAATAAGGGAATTCAACAGCCGGTTGAAACTATTAAGAGTGCCAATTCAAATCTAAGCAAATCAAAAGTATTCAAAACATATAAGGAGAAAGATGTTGATAAACAGGATTGTAAACAACTTTATAGCCCAATGCCAACAGCATTATTGTGGTCATCTGAAAAATATGTGGAGGAGCACATGAGCATGACACAAAGGCTCAAGATCTTAGAAGCAAAGAGCTGGGATGAAGACAACAAAGTTCACAAAGCAGTAAACTACACATGCAAAGAGTAGAAGAGGCTAATTCATGGTCACAAGTTATAAATGAATTAGCAAACAAACAAAAAGGAATCGTTGAGAAACAAATCAAAATGCAAATAATGGAAGAGTGAGATAACCAAAACAAGGCTGCAAACATCATTATCAGACATTTGAAAGACTTTGGTGAAAAAAAAAGAACTTTCTAGTAAGAGACTTTGTTAGAGATGATTTTAAGTGAATGGGGAATTCAGCAAGCCAATAGAATTGATAAGAGAGGATAGATGGAGGAAGAGATAGACATGTAAGAATCCTCAGAAATTTAAAGGATACAAATACGATCCTTAGAAATAAAGGGTTACTTAGAAGTGAACACTTTTATCTAGATGAAGATCTGACTTTTGCTTGGTAGAAGGAACAAAGGAAAAAGTGAGAACAAGTGAAAATGGCAAAAATTGATGAAAACTGGGCATGGTTGAAGAACGGGAAAGCTCAAACTAGTGAGTATTTCTAAAATAAGAAATTAAGAAATAAGGACCCTACAGGTCAACTTAGGTGAGGAGTTGGAACTATAGAGACTATCCATGGAGAAGAGGTCCTATGGTGGGGCCCATAGTAGAGGGGAATGATATTATCATTCTTGTTGAAACACATAAGCTTGATAGCTACAAATTCCTCAATTTATGAAGGTTATAAGAAATTTTTAATTTGGAACAAAGAGAATAAGACAGGTAAAGGACATAGTAGAGTCGCAATACAAATAAATGGTAAGTGTGGCATTGTAAAATTGAAAAAGAGGACTCAAATAAACAATATGTTTGGGTACAAATAACAGTGAATGAAATAATTTTTATCTTGGTTGCTTGGTATTTTGCTCCAAAAACACTCAAAGTTGTATAAGAGGAGAAATTTAGACAATGCAGAACCATATGCTTCTTTTACAAAAATTCTCTCTTTGTTCAAGAACTTTAGAGAAGTAGTGTTAATGGGCAATTTTCATGCAAGGATAGCTAATAGTCAATCTCTATAATTGAACAGTGGTGAAAAGGGTAAAACAAACTAGTATGTTTGGTAAAGGATTGAGGTCAATCATGGGAAAGAACTCCACGAGATGTTAATGGGAGTGTCACACACTTCGAAGCATAATTATTAAGACTTTGTACTTTGTTTGGCATGGTTATCTACAATGGTAAGAGAGATTTGCCAGCTTCGGGGGGTATCACATGCAAAACATATAATGGCTAGAGTGTAGTAGACAGCATAAAAAGCTCTCAAAATTTAATCTCAACAGTGTTGGAGTTTGAAATTGGAAAGTGCCCCATAGAGATGAAATTTGATCACACATCTCTTTTTGTTAAGTTGGATTTTGATTGAATTAGCCCACATAATAATCAAGATCAGCACATGTAAAAGAAAATAGTTACCAAAGTCAAAATTCTCATAAATCAAGAAAATAGAGACATCTAAGAAGCAATTTCATGTATAAATAATAGCATGATAGATAAAATGACCAATGAAGCAGGAAGTCATATTCATAGTAGTATGTAGATCCTATAATCCAAAAGGAATTAAGTGCATGTAAAAGGCCTTGCCGGAGGAAGAGTGTTGCAAATACGTTTCCGATAAATTTGTGATATGATGAAGAATTTAACGCAGCCAAGCGATCCCTGCAAATGAGAGAATCGAACAAAAAAAAGGGAAGAACTATGAAAAATTGGAACAATAAAAAAAGAGTATGTAAATGCAAGAAGAAAGGAGTCGATCTCTCTTCAAAAACACAATCTGCAAGATTTATGGAATGAACTACAATAAACAAGAAAATGGATTAATTACAATATTAGTAATGTGTAATGGCTAGAATATGCAACACTGCTTTATGAGTGGATACACAATAAAGGCACCTCTCTCACAGTAGACACAACAGTAAAGAATAAAGAATTTAGCAAATGGTAATGCAGGGAACATTTTGGGCTTCAAGCTGAATTTTAGAAATGGAAGGTGAGATTCTTGCCCCTCAAATAAAACTAAAAGTGGCCTTCAATGGTGTCATTCAGGTTGGCTTTCCAAAGTACTGGACAACTAGTGTGCTCACCCCATCTTTAAAACTGGGGATATCAACAATCCATCTAACTACCACACTATTTTGATCAACAACCTTCCTGACAAACTTTTTTGGGAGCATGGTAGAGGGCAGAATCAACAGCTTGGCAGAAGGTGAAGGAAAAAGAGTAAAAGGATAAGCATGTATCAAGCCTAGATACTCTACCATTGATCATTGCATCGCCCTTAGGCATCTAATAGAAAACAAAAAGAGTCTCATATCCAAAAGCCTTTGGGATTGTGTTTTCAAAGAGAGATTAGCTTCTACCTTCTTGCATCCATATATTCTGCTTTTTTATTAGAAAAATTTTCAATATATTTTCTTGTTTTCTTTGTCCATTCCTCTCTCTTTCAGTGGTCTCTTGGCTACTATGAATTCTTCATTATACTACAGGTTTGCTAGAAAAATATTTGTAGACCCCTTCTTAGGATCAGACCTTTTGGGGACTTAAAGCCTTGTAAATTATTGGAATCAGCAAACTACAATGAACATAACTACCTGCCTCATTGGTTAATTATTCTCATTGTTATTTTTATAACATGAAAATGATAATTAAGAGAAGCATTACAGATCCTAATTCATGAGGATTTAACCTTTGGGAAGGGTTTTCTTTTTCATGTGGTGAACTTGTTGATTTTGTGATATTCTTTCCTAAGAGTAACCTCCACCTTCCTCCAACCATAAAGAATTAGTTTCCCCCTTTTATTAACTACTTAGCTAGAAAGATTCGTTGTTAGCAATCCTTTCATTAAAATAGCCAAAATATAATATTTCTCCTTGAGTGGTGAATATAGAGATCTTGTTTTTGTTTTAGTCACTCTACATTTGGAAAATGGGCCCATAGCTCCTCACCTTGTTGCATAATTGGACGATTTAACAAGGTCATGGGGTTCTTTCCTAGTAGATTTCTTTCAAAATGTGCAGGCAACACAGATGAAAGACTGATAATGGTAAATGTGGTGCAATATAAGAGAGTTTTGAAGTGCAAACAGATCCGAAAACGAAGGCAAACACACAAGAAACAAACTGTGATGATCCTACCAAGAATGAATAATATATCTTACAAGGCTTTCCAATCCAATATGGCACAAACAGCACAAAATGAAAATAACAATAAGGGAATTAAAGAGCTGGTTGAAACTACTAAGAGTGTCAATTCAAATCTAAGCAAAGAAAAAGGATTCAAAGCATGTAAGGACAAAGATCATCATCATCTCTATCGAGACCCATATGATTCACTTATTGATTTAATTATTTTCATATTAAACAATAAATATCGATCGTGATATTTAAGATTGAAAAATATACATTTGAGTAGTATTTTTTAACTTTATAGTGATTTTGTTTATTAAATGCGTGACCTATGGTATTCTGAAGAACATTTCCTGTTTTTTTTATATATATAGAAACCAAAACAAAGCCAACCGCCAAGAAAAATTTACTGTACCGATTGACACAAGCCAGTAACATAGGTACTCACTTGTAAGGATGCTACAATTTCGTCAAGACAATTTCAAACTACATTAAAACATTTATCAAATTTTAATCCAAACTGAGCAATAGGACATGCCTTTTGGCAGGGCCTGGCCTCCGATAGCCATATAGAGAATAGCAAGGAGTCCTAAACAATTATGGGTCATTTTGGAAAATACACCATATCTATGGTGCTTGAAATTATATGACAGAAAAACCTACTACAGAGACCTTACAGAGCTTGTCATTCCAGTATTAGTGAATCACCTCAAGGTTCCGAGAGGCAAAAGCTTAATCCGTAAAACCTACATATCAAAACACACGATTCACTTCATAGAACACCATTGAGAATTTGGTCTAGAACTTGAAATTTTAGTGCTAGGTTGATAGCTGCTGTTGACAGACATCCAGTATGCTTAGCCACCAAAATTGTCTGACTACTGCTGTAAAAATTTCTACAGTAATATCTTGGGAATCTACAAGTTTCTTTCATCACCAACCTCCGGAAGGACAATTGGACAAATATGGGATTGATACTCTGGCCTGAAACGGCCATTTCCATTTTTCTACTTGGATCCATTCTCCTACCTTCCGAACTTCTGCATCTTCGTATTTCAATTTTGTGTTACCACCTACTACCTACAAATGGCCCTCAATCTAAAATAGCAACTGTAATTGTCTCCATGATTACTCACCGCAGCCTGGAATATTTACTACAAGTTCTCTGTCCTAAATGGGTCTGTTAACAAATTCATTCTACAAATATCAATTTTATCCTACATATGAGCTTAGAACTCTGTTAAACTCGGTGCGCATACTTTCCATTTTCCTTTACATATTTATTTCATTTCGAACAGAATTCCACTGAACGATATATTGATGTCACATAATGCTTCCTCCAAGATGGCAATCAAAAAGGCCTATGGCCCTTACCAAAATATAAACAATGAAAAAAGCAAAGCATAATATGTTCTAACATGCTACTCCAAATCAAAAAAAGATCCAATTATGGGATAGGTTTCAGTCTAATTGTCTATTTAGAATTACCCAAAATTTATGAGAGTGTACCCAATTAACATTCAACTTCTGATTGCATAAGAGGAACAAATATGAAACGATCGCTGTTACTTAAAAGCAATTTTGGAAACGTTTCTTTCCATGCCATTTTATTCTACATGAAGATCTCATAACGATAAGGTAATGGACATTGTATGAACGCAAGGTAACAAAAAAAAACTGTTTCTTCTTTCATGCGATAAATTACATAAAACTCTCTAGTGCCCTAGAAAATTTTTGTTATTTTCGCGTGATAAGAAGTTGCTAGGGTTTGAGTTTGCTACATATAAAATCAGGCTGAATACCTGCACGTCTGTTCGGGAATTTGATTCTGGGGATCCGCTTCAATATCTGGTTTGCGCCCATCTCGCCTGCTTAGTGCGAGTCAACAATGATGTACAATGTATTGTATTCGTCAACGGAAACTTCAATTTCACAGCCAAGCTTTCTTAAATTTGAACCATTAAAACAAAAACTTATACTAGCGCTTGCATCGTTGAAGAGTGCAATAAAATGGACAGTTACTTTTGATGATGTTCTTAATAATTTCTTCCATTCTTTTTTAATAACTAGTTTTTATAATTCTAACAAAACATTTGGTATACAATTTTCATATTTACTAAAGATTTATACAAGATTTCTCTTTTTCCATATAGCTATTCATGAATTATTTTACATTTTGTGGTATTTATCAAAAGTGAAAGCAGGTGGAATATAAAGACATGTTTAATCATTTCACTCTACATATAGTTATACAACTGCGTATTACAAGTGTATTATTTAAACTATATTTCATAATGCATTGCAATTAAAATTTCAAATCTCATATTTTTTGTGTTCAAATATTTATATAATGATCATTTGCAAATAATTAAAATTATCATCACCTATTGAATCATCTTCTCAAATAAAATTATACTCCTCATTTTTGTTTGCAACCTTCACTTGTCACTAATTAAACTTTCCAATAGTCTCATGAAAACAATAACATGAATATATATATATGTATGTATGTATGTATTCCTCGTAAAATTATTTTAAAAATTAACAGCTTATATTTTATAATGATATTTCAAATAATCCATAGAAAAATAAAATTTTGCCAATGAGACCACCCGCTTCCTAAATAGAGCATAAGCCCCCCTCATGGAACCCTTGCCTCAGTGTTCAAAAACCCTCATTTTGTATTTGTTGCCTTAATTTTAGCATTTTATAAAATAAGATTTTTCACTTTCTATCTTGAATTTAATTATGATATTGTCATAACATTTATTCAAATATACTCAAGTTCAAGAATTGTTAACCTTATCATGTACTACACATTCCCTCAATTCTCGTCTATGTGAATTCTCTTAGATGCAAATGAATACTACACATTTCCTACGTTCTCATGTTTTACCTGTGACACCAATGCTTAGAAAAAGTTAGTACTTCAAATTCTCTTCATTCTCATTCTAGCTAAAAAGAATACTAATTTCCTACATTCTCGTGTTTCACCTATGTAAGATTACATAAAATAAGAGGTACAATTTTCCTTTCTCATTCTATTGCTTAACCCAAATTCACTTCATTCTCTTTCTATGCGAGCAACTAGTGAGGCACTTAGATGCAAGAACTCATTTTTCTTCTATCTATAGTCGTATTTTTTTAAACTTCTATCAACCTAACTATTTGATAACAAAAATGAATTTCCTATTTGAAACTAATATTCCATCATACTAGGGTAAAATTTTAGATATTATGATTATTTTGGTTAAAATTTAAGATTTTAGTCTCTTTTGATCAAAATGACTTGTTTCCTATAAGAAATGCCCTTTTATGGGGCATTACCACATGAATTACCCTTTAGAAATATTTACCATACAACAATGGTATAAAATGATTATTTGATTGCATATGTGTAGAATTGATTTGATTCTCCTCTATTATTCATTGATGTTTTACTTATCTCATCCTCACATCCTTATTCAACTCTTATTAAATCAAACTTATGCATTTTTCATATTTGTTGTATACAAAAAATATAACAAGTGCCACATAGTGGTTTAGTACTTGCCTTTAGCTTTTATATATATATAGTTTTAATTTAATAAATTTATTATAGCTTATAGAATATTTTTACTTAATAAAAATATTAGATAATTATAGTTTTAATGATATTAATTATAATTTAAATTTAAAATTTATTTATAAATATAATTATTAATATATATGTTATATTGTATATATGTCATTTGATAATATTATATTAGAAATATATTAAAATATAAAAATAATAATATTTTTATAATAATATTATATAATAATATTTCTTAAACTATTATATAATATATGAAAGATATGTTTTACTTGAATGACAAATATTATATTATAAAAAATATATAATATTAAAATATAAAAAAATTAAACCAAATCATTTATATTAAAAATATTAAACATTAATGAATCATATTCACCTTAATATAAACTAACTCTTAAAAATTATTAGTTTTACAATTCACCTGGCCAATATAAGAGCTAAATGAGTTCAACCAATCAAATCTTAGAAAAATAATTTCTTAAAATTGTAATGTTAACAATCATGCATCTATGCTAGTTTGATAAAAATAAAAATAAAAAATCACCAAAAAATTTAATCACTAGTTAAAGCATAAAATCTAAAAAGTATCACAATAGTACTTAGCCTACCGGCAAGTACTAATAAGTAAAAGAAATAAGATTACAATAATAATAAAATCTTGCATAAATTTATACACATAGTTTTTAGAAGAACTAATTTTTTAAGTTTATTAATGTCACAATCCATTTTTGCTCAAGTCGAATAAATCGACAATTTTATTGCCACATGGAATTTTAGTTGAGTTTTTTTTATTCACAAATTTGATGAGAATGAAAATAATATATATTTAAACTCAATTAAATAGAGAACATCAATTACAATAACAAGAAAATGGCGAGCGAGAATGGTGATCAGGGATATGTGTGCAGAAATGGTTACAAAGATCAACGTTGTGACTAGAAAAACCCATGGAATGTCAAAATATGTTCAAACAAATCTCAAGTACCATGGCAAAATTCTTATTTTCCAAGAGAAGTTTTTATAACACAACAAATAATAACTTTTCAAGGAAAAATCCAAATGGAAGAGATGCAGGTTTCCCTAGAAAGAAAAGATTGGGGACTTTCAATATTGGCTCTAGATTACTAGGCAAGACAAGCAAAAATGTTCCAAATGATAGATTCACAGGTTTTACAAGGTTTGGTTGGAATGGCAGGGAAGGGAAGTCTAGTCGGTATGTTGGGAATCAAAGTCGTTACATATATACAGTGCCCAATAATTTCAAATTCAAAAGCATAGAACAAGAGTTCTAGAGGAAGAAGGAGCAAGCAAGATTCACTCATAGAGATGAGAGTAATGTTTCAACAAAGAAGGTATGTAATGAGTTGAACCATAAAGATATTCAAAGAGGTACTACACTTTTTATTAATAATCATGCATGGGAGGAATCGATCAATAGATATAGAAATCTAGCTTTCTTTATGAAATGGTTGGGGTCATGGTCTGCAATAACAAATATACAGGCTTGGATTGATCAAAATTGGGGACAAAATATGACTTTGAAACTTCTCTCAAATGCGTTTATGATGATCATATGCCCCTCAAAGTAGAAAAGGAAGACATTTTGAAGGGAGGGCCTCACATGATAGATGGGAAAGGTGTGTATATCTGTGATTGGCGCCCCAATTTCAACCTTGATTTAGAAGAGGTAAAGGATGTGATGGTGTGGATAAACCTTAAAAAATTACCTTGGGAGTTTAAGGATGAGGAAACACAAAATAAGATACGAGATTGTTTTGAATCTTATCATTTATATGAGGAGGTGGTAAATTTGAATCATTTTTATTAGTATACAAGAATCTTGATAAGAATATTATAGGATTGCTACATGGTTCCAGACTTTGTTATGTTGAGCACCTCTCAAGGAGAGGCTAAAATTGGAAGTGGATTGTATTGAAGACGAGATGATCAAAGGTAAATATAATCTTAAAGGAAAAGGTTTAGATGGGAACTTATGTGTTGATATTGTTAAAAGCATTAAAGAACAAAGGGAAATTATCCCCTCTTGGTCAGTCTCCTTTGAAGAAGAAATGATTTTGGATAGAACCAATCCTACAAGCATAGTTGATGGTGTGACTGTGGAATTAGGAACCAAATATGATTCCTCATCCATATATGACTATGGAAATAACTAATCCCCAAGGATCAACTCAAGTGGTAAAGGAGACACCATACACCCTTATGAGGACCGAAGGCTTCAAAGTTAGTTCCTCAAGCGCAAACCTGAATTTCAATAATTTATCCTATATTGTTCCTGATACTATGGAGGAGTTGGATCATAGCCTTCCAAGTTTAGAAGGTATTATAGAGGATAGAGGACAAAAACCAAATCTTAAATCAGGAATGGATCTCCAAGAAGTAACGCCTCCACCCCAAAAGGCAACAGAGATGGGTTTGCAGAAGGTTTCAAAGGTATACAAATCTCACCTATTAGAGATTTGGAAATGGCCTTGTAAAGAGCTAGAGATAGTGGAGGAGATAACTTGGTTTCAGATTCGGACTACTATTCTCATGAGGAGGATAATAAACAAGATGAATGTGGAATGGAGGAACTAGTAGACATTAAGAAAAATAGAACAATCTCTCAAACTCCCTCTCAAATTTAGAAACCTAATTTGAAGGAGGAGAAGAAGAGAGGTCCAAAATCAACAAAATTGAAACTTGTCATAATTGGTAATGCAGTAGACCAATCAAAATTGTTGAGATAGGGAAGAGGATATACCTCTTCCCGAAAGAGACAAAGACCCTTTTATGGAATGTCAGAGGTTGTAATGCCTCTGACAAAAGACATTTGATCAAATGAGCTCTTGATCAAACTTAACCAGATTTGATTTTTCTTCAAGAGGCAAAGTTAAGTGGGGACAATATAAAATATTTTGCTAAAAAGTTTAGGATGTGGGGGAGTTTATTTGTAGAGGTGGATGGAGCTTTTGGAGGATTGTGCATCTTGTGGAAGGAAGCATCGGTAAGTGTACAGTTGATAGATTATGATATAAATTGGCAATTGATTAAAGTGCACTCCTTTCAGTTGAGGATTGGTTTCTTTTCTTTCAACATTTATGAACCATGTAATCAAGCTTTAAAATCTCAAGTATGGGCAACTCTAACAAATAAGTGTAATAATGTGAAACAAAATTTATTTTTATTAGGTGGGGATTTCAATGTTATTTTGTCCCAAGCAGAAAAATTAGGAGGCAAAAGTTACCTCAATTAAAGCCATGTGGAATTTGCAGATTTTCTATCAACTAATGGTTTGCAGGATGTGGATTTAAATAATGATAAATTCACATAGACAAATTGCCATGAAGGTTTTACAAATATTTCCAAAAGGATAGATAGATTTCTACTTGGGGGGTCTTGGAATGATACTAAATGGCTATGTCAAGCTGAAGTGATGTCGTTAAGTGGATCTGATCACTTTCCTGTGTATCTAAGAGTTTTGGATGATACAACTCCAAAGGGGGCCCCCTTTCGGTTTGAAAAAATGTGGTTAAGGGAAGAGGGGTCTTTAGATTTAATCCAAAAATGGTGGAGATTAGTGCCAAAAATATCAGGGAACCTAACCTTTATTTTCTTCAAGAAACTTCAATTTATGAAGGATCAATTAAAGATTTGGAAAAGAGTAGTTTTCAAAAATATATTTGATGAAAAGGTGAAAATTGAAAAAGACCTAGCAGACGTAAATGAAACAGTAATGAAAGGTTGAATGGATGAAACCTTGTATAATTAAGAAGTGATTTTGAAAAAGAAGTATAATGAGGTTTTACATAGAGAGGAATCTTTTTGGTGACAAAAATCACACAACTATGGCTTAGAGAGGGAGATAGAAACATAGTTTTTTCACAACTCAATCAAAATAAGAAGAGAAGTCAATAAGATCTTTACTATTAGGGAAAGACAAGGTAGAATGTTAGAGGAAGCCGATGTTATAAATAAGGAAGCTATAAGTTTCTACTCAAATATTTTTGCAAAAAAATATTCAGGATCAGAATGTTACTGATGAATTGTTAGATGGCATTCCCAAACTAATCAATTAGGATCAAAATTCCATGTTAATGAAACCTATTTCATAGGGGGAGGTTAAAAATGTTGTTTTTAGCTTGCAAAGCAATAAATCCCCAAGGTTGGATGGACTCCCTACACTATTTTTTCAAAAGGCATGGAATTTAATTGGAAAGGACTTATGGGATGTGGTGAAAGAATCTCAAAAAGGGTTTTTGTGTTTAAAGACTTTAATAACACCTTTCTAACATTGATTTCAAAAAAAGGTGCCAAGGACTCATTTGAGGACTTCCAACCAATAGCCCTCTTCAATTCATTTCAGGGTAGCAAAGTGGGTTTACTCCAAGCAGATCTATCTACGAAGGGATTATTATTGTGCACAAAGCTATTCACTCTATAATTGGCTAAAGAAATGGGAATGATGATCAAACTAACTATCAAGAAAGTGTATGACAATGTAAACAAAGCCTTCTTCAAGTTCTTAATCGGTTTGGTTTTGCAACTAATTGGTGCAACTAGATATGTACTTGTATTTTTGCACCTAGGCTCTCCATCCTGATCAATGGTAGCACACATGGCTTTTTTGAGATTACCACAGGTTTTAGACAAGGGGACCCTATTTCCTATTTTCTCTTTATTATCATGGTAGAGTTATTGAGGCAGTCCATGAAAAATGCTAATTTGAACAAGGTTTGGAAAGGCTTAACAATTGCAAGGGGTATTGATCTAGTCAGTCACTTGTAGTTTGTTGATGATAATTTTCTAATGGGGGAAGCATATGTTCTTAAAGTTGTTGGAATACTTTAGAATATCTGAGAGGGGGGGTGAATTAGTTATCCAAGGTCCAAATGTACAAAAAAAACTTTTCAGTGCTGCAACTTATCCTTATGCATGCATTAACCATTCAATATTTTAAACATATGCATATTGTTGTCCTATGTCAAAATAACTTTGCAAAAATGTAAACATGCAAAACCACAAAATCAATCACACATTTTGAAACAAGGATTTTATGTGGAAACCCAATTTGGGAAAAACCACTAGTAATATGCTACCAATTTTCACTCTTCTAAAGTGAGCTCTGTGAGGAGCCAACCCTATTAAAGATTACAATGCACATTGTTAAATGTGACCTGGTTAAAGGATTTCAATCACCCCATTAGGAGTGAGCCTTGTTAGAGGACTTTAGAACATTCCATTAGAATGTCACACTGTTAAAGGATTTACTAATGACTATTAAGTCAATCTTAATCCAAAGGATTTATCCAAACTGATACAATTGTTAGAGAGTAACAGTAGGACTTGATCTGATAACAATAAAAACTCACTTGCAAATTATAGATCTCACATTCAGTCCTCCATTCTGCTTAGCATTCATCTTCTTCTTATTTGATAGCTTGTTCACCCTTCAATAATTCATCCTCTTAAGCCTTCTTGCTTTTCATGCCAATTGTAGACTCTTCTATTTGGCCACCATACGAAGCAACACCCTAGACTTCTTGTCTTCCTTAGGTTCTCGCACATGACAACTTTTTCTTCTGGCCTGCTATCTCTATAATAGAGAATTTAGGTATTTTATCTCTTAACCACAATCATCCATTCTACGGTTAGGTAAGATTCAATGAATCTACCCACTTTTCCATTTTAGCCCTTCTAGAAACTTTCCTCTACAATCCTCTTTGAATTCACCTCAAAATGGTTTATCTTGAATTCTATCACACAAGCTCATCATAATAATCTTCCAAACACTCTAGACAATTCAAGAAATCAACTTTGTTGGCTCAGATTCATTAAATCTTTAATCTAACACATTTTCATGGCACTCAACAATAGCACTTTTTTTGCTTGGTGAACATTGTGTTCTAATGCTCGACCAACATTGGGTTGTGTGGCATCCACTAAGTCTTTACTAGTGCTCGGTACATACTAAGTGTCTTCACTCGACACCAACTAGATTTCATTTGCTCGACTTGTACTAACTTTCTTCACTTGGCTTCCATTATTTTCTACTCAGCTTGCATTGTTTGCTTGATCAAGCTTGGCAAGCATATTTCTTTACTTAGCCTTCTTCTAGTCTTTGCTCAAGTATACTTTCATTATGAACTTAAGTAGATAAACAATACACTGTATCATTGATGTCTTGCTTGATCTTAGTGCTCCTTTTAATACACCAAATAACTCAACCTTTCTCTAGGTTCTCTTGTTGTCCTTTCTTTTCAAATACTCTTCATCAATCAAACAAATGAAAACATTCAGACCAAAGTATGCAATTGTCTCACCAACAAGTATTAGGTTTGACATCAATGACAAAAATAATGATTTTTCCATATTAGGTTTCATTCATCTTCTTCAATTCAGCAATCCCCCTCTTTGGCATTGATGGCAAACCAATACCAACAACAATACCAAAAAGAAACTTAATATCTTTTATTGAAATCTCTCCCTCTATCAATATGAGTGCCTTCCTCTGATTTCTTCCTCATCTGATCTTGTCTCTCTGATATCTCCTTCAATATATTCTCAATAAGCTCTCCCTCTTTCTCTTATATCTCCCTTATCCTTATATCTCCCTATTTATTTGATATCTCCCTCTTTGACAACAATGTCAAAGACTTGTCATCTATAAATTCAGATATAATCAATTTAGGTTCTCCCTTTCTCACCTTGCATGTGACTGTAAATCTTCTAATTTCATCTCCTTCCTTACTTCAAGTAGGTCCTAAAGTAAAATTGGTTGCATCAATTGTAAAATATGTTAATCAACTTAGTTGATGTAGGGCACTACTCTTGCTTCTCAAGTAGCTTTAGATAGGGGTATCACCCCTAGTTTACCTCTAAGATATTCATGTACATCCTTAGGTAAAGCCTTTGTGAATATCTCAGTTATATGTTCTTTTGTATTCACATATTTCATTATTACTTCTTTGTCTTGAATCAACTCTCTCAAGTAATGATACTCGATTGCAATGTGTTTTGTCTTTGTATGCATCACAGGGTTCTTTGATCTTTTTATAGCACTTGTATTATCATAATAGAGTAATACAAGTTCAGTAATTTCCTCCTTCATTCCTTTGTGTAGTTGTTTGATCCACCACTTTTGTGCAATTCATTACAGTAGCCACATATTCAGCTTCAACAGTAGATTGTGATATACAATTTGTTTCTTATTGGTCCAGGTGACCAATCTCTTTCCTAAGAAAAATGCTCCACCACTTGTGCTCTTTCTATCATCAATGTTTCCAGTCCAATTAGCATTTCTATAGGGTCTCAATTCAAACTTGTCATTTTTCTTGTAGTATAGACCATAGTCTTATGCTCCTTTCAAGTATCTCATGATCCTTTTAATAGCCATTAAATGATTTTCCTTAGGATTTGTAGAAAACCTTGCAACAATCCCAATAGCTAATGCAAAGTCAGTTCTACTATGAACTACATATTGCAATTTACCAATCATAGGCCTGTGCAATGTTTGATTTACTTCAGTGGAATCATCAGTTTTGGATAATTTGTGTCCTATCACCATAGGTGTACTAACAAGTTTTCAATCTTCCATAGCAAATTTTTTCAATATTTCCTTCACATACTTGGATTGAGTTATGTAAATACCATATCTCATCTTATATACTTGCAATCCAACAAAGAACTTTATCTCTCCAAACATAGACATCTCAAACTCTTCCTTCATTTCATTTGCAAATGTCTTACACAATGCATTTTGTCCTTCAAATATGATATCATCAACAAATATTTCAGCTAGTAAAATTCCTTTACCTCATATCTTCAAGTACAGATTATTGTTGTCATCAGTCTTCTCAAAACCAATCTTCACAAGCTAGTTGTAAAGCCTTTCATACCATGTTTTGGGAGCTTGCTTCAAACCATATAAAGATTTGTGTAATCTACACACCATGTTCTTGTTGTTTGGATCAACAAATCTTTCTGGTTGTTCTATGTAAACTTCTTCTTCTCGTATACCATTTAAAAATGTTGGCTTCACATCATTTTGATAAACTTTGGAACCTTTGTATACAGAGTAAGCAAGCAAAGTTTGTACTCCTTCCAATCTTGCAACTGGGGAAAATGATTCTCCATAGTCAATTCCTTCTTCTTGTGCATATCCTTTGCAAACTAATGTTTCATTATTCCTTGTAACTTTACCATTCTCATCCAGTTTGTTTCCATACACCCACTTGGTTCCAATCACATTCCTGTTCTCTTGTCTGGGTACCAGAGTCCATGTCGTGTTCCTCTCAATATGATCAATATCTTCTTTCATGGCTTTACTCCATTCTTCATTCTCTAATGCATCCTTCACTGACTTAGGTTCATGTATACTTAACAAACACGTGTCATTTCTCAATCTATTCCATTTTCTCCTCTGATAACATTCACAACATCTTTAATTCTTGTACAATAATAGACTATAGTCTCACCTTCATGCATTCTCATGTCATTGAATTTTTCTATTAGACTTCCAGCTTTAGCTCTCAGCACATTCTTGTCTCCTCCATAGATCTTCTCTATAGAATCCACATTGTCTTAGTAGAATTACATACTTTGATGTCATCAAACTCTAAATAGCTTAGGGTAGATGCAATCTCTAATATTTTTTGATTGTCTTCTTTCTTTTGCTTCAATTGCTTAGTGGTAGGGGCTTCAGTTGGATCAACATGCTTAGTGGTGATGGTAGACTTTGCATAATCTCCAAGTACTCCTAAATGTAGCTTCATCAAACTTTTCCATGCAAAAAAATTTTCCTTGTTCAACTTGGGCACCTCCTTTCTATACATCTTGATCTTTAGCTTCTAGTATCATCAAACTATTTCCTCACAAGCACTTGTTGCTCTAGTACCAATTGTTAGAATTTCTAGAATAACTGAGAGGGGAGTGATTCAATTATCCAAGGTCCAAATGTACAGATAAAACTTTTCAGTATTCTAACTTAAACTCATGCATGCAATGATCATTCAATATCTTAAACATTTGTATATTGTTGTCATAGGTCAAAATAACTTTGCAGGAATGTAAACATGTAATACCAAAAATTCAATCGCACATCTTGATACAAGGATTTTATGTGAAAACCCAATTTGGTAAAAACCACCAGTAACATGCTATCAATTTTCACCCTTTTGAAGTGAGCCCTACTAGTAGTCAACCCTATTAAAGGTTATGATGCATGTTGTTAAATATAAACTTTATTAAAGGATTTCAATCACCCTATTAGGAGTGAGCCTTGTTAGAGGACTTTAGAACATTCCATTAGAATGTCACCACATTAAAGGATTTATTAATGATTGTTAGGTCAACCTTAATCCAAAGGATTTATCCATACTGATACAATTGTTAGAAAGTAACATCAGAACTTGATCTGATAATAAGACAACTCACTTGCAGATTATAGATCTCACATTCAGTCCTTCATTCTACTTGGCATTCATCCTCTTCATCACAATAGCTTGTTCACCCTTCAAGCCTTCATCTCCTTAAGATTTCTTGCTTAGTTTTCCAACTATAGACTCTTCCCCCCAACCACTATATGAAGCAACACCCTAGACTTCTTGTCTTTCTTATGTTCTCACACATGACTTGTTGCTTCTAACCTGTTATTTCCTTATATAGAGAATTTAGGTCTTTTGACACTTAACTATAATCATCCATTTTAGGGTTAGGACAGATTCATTGAATCTTCCCACTTTTGTATTTTGTTCCTTCTAGAAACTTCCTTTACAATCCTCTTTCAATTAGCCTCAAAATGGTTTATCTTGAATTTTGTGCCACCAGCTCATCATAGTAATCTTCCACACACTTCACACAATTCAAGAAATCAACTTTGTGGGCTCAAATTTGTTAAATCTTTGATCTAACAAAATTTCCTAGCACTCGGCAATAACACTGTGTTTTGATGCTCGACATCCACTAAGTCTTTACTGATGATCGTCACATACTAATTGTCTTCACTAGGAACCAACTAGATTTCACTTGCTCAACTCATACTAACTTTCTTCACTCGACTTTCACTATTTTCTGCTCGACCTACACTAACTTTGCTTAGCTTGACTGTTTGCTCGGTCAGGCTTGGTAGAGACATTTCTTTACTTAGCCTTCTTCTAGTCTTTTCTCAAGTATACTTTCATTATGACCTTAAGTAGATAAAAAATACATCATATCATCAATGTCTAGTTTGGTCTTAGTGCTCCTTTTAATACACAAAATAACTCAACCTAAAGAAGTGCTCCTTTTAATACACAAAATAACTCAACCTTTCTTTAGGTTCTCTTGTTATCCTTTCTTTTCAAGTCCTCTTCATCAATCAAACAAATGGGCATTCAGACCAAAGTAAGTGATTATCTCACCAACAAGGAGTAGGGTTGACATCAGTAACAAAATAATGATTGTTCCATGATAGGTTTTATCAATCTTCTTCACTTCAATAGTCTCATTTCAACATAAGTTAGCAATATTAAATTAATTTTGGAGAAATATAGCAATGCTTTAGGACCGTTCATTAATTTGACTAAATCTGAAATTGTTTTCTTTAATACCCCTATCCCCACCCAAGAGCATATTAGTAGAATTTTGGGTATGAAACAAAGCACCCTGCCTAATAAGTATCTTGGGATCCCTCTTTTTCAATGGAGCTAATAGAGACAATCTATGGAAAGATCTAATAGATGCATGTGTTAAAAGACTAGATAGCTAGAACAGGAAATGATTGACTTATGCTGGCAGAATTTTACTATTACAATCAGTTATATCTGTTATTCCAGTCCTTGTTATGAGTTGCCTAAAGATTCACCTAAAAGTTCTCAGATATATAGAACAAAGGATGAGGAAATTTATTTGGAATGGTGTGCATGAGGAGGAGAAGATTCTGCTTATAGCATGGGAAAGGATATGTAAATCAAAGAAGCATGGAGGAGTGGGCTTGAGAAAATGGCACTTGGTAAATAAAGCACTTAAAGCCAAATTGGTGTGGGATATGTATGCTAACCCTTCTTAGTTGTGGGTGGAGATACTGCAAGCCAAGTATCTTGACTCTAGGGAGGTAGATAGAATATTAATGGTTAGAAATCCACCCAAAGGTTCTATTGTTTGGAATTTTATTCTTGAATATAGATAGGTCATAACATATCATTTATCAAGTGGCAAATAGGGAATGGAAAAAAAAGCCTCCTTTTGGGATGACTCTTGCAATGCAGAACCAGTTATAGCTTATTCTGATAAGGTCCAAGGGGTGAAACATATTTTAGTAAGAGCACGAGAGGATAGAGTAGTTGATTACATGGAAATAAAGGAATCTCTTATAGGCCCTCAATGGGGATGGAAAGATTGGACTCTTTTAGGACTAACAGAGGATCGGAATAGAGTGATTCAGATGATATTCCAAGATAGGAGTGCGATCTATAGGGAGAAAGATGATAAGATTGTATGGTGTGCTACAAAAACTAGGGAATATTTAACAAAAGTGGATATCAGATGTTAGGCAGAGTAGAATGGCCATCAAAATTATGTTGGGATAAGGACTATTTGCATAAGGTAGGGGCCTTTTCATGGTTAGCAATACAAGGAAAAATATTGACATGTGAAAGAAGGAAGAAATATGGATTCATAGGATCAGCCCAATGTATTTTATGCCAAAAGGAGGAGGAAGATGTAGATCATTTATTTGTTCAATGTGAATTTGCACAGACTTGTTGGCAAAAATTGAGACATCATCTAAATTGGTCTAAGTCCATTTCCAAATAAGTTATGGTCGTTGTTCCAAGGCTAGCCAAGAGAATTCAAGAATTCTACTTTTTCAAAATTATGGATTATCAATCCCTTGATAACTATATGGGAGGTGTGGAAAGAGAGAAATAGGTAGGTTTTTCAAGACAAGACAGAATTTGTGGATAGAGTTTGGGGCATAATTTACATAACAATAGGTGAAACACTACAAGTAATCACCTCTTGGGGGCAGACTGATAGGATTTTTTCCTCATGGTATTGCTTGATTAAAAGAAAATGGCCAAAGATTAGAATCAATTGGTTTAATGATGGATATAGGAAAGTGGATAAAACAAAAAAAGGGAGAATACGATTTGGAAACTGCCAAATGAAGATTGGATAAAAATTAATTTTGATGTAGCCTCTAAAGGAAACCCAAGACTTTCAAGAGTAGGAGAAATTGCAAGAAAGGCTAATGGGGAAACATTAATAGCAATAGCAACCATAAGGTTGTTGGATGGAACTAAAAATGTAGCGGAAGCACAGACAACTCTCCTAGTTGTTCAATTAGGAGCCAAGTTGAAGGTGAATAATATCACAGTGAATATTGATGAGTCTATTAATCTTCATCATAATAACTCTAAAGTTATTAATATTTCAAAAAATATTGTGTTGTACTCAAATACAACATATATCTATCAAGTATGATTTGTTGAGGGGTAAGGTAAATGAGAAGGAAGTGAGACTTGAATATGTGGCTAGTAAAGAGAAGATTTAAATATTTTCATGAAGCCCTTACCTAAAGAATTTGGTGCAGGGGCCCAAGGTCCTAATGAGTCTAGTTAAACCTAAATTTTGGACATGCTAGGTTGGTAATAAGTGTCTAAGTTGACACAAAATATTATGTTAGGTTTCAAGAATCTCTAGAGTTCATTTAGGCAATTTTTATTCATGTTGTAATAAGACCTATGAGCAAGATTTGGTTCAATCAATGTTGGTCAATGCTAGGGTTTGACCAAAATTATACATATTTATGTTTTTTAGGAGTCTTTTATGTTTTGACATGCATTTTTATGCATTTGAAGTTATTTATAGGGAGAATCAATAAAAGTTGCAAAATTATCAAAAAAAAGTTGTCATACAACAATTTTTTGTTATTGAGCAACTTTTGCAAATTTTGGGAAGGCCAATAGTCATGGCCATGTAATGGTCGAACAAAGAGGAATAAAGGTGAAAGGTCCAAAGACATGACCTATATCTTTTTTTTCCTCAACCAAAGAATAAATTGGACATGTTGGAGAGTTTGAATCAATAAAGTAAACAAGCTTTTGGTGGGAAAATTGTGCAGGTCAACAAGTATAGTCTAAGATTTTCTTGTAGTTGATATTCATTGGTACATGTTTTCATTATAGATAGTTGTATTTTTTATTTTTAAGTAATGTACTAATTCATTTTTTCAAGGTAGAATAAGTTTGAGTAAAATTTTCCTTGTTTTTGTGTTCACCGGATACCCTAATCTGCAACTAGGGTTTCAAACTAGATGGGCTCTCCTTCTAAACCCCATGGTGAAAAGTCATGAATTTTGGTGCATATAAGGGGTATAGGATGGAGTTTAGAATTTTTCAATTTCTCTTCATGTCACCCACCAACATGGTCTCTTGAGGGTCATTAAGCTAAGCATCATCATGTTCTTAGTGTGCAGACATTTAGAGATCATGTTGTAGAAGGCAATGTGGAGGTCACAGATGCTTGATAACTTGAAGATAGAGGTTTTTTTAGATGCCCTAAGTGTTGGCATGGTCATTTATGAAGTGGGTTTTAGAACATGGGGGGTTTTAGAGCAAATTGTGGTATTAATCCTATTCAGGCCTAAACTAGGGCTCAATGGTTAAGGGGTAAGGAGAATAGACCCATAACTCATCTTTTGGAATTTTTTAGGTCTACATGATTTATGAGAGATTATCCAATTGGTTTGGTATATTCTTTTCAAGTTTTGTGAGGTGGTTAAACCTATGAAATAGGGCTACAAGGAAGAGCCCCCAATTAGGTCACCTAGAGCAACTTGTTGTTTGAGCTTAGGAGAGTGCCCAAAACCTATTGTTTGATCTTGAAACTTGGTGGAAATATGGAAGGTATTGTAAGGAGGTTTAGTAAAGATTAAGATCTTGGAGGTGCAAGGGAGTGAGGTGTAAGTGGGGTTTGGTTCCCTTTGTGAAATCTTGGGGATACTTAGAAGGTAGAGATGGATTTGAAGGGTGAAGGTAAGGTGTTAGGAAGACCATTCACCACCTCTCTAGCCTTAGATAGGTCCTAAGGGACTTGAGGAAGTATTGGTAGAGCTTAGGAGAAGTCATCAGAATCCTTTAAATATCTCATAGGTATGCTTGGGGTGAGGACCCCTCTTGATCAAAGCTAGTTATGCATGAAATTGCATCAATCTAGTAATACTAATAGGGTTATTCTTATTTTGGATTGGTATTTTTGGAGACTACTACTTAGGGGGAATAGTTAGTCTTATGAGGTATAATTTTATTTTTTAGCTTTTACAATTGATTTGATTTCTTTGAAGCAGTGCATACATGTGCCCTTTCCATTGATGTCAAAGTGGGAGATATAACTATGAGAAAAAGATGAAGGTAGGGGAGATTTAATGATAAGGGTGAGATAGACATGGAAAGATTATAGAGACATGATTTTTTTATAGAAACTCTCAAAGACATATCCTACATTTTTTTTGAGTTTGATCTGTGTGCATTGACTTATTTTTTCACATCATATATTGTCGTCAATGCCAAAGAGGGAGATTGTTCAGATATTATAAGGAATGTTGTAGGAGATTCCATTATATGTCTTGGCATTAATGTTCTGTCATTGATGTCAACATATTTAAATTTTCCTAGCAATGTTCTTAGTTTGGTTAGTGGAGAGATTAAATCAATATGGTTTATGTTTAATAGATTAGATCATGTGTAGTTACATATGTTGCATGGATGTCTCTAGATGATCATTTTTTTTATTACAAAGGTTGATATAATGGTTTATGTAAGCCATTATGTGTTGATAAAGAACTGGTTACTATCTTTTTATGATTATTTCGTTAACAATATTATAGATTTTGGGTCGGTATAGATTGGTCATGTAATATATTATGTTTCTAAATTGGTGGTCTACTCAAGACTTAGATATGTGCCCTCATCTAGAGTTTTCATTATTTCAAGATAGGAAAACTATCTTTTTTAATGATAAAGATTATAATGTGACATTCATGATGAACAATGCAAAGTTGTTTGTAGATTCTAAGTTAGAGATGTTATTATTGTTGATGGAATATTTCATGGTCCTTATTTTTGCTTCTTAATGGTGTCTTATTATTTTTGTTGGATCATATTGAGCTATGTGATCAAATTCAGAAGATTTCATAAAGTGTCTTGATCAACTTGGTGATGTGGCGTGTTGCATTTGATCATTGAGTGTGATTAATATTGGATCACAACTTGCTAGAGATTTATTTGAGTCCTAACTATGTCTTAATCAATATGTCTTGGATAGCATTGTTTATTGTAAAAAAAAATTTGTGATTAAGGTCATAATTAAGGTTGACCTTGTGTATGTTTATGTATTTGCATATAAAGATAAAATCATCTAAGTATTTGAAAGCGATAGATGATGCAATGTGAAGGTGTGTGATCATGCTATATTAGATATTAAGAGCAGAGGTATGAGTGGAATTAATTGAGATAGAGAGTTGATGTGCTCCATTAGAGCTATATCAATATATTAGATGATATCAGCTAGTTTATAATTTAGTGGATTATTGTCCACAGTGGATTGTAGTCCATCTGAGGGTTGTTGCCCTTGTAATCTCAGACGTGTTTCCCTCCGGGTCATTGTCCTTTTGTATCTTTGAGTAGTGATCTCTAGGAAATAATCTTGAATGCATGTGCATTCTTCTTCTACCTTTAACAGTGTATATGTGCTAATACATTATCTAGTGGTTTGATCCACGCCATGGTTTTTCTCCTAATAGAGTTTCCATGTAAAGGAAGCTGGTGTTATGTGTTATGGTGTTGCTAATTTCTATACATAAATGTTTATCATTCAGTGCTAAGTTATTACGATAGCGAATCATTTAAAGAATCAAGTTCCATCACAGAAAAAATTCACCCTCCCAACTCTCCTCTCATTTTTTAGTGTTTCCTTATAAAGTAATTAATGTTCACTAGGACACAAATATTAGTCTAAATCAATATAAAGTATCTCTAAAAGAAATTATTGCACAAGTGGAGGTGGTGAAGGAAGTAGTTGAGAGAGAATAGGAGAGCATATAACAATGATCTTTAAATTATGATCCAGGTACAATAGAGAAGGATGTCCTTGATAATAAAGAGGAGATCATTCAAGAAGCCAAAACAAGGTGGTAATCATATGAGAATAATAGATTAAAAGATGTAGAGGATACAAGGGTTTCAAATATGATGGAGATATAAATTATTAATGAATTTTTAGGGTTGGAAATGATAACTGAAGGAGATGAACATTTAATTGTAGTAGAGAAAACCTAATTGAAAAAGTATTGGAAATAATGTATATGAAAGGTTTAGAAGTTGAAGAGGTGGATAAAATAGATAGGTGCAGTGAGGAAGATAAGCAAAAGGAGCTTAACCTAGCAATAATTGGTACAGGTAGAACCTTTCTAGATTGTGCTAAGGTAGTAAAGAATATGGGTAGGAAATCTAAGTAAATTAAGGCATAATAATGGACATGTTGTGGGCCAAGCAAACATTACTGCACTTTTATATTCAAGTAAGGGATTGCCTACTTTCAAGACGTTCTTAATAGTAGAGAAGGAAGTGATTGCCTCCTTTCAAGACATTCTTAATAGTAGAGAAGGATCAAAATGGAAATCTCAACAAACAATTTTAGAAAACATGCCCATCATTGTTACAAATGTTTAGAAAATGATTTTGAATGCAAAGTTCACAAAATCGTAAATAGAAACCTTGATCAAATAGTTGCGCCCAAATAAAGCACCTAACCCAATGCATTTCTGAATTTCTTCTATCATAAATGTTGGTCCTTAGGAGATGAGGTTACAGATGTTCTTGAAAATATTAAAAAATCGAGTAACCTTCTAAAGGAAATGAGCTACACCTTTTGAGCCCTAATCCAAAAAGAAAGATGAATGTAGTTAATTTTGACGACTTCAAACCTATCTCTTTGTGCAACACTATTTACAAAATCTTAACTAAAATCTTGTTAAATCAAATTAAGAAATTGTTCCTAGAATTTATCATTAATGAACATATGAGCTTTGTGCTCGAGAAGTCAATCCTAGATGGAGTAATAATAATACAAGAGGCCATTTACTTTGTCTAACAAAATAAGGAATCTAGTATGTTGATAAAATTGGATATAAAGAAAGCTTATGATAAAGTCAACTAGAGATTCTTATGCATATGTTTGGAGACTTTTAGATTCTCAAAAAAATGGATTGATTTGATGTTCAAATGTATTTCTATCCCTAAAGTATCCATCTTGCTAAATGGATCTCTAGAAGTTTTTTTCAATACTCTAGGAGGATATGTCAAAGGGATCAATTATCCCCCCTTCATGTTCATTATTATGGCTAAATATTTAGCTAGATCCCTAAAAAAAGATAAAAATCAATAAGCAATAAAAGGGATTAAGATCACAACTGAGTTGGAGGCAATTACTCATCAACATTTTGTAGATGACACAATGTTATATAGTAAACAGAATATTGATGAAGCTAAGAATAATAAAAGGTAGTAGGTAGTATTTGTCATGTGACTTGAATTTTTCTTATTATATTGTGAATTTGAGTTAAAGTTCTATTATGTTTGTCATTTTGAAAGTGGAAGATCTTCCCTATTTAACTAATGCAATTTCAATGGGATTCATCCCTTGCCCTATTCTATTGTGTTTCCCTTCACTTCAGATCTAGCAAATTTGAATTGCCATCAATGTTTGCAAACAAACTCTGCAATAAATGAATAATGTTTGGGTAAATCATTTTTGTTCAACTTCCAATTTGGAGTATTATCATTGTATTGATCATCAACATCGTAATTCAATTCCTCATTGATTGTGCAAACTCCAATATTTGTTATTGTTTTGCATTTGATATTTATAATATTGAGTAACAACTATCATGAGGAAATATACTTTTTGCGGGCTAGGCTTAGCAATGTACAACGCTAATCAATCCAACTAGTGGAAAACATCATTACTACTGTGCAAACATTCACCTAAGCTTCTCACATGCAACATACATAGTAGGAATTCACATAGCTAACATTTGTACACCATAATCATTACCATATAGATTACCCTTAGTCCATTGTATGACTTGTCACCATAAAAAGCTTCCTTAATCCACCACACCACATCTACATACCTCTTCATTGTATGTCCATCCCCTTTCTACCATACACCTCTACATATTTCACTGTATGGGCATCTATAATCTATCTTATGCCCATCTATGCCATAGTATTGTATGGTCACATTGGTGATGCACAATGAGTTTAGAGGGCATGCATACTAGGTTCAATTGCTTTCAAAGTGTTCCATCAAGTGTTAGACATTACAATGGTACTAGACTTGATGATTCTAGAAAACTATGAGTAGTAAATGCAATTTTATACCAGAACGAGGAGGTATCATTCTATCCATAAAGTAGGGGAACCGTAAGACTTTGTTGCTAAAGTCATTACTTTATTTAGAGAACTCGCCAAAAATCAATCTCAAATCAACAACACTCACTGACTTGTGGAGGAAACATTATGCAAATAGGCTAAAGAGAAGATGTCTAGAGAACAAAATGGACATACCTACAACTTAGCTATGGGAAGGATGAATCCTCAACACTCACACTTGTGACCCTCGATGCCAACTTTCCCTAAAAGGACTAAAGCACCATACAAAGAACAGGAAGCTACCTTCCATGAAATTTAAGAATAACTATGGGAAGATTAGAGGAACATGAATATGGAAGGGGTAATATCCTAAAGAGATTATATTGATATGAGAATGAGACACTCCAACGGTGGCCATCGTGCTTATTTTAATGATGACCTCAAAAGAAAGAATGGCAAGGTAAACTTATCATCGTTTGATAGTTCTGGATCAATCTTGGCACATGTATGAGTGCCAAAGGAAAACACATATTTCCAACTCAATTTGATGCTCAAAGAAGAAGCAATCCATTATTTTTTACTCCATTTGGAAGAAGTTACACACGAATGGTGACATCACGGCTTGGTTACTCTCAGTCATGATCAAGTAACCTCTTATGTCGAGTTCACAAGGTGACTTATAGATCACTTTGATGGAAAGGACCCAAAACTTAATTTTAAAAAATTAGCACAACTAAAGCAAACAATCTCAATTGACAAATAATTATAGAGTTCCAAAGGCTACCCATGTTGACATCACAAAAAGATGACGGATTGTGTTGTTCATGGATGGGTTGAGGGAACCTTTGAGAGGATGGGTCAAATAATTCAGCCTATACACGTTCGACAAAGCCATTAAAAAGGCATGTGACATGGTTTCGTCTTTGTCTTTCAAGAATTACACACCTACTACATCACCTACCCCACAGGAGGACAAAAACATGGAGATGACTTAGAAAATTCCTCTAAAGGATTAGGATTCTCGAGAGGAGCTCTAGAGGAAGAAGCTTTTCTTCACTTGCAAGGAGCCTTGCAGATTGAGCCACCATTGTCTTGGCAAGGGGAAGATTCACTACATTTAAGTGTTGTTTGATGATAAAGAAGGTCAAGTATCCAAAGCGCAAGGTGAGAAAATTATCTAGGCAAAGATAATTGCTACACATGTGGAAAAAGATGATTACATTACTAACTCTTTGTGACTTCTAGAAGGTCTATTTTGGGTCCATGGCACACTTCATAGAGGAAAAGTCATAGTCATGATTAATAGTGGTGCTACACTCAATTTCATAAATTTATCATTAGTTGCTAATAGGGCTTTAGATGCAATGAAGTGTGGAGGAACTTTGCTACCCCACATTCGTGTTGATCTATTAGGAATAAAGAGACATAAATAATAATTACATGCAAATATTAGCAATATCACAAAGGAATAAAGCACACAAAAGGGAACAAAAGACACAAAGATTTAACATGGTTCACCCAATCTCTAGGCTTCATCCATCAAACAACAAGTTCAATATTATTATCCAGTGATTTCAACCTAATTACAATTGCAATCCCTTGTAACTCAATACCATCACAAGAAGCTACTATTTCATCATACTAAAAATACTAAATCCTAAGCTATTTTATACAAGATTTATGTCGCTTACAAAATTAGGGCTAGAATATTTTGTCCAATAGAAAATTAACTTCCAACGCTTTTTACAATAGTAAATTCATTTATTGGCTTTGGGGGTGTTGCCCCTCAACCCCACCCTATATTTCAATAAGGAGTGTGCCTAGGGCATGACCCTAGGACCTCACCTTGGGCGCTCCCCCTAAACCCTGCAAGGGGCACTGCCCCCTTGACCCCTAGAATTAGGGCACTACCCCCAAATCCCCTTAGAAAAAATTAGGGGGAAACTACGTCAAATGAAGTGGGGAAAATTTAACCTCTGAGTCTAATTAGGATCCACATAACAACATTAACCACGTCTAAGCAATATCATGGGAAACTATAATGTGACAGGTGAGTTCTTTGTCATATATCTAGATGAAACAAATATCATATTGGGCATCTAATGGATGGAGACCCTTGATCAAAACACACATTTTTAAGAAGATTGTTTTCATTTGAGGTGAATGGCAAGAATGTGTAGAGGACTGGGGGAAATCACAATCAAGAAGATGGAGGCAACTTTCAGACAAAATATGACTAAAAAATGTAATGTATCAACATTGGGTGAGTAAAAACATGACAATCAGAGTACTCCAAGAACACTTTTGCATGTCATTTGATGGATGGCTACATATACGATGGTAGATACAAAGTAGTTGATGATATCATTTACTACAACGATAAAATCTACTTAGTATACATCTCTAAATTGAAGAAGTTGATCACAAGAGGAATTTACAATCCACTCTTAGGTGGGTTCCTAGGGTTGAGTTTGTAACTACTTGAGAACAAGAGATTTTTGGAACTAGAGAACTTTAATGTCCCATTATTAAATCAAATGAAGTAATAATATTTGTATTTAAGGTCCCAATTGATTTATGTATATCTCAAGCCAATTTTTATATTTTTCGTAGGTGTAGGTGTTGTCATGTTGACACTTGTGCACCCTTAATCTAAAGGTTTAGTTATGACCAACATGTAGGTTGTATTCGTTATGCCACTTGAATTGTACTTATTATATTGTGAATTCCAGTTGGACTTATGTTATGTTTTCCATTTCAAAAGTCAAAGATTCTATTTATTTGGCTAATGTAATTTTAGTGGGATTCATCCCTCACACTATTCTACTTTGTTTCCCTTGACTTGAAATCTAGCAAATTTGAAGTATTATCAATGTTTGCAACTAAGCTATGTAATGAGCGCATATTATTTAGGTGACGATCAATTCTCGTTCAACTTGCAATCTAGAGTAGTATCATTGTATAGTGCATCAACATCGTTACTTCAATTCCTCATTGAATGTGTGAATTCAGATATTTATAATTGTTCTACATTTGATATAAATAATCTTGAGTAACAACCATCACAAGGAAATATACTTTATACAAGCTAGGCTTAGCACCATAAAACATTGATCAATCCAACAAGGGGAGAACATCATTATCATCACACATTCACTTGAGCTCCTCACACACACCACATAGTAGGAAATTTGCATTGTCAACATCCATACACTAGAATCATTATCGTATAGACCACCAATAGTCCACCGTATGACTTACTATCACCATTCAAACCTTCCTCAATCCATCATCCAACATCTACATACCTCTTTGTCATATGTCCATCCCTTTTCTATATTGCACCCCACATCTCTCACCATATGGGCATCTCTTCTCTATAGTGTGTACATCTAAGCTCCATCATACATCTTGGCCATAGTACCATACAATCATGCAAGAGCTACACAAGGAATTCAGAAGACATACATATTAGGTTCAATCACTTTCATAGTGTTCCATTAGGTGCGAGATGTTACAATCTTTGAAGCCTATTTAGAAGCTTATGGACAACATATAAATAAGGAGAAATCAAACATATTATTTTTTTATACACATAAAGATAGTGAAAATGAAATTGGTAGGATCTTGTGTCGAAACTAGGGCACATAAATCAAAGGTGATAAATAGCAAAAAGAAATAGACAAAATTGAACCAATAAACACTAGAAATATCCTGGTAAAACCCTTTGAGAATGAAGGGAAAAACCCAGCCACACAACAAAAATATATATTTATTGATAATTAAATGTTCAAGTATAAAATATCCTTTGCTTGAGGCAAATATATAACAATAGGAGAGACTCTTCAAATTATAACCGAAGGTCTCTTGATATTCTTATAACTCCTATAATTAATTATGACTCTTCAAATATTCATGCCTCGATGCATGCATTTAATATTAAAACTTAAGTGTCCTTTTCAGCTAAAGATGGCAATAACAATAATGTCATCCATATTTCGAGAGATAAAGATCTCTATCACAACTACAAAACTTAACACTCCCTCTTAGCAAGAGAGAGATCTTTAGTTGAACAGTCACACAAAGCTCCAACCACAAATGTGAATGATAAATTGTGATCATACGAATTCAAAACATAATTCATGGAGTTACTCAACATGAAAACCTATAATAATGAGTCATATTCATGAAATCACTCAACATGAAAACCTATAACAATTATTCATATTCATGGAATCACTCAACATGAAAAGATTTGTAAGACTCACAACTAAGCCTTTATTCATGGACTCTCTCAACATGATGTTCATTATCGCATAGTGAAAGAGTTATCATAGCTGATCTTATAATCTCATTTATTCACACAAGAATAAAATAGGCATAATAAAATAAGACTTAGTTTCATGTAAGTTTTGAATTTTACAAATACCATAAGCATATATGACAATGAAGGGAATTCCATAAGCATTCCATCTTAATTATGAAGCCTCCATCTAAAGCTAAAAACTCTCTCTAAGGCTCAATGCCTCCCTCTAGAACTACAATCCTTATCTTGTTGCAACCTGCAATCAAAAGAGATAAATCTAAAAATAATCTATTATATATAAAAATGCATATATTAGTTAATAGTCTATATGAAAACTTATCTTTTGATTCCATATGATTCTTTGTTGACATGAGTAACTTTTGTCAAATCTTACATTTGGTCCAAATGTTAACCTTTCACCAAAGAGAAATTTATTACTTCCTTTCCATGCTTGATAAACTCTCTGTCAGCCTATACATTGGGTAGGAGCTCCATACATCTCTATCGAAGTATGATTTCCCAAATCACATTAAAAATTCGTAATACTTTGTCGGCTTCAAACGCAAGATATGCACTTTACATTTCCTTTTAACCAAATCATATTTCCGACTCATTACCCGCTCAATGCCTCAAACACACAACCTCCATTAAGACCAAATTCGAAGGCATCAAAACAATGCACGTACAACACCAACTAGCACAAGGTTCTTTGAAAAACACAGAAAGAGTAGATCAGGGGTTACAATTTGGTCATTCTAAGATTGAATGACTAGTTTTCTTTCCACAATCCCCTATATCACCAATCCTTCTATGAGCATCACTACTCTTGACCAAGACGCCATCTTTTTCAACCTCTTTCAATAATAATTCCTACAAGTGACGTCTCTGTGCTAGGTTTTACCACCAACATTGTGTTGAGACATTGACTTCATGACATCATAAACTGTATCATTAGTACCACACCACAATCAAGAGCCATCTGCACTTTCAAAATCATGTTCTTTCAAGTTAGGAGAGGCAAACTTGTGACAAACTATGATATTAGATCTCATAGATGGTTCAACAACACAAAGACGATGTAGTAAAGCATTTCTCGAAGTACTTCCATGGATCTGAACAACTCGAACAACACCTTGCAATTAAAATGAAGAAGTGGACTGATTGAACAATCCACAGAAGCAAAGATTTGTTGTGAATCTGTGGGAAAACAAAGCATAAACCATTTCTCAGTTACCAAATATAAACAATAAACTAACAGATAAATGACCCGCAAAAATGGTGGAACCCGAACAAAAATATCTCTTCGATGAATAAGGAACGTAAATTTTATGTTGTTACACAGGATATCAATGGACATATTGAACGTTGTCAAAACATAAAAGAGAAAATTAAAAGTAAATATGGGTGTTACATATATCTGCACAACTTATGGAGTCTCAAAAACCAACAAAACAAATAGAGCCAAAGCGATGAAGCAGGCGAACCACAATGCTTCCTGCAAGATCTTATCAATTTGAAGAAAAGAAAATAAACTCCAAATGTGTTCCCGACCATCATGCGTATGAAGCCTAAACGGTTACACTAACCTTCACATATTCTTTTGATGGGTTCATCCACATGAAAGAATTAGGATTTTGCTCCAAGCTTGGTCACTCAAAATCTTGAACGTGGGAAGAGAAGGAGAAGTCCATTATGAACAATAGCCAATGTGATTTTCATAATGACAAAGTAAGACCACCTTCTTGCTCTAACTGAAATAAGATTAGGTTGCACAATTGATTCCATTGCCTGGAAGAATCGATAAAACATATTGAAGAAAGATGAGCACACAACCTGGCTCTAATACCATGTTGAAACTGGAGCACATAAATCAAAGGTGATAAACAACAAAAAGAAATAAACAAAACTGAATGAATAAACACCACAAATATCCTGGGAAAACCCTTTGAGAATGAAAGGAAAAACCTAGCCACACGACAAAAATATATCTTTATTGATAATTAAATGTGCAAGTGTACAATATCCTTTGCTTGAGGTGAATATATAAGGATAGGAGTAACTCTTCACATTATAACCGAAGGTCTCTTGATATTCTCATAACTCCTATAATTAATTATGACTCTTTGAATATTCATACCTCAATGCATGTGAATGACACATGTCATTTACATTTAATATTAAAACTTAAGTGTCCTTTTTAGTTGAAGATGACAATAACGATAATAATGTCTAGATTTCAAGAGATAAAGATCTCTATCACAGCTACAAACTTTAACATCTTGGACTTCAAGAAAGGGGAACTAGCTTGTAAGTGCCTTAGATAAAGGAAGTAGATCAAACAAACTATGGGACAATGTGATGATGAAGCTAGATAAAAGAGTAAAATCAAGGAAAGGAAAGTAGTTTTTCCACAAACAATAAAATTACAATGATCATATCTATCCTTTTTGCAATCCTAATTTATAAAATGGCCTACTATAGCTTTTAAGTTGGCATAAAGGACAAATTAATCAAAAAATTAAGGACTAGGTTAGAATAGAAATGATTGCCTAGGATCATATATGTATGTCTAAGGAGGAGAGAGGTCCAAGTTCAAAAGTATTAAGGAACAAAATATAGTACTTGGGGCAAAACTGGTATGGAAGATGTGCAAGGATCTAGACTTAAAATGGGTCAAGATGCTTAGATATAAATAGTTAGATAGGTTGATATTTTAGCATCTTTAGGCAAGTTGCTCCTATTAAGGGATCAAGAGTTTGGAATTTCATTCAAGAATGTAGGGATGGTATGAATGAAGGAATTTCGTGCAATATTGGAAATGGGGGATTCACTCTCGTCTATGATGATTTGTAGAGTTGGGGGAGGGACGCCCTACATTAAATACTTTAGTAAATGACAACCGATCTATAGAAACCGTTGAGAGTAGCTAGGGGATCTATCTTAAGAATTATATTGAGTTATGTGGGTGCCCAAACTTAGGGTGGAATTGGAAATCATTGAAGGGGCAGAATGTGCAAATAAAGTTTCAAATAAGAATGATAGAAATTTTGAAGGAAAGACAACTTATACCTAGTAATGAAGAGGACTTGATTGTATGGGCTTTGGAAAAAAGTGAAGAATACAATACAAAGGAAGGGTATATATACTGTTGAAAGAAACATTAAAATGCAACTATAGAGCTATGAGTGGATTTATGTTGTGACAAGAAATTTTTGCCAAAAGTAAGCGTGTTTGCATGGGTGGCCTACATAAGAGAATATAGACAACATAACAATTCATGAAGATGGGATATCATGGCCCTTCTCATCTTATGTGAGAAAATTGAAGACATTATTTTAAATTGTGAATACACCAACAAATTTTGGCAGTGGCTAATCAATAAGTTAGATTGGAAGACAACCCTTCCGAATGAAGTATTGAGCCTTCTTCAATGTTGACCTAAAAGTTTAGGAAGGACCTATACATACATGGTTTGCAACCCAAATCTTCATAAATTTGGGAAGTGATAGCCCTTATTTTTCACTGTGGTAAAATTCTGCAAATTCATTATGAAAATGCTTTGAAATGAGTTGTATTGTTAGGGTTTGTGTTTCATTGATTTGCAATTTCTAGAAAAATCCTAACCTAGTCATTTTTGCCCTAGCCCAGTGTTGAGAATCTTGCCCTAGTGAAATAACGTGATATCCTAAGATTATTTCTTTACCCTTGTCATGAAAATTTTCATTAAAATCCGCAATCATCTTACCACTACCCTAGGTTTTTTATTTTCTAGCGGGAGATATATGTCATTTTCAAATTATGTGTTACAATCTTACGATCAAGGTTTAGGCGTCTAATAGTAAACTAAAATATCTCTATCTCGATGTTATGATTTAAGGGGTAGGGAAGGATCATAGACATAAAGTCTGAGTCTCTCGATCTTAAGATGTGTTTTGTTTCTATAGTATTGCAAGTGTTCAATGTAAGGTCTTCAATCTTATGACTCCCTTTATATTGCATACTCTTAAGTGTATGTTGGAAAGGTTTTAAAGTCAAGTTCCGATGTTACGATACACAATGTTTCATGGGATCGCAAAAGCATAAATGGAGGTTCATGATGCTACGAATGATGGTAGTCATAAGATTGTGAGGACAAAAGGTGCAAAGATAATATGTTGAGTTACGATCTTATGACCGAAGGGTGATTGTGACATCATAAAGGTTTTTCAGCAAGGCTACGAAGATACGAAAGGCTTATGATCATAGGATCATAAAGCTCAGATGATAAGGCAAGGTGGGGCCAGGCGCATTTGGATGAGTTTTAAGGACACATGGCAAGTCATGTTTTCACAATGTTACGATAAGCAATAGATCATAAGATATCAAAGGCAAGTTCAAAGCTTTAAGCTATGAAGCAATGTTGTATCGTAAGATCATGGAAGTCATTTTTAAGGCTTACGATGATGCGATAAAGGGTTTCTATTTTGAACAATTGTAAGATCACTGAGCCAAAGTTCCCCACCTAAGATGATACGAAGGGCTTATTCTTCATTGTGTCATGAGATTGTAAACTTTAGTTTGACATGAAAAAGTGGACTTTTCTTTTTTGAGGTGGAATAATAGCAAGAACCCTGGCCAATGAAAGTTGAGTGAAGTACAAAAGTTCTTGAGTTGGAACAGTGATGTGGACGCTCCATTTGAGATGACAGACTGCACTGAATTTGAGGCTCAGGCATGCAGAGTATCAATGCCCATAAAAGGTCGATGAGTGTACACCCAACATAAACATTCCACAATCTAGTAATATGTTACCATTTGCAAAGATTGGAGATTTCATAACAGTTGCAGAGCTTTCAGTGCCAACATTTTTATTATTTTCAAAACCAATTACAAAGGTTTTTTCAATGTTCCTAATAAAATTCATAAGATGTTTGACAAGTAGAAGAAATTCAAGCTTCAAACACTGAAGTAGTGGAAGCTTCAGCTTCAAAGGGAGGAAAGACCAGGTAGAGGAAACCTAATAGGTTTGTTGAGGAATGGATAAAGTTGTTCCTGGAATCCTCAAATGCCAATGTTGCAGATGATTATGTGTTTGTGGACCCATATGCTTTATGTGGAGATTCTGCATGTCATGGAGTTACAGGTTTTGAACTTTTTAGATATTTTTACAACAACTGAGAAAAGAAGATCCCTATTTGCAATCCATGGAAGAAAAACCTGGCAAAGTTAATCTTTCCACAAGTCTGTGGATGTAGATTTGGTGAAGGCCCTAATCAAGTCATATAATCCAACCACCAAATCATTCCATAGGAGGGATGGACCTATCCTATGCACCTTGGATGGAGCTTCTTTCATTGATGCATTTGGACTGGATGGTGCCATGACTGAACCAGAAGACCTGGGTGACTTAGACGAAAAATTTGAGAGAAACACCAAGGCATACACAGGGAAATCAATGCTACAGAACATTCCCATGGACCTGAAGCAGGTGGGTGATTATCCCAAGAAGGTTGACAAGAAGATGCCTTTGAAAAAGTTTAAGAATTATTTTGTAAAAATTGTATATGGTGTCCACAAGGTAGTTTGCATAGATGGAACATATATCGTGTATGGAGCAAAGTTTATCATTGCCAAAGATGTGCAAGACTTCTTCCATGGTGGAGAATATGACTATGTTGAGTATATTCTAGCAAGAATGAAGGAGAACATTGGACTAGCCCAGAGAAGAGAAATGGAGAAATTTAGTTTCCATCATTACTCACTACTAATTCACCTAATCATGTACAAGAATGTGGGGTATATAAGCGTAGACTTTATTGATCACACATCTAATATCAATGGAAAGCTACCAGTTCAATTATGGACACGGGTATGGGACACTTCCTATCATTATTCTGATTTTGTCTCATTATTCAATAATTTTAGTACTGTTATAATGAAAATGTTAGACCCAGGTTACTTTAGGGCACTTGAGGTTTTGAAGAGTCTTTTGAGACCAAACCTACTCCTTGAATAATTGGGGAGACATTTTCTTATTTCCAACTTTTTCCTTGATGAGGGTTTATGGTTGTCCCCAACCCCCACATAGATTGCCAAAGTTCATTCCCCCTAGATTGGCCATCATTGAATTCATGTGACAATTGTTCATGGTTAATAGGGAGTATTTAGGACCTGAAGTGCATAAGGGCACATTCTTATGTAGAGGTTTTAAGTTAGAGGACTTTTCAATTGGAAAAGAAGCCCTAGATCATATTCATTCTTTCCTCCACCATTACAATTCATCTGCTGGTCCTTACAGGATGTATGATCTTGATAATTGGATGAGGAACACCCTTAAAGAAATAAGAAACTATGTGTTGCCTAATACCAAGGAGTTGCCCCATGAAGACCTCATTCCCAATATTGTTGTTGAGGGGGAGGCAGCTGACAAATTTTCAAAATTTGATGATGTGTTGAGGGTGGAGAGAGAATTGAAAAAAGTTGATCCCAATTTCAAAGGATTTTACCTAGATGTCCCCTACTCGCAAAGGATTAGAAAGATGGTGGTTGACCATGTAGAAATCATGGCACAAATGCCAGAAGAACCACTTGGGGAAGAAGATAGGGTCAATCATGATAGCCCTAAACTAGATGTGTCCTTGGAATTAGAAGAAGATGAACATCCTAAGGCATCATGGGTCACTAAAGGAATTAAGAGGCAAAAGGTTGTCCATATTCTTGAGAAGGTAAAGCATAGAACATTGCAAATCCTGCATAGTAGAAGTCAATACTTTGCTGACTTAAGACAAAGCTACATACAAGACAGGGTCATTGCGGTTGAGAATACATTGACTGACCTAAAACTAGCAGCAACAAAGTTGGATGATAGGATCATTCAATCCCAATAATTTATAAAAGATGACGGGTTCATCAAATCAGTTGAATTTAAGAGCTTGTCTAAAATTAAATAGAGTGAATTGGTGTTGAAGATGAAACCAGGTGATTCAGATGAGCAGAAGCAAGAATTGATTGAAAAGTTGCATGCATATGATCCTGAAAGTGAAGTCATGACTCTTGAGGAGGCAAGGGATCTAGTGCAGAGGAGTGGGATGCTACTAGTGCCCAGTTGGGATTTAGAACAAGAATTTATGCTTGACCAAATCAAAAGATAAGAGAATGCCATTTCATATGAGGCATATGGTGCTGGTGGACTCCAAAGAGGATCCAGATTCAATATTGACACCAAGTCTCTAGCAGTATGGAGCATGGGTCCTGCAACAAACAAGCCCAAATTGATGGATGTGCAGATCACATAACAAGGCAACATGATAGTATGGACAATACAAGGCACCTCTAATATAGAGATCTCTAAGGCCATGAAACATTTCTCATTTATGAATGAGGCAAAGGTAGTAGGAGATAGAGACAAGGTTAGCCAAATCCTTTCATGATTACATTGGTGTCAAGAAGCAGTATGAGGATGAGCTCGGGAAGAGCCATGCATACAAAGAGAAAATTGAGGAGCTTGAGGCTAAGGTCCAAGTGCTAAAAGCTGAAGTTGCATCTCTCAGAGAGCAACTATCCAATGTTGAGCAGGTAGCCATTGCAAAACAAAGCAAGGAGTAGGATACTCAAATGCAGCCATTCAAGGTCACAACAGAGACCGCAACACAGAGCGATGAGCTGGAGACTGAGGAAATAGAGCCCAGAAGGATGAGCATTGATGCTCCACCAACACAACAAGGTGTGAGGTAAAGACATTTGTCCTTAAGAGTATGATTGGCCATAGGGTTGAAACTCTAAGGAGTATATTACAACAAGCCCATATATTATATAATTCTTTGCAAGATGCTGAGCAATTTTGCAATGAAGCACTTTCATGGCTATCACCCACATTTTATCTTTGGGGGGCATATACTCAATTCTTAGAGAGGTTGATGATGTTAATCGCTAAAAAGCTAAATTTGCCTGATAAGATAATTACAGTAAAGGAGAGCCTGGAAATAGTCAAAGAATTAATTGGCTTCTTTACTCAAAAAATTCAATTAATACAAAGAAAGTTGAAAGTTCTATCTCAAGGAATTGAGCCCTATATTCCACCAATTTTGGATGATAACAGCAAGTTAAAGGAATGGCAACAATGGTCTGATGCATTCAACATAGTTTTGACTCAAAGCCACAGTAGCAATTTTTAAAGATAACAATGACGCCCCATTCAATAATTTGATTGACACCTTATTCAGAGCTGAGATAGATTTGAATAATTTTTTTGTGGAGTCTAAAGCCATAACAAACGCCAAGTGGACTAAAGCCACAAAGGAGCTAGAAGAGGTTAAAACTATAGAATTGTCCACCAAGAGGGAGATCTATGTATGGGAAGCGGTGGGAGAAATAAAAGCTCTACTGGCAAGAGGTAGCTGAGAAGTTACTTGTTGAAGGCAGAAGAAGACAAAGAATTAAAGTTAAAGCTCCAACAATAAATTGTCACCTGCTAACTTTTCAACTGCATCCTCTTTTTGGATCAAGCACAGATGAACGTCTTAATTGTAACTTTTTGTACATATCCTACCACCTTTCTCTTCCATTTAGGTTTTGACATGTGTCCACCTCCCATCTGTAGCTTGTTGCAATCCTTTATAAGGATTTCCAAAATGTGGAGTGGAGGTCGAAAGTCTGTAGAATTTTTAGTTTTATGTTATTTACAATTTGTCCAATTTTGTTTATTGTATGAATGCATTCGACCTTGTAAACTTGAAGATATAGTAAATATGAATGATCTAGCTGTCAACTTTTGAGTTATATTGTGAGTTTATACCAGTATTATATCCATTTTCAGAGAAAATTAATACAAAAGGAATTTCAGCATATCTATGTATCTCATTTTTGTCTCCTTCCTTGTATATCTGTGATCTTGGGATTGAAGTGAACAATGTTCTTTCAGTTTAATGCAATTTAGAGAAATTGTATGTCTCTTAAAGATTGTTTTTTATTCAAACAATTAAGTAATTGCTTTCAGTAAGTGAAGAGTTTTAGATATATGAGAGGGATATGATAAGAATGAGATTCAAAGTTTGTTGTTGATAAATGTAATTGCAAGTCAATTAAATAGGTCTAAAGTTGCTAGTTTTGACTCTATATGACAATCGATAAAGCACTGATCAATTAATTTTAGTTGCAAGTTGATGGTTCTTATGGTTGCAAAATACATATATCAATCAAAAATCAAATTTCCATTTTATGTACTAAAGAACTAAGGTTGTTGGTCAGCACTTGTAATAGCTTTCCTTTTGATTATAACTAGCTATTGGAATCAAAAGTTTGCCACAAATCTAAGAAGAAATTGTGACCATTATCCGCTATAAGGGATAGTTTTGAGAGAAGAAATATCAGTGAGCAAGTGCCTGAAGAGAAAATCAAAATAACCAGTCACATTCATATCCCTGAGGTGCACCCGCCTTGGCCCTACAAAGCCTAAAGTGTAGAGAGTCTAATGTACTCTGTTGAAGTTGGTTCAGTGCTGAGATTAACCTTGTTGAATAGGGGACCTAGCTAATCCTTAGGCTTGCTTTCATCTTATGCACCCTGATATTGGGTTAGAAGTACCTGGAAGTCCAAAAACACCAACAAGAAGTATGGAAGGAACAAAAGAGGAGATTGTTTAATAGAATTAATTTGAGAATGGAACATAACACAAATTAAATTGAGGCAGCTATAGCGGAGGTGGTTATTAGTAGAAACATTAATGGAAGTAAAGACAATAAAAATCATAAGCTAGGATGATTGAACCAAGAACAAATGGAATGTGCTGAAAATCCCTCCCTTTATTGGGGATAATACCGAAAGGTAGATCAAAAAGAAAATAGTGTAAATGGGAGATGTCCCGAGTGGATTGGTTCAAACTTAATTTCAACAACCCTTTATTGGGGATAATATTGAAAGGTAGATCAAAAAGGAAATAGTGTAAATGGGAGATGTCCCAAGTGGATTGGTTCAAACTTAATTTCAACAACCCTTTATTGGGGATAATACCGAAAGGTAGATCAAAAAGGAAACAGTGTATATGGGAGATGTCCCAAGTGGATTGGTTCAAACTTAATTTCAACAAAGCTTTGAGGAGTAATCTAGGGGTAGTTGGAATTGGTTATGCATTCATGATAGGGAATGTAAAATTATGACTAGCCTAGTTGGGTCCAATAGAATAGAAATAAATAACTTGAAGTCACAACCCTAGTGGAAGGATTGTTATTATGTAAAAAACTACATATAAAGAATTTGGAATTTGAAGGGGATTTAACCATAGTAATTAATGCAGTTAGATTTGGCTCGACTCCAAATTGGCAACTCAAATGCATGGTTTAGAGAGTGGTGGAAATCTTAAGATTCTTTGAACAATACACAATCTATCATATATACAAAGAAGGGAATGGGGTTGTAGATAGATTGGCCAAGGGGTGAATGGGGTATGGATGGGATGTTTGGATTGAACTATGTATCTCTAGTATAAAAGAGTATGGGCTTTCTTAGGTGGGATTTACATTGATTTAGCTTTGGAAAGTGTAGGAGTCCATAAGGCTATCCAAGACCTATGACTTTTTAGGTAGAACCTAGGGTATCCTATGTGTTGTAGATACTTGGGTGGTTTACTTGCAATACAGGACTACACACACACACACACTAGTTGTGTTGGTTTTTTTCTGTTGGTGACTTCTAGAAAACAAACAAGCATCAAGCATGTCTGTTAACATTTTGTAACATTATGAGAAAAAATTAGTGCAGCAAGCGTGTTTTAGAACTCAGTAACATTAGTAGTAAACATACATTGATGGAAGAACTATTTAATAAATATTATATTGCCAAATAAATGCTGCAAAAGGGCTACATAAATAACTAGTCTATATAGCCCGATACCCCGTTCTGCCCTCTCAAACTCTCACATTGAGATTTTGAATTTTCAGCATCCATCTCATTTAGAGCTTTAGTATCTCACACGAAGTCCCTTAGAGTTTGATCACAGTTCAACACAATCGAAGGTTACATATTTGTTTTCCACTTCCATCTTTTATATTCTTAATGACAATACCGTGTGTTGTATTTCTTCCAAGTCTTGGGTTCATTTGTCAATTCTCTCATCCTTCTGATTGAGGATGGTTTTCATTGTTTTCATGTGTTCCTTGCACCAATCAAGTTCTCTTTGTAGACTCATTTTGTATAAAATTTATGATCAGCCTCACTTTGGTTCTGTCTAACAATGCAGGTTCCCCTTTGCTCAATCTTGTTAATAGCTCGATCAAAGTGATGACATCCTCCTACCAGATTTAATCCTCCACTAGCTGCATGTGAACAACAACACAACATTTGCATTGGAGATATACTTCTCATCCCAGCAAGATCATTTGTGGAGTAGATTACTGTTGTACCTTCCAAACCAACCAGCTGCCCCCTCATTAACAAAGCCATTTCTTTGTTTATCACTTGAGAACACATTCTTCCACTTTTTTATTTTCACTCCTTGGGAATTCATGTTCCACCAACCCTGATTACCTGGTAGATAAATGCAGAAAAATATTAGTCCCAATGGACATCTATGGTTGCACACACAAATGAGCTTAAACAACCATGTAACTAATTATACCATGAAATGAGTACTGTGATAGTTGTATGAGTTGTTGACAATGTGGAATAGTGAAAAATTGAGAAGCAATAACATTCCATAAATCAACTGTTAAACCAAACAATCAAAACTGACCACTTTGATTGGTAACGTGAAAACATTCATTTCTATCTGTAAACAGAGGATGAAAACCTTTACCAAAAGCTTCAAAAATTATCAAGGAGGCACATGCCATAAAAGTTGCATGTATTCTGCACAGATTAATATAAAGTGGCATAAAACTAGGTTAAGAATACAACCACTTATGTAGAAGACAAAAAAAATATCTGCATCTTATGCTCCGATTGCCATTTTCAACAAAAAATGTCAACAGCCTAGCATCATGAAAAATGCAGAGGCATAAAGCCATCAATATATTCACTGGTTTAAACCTCACAGGACAAGTCTTCCCCTTGTGAAGCTTCTGACAGTGAAATGATTGCACAAGTTTATCAGCATTGTTACTTCAGCTCCAAAGCAGAAACAACAACTTTTGGAACACTAAATTTCTACTTCATAGGGACTAGAAACTTTGCACAAAAAATTAAGCCTTGGTGTAAGTATATATTGTTTCATTCAACTTATCTGAACCATGCATCTATATGTCATCTACAAAATACAGGTGACCAAAAAACATCAATTGTCCACTAACTCCCATGATCAATCATCTCTGCATACAACATAATATATATATATATATATATATATATATATATAAAGAGACAAATTACAATATAAAAATAGTTACAATCATGGTGGGCACGATAATTTAAAAAGTATGGGCAGAAACTTGAAATAAATTTGAGCTGAAAAACAGATTACTTAAGTATATTTGCTAAAACATGAAGTTTATAAATGTTATACTTCTAATTATCTCGTCTCAAATCCGAGCATCTTTTTATTCATCTAGCCCGCAAAATGCCAAAATCAGGGATTTCTGATGTAAAAGGACTGATAAGATTTTAATAAATTCAGGGTATGATTCCACAATATAAACATGAGGTATTTTACCAGAACATATCTGTAAGTGTAAAACACAATTTCTTCCCCTCGTATATATTACTTTGAACTTTCACCAATTGTATGTAGGAAATGAAAAGCCTAGCAATAAAACATAACATCTAATGTAGATAAAGTTAACTGTAACTCTGAAGAAAAAGAGCAGGATCTTCGGAAATGTACAACGTTCTTCAAGGCCGTGAACAAATTAGCTGGTTTACTGGCAGAAAGAAATATCATAACAAGCACGCAACTTGACTACTGTAAAAATCACTATCGTTGTCACTGAATTGAACTAAACTTTGGAATACAATAATTCAGATACACTTCTCATTTTCTAAAACTTGGTTACTCTTTTCAACTCTAATTTAACGTGCACAAATTGAATGACTTTAAACTTTTTTATTACTTTTTATTTCACGCCTTTTAAATTTTATAATAATAAATATGAACATAGCAAATGTGAACACATTCAGATTAAGTGCCAGCCTGACATGGCCTTGTAGAAAACTCCTGCAAATTTATTAAGTATTTTCAGATCATGGAGTTTAGTAGTTCTGAAATCCAGGCAACCTTGTTATTTCTAAATAGATCTCTAATCCTTTCAAATAGCCATTAGCCTCCATATAAGTATACAGTGAGTCATACATTGGACTACATCCAGGAAAATGAAGGGTTGTATGAAACAAACAGGCCAAGGAAAAGATTGAAATGCCACTTTGACTTGTTAGACCTATCAGCTTCAAAAGCCATGCAAATTACAAAATCAAAATTAACATCCCAAAACAAAGTAATGGCAAAGCTATATACACAATTTGACTGTGACATCCTGATCAACCATAAAAAAGAAAATAGCATGGTAACCCAGAAGCCCTTACAGATCACCCAATAGCTATTCTTTGTCTTTGCAACATATGTCGATATCTTTGAATGCCAGGTGGTTTTAATTGATGTCTCTGTATAGTTAGCTGTACAAACACACAATTACACTTCACAATGCAGCATTAGTGTCCACTGATGATTTTGAACCTCTTTATCATTAAAACCACATCAGTCACTAATGATCCTCATTTTCAGCCTTTCGTCCTGGCTTGACTTTTCATGTATTGTCTAGCCTCTTAATTTTTAATTCATTTAATTAGCCTTACAGTTCCACAATTACACTTCATAATGCAGCATTAGTGTCCACTGATGATTTTGAACCTCTTTATCATTAAAACCACATCAGTCACTAATGATCCTCATTTTCAGCCTTTCGTCCTGGCTTGACTTTTCATGTATTGTCTAGCCTCTTAATTTTTAATTCATTTAATTAGCCTTACAGTTCCCCAGGATCAAATTTATCCTTTGACTTCGATTCATTTTCAAATAATAAAGGCAACACCACCACTGGCAGTTTTGACTGAAAACAACAATATGGTAGTTAAAGTCAGACAGCAATTCCTCGGCAGACCCAAAAACACGAAAAACTCAGGGTTCAGTGAAAACTTCTGGAAGAACTCAGCAAATTCATCAAACTGTTTCAGATACTAAAAGCTATGAAATTTATTAAAATATGCTCCAAGACATGCAGATTACTGAGTTTAGAGACCATATTACTGCTTTAATTCATATATCAATCAAAATTAGAATTCAAAGCACTTAATAAATCCATAGACAAAAATGAGTTCAAAGTTTCAATAAAAGTTCTCCTTCAGTCATCCAAGTTTATGCTACCAGAAACAAGAAACAGTTGCAATGGTTGCAACAAGATGACCAGAAACATTATGTCTTAAGAGGTTTCCAAATTCAAATTGGAATGTCTATAAAGTAAATATTACTCTAAAAATGTTTGCAATACTTTTATATTTAAAAAAAAAAATTAAAGAATTTAAACACAACTAATTGTAGAAATTTAAAGAATATTTATATTTAAAACATCTTTCTATAAATATTTTTTAAAAATTAAAAACTATGAAATATAATTATATATTTTAATGTTTAATACAGATTTGGCATACATTTTATAATCTAACAATACTCCTTTCTTCCATCCCTCTTATTTGCCTGTGCCACCACACTTTGCACTGCTATCTAAATGCCAGCTCTCTATTCTTCCCATTCCCCACCATACAAGCAATTATCAACCAGTCTGTGGGTACATGACTGAAAAAAAACCATGGATGGTATCTATAGACTGCATGTAAGTCTTCTTTGTCCCACTGCTCCCAAGGACAAGTTTCTTAGACCAATATTGATTCCAGGGCTGGAAAGCTCCAAACAAACATGGTGTGCATCATTGGCACCCTAAAAAATAGATATAAAACAATTGGGTCTTTCTCAAAGTGGTACTAGACAAGTTAGGCATGATTTTTGGTGACTTAGGGCAAGTTTTAGCAATTTTTCCGCCAATAATCATTTCAATTTTTTTCAGAAACTAAGTTTGGGCGGTGATCACTCAATTGCAGTATTTCTAAACAAGCACTTGCGAGTTAGGCGAGTACTTGACAAGTTTTTTTAACTATCTGCAGTATCATACCACAAACTAAAGGTTCCAAATGGAATGGAAGTAAAAGATCATGAATGCTAAAGCTGGTTGTGTCTTCCTATAGAATCTAATCATTTGCAACTATTAGAGCTCTTTTAGGGATCCAACAATTGCTTTTAGTTGAAACTTTACTGGCAACTACTCTTCTATTCACCAGTCACTGCCATTTTTGCAGACAAGCTACTAACATCACTCTTCCAAGTTGTCTCAAAGCAGCAGATTATGTGGCATTAGCCTTGCACAGATTACTTTCTAAGGACACACATCAGTCAAGTACCTCAATGTCGCTCTAGTTCATCAGCTACTTGTACAAGAAGCAACAATCTAACAGTCAGATACATTTCTTGTTTTTCGTTGTCTTATAGTTTGATTGTTTTTGCTTGCCTGTACATGTTAAATATCTTGACCTATTTACACAGATTCTAGTTGCATATGATTGAGTTTAAAGATATGAACTAAGATAAAAGATGAGAAGGAAACAGAAAGTTTTAGTAAACAATCGCTGCACTTGCACTGAAGGATGCTAGTTAGAAAATAGAAATCAAATAAGTACATTAACTTGCAATCAATTTCAAAACCTAAACACTCAGATTTTACTAGCACAAAACCCCACAGGTTCCTACTTAATTAGCCAAAAGATTTGTATCACTTGCAATAGAAAAAATGAACTCATAAAATTTACCAAAAGAAAACATTGAAGACCCTTTCAAATGTCTTCAGTTACATATTTAAAGTTTCCACTTGCAAAAGAAAAAATGAACTTCTAAAGTTTACAAAAAGAAAACATTGAAGACCCTTTCATACATCTTCAGTTACATATTTAAAGTTTCTCAAGTGTAACCGTCTAAATGTCTTAAAACTACTTCTATAAAAAGTACAATTAAACATTTTAATATAATGAAACTTCAGAAAAAGATTAATATTCATAAGAACATACAGACTAAGGCTTCGGTGATGCACACTGAGCGCCTATGTTGACTCCATCTACCAGTGCTTGTTGGGCTGCCACAGCTTTCACTTTGTAGACTGAGTGCTTGACTTAAAATGGGTATCCTGTGTGCCGAGGGATTGTTACATTTTTGGTCTTCAGCTTCCCCAGAATTAAAATTGTTACCTATGTTATCTTGGCAGTGAAATTTGTTGGAGGTTCTCACATGAAAAAATAGAGCTGCATCAATCTTTGCCATATTTTTTCAAATCCTCATTGCAATCAGCCTATGCATTAGACAATGTTTTTTCTCAAATTCCTCTTTCAAACTTCCAACACTGCATCATCAGCATTATCTTTTTTCTTCAACTGCCACTTCTCTATGAATTTCAGCATTGATGTGATTGCATTATTTTGACAATTTACTTTGCTCTTTTAATTTGCAATGGGGCTCATCAGCAGTTGGAATGATATGTTCTCTAGCTACTACATCTAGGCCCATAGCTAGAATCTACTTGAATTCTTTATCAATTTGTAACCAAGGGGATTTCTCGCAGTTGGTGTTTGTTATCTACGTGTTTATAGTATTTCTCAACAAAATCAAATCATCGTATATTTTCCTGATCTGTTCAATGAATATAGACCCTTTAGCTAAGTCTTTCACCCAATTCTGAGTGACCTTTCCATAGAAACTATCAATTTGTAGTTTTCTTACCATCTCTTTGCCTCTTGCTAAGCTTGGACTGAAGGATGTGCTGAAGTGACATGTTGGCTGAGTGGGGTCAACAAGAAATTTTAAACAATCTATTAAGAGTTGAACAGCCTTCTTCAAATCATCCTTATCTTTCTTTGTTATCTCAACTAGTTTGGAGGTTGTGACCCGGAAATTACTCCTGAGCTCAAGGATGTGCCTATTTCTACCAAGAGAATTATAAATTCTCAATACTCCTATTCTCCATCAGTCTGGATTGAGTTTCTAGTTTCTTGGTTTAGCCCGCTAAGTCACGAGGTTCGAATTCAAATTCAAGTTTGTTGATCATAAAATTTGAATGAAATTCGGCAAGGGTAAAAGATCGGAAAAAAATTCAACTAAACTGAACTGTTATAAATTTATTTATTTTTAAATATAAGTAACATATCCACAAAATTGTCAACATAGTTTGACATTGCTAAATAATTAAACTGAATATCTCAATATTATTGTAAATTTAAATAATGTTATTATAAATAACAATGTTATATTAAATATTAAAAAACATAAAATTCAGATGAAGTTCAAAAAGAGTAAAACTTCACTGAAATTTGAACCACATGGATAAATATGGCGTATCGTGAGACTTGTTTAAAAAATGCCTATAATAACTTCCCAACAATACCTACATTGGTTAAGTTTACTGAGACTATTTTTCTCCTTTTAGAAAGGGTGCTCTCCAACCATGAAGGTGACGAAGTACACAAATCCCAAATCTGGGGAGGAGAAATACAAGGTTCTTCTCAATGGAGGAGTCCTCGTGACATTTTGCACATCAAAAGGAAAGGGTGAAAAAGGTTTGTTCTTTAGAAAAGCCATCTGTTACATTTTGAGCGGATAGGTAAGAGTCAGGCTGAGCCCTCGATGAATCAAAAGCTATATCCTCTTCCTCAATTTCAAGTCCCTTCTCCCTTTCTTTCACCTTCTCCTTTTCTATTTTTTTTGGTTGGCTGTGTTATGGTAAATCAATGTTGTTGTAGTTGTATTAAACAAAGGAGATGAAAGTTCCTTATATAGATTTACAGAGATGAAAGAAAAAGTTGTGAACTAAAGACAAAAATAGAAACTAATTAATAAACTGAAGACTAAGATGATCATTAAAGAAACATTATAATATTCCTATAGCCTCCCTTAATGGTCATTATCTAATTGTTGTCTTTTGGTCACAAATTTTTCAAAACATTTTGCTGCCGCTAGGATCCTCCCTGGATTTGCAAAATATTAATGACCGAGAACCCAAATCCATCCAGAAAGGAATAGAGAAGGGGCCCCCTTCTTTAGAAAGTTTTGCAAAAAGAGACAAGTGCCTACCACTAAGATGAGTCTTCCACTAACCCTCCTAGAATCAGCAAAACATCTGACCAGAAATCATTACAAACCTACTATAATGGAGCTGCTCTTCCTCGGAGATAGAGACAAATACTGAGAACAGCTAGCACAATTTTTTGTAAAAATCGGCAAACCCTCCAAAGCATGATGCCCCAAAACAAGCTGCAAAAAGTCAAGATTTTACGGGAGCTAAATTGAAAAAACTAGACACAATTTTTGAGGTGAAAAATCAATTAAAACCAAACAGCAGAATCCGAGACACATATCAAAGAATACAAAGCTTCATTTTTTAGGAAAAATAGTGAATCCCAATAGATAATTTTTGAGAAACATACTATAAACCCACCAAATAATTTTTGAGGAACATACTATAAACCCACTAGATAATTTTTGACGAAAAAAATTATAAACCCACCATATATATTTTTAGGAAAAAAATTAAAATTATGAAAAAAAACCATCAGAATTTTTTAAAGGTTAAAAATTATACAAATGTAAGGAAACTCAGGTGCGAAAACAACTTCCTACACTAATCCCTTAAGGAAAGTATTGTGCAAATTCTATTTAAATCCTTACAATTTCAAATTTGATATTATGTAAACATCAATATTGCAGTCAACCATGAATACAGAAAAAAGATAGAGAAAGAAAACACAAACACAAAGATATGCCGGTGGGGAAAAACCTTTCCGTAAAACAACCCCACCCCTCTAAAACCTGCACAATGTATTATCTTCAACACAAAGGTTACAACACACTTGCAATGCAAGTTCTTTCAGGACACGGAAGACAAATCCAGTCGCAACAAAACACTACCAACAATACACTTTCACTCTCACTTATCTGCAACCCTAAAGTCGCTTATATCATACGCTTTCCATTTTAGGGCAACTTCCAAAGAAGAACCATATTAGGGTTTTACCATTCTCCGAAAAAGTAGGAACCCAAAAAAAATTTGTGCGCTAGATGGAGACTCGAGTGTACAAAACTCAATGATCAATTGCCACGTGTTCACCCATCATCTTCCAAAGATAGCTTTTACGTGTCATAGGAATCCATCATAACCATTTCAATCATGATCTCCTTACACACTATTCAAGATGCCGACACATGCAAGTGGAGTGACACATCAGCATGCCAACTAGACATGTACACTCGCACTTAATTACATTATTTGCAAAAAAATACATTCACAAAAAAAAAAAAAAGAATAGGAATTATCCAAGGTTGAGACACCTTATTCCTAACAAAAAACTCATTAGAAATTTTTGAAAGGAAAAAATAATGAAAAGCTATTAGAAAATTTTCAAGGGAAAAAATTATGAAAACTCATTAAAGAAACCTTCATGTGGCAAAATACAAGACTTCGCATGGTAAAATAGCTCATGCAAGTAATAAATGCACATGCAAGGACATGTTCAACCTTTGAAAATCGGAGACTTTTGCCCAAACCAAGAAATTGCACAATCAAAACCATCAACCAAGCTTGAAATTTTGAGCAAAAATATTTGAAGACAAACTACAAAAATTTCATAAAATGCCTCCTATAATTTTCATTTCAAAAAATTGAAAAACAAAGTTCTGGAAAAATTTCCAATTATGAAGTGGCTCGAATTTTCTTTAAAAACTTGCCAAATTTTATGAAATCCCATTGACCTACTTTGATGTCATAAAATGGTAGATTGATGTTGTAGTGGTATTAAACAAAGGAGATGAAAGCTCCTTGCATAGATTTACAAAGACGATGTTTTTAAAAGAAACAATCGTGAACTAAAGACAAAAATAGAAACTACTGAATAAACTAAATGTTGATGTTTGGTAGTTTCAATCGAATAAATCTATATATATATATATATATATATATGATTAAATTTGTCACTATAAATTATTTAATTAATGAACAAACATGTCCCATTAAGGGACATGTCTCTTCACGGCTTATTCTCAATATAAATAAGAGATCAATGTCATGTGGAAAACAGATACCAAACATTATGGCAGTGTTTTTACATTTGTAGTGATGCTCAGAAAAGCAACATGGTATCAGAGTAGGCGACTCTCAAGGCCTATTAATACTGAGAAACATCAAGTCCATATAGCTAAGAAAGATCGAAGTCAACAGACGAACCCTAGTCTATATTCCATGTAGACTTTTACAGTGAAATGATTATTCAAGCAGAGTACCAGTGATACAGAACTCGAAACCGTTAATTTTTAGAGACTTGCCTAATTGTCGAACTAGCAATTCACATTGCATAACTAAGAATGGAAAATGGAGTTTCGCAAAGTCTACCCGAAGAGATTGTGTTGAATATCATAGCAAGGTTTCTCCCAAGAAGACGTTTGTATAGATTGAGGAGGATGTGGAAAGAATGGAATGAGACGTTATCAACGCGTATTACCATGCGAAGAATACATCCAAACATAAATCTTTCTTACTTTCTTAAATACCAATTATGCTCTGGCCCATTACCATAATGAGTTTTTCGGTGGAAGTATAGTGTGTTTTATATTTTTCTTTGTGTCTTCCATTATCAACATATTGAGCCACGTGAAGCATTTCAAGCACCTATTTTTTTTGTGCAAAGTATAGAAGCGATCGTCATGATCCAAATAGAAGGTAGTGTTGCTTGCTAGCTCTACACCATACTTTGAGGTTGTGTACTTTGATGAAATGCATATACACAATCAGCAATATACATGACCAAGATTGATCGAAATATGGAGGAAGAAAACAAGAGAACCATATACAACACTCAAAACATGAAGATGAGACAAGAGCAGTGGTACCACAGAATAATAGAGAATAAGCAATTATACCAGTCAACGATGAGTCATGCAAAACCAAAAATAACCCTACTATAAATTATTATAATTAAATTTGTTACTATAAATTATTTAATTAATGAACAAACATGTCCCATTAAGGGACATGTCTCTTCATGGCTTATTCTCAATATAAATAAGAGATCCTTGTCATGTGGAAAACAGATACCAAACATTATGGCAGTGTTTTTACATTTGCAGTGATCCTCATAAAAACATGGTATCAGAGTAGGTGACTCTCAAGGCCTGTTAATACTGAGAAACATCAGGTCCATATAGCCAAGAAAGATCGATGTCAACAAGAGAACCCTAGTCTATATTCCACGTAGACTTTTACAGTGAAATGATTATTCAAGCAGAGTTTTGACCAATGATACAGAACTCCAAACGGTTATTTTTTAGGGACTTGCCTAATTGTCAAACTAGCAATTCACATTGCATAACTAAGGATGGAAAATGGAGTTTCGAAAAGTCTATCCAAAGAAATTGTGTTGAATATCATAGCAAGGTTTCTCCCAAGAAGACGTTTGTATAGATTGAGGAGGATGTGGAAAGAATGGAACGAGATGTTATCAACATGTGTTACCATTCGAAGAATACATCCAAACATAAATCTTTCTTACTTTCTTAAATACCAATTATGCTCTAGACCACCACCATAATGAGTTTTTCAGTGGAAGTATACTTTGTGTCTTCCAATATCGACATATTGAGCCACATGAAGCATTTCAAGCGCCTGTTATTTTTGTGCAAAGTATAAAAGCGATCATCATGATCCAAATAGAAGGTGGTGTTGCTTGCTAGCTCTACACCATACTTTGAGGTTGTGTACTTTGATGAAACGCACATACACAGTCAACAATATACATGACCAAGATCGATCGAAACGTGGAGGAAGAAAACAAGAGAACCATATCCAATGCTCAAAACATGAAGATGAGACAAGAGCAATGATACCATAGAAAAACAGAGAATAAGCAATTATACCAGTCAATCATGAGTCATGCAAAACCAAAAACAACCCTACAGAAATGAGGGAGGCACAATATATATCTGTTGCATATGTATTTGATTCAAAAATGTACATATCACAGGAGTATGAAGTCTATGCAATGAGTAACCTTTGAAATAAATAGGAACCAAGTACCATCGAGAGTGTGAAGTTGACTTCAGCTTATCGTGAAGAAAATATGAAAGCGGGAGTAGACAATTATCAACATATTAAGCAGCTCGACAAGCTTAAGGAAAAGTGCAATTTCAGTCGCTACAAAAATATTAGAGTCAACAAATATGCCTATGCAACAATAAAAGAGCCTGTTGTCTCAGCAAAGTAATAAGAACATCAAGTCATTATTGTGTATCGTCTAACCATGCAAAGAAGAGGTGGAATTGATTCAACTTTTGCTAGCCTCTGGACGAGTGATAGGCGCAAGAAAGTATGATCATGCTACTCGAGGATCACCTATTACATCTCTAGAGCGTTGCAGGACATAATCCAACTCGAAACATCCGGTATGTTAAACGGTGTTGTTAAGTTTGTCAAGTTTCTGAAGTCTTACAAAATAAAGAAAAAGGTTGGTTGTCTGATAAACAAATAAGTGAGCTTGAGGAGATTGCCACATGGAATCAGGGAGGGAACATATATGAGGATGAACACAACATATATCAGCCCAATATTGTGTATAGAAATAAGGAAGTGCCTACAACTAGTAAATTGCTTTATCAATTTGAGAACAATATAAAAGAGAGTCACAAATAGTATCGACTGGATAAATGAATTGCAAAATTCATAATCAAGAAAGTCTATGCATAAAATCTTAACTACTATATAGAATAACATTATTCTACAAGTAATACATCCTTGCAGCCACATAGTATCATTCACATTATTTAGCAAATACTTATATGAAGATGTTTTCTAATTGGAGAAACTTGTACCGAGCATATAAGTATTCACTATCCTTGAATATTATATTTGTCTCTCTGATTTTATTTTTCCATTTCAATATATTCTATATGAGCCTTGATCTTTTCCTCTATGCATAAAATCTTAACTACTATATAGAATAACATTATTCTACAAGTAATACATCCTTGCAGCCACATAGTATCATTCCCATTATTTAGCAAATACTTATATGAAGATGTTTTCTAATTGGAGAAACTTGTACCGAGCAGATAAGTATTCACTATCCTTGAATATTATATTTGTCTCTCTGATTTTATTTTTCCATTTCAATATATTCTATATGAGCCTTGATCTTTTCCTCTAAGAATGTTCTTGTAGGAAAAGGGAGGTTGATATTAAATTCAAAGGGAGTCTAACAATTCTTCAAAGGTAAAGAAGTTCAAAAGATTGATGTTCAGAGGGAATCTAACACATTCGTCTGAAGAAGCGGATAGAGGATATGTTTCAATTGATCTTTGAAGATCTTTGATCATATCAGAATCAAAGTGAGTTTTGACTTCATGTAAACTTTTGGCATCATGCGTGTGATTGCATGATTCAATGGGTCTACCCTTGTATACATCATGAAAAAGTGACGACTTCCAAATGATTGTCACTTGTATTTATATAAGTTATTGAAAGGTGACGATCTTACAATAACTTAAGTCATGATATACATTTTCTATAAATGTTGAAATAGATCATGATGAACTATATCTTGTAAATCAACAACTACGTCTTAGAAGTCATTCAGTTGATGGTCTATGAGTTGTTTGTATAGATAATATAATAGGTATTGGTGAATATCATGTGTTGATATTCTGCAGGAGGCCATTACCTTATTGAGTAATTGGTGAATAACATATGTTGATGTTCTGCAGGCCATTACTTTGAGTATTTGGTGAATATCATACGTTGATATTCTGGAGGCCAATACTAGTGATATCAAAATGGTGAATATCATGTGTCGATATTTTGCAGGCCATTATTCAGAGTATTTGGTGAATATCATATATTGTTATTCTAGAGGCCAATACTCATGATATCAAATGTGATATCAAAATGTTATTCAAAGTATTTGGTGAATATCATATGTTGATATTTTGGAGGCCAATATTCATGATATCAAAATGGTCAATATCATGTGTTGATATTCCATAGGCCATTATTCAAAGTATTTGGTGAACATTATATGTTAATATTCTAGAGGCCAATACTCGTGATATCAAAATGGTGGATATCTTCTGATCAAAGATATCCTTAAAATTTGTCATTCCTAATATTACCAATGGTGTAATATTTGTCTTGTGTTTATCCTCCCTAGCTAAGAGGGGAGTACTGATGTTAGGTAGCTTTAGTCGAATAAACCTATATGTAATTATATGAGATATAATTTATACAAGTATGTGTGTGTTTGTGTTCATTATATATAAGGCTATTATTATATGAAAGAAACTAATATAATATATGTATATATAACTATGATTAAATTTGTTACTATATTAATTATCTAATTAATGAATAGACATGTCTCATGAAGGGTTGTGTCTCTTCATGGCTTATTCTCAATATAAATAAGAGATCACTGTCATTTGGAAAATGCATACCAAACATTATGGCAGTGCTATTACATTTGCAACGATCCTCAAAAAAATAACACTAAAGAATAAGTAAGATGGCCATTAAAGAAACATTATAATATTCTAATAGGTTGGACCATCCCCACAAGTCTTTTCAAATTATTTGTATGAATAATATCCAATATCAATTGGCAAATGGATACTCAGTCTCTTCCTCTCCACACACCTCTTATTTAACATAGCCACCTACTTGCAAATTTCAATGAGAATAAGTCTATCTTCTGCATATTTTGGTAGCTTATAGGGAAAATCATCAAAGTCACCAAACATGATATAAGTGAATCTATGTTAATGAATGAAATGGCTGCCATGTTTATTAATTAGTTGAATCTTTGGTCCAGGTCTCTTTGCAACTCTCTAACTAGCCTCAAGTTGAATGCATCATTCACTCTCCTAAAGTTTTTATAACTTTTCTCTAGCTGAAACTAATCATAATAGTCATAAATCTAAATATTATCCTCATATACCTCCACAAGGTGAAGTCCAGGCCACTACCTAGTATAAGGTAGGGGCATAGAAGAGATAAAAGGACATTGTAGAAAAAATTGTGAAAACGAAAGTTGGAAATCATGTTATGTAACTTAGTCACTAATAAGAATTGACCAATCTCGATATTGCTCCACAAATAACGATATGGATGAAAAACATCAATTCCTTTAAAACATGGGAAGTTACTTTGCCCCTCAACACATGTAGTAACACCACCATATCTATAATCTCTTCAATTAAGTGCGACCTACATAGTCTCTTGAGCAACTAAGATTTTCCCTTCTTTGGGACCACAAGTCATTCCCAAGCAATTATATCCTATAATATCCTTTCTTTTCACGAAAATGATTGTGTGATGATAGATGATATAACATCACAGTCTACATAGACTTCTTTTCCTAGTAGACAAAAACAACCACCAATAGTTGCACTAGCAAGAGTATGAGCAAATTGTTGTCATTAGTTCTAATCTCCCTATTCTATGGATCATAGTGATCGATACATTCCAAGACAACTATAGGGAAACCAACCACCTTCAACAATCCACTCACAACCATTATCTATGTGATCGGAATCCTATTTCTCCAATTACGAGTTTCTAAAACTCATTCAAATTGACATGCCCTAGACAAGTATCTATTATTTCTAGCATTGTTCTCGTTAGACCTGAAAAGTGTTCATATCCCAGATATGTATACTTCGTCTTCACTAGATTTTACCTCAACTAAGAGTCCTTTGATTTGTAGCAAAAAATGGGCAACATAACCATAGGAAAATATGTAATTCTTCATTGAATTTGTTTGAAAAATGCTCTTTTTGAGTGCCAACTGTGAACTTGTTATCATTGAGTGCCTTTTTATATACAATTCAGCCATGGGGTGACCAATTCCTCTTGTTTCACAATATGCTCTCTCTAAAATCCTATGCAATATTTCAAAAAAAATTACTTCTAAAATGATTCCTTTGAGTTGTCTTTCCCTTATAAATGCCCCAATTTCCCTTCAACTCTAAGAGCCTTCAACCCTAGGTAAGTGGGCTCTTTTAGAATTAACATTCAAAACAATATTTGAAACAAGAGGCTTTTTGAAGGTTGTCAAAACTATTGGTGTAAATAAGTATTTACTATTTACACTTTACTTAAGTTTACTTAGGTTAATGCATATTCATATTAGTTGTCATGTAGACACCTAAAAGTTTGCATATTCATATGAGTTGTCATGTTCACAACACAATAGTCTGCACTCAAATTGAGCACATATTGTCTACTACATCACTTTATGAGATACACCTTTACATTCTTATCCTCTCATTGTTGCACGTGCATTCATGCACAATGGTGGATAATCCACTCTTGGTGGACATGTGCTTAGTTGTTGTTTATCTCTTTGCATGACTCCTAGTCATCTTGATTGTCTCTATATACAAGGCACTTCTATGATGTATTTTTCCAATTATCTGATTAATCCATTCTCCTTTGATCATATCTTGTCTCTCTTGTGCTATCTCTTAAGCTTCTAGATCTTGGCATTTCATTCTTGCCTTAGGCAAATTCTTACATGGTATCAAAGCTATAGGAGATTCATTACATAGCCATTGGAGAGATTTTTTTTTTGCAAGTCAAGGTTGGAGCTTGCTAGTGCAAATCAAATGTTGGCATCACATTCAAAAGGTTAAAAAAACCCCTAAATCGACTTTTGTTTCATCAAAATCAGACATCTAAGGTGAAATCTAGAGTCATTTGATTTTTGGAGGTGGGACGGTGGCAATTCAAGAAAAATAATTACAGAGGTGATTTTCAAACAATGACATCCTCCTCATATGAGCTCCTTTTTTCGAGCATTTTTTTTTTGTTTTGGGGTAGAATTTCGTGATCTATGCATTGGTGCAAGTTGTTTGTGATTTTCGTTCCTGAAGTTGTCTGCAAATAGAAAATCCTAATTTTTACAACTTCAAAGGCTTCGTTTCGGCTCATATGGACACACATATTCAGGTGCTATTTTTTTTGAAAGTGCATAAATTTTTTGTCTACTTTCCAGATCTGGTATCAATTTGGAGTAATTTTGAGTACAGATAGTACTTTCAAATTTTGGTCTCATTTTGGCTTAGTGGCACTTGTAATTAATTAGATCCTTGAGAGGTCTTGTGTCTTATCTTGTTGAGTCTGATATAGCTTCATATTTGAAGTTGTAACCATCAAAATCAAAAGTCTACTTTGGTTCATTTTGACAAGTGGAAATTGTACATGCACTAAGTATAAAGTGTCAAAATCATCCATTTTGGGGAGTTCTTTGATTGAGTGATTTGGGAGGTGTCTTGAGTGTTTGCACTTCTCTTTCTCTTGTGTTCTTTTATTTTGCATCATGGGTTCTCCTAGGTTTCCACTTTTAACTTCACATAATTATGCTAAATGGAAAATTGGAGCATGGAGTAAAATGATGGAAAAAGGTTTAATTGATTATGTTGATGGAACCATGGTTGCACCATCTAATCTCGATAAGCTAAATGAATGGAATCATAACAATAAGGTTGCTATTGGTACTGTGAGGAAGTATGTACATGAAGATCTTATCTTCCATATTGATAATTGTAAAACAGTAAAGGAAGCATGGGATAAGTTTGCTAGCTTGTATGCAAAAGTAGACAAAGCTAGGGGTTTTGAACTTGATGAAAATCTCATGTCATTACATCCAAAGGAGTTTGACGCAATTCAAGACTATATCACCAAGGCACAAGAGCTAAGGTCAATGGTTAAGGATTGTGGAATTACCATAAAGGATGAAAAATTGATCTATAATTTGATGAGAAAACTTCCTCTAGAGTATGCATCATTTGTTTCGAGCTTCAACACTCATAAGTTAACCTTAGGTTCTTCCTACACCATGCCTTCATTTGATTCCTTCACAGAGATGTTGATGGTAGAACAATCAAATTTGATGAGCATGGGGATTCTCAAGTCTTCAAAGTCCGAGGCATTGGGCTGGTAAAGAGAATCAAGAAAAAGGGTGATGCAGGAGCATCTTGCATGGAAAAATTATTGGGAAAAAAAAAAAAGTTGAAAAAAAGAAACAAAAACAAAAAAAAAAAAAAAATTTTTTTTTTTTTTTTTTGGAGAGAGAAAGTGACGAAAATTAGAGGAGAAATAATAAAAAATAAAAAGGAGAAAAGAAAGAAAAAGAGGATTTCTATTTTCGAGGTGCATAGGTGGCATAATAGGAAAAAATAAAAAAATAAATAGTTGTCATTTCATTTATCGAGGTGTGTGGGAAGAATTCTAAAAAGTTGTGAATATTGTAGAAAGTTTTGGAAGTTGTAGAAGGTTGTGGAAGATGTAGAAGGTTGTGGAAGCTTGAAGAAACTTGAGTAGTGGAAGCTTGGAGAAGCTCAAGGAGAAGCTTGAGGAGTAGAAGCTCGAGAAGAAGGTGAAAGCTCAAGGAGAAGCTTGAGAAGTGGAAGCTCAAGGAGTAGCTTGGAAAGGTGAAAGTTGTGGAAGGTGAAGCTTGGAAAGCTTGGAAGTTGTGAGAGACGAGGAGGAAGTGAAGAGTGAGTTTTCCTGAGTCTGTAGACAGAGCGCCGAATGTGAGGCAGTCTACAGCAGGATTATGATGGACTTGTGAGTGTGTAGACAGAGCGCCGAATGCGAGGCAGTTTACACTTGGATCTTGGATAAAGTTGGAGAAGAGCTAGTGACTGCGGTTTAGAAACAAGGAGGTTGCTTGGTGGCTTGCGAGCACAAGTTGAGATCCCGGAGGTTTCTACCAGAGTGTGGATCTGGACTAGCTTAGGTTTGGATTGGATCTTGAGAGATCTTGCAGACATGTTATTGTAATTGCTATTAGATTTTCAAGTATAATAAAATTGTCTTCATATTGTTGCTTTCTTGATTGTGAGTGGGTAAGGGTGGTGTGGCCCTTCGTCAGTGGTATCAGAGTGGCCCTCTATCAAAGGGTCTAATAAAAAGCAGAAATTATGGCAACAAGATTCACAGCAAGAGAAAGAACACTCAACCTCCTCACCACAAGACAACTCCAACAATAAGGGACAATCATCCAAGGAATTTCTTACTTGTGCATATTGCAAGAAGAATGGACATGAAGAACATTGTTACAAGAAGGAAATTGATGAACTCAAGAAGCTTCTCAAGAAGAATCAAATTAGTCTACCTTCAAGAATGACTACTTCACCCTCTTCTTCACATTCAAATTTTGATAAAGGAAAGGATCACATGGGCAAAGGTCAAGCCATAGTAGCTACTTCAAGTCAAGACTCAAGGAGATGACTTCTAGATTCAAGGGCCTCTCGTCATATGGCATCTTTAGAGTCTATGTTTTTATCATTTGATCCTTGTCATACTCCACCTATTTTGATGGGCAATCATACTTACATGAATGTGATTGGGAAAGGAACTATTGATAAGGGGGAGGGATACTTCAAAGATGTGTTGTGTGTACCTCACCTAAGTCATAATCTTCTTTCCATCTATCAGCTCACTCATGGAGATAGAGGAAGGACCGTGGAATTCACACTTGATTCAGTTTTTATCAGACTTAACGACTAGACAAATCATTGCTACAGGGGTTGTTGATCAAACATCTAGGCTATACTACTTCTAAAATTTTGCTCATGATGATGACAGTGATTTCTCAGCAGATTTTGATCACACTTCTACTGTTGATTCAGACTTTGAGGAGAACTTTGGCTACTTGAACTTAGGTGTTCTCACATATGATCAAGTTCTTGAGCCTTCCATTTCTTCTCCTCCTACTGATATTCCATCTACTATTGTTCCTGACGATAGTTGTATTCACATAGCCATGGATTCAAATCATTCAGTGCAACAGGATATTCATTGTCTTCCAAACTCAGTTCCACAAGATGACTACTTGACAGACATTTCCAGTTTGTTTGTGGAGTCCTACATTGCAAATTTGAGAGACACTATTGATGATATTCATCTTCTCTTTGGTGAAGATGATCCTTCTTCAATTGTTGCGAGGGAGCATGCTGACCCTCATCTTCATTCTCTACTTGATCAGTCTTTTGAGGTTGACATGATGGTAGATCCTTTGATAAAGCAGTTGGAGTAGATCACTTTATTTTCAAAGGAGATATTTGAGTCTTTGATACATGTTCTAAATTCATCCCTCAGTTGAGCCTGATTTGTCTTTTTCAGCAGAGTGGCATAGTACACATGATTTGGAGGAGGCACCTTTCAGTATTGACATGGGGACACTTGAGCAAGTTTTAGAGATTTCATATATTTTGACGTTTCTTCCTACATATGGGAGAGGCTTCATTGATACACCCTTGGTTCTGTTTCTTCCTAAGGGGAGGAATGTTTTTCTATACTCATGGAGCAACTTCTACATCAAGCCTAGAGCATTTACCATTGGTGTACATTCTACATTGAAGGGGGGTTACTTGGTCTATCTTCCTCTTCTTCTCTCTTATGGGGGGATCTTTTCCTCACATGAGGTCTTCTTCTCTCTCATTTTCTTTTATTGTACTTATCTCTCTTTTTGGATGGGGGGTTTTCCCATGTGGTTTTCCATCTTTCTCCACTTTATGAGAGATTTCATTGCATATCTTTTGCACTTTCATATTGTACATGGGTACCTAACATGGCCTAGTAGCTGGGACCCATCTTGCATTATTATCTAGATTTTGTGAGCTTAAGTACATTTCCCCAAGTTGCACTTAAGGAGGGGTGTTGGTGTAAATAAATATTTACTATGAATACTTTACTTAAGTTTACTTAAGTTAATGCATATTCATATTAGTTGTCATGTAGACACCTAGGAGTTTGCATATTCATATGAGTTGTCATGTTGACAACATAGTAGTCTATACTCCAATTGAGCACATATTGTCTACTACATCTCTTTATGAGATGCACCTTTACATTCTTATCATCTCATTGTTGCACGTACATTCATGCACAATGGAGGATAATCCATTCTTGGTGGACATGTGCTTAGTTGTTGCTTATCTCTTTGCATGACTCCTAGTCATCTTGATTGTCTTTATATACAAGGCACTTCTATGATGTATTGATCCAATTATCTGATTAATCCATTCTCCCTTAATTATATCTTGTCTCTCTTGTGCTATCTTTTGAGCTTCTAGATCTTGGCATTTCATTCTTGACTTAGGCAAATTCTTATATGGTATCAGAGCTATACCAAATTCTTACAAGAACCATAGTTGAAAAGCTTGCCAAATGCAAAAACTCAAGGCCAAAAAAAACCAACACGACAAAATACTTGGCAACCTAAAAAAATTCTTACATAAATTAGAAATAATTCTTTTTTTTTGTTGCAAAATTCAATGAGATGCATTCGACAAGTCAGTAAATGAGTAAACAAAAGAAACAAACTAGATGTAGATATATTTAAATGCAAATTGTGTGCAAAATGGCATCCTCGCATGGAATGTTGATTGTTGGTAGCTTGATAGTCTAAAGAAATATTTTACTAGCAGATTGACATTGTAAAATTATAAGTAAATGTAACATCTAGACAATTTACATCTTCCTCTTCTTGGCTCTAGAAAAAACTAGGTGAGAGGTAGAGGGTCTACTTCCTCACTTGGCACATTGCTTGTGGCTCAACCTCCATCCTAGATGTAGATGTTGGTGGGATTGGCAATGACTCCTCAACATCATCCATCCCCCTCCTCTAGAGCTTGCCTCTCCAAATCATAGATCTTGTCCTCTATAAACGATGGAGATTGCTGTCATGATGTCCAATCACTGTAAGGATCTATACGAAGTTGTCAATCTTGGTCTAATTCAGATTTGGGTTCGGATTCTAACACCTTTTCAGGAAAAAAAAAATGGGCAGGTTCCAATACCACGGGTATATGTATTTATATCTCTATATATAGTATGACTATGTATGTATATTCCTAGATTCATACATGTAACATGTCCAATGTTCATCATTGGCTCAATACATCAAACATGTAATAATAACAATAATACTCATAAATTCATAATTGTCAATCAAATTATAAGTAAAAACCTCATATATCATAGTCATACTTTGCAAAAGTTTCAAAATGTCGTTACACAATGAAAATTTAAATTACAAGCCATATTTCATATTTAATATCTAAATTCATCTTCATAGGAATCATGGTCGACATTTGGTTCCACTTCAACTTCATTTGGACCAGCGGACCAGCAACTCTGCCACGCCAATGGCTAACTAGCCGACTTAACTCCTATTATTTTAATTTATTTATAACGAAAAAATAGAAAATCACAGACTGATAATTATAAATTTTATTATTAAATTCCAGAAAATGGTAATTTCGTCGACTGGATAGACACTTCCCTCTGCCACTAGCTATATCCATGTCATGTTGTAAAGAGCCCTGCTGGCTCTAACCAGCTATGCTGAAGATGATTTTTTTTGAAATTTTGTATTTTTATCAAAGTATATGCTTTTTTTTGAGTTTGAATATCAAATGCTGCAATTAAATGCAAAGGAAACCAACTATGAAAGAGCACAAATGTCATGGAATCATCCCTGCTATTTATTCTTCAAATCACAGTATGCATTTAAAATTATAAAATAGAACCTGTAATATATGTCGCTTTGCAGCAAAGCTGTTACACCAACATGTGCAAGATCCTCTCCCAGCTCTCTTTATACAAAACACAAGCTCCAAGACAAGCCGCTACAGACCAAGGATCCACGCTAATGTGTTTGACATGAAAACGCCTGAAAATGGCAATTAAATTCCATGCCGCGTGAGTGTAATGCAGTGTTACACCAGCACGGGAGTGCGGGGGGGGATGTTGGGATGAGTTTCAGGTGCGGGAAAAAAAGGACCTCAATTTGGGAACAATGGGGGGATGGTGGGGGTTGCAGTGGCAAGGATGTGGGCGGGGGAGTTGCATAGTATACATATATGACTTGAAATGCTAACTATGAAATGATACTTCAATATAACATACCAAATATAGTTGAACAATGAATATAGAAAATTGAAATGGATTTAAGAACCATAAGTTCAAACTTGAAACTTGTAACTTGAAACTTCATAACCAATGACCATTGAACTTAGTAACATACTCATTGTAAGTTGTAACATTAATAACATCAAAGTTTTAAACATAATGATAATGATAAATAAAAAATATAAATCATACATGGTACAATGAAATGATGCATCATGACCATATCAAATGAGTCCAATCTACAAAATGTCAATGATGAGAATTTAATGGTGTGAGTTCTCTAATCATCTCCCAAACCGAAGTCCTTGCTACTAGAACTACTAGACTCCTTTATGGATAAGATAATATAAAAAAAACTTTAAAATTTGACTTGTCAACATGGGTGTTGGATGCACCCCGCACGTCCCCTAGAAGCTCGCCGAACAATGGGGCAGCACTGTGGTGTTGCTCTAGTGGTGGTGGTGGTGCACAACATACCTACGCCTGGGATGTACGCGCACCTGGTGCACTAAGGTTTTACCCCGAGTGCACGCACCCGGATAACACTAGGGTAATGGAAACACCTGATAATGGCATTAAAAATTGTAAATATCAGGCCAAGCAATAACACCCAGTATGCATGCCAGCTCCCTATTACACTACCCAGATTGCAGCGCTAGAACCCAGATAAAATACCCCCAATTAAACCATTTGTAATCACTATCAATAGGGTAATTAAACCCCTCCAACACCATCGATATTGCCAAGCCAATTGTAGAATTAACAACGTTTATATTCAATGAGATAGGCACCAATTTTTGCAAGTAAGATCAATGTCAATGAGCAAGAAATGTAGGCGTTCAGAAGAAGATATATAAATCACTCAAAGGTATGATTCACCAATTTTCAGCTCCAAAAATTATCCTCTGGATAGTAGGGAAGACACTCCAAAATTCAGATTGAATAATCAATTCAATTCACTATGCCTCAGCAATGAATGAATGCAAATTCCAGACTCAGGATAAAATTTCCAATTTGCTATATGACAAAAACAAATGGATTCTCAGATCTAGAGGAATCAGTCCTCGAGAAATCCACAACTCAAACCCTCACAAGCAATTATCAAAAGCAATATACAAGAGATGATTCCAATTGCCTCATGAAGCCTCCTTTATAAAGCACTTGGCTTCTCCAATACACATTTCATTAAAGTTGCTTCATCAACACACCTTTCAATTAGAAGCTTCCAGCTAATTATTTAATTAAATAACTCTCAATCACATCGCTTCATGAAGACACCTTTCACTAAGAGGCTTCTCATTTAGACCATCAAATTATAGAATGAAATAAGATAAATCCCTTAATAATTAAATGCCTCGTTAATAACTTATAATAAATTAACTACATAAATATGCCCAAATGAATATCAACCTCACAATGCCTCCACTACAGTGCTAAAAATAGAAACCGCCTCAAATTAAAATTACTAAAAATAGCAAATCTGCCACAAAGATCCTCAAAACAAACTACCAATTCACGAGGGTCGCTGTGATGAACCAACTTAGCCTGGCTGCCGGAGCCTTCTAAAATGGGGACATTACACATGTAGAACAGCTGCCTCTTGTTCATCTACAGACTTGGGCAAATTGTGCAACCGTAGCATCCAAATCAACACTCAATGACTAGATCTCAATTCTTTGCCACACCCTCATGGTAGTTTGTTTTTTTGTGCGACAATAAGCAAAAGTTGGAATGTATGAAGACCGAATCCTATGCCTTTTTGGCACCCAAATGATTGTGCTTAAGTGGATGGATGGATTATGTATTCCAACTCGCTTAGATGAAGAACTTGCAACTTGTTGAGTTAGCATACAACATATATATTTAGTATTTGAATTCAATATGATAGCATCATGATCAAATGAAAAAAAAAAAAAAAAAAAAATTTAAAAAAGATACATACTTGGGAGAGAACTTTAATGGCAAGAGGCTACAAGAAAATGAAGTGTTGACCATGTATATACCACCGTTCATCAGCATCCATCTTATATTGAGCATGAAGAGCAGTAGTGTCATGATATTCGGTAGATGCAAATCAGGCAAACTCGGTGAGAATAATATTTTGAGTTCAATATCACATATCTTTGTAAATGTGGCCTTGTAACCAGCAACAACTTCTACATCTCTATATGGTGCCACCCTGTTTGGTTGTGAAACCATCTCTTGGCTATAAAACCTTGGTCACAAAGCATATGCCAAAAGATGTAAGGAGGTTGTCATCATGTTCCAACGGTCAACAATAAATTTTTTCCACAACTTTGAAAGATGGTATCTATGTGTTCCTTGCCCACTATTATTGTTTTTATTTGCTCCATTATGGTGTCCATGCCATCATAAATTTTAGATGAACATCGGGGATCAGTATCATCATACCTAACCATACTCATGATGGGCTCAGTGAATTCCAAAAGATATTATGTGTGATCCCACCATTTGTTATCAAGGATCAATGCTTTGTTTTTTGGGCTCTTTCTATGTTTGATTGCCTCCATAAACTCCACAAAGTGTGGATAACCATAGCATTAAAGGCCTCTCGCACCTTCACAAATTGTCTTAGACTATTCTGTGAGATGCAGATCATGTTTCAGCAATCTATGATGCCATAAAACATATTTGTTGTTAGTTTTTAGGATAAGAAATGAAAGTAATTAGAAAAAACAATACATATAACAACGAACACAATATTTACCTTGGGAAAACTCTCTAACTTGAGGGGGAAGACTCAACCACACAAAAATATCTCTTTTATAAAACAGAAGTCTGAATTTTATAATGCACTCACAACAGACTCTTAAAAAATGAAAAATGTAATAACTCAATTATAAACAGTTTAGAATAGCTCTTTGAAATAATAAAACATAGCATACATCCATCTCTCCAAGATTGGCATGTCTCTATAAAGCATGTTACGTCATAAATGAAATGTTGTTCCAAGAAGTAAGAATCACATGGTGTAAATTAAGAGGCGAACTCTCCATTGTCTTATTTGTCATTACCAAGAAGCAACACCATAACACTGCACTTGTCTTCAAGCAATTGTCATTATACTAGAATCAAAATCTCTCTCATGGCTTGAATTGTCTCAGCATATGAAACAATAATTCATATCATAAAAGAGAGACCACCAACAGTAGATGAAACAACTGAACTTTGCATTACAAATGACTTCAAATAATATCATATGCAACACAAAAAGGAGAACCAACAAACTGCAAATAAGAGACGACAACCTCAAATAGTTACAACTATCTTTGGTATGGAAGAAAAATATCCCCCGAAGCTATATCTCCAACACAAGACATATATCAAATTCAACTACAAAAAAAAACTAAAAGTAGAAAATATATTATAAAAACAAAGTTAAATCGCCTTCAACAACTCCAATGCAAAGAAGGTCCTAGATATGGCTCGTGTTATTTGATGCTTAGTCACAAACATTTGTATCTCCTCAACCTCCATGTATATTTTGTTGACCCATTCAATTTGAGTGCCAACCTTTTGCATGATTAAATTAAGTGAGTAGAATGTACATGGTGTCCACAAAATGTGATTATTTGTGGCCTCCACTCTAGCCCCATCTGCCCAACAAAAATTTCTTACATTGTCTACTATGACTTGAACAAGATTTGCAGCCCCTACCATCTCAATTGATTCCACAAGGATATTGGCAATGAAACTTGCATCTTTCACTTGCCCCTCACAATCCATTGCCTTCAAGAACATCACCCGCTAGGGTTACACTATTATAATATTGATTTAAGGCTTATTCTTCCAATCTTTCTATCCATAAAAATTATGGACACACCTGTTTCGACCAATGTATCCTTGATCACTCTCAATTGTGTCTTTACCAAGGCTTTCTCCTTCGACAATAAGGTAGTTTTCACCTTTTTATACACATGACTAACATGATCAAGAGGTGTCTTGGAAAGAGTAGTCAGCATGTCCTATCATTAAGGTGATAAGGTTTAATGGAAGCCTATTTGCATATAAGCAATGAGCAATATTTCGATCAGAAAATTTATCTACTTATTTCATTTTGTAAGGCTACATCCAATGGGTCTCATTTTTTGTGGAACATTTTGTGCTTTGGAAGATAGGTATTGGTAAGAAATGATGCAAACCAGCAGATTTTACCAAACCACTAGTAAGTCTCCTTGAGATTGTCTAGGAAGGGGATGAAGTAGTCATTGTCTTTCCTTTCTTGCTTCTCATATCAGCTTTGTCTTGTCTCTAGCATATTGCAAGGACTAAATGAGTTGGCAACCCATTCCCATACGCTTGCCTACAAGGTTTCATTCCTTTTCTAGTGTCGGGAATGAAATGAGGTTTCACTCAATAGTATGAGCTTGAATACTCTACATTGTAAAGGTTACACCACCAAATATAACTCCCACCACCAACCACTGCCTTAATCGTTGTTTTATAATGCCAAAGCAATGAACTTGCATCAATTTTAAAAGGGTTTACCCCAAACACCAAACTAGAGCTTTCACTCCACTTTCAACCATTCTGTCTAACTTTAAAATATGAACCTAAAATGGAAAAGAAAACAACACATTATTACAAAAAAATTAGTTGAAAAATTAATCGGCATTATAACCCCTTAATATTCACGCAAGTATAAAAAAGAATTCAAAACTTATTTAGAAAAATTCAAAAAAAACTTTTAATTTATTTTTTAAATCTTGAAAAATTCATTAAAAACTCTAGCAAAATTAAGGTTCACTTACCTTTGACCACTAAATTTGCCTTCCCCAACAATGCATAAGTCTTTGATGCAATCTTAGTCCTTTGTAGCATTCACCTTAGAAGAAAAATGCTACAATTGTAGAACAAAGCAAAAATGGTGAAAAATACTATAGATATGAAGGAATGATCATCAAATGATCAAATGCATGCTTTATTGGTTAATTGGGGCTTAGAAGCTTTCTAGATTTAAAAAAGTAAAAAATGGTATGTGTGGCTCATTTTTGGGCACCCACGACTCTCGCAAATTCCTCTAGATTTTGATAGTGCATCCAAATTCGTTGTGACAGCTAGAATCCTATGAAGAACTCATAGGGTATCTGAATACCTAAATGAAATCTGACCAAAATAGCAAAACCCATAGAGAATCTCGTCAAAACCCTAGAGGAATTAAAATCAAGCTTGCACAATCAAGACCCGTGGCTAAACAAATCGGTGACTTAGGATCTATTAATCCAAATTAATTAGATTATATTGCACAAAGAGAAGGTCATTGACACATTTTTGAGCTAATTTGTTTCTCTTCTCTGTACAAATAGCCTAGAACAAGCTTTAATTGCACTGACAACTAGATGAACTACAGGACAGGCATAAGTTTCAGCGGGCGAATATTTGCAAATTTGGGATATTTCCACCCAAAATTCTCCATCAAGCATTTGCATAATAAAATATTGAAGAGTTGGAAAGCAAAAACATATTTCAGCTTTTATCTCGATATCATGCATGTGAAAAACTCAAAAATTCCAAATATTAAACCTGCAGTCTGAGTGGTACTTCCTCTCTTGGCTAACTCTGAAGAGAAAGGCTTACAACTTGTACTTTGGAAATTTTCAATTAAAAAATGAATTCTCTCACCTCAAACCCAAGTGTCATCCTTTGAATGCATGCAATGAAGCACTCTATGACCTCTCCATTGGAATCTGAGTAGGAGTTTGAAAAGAAAAAGCTAGGGTTGAGAAAATATCCTGCTACATAAATGGGTTGGGGAAGCTGATTGTTCTACTTCTTATTAGTAATATCCAATATAGAATCAAATTTGAGGTTATAAATTCCTTGGCCCTATCCATAGCCTCATAAAGATACCCATTAAAATTTGATCCCCATCCACATAACAAAGAACTCTAACCGAGGGCTCCAATTAATTCTACACGAGAATACACCTTGTAGCCTTTTCCTGCCACAATCATTCGAGTAACCAAATAAAGCTAATAAGGATTGTCTTCCACATTAAAAGGGATGTTGTCTTAGTACCAAAAATAAGCACACACAATGTTTGTACACGCATGCACCTCCCTATTCCCCCCAATTCCCTCCAATGATGGGTTTGCTCCAAGTGTGCCTTTGTGCACAAAATACTCACCTATAAATTTTGGCACTCATAATGGTGCTCTACTAGAAGTAGCAGAAGTAGTGATGCTCCAAGCTTTATCCCTAGAACCTTTAGGATGAGTGTCTACATATTTAGATAGGCATGCATCTACTAAGGCAGACCCTAAAGCTGAACCAATTGGAGATTCTTTTCTATTTGCCATTATTATTCAACCTACACATACAAATTGAAACCAGAAGCTAATATTTTAGTAAAACAATTAGAAAACAAACTAAATTAGTTTAATTTTAGGCATAGTTGAAACTTGAAGAAATAAAATTTAAAAATGTAAATGTTTGAATATTCTTGGAAAAGTTGAGATTCCTGAGAAAATAGTGTAAAAAATAGTTAGAAAATGGTGTTAAATCTTATATATTAGAACCTAAAGCAATTTACAGTACTTAAGAAATATCATTATTGAGTTTTTTAAAAAATCCAATTTTGCTTCAAAATCCACTTCAAATGTGCTTCAAATTAACTAAATTTCTTGCATATGACCTTGCATAAGCTTAAGTGGTTGTTTTGTCTCTCAAGCAGCAACCAAACCAAAGAAAATGAATTTTTTTTGTGGTTATTGGGTGTCATATACAATCACGACTGAGTTTTTAACTTGAACCCACCAAGTTTTTTTAGAACTTGGCAAGTTTTCAAGTAAAACTCTACGCTTTTTCCCACGATTAAAGTGGTTAGTACCTGTTGAGCATAAGAATTCTTGATTTTGTTACTACTCGGCAAGTAATTAGCAAGTGTTTCATCTATGGTCAAAACCATGTTGGGGTTCGACAAAGGTTTCAAAACCTCTTTTCCCCTCTTTACTTTCTTTTTTTTGGCAGCTTGTGTGAACCTTATGAAGGATAATATGGTTGTGTAAGTTTAAGTGGGATGCCAACAGGGTAATGAAAACCTTATCAGACTCCAAAAAGAGCTTTGAGACTCAATCTTCTTTCTTTTTGAATGGGACAAAAATGCTTGTATGCAAAACATTGGAATAAAATCATTGTTAGCGTCTTCAATGTTTTGGACACACATTTCACTTACTCTTACAAGGTTGGGTTTTCAGTCTTGATCATTGAGAAAGTAGATTGTAGCAACTAAGCTATCATATATTGCATGTATTCTATCCATGTTGCACTTACGTCATTGCAACCTGTCCTTTGCAGAGTCAGATCAAAATTCTATAAGCCAGTCTTGAGCATCAATTGATCATATGTTGCATGTGCTTCATCTACTTTGCATATTGATAATTATTTAGAGATGTAATATTTCTATTTTTAGATATCAACAGTTCTACTTTCATTCAAAAAAAATCACTTGCATCCTTCCAATAAATCTTTTGGGAAAAGGATTGTTGTTCTTGATTATGAATAGTCTTAACTTAAACTATAACTGCAAAAAGATTTTGGGGGAAATAAACAACCCTACAAGACTTTCTGAAAACATTGATATTTAAACCAGGAAACAATTGGGAAAAAAATCAGATTTAAATATATATATATATATATAGAGAGAGAGAGAGAGAGGGGGGGGGGGGGGGGGAGGCGTGAAAAGAAACTTGTTTTTGAAACTTAAAGGCCCGTTGCATTGTAAATAATGGCATGGTGTCGTAGTTAAGCTGTGGTGCTATTGTTCTTACCATTAAGGTTCAAACCAGAGAATCCAAACTAGCCATGAGTCACACAAAATTTGCAAGTTGGGAAGCCTTGGCAAGTTTTGCTGACTTGTCAGCTTGACCCAGCGAGTTCTGTGCATAACTTGCATGACTTGGTGAGTCAGCGGTTTATAACAAAACTTGTCAGGTCCAAGTTGGATAACTCATGTCACAACATTCACATTTTACCAATTAAAAAACCAAAAAAAACACATGCTTTTTCTTGCATATGCTATCTAATTTTCCCTAAAAGGCATTCTATTTGCTTGTTATGAGAAGAAGGGGAAAAGCGAGAGAAAGGAAAGAAAACAAGAGGAAATAGATGGGCGACCAGCAGTGAAGAAGAGCATTAAAAAGACCACAAATCACATTGGGAAGGCCACGGATTTGCATTAAGAGCATTAAGGAGTCCATAGCAAGACTTCTCAACTCATTTGAAAGATGTAAGTGTTAAATTTTGTAGATTTTGTTGCTTTTTTGTGGTATGTTTATGAATTTTTCATTTGTTCATTAAATTTTTTTAGTTCTTTTCAAATCTTGAATGTTTTCTATTAAAATGTAAATTGCATACTCCAATGAGAGAAGAAGAATAATAGCAACATGCAAACTCTACATTTTTTTATTTTTTAAATTGTGAACATGTATTTACAATTTTTTTACATTACCGTATTCACTCAAGCAGCATGAAAATCGATAGTTGATTCAATGGAAAGTTGAAGTCAGTTTGAAATCGAATCCAAATTGATATTTCTCTAACATATTCCGTGCAAATTCGTCCAACGGGACCCCAGTCAACGTTCTAACAAATTTGAGCAAATATTAAAAAGCACCTGCGAACCCGAGAGGAATGTCGAATGGTTTTCAACGAATGCCATGTGAATTTGGGTGAATTTCAATTCGGTTGAATTCAACGGAAATATTATAACAATATTTTAATGATAGATTGATATTGTAATGTCAAGTTAAACGGTAAACCTAAAACGTAAAGACCATTGTCATTTTGTGAAACTAAAAATGCATCTACATCTTTCATCAACGGCGTTTGTCCTCTATTGACGGCATTAGTCCTCTATCCACATCTTCCTATGCATTTGTTTTGACTTCTAAGTTGACCTGTGCATTTGTTTTGAGTTTTCTATCAACATTTGCTTGGAGTTTGTTTTGAGTTTTTCATCGATGTTTGCTTGGAATCTTCTTGCTCAGCGTATCTTCTTCCTCACTGCTTGGCATGATTCTTCCAAAACGTGATCTTCCTCACTACTCAACATTTTGATCTTCCGCACTTACATCATCAACGTTTACAAGCCTATGCAGCTTGATCTTCCTCTACAGGTTAGCATTTTCATATTGTTTTTACAACTAACCATTTTTTCTTTTATTTAATAATTTATTTGCTATTGCATATTTAGCCTCATATAGATTTAGCCTTCATACAAATTTTAAGCTTGCATATATATATTAGGAATCATATATCTCTTATACAAATTTATATATACATCAAATATCATATATCTAATATCAGTACTAGCATATATTGGGAATCATTTTTTATTTTTTTATGCTTTGTATATTTATAGAATGGCTGCAAGTGGTTCTGGCACTAAAACTCCCCACTTCAAAATCGACAAATGTTCACCATTATGGATATATGTGAAAATACTTCAACCAATGTCAGGTGGAGGAGATTGTGTATAGATTTGCAGCCATTGCAAAGAGGAATCAAGTAGTTCCTATAGTAGACTGAAAGCACATTTGTGATTTATTCCTCCAAAGGCATTAAATTTTGTACAGAGAAGCTGAGAGTAAATGGAAAGCTACCTAAAACCCTCCTTCCAAACCACGTTGTGAACAAATACATTCAAGAACAAAGCAAGCAAATGAAGTTGTTGGGAGGGCAAGTGCTTCTCATCCATTGCAAAGTTGTAGGCCTTCAAAGAAAGAGAAAATGTCATCTATGTCTTCAACTTCCGTTACCAATGAACCACCAACTGAGGGTCATCCATTCTTACATTCTCCTCAATAACAACTTGTAAGTAAGAAAGCAATGGGACCATTGGAAGCATCATCTCAAAACGAAGCTAGAGAAATTATTGATCAAGCCATAGATAGATGTGTATATGCAAATAGATTATCATTTAATTTTGTTTGCTCACCATATTGGCAATGCATGGTGAGAGCAATTAATGAGGCTCCAAAGGGGTTCAAGACTGGTTATGAGATGATAGACTACTTTACTTGATGATGAGGTGGCTCATGTAGAGGCTGTCATGTTACCCATCAAGGATTCATGGACCGAAACAGGTGCCACAATAGTATCGGATGGATGTAAAGATGCAAGGAACCATCATTTGGTGAATTTTATTGTAGTGTCTACAAGAGGTGCAATGTTCTTGAGAGTTGTGAATTGTGAAGGTCGAGTAAAGGACAATCCTTTCATTGCAAACATTCTCATCCAAGCAATTGAGCAAGTTGACCCTCACAATGTTATTCAAGTTCTAACCGACAATGTCAAGGATTGTAGGGTTGTCGGCTTATTGGTTTAGGAGCAATGCGAACACAATTTTTGGACACCTTGTGTTGTGCACTCACTCAACCTAATGTTGCAAAAAATTGGCACTAAAGTTGAGTTGATAAAAAAATTGTATGAATAGGCATAAGATATCTAGATGTTTGTCACAAACCACCATATTTAGACAATTCTTAAAATTGGAACTCTTGAAGGTAAGTTCAATTGTTTAAAATTTAAACATGTTTAAAAATCTAGTTACATTAGTTTAGTAAACTTTTTATGTTTTTAAATTTAAATAGATTACTTGATTTTGAATTTTTAATCTACTATCATTTTTTATCTTAAAACAGGTTGTTGAGACCCACTTTGCCCCCAACACTATTGTTTTGAGATGTCTTGTCAAAGTTAAAGAAGCATTGTCTAGAATGGTAACCAGTGCTAATTGAAGCATATGGAGGCAATCTAATAATAGTGAAAGGGCAGTTGTCATTAAGAATAGGATACTACAAGACTCTTGGTGGGATAGTGTTAAGTACCTTCTGAAGTTCACTGAGCCTATATTGAGCATGATAGGATACACTAACATGGATAGGCCTTGCTTGGGTGAGGTATAAGATGGCATTGACTCCATAATTGAGGATGTTAGAGCCATCATATATGAGAAAGAGCAAGATCCTAATGAAAAGTTCTTCAAGGAGCTACAAGTGATCATGGTAGAGAGATGGAACAAAATGACTACCACTTTGCATCTACTTGCCTTTGCATTGACCCCTAGGTTCTATAGCCAAGTTGTCCTCAAGGAGAATACCACTAGAGTTGCTCCATAGAAAGATTTTGAAGTTTCTCAAGGGTACAAGGCAGCCCTCTGAAGACTCTTTCCTAAGCACCTACAACCTGTAGTGAGGTCTAAGTTTATGAGTTTCACGAGAGCACCAATAACTGTGGTCTTGATGCTCTTGAAGACAAGAACAATGTTGATGCTCATAAATGGTGATACTTCCTTGGACAAATGTACCAGCACTTGCAGCCTATCGTCATCTAAATTTTATCACAAGTTCGTTCTTTAATCTTAATAAAATCATTCTACTTCATAATTTAGTGTTCATAAATATTCAAAACTCTTCACTCTATAATTTCAAATTTGTCAATCTCGATAGGTTGCTAGTTCATCATCATCTAAGAGGAATCGAAGTCTTCACTCACTCAATAAAATGCAACCGACTAAACTCCAAGGAGGCAGATAACTTGGTCTTTGTGCATTTCAACTTGAGGCTCACAACTCACAAAGAAACTACCTACAAAAAAGGGAAGGCAAAACAATGAGATGTTGAACCAGAGTCTACAAAGTTGGAAGCCCCTTTGATGCACTTGCAATTGATGATGCTGAACATTATGATGAGATACATAGTGATGTTGAAGCTGATCCTGTGGCTACAGTCGAGACTATTGATGCTAGTGGCACTAATTGTGCTTCTAATTTGCACCTTCCTACTGATGAGGAATTCTTTGATGATATTTTTTCCAATGACTGATAATGATTACTGATTAGTAATGGTGGCATTACTGTTGTTGAACTGAAACATTGATAAAGTGGTGTATTTTGACATTTTGTCATACTATTTGAACTAAATCGTGAATATATTGTGGTGTATGTTGCTAAATTGCTTTAATATTAGCTTAGTGGTGTATAAACTTATTTGCTACAGCGAATGTTTACATATCTATAAATTTTTATTTTATCTTTTATACTTGTATGAACAAACTCAAAACGAACCGAACATGGCGAAAAAAAAAAACAAGCAAATGTCGAACCCACATACGAACTAGAATCCGAACTAGCAACTTAGAATTTTTTCATTAAAAATGTAGGATTACTGATTTTTTTCTTTTGGTTAGTAACTTTACAAAATTCTCTTATTGTAGCAGCCTTCACGTTTTAAATACAATAATTTCTCACAATGCCTCCAAAGGATCTAGCTTGGAAATATGCTGAAAAGTGTTTCCTAGTAGGATCAAATAACTAAAACTAACTATTTTTTTTGTAAAGATATCAATTTTGGTGGCATCAATAGATTTAAATACCATATTACCGCCATACCTGGCCAAAAACAAACTATCGAGGCAAAATGTTTTTGTTTTGTCCAGTTAGAAATAAATGAACCAAAAAGTTAAATAAGAAGAAGTAATTTGAGCAATTAAGTGCTATTGGCTCCCATGCACCCACATCTGCAAGTTGTGTTGGTGAGGATTCTACCATGCCTCCCTTTCGCCCTAGTGCTAGTGCTTCTACTTCTACTCCTCCTAGTGGCACTATTACCTTTGGCCCTAGAGTCTGAAGATCCAGATTGGATAGTTTTTTTGTGTCACATAGTACTCTTGATGCGCAAACCTCACTTGAGAGCATGGATTGGAAGGAGGTTCATGATGCTACAAGAAAACAAATTTGCAAGTTTTGGTACTTTTGCAACATTCCATTTACTGCAGCCAAGTAATTCTTTATTATTTGATTGCTTTAAGAAAATAAATTTTTAGTTTGAAGTTGAACTCTATTTTGTTTAATATTATCTAGTTGTGATATGTCTCCATATTAGCAAGGCATGGTAGATGTCATAACCATTTGTCGTGTGGAGTTTAAAGCCCCTACTGATGTTGAGTTGAGTGCCCCCTTCTTGTTAGAAATAATTGAGGCTATGGAAGTTGCGCTAGAGAGCCACCGAAAATCTTAGAGCCAAAAGGGTTGCACCATCATGACAGATGGTTGGACGAATAGGAAAAATAGAACACTCCTAAATTTTCTTATTTCCTACGGAGGTGTTTGATCGTTCTACTTCCCTAAATGCACTGAATAATGTAAATTTTGATTTGTAAATTGGTTCGTGATAATTGATAATTACTTTTCTCCATTTTCAAGATCCATCATATTTTTGAAGTCTATTGATGCTTCCTCACACGTGAAAAATGTTACGTACTTATGTGAGGCTATTGAGGAAGTCATATAAGAGGTGGGGGAAGAAAGTGGTGTAGGTGGTTATAGATAATGCGACAAGTTATGTTGATGTAGGTAAACTTTTAAAGTTTTGATAGAGAAGCATCTCTAAATTTATTTAAATTTTTCTTAACACATCTAAAATTATAATTAATTTAAAACTATGCAGGTAAACTTTTGATGGAGAGGCACTCAAAAAAAAATTGGTCTCCATGTGCAGCCCATTGCTTTGACCTTATGTTGGAGCATGTTCGAGGATATGGGTGAAATCATGCATTGAAAGGGCCAAAAACATCTACAAGCTTATCTACAATCATGCATTGGTCCTTAGCATTGTGAGGCAATACACGTGACAAATGGAGATGGCTTGTCCTTATATCACAAGGTTTTCCTCAAATTTCCTCACACTAAATTCCTTGATGAAAACAAAGGCAGCTCTAAGGCAAATGTTTTTGGTGAGAAGTAGACTCCCTCATCCTACGCTACAACCACTATAGGGATAGATGTGGTAAATTGCATTTTTGATGAGTCAAATTTTTGACCCCTTGTGGAGAAATTGTGCAAGTAAATTTATTACAATTTAAAATTTAGAATTTACTATTTAGTAATTTACTTTTAATTTATATGCATATTTTTGTACCAATTGCAACTTTCCAATTTTGCTTTTTTTTATTTAATTTGTAATTTAACTAGTTTTGTGCGTAGGCCACTAAGCCCCTCATAGTTCTCCTATGAGTTGTTGGTGGCAAGAAGCCCTCTATAAGCTATATACGAGGGATTGGATAGGGCCAAGGAGGCCATTAGATTGATATATGCAGGAGTTGAGGATAAGTAAGGCTTCATTTGGGAGATTATTAATAGATGGCAAAACCAGCTTCACGGGCCCATCCATGTAACAACTAATTACCTCAATATGGTATTCCGCTTTCGTGATGACTTCAAGGCGCATGAGGAAGTTCTTAGTGGCCTATATTCAATGGTACAAAAGTTGTGTATTGATGGCACAGACTCAGGTACAATGCTCTAGCTAGATAAATATAATAATCAAGATGAAGCGACCTTCACAAGCAACATGTGCATAGAGGTTTAGACATAATTGCACCCAGATAGAAATATATGTTAAGATTCTTAAGTTTATGGCTTGTGCATTTTAATTTTTGAATTTATAGCCTAGCCTAAAGTTGAAAATGAGATCAATTTTTGTTTCCTTCTGTTATTTCAAATAGATGATAGCAAATGTTTAAGCCCTCAACCTCGAACCTTCAAAAATTGTGACTTGCATTTTGAGTTAGTCATGCAACACTCCTGGATGTTAATGCGATTGGTCCACATTCGGGCACATCCATTCGAAGAGGCGTAATAGATTGTTTGTGAAGAGGTTGAATGATCTTGTATTTGTTCATTACAACCTCTGTCTTGGGACAAAGCAGATTTTGGACACTAACTCTTCTATGATCACTCTAGCAGAGATCAATCCAGAGTCTGAGTGGCTCATTGAGTCTACCATTCTTGTCTTCACTAAGGACTGTGAGTGGATTGACCAAGCACAAGTAGAGGCTAAGGTTGTGGCTATGGAAAAAGAGTATAGAACGATCCAACATAAGCACTACTGATGATAATCATTGTGGGATCTTACAAGGGAATACTATGGCTACTCGGTCATCAAAGACCTACCTTAGACGCCTTCATAGGAAATAGACAGACTACTTTGAATTTGAGCTAGAGCTAGAGCCTGAGCCAAAGACTTGTTTTTGTTTACAATTACACATACTTTGAGAAAATTTGATGTCATGGATTTTATATACATTTGACAACATTTATAATTTTATATATCTATGTTTTCTATTTCCTTTAACTATAATTTACATATGTACTTATGTGATGGATGTACGTTATCCTAGTTGTTGATTCGAAATCAGAATCCGATTCGAGCACATGAATCAGATTCGTAGATTCGTGAATTTTTTTCCCCATTATGATTCGCAAGGACATGTGTGTGTATATATGTATACAAAAAATTAAGAGAAATATACATGAAGTAAAATCCACAACTAATCTCCTTCAAATCCAAGCACTTCACTTCAAACTGCAATAATGAGAGAGCATAATAGAGAGCAAATGTGAGGTGAAATGTGTTTGGAGGTTAAACAAAATGGTTTCTTTAGGGTTGGGAGGAAAAAAAGCATTGAAAAGTAATTTAAAATGATGTTGGTGCCACTTAAAACGTTCTCTACCCATGTATCCTTGCAGATTCACATTGGATCCTCGAGGATTCACACAGATCCTTGCAAGATCCACGCCGATCTAGGCAAGGTCCATGTGTTTACTCTATGGTTCCGGGAAAATTTGTGGGCAGCATATCCATTTGGATCCACAGGGCAATTGGCGTGAATCCAAGCACAAATCCAAATCTAGATCCAGCCTCTAGGGTACGAATCCAATAACTAAGACATTTACGTATGTGATCAAGTTAGCTTCTATTTTATGACATTATACTATCTTTAAGCTTTATTCAATAATGGGTGCATGAAACAAGTTTTAAATCGTTAAATCTATAAATTTCAAGGGTTTTTCATTTTGTCAAGACATAGCTGAGTCACAAGTTGAGTCAAACTTTGGTTACCCCTTTAAGTAGGTATTGTTGAATGCTTAAATGGGGATGAGGTCTACCATTTGTAACCTCACAATTCATGGCTCCATGTTAAGGGCATTTACACATTTAAAACAAAAAAAATGGTATTTACATAAGATAAAGACAAGGAAAACAAATAAAATTGAGAGTTTAGTCAATGAATTGTAGAATATAGGTTTTTGTTGTTTATATTTATATCACCAATTACATTGTATTGCACAAAATGTACTTCATAGTGCACAAATAATACCTTTTGGGGTTGAAAATCTTAAATATGCAAGTTGAAATACCAATAATGCCTAGCAAACTGAGTATCTTGCATCCAAGATTTAAGTTACACCTTTGTTGTGTTCTTCAATAAGGCAATAGCAAATATTGTACCTAATGCATCAATGGTGAACAATATGTTAAAAAATGGAAAGTTGCTCTCACAGACTATTAATGATTATCTAGAAAAGAGTACAAACATTTTTTTAAATTAACCATCATAGACTTTGTATCATTCAAAAATATAAAGTGATATCTTAATATATTATATCATCTACACTTAATAGTGATTGCTTACAAGCACTACAATCTTTTGGGAACTACCCTTATGGAGTTCAATTATGTGGGATAACTATTTTCAATTTTCATTTGTACAGTGCTCTTCAGTTCTTGAAAAATTCAATGGCAGTAAAATCAAGTTTAAGGGTAGGAAAGAAAGATTTCAATGCAGAACATTTTGCATTAAAGTAGAATTGTTACATGTTCATAAGCTATTAGCACAAAAAATTGAAACATAGATGTGCAATAGAAAAGCGTAAAATCCTTTTTATAAATTTTGAAAAGGCTTTCAATTTGGAGTCTAAGAAGATATATGTCAAAAATTATTCTAGTAAGTCATGGTTATTATATAAACAATAAAGTTTTAAACTATCCACAAAGGTATTTCCATGTGCTCAAGTTAGGGGCCTGGAGAGCTCCTGCAATTTCGCAAAGAGGCCAAGGAAACCATCATCTTTACTAATGTATGTTTCAATGTACCATTTGTGTGCTTCTAAAGTGCCATGCAAACTTATCTAATAATAAATGATAATTCATAAAATGTATATGCCCTAATGAAATGTAGCAAATGCCCCTAAGTAACAGTTGACCAAATATTTCATTACAATAAAAACGAGAATTGCATTCACATGAAATAGCTCTCTAAAATCAACACCACCGACCATTTAGCACACATATTTATACCCTACATCTTAAACTACTTCCAAACACGAAAAAATGAAATATTCCTCATCTATTCAGACATTTACTGCAGGTTCCCCCATGGAGACTTCAAAGGCAACGAAACTTAGAAAACCTAAGTTATTGATTGGAATTTAGGACCAGATTTGGGTACAAAAATCCAATTCATGGAGTCGTGAAAAAACAATTCCCATTATGATTTGTATAGATTCATGTGTGTATATATATAAATATATATATTTGCATTATATATAAATATATGTGTATTATACATATAGATTTGTGTGTACTGATTCCAAGTTTTGTTTGCGAGTCCTTGAGGATCTACGTAGATTCGCATCAAATTCCCCTGCATCTGTGTGGATTCGTAACTGATTTGTATTGGATTTGCACAAAGTCCAAAAATACACTATGGATCTGTCTAGATCCGCGACATACCTGTGGGATCAAATCCAGACTCAATGCCTCCGACACGAATCAGTTAAAGACTCTGAATCCAATTTGAATCTGATTTGAATCCAACTCTGTTTTGTGGTATAGATACATGAATCGGATAATGCAGTAGAAAACCTTTAGCTCAATACATTTAGAACAGAATTTGAAGTGAAAATGAAGAGATAGGAAGGCTTCTTTTCCAATTTGTGATAGAACAAGAAAGAATCTAACTAATTGATAGGATAAAGTATTTTAAGATAAATCTAGGGATATAAAATCACTGCCTACAAACTTCACATCACATGGATAGCGATATTCCTATTCTGATCATCAATAAATTACATATTGGCACAATCAAATTAGGATATCAATATTGACAGACTATACTTACCCGAAGATGACAGTTAAAAAATTCCTTTGACCATAGCAACAGTTATTAACAAATTTATCATGCAAAATTGGCAAAACAACAGATGCACATGAATTCTTTTGAAAAAGGATAATATGCTAATTGGATTATGTTTTCTATGCTCTCACCTATATATTGCATACTCTCCTTGAATTTTGTCCCTTAAATTTTTCACTGGATTTTCCAAATTGCAACCGTTCTACTATTAACAAAAGAGTTTGAGTTATTGAAATGAGTTTTTTTTTTGTTTCGATTTTTGGCAATCAAATATGTTTTTCTGGGTGATGTGCTAATAATCTGTGAGGAGGAAAAATGCCACTTTGTAGATTGTGGGCAAGCCTTTTGCATTTATCATTGACTAACTAACAGATTGTCGGCTGAAATTTCTCCATACAATGCCGTGTTGCATAGATGGGTTTTGCTGATATCCCATGTCTTTGTATTTCCAACAAGAGATACATTGTGGAAACAGATAGGAAATTATATAAACTACCTATCCGCACTATGGCATGTTCAGTGGTTGAGTTATTTTCAGCATGAAGTTGCAGCTCTCCCAGGGACTGCATTTGCTGGAGGTTTATATACTTACACACTTGACTAATAACAATCAAATTTAAACAGATATAACACAAAACAACAACAAAAATTCGAAATGGTTATCAAGATACACACTCGAAGATTTTAACACACCTTACGCCTCCATAATCCCCATGCACGATGCTTTGTTGATAAAACGGCCGACTGGCCGTTTCTAGCTCAAACACCCTACAAATGGCCAGTAAATTTCAGATAGGGGATATATTGTATGTGTGAATTACGCAGCAAGAGGGCACATTGGCGGTACGTTTTCTTTTTTGGGAAACTTACAAACAATTCAAATGCGATTTACCTAAACCCTCAAAAAAACATTGTAAAGAGTTGTTTGTGTGTTGACAAGTTATATCACCCATAAGGACATTTCATGTTTAAACCCTAATTTATTTTGTAAGCTTTAGCGTGTATTTAACCCTAACCTTGATTGGACTGTAATATAAATTTTTAGCTAACACAAGATCAACATTCAAAGTTCAAATGGGTGGTGTTAAAAAGTTAACGAACACTAGAGTCCTTGCTTATAGTGGGATAGTAAGAGAACGTGTGTAGCTAGTGTCTATAAAGTTTGGTTTTTTTTGAATTTTTTAGGAGAAATATATTTTAGCTATGAGTATTTAATTTGATAATTATAATCTACAGTGTTGCTACCGTTATTACTACTGAATCTAACTAATATTGATAAAGTTGCAATTTCTGTTATAGATGGATGAAGATAATGCTTGTCAGAAATAAAAATTAAAAGTCTAGAGAACATGATAACATAGTTCTATGAAAGTTTGCAATAATAATAATAAAATATTATACTAAAACGTTGCAGTGAGAATAAAAAATATTACAGTGAAAGATCATCCATATGTATGTGAGAGCATCTATATAAAAATAAAATAAAATAGAATATGGAAATCTAGGAGAGCATTTATATCTAAATGGAGAATGGGTAATATTAATAATTTGGATGGGTTGAGAAGATGCATTTTACAAATATGTAAAGAGTATTAATCAAAGAAAATGTTCCATTTCAAGATATTATTGTTTGATTTGCATAGTAACAAGACTATTGACTAGAAAGAAACTATGTTCTTTTAAGCTCTTCTAAATGCATAACACCAACTCTTGTTTCCTTGCTAAAGATCCCAAACTCTTCTCTTCTAAAATAACATTCTCTAAGGAAAGAAACATATTGTAGGTATGTATAAATGATAGCCTAGTCTCCACATAATTTTTGTAACCATATTTGCCAAATAGGACCCCTTTTCTTATAGTAGACTAAACAATGAACACGTGTCATCATTTTTCAAAAAGTTTTGATCGTTCCATGAAGATCAGTCAAGCTTGTGATAAAAATTTGGCATTTTGCCACCCAAATACACTTAAGTTGGTGATATTCTAGTATTGAAGAACTTGAATGATTGTTATCTATTAGTTAATAGTTTTTTCTCAAAATCTTTAACAAATTTGAATAAGGGAGAAAATTCAAACTAACAAATTGAATTCATATGCCTTGATAAGGAATTCTTTGCTTGAAAGGTTTACTCAATATTAATTAAGGTGCAACTAACCTTTATGAAAAGATAATTGTTCTTCCTCAATTGAGGGAAAATCTTTCCAAGAAGTATTTTATTAAAAATACTCAAAAGTTCAAAATCATCTCACAAATACAAGATAAATGCTGATGCTAAAAATCCACTTAATCTTAACGATTAATATCATATACATGATTGAATGTTAAGATAAAGGAACATTGTTAAAAAAAATAGAGATTTAACCTCCCACAATTTTTGAGATTCAAAATAGATAATTCCAAAAGAATGCAGCAATTACAACTTAACTCCAAACATAACACACACTCTCAAGAATACATATTGTCACAAAGCAAAACAACAGTATTTGCTCTAAGAAGTTTTAGTAGAATAAAATTACAGAACTTTACTTCAATTGCTGCAAATTTGAAATGTTCTATTTCAAAATCTAAAAGCACAGAGTATCAAAACAAAAGTATTTTTTCTTTTGTCTGCGAAGAGATTAACCCCTTCAAATATCATCTATTACATATATATAGGCATAGGGCTGGATAGTTATCCAAAATTACCCCGCCAGGAGTAAATAGTCTCTTAGTTAACACAACCGTGTCAACTGAAATGCAGAAAGAAATAAAATAAGAAAAAGAAAAATAGCAGCCCATTGATCATTTGCCACGTCAGGAGGAACTATCCGCGCCAGCCGCAATCCTTGCGCCTTTCCATGTCTCATATGCGGTCAAGAACGCAAAGATAATGGATTGATGAGGTAAGCCAATATACACCATCTTCTGTTTCCAGATTTCCTTCTCTCTTGAGTTCTGTATCTTTTTTGTGTGCATCTCCAAATGCTTTAGATTGATTATTAGCATAGCCTCACTATGAGAAATATTGGAGAAATCCTCCCTATATGGTGCCTTTTTGTCTCAAACCTCATGGAATTTTCTTTCTATTTTGCTTATCAGTTCTTCCACAGGGGCAACGGAGTCATTCTCTTTTCCTGGACAATGTTTACCAAACCATTTCAAATCACTTTGAATGATTTCATCCACGATCCTAAGGCTATCCAGGATTTCTTTGATTTCATTGATTGCTTAGACTAGCACCTCATTTCTCCATTTGATGCAATCCTTTATCACATACAAGGTTTTTTCATCAAGGCCAGTGACAAGGCATTCAACTTGAAATTTTTGTAAACCAAAACTCTAAATTTCTTCGATCCAAAGCAGTACCTTCACCCAATTATTTCTCTCTTTTTCAAAACCTTCATTACTAGACTCCACCTTTTTAACGATGATAGCAGTTTCATTTGAGGCCTTATCCAAAAGTCTAACCTATTCCTTAATTTTCTTTAGGATATATTGTAGCCATTGTTCGGATGTTTTTGCAACAACTCTGCACTTCTGTAGATTGTCGAGAAATTATTGATTGGCTGAAGAGTATACATCCACCGATGTTGACATCTCATTCAGTGGTTTGGGTTTCAAGTGCAAGATGGCATTAATATATTGAGCCATGATTTTGATTGCCTCTTTCATTTCTTGCTTGTCCTGAGCATCCTTCCAAACTCTATCTGCTATCTTCCTATTTGAAGCTTCAAAAATCTTCATATCAATCACACGATTCCCCTTTCCAAGATCAACTCTTGTTATTTGATAGTCCTAAGGAGAGAGTTTTTCAGGGGACATGTTTTTAAGTGGCTCGGTTATTTCAATTGTCCAGTGTCCCGAGTTCTTATCAAAGTTCAACCTAGAATCAGTTTTGGCCTTTTTAGTTTTTGAAGGCTTTCCTAGGCATTTGTTGACCAAGTCATCAATAGCCATGGATATTAGTACTAAACTCATTTTCTTCTCAATAGAAGTTTCCAGCCATTTGGGGGTAATAGGTTCTTTACCTACCAAAGGAGAAATTTTTGCCATAGCCAAGGTATTAGATTGAGACTCAGTATTATCAGGGGACTTTTGAGGATCCAGGGTATTATCGACCATGAGGGAAATGGGAGACTGCTTCAAACTTTCCTTTGCTTCGGTCGGATCTAGGTCAACTATGACTCTCCCCTTTTCTTTGCTCAATGTTGCCTTTTTAGTGTTGGAATGAGTTACCCTTCTGAATTTTGGGACCTCTTCTTGAACTTGAAGTTGAAGTGGCTTGGGGTTACTTCAACTTTGACTTCATCTTTAGTTTTAGGAGAACCTGCAACAGAGTCAGCAATATCAAGGTTAGAGATGACCTTAGGTATGCGTTGTGCTTTCTTATGCTTAGCTCTTGAGTATTTTTTTGGAATTTTGAGAGTGGTTGATCGAACATTTTTTGATTCTAACCACTTCTTAGTTCTTCTCAACACTTCTAAAGTATGGGACATTAGGTCATCTTCTTCCCTCTTAGTCTAGTCGAGCTCAGGGATGGGTATGCATTCAACTTGTTCAGCATAGAATGGGTTGATCACCTCCTCAACTTCATCTTCTTTTATCCCATGCATATTGAGATTTACCTTAAACACACTGACTTGATTGGCTGTCAATTTGGACCATAATCTCTTTTTGACTTCAAATTCATCGAGACAATTTGCCCAGTAATCTTCTAGATGAGGAACATGGGTTAATGAAGATGCATGCCCAAAATTATCTTTAGCAAATCTTGCATAATCAAACTCTTTTCTAGTAGTATAGGGTTTGAGGCATAAATGTGATAATGCAGGTTGTGCTAACTTAGCCTATTTGTAATCTGAACACCTATAGTGACCAATTTCAATAGGGAATGAGGATGAGATGGACCACTTTGTACTTTCAAAGGAGTCAAATACAGAAATGAGTTGCCTACATATCTCTGATAAAATAATACTATCTAAACAGTGACGTGGCAAGTTAAATGGTTCACCAGGAAAACCCCCAATCCTGAGATATGTAAATTTAGGGAATTGGATATAAAAGCAGCCATAAATTTTAATAGTCTACATGGATTCCTCTATAGCCTATGATTTTCATGAACTTGGAGCATCATTAACCCTCCTGAACTCCTTGCAAGGTTCAGTTGCATGAAGGTCTTTGTAGTATTCGTAGATAGTCATCTCTTCTATCCAGGGCATATGTGGAATTCCCTCCCATTCTTTGGATGCTGCTAAAATATAGACTAGGAAGTAATACAGAAAGAATGGGCTGAAACTACCTACTGCTATGAGGCCTCAATGCAAATTCTCAGCTATTAACTCTACCTAGTTAATAAATTTTTCACCTTCAATGATCTTCAAAATGAAAAGATACATCCAACTTTCCCAATGAAATGCATGATCATTGCCTTTGATCCTGTTTAAAAGTAACACAATGTCTGTTATTTCTTTAATGAAATGCTCAATTGTTAATGGCTTAGGCAATCTAGAACCCCCTTTAGCTGGTCCCAAAAGCCATGTTTGAGCTATGATGTTATCACAATTCTTCTTTCTGTCATGATATAGATGCTCAGATTCCTAAAAGGTCCATGGTTCATAGGGTTCCTTATGAGGGATTCTAAGGGTTGTGCTAACAGTTGTCCTGCATATTCTTACTAACACCTCCCTTGAAGCTTTTTTTATGCATCTAGTGTTGGGGTCGTAGTGATTTGCACACTCAACAACTAGTTCTAGGCATTCAATAGCTGGTGGGAAGGCAACAACTTCCAACAAACCACTACTGGCTAACTTCTAATGTGTGGGACTAGACTGAACATCCTTCCCCCACTCAATTACATCCCTTAGGTTTTTATTTACCATGAAAGTATCCCGAATTTCAAGAAGGGAACTCAATAGGAAAGGTTTTTCAAGCTTAGGTATTTTGGGGCGAAAAAGCATCATGTTTCAACTTGAAAGATACAGATTTACAAAATTAAACCAAAACACTTCAAAGGGAAAACCAAGCACAGGAATGACAGAGTGAGAGATAATTCACCTACAGTTTTCGATAGAGTTCAAACTTCCAGTTTCCTTTCTTACCAATTAGCATCAAGAGCTCAAGATGATGAAATGAGTGCTCATGCAAAACAAAAGGTTATTATAGAGGATGATTTCTTGAAAATTTGAGGATGTCCAGATTTGAGCCGACAAAAAGGGTTAATTACAAGCATGCCATTTGTACTCTGACAAGACTTGCAAGGCTTATTTGCATTTAATATCCATCACATCCATATGCATCTCAACCTTTTATGATGTCACAAAATCCGCATGCCACCTTTTTTTCCATAAAGTAATCATACTTAGCACGATTTCTCATAATTACCACAATTATTGCCTTTTGTGTCTTCAACATCACCATAGGGTGGGACCCATTCCTTTGGCTCATAAAGATGAATTTGTAATCTCGATATGCACTTTCTGCAAGTGAATAAGCACATGTTAGAAAATTCTCTAAGTCAAAGTTGAAGTTGAAGTTTAAATCAACTTTAGCTTCAACTTTAACTTCCAAAAGCGGATCTGGGTCAACAGGGAGGACACCCTGCCGAAATGAAAAGGGAAGGGTGAAGTTGAACTCAAACTTGAAGTAAAATCGGGCTTCAACTTCAACTTCAAATTGCAAAATGACACTTGGGTGATAACTTTATACATCAATGAAAATATATGGTAACATTATCAATGACAATGATTAGGAAAAGTCATTCTACAGCCTAGTAATATAGATCAAAATGTGGGACTGCAAGATGGTGTGCAAGCATATATTGTAAAATATAAAACAAAATTGATATAATGTTGAAATGACTAATTTAAATTTGGGAAAGGATAGAGTAGAATTCTTGTTATTTGTCAACAAATGTGAAGTTCAAAGAACTTGTGTAAATGGAAGAATCAATGGGATATGAATAAATGTTTTGCATTAAAAGATTTCGAAACCTTGAAATCTAACATAAAACTATAATTAATTTAAACATTTAGAATACTAAGATTAAAAATAAAAATTAGTAATATATTTTAATATTATTGATGTTGAAAATAGAGTATGCAACATTGTTGCATTAGGCATCTCGTTACAAAAAGAAACTAATGAATTAAGAGTTTAAAAAAAATTGGCAACCCTAAAATATAACACCAATAGTTGCTACCTCACAAGGAGAGTCGGTATTGGACAACTAAGTACTAATTTGATATCTATGTCATTAATTTAATTGTCATAGCATATTTCTCTTCAAAATTGTGCAAAATTTGTACAAGAATTTATATTAAAAGTCAAAAAACATAAAAACAATATTCATAGGATTTGGTAATGTTAGAATAAAAAAGTTTTAGATCTAGTAAACCTTACCTCTATAGCCACTACCACTGTATTTCCCACGGCTCTAGGGTCATCCTGCTATGTTCCTAGTCCTACAACTACCATCTTTGCCATTGTACTTATTTTAAATGGCGTCATGGCTCCCTTTTATCCAATAAATTCAACATCAACTCTTTGAAGTTAGTTAGAAATTTCAATAGAAATAGTATGGCAAATATAATAATTGTAATTTATTTCAACAAAAAAACAATGTCAACAGTATGCCAAGTACAATAGAAGCCAATTTAGTTAAGCATAATTTAAATCCCAAGCCAACTCTACAATCTTTGACTATGATTATTTTAGAATCATTAATTAAAAAGAGGTAGTAAAAAGTTGAATGCAATAAGCTTAAGCAGTAAAAGCATTTATGCTTCAAAAGCCAAGAATTGAGTCCAAATTCTAACTAGGGATAATTAAATGTTGAAATTAGATAAATTATAGGTAGACAAATGAGATTGTCTAGGTAAATCCTAGTTTCTATAAAAAAAAAAAAAAAAAAAACAACAACATTGTAAACTTGCCAAACCTAGTACCATCAAGCGATTTGCAATTTTTGTATGTATGAATTTTTCAACAAGTAACAGACATTGAAAAATCTACAAGGGTAGATGACCATTAAATGAAATCATTAACAGAAATGGGAATTGTTGTTGTGTCTAGGACCTTTTGGAAGGTTTAAAAAAATGATTATTTCTTTAGCTCTTTGATCTTTAGTAACTATGATTTTGTCAATACATACATTGGTAAAATTGAAGTATTAATTCAACCCACTTTTTATCTCCGAGTAGAAATATGTAAAAATTTTATAGTACAATAGGGTTCAATTTCAAATGTTATCATGAAGTGTGACAAATAAACAAGATGGTCATTGCAAAGCCACTCTAAATAATATATATTAAGAAAATTTTGAGTTATAAAAAATAAAGTAAACTTATATTGTTAACACTTATATCTAGAAATCTTTGAATTTTTAGCTATAAATTTATACAATTTATATATACAAGATTATGAATTAGGAAAGAATGCTTAGGTTTAAGTAGATCTATCAAGTTTCTTTATCTCTTCTATAATTATAATTTATAATTAGTTTTATATTTAAAGAATAGATGTTAGATGAAAAAGCATTTTCCTATGTGCATTTGAACTTGCAACATCTTTGATAGGTTGGGGGCCTCTTTGTGTCGCCACTATTTATTCATATGATAGAATGGTTGACATTACAAATGTTATCAATTACAATTTTCTCCCCATATAGTTACAAACGAATGTTACACCACTTAATTTGTACTTAATTTTAGATAAACTGCTCTAGCCAAACCCTTCCACCTAGTTGGTGGAAGTGATAGTTTTATAAAAAGTTTTCCTATAAATCCATTCATAATGATTAAAATATTTAGACAAAAAAAAAATTAAAATTAATTTTATAATATGTTTATGTTTAGAATTTAACGTACATAAAAAATTTAGAAACAATTTTAAAAAATTTAACATAAAGAATTCTCTAATTATATTGATTAAACTAGTGTATATTAACATGTTCAGTACAACTCCATGCCTGTAGCTCTAGGAAAAACTAAAAATAGCTTGAAGGATAAATAGATTAACTTCCTTTCAAGTCCTCTTGTTAAATTAGAGGTAGGACATAAGCCGTATAATATGTACGTTAAAAACAAGCTTGTCTATTTAGTAGAATTGATAGAGAATAAAAGCAATAAATTGATAACCCTACAAAGAATGTGATTATTTACTTTGATAATAGAATGAACTAGCATAATCAATTAATAAGTAATGAGACAAATTATATAGAAACACGTAGTGCGAAGGAACACGACTAGTTATGACTCTAGCTAATTAGAAATCACCAAAGAATGCAACAAAGTAAAACATTTTTAAAAAAGGGGAAATTCCAATAACGGGATAAATCTTTATCTCACTATTTTGAAGAATCATCAAGAAAGTGACCAATTAGAAAGCTCAATAAAAGTGAAGTTTTATTGAACATATTAGTCTTAGTATCATGAAAAATACAACTAGAATTAAAAACCCTAGGCGGTTGAGCCCACAAGCTTCATGTCCCTGCAGCTGGGAGTTTAGATTGTAATGGTACTGCATGTCAATAAATATCAGCAGAGGACAAGGGCCACCAAACTAAAATTTCAATATTACCATTTTTCATTTTACTTTTACTATTTATGTTCACGCATTTCATCTCCTGCTATTAATCTTGGGTTAAATATTTATAATGAAAGTAAAAGAAAAAAATAGCAAATAAAATATCTCGTAGCAAATACTTTCTGAACCAAGATATTGGTAAAGCCTAAAGGGCATTCTCATATTCTAATTTAGAAGAAAAAAATACAAAATTGTGAATACACTTTGTGTTACTAATGCCATTTCAATTAACCCAAGCTTTCAAAAAAAAAAAAAAGAGTAGAATTGTCTACAAAATTTAACTTTTTTTATGTGTTTGCAAGAAATAAGAAACTTCAGATAATTGTGTCTTAGAGAATGAAAAAGTACAAATAACTCACCTTAAAAGACAATCCTCAGGCCCAATGGCAGTAGGCATAAAGAGAAAACACCAACAAAGAGAATGTTGTAATAATATTGCACATTCAGAGGCTTTCAAGGAAGAAACTAAGCATAAGATACAAAATTCATTTTTCCAATGCTGAGGTGATCCCACATTATTTCTTGATTGTCCATCATGGTGAAGGAGGGAAACAAAGAAAATGAACGAGGTCTACATTCTAGCAAATATACGATTCAAGAGAGAAGTTGCATGTGAAACACATGTATGCAAACTAGGGAAGTGGTACATTTAGTAGTCAATGCTATGCCACACAAAATCGAAAAACTTTAGGAAGAAACATGTTTGTATAAATTATGAATTCGTGGAGCCTTATTTTCTTCAAATTATCTAAGATGGAAAATGTAAAGACTACCAATAAAAGAGAAGAGAGCCAATCAAAAAGCAGGAAATAAAATCTAAAAATTCCAAATAATAAGGAATTTTTCTAGAACCATAATATAAATGAGAATGTTTGAAATTTGGTTGACTCCCAAGATAACAACTAACAATGAATAAGGTGATCAAAAACTATAGTTCCTCACCTAAAGACATGGACTAACAACAATAACAATTAAGGTTTTAAAGGAGCAAGAACAATACAAGTGGAAGCCAACAAATTATCTCATACATCATTGCCAAGGTCTGATATGGCATAAAATAAATTGCCCCTCATTCAAAGTCATCTAAGGGAGTTAAATTGCATCAAAGTCAACTAAGGGAGTTATTTTGAAGATTGTAGCCAACCACTGTCTCCAATAGTCATTGTCCCCCTCCACCCCCCACCCTCCCCTCCCTCTCGCCCATCTTCCCACCCTAGCTTACCCATACTTGATTGAAATGCAACACCTCCAATGGAAGTGAGATGGATCAACACTATGTTCAACCACTCTTGGTGATGAGGTCCCTAGAATTTGGGGGACAACAAGCATTGAGTTAGAAGCTCCAATCAAATCACAGGTCACAATGTTGAGAATTGTTTAGGGGGACCTTGACCACAATACATGAGGCACTACCCCACTTATCTAATAGTTATTAGAGGCCAAGAACTTCCTACACCCCCCCTCCTTATAGTCTTGAACTTGAATTTGGACCATGATATTAGACAAAATAGAATCTTTAGTGAAAAGGCATAACAAGAGTCTCAATAGAATTGTAAAAAAAAATTATGACAACATTTTTTGCTTTCCATAAGGAAAATATAATCTTTGCCCCAAATGCATGTCAAATTTTGAGTATCCTTGAAAGCTATGTAAAACCAATCTTATAAAATTATTATAAGCCAACAAATAGGTTATGGTCGAAAGGAGAAAAAAAACAATGAATCCAACTCTAGAACTCTTGGCTTAGCAACAAATTAGAATTAGTGTTTGAAGGAATTATGTTATTTACAAAATAGATTGTGAGGATCTAAAATGTCCATATGTTAAAGGAAAGAGCTCATAGGTAAGCCATGGAAAATAATACAACATGCAAAGAATATGAGCATGGGCTCAATAATGACAAACCAATTGTAATGAAACTAACATTTCCAAATTGACAAAGGTTATTCTAAATGTGTAATACCCTGCCTTTTTTTATCACTGTAAATTATTTTGTCAAACTCTACCAAACCCTTTCCATGAGCATGTTAGTTCTTTAGTTATATTGATGATGCAATACTTTAATAGATGGATTATTTGATTATATCATAATAGTTTGAATAGCGATGATTACTTGCATATGATAGTGATGTACTATGTATTTTAAGTTGCTCATTATGGTTATTCTCTTAATGAGGATCTATAAGATATGATATTTATTTTCATGGACTTAGTAATTGTACCTGAGCATACTTGCATGTGAATGGTTATCATGTATGTTTTATATTTCTATTTAATGTGTTTGGTGTGGTCGAGGGAGAGAGTTCTAGTCACCTACAGTGGGATCTACACAATGTAATTCTCCCCACCACTATTTGTTATATGTAGATCTATATATGTAGATACTTGTCTTTTATGTAGGATTGTAGGTTTTGTTGGTCAAAACACATGTCAACATAGTGAGGGGTGGGTCGGGGGCGGGGGGGGGGGGGGGGAGGGGTGAATCAATATATGATGTAACAAACTTGGTGATGCTCTCTCATTCCTCATTCATGGCTACTAAATTTAACTGAACACACCTCAAATCAAATTCACAAGACCCCAAAACTACCCATTCCCACATCTCCACACCAACTAGGGACTTCTCTCCTAAAAGACAGTGACTCATCATCTCTTGACTCCACACTTGGGATAGTCACTTAAAAAACCCCTTGAAAATTTAGGGATATTCCTCTCATCAAATATACTCCCTAACATCCTTCTAGGTCCTTTCCATATACTTTCCCATCCACTAAATCCATTAAACAAATCTATTAAAACAAATAGCCAAGAATATACCTTCTTGTTGTCTCCTAGATAGACTCGTACTTAGGGAGGTATAACTTTTGAACCAAACAAAAATCCTCAATCACTTTGGTGAGGATGGGCTTAACTAGTTTTGCAAAAACATACTAGAATCTTAGGAAGATCCAGCAATCATTAGGGAGATATGGCCTCCGCATTGAGGATCTATTTTATGAGACAATGCTATTTTCTATTATCCATTTGGAACATAACCTCCACCTTTACTTTTGTTCAAAACTAATAACCATTCCTTCCTTTTCTCTTTGCTATCACTCCTTTAGGTGACTGCTCCATTCATTAAACTAAAACAATAACCAAGAACCATATGTGTTGACGGTTTGCCTAACTCATAAGCATGTAATGACCAACTCACAGAGATGACTACAGGATCCTTTTGCATAAAAAATTCAATCTAAATGAGAGACACGAGATAACTTGAATAAACACATTATATTAATTTCAAAGATATGCAATACAAATGCATATAACATGCATGACTCTCTAGTTTCAACCAAAGAGCCAACCCCTTCTTTCTATTCTTTTGTTCTTTCTAAGCTATATGTTGTAGTTGCTCAACTATCGACTCCTTGATTTCTTAAAGATGTCTTATTAAAGACTATCTTGGATAGTTACAACCATCCACTTTCCATGCCTCTTTGGTTGCATGCTTGTCTCTAAAGAGACTCTATGGAGTTTTGAATTTTAATGTCTCCACATAACCATTCCATGAATACATCATTTTGTCTAATAATAACCAAACACAAATGTTTACCAATGTCATTTAATTACATTTGGAATTTTAGCACATTCTTATATTTTCATGGCACATGCCCAAATGGAATTTACACATTGCATTATAAAACTTACATAGCCTTGTGGTTTTGAACATTAACCATTAAATCAATTCAATTTTTGGGGTGCTCCTACACTAGTATACTCTACTACTTCAAACTTATCAACTTCTATCAAATTTCACACTAATCTATAGGTTTGTGCTTGCTACAACTTAACTAGTTGGGATTCGGTAAAAATAAAGAACATGAACATAGTAACACATAACACGTTATTTATCTCATGGAAACCTAACTAGGGGTAAAACCATGGTGTGTGAGTTGATCCTCACAAAGTTTTCACTATCTTGAAGTGCACACAGTCAAGAGCTTATATATGTTAAAAGATTACAAAGGCAGTATCAAGTATCACCCTATTAAGGGATTTTGATGAGACTTATCAAATTATTGCCTTGTTAGGAGAAAACTAGTTAAAGAAATTTTGAACACAAGTTAATGTGTCACCATGTTAGGGTATTGAATACAAAGAACCTATTAGGGTCCACCCTCAACGAGATTTATTGTTATAGATATTAATAAACAATAGAGAATGATCTAACGAAGTAGCTACTACACTTAGCTTGGAAATAGATCCTTCTTCAACTCTTTTGATCCACCTGGAGCTATGCTCTACCTTCTCTTAGCTCTGTAACTTCGAACAAGGTCACTTGTGCACTTGGCTCTGCTCAACGATCACACTTATGTTGTTCTAGCTCACTGGCTTCTCCTCAGCACATCCACTAACTCCTTAGTTGTGACTTCACTTTGTCACTTTCTTCACACTTCAAGATTAAACTTAGCTCTCTTGCTAATCACTTAGTAATATAACTTTTTCTCTTTAGACTTTTCTTTTATACTTGCTTCTTTCTTGGATTTGAAACCCTAGTTTGTGAAGTCAAATTTTGAATTCTCACCCCTACGTCTAGCTTGATTTTCCATTGTAATAGTATGTCACTCTTGTTAGATGTAATGTGTTCGTACAGTAGTCATGGGTGTCTTGTTTCCTTGACGACTTTCTCTTGTTGGAGAGAACTAAAATTTGAATTATTTTGATTTTTTCTTGATATGTTAAAATCCATTACCATTTAGTGCAATGATGAGTGCACTTCTACCCACTTCGTGACGTGGCAATCATGGGTATCATGCTCCATATTTTCCTTGTTGACTTGGCCAAACCATCTTGTATGATCACTGGTCAATCATGCCTCCTTTATACTTGGCATCCTTCTACACATTCCCTCATTACTTAGTATACTTCGATCTAAGTGGATCTCCTCTATCATCGCCTATGTTGGACTTGTACTTCATCTTTCTGTGATTGCCCTTATGAACTTGAGTTGCACATCTTAGATCAATATGCCTTCTCAGTCAATGCTCCCTACCAATTTTGGTTCTTTCCTTTGTCTTGACATTAATGACAACATCTTTATAACTGAGTTCACTGGTCAATCCTTGAGGTTTGAGATAGTTATGCCAATAGGTGTTGGCCATCAACTTCCCTAAATTTTTAGGATGATCATGCCTTGTTGCAATATCTCAATGGTAAGAGAGTAAAAATAATGTTTAGGTCAAAATCTGAACCTAAGCCTTGATTCTCCTAAAATAGTGGGCAAGTATAAGATTGAGTACCCATTCAAATTCCTCAAGGTGACGTGAATTTATCAACCCTTCCCTTGAGCAAGGCTTTTCATTTTTTGATTTAGTTTAGTTTTCTTGTTTGTTGTACGTCGTATGATTTGTGGAATGCTATATTAAAATAATAAAGGAAATTTAATAAGATTAATTAAATAATAAATTAATTAAATTTTCTTGAAAATGGAAATAATAAAAATAAGGTTATTTAATTAATGATAAATTAATTATTTACAATTGTGTTTAATTAAAAGATTTGATTAAAAAATGGAACTTGGAAGATTAATTAAATAATAAAGTAAATAAGATTTTGATACATAATTAATATTAATTATACTTTGTATATTATTAATATGTTATAAATATTAATTGATAACTAAAATAATATTATAGAATTTACTTGTGTATGCAATTAGTGAAGTAAGCGTGAAAAATAAATTTAAAAAATCAAATTAGCATGCATGGGGAAGAATTAATAAATTAAAATAATAATTATTTGATTTTAAGTGAAGTTGTCATTTTAGGTTTCCATGATAAAAATTCTAATAGGCTAAGTTTTCTTTATTATAGTTGTTTTGGTCTTTATGGAGGATAGACAGCTCCGGGAGTCGTTATTGAAAATTAGAATTGTCAGGGTTTACACAAAGAATTTAAAAGTCTTTTTGGAGAATCATAATCTATAGATTTATGAATATTAGACATTAAAGTTAAAGAGTTACTTCGAAGCTTAAGACTATTTTTGATCACATGTTTTCACTTGTGTTGTCTAAAATTTTAGTTGGTGGATTTGTGGTAGGTTTAGAAAACCTTACAAATCTTTCCTTTTGAAAAGATTGTCTTCGTCATGTTTGTTGGGTCGTGCTTGGTTTGATTGTTGAAATTTATGAATAGTTTTGTATGTAAAATTCAAAAGAGAAATAAGTTCTCAAGTTTTATTATTTTTGAGAAATTGAGTTGATAAAATTTACTATGTTCTTGATTCTGAAGATCTAGAAATCCTTGGATTGAAATCAAAGAAATATTTATTATATGAAACTAGTGAAAACTGTTTGTCCTACTTGAAAAACTTACAAGCAAAACAATTAGAAAATATGAATATTCATCCAATTAGAGTTTGATTTATTTTGTTTATAGAAAAATTATGAAATTAAAGCAAATTAAAAGTTAGATAGCAAATGGACACCATTTTTTTTTGGCGAAACATTATATTTATATTAATAATAACTGGTTCAAAATAGCTTTCGGAGAAAAGAACAATAAAAGAAAGACTTCAGTTATTGCTTGATACAAAAAAGATGCAGAAGAAGAAATACTGCATCAAGAGAGTGTATCTATCAACACTAATGAATCTTGTCCTAGAGATTCCCAAATCGAGAATATAGTGATTACAAAAAGCCCAACACTCATATTAATACAATTCATTGTTTGGTGCCAGAGACAAAATGAAGAGCCTAGCCAAAAACTGTCTTAAAAATTAACATCACTAATCTTCATCCAAAACTCCAATTGAGACCATGATATTAGAAAGCCATCTGATACAAGTGTAATCCAAGACCTTGACCTACATACAATATCTCAAAAGAACAAGTGAGATCCATAAAAGAAAAAACATGCAAAATCATAGAGAATTCATGATTTACTATCAAATAAAATATGAGAAGCACTCAACCTTATTATAAACATATTCTTTTGTCATAATATTAACCAAGTTGTGGAGATCAAGGAGGTTAACTGGAGAAAGTAAAGAGTTAATATAAATCCCATTAGTACCCAAATTAGCTAGACAATCAACTAAAAGATTGCCTTCTCTATAAGTATGCATGATGTAACATTTAGATATTGAATCAAGAAGAGACCATACTTGATGTAGTATATAATGTATGTACCAATTATATACATGACATTTAATACACACATTAATAATAATGGATGAATCCCAAATTAGAAGTTGAATTCAATATCTAAAAAAAAAATGAGAAAATTATATGTCAAAATATATTTACAGTTTTATAAATAAAATAAAACATTTTTTTAAGAAATAAATTATTTTTCCTAAAAATATATGCATGTATATCAATGTATCTATATGCATGTAAAAGGATACACACACACACATATGCATGTAAAAGAATATATGTACGCATGTAAATAAATATATTTATACATGTGAAAACAAATATATTCATGTTAGAAAAAAGTATATTATTCTTGTATGTTTTAAAAGTACACATGTATGTGAAAATAATACATACATGCTTACATGACAATGGAAAACATTAACAAGCATAATATGGTGGTTATGTGTAGGAAGATTTTCTATAAGAAAAACCTTCATGCTCAGGAAAATGTAGAATATGTTATCAACAAGAAATGAAAGCTCCCTCTTCTTGAAATTTATATGACTTATGAGGTCGGTATCTTGATTGGGATGACTAACTTAGAATGGTGCCCAATTATGAGTTTTAAGGACAAAACCATTTTTAACATGTACTGGCCATAAATGAGAAGAAATATACACTTTCTATTGCATTGGACCAAAGTGATTCCAATGGCTAACAATTCTAGTGGTTTTTTTCGCTATCTTGAATCAGAAGGTTATAGCATTCTGTAAACTTTTAAAGGTTTGGATCTAGACAAGATTAACATAAATATGTGAAATACCTTTGCTAAATGAAGCGCCACGAAAACTTTCCCTAGTGGGAATTTGATGGAAATACCGATGGACTTGGATAATAGTTTGGGTGAGGAACTGGTATTGGTTAAGCATACAAATAGTATGTTTAGGTAGCTAGGAACTTTTAATGTAATAAAGACTAGTTTGAATCCTTATAAGTTTGGTTTTGGTTAAAGACTTCTAATCTTTAATAGCAAACAATATATATAGTTTAAATGCAACACTGCAAAAACTTTCCCTAAAGAGAATTGGTGGAAATACTGGTGGACTTGGATATTAGTTTGAATGAGGAACTAGTACAAGTTAAATGCAATAGTATGTTCAGGTGGCTAAGATTATAGTATTTTAATGTAATACAGACTAGCTAAATTCCTTATAATTTTGGTTTTGGTTAAAAAAGATTTTTAATCTTTAGCAGATAGTACATACAGTTTGATGATAATATTATATAAGGTGGAGCCTATTAGTAATGTTTTTTTACTTAGTCTCACTAATCTACTTATGGATAAGTATAAGCCTGTCACATCACTCCATTTTTGTTTTCTTATATTCTTATTTAAAAACATAGATTTAAAGACACACACACAAACCCACATTTATATATAAACTTAGATTTATTCTTTATAGATTATGTGTGTTCTTCTCCCCTTTCATGCTTTATGGCTTTTCTTTATTTTCATATATATTATTTTAAATATTCCTACATTATGCAAATCTAGAGGTATATATATATATATATATATATATATATATATATATATATATATATATATATATATATCAATTTAATTTCTTCTATTTTCTTTTCGTCATGGATAAGTAGGCAATAATTCTTTATTGTGGAAGCAATATATTTCATGTTATTGCTAGAATCTATCATATTAAAATTGTCAATTATACTCCAAATAAACATAATATTGTTGGTATTTAGTGATTGTAGGGAAATCCATTTTTAATATACATACATACATAAATACATAAGTTAACTAAAAACTCTCTCTAAATTCTTGCTAAGTTAACATTCGTTTCCACTACTAAAGCTTTCTTAACAGTATTTGCTTATTGTTTACTATAAAATATTAATTTTTTTTCTAGATCAAATGTCTACATTTAGCATTACAACATAAATTTGTTTAACTTAATAGAATTCAACATAAACAGTAAGGTGTCCTCTTATCTGACAAATCCTCTTAACAAGCCAAAATTCTATCATAACCTTATCATAATTATTCCCTTATTATTTCTTAGATTTACCTTCATATATAAATGCATAATATGAAAAGTTTCTTTTATTTAATTGTGATTCCAAACAATGAAGATTGTCCTAATGTAAACAATGATTGTTGAATTAACTCCAAAGGTACAAGAATTCATATAATACTTTGTTTAATGATCTCTCTAAAATTTAAATTAATGACTATATCTATAATGTGTTCAATTTGGAAGATAGTCTATTCTATCCTTCTCCCAAATCTTGTTCTCTGTAGCCTTTGTAATCTCTTACCTTAGATAACCATACTGATTAGGATTGTTCCAATATAAGAGACTTCAATGTTGCAAGGTATCAAGGGATGGAAAAATTTGCAAATAGTATTAACTTTATTCATTTCTTAAATCTTTCTTTAATCTAGAACAATGGTTACACTATCACAATTTTAATTTTTAAAGATTCACTTGTTACTATCAGTGCTAATAATATGGCTTAGCTGGCAATGGAAGGACATTTGTTTTGTAGGTTGATCTAGATTTATCCAAGGAAGGTATCTGAAGTATAGAAGTTCAATCAAATTATTATGATGAAAAGCTTGAATATATTCAAGTCACTAAAATTAGTGACATTGTAAGTAGTCTAACTACATTTTAAACTGGACACATATTTTGTATCACTAGTCCAGGGCTAATATTTCATTGTAATTCTAAATGCGAGACTGAAGAATTTATGGGATATGGTGGGGGGTTTTTTCCTCTATTATTTTCCCCTTAATGCCTACACTTTAATGGGGTGTAAAATATTTACTTTAATATTAATAAAATTATCAAGGCTAAGGCCTATTATTGAGCTATGTATGTATGAATTTACACACACATACTTCTTTTTAAAAAAATATATAATTTAATTATTAATTTTAGAAATTTTTAAAAAAAATTATTGTAAAAATTAAATAAATAAATATTACTTATTTTCTGTATAAGTGATTTTTAATATTAATGCTTTTATTTATACAAGTAAGTCTAGTTAGAACTGTTGGTTGGGCATAATTTTCTTGTAGTCACCTAACAATAGTTTTATTGTACACAACTAAACTTATGTCCAACCAATAGTTTGCAATTAATGGGTCTGAGTGTGACTACTATTAGTCACTTTGTTACATGAAACATTTTATGATTGATAATTTATTTTTTAATTATTCATGATTTTTCTGTGTTGTGCATGAGTTAGCATTGAATTTTTTAACTTCCTTATGCATGAATTACTCACCTAACTCTCCTTTTTGCTACCTATTTGGGGGCATTGGTCACACTTAATCTATTGTTGAAATGAAAGCTCTATTTTTCTAATATAATGTTGAATTTGGGATTTCCCCACTTGGGTTTTTCCTTTTCAAATCTTATGGTGACTATTCAAAATGTTTGGTGTTGTTGACCATGTTATGTGTCAAGTATTAATTATGTCATGCTCATTTTGGACCTCTGATAGAATGTGTAAGGGAGGGAATTGCAAATATTTTACTATTTTTATATGAAAAAGGAAATACAACTAATTTGCATGGGTTTTGCATGAGGGTCACATTAATTAAATGATTGTGTAGGTATTGCATTAACTAGGATTGTATGAAATTCTAAACTCATTATTCAATGTAGGAGCAAATTTGTACACTAGACAATTAGTTTTTAGATGTCTTTTATGATGTTGAAGGAATAAGAACATGGACCATTTTAGAAAATTATTAAAATATGAATATTTTATCAACGTGGTATTCAATTTATGCTTAAATCATAATCGTGTTGCTCTTACTAACTTGATATGCATGTCCTTGTGAGAATGAATAGTTAGGGTATACTGCATTAATTCTCATGTGTAGAATAATTGGGTATTTTAGAAACAACATATATACTCTTGTATTCTTTCCTCATAGTAAGTATGACATCATATGTGCCTTTCTTGTTTCACATTATCTAGTGGTATTTTAACACCTTGTGGTTATCTACACATGTCTATATTTAGTAATAAAAATGTATGTGTTTCATGTATGATCATTTGTATGATGTTGTAGATAGTAAACTTTGGTTTTCAGTGTACCATAGTCATTTATTGTCGACTTCCTAGATTAATAATCCTAATTTAAGGGAAGGGGGATGTGATACCCTATATTTTTTCTATCATTATAGAATATGTTGGCAAACTCTACTAGACCCTTTCAATGAGCATTTTAGTTCTTCAATTATCTCTATGATGCAATACTTCGATACATTGATTGTTTGATTAAATCATGATAATTTGGATACTGGTAATTACTTGCATATGACAGTGACATACTATGCACTTTCAATTATTAATTATGGTTATTTTCTTGATGATGATATATATGGTATGATATTGTCTATTTTCATGGATTTGTTAGTTGTATTTACCCCATACTTGCATGTGTATGGTTAGCGTGTATGTTTTATATTTCTATTTGATGTACCTATTAACTATATCTCCCTTCCGCCAAAACTAAAAGATTTAAATTCAAGCATAGTTAACATTCGAATATTCAAGTATTAGGGCACAAAAAAGTAATATTTAAGACCTTGGGTTATACCTTATTTCCTAAGTGACTACACATTTTAATAATTTTGTGGCCCTAGAGCTTGTTCATCGTCTGATGTAATAGGATCTATGACTGTTGCTTTATCACTTTGTAGAAGAGATCAATATTTATTTATGCGACAAAGCGCCAACATGCCACATGTCCAGGGTGGGCCTCCCTTCTTGTCAGCCTAGGTGGAGAAGCTGGCGATGACAATTAAGGTCTTATTCATAAGTCACAGGTATTTCATGCTAGTTAAAGTTCAGACTACGATGACGCAGATGACATGTTGGTAGTTAGGTTTGCGGGGTTGCTGACATTTGTTATTAACAAGGAAGACCACAATGATGGTGTGAAAGCTTAGAATCTTGTAGCCATTGGGTCGTAGAAATGTTAGAAATGAGCTATGAAGCAATGATGACAGTTAATCTAACTAAGTTCGTAGTTTCATAGGGCAAACAATTAATAGAAGTAGAAAGGTGGTGAAGCCGCGACTGGGCTAGGCAGTCAAACTTGTAAAGACCTTGTAAGCTAGTGAAAGGAAATAACCTCATTGGTCCATGTGGCTCATTCTGGTCATTAGACCCCTTGACTGCTGATTTTGATGATTTATCAAGCCAAGAACGAAAGAAGTTGGTTTTCCTACGCAATTTGATCTCCATGATTGATCTCAACCACTCTAAATGAATGCAGGGACTAGAAGAAATGCAAAGGACATTCAATCATTGCTTGGTTATCCATCCACCTAGTTAGAGCATTAATGGCAACATTTTAATCACTTCAAGTTTCTTCCAGGTCAGGGTTTTGATGATTTTCTTTCCTCCAAAGAAGTACCAGATCAAATCTATTATCTAGATCATATCCAATCATCCTCTAATAGACTTGAATGCATTGGTTAGATTGTGAAGCAATCCAAAGGTTATGCCTGAACTGTAAAGATACATTTCTAAACTCTTGTAATGGTTGACTCTTCTCTATTTCTTTGGCATTACTATGACATGCTTATTGTAAATTCCCTTTACCTTTGAACTTAATGACATTCTACCTTATCCCTTTCAACCAATGATATATTGTGTAGGACTCATTTGCCTCTCATTAGTGTATTGTGGATATTTTTAATTTGCATGATTGTATCTCCTTTTGACCAATGAATGGTATATAGCAAATTCTTCTTCCTTGTGTAATCCATTTGGTTATTTGATCTGCATGTGGTTATTGGATTAAAACAAGTATGAATCTATATATTTTTGATGTCATGATAGTTTAGCTATACATGTATGGGCAGAGATTGGTTTGAACACTCTATTTTGGTGCATGACCTCCTTAGGATAGATTAGGTAAGTATTTTATGCATGCTTTCTTCCCTTTTCCTCTCCAAGTGTAGTTTAAGTGCATCCTGATAGCAAAGGAAGTTGACCTTCTCCTAAGACTCAACCTCATTGTTCAAGTCCCACAACTTGGAGGTTTTTTCCATGTTTCACAAGGTTTCCTTTAGGTAAAAACTTTAGGTGAGGGTACAAACTTTTGTGACAACCATTTTTGGCATGCTCGATGGGACAAACTCTTGAAGCTCTAGAAATTCACTGGTGTTAAAGAAGAAAATTTCCAATATGTGCTGAGAAGATAGCATTGCTCTCAGTATTTTCAAGCCTTCAAGAGGTTCATTTTCAAGTACTTGGTGACTCTATCCTACAGTATATCTGGTTTCTAGACCAAGTTGTTGTGATTCATGCCCAAAGCTCATATAAGGGCATCTTCTTGAGGTAATTTTCAATACATTGAGCTTTCATTTTCCAACCCTAGAAAAAAGAGAAATAGATTGTCTCCATCACCAATTAGGAGTACAATAGTAGCACATACACTTGAAAGATCTCTTTCCACTCCTCCTGTTGATAGATCACAACCTAGGTTGTTGTCCTTTCATATAAAAAGGTCATTATTCCATATGGCTCAACCTAGAGCACATGTGTTTGCCACCTTTAATGTTGGGAGTCCTCTTGTTTTGGCCCAAAGACATGATATTTCAGTGTTAGCTCTTAGAAGTCTACCTGATTTTATTGGTGACACTTCTATTTCCCCTATAGAACACATTTAAGAGATTTCTAATGTTTGCAATATACACAAAATAACTAAAGATGGTGTAGTAGTTAGGCTTCTAGCCTCATCCATGAAAGGAAAAGCACTCCAATAGTATAAAGGGTTGCCTCATAACTTTATAACAGATTGGGATGGGTTAGGAGCAACCCTATGCAAACATTTTGAGGATAAAAGTGATCACCTATCACTTTTAGAGCAGCTAACAACTATCAAGAGAGCACCCCATGAATATGGGACTAATTTTAATTATAGGTTTCAAAAGACATGGGATAGAATACCTACTACAGTAAAGCCTTCCCTTGGTAATGCATTCTTGTATTACCTCAGAGCCTTCGATAGTGATATTGCTACCAATCAACAATCTATGGGAGGGTAAAATTTACCAAATGCTTATGAGATTGCTATAAGGGCAAAAAATATCTTGAGTCAAGGAGGGAAGTTAGCCCCAAGGCCTCCAATGCCTTTCTTTCTTGACATGCCCAAACATCAGTCTAGTCAATCCCTTGTTGTGGTCGCAATATCCCCCACATCTTCTAATGGAGTTGATAAGATTGAGGCCATGAAACAAACATTGATGCAAAATATGGATAAGAGGTTGCAAGATCAAGAGAAGAAGATGGAGGAAAAGAGTATAGTAATGCTCAAAATAATAAGCCTCCCCAACTTTAGTATCAAGGTCCCATACATAATAGACCCCCAAACCAAAGTCATGTTCCCTAAAATCAAAATAGACCTATCAACAACACCCAAACCATGAATACCAACCTAAATAGGGCTTTAGTCCTTCGTAATAATCTTGCTCAAGATCAATACTTCTATCCTTCTTGTCACTACTCATATGGGTATTGCATGTGCTAGATGGCAGAGTCTTATTTGGCATTAAATACACAAGAACAAGCAGTGTATCAACTACGCAATGCTAATCAACCTACTAATGCTCCTCATCCAGAATGATAAGGTGATTGTTCCTTCAAGAATCATCAAGTAGAAGAATATTTTCATGTGAACCAAGATCCCATTTCTCACAACACTAGGAGTAAGATAAGAGCCATTGAAGATGTTACCCCTCCTCCTCCTAATTAGGCCTCAATATCAAATGCAATACCTCATGTACAAGCAGTAGATGATCAATTAGATGCTCTTCAGGAGCAAAGACAAAATAATAGTAAAAGAGATGTGAATGGCCCCCAAGTTATTCCATCTCAACCTCATACAAACGTGGCTCCCAAGATTTCTACTAAAGCACCTAATGCATCATTTAGTGTGGTAGAACAAATGAAGAAAAAAAATGTGAATATTTCCATGTGGGACGATGTTGCCACTATACCTATGCAAAAGTTGTTGCAACAAGAATTAGAGAGCATTAAACCAAAGGATCTACCATCTAGCATGGAGAGTGCCACAAGTTTTGTACAACCATAAAAGGAGGTAGAAACAAATAAGAAAAATAATCCCCCTCTATTTTATGTTTCTTTGATTATAGGGGATAGGCTAGTCTACAATTGCATGATTCATTCAGGGGTTAGTAGTTCAGTGATGCTTAAGTATGTTACTAATGTCTTATAAATGAAATATGAGCCTATTATTAGGGATGTATTATAGTTGGATGGTAGTAGTGTCAAGATTGTAGGAATCCTTAGGAATGTTGAAATGGCCCTACATGCATGCCTTGGTTATACTGTAGTTCAAGATACATTAGTTGTTGAGGTTAAGCCACACTTTGCCATCTGTCTTTTAAGAGATTTCACTACCCAAATAGGTGGCTACGTATCCTCTAATTGGTCATACATGTTTTTTAGAACAAAATATGGAACTAAAGCTTCGATTAGAGTAGAGCCCTTGGCCCTCAATCATATTGAGCCCTACACTCCTAATCTCATCAATACAAATCGCACTATCCTAGAGATAGATGAAAATAATACAATGCATGAGCCTACCACTTCTTTGATAGGGAAACCTGATTGGAGCTTTGCTAAGATGTATTGGTACAAATCAAGATGAGAGAATGATTGAGGAGCTTCATGATGGTCCTAATGGTGGCCACTTTTCAGCAAGAACCACTGCCATGAAAATAATGAGGGTAGGTTATTATTGGTCATCCTTGTTCCATGATTGCACTAGGCATGTTAGGAAGTGTGAAAAATGTGCCTTTTTTTTGGGTAAACAAGGCTAGCAACCCTTCCACTTCATCATATTCGAGTGGATCAACCTTTTACTTAATGAGGATTAGATTTCATAGGTCTTAGTAACCCTCCTAGTTCTAGCCATAAATGGATTCTAGCTGCTACAAATTATTGTAAAGATGGAAAGAGGCAATTGTATTAAAGGATGCTATTGAGAATTTAGTTGTTGAGTTCTTAGATGGAATCATCACAAGGTTTGGTACCCCTTCCACCATCATTTCAGATAATGCAAAATCATTTGTTGGAGCTTATGTTTGTGCATGGGTAGTAGATCATGGTATTTATTTGAGTACTTCTTCCAACTACTACCCTTAAGGTAGTGGATTAACTAAGTCATCCAACAAGAATCTAATTAGGATAATGAAAAGAACCATAGAGGATAATCAAAAGTGTTGGCATCAGAAGTTGAAAACTATGGGCTGACAGGATAACACCTAAGAGAGCCATAGGAAATTCTCCTTTCATGTTGGTATATGGCAGAGAAGTTAGACTTTGTATTTCATTGGAGTTTCTTGCTCTTGAATTTTCTCATCAACTTGAGTTACCTGAGGATGATGCTATGATAATGAAAATAACAAAATTGATGGAGTTGGAAGAGAAGAGACACCAAGCCATGCAAACCTTGGAAACATATCAACAACAGATGAAAAGGACCTTTGAAAAAAGGGCTAAGGTCAAGAACCCTAAGGAAGGTGATCTTGTACTAAAATGGGATGCAGATAGAGCAAAAACTAGGGAGACATTCAAAATTTTATTCAATATGGAGTGGTCCCTATGTGATAATCAATTGCAAGCTGTCAAATGCTTTCTAGTTAAGCGGACCTAATGGTGAAATCTTGCCTATTCTAGTCAATGGAATATATCTTAAAGTTTTCTTCTAATAGAGATGGATTTTCATGTGTATAGTTAGAATAGTTTGCCTTCAATTATGTCCAATTTTCCAAGAAGTGTAGGGTGCACATGGTGTTGTTCCTCTAGAATGATAGTTTTAGAGAGTTTTGCAGAGGTGGGATTTTCTTGAGTTTTACAATCACAAAGGTCGCAACTCTTTAGTGTTTCTGGTTTATTATAGGGAAGATCTTCAATTTTTTTTTGACTCTATAACCTAATGGATGTTGAAGGTTATTGGTCATATGCATAGCAGGCATGCATCCCTCCTAAGTTGCTAGAATTGTTAACTATATCTGACCTCCTGCCAAAATTGAAAGATTTGAATTCAAGCATAGTTCACATTCGAATACTTGAATATTCAATGATTAGGGCATGCAAAATTAATATTTTGACCTTGGGTTATACCTTATTTCCCAAGTGACTACATGTTTTAATACTTCTATGGGTTCATATCTTGTTCACCATCTGATGCAACAATATTTATGGTCGTCACTTTATCACTTTGTGGAAGTGCTTGATCTTTATTTTATGTGACAAAGCAATAACATTCCATGTGTTCAAGGTGGGCCTCCCTTCTTATGGGCCTAGGTGGAGTAGTTGGCAGTGACGGTTAAGGTCTTATTCATGAAGTGTGAGCATTTCATGCTAGTTAAAGTTCAGATTGCGATAGTGTAGATGACATGTTGGCGGTTAGGTTCCCATGGTTCGTAGGGTTGCTAACATTTGTTGTTAATAAGGAAAATCACAATGACAATGCAAAATCTTAGAATCCTACAATCATCAGGTCACAAAAATGTTAGAGACAAACTGCGAAGCAATGATGATGGTTAATTTGACTGAGTTTGCAATTTCACTGGGTAAATAGTTAATAGAAGTAGAAAGGTGGTGAAGTTGCAACTGGGCTAGGTGGTAATTATGAAGACCTTGCGAGTTGGTGAAAGGAAATAACCTCATTGGTCCACGTGGCTCATTCTGGTTGCTGGACCCATTGGCTGTTGATTTTGATGATTTGTTGAGCCAGGAACAAAAGAAGTTGGTTTTCCTATGCAATCTGATCTTCATGATCGATCTCAACCACTTCAAATGAATGTAGGGGCTAGAAGCAATGCAAAGGAAACTCAATCACGACCTGGTTATCCATCTACTAGTCAGAGTGTTAATGGTGTCATTTCTATCACTTCAGGGTTTCTTCCAAGTCATGGTTTTAATGATTTTCTTGCCTCCAAAGAAGTACCAAATCAAATCTATTGTCTAGATGATATCCAATCATCCTCTAACAACTTTGAATGGATTGGTTAAGTTGTGAAATAATCTACAGATTATGCTTGAGCTATAAAGATACATTTCTAAAATCTTGTAATGGTTAACTCTTCTCTGTTTCTTTGGCATTACTCTGGCATGCTTATTGTAAATTCCCTTTTCCTTTTAACTTCATGACATTTTTCCTTACCCCTCTTAGCCATTGATGTACTACGCAAGACTCATTTGCCTCTCATTAGTGTATTGTAGATATCTATAATTTGCATGACTATATCTTTTTAAGACCAATGAACAATATATAGAAAATCCTTCTTCCTTGTGTCATCCATTTGGTTATCTGATCTACATGTGGTTATTGGATTAAAACAAGTCTAAATCTATATATTTTTGATGTCATGATAGTTTAACAGTGCACGTATGGGCAAAGATTAGTTTGAACACTCTATTTTTGTGCATCACCTCCTTAGGATAGATAGGTAACTGTTTTATGCATGTTTTCTTCCCTTTAAATCTCCAAGTGTAGTTTAAGTGCATCCTGATAGCAAAGAAAGCCAACCTTCTTTGGAGACTCAACCTCATTGTTCAAGTCCCACAACTTGGAGGTTGTTTCTATGTTTTACAAGGTTTCCTTAAGGTAAAAACTTTAGGCGAGGGTACAAAATTTTGTGACAATAGTACCCTATGTAGTCGAGGGAGGGAGTCATGATCTTCTACATGCAAGATCTACACGATGTAGCACTCCTCGCTAATGTCTATTATATAGAGATCTCTTGCTCTCTCATCCTGATGATGGATCATGTAGTGTGATTTGAAATGTTGATGGCAAAAATCTTTACACAATCTAATCTAGAAATTAAGTACCATAACTATTATGGATTGTGGAAATATGATCGCATTAATATATAGAGATCCTTAAGAAGTAAATTCCACACACAACTGAGAGGGGGTTTGGGAGGGGGCGGGGGTGGGGTTGAATCACTTGTGGCCAAATATAATTAAAACTAAACTTATAAATTTGATATCAAAAAATTTAAATAATGATTTACAACAATAAGAAATCATACACCATATTAGGGTAAAAGTACAAAGTTGTGTTGCCTTTTAGGCTAACTTATCAAAACAATTGAATTTGAGTATTCCTACCTTTTTTTTCTTTCAAACATGTGATCTAGATAAATTCATTATAGCTACGTTATATAAGTTCTCATTCTTTTTCAATTGGAAATGTCTATTAAATGTATGTTTTATACCAATTTGCGTCTAATTACTAAAGAAATAAAAGCATTTCAAAAGAGTGACGTTTCAACAACTTTTACTCTTTTTAATGATATTTTTTTCAATAACATATAAACACCATTTTGTAGATCTCAAAGTCAAGAATATCCTCATATAGAGTTTATAGTGTTGTAATTAGACATAGTATATTATAATTAAAAAATACTACAATTATGTATTTTTACACTCAAGAAGATGATGATTTTGAGAAAGAAAAAAATAGTAAATCATATCAATTTTTTTTTTGAAAAGCATATGATTTTCTAGAGGACAGAGTCCTCTTCCAAAAATATATAATTTTTCTTTTGGTTATAATATATTTTTATGAAAATGGTGGGAGATGAAAACTAATAATTTTAGACGAGTTGAAATTTGAATTGTCATAAAAGAGAAAATATAGGTCAAAAGACAATTTTATTTTTTATTGATCTAGCTATATATGTCATCTATAACATCATCTGAGATTAAAGGAATTATTTATTTATTTCCATATAGTTTTGTGGTGGGAACTAGACCCCTAATTTTTAGTATTTTTTAGTAACTTAAAAATGATTTTTTAAAATTAGAAAAATATATCAATTCTTATTCCAAATAATAATTAAAAATAACAATCTTAAACTTCTTCCATTTCTACATATTTCATTAGTTTACTTCATTTTTAAATTCTAAATAATAATACCACTTTTATGTCATTGAAGTTGAACAATAATACTTTGGTTAGCCTTTTCCTCTATAAAAAGGTGACACTCAAGAAACTGATTTTTCAACTAGAGAAACCCTTGATTGGGGGGAAAACCTAGGTGGGGATTTTTGGTCCCAACTGATATTGAGAGATGGGTGAATCAATATGCATGATTCTACTGGTTATAACAACAACCATTCTAACTAGACTAGATAATAAACACTTAGCTGACAAAGTGATGATAAATATAGTAACATAAAACCAAACAATCTCACATACAAGAGCATACATCAACTGACATACAAATTTGTATGTGGAAACCCTTGATGAGAGGATGAAAACCATGCTGGGGATAATATACCCACTAGCCTTTTATTGTAGACAAAAGGTTTCTTGGTTAAGAGCTACAACCTATTCCTTTCGAGAATACATCTAGTTAAGAATATTTGCAACTTGTTAGGATTACAACAATCTATTAAGGCTACCTTGTTAAAGGATTTAAGAACTCCTTCTGAGAGGGACATTGTTAGAGGATTTATAATATGTTTATGACTGAAGCATGCTTGGTTAAGAGCTTACAAAATGATTATAATGATTAGAAAGAAATAAAATATTGATCTAATTTATATGGCACATCTTGCCTGATAGATTACCATCGTACATCAAGAAGATATCCTGATCTTTTCTTGTTGTATAGGCATTCTCTTCTAATATCTTTAGTATCACTATGTTCTTTTTACTTAGCCTTATTTATTGTGCATTCATTTGTGTTGGCTTGTTATTTCCCTTCAATCTATCTCTTCTTAGAAATTTTTAGTATATTCAATCTTCTCTTCTTGTCTCACATTAATTTTTTCCATCCACTCGCGCTTCAATAAGAAATGAAGATTTCAGAATATACGTGTGCTTGCTTCTCAGGGTGCCAAAACCCTAAAAATGTTTTGCCTAATACAAAATTCAAATTTTGAATTGCATACGTGAGTATTTCATTAAGAGCTTGTGACACCTACATCATAGGGTCTAAACTAGTAGCCTTGCTAGATTATGCTACATCTAGTCATAGCTTATATGTCCTTTTCATTGTTTCATTAGAGCTTCAACTACTTTGTGGTTTAGATCATGTATTCTCTATCACATCACTATGATGGTGACTCATCATGTTGATCATGACTTACTACCTTGCTAAGTCCTCATCTCAATATACAACTCGAGTGGTCTAGATATCTAATGGTGATCATGAAATTTTATACTTCATGCTTGATTGACTTCCAGTAAATGAAAAAACTTAAGTGTGTAAGATATTTAGAAACATTAATTAAATTTCTTGATGTCTTTGAGACTTGTAAGGTCAACATGGATGACACCCACAAGATAATTTACTAATATATAAGTTCCTTGTGAAAGGATATGAGCATATTAGGAGTCAAATAGTACAAAGCTCCATATTATAGGATAGATCCCTATTAGGAGATGTTGAACCCATTTCCTAAATGCTCCAACAAGTGTGAAAGATAAACCTTTAGGATAAAATATCTAAGATTGTGAAATGATTGATCTATGACTTACTTGTTGGAACAGTTCCTTTGAAGCTCACCTTAATCAACCAACATCATCCCTGTTTTTCTTTGATCATCCAACATATAAGCTTGCATCCATACATATCATTCTTTCTCTACTCCTTCCCAACCAATGAAAACAATTTTCCTTTATACCCTTTACAAATAATTAATTAGGTCATCTCGATAGATTTTTCCCAATGTATATTTAATTATGTTTCATATGATATTATGTGAAGACAAATGAGAGTTGTGTCCTATCAAAGTAATGACCACAATGCATCTCTAAAGTTTTCTTAAAATAATAGAACTAATAGAAGATGGTGGAAGACCTAAGGTTGTCTTTAATAATGTTTTGTGTGAATGGAAGAAGATGTGGATGCAACAAAACATCAGGTGGATGGGTAAATGGAATATTCATTTCAACACATGCCCTACGAATAACAAAGAAATAAAGATTTTTGTTATCGATAATTTCTACAAGAGGAATTGGGAAAATAGGATGGGAAGAAATAAAAAATACTATACCAAAATGTGGAGCAAAATTCATGTAACAAACTTCAAAAATATTGCATAGGGGCTAGTAATTCATGGAGAGAAAATATTCTTATTGCTCAGCTTAGGACTAACTCACATCATCTTCATTGTTAGATTGAGCATTAGAGAGGCCTACAAAGGCATGTAAAGAGCAAGTGTATTCTTTTTAAAATTCTACAAATGTAGAAATTGAACACCATTTTATTGTTGATTATGTTGTTTACAAGGAAAACAAAGAGATTAATAAATATTTTAACAACTTGGCATAAATATCTAGTGAGAAGCACAGTGAGAAGCTAGGTGCATTCATCACCAACTTGCATAGAAAAAGAACTAATTTTTTGAATTCAACAAGTTGTCTCATAGGATATGACTAGCCTCATGTATATTAAAATTATCTTCTTCTTCAATGACTATACATTTGTTGATCTGTCAAAAACTTGGCACTTTGTTAGGCTCCATATAATCTATACTATCTCTACCCATGTAAATATTGAACTTGATAGGTGACACTTTTGCCTATGCATTATATAATCATTGGATGCTTTATTATAGTGCTGAATTTCATTGAAGGTCATGGTTAAACATTCTATTTTACTTTCTTCCAAATCATTGATTCAATAGAGTTAGCTTTAGGTTAAGCAATTATGAAAGATGAAATACATTTTTACCAAGTCATCATTTTCCACCTGTGATGTTTATAGGGTGGTTGGATGAACTAATCACTAGTTCATGCTCTTAGTCTTCTTGTAAGACTTTTAAGGTGTCTTCCCCACACCACTCATTACCTATAGGACCTTAATTGTCTAAGGATCCCCTAGTCTCTCTATCCAACCCAACTACCAAAAAAGATTGATCAATCAAGTCAAAAACTAATGCATTCTTGCTTCACTCACCATAGCCCTTAAAACACCATAAAGTCTCTTAACCTCCAAATCTTGAACTAAGCCTCACAAAGGTGTGGAATTATTACCAAATAATTCAACGCAACCATCCAGGGGTGTTATAAGTCTCACTTGATTCATCTTCTCATTCAATTTCATCAATTCTTTACAAATAGGCCTAAAAGGCTACTTGCCCTAATTAGGTCTCCTATAGCGAGAAAATAGTGATTTTCTCCCAATCCTTCCAAAGAAAACCTAAAAATTTTCTTATTATTCTTGGATCATGGTCAAGCCTCTCAAGGATTTTTGGGGCCTTGGGGTCATCACCTTCCATACAGTACCCTAATTCAATTTGAGTGAATTTAGGGGTTTTTGGGCTCTAACTAGTTGTTCTGCAAGTTGGAAACTGTGAGGCTATCAACTAGATTGGTATGATCACACCCTCTTTAAAATACCTTGGCAAGACTCATATCTTCCTTCTACAAGTAGAATCATGACTTTAGCTATCCATCTTGGCAAGTTATGTTGATTACACCTTGGTCTTCCCTAGCCAGACTCACCATAGTCTTGCCTAGGGAAAGACATTAAAAATTGCTTCCCTATATTTGAGGGTCCAAGATTTTTTGAATTTAATATACATTGATTCTACTCACTATTCACAAGAGTCTGTACAGATTGGACAATAGAAAAATGAGTTAGATTCTCATCTTTGCCTACTACTTGGATAGAACTAGCAACAATGCATGAACACAAATATTTACAAAAGGAACAAAAATGAAAAAAAATGTGTATCTAATGCCATAAATAATCAAGAAAACATCTAAGCTACATATACTAGGCATTATAGTGACAATTTCAATACTCTAACTAACTATTGTCATGGAAAAATGCACAAATTTGCTTAGAATCACTTCAAAACTCCAATGTCAGAACTTCTATGTTTGTACAATGGGTGTCCAACCCTACATCTTGGTTAGGGCATGCCTTTTGTAGGGTGTTTGGGGGGTTATTTTCCCCTTAGGTCTCTTTTCCATCGAGTTGCAACTTTTTGACAATGTAGTCCAAGCAACTTTTCAAAGTTGCAAAGTTGTACAATGCAACTTTTACATCTTTTTGGCAAGTTTTTCCCAACTCAGCCAAATGAACTCCAATGCTTCCCAAACTTAACCATAGACCTCAGCTAAGGTAAAACATCATCCTAACCCATGGAAAACACTACTGAACTCATGATGACATCATCATCATTCTTGTGCAATCAAGGGCTTTTATATCTTGTTGATCCCTAATTGCACTTACAAGTGTCCCAGGACTCTTCAATTTACTCCCTATTGTACTTCTACCATGGTCCACATGATATTATATAAAACATAATTGAAATTCCCTAAATGCACACACGCAAAACAAAAACTTGGATTGACCAAGCAATCCTCAGGTGCTCTTACACTAGATATCGATGAATTAGTGAAGGTTCAAACTAGCTTGAACAAAGGAAAAAAATTCAGCAATAAAGACTAGTCAATGGTAGGGATGCACCATTAACTTTGATGAATCAATGAAGGAATAAAGAGACATTGCTAAAACACATATTTTGACTGATATCCAAATAAAGAGAATATGTGGTACTAGGTTTAATTTGATGAATCAATGAAGCTTACGAGGAGTTTGAATGCTAACCTATTTTCATTGATAGAAAGAATGACTAGGGATCATGACACGTGGTCTTTCAATTGGGATATTAACAAATAAATGAATCTTAAGCAAGGTTTATCGAAGAGAAAATATTCAATTATGAACAAATAAAAGTTGAAAAATTCATTACATTACCCATTAATGAATCGATGGAGCTCACAAAAGGCTTCAAAGACAAGGATAATTCCATCGATAGGATTAGTTGGCAAGTCATGGGTTTGACCACTAATTTTTAAATGCATGTGAAAAGATGCATACATTTTAAAGATGAGAGCATGTTGGAGGGTAAGCATAATACACTAAGTAGTCATTAAGGAAATAAATCACCTAACTGATTATTGAAATGAAAAATAACTTGACATGCAAACATGTAGGCTTGGGAAATAAAAATGGATTGACCAAAAAATAAGAATGAGACCTATTCACGGTGCTAGTAATTGAATGATAAAAAATCTTGAGGATGCAACTTAAACAACATGCAACAAAATGAGGAAGATTCATTTCTTAGCTAAGCAAGAAACATGATTGTATTTCACACAGTACAAAAAAATCAAAGTATATAGTAGTAGCAAACAATTGTAATTAGATCGATGAGAGATGGCGAGTGGGAACGGGAGTAGTGTAAAGGGTTTGGGCGAGAATGTGATTTTGAATTCTACGTGATTTGCGCTAGGTCTGTGATCATTGTCAGTAGCGGGTGATTCCTCTATTTTAGGAGATGTTGTGGATGGAGATACGTTGGAGGACCTGGGAGGAGGCGAGCTTTTGGAGGACTCAGGAGGGGGGCCCAAGCAAATTAAAAAATGGTTGAGCTTGTTTGGAGTACACCCCACTAGCAAATCTAGCTTTCCACTGGTTAAAGATACTTCAACAAAGGATAAAGGTAAGTTTTCCATTGAAATCCCTGACTAGATTATTGATAAAAACATTTTGAGCATGAATTCAACTCTGGTTGGAAGGTTTATTAGGGCTAGACCCAACATTGATTATGTGAGGAGTTTTGTGCACAAGAAATGGAGCTTGAAAGGTCAAGTTGATGTTTCAGCAATGGCTAAAGGTTGTCTCTTGTTTTGCTTTTCCTGTGATTAGGATAAAAGGGATATCCTTTGTAGTAGTCCTTGGGTGATGGGGAAGCATACCTTGATCCTCCAGAAATGGTCTCCCAATCTTTATGCTATGGATGACTTTGATATTCAAGCCCTAGTATGGGTTCAGTTACCTGGCCTCCCCCTCGAGTTCTGGGTGGAAGATGTTTTTTAGGGCATAACCAATGTCTTTGGTGAGCTTCTTTCCTTATATATAGTAATTGTGTCCTGGAAAAGGATGAAATATGCAAGATTTTGTGTTGGAGTTTCTCAAGGGGTGGATATGCCTGAATCTATCTCTTTAAAATCCAAACTGGGCATATGGGACCAACGTATTGAATATGAATCTTTCCCATTTGTCTACTTTCATTACAAGAAAGCTAGGCATTAGGCCAAAAAATGTCCCTCCTTAAGAGATAAGCCAAAAAAGATTCAAAAAATGTGGATGAGGAAGGATTTGATTAGGGCTAGTGGATCTATGAAGGGTGATGGGGTGAGTTCAGGCTAGACTACTTCTTCAAAGGATCAACATAAGGATGAAGAGATTGTGAAGACTGATGGGATGGTTATAGGTGATAACTCTATTTCAAAGGAATAGAGTTCTAGACCAAATAATGATGCAAGTAATGATGGGGTTGAGAAGGTTAGGCCTTCTCTCTAGGAGCAACAAAATAGTTTAGTGTGCAATGTGGAGGATGGTCAGTCCAAGCTGGTCTCTTCATAGGTGATGGAAAGAAGTTTGGAGATTAATGCTCATATCATGAAGGAGATCTCTAATCAAGATAGCTTAAAGATGACCCTAGAGGATAAGGATGTTAGTCCTAAGGAGGGGATGGGCCCTGCAGATGATGGGATCCAAATGGAGTTTCTTCTGCCTTCAAGTCCTATTTTCAAGGCTTCTTTAAAGAAAGGAAACTTTGTTATAGGTTGTTGCTAATTGGATTCTAGTTAGCAAAAAAGGTAACGGTAAAAATAAGGGCAAGAAATATGAGGGGGAGAATGTGCCTTCTAAGAACATGAAGAAAGGTCCCAAGTCTAAAGGGGAGATCCTACAGAGTCAGTCAAATGGCCTCTCATCTAAGTCTCATGGGGCTACTCTTAAGAATGGGGATGTTGGGTCTTCCCCCTCACCGGTGCGCAGACCTTCCAACTAGCAAAAGAGAATAGCTAAGACCATCAGGAGCATTGCTGATGGTAGTCAGAGAACCATCCTTGAAGCAAAAAATTTCCATAAATTATGAAGCTAATTTTGTGAAATATTTGAGGGTTGAATAACTCTCATAAATAAGATATTTTGAAGAATATGATAAGAGATAATAGGCTGGATATTTTGGTTATTCAAGAAACAAAGATGCTTAAGAATAAGGTGGAATGTCTTCCAATTTTCAAGGGTGGAAGGATTTTTGGAAATGATTCAGAGGGAGCTTTAGGTGGTATGGCTATTTTTTTGAATAATCAATGGATTCAAGGGGAGATTATCTCCCAAAACTCAAATATGATAAATTTTAGATTCAATTTTTTTTAAAGATGACTCTAGTTGGGTCCTCACTAATGTCTATGCTCCCAACTCTAAGTCAGGTAGGAAGGCTTTATGGACTGAAATCTCTAATCAAAGGAATCTTTGTGCTAATGAGAATTGGATTGTTATGGGGGACTTCAATACTCTGCTAAAAGAAAATGAGAAATGAGGGGGAAGCCAGACTAATCTAGACAATAGAATTGATTGAATGGAGTTTATTGATCAACATCTTTTTTATGATAATGATTTGCACAGGTTAGAGTACACTTGGTTTAATAGAAGGTCTGGTAAGGATCTAATATAGGTAAGGCTAGATCGTTCTCTCATTAGTAGTGACTGGCTCCTAAAGTATAAATGCAATCTTAGTGCTTAAGTAAGGGTGGGATTAGATCATTTTCCAATTTTTTTGGTTGCTGAAAAGATTAATTTTCATAAAGATTTCCCTTTTAGGTTTGAAAAAATGTGGACTCTTCATCCTGGCCTAGAGTCTCTCATTAAGGAGTGGTGGGGTATTCAAGTTAAAGGCACAACAATGTTTAGAGTCGTTGTAAAATTGAAAGATGTTAAGAAAATATTAAGATTTGGAATAAAACTACTTTTGGTAACATTTTTGAGAACAAAAAAAAGATTTTGGAGGAACTTAAGGACATTCAAGATAGGATTCAGAATGAGGGTTATGTGACCTTTTCAAGGGAAGAGGAAAGTGGCAAATTGGTTGAACTTCATGACATTATCTCTAAAGAGGAAACATTTTGGAGACAACACTCTAGAAAGATCTTTTTGAAGGATGGGGATCATAATACTAAGTACTTTCATGTGACTATGCTCAAACATAGGATGGCAAATAGAATTTGTACACTCAATACGGATGAGGGTCCGACAGATAATGAAGAGACTATCAAAAGGGAGGCAGTGGATTTCTTTAAAAATCTACTACAAGGTTCCAATCTGGACTTGAAGAAGCAGGAAGTGTTCCTTGAGCGCATCCCTTCTTGTATCTCTGAGGATCAGAATAGGTTTCTTTCCTCTATCCTCTCATCGGATGAGATTTCTAAGGCTATTTTTTTCCTTTGAAGGAGACAAAGCCCCTGGTCTTGATGGATTCCTATTCCTATTTTTTCATAAGTACTGGCATATTATAGGGGAGGATGTTTGTAATGGTGTGAAGGAATTTTTAGGGTCTAGGAATATCCTTAAAGAGCTGAATGGTACCTTCCTTGCTCTTATTCCTAAATAGCCAAGTGCAAACATAATGGATTTGTTCAGGCCTATCAGTCTATGTAATTCATTTTATAAGATTTTTTCTAAGGTTTTGACACTAAGGATTTTGTCTCTTCTTCCTCTCATTATTTTGAGTCAGCAGATGGGTTTGTTCCTAGTAGACAGATTGTGGACTCCATTATTACTGTGCATGAAAATCTTCATTCTCTCTCTCGGTATCTAAAAAGGAAGGTTTTTTGCTCAAGCTTGACCTATCTAAAGCTTATGACAGAGTGGACTAGTACTTTCTTCTTTGTGTCCTTGAAGCTTTTGGCTTTCATAAGAGATTTTGGGATCTGATCTTTATGCTGGTTTCATCAACATCTTTCTTGGTGCTTGTGAATGGTTCCCCTTCCTCTTTTTTCAAGGCTTCCAGGGGCCTTAGACAAGGTGATCCTATTTCTCCAATTCTTTTTATCATTTTGGCTGAATGTTTGGGGAGATTTGTAGATAATATGGTTCGTAAAGTGGACTTTGTGGGCCTTAATCCTTCCTCATTGGCTCTAGTGTGTTCTCACCAACAATTTGTTGATGACTCTATTGTTATGGGAGAAGCTTCAATGAAGAATGCTAGAAATATTAAGAAGGCTCTAGTGAACTATTGTACTGCAACTAGTCAAATTATTAATTGGAATAAAAGTTTGATTTATTTTATGAATGTCAGTGTTGAAAGACAATTAAAGATAAAAAAGATTATTGGTTGCGACATTGGATCTTTGCTTGGTTCTTATTTGGGTTTACCTTTGGGCTTATCCCCTCCTAATATTTTCTAGAACACATTGATTGATAAAATCCAGTCAAAACTTGCGGGCTGGAAAGGATCCCTTCTTAGTCAGGTAGGTAAAGTAGTTGTTTTGAAATCTATTTTGCAAAGTATTCTGCTTTATGCTTTAAGTCTTTTCAAAATTCCTAGAAAATATGCTCTTGCTATTGAAAAGATCTAGAAATTTTTTTTATGGACGGGTATGGAGAATAAAAAAAGACTCCCTCTCATTGCTTGGGAAAATGTTTGTATGCCTCTAAAGAAGGGAGGGCTTGGTTTACGAAGGGTTACTTGCATGAATGATTTTTTATTGGCTAAACTTTTATGGAGATGGCACAAAGACGTTGGGGAATGAAAGAATATTTGGATGATCTTATTTGGAAAAATGATCCCATTGGTGTTTTTTCTATTGCTTCAACCTATGCTGATTCCTTTGATGCTGTTGAAGAACCGTGTTGAGCTAAGGCTTGGATGAAGGGTATGACACCTAAAGTCAATATTTTATTTTGGATCCTTTTGCAGAATAAAATTCTCACTCTGGATAATCTTAAAAAGAGAGGGATTATTATTATTAATAGATGTGTTCTCTACAAGAATGATGGGGAATTGGTTGACCATATCTTTTTGCATTTTCCTTTCTTTAAGATGATTTGGGATAAAATTTGCTACTTATTGAATGTTGAATGGGTGTTCCACTCCTCTATTCAGCTATTCTTCACCAGTTGGAATGCTCCCTCAATGAATACTCTAATTGTTAAACTATGGGACTTCATTCTTCTGTATGTGTGTTGGGGTATTTAGAAGGAGCATAATGATAGGATCTTTAGAGATGTGGAATCCAGAAAAACTCAAGTTTTCCATAAGTTAAAGATTCTTATGATAGAGAATGTTAAAACTTTGAGATTGAAACAAAAACCTTGTAATGACTGGGAAGCCAGTGTTCTTCATAATTGGAATTTGATAAGTATGAGTAAGGGTGTTCATATACCTAATCCTAGGGAACATGCAAGATGGGATTGTCCTCCTGACAATTGGTTTAAGATAAAATTTGATGGGGCCTCGAAAGGAAACCTGGGTAAAGTAGGGTTTGGTATTGTGATTAGGAATTCTAATGGAGATAATATGGGAAGTATGGCTATACCGATTGGAATTCAAACTAATCACATTGCTGAAGCCTCGATTGCTCTTCATGGTCTAATTTATGCTAAGACAATGAAATTGAATAATATTTGGGTGGAGGGGGATTCACTCAATATTATTAATTGTCTTAAAAAAGTAACAATACCTTCATGGACAATTAGTAATATTATTGATGAGGCTATTCATATCATAAATTTCTTTGACACTTGTATTATTTCTCATAATTTTAGAGAAGCTAACGGTGCTTCTAATTGGGCAAAAAATGTGGCATGTAGAATTGATCACACTATTGTTTGGAGAATTCATGATCCCTTACCTCTGGATGGTTGCCAACTTTTTAATCATGATACATGGAGGTCTTTGCAAAAGGTTTTTTAATTATGATAGGGCGAGTACAAGATTATCATGTGGAGTTAAGTAGCCGTCGGATTTGGGCTTTTAATTCCAATGATTTGAGCTTTGTTTCGCATGAATTATGGGTCTTTTGTGCTATTTTTCTTTTGGTTTTCTGGAAGACTCTTTGCTTTTGGGAATTGTAGACAATGAAGTTTTGGTTTTTTAGTGATAGAGATATGGGAGGAAAGAGGAAAAGGGTTGAACCAGTGAGTTGTATGGAGTGGATGAAGAAGGAGGAGGTGTGAGATATCCTAAGGCAGGGTAATTTTACTGACTATATGGAGAGGCTTAATGGCAATAACCCGACCATCATGCAACAGTTTATCAAAACTTGGAAAGAGGGCTCCATTATGGTTGGCAACCAACGTATGGAGATTTCAGAGGAGGTGATTGCTTAGAGCTTGAGGGTATCAATTTCTACAGGGAGCAGAAACTATCAGTCAGAGCTATTGATGAATTTGTGGAATTCGAATAGGAGAAGAGTCGATTGGTCAAAATTAGTAAGTCTTATATCAATCTAGCCTCTATCTCACACCCATGGAACTTTTTTTTGTTTGTGCTTATGGAGTATTTGACCCTGGATGGGAGGTTTACAAAATGTTATGGGTATCACTTTATGCTGGCCAACCACTTTAGGCACAGTGTGAAGATTAATTTCCCTTATTATTTGAAGCAGTCTCTTAGCATATCTATTTATGCCATTCAAAAGGACTTGAATGGAAAACATGTTTGTCATGAGGGCCTCATGGTCCTGATCATGAATGTTTTAAAATCCAAGAGGATAGTAAGGAGTAGAGGTTGCATGGAGGATGTTGATTATGATACGGAGGGGAGCATCCAGGAGAAGGGTTATGATTTTGAAACCCAGGATGAAGCCAAAGGGGGTGAGGTGAATGTGAACAAGGGCACTAGGGGTAGTTCAAGGAAGAAGAAAAGAGGGGTTGGTCACTTTGATTCTGAGAAGGAGAGTGATTTTGTCGAAGAATTGGTGAGGGATTATAAATCAAAAAGTGAGATTCAGGGTAAGCGGATTAAGGGTAGTTCAGTTGGGAGGGCTTCTTCCCCCTTGGATGATGAGACCTTAGCTCATATGTTGGAAAGGAAAATATTTCCTTCAAGATGTCTTGAGAAGAATTTGGGACATAATGGAGACTCAGGAGATGAGGATTCTCAAGAACAGGGGACCCTCCCTGATTCTGGTGAGAAGTATGGTGGTACTCTAGGGGCTTTGAAAGGGATGTATGGTAACCTTGGCACTATTTTGAAAGAAATTGGGGTAATGAAAAATCAAATGTAGATGCTTCGTAGGGATAGGGAAGCTTTAAGGAAGTTGGACATGCCTGCAAGATTGCTCGTGGAGAATGCACTCTTGGGCAACATATTGATAGATTAATGGAGTTGGTTGGGAGTACTAAGGATGTCAAAAAACTAATACAAAAGATCCTATAGTTGGAGGCTAAGAATAGGGCAATGGAAAAATATTTTATTGCCAACTAGGGAAAGCTCACAAAAATGGAATTCAAGATGAGCAACCTTGAAAAACTGATTAAACAAATGGCTGACAATGTCACCACTCTATTGAAGAAATTGGAGATGGAGAAAGGTCAAGATTCTCCTAAGGTTGTGGAAAGTTAAGGTCACAACAAGCATACCAAGGCTCACTCCAAGAAGACTGAAGACACGGGCAAAAAGGATGAGGTGAAGGCAGTTGCTAAAAACATGTAGACTCTAGCAGATTGGGCATTGGACTTGATCAAGGCTACTTAGCTGGTTCTTTTTTTTCTCATTTGCTATCTTTTTGCTAGCTTTTTGTTGTCTTTTTTTTGTCCTTTTCCGTAGATCTCTTTAAGACCTCTTTTTTGTTCTTCTTGGAGGTCTGTTTCGTGTTTGCTCTTAACTACTATATTGGTTTCTAGCTAGACTTTTTGTATTTTGTAAAAAGGTTTAGGGTCCTTGAAAACCTACTTTTACTTAATCAAAACATGCTACGAAATGAGTAGGTTGATAGAAGAATAAAAGAATAAGCTAATCAGGCACATAATATAGGTTTTTTCCAACTTTTTCATGCTAAATGTGAAACCTAAATTTTTTGATACCCCTAATAATAAATATATATGGATACATTTGAGAGGTCTAATGATTGAATGATATTTTACTATGACACTCAAATAACTTATAAAGTTATTTTTAAAATGCATGTAAAGACACAATTTCATTGACAAGTCATTGGTTTGACCAATAATATTTAAAATGCACATAAAGACATGTCTACATTTTTAAGAGGGGACAATGTAGGGGGGATATTAAAATGCATGTAAAGATATAGTCTCATCGCTAGGATTAGTTGGAAAGTCATGGGTTTGACTACTAATTTTTAAAATGCATATACATAAATGCATGCATTTTTAAGAGGGGACCATGTGAAGGGGTAAAAATAATACATAAAGTACTGAGTAAGGAAACAAATTGCTTACTGATTTTTGAAATGAGAAATAATTTGACATGCCAACATATAGACTTAGGAAATTTAAATGGATTGACCAAAAAACAAGAATGTGACCTATTCATTGGGTTGGTAGTTGAATGATAAAAAAAAAACTTAAGGTTGCAACTTAAACAAGATGAGTAGATCAATGGAGGAATAAAAAGTTAAGCTAACTAGGCACATAATATAGGGTTTTTTCAAAATTTTCATGCTATAACAAAGTGAAAACCTTTGTTTTTTCAAAACACCTAATAGTGGATATATATGGATACTTTTGAGAAGTCTAATGATTGAATGAAATTTTGTTATGAAACTAAAATAGCTTAAAAGATTATTTTTATCAAAGGAATATAACACTTGGCTCTAACTAGGGACAAGAATCACAAAGAATGAAGCACAAAATAAAGGATCTTGAGTATAGGCTTCCTTAATCCATGGGCAACATATAAGGAATATAGAGTGTAATGCCCCACTCGAGAACCCAAAAGAAATAAATCTAATATGTTACAAAGTTTACCAGTTTTTTTTTTTAAAATTATAAAGTTTAAACAATGTCAAAGTAATGCAAAAGAAATATACACAAACACAAAATTTACACAAATGCAATTACATTACTTATTTAATTCCTGAAGGGTTTCTTCGTGTTGAGTCAAAAACTTAAGGAAGTTGTATTAATAAGTTTAAGTTTCAATTACAATGTCCATAATCATAAAAGGAATAAACACATACATAAAACTAATTAATATGAAAAAGTACATTCAAATAACATCATCTGCTACACATTTTGCATGGTATACATTAATAAATAGAAGTACATCAATATATAAACAAAAATCTCATAGGAGCTCAAGATACATGATACATAGATGCATCAAATGAATAGAAGTCTCTAAGACAAGCACATGAATGATAAAAGGTACAACTCTATCCATAAACATTCAATAATTGTCAATTTGTAGGGGACCCAAATGGTAAGAAGTTGCTACCTCTTGACCATGTGGTCATCTAATCAAGCTCCCACCCCCTTTGTGTAGGAGAAATAATGTACAATCCACACACAGATAATCAAATCATAAAGCAATTCTAGGCAAGGGATCCTAATAGCCAAATATACCTCTATGGTACATAAACTACTAATAAAGAAAATATAACCAAAGTTGAAACACACTCATCCAAATCAACATCATATACCAAAATCAACAACATAATATTAAATATTTTTAACTAGATGCTTATATAGTAAACTCCACTATAACTTCTCTTAAAATATAACTACGTCACAAATATATATTTATTAACTTATAACTCCACTTGCATTAATAAATATATAACAAGTTATAACCCACTAAGAGTTTTAAAATGAATTAATATTAAAAATCCACTTATGAGAAAATAACTAGTATTTATTGAAACTTAAAAAATCAATTCAAAATAGTTTAAATATAGGGAAATGACAAGATCTTCTTTAGAAGTGAACTCTATTGCAAAAGCAAAAGTACTAGCTAAATTTGGAAACTTTGAACTTCCTTGCTAAAGTAAATGTGAAACATTGGCTAATTTACATTCGATTATAAATGAACAAATCCAGAAGGCAAGGAAGACCACATACATGGACTCAAACCTCAAACATCGAAGAAAAAACTCAATACTAGAAAATTCAGATATGGGATGATCACCCTCAAAAACTAATGAAGGATGGTAGTTAGTGCGAAAAAAATAGAGGTTTGAGTAATCTTCCCTCTGACAAAAAGCTCCCACTTAGGATCTAGAGAGAAGAATTGGAAAACCTCCTAAATAATATACAGTGAAGCCCTCCTTAAAACCATGAAATAAAATACCAACAAGAATGCATGATCTTTACAAATAGGAAAGGTACCATCAATCACTCAAAATTCCAAGTTATAGATCCATTAAATAAGCAACAACTTTTATTTTATGCCTTGGAAACTCACCCCGTTTCCTTTCCCAAAACCCTCATTTAGACTTTGTATAACATCTTCCCTACAAATTTATAATTTGCACCCTCCATCTTCATAAACTCAATTATCTGATTCCCCCTAGTCATATCAACAGTAAATAGAATCCCATTAGGGAAATTGCCCAAACTCCTGAAAGACCAACATCTAAATAAAGTCGCCAATAATAAACCTTCAACAATTAACCCTCTCAGGACAAAGTAGAGATATGCCCTTTTTCCATCCACCATTCCACCCAAGGAATCATCTAAAGCCTTAAGAATCAAACCTAGCAAGCCTAACCCATACATTCCTCCTCATAGGAAAACCCCATCCCTTCCCAAAACTATCATAAATCAAAACCCCCAAAACCTTATTTTGAAAACCTCTTGAAAACAATCATTATTAGCAACACCATTAGTGAAAGAAAGTGGGTAGAATGTCAGAGCAAAGGAGTCTACACTTTGTGGAGCAATCCAACACACATAAAGGAAAATTTGGGAGATTATATTAAAACCTTCAATTGTGAACATGTAAGTATTCTTCCTAACCCTCCTAGACTAGTTTACATGCATTGTGGGAGTGAAGCAATTAGAGATGAAATTCTATCATTTCCATCTTGTTTTTTTAAAGGTTACTTGATCAAATTTACAAAGTGGAAACCTAACCTTATTGAACAAACATTTCAACAGTTAGATTTCCTAGTATGGATAGCTCTTAAGGACATCCCAATACAAATCCTTCATTTTCATATTCTGGTTAGAATAGGTCTAGATATAGGAAACTCAATTGGAATATATATGGATAATTATAACAATACCAAATTATTAATCAATTTGAATCTAGATAGAAAAATAAATGGATCTATAAAAATTATAACAAACATATCACTTTATAATCTCCAATATGAGAAACTTGAAGGTCATATTAACAACATTTCTATTATAAAAAAATCAACAGTCCTTAGAAACCTTATATCAAAATTCATCCAAATAGATAGGAACACTAATCTAAAGAGCTTAATTATAAAATTATCCAAAACAAACTCAGAGGATCCATCTGAATAGAGCCAAAAAAATCTCTACATCTTTACAATTATCCCTAAGTGAAGCCTCAACTTCATATTATTATCAATCTAGTAGGTGAAGGATTAGAGGAAGGAGAAATACAAGATAAGTAGGAAAAATCAAATTCAACACGAGATAAAACTCCTCTAGAGGAAGCAACCTATAGTAAAGGAGACATTTTTAGAAAAATTAGGGAATTAGTAGAAGAAAACCAAAATATAGAGGGAAATCCAAAGCCCTTAAACTCAAAACATGAGAATGAGCCAAAAATAATGCAACAATGTGAAAAACATAATATATCAATAAAAGATATCAAAGAAAATTTGCTAAAATACAACTAGCTAATCAATTAATTCCTATTACTCCACAATGATATAGTAGACCAACTGATGTTATGGGAAGAAGAACACTATCAAAATTGGGAAACCAAAATAGAGGATCCAAATACAATAGTGGATTCAGAAAATTAGATGGAATGTGAAGAAAGCAGAAATCTCTTAAGAAATACATACCATAGTATCAGAGATAATGTAAAAAACATGATGGAAAGCCCAAAAAAATTCATGAAGATTATTCAAAAATTTGAAGAGAAACTACATGAAGAAGAATGAGAACTTAGAAAAGATATGGAAGGAAATCATAAGAAAGCCCCAAATACTGAGGAAACAGTTAGAATTACAAATAATGGAGGAAAACTAAAAGATAAGTTAACAAAAGTCCAACATAATGAATAGGCTCAACTAATATATATCCATCCTACTTCTATTAAACAAGGGGAGAATATCATCAGCAAGATTAAAGCTAAGAAAAGATCACTTAAATTTTGGCAAACATTCCTTTGAAGATTATGATAAAGAACCATATCTGAGCTATGATGAAACTAACATTGATGATCTAAGAATACCAGTTGAAGTAGAGTCCCTTCTAAATTTTTTTGGGGACATAGAAGCATAAGGAGCAGAAGATAACAATATATGGACATCAGAAAAGGGAAATGGAAAAAATAAGAATTATAAATTGGAAGAATTTGGGGTATTAAAAGAACCAAAACATGATAGAGAAGAAAATGAGTATTCAGAAACTGAAGACCAACAAGAAAACAAGGAAGAAGAAGAATTGGACATAGGGGAGCTAGTAATTAAAGAATGGGATGAATATCTTGAAACAAAGGAGGAGGAACTTTTGCCTTCAATCAGAATAAATGCCCATGAGTAAATTAATAACTTTGGGATTTCAATGAATAAAGAAGGTAATAATGATCCAAGATGTGGGAAACATAAAATGAAAAGAGGTAGAAAATCTTTGGTAGAATTAAGAAATGCATCAAGTCAAGAAAACAACTAGAAAAATATCAAAGAGGTGCTAAATATAGGGAAGGGGAAGGTATTTCCCATAGAATAATGAAGATCACCACCTAAGATGCTATGGACCTTAATTCCCCTAGAAAAAAGAGCATATTAAAGTACAATTTAACCCTATTTGAATAATAAGTCATATTAATTTAAGAAACTAAGCTACATAAAGATGAAGGAATTAAATTAAAAAAGAAAGTAGGTAATTGGAAACATATCTTATCGAATCAAATGGAGCATCAAGACGAATATTATTGATATGAAATCCAAGTTATGCAGGGGACTCCCCTTAATACCATACACTGATAACAAAAACAAAGAAACAACAAAAAATGCAAGAAACAAAATATGGACTTCTTATTATCGTCATAAATGTGGAATTACAAAATTCTCAATTACAATATGCTAACCCAAATTAGCACCTTTATTACAGTAATTTGCAAGACGGTGCTGCGAACTATCACCCAGAGCTGTCTTAGACAATGTTTGAGCCTTTCTTAAATAGGCAATTTTATGCTGATCGAGAAGGTTCTAGATGCTTAAACTTAATACCTAGGGTCAAAAAACCCTAACAAGACACATAGAGTCAGCCAAATACATCTTTGACAAATTATTTTAGAAATTTCAGTAGCCCAACTTTCGAAGGCCATAACTCATGAACCATTGCTTCGATTGGCTATTATAACCACTTTTTGGAAATGCCAACTCTTGATCTACAGGCTTGGAAGCATGCTAGTGCCCTTTTTTCGAGTTTCTAGACCTCATATGGGCACTCAAAGACCTCCAATGGTGAGCCTGAAGATTTTTCTGCAAAATTTTCTACCGAAAATCTGCAATAACTTCTTTGATACTTAAGTTGGAGCAATGAGATTTTTATGGTAGCCTTTAGTCTCTAAAATGAACCTTCTTATAGAAAATGAGTACATTCTAAGCACATATGAAAAACTTACTTAAAATAGCAAGTTCTCATAAATGGTAACCACCCTGTCTACTAGTCCTTATTAAAATAGAAAAGGCTGAAAATAAAATATTTTTGGGTGATGCAAGATTGCCCTTACACCCAGGATGCTCCTACATCAGACACTCGAGGTAATATGAGAAATGACCCCATCACATCTCAGGTGTTCAGAGGAAAACCAAGATGGTTGACTGCCTCCTTTGTTAGCCATGATGAATCCTCAACTAGTCTCCCTTTCCATTTGACTAGATATTCCTCATAAGTTTTGTTTTTGGTACTTCTTCCAATACGACTGTCTAGTATCTCCTCAATCTCCTCAATGGCTGAACTAGCTGTTGGAATGCTCCACTATGCTTCTGTAACTTCAACTCCATCACCTCCTTCATAATACTCTATTAAATCTAAAATATTAAATACTGGTGAAATATTCAATTCAGCAGGCAACTCCACTTCATACACATTTCCAGAATCATGCCTCTTCACTGTCTTGCATGGTCCAAACTTCTTCATCTTCAACTTATTATATGTACCTACTGGAAAACACTCCTTTCTCAAATGAACCATGATTTCATCTCCAATCTAAATTTCCTTATATCTCCTTTTCACATTTTCCTTAGCCTTATAATATGTATTCATCTTTATGATGTGCTTCCTCACCTCCTCATGTATGTTCTTCAAATGTTCAACAAAATCTTCTGCTTCAACACTACTTATCTCTCCTTTATCCAACTTCCTCAATTCAAAAATATTTTTAGGACTACTCCCATATACAATATGGAATAGTAATTTACCAATATTTCTATTGACAAAATTATTATATGCAAATCCTACCTGTGGAAAAATCATATCCCATCCTTTTGGTTAATCTCCAACCAAGCATCTCAACAAGTTTCCCAAACTGTGATTCATAGCTTATGTCTGTCCATCAGTTTGTGGATGATGTGATGAACTAAACTTCAAATCTATCTTCAACTTCTTCCACAGTGCACACCAAAAATATCTAACAAATTTAGTATCTCAATCTGAAACTATACTCTTTGGCATACCATGTAATCTCACCACTTCTCTGAAAAACAACTCTACTACATGAACACCATCACTAGTCTTCTTGCAAGGAATAAAATGTGCGATCTTTGAAAATCTATCAACCACCACAAAAATAGAATCATGCCCACACTGGGTCCTCAGTAATCCAAGAACAAAATCCATGCTGACATCCTCCTACAACTTCTCTGGTATAGGTAATGGTTGATACAACCCTTTATTCTGCTTCATTCCTTTAGCCATTTGACATACTCGGCAACTTTGTACAAACTTCCTCACATATTGCTATAACTATGGCCAGTAATAATTTTCAACAACCCTATAGTTTTATCTCTGCCAAAACATCTAGCCAATCCTCCACTATGCATCTCGTTGATGAGGTTCTCTCTCATTGAACTTCTTGGAATGAACAACTGGCTTCCTTTGAACAACATATTATCTTGGATCATAAAATCCAACCACTTTGTCCTATCAAGCGTAATAGGTTTTGTACAAGCCTTCCAAACTTCACCAAAATCAGGATCATCTAGATACAATATACTAAGTTCCTTGAACCCAACCACCTCTATCTACATTTTTGTCAGCAAAAGTTTTCTTCTACTAATAGAATTTGCAACTTTGTTAGACTTCCCACTTTTGTGTTTCAAAAAAAATGTACAACTCTACAAAAATCAACCCACTTTAAATACCTTTGGTTCAATTTTCCTTGACTATTCAAATATTGCAAAGCTTGATGATTAGTATACAAAACAAACTACTTGGGAAGAAGACAATGTCTCCACTTCTTCAATGCTTGACCTATAGCATAAAATTCTTGATCATAAACAAAATATTTTCTTTTTGCATCATTCAACTTCTCATTAAAATAAGCAACTGGTCTACCTTCCTGGCTCAAAATAACTCCTACTGCAATACCACTAGCATCACAGTCTACTTGAAACACATTGTTAAAAAAAGGAAGTGCTAAAATAGGATACTTAGTAACTTTCTGTTTCAACAGATTGAAACTCTTATCTGCTCCTATAGTCCACTTAAAATCTTTCCTATCTCCTCTCATTGTTTTAGTCAAGGGTCCACAAATACTGCTAAAACTTCTTATAAACTTTCTGTAAAATGTAGCCAATCCATGAAAAGATCTAACCTTTGTCGCACTCCTTGGAGTAGGCCATTCAAGGATAGCCTTCACTTTCTCTGGGTCCATTTTTAGACCTTCTCTTGAGACTACAAATCCCAAGTACACCAACTTCATCTTTACAAAACTGCATTTCTTCAAGTTTATTAACAACTTTTATTCCCTCAACTTTTCAAACTCCTTCGAATATGAATCAAATGCTCCTCTAATGTCTTACTAAAGATCAATATATCATCTAGGTAAACAATGAAAAACTTACCTAGAAACTCCTTTAGTACCTCATTCATGAGCCTCATGAAAGTGCTTGGTGCATTGGTTAACCCAAAAGGCATGACTAACCACTCATATAGTCCTTCCCTTATCTTGAAAGCAGTCTTCCACTCATCACCTTCTCTGATACAAATCTGATGGTACCCAGTCTTCAAATCTATCTTTGTGAAATCCATCCTTGGCAAAGGAAATCTATACTTGATGGTGATCTTGTTGATAGCACAAGAATCTATGCACATTCTCCATTCTCTATTCTTCTTTGGTGCTAACACTGTTGGTACAACACATGGACTTAGACTCTCTCGAATCAACCCCTTTTGTAAAAACTCATGAACTTGCCTATTCAACTCTTCACTTCCTACTAGTGTCATTCTATGCACTGCCTTGTTTGGAAAATTGGCTCCTAGAACCAAATCCATCTGGTGACTGATCTTCTTCACTGGGGGCAATCCATCAGGTACATTATCTGATACAATATCAAAAAACTCTTCCAACATATCCACAACTTCTGTAGGTACCTCCTCTACTTATTCATTACCACATTTAGGAATTATAGCAAAACACATATGCTCATGTTTCATACCTTTAAGAATGTCTTTTCCATCAAAAAAAGATATTTTGGTAGCACTACATACCTTTTCTTCTTTATCCTTCAATGACTTCAACTTATGTTTCACTCCATCCTTAGTTAGAGTGTAGGTATTTGCTCGCCCATCATGTACAACATACCTGTCAAACTACCATAGCCTACCCAATAACATATGACATATGTCCATAGGTATGATATCACATAGTACCTTATCTTGGTAGCTGCCAATCTTGAACTTCACTGAGCACTGCTCATTGACCATAATCTTGTGGTCATCTTGCACCCAAGCAATATGGTATGGACGCAGGTGTTTTTGTCTCTTTAGCTTCAACTTGGTGACCATCATTTCTAACACCAGATTGTCAGTACTTACACCATCAATGATCACATCACAACACTTATCTTCACATTTGTACCTTGTTCAAAAAAAACTCCTTTGATTAGGTTCATTCTCTCCACTCAGCAAGACTCTTCTGTTAACTAGGACTTCTCCTCTTTCAACATATTTAGAATGTGAGAATTTGACATCTTCATCAACATGTACAACTCTCACTTGACCTTCTATTCTTTGATCTATCCTTCCTTGGCATTGGGTACATTCAAATGCTCTATGCCCTTCTTCTCCACAGTGAAAACATTTTCCACAAAAGCCTCCTCTTCCAAATCCTTGTCCTCTGCCTCTTCCTCTCTGATCTCTATTTTCCTAATCATAGAAATGATTGGAATTTTTCCCCCATTGGTTCTAGTTTCTACTTCTAGCCTCATCCTTTTTCTTTTGATCATCATTACGACCTCCATAAGATCATCTGCTAGATCTTCCACCACAACCTCTTCCACTATTCTTATTGTCAAACTTCTTACTCAATTTCTCCTCAACTCTTAGGGAAAATCGGTATGCCTCCTCCATACTGCTTATTCAAACCAGACTTAGTTCATCCTGAATGCTTGGCCTTAACCCATTAAGATAATGGGCAGCTTTCTCCTTATCAACTTCTGCATCGCCAGTTCTAATGAGAACTTGGTAGAACTCTTCAGTATACTCTTGAAGAAATTTTCCCACTTGCTTCATTCCTTACATCTTCTTTAATAGATCAAGCTCATAATCCATAGGAATGAATTGTCACTTCATTTTAGCTATCATTTGATCCCATCTGGTGATTTTGTCCTTTCCCTTTCTATTTCACTCCAACTGAACCTTTAGCCACTAGATCTTTGCATGTCCCTTCAATTTTGCCTTTGCAAACTTGACCCTATCTAGATCATCAATATCTTCATACTCAAAGTACTCCTCTAGTTCATTGATCCAATCGATTAGCTCCTCTTGGTTAAGATTTCCTAAAAATGTGGGAACCTCAAACTTAGGTCTTTTTCCAATCTTGGAGATGACCCTAAAAAGCCTCTCTTCCTCTGGATTTAGAATAGCCTCTACTTCAACATTTTCTTCTACTTCGTCCTCATCCTTGCTTTCATCTCTTACAAGAAGATTTATTCCTCTTTGCATTTGTTCTTCCAATGCTTGCATTTGCATTTGGAGGGCTTAGAAATCCTCAGGTGTAACACCTACAACTCTTCTACCACACTCTCTTCATGGAGGCATTTTTGCACTTCCACTGAAACCCTAGTGCAGACTGCTTCACAATTGGCGATCTATCTACATGCTCAACCCAAACCATAGTCCTAGTGCAAATTGCCTTACCATTGGCAATTTGTCTGCACACTCAAGAACTCTAGCTCTGGTACCACTTTATGCTGGGGACTCCCCTTAATACCATAAACTGATAAAAAAAAAAAAGAAACAACAACAAATGTGAGAAACAAAATATGAACTTATTATTGCTATAAATGTGAAATTACAAAATTCTCAATTACAATATGCTAACCCAAATGGGTGCCTTCATTACAGGAATCTGCAAGACAGTGCTACAAACTATCACCCAGAACTATCTTAGACAATGTTTGGGCCTTTCTTGAATAGGCAATTTTATGCTGCTTAGGAATGTTCTAGATTCTCAAACTTAATACCTAGGGCTGACAGACCCTAACAAGACACATAGAGTCGGCCATATACATCTTTGACAAATTATTTTAGAAATTTTAGTAACCCAACTTTTGAAGGCCATAACTCACAAACCGTTGCTCTGATTAGCTATTACAACCACTTTTTAGAAACAACAGCTCTTGATCTATAAGATCAAAATTGTGCTAGTGCCCTTCCATCAAGTTTTTAGACCTCATCTGGGCAATCTAAGGCCTCCAACAGTGAGTTTGAACATTTTTTTGCAAATTTTTCCACCGAAAATCTGGAATAACTTCTTTGATACTTAAGTTGGAGCAATGAGATTTTTATGGTAACCTTATATCTCTAAAATGAACCCTCCTACAGAAAATGAGAACATTCTAAGCTCATATGACAAGCTTACTAAAAATAGCAAGTTCCCATAAATAGTAATCGCCCTGTCTACTAGTCCTTATTAAAATAGAAAAGGTTGAAAATAAAATATTTTTGGTGATGCAAGATTTTCCTTACACCTAGGATGCTCTTACATCACCAAGGAAAGTTGAATTTATTAAACTTGTTGAAGGAAAAAATTGGATGGGTGGTAGAATCAAAAGTTTCAGACATAATACTCAATTAATTCTTATTAACATATATGGCCCGATCAATTCAATAGATTAAAAAAAATAAGAAATGGAAATTAGTAAATTCATGGAAGCCCCTCCAAGTGAGAGTATTCTTATTGGAGGAGATTTTAATGCAATACTGAATCGAGAAAGAAAATCTGGTGGAATTCATAACCTTTCTTACTCATTATTAGACTTTTAGGAATGGGCACAGGAAAATAATCTAATGGATATACCTATTGATAATGAAGTTTATACATGGAACAACATAAGGATAGGATTCTATAATATTACAGAAAGACTAGACAAATTATTATTCAAAGGAGATTTAAGTAAATTGAATACAAACATCCAAGCTAGCATTTTACCAAGCGTTGGGTCAGATCACTTTCCAGTCATATTAAAATTTGCAGAACCATGCAAACTAACAAGAAATCTATTTAAATGTGAAAAATATGGTTTTTAGATAATGAATTTATGGAAAACATTAAGAAATGGTGGAATGAATGCTCATTTGAAGGATAAAAAATATTTTTCCTTGTATCTAAACTAAAATGGGTAAATGAAAATATTCTTAAGTAGAATAAAACACACTTCAAAAACATATTCAAAGAAAAACTAGATAATGAAGATGAGTTGAAGTACTTAAATGAAGAAATCATAAAACATGGAATGGATAATGATAAATCTTGAAAGAGAAAGAATTTCTAGGAAGACAAGACATTATATTAGAAAAGGAAGAAGTATTTTGGAGACAAAAATCAAGGGAGATATGGTTACAAGAAGGGGATTGTAATATAAAATATTTTCACAACAGTACTTTAAATAATAGAAATATCAATAGAAAAACCAAAATTAGAAACAATAATGGCATAATTGAGGAGGATCTAAACAAAATAGTGGAATTATTTGTTGAATATTATTTAAGAATCCTAAATAACTAATTCATCTAATTTGAAAGCTCAAAAGGAAACACTCAATTCCATCCCAAAATTGGTCAGAGAAGCAAACAATAAATTGTTAAACAAACCAATTTCATTAGAAGAAGTTAAAGCAACCTTATTCAAGATGCATCTAGATAAGTCACTAGGTCCAAATGGCTACCAAGCTTTCTTCTTTTAAAAATGCTGGGACATAATTGGGGAAGAGTTATGGAAAGTTATTGAGGCAACAAGAAATTCAAGTATGTTGTTAATTAAAATCAATTTGGCCTTCTTAACTCTCATTTCAAAACAATTTGATAATGAGCACCATGAATATTTTAGGCCAATTGCACTATGTAATAATATTTATAAAATATTATCCAAACTTCTAGCAATGAGAATAAAAAACATCCTCCCAAAAATTATATCATGGGAACAAACCAGTTTTATCCTAAGAAGATAAATACTAGATGGTATTACCATAATTCAAGAAGCCATCCATTCAAAACAAAACAACAAAGAATAATGCATGTTTGTAAAGTTAGACATACAAAAGGCTCATGATATTGTTAATTGGAGGTTGAACTATCTAAAACCTTGGAAAACTTTAATTTTTCTCGTTAATGGGCTAACCTAACACTCAAATATATAGCTACACCAAAATTCCTATACTAATAAATGAAACTCTGGAAGGAATTTTCAATATTTCAAGAGGAATTAGACAAGGAGAATCTATTTTTCCTTTCATATTCATTATTATGGTAGAATATTTTGGAAAAACTATTAAAAGATCACAAATAGAAGGAAAAATAAAAGGAATAGCGGTGTCCAATAAAATTGCGAACATTACCCATCAAAAATTTGCAAACGACACCATCTTACCTAGAAAAGCTCAACTAAAGAGGCACTTAACTTCAAATCATTTATACAAAGGTATACAAAAGTATTCGGGAAAAAGGTTAATGCTGAAAAATATGAGATCTTCTTTATCAACACTAAACGTGAAGTGGAAGATGAGATTTGCAAAATTATGGGATATAGGAAAGAATCCTTTCCATGAAAGTATCTAGGGATCCATTTAGAAAAGCAAGTAAAAAACTCTAAATCATGGGATCCCATTTTATAAAAAAAATGATAACTAAATTAATAATTGGAAAGAAAAATGGCTAACCAAGGCAGGGAGAAACACAAAAATTAAAGCTGTCATTTTAGCCATTCCTAAATACCAATTATTCTGTCCACCTTTATCGAAAAGTATTAACAAAGAATTAGAAAGAAAGCTCAAAAATTTCTTTCGGAAAGGCACCGATGATAAAAAAGAAACCAGCCCTAATAAAATGGGAAACCATCTGTAAACCCAAGAGGCTAGGAGGTTTAGGAATCAAAAACTTAAGTTGGTAAAATGAAGCTTTAGGAGAAAAGTTAATTTGGAGAATGCTCTAGGAAAAAGAAAGTAAAAGGGCAAAAACAATGTATCATAAATATTTAACTGATTTAGATCCACTATCACTGTTTAGAACAAGGAACCCACCTAAGGGATCACATATATGGAATTTCATGATAAAATGCCGCCCCATTATAAGAAACAATTAAACCTGGGATGTAGGGCAAGGTAATGAAGCATTATTTTGGGAAGACTCTTGGGATGCTCTATCGTCTCCTGATAGTTGTAACTTATCAAGAAACATCAAGAACATCTTAAATCAATTATGGGGGACACAAATTATTAATTATAGAGATAGGAAAGAAGAGAATGATGAGGATGTCTATGAATGGAAATTTTAGATAACGTTAATCTCAACTCACAAGAGAGAGGAATTTTTTTTTTTAATGCAACAAAATTCTAATTTATAAGAATAGACAAAACAAGCTAATTTGGGGACCTTCAAACAATGAGAAATATAGTGTAAGGAATGGATATGATCTTCTAATCAACTCACAAAATTGGGAGGAAACTCGTGTCAGAGAAAAAAGTTAATTTAATTTAATTTATTAAATTACTTTTTCTCCCTTCTCAAGATTTCACTTTATACACCTTTTGCATTCTCATTTAACAATTATTAAATATCATTTACCTTTTAGGTTACCTTTTCTACCTTTTAGGTTACCCTTTTCGGGTTTCGATCTCCTTCTATAAGGATAGATCATTTGTAAGTATCTTGTATCTTTTCAATTTCTGAGAATACAGTTTACATAATTTCATAGCAAACCCTCACCTGTTCTTGTCTTTTTCTTCTTTGTGACAAGTTTTTACATGTAAATATTCAAGGGCTTTGTGTATTTGTATTGCGTATTTCTCAAATCCTTTATGGTATCAGAGCTAGATCTATTGTAGCTTGTTTAGTATCTAGAGAAAAAGGAGAACAAGGGTTTGATAGATCATATCTAACATTTTTAAGGCAGTTTTCTTTGATTTTTGGAGGTGCGATGGTGGCAATTTAGAAAAAATAATTTTAGAGGTGATTTTCAAATAGTGATATCTCCCTCACACCGAATCATTTTTCCAAGAATTTTTTTTTGTTTTTTTGTTTTAGGGTAGAATTTTGTGATCTACACATTAGTGCAGGTTGTTTTTTATCCCTATTTCTCAATTTTTCTAAATATCTCAAATCCTAATTTTTGTAACTTCAAAGGCTTCATTTAGGCTCATATGGACACATATTTTAGTGTTATTTTTAAAAAAAGTGCATGATTTGTTGTCTACTTTCCAAATTTGGTATCAGTTTGGAGTAATATTGAGTGGAAATAGTACTTTCAACATTTGGTCATTTTTTGGCCTATAAAAAATAGGTATTTGTGATTCATATTTGAAGTTTTTTTGCTCTTCTCTCATTTACACATTCCTTCTAGCAACCGAGGTTTGGTTTTTGTATTGTTGGGATGTGTTTTGTATTATTGTTTTTGTTATTTACATCAATAAACCATAATTTTTTTCAAAAACAATTCAACACCTTCTAAAATAATGGATGAGACCTCTTCTTCTCTAGAACTTTCGACCCCTCATAATTATCACACATGGAAGACCTTGATGACATGACTTCTCTGGTCAAAAGGCTTGTAGTTTTGTTTAGATGCAGTGCAACCAATTTTACAAAGGCCTTTTGAGGTCATGCAACATAGAAACAAGATGGACGAGGCAATATGATTGATTGCCTTACAGGTCTTTGATAGGCTATAGTTTCATCTTGATGGGTGCAATACCCCTCTAGCTATGTAGACCAAGCTTGAAGGCTTGTTTGACACAGTGAATGAGTTTAGGGCACTTTAGATTGAGGTAGAGCTTACCTCACTTATAACAGATTCTTTTCCCTTAGATATTTATTGCAGGGTTGTGGGAAAATGAAGACTAACACCGATTGTATCTACCTGATTCTTTCTAAGCTTCGTGGAAACTTTCAAATTTTTTCTTCTACCTTCTATTCCACCAAAGATGCTTTGGGTAATAGATTTACCATGCCATCCTTCAAGGTTTTTTGTGATTAGTTGACTCAAGAGCAAGATAAGCTCTCTCTGTTGGATACTCTCATAGGCTCATGGAGCCATGCATTGGTAGCTCGACCATCTTCATGGATGAAGGAGAAGACTTGGAAATATCATTCTATAGAGTCTTAGATTGATTCCAACACTCATAGTTCATCAGGGCCACCTCCTCCTAAAGGGGGTAAATCAAAGCCAGAAAGACCGAAATGTGTTTATTGTAATAAGCCTAATCATGATGAATCACATTACTATGAGAAGAAATTAAATGGCTATGCCAAATAGGTTAAATCATATTTGACAATTCTCCTTTAGAAGAGAAACATTGATATTCCTTCTACTTCTCACAGACCTTCTTCATCATCATCATTTTAGTTAGATGGCAAAGATATAGGAAAGGGTCATGCACTATGTGCAAGTACTATTCCTCATTCTTCTAGATGGCTACTAGATTCAGGTGCTTCACACCATATAAAATCTTCTCAAGATTTGTTCTCTTCTTTTGAGGCTTCTCCTACTCCACACATTTTGATGGGGAATAACACTATTATGACTGTAAGTGGGAAAAATTCTATTGACATTGATGATGGTAAATTTTATGATGTACTTTGTGCTCCATTTTTTTCCTCTAACCTTCTCTCTATTTATTAGATCACACATAGTGGGATAGGGAAGACAGTTGAGTTTGCACAGGGTTTAGTGCACATCAGAGATAGTGAGATAGACAATATTATTGCTATAGAGATTACTAATCATGGTTCCCACCTATATTCCTTCTCACATTTTGGTCCACCATTTCCACTATTAGAGACTCACTCTCTTTTTTCACAAGAGTCTACGAGGTGAAGTCAAGTCGCTTGAACTTATGTGTTTTTCCTGAGACCAGTATTGTGACTTGTACACCTCCACCTCCTATTTAGATTCTACCTATTACACAAAATTATTCTTTAGCATTTCCTACTATTTTAACTATATTCATTGAGAAACATATGACAGTTGTTGATGATATATCAGAGGACACACATCTCCTCTCAGATGACAGATTCAACACTCCTATTATTCCACCTTCATTGGAGATTCTATTTCAGAATTCTCATGCTTTCTCCTTTGAGCATCAACTAGGACTTCTAGCTCCACCTTGCATACATCAGTTTTATCATCATTGTCCACTACCTTTGTTTCCTTTAGATTGGAGCCACATTGTTAAGCTCATCGACATAGGAGTTCTACCATTCTGGGGGGCTATGGAGTCTCAAGCTACTATCATGGAGGCTTTTATTGTACTTATGGTCTTGATAGATTCTCTTGAGATGTTTCATTTATGCATCCTTTTTCTATCTCTTTTTGGAGTAGAGTTTTTCCCACTGGGTTTTCTCTATTTCTTCATTTCATAGAGATTTGATTGTGATTGGGTACCTCATCAGGTCTTGTTGCTGGGACCCAAGTTTGCTCTCAACATTGCATTATATTATCCTTGCTCTTTTTGCATTGTTTGTAGCTGCATTATTGCTCATCTTAAGGGTAGTTGTTAGAGAAAAAATTTAATTTAATTTAATTTATTAAATTAGCTTTTCTCCCTTTTAAGATTTCACTTTATGCACCTTTTGCATTCTCATTTAATTACTTAGTAATTATTAAATAGCATTTACCTTTTAGGTTTCCCTTTGTACCTTATAGGTTACCCTTTTTGGGTTTTGATCTCCTTCTATAAGGATAGATCGTTTGTAAGTATCTTGTATCTTTTCAATTTCTGAGAATACAATTTGCATATTTTCAGAGCAAATCCTTGCCTCTTCTTGTCTTTTTCTTCTATGTGATAGGTTTTTACATGCAGGTATTCAAGGGATTTGTGGATTTGTATTGTGTATTTCTCAAATCCTTCAACTAGTATACCCCTTAACTTGTGTTGAGACTCAACATGCCTACCTAAAGCAGGAATCTTCTTATGGGCTACAATACAAAAGAGAATTTTAACAATAGATAGATTCACTAAATTGGGATATGAAGGCTCATCTAGATGCATCCTTTGTAATAATACCTCAGAAATAGTAGAACATCTACTATACCAGTGTTTGTTCACAAGAAAGTGTTGGGAATGGCTAATTCAAAAATTAAATTGGCAATCCCCATTTCCTGAATACCTCTCAACCACCTATTAAGCTGGCCCACAAGAGAAATAAGAGAGTTTACAACAAATTATGGAACATATTGCCTTCTATTTTATTATAGGGAATCTGGAAGGAGAGGAATAGGAGAATCTTCAAAGACTCATTATTAGGATTACCCTCATTTCTTAACAAAGTAGAGGCTTGCATTATGGAAGTCATAAATAGTTATCTTAGGAAAGTAACCAAAGAAGAAGGATCTTTCATGAATTGGGATGCATAGATGAAGAATAACTAGAAAAAAATCACAAACCCACCACTAATATACAAGGAAAAAACTTACAAGCACAAAAAGAATGTAAATGGGAATCCCCCCCCAAAAGTGGACTAAACTCAATTTTGATTGAGCTTAAAGAGGTAACCCAAAAAAGGCTAGATTAGGATGTATCATTTATCAGGACTCTGAAGAATGACTAGTCAAATGAGAAAAACTATTAGGCACCTCAACCAATAACATGGAAAAATTAGAAGCCCTCAAGGAAGAGCTTAAATTAAGTCTAGAACAAAATATCAAGAAATTAGTAATTGAAGGAGATTCACAGATTATTCTAAATGCACTTAGAAAATGATCGACTCCAAACTGGAGGATCAATTTCAATCTTGAACCAATTTTAAATCTATTAGATAGGTTTGAAGAAGTAAAAATCTAACATATATATAGAGAAGGAGATAAAGCAGTTGATCAACTAAGAAATCAAGGGGTGGATGTCATAGATATAATATTGAACGATCATTAGTTCAACTCATGATTAATATACCCTATCTAAGATTTCCCCTAGATTAATCTTCAAATATAAACAATCCAATACTAAATACTTGGTTTTTAACTCTATTCCAATATGATTGTAATAATTTTAAACTTCCTAGACTTCGAGAACTAAATCATATCAATGGTAGCCATACTTGCAATTATGGGATATTATGTATAAAGTAATGAGTTATAATATTTTCTTATCTATACACTTAATAAGATTAGTAGATGTATTTTTTGAATTGCAATGGGTACATACAAACTTATTATAATCTTTTAGAGCACTAGCGCATTTATTTGACTCTAAATCTGGTGTTACTACCATTGTTTCAATTTGGTTATCTCTAGTGTCGACCCATCATTTCCCAACATGCTCTTATTTTGGAGCTATTAAATTTTGATATCCACCTCTATGCCAAGTGATCATCATTAATCATTATGGTTTCCTCCTCTCTTGGCATCTCAATCCTTCAAGATTTTCCTAGGTTGCTTAGTTGTCTTTTTAAGGGTTTGTCACTCCTACTCTTCTCACTTCCCTCCCAGTCTGTCTACCTGTAGCTCCCTTGATTTTTTTTGTTCTTATATTGGTGGTAATTAGTACGGAAGTTGTCATTTATCTATTTCATGCTATTAAGGCTAGAACTATGGCCTTTAGGGGTCTAGTCAAGCTTGAATTTTGGAATTGATGATATGACCAGAGTCATTGTCTACAAAGTCTTGGGTGAAAGTTTTTTGACTATGAATACACCTGGTGTACCATTTGTTTAATTTTAGGGTCATTCATAGCATGTCCAACAAAAGCCCAAATTGATCATTTGGATATTATACATTTATGTTACGATATTTTGGATCCAACCTAGCTAGAAGGGTTGGAAAATACAATTCTCAGAATTGATGGAAACTTGAAAATACCCTATGCTAAGGTATACATGTCACATCGCCCAAGAAAATTTCTACATGCGATAGTACCTAGATGCCCAATTATGCACATTAGGGATATTAACTTGTTTAATAGAGAATGACCAAAAATATTTGCAAGTATCACGTTTCTCCTGAGATGGAGAGGAATAGTGGAAGACCAAACCCTAGGTTGGCTTCTCAACTATCAGAGAATGTTCAAATCATACATCAAATAAGAATATATTTCTTTGATCTTAGAAGGTTAGAATTTTCTTTACCAAACTTCAACAAGTCAAACCAGGAGAAATCCACTTTTGAGCTAGCGCTAGGATCTCAGGTATCCAATATAGAAGAATTGGAGGTCCTCATCATGGTCTACTAGAAGACACCCAATCTCTCTCGATTTATAAGATCTTTGTCCTTCTTTTTATTTAGGCTAATTTCTTCGTCTTCTCCCCTCTATGGTTTATACTTCTAGTATATCTAGGCTTGGTATTCTGGGGTAAAATCATTTGATAGAGCTATTTTTCAATATACTAGCCTATCATTTTGTAATTGTTTTGGTTTACTTATCATCTGATAGGGTTATTTTTTAGTGTACTAGAATATCATTTTGTAATCATCCATAAGTTTATCTAATATAATATTGCTTTCTATTCATATCAATTGTGGTCTTTCTACAATATGAGTTGAGTTAGATGAATGCTTCTCTTTTACCTTCTTCTAATTTTTGAATCATTCAATCATTTTAAAGCTCAAGAATAGTTAATAAAGGCATTTAACTTCAGCATGGATGGAAGCTACATGGTAAAAGGGGAAATATAGGCATGGGATGGGAAACCTCACTAGCCCACAATATGTTGGTACTTCCCATCACAAAAATGGATTTAGACATTTAAGATAAGGTCTCACTATTATTTGAAGGCTCATACCAAAAAACTAATCTAATCAATCTATAGTTTAATTCTTTATTATACCTGGTTAAAGGTTATTCTTATGAAAGTGATGGATAAGTTTACCGTGTCTTAAATTTTCTCAAGATCTTCTTGAAATCTCTTAATCACTCATATCACTCTATGCTCTCAAATTATGTATGTAAGGTGTAACAAATGTCTTTAATTTTCCAATATATACCCTATTTTTCTTATACTAGGGTCTCCATTAATGTTGTGTACTCTAGTAGGTGGAAGCCAGCTATTTCGATTGATATTGTACCTTTTGAACTTTATTTCCACTATATATCTTGGTCTATTCCTTCTAATTTAGTTTGTACACTAGTTTTCCATCTAAAGTACTCGATCCATATTGCAATGCTCGGTCAATATAGATAATTTTACTAATGTTTGGCACTAACTATTTAAATGATTCTTTTGCACTAGTCTTTTCATAGATTTGTTCTTATTCATATTTACTTATGCAAATATGAACTTTTAGCTCATTTTATGTTTGGAATTATGTAAGATATATCATTTAAATATGCAGTTCCATACATACCTTTCTTTATTAGTTTGAGATGATATGATGACCTACTTCATTGGATTGGGTAATCTCAACTCCATTTGTTTCATTGTTTCCATCTTATGTCTTTTTCTTCTAGGTTAGGTTCATCTCCTTCCTTGTTTGTTCAATGTCCACTTTGGCTTTACCCTTGACGTGGCCATGATTTGATACCGATACTTGGGTCCTATATTTTTTATTGAAATACCCAAACTTGTGATATTTGCAACATACATTGTTAGGTGCATAATTTTTCCTTTTATTGATCCAATATGGCATTTTCTGTGATCTACATTCATATGCTCTATGCCCATACTTTTCACGATTGTAACAATAGCCTTCAAATCTAGGTGTAGTAGATGCATTCTTTATTCTTGATCCACACTCTTGTATTTTATGTCCTTGCTTCTTGCAGTAAAAAAAGTAACCAGTAAACTTAGGTTTAGGGTCTTGCATACCATTTTTTCTTTTGCAGATGTTTGTAGTATGACTAAGTTTTCCACAATGATAACATGTTGGCTTGCCTCTTGACTTTTCATTTCTTAGTTCTCCACTCTATTAGAATTACAATAGGAAAGGTAAACTTCTGAGAGGGGGGGAGGGGTGAATCAGTAGTTTAAACTTGGACTCATAAAACTTTCACCACACATCCATCTCATGCATTCAATGATTAAACTGAAATAACATGTAAAGCATGTACATCTAAAACATGTAAACATATAAGCAATCACACACACACACGAGATTACCCATAAACCCTCCAATGAGAAGGTAAAACTGGGGTGGGGATGACACCCAAAAATTTTCAATTCTGCAATAATAAAGTGTATCCAATGAAGCTTACAATGTTTTGACCATGAGACATGATCTACCCTATGAAAGGTCTGCCCTGCTAAAGGCTTACAAATATTGTTAGGTCTCACCTTGTTAGAGGATTTCAACACCCTGTTAGAAGTGTTCCTTGCCAAAGGACTTTAACTCATAATTAAATAAGCACCTTGTTAGAGGATTTCATACAACCTATTAGGACTACTCTATTAAGAGATTTTGATTGAAATCATCCATTAGAATGTCTCAGCTTTGATCCTATGGTTAGCACTTGCTTGCTTGATGTTAGATCACCTCTAAACTATTATCTTCTTGATCCTTCTTGATCAAATGTCTCTTTGCTATATATTCTTCTCTATCCTCTATTCTGCTCTAACTAATTCTACAATGTAATCTTACTTCATAACTTCTAAGTCACCATGAATGCTTTGTTTAAGCATGCAAACTTCTCTTTTTTCTCCTTCAATACCTTACACAATCATTGAGAGTTTATGGTTTTTCCTCCTTAAGAAGACTTAGGTGACTTAGAGTTAGGTATGAATCTACAATTGAGATTCATCCATTTTGCTACTTAATCCTTCCCATTTTTTGATTCGCTGCATGTAATCGCATAGGGGATCCAACTTGAGATTCATCCTTATTTCTAAAATATCAAAATCTAATCTTAAGTTGGCTCAAAAATGGTTTACATAATTGTTTGTGCCTTTACAAACTAATATGTCAAAACTATGTCACTCGACATCTGAAGTCTCTGATGCTTGACATCCATCATTTACTTGGTTCCTATGTCACTCGATATACATTGTCTACTTGACACTTGAGTGACTCAACACATGAGTGGCTTGACACTCACTATGACTCAACATGGTCTAATGTATACATGTTGTGCTCAACATTTACTACTTATTCGACATGAACTAAGTGTTAGAAATGATTTTGAATAATTGGGGGGGGGGGGTGAATTAGTTATTCAAGGTCCAAATGTCTGATTAAAACCTTTTTTTTTTCAAATAAAGTGAACCTTTAAAACTATTCATTCATCCAAGCTTAAACATTCTTACTCAGAAAGTTACTGTAAATCAGCATGCAAGCATAACACATGAAAAGATCAACACATAAATAGTGATTTACGTGGAAATCTAATTTGGGAAAAACCATCGGTAACATGCTACTCAATTCTCACTCTTTTGAAGTGATGTCCTGTGAAAGGCTTGCCCTGTTAAAGGCTACAACACACTATTAAATGTGACCTGGTTAAAGGATTTAACCACCCTGTTAGAAGTGGGCCTGGTTAGAGGACTTTGAAAATTCACTTAGAATGTCACCCTGTTAAAGGATTTACAAATGGTTATTAAACCAACCTAAGTCCATAGGATTTTTACCCTAATTGATACAATGGCTAGAGAGTAACAATAAGGGGTTTGACCTAATTAAAATTCACAACTTATCTTGCAAATTTTAGATCTCTATCCAGCTCATAACATTGCCTGGCTTTCTGTCTCGACAGCTCTGATAGCTTGCCCTCCTTTCAAGCTTTGTCTCCTTGAGTCTTCATGTTTGATGTACCAATGCAATCTTCCTTCTGACCACTAATCAAAGCAGAATCTATATGCTCTATTCTATCTTCTCCTAGATGCATTCTTCTTGACACCCTTCAACCACTTCATGATTTGCCGTACCAACGACTCCTTAAATGGAAGTCTGAAAAAATGCTTTTCTTGCTTGATTCTTCCCTCCTTTATTTTTAGTTTGAAAGGATTAGGTAGGATTCATTCAATCTAACCCACATCTTGTTCCTTCTAGAAACATCTTGAAGAATCCTCTTGAATTTGCTAAAAAATGGTTTACATAATTTTTTGTGCCACTAGCTCATCATCCTTATCCTCTAACTAGTTCACAAAATTCAAGGTAACAACTTTGTCAGCTTAGAATCTTTGACCTTTCCAATAATGCAACAACTCAACACTATTGAAATTCTGGTGCTTAGCACATACTATATTAATTGGCATCAACTACGTTTTACTGATGCTAGGCACCTACTGTGGATTTAGTTGGCATCCACTAAGCTTTTTTGATGCTCAACACCTGTTACTTTGCTAGGCACCTAAACACACTCAACTCCTTCTGTATCACTCAACACATACTAGATTTTTTATTTTCTTGACACTAACTGAGAAATTGCTCAGCTTGATCTAACTTGCTCTACACTCACTAATGAACTTAGTTAAGCTTTTCTATCAATCTTGTTGTAACTTATTCCTCTAGTGTTTCTAAGTATGGCCAACCCCTATATATTCAAGTATATTATCAATACATCATTTAACCATTGTCTTAACTAATCCTTGCACTTCATTACAAAACCATAACTCAACCTTTCCCTTAGGTGCTTTTGTTACATCTTGTTGATTAAATCCTCTTCATCAATCAACTAAGTGATAGTACTTGGATCTTATAAGCAATTGTCATTCCAGCAAATAGCAATTTTAACATCAATGACAAAACAATGATTGAAAACATTCTTTTAACAACAATCTTCCTTCTTTGCAATCAATCTTCTTCATTCTTCAAAAATGATCTTTTCAATCAGATTTCCAACAATCTCCCTCTTTAGTATTGATGGCAAACCAAACTGATTAACCATTAGACCAAACTATTTAACCAAGTTATCAGAGTGTTAACTAGGTTAGAATAATAAGTCAAATGCCAAACAGAAAAATGTGTTACCATTAGTTTTCACAACTCCTTCTTTGATCTACTATCCTGATTACTTTTAATTATGCTTCTCCCTCTTTTCTGTGACTTACTACTATTCACTTTGATCTTGTACTATTATTGAATTCTTCTTTCATTATATCTCCCTTTGCATGCATTACTCATCCTTTGCTATACTGGTATCAGCTTCTCCCTTTGTCCACTTGATCCTATAGATTTGATTAGTTTCTTGCTACTTCTTCCTCAACTGTCTTGTCACTTCTCCCTCAACTGTTGATCAATTTTATGTTACTTCTCCCTCTTTGACAACAATGCCAAAGACATTGTTTCAACATCTTTAACATGTTAGTGTAGCATTTTGTAGGTACTTCCAATTTCTCCTTCTGTCACCTTTCTTGTGACTAATTTGAAACTTCAACACTTTAATTACTTCAGGAAAAATCCTAAAGTAAGTATCCTCTGCATCAATGTAATATTTCAACAATCAACTCATTTGATGCAGGGCAATCTTTGCTGTTACTTAAGTAGCCTTGGCTAAGGGTATTACCCCTAACTTATCTCTAAGATACTCAAAAGAATCTTTAGGTAGTGCTTTTGTAAAGATGTCAGCAATCTATTCCTTTGAACTAACACATTCCATCCTTACTTGCCTATCTTCCACCAATTCTCTTACATAGTGATACTTGATTGCAATATGCTTTGTTTTGGCATGCATCACAGGATTCTTTGATATGTTGATGGAACTTGTATTATCACAATAGAGTATCACAAGTTCAATTACTTCTTCCATCATACCTTGCAACAAATGTCTGATCTATACAATATTGGTGTAATTGATAGCAGCTACAACATATTCAACTTCTATTATGGACTGTGAGGTACAACTTTTCTTTTTGCTGGTCCAAGTAATCAATCTTTTTCCTAAGAAAAGTGCTCCTCCGTTGTTTCTTTTTCTATCATCAATATTACCTCCCCAATCTGCATTAGTGTAGGCTCTCAACTCAAACTTTTCACTTCTCTTGTAATATAAACCAAAGTCATTAGTTCCTTTTAGGTACCTTAGTATTCTCTTTACTACCATCAGATGATTTTCTCTTGGGTTAGAAAAAAATCTTGCCACTATTCCAATAGCTAATACAATGTCTGGTCTACTATGCACAACATATTGCAACTTTCCAATCATTGATCTATACATTGTTTGATTTACTTCAGCTGACTCATCATTCTTGGATAACTTATGTCCTATTACCATTGGTGTGTGGACTAGTTTTGAGTCTTCTAATCCAAATGTCTTGAGTATCTCCTTGATGTATTTTGATTGGGTCACAAATATGCCATGCTTCAATTGATGTACTTGCAATCTAACAAAGAATTTGATTTCTCCAAACATTGACATCTCAAACTCATGTTTCATTTGATTAGCAAAATCTTTGCATATAATATCTTTTCCTCCAAATATTATATCATCAACAAAGATTTCAGATATCAAAATGTCTTTACCTTTTTTTGCCTTGATATACAGGTTACTGTTATCATCTATTCTTTCAAATCCTATCTTCACAAGATATATGTGTAGTCTCTCATACCATGCTCTAGGTGCTTGCTTTAGACCATAGAGTGCTTTATGCAATTTGCAAACCATATCCTTGTTGCTGTCATCAACAAATCCCTCTAGTTGTTCTATGTAGACTTCCTCTTCTAGTATACCATTTAGAAAAGTAGATTTCACATTCATTTGGTAGACTTTGAAACCTTTATAAATAGCATATGCAAGCATTGTTCTTACTCCTTCCATTCTTGCAACAGGGGCAATGTTTTCCCATATTCTAGTCCTTCTTCTTGTGCATAGCCTTTGCAAACTAGTTTAGCCTTGTTTCTTGTTATCTCACCATCTCATCAAGTTTGTTCCCGAACACCCATTTTGTACCAATTACATTCTTATCAGCTGGTCTTGGAACTAAGGTCTAAGTGTTGTTCTTCTTAATTTGATCTATCTCTTCTTCCATAGCTTTATGCAAATTATCATCTTGTAATGCATCTTTAACTGTTTTGGGTTCAACCTTGCTCAACATACATGATTCATTCCTTAATCTATTTCTTGTCATTGGTCTTGCATCCTTGTCACCAATGATTTGTTCCACAGGGTGATGTCTTCTTACATACTTGGCTCATCTTAGTTCTATCCTTCTTTCCATATTTGGTCCTTCAGCTTTTGAGTCATTTTGCTCTTCTCTTTCCGGTATTTCATCATCTCTTCTATGTGCACACATTTTAGAATTAGAATGTGCATTTTCTTCATTCTACAACTTGGCTTCTAAATGTAACTTGACATTTACTGGTTGTGACTCGGTTGATACTAAAATTTGTTATTGATTCCCAACTTGATTGATAGTTTCATCTTCAATAGTAATTCCTTCATAGAAGTATACAAAGGATCTATAATCTTTTGGTTGCTTGGATTCATCAACTTGGACTTCTGCATGCTCATCAAAATTTACATTTGCACTCTCCATAATCTTGTTAGTGTTAGTATTCAAACACTTATATGCTTTTCTTCTTGTGGAGTATCCAAGGAATATGCCTTCATCACTTTTTGCATCAAAATTTCCATTTCTAGTGTCTTTAAGAATATAACACTTACAACCAAATACTTTGAAATGTTTTACATTAGGTGAATGACCATACCAAATTTCAAAAGGTGTTGCATTTTTTCCTTTCTTGACTTGGACTCTATTCAGGGTGTAAACAACAATACTTACAGCTTCTCTCCAGTACTTTAAAGCAACATTTTTTTCCATCATCAATGTTCTGGCACAGTCTATCACTGATCTATTCCTTCTTTCTGCAATGCCATTCTGTGGGGGATTTTTTGGTGTTGATGTTTGCCTTTTGATACCTTTATCATTGCAAAATATCTCAAACTCTTTCGATGTAAACTCTCCTCCTTTGTCTGATCTTAGGCACTTCAGATTCTTACTTGTTTCCTTCTCAAATCTGGCCAAATACCACTTAAACATTTAAAATGCATTAGATTTTTTCTTTAAGAACATGGCAATCATCATCTTGGAATAGTAATCTACAAATAGCATTATGTATCTATCTCCTACGTAGCTTTGCACTTCTATTGGGCCATGTAATTCTATATGGACTAGTTCTAGTACTTCTTTGAAAGTGTTGGTTTTGCTTTTGAAGCTTGACTTGGTCATCTTCCCTAGTTGACATTGTTTGCACATTGTGTTTTTAGGCTTCTTCAGCTTGGGCAAACCTTTGACTTTTTTCTTTTTGCTGATGCTAATTAGATTGTCAAAGTTAACATGATACAACCTTTTATGCCACAACCAAACATCATAAAATTTAACAATAAGAAAAGTTGCATCTTCCATATCTAGGTAAAATAGATTACTCCTAATTTTTTCACCTTTTCCTATTATATTTCCATTAGTATCACAGATTTTGGCAGTTTTGTTTCCAAATTCTACTTTGCAACCTACATTGCCTAACTATGACACACTTAGCAAATTGTAGTTCAGTCCTTCTATGTAGTATACATTATCACATGAAATTTTATTTGTGAGTTTAATTGAACCTTTTCCTTTGATTTTACATGGAACATTATTTCCAAATCTAACACTATTCCCATCATATTGGGTAAAGGTAATAAACTTACTTTTATCTCTTGTCATGTGATGTGAGCATCCACTATCTATGATCCACTTGTCATTCTTGTTCACACAAGTCACCAGTGTTGTTGCTTCATCTTCATCTAATTCATCCTTCATGGCTACATAGACTACTTCATCATCATTCTCATTAGAATCTTCTTCAACAATGTAGCATCTTTTGCCTTTGTCCTTGTAATCTCTGCCATCATCTTCTCTTTTATTCTTATACTTATTTCCTTCTTTGTAGTTCTTCTTCTGTGTACACCTTGTAGCAATATGTCCTACTTCATTTTAATTAAAGAAAATGATAGGAAGGTTACCCTTGAATTTACCTTTGCCTTTGTGGAATATTCTTGCCAGCAGTGCTTCCAATTGTTCCACATCCTCTTCATCTGTGCTACTATCACTAGATGCATGTTTTCCTTTTCTACTCTTCTTCTTTGATTTCACCTCCTCAGTATCTTTCAATGTCATCTTGGCCTTGAAATTAGATTCAAGATTCTCAGGTCTATAGTTATCAAAGTTTGACAACTCAAATGCAGTAAGTCTTCCCACTATACCTTCAAAGGTTAGTTTGTTTCCTAGTACACACCTTGGCTCTTGGATGGCTAAAACTCTAATAGCATAGATGGGTAGAAAAGTTCTTAAATATTTGCTATTAATAGTATCACAATCCAAATGACCACCTAGACTCCTTATGGCACTTACCACTTCTTTCATTCTAGAGGCATATTGAGCAACATTCTCACTTTCCTCCATTTTCATGTCATCAAACTTTCCTTTGAGGCTTTCTCTTTACTCTTTGAACATTTTGATCTCCTCCATAGATATCTAATAGGGATTTCCACATCTTTAATGCAGTATCACAACCTCTGATGTCATCAAATTTAGCATAGCTGAGTGCAGAGGCAATCTCCAACATTGCCTAATTGTGCTCCTTCCTTTTGTTCAAATCATCTGTAGAGAGGGGTCCAATTGGATCTACATGTTCTAATCCAATTGAGGTTTTTGCATAGTCACCTATTTATCATAGGTGCAATTTCATTAGACTCTTCAATGCAACAAAGTTATCTTTGCTGAGCTTGGGAACTTCTCTCTTGGACATCTTGATCTTCCTGCTTCTAGTGCCTTTAAACTAAATCAACAGATGGCTCTGATACCAATTGTTAGAAATGCTTTGGAATAATTGAGAGAGGGGGGTGAATTAGTTATTCAAGGTCCAAATGTCCAATTAAAACCTTTTTTTTAAATAAAGTGAACCTTTAAAACTATTCATTCATCCAAGCTTAAACATTCCTACTTAGAAAGTTACTGTAAATCACCATGCAAGCATAACTCATGAAAAGATCAACACATCACACAATGATTTACATGGAAACCCAATTTGGGAAAAATCACTAGTAGCATGCTACTCAATTCTCACTCTTTTGAAGTGATGCCCTGTGAAAGGCCTGCCTTGTTAAAGGCTACAATACACTGTTAAATGTGACCTAGTTAAAGGATTTAATCATGCTATTAGAAGTGGGCCTAGTTAGAGGACTTTGAATATTCACTTAGAATGTCACCCTGTTAAAGGATTTACAAATGGTTGTTAAACCAACCTACATCCATAAGATTTTTATCCTAACGGATACAATGGCTAGAGAGTAACAATAAGGGGTTTGACCTAATTACAATTCATAACTTATCTTGTAGATTTCAGATCTCTGTTCAACTCATAACATTGCCTAGCTTTCTATCTCTGCAGCTCTGATAGCTTGCCCTCCTTTCAAGCTTTGTCTCCTTGAGTATTCATGCTTGATACACCAGTTCAATGTTCCTTCTGACCACTAATCAAAGCAGAGTCTCTATGCTCTGCTCTGTCTTCTCCTAGATGCCTTCTTCTTGATACCCTTCAACCACTTCGCAATTTTCCACACCAGCAACTCTCGCTTCTTGGCCTATGACTCCTTAAATGGAAGTTTGGAAAAATTCTTTTCCCACTTGATTCTTCCCTCCTTTTTTTTAGTTCAAAAGGATTAGGTAGGATTCATTGAATCTAACCCACATCTTATTCCTTCTAGAAACATCTTGAAGAATCCTCTTGAATTTTCTCAAAAATGGTTTACATAAATTTATGTGCCACCAGCTCATCATCCTTATCCTCCAACTAGTTCACAAAATTCAAGGTAAAAACTTTGTCAGCTCAGATTTGGTGAATCTTTGACCTTTCCAATAATGCAGCAGCTCGACACTATTGAAATTTTGTTGCTCGACACATACTGTGTTACTCGACAACAACTATGTTTTATTGATGCTCAACATCTACTATGGATTCACTCAACATCCACTAAGTTTTTTTGATGCTTAGCACCTATTACTTTGCTCAGCACTTGAGCACGCTCAACTCCTTCTGTATCACTTGACACATACTAGATTTTTCATTTGCTCGACACTAATTGAGAATTTTCTCAGCTTGAACTAACTTGCTCAACACTCACTAATAAACTTAGTTAAGCTTTGCAATCAACCTTGTTGTAACTTATTCCTCCAGTGTTTCTAAGTATGGCCAACCTCTATATCTTCAAGTATATTATCAATACATCATTTAACCATTGTCTTTACTGATCCTTGCACTTCATTACAAAACCATAACTCAGCCTTTCCCTTAGGTGCTTTTGTTACATCTTGTTGATTAAATCCTCTTCATCAATAAACTAAGTGATAGTACTTGGATTTTATAAGAAATTTTCATTCCAGCAAATAGCAGGTTTGACATCAATGACAAAACAATGATTGAAAAAAATCTTTTAACAACAATCTTTCTTCTTTGCAATCAATCTTCTTCATTCTTCATAAAATGATCTTTTCAATCAGATTTCCAACACAAAGTAAATAAATTAAGTGTGTTGACACTCGTCAAAACCAATCTGAGATCAACAATCTCCCCCTTTGACATGAATGTCAAAAATACTTGAGTATGCAATAATATCCTTAATCTCTCGAGCATAACATATCTATAACTTGGCTTATATACAAAACTTCCAAATGTCAAAATTTTGTAATAACTTGTATACCTCAAAATTGTATAACTCCCCCTGAGTTAATATGTCTATTCTATATCCAAAATTTTTTACTCCTATTGAGTAAATATGTCTCTACTAATACACTTTGACTTCATGTTGTTTTGTTGATACTCTTTCATCTGATACTTCTGATATATCTCCCCAAAATTCTTATTCTTTATTATTCTTAAAAGTAATATCTCCCACATTTTCTCATTTCATTCTCCCCCTTTCTCTATTTTCCCCCCAATACCTCAAAATTATATATCTCCCTCTAAGTTAATATGTTTGTTCTATATCCAAAATTTTGTACTCGTGTTGAGTAAATATGTCTCTACTGATACACTTTGACTTCGTGTTATTTTGTCGATACTCTTTTATTTGATACTTCTGATATATCTCCCCAAAATTATTATTCTTTATTACTCCCAAAAGTAATATCTCCCCCATTTTCTCATTTCATCCTCCCCCTTTGCTCTATTTCTCCCCAAAAAATATGTCTCCCCCTTTTTGACACTTATTTCAATGGGTGATACACTTATTGTGTGTTTGTCTAAAAAAGACTTAAGGACATCCAATATTATCTTGATAGCTACATCCCAGTTCTTGCATGCAAAATCCAATGACTTTATTTGGGTTGCGATCTTGGCAGCAAGGTAGACTAGACCATCTAAGGTAGAAAGATTTGGGTCTTTCTTCATTAGGGTTTCAACATAGCCTAGTTCCTTGTGCAAAATTTCCATATGGGGGGTGAGATTAGCTTGGATGCTAGTCAGTTTGGCCCTTATGTTGGCCTCATCTACTGCCAATACAACTAACTAACTTTGGGTTTGAAGAAATTTCCTGAAATGCTTCTCACTCTGAGCTAGATTCACAGGTAGTTTGACACTTGATGAAGTAATTTGGCTTTCCAAGCTCAAGATGTGACTTCTAGTCTTTTGGGTAAAGGGTGAGGGATTGCATAATTTAGTGTACAATGGTAATATTTTCTCAAGTAGCTTCTTCACATCCTCAACCTTAGTTGCCAATGCAACTTGTGTTAGTGCTATATCACCTGATATTTTTTCATTGACTTTTCTTTGAAACTTGTTTTTTAACCATTCTAATAACTTAGCATTTCTATCTAGGTCTTCAATATTGACCTTCTCCACTATATCTATCAACTATTCCATTAGTGGCTTGGTCTCATTAGGAGTTGGCAGACTACATGCATCTAAAAATATTTCTTTAATATCTTGTAGTGTCTGCTTCTACCTGTGCTGCCTTCTAAGCATTTCTTGATGCTTTTTCCTTGCTAGGGCTTGTTGTAGTATGTACATCTATTATATGGTCATTGTATCATAGTCATAGTTTGGCAAAATGATTTCTTCATCAAGGCTCACATCTCCATACTGTATGACTTCCTCTATCTTTGATGAACTCAAGCTCGACACTGAGATCTGTAATAGAGTTGCATCTGTGCTTGGCTTCTGAAGAGTGGTAGTGGAAGGAATACCAGATGCTGGTAAGGTTACTAGGGCTTGGATGGCAACTTGCTCCTTCACCTTAGCTATTAGCTTTGTATCTTTAGGCTTGTCCTGTTCTGCCACAATGACTTGACTTGCACCTTGATCTTGTGTTGTAGGTGCAGATAAGTCTATTGGACCTATTTCTTGTTGTTCTATAGTAGCAACTTGTGTTTCTATTGTGCTCTTCTCTACTGTATCAACCTTGGAAATTGTATCAACCATGTTAGATGTATCTTCTAGCATTTGGACCAAAGGTTGTACATTAGTGACTAGAGGGATAATAGAAGGTGGTTCTTATAGATTCACCTTTTCCCTTGTAATATCAGTCATGACTTTTGTAGCTCATCCAAACTAACCAAAATAGGATTATGAAAAAGTTTTTCTTGAAATGTAGACTAATCTAATATCTTCTTCAAATCATCCTCTGTAAGGGGATTGATGTTCTGAGCTGATAGATTAGAAACATCCTTGATAGTGATTGTCTCAATATCAATACTTGTGACATGTTGAGGACTGACACTTGGCAATTATGTGTCTTGCACACTCAGTTCTTCTTGTTGCTACTCTGGATCAACTATTGCCTTGTCATCTATGTTAATTGTAGTTCCACCCTCAACAGTGTCATCTTGGTCATCTTCTTCATCATCCTTCACTTCAATCAGTGCTTGTTCTCCTTCCTTAAATGTAATCAACCCATAAGTGAGCTTCCACATCTGTGTGGACTTCTTAGCAACATCCTCAATATTATTTTGCAAAATGCTAAAGGCTCTATATTTAGGTGTGAACCTAATTGCATATTTCTTTATAGCCTTAGCAATCTATGCCTTAGTTAGTTCAGGCATCACTTGGGCTAGAGATGTTTCTCTAATTTGTCTCTCCAAGTTAAAATAATAGTTCCATTTTTGCTTAAATCTATCATATAAACTCTTTGACATAGAGTTGGCAAGTTCTAGTGGGGTGGTCTTAAATTTTTCCATCATGGCATATATGGTTTCTTCCACTTGATTTTTCTCCACTTTAATCAAATTATCAAAATTAACATGTGTAAATCTTGATAAGTTTGCACTATTCTTCACATTTTCACATAAATTTTTGAAATCTAAAAGAGGATTATGACTTACCATTTTGAATTGGCTGTTGTCATCTATTTTTGTTTTCTCTTCATTACTCGGCTTGTGCGACATACTTCCTTCTTGTCCTTTTCTATACTTGGCCTCCTTGCTCTGCTAGTTTGGTCTTTTCTTTATCCTTTTGAGTAGTTGCATGTGTACTTAGCTTGGCTTGGCTTGGTTTTTCAATTTTCTTAGTCCTTGCCATAGGTTGTGCCTTGGCCTTCCTCTTCCTTTTTTCAGTGGGAGTAGGCACTTCCTCGAATTCTTCTCCCACAACACCTTCAGTTTCCTCCTCTTCCTGATCTTCTTACATGCCTTGTGTCAAAGCTAGAGGTGTGTGTGTGCTTGAGTTTCTTCTTCCTCCTCATCCTCTTCTTCTTCTTCTTCTTCTTCTTCTTCTTCCTGCTTGACACCCTCTCCAAATTTTTCTTTCAACTTCTTCACCATCTTCTCCTTTTTCTTCATGGCGGAGGTAGTCTTCAATTCCATGGTAATTTTGGACTTTACCATTTCATAATTGCCAAATACCTTTGCACTTTTATCTACCTCTTTTGATAGTAAAGAAGTAATAGCTATAGAGGCCTCATCCACATTGATTTCATAACCTAAGGGTCTCAACCATCTCACCCTTGGTGTAGTAGCTTGTACAAAAGTGTAGTCGACATCTACTAGAAAAAAAAATGTCATCATAGTGTTTCTCAACTAAGGATACTAGTATTCTTAGTCTCTTCTTCATTGACTGCTTGAAGTTTTCAAAGTAGCTAGTCATTAAAGATTCAAAATTCTCACCTAATTGCTCAATGTACTCACCAATCTACACTGCTACTGATCTACTTATTTTCCATCCCACAGTACTAAATGAAAGGAATGTGTTTTGAACATAAAAGAATATGCATATTAATATGGAACCAAATTTACATTGTGCACCCTTGGTTTTCCTTATTGCTCCAAGGTTCTCCATCAAATGTTGCAATTTTAGCTTTGCTAGATCATATGTATGATATTTCTTGACAATCTTGTATCCAACATCCACAACTATACAAGGCACACTATTTAATCTACTAGATTGGTAAAACTTGTGTGATATAACCCTTATTGCAAAGTCTATCAGAGGATCAATGATTGTGTCAATTGTCATGCCTCTCTTGTTCCAGACAGCTCCAGTATTTTTCTCAATCACCTCCTTTAAGTCACTTCTTAGTGTCTTAGGCTGATCTAGGGTTGGGTAACCAGTAACCCTATGGATCATTCTCTTAGCTATTTTGATAAGTCCATTGTCCAACCATAATGAACCATCATGAATTCAGCTAAGCATTATCCTGATCCACTCTATCTTTAATACATTTAGAAAATCTAGGGCTCATGTCAATCCCTTCCTCTTAACAATTTTGAATTTTTCTTTCAAAACACCATTATCACTGAGTCTGCCATATACTTCCTTGATCTCCATATCACCAATGCTTCTTATCTTACAGTTGTAGCATTTTCTTACATCTTGCACCATTATCACATTCAGTGGAATCATCGATAATGCACCAAAAGGGTCTTTCTTGTAAGCAATATTAGGAATAGCTTTGGAAATGGGTTGCTTAACTTCATTACTCACTAGTTGAACATTTAAAACTTCCTTTCCCTCTACATTCTTTGAACTTGATGCCATAATGAGAAACTAGGGTTAACAAAATTTAAATTGCATAGCTTGGCTCTTGATAAATACCTTATGAAATCTAACAAAATGATGTAGGATCACTGTTAAAATCATTTGCAACTACTTTGGATGGATTCCAGATTGCCTTCTGCTCAGCTCACTCTTTCTCAAATTTGAAATGATGGAAAATGAGTTGAAAATTGATAAAATGCCCTTTGGAACTCTATAATAAATGTTGAGTGCTTACACAACTATAAGCTTGAAATAAAGCAATTTTGGGCTCACTTGGCTTCCATTGACATTTCAATCACTCAGTAACCACTACAAGCTTGACATCAACCAGCTAGTTTGTTAGTTTGACATCTTCTAGCATTTCGCCTTGCACACATAGGAAAATTTTCATGCTCGACAACAACATGAAAAAACTTAAATATTTATCTTGAATTCCTATCAACATCTTGCATCTTTATTCATGCTAATGTAATCCTTTCAGTACTAGAACCTTTTGGAACTAATGTATAATATAACCTTTAAATATCAATCCCACATACCTCTTGATTGCCTAGTTGGATGAGGTGTAATCACCTGACCCATTGTGTGAAGTGATCCCTTCTCCATTTGATGTGTTGCAATCATCATTTTTTGTCCATGTCTTATTCATCTCATCTTTGATGTGTTCAACATCTACCTTGCCTTTGCCTTTATCAAATTCACACTTTGGTGCCTTTGACCTAGTTGGACAATATTTACTGATGTGACCAGTCTTCAAATAGCTAAAACATGTGGTTTGACTCAACCACCTTTGGTAATTACCTCTAAAGTGTGTCCTAATACAATTCTTAGGAACATGTCCATATTCTTGACAATAACGATAGCTATACCTTGTATTATAATCTCAGTTATAAGAGTTGTCATTGTTCGTTAACTTTATTTTCCTGTTTGATGACCACATGGGTTTAGATTTGCATTCAAAAGATCTATGTCCATACTCCTGATAGTTGTAACAATATCCTTCGAATCTTTGTGTATGCATGGTCTTGGTTCTACATGCATGTGCTTGATGACCTTGCTTTTTTCATTTATGGCAATGAACCATGCTCTTAGGCTTAACATTCTGATTTACAATCTTGCTCCTACACATATTAGCAGTATGTCCTTTCTTACCGCAATTATGACAAGTAGGTTTGGAGTTCTTACCTTTGTTTTTTCTTTCTTCAACACTTTTGGATGACTCTCCTTCTTCAGTGCTTGTGTATCCCAATCCAGATATATCATTATTGGATATAGGGGATCTCAATAATTGCTCAAAGTATTTGATGGCTTCATTTGGCTTGTTGAAACTTTCAAAAAATTCCTTTTCCCTCTTTAGGTCACTCTACAATTGCTCATTCTTTAGTTTTAATGTAGTTATCTCAATGTCCTTGACATTCAATTCATAGTTGGCATTCATCATTTGACTTAGAGTTTCCAATTGCATGTTGGAAATCTTGGTTAGCTCTATTGACTTCTCTTCCTGTTTGTTGGCCAAAATTCTTTTGTCTTCTTCATTCATGGCTTTGTCTTTTATGGCTTTCTTCTTCTATTCAGTCACCTCACATAGCATTATGGCTTGTGATTCTTGGTCTAACTTGAAATTTTTGATTTCCTCAGCTTGGGCTCTATTCTTTTCCATTAGATCTACAACTACTGCATCAAATTCATTGGAGTCTCCTTCTACAAATAGCTTAGTAGTGTCTATCTCTTTGTATTGTGTGTCATTCTTTGCAATAGCAATTTCTTTCCTTCTCTTCAAAGAATTCTTTAGGTCTTCTCTTGCTTGATTTAGTTGATGTAGAATGAGATGTATTTCAATCTCTTAGTTCTCAATAATCTTTTCCAACTTGTAGACTTCCATTTCAAGATCTTTCCTCAAAGATGCAAAGCTTCTCTTTTAGAGAACTAGGTTTTGATACCAATTGTTGGAATTATAATAGGAAAGGTAAACTTCTAGGGGGGGGGGGGGGGGGAGATGAATCAGTAGTTTAAAATTGGACCCATAAAACTTTCACCACACATCCATCTCATGCATTCTATGAATAAACTAAAATAACATGTAAAGCATGTACATCTAAAACATGTAAACATATAAGCGATCACACACACTAATAACACTAGATATGATTATCTAGAAACCCTCCAATGAGAAGGTAAAATTGGAGTGGGGATGACACCCACAAATCTTCACTACTGTAGTAATAAAGTGTATCCAATGAAGCTTACAATGTTTTGACCATGAAACATGATCTACCCTATGAAAGGTCTACCTTGTTAAAGGCTTACAAAGATTGTTAGGTCTCACCTTGTTAGAGGATTTCAACACCCTATGAGAAGTGTGCCTTGCTAAAGGACTTTAACTCAAAATTAAGTAAGAAACTTCTTATAGGATTTCATATTGCCTTTTAGGATTACTTTGTCAAGAGATTTTGACTGAAATCACCTATTAGAATGTCTCAGCTTTGATCCTACAGTTAGCACTTGCTTGCTTGATGTCAAATCACTTCTAAATTGTTATCTTCTTGATCCTTCTTGATCAGATGTCTCTTTCTTGTATATTCTTCTTTATCCTCTATTATGCTCTAACTGATTCTATAATATAATCTCACTTCTTAACTTCTAAGTCACCATGAATGCTCTATTTGCACATGCAAACTTCTATTTTCACTCCTTCAATACCTTATGCACTCATTGAGAGTTTAGGGTTTGTCCTTCTTAAGAAGACTTAGGTGACTTAGGGTTAGGTATGAATCTATGAATGAGATTCATCCATTTTTCCACTTAATCCTTTCCATTTTCTAATTGACTGCATGTAATTGCATAGGGAATCCAACTTGAGATTCGTCCTTATCTCTAAAATATCAAAATCTAAACTTAAGTCAGCTCAAAAATGGTTTACATAGTTGTTTGTGCCTTTACAAACAAATATGTCAAAACTGTGTCACTTAGCATATGAAGTCTCTAAAGCTCGACATCCATTGTTTACCTGGCTCCTGTCTCACTCAACATACATTGTTTGCTTGACACTTGAGTGTGAGCAGCACATGAGTGGCTTGACACTCACTATGAATCAACATGGTCTAATGTATACATGTTGTGCTTGACATTTACTACTTGTTCAACATGAACTAAGTAAATAACTTAAGTGTGTTTGACACTCACTTGTTAAAACCAATCTAAGATCAACACACTCTTGGATGATTCTCCTTTCTCGGTAGATGATTGTTGCTTTGTATGACTTGATCTAAGTGATGCCAAATGATCTCATTAATTCTTCAAAGTATTTCATTTCTTCATTAGGCTTCTTGATTTTTTTTGCACATTCTTTTTCAATCTTCAGTTCATTCCTTAATAAGTCATTTCATGATCTTAGATTTTCTATTTCAATGTTCTTTATGTTCAACTTCTTATTTGCAAGCATCAACTAATTTATAATGTCTAGTTGAGTATTTGTAAGACATTTTACATCATATGACCTTTCTTCAAGTCTAACTATCATTTTCCTTTAGTATTCCTCTACAATAACCTTGTCTTCTTCAACTTCTTCATAATTCAATTCATTTAGCTGAATGGCCATCTCCTTTCTCCTTTTTAGGGATTTTCTTAGTTCCTACCTAGCTGCCTCAAGTTGTTGCAGTATGATTTGGATGTCAATCACCTAATTGTCAATAACTTTTTCTAGTTTATAAGCCTCCATTTCCAAGATCTGAACTCTCAAGTTGTTAGATTTTCAAGAGTACCTTGCTCTGATACCAATTGTTAGAAGCCTTAATTGGGAAATCAAGATGCTAAGAGGGGGTGGGGGGGTGAAAAAGGATCCATAACACTTTTATCTTCTAACAATACTTTAGTGCATTCACCACATTTACCCTCTCATATCTAATGCATGCATAACTTATAAAATCAAATTGTAGTATGTAGATCTAATCTATCAATCACATGCATGAAATGTAAGCACATAACACAAAGATTTGGTTACCCAGAACCCTCCAAGGTGAAGGTAATACCAGGGTGGGGATGACACCCACAAATCTTCATTACTATTGTAATAAAGTTAACCTATTAGGCTTACAATGACTGATCATATCTGATGATCTACCTAGTGAGGGGTCAGCCCTGTTAAAGGAATTTCAGACTGTTAGGTCTCACCTTGTGAGAATATTTTACACTTACAATAAAGTAAGGAATTAGTTAAGAGATTTACAAAGGTATGTTAAAACCACTTTGTTACAAGAATATCCCTGACTCAATCTGTTAAAACTAATTTAGTACCTGATCCTGGGTCTTCTTTGAAAATTTGGTTTTGGATCTCCTCCCTTCAAACTGATCTAATCTCTGCTATGATATATCTTGGCTGTTGTTCACTTCTTGATAAGGTCACTTCTTCTATTCTATAATAACAAAACTCTTTTGGCTCCTTTATAATATTTGTACTATCACACTTGATATGCTCTGTGATCACATGAATAACTTACTTTCTCTTTTCCACCATCATATATAAAATTAGGGTTTTGATCTACTCTATTTAAATATTTCTTTAAAAAATTTCTATATCCTTTTCTTTTTTGCCTCTCTATATGATTGGTTGAACATTTCTTCTAGGGATCTATGATCCACATCATAAAATGTGTAATAGTCTCTGTAACAACCTTGAAAAATATTAAATGTCTTGTCCATGTCAGCCCAAAATGATTTACTGCAAAGTTTGCATCATTCCTAACTCGAATATCAATTCTGTGTTGCTCATCACTTATTATCTTTGATACTTGACATTCACTATTCTCGTTGTTGTTGCTTAGTCTCTATTGTGTTCAATACCTTCTGTGTAGCTCAGCATCAATGTGCTCAGATTGCTCGACAATCATTAGGCTTGACTTATACTAAAAATACTTGGCAACCAAAGACTTGCTTGACTCCTATAGAGCTCCACATATACATGTTTATTTGTAAGTCTTTATATGATTAAGTCTATATAGAGTAGCTTGGTCGTAGTGATGAGTGTCTGACTTTGCCTAGTATATGACTAAGTGTTTGATACTAATAGACAACAATAGTTAGGGATACCAACAATCTCCCCCTTCGACATTAGTGGAAAAAACACATTTTCATGATTACATCATTACAGTGATAATATAAGTACTCCCCCTAAGCCTATGACTTAGTTCTTATTAAACTATAAAACTTTTTCCCAATGAATAAACAATGAACATTGAACACTATAAGAATGCAACAATACATATATGTACATGACTCTAAGTAGTTTGTCTATTTTTGTATCACACTCTAATCGCTGAATTCTGATTCTGACTCTTCTGATCTCATGTTCCTTCTCATTTTCCATTCAAAATATGTAATCATCATTACATTCCCCCTTGTTGTTGTCACTTATGGTTGTTGTTTGGGTTGAATGGGTGGAATCAAACCATATTTCTCAATGAATGGTTTGTGAACCTTGTTAATCATGGCAAGTGCATGATTCCAAGTGGTTTTGGTCAACTCCAAAATTTGATTATGCAATTCTAATCGATCTGCCAAATCAATCAAACTACCAGTAGTTGAAAGATTATGATCTTCTTGAATAAGATCTTGTGTTGACTTCAATTCATATTGCATGACCTCTAAATGAGGTATCAACATAGATTGGATAGAGGTCAATTTCGACCTCATGTTGTCACTAGCTATATGTAACTTGGCCATTTTACCTTGAGCTAATAATAACTTATTGTAATGTCTCGAGCTAGATGCAACTGATTGTAAAATGGTGTTGCTTGTTTGCTACATGTAAGCTTGATTCCTCTGGATGTTTGCTTGAAGATCGCTTGTGAATCTTGGCACATCACACAAAATGTTGTACAAATGTTGTAATTTTTGTACAAGTTCCTTAGTATTCTATACACATCTCTGTAATTCAACTTTTTTCTCAGTGTTAGCTAGGGTTCTGAAACCCTAAGTATTACCCCTCCCAAAAATAAAAAATAAAAATACTTTCAAAGTAAAATCATTATAAATTATATTTAATTATTTAAATAATTAAATATTACTACATGCAAAATAATTAAATATCAAAATTTTTAAGATAATATAATCTTTCACATGTTTAATTCTAAATTAATTAATTATTACTATTGTGATGTGAACACAAAAGCAAAAATGGTAAATTAGGTAAGTTGGTATAGGTAAGGTAAATTGGAAAGAGAATTTGAAAGGATTGATTCTTTAAGAGAATTAATTATTATTGTAATATGAGATATTTGTGGAAAATTGGTACAAGGAGAAACTCTTGGAAAATGGATTTTAATGAAAGGGAGTTCTGGTAGTTGAAAAACTACTCGGGTAGGATTTCTTTAAAATGGGGAAAAACTATTGTAAAAGGGTTCTTCTCCAATTTCAAATGCCTGTGCATTTTCAGAAGGGAAGGGAATTTTTTTTTGAAGTTTTCAAATTTGTAACAGAGAAAGGAAGGACATTTTAATTGCAAACTTGTTTATGATGCAAGGATAAAATGATCATATGGTTATTTTGTTTACATATTTGGAATGAAAAGAAATTTATTTTTAGATCTTATGGTTTGAATTTATGTTTCTCTGGTTGGAAATGATCTCGTGGTTGTTCCAACGACATTCAAAATATCATCTTGCTCTCATTTATCAAGATTATTGTGTGTCATGGAATCTTATGGTTTTATGCATCATATGTGTAGTGAGTGTCAAGTCTCCCTTTTTGTTTCTTTGTAAACAAGAAGATTGATTAGATAGCCTGTGTGAGATATATTTGATTTTATTCTTAAGTTATTTAAATTAAAGTTTGCATTCATATCATGTTGATGAATGGATGTTAGTGTTCCTTCTTTGCCTTCTGGTTTAAGGCATATTAGTAAATAATTTATTTGTAAATCAAAAGAAGGGAGTTGTACCTTCATTTCAAAATTTAGAGAGCACTTGACAAAATAATTGCAAGTGACTCAACTATTAGTTTTAGAGTTTGTCTTTTAATTTGGACATTTCAAAGTTATTTGTGAAGGATTTTCAAAGAAGGCAAATCTGTTTACTAACATATTTTTGGCATCTTTGTTGGGGATTTTAGAGTGCCTTGTGTAATTGATTTGAAATTTTTTTGAGGTACCTCCCCCAGGATGGAGATTGGCAGCTCTATTGAAGATGAATAACAGAAGTTATTTCAAAGATATCTAGAAATCTTGAAGGATTGGATTCCTGCAAGAAATGGAAATAATGTGGATATCTTTATTTCTATTCCTCCATTTAAAGAGAATCCAATCCAAGAAGTCGTAGTAGATTTGACAAATAAAGTAGCATTTCTAAAGTCTTTTTATGGTGCTATCCTCATCCAAAGAAGATTGCCTGTGAAAGAGCCAAAAAAAGTAGAGGAAAGGTGTGAAGTTAAACAAATTGGAGGAATGACCAATGAACAAGAAAAGGATCTTGAATAGCAATTAGGTGACAATCAAGAGGAAGAAAAGGATTCATGTATTTTTTAGCCCCTTGCAGATCTTTTCCCCTCTCTTGCTTTGGAAGAATCACTGCAACAAATTACTATGGAAAAATCACATGAGCAATCCAAAAATCAAGGGACTCAAGGTATGGAAAAAGTAGTTGACATTTCATCTATCTTTTTAAAAGATAATGCTGATTTGAAAATTTTTGAAGATGTATTTATTTTCCCTCCTCTACATATATTTTCCATACATGAGTTAAAAATCACATTGGCTATGTTGCTTACTTTTGTGCAAAAGCTTCCACCATTTTACCAAGAATTGATTTGAAAAGGCTCATACTTTTCCCAGCCTATAAATGGTCACATTTAGTTTTTAGTTTTTTCCCTCTTCATTGTAAATAACCACCCCATTTTGCAATTTTGGCTTGGTTTGTTTCTGCTTTGTTTAGCTTGTTTCCCTCCAATAAAGTTGCATCATCTTGAACCTTCCATTTTTCTTGAGTCAATCCATATTGTGAAAATTTCAAGAAATAAAGGTCATGCTAAATTGGTTGACAAAATCCTATCCTCGCCTATTTTCAATAAGAAAGTCCTTAGATTCAAATTTTTATAATCTCATTATATTTATGAGAGCCATGTATAGGAATATAATGACGAGACAGTGAAAATATTGAATTCTTTAACAATATTAATATTTTTGGCATCCTTTTGAAATATTTGTTTGATTGAAAATCTTGGGATTGCTACACTCTAATTTGACCACACACAAACAAAAATAGGGCAGATACAACAGTTCTTTTCAGGGAATGGGATATTTTTCCAAGGTGGATTTTCAAATAATGATGTGCATGAACTGCAACTTTTTTTGTATTTGTATTTGGAGGTCTTAGAGTTTTTGGAAATATTAGGGTTGGAAGTCCTTATCATAAAGTTATATTTAAATTTTATGATTGTTATGTGGTTTCATTCTACTATTTACAACAATGGGCACAATATTGGCACTAGTGTACTTTTTGTGTATTAGAAAAGTGGTTCATTGTGAGTTACTTCATATTCATCAGTTCAACTGATCAATGTAAAAAATTCATGTATGACGGTCTATATAGTGTAGGTAAGTTGTTCACACACATTAAATGATCTATTTTTGTATGTCAATGGAATAAATGATAGGGAGTGTACATATAACACTATCTTCTACAAATGTGGTGGTTCGTGGATGGACACTACACATATGTACACGATCATGGAAAATTGAAAAAATTGAAAATTTCTTGAGGATGTGTCTTAAGAATTAAAAATTATCCCACAAGGAGAATATTTAGAAAAGAGCCCAAGTGTATATTGTGCAATAGTCAATTCTACATTGACATCGATGCTTTTGTAAACTTCATCAGATTTTTACAGTCTCCATATAATGGTTATATCAAAGGGAGATTCCTTGAAGACATTGAGAGCTTGATTCATGAAGTCAAACATGGCTCCTCCATTAATGACAGTGAAACTATCTATGGAGCTACTTTTGTTAATGAGAGTCAATGTTCAATCTTTTGAAAGCTGGGAGACATCGAGACAGATGAAGATGATCACCCTATAGATTCCCATGACTTGGGAGATGGATGAATCTTTCCAATTAAAGTTATGCTTGGCCTATATTCAGCCTAAGAGGAGACCTTGAATTATATGTGAAATACAAGCATGGTCTAGGTTCCATACCTTGTTCTTTGGCTGGGTGATCAGAAGAGATAAATAGGAATTATTTTTATCAATCCTTATTGATAAAGAGACAATTCAGATTGGAAGGGGCATTTGCATGATTGAAGACCCTAATTATGTCCATGATAAATTCATTGAATGGTCATTGTCTCAATTTATTTCTTTGATTCCACTCCTTTAGTGGACAAACCAAAAATGCTTTTCTATAGCAACTCATTTTGCTGAACTACAACTTCAATTTTATTTTGTAAAATCATAAAAATTCTAAACTTAGGAACAAATTGGTTCCTTTACTTTTCCAAAAATGTTTCATTCTACTCCTTTGACAAATTAGACATGACCTTGGCTAATGCGTCTTCTCTTATATCTTTCTCTACTGTGGATGCCTGATGCCATATTTTATCTAATCTATTGTAATTTTCTTCTCTACTTTAATAGGAGGCAATTTAGTATTAGCCATCATATCTATCATGGCATCCTCAACTTTAATTCTATCAACATTATCCAATGTATCATATTTTACAAATCTAAACCTAGAAAAGCTAGTAGAGATCCATATGTTGACATATACCTCATCAATGGTCTTTTCTCTTCTAGGTATTGTGGTTGATTCATCTAATTTTGTTCTCTCTACATCATCTTCTTTGCTCACTTTCTTCTTTACCAATATTCTTCTCTTTGGCTGGCTCACAAGGGCTTGTGATTTCTTCTTTTTTGCACTTGAACCACTTGGTTTAGTAGTCTTTACTACTCCTTTCTTTGCTGATGGTTTGACACTTTCTACTTTTTCCCTAGTCCTTAGTTTGGTCAATGGTGGAGAAGAGAGGGGTGTCACCACTGTCTTCTTTGAAACTTCATTTTCTTTAGGCTTAATAGATTTACCCTTCTTGGTTGGTGATGGAACAAAAACTAGGGTTTTATCCTTGACTCCTTATTCTTCTCCATCTTCCTCCTCACCATTGTCTTTCTCTTCATCTTTTCTGAGCTACAAAGGTTCTTTTCCTTTGCCTTGTGTGCCTATTTTTTCCTCTAGGTATTCAATAATTTTCCTTCTTTTCTTCTCCTTGGAAGCTATTTTGATATCAATAGTAATTCTTTCCTTTTCTTCATCATATTTTCCAAAAAAATCTGGTTTAGTATCAATCTCCTCTTTTAGTAGTGCAACAATATTTGTGCTCGCAATATCACTACCAATTTCATAATCAAATGCTTTTAGCCATGCTTTGCTTTGCTTCACTGCCTGTACAAATGTGCTATATGTGTCCACTATAAAACATACATGATTATAGTATTTCATTACCAATTCTTCTGGTATTCTCATCGTCATCTTCATTCTCTATTTGAATTCTCCAAAATATATGTCCATGACATTTTCAAAATTTTCTCCTATCTGAGTTATGTATTCACTAATTTTCCTTGTCATTGGTTTTCATTGCTCCCAAAAAATATTGCCAATATCAGGAAAATATTTCTAAAGATAAAAGAAAATGCACATGATAAGTGATCTAAACTTACACATAGAATTCTTTGCTTTCCTAATGGATATTAGGTTTTTTGCCAATTGAAATTTTTGCAACTCGGCAAGATCATATTCATGATATTTCACAATAATTTTCTACTCTTGGTCAACTATCATACACAATACACTATTCAATTTACTTGTTTGGTAGAATTTGTGAAAAATTACTCTCACTACAAATTCAATCAATGGATCAATGATGTTAGAGATGAACAACCCTCATCCATTCCACTTAGCCTTTATATTTGCCTCAATTTCTTCATGACTCAAGCATCACATGGTATTTTTCTTGTCTAGAGTGGGATATCCTATAACCTTGTGAATTATATTCTTTGTTATCTATGTACGTCAATTGTCTAGCCATACCTTCATATCATTCATCCTGTTTAGGACAACATTGATCCATTTGATTTTAAAGTTCCTAGGAAAATCTAGGGTACGAGTTAACCCTTTCCTCTCAACAATCTTGAATTCATCCTTGAAAACTTCTTCATCACACAAAGTTTCATATGCCCCTCAAATCTCATAGTCACAAAATTCTCCTATCTTACACATGTAACAACTTTGTACATCATGGATCATGATTGCTTTAGGTGGTATCGAGGATAACACATCTATTGAGTCACCCTTCATTGTGATCTCAAGAATAGCATGAAATTTAGGTGGAGGACAGGTGTCACTCTTCACTAGTTAAATGTTGCTTACCTCTATTCCTTGGCTCTTTCCTAGTGATGATGAAGTTTTCATGTTTCTTTGCTAGGGTTTGAAAACTTCTTTCTTCTGAACAACTTGGCACTATTCAAATCTTTACTTGATCAAAATTTTGCCTCAAATTTGTTGTAGATCTCCTTGAAATCTCTTAATCACTCAAAGCATTTTGTGCTCTCTAATTTTGTATGCAAGGTGTAAAAAATGTCTTCAATTTCCAAATATATACCCTCTTTTTCTCATATTAGGGTCTCCATTAATGTTGTGTACTCTAGTAGGTGGAAGCCAATTGTCCGATCGATATTGTCCCTTTTGAACTCAATTTCTACCATATATCTCGATCTATTCCTTGTAACTCGGTTTGTACACTAGTTTGGCATCTGAAGTACTTGATCCATATTGTAATGCTCAATCAATATATAATATTTTACTAATGTTTGGCACTAACTATGTAAATGATTCTTTTGCACTAGTCTTTTCATAGATTTGTTCTTATGCATCTTTACTTATGCAAATATGAAATTTTAGCTCATTTTATGTTTGGAACTAATGAAAGATATATCATTTAAATATATAGTTCCTTACATACATTTCTTTATTAGTTTGAGGTGATATGATGAAGTCCTTTATTAGGTTGGGTGATCTCAACTCCATTTCTTTCGATGTTTCCATCTTCTACCTTTTTCTTCCAAGTTAGGTTCATCTCCTTCCTCATTTTTTCAATGTCCAATTTTCCTTTACCCTTGATGTGATCATGATTTGATGCTTGTACTTGGATCCTATAGTTTTTGTTTGAATGTACAAACTTGTGATATTTGGAACATAGATTGTTAGGTGCAGAATTTTGCCTTTTATTGGTCCAATAGGGCATTGTCTGTGATCTACATTCATATGCTCTATGCTCATACTTTTGACAATTGTAACAATAGCCTTCAAGTCTAGGTGTAGTAGATGCATTCTTCATTCTTGATCTACAATCATGTATTTTATGTCCTTGCTTCTTGCAGTAAAAATAATAACTAGTAAACTTAGGTTTAGGGTTTTGCATACCATTTTTGCTTCTACAAATGTTTGTAGTATGAACAAGTTTTCCACAATGATAACATGTTGTCTTGCCTCTTGAATTTTCATTTCTTAGCTCTCCACTCTTGGATGATTCTCCTTTCTTGGTAGATGAATAATTCTTTGTGTGACTTGATCCAAAAGTACCTCTAGATGATCTTATTAATTCTTCAAAGTATTTCATTGCTTCATTAGGCTTGTTGGTTTTTTCCACAAGTTCTTTCTCGGTCTTCAATTCATTCCTTAATAAGTCATTCTATGATCTCAGATTTTCTATTTCCATGTCCTTTCTATTTAGCTCCTAATTTGCAAGAATTAGTTGATTCACCATGTCTAGTTGAGTATTTGTAAGATTTTGCACATTAGATGACATTTCTTCAAGTCTGATTGCCATTTTCCTTTTGTCTTCCTCAATGACAACCTTGTCTTCTTCAATTTTCTTCTTTTGTTCAATCACTTCACATAGCCTGAGTAATTGGATCTTATGTTCCCTTTTTAGTCCTCTTACTTCTTCATTTAGGATACTGTTCTTTAGTAGTAGATTTAAAACTATTTCATCATTCTCACTTGAATTTCTAGTTTCAAATAGTCCTTAAGTATCAATTTCTTCATAATTCAACTCATTTACCTGAATGACCATCTCATTTCTTCTTTTTAGGGATTTCCTCAGTTCCTACCTAGTTGACTCAAGTTGTTGTAGCATGAGCTAGATGTCAATCACCTAATTTTCAATAACTTTTCCCAATTTATAAGCCTCCATTTCCAAGATCTGAACTCCCAAGCTATTAGAATTTTTCAAAAGAACCTTGCTCTGATACTAATTGTTAAAAGTCTTAATTGGGAAACCGAGATACTAAGGGGGGAGGGGGTGAATCAAGATATGCAAAACTTTTAACTTTTAACAATAGTTTATTGCATTCACCACATTTACCATCTCATATCTAATGTATGCATAACTTATAAAATCAAACTGTAGTATGTAGATCTAATCTATCAATCACATGCATGAAATATAAGCACATAACACAAAGATTTGGTTACCTAGAAACCCTCCAAGGTGAAGGTAAAACTAGGGTGGGGATGACACCCACAAACCTTCACTACTGTAGTAATAAAATTAACCTATTAGGGTTACAATGATTGATCATATCTGATGATCTACCCTGTGAGGGGTCTACCCTGCTAAAGGCGTTTGAGACTGTTAGGTCTCACCTTGTGGGAAGATTTTACACTTACAATATTCTAAGTGCTTGGTTAAGATATTTACAAAGGTATGTTAAAACCACAAGGTTAAGAGATTATCCCTGAATCAATCTATTAAAATTGATTTAGTACCTGATCCTCAGCCTAATCTGAAAAGATGGTTTTGGATCTGTTCTCTTCAATCTGATCTAATATATCTTTACTGTCCTTACTACTTGATAAGGTCACTTACTCTATTCTACAATAACAAAACTCTTTTTCCTCCTTTGTAATGTTCGCACTATTACACTTGATCTTTTTTGTGATCATACAAATAGCTTACTTGCTCTTTTCTGCCATCATATCAAATTAGAGTTTTGATCTTCTCTATTTAATCATTTCTTAAAGAGTTTTCTACATGCTTCCCTTTTTCACCTCGTCATCTGATTGGTTGAACACTACTCATAGGGATCTATGATCCATGTCATAAAATGTGTAATAGTCTTTGTAACAATCTCTACAAATATTAAATGTCTTGTCCATGTCAACCCAAAATAGTTTACCTCAAAGTTTGCATTATTCCTTTCTTGAATGTCAATTCTACGTTGCTCAACACTTATTGCCTCTTATACTCAACATTCATTATTCTCATTGTTGTTGCTCAGTATCTACTATGCTCAACACCTTCTGCGTAACTTGACATCAATGTGCTTGGATTGCTTGGCAATAATTAGGCTTGTCTTATACTAAAAATACTCGGCTACCAAAGACTTTCTCAACTCCTATAGAACTTGACATATACATGTCTATTTACAAGTCTTTATATGACTCAACCTATATAGAGTAGCTCAGTTGAAATGATGATCGTTTGACTCAACCTAGTATATGACTAAGTGTTTGACACTAATAGAGAACAATAGTTAGGGATGTCAACAGGTTATTCTTATGAAAGTGATGATTTATACCTATACTTTTAGCTCACATAACATCCAGTATATTACAGTTCTGCAATTTTAAACTTCTTATATTATAAGAAATTAGCAGAACAATCCATAAGTTAATAAAAGTAGTAATTTTATACATATATACAAATATCAAAATTGAATAACTAAGAGTTGATTGAATGTTTTGAGGCCAAAAATTGAGACTAAAAATAGTGAGGTGTTATCCCGTGAGTGGCATAATTGATGTCACTCTCTGATATCTTTCTATCACTGTTTTTCCCAATTGTAACCATCATCATATTTATTTATGATGTTTTTATTCCTTCCTTATCCCCAGTCTTTCATTTTAGACTTCGCTTGTTTCTTCAACAACTTTTTTGACTTTCCCACATAGGTTATCTATTTCAGACAATTAGGATTGGGGACACCTCAAGACGAATATTGGAACTTTCTTCTTGATACATCCAACCCTTAAAAGGATTTAGATAGAGTTTTATTACTCACACTAAGCTCTCATATTGGAATATGATAAACTTGAGTTAACCATTTAAACTTTTTCTAGTTTGATTTTCTTAAATATAACTACACTTATTTTGATTTTTTATTAGGCCAAAATGAAACTCTAAACATGATCACACTAGTATCAAATATTATAAAAAAATAAATACAAGATGTACACAAAATAATTGTAGCCTCAAGATAACGCCAAATACACTACGTAAAGTAGGAGTAAGATTTCTAGATAATAGAATTTGAGGACTAAAGTATAAATGTAAGCTTGAAGTGTCTTAAGATGTAAGGATATAAGAAGGAACTTATATCAAAAAGAAAATTCATAATCAATGTGACAAAGGAATTCATCTTGGAAATCTAAAACACTTTAAATTGTCAAACTAGATGTTTGTCCAATTAATTTTCAAAGACAGATCACAAGGAACACTTAACTCAAACATTATATAATTTTTGGCACATGTATTTAAACTCAAACATAATAGTGACACAAAGAAAAAAGACGATGTAGCAAAAGGGGATATCCCTCGTAAAGTTCTGAAACTGGGGTTTGCCCCTTTTGTCTCTGTATTCTGTAGGACTTAGGTCCTAGGCAAGGCAAGAGGTTTTATTCTTCGTTCTTTCCTACCAGTGCCTGTTTGAATAGAGACACATGTATTTTATTTTAATATATCATATAAGGCTTTGGTTGTTTACCAATAAAAAAACAAAAAAAACCTAGTATTAATTTATTAAATTTTCAAAACAAATAAATAATATATTTTTTAATTAATTTTTTTAAACATATATTTTTTTAAATTTCTAAAATTAATAATTAGTCATAATTTTTTCTTTTTTCTTTTAAATAAATCTAAAAATTAAATTATACTTTCATAAAATAAAAATAAAAATGCAATTATTATTTTCGCATGCCTTTGATCTTCTGAAAGTATGCAAGCATAATATACTTCATTTTCTATCTTGAATGTATTTGTTTTTCTCCAAAAAAAAAATCTTATGTGAAATTTTAATTAAGGGTTTGATAATAACAAGTTTTCTAATTCCTCCAATTTAGATATAAAATTGTCTACCATTTGCACAAATCCAAGTTACTAAAATAAATAAAGAAACCAAATTACAAGCACTCAAGAGAACACGAAGAATATAGATATTTTCAAATGAATTTACTACCATGGGTTTCAAACCCTACCTTAATCTGTTGCTACTAATCTGGACAATCTAGTGAAACCCTTGCTAATCCAAAACTCTTAAAGCTTTCAATAATTCTTTTGTTCTCATTCCAGAATTTTCTCCCCAAAACCTGTGTGTCCCTCAGATGAACTACAAACCCTCCAATAAAGAACCATAACTCTAACTAAGGTTTATATTCCCCAATTACTAAAAGTCACTAACTTTATTAAATAACAATTACTTTAATTATTTAATCCTTTCATGCACACTTAAATGACTTTTTAATTAAAATATTAATTTCTTTTCTTTTCTTCCACTTTATTAATTAGTGCAAGCATTATTTAAAACGTAGTTTATTATTTAAATTAATAATAATTAAAGCTCATTATTTAAATGCAACTCTAATTTTATTATTATTAATTAAATAATTATAATAAAAGAATATTAAATCTTTAATCTTTTAAACCTTTTTAATCAACTTTTTAAATTAGACTTTTAAATTAAACCTTTTAAATTGTAGCACATATTTAATTAATTTCTAATTAATTGAATATCATCATATTTTAATTTCTCTTTAACCAATTTTTTAAATCAGACTTCCAAATTAAGTCTTTTAAATTAAAGCACATATTTAATTAGTTTTTAATTAATTAAATATTATGATATTCTCATATTTTCCTTTTAATCAAATAATATTTAATAATTCTCAATATTTTATGATTAACCCATATATTATAATTAAATCATTTACCAAATAAATCATATAGCCAAATCCACATAATTTAGCAACATTACCAAAACTCAAAATTAAACAACACAGGCAAAGATAAAATCACGGGTTTAAAAAGAGTGGAAAGTTAGATGCATGTCCTTCTCGAGACAAGTAATTAGGCTATGGTTGGGATTGGACCTGAATATTATCTCCCTATTATTACCATTGAGTTATTGCGATAAGGCATGCTCATCCTGGCAATTTAGGGAAGTCGATGCCCAATACGTCCAAACTTGTATAAAAGATGAGCATGTGCATGTGCATATATATCTAAGCTCAACATGCAATGGCAGGGAGTGGTACATCATGTAGATCCCAACTAGTAGGTGACTACAACTCCCTCCCTCAACCATATTTGGCACGTCAAACATAAATATAAAATAGACACACACACAAATGCACACACCATACACATGCAAGTATGGGGTAAGTATAATAGTAAATCCTAAATATAAATAACATCATATTCTAACATGAGCATCTCATCATCACGAGGACATAATAAACATCATTATAAGATATACCATGTAAAATTGCCATAAAAGTAATTTCATTTTCTAAATAAGAGCAATCAAGGCATCATCATTCTGAGTACCAAATTTTTACAACTTGACATTTTCAGTTACTCAACATATCAAAGTATTCTATTTCAAATATCAATTAAGGGTTAACACATCTATAAAAGAGTTATATAGAACGTTAACAACTAAGTCTACCATGATAGAAAAGGAGAGGTATTACATAGAGTAGGAGGATCAAGGGCATTTATTGGTATAAGGGTGGAGAGAGGGCTAGGCACAAACAAGAAATAAGAAAGCCAAAACTTGAAAACAAAATCAAACCAAAAGCTTATTTACAAATGCACATGGTAGGGAGACTCTATCTCAAGAAAGAGTCTTGAGAATAGTATGAATCCATAATAGACTACGAAAAGTAGGACACTCAATGGAAAAAGGATGCATGTTTATGAATAGTCTATAAATTTAAAGCTTGCAACCAATCCCAAAAGAGACTTGTTGTATAGAAGAAAAATTGATTTTGAACTTTGCAACCAAACAACCACTTTTTGTCATTATAGTTTTGTGACCTCTTAAACATAATCTCTTTTTCTCATAAACTTTTGTGACCTTTTAAACATAATCTCACATATCACTAGCCATAATTTCATACTTTGTGAAAATTATAATTTGAAATGGCTTATGCAATAATAGGAATTAAAAGGAGATTATTTGTGTCACCTCTTGAAGAGGAACCTTCATATTGTGAACTTTAGCAAACATGTAATCATTGCCTATTTGAACACCCTCGTGATCTTCCACTTCCACTATTTTCTCCCCTTTATCATATTTTATCAACAATAGGTCAATACCTTGATTGGTTGAGAGTGGAGGCTTGAGGTTGTGGGTTACCCCCATGGTCCCAGGTTCGAAATCCTCTCCAAATTTACCCGGTGGGACTATAGTGCAAGCTTGCTACCCTACCTATAAAGGACTAGTCTCACCTTAGCTCGCCTCATCCGAGCCCCAACTTGGCAATTTGTAAGACCAAGGTTAAGGCAAGTTGGGAACTAGGTTGGGTCATGGGGATACCTCTATAGTTTATAAAAAAATAATAGGTCAATACTTTCACTTTTATTGGCTGGTGATTTCCCCTCCACAACTCATAATGAAGGAATACCTTTCACTTGCTATGAGAAGATGTTATCCTCTATTTATTGTGACAACCCATTTCTTTTGGTCTAGTACATATTTCATTCACACTCCCTTTTTAATTTATTTCCACACTTTCATGCCCATCTTGTTTAGCATTATTATTTGAAGGAGAAATGAATGAACTCACACTCTCTAATTCAAACGAATGAGAGTTTAAAGAGAGTTATTTCTAACCTTGAAACGTTCACAAAAGTTTATTGGTAAATACAAAGCATCGGACTTGTTTAGTTTGTACACATGCTCTTTATCAAAGAACTTTTGTGGTGGATTCTCATTTCTCACTAGTTCAACAATATATATAACAGTGGATGTTTCATATTTTTATTTTTACAAGACTGCATTATTATTTTTGTTTTCTTCATTGTGAGTAATATCATTTAGTGAAAACCTTTCATCTTCATCTACTAAAGTAAAGAACTTTGTCATATTTATGATTTACATATGAGGATTACAATCTTCTTTATCATTTGTATTATCATAGTCATTCAATTTTTCTCATAATTTATGTGTAGCATCACATATTGCATCCCTATGAAAATTAGAGATAGATAAAGACATGAAGGGAGAGTTAAAGAAAGAGAGTCAGGAGACATGAGAAAAGAGATTTAAAAATAAGGGGAGATAAAGATATATAAGTGGAGAGATAGAGAAATATTGCAAACGATAAAGATACATGAAGTGATATTGAGAGAGAGGTAGAGAGGGATATGTATAAAAAGATCACTGAGTAGGAGAGGTTGGAGAGAGAGAGAGAGAGAGAGAGAGAGAGAGAGAGAGAGAGAGAGAGAGAGAGAGAGAGAGAGAGAGAGAGAGAGATAATGAGATTCAAATAGAATGGGAAAGGAAGAGATAAGTAAATAAAGATATAGTGCAAAAGAGAAGGTGATGGAAAAGGTGATAGGGACAAGTAATAGAGGGAGGGGGAAAGAGATAGAGGAGAGAAATAACAACAAAAAGAACTATAATAAATTAGTATAAATATATTTTCAATTTAGTATATTATGTTATTTAAATATAAATAATATATTATATATTATGTTATTTAAATATAAATAATATATTATATATTATACTAAGTTACATATTTATTAATATGTAATTTAATATATGACACTTGAAATATAAATCATTAATAAATCTAGAAATATAATATATTATTTATTAATATTTTATATAAAAATACATGTTAATAATAAAAACATTTAAAAAAATTATTAGATACACATAACAATTTTATGCTTTAACCTTAATTAAACTAGTATAGATATCTTAAATAAATCCATCGAAACAAATGTTGATATATATCCACTATAAAATAATTAAAATTTAATTTACTCCATCGAAAACTATTTATATTTATTTTATCTCCATTTTTTTTCAACTGAAGCTTTTTATTTTAATTACTAAAAAAATTGATGATTTATATCTCCAAGGATTATAATTTTAACAAATGTTTTATGTGACATTTATTAAATTATTTAAAAAATATATTCTATTTATAATAAAATTAATAAATTTAATGTGTAGATGGTTGTCAAATTTAATGTAGAAAAATGAAGTTCCACTTTCCTATGACAAAGTTTCTTTCGATGACAGATTTTTTATCCAAGGAGATTGAATGAATGCCGAACTCAATTTTGTCACTGCACTTAAAACCTTTTTCTACATCCAAAGTCAAGCCTCCTCATCGATGATTCAAACCTCACAAGTTCTTCTCGCTAGATAAATACTATTGTTAATGAGCTATGGACAAATCAAAGGTTACGAAGGAAATAATTGAGTAATTCATTGTGCGTAAAACTATCTCAAACCCTAAAATAATCTGATTGGCAATTGTCCACAAAACTATTTCAAATCCTTTCTAGTAATTTTGCTAGTGTCTAGAAGGTTGTATTGGAGAAAACTACCTAGGCTTCTATCAATGGCGAGGTAGGCCAACTTTTTTCCATTCAAATTGCTTTGATTATCATTTGCATTACTTAATTAGCAGGTTATGTGAATTATCATTTTCATTACTGAATTAGTAGGTTATGTGATATTTCGTTTGATGATTTACAATTTTTGATGTGATGAGGATTCAATGCCCTTTTTCATGTTAGTTTCTGAGCTCGATGGATTCATACTATGCTACATTCATTGTTGTGAATTTAAAAAGCAAGAAATTTTAATATAGTTTGCACTGTAAAAGTCTTGTATTCACTATTAATTTTCTTTGTATTATGCGTAACAATTATTTTTATAGCAACTTGGTTTTCGTATTAAAAATCAAAAAATAGAAGTCAGAATAGATTTTTCGCAATTTGCAAAATTAGTAAACGATAACAAACAACAAAACAAACATGGTCGACCTATGAAGAAATTGACAAGTGTGATAAATAGCCCAAACATAGTTTGTAGGTGCTCCATAATCATCCAGGGCATAAGCTATGGAATCCATCACAAGGGCCTTCTAGAGAAACATAGAAGTTTTGGAATCATTGCATCAATCCTCCTCATTTTGTAGATTTAAGGTTTGTAGTAAAAACATCAAATTCCTTTGAGGCCCTAACTAGGCACAGTGATTTCAAACTTAATATTATACCACAGGTGAATCATAATCAATAGATTAGTAATAAAGAGTCAGGCACTTCCATTCAATAGATAACAACAGAATCAACAGAAAGGTTAGGGTTTCAACTAGTGTCAAAATTGAATAGGAATAACAAAGTGAGATCTAAATTGGAAACAAACCAGGGCAACACACTCCAGTTCTCAGTGATGCATGTTAAGGCAAGTAAGCCTCATTTTTTTCTCAAAAAGGAGACAATTTCCTCAAATTAGGTAACACCTCTATTGGAAAAGGCTTTTGCCCTAATATCATTTGCTCCACTAAAATCTTAGACAAAAAAATATTTTTCATTAACCAAACTAAATATGCAGACCAAAATAGACTACCTTTGTATTCCTCACAGATAGGATTTCTATTTGAACTTGTTGTGAGATCCCTTAATTTGTGTGGAGAAAATCTTTGAAAGAGTGAAAATTCTAATCCAAAAACTCCCAATAAACCTTCTAATTCATATATCTCCCCCCATCGTAGGATTGGTAGCACCATGTCTCCTACTCATCCCCTCAATCAACCGGTGGCCCTCTGACCCTTGAATAATAAACCTAAAGAACAAATCTTGATTATTAGCAATCAGGATAGTGAAGATTGCTGGCAGGAATGTAAGAATGTTGGTATTTTCGCATTTTAGAATGGACCAAGACAAGAGATGATCAATGTCATTAACTGGTTAAAGGATTTGTGCAAACAAAAATCAAGTATATCTCACCATTCAGATAGATTTTTATATATACATTGCAGTGATGAATGTGTTAAAAAAGATTTCCTCTTTGACTCTGATTGCTATTTTAAAGGATATGTTGTTAAATTCTTTGAATAGATTCCAGATTGTAAGGAAGCACAATTAAACTTCCTTATACCAACCCGAATCTCCATTTAAGCACTCCCTCCTGAACTTATGCATGTAGAGATTCTTTGGAAAATTGGATTTTCAATTGGGAATTTGATAGGAATAGATGCCTCTTATAAATATTGCAATAATGTTAAATTTTTTATCAACATTAAAAATAAAAATCAGGAATTCAATTCTATTAAGTTAATTTCAAATAACTCCATCTATAAATTGAAACATTATAGATTTGAAGGAAAAATCTTAGAAATAGTTAGATTAAATAATGAGAGAAATATCACATTAAAAAAATTTCAACCTACATCCAATCTTAAAGATACCTTCCTTATGATTTACATTAGAAATAAAAAAGAAAGCTAGGGGAAGATCATAAATGTGATAGATCTTGTGGTGTCGAGCAAGGTTACAATGGGAAAAGTAGTTGTAGAAATGGAAGATGGAGAAATCAGATTAGAAAAAACAAAAACCACAACTGTAACTATAGGGATTAGTAAAAGTCTCATATATATCTCCAAGGAAGATCAAAAGAGAGAAACAGAAACAATTCAAGATTCAAAAGAAAAATTCTCAAAGCAAAGAAAAGGAAAAGGTTTTAAATCCAGATAACAATAAAGAAATCATTTAATTGTTAGATTTGGGAAAGTGTAAAGGAACTCATCTACAGATGAATCTAGATCTTATATGTGAAGATCAAAACTCCAAAGAAATCAATAGTAGGATAAAAGGAATTACAAATTATAATATGGCAAGGACAGTTAACAACAGTAGAAGACTAAACAAAGAATAAAAGAAAACACAAAAAAGCTAAGAACATAAGAGCAATAATATGGAAAGAAAAATTGTTAAAAAAGGACTCAAGATCTCAAGACAAAAAGCTCTTGGTGGATAGCAATAAGTCTTTTGAAAAAATAGAAAATAAAAGTATTTTCTCTAATGATTCTTCAAAGCAAAGAAATGTTGAATGCATAAAAGAAATAATGGAAACTCCACTACAAAAGATGGAAGAGTCGATGAAGGAGAGCGTAGACTCCAAAAAAGAGGAATTAAAATGATGTACCAAATTTTGGCAAACATTAACCACAATACACAAATCTCCTTTTTATAAGATGAGTGAGGACAATGCAAGGGAGAAGGATCAAAGTAAGATAAAAGGAATTATTAGACAAGATTTTCAAGTCTTTCTGAATAAGAATTTATCAAAGAATGATGATATGGAAACGGTAATTTTAGATGAGGGAGAGAAAGAGGATTTGGAAATATTAATTGAGGAATCGATCCAAGTTTTTAACTTCGACAATATTGATAAAATAGTGAATCACAAAAAGATGATTTAATATAGCGAGTTCTAAAAATAGGCAGAGATAATTATACCTTTGAAGATTTGAGAAGAGATATGTTAAGCATTGAGGAGGAAGATAAAAGAAATAAAGGTCTACAAACAATCGAATCTAGAACAATAATAGTACAAGGAGATGGTATTGATTTGAGCAGTACATGGAAGTCACTAGATTTAGCAGATAATATATATACTCATAATCAGATAAGTCTTGCAGAACAGATAATGAAAGAATTAGTGAATGAAGGAAAAATTGAGAATGAAGAATACCAATCTAAAAGTGCTTTAAATGCTCAAGATAACATAGAACATCTGGGTATTTTGATGAATCAAGAAGGGATAAATACCCCTGAATATGGTATATTGAAAGCTAAAAGAGGAAGGAAGTCTCTTAAAGAACTCAAAGAAGCAAATGGGTAGGCAAAAAGAATAGCAAAAGATCAATCAATTACTTAACACAAGGAAAGGGGAAGAACCTTCCCAAGGCAGCATGAAGATCACTACCTGGAATTCTAGGGGCCTGAATGCACCTAGCAAGAAACAATTACTAAAACATAATTTAAAACAATTTGATTATGAAATTATTATGTTACAAGAAACAAAACTAAGGAAGAAGGATTTAAGCTAGAAAAGAAATTGGGTAGCTCGAACATTAAATTACATGAATCTAGAGGAGCCTTAGGGGGATTAGGAATGATTTGAAATCCTAGGAAAGTAACTCTAGATATACTAAAATTAGACTATTCATGGATGAGCAACATAATTAAAAGCATAAAGACTAACATACTACTAATTCTAATAAACATATATGGCCTGATACATAACATAGATAAAAAACTGCTATGGGAAGAAATAAGTCTATTTATTCATAATCATAGCAATGAACTCATTCTTATAGGTGGAGATTTTAATACTATTACAAATATAGATAAAAAAATTGGAGGCATCTAGCAAATTTCCCAAGCATCTTTGGAATTTAAAAAATGGATAGACCTTAACAACCTTTTTGATATTCCTATTAATAATGGTAAGTTCACATAGAATAATAGAAGGAAAGACTTCTCCTTTATAGCGGAGAAACTAGACAGGTTCTTTCTCAAAGGAGAACTAAGTGGACTAGACTTAGATATTCAAGCCTCAATCCTACCTATAGCAAGATCAGACCACTATCCTGTTAGGATTGAATTTTTGGAACCTTCTAAACCTATAAGAAACCCTTTTAAATGTGAAAAAATGTGGTTTTTAGACAAAAAAAATTATGGAACCCATTAGAGAATGGTGGAATCAAGGAAATTTTAAAGGTTCCAAAATGTATATATTTGTCTCGAAGATGAAAAATATTTAAAAATATATACTTAAGTGAAATAAAGGACATTTCAACAATATATTTAAAGAAAAAATAGACAGCGAAGAAAGCTTAAAAAAATTAAACACAGAAGTAATTAAAGAAGGTATGAATAATATGAACTTCCTACTAGGAAAAGAACTCCTCACTAGATAGAAAAACATCCTAGCAAAGGAAGAAGTCTTTTGGAGACAAAATCAAGAGAAAAATAGCTAGAAGAGGGAGACTGTAATACAATATTTTTTTCATAATAGCACTTTATATGATAGAGCTAAAAGAAAAATTACTAAAATTAAAGACTCCTCAAGATCTATCACTGAAAACCCTGATAGCATATCAAAGAATTTTGTAGATCATTTCAATAATTTACTAAACAATTTCGAGAGTTCGAATATGACAGCTCAAGCAAAAATGCTTGAAGTTATTCCAAAAGTAATTTCTATATCAGATAATAAAGTATTAAACTATCCTATATCTTTGGAAGAAGTCGTATGTGTGTTATTCAACATGAACCTTGATCTTTTATTTGATAATAAACCATGACTTCTTTGTGATTTCACATGTTTTTACTTTTATGGATCTCATTTGTTCTTTTGAGATATTATATGTAGGTCAAGGTCTTGGATTACACTTGCATTAGATGGCTTTTTAATATCATGGTCTTAATTGAAGTTTTGGATGTAGCATAGGGATGGTAATCTTTGTGACTTTTTTTGCTAGGCTTTGGGCTTTTTGTAATTACTATATTCTCAATCTGACAATCTCTAGGACAAGATTCATTAGTGTTGATAGATAGATACTCTCTCTTGATGCAATATTTCTTCTTCTGTATTCCTTTTTTGTATTAGGCAATGACCAGAGTTTTCCTTTTCTGGTTCTTTTCTCTAGGAGCTCTTTTGAACTAGTTATTATTAATACAAATATAATGTTTCGCCAAAAAAAAAAATGAACTCGGATAGTTCTCTAGGTCTAAAAAAATTCCAGGCTTTCTTCTTCCAAAATTGTTGGGATATTATCGAAATTGATCTTTGGAAAGCCATGGAAGCATCAAGAAATGGTAGGTCACTACTATTAGAAATTAATACTACCTTTCTTACTTTAATACCCAAAAAAGATGATCTTGAAAACCCAGGAGATTTTAGACCTATAGCTCTTTGCAACACCATTTATAAAATCATATCTAAAATTCTAGCTAACCAAATGAAAGTGTTTCTCCCTAAGCTTATTTCAGAAGAACAAACGAGTTTTGTACTAGGAAGATCAATTCTATATGGGATACTCATTATACAAGAAACGTTACACTTTGCCAATAAAAATAAAATGGCAAGCATGTTCATGAAACTAGATATTTAGAAAGCATATGATATGGTTGACTGGAGGTTTTTATGCAAAACCTTAGAAGCATTCAGATTCTCTCACCAATGGATTAATCTTATTTACCAATGCATTTCAACAACTAAAATCTTCGTTCTTATTAATGGGACCCCTGAAGGCTTCTTTGACACATCAAGAGGTGTAAGACAAGGAGATCCCCTATCTCCTTTCCTATACATTATTATGGCAGAAGCCTTCGGTAGGACAATTACCAAAGCACACTTTGAAGGCAAAATTAAGGCTATTACTGTAACTGAAAAGGTCTCTAATATAACCCACCAACAATATGCAAACGATACCATTTTACTAGGAGAAAGTACAATAAAAGAGGCCCTAAACATCAAGACGACCATTCAACAATATATGGAAGCTTCAGGTCAAAGAGTGAATGTTGTAAAATCAAAAATATTCTTCATTAACACCAAACCTGAAATAGAAAAATAGATCTGTAATATTATGGGATATAAAAGGGGCACATTCCCTTGTAAATACTTAGGAATAGAGTTAGAAAAAGGCAATAAAACTAACAAAGGATATCACAATATCCTTGACAAGATGGATAAAAGGATAGGAGGCTAGAAAGATAAATGGCTTATAAAAGCGAGTAAAGTTACTAAGATCAAAACAATTTTATCTGCCCTCCTAACATCCCCCTTTCCTGCTTACCTCTATCTAAAAGTATCAATAAGAAGCTTGAAGCGAAATTCAAAAGCTTCCTTTGGAATGACACTCACGAGCATAAAAAACTGGCTCTTATAAAATGGGAAAAATTATGTAAACCAAAGGAAGTAGGAGGCCTAAGTATCAAAAACTTAAGTTGGCAAAATGAAGCTTTAGAGGCTAAATTGGCATGGCGACTTTTTCTTGAAAGAGATAAAAAAATGGGCTAAAATTATGTATAAAAAATACCTTAATGCAACCGATCCCTACTCCTTGTTTAGAATGAGGATCCTTCCGAAAGGATCTGAAAGTTGGAATTTTATAATAAAAAGCAAAGCCCTTATTAGAAAATATCTCACGTGGGATGTTGGTAATGGTGATGAAGCTCTCTTTTAGGAGGATTCATGAGATGGTCACCCCCCAGTTGACAGCATGGGGATTCCAGCCATCCTTAAACAGTAATTAGTCAAACTCTGGGGGTGTAAGGTTAGCAATTATAAAACTAAAAAAGATAATAATGGTAGTATAAGTTAGGAATGGAAATCTCTAGACAATATTGACTTAGAACTAGCAGTAAAAAGGTTTACGAAAAAATAATCCATAAGAGGAAAATAAAGCAATTAGAGAGAAATGACAAACTCATATGGGTAGCATCAAAAGATGGCAAGTATAACGTTAAAAATGGATATAGAGTAATCACCCAATCACAAAGGTGGGAAGAAGTGAATATCCCCCTTAAACTCTGTTGGGATTCGTCCTATTTACCAAAGGCAGACTTCTTTCTGTAGATTGCCTCCTAGAAGAGGATTTTAACGGTGGACAAACTTAGGAAGATGGGCATTGAGGGACCATCAAGATGTGTGCTATGTAAGCAAGACAGTGAAAATTATGATCATCTCTTATATAAATGTCCATATACACAATATTGTTGGGTTGACTCATACAAATGCTGGGCTGGACGACTCCTTTGCCAGAATTGTTGGATGATCTCCTTAGGGGTTGACCAACTGATAGTAGTAATTGTATATATAGCAAACTATGAAATATTTGCCCATCCATCTTTGTTTGGGAAGTTTGGAAAGAAAGGAACAAAAGAATATTTCATGATCAGGCTATGTCTGCAGGTGAGACTATTAATAAAATTGAGGCCTGTATTGGTGAAACCTTAAACTCTCACCTTAGGAAAACCTAGAAAGAGGAAGGATCTAGGCTAATGAAAAAGAGTTGGAAAAACCTAATTAATCCCCCATTTATGTATAAAAAAAAGAATAAAGAGGCAAGGGAAAATAGATGGATGCCACCACCTAGTGGTTGGACCAAACTAATTTTTTATGGAGCCTCAAGAGGCAATCTTGGTACTACAGCAATTAGATGCATCATTAATAACGATTCTTGCAATTAGATAGTGAAAAAGGTTAAATTTATAGGATCAACCACTAACAATCTTGCTGAACTAGAAGCCCTTCAAGAAGGTCTACAGATGTGCTTAAATCTTAGTATCTCAAAACTCATTATTGGAGGAGATTCACAGATTGTCTTAAATGCCATTAGAAAAAAAGGGGCACCAAATTGGGTTTTAAATTCGAAATTGGAAGAAGTGCTTAATCTCCTGGATCTCTTCGAAGATTTTCAAATTCTACATATATTCTAGGAAGGTAATAAAGAGGCACATTAGCTAGCAAATAAAGGTGCTGATAGTGAAAATATCTTAATCTATAATTAGAAGTAATTTACCCAGAAATTGAATAGACGTCTTAATCAAACTGAATAATGTAAATCTCATTCTTATTAGCAGAATTAGCTTTGACTTTATGCTAAAGATAAATCCAAACGGTTAAACAAAGCGTCAGATAGTCAGCATGTCTTAAGAAATCTTTTCTAATAAGATACAAGGCTAAATAATATACCATCAAATATAAACATCAAGTGAGAAGTAGCTAAACTACTTTCTGAGTTGGTAAACAAAGGGTCAAGAAGTAAGAGTGATAATTTCTGCAACAGTAGATGTTAAACAATATTGGCAAATGATTCCAAACAAATTTGAGGAAAAAAGAAAATTATGTTTTATTGTTCCCCATCTGATCTTTGATCAAGTACTGTCATCGTGAGCTGATATGCATCATCTCAGAATGGGTAGAAGCATCTTTATTAAGGAACAAACCCTTAGTCTGATAAAAGATAGGAACTTGTAAATTATAATGGAGAACACTATCTTTAAAAGATGTGTCAGATAATTTAATACTTAGAAATACAAAGTACTTTTAAACATTAGAAAGTATGGAAATTACAAACTTGTTTATTTATATAGTTTTATAAGCTAACTTCTAACCTTATGTGGAAATTAGTAGTGTTTTGGATGCAGTTTCCAACCTAATATTGAAATCTAGAAAGCAAAAATGCAGCTATGGGGTAGAGTTTCCTTGTTTCTCATATTCTCAAAAGAATATTTTGATTAAAATACTTGTATGTAAATTAAACGAGATGATGTAAACTAGGGTATACCCCTTTTAATCTGTATAATATAGGACTTCAGTCTCAGGCAAGACTAGAGGTTTTTACTTTGTTCTTTCCTACCAGTGCCCGTTTGAACAAAGAATCCATGTAATTTTTTATTTTTATTAAATTATAATACAAAACTTCGGTCATTTACTAATAAATAAATAAAAATTAATGTAGAAAAATAAAAATTAACATTAACAACTCACACTATCCCTATCCACCCTTTCTATCATTGTAGAATGCCTATAGGCTTTATCTATAATAAGTATTAATGATAATTCTTGTAATGAAATAATCTAATTATTTATTTTCATTATATAAATAGAATAGAGAATATTAACTTTTCTATACTTTAATTTAAATTAATTTAATTATTTTTAAAGTGTAAATCTAAATTTCTACATACTTCATTTTATTAATTATATTTTAGAAAAATTAAAATAGATATTTTTCTATAATATAATAAATTCGAAAAAAAGTCTAAAAAGTCTTATCATTCCTAGTAATTCACTCCCATAACACTCAAATAGTTTTAGCGAATTACATTAAAGAATATTCCTTTTTGTAAATTATAGAATTTAAAAATTCACTACTTTCCTTTCTAAAATTATATATTTTTAAAAATCTAAATAAATAAGTTTTGTGATTGGTAGAAAGTTGAATTATTAATGTCCAGTCAAAGCTTTAGTGAATGCAACTAAGACAAATATATTTTTTTAAATCTAAATAAATAAGTTTTGTGATTGGTAGAAAGTTGAATTATTAATGTCCAGTCAAAGCCTTAGTGAATGCAACTAAGACAAATACTGATAGATATGTTATCTAGTAGGTCCAATTCATATGTTAGGTTTATACATGTCACTATCTTGTCCAATCATCTCTCTTATTTATGCCTATACAAAAAAAACATCTCCTTTGCACACTTTATATCATAGAAGAGAAGACCGTCATTTGATCTATATTATAGATCACTGCATTAAATTATTATCATTTGATCTATTGTCGATCATTATACATTAATAGCAAGCTATTTTGAAGCCATTTTTGTGGGAGGTTATTTTTTCATTTTGAAAGTGGTGTTGGGTGTGTGAGCTATTTTGAGGTCCTACATCAAATGATCTCATAATCAAACCTTGTGTTGCGTTGCATTTCACATTTTAATATTTGCATCTATTTGTTGTCCCAATTCCTACTATCATTTGGAAATCCAAGTGGCACAGTGACATTGTTTATTCGAATCTCTAGTTTCTAATTAAGGGGAAACCAAGGGTAGCGAAGGTTTGCAGGCTAGGCCTATTAACTATGTCACGAGTGCTCTGGTTCTTGGAAAGAAACTATGGCCAAATTGCAATTCAGGATGCCTTAGTTCAATTTCCTCTTGGTATAGTTTCAAACATTAGCTCAATGCAATCCTTTTGGTTAAAAATTTGATGAAAAAAGTTTCTTTAAATTCTTATAAATGAAAAAATGTTTGTAAAACGTCCTCATATTTCCATACAGTGAAATTCCTTTTTAATTACAAATTAGATTAATTGAAACTGTGAACTTCACTGTACCATGACCATATCTGCCACTTAGGATAGCCCGTACATACCAGTCTTTTTCATGTATTTGCAGCTTAAATTGCTCACCGCCTACAATTTTTCTCTTCAGTTTTGCTACTGTTAAGTTAATCCATACGCCTAATTTCTTTTTATCTGAGCTTCTCTTCAAGGCTCTCATATATGGGGAAAATGGGGCAAAACTAGTGCCTTGGCTGTATTGATGCTTTCACATATTATTCACTAGACCTGATTAGAACCAACCTATGAGAACTTTCTGACACAGCAACTTTAGTAACCACATTATTTGTGGGGTATATACAAGGTTGTCTCCAACATTGAATGCCTCGTAGATGGAGAAGAAGTCTAGTGCCAAGGTTTGTACATTCCATAGAGATTTTTGCTGTCTTGATCACATGGCACCATCATTTTTTTGTTTGAGGTATAATACAAAATGGCGACGTACAAAAAGTAAGGTTGCTCAATCAAATTATATTAAGTTCCTCATTTGCAGGAATAATTTAAACAGTTAATACTACAATATATTGCATTATTATTGATCAGTTTCAGAGGATGATGAAAGATTTTTAGGATAAGCAATCTATAGTTCAGAACATTTTGTTGTGCCATCATAAAAAAGTCAACTCTTCAATGGGCAAGTGAACTGGAACAGTTGTCATCCTGACTACGATGATTTGAAATATATGTATATATTATAGTTAACTTCAACAAAAGTCATTCTATTGGCACAAGATTCATATGCATCGGCCATTTCTGAAGCAAATATTAGAGCCCAAAACAGTTGGAACTTGGAACACGGTCACCAATGTGAAAGCCAAAAGAAATACAAAAGTTGTCAACAACACTCTTGACATTCTCTATGTATATCCTAAACAAATGTGCTATCATCAAATGCACTTAATGATGATGTCAGCCATTCCAATATGCATGTAGCTTTAATGTTAAATGAAGATAATTGTAATGTAACAATCAATCATTCTAGTGATTCTTTTGGCCACAACTTCTTCCAGGCTAAAATCTCTTCCTCTGTAATTAACTTCCGAATGCCTCCATAAAATCCTTCAACCTCACCTCCTGCTTCATGATGACGTTTCCTATTGATTGGAGCACGTCTCCATCGAGAACCAGAGGTATATTGATTGAACTCCAGCCATACAGTATCTGCAAAAGAATGATCATAAGGTAACTTAGAAATCAATTCAATTACAATTGAGAGTGGTGCCTCCACTTTTATCTAATCCATCTAAAACATTATACTACCAAATCCAAAGAGGTAAACCATTTGAATCCAGAGTAAATAATCAGACTCAGATTTATCAGGCAAGTTCACATGCACACAGATATGCAAAACATTCAAAAGATCTAATTTGAAATTCATTGGTCAAAATCAATAGATCTATGTAGAACCTTAAAATAAAATCAGCCAGCAATCGCTAGTTTCGTAAATCCATAATTGCAGAGGAAATAACTCAGAAGCAAGCAAAAGCATTTGTAAAAGAGAAATCTGAGGGCCAAACTAACAAGAGGGATGAAGAGAACTATGAAAAACTCCATTAGATAGTCTCGAAGTTGTCAAATTGAGTAAAAATATAAGTACATTGGTATGATACACTGGCACGTAAATTTTTTGAAAGGGGCCTGGGTACATCCTTGATACATCAGTGTGTGTGTGTGTGTGTATCGAGATATATATACATGTGTGTGTATGTATAAAGACTATTTAAGTACATATGCCAGACAAAATGATCATAGATATTAAATTATATAATTTAAAATACAATATGTTCCATATCAACGTATCAATTTTAAATGTCATAAATTATAATAGATAATCATTGTTCATGAAAAAAAATGATTGGTAATTGACCGAAGCCAAGATCAACATGGAGTTCGAGTAGACTCAAACCCAAGACCTCCCAGACAAAAGGCTCACACCTTACCATTGCAATGTGGGGTGTTCCCCCCATTGTTCATATATATTATGGATAAATATTTATTTATTTACATAACAAAAAGAAAACATCAATTTATTTTCTAGACACATCTATTGTTACAACCAACAATTAAGAGGTCAATCTCATTCTCATTGGGGACAAGCCTATTAACGGGAGAATGGAATCACTGTCAATATAATACCAGAAGAGGAAGTAATGTGATATAAAGTCAAAGCACCTAGCCCTACATACCAAACACCATTTGAAAAAATGCATCCTGACTGAGCCATCTTCATTGGCATTCCCTTCTGCCTTCCCCGGTGTCACACTTTTATTGTGTGCATACGCTCTCCCATAGTTTTCAATTCATTTGAAACAAACATTCAAAAGAGTGCAGGCAGAGACAATTGAGTTTCAGTTTACTCATTTAAATAAAAATAACATGAGGTTTTTATTTTGAGGAATAAATAATGTTGTATAGGGTTTACCAAGGTCAAAAAGTCAACAAAATTCATGGAAAAAGCATCCAACTCTAGAATCAAATTTTAATTTTCTTGGAAACATGTAAGCCTCAGAATTGCATTGGTTCGGCTGGCAGTGACTCCAAATGATTCAAACACAAAAATCTGAACCTTAAGCAATTTTGTATTCTATACAAATTTTGATTTTGGGAAACTTTATACAAGGAATTGGTCTAGTTTTTAAGTGATTCGTAAATATAGAAGAAAATCACATAAGAAGAACAACTTTCCATCCTTCTGCTACTTTAGAAAGAATTTCTTACAAGGGTGGACTCTAATTTAGACTCAGTCACTAAATGCAAACTGATAATCTAGCACAAATCAACCTGTTAATTCATCCTAATTTTCCACTAGACTAAAACTGTTCTTGAACCTTGTAAGGGCCATGATAGATTGTACGATAACTTGAGAAAGATTTAGAGGTGACTCATTTGGTAGAGGTATGAAATATTATATTGTATTATTACTCTTGTAGTGGAAGCTGCTGGAGACACTAGGATCATTTGTCAAATTTTAACAACAATAGTACGGTGTGCACTTCTCAAAATGTTTTGTTGGACCCTCTAAATGAGAAGAAGATATCACAGCCAAAGTAGTGTCACAAAGCTTCCTCGACTAGATTTGGGAATATTGAGAATGGTATAATAATCTCCACAGAATTTCTAGCTTGTGTTACTTGTAACACAAAAAATGCTTAAATGTGAATATTTGTTGAATCTTCAATAGCACTACTATGATATTCCTAGCTTCAAATTTGAGCAAACCTCTAATAAAATCCACAGAAATTTCTTCCCCATTCTTAACTTTGGATAGCCAAAGGTTATGCTATTCCTATGAACATAATACTTTCAACTTTAAGAGTTAGTAGATTTCCACATTCCACAAGTTTATCTTAGTGTATCTTTTGGATTCAACTATGTGAGTATTCTCTTTGCATCAACATTTCCTTGTGCTCTCTATCATCCTGATGATGGGTTGAGTGTAATCCAAAAGGTTGATGCAAAAAAGCACACTCATCCAATTGAATCCAAAAGCTACACTAAGATAGTTTCAACTGTGTTCTTTGGAAGAATGAAACATTCAACAATGAAATCTTCACCAATATGCTTATGGTGATTACAAAAAGTCTTTTTTGATTCACTTGAGTTTTTTGAACCTGCAGTAGCATAATGTAGTTGATATCTCACAGAGAATTTTATTCTTCAACTGGGAACAGGTCTCACTTATAGACCCTGAGTTTTTTGGACCTGTAGTAGCATGTTGTAGTTGACATCTCGTGGAAGATTTTATTCTTCAACTGGAAACAGATCTCACATATAGACCCCTTGTGCCATAGGTTATGTCAATTCCATGAAAATTCCCTGTACGAATTTAAGGAGCTATGTAGATGCTGAATATTTCGTATTAGTAGTTGGATTTATCATTATTCACTGCATGCTACGTCAACCCAAGCAAGAGTAACCAAGAAAATGAAGCAAAATAGGATCTTCCTTTCAAATTTACAATGAATTTGGAAAAGTCACTCAGAGCAACATTGTCTATCAAGAAAAGTCACTCCAAGCAATATATTGATACAGAAGCATCCGGGTCCACATCCAATCCTGCATTGCCCAAAAAAAATCTAGGTGTTCAGTTGAGTTTTGGTTGAATTTTGGGTTGTGTTTCAATTCATTTTTGCTAGTCTTCTTCTGGAAGAATTTTTTAGATCAATTCAACCAAGTGGGAGTCCATCATGTAGAAGCAATATTCTACAAACTTTTGCCCACAACTGGATATTATTAATTACTTTGCAACATGCATATGAAAGTAAACCAATAATGCTAAACAGTAAATAAAACCATACACAGAGAACTCATAACACCATTATTTGTTAACTAGGGAAACCCTGGCTAAAGGAAAACCCTGGTGGGGATGGTACCCACAATATGATCCACTAAACAAAAGAATCCAATTAAGGATATTGACCATGTTAGGAGTCTATTAAATACATATAGTGTCTCAAGTCCTTGTTAGAGGACTAGGTCTTGTTAAAAGCCTCAACCCTGTTAGGAGTTGCTTCAACCTTGTTGGGATTTGGTAGAACAATTACAATATATGCAAGAAGAGCCCACTTCCCTAACATGCAATATACAAATAAGTTTATTCACAACAATACTATCTCATTGTTGTACTTCGCACTTGCTCTGATCATTCATTAGATTTTGCATCACACAAAGCTCGTATATCACATATACTTCCTTCACAATAGTTCATATCACATATCTTCATCATCATTAGCTGCAAGACATGATCTTTACTTATACCTTGCAAATTATCAAAACTCTTGATCAGTTGGCCTTAAAGCTGCCACACGTTTGGTTAATTATTGAAATAACTCGAGATTAACATCTAGGATGTCGGTCCATCATTATTAAGTAATTATCTTGTTACCAAAATAATTCCTTAAGTCGTACAATTCATTTTACTATCATGCTTTGTTCTACTTTGTTCATTACCTGCAATGGTAATTCCTCTATAACTCTCGCCATATTGTTTGTACAAATCTACGCATTGACATATGTCATCATGATACTGTCAACTATCAATCCTCAATTGTGCATGTGCAAAATCAAACTCTATCATCCATACATACCGAATCTATCTCGATGCTGCTGCAAATTGTCCAATACTTAGACAATTTTTTGTCTCTGATTTCACAATGAAATACCAAAATATGTGTTGTCATAAATGACAACATTCACTTATCTACCTAGCCATATTACCAACACTTTCTACCAATAAAACCCACTACGCCTCCCTGAAAAGAAGATCCATAGTCGAACCCATCTCCTAACACCAAGAGCCAAGAGAAGCATGGACACTATAATGGTCATTGACTGCAAACATGGGGTCAAGCTCTTGCACCATGAGGTATACATTTCTTACCATCCTTTTGCAAGTAAGGTTTTTTGTATAAGAGTTTCAAACATAAATCTTATATCTCATTTATATTTGTAGTTATTGTGCTATTTCATGTGCTTCCTTTATTATGCTATTAAATTAGTATAAAAAACATAATACAATTTGATCACTGTTGGTGAATAGATTTGTCTTTTAATTAAAAGAATTGAATGAAAACTTCTATGCCCAAATCCACAAGACAAATGCAATTTCCCAACAATTGGGGAATTTCAACTTCTTCAATTCCTCTCTAAATTTTGGTAAGGTTCAGCTTCCTTATTAGATGTTCAATCAAAGATACCTAATAAATGAGAGCTACTTTTAACCAGAAAGTATTAAGGCTTCCCAGCTATTCTTAGATAGAGAGACAATCTGATAAATAGTAATTAAATAAACAAGAACACAAACAACACAGAGAACACACAGTTTCCCTATCAATTACTTCCTGAAGAACATTGAAAACTAGAACTCATCTAATACAAAAAGAAATATCCAACATCAAAGGAATTTCAATGATTCAATACTAAATAAATAAAGAACAAATTCAAAGCATAACATCTTCGAACATTCAAACATTTTCCTTTTCAAAAGAACAATACTGTTCAGATACAATGCTAGAAACTTAAAACATTTGCATAGTTATAAAACTTAGATAAAAATGGTCACAGTATGATAACCATAAAAAACTGCCAACCCTAAATGCTACTGAGTTTCAAACTTAAATAGAGAACAATCCGAGAATCTCCCTAAAAACCCGATTCTTGGATAATTAGAAGTAGTTATAAAAACCAACATAAGGGTACACAGACCTAGAGTTTAACTTTCAAAAACAGAAACTAAAAGCCTTGAAAGCATTTAAAAGATAACACTAATCATCCGCTGATTGGTCAAGCGATTCTTCTTCCTCATCTTCAGCATCACCCTGTCCACGTGCCAGCTTCCACGTCTTGAACGCATTCATGAATTCAGTCATGGCAGTTGTATTCGGGATTTTGATGCTCTACAATTGGTTTTTCTAAATGTTTTATCCAACATCTTATTCACGATATCCAGGTAACTAGGGAGTCACAGCGTGCACATGCCTAACATTACCTTGCTTTTGGCCACCTTGGAGAAGTCAAACGATGTGAGATCAGTTTTATTTTTCACAAACTTTATGCGTTCTTCATATTGTTTGATCATGGTCTCCACATCAAAACCTCCTTCCTTAAGAGGATTAAAAAGGGCTGAGCCAATGCATTGAAAATCCTTGCCTACATGTTCAAGCAACATTGTGAATTGCTTTTCACATGATTGCATCCTAGAAATAGTAGAAGTGTAATTGGATACCCTCCAAGGTATATTCTTTCTCAAAACTTGAATCAATCCTGCGTCCACATGCTGTAGCGGGTTCTCTTTTATGAACTTTTTTGGCCCGAAGTCTTCTACTTCTACCAATTGGGTTACCATGGCCGAGAATTTCTCAACTTCACCTTTCCAAATTGTTGACTATATGCGAGAGTCATCAAGTGCAGCCCCAGCCAGAGAAACAATCTCATGCAAATTTCGCATGAGTTTAGCGACTTGATTTCTTACTAGGCTAATCCAACTTGTTACATCTCAATTTTTGACCTAACTTGAAATATAGCCGTTGAGGTTCGCATGAAATCAGTTGGCAGTTTAATTTGTTATAATTTGGCAAAATGGTAAGATAGTTAGTCGTTGTGATTTCAAGTGAAGATGACATGTTAGTTGATCGTTAATCACGAATTCATGGAATTGAGAAGAAGGTTAACTGTTTTGATTATTTATGATTAAATAATTTATAATTTAATTACGAAGAAATTCCTTGTAGGAAAATGTCGAAGGGGTGGAAGCATTGTCAGAAGAGAATTAGGCAGGGCATCACCATCATTGGGCAGACAGGTAGAGGACCTAGCGATTTGAAACAGGATACATCTGTGGAACCACATGAATTATTTAAATAATTAATTTAATTAAAATAATTAAGTTAAAATGTAAAACATCTCTCAAAGGATTTTAATTTATCTTTCATCATATTATTTTAATAATAATTTAAATACGTGCATATAATATAAAATGATTTGGCATCATTATAATTTAATAATAGAGTGATGTTCTCATGTAAATATAAATATAAGATTATAATAATGTTCAAATTATAATAATTGAATTATTATAATTTTTGAATTATAATCTTCCAATTCTATTCTCTTCTTTTTATTTTTCTTGCTTTTAGCGGATTAATATTTGGCGTGTTTAATCGAATTTATGTTTTTGAATTCATATAGACTTCTTGGGATTCGAATGGTCTTATTGTCTTTCCAACTTCTCTTCCAACTTTTTTTTATTTTCTCTCTTTATTTTTCTCCTTTTCCAATTTGAATTCATGAGGTATTCGAATGGCTTCTTGTAACTAAAGGAAGCCGTAGAGTCAAGCTCGTTTCTATTTCTTAGACTCATAATCATATCACGCATTCTTTTTCTTCTCGGCCTTCAAACTCATTGCTATCGGTAACCCAACAACCGAGCTCAGACTTTGAATTATTTTACTGCCCGAACCTTTCCTCAGCACACCTTGCCGCAGGTCTCAGATTGTGAACTTAAGTCTTTTCCAAGCGTAAGCCATTTCGGAATTGTTTAAAGGGGTCCTGTAAGGTACCTGCCGCATCTTTGTTTTCAGCTTTATTTTGCTATGTTCAATGCATAACAAACATATATTTCATACACCGCAGGTTCCTCTATTTTCTTTTCCATGTTATAACAACAGCAGTATGGTATTAGTGATACCGAGTCCATGACATGGTGCCTGTTGTTTCATTTGAATGCATAGGATAATAAGTAGACATATTCTGCAACATAATCTTTGCCGTAGAAGTTTGTCCATTATGTAAAACATAAATCATCTCAATTAGATCCAAATGCATCCAGTCATATCTCATAATGGTGAACAGAATATCTTGAACACCAATGAATATCTCAAGTCACATAAGATATGCTAAGACCAACAGGAACATATTGAATCCATTACTTCCTTTTTGATATGCCAGTTGGTGCTCAGTTTTATTCATCTTTCCATGTTAAAGATTAACACTGTTGCATGTTATATACAGTCTGAATAAAATATGCCGATAGATATTTTAATATAGCTACTTAGTTTGCAGATAGATATTTAACATAGCTTCTTAGATGGAGTCCATAGGGTCTGATAATCATGTCACCTGCTGATCATTTTCACAGCCATTGATAAAGAAGATGGAATAATAATGATAGCCATTAATTAAAGATCCTGCCTGAATTTATTTCTAATCTTTCTTTTATTCATCATAATGAAATGTAAATATTATCATTAAGTCCAAACACCAAGGAATTCATCGGCAATGAAGCCATCAATGGTGAAGAGATGGAGTTAAAGAGAAATCAATTATGATTAATTAATTAATTAAACATCAATTCTGAAATCTTGAAGAACATAATCATGTGATCACAAATTGTGAAATGCTGGATGCATGTGATCCTTTTGTATAATTGACAGAACTGGTGGTTCTGAGAATTCCAAACACCTAGGACTCATCCAGCTATGTAGCCAAGAAGATGGGTGACGAGGAGAGAGATAGGAATCATCAATAACATGAATCAGTACCAATTATTACAAAGCAACGTTTATCATTTTTAATATGAATTAATTAATAACTCATGTTTAAATTGTGATCTCCTGCTGCCAAGTTGCATGTTAAAATACCAGGAAGCCCAGTGGTTGGCAACATGTCCCCTGTCCATTCCGGGTAGGGAGGGCCTTTCTTGTTAGAGATCGTGTGGGATAAGATTTGGTTCGAAGTTAGGTGGTTAAGCCCCTGACAATGTTTCACCTCTCCATAAGTTACCAAACGTGCATCAGATAAAAATATGCTATGCATTCAATTGTTTAACAGAAACAGGTATTATCACTTTTATTTATGAGGAGGTAAGATTAAATTGAGTTATTTCATTGTTACCGTTATTTTACACCTAGATGCAAGAGAGAGATTCATGGATTGTTTTTCATTTATATAAGTATCGAATATAAGTATATTTCTAATTTTGAGTTACTGTCACAGTTAAGTAATCAGAAGGAAAGGAATCTGAAGCCCTAATTAATTGAGTGATAGCTGGAACCCTAAATAATACAACAATACAAAAGCCCTAATTGAATCCAAGGGTATCGAAAACCCTAATTGAATCCAATGGTATCGAAAGCCCTAATTGAAACCATGGTATCAGAAGCCCTAATTGAATCCATGGTATCAGAGATCCTATTTGATTCAATGGTATCAAAAGCCCTAGGTAATACAACGGTATCATAAGCCCTAAATGCACTGATGGTAAACGATGCCCTAATTGATACAGTGGTATGTGATACCCTAATTTTAAATATAGTGGTTTTTAGATGATAGTCGTCCTGTGATATTGTCATATTGGTATTTTTGGACTAACTCGGGTGGTTGCAGAAGCATCCCTAGTTTGATTTCGATCTCATTTTTCTGAGGTATGTGGTTTTCAGTTTCTGTAGTAATTTCATTTGATGGTATTTCAAGTTTATAGTTAAAAAAATTTGTCTAACTGATTTTTAATGGTAAATCTTATTCACGTGAACATGAATAATATAACTGTCTTCCTACGAAACGAAGTAATAACTATATTCTTTGAGTTGTAATTTTGATAATTAAGACCTGAGAAATCAAGATGTTACACAACTGAACACGACAAACATCATCATCTTCCCTTTCTTTAAATCCTCTAGCAGTTGTTGATTTTTAGGAGCACTGGAGTCAAAGGTAAGCTGTGATTGGTTACCAGGAACCGAACTTTGACCCTTCAATGAATTTATATATTCGGACATTGCATTATTCTTAGCTTTCAGTTTCTTCTTTTCAATCCTGTCTTTCTGCGACTGTAGCACAATTTTTTTGGTAGATGTCTCCACCCAATGTTCTTTTGTTTCACGGTTCATTACCCCTAAATTTGTGCATGTGATTTCAAAGTTGCTAAGGTCCAACTTACTAGTTCCTTCTTTTTGATTGTAGGTGGCTACTTCAACTATACTCCTCCTCGTTGCACTATCAAAAGTTATCTTGTTTGCACTTTTAGTCCTCTTGGGTCTGGGGGCCTTGTTGTTATATTTGCTCACAATGTAGTCGATAGGGAAAGAAACTGGAACCAAACTCCTCTTCCTATTTCTTGAAGCTACAAGCCAGTTAGGAGTGGTAGCATCTTGTTGCGATTCAATACCTTTTTTAGGGATGTTTACGACTTGCATCCTCAGAGGAGACGAACCCACAATCATTTGAACTCTCTGGCTGTTATCAATAAGCTCACCACCTAGGTCTTTATTTGGTTCGCCATCTACCTGGACCCCCTAGTGGAGCTTTACCGGAACTGACATTTTAGTTTTCTTGTTAGAACAAATTTTTTGCACAAGAGGGGGATTATGGATCTTCTGCTCAGAGATCTTTGATGACCTTCTGTTACCTGCAATTGTAAAACCAATATTAGAAATAGGGTCAATTTGGTCATTAATACATGTGTCCTTTTTCATTCTCAACCAAGACTGTCTTTTCAATCACATTTCCTATTCTTTCAAAAATATTATCCTCTTCTTTAGAGTTCCAATCTATAGCAACCGTGTTATAATTTACTGGTTCAATTTCTTGGGGTGCTGGGATACTTGTTTTGTCTTCTATGTCTGTGATATCTACACCCAGTTTCAATTGAAAAAGATGGACTTATGATGCTTTGCAAACTCGTATCATGACCAAAAATTCATATTGACCTTCATGAATTCAAAAGCAATTTTAAGCTCATTTCCCTCCCTAATACTAATTTGACAGATTAGCTGAATGAAGAGCTGAATTGCGATGAAAATAGCTCTGTGTAATTATTTTTAGGATACTTATCCATGGCAAGGATAGGAAACCTATCCTTAAGTATGTTCGTGCAGTCTCCTCAATTCTTTGTACTTGCGCAAATCCTCCAACAAGTGTATTTCTTCCTAACCATTTTCACAAGTGTCAAAGACATATTTTTACTTGAGTAGAAAACACTAGCATCCAACTTGCATAACATTTTCTTGATTGCACTCTTCTTGTCAGGTTGATAACAATATGGATCAACATTAGATGGTTAGATACCAAGAACCCATGTAAAGGTATTGTTACATCCCAATTTTTGACCTAACTTGAAATATAGCCGTTGAGGTTCGCATGAAGTCAGTTGGTAGTTTAATTTGTTATATATGACGAAATGGTAAAGATAGTTATTCATTATGATTTCAAGTGAAGATGACATGTTAGTTGATCATTAATCACAAATTCATGGAATTAAGAAGATGGTTAACTGTTGTGATTATTTAAATAATTTATTATGATTATATAATTTAACGGTGGAGAATTTCCTTGTAGGGAGCATGTCAGTGGGGTGGAAGCATTGTCAGAAAAGAATTAGGCAGGAGCATCACCATCATTGAGCAGATAGGTAGAAGACCTAACGACTTGGAACAGAATACATCTGCGGGGCCCGCATGAGTTATTTAATAAATAATTTAATTAATATAATTGAGTTAAAATATAAAACGCATCTTAAATAATTTTAATTTATCTTTCGTCATATTATTTTTAATAATTATTTATATATGTGCATATAATATAAAATTGATTTGGCATCATTATAATTTAATAATTTAAATAAGTGATTATAATAATGTTCAAAATATAATAATGTTTGGAATTATAATATTCGAACTATAATTTCTCTTTTAATTGATTAACACTTGGCATGAAAATTGATTTAATATTTGATAATTTGAATTGTATAATCTTCCAACTTTATTTTCCAACCTTTTATTTATCTTTCCTTCTTTTTATTTTAATCGATTTAATGCTTTGGAATTTGAATTTATGGAGGAATTGAAAAGTCTTCTTGTAACTGATGGAAGCCATAGAGCCAAGCTCTTTCTTTTCCTTTTCTTTATTTAGAGTCTCATGATCATATATGATCACAGCCCTTTTTACTATTTCTTCATTCTTTTTCCTTGCTATCGATGGCTCTCGAAACAACAGAAATAAATTTCGATTGACATTACTACTTATCCATCCATCTCCATATTCTCGTAACATTCCTTGCCGTGGATTTCAGAACAGGAAGAGAAGTCCATTCACCCGACCACAAAGCATACCGGATTATAACGGAGATGCCACCTAAGACTATTGACGTACCACAATTTCTTTATGTTCTTTCTTTATGCTAAGTCTGTGGTGAAATGTTTAGAATACAACTTATATACTGCTGATTTCTTTTTGTATTTTCTTTCCACATTAATACACCAGTCGTATATCTTTTGTGTCATTGATGCATAGAATCCATAACATTGATGCCTAATTATTTCAAACTAAATTCAAGGGAATATTAAATAGATTTTAGAATTGGAATCTGTCTTTTATATCACTAATGTTCTTTATTCATAATCGTGTATCCACCTTTCCTTGCATATACAGTCTGGTTACCTTTCTTTCATTTCCTATTTTTCCTAAGTCAGCGTTCTGTCTTATTGTTGATGTTGCCGTCCAATAAATGTAATGTTGAATGGATAAGATGTGCAAGTGAAGTCTCATAGTCGGATCATCACAGGGCCTGTTATCATGTTTCCAGCAATAATATAATCCATAAGTTTGACACAGTCGTAGATAAGAAAGGTGGAAACTATAATGATATTGTAAGAATTTGCCTAAGGGCAAAATTCACCCAGGAACTAAGAACTCAAACACAAGCACAACTGTAGACCAAAAAGAGAGAGTATGATCAAAATGACAATATATTCATTCAATATGCAATGTTCAAGTACACTAGGGGTGCCTATATATAAAGGCCTCTGAGATACATCTAGAATGCCTCATAATCAGCTACATGATAAGTCATACAACCAGGCACATGTCCACCAGATATGGGTTATCCTCCATTAAGCACGGAAGTAAGTGCGGTGATGAGAGAATAAGCCTACAAGAGTGTGACACGCAAATCAGTGTTGTAGACATCATGTGCTAAAATAGAGTTGCGTACTCCTGTATTGTCAACATGACAACTCAAAAAGGTGCACAAACTCCTAAGTGTCTCACAAAATAAAATAGTAAAATAATGCAAAATAATAAATTAATGCATTAACCTAAGTAAACTTAAGTGTAACTAGTGAATACGTATTTACACCAACACCCCTCCTTAAGTGCAACTTAGGGGAATGCCCTTAAGCTTACGAAAACCAGGATGAAGATGCATATTGGGTCCTGGCTACTAGGCCATTTTAGGTACCCATGTACATAATGAAATGCAATCTTTCATAAAGCGGAGAAAGCGGGAAAACCTCATAGGAAAAACCCTCCCCCAAAAAGAGAGATAAATAGGGATGCATGGATGGATGGAGTAATCAAGACCCCCCCATTACAAAATACATCCAGTATATACAAAAGTGAAGAAGGAGAGAGACAAAACCTCATAAGAGGAAAAAGTCCCCCCCATAAGAAAGAAGAGGAAGAGAGGCAAGGTAGTCCCCCCCCCAAATGAAGAATGCTTGTCAGTGAAAGCTGCTCCGATGAAGAAGCTAGTCCATTAATGTTGGATGATGTTCCTCCCCTTAGGAAGAAACAATGGCAAAGGTACAATCCTGAAGATGTATGGTGGCCCTGAAACCTGCTCAAGTACCCTGGTGCTGATGCTGATGTCTGCCCCTTCCAACTGTGCTGAAAAGAACGAATGCAAATTTGGCAAGGATGTTTGTTGAACCTGTTCCAAGGAACCATCTGTCTCCTCAACTAACAAAGAGACCTCCACCAATTGCTGTACATAAGGATCCACAATCACGCCAACCTGTGAAGATTGATCATGTAGAGAATGGACATGAGGGTTAGAGTGAGCCCTTGCAACAACTGTAGAAGGATCACCTTCATCAAAGAGAAGATGTAAGTCCTCAAGACTGTCTCCCAAGTCAACTAAAGCTGGAGTTGGAAGACGAGATGTACCATGCTGTGATGGACCTTTCACTGTGGCAATATAAGCATGTGGACTGGACTAATGATGTGACCTCTCACTCAACTGTCGATAGAACCCCATGTGCCTGAATCTATTGAAGCACTATCACTAGTGTCACTATCAGTTTCCACTGTGTATGATGTGCGGAGAAGAGTAGAGGATAAGCTGGGTGAACTTTCCTCAAAGTGTACATCCTTCTCTACAAAGATCTCATGTGTCTCTGGATCCATAAGTCTATAAGCTTTAGCATTGTCTTCTTATCCAATGAAGGTAGAAGGAATAGGTGTCAGTGCCTTGCAACCCCTGGAAGATAGGTTTGCCCATGCTGGACAACTGAAGACTCTGAAGTGACTCACAACTGGTTTTCTGCCGCACCATGCCTCAAAAGGAGTCTTCCCGTTTAGGGCATTATGAGGAGACCTATTAAGTATGTGAGTAGCACTGCTAATGGCTTCAACTTCAAGTGTAGGATCAAGAGACTTGGCTTTTATCATGCAACTTGCCATGGTTTTGAGAGTCCTAATCCTCATAGCTGCAACATCTGTCTTGTGTGGACTGAATGCTGGTGAATTCTGAAGATCAATCCCCTCAAGTCTACAAAAGTCCTTAAGTCTTCTATCTACGTATCTGTTCTCATTATCCACTCTCAGTACCTTGATGGCTTTCCTTCACTTGTGTTCAACGTGAGTCTTGAAATCTTGAAGCTTATGAACCACTTCATTCTTGTGATGAAGGAAATAGACCCAAGTGAATCTTGAAAAGTCATTAACAAATGTGAGGATGTAGCGGCCTTGGCTAATTGAAGTCACTGCAAAGGGTCCTGTTAAAACCATGTGAACTAACTGAAGAACAACTGGAGCATGTGAAGACTTCCCTTTATCATACTTCTCCTTGAGATGCATATCCACTGAACATGATGAACATTCTCCTTTAGAAAAGTTGATGTTAGGTAGACCTTTGACCATGTGTTTTGAGCAAAGTTGTTGAAGAGAGCGGAAGTCAAGATGACCAAACCGCTCATGCCATAAGTCCATTTGTGAAGCAGAGTGATTCAACAAGGCTTGCGAAGGAGACTTAGGCACAAAATGGGAAAAGGAATAAAGCCTCTTGTCATCATTGACTTTCCCCACTGCAGCCAATGAATCATCTCTTAGACTTCGCACCATCACTGAATCTGGAAGGAACTCAACTTTATGACCATCTCCAAGGTGAGTGATTTGGTAAACTAATAGGAGATTGGAGCTAAGGTTTGGAACATAGAGAACATCTTTGAATTCCCCATTTTCCATTTCCACATGTCCTTTCCCTTCAACTTCCATTTTAGTATCATCTCCCACGAAGATGTGTGGTACCTTTGACTGCTTCAATGAAGAAAAGTCTCCCTTTGAAGAACCCATATGGTAAGAGGCACCTGAGTCGAGTATCCATTCCGAAGAAGAACTTGTATTTGCCATAAGTGCTTGACCTTTACCCTTTGAAGAGGTTGGAGTTGAATCCTTGGAAGTACCTGGTACTTGAATTATGTTCTTCTTGAGTAGATTTTCTAACTCATCGATTCTTTTTGTCTTGCAATGATGCTCGTCATGATTTGGCTTTTTGCAGTATGCACAAAAGAGTTTGTCCTTCTTTTCATTACTTCCCTTCTTGTTTGAAGAAGCACTGCCTTGTTGTGAGGAGGATTGTTGTGTCTCAGATTGTGTTTTCTGCTTCCATTGCTTCTTGTTGTTGTTTTTTCCTCCTTGACTTGATTGGTGCTCATCACTAGCCACCAAGGCTTTGGTCTTTGATGACTTGAGAAGTCCTAAATCCATCAAGTGAGATTGCTCAACAATCAACATCTCTACAAATGCATCAAATGAAGGCTTCTGGTAAGTAGATCCCATGGTCAACCTGTGAGTATTAAAACTTGAAACAAAGGAAGCATTCTTACAAGGTAGCCTCTTCAGGATGTGATGAATCAACTTATCATCCTTCGTGGGATTTTGTCATGTCCCCATTTTGGAGGCAATTTGATTTAATTAATTTAATTAATTAGGTTGTCCAAAATAATGAATATTTTATGAGGATGACTAATTAATTATTTTAATTAAATAAATAAGTGGTATTAAGTTAATTATTTATAAAGTTATCAAATAAATAAATATTAAAAGGTAACTTTATATTTAATTAATTTAATAAAGTGACTTGAATTATAAAATATTTTATAAAGTCACTTTATAAAAAAAATCAAGAGTTCCCCTTTTGAGTACATACATGGACTTTGTAAAAGGAAAAAAGAAGTAATATTAAAACTCATGTATTATCCCACATTGGCAAGACGGAAGCGTGGAGCAAGTGAGGAAGGGATTAAAAGAAAGAGGATAGCTCTCATTTATTCATGCTTGAAAATATCAAAGAAATTGAAAAAATTTCTGGAGATTATGTCTCAATAGTTTGAAGGACGAAATCCCTTCAAGCTGGAAATCTTGACGCCATTGAAAGATATGGTCTTGAGATTCAACATAGTAGTAGTGCGAAAAAGAGGAACCGAAAAAGCAGGCTGAAAAAGCGGGTACGAAAAAGCAGTCTGAAAAAGCGGAACCGAAAAAGCAGGCTGAAAAAGCGGGTACGAAAAAGCAATCCGAAAAAACAGGCCGAAAAAGCAGTTCGAAAAAAGCAAAGCAGAAGGGGCAGCATTGAAGGAGAAAATTATTACAGCCATCTACAACCCGGTTCCTTTATTAGTATTGTTTTTTTAGGGTGTTATAAGTTTCAGCTGTAAGTGTGCATTATACTAGCATTCTCATTTTGTAATCCATGTAAATGCCAAAAGTCTTGGCCATATTTCATGAGCATTGTATTAGAAATTTCATTGCAAATTAAGAAGATAATAGTTGCTGGTGTCATTTAAGCAATTCAATATCATTATTTATCAGCTAGTTAGTTTGCACACCAACTGTTTGTAAAAATGCCAATTGGCTGTAGGTGTTCATTTCTCATGCTTAGATCATATATATGCATTGAATATTGTCAAAATTAATAACACACTCATGTTAGGCCATTGTGTAGTCCATTTGGAATCTTCTAGCACAAGATTCTCATTGATGCAAATTGAAAAGGAGTCATTTAAAGCCAGCTGAAATACTATATCAGTCATACATCCATTGCATGTGAATTGCTTGATGAAATCCCTTGAGCTTTCATCAGCATTTTGTTGAGAGCAGATTCGAGGAGGGTTATTACAGTGGTATCAGAGCTTGTTTGCAAAGTGTTTGACAAAATGTCAAACAACTTAAGTATAAAGATTTTTGGTGTTTGAAGAAGTTATAACCTATTAGGGTTATTACAGTGGTATCAGAGCCTAGTTGTCCTGCCATTCTGTGGAGGTCTTATAGGGAATTTGGAATAGCCAGATAGAGAGGAAAATGTTTGACAAAATGAATGCCGATCCAGATCAGGGAAAGGAAAGATTCTTACAATTATTAGACACCTTAGCACAGGGACAGCGATCAGCAGAGCAAAGAGCACAGGAACAGAGTCAGAGATTTGAGCTTATGATGCAGATGATGACTTGTCAAATGGGGTTGAATGCTAATATGGGTGGAGGAAATAATCAGAATGGTAATAATCAAAATGGTAACAATCAGAATGGGAACAATCAGGATGGGACACATAATGGAGGTGAACAGGTTGGGAACAATTCCAGTCATGCACCCCAGCAAGCTAGGACAGTGAATTCAAGGCCCATGATTCCCACATTTCCTCCTAGAGCCCCAGAGCAGCCCGTCCTAGAGCCCCAGATCACTGATATACAGGACTAGTTGAGAAGAGATTGGGAAGCCGGAGGTCCAGATTTTACTGTTGCAATTACCTTTAGGGAGTATATGGATGTGCGGATGAAACATATGCCACGTAGACATGACAGGAACTAGAGCTATGAGCTACGGAAGAAAATAGGGAAACTTCAATTACCATATTATGATGGCTCAGGGAAGTCTACAGCAAGAGCTTGGGTTCAAAGGCTTGACACATACTTTCAAATGAACCCTATGCCTGAGGAAGAAGCTATTAAGTATGCAACAATTCACCTGGATGGGTTAGCACACAAGTGGTGGCATCATGGTATGGTCACCATGGGTCATGCACACATTACCTCATATGTGGAGTTTAAGGAGAGACTGATTGAACTTTTTGATAGGCCTAAGGATCGTACCTTCCCTATGACAGGCAGAAACTTGTATAAGGAGTTTAACAGATATGCTGATCCGATACAGGGAGACATTAGCACATTTTCAGGTAATGGTTTATTTGCATCATCTTCACAGGTAGAAAGGGTTTCAGATGTTGTGCAGGTTGAGCCAGTTGCATCAGAAGGTGATATCATAGGCACACTGGATTGCATGATTGACATAGATAGTGATTCCAGTACAGTTGGGCTGGATGAAGTTACAGCAATTCAGGATGCTGTCATGTTTGAGGATAGTACAGTTGATTAGAAAGTGAGCATTCAGGACTTTGCAGAAAATGAGTATCAAGCAAAGTTGGATGCTTCTTCACATGAGATAGGGGCTAGTAGCTCTTCACTTGGTTTGGCAAGCCAGTTGAAGACAAGGGACAAGGATATTGTCGTGGCTTTATCTCATCATGACAGGATGTACGGATTGATTGAGAATCACATTTGGATGATTCAACTGCAGGAGAGACAGAAAGGAGTCACAATAGGTTCTTCTTGTGACGACTTACAGCAGATCAAAGAAGGCATGGAGGCAATGAAGGTAAGTTACATACACCGACTTTCAGATCGCGATCATCTCCTTAATCTTGCAGGGATCTATTTAGATGCATTGAAGAAGAAGGAGGAGGTTGACCAACTTTCTCATGAGCTAGAGGATACTCGGAATTCCTTGGTGCGTATTCAGTTGGCTCTCCAAGATTCTGAGAGACATGTGGACGAGCTTTGTCTTGAGGTGAGCTCAGTTCGGGAGTTAGCGCTTATAGCAGGGACTTAGTTTTCTTTTACAATCAGGTCACATGTTGATGATTTCTCAAAGATGACAGAATTTACAGGAGAGTCCCAAGATCTAATTATTACAGACGACACCCAGGGGGATGTTGTGGATAGTTTTGAGGACTTAGTTTCCTCAGCAGTTTCTTATGGTACGGAGGGGTTGGACAGCGATGCTACAGTTTTTGATACTACGTATGTTGATATGAGCTTTGGAGTTGATTCACAGGATATGGATGGTTATAGTCTAGAGACCAGTAACTTTGAGGATGCTCGTTTAGACGGTGTGTCAGAGGAGGTTTGTACGAGACAGTCTAGCCAGTGCCATCATGTGTCTAGTCAGTTGAGAGTTAGTGAGCGAGACATTTCTATCGCTTGCCAGCATTTCGACGCTGCTCGTCAGTTGTTAGCAGTTTATGGATAGGGTTGTCCTACTAGTGATGAGCAGGGAGGTAGTTATCTTTCCTTGATAGAGATCCACTCTTTATGGGAGGCTATTCGGATTCTGAGACAGGATTATATGCAGTTGGTAGCCAACAGAGATTATCTTATGGAGTGGGGGAGTACAGCATACGATGCATTATTGGCCAAGGAAGATGAGGTGAGTGAGCTTACTCAGCAGCTCGAGGTGACTTCTGAGATTCTTGAGAGTATACAGTTGGCTTTCGAGGAGTCACAATTTCATTTGGCTAAGGTGACCATGGAGTTAGAGTGACTGCAGTCTTTACTAGATTTTGTACAGTCACAAGTTGTGGTGTCTGGTGTTCCAAGGATGTCCATGGTCGAGATTGTCAGAGACAGTGGAGATGGGGATGCATCCATCCTTGATACGAACATTGGCATATCGGATTCGTTCTCACTAGAGTTAGGTTCAGTTGAGTTGGGTGTTGCAACAGATTTTTGTGGTATGCCTGATATGGTGGTGGCCTCTAGTGCTGATGGCACGGAGACTAGAGATGTTGTATCAAAGATCATGTGTGATGTTGGTGAGCCGACAGTTGGCATGGTTCCTGCTAGTGATACTACTCCCTTAGTGATGTCTTCGGAGGTAGTAGTCAGTTCCAGCTTGGTTAGTGATCGATTGCAGTTAGTTTCATCTGGGTTGCAGTCTGAGCCACTGACTAAGATTGGCGCATTCTATCGGCATTACACTGTGAGGTATGCTCATCAATTTACCTTTGATGACCATGTTGATGAGATGATGATACAGAGATATACTTTGATTTCTAGTGCTTGTCATCAATTATGGGATGGTTTGACGCCACGGGATGAGAGTTGTGATGGGCATGACATGGCGATAGGTTCTGCGGTTAACAACTTGATAATACATGACTTAGAGCAGGAGTTTGGGAGTGATGCTTCAGCGGTTGTTGTTATTGATTCTATTCCTTTGGCTATGACATCTCTTGACTTAGCTGGTGATCAATCACAGTGGGTTGTATCACTTGTTCATGATGAGCTGTTGACTGAGGTTGGTTCTTTTTATCAACATTATACTGCAGGGTATGTACATCAGTTAGCATTTGATCCTTGTGTTGAGGAGTTGATGGCAGGCAAATTTGGTTTGGGTTCCATTTCTTGCTGTTTATCTTGTGATGTCTTTTCACCATCAGCAGTGCATGGGAGTTATGGTTATGAGACAGTGGCCGGTGATCTGCAAAGTTGTGTTGACTGCAGGAGTTGTACAGTGTGTGGATTCTCCATACTTGGTACAGTTTCATTCGGGAGGGTTCACCATTGTTGCAGAGTTGGATTATACATTCCGTATAGGCCAGTGGGATGCGTTGATGGTATTTACTGTGTTGGCAGCTTGATTTGCCCACTTTACTTGGGTTCTGATGTTCTAAGAGTTTGTGTCTCGTGGGTTTCTAACTGTGGCAGTTGTGATTTTGGAGTTTGGTTGAGCTGTAATTGTCAGTTTGATTATGGATTCCTCTTGGTTATATTGCAGAGGATATTGCAGGAGCCTATGTTAATTAACAGTGGTATAGTTCATGACTACATTTGGGATCCAGGCAGATTAATTGGTTTATTGTTCAGCCATTGCTTTGGGACAAGCAATTTCAGGAAGGGCGGACTGTCATGTCCCCATTTTGGAGGCAATTTGATTTAATTAATTTAATTAATTAGGTTGTCCAAAATAATGAATATTTTATGAGGATGACTAATTAATTATTTTAATTAAATAAATAAGTGGTATTAAGTTAATTATTTATAAAGTTATCAAATAAATAAATATTAAAAGGTAACTTTATATTTAATTAATTTAATAAAGTGACTTGAATTATAAAATATTTTATAAAGTCACTTTATAAAAAAAATCAAGAGTTCCCCTTTTGAGTACATACATGGACTTTGTAAAAGGAAAAAAAAAGTAATATTAAAACTCATGTATTATCCCACATTGGCAAGACGGAAGCGTGGAGCAAGTGAGGAAGGGATTAAAAGAAAGAGGATAGCTCTCATTTATTCATGTTTGGAAATATCGAAGAAATTGGAGAATTTTCTGGAGATTATGTCTCAATAGTTTAAAGGACGAAATCCCTTCAAGCTGGAAATCTTGACGCCATTGAAAGATATGGTCTTGAGATTCAACATAGTAGCAGTCCGAAAAAGAGGAACCGAAAAAGCAGGCTAAAAAAGCGGGTACAAAAAAGCAGTCCGAAAAAGCGGAACTGAAAAAGCAGGCTGAAAAAGCGGGTACAAAAAAGCAGTCCGAAAAAGCAGAACCGAAAAAGCAGGCCGAAAAATCAGTTCGAAAAAAGCAAAGCAGAAAGGGTAGCATTGAAGGAGAAAATTATTACAGCCATCTACTACCAGATTCCTTTATTAGTATTGTTTTTTTAAGGTGTTATAAGTTTCAGCTGTAAGTGTGCATTATACTAGCATTATTATTTTGTAATCCATGTAAATGCCAAAGTCTTGGCCATATTTCATGAGCATTGTATTAGAAATTTCATTGCAAATTAAGAAGATAATAGTTGTTGGTGTCATTTAAGCAATTCAATATCATTATTTATCAGCTAGTTAGTTTGCACACCAACTGTTTGTAAAAATGCCAGTTGGTTGTAGGTGTTCATTTCTCATGCTTAGATCATATATATGCACTGAATATTGTCAAAATTAGTAGCACACTCATGTTAGGTCATTGTGTAGTCCATTTGGAGTCTTCTAGCACAAGATTCTCATTGATGCAAATTGAAAAGGAGTCATTTAAAGCCAGCTGAAATACTATATCAGTCATACGTCCCTTGCATGTGAATTGCTTGATGAAATTCCTTGAGCTTTCATCAGCATTTTGTTGAGAGCAGATTCGAGGAGGGTTATTATAGTGGTATCAGAGCTTGTTTGCAAAGTGTTTGACGAAATGTCAAACAACTGAAGTATAAAGATTTTTGGTGTTTGAAGAAGTTATAACCTATTAGGGTTATTACAGATTTTCACAATCTTTAAGTAGTGCCCTATACTCATTGGCTTTGATGATATAATCCTGAATTGTGTCAAAGGTCTTTGGATCCAAGAGAAGTAGATCATCCTCAATCTGAAATCCCTTTTCTTCTTCCACCTTGCCATACAATGATTTAAGTTTATCCCAAGTTTCTTTGGATTCTGTACAACTGGCAATGTGAAACAAGAGATCTCTATGAACACAATTCTTGATAGCTCCTAAAGCCTGTTGCTCTTGTCTTTGTCATTCAATGAGTTCTTTAGCATCAATAGGTTTAGGAATTTTACCATCAACATAAAGACTATATCCTTTTTCCATTAATCTACTCCATGCAATATCTTTCCATGTAGAATAGTTGCGTGAAGTTAGAGGAAGACATTTAAAACCCATGATGCAGAAATAAAAAGAGCACAAAAGAGAGACACAAAAAACATAGTACACACCCCCTCTTTCACTCAATCAAAAGAGCCCCCCAAAAAAGATGATTTTCGCACTTTATAAGTAGTGCGTGTACAATGGGCCAATTGTCAAAATGAACAAAGTGGACTTTTTGATTTTGCTTTTACAACTGCTTTTGAAGGCTCAAATTTGTCACTAAGCACTATAGCTTAGATGTACAACAATTTTGAAAAAGAATCAAAGCTTTACAATGCCGAAAAAGGCCTAATTCTAAAAGTGAGATCTGTCCACACAACCCTAGAATCTGACTTCAGATCTCGAAAGTAGACAAAAAAATACGCACTTTCAAAAAAATGGAACCTGAAAAAGTGACCAGATGTGCCCGTACGGAGCATTTGAAGTTGCAAAAAGTAGGATTATGCAGGTACAGTCACCCAAAAATGTTTTTTTTGCAAAATCCTTGCACCAAAACTAGAAAACAACACCATCACTAGAAAATTCAGAAAATTCCACCTAATTTCAAAAAAAATTGCACCTGAATCGAAGTCTAGATGTCCAAGTTATGGGATCGCAAAGTCTGGCTGCAAAATTGAAAAGCAATTTGGAGAGGGGTTTGGAATAAAAACTACGAGCTTAAATTTGACGATCAAATGATCATTGCAGCAGTTGTAAAATGACTAGGTTTGACAGTCAAACAGCTATCAAATTTAACCTAGTGAATGGCTGACATCAGCAAAAAAGCAGTCCCTCTTGTGACATGTCTACTGATTGTGCGTCTATATGGTATGGATGCTGACATGGCAGGCATACAGAATGTACGGAGCAGCCGAGGTGTACAGGCTGACGTGGCATTGAGTCAATGTGATGACGTGGCAATCTTTGTACGTGTATCTTAACACATGGCAAACAAAAAGGAGGTCTAGCTAATGAACGCGTGTCATCCTATGTGTAGGTCTAAGGTGGCAATGCCAGTCCAGCATGTCACTGACAAGCGGTAGACGCTAGCATCCTGCGTGGCGAAGGACGGGTCTGAAAGTAGACGTGTGGCTCAGGGTTATACAGCGAGCAAGAAAGTACTGCAGTCGAGAACATACTCTGCGCTGCCGATAATTTGTCAAGTAGCCGCTGGGAATCACAACTGCTCGAGCCGGTGATAACTTGCAATTGCCGAGCTTTTAATACGCGGGCAGGAGGTTTAAAACTGCGATCACTAGGTTCGAAGCAAAAGGGCCAGAATATTCTACGGATCTTGCGGGAGGTCGAGAAAGTGCAAAGACTGCAAAACAAATGCAGGTCACCAAAAAATTTGAAGCGCGTGCCGAAAATTAACTTCGCTCACTGAGATCAAAGCAAGGCCAGAAAAGTTTGTTTAACGGGACGGCTATTGTAAATGGCACCCGGGGTTTTTGAGGGAATTATCCCACATTTGTTGTGGGATGGCTCAATTCAATGTTTTTAATCAAAGCCCTCCACACGCAAAGTAAACAACTTCGCCAAATGCTTATGGTGCCGCCGGTAGGGAGTGTGGTTCGGCCGGAAATTCTCGCCGGATTTGGACTATAATGTGCCTGCAGACTTGGCCAGTAAATGGTGTATAGTGCTCACGGATTTATGGTACGACCTGTGAACAAATAATAAACCCTGTGCAGAGCCGGGATCTGACAGCCCAATTCTGCTAAAAAAACTTTCGCCGCTAGGTGCCTGAAGGGCCAAATTTTTTTCCGAACAATACTGACGAAAAAATGCAAAGAAATAAAAATGCAAATTCAAAAATTAATTAAATCTACAAAAAATGACCATACCCGAACTGCATATCAGGGCCTTCCAGTTCCAATTTGCAAAATTTTTTTGCCTCACGGTCGATTTTGGGCCAAAGTAGTCGAGTTTATAGTCGATTTTCACTGATTCAGCATTCTGGACGCAATGGCGAGGTCAAATTTGACTCTAGATGCTCCCAATTTCTGTAGTACTCCGGATTTGCGCTGAGATCCTGAAGCAACAGTGGTCTCGAATGGCTATGTGATGAGAAAATCTCCGAGCTCTGATACTATGTAAGAATTTGCCTAAGGGCAAAATTCACCCAGGAACTAAGAACTCAAACACAAGCACAACTATAGACCAGAAAGAGAGGGTATGATCAGAATGACGATATATTCATTCAATATGCAATGTTCAAGTACACTAGGAGTGCCTATATATAAAGGCCTCTGAGATACATCTAGAATGCCTTGTAATCAGCTAAATGATAAGTCATACAATCAGGCACATGTCCACCAGATATGGGTTAGCCTCCATTAAGCACAGAAGTAAATGTGGTGATGAGATGATAAGCCTACAAGGGTGTGACACACAAATCAGTGTTGTAGACACCATGTGCTAAAATAGAGTCGCGTACTCCTGGGTTGTCAATATGACAACTCAAAACGGTGCGCAAACTCCTAAGTGTCTCACAAAATAAAATAATAAAATAATGCATTAACCTAAGTAAACTTAAGTGTAAATAGTGAATACGTATTTACACCAACAGATATCCATAAGACAATGTTCCCATTCGAATTATTTATTCTTCTCTTTATACCTTATGTGAAAAGGATTTGTTGTTAGTTGCATATTTGTTCTAAAACGGTTATGAAAAATTGGTATGTTACCATCATGCTATGGAGGGTCGTCTGGACGATTCCCAACACCAGGTAAAGCATTGTAATTCTTGATTGTTTTTCACCGAGTATAATATCTATTTTCATTCAGTACATAATGATAGGTCAGAGAATAAATAAAATATGTTCCAACTTTTTTCTTTTCTGATTGGATATCCATCCTCAGCCGGCTAGGCATAATAGTTGAGAACTATATATATTTTAGTTGTTGGTTCCCTAGAGTACATAAGAGATCAATCTTCGAGTATCCTTGAGAATGCATCATTTATGAACTCAAATAGTAGTGTTTAAAAACCTGATTGTTTAAGTGAATCAACATCAATGTATATGCTATCACAATCTTCCGAACAAATCCAGAATACTATTAACATCGAGGAATTCATCGGCAGAGAAGCCATGAAGTGGTGAAGAGGTGGAGTTAATTTACAAGAACGCGTTAGGGAAATCAATTATAATTAAATTAATTAATTAAACGTTCAATTTTGGAATCTTTAAAGAACATAATCATGTAATCATAGATTGTAAAATGCCAAATGCATGTAATCCTCTTGTATAATTAACAGAATCGGTTGTTCTAAGGATTCCGAACACTCAAGACTCACTCGGTTGTGTAACCGAAGAAAAGGGTGATGAGGTGAAAGAGAGGAATCTATAATAATATGAATCAGTATCAGATATGACATAACAATGTTTATCATTTTTAATATGAATTAATTAATAACTCATGCCTATTCCTATTATTGTGATCTCCTGCTGCCAAGTCGTATGGTGAGTTAAATACCAGAATGCCCAGTGGATGGCAAGATGATCCCTGCCAATTCCAGGTAGGGAGGGCCTATCTCGTTAGAGATCGTGTGGGGATAAGTTGTGGTCCGAAGTTGGGTGCTTAAGCCCCTGGCAATGTTTCACCTCTCCCTAAGATGTCAGTCGTGCATCAGATAGAGATAAGCTATGCAGTCAATTGTTTAACGAAAATAGGTATTATCATTTTTATTTATGAGGTAAGATTAAATGGAGTTATTTCATTGTTATCGTTATTTTACACCTAGATGCAAGAGATAAATTCATGGATTTTTTTTCAATTATATGAATTGAATATAAATATAATTCTAATCTTGAGTTATTGACACAATTAAATAATTGGAAGGAAAGGAATCTAAAGCCCTAATTGATTGAGTGATAGCTAGAACCCTAAATGATACAACGATATCAGAAGTCCTAATTGAATCCATGGTATTGGAAGCCCTAATTGAATCAGTGGTATTGGAAGCCCAACTGAATCAGTAGTATCGGAAGCCCCCCTAAGTGCTAGTGGTATCAGAAGCCCTAAATGAACCGATGGTAAACGATGCCCTAATTTTAAATATAGTGGTATTTAAATGTAATCATCATTTGATTTTGAGATAGCGATTTTAGATGATAGTCATCATAGGATATTGTTATAGTGGTATTTTTGGACTAACCGGGTGGTTGCAGAAGCATCCCTAGTTTTGATTTCGATCTCAATTTCCGAGTATGTGTTTTTCAATTTCTGTAGTAATTTCATTTGATGGTGTTTCAAGTTTTTAGCGAAGAAATTTTGTCCAACTGTTTTTAACGATAAATCTTATTCACATGAACATGAATGATATAACTGTCTTCCTATGAAATAAAGTAATAACTGATTTTCTATGTGTGTGTGTTGTTAATTTAGACCCGAGAAAACCGGATGTTACAAGTATTCTCTTTACCATGCTTCTGTACAAACAATAAGAACTTTTAGGATGTCCTAAAGAATCTTCTCATAGTGCTGCAATACAATTTGCAAGTCATGAGCAAAAAGTTGAGACTCTTGATGCCTTTACAAGATTTTCCACTTATTAAAAGATAAACACCCATTTATAAGGTATTAAGATCATAGAAATATAAATTGGGGAAAAAAATACTGTTAACCATGGCCGGGCTGCTAAACCATACTGGTTCAAACTGCCAGGCCAGCTTTTTCTAGAAAACAAATTTTGAGTTGAAAATTTTGTAGTCTTTTGTAAAACCAACCAACAATACCCCCATCATCGAATTAACTGCATTTTTTTGGCTGTTTCAAAAAATCAACTCTACTTATTTTATAGATGCCATTTTTTCTCTCTGTCCTATATTTTTACAATTTTCCACTACAGATTGAAGACTTTGAGAGAAGAGAAGAACACAAAAGTCTATAGTCTGAGATTTTTATGGGTTGTTTCCATCAAGCAATTAGGGCCCGTTTGGTTGATGGAATATAAATTAAGCATTGGCATTCGGAATGCTGGCTTTGGGATTCTAGAACTTGGAATCCAGATTATGATTAGGGAATCCAATTTGGGACTGTTTGGTTGACCAAGAATTCATTGTGAGAATACAGATTTCCTCCGTTTGGTTGCACATTGTGGAATTGGAATGCTAGCCAAAATAACATGCAAAATATTATCATCCAGCTGTAGCATTATCATCATGCAAAAAAATTCAATACTTATTTGGTTCGTTGAAGTCCAAACATTTTTAACAAGTATAAAAAGATTAAGTCATATTGAAAGTAAACATTATCATAACAGATGAGGAAGAGATTGTACTAATGGATACTAAAACTTTTATGACTCTCGCTCTATAAAAAAAATACCATTGATTATAATTCACATAATTACTGATATGAAATATGTATATTGTTCAAGTCTCGTTGAATGAATCCAAATCACAAGAATTGATGAAATAAGAGTCAGAAACATCCCATTAAAAATATATATATTTGTAGAGATCCAATAAAAAATTTGATCACAACATTCAAACTCACAGGTGCAAAGTCTAAATGTTTATATTAAAATTTTACGAAATCTTACCTGGAAACACTTTTATGGCAGAAAAAAATCAATAGAGTAAATTGTTTTTGTCCTGCATACGATTCATTTAACTGAGAAACAATGTATGTGAAAAAATTATTTCACCAAACTTTTTTGCAGTAACTACTGAGGCAGATCAGGCCTGATAAATTATTCAACAGTGGCAAATATATGAGCAAGTAATAGCAGAAAATTTTCCCTACGTTTAAAAAAATTAAATTTCAAAAATTAGCGCAAAAAAAGTGCCCCCAAATGGGCATCCGAAAGTCAAACCCAATTAAATTTTACTTTAGTTGAAATCCTCATTTTCAAAAAATGGGAATTAAAACGGGAATTCCAAATAACAAGTATTTTGAAGGAATTTGGAATCCTTGTTTTGGGGGTCAAATGGGGATACCGGATTCCACTTTTTCCCAATTCCAATTCCGATTGTGCAGACCCAAACAATGGATTAGAATTTTTTTAGAATTCTGAATGCCAATTCCATTATAATTCCAGCGACCAAACGGGCCCTTAGGGCATACCTAAATCATAGCCATTTTCAGTTTTCTACATTCCTTCTGATATTTAGTTTTAAGTTTTACACATCCCATACACTTTATTTTGATAAGATAAGAATAACAGTTTTTGAATCCATAATTTTACAAACATTTCATCAGTTTTTATTTGCCAAGTGCTTCCTATATTTTTCCTATTTTAAACCCAAGTAGTTGAACTTCATTTGCACTTTTGGTTCTATGAGTAAATAGAATACTACTATATCTAAAATCCTAGATTTTATTTTCCTTCAACGCTTAAAAAAACAAATTATTTAAAATTCATTAAAAATTTACAGGAAATTTCAAGTCCAATACAATATTTCTGCCCCCAAGAGGAATTTCATAAATAGATGAAGTGAGAATAATCAGCCACAAAAGATTTTACACTATTCGCTTAAAGAATTGATGATCATGACTTAAAAGGTGGACATTCAGCTACCAAGTAAATAAGCTTAGTTAAGTGACCAACTTTTCAGACACTTTGTGTTTGCTACAACAGTACAACCTATAAACAGGTCAAAGGTAAAGATCAATGCCTCGAGGTTTCCCCCAGCAATTACCCCTTTGTTGTCCACTCATCATTCTGTTTATTTGAATTCTGGACCAATGGACATGCATGATAGTTGATTTCATGCTTTTATCTACCCACCTTGTTAATTGGCTACAGTTGTTACAATTTGCCTGTTAGAATGTAAACTCAAAGAGCCCACCCCTTTATTAGCCTTGATGAGTTACCTAGAGGCTAGGAGGCTACAACATTTTCTCAAAATTAATGTGCACTGGTATACAAGTGAGACTCACATACCAAAGGAAATACTCTAATATAATTTCAATTAGTTTGATAGTTTTCCACTATTGACAAGTTGTTTGGCCATTCTGACCAGTCATCAACACCTCCATTTTTTCCTCACTGACAACTGGATCAGCATATTATGAAAAGGTTTCAAAACACAAAAATTGCTTCTTCAAATGAATATTGGATCAGCCCAAGAGTTAATCCAAATCACCAGCAGGATGCACTTCAATGCAGCAATAACAAAATCCATTCAAAGCAAGGAATGCCACATGCCACTAGTGAATAACTGTCAAGTCATTGCAGAAGCAGAAATGAATGTATTCTGAGCAAGAATGGAATACAAACATAGGAGAAATAAGAGATTAGCATGGCCATTTTTTGGAAGCAACCTCCAATAATAATAGTTCAATAGCAGTTCCCCAAACGATCCTCACACGTGAACTATACTTCAAGTTATAGGCACAAATAGGCTAAGGCCACACATAAGCTTGTAATTAAGCTGACCATTCATGAGAGAGAAATCCTAAGAAATTACTAGAGAAAGCTATAAGGTTATGTATGACATACATTGGACATTCCATGACCCAAACATGCAGAATGAAGATCATAATATGAATAAGGGTAATAGACTTAAGTTATAGCAGTCAAGGAGATTCAGATGATGTGGGAAGTTAAGTTCAAATGGATCTGAAAACTTGGATCCAAGCACCAACGTTCTCCTCATGCAAAGGCTTGAGGAATGCCATGGAGGGAAAGGAAATGCAGAAGACTGCACTGTAAGATGAGCCAGCTTCTGAAAGCCCAAGTTTCTTGAGTCATTACATTATTTTTGTCACATTGATTTATGTGTTGTCTTTATTAAGTGGCTTGCCTCAAGTTTGGATTGTCTGTTGTGTTTAGCAGAAGTAAAGTTACAATGCCTTAACTATTAGTAAGGAATAATACTTTTCTTCAAGCAACATTTGTACAGTCTGTCGGCTGATTAAAACAAATAGTTGGGATTTTGTTTAAGATGCATGAAACTCCAAGAATGACTTTGTCTATTCTGTCCCTTGGAAATGAAAATTAAATAAATAAAGTCTAAGGAGAGGACACACATTAATTCTATTTACTTCATTGAAATTCTTGAAATGCTGCATAGTTGGTGAATGAGGGAATTACAGATATGAACAAAGAGGAGTGTAAATGAAAGTAAACATAATTTGTGGATGTGAGGATTTACAATAAACTACACAAATTTCTCACCATCCAAATGGCAGTGGCAGTGATGACTATGTCCATCACAGATGTCTGAGTGGCCCACAACTCCATACCACCATCCTGCCATGCATAAAATTTGATATTATTATGGGTTTTGGTAACAAAATTTTGTATAACGCATAATAGGAATAATATTTTAGAGTAGAAATGCTAAACTCAACTTTTTATGGGACATGTATGGGACTTGCCGACTTTATTAATTAGTTACTGACAGCTGTTAGTTTCATTTAAGTAGACTTAAGAAAATTATTGATCTCATAAATGATTACAAACATGACTGAAGTTCAGAAAACCATGATTTAGGAATTACCATATGGGAATTGCCTGTTCCTCCTCCATTGTACCTCTATATGATCACCAGGACACAAGGTGTCTAAACAATCTGACACATGAAGGTTATGGGCGGAGGTGTCTATAGGAGGTGCCCGGATTCTCTCCCACTGTATTCCTTCCTCGTAAATACTAGTGCGAGGACCATGCGGGGGATACCTGAACAAAGTAAACAGCCCTTAGAATATACATGTCCTAAGAAGATATCTGTCAGAACTTCAAAACCAGGAATTCACCTAAAGAAACTGTCAGCCTGAGGATGTTCAATAAAGTTTGCAAAAGACACTAAATTGAGGATTCCAATTTTGCAGGACAGCGTCACTAATGAACAACATATTGACTACACATCAATAAAAATGCACAAAGCCATCAGCAGCTTGAAAGGGAGCTTTTAAAATGAGGAACAGCAAGCACAAAATCAGAAACTTGGAAATCCATTGTGTATTTTACAAACCCAGTTCACTCTGATGAAGGATCAATTTTGCTAGTAAATATGTGACACAGTCCAGGAGGCAGTAAAATGCACAAAAAAGATTTGAGAAACCGTAACAGCTGCAAGATCCTATACAAATTTCTGCAATGCAGCAGTACTGAAGAACTAAACCCAGTTAGCAAACAATTAATATGGAGGATAATGCAGACATGTCACATGCTGTTTGGCTTGCCAGAACAAGTTAATGTTTCACGTTTACGTTATTTGAGGTTGCACAAAATTTTGACAAAATAAAGCTTTGGGTAGTGACTCTAGATTCTAGCATATAAAAAGTAAACCTATTGCTTATCGATTTTATTATTTACACACACACCCCTAAATTTGAACCCTTTTTTATCTCTACTAGTATGTAATAATTTATTCATGATCAAGCTGCAAGTTTGCTGGAATATTGAGTCCGTATAACATTTGCTTGAGACTTCTTTATTTATTTAATATTAATCTATTTCATTGCGTTGTAGATTACATGAAAAAATTGATTAGAATGGACTAAATATTTTTAAAATGCACTAAACTCATCCGGACAAGCATCAATTCTATTTTACGCGAGTCGTGTTAAACCTCAAAATTACAATCCTTCATTGTTCCCATTATTTAAAAATGAAGACTCCATTGCAAATTCAATTTGCCTTCCTTTAACATGACTGGATTTGACGAATAGGTGTGTGAAGATTTTAAAATTCCTAGCTGTACGGCAATCAAAGTCTGATTTTTCTTTTAAAATATGCAGTTGTGTTTGTTGCAACTGCAACACTGATGATAGTGTGCATCAGTTGTTCAACAAAGGGCTAATTGTAAGCAATCACTATCACATTCTTGCTAGAAATAAAACATCAAGGCAATGTTTTCTCTTTCCAAGAGCATGGCCAAGAGGAACATAGTTAACAAATTTACAAACACCCTGTGTTTATTAAAATCACAAGTATCAATATCATACCTTGCATGGAAGGTGTTGTTTTGACGGTTGTAACTAACTTCTGCATCATAGCATGATAGCATAAATCCAACATGTCCATGCTGCAATGAAAATGGCTAAAAGTTATCAGCAACCTTCAATGGAGTTCCCATCTCTGGATGTCTTTTAAAAATGTGCATATCATTTCAAAATGAGCAATGGCTAAATGGTTAAAAACATCTTGAGGTTCAAGAAAGATTGGTTTACAGAAAAATCAGAACCAATTCAAGGCCCTTAGCACCATCTGCGCAAACCACTTGTCACTGAACACACACACACACACACACATAAATAGAGAGATAGATAGATAGATGTACATACACATATACATACATACATAAATATATATATATATATATATATATATATATATATATGTTCAGTGACAAGTGGTTTAAGCAGTTGGTGTGTGTGTGTGTATACCAACTGCTAAAACCACTTGTCTTTGAACATATATATATATATATATATATATATATATATATATATATATATATATATATCCGTGTGCACAACGCACACATACACATTCTATTTTAACTCAGAAAAACATCTCTTCAACTCTTTGACACACAGGGTCAGCAAAGTCTACAATATAAATCACCTGGACTTCAATTCCATAAAAATTTAATTCTGTGCCACTTTCTATTTTTGGAAGCCTTAATCCTGATATTAAGACCAGAAGGAACTCATACTCAAATCTTTCCCTAAATGCAGCATTGCAGAACTTGGCAACTCCCCTATCCTATCCATGCATATTAACATACAGGTAAGGTGATCCAAAAGGATTCAGCAAATATATGTACTAGGGAAATATGCACAAAAAGCAAAATCCAGATGCAGGGACAAGTGTTTGACAGTCTTGTAGAATAGTATCCTAAGTGCATAAATGTCTGGACTGTACTACTGGTGTGCAAGCATCCGGGACTGTAACACAGATGTGGTAGAGTCCACACCCCATATAGGCATTTAAACTTTAAAACTTAACCATACAAGCACCATTTCTCCATCCACAACAGTTCAACTTGCCTAGGACCCAGTAAACACAACTGTGCTTTAGAAAATCTATAAGACTCCTGAGCAATCAAATACTCAGTGTTTGGCAAATTGGAAATTGTTGTATGTTTTTGCTTATTGTGGGAGAAATAGTAGAAGTTAAGATTGCTCACTTGTGTTTTGTCCTTGATAAAGGAAAGGAGTTAAGGCACATTGCCACTAACAAAAGGACTAGTTTTTCTTCGAAACTGGGGGTTTTCTCAGATAAATCCATATGTTGTGAATTTATTTTTGCATTGTTTTGTTTATTGCACAACAATCTTTTCGCTAAGAAACCTTCACTTCATTTGCAAAGCAAGTAGGAAGTAGATTATGTGTAGTTGATTTCTCAATTCCACAGATTCTAATTGTTGGTATCAAATTAGAATCCTTTGTGGAAATGTATTTTTGTATGACTTTAACAACAGCTCAAAGTACTGCTTTGGAAGTTCTCAATAGATTATGACAACACTAGAAGGTAACGTGAGCTGCATCACAGAGAATTAGCAATGGTTGAGGCAACACAAGAGCACATGACTAAACAAGGAGGTAAATATAAGAAGAACAAACTTCCATGATAGCTTGGTTAAAGCTATGGAAATATTAGGTATTATGCAAGATGATATAAAAGAAGATATTATAAATGAACCTGATGTGGAGAAAAAGGATGTGATTCAATTAAGGTAAGTAGAAATTACTAATTAGGCCTTCAATGGATTAATTAACGTAGAAAATAGGATACATGCATTAAGCAATTGAAATTTTATTGTAATGTGCATGAAATTAATGGAGCCCAAAGAATTAAGTTTGCACACTAAAATAATTGATCATGCAATTGTGCGGTGGGAATCATATGTTGGAAATTGTGAGAAAAGAAGAAAGTTAATAGTTGATAGATTGGACACTTTCATAGATATTATATAGAGGAAATTCCATCTCATAGGACATAATATGGATTAAAAATAAATGTATTAATTACAAAGAGGTCTACTGTGTAAGATAACACAGAGTTCCAATGAAAATCTATGAGAAATGGCATGGATCTTGAAATGGAGCGCATGATGACAAAGTATCTTAGTGAGCTCCATGCTCACTATATAGAGTGATCACCACTAAGCAGAAGGATGTAGAAGAGAAAGAGGTATACAGTTGCATCTTCTAAGTTCACTAAAGTCAAAGGAAAGTTTGAGAATAGGAAAACAAAAAAAGCTAATAAGGTTGTGCAAAGGAAGATAACAAGGAAAAGTAGAGGGCAAAAATTACAATTCTCATCATTGCAGTTTAGACGGGCATATAAATTTAAGACGTTGAAAGCTGGAACTTGAACTACATCCCAAGTGTAAGAACAAAAGCAATGAAAATAACCACCAAAAAAATCTGTGAACTATTCAAGAAGATGAAATGGAACTAGAGGATAATTAAGATATCAATGACAAACTTGGATACATGGTCAACTCAAAAATATGAAGTTCAGGAAATGAACAAACTTTTTGTTTTAAGTTACATCTTAAGAAGAACAAAGGTAATTCATTGGTACATCTTCGATCACAATGAAACCTTATTTCAGAGAAACTGGTTAAAAAGCTTAAATTGAAAAAAGAGGAAAATCCACATCTGTAGGGTTGGGTAAGAAGAGATGTAATGATACGAGTGAATAGAAGGCAGGCTGAATTTGGGATAAAATGCACTAGACATAGATGAGAAAGAGGTAATGGTTATCTCCCCTGATGCTTTTGTGTTTGTTCTTTCTATTTTCATGATAGGGGCAAAAAAGTATAGGTGGGTCAAGAATGGAGTTATGCATATAATCAAAGGACACCGAAGTGGCTATGATAAGTGCTAATCAAGCAAAAAATTAATTAAAGAAACTAATTAGTTTGCTTGCTTTTGTTCAAAGATAAGAATGAAGATTAGATTAGCATTTCTACTATGACTAACTCAAAAATGAAAGGCTTGGATTTGTTGGGTGGATATTTTGCAACCAACAGTTTTGGGTAAAATCTAGTCGCAAAATAGGATGACCAACCACAGCGTGTGAGACAAAGTCTCTCCTACCTTAAAGGGAAGGCTCCTCCTCATCATTCCTTGAATCAACTCAAGGTAAGCAAGAAGTTGAGAGATATTATATGGGGTGTTACCAATATTCTTTCCTCTTAACTTTTAAGAAAGAATCCACTTACCCACAGTGTGAGTAATGGGCAAGATGAAATCTCTAACTACACTTCTATCTAGTAGTTGGAAACAGTGATACCGATAAACCAACACTAACTCAAAGGCTAGCTGAAAGCATATCAGGTTGACTCTAGGTCCTATTTTAATCCAATTTATAAGAAAAATCACAACCATTGGGCGCAAAGACTTCCAAAAGTAGGGAAATTTTAACTATTTTTTGTGAATTTGAGATGGTAACACAAGCTACAGTCATAGCTTCTAGTCTATGTATTACCACAACCGCTATCAGTCAAAGCTTCGGCTCTAATTGCTTTTTAACTCACTACGCTCTATTATTGAACACACAAGAATAACATGAATTAAAGACAATAGGCACAAATTACAGTGAAAACTTCAAATTTGCTCTATCACAATTGCTTCCAGTCAAAGCTTCAAATCCAATTGGTTCTTTTATTCACTTTTCTCCCAAATTTGTACTACGCAATCAAAGTTATACTTGCACAAGTATGGCAGAGCTTTCTTGCATTCTTGCATTTTTCATGAATTTGCAATAGTAACACAAGCTACAGTCAAAGCTTCTAGTCTATGTATTACCACAACCCCTCCCAGTCAAAGTTTTGGCTCTAATTGCTTCTCAACTCACTATGCTCTATTATTGAACACACAAGAATAGCATGAATTAAAGACAATAGACACAAATTACAGTAAAAACTTCAAATTTGCTCTATCACAATTGCTTCTAGTCAAAGCTTCAAATCCAATTGGTTCTTTTATTCACTTTTCTCCCAAATTTGTACTACGCAATCAAAGTTATACTTGCACAAGTATGGCAAAGCTTTCTTGCATACAACAAAAGATGATTTTTACAATGAGGGGGCACTCCTTTATATAGGCAAAGGAATTGAGAAAAAGATGGAGGAAAAAGTGGGAGCAACTCAACCAAGTTTGACCCGGTCAAACCAACAAGAGAAATTATTGGATTACATGTCATTGCACATGTAAATCGTATTACATGTAATTACACATTTTCATGTAATACATCCTCTTCAATTACAAACATGAAAGAAGTAGAAGAAGAAAGACTGAAGAGAATTGAAACAATCCTAAGGATTGTTATGAAGGGCCTTGTACTTGGCAATGCAATCCCGGATGATGACAGGAGCGGGAGTTCCTGTATTTCGTGCCACTATATTCACCTTGATAACAATGGTGTTACATCTTTTGATAACCTCTGTTTCTCTTTGATGAATTGTCTGTTATCATTTGAAAACTTGATGTGATCAAGTTTTCCTTGCTCAAGTTGTCGTAAATTCTCCTTTGTAGATCAATACAAACTAGACTCTCTAACACTTTGAAGACCTTCTCAACAGTGTCTAGATGTAAACTCAAAACAGCTTTCCATCAGCACCTTTAACTTTTTTTTCTTTTTCTTTTTAACAAAGTGCTTGGTGCATTCCATCACAAACTTCGGTTCTCAGACAACCATTGGAAAAATGGAGAATAAATGAACTACCACTTCTTTGATTTGAAGCACACCTTCTTTACTAGATGTCTTCATTCTTTATAGAGATTCTGGCATATCTTGACTTGCTGCAACATGAAAGTTTCAATGGGATTGAATTCATCATTGGAAGATATGGATTCTGACTCCAAGAGAATATTGGCAAAATGGATCTCTGAGGAACAATATATTCCGAGTATTGATTAGATACCCATGGAACATATGCAATGAATTGGATGTGATATAGAAATTACACATGGAGGGCTAAAATGGAACTTAGGAAGATGGATGGCATGTAAATGCGTATGAGAAAAGGATGAGTTCTTATAAAGATGCCTTGAGGAATGAAGGCTAAGTGAATGGAAATGCGTGCAAATGATAACTTTTGACTTTAAAAGTGTGACCTTTAGTAAAAAAGGGCTCTCTGGATGTCATTACATGTAAAGTGGATTACATGTAAAACAAACATGCATTTAAGTTTGAAAGATGGAAATGCGTGTAAATGGGAACAAAGGATGAGATTGCATGTAAATGTGGATGAAGGGTGAGATTACATGTAATCAAATGTGGAGAATGAGATGCAATGTGCCATGACGTAAAAAGTGAAATTACATGTAATTGCATATGAAAGGAATGGATGCAATGTGCCTTGACATGTAATGGCGAATATGGAATGAAATGATACACTTGCACAAAGAGGTGGAAGGTGGAGTGAAGTGAAATGTTTGCAATTTCTTCCAAATGAAGAAAAATGAAAAAGCAAGCAAGCAAACTATGAAAAACAAGCATAAAACAAACACATGCCTTTGGTCTTAAACTCAAACATGTTAACAAGCAAGTTGCTTCAAAATGCAAATTCGAATTTGGAGTTTGGAGAAAATCTAAATGTATGAAAATAAGAATTTTCATCATATTTAAAGAAAAAATGCACTATTATGGCATATATTTGGACAAATGTGCAATAACAAGCCATAATATGCAATAGAATAGCAAGATAAGCCCAAATTAATGAACAAGATTGAAAATGTCCACTTACTTAAAGATCAATGAGCCAAAATAGCAAGAATTATAGACTTGAAGACCGATTGTCCTCCAAATCTGGATTTACAAACAAATATTTGACTTCTTTTGTACTTGAATGTAATGGACGTTCAATGGTCGAATTTGACATGAGAAGGCCAAAAACATAGTCGCCAAAGGCAATAGCGTGCATTAAAACTCAAAAATGACCTGTCTTGATCCAAATGTATAGGCTGAAATGCCATTTTTTTAGATTTTTTAACAAAAATGTGACATTTTTATGCAAAAATCTGGGCCGTTTTTGCAAAAATGTGGCCAAAAAATGCATGTTTTTTAGTCAATTTTTTACTTGTGAATTCAAAAACAACTTCCCAAAATGCTAATACATGGATCCAAATGCAAAAAAGTGACTTCGAAATGCATAAATGTGGATAAAAACCCCAATTTTCTGGGCGTTTTTAGTAAAAGCGTAATTCATAAAAGGCATGAAATGAAGATTTTTTGACATCTAATGGCAAAAACGTGTTCTTTAATAGCATACATGGATTGAAATGCCAAAATGACTTCCATTTGAGCCAAAACGTGATCAAAATTGCTCCAAATCTGGGTGTTTTTTACAAAAACGTGGCTAAAAAATGCAAAAATATGAGTCATTTTTGTCTTGAATATGCAAAATCATGACCCCCAAATGCATATATATGCATTAAAACTCAAAAATGCCCCTCTTGTGATGGATTTCAAGCCATTATATGGGCAGATCTAAGCATTTTTGATGAAAAACATGTCTTGGAGTAAGAAAACATCAAGTTTTTTGCCCCTGAATCTTCAAAAACGGGTTTTTGGGATGCAAATGCATATGTTAAAAGCAAAACTCCCCTTTTTGGTGCCATGACGTTTTAAAATTGACCTCCAAGGCAAAGCTCACACTTTTGGTGTTATTACATGTTTTAAAAAAAGCATGCAAGGTAAAACTCACCTTTTTGGTGCAATGACATGTTTTAAAATTGACCTCCAAGGCAAAACTCGCCTTTTTGGTGTCATTGCATATTTTTGCAATATGCATGTCTCACCTTCTTGGTGTGATTGCATGTTTTAGTAATATGCATTTGCATCTTTTTTATGCACTTACATGCATTTTCATTCAAAATCTCACCTTTTAGATGCAATTGCATATTTTTGATGAAAAAATACTTGTAGACATGCTTGCACAACTTAAGTAATGACTTAAGCACATGTTAATTTAATTTTTTATGAAATATTACTCAAACGGGTCATAAATAATATTTACACTATATAGAAAAATATATAATGTGCAAATATCATTTTAAAAGTAATATTTACTAAGATGTTTTGATTTAAAACACAAAAATTAAATTAAACTATATAGTTAACATAGTCACTTACGTGAAAAATTAAAAAGCAACTCAACTTAAAAATATAACATAATGTGCACTTTAAGTGAAAATCAAATCATAAAGTAACTTAAAAACATAGCATAAAGTGAATTTATGTTATATTTTTCAAAAAGTGAATGTAAACTTAAAAATATAACATGATATTTTTAATTCGTGCAATTGCACCTAAAAGGTCCACTTTTTGGGTACTAAATCGGTCATATCTTTTAATTGCCAACTTTGATTAAGCCCTAAGATATATCAAATTGAAGGGAAAACCGAAAGCAATGATGTGAACAAAACCAAAGGACTAAAAACCAACAAACACGCACTCAAAAACAAGAAAAAAGGACTTTAAAGGCATAAAAAATAAAGCATAGGCTTGACAAATAGAAAAAAGAAAAGAGACTTAACGAAAGCCTTCAGTAAAAAGATTCATTATATTAATTGGAGTTGAAAGGTTGATCAATACTAACCAATTACAGGGAACCCCAGTTTTCTTTTGAATCCTTAGGTTAGTTCAAACTCCCAATCTGGAATGTTTTGCTTGACTTGCATTCTATCTCTGCCTCTGGAAATCAGAAGGTATACCTAGCATAAGAAGAGATTAACTCAAGGGTAACAGTGAAGCATGCCTAAGACGAGAATGGAATAGGACTATAAAGATAAGAAGTACCTGGGGCACTCCTAAAATTCATAAGGCAATAAAGCAACAAGGCATGAGAGCTATCCCAAAACAACAAAGAAGTCTAGAAAATGGAGAAGCTCAAAAGAGCATTCAAGATGAAGAAATTGAAAACTGGACAATGTCAACTATCAAGAGATATCGTTGAGATGGAAAGACTTTTTTGTGATGATGAAGAAGTGGAGTTGAAACATAGAGGAAGAAAGAGAGACATTCATTGGTTCATCCAGATTAGGCATAGATGGATATCTTTGTCATTTTGTGTTTAGAAGCATGCATCAAGAGTGGAAACATGTCAAAAGAATACAAAAAATTTGATTACAGTAAGAGGAAGACAGATAGGAAATGGGTGGAATACACATGCAGGGAACCGTGTCATCTTTTGGACACCCTAAAAAGTGGCTAATTCAAAGAAGAGTTTGAAAGAGACAAAGTGAAGAGGGCATAAGAAAGAAACACTACTTCAAATATAAAGGAAGAGAATATGGCTAAGGATAAGGAGGGAATGAACCAACAAGCAAATAAGAAATGGAGAAGGAAGCACGAAGTGGCAGCTTTAAACACTTGAAGGGAAAGAGACTCAACAAGGAAAATCCCATAAAAACAAACATGCAATATGCAAAGGAAGAAGGCAGACTTATTACCTTGGCAAGGTTAAGGCATTTCAAGGTTCGTTCCTCTATGTGCCTAGGGACTTAAACAAAGGAACAAGCACCATTGGCGCACTAAGCCAAGTGATGGGATAACGCACAAAGAAGGAATTCTTAAACATCTACACTAGAAGGCAGACTTACTATCGTGGTAGGGATATGGCATAACTTAGAAATTTCAAGAATCGTATGTCTATGTGCCTAGGACTTGGACAAAGGAATAAGCATCATTGGCACAGTAAGCCAAGTGACAGGGATAATTCACAAAGAAGGAAATCTTAAACATCCTCGCCGTGCGCACTAGTTGGGTGCACCAAATAAGAAGATCAAGATGAAAAGAACATGCAAGTTATACATAACGAGGCACATGAGCATCCATGGTGGGCATAATGCCTAAATGGGAGGTTCCTAGGAACCTCAATCCTTGCACAATGCTTCTATGTGCTGAGGACTGAGATATTGAAGAAAGTTCAAATGCAAATGCAATAGTTAAAAGGTAACTGGTGGCCCTAGACAATTGGTAGGGAGAAGGGCATAACAAAGAAAATTCCAAAATGATGCTCACATGCACCATTTCCTGAATAACTGACATGTGTGCCATGCATGTTGAAATAAAGTGAATAAAAGGGCAAAGGCGCACCAAGGCTCTTGGCAGGCATAATTGCACAATTTGAAAACTTCTAAAATGCTCGGTATGTGTGCCTTTCCTAAAATGATCTTCACATGCACCATGTTCTATGTCCACCTTAAAGTTGAAGAAAGAGAGCACACAAGTAGAAATTCAGAATTCTGATCCATACCCACCATTTCCAAAATGCCATTCTATAAACACTCTTTTAAGCAGCCTATTTCTGATTTCAAAATTCCAATTTCAGATTTCTGAATCCAAGTGTCATTTCCAAGTCCAAGAGTGAAAATTTCTAATCTAAGTAATAAACTGCAAAATCAGAAAGCGAAAATTCCAAATTCAAGCATGCGAAACAGATGTCATTGTAGTCCAAACTTCACGAATTTGATTTCCATTTCCACTTTCCAATTTCATTTCTCAAAATCTTAATTCAACAATCCAAACTCAGAATTTTCAAATTCCTAATTCCGAATTCAAATTCATAGATCAAATTTCTATTTAAAGTAACAATTCCTTATCCAAATTTCCCATTCCAAGATTGCTGATCTAAGGGTTCTGAACCTCAATTCAATTCCTTTTCCAATCCCCACTTGTTGACCTCCAAAACAGGAAGTCTGGTCATTCCTACTTAAAAATGCTTATTCCAAAAAAGGTCCTCAAATGCAGCAATTCTATTTTAGATTGGAAGTCCAGGTTCAATGAGTGATGAATGGTAGTAGCAGTCTGAGACTTGATGAAAATTCCAACCCATTCTTATCCTAGGAGATTGATCCACTACACTGCCATGATTCATTGGCTATGATGATCTAGAACGAATGATTCCGACAATGTTGTAATGTCCCCACTTTAGCAATTATCCAATTGTGTGACTGTTAGCCTTTTCTTTTATTTTATTTTATTTTATTTATCCCACATTGCTTGTGAAAAGTGGTCGACCCTATGAAGCAGAAATAAAAAGAGAGCTTATGGCTATTGTTAGGCAAGTTGAATATGAGAAGAAAATGGATGTGTGAGTTACAAATCTGTTCTTGGCATTAGAGGATGTCTATCCTCTCTTGTGACATTCTAGACATCATTCCCTTAGGGTTTGGCCTTTGGAATTCAATGCTATCGGCTTCATTAATAGGCAGCTTGGGCGCATTTCTAGCTATAGGCAGATTGGGTGTTTGCTCATATCATTTTCACTCCTTGTCTGATACTTATGCCATTGTGAAGGGATGATTTTACATGCTGGAGTAATTAGTGAGTTGAAAAGTTTGCTATGTATTTGATTTTATTAGTTTGAAAACTAATATTATTTCAATAGTAGTTCAATCTTCAGTTTGCATAAAGTCCTTCTTGTTCATGTTATGTGGTTTCAAATCTATGCAAAGACATTAAAATCTCTATTGGCAGCTGGATCAGTTTTTGGCCATTTCTAGAGTGCCCATTACAATAGTATTAGAGCTATAAGTCTTGCCATCCTGTGGAGGTCTTATAGGGAATTTGGAATAGCCAGATAGAGGGTAAAGTGTTTGACAAAATGTCAAAACACTAAAATCAGAAATTAAAAAGGCCAAGCATTTATGTTTGAGCATGCGATAGGGGCTTTATAATTTCCGCAATACCAAGGCAAGACAAAGTAGAAGTTCAGATTGGCAAAGCGAACAGTCTAGTTCATCCATGCAAGGGGCATACAATCCAGTCATACAAACACAGAGGAGATATTCTTTAAACAAGACAGCAGTATGGGTGACCAAAATGACATGAATACAGGATTAGGTGGAGACAGGAATAACGGTCGAGATTAGGAGGTAATGTTCAGACGGTTATTAAGTATGTTAGAGGAGGGGCAGCGTATGCAACAGGAGCAAAATAGGAGAATGGATATGATGATGTAGCTTATGGCTAGACAAATGAGCGTCAATATTAATCCAGGTGATGCCAACAATGGAAATGATAACAATGGGGGAAATGATAACAATTGGGGCAATGCTAATAATGAAGGCCGAGGCAACAACGTTCCTAAGAATAACATTAATGGTAATAATGGACATGGCAACAATGGGAATGAGGCCGATAACTTTAGACATGTTGCACGCCCAGCTCGAATAGCGAGCTCAAGACCTCTTCTATCCACCTTTCCACCCAAAGCATCGGTTCAACCAGTAAATGAACCGCAAATTACCGAGTTACAGGACCAGTTTAGGAGGGACTAGGAGGCTAGTGGACCAGAGTTTCAGGCGGATATTTCCCTTAGAAATTATATGGACTTGAGGATGAGACACATGTCCAGATCAGGAGGGAGAAATCAAAACTTTGAGCTAAGAAAGAAAGTTGGGAAACTTTCTTTACCTTATTATGATGCTTCGGGGAAGATGACTGCACGACCTTGGGTGCAGAAGGTAGATAAATACTTCCAGTTGAATCCTATGCCTGAGGAGGAGGCTATCAAGTATGTGGCTATTCATTTAGATGGTCCAGCGCATGAGTGGTGGCACCATGGCATGGTAACCCTGGGACATAATCAGATCACATCTTACGAGTTCACTGAGAGATTTGATACCAAAGATCCCGAGTTATAGTTTAAGGAATTGGCACAACTCAAGCAATGGGGATCAGTTGAGACATATATTAGTGAATTTCAGAGGTTAGCTGTGTTGGTCACAAATATTTCAAAGAGGAGGTTAGTAGTGTTGTTTATGGACGGACTCTCAAATCCCTTGAGGGGTTGGGTCAAGGGGCATGACCCAACTACGTTACAAAAGGCCACTAAAAGGTTTGTGACTTAGCACCTTCTTCTTTGAGGAGCAGATTTCAACATAGGGATTCATATATGAAGAAGGACAAGGAGAAGGACAAAAAATCTTTTCTTAAGGATGCTTAGCCAAAAAGGGATAATAAGTTGGATAATGACACCCTGAATGAGTTGAGGAGGAAGAAGCTATGTTTTCATTACAGAGAGCCTTGGGACTTATCTCATAAGTGTCCTCTCAAGGCTAAGGCAAATCAAATGAAGTATTTCTCAGCAGAGGAGTTACAGTCAGAGAGGGAGGATCAACACTTTGATTTAGACGAGGATAACATATAGAGGAGAGCAGCATTCCTGAGGGTGAGAAGTCATTGGCACGATTAACGGGGGCTCAAAAGGCAATCATATTTAAGGTTAGGGTTACTATCTAGGGGCAGAAAGTGATCTCACTCATTAACAATGGGGCTACACATAATTTCATAAATGCACAATTGGTAGCCAAGAGAGGTTTACAGACCGAGGAGCACGCCTAGTTTAGAGTCATGGTAGCTAATGGTGACAAATTATTATGCAATTGGAAGATATCTAATCTTCACATCAGGTTTGGAGATGGCTATGAGTTGGAGGATGAGTTCTATGTAGTAGACATGGGAGACTATGATGTCATCCTCAGTATGACATGGATGGCTTCGCTAGTCGAGCTCACACTCAACCTAGCAAAATTGGAGATGAGGTTTCAGCATGAGGGCAGAACTGTTGTACTTAGAGGACTTTCAGATGGGAGCTGCAGTGTAATCTCCTTGCGGAGAATGCAGAGATTGTTTCAGCATGATGATGTCGAGTGGGCGAGAGAATGTTTTACTATGCCAGCCTCGCAGGAACCATAGGTGAAGAGTCATCCACTAGATATCTGGGAGATACTTGATAGGCATGCTAAAGTTTTTGGTGAGATTCCGCATGGGGTTCATCCTAACAAGGGAATGGAGCATGTTATTGAACTCGAGGAGGGAGCCAAACTAGTTATGATTACACCCTATCGTCATCCTAAGAAACAAAAGGATGAGATAGAAAAGGCGATTAAGGATTTGTTGGAGATGGAGCATATCAGGCCTAGTAAGAGCCCCTTTGCTTCAGCAGTAGTATTGGTAAAGAAGAAGGATAAGACGATGCACATGTGCATCGATTACAGGGCATTAAATAAGAAGACCATTAAGAACAGATATCCCATCCCACAAATAGATGAGCTGCATGGTGCATTTTTTTTATGAAGATTGAATTACGGTCAAGGTAACATTAGATCAGGATGAGGGTGGAGGACATTGAGAAGACATCTTTTCGGTGTCACTATGGCCACTTCGAGTTTTTGGTTATGCCATTTGGGCTAACCAATGCCCCTACTACATTCCAGAGTTGCATGAATCAGGTATTCAGGGGATAGCTTAGGAGATTTGTCCTGATTCTCTTTGATGACATTTTGGTTTTCAGTAAGACTTGGGAGGAGCATTTACAACATCTTGAAATGGTGTTGTCCATTTTGGAGAGAGAGAGTCTCTATATGCCAAGGAATCTAAGTGCCAGTTTGAGTTGACTGAGTTATTATACCTTGCGCATATCATCAATGCAGATGGAGTTCGGGTAGATCCCGAAAAGATTAGAGCTATTGTTGATTGGCCTACTCCTACAAACCTTACACAGCTTAAGGGGTTCTTTGGTCTCTGTAGGTTTTATATGAGTGTTGGTGTAAATAAGTATTTACTATTTACACTTTACTTAAGTTTACTTAGGTTAATGCATTATTTTATTATATTGCATTATTTTATTATTTATTTAGGTGAGACAGTTAGGAGTTTGTGTACTCTCACAAAAGTACGCAACTCTAACTATGCACATGGTGTCTACAACACTAGAGTTTGCATCATTCACTGAGTTGTCATGTTGACAACACAATTATTTGCACTCTTAATTTAGCACATGTTGTCTACACCACTGATTTGCGTGCTACACCATTGTAGGCTTATCCTCATATCATCGCACTTACTTCCATGATTAATGGAGGATAACCCATATCTGGTGAACATGTGCCTCGTTGTATGACCTATTATGATGCTAACTTTTATGCATTCTAGAAGCTCTCCTGAGGCCTTTATATATAGGCATTCTGAGTGTACTCTGAGATGTGACATATGAGGCATATTGAATGAATATATCATCATTCTGATCATACTTTCTATTGGTCTACTGTTGTGCTTGTGTTTGAGTTCCTTGGTCTTGGGTGAATTCTAGTCTAAGCCAAATTCTTACATGGTATTAGAGCTCTCGGGGAGATTCTTTACACATAGCCGTTCAAGACTATTCATGCTTCAGCACCTCGACCCGAATCTAGAGCATCCGCAGAAATTGGGAGCATCTAGAGCTAGATCTGACCTCGCCATTACGTTTGGAACATCAATTCAGTGAAGATCGACTATAAATTTGCCTATGTTGGGTGAAAGTTGATCGTGAAGCAAAAAAAAATTTGCAAATCGGACCCTGGAAGCCCCGATTTGCAGTTCGGGTATGATCTAATTCGATCTGATTATTTGTATTTTAGATCTGCAATTATTATCTTTGCAATTATTATTTTCGGATATTATTTTTTTGAAAATTATTTTGCCCAGTCAGGCTAGTTGCAGAGAAAAATAATTTGCAGAACCGGGTTGTCAGATCTCGGCTCTGCAATTTTGGATATTTATTAATTTTGCAAGATATTATCTCAATCGACTAGCATCTGCAATTAATATTCTGCAGGCCGTACACCATAGAAATCTGGCCGAACAATCAAAGTCTGGTAGCCCCATACCACACCGTGCTTTCAATCCACTAGCGACCTTTTTATTTCAAACAAGCATGCCTCATTTCTTTTATACAGCTCCGCATAAGCTGTTCCCACACATGTGGGATTAATCTACAAAAATCCGACCCGCTCTGCATTTTCGACGTGGAAAAGATTCCAACACTCGTAACAAGCTTGTCCAATGATCACTGCTTCAACATCCCGGCACTGAGAAACTAATCTGCCTATATTGTATTTTTTCCGGCGAGCATTTTAAATCTCTCGCCCACTACCACGTCAGTGACAACGCAGGGTGTTGTGCCACACGACATGTTTTCATTCCCTCAGCTCTGAACTGTGGGAGCCACACGGCTGCTCCACATTAGTCCACGCAGACAAGCAATGACAAGTCACCCACTTAATCTGATGCAGCCGAGCGTCTCAGTCAGCGTACGACAAATCCAATCATCTCTGTACCGTACTCCAAGTTAGCACTCCACATAAGCAAACACATGGCATATAGTCACCTGCCTATGTGGACCCACGTCAGCAGAAAAGTCAATGACCGTACAGTACACGTCATCCACCATACCAATCTGTACTATTTTGTACATTAATGAAATCATGTTGATGTCATCTTCGGGCTTGGAGTGCGCTGACATCATTTTTTTCCTGGCTTAAAATTGACGGCCCTCTGATTGTCATTCCAAGCCAAATTATAACTGCTACAATGGTCGTATGACTATCAAATTTAACCCGCTCTTTTGTTGATGCGACCCCTCTCCAGATTGATTTTGGTTTTTGCAGTCCAACTTCGGAAGGCCATATCTCAGCCATATGGACTGTGCAATTTTTTTTTTTAAATTAGGTAGAATTTCCTAAACTTTTCAGTGGTGCAGCTCTTTTCTGATTTTGGTTAACAGATTTGTCAAAATTTGTGTTTTTTGGCGACTGTACCTGCATAATCCTGCATTTTGCAACTTCAAATGCTCTGTATGGGCACATCTAGAGTCAAAAATAGGTTCCATTTTTTTTGAAAGTGCGTTATTTTTTGTCTACTTTTCGGATCTGCAGTTAGATTGTAGGGTTGTGTGGACAAAAGTGTCACTTTCAGCAATAGAGTGTTTCTTTGCTTTGTATTGCTTCAGAATTGTAGCACATTGTAAAGTTCCAGATTTGTAATTCATTAAGAGGTTGTAAGAAGCAAAATCAGAAGTCCACGAAGGCCAAAATTGGCAAGTGGCCCATTGTAATAGCACCACTGATAAAGTGCTAAAAGCATCTATTTTGGGGGAGGGGGGGATTCTTGATTTAGTGAAAAGGGGGGGGTGTTCTTGGTGTTGTGTTCTCTCTTTTCTGTACTTTTCATTCATTTTTTGCATTATGGACAACTTTAAGTTTCCTAAATTAACTCCTCATAACTATGCTACATGGTCCATAAAAATGTGGTATCACTTAATGCATAATGGAGTTTCACAATATGTAGATGGTACTCTTCCTAAACAAGTGATAAAGTATCAGCAAGTGATATTTCAGCTTGGGTAGCAATGGATAGGAAAGCCCTAGGTGATATATGTTGGAGGTTTGATGATAAGATCATGTATCAAATTAAGAAGTGTTCTACATCTAACGAAGCTTGGGATACCCTCAAAAACCTATATGGTAAAGTGTTTGAAGAGGATATGTTCAAAATTGAAGATGAGCTTGTCTCCTTAGATCCTAAGTCATATGATTCAATACAGGATTTCATCATCAAGGTGAATGAACTAAGGACAAAGCTTACTAATTGTGGCAATTCAATCAAAGATGACAGATTGATCTATCTCATACATAACAAGTTGCCATCGGAGTATTCCACATTTATCTCTTCTTTTAACACCTCTAAGACTACCTTAGGGTCTACCTATCAGAAAGTCACTTTTGATGAATATGCTGATCTGTTGGATACTGAAGAAAAGAAGTTGAAATCAATGGGGATTCTCAAATCACCTAAGTCTAAAGCATCGGTGGCCAACAATGAGGGTTCTCAAAATTCAGCTGGACAATCTTCAAATCAAGGAAAGGGTAAGCAGAAGAAATGGAGGAACGAATCAAAGGATGTAGAAAAGACAACACCACAATCCAATCAACAACGCAAGTCTTCCTCAAATTCCAACAAGAAGGGGGACAACAATAAGGAGAAGAAAAAGTGTGCCTATTGTAAGAAATCAGGTCATGAAGAGCATGAGTGTTATCTTAAGAAGATTGATGAGTTGACCAAAATTATGAAAAAACATATTGTTTCATTGCCTAATGCTTATAAGGATAAAGGGTCTTCTTTAGATTCAAAGGGCAAAGGGCAAGCACTCATAGCAAATTCAAATTCTTCGAAGGAATGGATATTTGACTCAGGTGCCTCATATCACATGGGTTCTTCAAAGGAGGATTTTTCTTCATTGAAGTAGTCAAAGGTACCGCACATTTTCGTGGGAGATGATAGCAAAATAGAAGTTGAAGGAAAAGGAAGCATGGATATGGAAAATGGAGAGTTTCAAGATGTTCTCTATGTTCCAAACCTAAGTTCAAATCTCCTATCAATCTACCAAATCACTCACCTTGGAGATTGACATAGAGTTGAGTTCCTTCCAGACTCAGCACAGGTGCACAGTCTTAAAGACAATTCATTGGTTGCAGTGGGGAAAGTGAATCACAACAAAAGGTTGTACTCTTTCTCCCATTTTGTGCCCAAGTCTCCTTTAAAGGCCTTGTTATCTCAATCAAATTCAACAATGCAATTATGGCATCAGCGCTTTCGTCATCTTGACTTCCGCTACCTTCAGCAACTTTGCACAAACAGAATGGTCAAAGGTCTACCCCAAATCAACTTTTCTACGAGTGAATGTTCAACAAATTCAATGGATATGCATCCAGAGGGGAAGTTACAGAAAGGGAAGTCTTCAAGAGCACCAGGTGTTCTACAGATGGTTCACATGGTATTAGCAAGTCCTTTTGCACTCAGCCAGGGTCGCTACATACTGACTTTTGTTGATGACTTTTCAAGATACACTTGGGTATATTTTCTTCATAATAAGAATGAAGTGTTGGACAAGTTTCTAGCCTTCAAGACTCATGTAGAACATAAATCCAGGAAAGCCATCAAAGTACTCCGAATGGATAATGGAAGCATGTATGTGAACAGAAGATTTAAAGACCTTTGCAGACTTGAGGACATTGATCTTCAAAATCCACCAGCATTCAGTCTACATAAGACAGATGTTGCAGCATTGAGGATCCGAACTCTTAATTTATGGCAAGTTGCATAATACAAGCCAAGTCTCTAGATCCATCACTTGAAGTCGAAGCAATCCATAGTGTCACTCACATTCTAAATAGGTCTCCCCATCTAGCCTTAGATGGCAAGACTCATTTTGAGGCATGGTGCGATAGAAAACCTATTGTGACACACTTCAGAGTCTTCGGTTGTCCTGCATGGGCAAACACATCTTCCAAGGGTTGCAAAGCACAGTCACCTCGGCTTTGTACCTTCGTTGGTTATGAAGACGGTGTGAAGGCATACAGACTATTAGATCTAGAGACACATCAGATTTTTGTGGAGGATGTACACTTTGAGGAAAGTTCACCAAGCTTGTCCTCTAATCCTCTTTGCACATCATATCGTGTGGAAACTAATAGTGACCCCAGCAATAGTGCTTCAACAGATTCAGACACGTGGGGTTCTATCGACAGTTGCAAAAAGAGGTCACTACATCAGTTCAGTCCACATGCATACATAGCCACAGTGATAGGTCCAGAACAGCAAGGTACATCCAATCTTCCAAGTACAGCTTCAGTGACAGATTTGGGGGACAGTATTGATGATCTGCCGCTTCTTCTTGATGCAAAATCACCTCCTTCAGTTGTGACAAGGGCTCCATCTAACCCTCTTGTTCATTCTCTACATGATCGATCGTCACAGGTTGAAGTGATTGTGGATACTTATGATCAACAATTGCAGAGAGCTTCTTCATTAGTTGAGCAGACAGATAGTTCTTTGAGATAGGTTCTTCAGCCAGTTGAGCAGGTTTCAGAGACATCACTTATCCATAGGATTCTTTCCACGCACAGTCGAAGCGTCTCATTTGTACCTTTGGCATTGTTTCTTCCTAAGGGGAGGAACACCATTCTGCAATCTTGGATCAACTTCTTCATCGGAGCAGTCATTGGCAGGTATTCATCTTTGGAGGGGGAAGCCTATCCTGTCTCTTTCTCTTCTCATCATTCTCTTATGTATATACTGGATGTATGTCGTAATGGGGGGATCTTGATTACTCCATCCATCCATACATCGGCTCATCTCTCTTTTTGGGGGAGAGTTTTTCCCACGAGGTTTTCCCTCTTTCTCCGCTTTATGAGAGATTGCATTTGCATTATGTACATGGGTACCTAACATGGCCTAGTAGTCGGGACCCATCATGCATTGCATCCTAAATTTCATAAGCTTAAGGGCATTCCCCTAAGTTGCACTTAAGGGGGGGTGTTGGTGTAGATAAGTATTTACTATTTAAACTTTACTTAAGTTTACTTAAGTTAATGCATTATTTTATTATATTGCATTATTTTATCATTTATTTAGGTGAGACACTTAGGAGTTTGTGTACTCTCACAGAAGTATGCAACTCTAATTATGCACATGGTGTCTACAACACTAGAATTTGCATCATTCACTGAGTTGTCATGTTGACAACACAATTATTCGCACTCATAATTTAGCACATGTTGTCTACACCACTAATTTGCATGCTACACCATTGTAGGCTTATCCTCACATCATCACACTTACTTTTGTGCTTAATGGAGTATAACCCATATGTGGTGGACATGTGCCTAGTTGTATGACTTATCATGATGCTGATTTCTATGCATTCTAGAAGCTCTCCTAAGGCCTTTATATACAGGCACTCCTAGTGTACTCTGAGATGTGGCATATGTGGCATATTGAATGAATATATCATCATTTTGATCATACTCTCTCTATTGGTGTACTATTGTTCTTGTGTTTGAGTTCCTTGGTCTTGGGTGAATTCTGGCTTGAGCCAAATTCTTACAAGGAGATTTATTAAGAGATTTTCACAGGACGCTACACCCTTGACAGACCTTACCAAGAAAGGCGCCTTCGCATGGACAAGGGCAGCTCAGAGATGCTTTGATCATTTCAAAAAGGCAACGTCATCATCTCCAGTATTAGCTCTACCGGACTTCACGAAGCCATTTGAGCTTCATTGTGATGCGTCAGGTGATGGGATTGGGGCAGTCTTGATGTAGGAAAAGCATCCCATTGGTCTTGTGAGTAGGAAGCTCCATGGAGTGGTGAGGAGTTATTCCATCTATGATCGGGAGATGTTGGCTATTCTGCATGCATTGGCCAAGTTTCAATCCTACCTAGTTGGGGGGGAGTTTGTTATCAAGACTGATCACAACAGCATCAAATACTTCATGGGCTAGCATGATTTGAATGATAGACAACATAAGTGGATTACGAAGTTGCAGGCTTATGATTTTGACATTGAGTTTGCCAAAGGTAAGAAGAATATAGTGTCAGATGCTTTATCCTAGAGAACTCATAATTGTGCTCTAGCTGAGATCATCAGAGATTGGAGAAATAGGATTACCATAGAGTATGCGAGGAAAAGTTAGGCTTTTGGAGTGATTGCAAGCACCATACAGGATGATCGTTATATGGTGGTGGACAAATTGATCAAGTTCCAAGGTAGGATATATTTGATTCCTTCATCACAGTTTAGGGAGGTAATACTAAAGGCATTTCACAATGCACCTACAACTAGACATCTAGGGGTCTTTAAGACCTACAGGCAGATCTGTGAGCGGTTCACATGGGAAGGCTCAAAGATGATGTTCAAAAGCATGTCAGGGAGTGTGCAATTTGTCAGCAGAATAAGGTAGAGCACACATATCCTGCAGGGTTGTTACAACCTTTACCCATTCCGGATAGGAAATAGGAAAGTATTTCTATGGACTTCATCACCGGTTTACCACAAGTACAAGGGAGAGATCGCATCTGTGGTAGTTGACTGGTTGACGAAGTTTGCTCACTTCTTTGCTATTCCATCCACCTACACAGCAACATAGGTGGCCGATCTTTTCTTCAGAAAGATATTCAGGTTACATGGGCTACCTAGTTTCATTGTCAGTGATCGGGATAGTAAATTTATGAGTTTTTTTGGCAGGAATTGTTTGGGTTGTGTGGCACAGATCTTACACCTAGCACTAGTTATCATCCGCAAACAGATGGGCAGACAAAAATTGTGAATAAATGGGTGGAAGGATATATGAGGAACTATGTGACTACACAACAGAGAGCTTGGGTCAAATGGCTACATATGGGAGAGTACTGCTATAACACCACTTATCATATGTCCATCAAGATGAGCACTGTATGGTTATGAAGCACCTAAATTCATGGATCTGGTTTTGGGGGATAGTAGAGTGCCCAAAGCCAAAGACTTCTTGCAAGATAGTCAAGATATTTTGAGGGTGCTCAAGGAGAATATACAAGCCCAAAATCAACAAAAATAGTATGCTGACCAGCACCGGAGAGAGAGTAGCTTTGAGGTTGGGGATATGGTTTGCTTGAGGTTAAAACCATACAGACAGTCATCACTCGAGAAGAGCGGAGCAGAGAAGTTGAAGCCTAGGTTTTATGGCCCCTACAAAATGATTCGCAAGGTGGGCAAGGTTGCCTACAAGATTGAGCTTCCAGAGGGCAGTTGGGTGCATAATGTGTTTCATGTGTCGAAGCTCAAGAAAGCCATTGGTCAGAGAGTTGTGCCTTCTATAGATTTGCCACCATTGGATGAGGAGGGGATTTTCATATTGTTTCCTGACGCTATTCTAGATACCAGGGAAAGGACTTTGCAGAACAGGGTGTTACAGCAAACAGGACTAAGGCTGCTTGAGAACAAGCAATTTCAAGGGGGGCGCACTGTAATGTGCCCACTTTAACAGTTGTCTAGTTGTGTAACCATTAGCCTTTTATTTTAGTTTATTTTATTTTATTTATCCACATTACTTGTGAAAAGTGGTCAACCCTATGAAGTAGAAATAAAAGTAGATTTTGTGGCTATTGTTAGGCAGGTTGAATATGAGAAGAAAATGGATGTATTTCTAGACGTCATTCCTTTAGGGTTTGGCCTTTGGAATTCAGTGCTATTGGCTTCATTAACAGGAAGCTTGGGCGCATTTCCAGCTACAGGTAGATTGGGTGTTTGCTCATATCATTCTCACTCCTTGTCCAATGCTTATGCCATTGTGAAGGGATGATTTTACATACTGGAGTAATTAGTGAGTGGAAAAGTTTGCTATGTATTTGATTTTATTAGTTTGAAAACTAATATTATTTCAACAGTAGTTTAATCTTCAGTTTGCATAAATTCCTTCCTGTTCATGTTATATGGTTTCAAATCTATGCAAAGACATTAAAATCTCTATCAGCAGCTGGTTCAGTTTTTGGGCATTTCTAGGGTGCCCATTACAGGTTAATGATGATGAGGTCGAATTTTAGATAGTCTCAACTATGAAAATAATGATATGGACAATGATGGTTGCATGATGTCGTCGTGTAGATGTCCACATACGCATTCGGAGGATGCCTTAGAGGGAATTGAGAGAGGTTATTCAAGAATTAGAGGAAGCTAAAATGTCATTCAAATGAAGTACAAGTGCAAGGGCGCTTCAACTTTCTTACTCATCAAAGGATGTCATACAAACTCAAGGAGCACCTTTTGAATTTCTGGAAATTTGAGAAAACACCATGAGAATATCAATCCGAAAATGGAAAATTCTTGAGATGAATATTCAAAAATGTACTTTAATGTAAAAGAAATTGAGAATTCTTAAAAGTCAAACCAGATGTAATATTAAAAAATCAAATTGTATTTCTAACACCAAGAGAATGTCAATCAAAGAATGGAATATTCTTGAGATGAATATTTAAAAATGTACTTTATTGTAAACAGAATTGGAAATTCTTAAAAGTCAAACCAGAAGTTATATTGAAAAGTAAAATTGTATTTCAAATACCTACTCTTTTGTCTTACTCTCCTTGCAAAGCATGTAATTTGTCCTGTAGTGGAACTAGGTGACTATTTTGTCTTCTAGGAGTAATAGTAGGACGTTTCTAGAGGAGAAATCATGGCCCTTGATGATATATAATTCTGATCACTGATCCAAATTGTAAAAGCCATAAAAGGCCTATGCCTCTCCTCATTTTGTAGAATGATTTCAAGAATTTCTGTTGTTATGCTGGTGAAACGAATGTAGATTTATCATAGAATTCGTGAAAACTGTGTTTGTGCGTTTGCATGGTTCTACCTTCTCCAAAATTTATTTCCAATTCAGATTCAGTTAGTTCATGAAAGTTATTTATGTCTGTGTTGAAGTTCCTATATTCATACCATTTGAATCCTGTTGATGCATGTTGCAATCTATAGTTGGCTTGGATTTATCTATGAAATTTAGTTCAATTCCAGAGTATATTTATCATTTCTGTATGTTTTAATAGGATTGATAAATGCTTAGTAATTTGAAAATCATTTGTATAACCTTCGAAGATAGCACCGTGCATAGTTGTGTTTGCCAATGGAGCCCATCCTGGTTTGTGAATCTCGGCAATCCAACAAGATAGATGTTTAATAAGATTAAGTAGGAATAACCTTTTCTAAATCCCTTTAACCTATTTTTAGTTTATTTTCAGGAGTTAAAGCATTAATCTGTTTTTTTATTCTCCGATTGCAGACTAGTTGCATATAATTTCTTCCTATTTCTCCATATTTCTGAATGATGATTTCTCAATGTTATTATTCTATATATATAGTTTTTCATTCTTAGTCACGTCCTTTCATACATAATAATTATATTAATCTAATATTATATTATATGAATAATATAATTATATTAATAACATATTGTATATTATTTATATAGATTATATCAATCATATTTTTTATTATTACATATATACTGCACAATATATTTACTTTATATATTATGATTATTAATCTAAATATTATATTTTGGCAGGAAATATGAAGAGCATATATCACAAGAAATTGTAAACTGTAAAGAAAAATTCTATATTCAAGACTAGTTGTTAGTAAGATAGGATACTTGTCTGTGCCAAGAGCACAAAGGCTTCTACTAATGAGGGAGGTGCATACATCGAAAATGGTGGGTCACTCCAGTGTTGAGAAAACAATGGAAGATATGTAATATGACCCAAAATGATGGTAGAGGTAACAGGGCTTAATAGAAGTTCTAGATTGTGTTGAACTAACAAATTTAAATTAGGAAAGGAAGGAGTATATATGCTTTTCCTTATTTCAAGAAGACCATGGGAATGTGTTTCTATGGAATTATAGGGAGTTTGCCTATAAATAGACATGGACATTACTTACTTGTGGCAGTTGACAGGTTAACTGAAATATGTGCACTAGTGACTTGTAAAGAGACTATTATAGGGAAAGAATCAGCTGAGATGTTCTTTGATAGTGTTTGGATAAATTTTGGGCTTCCTTAGGAATTTATCCTGATAGGGATACATAGTTTGTAGGTAAGTTTTGGTCTACAATAGGGAGCATGATGGACACCAAGCTAATGAAAGGCACATCCTTTCACCTACAAACAAATAGTGAAATAGAGGTGGCCTATAGGACCTTGCTACAAGTCATCAGAGGGTAGAATATTAAGCATCTGAAGACCTCAGATTAATCACTTCCATACATTCAGCATTCATATAATGGAGTATTGCACTATTCTACTAATAAGTGGTCATCCAAACCATGCTTAGAATATCTGACTTACAGCTCACTTGTTGTTTTTAATAAGCAAGAGGAGCAAGCAGAACAAGACATTGAAATGACTAGTGCATCTAGATTTCTCGAGAAGATAAGGCAAATCCTAATCAAAGTGAAAGCACAATTGGAAAGAACACTACAAATATATAAAAAGGCATGATCAACATAGGAAGGAACATAAAGTGAAGGTGGGAGACAAAGTTTGGATTCCCTTGGGCAAGCAAAGGAAATTAAACCAATGTAACGAGACTCGGACCCAGCCCTAACTTGGCAAGGGCAAATCGACTCGTGACCCAGCTCAAACTTGCCCGTGACTCGGTAAAGTGACAAAACCCTTTAAATTTAGAGATTTTTTAGGATTTAAAGAACATTCCATTCACCCATTATTAAATAAAGTTTAAAGACACAATAACATCATGAAATAGAAGGTAATTTGATCACGTGCAAAACATAAATCGATTACATAAGGACAAAGGTAAATTTTAGATGTATTAAGAAAATTTTAAAAACAAAAATTAAAAATCGGGCGAGTCAGATGAGTCAGCTGAGTCAGCTAGGCGAGATAGGTGAGTCAGCTAAGTCAAGAGAGTCAAGCAAGTCACCCAAGGTGACCCACCGAACCAAGGTTACCGGCCATTTTGACCCGGCTGAGATTACCCAACTCGCTGACCCGGGCAACTCGCCTGACTCGCAGCGAGTCTCGTTACTATGAATTAAACCATCAAGATATGGACCATTCACAATTTTTTGAGGCTATAGGTGAAAATGCATTAAAACTTAATCTTCATCCTTTCATGAAAATGCATTCAATTGTAAATTGTGAGTATTTGCAACTTTATAGCTCTCTGTGCTAGATGAAGATATAGATCAAGTGAATCTTTGAAGGACATGGGTGTGGAAGGTCAGACTATACTCCATGGAGATCCAGTACTAAAAGGAAGATGAGAAATAAGAAATAAAGTTTAAGAACATTGGAAGATTGGACTCAAACCATTAGAAGGTAAGACAAACCAAGAATTATTCTAAGAAGAGAATAGGAGAACTCCTTCCTCATTTGGTGTCCCATTAAGCTTTTGTGGGACCAAAAGGCATCCTAAGAAAAAGGTGTTCCAAAAGGATCTGAAAATATATATATATATATATATATATATATATATATATATATATATATATATATATATATAACTACAATTATGAACATAAGGTGAAATTCAGATGCAGGAACTGGTGTTTTACAATGCTGTAGAACTGTGTCAAACAGGGACTGTATCGGGGTGCAACAGAGCCTAGAATTTACCATAGTTGTGCAAGCATTCTGTTACTGTTGATGCAGCAAAGTCCAAAACCCACACATGTTCCTCCATCCTCTGATTGTTGATTTTCCCCATTGCCAAGGAAACTTAAATATGTATTGTAAAATCTATAAATAAGGCTTGTATGTGAGTAAGCAAACCACTGGCATCCCAAGAAATGGGAATTGTTGTGCATTTTTGTTCATTGCATGAGAAATAGGAAAAGTATAAAGAAAGAATTATGGTTTGTTGTATATCTTGTAGCCATTAATAAATGAGAGTACTCAAGACACAGTGCCACTTCCAAAGGGACTGACTAACTTCTCCTCAACATTAAGGATTTTCCAGGATTTGTCTGCATGTTAAGTCTTATTTTGTTTACGGCACTATAATCCTTTCTCTAAGCAACCAGCACTTTAATTTGCAAAGCAAAGAGTTAGTTGATTAATTGTGGTTGATTTCTAAATTCCTTAAGTTAGGAGTTCATAGATCATAAGGTGTGGATAAGGTATAGCAAGGATATTCGTGCTATGGTTGCCATATGGCAATCACAACAGTTCTAAAAAACAAAAAAAGTTACTTTTCTTAAAAGAAGCTCTAAAAATCATAACGAGTTATAAATTTACAGTATCATTGATTGCCAAACTACTAAGCTGCAGCAGCAAGCTATTTCAAATAACAAAGGGCTTTTTGAGTGGCAACAGCCAGGGGACTGGAGTAACCTAGCAGTAACAGATCTGAGAGCAAGGATTCTTCAAACAGCAAGAAAGATGGGGTTCGAATCTTTAAGTTCTCTGCTCCATTTCTAGCTGCAACTCCTTTTAGTTAAATGTCTTATTCAATATAGATCTTACAATCACATTCTTTGGAAGGTGACTCGGAATCCAGTAAATACAAAACATTTTGGAGCCAGTTTGCTTCTCACAGTCATCTTTGAAATTTACACTAAAGAAACAGGATACTGAAAATAATCATCCATTCCAAATACCATCTGCATTTTGAGCATACAACTATGCTCTCTTGGGTTGAGTGTTTCTGTGGTTGAAAGAAGTTGAACATATCTCTTTGACAACATTTATGAGATTTGGAAGAGTAAGCAGATTTTAGACAAGTACCACTGAAGCACCAGACTTGTGCTAACTCAAAAATACAATATTCACACTAACATTAAACTATAAAAGAGTATAGATGATTATCTTCAAGGTCATAAATGAATTAGGACTTTTGTTCCCACAAAGGGTGGTTCACAATTGTTGCAAGAGCATCCTGGGGTAGTCAGCAATCCTGTATGCAGGAGCATCGGGCTCAGATTTGTGGACTTACGGTTTGTGCAGTTAGGGATGTGTTCAAGGCATATTGAGGAACCTTGTCCTAAGTGCACATAATGATTGGAGTAATTGTCTTGAAGTTAGAGCTGTTTTAGTGGCTGCTAGTAACGTGTTCCTGATTTATTGACGGACTTTGGAAATTGTATTCCGAGGAGTTGGCATGTGCCCTCTCGGATTTGGATAGTTGGATGGCACATGAACCTATGTCTAAATGCGCGTACTTTTATGTGGTCATATAAGTTAGTTATGATTGTAAACTTGGGGCTTGTCCTAGGTATTTAGTTATTTCATGTATTTAATGTTTGTTTCCAAGCTGACTTGTGTCTTGAGGGTTTATTTAATGTGAGTGTTTATTAAATGTAACATGCTAGGCCAACCTATGGCTTGGTTTAGTATAACTAGAGGGTCTTGTGATGTCTTGGATCATCATTCAGCATGGAATTCAGCATGGAGTAGCGGAGAGGAGTGAAGTTTGACAAAGCTAGTAGCTAAGTGTGGGCTTGGAAAACAAGAAGGTTGTTTGGTGGCTTGCGAGCACAAGTTTAGATTCATCTTGGGGGTTTCTACCAGATTGTGGTCTAGGATACATCCTTTGGGGATTCTCTTGCATCGCACTGCATCAACAATGCCAAAAATAAAAAACAAACTTTGAGAGCAATGCTACATGTTAGTACATGGAATCTAAAAACATAACAACGTTTTCTTGAAGTTGTCACATTCTTGGGCAGAGAGTGAAATGCAAGTATAGATGTAGCTCATGAGCAAATCATTCACCAGACCACAAAAGAACACAGATTTTATTGCTAAAATGAAAAGTAAAGAATGATATATAGCTGTAAAAAGAAAGCACTGAAAGTTCACAGCCAACTAGCAAACCTCTTACTAGTTTCTTGTTATAGAGTATATAGATTCTAGTCTAATATAGAGATTAACAAGACTCAGTTCACTGTGGGGCTGCGATCATGCGGTTGAAACTTTAAGTATACATGATTTGAACAATGTATAAGGTAAAGCGAAAGATGAGACTAGATCTCTTTCTTATGAATCTATTTATGCGGTTTATTTATGTAGTAAAAAGATTGGGAAGGTCTAGTTTCCTTCCAGAGCTTTGGTCATGAGGTTGAAGTCCAACAGGCTTAAAATTTGAAAAAATATATAACCTAAATCGAAAATGGCCCCCGTTCCCATAATGGGGAGTCTCATATTCCTTGTGACCTAATGCATAACCTTTACCGTTTCTAAGGTCTGCATTTAGGTTACAGTTTTGTGGACAGGAAAGGTGAGTAACAGATTTCATAGTTGCAACATACTGCCAATTAGACTAATCATAAAGATGGTGGCATAAATACAAGAGAAACCTTTAAATTAATCACCACGGGGAAGAATCGAAGCAAAAGACAAACAACTTTACCTCACGATTGTACACTTGAACTGGAAACCAGAAGTCACCACTGTCAAGTGCCCAGTACCATGCCATTAATGATCCGCGTTGTGAGCAGCTTTTCAGGTTATTTTTTGAAACTGGCTGTGAATTCTGCTTGGACAATAACCATGGCCATATGCAACACCATGACAAACTCCAAACTTTGCTTTTTCTGCAGTTTACAGTTACTGGTTCTACATTCAATGCAATGGTCCACTGCCATTCCTTTCGTGCTTCTGGTCCTACAATTTTATCCCATTTCCTCTTAATATGGCCTTCCCAAAGATGATCACTACTGCACATCCTCCTCAGATCTCTGCATGCACATGCAGTGATGGAGAGACTTTCAGGAGAAAGCCTTCTCAGTATGTTTTCCAGTACTAACTCAGGTAAATCTACAAGATTTAGATCCTGTATCTCGTCTACATTTTCTACTTTCTGAAAACATCTGCTCTTCAACAACATGGCAGCACAAATTTGACAAAAAGCTTCCACTTGCAATAAACTCCACAATTGAGCTCGAGATTCCCACTAGTTTGCAAGCAGAATGAATGTTCATCTCATTGACGGCAATAAATAAAGCTCGAGAAATTAATATCCATAGCATCCAAGTTTGCTGCTCATGAGCTCGTGGAAAACAGAGGAAACATGAATGCGGTTGCCTGTGTTACAGACTTGATCTTTATAGTGAACACCTCCAAGAGAACAGTTTCACAAGTCCAGACAACCACAAGAAAGAGAAAGATATCTAGAGGCAATTCATTTGTAAGTCAAATTTTTTGAGAAAATTGGGTGGCACAAAAATGAAAACGATCTGCTTTTCCTGATCCACTATTATCATGGAGCAAAAGTAGAAGCAGAAGCAAAAGCGAACCACCTATGTTCCCTCCAGGAGAGCCCTCTTGCTTTCCACCAAAACTACATTAAATTTATGAGGGTTTTATTTTAATCCCTATAAACCAACAAAAAACTGAAGGGCACAAATCGCGAATGCTGATCTAGTGCCCCATGCGCAACAACAGATGCACTACACTAAAAACTAGTTGTTTACTTCTATTCTCTAATTCCCACGTAACATAAAATAGACCTAAATGGGCGTCTAGGTGTTTACCTTCCCTTTCTTCCAGATGAACAAAGTTGGTGGTGAGTTTGTCTTCCACCACCATTCTCAATGCCAGAGAATGTCAGCCCCAAGACATGTTGGTGTCAAAAAAGCAGCTGCCTCCCATCAGAATTCCAGTGCATTTGACAGGCCTTATGCGAAGAAGATGCCTTGTTCGGCACACAAAACAATGCGCGCAAATTAGAGAGGAATCCCCCATTGGCAATGGAGGTGGAATTGTAAACCGAGGACCCCACACTAACTTACAGTCAGATTGCTACGCTCCACTATACTGAGGCATTCAACGAGAAGACATGTGGGGTGGACAGAAAGTTGTTGGGTTTTCAATTAACTGTCATCACGAGCTTTAATACGTCATAGAGTCCATTAGATTATTCCTTAGTCTAGTGGACTTAAAAATCTATCAAGTAAACTAGAGACAAAATGAATGAACAAATCCTAAATGCTATATTCAAATGCCATGGTCCACTGCAATTCAATTGCTAGTTCTGAACAAATCCTAAATGCTATATTCAAACGCCATGGTCCACTCCAATTCAATTGCTAGTTTTAAATTAATTTCTATATTGTAATCAATAAAATATATAAATTAAATTATTTCAAGTTTAATATTTAGTCAAATAAATTCAAAGATGTTTATTTCATAGTTAACAAAACAAATAAAATAAGTCGTTGAAATAATAGATATATACAAACTAAAAATCTTTATCAAATATATGAATATCTTCGTATTTGAGGCTATATTTGACTCTTAGTAGAAATAAGATTAAGAAAAGGTGGAAAAAAAATTTCAAAATGTGTCCTTTACAAAATATTGTTAGAGTGAATATTATAAAAATATTTAAATCTTTTATAAATCTTTTAATATTGTGATTCTTAGACATCTATAATGTCTTTAGAATCTATTCTCAATCAAAATTTATTTAATTAATTCAACCAATCATATTTCTAATTAAAATATTTAAAATTTTATTTAACTTGTCTAATTATAGTTTTATGTTAATAAACACATTCAAACTATTTAACTAACCAATATAATGTTTCTTTCAACATTAGTGGATCTTGTTTATTCAATTAATATATCTCATTTAGCTCTTTCTTTCAATGTTCCTTACCTTGATTGCATAAATCATTTATATATTTTATAAATATCTCAGCATCATGATTATTTGAGATATCTAAAATGTTTTTTATTAGATTACCACATTAAGGGTCATGATCCCAAGTGCAAAATAATATACTAAAATAACACTTACAAAATCATACCACACAAGAAAGCACACAAGGCAACAAACAACGAATATCCAATCCAAGGAATAGCATAGGGAATATATATAGGTAAACAATAGGGATAGCACAAGTTACAAAGATAATATTAGAATTAGTAATATATTCTTGGTTATATTTATTTATTAAATGGGATAAACGAAGGTATCCCTTATGTTGTTTGTCCTCTAGTCCACATGTAAGGACATGCAATTTGCTTGTCCTCTTGTCTATGTGTGAGGACAACTCATTTTTTGTAATTCATTTAATAAGAAAAATAATATATTCCTCCTTAAGAGGATTATAACACTTGTTATGCACACACTTATGAATGTGGCAATCATTCACATGGGAGTTACTAAATAACTCCTCTTCTCATCTCTATATATGAGATGCTCCTCTCTCATTCTTAGTACCACATACTCATTATGTAGTGCTTCTAATGAGCCTATGACTCCATTTCTCTCTCCTTCTCTCCCTCTCTCTCATTCTTTAGGCATTTGCCTCATTCATATAATTCACAAGGGGTTTTCTTTGCTTTCCCCTTTCAAAATTTCTTTGTCTCCTCTTGTATTGTTCCTTGGAAATCTCTCTTTGGTTTATGGTAATATATTCATATCAAGCTCTCTTGGATTATTTTCCATTTTATTTCATTTCAGTTTAGTAATATTCTTTCATGGTATCAGATCTATATAACCCTTGTTTTGAGCTTGTGTGAAGGTTACCATGTTGGAGACCCTTGTTGAGAGAGAAGTTTGTAGCTTTTTTTCTTAATCCTTTTGTATTGTAGGTTCTTTATAGTTTTGTTTTAACCCTAAGGCTTGCCACCAAAGAGTTTATTTATTTATTATCTAACTCATTTTCTCTCTCTCTTGTTTTGGAAGGCTTGTTGCCAAAACGAAGAGAAATATTGTTGTATTTGTATTATTCTTTGTAAACCATTTATTTCTCTTTAGTATGATTCTACATGGAATCATTTATTGCATGTCTCATTATTTTATTTATTTTTTAAATTAATCTATTTGTACTCTAATATTTTTTAAGATTATTTATTTATTCTAACATCAAATGAGTCTTTGTAAAAAAATTGCAAGCCTTCACTTTAGGAAATTTTGTTATCAAATCCATCATTCTATTCCAAATAAAAATAATTACATCAACAAAAAGATTGTTTCTCTCCCCTTCTATCATAGCTAAACCTAAAAGTGTTGCATTTCTAACCCTTATATTCTTCATCTTGTTCATTCTACACTTGATTCGTAGGACCCACAGATTCTACTATAACCCCTATGTTGTCATCCCTTGAAGAGACCCTCATTTGAGGAGAAACCCTTTGGTTCTCACAATAACAAACTACCACTAGGATCGGGTCAAATAGTGCATATGTCATTGCCACCATATCTGTTGAAAGTAACTTGATTATATGAATCATTTTCCTTTCAAAATACATGTGATTCCTTAGTCTTAATCCAATCCTCATTGTATCCAACAGTGACATCAGTACCTTATCCTCATCAAATTTCTTGATAGGAATGATTCCTCCCACCCATGTCTTTGAAGCACGCAGCTCATACTTGCTTAGTGCCTCATCCAAGATTGTTGCATTCATAATTGACGACTTGATGCAAATCTCTTGAATCTTGAACAATGTCTTATACTCTGGGAACATATCATATATGTTTGAGTACAATATTGATAACACTTGTGTTTAATAGATTGGAGACGATGCCTTCGGCCTTGGCACCCCATCACCAATAATGCATCTTATTGCATGCTCCACCTTTTCAAACATTGCTTGAAATGACATGTCAAAATCACCCCACAAGTATGTTGAATCTAGGGGAAATTCCCATGTTAAAATGGGAATCCTCACTCGAAAATTCAGTGTCTTGTGTTCCATATTCTTTGAAGCACCCTGCATTCAAAAAGTTCTTAGTCATCCTTTCAATAATAAGTTCATTGTATTTTTTTAAAAATAAAAATGTCAAAAATTAAGGAAGATACTAACTTATAAAGAAAACCTAATATGAGTCCTTTATAACCAATTTTATTGCCTTAACAAATTCTGCAGGAGCTTTTAACAACAAGTTATATTAGAATCAATTCCAATGACCTACCATCACATTATTTTTTTTTAAGTATTAAAATATGTTGTCGCTAATCCTTTTAATTTCAAGTTTCAGTATTGAACCTAGCCAAATTTATCGCTATTTGCAGCTTCTTCCCTATATACAATCAAATCATAAAACTTTACCTATTATTTGCAATGAAATTGAACTTGTCATCAGCCAAATCTCTATCTTTGCTTCTCCAATTGGCCAGGATCATCAACCCATTATTAAAAACAAAAACATACTAAGATTTTAGTTATTTCATTATAATGAGTTTCACATTTTCAATTGTATCAACATTCATTTTTTACTTGTACCCATTCAGATACATAATAATTATTCAAGTCTTTTACATAGTTGATCTCAAGTAACTAAAAAAATTGATAGAAGAATTTCAAACCTCTCAACCCCAACTAGTTCTTTGTATTAGCACCCTTTCAATTTATGTTTATGTGCTTTTTTTGTCTGTCATTTATAGAAACTCGCTAGAGTGTGTAAATTCTCGATCATCATTCCAAGTTTGTTGACTCCCCAATTCATGTTTACTTTATCTTCTTATTCTCTGACAATTGCAGTTTAAGGTTCTTCCCTCGAGTGTGTTACTTTATTCTACATTTATCTTCTTGTGGATTAAATTCTCTTACTAGAAGTAGTTCACTGGTGTATGATAGGTGATAATTTTATTTATTTTGAATCCTTGTGAATTGTTAAAACAATAATTATCTATGCAACTCTCGTTTCATTTCCATTATAGGATTCTGTGTGTTTCTTTTTTTTTGCGCCTCTACTTATTATACTTCTTCTAGAATGTTATTCATTCTATATATTTTATACGATTCTTTTAAAACACATTATAATTTTTTGATTATAATTGTTATTTTTTAAACAAACAAAAAAAATCTGAGTTCGTGAAGTTTTTCATCAAAATTTCAATCAATCATTCTTTAAAAAAAAAACTAATAACACTTCAAGTTTCAATGCCTTTAAATGCTTATCTTTGTATATATAAAAATATGTTTCAATTGTCTTGTCATTGATATCACATTTACTAAGTTCTCCATTATTTAAAAATTTACTTAATATAACACATTTATTTTGTGTTATGATAATCCTTATATCTTCTTTTCATTATCATTTTCACATATTAATATTAATTTTTGTCATCTCTCAATCATTTATCTCAAAATATTTTGTTAAAAATTTAGTTTAAACCCTCTTACCTTCAACTTGCACACATGTAGTGTCTACCCCTAGTTTAACTTTCATGTTTTATTGTTAAATTCTTTTAGGCCAGCTTTTGTGGTTATGTGTTATGATTTAGTGGTATTGGGTTACCTGATTTGATTGATGTTATTTCATACTTAGTTATATATTTGATGGGCTACTTGATACTCGGTTATTTTATGTGTTCATGTTTATTCTTTTAATGATGATGTTTTGCATGTTTCATATAGTGATTTTAATGGTTTCATGATGATAGCTAGATGGATGATGTATATATGATTTTTATGGTTACTTACCCCATACTTGCATGTGTATGGTGTACATGTATGTTTTACTTTATGTTTGACGTTTCTGATGTGGTTGAGGGATGGAGTCATAGTCACCTACTAGTCGGGATCTGCACAATGTACCACTCACTGCCATTGTCTGTTTAGTTTAGATTTATATGCACATGTACATGTTCAACTTTTATGCAGATTGTAGGTGTTGGGCGTTGACTTCCCTGAATTGCCAAGATGAGCATGCCTTATTGCAGTATCTCAATGGTAAAGAGGGGAGATAGTTCTCAAGTCCAAATCCTAAACCTGAGCCAATTGCCCCATAATTTGAGATAAGTATACGAGTTATATACCCTTCTAAATTTGTTAAGTGACTTTGAATTCTTGATTTTGACACTTTGAGTTTAAATTTGTACTTTGTCTTTTAGATGGGTTTTCTTATTTAGTTTGTGGGTCTGTTGTGATTTTTAGTTATAATTAAATCAAATAATGATATTATTAAATGATTTAATTTAACAAAAATATATTTTAAAAAATCAAATTTTAATTATATTTAATTAGTTTAGAAATTAATTAAACAGAGGAAATAAATTTAAAATATTTAATTAATAGTCCAAATTTGGCATAATTATATTTATTTAATTTAATAATAATTAATTTATAAGTTTCATTTAAAAAATTAGCTCTACATATTTTTATTGGTTAAATTAATAAATATACTTTTAAATATGTCTTATTATTTTAATAATTTAAACAAAGCGAGAATAATTTTAATAAATTGTATAATAATTAAAACACCAAAAGCATGCACAAAGAATTAAATTAATTAAAATAATAAAAAGAAAGGCTTTTGCATGTTCGTAAAATCAAAACCCTAGGTTATGAAATTCTTTATTAGGAGATTAGAGCTCATTTCTCCACACACAAATTTTGGAGAGAGAAATTTAGAATTAGAGGAAAAGAATTGTTAAAAGTTTCAGAGGGTTTGGATTTGCATGCATTCATAGGTTGTCTTAGCTTTTAGATATTGTTTTGAGGTAGGGTTTGAAAACCCATTGTGGAATTTTATTGAAAGATCTGTTTACTTTGTGTCTTCTTGGAGACTTTCTATTCAGATGTTGTATCTATGTATTTGTGTATTTTGGTATCTTGAGATCCTACAAGATGGTGTATTGTATTTTGATGTATTTGTATTACATACCTTGCAACATGTTTAGTGGATGTTATTTGGATGTGCTTTATCGTATCAGTTGCACTTATCGGTTTATATATCTATTATTCATTTATGATTATAGACATTATGCTTGAGATTAAAACTAATTAATAAAACTTTCTTAAACATGACTCAATGTGAAGGAACCCTTGAGGAAAGAAAACTATTTTTTGTATTTTCTTATGTGTATGTGCATGTTGCTTCCATGTTGTTATCTTGTGTTCTATAAACTTTTTTAAAAAAAAGTTCACTAAAATATTGTAACATAGTAGGTTAGTTTCTCTTGGGTTCCTGAGCAGGGGGTTACAATACAATAGTTTGAACTCTCCATCATCTCACTCCTAGCTTGTCATTTTATTTGTTTTTTTTTTTACCCATCATGTAGTCGTGTCTCTTTCCTTCAATAGCAATGGCCCTTTACTTAGAACTCATCAATGCATGGCTAACATATTGGGTCCTTTCTTTGTAGCTCTCTTCATCATTTGATTTTAATGCCTCCTTTCTCATCATTTCTTTATCATCTCTATTATGAACATGTCTCTATATTTCTTCATCACTCTTTGGTTAGTCGTCTGTCAATGAGTTTTATTTTAAAAAGAAAAAGAAAATTGTAAGTCATTTTTGAGTCTCTATCTATTCTGACTCAGTGGAATATTGCATGAAACATTATTGGATTATTGTATTTATTTGATTAGTAGTTATTCTACTTTCTCTCATGTTTTCTCCATAATATTGTATTTAATTTTCTAACTAGGTCAAATGTAGAAGCATAAGTCAATATCCTTATCTCTATGGCTAATAGGAGGAATGTGATGTGCACATTAGAAGAATAGAGTTCCCCAAAAAAAAGGAAGCTTTAATGTAACAAGAGCTCTATTGGAGCTTTAGTCCTTTCCTTTTTTAACTACTAGGGAGGGAATTTTGAGAGAAGAAAGATAATTGAACGCATAACTGGAATTCATAATAGATCATAATAGTGTTTGATTAATGTGAAATGAATCTCACATATAATATAATACATCATCAAGGTTGTGACATATCAGATATGACATTGATCATAGGATCATAATCTATAACATATAAATGATAAGAAATTTCTAAACTATACAATAGTCAAAACATGTGATGCAAATATTGGAAGTCAGTGGCTCATACAATGAACCGGTCATAAATTGGAAATGATTGAATACAATAAAGGTGTGGTTGGAAATGGACAATGAGAGACTTTAGACAGTGAAAATAATTTGTTTTAAATGCATTTTGTTGACTATTGACAGTTTGGTCAATGTAAATTATGAACCACTAATAGCTAGTATAGATATACACATAATTATTGTAGGCCTTTCATTTAAATTGTTGTTGTACTGGAATTACTACTATAGAACTGTTTGTTTCTAAAGAAGCCAATAACTAATATATAGCGGAGACATGACTTTAAGAGGTATGAACATTAAACTATACAAGTAGCTTTTTTCCATGAAATCCATGGATGATTAAGAATATTTAAAGAGTTATATCTTTGAATATATAAAATTTTGTTTTTTAAATATTTTTTTAGTTTTTCACATGATCTCAGGATTGAGAAATAGTTGTTACAATCCATTCAGTTTGATTGATTATGTGTTTATATAGGATAAGCTATAACAATGCTCCAAATTATAGCCTATTGGTAAGTTAAATAACAAGAGCTACATTGTTGCAGTTGGAGTCTCTTAAAAACTGACTAGAATTTTCAAAAAGTAGAAGTATTGCTAGATAAATTTCTTGGTTGCTGACAATAATTTTAAATTAGTAACTGTAACTCATAAATTAATGAAAAAACAAATAACTTGAATTTTCTATAAGTAGAAGTATATTGCTATATAATTTTCTTTCATGCTCACAATAGTTTAAATATAACATATGGGAAAATGATACAAAAGGTCCCTACAAAGTATGCAATATAAAATGATTAAGAATTTTAAACCAATAACTAGTACCCTTGGATTAGTAGTAAGAAACAATAATGAGAAAATGACTATTGCTCTTAGAATTTTCAATTATAATTGTAGTTGTATTTTTCTTCTACAAGAAAAATGGACACTAACTTGTAAATTTTTAGGCAATTAGCATGGTCATTATGGATCAAAGAGGGATATAATTGGTCTTCCAAGTTGATTAACTAAAACCCTTTTCAGAATTTGTAGCAAAAATTGTATTGTGCAATATAAAATAGATGGACTACTCAACCAACAATAAACATGCAAAGAATGTTTTAGTATATATCAAGTAGAAGGACTACTCAACCAACAATAAACATGCAAAGAATGTTTTAGTATATGTCAAGTAGAAGGATTACTCAACCAGCAATAAACATGCAAAGAATGTTTTCATGTGGAAGAAGATAGAGCATAGGTAATACTTTATTGAGAATTATATCTAATATTTATAATTGGAAAACATAGAGACTAAAAATCTGAATGCACGAATCTAAATTTGAGATCATAAAAATAACTCAAAACAACTAAAACCTGAGTATAGTCTATCATTGAAAACTTTAGAAGACAAAATATTGAAGCTATGAATAGTAGAAGAACATAAATGTAAAGCATATGAGTACTTAGCAGTTCTTGATTTGTTGATTTGTAAATTTTATATCTTAGATAGTATTTTGATCGTATACAAAATAAGTTATAGTTTGCAATTACATTGAAGTGACATAGACTTCTACAGATCGAACAATATGGCAGCTTCATAAACCAAAATAGGTAGATATGACAAAATACACTTGAGTAGCTTGATGTTGTAACTTGTATCTGGCATGCTAGTACAAGTGTCCTAGGGTATCAAATAGTACTTAATTTATTTTTCCACATGTTGGGACTAATTATAGTAAAAAATTCTTCATCGCAATTTGGGAAGCTCAGAGTCCTATATCACCTGCATCAAGTTTGGGAAAAGATTACTTTTATATTACTAACATTATTAATTTAACTATGTGAGGGGCAACTAGAATGAAGAATAGGAGAAGGAAGTAGAGCTAGTATAATGTGTAGGAAGAGGGGCTTACCTACAAAACTATATATGGTTGACTACAAGAGTGAGGTTGGAGAGTTGCTGCAGTCATACACTCTACAAGTGAAACAAGAGAAAGTTAGGCAAAGATAAAGTGTGCGATATGTGATTTTAAATCATAACTATATTTGTTTGTAGAAAAATGAAGGAGACCATTGAACTTACCTTTTCATATTCCTTTTCAATGCTCATTATGACATTAGTCATTGCAATAGTGAAAGTGTTTTGAATTTCAAATTGATGCAAAAAATTAACAACCATAGACAGGTCTTTTTCATAATTGTTAAAAGACACTTGGACAAGTTTAGGGAAGTGGTGTTCAACCATTCATGGTACATTCAACAACCTCATCCTCATACTCCGCTGTACATTTTAGAGAAGGTTGATATGTAAATGTTGTGTCTTTTGCACATACAAGGCATTTTGCCATATTTGTTGTTCAGAGAACTAGCGAAGGAGGTGGCTCATGGCAAGTGTTGCACAATAATTGATATGGTGGAAGATGTGCATTTTTTGGCCTCAAGCTTCCAGAAACCTATATTTATTGGCAAAGATCTTAGTAAGGCCTATTATAGGCTATGTTTGTTGAAAATAGAGAAGCAATATTTTTTTTTAATATAGGGAAGGGACTATTCATCAAAAAGAATAGAGTAGCAGATTCTATTCAGATCTTATGTGACTGTGATACTAACTTGTGTACAAGTAGAGCATAATGCTTCCAAAGTATCTTTTGAGTGCTTATCATTCAACAAATTGATAAACGTGGAAGGTGTTGATTTGATGATATTTGTATCATTTACCCACTTCTAATAACATTTTTGAGCAACAAGAGGGGTGTTCTTCTTGATTCAAGTATTTTTTTAAGGGTTTCAAATGGTTATGAGTGGTTTTCTAAAATAATTACCTACAATAAGATGGGACTGATAAGGATGGATAGATAAAAACATGCTAAATATGGTACAAGTCATAGATGGTTTAGTGTGCAGCAGAAATAGCTTACCTTAGCTGTGTCATATATTCTTGCTCCATCCTTTACATGCAACTCAATTTTAGAAGTTGTTTGGTGGTGGGCTACAACTAGGACACCTATTGTCCCAAACGGGTAGGCATTTGTAGATTGAATCAGCTTAGAAATCTTTATATCAAGGATGAGCTTAAGCTCTTTGTAAAATCTTCCAATGGGTTAAATGGAGGTTGCCCCAGTTATGAGGATACAATAGTCAACATCCCCTCTTTCTAACTAGCTTCTCTTCTTGATAAAGAAATATGATAGTCGGATGCTTGAACCAGATGAGAGCTCAGAGAGATGTTTTCAATTAGCTTGTTTGTCAACTTAGCTATGATTTTCATTTTCCCAAGGTTGTCGATAAGGTCAACATGGACTATTTGTGTTTTTCTTGCATTGTCATTGTTTTTGGCAAGAGCAAGGCCACAGGTGACAAGTATGTCACCTTCAAAAGCAACATTAGATTGAGATGTGCAAATCTAGAATGTGTTGGATGGGGAATGTTTTTGAGTCTTTTGCTTGGATTTGGTAAGGACACAACATTTTAGATAAGTCATAAGGATAAATCTCATAGGAGAATTCAGAATTGATATGTACTTTATACCTCTTTGAACCTTGTGTGTTAGGAGTTGGTGCAGTTATGCCTATGTCTAAGTGCCTACACAAGTATGTAAGAAATTAAATGTTCAAACTAGAAATGATTGAAATCAAAAAATGAGTGAGGTGGTATTGTGGATTGAGAAGATGGATATAACAAGATTTAGTTTATATCAAAAAACCTTGTCTGGTTAATGGCCCATTTTTTGCACAAACCAACTTTTCCTTGCTTTATTGTGTGAGTTTCCTTCTCAACCTCTATGCATTTGTCTCCCTTAGAAGCCATGTGCAAATCACTAACAAAATGTAGTATATACTTAAGTATGTAGTCAATAATATGGAGGGAAGTATAAAATTAAAGTTATAAAAAATAGAAGGAATCAATATGGTACAAGTGTAGGAATCTAATGCTAGTACATTTGTGTTGTTGAGATGGTTTGTTTTGACGAATCCATTGATGTTATCACAATAGTACTGCTCTGCAATAGGATAACATGATGAAACTAGAACAAACTTATTGTAGTTATGATGCATCTAGAATTATCATTATGATATGTTTGTAATGCAAAAGATTATTATAATGAAGTGAAATAACTTTTAGTATTCATGAATATTAATAAAACTTTGATTCTTTTTTCTGAATCATGTAAAGGAAACAAAAAGAGAATAGAATGTGAAAAATCTATGTGCAATTCCTAGCACATAACATAACTATGAATTTGAAATTCTTAACTAAGCATTTGTATAGTATTGAGTTTACTAAGGTAGGAGTGAGGAACAAGATACCAAGAAAGAAATTAAAGTTACATTTCATTAAAATTTCCAATTAGCTTACTATTAAGAGCATGGACTCGTGGTTATGTTGGTCTCAATTTTGTTGTTGCTAAGATGCAAACCCCAAAGGAATATTAAAGATATAGACATTAGATTTGTGCCAGCATGAAGCTTGAAATGTACCTTGTAGGATATGTTTTGTACACTAATATGACATTTGTATTAGAACTATTTAGCTGGAGAACTAAGAAATGCACATGTTGTGATAGTCCATGTATGGTTTCAAATCATGCACTTTCAAGGATAGTTTAGCAAGGTGTTTCAAAGACAGGAGGGGAAATAATTACCTTATCAAATATGACTCTACCACGAAAAGCATCTTTGTTTTTTGTAGAATGATCAGTGGTGATTGTATTAGAGTGGAAGTTGGAGGGAGACTGTAAGATGATCTTACCAGTGTGTCTATAGTACAATGAATTTGGCAAGGTTGATATCAATATTATGCGCCCATAGATTATCCACCAAAGTGCTAGCTTTTGTGGTTGGTTTGTTGATAATTAAGGTTAGGTTATGTTGTTTCATGAACTCGGCAAGTGTTAATTGTACCTTTGTTTGTAGCAACATGTTAATATTGAAGTCTCTAATAATGAAGTGTTTAGAATTGGGTAGTAGTGTGGTCGTGACCATTGTGATAATGTTTAATAGGTCTTTAATAGGTGTATTAGGTTTTAAGTACAAGTTTGTGATGCTTATAGTATAGCCCAAGAATAGAAGATTTGTGGTGATAGGTTCAAGATGTTTTGTTATGAACGTCTTATTATCAATCATAGTAGTTGTCTTTGTTGAACATTTTAGAAGTCTGTGAATAGAGAATGAAGAGTAATAGTTGAATCTAGCTTTGAGATAATCAAGTTGGACATGAACTTTGTGCTTTATTTCTTGGAAATAGAGGACAGTTGCTTGGAACAGATCATGATCGTGGGCTATGTCAAGGGAGTGTAGTGGGAAGCTTTGAGTATTCAAGGAGCATATAATAAAGTGGGTTGGAGTTTTTGAGGAAAGAGTGTATTCAATTTGCCACTGTGCCATTGTGCGTAGGCATTGCATTTCTTCATCAACTTTTTTGCAAATGTTAAAGTTCTTGTGTTCTAGCTTGTGTATTCGATACAATGAGTCAATGTTGCATACACAGGACAAAGTAGTATAAGATAGACCATGTTGATAAAATTTGTATGGGTCAAAAGTGATTGCATCCATTGTCAACCCTTGTGCTCTATGGTTAGTTCATGCACATGCTAGTTGAAGAGGGAACTATGGTCATGTGACTATTTTATTACTTTTTCTTAGTCTTTTAGCTATTCTGATGATAGGTGTTAAAGAAGTTGAAATATTGGTTGTGTACAACTTTTCTAGTTTGAGGCAGCAAGATCTTCCAATGTTAGGATCATTAAAATGAATCCATAGAATGTGTTCTTCATTCGATGTTTTTATTTGGAAAAATACCATTAGCACCATTGACTAGCCCATTTTATGTGTCCAAGTTTCCAGCAATTAGCTTTGCCAAAGATCCTTCTTTTAAATAGATGATGTTGGGGAGGGAAGACCTGTTAGCTTGGAGATCAATGCTATCAATTGAGCTCAGTAGGTAAGTAGTCAAGCATTCTCTTATTGTGTTCTTCATCAGCTATATTTCTATGAAATAAGTATGGAAATTTTGGATTAATGGGGGAAATCCTTAGGCATGTTCTATTGAGGTAGGAAATGTCATCATCAGTTTGATGGGAAGTTCTAACATAATTTAGAACGAAGATCAAATGTGGATTTGTTTGTCTTATTACAGTTAGTAGTTCAAAGCATAACACATGATCATTACAAAATGTGTATGGAACTTTTTCACCATTAATTATTGGTTGCTCAAAAATCTAAGAATCACATACAGGTTGAGCTTGGTATAGGTCTGCAGAAAAGATGACATCAACATTTTCAAAGGGTTTTGTTGGCACATGTTTGATTTGGTACATTCTTCTATCTATGTTGAACAACATTTTAGAGTCAATTAATGAGACTTTGTCAATAAGAAATATCTATAATTGTTCAAGTTTCTTACTGAGGTTGTCAAGCATATTTGAATCTAGACGAAGCATCCTAGAGGAATTACATGGCAAGTGGAAGATGGAATGAGCAGTTATGCCACCTACATTGAAGGCTACTTTTCCTATGGTGGCCATAATGAGTCCTTTAAATTTGAAAGGGTCACTATTCAATCGTTTATCATAGATCCAAACCATTTCTTCAAATATGACTTTAGCTGTGAAGGTTTTGCTAGTACCCACTCCACCAATAAGGAACAAGTAAATTGGTTTGTTTGGATGTTGTCATTTTTTCATTATCACATCTTTTAGTATGGAATGTTGTTTTTTATTCAACTTTCAGCACATGTTGAAGTACTCATCATTACTTTGTAAGAATGGGTGGGCAACTTCTAAGAATGGAGAGTTGCAGGTGTTGTGTATAGGTTGTATAGTTAACATGTTTAAGATCGACCATAATGGCATATTTTTCTTGCTCACTTTCTATTTTGGTATCTTCAAAGTTTATTGTTCCATAGTTGTTGGAAGGTTCTCTTGTGCCATCATCAATATTTCCCCACTTGTTGTCAACACGCACAGCGAACAGCTTCTCAATTTTGGAAATTTGTACTTTGTGTGCATCAAATGTTGCACTCCATGTTTCATGGCCAAGTAGAAGTGTATCTTCACTACTTTGGAATGGTATGTATATTAATAGCTTCTCTCTACAGTAGTTTTCACAATCAATATGTGGATTGTATTTGACAAAGCATATAATAAGTGGCTTTTCTCTTTTATGTATGTTTGTCAACTTGGTGGAGTAAAATGTTGTATACTTAGCCAACAATAGGAAATGGAAATGTTTTGGTCATTGTATGTATTTATCTATTGCAGATGCATACATTATGTTGTCCAAGTTATCTTGTTCCTTTTCTAGTAGCTTAGGTCTTTTCAACATACAAATTATATTTTTAGGTGGAGTAGTATTGATGAAAATAGTCTTTCTTGAACTTCTACACAACGATAATGAGAGAACAATGTGGACAGCTTGGCAACTGGACATTTTTTGGTAGTTGAGCAATACATTGCCTAGTTTGTGTATGTAGTAAACTTTGTCATTGTATGCATTAGTACATTATTCGTGTATTTGACAAATGCAAGGGACAAGGTCCTATCTTGCTTAGTCATGTACGAGCTACAATAAGATGCAACAACATATGCATCTAATATAAACTATGTGTTTATGTTTGCATATCATAGGGAGGGGACTTCTTTAGCAAATGCATTAATCGAAATGTTAGCAGGGTCTCATTTGAGGAGGACAATTTTGCAGGACAATGTTGCCTATAGAATTATGATATAATGTGCTTCTTTTATGTGTAAGACATGAGGAAGTTATCAAAAGTTGATTCCTTTGTGTAATGTTTACTTGCTAGTTCATTGAATAATTTTCTTGCCTTGTCTTTCAGTTGAGAGTTAGCAGCTGGCATGGGCTCTAATATGGTTTTCCTCCTCATGGGAGGTAAGGGGAAACTAAATTGGCAGCTAGATGTTTTTAATTTTTTGCAAGTCCTTGTGTGATGATGCATTTGCATTTTTTTAGATTTTTGTCAAGCAATGCAGAATTGCAGGAGACATAAGTATCTATGAAATGCTCTATTTAATAATTGTTACATTGTCCATATACAGGTGCATCTTCTATCAAAGCATGAAATGAACATGTTTATTACCTCAGTTTTGGAAATTTGTTACAAAGAAATAGTCATGTACTTTGTTGAACAATGTAGAATTTTTAAGCATCATCTTTCAAAATACATTCACCCTATGGTTGAAGTACCGATTGTATAGCACTGGATTTTTCCTAATTTCAAAAGCTAGGTCTTTGTCTTCTATTGTTTCATTGTGTTTAGTCTATTGTAATGTTGATTTATATTGCAATGCTTTGCATAATGGCTCCCAAAAGTGTTTAGCACTAGTTAATGTGACAAAGGAAGTTGAAGGACCTAGTTGTCTAATCATGGCAAATATATTATTTTGAGGATTTTCCAAATAGTAGGAGATGTATGTATATTCTTTAGAGATCTGAAGCCTAATGGTGATTGTAATTTTTTTTCTTGATTAGTAGAGCCACACACATCTCTTGCAAATAACTTTCTACCTTTTAACTTAACTCTTCGTATGCAAACCCATTTGAGAGAAAATATATGTCAAATAATGATTTTAATGGCCTTAAAGAAAATATAAGATATATGTGTTGCGGAGTCTTGGTGCTTGTGCATGAGCTCCCACTTTACTATTTTTTGAAAGATAAATTTTCTAATTATGTCATCTAGGCGTGGGAAGCCATAAAAAAGAGTTGGGAAATTCATTTCTTTTGAGTATACATCTTGGAATATGCCAAGAGGCTTAAACCCTTCAAATGGTGCAATATCAATAATGATCATATCTAGGTCCTTGATTGAATGAGGGTCATTAAACCAGTGTATAAGTGATTTAGTAATGGGTTCTTTATTGAGGTCATTTGAGATGTCATCTACTTCTTCTTTTGAGTTAGTTTCCATTTGGTTATGTTCTATTTGGCTAGTGAACGGAGTCTCCCAAACTTTGTTAATTGAAATGTTTTCTTTTCTATATATGGGTGTTTTGGATAGAACAGTTAAAGAATTCATTACATAAGTAGGTCTAACATTCCTTTATACATATGCATTATCATATTGTAACTTTCGTTTTAATCTAACAACTATTGTTCTTGTTTCATCAAGTTCTCTTGGAGGAGCTACTTGTACTTTGTCAAAATCCACATGCACATTGATTATTGTTCCATTCAAGCCATATTGTGCTTTTTTGTATCCTAATTGTTTGATATGTGCAAAAGCAATACAAAGAGAGACAAGTTTTTCTTCTAAAGTAGTTAAGAAATGTACTACATTAATACAGTTATTGTGCCTAATATTCCATGGCATTGCAAAAGAGGGACATCACCAGTTGCAATATCTTTGACACACTTCTTGTAAATGGGTTGGCCTATTGATTTTTTTTACCATTCCTATCAAGGGGAAGCAAAGACAAGGAGTGGACAAATCTCAACCGTGTAGGTATCTTTGTGGAAGTGCGACATGTCACAAAGACCGCACTCTTTTGTTGGTGTGTCCTTCATGCTTCACAAGTATTGGTTAGTGAATTTTGTGAGTGCCTTATTTTTTTCATTTTCAAGCATGTGGATGTTTGAACCATCACTTTGTCTCACAAGTTGTGACACATGATTCCTCTTCCTTAGTAGGCGTGAACTTGTTTTTCGACGTGTATTGTTGGTTGCACTAGCAGGACAATTTGCCATGGCCTTCTAGTGAGTTTTCCCATTATGTATTTCTTATTTCAAGCTATGTAGTGATCAACTTGTATTCACATTTACATTGGACACTTCCAAATATTTTCTAGTACATGAACTAGAGGAGGGTAAATTGTTTGGGTTCTTTAATGCATATGTTGTTGATGTTAGTTGTAGTATCAAGGCTGGCTTCCTATGTTTGTTAGCTAGCGGATGTGGATTTCATTGGAGTGGTTTGTAATGACAATGCCCTATGTTTGATATGAAGAATAATAAGTGAATTATTTTCAAAGGTTCTTTACAATTTCAAAATTCCTGTATATTATGTGATGTATCTGTCTGCCATATATGTATAGTAGCGTGAGATATGTGTGAAAGCCATAGCAAGCAAAATTCTGAGCCCTCTAGATCACTTTTAGCATGGGGCACTACAATTGTGTAAGCTTGAAATTGTATTTGTGAGAGTATTTTTATCTAGTGTAGTAGCTTCTTTGAATACTAGAAAGCATGCAAGGGCAATTATTTTGTGCACTTTAAGTGCATTTATCAACGTTTGGGCTACAAATAAGTTTAAAGAAATTGTATCAAATCTGCTATTGAGTAAGAAAGTTGTGGCAACAAATATGCTTTCACCACATGAACTAGTAAATGAAGGAACTTGACTAAAGCCAATCTAACTAAATGAATGGGCAATGATATGCCAACTATCTAATGCATTACATTGCATCTTCACTAATTCTAGTTGCACTTTTTGAACTTTAGTTTTTCTGCCCATCCTTGAAAAAATAGGCTCATAATGGCTAGATGTTGGATTACTATCATGGAAGAGGATAGATATCATAGGATGGGATGAATCTTTGTTAAAATGTAAGTATGGCTTCTTTTGTGTTGAATACCAAACACATATTGAGATATTTAACCAATGTGTCAGCTACCATATATAGAATATCTCACCCCAAAGTCCAACCTCACCATGTTCATTTACTTCAATTGTTGAAATTCTCATTCTACGCAAATATGTGGTTTTTTCATGTACCCTATGCATATCATATAGTATTGATGGGTGTAGCTCATGTTGAGAACAATGGAGAGATTCAACACAATGATTGTGAAGACTATGTAAGAAATGATTGACAAGTCCATTACGTAGTTCACTAGGTGTGTATTGACCATGAAGGAGAACATGGATTGTGTCAAATAAGCAATCATTGAATTTGAAATTGAATGAGTCAATTTTAAAATAATGGACTTTGTCGAGAGCCTCATTAATCGACATTTTTGTGATTGATGATGTGGCCTATATGTGTCAACCATAATCAGAGCTTGAGAAGTTTGGCCTGGGTTTGAAAAGTTGTCTTGCAACATATTTTTCTATTGGGTGGACATGCAAAGTAAAAAAAAAATTCAAATGGTTAAGCTTATGCAAGTGGAAGTATGGAAACTAAGGGAACATACTAGGACACATGAGAGAGACAAAGACAACAGATTTGAGGTCTTCATATATGGTTGTCACCTGTGGAATAGTATCATGTGACAATAAAATGAGAAGGTGATTATGATATTGATTGTAGACCTTTAATCTTCGTCAATAGAGCTTTTGATGTTGTCTTGAATGTATGGTAGCATCTGCAAAGGAGGGAAACTATCAGAGTCTAAATAGGAATGGTTTTATCAAGGTTTGTTAGACTTAAAAAAAAATACACGAATTGAATTTTTCTTTGGGAAATCAAGCAATCATGGGCATTGTTATTTGTTCAAACAATATCTGTTGAATATAAGAATTGATAAACATGTCAAAGTAGGTATTTGAAAATTCATTTACATTTAGAAAGCATCCATTGGCATTTCAGTACAAATTATTGGAATTCTCATATTTATTCTAGAAGGTGGTTGTTCAGGACTAATTCATAAGATCTTATTTTATAGTTTTTGGGAGAATTTTAAGAAGCTTGTGGAGAAGTTTGTAAAGTGATCACTTTTTTAACTCCTTTCTACGTAAGAGATCCGTAAACTTATACTATTATCGCCCAAAAAGTAGAATCAAAGCTCTTAATATACCAAAAAGAGCTTTTAATTTGAAAAACATTTAAACTAATAGGTGACCTAGGACTGGAAGAGACTAAATTGTGACATGTTTAACTTAAATTAAGTATGAAAGGAGAAAAATATATTTTCCAAATCTGAAGATAGCCAAATTTGTCCCTTGATGTTTTATATCAGACCTGATTTGTTGCCCTTAGAAGCCATTGGTATAATTTCTCCTACAAAATAAAGGTAATCATTAGAATCTCATGATTAGCAATGGACAAAAAATTTCTAATCTATGTTCATAATAGACCACAATAATGGCCAATCTATTATATTTTAAAAATAAAAGATGTAATTGAGCCTATTGACCTATTATATATTGAATGCAGTTGCTATCACATTCTTGAGAGCTTTGCATTTTAAATTACTATAATATTTTACTATCAAAATAAAAATTAGATTGTAGTTATGTGTTTAACTTTGAAAATGTTTATGTTTTCTGTTGCAAACAAACAACATTTAAAAGAGATATGTGAAGATCTCTTGGGAAATCTGAAACATATTCTCTCAAGAACATTTTTCCTCATTATTGCTAAGAAAATCGCCAATAGTGTGGTTTTTTTTAATATGGTAGACCCAATGTAGAAAGATTTGGAAATAAAATCCATTGAGTTCTGAAGGGGATTTTTCCTTAAAATTCTTGTCAAAAGCCTTTTTTGCATTCAAGATGAAACCACCACCAGAAAAGTCTCACTTGACTTTGAGACCAAATTGAGGATGTTGTAGCAAAGGCTAAAATAGCACCATTTTAAATTTATGTAATGAACAAAATGCATGTAAAGGGAAAGGTAGAAAGTAATGTATGAGAAAACAAGTGGCTTATATATGAAGTATAAAAAAGACACTACTACTTTAAACATTCATTCCTCTATGTTGTTTATATATGGAGTTCTTAGTATTTGTTTCAACAATTTGAATGGATGAAGGAATTTTAAAGTAAAGCTTCTTATTGCCTACATATTGAGACTGATTATTTTTGTAATAATCATTCATAGATTAGGTAACAGATTTCCTACCATAAATTGAACATAGTTGTGTGCATCTACATGAGGAGATGAGTTTTCTACGTAACCAACAACTTCAGCGACTTCACTGTAGGAGAAATCCATTGTACCCACCAAGGTTAACAGGTCAACAATTCTAAAAAAAAAGTATTGGAATCCATGACCAAATACATAGATTGCAATGGGTTGATGGTGCCCTGATTTTTCTCAAATTGACTTTTTGGTCCTTGACTATTAGATTTAATTTTATCCTAGTATATATTTTTTGTTGAACATTGAAACTAAAATTTCCCATCAGAGTATAGGTATAATAGATTCCACATTGAATTAAAAAGAAATTGTTTTTGCATAACATTTTTGTAAGTTTCTACTCCCTGAAATAGTTCAAATGTGTGGATCATTTATAGTTTTGTTTCCTTGTGTGGATTTCAACTAATATTTCATAGGTTAGAGTCATTCGTGTATAACTATATATGCAAAATGAGGCAAAACTAGGCTAATATCCCTATATTTCATTATCAAATGAGTAAACAAAAACAAAAAGGTTTTATTTTGGTTTTTGTTATGAAGAAGAAGTTGTTGCCCATTCTTTTCCTCTGTCATGAAAACCCAACCCAAGTAAAGCTTGAAATTATGATGATTCAAGCATACAAACATAAACATCATTCTGTGCAAATCAAGGGAAACCCTTTTGCAAAAGAAAAAACAAAAATATTTTGGGCACCATTAATAATAATGATTTAGGGGGGAAAATGAACCACAAGATTAAAATTGCAACAAAGAACCCAAAACCATACTCAAATTTACCTTTGATTGGAACACTCTCTTCTTAAGAGGATTGTGTTGAATTTAGGTCTTCAAATATGCACTAAAGGGGTTTATTAAAATGAGAAAGTAGATTCAAAGAGTTTGACAAAACTTGTTAAGAAATTATTTTTATATTTTAACTTACCGAGATTGCAAATTTTTTAGATGACACAGTGAGAATATAAATAACCAAAAGTGACTTCTTCAATTTTGAGAAAATGCATTCCAATTTATGCAACATATTTTCTAAACTTTCTACCACAACAAATACATGCAAATAAATATATTAGAATATTCATTCTCTCTTCACCCATTATATGGATTATAAGCAAACATGGATGTGTGGCTAAATTGCAAATTTTTATGCTATACATATTGGACTCATAATTCATTAAGATATGCCAAATGTTGTTAGAATAATTTTTCTAAAATTCTTATTAACTAAAATGAAAAGATTCCTACAAAAATAGCTTTCACCCAATGAGGAGAAAAACTAGTTAGAATTTATATTGATGTGAAAATACTAGAGTAATCAAGAACTTTGATTTGGGTAAAAATATTAATTATTGAGCACTTCTTCCAAGAATCCAACTAATATGAAAGAGTGTAGTGAAAGCTATAGGCTCTGCCTTAATGACAGGGACTAATGTAGAGGATGATGAAAAACATTAAACTTAGGAAGTGCGGTAGCAAAGATCATAAAGTCACCACAAATTGAGATAATAGTAACTATTTTATATTCCTTACAGAATCCTGTGTTTTAGCCTATAAATATCTACATCAATTAATATAAGTTATTGCTACTTATAATTAGAGAAAAATAAGTTAGAGAAATGAGAAAAAATATGTAAAGATAGATAAAGATCAATAAAGAGTATAAGTTGACCGATTATAGTAAGGGAAGTGTGTGTGTGTGTGTGTGTGTGTGTGTGTGTGTGTGTACACATATATAAGTCAAACAAAAAAATAGAGTATAATGTACCTAAAGGTTAAAGGATCCACTTATGGTGGGAGTAAACAATCATGAGAGAAGACAATGAGTAAGGAATAAAAAGGAGAATAAGATGTGTTTACCACTTTAACTATTATAAAATATTTATATAAAGGGATCCTAAAATATAGGGGTTGAATTATCTTCTTATTCATTCCAATTTTTTTTTAAACAAACTTACAATATTTATATTAGAGTAATAACATTTGATAAGACTTTTATGTTATTTAATGATCAATTTAATTGAAAGTAAGTACTTCTTTGATTAAATCATTTAGCTTATTATTTGATAAAAAATATTTTTCTTACTTTCTTAACAAAATATATATGTCATCTCGAATTAGTTGAATTCTAAATTTGTTGGAATTTAATTCTAGGAAATGTGTTTTATTGCTCTCTTTATATGATTAAACGTTATAATAAATATCACTATCTTCATACAGAATTATCATTTTTTGTATATTCCTCTAAGAGAATTTTGGAATGGTCACTTGTTTACCAAAGGTAGGGAGACTATTTGATATTCATATTTTTTGTTCATACCTTTTATAAAGGGTTATCATTTAAACAAGAGGGCATATTATTTCTGATAGTCTTAAATGTGTAATCATGTCTCTACTATATGATTAAAATATCTTTGATATATAACTAAAATGTCTTTATTTTAAGTACTAGATATATTTATTGGAGTACATATGGGTTTACACATATATACCTAGATAAATATACAATCTATTGTGACCATGATGATTACTAAATTATATGGCTATGAGTTATCTAACCTCAATGGAGTTTTCTACCTAATATCCATATAGTTATATATTTCTCATTGGAGTTTCTACTTGATATCCATACCCATATTCACCCCCAATGGAGTTTTCTACCTGATATCCATATAGTTTTATATTGCTCATTGATCATCAAAGTATTTGGGATTATGAGTTATCATACACAATTGCCTTTGAATTTATTATGCCCTACTACTTTGCACATAGGTGTAGTTTAATGCTTTTATAACATCATTTTATGCCCATGTTGGCACTTTATGGTTTATACCATTGATTTATATGAAGTTTATTGTATTTTTTTTGTAAGTTACATAGGGAGTTAACTATGAAGGTCTCCTTAGTTATATCTAACTCATATCACGATGGTCACCTCGGTATAACTGATACATAGTTTTCTTATCTAACGTGTGGAGTATCCCTCCATCCTATATGGTGTGCACTTATTGTTATAAAATAAATTCCACCAATATAACTAAGAGGTGTGGGGGGTGAATTAGTTATCCAAATATTTAAAAACTTATCAAACTTATTAACCTTTATACATGTGAACAATATAACCAACAACCATAACAAGATACTCATACACAATAAGACCAGATATGTTAATTAGGGAAACCCTTGATCAGAAGGAAAACCTCAGTGGAGATGGTACCCACAAAATGATGCACTAATATAAATGTTCCTTGTTAGGGGATGGACCCTATTAGGAATCAATAAATACATTCAGTGCATATCAGTCCCTGTTAGGAGACTTTGAATCCCTGTTAGGAGTTGTAGAAGATAGATGGACCCACTATCCAAACAACTTCAGTGGTAAGATCATTGAACTTGTTGTCTAAATAATATCTATATTATTCCTTATAGAATAATAGAAATGAATTATATTTACACTTCCTCTAAATTGTCAACTAGACTTCCTCTTCTAATCTCGATACGAGATCACCAACTTTGACGCAGTGCAAGGTAGGAGAATCCCTAAAGGAGATGTCCTAGCCCCCAACAATAAAACCACATAGTGGAAACATAACAAGAAGTAATAGTGAAAATTTGGTATCAAATCACAACTTTCCAATCATAGATATAACTGATTACATGCAATATGCCCACTTGTAAGGCCTTATGGGTTAGGGCCAAATACAAATAGCAATTACAAAACAATTAGTTATGCAAGATCCAACAAGATCCAACTTACAAATCCAATCCCAGCTAGTCCAGATACACAACTAGATAAGAATGCCAAGAAGAATCCACACTTGTACCCTCAGGTCCACCAAGCAATCCTCTAGTTCCCAAGCCATAGCCCTAGCTTTCCAAAATTTGCATCCCTCTTCCTTCCCAAAACTAAACTACCAAAAGACTCAACAAGACCCTTATTTATACTTGCCAAAATGGCTTACAAAATATTCTAGAACATACAAAATAGGAAGGCCGACCCAACAACAATCTAGACACATTCTAAGGCATAAATAGGAAAACTTGGCATCCACTAGCTACAGTAACTTGGTACCCACTAAGTGTCATAGTAACTTGGCACCCACTAGAGCTTTAGTAACTCGGCACCAACTAAGTGTTATAGTAACTCAGCACCAACGAGAGCTACAATAACTTAGCACCCACTAAGTGCTATGGGTAATTCAGCACCAACTAGAGCTACAGTAACTCGGTACCCAGTAAGTGCTATAGTAACTCGACACCAACTAGAGCTACAATAACTCAACAACCACTAGATAGCTCGATAGTAACATAAGATTCAAAACTATTGGCATTTGGCTCCAACGTATAGGATTGCAAGAAAGCTTAGGATGATCCTACATCAGACACCCTAGGTTCAAAAAGATAATCTAATAACTAAAAGAATATCTTCTAGGATTCAACACATAAATCCCAAATTGGTTCTTCACATAGATATCCTCCAAATCTTCAACTTGTACACTCTTCCCCTTGTTCTTCTTCTGCTTCTTCACATCCATCTGAGGTGTGCTACAAGTTTGCTTTCCATACTGATCTCCAACCTTCTCAGGATCTACCAACTCAACTTGGCTACCAATACTCAAGTTCTTCCTACCAAGCTCTTCATTCTGCAAAGGAATCAAGGAAAACTTCCTGCCACCTTTCTCAATAGTAAACACATTCTTGACACAATCATGTGCAACCTTGCAATCATACTGCCAAGGTCTACCAAGCAACACATGACAACTATTCATATCCATAGTATCACACAACACTTGATCCTTATACTGCCCAATCTGGAAATCAACAAGGCATTGCTCTCTCACTTCCAAAGCATGTTCACCTTTCAACCAACTGATCCTATAAGGATAAGTATGTCTCACTCTCTTCAAACCAAGTTTTTGAACCATCTCCTCAACAACAAGGTTATCAGTACTACCGCCATCCACAATCACCTTGTAGACTTTACCACCAGACTTACAACAAGTCTTGAACAAACTAGTCCTTTGAGAAGGATCTGATGTCCTCTCACCAACCGGTACTCACCAAGCCAACAAACTTTCTCCTTGCTGAGGTTGACTGTCTTGAACTACAACATCATTCAAAATAACAACTGTCCTACCAATCGAACATTCAAAAGATCTATGCCCTTCTTTCCCACATCTGAAATAATTACCTCTGGATCCACCTCCACCTATCCTTCATTTATGTTCAATAAGTTGTGGTTCATCTTCTACTTTTAGTTTAGCTTGTGTTGAACTACCCTGCTTCTCCTTCCCTTGGGAACTACCTCGATTCTTCCTCTTTAGCTTCTCCTCTACTCTCAAAGCATACTGATAATCATCCTCAACTAAAGAAATATTCAGCATACCAACCTCATCCTAAATATTGAATCTCAAACCATTAATATATCGAGCTACCTTCTCTTTTGACAATTCTCTATGGCCAGATCGAATAGTTAACTTGTAGAACTCCTCTATATAATATTTCACAGTCATATCCTTCTACTTTAGATTTTGCAACCTCTTAAACAACTCAAGTTCATAATTAAAAAGAATGAACTTAGCCTTCAACTTTGTTACCATCAATCTCCATCTAGAGATCTTCATTTCACCTTCCTCTTCTCTATCTCTTTGCAATTCCTTCCACCAAAGAGTAGCATGTCCCTTCAAATTTGTTTGTGCCATCCTCACTCTAAGTGGATCCTCAATATCCTCAACCTCAAAAAAGTCTTCTAATTCAGCAATCCAATCAATCAGGTCTTCAGGATTCAAAGTACCTAAGAAATTAGAAACCTCCATCTTATGCTTCAACTTCAATCGAGATCTAGGTCTAGAAAACTGACCATCCCTAGTTCCCATAGGTCTTTCCACACGATTAGTTTTGTCCTCACTACTTGATCTAGTAACTTCAAACTCTTCAGCAACTTCTTCATAACTACCTTTAGTACCCACATGCCTAGGTACACCACCTAAAGCACTAAAATTTTTAGCAATCATGTCACTCTTCATTAATGCTATCTGAGATCTAAAACTGGCTTTAACCTCCTCCATCTTAGATCTAAAATCTACTTTAACCTTCTTTGAGATCCGTTCTTCTACAACATCACTAAGATCATCAATTTCCCTAGGGTCCAATCTTCTTGGAGGCATCTTCCAAAATTTTAGCAAACCCTAAGCAACAAATCCACCAATCCAAAAGATTAATCAACCACAAGATCAACTTTCTTTGCAAATCTCGATGTAAACTACCTTAGCTTTGGTGATCTGTTAACACACTTAGGAACAACCTTTGCTTTGATACCATTTGATGTAATGCAAGGCAGGATAATCCGCAAAGGAGATGTCCTAGCCCCCAACAATAAAACTACACAATGGAAACACAACAATAAGAAGCAATAATGCAAGATCTGGTATCAAATCACAACTTTCTAATCATAGATATAACTAATTACATGCAATATGCCTAGCTATAAGGCCTTTAGGTTAGGGCCAAATGCAAATAGAAATTACAAAATAATCAGTTTTGCAAGATCCAACAAGATCCAAGTTACAAACCCAATCCCAGCTAATCCAGATACACAACTGGATAAGAACACCAAGAAGAATCCACACTTGTACCCTCAAGTCTACCAAGCAATCCTCTAGTTCCCAAGCCATAGCCCTAGCTTTCCAAAATTTGTATCCCTCTTCCTTCCCAAAACTGAACTACCAAAAGACTCAACAAGACCCTTATTTCTACTTGTCAAAATAGCTTACAGAACATTCTAGAACATACAAAATAGGAAGGTCAACCCAACAACGGTTAGGACACATCCCAAGTCAAGATCTCATCATAAACACCATGATCAAAACAAATCCCACAAGTTGGCTCACACCAAAAATGTATAAATCACATCTAAAATGCTGACACTTAGCATAAACAAGAAACCTTGCTATCTACTAGGTACAGTAACTCAACACCTACTAAGTGCTACAATAACTCTACAACCACTAGAGCTACAATAACTTGGCACCAACTAAGTACTATAGTAACTCAACACCAACTAGAGCTACAATAACTCAACACCCACTAAGTGCTACAATAACTCGACACCAACTAGAGCTATAATAACTTGGCCACTAAGTAGTACAGTAATTCTGCACCAACTAGAGTTATAGTAACTTGGCACCCACTAGATAGCTCGACAACAACATAAGATCTAAAACCACCAGCACTCGGCTCCAACATGTAGGATTTCCAAAAAGCCTAGGATGCTCCTGCATCAAACTTCGCATCCAATAATTCATTACATCGCTTACTCACATTTACCAAATACTTCACATATCACACTTGAATTACACACTTCACCAAAAGGAAAATAACTTTCCTTTATACCATATCCTTAAAATAATTCCTTGAGTCAGCCTTCAGGCTTTCCCAATTAATTATAAAAGGAGCATATTAAGATATTACTAACTATTACATGTATTCATAATTACAAACCATTTCCGGCTCATAATCTTTACAACTTCTCACACATGTGACCTCAAACCTTGCATGCTCACTGACGCCATCATCGGATTGTTTATTATTATTGTCTAACTACGTGAATTGCAATTCTATCTCTATTAGGAGATACAATCCTAACATCAGAAACTACTTTTCAATTACTTTGTTTGCTTATTGTTTGAGAACAAATCAACCATATCTTTTGCACGCCTTCAACTTTCTTCATGCACACTTAATCACATCATCAAGACACATCATAGAACATGTCATTAACTGCACTTCACCTGATCATCAATTCTCTATTTGTACAACCTCATTCTCTGTCTAGTACTCTGATAGTCTTTACAAAAATAATACTATGTTGACATTGATGACAAACAAAGTCATGAATGCAACATGTCAATCATGCTAACAATCTCCCATAAGCTCTAGCAATTCTTAGGATACTCCCCCAAAGGAATACCATCAGCATTCATGCTAACACTTACTTTATGGAGTTGTCATCCATTTGATTATATTCGTTCCACTTTGAAAGATGATTATATGGAGCTTCCTTCCACTTGGTTCTATTTGTCCTACTTGGAAAGATGATATTTATATGGAGTTTCCCTCTATTTTGATCTATTGGTTCTACTTTGAAAGGATGATATTTATATGGAGTTTCCCTCCATTTGATTATATTTGTTCCACTTTAAAAGATGATATATATATATATATATATATATATATATATATATATATATATATATATAGAGAGAGAGAGAGAGAGAGAGAGAGAGAGAGATTCTTGTTGGAAACTACAATTGGAATAATTGTTATGTTGTCATTGATGTCAAATCTTATTGGTGAGATAAGTTGAGCCCACTACCCAAACATGCATATGCAATAGTACAATCTGTATACAAAAGGTGTAGATACAAAAAAACCTTTCTAACAAAGTTGATATCTTCAATATCTAATTTTTCCTTTGTAGCTCTCTTCACAAAAATGATCACGTATCTATACTATATTTTACTATCATCAATTTTGCATCAATATCGATCATAGATGTTGGAAATGATTGAAAAGATCATGAGGAAAATTGTTGGAATGATCATATGGAACTGGAAAGGAATGTTCTCAATCATTGTTTTGTCATTGATGTCAAACTTGCTACTTGCAGGAATGACAATTGCTTTAGTGATCCAAATACTATCAATTAGTTGATTGACAAGGAGGAGGCAATCAATAAGATGTAACTAGTACACCTAGAGAAAGGTTGAAGTTATGATGTTGTAATGAAGTCCAAGGATCAGCTAAGTCATTGATGAAAAAGTGTATTGATGACATACTCTAAGACACAAAGAATAGGCACATTGAAACATATCAAAGATGTAAAGTTTTAGCTAAGTCATTTGTAAAGACTAACTAAGATCATTAAGGAACAAAATCAAGTGTCGAGTAGAATTAAGTGACGAGTGCTGAGCAGAATCAAGTGTCGAGCAGATACAAGTGCCGAGTAACACAGAGATGTCGAGCATCAGTAAACCAATAGTGTCGAGTTGCTTCATTATTTCGAAAATAAAAAATTCACCAGATCTAAGCCGACAAGGTTGTTATCTAGAAATTTGTGAATTAAATGGAAGATAAGAATGGTGAGCTGGTGGCATAGAACACCATGTAGAACATTTTTGGAGAATACAACTAGACTCTAGACGAAGTTTTCTACATAAGAGCAAGATATGGGGTAGATACATTGTATCCTACCTAATCCATTTGAAACCCTAAAATTGGAGAGGGAGAATTGAGCGAAAAAGGCAAACCAGATTTCTATTTAAGGAGTCATAAGGTCATGAAGCAAAGAGAGGAGAAGGTGGTCGAGCATAAAAGCATGAAGTGTTGAAGAAGGTGTTAAGGAGAAGAAAGCACATAAACTTTGTTTGGATAGACGACCACAAGGATGATTGCATTGGCATGATCAGTAAGAAGACTCAAGGAGGCAAAGCTTAAGAGGAAGACAAGCTGTCAGAGCTGAAGTGATTAAAGCCAAGCAAAAGGATAGAACTGAAGTGAGATCTGAAATCTGCAAAGTATGTTGTAAGTTGTATGAGATCAAAAAATCATTATCGTTACTCTCTAGCAATTGTAATAGTTAGTTTAAATCCTATGGACTTAGGTTGGTTTAATAGCCATGAGGTAAATCCTTTAACAGGGTGACATTCCAAGTGAATGTTCTAAAGTCCTTTGATCATGCCCATTCCTAACAGTTTGGTGAAATCCTCTAACAAGGTCACTTTAACAATGTATTGTAAGCCTTTAACAGGGCATCACTTTAGAAGAGTGAGAATCAAGTAGCATGTTACTGGTGGTTTTTCCCAAATCGAGTTTCCACGTAAATCATTGTGTCATGTGTTGATCTTGCATGTTTTATTGCTGCATATTGATTTACTGTAATTTGCTAGGATGATTATTTTAAGCTTGGATGGATGAAAAGTTTATGGGCTCACTATAATTTGAGAAAAAGTATTATTAGGGCATTTGGACCTTGGATAACTGATTCACACCCCCCCCCCCCCTCTAAGTTATTCTAAAGAATTCTAACAATAGGAAGTGCACATTCAAACATTATATCATTACAATACAATTTCTTACAAACAAAATGTCTTCCTTTATACCAAATATCTTAACCAACTGACCTTCAATAGCTTGCACATTTCCCAAAAAATAAGATTACTTTTTCCTAAGTGAAGGTTAAAATGTAGGATTTCATCCCAACCTTGTTAAGTCATTGTTTCAATAAACCAAAATAATCCCTTAACCAAAATGCCTTTACTTTGTCATCTGTTATGTTATGCCTATCATAACCCGTAACTAGAAAAATGTCCATAACTTACTTTGTACATATCCAAATATTTAAGGATCTTGTAGGCATATTCTAAACTACCCATTTTATCTTCCCTGAACCACTTGCATGATAAAGTGCATCCGGTGAAGTGTGCTAAACAAAATACTTCGACTATTCACTATTTTCCTTAATAACACTTAGACAATTTTCTATGTCCAAGTATCTAAAACTCCATAATATATTTTTACTTCTTCATAGTAGGTAAATGTTTCCATAAATGACAAATCTATATCATCCTCATACATCCTCTTAGCCAAATTTCCAACAAAATCAAATGATAAAAGACCAAATCTATCAAAATGGGGCAATTGCCAAGGATTATACTGAATAAATAAAATCCATAATTTAAGTCAACATAGAATACATTGATTCCTTGAGTAAAACCTATGAGGAAGCTACAATAGAAAGAGTAGCTTTATAAGTCATGGTAATTAGGGCTTGGGAAAAAGAAAAAGATTCAATGGAAAATAGTGGTTGTACAAATGACGCGTGCAAAAATTTAGCGTGATGAAGTTCTTACTAGAGAAACCTATTATGGGGTTGAATCCAATATGGTTTATGTTTTAAATGAAAATATGGAGTGAAAAAACTCTATGATCAAATAGTCCACTAAATTATTAAGGGAACTCATCTCACTTGAAGACATCATGTCTAATGATCTTACATGCATTGATGGACAATCACTAAAGGGGGATGGATAAAAAATTAACAAAATTTTGGGAGGTTGGTGCCTCCATCCCCTCTAGATGAAAGTATCATTAAACATAGGGTAGTGGATTTGTGACATGTGCTTAACAACCTCATGTGGATCCTTGTCTCTAATTGTTGTGACATTCACTGACAACTTCAGCTTTTGCTGTAACAATAATGGTGATTCCAAAAAGTGGTATTAGAGTGTTGAGTTACAGGTTTAAATCCCTTGATTCATGCTAAGGGGGGGAATTTTGGGAGGTTGGTGCCTCTGTCCCCTCTAGGTGAAGGTGTCATTCAGTATAGACTAGTGAATTTGTGATATGTGTTTAACTACCTCCTATGGATTCTTGTCTCTAGCTATTGTGATGTTCATTGACAGTCGAGCTTTTGGTGTAACAATAGTGGTGTTTCCAACACAAACTGGAGGAGATGATCAGGGCCTTCAAAGATATAGTGTAGGACATTAAATATGTGAGGTCATTTTTAGTAGATAATTTATCAAAGATTGCTAAAATTGAGTCTATGCTAGTTATTTGGCTTGACCATTTGGAAACACACGAATTCAGAGTGAGATAGGTGTGAAAGGACTAAGAGGTGTGGAAATAGAGAATTGCACACATCAACATACCTAACAATGAAGTCATTATCAATTTCTCCCATGCAACATAGAGTGGAAAAGGAAAAAATATGCATTAACAACTCAGAGCCAGTCCAAAGCTTCCTCTACCACTACTCATCCATTTTCCTAGTCTCCTAGATTATATTATGATGATCATGCTTGTATAACCATACTTGGATTTTTTGTCCTAGTAGTTAGTTTTTCACTCCCAAGCAAAGTAATTTTAAAACTTTGCTAGTTTTTCACTCTTGATTGGAGTTTTTTTTAAAACTTTGGTTACTCTAAGACACTTATGCCCTCAGGGATATATAATGGTTGAATTATGACTCTTGAAGGGTCAGACGATATCTAGTTTAGTGTAAAACTTTAATTTTAGTGATCTTTTCAAAGTACATATTTTTTGCAAGTAGTGAAGACTTTTAATCCGTTGGTTAATTGTAGTATATTTCAACTTTCAGTATGTTTCCAGCTAAAGTCAAGTGTTTGGGTATTTTATTGGAATTCAATATCTATTTGAAATATATTATTGCTTCCAGGTTTTTGTGGAGAATTATATGGATGAAAGTTATAGATTAGTATGAAATTAGTAAGCTTTATATGCAAAATTGGTAGATGCAGGTCTATTACCTTGTGGTGGTCATTATTCCATATTCTAAATTTTATTAAATGTTCATATCATGTGTATGTATGAATTCTTTATTAGCCTTTAAGTTCTTTCAGGATAAAAGTATATTCCTATTTTATATTTTCCTTTCATTGAGATGGTTGTCAAATATTGATAGAGGGAGTTGCACCTTCATGTAGAGGGAGTAATTGTGAGACATTATCCTACTATAAGTTGATGAAAGATTAATTCCAATTGTTAAATGGGCATAGAGTTGTAATTTTTAATTTGTGAATTTAGTTTTGGAAAGATATGTTAACTAACATGTAGGGAAATGTTTCTACCTGTCAACGTTGAACGTTAATGTTAATGCTTGGTTACTTTAGGTATTTACGTTGTGGTGACACGCATCCCTTGTGACTTTGCTTATGAAACAAAACCCCAAAGATAACTTAGAAAAAACCTATGATGACTACATTTTTCTAACTTAACGAATGGGCTATATCATCATTGGATGGGGCCATCCCTTAGGTTTTATGAATTATTTGTTCATACCCCTTCTAATGTTTCACCCATTACATTCTTTATTGCCTCTTAAAAGTCCCTTTTGAATGATATATTTGTTAAGGTTCTCATTAAATGCTTACAGTTAAGGTCTTAATCACTATATGATGGTTACTGTCATTTCTTGGTCCCTTCATACATGTACATTGTAGTGACATGTGTCCCTCTTGACCATGGTTGCCAATTCCTTATCCTGACTATTAATAGTTATATTTTTCCACTGTGTCAAGTATCATTCTACTATAATCCTTTTACGTGAAGAATTGGATGATTTTTTTTTGTTTGGTACAAAAAGCTGCTAGAAATTAATGCTTCCTTGAAGAATTCAACCCTACTATTTGAGAAATCTTCCTACAAATATTGACAATCCTAGTGACTGCATCAAGAAATATGATCGATATTTACCTATCGCACATAGACATGATGGTGACACGTGCAAAGTCTTCCTAGATAGGCTTTATATTGTGTCAAAGATGGAAAAATTGTTAGACAAACAAGATATATGATTGAGATTCAAAAAATAGATTGAGAGTTTTTGGTGATCACTTATTCACACGAGTGAGAATTAATGGTGAAATGTGAGTGATTCTCTGTGTCTCTTTAATTTAAAGTCATGAAGTAATAATAGTTTATTACCAAAAGATTTTAGAGTTATCAATTGTGAACGTCTTGGTAATCAAATCTTTCATGTGAGGTGTTTTTAGGCAAAATTGATCTAGGATTCGTAAGAATAAGTCATAAGTCATTCTTCTATTTCTCTTGTTGTTAATTAGATAATTTGGGTTTTCTTGTACTAAATTGTTGGTGGAATCTTTCTACATAGTGTTTTGTTGATAACACAATTATTTTTAAGGGGAATTGTATTTCATTGAGATATGTTTTGTTATCTTTACCTTGTGCCATAGTTTTCAATGATTCTCTCTTTTTCTTTGAAATTTCATGATGGAACCAAAGAGAAGACATTATGGTCACTCTAAGTATTAAAACAAGAATATATATGATGACCTATTAGACTAGTGGGTGGAATCAACATGTGAAAGAAGGTTGGGAGAGATTTTAATGGCTAGTAAAAAGTTAGGTGAGAGTTTAGTGAATAAATCAAGTATGACCGGTGATGTAAGGACTCAAATGTTAGGCCTTGAATCGTTCAAAATGTGGCCCAAACAAAGAAAGCACTCTAACCCATCCTCCAAAGCATGAGAATATGATTTGTGTACGTTGATAGTGCCTGAGATTTATGTTGATGTTGAATTGATGAGAATGATAACATATGCATATGACCATGTGATGAGGGATATTGTGGATATTCATGGAATTTTTTTGGTAAAGATAAGTACTAAAGACATCAGAAAAATACTATATTTGTATCAGTCTTGTACTTCTATGTTGTCAATTGATGTGAAGTGATTTTCTCATAACTATAATGCAATACATGCATTCATAAGAGAAAAGTTGTTGTCACGCCACTTAGAAAAAGAAAAAAGTTTAGAATTTTATGTGGGTGAAACAACTCTATAACCTTTCCATGTTGAGGGATTCACTTTAAATGTAAAGGCTTCTTTATTATCTTTATGAAAGATCATTGGTTGGCACTAGAAAAGGCCATGCCCCTAAATTGCATGCACATGGTGATTCAGATACAATATCCAGACTTCATCATAATTTATGATTACAGTACATTCCTTGTAGAGTAAATTTACAAGGGTATAATGAAGGTGAAGAAGGGAGTGTTTCATTTCCATCACAATTCTCTTCTATTGCATATAATTCTTTATAAGCAAAATGACTACTTTTCTTGGTTCATGAATTTGGCAAGAATTGGGGAAGCGAGAATATTCTTGTGTAACTGTGGAGCGTAGACCTATCATGGGACATGGATAATGCTAGTTTTGTAAGATTTGATAACTTATATGCATCCAAGATGAGGTCTAGGTTAAATGGAAAATATAACCTTGATTCTTGTGGAGCTACATGATTTTATCAGACCCAAGGAAAGGAGGCCATAGCTCCACACTTCTCATGATTGGGGGACATAATTCAATATCCAATTATCATGGTAATTAGATTATATTATTTTAATGACACATTCATTTTTTTCATTTGAGGTGCTTTTAAGGGCTGGTTTTGCAGAGGTTATGTGGCAATTAGGCCATATGAAAGAACAAGAGATAATTGAAAAAAGAAAGAAAACTTTATTCCTAAAATATACAATAGTCCCTTAATTTGTGATTAGAAGAGGAGGTTGGAATCATTATGAAAAAATATCTAAGCCTTTTTGTTTTTCTACCAACATTGCACAATTTGATGATAGAGAGATTTTTAATGTGCAATTCCAAAATAGAATAAACATAGCAATTGGTTCTCATGTATTCAATTACCCTGAAGATATAATTGTTGATGTTTTTAATTTGTAGCTACAAGTTAAGTATAGGAAGAAGTGGATAGTTTATAGTAAGCTATGGAAAATAGTAAAGAATTTAAATGTAGAATATGACCCTCTAAATGGGCACACAGTGATATCCACTAAGATCGAAGATCTTATGCAAAATTGTGATGTAATAATGGAAACCCTAAATAATGTCAAAGCCTTTTGGGAGAATATTAAACATGACTTCCCTACTGATAGGGTGAAGATATTATCAACTAAGAAAGCTAAGGAAGGAAAATGTGTTAGTAGCTTAGTAGTCACTCGAGATTTATGTGTCAAAGGAAGTAGCTAGGCCTAAAGTAGGTGAGCTTAAGGAAATGTCTACTTTCTATAGAACATACACAATGGTGAATAATTATATCTCATCTAATGAAGGTGAGGGTTGGGAACTGCTAGGCATCACTGGTGTGCCAGAAGAGGAAGAAACCACTAAGGAGATTTCTAGTGAAGTGGTAGGAAGTGTGGAGGTTTCCCCTAGTGTGCCTAAAGTCAAAGAAAGGTAAATTTTTTATTAAGAGGAGAAGAAGAGACAAGGTAAGGATATTGCATCAAGCAATAGTCCTATTTATTTTCCACTTGATATAGCTCATGGGCCTAACAAAATTGTTGATGATGGTGAAATTTCTCCCCATGATCCAAATTCACCACCAAAGAAGAAAATTAAGAAAACACATAACCCTGTGGGGGTCAAGCCTTTTGATTTAATCAGAATCACAAATAGAGAACTATAAGCTAGTGTCCCTACTCTCCCTCCTATCCTTTCCTTGGATATGACAAGAGGATTTGAGGTGAGTTGTTTTTAGGGATGATAGAAAGGAGGCTTGTGATGCCTTCATCCAAGATGATATTTTTTTTAAGAGCAAGGCCTTTGTAATGGATGTGGTAGAACATGATAGAGAACTACAATTAGAGAAGGTGTGAGCAAGTTTTTGCTGCTAATACAAATAAGATAAAAGATGAGAGGGAAGCCATGGTAAAGGCCCCCAGTCTTGAGGAGGGGAGGTAGATGGTGCAACAAGTAGGTGTCTTCATGTTGCTACATTGGGACATTTTTGATGCAATTTCCTTGGACTCTGTGAAGAAAACCAAGGTCCAAATGTACAAGGCAGAGGAAGAGGTAAGAAAATATCTCAAAGGATCTACCTAGAGCCAGGATTTGCAACTCTAATTGTTTGGTCTCTATCCAGGGGAGATGGAGGTAATGGATCTAGTGTTGGAGATCCCAAAATTTTTGGGAGTCTTGTAATTAAAAGAGCATTTGAGACCTCTAAAGTTAAGGAAACTAACTTCACAGTTGATGTTATTTTGATGTCTTAAAATACAATCAGAAGAGAGGAAATTGCAAAGCAAGAAAACAAAATGAAGTATGATGATTTTTTTGAAGAATATACTAAGATACATAGGGCCAATTTTGAACTAAAAAATAAGAAGAGGCTATTGTAGGAAAGGATACAAATGCTTGAAAGTGGTGCTTCATCATCAACAACTCCCCCAACCTCAATGCTAGAGAGCCAACAACAACAAGTTGTTAGGGCTCCGCTATTGAAAATGATCCCTACAATATATATTATTGCAATTTGGCTAAGGATAGTTGTTAGGGTTTTCATTTATGGCAACATAACATAGCTTTTGAGGTAGAAAAGTTAGAAGACAAGTTTGGTGAAATTACTTAGAAGATCAGTATAATACTGGACAACAAAAAATAGTCATATAGTTTTGTTCGAAAAGATTTACATACAACATATTAAGTTATTCAGGCTTAACTAAAGGTAGTATAAACATCATAGATGATATTTTCTAGGCCACTAAAGTTTTGAATGTATTTTGCATAGGTTTGGAGAAGTTTTCCAATAACAAGTAAAATAACGCAGAATATGGTAACTTGTAGACTATCAAGTTTTTCGTTAAGGAATTATTTTGAATTGTCAAAATAATTTCTTGATAAGGTTGGGCCAACTTAGTAAAGGTTAACTCTCACATGGCATAAATTAAAATGAATAGTTGGCTATGTGCAAGGAAGATCAAAGCTGACAGTTTATAGTTTTTAGTATAAAAGAAGATCTTTATGTTTAGCAAAGTGGTAAATTATATTGTTTGTTAAGATTAAAGAGACATAACTAACAATTAAATGCAAATATAACAAATATCAAAAAATAATAAATCATAAATAAGAGAACAAAATACACAAAGAGTTAACATGGTTCACCGAATCCTTGGGCTACATCCACTAACATCGAGTCCAATATTTGTATTATCTAGTGACTACAACCTAATTAAAATTTGTAATCCCTTACATCTTGATATTGCTAAAAGATGCTAAAATCTCATCATACACATATGAAATCCATAACCCTAAGCCATTTTATATAAGCTTTTTATCGCTTACAAAATTAGGCCTAGAATAAGTTGACCAATAGAAAATATAACTCTCGAAATTTTTACAATAGTAAATTCAATTTTGGCTTTGGGGGTGCTACTCCTTGACCTCACCTTGTATCATGATAGGGAGCATAGCTAGGGTCACTGATCCCAGAATCCTATTGGAAACTACAATTGGAACAATTTTATGTTGTCAATAATGTCAAACCTTATTGGTAAGACATCTTGATATCTAATTTAAGTGTCATATCTAGATGATTGATGAAGAGGATTTAAGAAGTTGGTCATAACAATAGCACCTAGAGGAAAGGTTGAGTTATGGAAAGACAACTACAATGGCCACTTGATTAGTTATACTTTGACAAGATAAAGTGTTTGTTTAATAATACTACAAGTGATGAAGATAGTTGTACTAAAGCCTTGAAGGAGTGATCAAATATTGACCAAATACACAGGCTTGACCAAGGAAAAGAGCAGAAGATTAAGGAACTTGCAATGTACGTTGAGTGATGCTAGTGTCGACCAAGTTCTAGTATGTTCTGAGCCAAAGTAGTGTCGACTGAGCATCAATATATGTCCTGAACAAGAATGTTACTAGTGATTGAGTGACCTAGTGACGAGTGTTAAAATACAGTGTTGGACAAGGGATAACATTTTGATAGTTTATGAAAATCATGATTTCTAGACAATAGAGTTGATTTCTTGGAATATGTAATGCATTTTGAAGATAAGGATGGATAACCTAGAACATTTAAATCAATAGAAACTATGTTTGCATGTTTCTATGCAAGGATTCAAGGAAAAGTTTGGAGAAGTTTCTAGAAGGGAAAAGAGGAGACAAAATGTTGGAAGGATTCGATGAGTCTAACCTAACGCTAAGATCTAAAGTGATGTTTAAGTGGAAAAATATCAGAATTTCCTATTTAAGGAGGTATAAGGGAGAACTTTAAAGTTGTCAAGGTTAGTAGAACTACTGAAGACCTTACCAAGGTTAGAGCAATTGTTGATGCTATTTATTGGTGAACTTAAGAAGGAGTCTGGGAAGAGTTGTGAAGAGGTTTAGTATGATTTCTTGAAGAGTTTCCAAGTAGATTAGAGACAAAGATGACAACGAAGGCCAGTTAACTAATTAGTATGTGAGTCAAAATATGATTTGTATTTGTCAGATCAAAACTTGCTCTCACCTTCTAACCATTGTATCAGTATTAAAATCTTGTAATTGAGGTTGACCTAACAATCATATGTAAATCCTTTAATCAAGGTGGCATTCTAATGGAATGTTCTAAATAATTTTTTTAACAAGGTCACTCCTAATAAGGTGATTAAATCCATTAAAAAGGTCACATTTAATAGTGTATTTTGTAACCTTTAATAGGGTTACCTCCTAACACAACTCACTTTAGAAGAGTGAGTTTTTCCCAAATTAAGTTTCCACATTAAATCCTAGCATCAAAATTGCACGGGTGTTATTTGTGATGATTTATTGTTAATGTTTTACATTCTACAAGTCTATTATTATTAGTACAATGGACTTCTATTTGACGTTATTAATAATATGCAATAGAGGCTGAGCTAATGGATGTTAAGATTTAAAGTGTTTATTTTTTCAATTGGTACATCCCCCCGGCCCCCACCCCCTCCTTCTTAGTTATTCTTATCATTCTAAAATTTTTTATCAAAGCATTAGTGCTTGTAGAGAAAAAATTGAAGGTACTTGAAGCTAAAAATAAAGATGTACAAAAAGAAGTCCCAAGGTTGAACAAAGAGAACTTCCTTGCATGGCAAGGTTTGATGAGGCTACATCTAGTAGGAATTGAGATGGTGCAATACACTTTATGGATAATGCATATGTGGAGATAACAATTCTTCCTCTGACAACTCAGTAGTTGAAGGAGAAGCAAGAACACAACGAAGCTATGTTAGTGATTGCATCAGCTCTAAGCTATGCTGAATTTAATGACATAAAATATTGTAAAAATGTCAAAGGAATGTGGGACACATTGCTAACAATCTATGGAGGAGAAAAAATGTCTTGAGGGAAAAATCATAAAGCTTAATAGGTAAGTTTGATGAAATGAAAATGATGCAAGGTGAAAATATTGTCTAGTATTGTGAAAGAATAAAAAAGGTTGTTAATGCTATAAGAGGACAAATTGGGATTGATGATGTGATTGTGATCAACATAGTATTGAGAACTCTAATTCCTATTTATGCTATTAGGGTTTCTACAATACAAGAATTAAGATGTGCTTCTGGTAATATCCCAACTTTAGAAGGCGTGATTGGTAGGCTTACTTCTTTTGAGATGTCAAATTTTGATAATTTCACCCTTGCTGCTATTGAACATACTTTTAAATCACAATTGGTTCATAGTAAGAAACAAAAATGAAAATATGTGAAAAGTAACAGTGATGTTTCTAATGATGAACTTGAAACATTGATGGCTAGAAGACTTCCAAGAGGTAGAGGAAAATACAAAGATAAAATTCCTATAATATGTTTTTCACATAATAAAGTTGGTCATATTGATGCGAGATGTCCTGACAGAGAAGACAAGGATGAAAAGAGGGAAAAAAGTACAAAGAAGAGATGACTGAGATAATAGGAGAAACAAGGACTACAAAGATAACGTTAAGAAATCATGTTACATTGTTGAAGAAGAAACTAACAATGAATATGAAAGTAATGATTAGTAATATCTATGTTGCTATGAAGGAGGATTCATATGAAGATGAGAAAAATGCATTAATCTCTTATGTAAGTAAAGGTGATAGGCCACTCTTAATAGGGTGATTAAATCCTTTAATAAGGTCACATTTAATAGTGCATTTTGTAACCTTTAACAAGGTTGGCTCCTAACAGTGCTCACTTCAGAAGAGTGAAAATATTGGTGACATGTTACTGGTGGTTTTTCCCAAATTGGGTTTCCATGTTAAATTTTAGTGTTACACTTGTGTGGGTGTTATTTGTGATGATTTCTACCATTAATGTTTTACATTTTGCAAGTCTATTATTATTAGGATAGTGGATTGCTAGTTGATGTGATTAATAATCTACAATAGAGGCCAAGATAATGGATGTTAAGATCTAAAGTAGTTGAAGTGTTTATTTGTTCAATTGTTACATCTGGACCTTGGATAATTGGTTCACCCACCTCCACCCCCCCTCTTAGTTATTCTACACATTCTATCAATAGGACCCTGCAAGGGGCATTGCCCTAGGAACCCACAAGGGGCATTGCCTCTTGACCCCCTAGAGCATGGTAGCCCTGCCCCCAAACCCTCTTAGTAAAATATGGGGGAAATCGCACTGAAAGAAGTGGGAAAAAATTAACCTTTGAGTTTGATTAGGCTACACATCACAACAATCTCCCACTTGGAGACTGATCAGACTCTACAACAATATAGTAATGATATAATTTTTATATGCACACTTTGTATGTACTCTATAGAGGTGAATTTGATGGTTACATCAAAGCAAAGTATTTGTGTGACATTTTTGATGCAAAGAACTTCAAAGAATTGATCAGATATATGAGATATCAACAACAATCAAGATTTTGCATCTACTTATATGACTTGTGAAGTTATATAAGCTTTGTGTGAGTAGTGAGCTCTCTCTTTTTATATTGTATATTTTATATGTAATGTTATGTGTTTGAATATTGTCAATATATCTTGAATTGACTCTTGTGCAAATAGGTTTCACATTCAATTTTTTTTCCCTTTCCCTCTTTCATCATTTTCTCTCTATTTTATAGGTGTCTGCTTTGGTGAATAGTTTCCAATGATTATGTCCCTTCAGGTAATAATAAGATTAGTTAAGATATAATATTACTTAATTAATTCACGGTTTATAATTTATATTGATCTATATTATATACACATATATGTATTATATTAATATATCCTCTGGTCCATATAATATACATTCTTTTACCCTTACACTATTATATTAATAATGTAGATATATAGTTATTTTATTTTATTATTTATTTGATATTAATGTTAATGCTTTAAAATTATTATTATTCTCATATGTTTTATAACATTATTAGATTAGTAAATAATATTATATATTATCATATTACTATATTAGTAAAAAGTAACATACTATCTTTGTATTCTAAACATTCTAACGATAGGACCTTGCAAGGGGTGTTACCCCTTGACCTCACCTAGGGCGCTGCCTTAGGAACCTGCAAGGGGCATTGTCTCTTGACCCCTAGAGCATGGTAGCACTTCCCCCAAACCCTCATAGTAAAATATGGGGGAAATCACATCAAAAGAAGTGGGAAAAAATTAATCCTCGAGTCATATTAGGCTCCACATCACAACAATCTCCCATTTGGAGACTGATCAGACTCTACAATATTGTAATGATATGATTTTTATATACACACTTTGTTTGTACTCTATAGATTTGAATTTGATGGTTACATAAAATCAAAGTATTTGTGTGACATTTTTGATGCGAAGAACTTCAAAGGACTAATCAGATTTATGAGATATCAACAACAGTTAATGTTTTGGATCTACCTATATGACTTGTGAAGTTATATAAGCTTTGTATGATTAGGTGAGATCTCTCTTTTTAATATTTTATATTTTATATGTAATGTTCTATGTCTAAATATTATCAATATATCTTGAATTGACTCTTTGCAAATAGGTTTCACATTCAATCTTTTTCCCTTTCCCTCTTTCATCCTTTTCTCTCTATTTTATAAGTGTCTACTTTGGTGAATAGTTATCAATGATTATGTCCCTACAGGTAATAATAAGATTAATTAAGATATAACGTTACTTAATTAATTCTTATTTTATAATTTATATTGATCTATATTATATATACATATATGTATTATATTAATATATCCTCGGGTCCATATAATGTACAATCTTTTACTCTTACACTATTATATTAATAATGTAGATATATAGTTATTTTATTTTATTATTTATTTGATTTTTTTTTTGAATTGGCAAATGACTGAAGCCTAGATTAATTATTGTTATTTATTGTAGTTAATTATTTTTATGTGTTAAGTGAATTTGAACCCAAGACCTCCCACATGAGAGGCTCACAAGTTACTGTTGTGTTGTAGGCTCTTGCCTATTATTTATTTGATATTAATGTTAATGCTTTAATCTTATTATTATTATTATTATTATATTTATTATAAAATTATTAGATTGATAAATAATATTATATATTATCATATTACTATATTAGTAAAAAATAACATATTAGCTTTGTATTCTAAACGTGTTCTAACAATAGGACCCTGCAAGGGGTGCTACCCCTTGACCCCGCCTAAGGCACTGCCTTAGGAACCCACAAGGGGCATTGCCTCTTGACCCCTAGAGCATGGTAGCACTTCCCCCTAACCCTCATAGTAAAATATGGGGGAAACCCACCAAAAGAAGTGGAAAAAATTAATATTCGAGTCCTATTAGGCTCCACATCACAAAAATCTCCCATTTGGAGACTGATTAGAATCTACAACAATATTGTAAGTGATAATATTTTTATATGCATTCTTTGTATATACTATATAGATGTGAATTTGATGGTTACATTAAATCAAAGTATTTGTGTGACATTTTTTATGCGAAGAACTTCAAAGGACTAACCAGATATATGAGATATCAACAACAGTTAAGGTTTTGCATCTACCTATATGACTTGTGAAATTATATAAGCTTTTTATGAGTAGTGAGATCTCTCTTTTGATATTGTATATTTTATATGTAATTTTCTATGTCTGAATAATATATCTCGAACTGACTCTTTGCAAATAGGTTCCACATTCAATCTTTTTCCCTTTCCCTCTTTCATCATTTTCTGTCTATTTTATAGATGTCTACTTTGGTGAATAGTTGCCAATGAATATGTCCCTTCAGGTAATAATAAGATTAGTTATGATATAATTTATTACTTAATTAATTCATATTTTATAATTTATATTGATCTATATTATATATACATATATGTATTATATTAATATATCCTTGGGTTCACATAATATACATTCTTTTACTCTTACACTATTATATTAATAATGTAGATATATAGTAATTTTATTTTATTATTTATTTGATATTAATGTTAACACTGTAATCTTATTATTATTCTTATATTTATTATAACATTATTAGATTAGTAAATAATATTATATATTATAATATTACTATATTAGTAAAAAATAATGTATTATCTTTGTATTCTAAATATTCTAATAATTGGACCTTGCAAGGGGTGTTGCCCCTTGACACTGCCTAGGGCGTTGCCCTAGGAACCTTCAAGGGGCATTCCCTCTTGACCCCTAGAGCATGGTGGTGCTGCCCTCAAACCCTCATAGTAAAATTTGGGAGAAACCGCACCGAAAGAAGTGGGAAAAAATTACCCTCTGAGTCCGATTAGGCTCTACATCACAACAATCTCCCACTTAGAGACTAATCAAACTCTATGACAATATTGTAATGATATGATTTTTATATTCATACTTTGTATGTGCTGTATAGATGTGAAAATGATGGTTACATCAAAGCAAAGTATTTGTGTGATAGTTTTGATGCAAAGAGCTTCAAAGGATTGATCAGATATATGAGATATCAAAAAAATAGTCAAGGTTTTGCATCTACCTAATGACTCTCTTTTTATATTGTATATTTTATATGTAATGTTCTGTGTTTGAATATTGTCAATATATCTTAAATTGACTCTTTGCAAAAAGGTTTCACATTCAATCTTTTTCCATTTCCCTCTTTCATTATTTTCTCTCTATTTTATAAGTGTCTACTTTGATGAATAGTTGCCAATAATTATGTCCCTTTAGGTAATAATAAGATTAGTGAAGATATAATATTGCGTAATTAATTCATATTTTATAATTTACATTGATCTATATTATATATGCATATATGTGTTATATTAATATATCTTTATTATATATACATATATGTATTATATTTTATTATTTATTTGTAATTTATGTAAATGCTTAATCTTATTATTAATCTTATATTTATTATAACATTATTAGATTAGTAAATAATATTATATATTATTGTATTAGTATGTTAGTAAAAAAAAAATATTACCTTTGTATATATTTTTAGACTTAAATATATAAATATGTTTAATATAAATCATTTATTTATTAACCCTTTTTCTCATGGCGATTAGGGTTCTAAGCAAGGGATATGACAGTTCTCCCCTCCTAAAATTGTTTGTCCTAAAGCAATGACAATTTTGCATAATCCCATTCAAGAGAGTAGCTTTTGATGCATAACTAGAGTATAGCTTAATTCACTTTTATGCTTTCCAACATAGATTCATAGCTCTAATTAATTCCAACTTATATTTTAAACAAAGTAGAACTACATGAGGCTTATACATGAATATCTAAGTACATACTGAATGAAGAGACAAACTAGATGCTAAGTACTCACATGAATGCATGAAGACACAAAGAAGATACAATGTAGAATTATAAATACATGAAGACACAAGGTAGAGATGAAGCAGGCACATGAATACATTAAGTCACATAGAAGACACAAAGTAGACAAATGAATGCATGAATACATAGAGCAGACACAATGTTGACAAATAACACATGCATTCTTTATTAGTGTCTTAATTATGAGAAATTGCATTCCTTTCTCTACTACTAAAGTTATTCTTACATGGGAGAATTACTATGTGAAGGTTGCATGAAATAGACTACATGCACCATCCCTAAAGGCCTAACCCTAGTACTAGGATAGTCATCCATGTGCTCAAAATTACTTCACCTTACCCTTCCTCAAACTCTCTATCTTAAGATACCTTAGTATGGAGTAAAGATGATTTTTTTCACGTTAAAAAAATATACTTTAATTTCAATAATAAGATAGAAGGGACCTCCAATCCCACTTGTAATGATCCCTTCAAGGATCGTACTTGATTAGTCCTGGAATTACCCTTTTAGGGTTTGAAAGAGTACTTGGAGATCGATTTTTGTAATATTTCACGATATATATATATATATATATATATATATATATATATATATGATGTAGCCCAAAGCCTTCAAAATAGTAGCTCAAAAAATATCAACACAGCATACATTTTCAGAATGCCAATTTCTTCATTAAAATTTTCCAACTCTACAATGAAAGAAAAAAACTACTTATTATAGTTTTGAAAATTACCATATTTGGTAGACTTTTGAGAAAAATAGATTTTTTTTCCATTTTTGGTAATTTCCAAAACCCATCCTATGAATCTCAATTTTTTCCAAGAAAAGCCCCCAACTAAGGCAAGATGAATTGCCAACTAATCTATGAAATCAAGAAGAATATGATTTCAAATTTAGTACAAAAAACAACTTTCTAAAAGACTAGAAAAAACACAAAAATCCAATTTCGAAGGCCAAGATGATATTTTAGGATCTCGAAAAAATGATGAAATGGCCACCAATCAAGCTGAGCTCAATTGATAGTCCAAATAACTCCTCCTCATGCAACTGCCTATAAAATTTCAGCCAAACCCATATCTGAAGTTGATTCATACATATATATCACTTTAGTCATGCGTTAAGGTTATGCTAAGATGGAAGAATTATTGTGCAAAGATTGTGTGAAACTGACTACAAGTGGCATCCCTCAAGGCCTAACCCTAGTATTGGGATAACCCATCATATGCCCAAAATTATTCTACCTCTCCCTTCCACAAACTCCTACCCTAAGATACCTTAACAATATATAATAGATAAATTCCATGATATTAAAACATATTTATTTTTACTATATTTTCTTATCTCTCATACTTATCCCTAATAATATAAGAATATTAATCCCATTACATTATATGCTTAATTCTATTATCCCTAATATTGTTATTAAGAATTATATTTCACTAATATCATTGTTATCAATACATATCACTAATGTATCCTTTTAGTGTATTACATATGTCATTTCTAATTGTTATTTTTGTTATAAACATCACCATTATGACACTTTATCTATCATATATATATAGGTCAATGTGGTGACCGATTACCTTGATATTGGGATACGATGAAGTTTTGATTGTGCATAGACCACGTGATTGTCCTCTCACATAATATGGGGTTGAAGCATGAGCACTAGCTTTTAAATTATGGCATGCTTCCACTTACCTCATAAATCCTTCCTAGGATGTCCACTTCACTTACTTTGCACTTACATAGATAATATAATATAATATTTTCCTTTTATAGTTGGTATGAATTGATATAAAATCTAAATTAATCCCTTGGTGACCATGTATATTGTTCATGGCCTTTTCCTTTCCCATGGAGTAGGATGAGTTAGGCAGTTTAATAATTCTTTTTCCATCAAATGTGTTAGGAGTTTGTAAATATTTGTAATTGTTTGTACCACTGACATGGTGGAACCCAAGTGGCATTACCTTGCCTACTTGGGCAATATGAAATTACACATGGGATACATTCCCTTGTGTATTTTTTGTGTTATCTATTTTTTCCTCAATATCACTCAATTCAAGAAGAGATCTTATGCAATCATTTTTTCTAGCATTATTATAGTCTACAATGTCACCATATGTAGTTAAACATAGGAGGAAGAGTAAACTTGATGACTTTAGATCAATAGTGGACATTGTGCTATGAGTTTTGAATGATAATAATTTTGGATGGTTTATGAATTGCCTGATAGTTATCTTATGTATTTCGCGATTGTCCATTGTTAGATCTTCAAACACATGCATATTCCATATTAGCTTGTCTTCAAATATTTTTCATTTAACATGTAACAATAATATGGCTTGATTATCAACAGGTCTTGATTAAGGTGCTAAGGCCCATTGATAATGTTCCTAGTGCTCTTCTAATGGGATAATTGATTAATTTTCCACCAATTTATAGTTTGAGACTCTCTGTTGACATTAAATTATATTGTTATTGTATATTCCAAATTCTATCACACACACACACACACACACACACACACACACACACACACATCAATCTCAATCTATTGTTGTTGAATGAAGTATATGTATTCTTTTAACCATCCAAAATGATTCTATTATTTCCTCTATTTTATCATATTATTAACTCTAATAATTGCATTTGTTCTTGGTAGAGGTCGATATATGCTCAGTCATGAGCATTATTGTATATTGCATTGATGTACCATGGTTGATGTAACGCCCTGCCAAGGATCCAAAAGAATTAACCTAAAGTTTCACTAAGTTTGCTAAACATTTTTTTTTTTTAAAATAAGAAAGTATGACATACACATCAAACACCTAGTAGCAGAAGCAATAACATGTAATCACTGACAAACATACATTGCAAGTTACATTTCTTAAAGATCCCAAGACGTTGAGTCACGTTTAAATTTAATTAATTCTAAGTCTAACAACTATCACATACATATGAAAGAATAATCAGAAAGTCCCATGTCCATAATATACATTTGATCCGAATGCCTCTTGGCAAATTAATTCGGAATGCTCAATCATCCACTGTACAAGTCACAGGGTATGAAAGGCTTAAAAGAATATACATATGTAAAGATAAAGATACGACATCCTCAAATTCATGATACAAAGTACCATAAAAATATATGAAACTATTCACCATACATGATACATCCATACATTCATAATGATAAAACATCTATCATAAAATCTAACCATCCATCATAATAATCCAAGAACATAGTGAAGGTAAATGCCAATCACGAAAACTCCAGCCACGGTGACCACGAAATGGATCTCAATGGTAAGAGTAAAAGCACTACCACCCGACCGTGTGGAACCTAAATGGTCCACTCCCACCGTGCTGAGGAGATAGTCTCAAGTCTCAAATAGGATAACAAAACCTATAATCATAAATACTCTCTAAGTCCAGGAAATCCTATAAGTATGCTAACTCAAGGGTTCCTAAAATGATCGACATCTAAATCCCAGAGGTACCACAAGACACGTAGGAAACCTAATATGCAAGCGGGAAAGTGTCATCGCAAAAGTCACGTAGAAGTTACCCGAGCAATCCCTTAGGAATCCCGGGTCCCTACTGATCCCTGCGGCCATTAGTATCCTCTCGTACTGACGAGGCATACTATGGAATGCAAGGTCGTAACCAAGCGTTCTCTCTACCACATCCTAGTCTGTACTAGCACTCAAGGCATGGGAGAGAACATACAATTATCTTATTAGGTTCATTTTCCCTTATTTAGTGTAAATGTTTTCACTTATTAAAACAACTTACAATGGGTTACTCCAGGCAGCCTCTTAGGGCCCCGATCCCCATTGCAAGCCACTTCCCGATTCTACACATAGATAACCTACCCTAGGCTCATGAAATCATAAATCAAAGAATCATAATAAAACCACCTCAGTCCTATACAAGCAACTGAAAAGACATCATAAAAGATAAGCCATAAAACTACATCAGTTCTTCATGAGCAACAGATAAGCACCAAATAATAATCATATGACCACGACAGTTCTCTATCAGCAACTGAAGGCATCAATGATAAATCACAAAATCCAATGGTTCTCCAATGAGCAACCAGAAAGTAACCCAATAGTAAATTACAATACTGATCGAAGACTCCAAAATGGTCAAGTCAAAACATGACATCATCAAGAACATAACAAACACTTCAGTCCTCTCAAGCGACCGAAAAGAAAACCAAGTATAACTGATCGAGACTCAAAAATGGTTATCAAATATAACTGATCGAGACTCGAAAATGGTTAAGTCAAGTATCTCAAATACATACACCTCAGCTTCACACAAGGAAATTGGAAAGCAATAACAAACAGTAAATACATCCATCATAGAGCATACTATCACATTACCTTGGTTGGTTTGAAAAGATCGAGAACAAATCATCATAACATCACATTCACAACCCCGAGCCTCTGGGGACAACCTAAACTGGTCAACGCTAAACCAACCCCATAACACTCAAACATAAACAATATATAGAAAACATCATAGTCTCACAATTGGTTTTGATTTGAAATATACAATTGAGTTAAACAATAAGGTTTCAGTTTTCAGTGTTTATTTTCAAATAAAAAGTTTTATAGTTCAATTTAATTGATAATATACTATTGGGATTTCCATTTCCAGTTGAACGTATGTTTTAAACAGATAGAACCCATGGTTCACCTTTACAAAGTAACCCGTTCCTAACTCCAAATGAAACACCTAATTACCCTTAATTGATTTTAAGTCAAAGTCCTAAAACAATCTAAGGTAATAATTAAATTATTAATAATCCTTGTTGATTATAATAATCTGTGCTTCCATTAAAATCGATATTATAATATTAAACTTGCTTACACAAATATTCGATTTAATTAATCTTAATTAAGTCAAACTATAACTAAGATTATTTAATGATACATAACGAATCATATTATATTTAATAATAATTTATTTATTTATAAAATTATTAATAAATAATAATAAAATTTCAATATAATTTAAAATTTAATAATTTTTAATTTATCTAATAATAATATTAAATAAAATAATTCTAAAAAAAAACAATTTATAAAAATTTAAACCGATTCACTTTTAATAAAAATATGACGTTTTTAAAGGCCCGCCGGCCTGTCGTCCACCTGCGGCCGCAGGTGTTACTGCTGCGGCAGTCGTGGGAGAGCGTGTGGGGCGTGGGAAGTGGTGGCCCCGCCCCACCCAAAATATTTAATTATTATTATTTTTTTAAATTTTTTTTATTTTTTTATTTTTTTTAATTTTTTATTAAAAACTCTAACTTGTTTTTTTTTTTTTAATAAATGTATAAATTAAGTTTATTTTAAATTAGATTTATTTAACAATATATATATAAAATAATTAATGTTTATTAAAAGACAACCCTTCTCATTTAAGTTCAATAATATATGTTTTATTATTACATATATTTTATAATTAATTAATTCTAAATTTTAAATTTTTTTTTTAATAAACATTCACAATTATAATCTGATAGAGAAAATAATATTAACCATTCGAATTTTCAACTACAATTTTCATTTCCAAAGATTCAAACTCCTGCCAAATTTAAATTCTTTAAGTCTATTAATTAAACACAGATCCCAATTTGATCCCAAATTCCCTTTTTACCTACGAACGAGGTTTTCTAAAATGGTTCTCCAATCTAGATTTACAGATGAAATCGAATAGCAAAAAGGTCCAGAATGAAGAATTGACACATTCATACAATGAAATTTGAGAAGACAAGTTCTTACAATCACGAAGTAGACAGAAATATCAAATTGCATAATTCAAGCAATAATCAAAACACAAGACCCTACCTGAATCTGATGCTAACACACAAACACCCAAGAATTGTGAGAAGATTCGCCTTCAAAATCCGCGTCCAAATTCATCTCTAAAAATGTTGTCTCCGATTCCTCTTTCAAGAATGAAACCCCAACGTTTGTGATAAGCAAATTTTCTCCTCAAACCGGGGCACTTAATTGTGCGTTCACCCGAGAAGACTCTTTGCACAACTGAGTTAAATCCAATTAACCTTTCTTATCTTTTATTTTATTTTGCATTCATCTTTCATGCACATTAAGTTGATTTATTAAATAACTTTATTTAATATTCTACTTGACTTCTATTTTAGATTAATTTATTACTTTAATCTCATGTGCACTTTATGAAATTAAAATAACATTATTATTTTCTATTATTTAATCTTTTAATTAAATTCTCATATTTAAACTCATGCTTAGATCATGCGATCTAGAATTCTTAATAATTTAATATCTTTCAACTTTTAATTTATTTTAGAACTTAATTGATAACATATTTAATTAATTTAATTAACAATAATATTTAGCATTTATTTAAAAATGAACTCTAAATATATTATTATTAAATTAAATAAATATTATCCTGTTCTAAATTTATCTTTGAACTTTAATCTCCAAATTTAGTTCTTTTATTTAATTAATTTCTCAATTAATTAAATATAATTAAATATTAAAATATCATAATAATTTTCTATTAAATTAAATCATTAATTAATCCTTTTAATTAAACTTAATTAATAGAAAATACATCAAGGACTCATAAAGCAACATATGAAAACCCATCATAGAAGAACACATACTAAATCAAACAAAAAGGGTTATAATCACGAAATAACATCATTTGATGCATTCAGAGGGTACTTAACTCAGATACTTGTCCTAATTATCAATTAGGACAATTGGCTAAAGGGTTTAGGATTTGGACTTAAGAGTTTATCTCCCCTCTCTTACCATTGAGATAATGCGATAGGGTACGCTCATCCTGGCAATTCAGGGAAGTCGATACCCGGTACCTGCAACCTGCATAAAATTCACGCATGTACAGACACAATATTCTAAGCTAAACAGACAATGGCAGGAAGTGGTGCATCGTGTAGATCCCGACTAGCAGGTGACTACGACTCCCTTCCTTAACCACATCAGAAACACCATACATAAAGAAAACAAACACGCACACCATACACATGCAGTATGGGGTAAGTATCCATAAGAAAGCACGTGTGATAATAAACCATATAACTAATCATCATTGATAATTGAAAACATTGACTAATCATCATACACGCATGAAATATAGAGTACCAAGTCATCTCATCATATAATAAATTGAGTGTAAAACAACATCTAATAATCTGAAAGTAATGCTACTAAACATCAAGTATAAAACTGGCCTAAAAGAGTTTGGCAATGAAGACTGAAATGTGACTTAGGGGCAGGCACTACAGTTGATTGATGTTAATGAATAATTTCTAGTGATTAGCTTTGAGATACGAATCTAATTCATAGTGATCTCCACACCAATACAATTATTGATTCCTTTCTAACCATAGTTAGCTCATTTAATAATTCATCATGCTCTTTGGTGAATATATGGTTGCATTCTTATGTGGAACGCTTCCATAGCTACATTGGGTTCATAGATACTATTTGAACATTACTCCATACTTGATCATAATAGTTTCCATTCTTTGGATACCACACATTATATTCTTCCAATTCTTATACACCTTTGGTTCTCGAGTCACATTGTTGTCATTGGTACATGTATACACATCAATTTTATTTGTATTGTTGGGATTGTCACTTGAACCCTATCATATGTCTTGCAAGTTTTTAACCGATAATCATGTTTCACATTCAATATTTTTCTCTTTCCCTCTTTCATCATTTTCTCTCTATTTTATAAGTGTCTACTTTGGTGAATGGTTGCCAATGATTATGTCCCTTTAGGTAATAATAAGCTTAGTTAAGATATAATATTACTTAATTAATATTGGAAGTCTTATTGAGAAACATGATACTGAGAGGGGGGGGGGGGGGGGAGTTGAATTAGGATATATACAACTTTTCACTCCTAGAACCAAATAACAGATTAACTGCATTCACTCCTAATCCATCTCATATCTTATATCAGATATCATATACTCATAAATTGTAAAACTTAAATGAAATCTATCTAAGCATAACATCCATCAACATGAAAATGTAAACTCATAACACAAAGATTTTGGTAACCTAGAAACCCTCCAAGGTGAAGGTAAAATTGGGGTGTGGATGAAACCCACAAATCTTTATCACTGCAACAACAAAGTTTGCCTGTTAGGGCTATAATTTGATCACTTCTGATCATCTACCATATGAGGGGTTTGCTTGGTTAAAATAATTGTAAGACTATTAGGTCTACCTTGATTAAAGGATTTAAATTTACAATGAAGTAAGAACTCTTTTAGGATTCGCTAGTACATTAGAGGTCAAATTTTGACCAACTCCTCAAGAGAGTTGTTCAATACATTTTTTTTTATAGTTTTAATGCCCGAGTTGGTCAATATTTTGACCAACTTGGGTTATACATAATCAAAAACTAGAAATCATGAACATTCATTCCCTGCAAGGTCATTTCGCGACATTTGTTTATTGCTTTTCATCATGGAAATGAAAGGCATTTTTATAGGTAGAGAGGTAAAGAGTTTCAACTAGTCTGGAAATGGTGAACGCCAATGTCTTTATAAAAAATATAGATATTTGACTAGTTTATAGGTGCCAAGGCACTAGATGATGTAGACTGTGAATCCTTCAATTGTTTACCATCTTTTCTGTTGTCATATTGTGCTGGTTTCTTGATATGGTGTTAAATTTTTCTTGCAATTAGCTGAATTGGGCAACATATTATTTTATGTATTTCTTGGTATGGAGTTTTCTCTCTTGATTTTATATTGATAAAAGAATTGGGTATTATATAAATATGTTTCTTCATGGCTAATTTTTTCCTTCTCTAGGGTTTCTATGAGGTGATGTATTTGTTGAAGAGTTATGATTTTGTTGAGCTATGAAGAGTCATCTATATCAATTATGACTTCAAAACCCCTTGTTAAGACATGATAGAGGTACTTGGGCTAATTCTAGTATTGAATGAAGATTTTGTACAACTTCTATAGATCAGCAAAGAATTGAATTTGGAATTCTTTTTGTCGTGTAGGTAAGAGGTATGAATTTTATATTTTGTGCATGTATTTGGATGATTGTGACTATAGAAACTAAGATCTAATTAAAAAAAATCCAACCACAATACTATTTCTTGTACAAGATACAAAGAGTGTACAAGATATAGATATACTTGTATCGATAATGTGATTGCTGATGCTGGAAGGTATGTGCTTCTTTTCCATTATTACAATATTGATTTCTATCTGGAAAATGATTTAAGTAAATGCTATTTTACTTCACAATGTCTATATCATTGAATATGGTTATAGTTATTAAATAATTCCCCCTATTTTAATGTGAATTAATACAAAATCATTCTTAAAAAATTCTTTTATAATATGAGGGCTTGTGTCTATCATATATGGTGTGAAATGTAGAGCCAATTCCTCATATTTTGGCACATGTGGTTGGGTTGTTGAACCCTCTGCATTGGTTGGTTGAATAAAAATGTTAAAAAATATTTTGAATGTATACTATCCGCAATAAGTTGCCGAGAAATAAATTGTAAACTAAGGCAATAGTGAACATTAGAGGGTGTGACATATTGCAAATGGTTCAATGACAATATAGTCAGTAAACTCACAGTCACTCTAATGTTTATTATGGGAAATACTTTGAATTCTAGTTATGATTCTTTTACTCCTTAAAATGCAATACATGAACATTTTTTTTTCTACCGATACCTTTGTGGTATGTTATGGCATGAGTACTGATGTCATTTTATAAATTTCTCATTGCTCATTGATAGAGAATGCTATGGTCACATGTTGTTAAGTTAAAACAAATCTTATAATGTTGGTTATAGATTAAAACATGGCTTCCCTCCCATGAAATTTGAACATCTTCATGTATATAAAATAATGCATAAAAAATTACTTTATACAATTTAAAAAAACTTGCGCTTCTATTTTTGTTTGTAATTAAGTAATTGATTGTACACTAATGTAAAGGATTTGAAAAATTAAGGGCACATAGCTCTTGTTTAGGTATGATTATCATTTGAACCTCTTCTCCTGAGCTTGTGGTATACAATGAGTACTAAATGGATTTACATGATTATGTTTAAGATTGTCATGTACTTGCACATTATTAGTACCCAAAATTCTTGCTAAATCCTGAACTCTATTCTTTAATTTTATTAGTGCTTGATAATTTCCTTGTATAAAAATTGCTACTTATTTTATTACAACTTCTACATTAACATGGGTTGACAATGTATATAATACTCTACCTGGTTAATAGGAATTAATTGTAATCTCACTCTTGTTAGAATAGACAAGGAAAAACACCATGCTTAATGATATAGAGTGCGATACATGTAATGAATGTGTATATACATCTTTAAGAATTACATATTGTTAAAGGTTTTCACCCTTTTATTAAAGGTTGGGACCTTGATGTTGTGTAGTCCACATTGGTTGTTCATAATCAGTTGTATAACCTTCTTCAACATGTTTCCATTATAAGGTGCAACAAGAGTTGTTATTCACATGATTTAATTGTGACAAGAACTGGTTGTTAATCTCACATCTTTATAAAGATGCTCCATTACTTTTGTTGGACCAAGGAAACCATCAAGGTCTACAAATCCCAATCAAAAAACATCTAGTCAAACTAGTCCACTCTTGATAAATATGAATCTAGTTCTTCCATATTTAAAAGGAATCTAGAGTTTCCATCTTAGGACAGCTAAAGCTAAAATTGTTTTAGGACAAAAAATTCTAACATTAAATGTTGGATTTTGGATTTTCTACAGGGTATATGTGTCACAAACATTATATTTGGATTTTCTATAGGGTATCTACAGTGTAAATAGGTAATATGTTTCCTGATTTAAGTATTTGAGTGTTGATATCTTATAATTTGGTTTTATAACGTGGGTAAGTACAAATTTTCAAAAATACTTTATCCTTTGCTCTATTCTAAGTTATACAAGATTTAAAAAAAAACCCTTAATTTAATTTTCACTCTAACTGCTTATAATTTTTTTTCTATTGCCACAGAATCCCTCTTTAGTCTCTAGGGCCTATTTGTCCTAGTTGGTGTTGCATTGGATCTTTGCTGGGTAAGTACAATTTTTTGATAATCCTTTATCCTTTACTCTATTTTATTATTTAGGTTATGCAAGATAACATACCCCTTTATTACTTTTGAATCGTATTTTCCAAGCTATCCTATGCATTTTCTTTTAAGCATTGCATTATTTCCCCCTTTCTTCTTTGCACTATAAGCTCAAATTTTTTTATAGATTTGTTGTAGCATATTTAATAAGGTCTGTTCATAATATTCATCCTCTTCATGCATGAAGTTATTCAATTTATATTCTTGTTTTTCTCTGTATATCTATTCTTTTGGGAATTCATAGGTTGTATCTTCCAACACTATCACCTATACACAATGCAAACCAATAATGTGGAAATAACTTAAGTAGAAGTAACTTGAGTATATGTTAGAAATTATGGAATTTATATCAAAATAGATAGTATCTTTTTCTCTTCTAAGATTATAAATTTTAAAAACAATATGTTTGCAAATTGCCACACAACACAAAATTCCCTAAACTGGTGGAGAACCTTTCAATACCCCAAGATCAACTTAAAACTTATATCTATATATGAGGAGCTCCCATTGAATAGATATAGATCTATTTTACTTCAATAACTTGTACTTTCTATTTCCATAGTACTGTTCTTATGGTTAAAGAAAGGGTGGAAGCCCCTCCAATTAGTTGAACTTGACCTTCTCAATTTCTCTCTATAAATAAAATTCTAGCTTTTAGTTTTGAAAGAGTCTAGCCATCCCTGCCAAATGGTAGCGATTTAATTTTGTGATATCAATTCAAATTTCTATACAATTCTTAGGACTGTATACATCTATCAAAATCCAATGCACGCTTGAATTATTGTGATTTATTTATTCATATCAATTTTCATACTTAAATATGTAGTACACTGCAATAAGAAATAATGAAGATAAAATAATGTTGTGGGGAGTTATGAAGAAGATAGCATCAAAAGTTTCAAATTCTATAGAAAAGTCCTTACATTTTGATCAAGAACTTCTTGGCAATAGTTTGTATGTATTTGTCACAAGGGGCTTTTTAGGAAGATCACTTGAAGTAATTACTAATACAAAGTATGAGAATATGTTTACGAATAAATTTAAGTACAAATAGGTTTATTTAAAGTTTAAAGTATCATAGAAACCTTGCTACGAATAAGAAACTTGCAAAGTACAAATTGAAGTGCAATTTCCAAAAAGAGAACAAGAAATGGCTTATAAAGATCAACAAGGCTGGATTAAATATCTTCTTATATTGGTTATGGAGTATCAAGAGAAATGCTTCCATGCTGATATTCCACATGCATTATGCACCACCGGTAGACCTCTTGTTTAGATTAAGCAAGGGTCTCAGATACTATTACCTCTTGAACCAATGTGCTCATATAGGGGGGTCATTGAAAAGAGTAAATGCATCCAACCCTTTGCACAATTGTGTGCTGGAAAAATGTGCAAATTTCTGGAAGCCTAAGGAATCAAGCTAATCTAAAAGAAATTCACAAAAGCAACCAACAAACCAAAATTCCAACCACCTCTAATACTCAACAATGGCAGCTATGTGTAGCCATTGTTGGTGTATCCTTGATGGAGGGTATGTTTGGTACGCTCCCACAAACACAACAATAAGTAAATCCCTTGTGTGGAAGTGCAAATGTGAGTGTGAGTGCAAAGTGAATGTGCAATATGATCCTAGACTATATGAAAAGACAAATACATTCAAGATATGACTATGGAGGAAGTCACACTCAAAGGTACTCTATGATGCAATGAACATGAAATGATGAAAACTATCAATGAATGCAAGGTATTAACTAGAATGAAATCTAGAACTAGAATGTAAACTAAATATGCAAGATGCAAGCTACAACTAGAATGAAAGCTAAACTAAAATGTAAAATAAATATGCATGCACAACAAAAACTAAGATGCAATAAAAGATGTAAATCTTACCAACTATCAAATCACTAAGATGCAGCCTATGAACTCCATATGAAAATGTACCTATAATGCAAGCTCTCAATGTGGTGATTCTAGACTCAAAGCGACGGCGTATCAATGCAATCCAATAATCCTCTATATGCAATGCTTGAGACAAGGCTTCTATTTAAAGACTCTCAGGAAACATCTAGAGGGTGTCTAGAAGATAAGGATAAGGATAAGGATAAGGATTAAGCACCTTATCTCCTTATCTCATATCTTTAGTTGGGAGGATAAAATGATGAGGTGGCACATGTGTGTAGAAAGTTCTCAAGTTGTAGACACCATGTGCTTAAAAGATGTGATGACAACTCATATGAATGCACGTACCTCTATACGGTTTGAATAAAGATTTAAATTAAATAAAATTTAATTTAATCAAGGTCTAGAAGAATTAATAGGAACATGGAGGATTTTAAATAAATAATATTTATTTAAAAAAGAATATGTGGAGAATCATGTGTTAATTTAAATTAACACATTAGAGCTAATAAGTATTTAAATTAAATTTAAATACTTAGACAAAAATGAACTTATTTAATTAAAATAATTTAATTAAATAAGTAGAAGAATGTGACTAGTACTAATTAGATTAATAAAGTCATTCAGGACAATTTTTAGTGTATACAACAATAATGTTGTCATTACAACACTTTCAAGGGTGACATTGAATCCATAAAATTATGTTCTTCCAATTCCAATCAATTTTTAGATTGCAAGTTTTCTAATCTTACATAGTATAGTATACTCTATGTGGATTTTTTCCTTACATTCTAGCACCAAAATTTCCTTGTAATATGGACATTTTACAAGTTGAAGTTTGGGTAGTGTGGAGTTTCAATTCTTGACGTTGTTGGCACATGCTACATTTACATTTGGCATGAGCTTCATTTCCTCCTGGGCACAACTTTTGCAGATCATTAGAGGTTTTTGGGTAATATCTTTGGAGTAGTGTATACTTCTGATCAAGTTGTGTATGGTGCTAGGCGTAAAGTATGTAGTTCAGGTGCAAAGTAGACATCTTCAGATGCAAAGAGTGGTTGCTATCAACCAAATAGTCCCAAATCTGGACTGAGAAAGGTTTACACATAAGTGTTCTAGTGTAAGAAACTAAATTACTAGGTTCCCTATATTTAGTAGCATAATCTCTTGAGCATTTAGTAGTTGAATCATAACATATGGTTAGAATCTTATAATGATTGTTAGATTGTAATGTATTGCATATAATTACAATCAATGAATTCATCCTATCTTGGTAACTAACTTTATTTTGGTATAAGGTATTTTCTTACATTGCATCCATATATTTGATTTTGGCATTATAAGAATCAGGGAAGCTACAATTTTTAGGCATCCAAGATACACACTCTCTTAGTTTATCAATGTGAGCTAGTTGGTGGTGCAGGAGCACCTAGGTAGTCTAGTATGAAACCTAGGGATTCCTTATTTTTTTGGCTTGTAGTGATGATTTTCCACACCACTATTCTAATAAGAGGTACTATTTGGTCCTTAGGTGTGTCTAGGAGAGTTGGCAAGACCCAAAATGGCCAAGTTGCTAGAAAGTGCAAAATGTTGTCAACTAGGTGACTTAGGTTCTAGAAAAAGTAAAATGGTCTACTAAGGTTCCCATGGCCTTGGATATTTTATTTGAGGTCCTTTAATGCATATTATATAACCCACTTGGGCTTTGGAATAAGTTTGGAGATCTAACTCCAATTTTAGAAAAAGTTGCTAAAATGTTGTCATGTTGTAATGACAACATTTTCTTGCTGAGAGCAACTTTTTAGCAAGATTTTGCAAATTTGTGTTTGCAATGCTCTAACTATTTGTAAAAATTATGAAACCAATGGGGGAACCTTTAAAAGTATGAGGAAAACCTTTTCAATGGGTTGCAAAAATTGGAGAAAGTACTATACGAACTGTGCACATCATTTTGTTTGCCAATCTTGATGTTTTTGAAGGCATTTGAATAGAGTTGGATTGAATGATTTGAATTTGGTGTTGGGAAAGCTCTATAATCTTGTTTTTTTTTATCTCTGTCTAGTTTTATTTTTCTTATTTCAATTAGGTTGTAGTAGTTTTGAAATTCTTTTTGTTTTTGCCAAACTGTTGGTCTGAACAGAGCAACATACTGTTGGTCTGAACAGAGCAACATACTGTTGGTCTGAATAGAGCAACATTTAAAATATGGGATCTTAGGGCCACATCTTGCCGTTGGATTCCTCTAGTTTTTTGGGATTTGGAACTAAGGTCCATGTACATTATGTGCCAAGAAGGAGGGCCCTTGGAAGTACCAACAAGCATCTATAAAGTGATGCCCTAGGCAAGCAGATGCAACTTGGCTAGGGATCACAATTCAAAAAAAAGTAGTGGAGAGGATTGAGAGTGTAAATACCTCAATCCAAGAATGTAGCAAGAAATAATGAGATCTAACCTAACTCCATTCCAAAGGAGATGTTTTGGAAATCTCTCTAAGGTGGTTTTTGAAGACAATAATCACTAAACCTTGAAGCCCTCATTTTAAGCCTATAATAGTGCTTTGGTTGCATGAACAGGTTGGGAATTGGAAAATCATAAAATCTCTATGTAATTTGAAAAGGGTATCCATAATGCAAATTTTTTTGTGGGGTTGTTAAGGATATTTTCATGATATCTTAGTTTTGAGTCATTTGGAGGGCTAATCCTAATAGCCCATTTTGCAACATTTTGGTGTTTGAACACTTGTGGAAGGAATGTACCCATGATCACAACATTGGTTAGGGTCTTAGATGTTATGAGGGATTTTTTGAAACCCTAGGTGATTGGTTGGCACCCTTGGACGTCATAAATGGATTTGAGGATTAGTTGTGGAATGGAGCAGGTTAGTAAGCAATATGATGTTACTTTGTTGGTGTGCTCCCAAGTGAAGGCATATGAACTCTTGAGCAAGGTCCTAGGAAGAATAGGGTGAGTAGAACCCCTAGTTGGTTTGGTGAATGACCTAAGGAAGCCTTGGGAGCACTTTAGGTTTTAGAGAAAGGTTGGGGTGTCACATCAGTTGAACTGTTTACAAGTTGTCCTTAATTGATGTCGGGTTGCCTTATTGATGTGAGTTCCCTAAAGTAACAATTGAGATGTTTTTGGTCAGATCTTGTGATGAGTTCATCTATGAACTCATAATAGGTTATTGTGTGTCAATAATAATGAGTAAAAAGGCAAATTTTCCACTAATCATTTTGAGGGCAATTAATTATGTCTCTTTTTATCATATTTAGTTTTTGTGTGAAGGTGTTTTTATAACTTTCAAATGCTAGCATATTTCTATTAATAGTGAATCCACATTATTATAAATAAATCACAGTAAACTATGGTACCAAATTTCATATAGTACATTGCTATTTTCTTTCAAAAATGTTGGGACTTCATTGGTTTTGAGCTGCAACAATGGAAGAATCTAGGAGACATGGTTTTATGATCAAGAATTTTAACACCACCAATATTGCCTTGATTCCCAAGTCTTCATCCCCTAAAACATTTGCAAATTTTAGACCAATCTCTTTGTGCAACACGGTTTACAAATTCTTCACCAAAGTAATCTATCTTAGACTCCAAAAGCTTTTTCCCAAAATCATTTCTTCAGAGCAAGGAGGATTTGTGCTAGGGAAGGAGACAATGGAGGGTGCCTTAGTCACTCATGAGGTTCTTAATTCAGTAAATACTCATCAAATACCATCCTTTGTAGTCAAATTAGACATGATGAAGGCTTATGATAAAGTCAACTAGAACTTCCTCATTAAAGCGCTTCTAAAATTTGGCTTTTCTTCTAAATGGTGCAAATGTATCAAGGCATGTTTATCAGGGGCTTCATTCTCAATAATTATAAATGGGGTTCCTTCAGGTTTCTTCTCTTCCTCCCAAGGGGTGAGCCAAGGAGATTTGATCTCACTGTCACTTATTATTATTATGGCTGAAGCATTCAAAAGATTGATCTCTTCTAAACATGCTCAAAATCAGTGGAGGGGGATATAAATTCCAAGAGCTACAATTTCAGTCACTCACTCCTCTTTGCATATCATACTCTCCCATTTGGCCATGCAATAATGCAAGAAGCTAGAATTATGAAAAAAGTTTTGGGTTTGTACACTTTAGTATTAGGACAAAGAATTAGTGCCCCTAAGTCTAAACTATACATCTTCTTTACAAATGCAATTATTTCTTCTAAGATAGTTTAGATTTTGGGGTTTTAGTGAGATCTTCTTCCTTCAGTCTACTTGGGAATTCCCTTTTTTATAGGTACAAACAAAACTGTGTACTAGAAGACCATTATGGATAGGATAAAAAATACAATTTCTACATGGAAAGTCAAGTGGTTGTCTTTGTTAGGTAGAATTATCTTAGTCAAATCTGTTCTTTTAGCTGTACCAAACTATTTTATTTATGTTCTTCATGCTCCAATAGATGTGATTAAACAAATTAGGTAGATCATTACCAATTTCCTATGGAGTAGCAATATGTCAGGGAAGAGGAAAATCTCTTTTATTTCTCTTCATGAGATGGCTTTAGATAAACATTGTGGTGGGGTGGGTCTTCATGATCTTTCTCTTAGAAACAAAGTGTATGGAGGAAAGTTGGTTTGACAGATGATGATGAAATCAAATAGCATATGGTGCAGGATTATGCAATCAAAATACCTAGACTCTATAGATCCCACTCGTATCATTTATGTTGCTTCTCTACCCAAAGGCTCTGAGATATGGAATTTTATGGCCGCCTCTAGACAAATTGTTGGTGATTACATATTCTAGGAAATTAATAATGGGTGGAGGGCATGCTTTTGGAAAGATTCGTGGAATGGCTTACCCCCTCTAATAAGTATTCCTAAATTTTTTGATTCTATCCATGTTTATAAATCCTCTTGGGGGGATAAGGTGTGTTACTATATAGATCATGTGGATCCAGTGGCACATTGAGTCACTTGGAAGGAGCCTAGTATTCTTACTATTTCTGATTTTTTATGTCAACTTTTTCAAGGATATTTTAAAAGAGAGGTAGGTATTTTATCAAGATAATGAGGATTCAATTTTTTGGGCCCCTACATTTGATGGTAATTATTCGGTTAAGGATGGGTACATGGCTCTCAGTAGAGTATTGGAATCTAGAATCAAAAGTAGGGCATTCTCATTTTGCTGTAATGGTTGCACATTACCTAAAGCTGGATGTTTCTCTTGGCTAGCCCTCTGAAAGAGACCACTCACTAGTGATGGGTTGGAAAAATTCATCATTTCTCAGAGGTTTATATGTCTCCTCTACCAACAAGATCTTGAAGATGTAGATCATGTGTTTTTGCAATGTGAGTTTGTACAGGAATGCTAGAAATTTGTTCTTAATAAGTTGAATTATGTTATGCCTCTTCCTAATACCCTTTGGGATTTATTTGAATATTGGCCTACATTGTATACTAAGTCTCTCCTTGAATCTATCTGGATATGTTCTCTATCTCTCATCATTTGGTCATTATGGTGGGAGAGAAACAAGCGTATCTTTAGGCAATCCCCTTCCATAGTGGATGTTGTGAAGATTACTATTGAAAAGTCTATATTAGAACTAGTTTAAGCCAATATTAAGAATAATTCCTCACACATCCTATTCTCTAATTGGGATGATGCTATAGTTAAGGAGTGGAAATATATTTCTCTCCTAACTTTCCTTACTTTTAATGGGGCATCAAGAGGAACCAATAGGAAAAAGGTTAAATGATCCTTGCTAGAACATGGAGTTATTAAGGTTAATCTTGATGGAGCCTCGCGCAGGAGCCTAGGTAAGTCAGGCATCAAAGTTTTCTTGAGAAATCATCTTGGAGTTCCTATTGCCTTATATTCATCTCCCATCCCACAGGGTACAAATAATGTGGCTAAAGCTTCTATGTTATTAAAGGGGTTAGTGATTGCCAGTTCTTTGGGATGCACTCATATCCATGTTGAAGAGGATTCCATGATTTCTATTCATGCCTGTATTAACAAAGAAATTGTTAACAAAACTTGGCCTATATTTATAAGAAAATTTGGAGGCTTATTGACTCCTTTCATTCAAGAACAATTTCTCATATATACTAGGAAGGTAATTCAGCTGCTAATCATCTTTCAAACTTGGGTTGTGATGATATTTTGACTCTAGACCATGGCATGGATAAGGTACTTTATCTACGTTCCATGCTGGCGACCATCATATTTGAGGAGCAAGCTAGGATTTGATGTCATCAGTTTCTTATATTATTCATTCAATTAGTATAAAGTTTGGGGAAGTCCACTTTTTCCTTTAACTTCATGCTCAATATTGTATATATATATATATATATATATATATATATATATATATATATATATATATATATATATATATATATATATATATATATATATATATATATATATATATATATATATATATATATATATATATATATATATATATATATATATATATATATATATATATATATATATATATATATATATATATATATATATATAGTTCTTTCTCTGTGGAGCCTTTGAACTAGGCTTAATCTTTATATATATATATATATAGTAGCTTTGTCCACTTTGCTTTAAAAAATTGTATATAGTACCATGACAACCATCTCTTAAGTCAAAATTATATATATTTTCTCACATAGCTATCATATTAATAACATTTGGTGAAACAAAAATAAAATTCAACCAATAAGATACATACAGATGGAGCCCTAATTTTCATTAAAATATTAAAGATCCATATATTATCCTCTAATTGTTGAAGACTATGTATTTGAAGAAAAGGAGTCCTCAACATATCCATTAATGAGGTTCCACAAGGATTACACAGAGCACAACAGGGTGGTCACATACAAATTTATTGGACCATTTGCATATACTGAGTATACATGTACAAAAGTTGAGTATACATGTACACAAGGAAAGCCAAACAACTGCCATAATGAATTAATCATACCAAGCTACTGAAATAAATAGTCACAACTTTGATATGTGCATACTCTACATTGAATACAAACTTTCCCTATTAAATGACCCTAACTCATGACAAACAAGGAGTAATCTAAAGGCTCAATAGAAGTTGTTGAATTTATGTCAATGAAAGTTATTGATATTATAATATGGGTGAATTTGAGCGAGGTGACCAAATTTTTCTTTCAAAACCATATGTGTAGATATAAACATTAAGTATAACATGTCCAATATTTTTGCAGATACACACATTAGTTACACCAAATTTTTCTTTCAAAACCATATGTGCAGATATAAACATTAAGTACAACATGTCCCATATTTTTGTAGATATAGACATTAGTTACACCAAATTTTTCTTTCAAAACCATATATGTAGATATAAACATTCAGTACAACATGTCCAATATTTTTTGCAGATATATGCATTAGTTACACCAATTTTTTCTTTCAAAACCATATGTGCAGATACAAACATTAAGTACAACATGTCTAGTATTTTTGCGAATATATTTTTCCTGTGAAGAAAGACCATGCCTAACAATATGAGCCTAGAAAAAAATAACTCTTAGTTCTGAAGAAAAGATGATAAATATAATTGTCCTTGCAAAAAGTGTAAGAGCTTAAAGAATCAAAGAATTCTAATCACAACAACCTAGAGTCATTGTAGGCAACATGGTCACATTGAAGGGGGCCATGATTTTCATCCATTACTAAATGTGGATTTCCTACTGGAGGAACATGAAGGTGTGAATATCCAAGCTCAGGATAACAATCTCATGGAAGAAGATGATACTGTGCCAGAGGACATGATTGAAGATGGTATTGGAATAGGTAATGAAGATGCTCACAATGATGGTACTAGTGCATTTGATAATGATGATGAAGATGGTCTTGATATACTTATACTTGAAAAGGCACACAAGCCCCTATACGAAGGCTCCCAAAGAACTCTTCTCTCTGCTATAGTGTTGTTGGTGAACTTGAAGTTTATGAATGGTTTATCCAATGTAGCAATGTCATGTATGCTAAGGTATGTGATTTTTTTCATCTTCAATGTTAGCATATCATTACTATTCATTATATTAACAATTCATATTTGTTGTTTTAGGTTGATAAGTGAGTTTTTTTTACCACCATCAAACATTCTACTTCGTTCATACCGAGAATTATCTACCATTATGAATTAAATTAGAATGAAGTATCAGAGAATACATTCATGTCCCAATGATCACATTCTATATCATAAACAACATGAATTTGAAATAAAATTTCCTAATTGTCATATTAGTAGATATCAGTCAGATCAAATAACAAAAAAGGTGCCTCACAAGATTCTTCGGTACATTCCTATTATTCCACATCTTCAACAATTATTCAGGTACACTAGATTGGCATAATTTATGGATTACCATGCATACAATAGAAGTCAATATGACATTATTCAAATGCCTGCAGATGGTTGTGCATTTAAAGAGATAGAAGAAACATGGCCACACTTTAAAGAAGAACCTCATAATCTCAAGCTTTCATTGGCAACGGACAATGTCAATCCATTTGGAGATAAGAGATCTGTTTACTCAGTGTGGCCTACTTTTGTTATTAACAATAACATTCCTCCTTGGATGCCCATAAATAGGGAGCACATAATGTTGTCAAAGATTGTGCCAAGTATTTTTCATTTAATAGTTATCTAAATTAATTTATAAATAATGCATGAAAATGATCATAATAATTATGTAATGTTTCTATTCATTCAATTACTAGGTAAGTACCAAGTTAAAGATATGAACATGTATATTAAGCCCCTAATTGATGAGTGTTGAAGTTATGTCATGATGTCACTATGTATGACATCTCTAGAACAATAGAACAAAGACAATTTCAATTCCATGCAATGCTTGTATAGATAATACATGATGCCCCTGGGCTAACTCATTTTTGTGGTATGTTATATTGTTAAGATCACATATTTTCAGTCTATTATAGTGCTTATACATTATTGTTGTGCTTAAGTTGCGCATGATAATTGTACATAATCTTTTAGGTCTTCAGACAAAGGGAAAATTTGCATGTCCAGTTTGTGGTCTAAAGTTTGAAATTTATATTTTGATATTGTCTTATATTTAGTAATGATATAATTGATACTCTTGAAGGTCGTCAAGGCATCAATGACCAACTTCCTAAAGGAATAAAAAGTTATCCTACTCAATTTAGTAGGTTACTGTACTACAAGGATCTCTCAATCATGCATTTTTTTGATGCTATGCATATTGGAAAGAATGTAACAGAGACACTATGGAAAATATTGGATGGAAGCTGTGATAGAGAAAAAATTTCCAAAATTTGTACTGACATTCATGAATCCAATCATGCACTGAAAGATTTCATTAAATCAAACAAGTTATTAATGGAGCAACAAAGTGATGCTTTAAAAGTAGTCATACAAAAAACAAAATTTCCCATAGGATTTTTTGCAAATATAAGCACTCTTGTATTAAAGAAAGGTGATTTTGGGCCAGGGTTGAAAACACATGATTGGCATACCTTCATCAAGGTAAGTCATGTTCTCTATTTACAATATATTTGTAAAATTCAATGTACTACCTATTGCATTATTTAATAATATATTGAAATGCTCATTTTTAATGATTGCAGTATGTCGTACCTCTATCCTTCCCACACTAGTTTGACAATAGTATTCAACAAGTTATATATGATCTTGGACAATACATGAGGTTAGACATATTTTTTCTTAGATTTTTTGCACATATATTATATTTATGAATTACTTTACTTTTTATGTAATCTATTGTATACTTTTATCTGAAATCTTGTTTATATGTTTTTGTGTGTTTGAATCTCTTTTAGGTGGTTATCATCTAAAAAAATTGATAAAAAAGATATAAAATATTAGAAGAGAAAAATTCCACAACCTATGTTTGAAATGCAAAAGTGTCTACTTTCAACCTTTTTCAATGCTCAAGAACACTACCTCATACATCAAGTTGAGGAGATTGAATTGTGTGGGCCTATACAAACTAGGTCAATGTGGATGGTTGAGAGGCACTTGAAATTTATGAAAGGCTTGGCTTGACAAAGAGAATGTCTTGAGGGTTCTATGGTAGAGGGATATATGGTATACCAGACCATGGTGTATATTAGTGAATATCTTTTAAAGTTTATAGCATGTACATCACATTTGGGATCCCAACTCTATTAACAAATTTGAAGGGGAGTGCCTGACAGGGAAATGTAGATTGCAGAGAGTGAGAGGTAATTATAAGTTATTCTTTGTAGTTATTTAATTCTTATCCATCATTAATATAAGTTGTTTCTAATTGGTCTAGTTATTTTCTTTATAGTTGGTCATGAGTGGGATGCACTACATTTGTCTATTATAAACAATCTTGATTGGATGACGGTATGGATTCAACAGTATCAAGAAAATAGTTGCTCATTAACATGGGATGGTGTTGCATTGTTGGTTAAATAAGCTCATTGTAATGGATATCCCAATGTTACACCAATGGTACTTGATCTAGCATATGGCATAAGTGATAGAAAGGTATGTAAAAGATTACTAATCATGAGCCATAAGTTTAATATCAACTCATAGATTGATGCAAATAATCTTGACATGTTTTAATAATTGTAGGTCAAACACCACAAAGCTATGTACTACCATGGCCATAAATTTGGCATTAAAAAGTCAGATGAAACAAAGAAAACTTGTGATTTTGGGATAAGTGTAGTCCTCGTAGTTACCAATATTTCATTTAGAAATGACATACATCCTCAACATTTTGAAAATTAATACTATGACATTTTGGATGATATACTTGAGTGCAACTTTAATTCATTCAAATTTGTTTTATTTGTTGTCAAATGGTACTAGCTATGACTGAATCAAAATGATCTTGATAGGATTGTTATTGAACATGATAGTGGATTTACAATGATTAATACAATGTCATTTGAGCTAGTTGGAGATGAGCCCTATGTTCTTCCAAGCTAATGCAAGAAAGTATTTTATTTTGGCGTTCCACGAAAATCGGGTTGGTCATTGGTTGTCAGACATGATTCAAGAGGAAGGATGGTAAAATATAATGTGATGGAAAAAGAAGCTACTAAAGAATCAAAAGATGATGTAAATGATAATCACGAATGATTGTTACACAATGATGAAGAAGAAGAAGAAGATAATGATTCTGGTCATGCTGACGATAATGGTGATGATGATGATGATGATGATGATGATGATGATGATCATGGTGATGATGGTCGTGATGATTATGGTCATGATAATGGTGATTAAGATGATGATGATGGCAATGAATTTGGTGGTGGTGACAACAATGATCAAAGTGACAAGTACGATGATGGTGATGATGATGACATGGTTGAAGATGATGATCAATGACATGATCAATAAAATGTTTGTCAAGGTACGATCAATGTCAAGTATGATGGGGTCATGATTTTTATTTATAGAAATTTTTTTGATTTTGATGAATGCATCATGTAATTTTTTCCTTCTACATAATTTGTAATTTATAGAGAATTGTAAGTGGATAACTTTTCATTCATTACAATATGGGTGAATTTGATAAACGAGGTGATCAACTTTTTCTTTTAAAACCATGTGTAGATATAAACATTAAGTACATGTCCAATATTTTTTTAGATATACACATTAATTAGACCAATTTTTTGGCTAGCTTAAGATAAATGATTTACATATGTAGGCTATTCAATGCCATTGATCAAGATCTTGCACAGTCACATGGATCGACAGGTATATGTCAATAGGCCCTATAGATACAATTTTTAATTTGCATATCTTTTCTTTACCATCAACATCAACCTTTTTCCTAGTGCATCTCTCATTTTATGGGTTGCAGGCATCACCAAATAGGTATTTGTCTGATCTATCTTCCTCGAGTGAGGAAAATGCGAGAATAGAAGACAAAAGTGAGACATCTAATAGGTCTAAAATAGGGAGATCAACTAGAGGTGAAAAGTCTAGAAGAAAATTCAACAAATGAATGCAATTTTTTCTTGCTGAGGAGAGGTCATGTTCTTATGATAATGAGAGCAAAGGTGATAGGAAGGCTCCCTTAAGGTACACACATCTTCAAAAAGAATGGGTACCTAAGGAACTACCTCTAGTTAACACTGATTTTTCTGTCAATGAAGGACATATCACATAGCTTCATCTTCATTACATGGTTTGGGCCTATTTTCCATTGATGGCATAAAGGTCTATTAAAATAAAGTTGTTGAATTGATAGAGTATGTAGGACCTTGTCACAATTACAACAATTGGATGCGGATTGTGCAATATAAAAAAAGTATGCATATGTATGCATTGTCACCAAATTATATACAATGCAAAGAAAATATTTAAACTAAAATGTTTGCTATGTATATTGATGGAAGGACAAAAGCAATAGGGAATATTGTAGGATTTATAAATATTTCTCGACATGTGTCAACTAATAAGTTGGCAAATTGTATATTTGAGGCATGTGAGGGAAATCATGTTTTTTTATGTGCAATAAAATCAATAAGTGTAAGGTAAAAGCTTCTAACATATTACAATTTGAATCATATAGATACAAAAAAATTCCCTATCATGGGACTGGTAAGTATAACATCTAAACCAATTGCCTCCAATTAATATTGACTCCCATATAAAATCTACTTTATTATTAATATTTTTTTTGGTAAGTCTATTACTTTCATTTTGCTGTTGATTGCTAAGAATTACTAATCTTTTTCACAAAGAAACATGGATAGACCACCGTCCATAGGTGGGGATGCACCATCTCACACACCTTGTTCATCGAAGGTAAACCTTGATTATTGTAATTGTTCAAATTATATAGAAACAAATGTTATATTATTATGTTCTTTTCTTTATGGCTTTGGAGTACTTTTGATGGAATTTTACTGATATTAAATTTTGCAGATATACACATTACTTCAAATTTTTCTTTGAAAACCATATATGCAAATATAAAAGTTAAGTACAACATGTCAAATAATTTCATTTCACTGTTGATTGCTAAGAATTACTAATCTTTTTCATAGGGCGACATGGATAGACCACCACCCATTGGCAGGGATGCACCATCTCACACACCTTCTTCGATGAAGGTAAACCTTAACTATTGTAATTGTTCAAATTATATAGAAACAAATATCATATTATTATATTTTTTTCTTTATGTCTTTGGAGTTATTTTGATGGAATTTTACTGATATTGATGCCACAGATGATAGGGAAAAGCTAAAATGATAATAGATCAAATGCGATTTGAAATATTGGCATCATTTTTACATGACATCACCCTAGTGTTGACCCTATGTTCATTTCCCAATAACTCAAACAAAGATACAATGATGAAATTGTTAACATTATCATCAAGGGTGACACAAGTGAAGATAAAGAGGCACTAAAAGAAGAATTGAGCCGTAGAGTCAAATATTTGATGGTAAGCAGTAATTAATCTCAAGCAATAATAAAATTTCAATAGATTTTTACATTTTATAGTATCTTATGGATCATGATCTAAAATATTATGTGTTCTTCTACAACAATATGTGACAACTGTAACACTGTGTGGTGAACATGGTGAGGGTTGTAGTGCACAACCTTCGTGTAAGTAACACTTTCTCTTTACAACATTACTGGAAATTATAGTATTATTACACCATTGAGTTCATTTAAGCCAATTACTCAGTGTTGAAATAGGACATCTAATGTTGAAAGTGAAATTGGTGCAACATTGTTTATTTCCCTCAATATTATAACACTTAACTTTTATTTTTGGATGCTTCTAGCTAGTATCACATTTGATCTTTATCCATTGCAAATGTATTTGCTAACAATATTGTATTTTTTAGCTCATGATGAAGTGCAGACACCTCTTTCAGTCAGCGATTTGATATTGCCAAGTGCATTGTCGATGACAAGGAGCATGCAAACATCCTCGTCTATGCCCACTACAATTGGTAAAACCTTGTTTTGTTGTATTTTGTAATGTGCTAATCATGCATTGTTTTTTTTGTTGGGTGGATTTTATACTCATGTACATATTTTGTGTAGTAATAGATAGACCTTTAGTTGATAGAGCAATAGAGACCAATACTACTGAAGCTGATCCATTTCCTAGAGCAATCCATTTGACTAGTACTAGCTCATTTGTAGGGACATTGTTGCTAAACAAGAAAACTATGTTTCTATTAAAATTATGAAAGCTTCTAGGTGCTTTAAAATTGTTATTATTTAAAGTGTAATTTTAGTTTACTTATACATAACTCGTTTTGGACTAATAATCCCATAATGTTTTTGTAGGAAGTAATGTTTTCTTTGGTCATCTTTTTGAAATGACATTGAGGCTATTTGGACCCACCATACATAAAAGGTATGTAGTTTCATATCATTGCTAAAATATTTTTCTTTTCTTTCATTTATTGTACTATATTAAAGTTATTGATCGAACAATTTTTAAAAAAAAGGTGAAATGAACAGGGTCCTGAATTAAAAAATCAACTCATTACATCTTTTGAGGACCTTTTTGGAAAAAAAAACATTTTTCACATTTCCCTACTTCTCAAAAGAGCATCAAGACATATAAAGATTGTGAGAGACCAATATAGAAGGGGTCTAAAGGAGAACCAAAAGTATGATCATCCTCGTATGATTCCATCGATTGAGTGGAATGAAATAATAGAAGATGCAAAAGAGAAAAGACTACGTGATAATAAAGGAAATGAACAAGAATAGGGAAAAAGAAGGTACACCATGATAATTATAAGTAGAATGTAATCATGTACTAATTAGTGATCTTTGTAAATATATAATCTAACATGTTTCAAACTGTTCATAGACTGCAGGACACATCTGTGGCTACAAAAGAAAGACTAGAAAAGGTTAGCCAACACAAACTTGGCTCTGGTGGCTATATGAATCTTTAGTCTTGACTTGTAAGTAGCAATAATGGAATTTCATATAATTTTTTTTATATAATGTTGCAAACAATTTTTTTAATCAAACCATACATATAAAACTAATGATATTAAGAAAAAAATATAGGGCACACAATTCAATTTAGAGCTCATAGATGAAGATAAAAAAATTGCCTTGAAGGAAGGCTATAAAGTAATGGCTGCACACCTACACCAAGAATCTAAAAGCCATACCCAATAATCTGGTGGACCAAATGAGACATAGGTAAATTGGTCAGATGAAAAGTAAATCAAATTGAATAGTTGAGAAATTTCTTTTTTGGTGTTAGTTTTGAACATAAATTGACTGCATAACAATGCGCATAACATTTCACTACAACCTTAATATCCTATCACAAAACCTGCTTATGATGAATGCCATGATGTGCATTATAGTGGTGGATGTATTAATTTTCAATTGGAAATTGATTATGCAATTATGAAATACAATTTAACATCTTCAATTGCAATTTGACGTGTAACCTTTTTTGAATATTTTAGAGCATGTTGAACATCATGGTGAAAGAGTGGAGCATGTTCCAAGTGTTCAGCATGTTGACATAGCGACAGATCAAAATGTCAATGTATCGTTTGTGGCATTTTTAGGTAAGAAAAATGAATGTTATGTTGTACTACTTAATTAAATAATTATAACAATTAAAAAAAGAAAAAGAAAATGCCAATTTAAGCCATTTACTTGTTCTTGCAATAGAGCTCCCCTTTAGTGCAACAACCTCCTACTCCTTGAAATAGGAGGAGGCATCATAATTTGACATTACATGTGCCACAAGAGGAGGAGAATGAGGAAGATATTGATGCTCCTATCAACCTTTTTCTTAAGAGAGCTAAGAAAAAAAAAAAGAAGTAATTATTTTTTAAAAATGCTCTTTGATAAACCTTGTTTGATAAACTTTGTTGGATAATGAAAGAACTTTGTTTTAAGTAATTATCTATGAATGTTGCATGTTAATATTGATTTTTATTTCATGTTAATGAATATTTTTATGTGTTAATGATGTCTTGATTAGAATTGTGTATTAATGAATTTTATATCATATTAATGAATGTTATGTGATTGTATTGATTGAATGTTATAGTTCATAAATGGATGAATGAATGAATGAAGTATGTAATTAGATGATAATAGGTAATTTAGATTGATATTAGGGGGAGGGGGTGAGGCTAGATGAGCTTCCACCTTCACATGGTTGGCCTTGTTAAGTAGAGAATATTAAAGTATTCTCAAAACCAAGTGAAGCTCAAACTAACATACCAAAGATATCTTTCTATTCTTTCCTAATCTATTCTTTCTTTTTCTTCAAAACTATTACCAAAGTAGCAATTTATTCTTGATTATCTTTAGCTTAGTTACCAAGCAATATAATATATTTTGATCCTGATATCTCTACTTCCCTCAACTACCATTCTATTGTATTCGTTAGGTTTTCATCCCTCACCCACATTTTTTCAAACTTGAAAGGACATTGTTTTGGGAGTGAATCCTCAATGATATTCAGCTGAACTACACAATTGTTTGAACTAGAATTAGGGAGGATATGGGCTGAGACAGTGTGATACAATTGATGGTTCTAAGTCACTATTGGAAAAATAATGTAATGTTTCTATAACTTGATTCAAAATGTCACACTCCATGCACAAGCTATAAACATTAGCTGGTTTAGAATAAGTGGTCATTCCCAAAACTTATGGTAAGTGTGAGTTAAAAAAGACTAAATACTATGAAAATGTCCTTGTCAAATTCATATTACTTAGACTACACATACTAACATCCTTGATGTCTAATAATATATGTTAATAACTTTGTGGATTTAACTGTGTGAACAATTTAAGTATCAAAACTTTACATCATTGATGTAACAACAAGGCTTGCTTCCTTACTTCCTAGTTCTTTCTAGCTACTTACTACATCACTTCTATGACCTTGATGGTGATTCTTGGCTCACCAAATTAGGATCAATCCAAGATCCTTTTCTTTCACCTTTCTACCATTGCATGCATACAAAGATTTTGGAGTATCTTGGTTCATCGTTTTATACTTTTATGGCCATATATAGTTTTTTTTCAGTCTCAAACCACTTTTATGAAAATGATCACTTTTATGCCCTTAACCACAATTATAGGACTTGATGTGTGTCTATTATTTATCAAATCATAATGTTTCTTTTAAAAATTATGCCCTTGTTGATTATCTCTTGCTTGATTCCATTGCCTTTTGATTATTTTTCTGTTCATTGCCTTGATTTGATTTTTGAATTTGATATGATTGATCTTGATTGTAATTGTTATATTTGCCTCTAGCCATTAATTTTTTTAAAATCTTGCAAGACTCACTAGTGAAAATTTTCAACATATCCTTGTCATTCCAAAAAGCTCCATACACTTCTAGTTTTATATTCTTAAATCTCCTAGTTAGTTCCAATGTATGGATGAAATCATGTACTTCTATGGAAGACTCAATTATAAATCTATGATTTCAAAGTCTTCATATTAATTATATAATAGGGTTTATTTATTATACAAGTTAGTTGGAAAAAAATATTCTGCCAATTTTCTTGTAATTAAGAATCTAGCATCCTACTTGTAGGTTGCCATTGTCCTCTATCCATTTTCTATTATGGGAAGAGTAGCTTTAGGTGCCATGGTGGCATATGCAAGTGCCAAATTCACAATTTCTTTTAAAGATGCTTTTGTTTGGTTTAAAGATGATTTTACATATGGATGAAAAATAGGCAAGGTCTCATTCACAACGCAGTTTGATCATATTTTGTCACATTGAACAACATTATGGCTCATTTCATTGATTTTCTACTCATCAAAGTTGTCTCTAGATGCAAGTTGTCAACCTCAATTCCTCAATAGGAAGAGAGATGGAACAAAATTTGGAGTGTAGGAAATTTGATTGTATTACTTTTTTGGTTTGGGGCAACTTTTCCTGGTGGTTATTTTTTATTCATTCTCTTGTAATGACTAAAACCTCCACCATTTAAGGCAAAAAAAATCATCATATAATTGCTCAGTATAACCAATGACATCATTTTTGCTTCCATTGCTAACTACTAGGTGATCATTCTGTGAGGTGCTAACAAAATTCTATAAACTATGAGTTATACTATTCAAGATCTCAAAGGTTGTGATTGGCTTATCTGGTTCTTGAAGGTGAAAAGGAGTATGTAGTTTTAGTAACATAAGCATCAATCTGGATCTATTTCAGACATTGGCTGATCACAAGTAACTCAAATCTGTAATATGCTCATCAAAATTAGAATAGTGAATAGCTTTTTAAGTCACTTGTGCAAAATTTCAAGGTTACAATAGTATTGTTTTGTAATGGATCTCAGTGAATCATGTTGGTGTTTGCATGCAAGAAGGAAAAATCAACATCTGACATCAGTAGGAGGCTTAACTTAAGCTAGTGCCATAATTTTGCTTAAGCCTAACAAAAGTGAATGACTTCTATAACCTGTTGTTATAACACATGAGCTTGTTAAAATATAAAGATGTTCATGCACCTTTTAATTGACATTTGTATTATAAAATGTAGTCATTTGACCGATGCAAGTTGTCTACTATCTTTTGAATCCAAAATTATTAATGCCAATCTTTACAGTCTAATAATGACTTGCGTAATTAGAGAGAATTCTTGTATTTTAATTTAGAAACCTCGAAAGAATTTTAATTTAGAATTTTCTCATTTTTTAAATATTCATAAAACTTAATACATGTCAATATCTCCTACTATATTTTAAGGCATAGGCACAATGGAATTGGTGGGTTGAAATTCCAAAACTTTGCAGATATTAATTCAGAATGTCCTGATTCAGTTAGGTTTGTAATTAAAATTAATTTATAATGGATATCTCCTTGCACTTAAAATACAATGCATGGCCTACTAGATTTGGATTGCAGGCTCTTTTAAGCAACCATAAGACCTCACAAACATTACTTTGGTTATTGTTTTTTTTTGTGGATAACAACTTTTTGACACATAACTTTAGCGTATCTCAATGATTGTTGGTATGTTCCTTTTGTAGACTGACCTTGTCCACAAGAACCAATTCACTATTGCATTAAGAAATCTTGGCAACAAGCCTGATGCTAGCTCTCCAAGTAGGTAGCTTTCTATAAGGAGTTAAATTTATTTTCATGATCTTTTAACTTGTTTATTACATTAGTAGGTGTTTCATTTTTGTGATTTTAGAGTTTTGCAACAAAAACTTTGTTAAGATGAACATTATTATGTTTGATGTTGTTCACTTTCAATGCATGTTGATATAGAGAGAGATGGTAAACAACTGTCAATTAATAAACTAGATAAGGAATACAAAGAGTGGTTGAAAGCGATGCATGCGAGTTATGATGAAGAGGCAGAATGTTGTAATGAGAGACAATGTTGATTTTGGATCCTAGTGATGCGAAAGATCTTGGGATTTATCGCAAAAAGGTAAGATGCATGTAAGTATCAAAATTTGGTCCTTTGTGTTATCTTGCATAGATTTCACAAATCTTTCTGTATATTAGTCTTTCTTGGTAACAAAAAGGTGCAGTTAATTCGTATTGATGTTTCATTAGAGGACACCATTGATGGTGTCATCTAGCTTCTTGAGTATGATATTTATGAAAGATGTCAAGTATATCTTTATGATATCTGAGATCCATAACTATTAAGCAAACCATTGTCAAATTGATCATATAGATTAAAATACTCTGGAATATGTTAACTATAAACTCTGCTCGCCAGGGCTTCTATTGATATTTTAAACTTTGATGTTTTACAAATACTATGATGGGACTCTACTTATTCTTCCCTCAAAGATAATTCTAATGTTCCCAATTCAAGACAACAACTTATTAACATAATGTATCATGCCTATACTACAAGTTTGGAAATTTCCACCAATTGTATTGGTAGCCAGAACAAACACAAACCAATTATCTTTAGAAGCAACCCTAGCTAACACAAATTTTGTGTCATTCACATACTGAAGATATTATGAATGCATATAATTATGAAATCCTATCTTTGGATCTAAACCAAGAACACAATCTGGAATAACTACTCCATCTTTGGTATTAAATATACTTACATGGCGTTTGAACTGATCTACTAACTCGTCTACCAAACAAGCAACACTTTCATTTTCAGTCAGAAGAGGAAGCTTCATGTCTTGCCTAAACTTGTTAATGTTAACCAATAATTTCTCTGACAAATCTGCAATGAAAAATGAGATTATTGTTAAAAATCTTGTATAATAGAACCATCATTCACATATGCTTTTCTTTCTTAATTCTAGCCGAAGATTTTTTCCAAGAAAGAATAGGAATTAATCGAAGAAAATGAACAACAACCACACAAATTTAAAAAATTGTTAGACCTCCTTGGTTTGAAGAGATGGATTTCATTGGCTAACAATATTTGTCAACAACGGGGGTAGTGTGAGGAGCCATTAAGATAGACTTAAATTAAGAGAATTACACCAACCATAAGATAGGCTTAAATTATTCCAGTTGCAAGCTCAAACTAAATTAGAGTGATAACACTAATAAGATAGCCTAAAACTATTGTAGCTCCAGGTTTCATCTCAGGTACATCAGAAAACACCATAAATACACTTCTAAGATTTAAAAAGATAAGTCTAGTCAGCATACACTGTTTATAATTATATTCAAAAATATTGGTTATCCAAAAACATATTAATTGTTTGTGTTAAGTTGTTTTTCTCTACCAGGTAGTTATAAGTGTCAGCTGGTTGGAGGTTGGGTTCCTCTTGGTAACTGCCTAGTCTTATAATATATCATGTATCATCAAGGAAGGTAGCATGGTGTAGTGGGATGAATTGTACTCCTTAAGAAACCATTTTGTTATTCTCTATAATAATTTCATGATAGAATAAAGACATATTTTACTCTTGTATCTGGTGTGTGTTGTCATCTTTATTATTATGTCATGTATTTAATTTATTAGATATAGCACTAAACAATAAGCATTTGAAATAATCACCATTAAGTTGTTGAACACAACCATCCAATAGTAATCATAATGCATGATGTTGTATTCCTTTGTAGCTAACGAGAATAAGTAATCTGTGAAGGTCTCATTTTCTACATCTGGTAGAGCTCAAATTTTTGGTCCAAAAAAGGATTAAGTAAAGTATCTCCTGTTTGTTTATCTAAAGTAACTCAAGTTCCTGCAACTTGCATTAAATCTAGATTGAATTTTCCTTCTTCACCCAATTTTGATTTTTCTTACAGTTTTAAAATTTAAGATTCTCAAGGACTATATAAAGATAACCCCTACCTTCAAAAGTTACCAAATGATTTGTCAGCAGAAACCCTAAAAAATAGAAGATCATGTTAAAGTTCAAGCACTCTAACCATTGAATACGCATGTTAAGCAATAACTCAAAGCATAAGGTACTTGATAATGAAACATGAAATGTATATCACTAAGCTAGGAAGGATGGATTTCTTTGCTTTGACCACTTTTGTTGAACTGAATACATATGGTATGGCCCAGGCTAATACTGGGAGTCTTATCGAAAGTGAAACTCCTCTTCTATGAGGTACACATCAATAAATTTTATCACTTGAATGATAAACATAAAGTGTAGTGATAACAATCTTAACATTGTTTGATAATACAGTTTGTAAATCAACAGAAAAAGAATTATAATATGTGGTAAGAAGCTCCATTGATACTCAACTAGCTTTTGGCAGTCTTCTTGTAATGAGGAATGATTAATTTTTTTCTATCCTAGGACTTCTACACTTATTGGAATCTAAACATAGAGCATGTGGTGTTTTTTAGAGAACGGGAAGAGACATATACCAACTTCTCTTGTAGGCAAACAATGAAGCACTTCCAAAAGGATTAACAATCCCTGAATCATTCCCCAATCTCATTACTGATATGAAGGAAAATCCATATGATGCCAAGACATTCACTTTGAAGATGAAAGCAATGGTATATTTTAAATTATTTTGTGTTATTTTTGGAGGTTTTCACATGCACTTTATTTGCCAAGTTTTTGTTCTCTCATACCTCAATTTGTTTCTATCTTGGGACCTTTTCTATATATTTTTTAAACACATAACCAATCATCACTCATTTTGAACCATGAAGGAATTTAAACTCTAGACTATGAAGGGATTCCTTTCCATTGTAGGGTTTTCTACAAGACTGGACATATTGTCGTGCACTGTCTTGCAGAATTGAGGAAATCAAAGAAAAGACCTTCTTGGTGGTCTGGGATTTTTGTTCTCTGATACATTCTAATATTAACATTAATGACCTAGACCCGTTTATTTATGACTCTATCCAAATTTACCGTGCATTTAATCTTTTTCTCATATGCATCTTTGGGTTAGGCTCTCGAATCTTCCCCTTCACCTATGGTTGGATTTGGTTTTGGAAGTTGTGGGAGATGCCATTAGTGACTTCCAAATGGTGGATTCTAAATCATCTAATATTTTGCATACCAATTACACTCGCTTCCTTGTGGTGGTTGATTTTTTGAAGGGCCTCCCTAAGAAGATTAAACTTGATGCCCCTAATGGTTCTTGGATTCAAACTTTAGACTCATTGTAAGGTATGATCTAGGACTGGACATATTGTTGTGTATTGTCCTACAAAATTGAGGAAATAAAAGAATATACCTTCTTGGTGGTCTGGGGCTTTAGTTTAGCATTAATTTTTCCTTAAAGATTTTGCTCTTAAGGATTCTTTGTGGTTGTTGATGATGCCAATAGCTCTACTCCATTTGACCAGGCTTTTGGTCTGTTGTTGGATGTGGCTACCACTGTAGCCCCTACCTCTACAGGTTAGGTTCCTGCCCTACAAAGAATCACCATCCAACAATAACTTCTTTTGGACTCACTCAATGATGCAACTCATACATATTATGACGGTAATCAATATCCATTGCAACCTACTATATTTAAAATAAAAAATAAAAAATAGATTGGTCAAAATTTTGACCAATTCTTGAAGGTTTTCCACCAAGAATTGATCAAAATTTTAAGCAACTCTTTGGTAATGACCATGGCATCCTGGTTGTGGGATAGATCAGAATTGGTCGATATTTCAACCAATGCTTGGAGATTTTCCACCAAGAATTGGTCAAAATTTCAACCAATCCCTTGGTTGTGACCATGACATCCTGGTCATGGGATAGATTGGAATTGGTCAAACTTTTGAGTAATTCTTGGAGGTTTTCCACCAAGCATTGGTCAAAATTGTGACTAACTCTTTGGTCATGAATTTGGCATCATGGTCATGGGATAGACTAGAATTGGTCAAAATTTTGACCAATTCTTGAAAGTTTTCCACTAAGATTTGGTCAAAATTTTGACCAATGGCGACCAATTAGGCTCATCCAAAATGCACTCTTTTCAACCAAAGATTTGGTCTAAATTTCATCCAATTGTAGGTTTGATCAAAATTTTGATGATACAAATTATGACACACTACTAGGTCACAACTTCAACCAACATGAGTCAAAATTTCAACCAAATTTCATTGAAAATTGGGTCAAAATTTACTAGTGATATTTAACAAGGAATGTTAAAACCACTCTGTTAAGAGATTTTCCCTAATTCACTTGTTAGAATGTCCCAGTGCCTAATCCTTCAATTTTATTTGTATAGCTTATAACATATCTTCTCTCTTCAATATCTTAGTATGATCTCCTTATTTGATTTGCTTTGTTATGCCCTTTACTACTAGGTTGCTCTGTCTGATCTCTCTATCAAACTTAGCCTTCCTTTTGGTATCCTTAGCTTTTTTGCTCATTCACAATATTCCTTCCCATACTTCACTTTCATTTTTCTTCATAATAATTTAGGGTTAGATCCCTTCTTAAATAGATAATTGTGGAATGTTCTAGATCATAATCAATGATCCAAAATTCATTCTTTTGTCATTTAACCCTTCAAATTTTCTAATCGATTAATCTATCTTTCAAAAGATTAATGCCTTCTAACAAAACACATAATTAGCTCCCTAGCTCTCTCTACAATACTTAAATGTCAAATAGAATTTGGCCAAAATAATTTACATAAGTTCTTGTTCCATTACAAACACATATGTCAAAACTGGTTTACTTGGCAATTGAATGTTCTGATGCTTGGTCACAACTAACATTCATGTTGTCGCTCAGTTTCTATAGGCTTGACATATACTGACTCACTTGGTATAAGTTATCTTTACATCACTTGGTCTCCATATGTTTTACTTGACATGTATAGTAGCTCAACCTCTATTGGGGTGCTTGACAACCTTTGACTTGCTCAACATATAGTGAAACATAAACAAGTCCATGTAGCTCGACCTTCTCTGGATGACTCGGTCATAGTGATGACCATCCAACACTACCTAGAGAATGACTAAGTGGTGGAAACTAATAGACAACAAATCTTAGAGATAAACAATCTCCCCCTTTGATATTAGTGGCAAAAACACCTTGTCATGACTTAGCAATCCATTCAAAATTACAAAATATCAACAACAAAAAATACTCCCCTTGAGACTATGATTTGATCTTTAAAAACTTGACTCTACTATATAGTATATACATGCTTGTAAAATATGATGCTGGTTTATCTAATTTTCCTTTTTGTTATTATAATATGATTTACCTTATGGATTATGTCATGAATGATTTAACTCCCCCTTTGATTTCCTCCTGTAATGATAATTTCCCCCTTGTTTTTGTCACTTTTGGGGTTTTTAGGGGTCAACTTATACTTGTCCAAAAATGTTTTGTGATTTTCTAAAATCACCTCCAATCCTTTATTCCATATGGATATGAGTAATTCCAAAACCTAAATCTGAAGTTCTAGCTGAGCAGCTAAATTAATTAAGTTATTAGAGGTTGAGATAGGCAGATCTCTCTTAACTAGATTATGTGCAACTGATAGCTTAGTTTGAATAATTTCCAAATGGGGTAGCAACATGAGTTGGATTAAAATTAATTTATTTCAATTTTTTTTTGTCTCTAGCCATCAACTAAGCTAATCTTCACTAATCAAATGTAATTTTATTCTATGAATGTGAGCTTGAACTTGTGTTCTTGCTCAATAAAATAGTGCAAGCTTTCAAATATGCATCGATTTGATCAATAGAGTATTGATTCTCGATAGTGAAGAAACCAACATCACAAAGTTTCATATACAAAGAATGAATGAATGTCAAAATTCCTTCCAAACTAGTGGTAAGGTTAGAAAGGTCAACCTGCCTAATTGCAAGTTCTGTTGACATTTTCTCCAAAACTTTGTGCTCAAATCACTTCTCAAACCATCTCATCATTTTATCATTGGTCTCTATATCTTCATTATGTACTTTATCAACTATATACACTAATTGATCCAAAATTGGATGTTTCTCATTTACATCATGAATATCAAAAGTATCAACAAAAATCTCCTTAATATCATGAAGTAACTATTTTTGTTTGTACTCCCTCCTTAGTTGCTCTTGCTTTTTCTTGCAACTCATCAAAGACTACAATCTTGCATTTGTTCTAGGGTCATATTTTGACATGGTGATAACCTCATCTAAATTGATTGATATCTCTAGTGTGTCACTCTTACATGCCAATTATTGTGACTGAGGGGTGTTGTCACTAGGTAGTGATATTTGCAATTGTTCCCCTTTGTACTTGGTCCAGGTTTTTGTTGTTCAGTATGCTCCTATTGTGTTGATATAACTTGTTGAACAAGTGTAATAGTTAGTGCATTAGTTGAAATGACACTTGACAACTAAATAAGATCTTGGATATGCTCTTGCTCTTTAGCTTTCTCAGGCTCTGTCAACTCTATCTTCTTTTATGCCTCTATGGTGTGATTCACATCACCTTTGTTTTTTTATTTCTCACCAGTAGACTATGATAACACAATAATTACCTTACCCTATTGATTGATACTCATGTCTAAGCTAATTGTAACTAATGTAACTTGTAAACCATTAGTTGGTGCATTGTCAATTTGGGGATAGTCGTGTACCTGCAACAAAATTGGATTGGTGCATGGAAGAGATGTGTCTGAGGTATCTAATTCTACATTTTTCAAATCTTCCTTAGTTAATATATTATGATTTAGTGGTGTTGAATTAGGAATATCCTCTAGAGTGACAACATCATGTTGTTCACTCTCTTCTAGCTTCCTCACTTCTTTTTCAATTCTATCAAGTTCGTCTTCATCATCTCGACCTTCCAATTCTATAACATCTCTTCCCTCTTCATATTTTTCTTTTGCTCTTGATGGAATTATGAAGCCAAATGATTTTTCATATTACAAAACTTTCCTTTTCAACTTCATTAGCTTCATTCTTCAAAATTTTGTATGCTCTCTCCTTAGGTATAAATTTCTTTACAAAATCTTTTAGGGAAATAGACATATGTGTCTTCCCTAAATTAGGCATTGTCTAGGCTAATGCTATCTCCCTTATTAGTCTCTTAGTAGATAATTCCCACTTCCATTTAGCATCAAGTTTATTATACAAATATTTAGGAATACCCTCTCCTAATTTTATAGGTGTGTATCTCAATTTTATCATCATATCCATCATAGTTTTTCAATCTTTTCTCAATCATATTTATTCAAAGAATCATATTTAAACTACTTAAGTCCTTCTAGGCAAGCCGTATTCCTAATCTTTTCACATACATGATTAATGGTCATGGGAGGTAGTTTGGGTACAATCTAGAGTTTTCTTAGATCACCAGACTCCATTTCTTCTTCATCTTCCTCCTCCTTGTCAAGTATCACAAACAATTTTCTTCTCAACCTCTTAGGTAGGATCTTCTCAACTCCTATCTTTTTCTTCTTTGTTGGGCTTTTTAAAATTATCTTTGTAGTCCAGGACTGAGTTGCCTTAGACCTAGTAATTATCATCCTCTTTAGCTCAGGTTCAGAAGGTGTGACTATTTTCGTCACATTTCTCTTTAGGTCCTCCTCCACATTAGGATCAACAATTGAAACTTTTTTTTTTAGTTTCCTTGGGCTTAGAAACAATTATCTCTTTGCTTTTTGATTCTTTGTCTTCTGCTTCTTCACTAGATTCTTCATCCTCACCTTTTCCCTTGATTATTTGGAGTTTCCCTTTGCCACATTTTCCCTCAAGATATTCTATCATTTTCTTTCATTTTCTCTCCATCCTAGGCACTTTTGTTTACATTAGCATCTTAATCTTTATAGACTCATAATTGCCGAAGGGCTCGACATTCTTGTCAATCTCCTCAGATAACAATGCAATGACTTTTTCTACTTTAACTTCATATTGCATTGGCCTTAGCCATGCAACCCTTGGTAACACTACCCGGGCATATGTATAATTTGTGTCTATCATGAAACATATATCCTCAAAATAATGATCTACAACTGATTTTGAAATCCTCATCCCGTTCTTCATTTTGTTCTTAAACTCATCAAAATAGTTATCCATAATAGCCTAATTTTTTGATCCCAATTGTTCAATAAGGTCATTGATCTATTAAATAGCTAGTCTATTCCTATCCCATGGAACTATATCGACAATAGGGAATGAATATTTTACATAGAAAAATATGCAAACTAACAATGATCCAAACTTACAAGATATATTCTTTGCTTTCCAAATTTCTCCAAGATTTTCTTAAAGTTGTTCTAGCTGTAGCTCGACCAGGTCATAACTATGATCTTTCTTCACTATCTTATAACCTAGGTTGACTGCCACACAAGGAACACTATTCATTTGGCTTGACTAATATAGTTTGTGTGCAATTACTCATACAACAAAATCAATAACCAGATCTTTAATCTATTGATTGAAATTCCTCAGTCATTCCACTTGGCATTCATCTATTTCTCAACAACGTCTTTCATGACACATCTCATTATCTTCACTCTGTCTAAGGTGGGGTAACCAGTAACTCGATAAATGATTCCTTTGTTTATTTTTACTTGTTCACCTTCCAACCAAAATTCCATATCATGTACTCAACTCAGTACATTATTAATCCATTCTACCTTGACTTCCTTTGGAAATGCTAAGGCACAAGTAAGCCCTTTCTCAAAAACTATCTTGTTCTCATCTTTCAAAACTCCATTGTCACACAACTTATCATAAGATTCTCACAATTTATAATCTCCAATTTTTTCAATTTTACACATATAACACAATCAAACATCATGAACCATCAATACTCTTGGTGAAATTGACGATAGGGCACTAGATGCATCTCTAGTCATCACAATGTTAGGGTACACTATGAATTTGGATGGAGGACATTGATCATTCCTCACAATCTGTGCATTACTCTACTTTAACATTTCTTTCCTAGATGCAGTTTCAGTGGATGACATCTTTGAAACTAGGGTTTAAACAGTTTTACTTCAATAATTTTGAAATCAACTTGACACTGTAGAACCTTACTTAATTTCTAAAATCTAGTTAGTAACACTTTGTGATTTGCTTGTTCTTTTGTTGAAATTGCTTTGATTACCTTTGAATCACTTGTGTGCACTCAAGTTTCTTGGTAAATGAAAAATAAACATCAAAATTTGATATATACCTTCAATATGTCAATTTAGGTATGAAATAAATGCACTATTGAAGTAGGTACATAACAGTTGCCTCGGCCTTGACATATTATGTTCACACTTCTTTCCATTCAAATACTAACACTTAGCTTGGTCAATATCATTTAGTTCAACCAATACATCAACTTAGTCATTATTAACTTTTAGTCTATATTGTAGAGCTTGATCAATATAGATAATATTACTAATGCTCAACATTTGATAGTGTAATTGACTCCATTTCCCAATTCTTCTCTTAGATATGTCCTTGTGCATCTTGATTCATGTTGATATGGACTTTTAATCACATTTCTTGTTAGGAAGTGGTGTGTAATATATCATTCAAGTGTCCAATTCCTTACATACCTTCTTTGCTTAGTTGGATGTGGTGTGGTTACCTGATCCATTGGATTGGATAATCTTATCTTTGATTGATCCACTACCTCCAACTTCTACTATCTTTTTTTAGGTTGAATTCATCTCAACCTTTCCTTTTCCTTTGTTTCTTTTATTGTTTGGTGCTAGTGCTCGAGTCCTCAAGTCTTACTAACATATCCAACCTTGAGACAACTAAAAAAAACTAGGTTTCCATTCAACCATTTCTTGTAGTTGCCTTGAAATCTGCCTTAATGATTTTTTTTGGAATGTGTCCATACTCTCCACAATAATAGCAATTATACCATGTTTTATCCTAATCCCAATTGTAAGAGTTGCCTAGCTTAGGTGCATGCATTTTCCTTTAGATGTCCAATTAGATTTTTCTTTGGATCTGCATTCTTGATCTCTATGTCCATATTTCTAAAAGACATATCAATGTCCTTCAAATCTAGGTGTAGTAGGTGTATCATTTATCTTTGCCTAGGTTCATGTACTTGATGCCCTTGTTTCTTGCAATTAAAACAATTCCCAATAAACTTAGGTTTAGGGTTTTACATACCATTCTTGGTTCTATAAATGTTTTCTTTGTGCCCTAGTTTTCCATAATGATGACATATAGGTTTTCCTTTCCTTTTCTCTCCACTCTTTGATGACTCTCCTTCCTTAGTAGATGAAGAATGATTGACATGTCATAGACCAAAAGTATCATTGGATGATATTGGTGATCTCACCAATTTTTCAAAGTATCTTATAGCTTCACTTGGTTTATTCATTCTTTCTAGATGTTATTTCTCATATTTTAACTCATTCCTTAGTTGGTCACTTTGTGATCTCCATGTCGTTTCTGTTTAGCTCTTGATTTGCATGTAACAACTGATTCACCATGTAAAATTGAGTATTTACAAGCTATTGCACATCAAATGACCTTTCTTCAAGTCTAGTAGCCATTTGTATTTTATCTTCTTCAACCATGATCTTGTCTTCTTCAACTTTTTTCTTTTGTTTAGTCATTTCACATAATCTTACTAATTGAATTTCATGCCCTCTTTTCAATCCTCTAACTTCTTCACTCAAAATGGTGTTCTTCCCCAATATCTCAACTATTGTTGTATTATTTCCACTGGAATTCCCACTATTAAGAAATCGTTTGTCATCAATCTCCTTATAAAGAGTATCATTCTACTAAATGGCCATGTCTTTCCTTTTCTTTAAAGATTTTCTTAACTCTTTTTTTGCTCCATCAAGTTGATGCAGTAGTATTTTAGGATCTCAATAATCTTTCCCAATTCATAAGCCTCCATCTCCAAGATCTAAACTCTCAAGCCATTATACTTCTTTTCAAGATAATTGGGCTTTGATACCAATTTTTGGAAGTCTTATTGGGAAATAAGATACTTGAGGGGGGGGGGGGGAATCAGGATCTATAAAAAAATTCACTCGTAGAACCAAATAATAGATTAACTACATTCTCTCCTAATCCATCTCATATGTTATGTCATATATCATATGCTCATAAATTGTAAAACTTAAACGAAATCTATCTAAGCATAACATTCATCAACATGAAAATGTAAACTCATAACACAAAGATTTTGGTAACCCAAAAATCCTCCAAGGTGAAGTTAAAACTATGGTGCAGATGACACCCACAAATCTTTACTACTATAACAACAAAGTTCACCTGTTAGGGCTATAATTTGATCACTTATGATGATCTACCCTATGAGGGGTTTGCTCAGTTAAAAGCATTGCAAGACTGTTAGGTCTACCTTGATTGAAGGATTTAAATTTACAATGAAATAAGCACTATGTTAGAAGATTTAACAAGGTCTATTAAAACCACTTTGTTATGAGATTTGCCCCAATTCATTGATAAGAATGTCTCAGTACCTGATCCTTCAATTTTCCCTATGAAGCTTATAATAGATCTTCTCTCTTCAATGTCTTAATCTAATCTCCTTCTTTGATTTTCTCTGTACTTTCCTTCACTATTATGTTGCTCTATCTAATCTCTCTATCAAACTTAGCCTTCCTTGCTTTGTCCTTATCTTTTTTTCTCATTCACAATATTTCTTTGCATACCTTCAATTTCATTTCACTTCATAATGATTTAGGGTTAGATCCCTTCTTAAATAGACAATTGTGGAAGGTTCTAGATCATAATCAATGATCCAAAATTCATTCTTTTATCATTTAACCCTTCTGATTGGTTAATATATCTTTCTAGGGATTAATGTCTTCTGAAAAAATGTGTAATTATGTCCTTGGTTGTCTCTACAATCCTTAAATGCTACATAGAAGTCAGCCAAAATGATTTACATAAGTGTTTGTACCATTGTTTACATATGCCAAAAATGGTTTACTTGGAAATTGAATATTCTAACGGTCAATCATAACTAACATTCATGCTCTCTCTTAGCTTCTATAGGCTTGACATATACTGACTCACTTAGCATAAGTTATCTTTACATCACTTGGTCTTCATATGTTTTACTTGTCATGTATAGTAGCTCAATCTCTACTAGGGTGCTTGGCAACCTTTTACTTGCTTGACATATAGTGAAATATAAACAAGTCCATGTAGCTCAGCTTTCTCTAGATGACTCAGTCATAGTGATGATTGTCCAACGTTGCCTAGAGAATGACTAAGTGTTGGATACTAATAGGAAATAAGGCTTAGAGATCAACAAATTAATTCATATTTTATAGCTTATATTGATATATTAGATATTAAATGTATATATTAAAATATCCTCTGGTCCATATAATATACATTCTTGAACTCTTACACTATTATATTAATAATATAGATATATAATGATTTTATTTTATTATTTATTTGATATTAATTTTATTGCTTAAATCTTATTATTGTTCTTATATTTATTATAACATTATTAGATTAGTAAATAACATTATATATTATCATATTACTATATTAGCAAATAATAATATTTTATCATTGTATATATTTCTAGATTCAAATGTATGAATATATTTAATGTTAATCATTTATTTATCATGGTGATTAGGATTCTAAGTAGAGAATATGCCACTATAGTACAAATCCTAACAGGGTTGAGGCTTCTAACAAGTTTGAGTCCTGTAACAAGGACAAATACACCATATGCATGTAATAGACTCTTAGCAGGGTCAATATCTTTCACAAGATACTTTTGATTAGTGGATCATTTTGTGGGCACCATCCCCAATGGGGTTTTCCCTTGGCTAGGATTTCCCTAGTTAACAAAATATGGTGTTATGAGTTTCTTTATATTGTGCATGGTTTTACTTTTTAGTTTATTGATATATGCTAAAATATATAATGAAAGATGGAACACAGTAGATGATTATTTGAACATGACAGAATAATTCACGAAATACTTTACTATAGAAAAGACTTTAAATATTAAATACCTTGACGATGAAGCTCGATAGCTAACTCAACATCAACGTTGATATCAAAACTTGATACACAATCAAATCCAGAAACACTGCCAATGTATAAATTTGAGTGTGTTCTATTGAGTATCATTTGAATATGATTTTTAATAGTATTTCAATAATCCTATTATGCTCCAACAATGGTGGAATTGCATCCAATTTTTCTTCACTGTAAGATCATTTTACAATGAAATTATGACATTCCCTTCTCTATTCTGTGGCCAATTTGTTTAGAATGAGAAGAGAATAAAATGTAGGTTACAATGTTTAAATTGTGCATACTATTATCTATGAGTAAATATGTTTGTGTTAAGTACTTGATCTAAGAAATTATTTTTTCATCCTTTTGGCTAGATTTGTATGGTGTGGGATTTTAATATGTGAGTAAATCTAAGAAAATTTTGCTCACATGTCAAGTACTCTTTGTTTTCGTATACAATAAAAAAGAAAAGTAATAGGTAGAATAAATAAGAGAAGTGGGGATAGATAGTTGGAAAAATAACTCAGGAGAACATATCAAGTACACAAAATGATATTATGGATAAATACACAATATTCGTCCTTCCCTAACAACGCTCCTATCTTTCCAACCACTAAATGTAGAACTCCTTTTAATCCTCAACTTTTAGGGCCCATTTCATAGTGGGGATAGGAATTGATAGTTGGGAATTGCTATTCTAGGATAGGAATTTAAATTATGTGTTTGGTTAGACAATATAGAAATTAGAATTCACCTGCCCATAAGCCATTAACCTCTTCAAAAGGGACATTCACTAGATAAATCACCACTATTGAGGGTAGTTTTACTGATCCAAATCCAAATATTCAAGGATAGCCTACAATAATCAATGCTTGCAAATGAATATGGGATTAATTTTTTCCACAATGTGCATTGAGTACTCTATCGTATATTTATCAGTCAACAATGGGAGTTTGACTCACTCACTATCAAAGCTTGTAGGTTGATTCTCATTATTTTGAGAAGGGTTCTAAGATTGACTTTCGATACAACAAATCATATTGAGATGAGTGTTCTTAAATTCTCACATACAAAGCACGTTCCAAGTAGTGTTGATCATTGGAATATGCCACTTCTAGAATGCATCCATTAGAATATTACCCTATTTTTTGCTCAAATTCACAAGGAAATAAAAGTGTAGAATGACAAGGATGATCATTCTCTACATTCATTGGTTCTATTCATGTTTGATAAAAATGGGTATTATAGTAGACGTGTGAATCAAGCTACAAGATTATCAGATTAAGACCCAACATTACCTATTTGATGTGTGGCATAACCCATAATGAATAGAAAATTAGAATAAATTAGACATACGAAGGAGACCATTCAAAAAGGAGGGAAAACACACTAGACTTCAAATAATTATGAAATATATGAAAGGAAAAATGGGAATAGGAATAGCTATAATTCCAATAACAAGGTTATTTTTGGAATGTACATATGGGCAAAATGAGAATAGGTATTCCTATTCCCATTTCCAATTTGATACACCAAACAAACAATACAAAATATATTCATAATTTCCTATTTCTGTTCTAGCAACCAAACTAGTGTTTAAGGAAAGCGTGGTTGTAGTTTCATCTAGGAATCAATGCTAGAATGAACTAAATTTGGAAATAGTTCAACGTAGGTTTTTATGGGAATAATCTAAATGGCTCTTATCCAAGGAAGAAATAGAGTTCGAAAGTTCATGAGAATTTATGCATAGAATATGAAACATCTAAGGAAATTATGGATATTCTAAGTAGTGGTTTCACAAGGGTGGTCTTCCAAAAAAGAAATGGATAAGAAATAATTTTGAATGGGAAATAAGACATTTTTTAATAAAGAGAATTAATTTCAGGAAGAGGCATCGAATACAAGAAGATTCAAAATTCTAAGAATATACATCGAATTTAATACAAGAGAAGAATTGATGTATATATAATATGATTCCTATTAATTGGGTCAATGATTAATAGTAGAAGTAAAAGAAGCGGAGCAAGAGTCTTAAGAAAAAAAAGGTGTTGATTTTTTAAAGATTGTGGCCTACAAATGCAAATGTGGATATCTAATTTCTCTATAAAATAGTTAATTATTAGATGTATTCCTTTTGGGGATCTATTTTAAAATTTACATACAGTTCACACAAATAGGAAGACATCTTAGAATTCACACGTAATAAATGAAAAATAGTTTTTAAAGTTTGGATCCACCATGTTTGAGAATTTGTATACTTTCAAGAAAAAAATGTTTTTTAAGATGTAGCCAAAACCTTTCCACTTTCCACAAAATTCTATCTAAATTAAGGGAATGGGTTCAAAGGATCTTCTATGATAAATAAGAAATGGTAAGAAAAAAATCTCTCATTTTTCAAAGATTTAGTTGTAGATTTTGGAGTAAGGAATACCAAGAAAAGAATTGGATTTTATTAATGTAATAAATTTAAATCCCCAAAAAAGAGAATCTAGATAACCTCTTCATTAAATTTAGAATTGGAATTTGAATGGAACATCCTCCTTTGGGGCCTCTTGGTTTCTAGATTATGATTTGGGAATTGAGCTTTGGAATTCTGCATTCAAAATTCTGGAACTTAAAATCTAGATTATAATTTTTAGAATTTTGTTTAGGACCATTTGGTTCACCAAGAATACATAATGAGAATACACATTTGTGTCGTTGGTTGCACATTTCTAGAATTGGAATTTGAATAAGCATATTTTATTTCAAAGCACATATGCAATTATCTATGGTGATTTGGGTAATATCATCTCCAAACTTCACCATCATTTTCATAATATCACTATATGCTCTCACAATTGCCTCAATAAAAGCCTCTGAAAAGAGAGGTTTAATATTAGAAATCTTCCCTTTGAATGGATCCAAAGATAGAGATAAGAGCTTTGTATAGATGGGAATGCTTTCTATGTGTGAGGATGCAATTGTGGTGGTAGTCTTAACGAAGGTGGTCTCAATGAAGGCAATCTACATCTAAGAATGCCTTTAATAATAATCCATTTGACCATCCCCTTGTTAACTTCTACAAAAAATGGTGCCATGTTCATTCATTTCGAAAAGAGAAAATGCTCAACATTTATCGCAAGCCTTCACAATGAATGATTTGAATGGAAAGTCTAAAATGGCTTTCCATTTTTTGCATGTTTGGATGAATTTGAGCATCTGATCTTACCCAACAGATTTCCCTTTTCATAGGGATGACACCCAAACACATCAACATTCTTTGTTAGCAAATCACAGTGCCTCTAATACTGATTTTGGTGTTTGAAATTTTATATCTCCCCATAATTAATCAACTCTACAACATCATGAGTGGTCTCTACACAAATCATAGGCCACCCTACTAAGAGTGACACCTTCATGTCTACTAAATACAACCCTACCTATTTTTATTAGCCAAATTGATGCATTTCTTAAATTGGTTTGTTCAAACATGAACACAACAATGACAAAATTGAAAGCCAAATAGGTCAAGTGGACCTCAAATTCATTTCATTTCATTTAATATGTAATGATTATTTTGTTAATCTCAGATTGGTTTGACATATGAGTGACAATATACTTAAGTCATTTACTTAGTCATGCCAAAAAAGTAATACATGTTGAGCATAAGTTGTCAAATAGTTTATGTCGAGCGATAGATATTTAGTATGAGCCAAGTAACTAGTAAGTGCCAAGTCACTCAAGTGTCGAGGAGATAGTATGTGTTGAGTTGTTTAGATTTTGAGTGATAAGTGGATGTTGAGTCATTAAGAGGCCAAGCTACAACATTGAAGTTATAGTTGATGTCGAGCACTAGGGACTTCAAATACTGAGTTACATAGTTTTGACATGGTTGTTTGTAATGGCACAAACTTCTATGTAAACCATTTTTGGGCTGACTTATTGATTGTTTTATGATCTTTTGATGATAAGGACAAATCTTAATTGTGAATCCCTATGCATTACATGCATCCAATCAGAAAAGGGAAGGATTAAGCAGCTAGATGGGTGAATCACAATAGTTGATTCATATCTAACCCTAAGTCACCTAGGTCTTCTTAAGGAGGAAAAACCCTAAAATTTCAAAGAATGCTTAAGGAGAATTGAAGAGTTTGCATGCACAAATAGAACATTCATGGTGAAAAAGGTGCTATGATTTGAGTTACATTGCATAATCAGTTAAAGGAGAATAGAGGAAAGGAATCAGAAGACAACAGAGTTACATCTGATTAGAAAGGATCAAGTACACATTAGGTTAGAGGTGATTTGACATCAAGAAATAGAGTGATAACTGAAGGATTATTGTTGAGACATTCTAATAGGCGAATCAGTTAAATATCTTAAATGAGTAGTGCTAACATGCTATTGTAAATCCTTTAACAGGGTGATTACTTCATTGTAAGTATAAGTCCTCTCACCAGGCACACTTCTAATAGGGTGTTGAAATCCTTTAACAAGATAATATCTAACAATCTTGTAAGCCTTTAACAGGGCAGACCTTTCATAGGGTAGATCATATTTCATGATCAAAACATTGTTACCTTCATTGGATACACTTTATTACTGCAGTAGTGAAGATTTGTGGATATCATCCCCACCCCAATTTTACCTTCTCCTTAGAGGATTTTTGTGTAAACAAATAGCTTGTGTCATACATGTGTTGAATATTTTACTTTCATGCTATGGATGTATATTCTTAATTTGGTATTTTAGTTTATATGCATAGATTGTGAGATGGATGTGCGGTGAATGTTTTTAAGGTTGAAATTTTTAAGTGTTGATCCCCCCCCGACTTAGAGTTTACTTCCCTATTGTATTTCCAATAATTGGTATTAGATCCCAGTTCTCTGGAAAGTAAAGCTTTGCAACTTTGAGGAAAGATCTTAAATATGGAATTCTACATTGGGAAAGACCATTGAGAACCAGACAACTGAAATACAACTTTCCCTACATCAGTTGAATGAAGAAAGAGATGAGTTAAAGTGATCATTGAAAAGAAGGAAGGGAATAGCTATTGAAGAGAATGACAAACAATACCAATAAATTGACAATACTAAATTATTTGCAGATAGAAACACCAATGAATTTGATGTAACATTTGCAGAGTTGATGGAAAAGAATGGAACCCTAACTGAATATTCCTATTAGTATTCCAATTAGTATTCCTATGTGAAGTGACCAAGCAGAAAAAGAAAATTGAATAAGACAAAGTCATGATTGAAGATGACAAAGGGAATTTGACCAATAGACTAGAAGAGAAAACATCAGAGGTAAGTAAGATTACCAACATGCATTTGGAAACTTTGAGTCAAATGATGATTATAAATCATGAACTAAATGCAAAGGATATTGAGATCACCACACTGAAGTTGTAGAATGAACAACTGAGAAATGATCTGAAAAGAGAAAAAAGAGTTTTCTAAAATTTTTAATAAACCTAATGATGCCATCAAGTAATTTGAGAAATTGATGAGATCCCCTAGATCCAATAGTGACACTTCTGGATTGGGTTACACTAGTACTGAAGAAGGAGAATCATCCAAAAGTGATGAAGAAAGAAGTAGCAAAGGTAAGAAATCCAAACCTACTTGTCATAATTGTGGTAAGATAGGTCATATTGCTAATGTTTACAGGAGCAAGACTACAAATTAGAATCCTAAGCAAAAGTTCATGGGTCATTGCTACAAATGGAACAAACAAGGTCATCAGGCACATGAATGTAGAACCAAGACAATAAGCACACAAAGATTTGAAGGATACTACTATAACTATCAAAAGTATGGACATAGAACATATGCATGTAAATCCAAGCCTAAATGGTCATCAAACAAGTAGACAGAGGTAAAGCACAATAATAACTCTTATAATTGGGATTATAATACTATGTATAGTTGTCACTATTGTCAAGAGTATGGACATGTTGCTGAAAATTGCATAAGAACACATTTCAGAAGTGACTACAAAAGATGGTTGAGTCAAACTACATGTTTTAGTTATTTGAAGACTGGTCACATAAGCAGGAATCATCCAACAAGGTCAAAGGCATAAAGTGGTGTGTTCAACAAAGGCAAAGGAAAGGAAGATGTTGAGAATGTCAGAGATAAGATGAACAAGACATTGAAGAGAAAGGAAGATTGTAGCACATCAAGTTTAGATGGGATCACTTCACCCAATGGGTCAGGTGATCACACCACCTCCAATTAAGAAATCAAGAGGTATGTTTGGGATTGCTATTTAAAAGATATATTGTACATCAGTTCCAAGGATTTAGTTCTACATATATTATATTTGCATGAAGAAAGATGCAAAGTGTTGTTAAGAATCTAGTAGAAATCTTAAAGTTTTGTCAGTTTCCATGTTATTGCCGAGCATGAAAATTTTCACTATGGTTGCTAAGTAAAATGTTACTTGATGCCAAGCCATCATAAGTGATAGTGTTGACTGAGCTTGTAGTCGAAGTTGAGTGAGTCAAAATCTCTATTGAAGCCGAGCTTATAGATGTGTAAGCACTTAGCATTAAATGTGAAGTTTTAAGGTCTATATGATCAATTTCTACTCATTTGGCATCATTAGAATTTGAAGGAGAGCATGAAGAGTGAAAGGTAAATTGAAGAAATAATACCTAGTATTTGCAAGCAAGATTCAATGGTTACATGACACCATCACAACAGATTTTCAAAGTTTTTTTATCATGTACGAAGCTATGTAGTTTAAATTTTTGCAAACCCTAGTTTACATAATGGCAGCTAGTTCTTTAGCTCCTAGGGTTAAATAGGGTAAAGAAGCTTTGAATGTGAAATTAGTAAGCAATTAGATCAAACAACCTAATTTTAGAGCCATTCCTAATATTTCTTACAAGCAAGATCTATCTAGTGTGTTGTTGATGATACCACCTCAAATTTTGATGATTTAGAATGTGAGAACTTGCTACGCATGCAAGGTGGGTAGCATAGAAGACATGGAGATCAGGGAAACCTATGGGAAATTGTGTGAAAATGGAGCATTGAAAAAAAAATTCAAAATTGTAGAGAGAAAAGGGTTGACCCATGCCCTAGATTTTCCCAATGTCTTCAAAATTGAATGGATAAAGATAGTTATGAGTATAATTCATGATAATTATATATGGTTGGATAATGGACTAGTGAAAATCATAAAGAAATTTTTACATAAAGTAATAGGGTATCCAACACTTGACCGACCTAAAACCAGGAGGAGTGAATCTAAAGAGGTCATTGAGAAGAATACAAGAGTAGTGTGAAGAAAATGAGGCATGACAATTGATACAGTCTCAGATCCCCTAATTTCTTTTATAGTGAGGATTATAGCACACAAATTCTATCAATCCAGTAGGCTCAATAGTGTATCATGTATTGATGTTGACATGGGCTATAAGATAGTTAAGAAGGATCATACATATGACTTTGTCAAGTTACAAATGCAACAATTGTCAGAAAATTTGGGAGCAATAAGGAAGACAAAAAGTGTACAATGTAAATTTGGTTCAATTATTGTATTTATATTATTTTATGTATAGAATGCATTCCCTACATTTGGTAAAGTTGCATGGAAAACAAAAAGATCTATTGCAGTGCAGATAGGTGAATTTATTGAGCAACTTGGAAACAACTTTGAGTTAGTTATGACCAACTACTTTGAAGATTTCAAGCAGTCAGTGAAGGAAAGACTGGGCATACCAATTTCACTAGTTGAGAAACATTTCAATGATGTTTTCTTTCTAGTTGACACTAATTTTATGTATGTCTAATCTGTAATTCCACGGGTAAGGTGGCTAAGGCCATTAGGCTATGAAATCAATTTTGATGAGGCCTCTACAAAAATTAAAACATTACTTGTAGAAGATGTAGATGCTAAGGCTACTGCCTTTGGGAAGTATGATGTGGAAAAATCTAAGATAACTATGGATATAAAGACTACCATAGTAATAAGGAAGAAGAACAAGATTGTGAAGAAACTTAAAGAGAAATTTGGTGAAGGATAAGATGATGAAAAAGAAGAAGAAGATGACGAAGAAGAAAATATATTCCTTCTCGAGCACCACTGGCCTTAAGTCAAGGTTAAGGAGGAGATCAAGCAAAAGAAGTAGAAATTGAAGAGGGTGTCAAGGAAGAAGAAGCCAGTGAAGCACCCAAGCTAAAGAAGAGGAAATCTAAGATTCCAATAGCTAGTAAACCAAGGAAGGTTACAAAACCTAAGCCTAAAGTTCTCTCTACTAGAACAAGCACAAGGGCTACTACCAAAAAGGCTCAAGAAGTAGATAAACCAAAAGAGAAGAGGGATAGATCAGCTAGCAAGGAAGAGGAGCTTGAGAAGAGACCAAGGAGAAATACATAGCTCCAGCTGAATCTGATGACAATAAAAAGTGGTAAGTCACCGTCCTTCTTCAGATTTAGATAATATATGTGAAGATATAAGGAATAATTTGTTGATTTGTCTAGTCTTGCACATATTGAGTTTGACAAATTTGGAAAAGTTGAGATGAACCAAGTGGAGGATTCAATAAATGCCATGATGACAACATTCAAACAAACTCCAATTGAGATTTCCAACTCTCTACCAAAGGAATTATCTAATAGAGAGCAGAAATGGCAATATAGTCTCAATACATAAAGACAAATTAGAGAGACTACACTTGCACAAGTGATGCTAGAATTGGATAGGGTGACAATGTCTAAGGCACTAAAGAAGCATGTAGGAAAATTTGCACCAAAATATAGGGCATTCTACATACTGAAGAATGATATTGAGGATGTTGTACAAAAGATCACTCAACTTTGGAAATCACTATATGGTCTGACAACATCCAAGGCAGTTGAGTAGGCACCTATTGAGGTAGGTGAGGACAAAGATGGACACCAAAAAGTAACTAAGGTTACTACAATTGACACTGAGATAGTTGTACAAGAGGAAGGCACTAAGACACATGAAGAAACATAGACACCAATTGAGGATGAGCAACAAATAGAATAAAGTGTACCAGATACACTAGTGTTGAGTGCCAGTCCTCAACATAAGGAGAATGCAAAAAGTGATACTATAAAGATCAAGGATATTTTTGATACTGTCACTTAGAACATTAATTCCCTTACAGAGGAAGACTTGAAGAAGATACTATTAGAATCCACCACCCAGGCTAAACTTTGTGAAAATCCTATATTGGTGAGTGTTGATGAAATTGAGAAGGCAAACAAGGCATCTAAAGGGGATGAAGTATAGAAACAAGTAACATCTACAATCCCTCCTCAATTCACATTTGTACAACCTAGATTACCTATTATGATATATCAAAGGAAGGAGATTGTAACTTCCACTATTAGTACATTAGTACAAGGTACTCTAGTCTCAGTCAATTTAAAGGAACATGAAAATGATAAGGATGAGACGATTGGAAAGCATAAAGATGAAACATAAAATAATGAAGGAACACAAGTTCCAATAGGTTAGGTAGATAATCATGCACCTACAATACAAGATCAAGGTGTATTTGTAGATGAAGAGCAAGCAAAAGAAAATACTAAAGAGCTAGGTATGACTATAAAACCCAAGGAGCAACTAGCAATACAAACACTCGTGAATTTTCTAGAATCTTCTACTCCTCCAAGTCAAGCTCTTCATGGGTTGAGTATAGAAGGTATACCTCTACAATCATCAAGGCCAAATCCAAGCACATCTAAGGTAGAGGAAGTTACATCATTTGTTGATGTGAACTTGGATGAAGTGATTGAGTTTCCCAAGTTTGATTTTGCAGTCATCACTATTGAACAAATGAGCATACTCTAGGGTGCTCTTGCAAGGAAGAAACAACAAGAACTACTCAGATAGGAGCATAGGTAGAAGCAAGCTTAAATAGATATCAAGGACATTCTTCTTGATACATTTAGCCTACTAGCACCATAAGCAACAAAGCCTATCATAGATTAGATAACCAACATAGTAGAGGAGGTTAATGACACAAACCTAGATTCAAATGTAAAATTACTTGAATGGTTTGAAAGAAAGTTTCAACATAAGGTTGATGAAAAGATATCAGGTGCTATTGCACTATCATAGGTTGGTCTAGCAACCAAAATTAATAGTGTGAAGAAGGTACTAGAGACCATTTTCTCTTTGTACACCAAATTGTGTAATCCAACACTCTTTAGACAAGAAATAAAGAGCCACATATTGAGTTTGGAGAGTTATATACAGTTATTTGGTATAACTCTGCCAAAATCTCTAGCCCAAAGTGAGAAACATTTTAGAAACCTCCTGAACTCCCAAAGTCAGTTAGCAGTGCTACACAAAGATGAGGCAAACATTAAGGCTAAATTGATCAACATCTAGTCTATCCTAACTCCACATATGGAGATATTGCACAAGGAACTAACTTTTGCTGAAAAACTCATGAAGAAAGATTTGCATCTTTCTACTGATGAAGGCTTAGTTCACCTTGTTGCAGAGCTAGCCATCCAAATCAAGTCCTTGGAGGTAGCTTGTGACAATTGGAATGTTGCTTTGAAAATAATGCTTGAGGTCCACAATAAATTTTTGGACAAATACACTCTAAATGTATAACCCTTTGACATAAGTATAAAAATGGGGGAGAAATAAGAAGTATGGGAGAAATAAGAATATGTATAGGGGAGATAAAATTTTTGGGGGAGTAGTCAATGGCAAGGAAAAAAGTCAAGTTGAAATGTCCCTTTTCTGATTTTATATGATATTTCAAGCCTCTAATCAGATCTTTAAGATCAAACAACCAATCTTTCAAAGATCCACCAATTTCTCAATAAACCCCAAATCGGGTATGCCGGAAATAGTGCCAAAAACTTCACAGCTTCAAATATTATTAGTAAATCTGAAAGTGGAAATTTTTATAGAAATTTAAGCAGTATAACAGCCTACAAAATGATATTTTCATATCTGTATAACATTTACACAACAGCTCCCAAATAGAGGATAAAAACAATGCTCATCAGGCTCCTGAAAACAACATAGAATAGCCCGAAAACACCACAAAAACACTAATAATCGATTATAGAATTATAATCATGATCAAATAAATATATTCAGATCTATTTTAACATCTAAAAGTCTGAAATATAGAAACAACCCAAACTGATATGAAATACTCAACTGGAAACACCAAACTCTTACAAAAAAAACACACCCGAAAAACCACAAATCTACACTGTTCAGCACAAAGGAAAACTCTGCATGAGAATGCACATGGAATGGCTTCAAACTCCCATCCTTAGCCTTCTTAGAAACCTAAAAAATCCTGTTCTTAGGTCTCCTTCTCCATAGGTTTGGCAGCCTCTGAAGAATAACAAAGAAATGAGCAAAAATCAAGTTCTGGAATGAGCCCAAAATGCCTCCAAACCCCTTAAAAGAGGGCATAACCCTAACTCACGTCCAAGAGGGGTTAATAAAATATATTTTAATAATAATTTTCATTTATTAGTCCATTCACTTCCAAAGATTATCCCCTTTTGCTGAAACTTCACCTTTTTGGGCCTGCCTGCCTTAGCAAAGATTATTATTTTTAATTATTTGAAAAGGGGACATGACAAGTCCTCCCCTCCCAAATATTTCTTGTCCTCAAGCAATGGCTGAACAATAAACCAATCAATCCACTTGGATCCCAAATGTAGTCATGAACTATACTACTTCCAATTAACACAGGCTCCTGCAATATCCTCTGCAATATGACCAGGAGGAATCCATAATCAAACTGACAATTATAGCTCAACCAAACTCCAAAATCACAACTTCCACAGTTAGAAACCCACGAGACACAAACTCTTAGAACATCAAAACCAAAGTAAAGTGGACAAATCAAACTACCAACATAGTAAATACCATCAACGCATCCCACTGGCTTATACTGAATGTACAATCCAACTCTGCAACAATGGTGAACGCTCCCAAATGAAACTATACCAAGTATGGAGAATCCACACACTGTACAACTCTTGCAGTCAACACAACTTTGCAGATCACTGGCCACTGTCTCATAACCATAACTCCCATGCACCCCTGATGGTGAAAAGCCATCACAAGATAAACAACAAGAAATGGAACCCAAACCAAATTTGTCTGTCATCAAATCCTCAACACAAGGATCAAATGCTAACTAATGTACATACCCTGCAATATAATGTTGATAAAAAAACCAACCTCAGTCAACAACTCACCATGAACAATTGATACAACCCACTGTGACTAATCACCAGCTAAGTCAGGAGATGTCATAGCCAAAGGAGTAGAATCAATAACAATGCCTGTTGAAGCATCACTCCAAAACTCCTGCTCTAAGTCATGTATTATCAAGCTGTCAACTGAAGAACCTATTGCCATGTCGTGCCCATCACAACTCTCATCCCGAGGCGTCAAACTATCCCATAACTGATGATAAGCACTAGGAACCAAAGTACATCTTTGTATCATCGTCTTATCAACATGGTCATCAAAGGTGAATTGATGAGCATACCTCACAATATAATGTCGATAGAATGTGCCAATCTCAGTCAGTGGCTCAGACTGCAATCTAGATGTAACTAACTGCAATCGATCACTAACCAAGTTGGAACTGACTATTACCTTTGAAGACATCACCAAGGGAGTAGTATTACTAGCAGGAAACATGCCAACTGTCAGCTCACCAACATCACACATGGTCTTTGATACAACATCTCTAGTCTCTATGCCATTAGTACTAGAGGTCACCACCATGTCAGGCATACCACAACAATTTGTTGTAGCACCCAACTCAACTGAACCTGACTCTAGTGGGGACGAACCCGATATGCCAATGTTAGTATCAAGGATGGATGCATCCCCATCTCCACTATCTTTGACAATCTCAACCATGGACATCCTCGGATCACCAGACACCACAACTTGTGACTGTACAAAATCTAGTAAAGACTGTAGTTGCTCTAACTCCATGGTCACCTTAGCCAAATGAAACTGTGACTCCTTGAAAGCCAACTGTGTACTCTCAAGAATCTCAGAAGTCACCTCAAACTGCTAAGTAAGCTCACTCACCTCATCTTCCTTGGCCAACAATGCATCATATGCTGTACTGCCCCACTCCATAAGATAATCTCTATCGGCTGCCAACTGCATATAATCCTGTCTCAAAATTTGGAAAGCCTCCCATAAAGAGTGGAACTCTATCAAAGACAGATAATTGCCTCCCTGCTTATCACTAGTAGGAGAACCCCATCCATAAACTGCTAACAATTGATGAACAACATCAAAATGTTGGCAAGCAATACCAATGTCTCGCTCACTAACTCTCAACTGACTAGACACACGATGGCACTGGCTAGACTATATCCTACAAACCTCCTTTGATGCACTATCTAAAGGAGTATCCTCAAGGTTATCGGTCTCTAGAGTATTACCATCCATATCATGTGAATCAACTCCAAAGCTCATATCATCATATGGAGTATCAAAAACTGTAGCACTACTATCCAACTTCTTTGTACCAAAAGAAACCACCAAGGAAACTAAGTCTTCAAAACTACCCACTGCATCCTCCTAGATGTCATCAATGCTAATATGATCCTGAGACTCATCTATACACATTGCCAAATATGAAAGATCATCAATAGATTTCAGTAAAAATGGTCGAATGGATATATGAACAAAGCCCAACACCGGTGTATAAAAACTAATACCAACATCGGACAAGCTGCTAGCACAAGAAAAGACAACACTGTGCAATTTGCTAATCAAATCCATGATAGCACCTAAACAAACACTACTACTGAAAAGTGTTAAAGATCTCCAGTCAACTGAATCCCAAATGCCAATATAACAATCTCAAGTCCATATCCGTAAACTAGAATCAGCTGGTAACTCAAGCAAACTCCTCACCTGAGTAATATGACCAATACCAACTAACTCTACACACCTGTCATGATGAGATAATGAAGTCACAATACTATCTTTATTCACTTTCAGCTGGCTAGACAAATCATGTGAAGTACTACCAGCCTCAACCTCATGTGATGAAGCATCTAACTGTGCCTGGTACTCTTTCTCAGCAAATTCATGAATGCTCATCTCTACCAAGTATCTCACCACCATACATCCTCATAATCATCATCTAAACCCACTACCTCCTGTGGCAGAGTAGAATCTGAGACCTTTGCTTGGCTATAAGCTTGTTTCTCAAACTCCTCATGCAAGTTCTTGGTAATTGTGTCATCTGCCCTGTGAGAAAATATGCCAAATAGAAATCTAGTCAACTTATCACCTTAGCTGGGTCAGACAACATGTCATTCACCATATGGTGGTGCTCAATCAACTATTCAGACATGTCATGGCTTATTTTCCTAAGTTTATCTCGAATGTCTAAATAACCATCCTTTCTACTATTCTGACTCTAGATATCAATTGTCCAAGATCGTGTCCTCTGAGACTCTGTACTATACTTGTCCATTCTGGATAAAGTAGAGTGTAACCCCAATAGGTTATAACTTCTTCAAACACCAAGAACTAACATGCAATTGATTAGAAGTAGCATGCAACCATATATTTTGACATGCAGCTGATTAGAAGCAACATGCAACCACCAAATTCACCAAGAACTAACATGCAAATGATTAGAAGTAGCATGAAACCATATATTTTGACATGTAGCTGATTAGAAGCAATATGCAACCACCAAATTCACCAAGAACTAACATGAAAATGATTAGAAGTAGCATGCAGCCATAAATTTTGGCATGCAACTGATTAGAAGCAACATGCAACCATAAATTATGACATGCAAGATTTGGGTAGTTGTCAAAACTGACATGCAAACTTTTACAAACCCTCAGGCTGGCAAGATCATAGCTCTGATACCACTGGAATGTCCCTTTTCTGATTTTATATGATATTTCAGGCCTCTAATCAGATCTTTAAGATCAAACAACCAATCTTTCAAAGATCCACCAATTTCTCAATAAACCCCAAATCGGGTATGCCGAAAATAGTGCCAAAAACTTCACAGCTTCACATATTATTAGTAAATATGAAAGTGGAAATTTTTATAGAAATTTCAGCAGCATAACAGCCTACAAAATGACATTTTCATATCTGTATAACATTTACACAATAGCTCCCAAACAGAGGATAAAAACAATGCTCATCAGGCTCCCGAAAACAACATAGAATAGCCCAGAAACACCACAAAAACACTAATAATCTATTAAAAAATTATAATCATGAAAAAATACATATATTAAGCTCTATTTTAACATCTAAAAGTTTTAAATATAGAAGCAACCCAAACTGATATGAAATACTCAACCGGAAACACCAAACTCTTACAAAAAAAACACACCCGAAAAACCACAAATCTACACTGTTCAGCACAAAGGAAAACTCTGCATGAGCATGCACATGGAATGGCTTCAAAATCCCATCCTTAGCCTTCCTGGAAACCTGCAAACTCCCGTTCTTGGGTCTCCTTCTCCACAGGTTTGGCAGCCTTTGAAGAATAACAAAGAAATGAGTAAAAATCAAGTTCTGGAATGAGCCCAAAATGCCTCCAAACCCCTTAAAAGAGGGCATAAACCTAACTCACATCTAAGAGGGGTTAATAAAACATATTTTGATAATAATTTTCATTTATTAGTCCATTCACTTCCAAAGATTATCCCCTTTTGCTGAAACTTCACCTTTTTGGGCCTGCCTGCTTTAGCAAAGATTATTATTTTTAATTATTTGAAAAGGGGACATGACACAAGTCTACTTAGCAGGATAAATGATTTAATGATTTTGATATAGATATAGAATAACACAATCAACTCAGGGGGATTTATTGAATTTTGAGGTATGACTGATAAGTCACAAAATTTTTGCAAAATTTTAAAGTTTTGAAGTTTTGTATGTAAGTGGATATTATTTGAGTTATGCTTAAAAGGCTAAAGGTTTTTCATGCATGACTACATAGTTTGCCACTCATGTCAAAGGGGGATTGTTAATCTCATATTGGTTTTGACATATGAGTGAAAATGTACTTAAGTTATTTACTTAGTTCATGTCAAACAAGTAATACATGCTAAGCATAAGTTGTTAGATAGCATATGTTGAGTGACATATATTTAGTATGAGTTGAGTAACTAGTAAGTGTCGAGTCAATCAAGTGCCGATTAGATAGTATGTGTTGAGCTATTTAGATGCCAAGTGATAAGTGGATGCCAATTCATTCAGAGGATGAGTTACATCATTGAAGCTATACTTGATGTCGAGCATCAGGGTCTTCAAGTGTCAAGTTACACAATTTTGACATAGTTGTCTGTAATGGCACAAACTTCTATGTAAACCATTTTTGGGCCGACTTAAGGATTATTTTATGATTTTTTGATGATAAGGAAGAATCTTAATTGTGAATCCCTATGCGTTACATGCATCCAATCAGGAAACTTGGGAAGGATTAAGCGGCTAGATGGGTGAATCAAAATCATTGATCATACCTAATCCTAAGTCACCTAGGTCTTCTTAAGGAGGAAAAACCCTAAAATTTCAAAGAATCTTAAGGAGAATTGAAGAGTTTGCATGCACAAAAAGAAAATTCATGATGATGAAGGTGTTATGATTTGAGTTATATTGCAAACTCAATTAAAGGAGAATAGAAGAAAGGAATAAGAAGACAAAAAATTACATATGATAAAAAAGGATCAAGTACACATTAGTATAGAGGTGATCTAACATCAAGAAACATATGGGTAACTGAAGGATCATTGCTAAGACATTCTAATAGGTGAATTAGTTAAATCTCTTAACCAAGTAGTCCTAACAAGCTGTTGTAAATCCTTTAACATGATTCTTAATTCATTGCAAGTTTAAGTCCTCTCACCAGGCACACTTCTAATAGGGTGTTGAAATCCTTTAATAGGGTAAGATCTATCAATCTTGTAAGCCTTTAATAGCGTAGACCTTTCACAGGGTAGATCATGTTTCATGATCAAAACATTGTAACCTTCATTGGATACACTTTATTACTACATTAGTGAAGATTTGTGGGTGTCATCCCCACCCTAATTTTACCTTCTCCTTGGAGGGTTTCTGGGTAACCAAATATCTTGTGTCATACATGTGTTGAATATTTTATTTTTCATGTTATGGATGTATATGCTTAATTTGGTATTTTAGTTTATATGCATAGATTGTGAGATGGATGTGTGGTGAATATTTTTAAGGTTGAAAGTTTTAAGTGTTGATTCACACCCTATCCCCCTCTTAGAGTTTACTTCCCTATTGTATTTTTAACATGTTTTTGGTAAAATGGAATTAGAATGGGAATTTGAGCAATTTCAACTATTCAGATGGAAGACCAAATTTTGGTTTTAGGGGATAATTGGGGATACCAAATTCTAAGTTTTTCCAATTTTAATTCTAATTTTGCACACCCAAACACTAGATTTTTTTTCAGAATTACAAATGTCAATTCCTCTCTAATTCTAGCAACTAAACATGCCCTTAGAGAATTAAATGATGTTAAAAAGAGAGAGGACATGAATTTACTCAGCCTCTCAAAGAAAAGGAAAATGAGTGCAAACAATACTAGAGTGAGTTTTAGATGGTGTTTATGGATTTTTCTTTGAAGACTTTATAAACAAAGGATGTTAGTTAGAAATATTTTTAAAAATGAAGAAGAGAAAGTATCAAATCTCCCCATTATTTAGATATTTACTAGCATATAGACAATAAAATGTATATAGGTAAACTTAGATCTAAAGGAGGAATTTTATACATAAATTTTAACATTTTCTATTAAATGACATTAATTTTACATCTATTCATAAGCTTGTCAAGAGAAGGTGACAAAACCTTATATAGGGAGCATTCAAATCTTAAAAGAGATGCAATGAAAGTAGAAGATGTTTTGAAGAAGAAAACTTGGAATGAATAAAAAATAAATAATCTTGGTATATAGGGATGGAAAAGTTCTTTCCCAAGGAGAAATGAAGCTTATATATTGGAATGTTAGGAGTACCAATGCTCCTAACTAATGGTGTAGCATAAAATGTTGTATTTTTTATAGTTTAAAAAATTATTTTTATGTTATAGGGGACAACATTGCAATCAAAATAGTAGCTTAACTTCAAACATAAAATTGGCTTTTGGGGAAGCGAAGTAGTTGAGGCAGAAGGTAATTTTGGGGTAATGAAAATTATTTAGATTTCAAGAAGACTTAAGTATTACAAATTAGGTGAGAATCAAAATTGGAAGGCTGGTACATAATTTCATGGCACAGTACCAATATTAAATTTATAATCATAAATGTACATGACCCTATCTCAATTAAGAATAATATCAAGTTGCAGATTGATGTGACCATCTTTCTCCAATTTTTTGAGGATTAAGATGCAAACATAGGTGGATTTTAGAAATTGGACCATTCTAAACAATATTCTAAAAACATAAAAGAAAAATGGTGCTTTGACATGGAATAATAGAAGGTTGGGCTTTAGTCACATAGTAGATAAATTGGATAGGTTTACAAAAAAGGTGATATAGGGAAACTCCTATTCAATTTATAATTCTTTTTATGCCAATTTTGGATTAGATCATTTTCCTACATCATTGGAGAATTTAGAAGACAAGAGACCCCTATAATGCCCTTTCAAATTTCAAAATGTGGCTGAGACATGACGAATTGTTCGAGATTATAATTGTTCATGGTGGTTAGAAATACAATTTGGAGGTTCTATATTTATTTTTTGTATAAGATTTTTTAAGCTAATCAAGAAAAATCTAATGAAATAAAATAGGGAGAAACTCAAAAATATTTATGCATATTAAAAAAATGAAAAAATATATCGATATTATTCATGAAGATGCCATTTAGAATAGTATGGATGTCAACTGGTTGATTAAGGAGAAATAACTTCTCAAAGAATATGAAGACATTTTAGCAAAAGAAGAAATCTTTTGGAAACTAAAATTGACAGATGTCTAGTTGGAAGGAGAAAAAACATTAAATAATTCCATAATAGTAAAATCAAGGAGTAGGCTAGAGCCTACAACACAATGGTAAACTATAAGCCTCTTATGCAAGAGGTCTTGGGTTTGATTCTATAGCTTCAAAAATAATAACAATTAACTTTGGCTTTAGCCTATTACCTATAAAAAAGGAGCATTAGTAAAAGAAAAAGATAAAAATGACATTATAATGAAGAATCATGTAGAAACAAAGATAAAAGAAAACCAATTCTTTAGTGAAGAAGCTCATAAATTAATGCTAGACGAAATACCAAAGAGTATTATACTTAGGGATAACTTTAAGAATTCCCCCTTTAGAAAGAAGTGTAAAATTTTGGTGAATCAAACATTAGTTCAGAGAGAAAAAAAATTCTATTGGCGAATTTTTATTTTGAAGTAGGAAAAATTTAATTTCATTGGCAATTGTTTTTCAATCATATGAAAATCCTATAAAATCCTGGTAAATCTTTCATTATTGATGAAAATCATGGAAAAAAGTACACATACCTAGAAACAATAATTTTATTATTATTATTATATGGAGCATAATTAATTATCAAACTTTAAGATTAAATTTAGCCCACTTTTATCATTATAGTTTTCCTCCAAATTATTGAACGGTGGTTTGGGGGAAGAACCCCTATTATTTTTAACTATTAGATGATCCTAAATCAATGACCTGAATCCTATTTCAAGCCAATTTTTTAAAAGGATACCAAGTTTTAAAGAGAGTTCCCAAATTAAAGATGTGTGTCCCCAATCAAATCTATTTTGTGGAAAAGTGAGAAAGGATAAAAAGTTTCATGAAAAGTCTTCAGAATAGAGACACATGCCAAATCTACATACTTAATCTATATTGTAACTCAAATATTTACCAAATATTGCCAAATATGACCATTAATTAAGACAAGTCTTGAAAATTGTAGGCAAAAATATTTAGTTTACTACGTAGAAAAATTAGATTCCATTGGCAAAGTCATCACTAAAATATAAATACTTATGTATTATTATTGGCAATTGCCTAAGCATGGGAACCAACTTTGGTGAAGTGCAGGTGACATGGACACCCCAAAAGTGCAAAAAAAAAAGCCAAGTCTAGGGTCCTTGATGAGTGAGATTGGCCAATTGGCGCATATTAGCCACTAAAGTTATCCTTGTATTATAGTAACCCAAAATAGTTTTCTTAATTCCATGATAGATAAAAATAAGTTAAGAAGGATCTTTTCTAGCTTCATCTTAACAAGGCACCACGGCCAAAGGTTTTTATTAAATGACTTCTTTCAAAAGTGTTTGCATATAGTTAAGGTAGATTTGACAAAAGTGTTGGAGGCATCTACAAATACGGGCAAAATCTTGAGGGAAAGTAGTGACACGTTTATTGCATTAATTCTAAAAAAAAAGAAAATATTACTAGATGAATTTAGGCCTATTTATTTATTTAACAAATGTATAAGATTCTAGTAAACATTCTCAAGATCGTATTACCACTCATCATATGTAAAGAAAAGACAAGATTTGTGCTAGGTAGGTCAGCTTTTATGGGGTGATTATAGTACCAAGAGACCATCTACTAAATTAAAAAGAAAAAGGAGCCCAATATGATCATAAAATTCAATATCAAAAAGGAATATGAAAAAAAATGATTGGAAGTTTGATATGCAAGTGTATGGAAGCATTTGGTTTTTATAGATCATGGATAATTCTTATTTTCCACTATATATTAAGTCCTAAATTTTCAATACTTGTGAATGGCTCTCCATAAGGTCTATTTGAATGTTCAAGAGGCCTTGGTGAAGGGGCTCCTCTATCCCCATTTTAATTTATAATCATGGTAGATTCTTTAAGTAGATCTTTGAAAAGAGCTTGAACACTCATATCATCAAGGGAACATAATTAATTGTATAATCCCAATTGTAGTTCGTCAATAATTTATGGATGATACAATGAGAAGCTGGCTAGAATTCAAAATTTTACTAGGGATAATACCATAATTGTTCCTCTAAAATTCTTCACCTCTCTCTTCTCTAACTATAAATCCACCACAAGAGATCATCAAAGTCGTACACCATCTTAAAGTACCATTTTTTGTCTATATCTAGGTTTGTAGCTTTGGAACTAGTTTACTATCCTTTTTTTGTGGGCTTAAGTTAGATATGTAGTAAGAAAGTAGTACTTAGAGATTTATAGGAGTTGGAGGTGACATTTCAACTTCCTTCAAGAAAAATGATTGAAAATGAGTGTGAAAAGGTGACCACCTATTCCACTAAGTGAATCCTTGTGTCTAGGAGGGAAGAGATTCAGTTTGTTGATTTAACATCACTTCCTCTACAACTAATGAAACTAGTTGAATACCAAGAACTTCTCTTTATTCACATTGCAACGTGAAAGTATGTCAAGATAAGATTTAATCTTCATGTCATCATTATGATTAAAAACTGATGTACATTCATAAATTTACTAAGGCTAATACCAGAGTCATAAAATTATCCACCTCTAACTCTTCTCTAACTACAAATCTACCATAAGAAATCACCATAGTCATACGATAGCTTAAAGTACCATTTTTTTCATTTGGTTTTTTTGGCTTTGGAAGTAGTTTACTATCCTTTTATGAGGGCTTGAAGTTAGATAGGTAGTGTGAGAGTATTGCACATAGATTTGTAGGATTTGGAAGAGAGATTTAGCTACCTTTGCAACAACTAGTGGACAAGGATTATGAAAAGGTGACCAGCTATTCCACCAAGTGAATCCTTATGTCTAAGATGACATGAGATTGAGTTTTTTCGTTCAACATTTCTTCCTCTACATCAAAAGGAACTAATTGAAAACTAACATCTTCTCTTTATTCATATTGAAAAGTGAAAGCATATCAAGAATGAATTTAAAATGTGTCTTTGTCTTTGTCTAAATATTTAGGATGCTTTGTCTACAATAAAGAATGTTTTCTTTGTTAGGATTAATGAGACATAAATAACAATTACATGCAAGTATATCCAATATCAGAAAGCACATAGAAGAGAACACAAGACACAAAGATTTAATGTGGTTCACCTAATCCTTGGGCTACATCTACTGAATGATGAGTCCAATATCTTTATTATCTAGTGATTACAACTTGATTACAATCTGTAATCCCTTATAACTCAATACCACCACAAGAAGCTATTATCACATCACCCCTTTTGAAATCCCTAACCCTAAGACATTTTATACAAGATTTTTGTTGCTTACAAAAATAGGGTTAGAATAATTACAACATGTCATCCCATGGGAAAACAACTGATAAAAGAGGCCCAAAACAAAATTCAGGAGCATAGCACTCAAACCCCTGCTCGGGACTTGACCTAGCACTGAACCCTATTGATGAATTATGGAGAATATATAGTATTCCCTAATTAGTCTCCACAAACTAACAATATCCCACTTGGGGATTGATCAAACTCCACACTAGACAACACTTTCCCACTTAGAAACTGGTCTTGTAGAAATAGTGCTACTCCATGAGGCTCCCATTGGATTGAACCACCTTGGACTCAGTTGTTCTATTATTCTATTAAGTCTAGAAGACCAACTGAAGTTGAAGAGGATTTCAACTTCTCCCTTATCACTACCTTTGTAAAAATATCTACTGAATTATCATTTGTATGTATCTTGTCCAACTTTAATTGTCCATTATCTGAAACTGACCGAATGAAATGGTACCACAACTGTATGTGTTTTGTCTATAAATGCAAAGCTGAATTCTTGGCAAGATGAATGATACTCTAAGTATATCTATATGAATAATTATCACTTTGTGGATGTCTCAATTCTTCCATGAAGAATTGAAGTCCTATCATCATATCCTTGGTTGCCTCTATAGTGGCAACATACTTTGCCTCTATAGTAGATAAAGAATTCACCTTTTGTAACTAAGAAACTTAGCTCACTATTGTCCCACAAATAGTAAATACATAACTTGTAGTACTCTACCTAGAATTAAGATCCCCTATCAAATCTAAGTCAACATATCCTTGTAAATCCATAGTAGAGCCTCCAAAATTTAAACACTTATTGGACGTTCCTCTCAAATATGTGAGAATCCCTTTGATTGCATTCCAATGCTCAATTCTAGGATGTCTCATATACTTGCTAACAACTCTCGTTACATGTGCAATATCTATCCTCATACATACCATGACATACATTAAGCTCCCTACAGTTGAAGCATAAGGTACCTTGGACATCTTATCCTCCTCTCCTTTTGTCTATGGACACTTCTCCTTAGTCAATTTTAAATGACTAGGCAAAGGTATGCTGACAACTTTGGCATTCCCCATAAAGAAACGTTACAATACCTTCTCAATAAAATAGTGTAGCTCTTATCATCCAATATCTTAAAATAAACACAATGGTGTGAATGACACCGACTATAACCAGTCTCATTTATAAAAGTGTCAAATTTAAGATACCATGATTGAGGTGCTTGCTTTAAGCCACATAAACTTTTCAACAATTTGCACACTAAATTCTCCTTATCTTTGACCTCAAATATTTGCAGTTGTACCATATATCTCTTCATCCAAATCACCATGAAGAAAGGTTATTTTAACACCAAGCTACTTCAAATGCAAATCTTTAGTAGCCATAATACTTAAAATGGTGCGAATAGAAGTCATTTTAACAATAGGAGAAAATATCTCATCAAAATCAATGTCTTTTTCTGTGCATATCCTTTTACAACAAACCTATTTTAAATATTTTCTTACCTCTGTCCTCTTCTTTCAACTTTTAAACCCATTTAATTTGTAAAACCCTTTTACCTATAGGTAACTTACATAAATTGCAAGTCTAATTTTTCAACAAAGAGTTCATTTCTTATGTCATTGTAGACTCCCACTGAATCTTTGTATCCACCTGCAAAAATTTGTAATAACATTTAGGTTCACTAACATCTATTAATAAAATAGAATACAAAAAGGGAGAAAATATTTTTGGAAGTCTAGTTAGCCTTGTTGATCGTCTAACATTCTCAACGGTTTGTGGTATTTTTTTGTTGCGGTTGTTGCAGAGCATGTGAGATTGTTGGAACATCATCCTTTTGAGTATCATCCAACACTACATAATCATGTTCTTTCTTATCATGTTGTTGCAACATATCTTTGTACAACACTTTCTCATTGAATATGACATCCTTGCTTCTTACAATTTTATGATTTTGAAAATCCCAAATATAACCAAATTCATCAATATAAATAGACATTTCTTTGACTTAGCTTCCAACTTGGTTCTATTTTTAGAATCTATATTTACAAAAGCTTCACAACCAAAGGTTCTGAGAAAAGAATAACTCACCTTCTTATCAATCTATGCTTCCTTTGGAGTACCACAACCCAAAGGAATAGAGGGACCTCTATTAATCAAATATACAACACTTTTGAAAACCTTTGTCCACATGTTTAAGGGTAGCCTAGCACACAACCTTGTACTTGTTGCACACTCCATTATTGTCATTTTCATGCGTTCAACCACTCCATTTTCTTGTGGACTTCCTATAATAGTTTTCTTCCTACGAATGCCATTAGTGGAACAATAATCTTCGAATCTATTGTTGCAATACTCACCACCACTATCAGATCTAAGACATTTTGATCTTTTACCAATTTCATTTTCAACCAAGTATTTCCATTTCTTAAAATTTATAAATATGCATACTTTTCTAGTTGCATCATCAATAAATGTACTATAAAAATGAGAGCCACCAAGGAAAGATACCTTAGCTGGTCCCCATACATTTGTATGCACAAGCTCTAATTCACCATTTTTCTTTTCCTTCCCACTCTTCACAAAACTAACTCTCTTTTGTTTTTCAAACACACAACTTTCACAGAAATCCATATTGACACATTTTAGACCTAGTAAAACTTTCTTCTAATGAAGTAATTTCATACCTTTCTCACTCATGTGCCCAAGTTGTTGTGTCATAGTGTTGTATTAGAATGTACAACATCTATTTGTTCTCCTTGCTCAATTGCAACACCTGTTCCTAAACATTTATTTTTCTTTGAAACAATTAAAGTAGAAGGAATAATATGACCTGTATAAAGATATAAGGTGCTTACTTTCACACATTTTTCTACTACAAGGGAACCTTTTGAAACCTTTCATTTCTATCATTAAAAGTAACTATGAAACCCTCATCACCCAGTTACCCTTTTGAAATTAAATTCCTACTCAAACTTGGAACATGTCTTACCTCTTGTAGTACCCAATGGTTCTCATTTTGCAACTTAATCTTAATTTTTCCCTTTCCAACAATCTAACATGGTTCATTATTGCCGAAAATCCCCTTGGATATAATCAAGAAAATAACCTCTATGGGGAGTAGCATGAAATGAAACCCCTAAATCTAAAACCCATGAATCATCAACACTTTCTAAAGAAAGAAGCAAAGCATCCTCTTTGGATTTATAACTTACCACATTTTCCTCCTTGTTCCCTTCTTGTTTGTCTCCTTCTTTGTTCTTTTGAGTCCATCAATCTTTCTTCTTATGTCCTGGTTTCCCACATTACTGACAATCTCTTGGTCCTCTTGATTGAGACATCTCTCCCTTCGATTTTCCTCTTAATTTCCCACAATTTCCAAAATTGTTTCTTCTCTCATTCTTTCTACCTCTACTTTGCGCATTTAAAATAGTTCCTGATGTAGTTCCACCTGAGCTTTTCCTATGGGTTTCCTCACTTAGAATTACACCAATGACATAATCAAACTTTAGGGTATTAGATCAAGAAGAAGAATTACGCACAACCATTACCAAGTCATTCCAACTTTAAGGAAAAGAACACAAAATCAAGGGAGCCCTAATTTCTTCATCAAAATTAACATTTAGAGAAGATAATTGATTGGTAACCCTATTAAACTCATTTAAATGATTTGCAACATATCTACCTTCTGCCATCTTCATATTAAATAAACCCTTCACAAGAAATACCTTGTTTGAAGTAGAGGGTTTTCATACAACCTTGCTAGGGTTTACATCAACTCTTCTGTTGTCTTTTGTTTTGTAATATTAAATTCCACCAATTACGCCAGGCATAAATGAATACTTCCAAGTGTCTTTCTATCCAAAATATCTTAGTCCTCATCTCTCATAGCAGTCGATTTCTTGGATTTTCCTTCCAGTAGCTATCATAAATCCTTCTAATAAAGTTAGTCCTCCTTTGTTGATAATCACCTTGCTACATCCCCCATAGAAAACACCATTCTCTTGTCTTTTGTGAAATTGAAGAGGTCATATAAGTCTTTTTCTTTCCCATCCATTATGACACATGCCCTTCCCTCTACAATTGTTAAGGGAGAATTTGAATCCTCCACCTCTCTTGTAATCAAATGCCCACGAAGCCCCCTATTGGCTATGATTGCCAAGGGAGAAACTAGAACCTTTGCCTCTCATGAATTGTCTTCTCTCCATTATATATATATATATATATATATATATATATATATATCTTTTCAAATCTTCTTGCACATTTTTGTGCTTGTAATGATGAATTGGTTAATAATAAAATTATTTTTAAAATATAATTTGATGTGAATAAATTAAATTATAATTTAAGCAAAATAAAATATATCTTAAATCTTAAATAAAATTTAAAAAATTATTTATTTTATTTTATTTATCATATATGAATAAAATGATCATCTAAAAAATCTTTATATAAAAAATCTACTATGAAAAATTAATAGGAAAATAACATGATAAGTAGGAGACATTTTTCACAAGTCAAATTGTTATATAGCTATAAGGATTTAACTGTGTAGTTTTTTAGTCAAACACATTGACCCATGTTTCATGAGTAGCGGTTCGCACAAACCCATCAATCATGAATTTGATTTCTACATTCCATCAAAATTCAATCTAAATAAATGGAATGGGTTCAAAGGATCTTCTATGAGAAAAAAGAAATAGTTCTTAAAAATTCTTTCTTTTTTCAAGGAATTGGTAGTAGATTTTGGAGAAAGGAATATCCAAAAAAGAATTGAAGTTTATAATATAATCAATTCAAATCCTCAACAGGGAGAAAAAGAAAATCTAGACAACCTTTTTTGTGAAATTTAGAATTGGAACTCAATAGGAGACCCTCCTTTAGAAAAAGAGATATAGTAACAAGAGAGAATAGAAGTTTATCTAACCTCTCAAAAAAAAAAAGGCAAATAAATGTAGACAATACTAGAGTGAGTTTTGGATTGTTTCTGTGGATTTTATTTTTTAAAGACTTCATAAACAAAGTATGCATATTGAAAAAGGAGGGAAATAATTTTATAGACACATGTCAGTGTCAGTGGCTGCCTATTTTCAGCCCCCCACATCTTTCCCCAACTTATTTCATTTGCTAAAAAATAGCTATTACTTAAAAAGGAGAAGATTCTCCATCATCCTTTTTCCTCACAATTTTGATGTCTCATAGAAACATGTAACTTTTTAATTTTAAGCAAAAAACACTAATAGCACCAGCACGAGCACATGGTATAGTAGATGTCCCACCAAAATAGCCAAAGATTCTAAAATTTCTTTTTTATACAAATTAATTTTGTGAAATGTAATCTTAGTATATTATTTATTAATAGAAAAGGACTATTCATAAAAATAAAAATAAAATTGTATGAGACCACTTAACTACTTAAATTTAAGCATAAAATATACTTAAGTAGTTGCATGAGAACACAAGGTTAGAAAACCTCAAAAGGCTCTTAATATTTCTCCCTTGATTGTTATCAATCTCTAGATGTATTTTACATGTTCTATTTCCCAAGTTTTCATAGATGTGTTTTGTTTAGTATGCCAAGACTACTCATCATCATAGAAAGATTCTAGTTTTTAAAAAGTAAATATATACACACACATAAAACATAAATGTTTTTGGAAACTTGTATAGGTTGTTGCTATTTTCAAATAATCTTATCAATGAAATTTGATGGTTTTTTAGCAGCATTAATGAGTCTCATTCATTGCAAATAAAGTTGGAATCAATTTACTCTTTTGAAGAATATCCCTTTGAGGGTTTGTAACAAGCAAAACTTTGTGGAAAAGATAAATATCATTAAGAATTTGTCTTATTTTTTTAGGGCCTATTCAATTGTTCTCCTCTATCTTATTTCCATCTTACATATCAAAATATCCACTCACCTAATCTCAACAAATGGTAGCAATTCTATCCATATTTTAATGCGATTATAATCAACAAAAGATTTAATTCACATCACATTTTATTTATCAATAATTACAATAAATTAGATGTAATCTCAATAATCATTTATTAAATTAAAAAATAATAACTCCACTTTTTATCCACATCATATTATTAAAACCATGCTCCACAAAGTCTAATCCATGGTATTGTTGTTTTGGCTAGAATATTTCTTTTTTGTGTCCCTATTGTTGGAGAATAAATGGCCCAGTAACAAGCATAATCTTAGAGGCAGATTCATCCAACAACCTAACATTCATACTCAAGTTATCATTGACTTTTCTACACATACGAGGAATGGTTTTAGAAATAAGTGTGGCCTTGCATAATTTTATTGGCCACTGATATCCAAGAGCTCCTTGGAGTATTACTCTAAACACCCCATTCTTGTTGGAAATGCCCAAGATTTCATATTCCCCAAACCTGCTCTTGCACTTCACTTTCACTCTTGTTCCTGTCATAGAAATCAACTATATTATAAGATCAACTGCTTTGCCAAGTTTTAAAATAAATACAAATATAGAATTCAAAAATATTCTATGAATACCTTTATCCTTCACAAATTCTTGGACATGTTCAATGATAATGCTTTTGAATAGAATTACAAAAAAGTTTCAAAAGAATTACGATTTTTTTAAAAAAAGATAAAGAAAAATTATTCTTAAATCCAAAAATAAATTATGAAAAAATAAATCTTAAACTAAGAAAAAACATCACCAAAAATATATTACAAAATAAAAAAAGACATTTTTAAATAAATTTTAACATTATTGAATAAATATCTTCAAATGTAATATATTTATAACCCTCATCCAGTAGTCCTCCTAGATTCAAACTGCATAAAGAAATTCATCTCTAATAAATAAGAAGAGACAAAAACCTATAAAAAAGTAATTTTTAAATCTAAAAAACCTCACTCCAAAACATGACTAATCAAGAAATGATATTTCAAGAAAAGACAAAAACTTATGAAAAAAGCAGATTTTAGATCTTAAAAATCTCACTCCATAACATAACTAATCAAGAAATGGTATTTCTAATCTTCCAATTTGATATATTTGTAATTATTACGTGTATTAAATGAATAAATGAAAGATGCAAAATAATATTGATTATGGGTGCTTCTCAATAAGAGATGTATATGGAAAGATCAGCGCATTTGTCCAACAAAAACTGAAGATAAATCTTAAGTAGATGGAACTGTAGTAAATGCAGATGGTCATAAAAGCTTATATGATCTTGCTGGTGTAATCTCAACAAATAAGCAGTTAGAAGACACAGATTAAGGTTGCGAATTCAAAATCTCAATAAATATTTTGAAAAATCATCAATCTTTTTTAATGCCTATGAATATAAAAGCTTATATAAAATTGTCGGTGTATCTCAATAAATAAGCTGTTATCAGACATGAATACTAGTGGCAGATTCAAAACCTCAATTAATTTTTCTACATTGGGACAAACCACAACCCTAAGAAATTCCCAATTCCCCTGAAGAAGCAATAGAAAAAGCACAGAAGCCCACTTATCAATAATGAACTACAAACACAAATTGAAAAGCTTGAATAACATTGTATCTTAATTGACTTACAGGTAAGGAATGCTCGCCAATAATGTATTTATCTAACAAAACTGAAGATAAATTCTTATTGAGAAGATAAAAAACTAAAAGACCTACAGTTTTAATGCAGATGAATATAAAAGCTTATATGATCCTCTTGGTATAATTCCAAAGAATAGGGTGTTGGAAGGCAGATTCAAAAGCCTAATAAATGTAATTGAGGCAGGACAAAATAATTTGAACAACTAAACTTTTAATTCAGATGATTATAGAAGCATGTCTGACCTTAAGGAGTAATATGAACGAATAAACTGTTAGAAGACATGAATAATGAATAAAAGCCGTGGATTGAAACCTCGATATACATTACTGGAGTAATGTATCGGCCTCAATCCTCATAATAATTTATAAAAGCTTGCCTGATCTTTAAGGGCGTAATGTCAATGAATAAACTGTTACAAGACACAAATTGAAATAATAGTTGCAGATTCAGAATCTCTAAAACAACAAACATCAGAGTAGGCAGAACAATCAACCCATAATGTAAAATCCCTCAATTCCCAATTCCCCTGATGAAGGAAAACAAAAAGTAGAGAAGCTCACATATTAATTGTACCCTACAAACAAAACTTAGAAACATGAATAGCATGAACACAATTAAAAAGCTTGAATTTAACATTGTACAATGATTTACTTACTGTTTAAAGGAAGCACATTGCCATCGAGGGTGTTACAAACGATTTTGCCCTCCACATAAACCTGCCTTCTCCTCTGATGAACTAATGAAGCAGAGCAGAATGTATTTGAAGGCAATAAGCTCAGAATTATCACAATCCCTATAAAGCAAAGGCGCCACCCTCTGAACATATTACTTAACACAACACAGAAAAACAGACCAGTTTTTAGCAGTGAAACAGAAACAGAGAAAAAGAAAGAAACGGTGTTTTCAGTGGATATCTTGAATTGGTATTTCGGCTATTTTTCTACTTTGTAGCACACAATCAGGGTGACAAAAGCGCTTTAACTCTGCTTTTCTTGGATTCAACCAACAATTTCTCTGGCAAATTTGGCCAAACTAGCGCATGTAATGCATGAGATTTCTCCCTCATTCTTGGCCATTAAAATTGAATCGCACCATGCACTAGCAGTTCCAGTAAAAGTAGATGTCCGCCGGGTCGGCTTTTCCAAGGCTGCTCCATCCATCACTATTCTCGTGAAACTACCATGTTTTAGGAGGGAAAAGCCTGATGTTCATCCTCCTACCGTTTTAGGAGGGAAAAGGCAGATATTTCAATATTCTTGTTATCTTTTACTTTTAAGATTATTTTTGAATAAATATATTTTATATTATTATTTTATTAATAGTTTTATATATGAGTTGTTCGTAAAAATATAAGGAAAAAATAATTTAAAAACTATTAAAAAAATGTAACTAAATGATAATATAGAGATTCATTTATGACCCTTGGGTTGTTGGACAAGCAGCCAATCAACCTAGGTTCAAACCTTCTCTCGTACCATAAGATTAGTCCTGCCTTGCCCCTTCCTAACCCCAACTTGGCAGTTTGTAAGACCAAGGTAAGACAGGTTGGGCACTAGGTCAAATCATGGGGATATCCAATAAGATAACAAAAAAATATAGAAATTTATTTATAAAGTAGCAGTCGCATGTTTTTGTACATGCAATGAGTGTGCTGATAAGAGAAAAATGTAGAATGAACATTAAATAATGTAAATATAAGTTTTTAAAAAATGAAAATACAAAAATAAAAAAGTTGAATATTAAAATATAGATATAAAATTTACAATATTTATGAAATTTGAATATTGCTTTAAAAACGTGTTCAATAATTTCAATATTTTACAATTAAATTCAATTTATCAAATATGAGAAAAAAAAATCATTTAAAAAAAATCCATCAAAAAAATTATTACAAAAAATTAATAAGAAAAATACAAAAAAGAAGAAGAAAAATAGCGACATCTCTAACAAATATTCTTTTGACTAAATAAATTATAGAAATTGAAAAATAATATTTAAAGAAAAAACTAAACGAATAAAAAATAATAATTTAAAGTAATTTAAAAACTAAAACCTAAATCAATTTAAAAAATCAAAAGTTTAATAAATAGAGATCACAACATAATCTAACGTGGAGATAAGAAGAGAAAAATAATAGTTAAAAGTGGATATATAAATTATAATTTTATGTGAACAACTTAGAATATTAATAATTTTTAATTTAAATAACATAATATTTACTAAAATCTTTTAAATAGATTAATAAATATTATTTTTAAAATTAAATTTATCAAATATGAAAAAAAATCATTTCAAAAACCCATCAAAAACTCTATTATGAAAATTTAATAAGAGAAAATACAAAAAAAAAATGTCTAATAAATATTCTATTGACTAAATAAATTATAAAAACTATAAAATAATATTTAAAGAAAAAATAAAACTAATGTAAAAAAATAAATTAAAATAATTTAAAAACTAAAATCTAAATCAATTTTAAAAATCAAAAGTTAATTGAATAGATCACGACATGAGCTAATGTGAAGATCACAACTAATAAATAGAAAAAGAAAAACAATAGTTAAAAGTGGAGATAACAACTAATAAATATCAAAACAAGAGTTAAAAGTGGAGGGAGATAAAAACTGGCCGATAAATAATTAACATGAAAGATTTTCAGTTTTCCGGCCAAACTCTTACAAATTTTTCATCAAAAATTTAAATTCTGGGAACAAAGTTTCCACAAATAGCCTATTGGCTAAATAAAAAATAAATTATGGTTTCTTTAATAAAAAAGTGAAGAGATGCATAACAAAACAACTAGCATTCATGGTCTCCTCCATTGATGACTATTATGCAAAACTACTTAAATCTTAGAAGGAAAAGATTGAAATTTATTCATTTAGTTTTTCTAAGCTTAAAAAATACATAAATTACAAAAGTTGAATGAATATTTATATAAAATATTTATATTATCATTTAATTATAAATTTTTAATTGTCATTTTCTTTTTATGAATAGTTGTCATTTTCAATGATTTAAATTAGAGTGAAGTGTTCACAAAAAAAGGGGATATAAGATCACTCCTTAGGAGTCAAGCGAATATAGCCTGGAGAGTCAAAGAACACAAAAGAAGTGCCCAAAATAGAAAACAAACACAAAGTCTATAGAGCAAAAAACTCAATTAGAGTTTCTAGGTTGCAAGAGTAGTAGCAAAAAGTGGTGGAAAAAAACGTGTCATCCTTACAACTCCATACATCAATGAATTCAAGATAGGCATTCGTAAGGGACCACCCCTCTTCTATAGCTAGCAATCTCCTATTTGTTTTTCTCCTTATCCTTGTGGAAAAGTAAGATTTCTAAACTTAAGTATGAGAGCCATTTGGATAACCTGGGTCATCCATTGTCACCATTGGAAATCAACCAACTACTTCTACCAATAATGAGCGAGCCCACAGGCTCCAAACACCACCTATATGCAAAACACTTACATGGCCAAGAGACAAAGATCCACCTATTGAAATATTTTTGCCACCAAACTAGCAATGGGGACCTTCAAACCATGTGGTCTAGGAGCATTAAGCCAAAGAACTACAAGTTTCATGTCTATAATTGTAAGGCAAAGAACAACTAGAGGAGGCAGAGGCATCTAGAGGGACATTGACAACCATATGAGGCATTTCCCCAACAATCTAGAAGTTTCTAAAGGTGGTCCATATTTGGTGTGGAGGTTGATTAACTTCTTTAAGTGGGAGATTGTTGGTATGTGATGGCTAATAATGCAGATATTATACACACAACACATATATTAGGGTTATTAATAATTTTGTTAAACAACTTTGTAAATTGCCTAGAATTGCTTCATAAATGAGTGGTTGTGTGATGTAAAATCATCATATTGTAGTTTTCTCTTTGTTGGATGATAAAATAAGTGGATGATTATTTCTCTAGTTGATGTTGTCCATATTGGGTGAACCACATTAAATCTTTGTGCTATTATATTTTTTTTTTTCTTGTTTCTGTATTATCTTGATATTGGTTAGGAGCATACATTCCCAAACCCTAACAATTGGTAGCAAAATGGTGTATTTTTCAATGGTTTGGTAGGAAGTTTTAGGTTCGAGTAGAAGAAATGGAGAGGAAGGTAGAATTAAGGTTGCTAAATTCAATATTTAAGACTATCTACTACATAGGACGCATGTGGAAGATTATCTATATCAAAAGGATCAATTAAATACAATTGGGAAAAAGAAAAAATAAGTCAATATCTATGATAGATGAACAATGACAAATTTTAAATAGGAAGATACTAGAAACTATATGATTGAGCCTAGAATCGCCAGTGGCTTTAAATATATGAAAATAAACAACAATGGAGGGTGTAATGAAGGCATGAGACAAGTTGTACAATAAAATTTTGATCTGAAATAATGTATTTCCTATAAAATGCTTGTTTAATATAAAGATGGAGTAAGTTGGATTTGTAGTGATCATTTGAATAAACTTAGCATGATTACTAGTCGGCTAAGTTCATTAAAGTAAATTGTGAAGAAATAGTTAGGTCTCGATTTTATGCTCATTGTCTAAAAGTTGGAATAGCTTAGTCATGGTTGTAAATTTGTCTGTGGTTAAAAAACTTTAAAGTTTGATGTTGTTTTTTGTGTTATCCTTAGCAATAAGAAAAGCATAGGCAAGACATTAGGTAATTCTTAAGTATTGAAAATCAGGGAAAATAGAGGGAAAGGAAAAAAATCCCAGGCAATCATAGGAAATAGAAGAAGGCTATATCCAAATATAGCATAAATGTAGAGTGTTTTCATTAGAAAAAGAAAGGATGTCTAAAGAAATATTGTTGATCTCAACATGGAAAAGAAGTGGATGGACAATAAGAAAATAGAGAGGAAGCAAATATGGAAGGTGATGTGTTACAAGATGCCTTGATTATTTCTTTGGACAATATTATTGATTCTTTAGGGTTAGACTTTGGAAATTCTTTTCATGTGAAACCTCATAGAAAATATTTTATATAATTTGTTTAGGGTGATTTTAGAGTAGTTTATTTAGGTAACGATGAACCATACAAAATTATTGGAAAGGAAAACATACAGATAAATTTACCAAATCAAATTCAATGGCTATTGAAAAGGTGAGACATCTTCATGATTTGAGAATAAATTAAATATCAATTCGAAAACTAAGAAGTGGAGGTTGCACAACCACATTCCTAGACAATACATGAAAGGTTACTAAAGGTTCATTAATAATAGATACATTGTATATATGTACTAGTAATACTAATTATTTTATCTCCTTAGCTCCCACAAGAACATATACAACTCTATAAGATAGTTGACTTGGGCACATGAGTAAGAAGGGGGTGAACATTCTCCATTCAAAGAATCTATTGTCGGGTTTTCAAAACAAGCTAATCTGGTTTTTTTTGTGAAAATTTTGTTTATGGAAAATAAAAGAGAGATTAGTTTTGAAGAGTTGGGAGGGAAAAGAAGAATTAAAGTTAGGTCTTGTCTTCTTAGATGTATAGTCCAACCATCTCAAGTTTTATCTCTCGATGACTCTTATTTGATGATGCAACTAGGAAGACTTTAGTTTATCTCATTCCTAAGAAGTTCAATATATTAGAAAATTTTTAAGAAACAAAAATCATTGGTTGAGAACAAGACAAGAAACAAGCTAAAATGTCTCAAATTAGGTAATGGAGGTAAACATTGTGGCAGACAGTTTGATAGTTATTATTCATACCATGGGATTTGTAGACAAAAAAAAAAGTTGTTAGAACACCAAAAGAAAAGGGTGTGTCTAAAAGGATGAATAGAACAATCATGGATCATGCAAGGAGATTAAGATTGAACATAGAATTTCCCTTACAAATTTGTGTGGATGATGTAGATATTGATGTTTACTTCATAAACTAAGGGCATTTAAGTTCCTTATGTGGTGGTATTCTAGAGGAGACATAGAAAGGCATGCAGGTAAACTATTCATTTCTAAAAACTTTTGGTTGTGAAGAATTAGTCCATATTGAGATAGAAAATCGATCAAAGCTTGAGGAAAAATCCAAAAGTGCACTTTAATTGGATATGGAGTTAATGATTCTAGTTATCATTGATGCTATTTTGAGAATCACAAAATTATTAGGACTATAGATGTCATATTTAGTGAGAAACTCATCTACAAGGATCAGGTACATGGAAAGAAGCAAGAAAAGGAACATGTAGTGCTTGATAAAATCCCTAAAAAAGTAGTACCAAAAATATTGGACAATATTGAACAACCAAGACCACAATAGGTCCCTTATACTCCAGTAAGAAGATCTTTGAGGATAAGTGGACCTCATAAACAATATTCTATATTCTCCTTCACTATATTACGTATTATTGATTGATTCATATGAACCAAAAAATTATGTAGAAGCAATGCATGTTGAAACCATAATGAAATGAGAGCAAGGAGTGAATGAGGAGATGGGTTCTTTGATACAAAATCAAACCTAGGATTTAGTGAATCATCTAAAGGTAGAAGTACACTACCTAACATGTGGATTTATTAGTTAAAAGACAAACATGGAGAAAATAAATTATATAATGCTAGACTTGTGGTAAAAGGTTTTGTATAAAAAAAGGGTATTGCTTTTGATTAAATATTTTCTCTCTTACTGTCAAAATGACTTCAATTAGGATTATCGTAAGTCTTGTGACTATAGAAGACTTGAGTCTAGAACAATTAGATGCCAAGACAACATTTCTCCATGGGGATTTGCAGGAAGAGATTTGTATGAAACGTATACAAAGATATGAGGTCAAAGGTAAGGAAAGCTTAGTGAGTAGGTTGAAGAAGAGCTTAAATGGGATTAGATAAGCACCCCAACAAAAGTATTTGAAACTTGATGAATTTAGGATGAAAAAGATTATTAAAAATGGTATTTTGATCAATGTGTTTATTTTAAGAGAGTGGATATGGTAGTTATTGTCCTGTTATATATTGATTACATACTTATGGTTGGATCCAATATGCAACGTATAAATGACCTTAAACACAAATCAACACAATAATTTTATATGAGGGATTTGACTGTTAAAAAACAAATATTTTGTATGAATATAACCAAAGATGAGGGAAAATCATGCATTAGCATTATTCTTAAAGTGATTACAAAGAGAAGATTTTGAAAATATTTTGGATGCAAGATGAAAAAATGATTAGTACATGGGCCCCATGACATGAGAGAATATGGAATACATGTCTAAGGTTCCACACTATTCAAAAATTGATGATTTAATGTATGGCATGGTGTGTACAAGTCCATTTATTACACATGTAGAAGGAGTTGTGAGAAAGTATATGAATAATCCTAGAAAGGAGCATTGTAATGGAGTCAAGTGGATTTTCAAATATTTAAGAGATGAAACAAATTGGTCCTTGTGTTTTGGAGGCCCATATTTGACCCTCCAAGACTATGTTGATTCAAATTCAGGAGATTTGAAAGCAAGAGGAGTACTATAGGCTATGTTTTTTTTGTAGGTGGCACAACAAGAGAATGTCATGGTGTACAGTGATAGTGAGAGTGTGATTTATCTTGGAAAGACCTTATCCCTTTACTCTAAGACCAAGTACATATAGCTTTTGTACCATTTTATACACTCAAGTTTAGATGATGGATAGTTGAAGTTGGAGAAGATCAACACTACCCATAGTCCTACATATAGAGTTGTATATATTCTCGTGGAAGCTAGGGAGATAGAATAATCGATATTACTAGTAAATAAATACAATATACCTACATTTTTTTATTTTTTCTATTATTAATGAGCATTTAGTAACCTTCCAAAAATTGTTTGTGAATGTGACTATGCAACATTCACATCCTATTTGTCCATCTAATATTATTTTTCTTTTCTTAGGATAATGTTTCACCTCTTTTAGAAGTCATTGATTTCTATTTGGTAATTTTTTTGTATGTTTCCTTTTCCAATAATTTTGCAAGGTTTATCATCACATAAATGAGCCTGTCTAAAATCATCTTGAACAAATTCTATAAAATATTTTCTATAGAGTGTGGTATGAAAAGAAGCCTTTGATTCTAACACACAAGAATTAGTAATATTATTAAAAAAAGAATCAAATATTCTTGTATCACATCACTTACATCATTTTCTTCCTTGCTATTTCATTGTTGTCTATCTCCTTCTTTTCCCTTTTGAGACCAATAACATTTTTTCAAATGTCCTTTCTTTCCATAATGCAAACATTCTATATTTACCCTAGATTTAGACTTTCCCTTATTAAAAAACCTCATGTTTACTTGTGATTTTTCCTCTTTCACTTTGTTGTCCACTATTTTCAATATTTTGAGTATTACCTCATGTCTCACCTATGCTTTTCTATTTTATTTCCTTGTTAAGGATAACACCAACAACATCATCAGACTTTAAAATGCTTGTTAAAAAAAGATATATTTTATTACAACCATGACCAAGCTATTCCAACTCAGAGGCAATGAGCATAAAATAAAAAGAACCCTTATATGATCCTCAAAACTTACTTTTACAGAACTTAGCTAACTAATAACTATGTTAAACTCATTCAAATGATCACTAATAGACCAACCATTTTCCATCATCATATTAAACAAATGTTTCATAAGAAATTCCTTAATTTAGATTAATGGTTTCTGATAAAGTATTATAATGTCTTCATTAGACCCTTTATTATGGTTTATGTTGATATGTGGAGCCTAATTAAGCTCAACGGTTAATATTTATTCCCACTTCCTTCGACATGGTTCTCCCCCTAGAATATTTTTATGGGGGTTTGGAGGTAGCATTCAAATAATGGCCTTAAGGCGTGCTCCTTGTTGCAATACAGGGTAGGGTTGAGGGGCAGTGCCTTGCAAGGTCAAAATTGATTTTATTATTATAAAAGGCATCAAGAGTTATTTTTCTATTAGATGACATTTATAGCCTTAATTTTTGACATCATAATTCATGTATAAAATGGTGTAAGGTTAGGGATTTTATTATGTATGATGATTTAGTAGCTTCTTGCAGCGATATTGAGTTGCAAGGGATTGCAAATTGTAATTAGGTTGAAATCCTTGGATAATAATATTGGACTTGTTGTTTGGTGGATGTAGCCCAAGGATTGGTTGAATCACATAAATATTTGTGTCTTTTGTTCCTTTGTGATATTGGTTATATTTGCATGTAATTATTATTTATGCCTATCTAATCCTGATAAAGGGTACTAGAGTGAGGATGTTTTAGTTATCCTCTACAGGAAGGTCTCATAGTCTAGTGGGAGTTTCACAGTTTTGTGGGAGAAATAAAAAATGATGGTAATATAAGGTTGAGAAGTTTAATGGGAATAATTTTCATTTATAGAAAATGCAAATGGAGGACTACCTTTATCATAAGGATTTATGGTGGCCATTAGGAGGAAAGTTCAAGAAGGACCCATATAGTTTAGATGAGGACTAGAATATTTTGGACAAGAAGGCAATTGGAAGTATTTTTTTATACTTAGTGCAATCAGTGGTATTTAATATTACAAAAGCAAAGACAAAATAAGAGTTGATAGAAACCCTAGGAAAGTTGTATGAAAAGCCTCCTGCTTCAAACAAGGTATTTCTTATAAAATATTTATTTAATATGAATATGGTAGAAGGTGGATCTATTCCTGATCATTTAAAAATCGTAGGAAAAGCTTGGGTGGATCTACATTAGGAAGTTTCTTGAATGTACAAAGTAGAGGTAGAACAAATGAATGAGGAAATAATTCTAGAAATTATGGGGAATCAAGAGGAAAATCAAAGGGAAAGAAGTCTCAATCTAGGGGACCAATAGATTGCATGTATTGTGGGAAACTAGGACATAAGAAGAAAACTTATTGGTCTTGAAAGAACAATGAAGGAAATAAACAAGAAGGAAATAAGAAGGAAAATATGGTAAACTTCATAAATCCAAAGAGGATGCTTTGCTTCTTTCCTTAAAAAATGTTGATAGTTCATGGGTTTTAGATTTAATGATTACATTTCATGCTATACCCCATAAATTTTATTTTCTTAATCATGTCCAAGGGGATTTTTGGCTAGTTTATTTGGGAGATAAGGAACCCTATCAAATTTTTAGAAAGGGAATAATTAAGATTAAGTTACAGATGTAGACATGTTCCAAGGATGAGTAGAAATTTAATTTCAGCAGGGCAACTAGATGATGAAGGTTTCACAGTTACTTTTAATGATAAAAATTGAAAGGTTTCAAAAGGTTCCTTAGTTGTAGAAAAAGGCGGGAAAGTAGGAACCTTATATCTTTGTGCAATTCATATTGTTACTTCTACATTAATTATTTCAAATATAAATTAGGTTTTAAGAATAAATGTTGATGTTGAGCAAGGAGAAAATTAAATAGTTGTAGATTCTGAAACAACACTATGACACAACAAACTTGGGCACATGAGTGAAAAAGGTATGAAATTGCTTCATTCAAAGTAAGTTTTACCAAGTCTAAAAGCTATCAATATAGAGTTTTGTGAAAATTTTGTTTATGGAAAATAAAAGAGAGTTCGTTTTGTGGAGAGTGGGAAGAAAAAAGAAGAAGAGAAATTAGAGCTTGTGCATACATATGTACTTAAGCCAACTCAAGTATCTTCCCTTGGGGACTCTCTGTATTATGTTAGAATCATTGATGATGCAACTAGAAAAGTATGGGTTTATTACCTTAGACAAAAATCTAGTGTATTTTAAACTTTTAAGAAATAGAAAAGCTTAGTTGAGAATGAGATTGTTTGGAGACTAACATATCTCAGATCTGATAATGGTGGTGAGTATTGTATAAGGAAACCTACAACCAAAAATATTATTCTTTCCACATAACCCATAATAGATCTAAAATAAATAAGCACTTAAAGTCCACATGCAAGAGAATATACAACATAACCACAAAATGTGACACAAGCTTTACCTTGGGAAACCCTCATTGAAGAAAAAACCCAACCTCCAAAAGTATCCATCACCATGTATTATTTAGCAAAACACCATTGCAATACAACTATGGAAGCCTTAAAAAACATAGCCACAACCAAGTAATCCATTTGAATAAACAAGAATCCACACATCCCATCCCATGCTTCCAACCTTCACAAATGCTCCCTTTGGCTAACATGTCTCACCTTGTCTTGCTCAACTTTCCTTGTTGCCTTTTTTCCCTTTTTTTCCTCTCCAACTACACTTGTAGTTTCTTTTATAGTACCAAGCTCCCACAAACCACCAACTGGTATTACATAAACTGTGTGCTAAAACCATGTGCTACCAAATTCCCATTGACCTACATTTAATATTGGACATTTAATTATTTTCCCAATACTAAATAATTACATCAAATGTTATCACAATTTTACAATACAACTCATCAAGAATATTACATGGGAATCTCTCTTTGTTACATGTCCATCTAGGTGCTACTAGGTGCAATATTACATAATAAAATAAAATAATTAAATATAAATAATATTTTGCAATGTGTACAACACCCATAATCTCAATAATATCCCATTTGTTGTATACATTTCATAGGGTCAATCCGTAGACACATAAAAGAACAAGGAAACTATTTATCTTAGTACATCCATCATCATCGATCAAAGTACACCATGTGCTCCATCCTACTACCTGAAACAAAATCCAAATATCTAGCATCTTGATCCTGGATGATCCCACCTCCTATTATGTCATTTCCATTAGGCATACATAGAAGTCATCCAAAGAGGAAGCCACCCAACTTGTCACATAGGAATCATAAAATTATGTACCAACTAAAATGCTAAGCACAAACACCTGATCCAAAGGTAATTACATTCACTACCAAATTTGGGTCCATTTTCTGACACCAATTCATCACACTAGGTGATGAAAAATTGTCGAGCACTTGACTAAACAAATCGTCACTAAAAAAGCATCAAACTTTGCAATGGACTCAAAAGTCATCACAATATTGATGCTAAATGTTGTCGGTAAATCACTATCAAGTAGGTCATGAAAGCAACATGATTGTTAATGTTATTGTCAGCCTCAGGACGCCATATTATTGGTCGTGAGATGATATTGAGTTATATTTTTTGATGAGGATATCATCAAATGTATCGCATTCTCATTGCACACTACGACAAAAATTCTCTTATTTTACATCAAAAATCCAACAATATGTTGATAGTCTAATTATGTTAGGAAAAAAATTTGCCAGATAATGAGTTCCGTTTTGGTAGTGATATATTATTCTTCCACCATATATCATTTTTTAAAGTTTTACTTAAAAATTGCAAAAATATTCTAAAATAATTTGCAAATGACTAAATGGGGACTATTCATTATACAAGTGGCATGTATCAAGCTTAAATTCATGGTATTGGAATGAAAATCAACTTACAGACATATGTGCAAGAGAATGATGAAAGTCTATCAATCTCTTAAATAAATGTCTTTAAGTTGTTTCTCATTCCAATAATGGGACATTAAGCTCGATAGTTGCCAACTGTACAATCAACACTACCTCCTCATAGAACCATTTGCACGTTATTTTAGAACATTTTTACAATTTTTAAGCTAAATTTTTAAAAAAAGATTTGTAGTGGGAGAATATTATACCACTACCAACGTGGAAATTGTTAACTAGAGAATCTTTTTTCTGATGCAATTATAAAATGCAAAGGTCATTGGACTTCGAACAAAGAGCATTGGGGTGATTTGCAAATTCAAATATATAGAATAATAAGAAATATGAAAGTACATTATGAATTTATTAGCATGTTCATCATAGAAAAGGAGGTCCATGTTAATTATGCTCTAACTATATATACCAAAAAGGTATTTCTATTATGATTTTGTCAAGGGTAGGTGTGTGGATGCCTTCATGATATTGAATAAAAAATACTCACGATTAAAAGGGATGTAGTGCAGCTTAGTAGTGCATTTGTTTTGGGTACAAAATGTCACAGGTTCAAATCCTGTCATCCCTACCCTTTTTAATCCTAAATCTTCCATAAAAAAAGTAAAAAGTCGAGTGATAGTTATTTGATTCAATGAAACAATGAAATAATATTTTCTTTCAAGAAAAAAATAAAATAAGAAAAAATGCTCTTAGTATAGTTTGGTAGAATGCAGGTCTCCAAAACCTGATGTCGTAGGTTCAAATCCTACAGAGCTTGATCCTTTTTTTCTTTTCTTTTTTCTAATCGATCTTCTTGTCACTTAGATTGAAAAAGATAATAGAATATGATCGCTCAGAATCAGTAGGGGACCCATTCATAATATGGTTCTAAATCAAATATCCAATTTATCGCCGCATCGGTACTGTAAATATCTAGTTACAAATAATCTAGCCAAAGTTATAGGAATTAGACCTAACACAATTTTGGATAACAAAACTACAATCATTTTTTTATTTTTATTAAAAAAGAATAGGTAAGGGTTAATAGCTAATCTACATAGTACCTCAAATTGACTTAGAATCTCAATTCCTATTGAGGTTATTTTCTATTTCAAATAAGTTATATACTACTTAACCCAATGAATAAGAATGAGGTGAAAATAAGAAAAAGTGATAAAAACCAAAATAACTAATTATAGTAAGCATGGAAGAAATCAATAAAAAAAAAAAAACAATGATTGATACGCATTTTTGTCAGGCAATTACCTCAATTTATTCTTTAGGAGTAGAAAAAATAGTTTAAATAAATAGATACAAAGTTAGCATTGAGTATCTAATAATGATGTTATCAACAAACATAGAGGGAATATACAATAAAAAGATATTCTCTTATAGAAAAAGTAAAAATGAAATCCTCCACCTATAAATAAAATAAATACCAATTGTGTAGTAATTTAATTAATGATCCTACTCCTTTTCTATATTAAGTAAAATTATATTGCTATGTTAGAAGCAGGATAGCTATACTTAGTATACTTCAAATATACCCTTGGTATCATATTGACAATCAAGCAAGGATTGTAGAAAATATCAATAGTTTTCCATTTCCTAATCTCTTTCTTTCATGGGATCAATTTACCCTTGATTTTAGAATAATATAGGGAGCTTAGCATGTTTGGGAATATAGGAGAACACACTTTTACTGACATTATTACAAGTATTCGATACTGGGTTATCCATAGCATTACTATACCTTCTCTATTCATTGCAGGTTGGTTATTTGTCAGTACGGGTTTAGCTTATGATGTATTTGGGAGTCCTCGGTCAAATGAGTCTTTCATAGAAAGTTAGCAAGAGGTTCCATTAGTAAATGGTTGCTTCAATTCATTAGAGCAACTCAATGAATTTACTAGATCTTGATCTTTTTAGGAGGTATTAATGACTATAGATAGAAGCTATCCAATTTTTACAGTTAGATGGTTGGCCGTTCATGGGGTAGCTATACCTACAATTTTTTTTCTTGGGATCAGTATTAGCAATGCAGTTCTTACAATGATAAAATTTATTATAAACTAAATCATGAAGCTACTTATAACACAATCAAACCCAAATGAATAAAATGTTGAATTGAATTGTACTAGCCTCTATTGGGGGTTGTTTTTTATTTTTGTACTTGTTGTTCTATTCTCTAATTACTTTTTCAATTAGGAACATAATAATATTTTTCTTACCCAATTGAATTTGGTGAGATCTAATATTTCTATGTATTATTATTTCTGCCTCATAAATACTTTTTTTTAATGTGAAAGGAAATAATAAAAATGGGCGAAAGGATCCCTGTTTGGTTGATAGGTATTTTAGTTGGTATTCTCGTTATTGTTGTAATAGGTTTTTTTTTTTTTTTGAACGGTTCTTACTCCGTCTTAGTTTCCTCCTTGTAGTGAAAAAAATGCCTTCTATTATGATAAGAGATAGACAATGTAAGGAATACTATAAAAATTTAAGCAGAACTCTGAAAAGAGATAAAATAGAGATAGAAAAGTGAAAACTTAAAAAATAAAGATAAGATCTTACCTTTCTTTGAACACAAAGAAGGGTAAGATTTTATCTTTACTTATTATGTTTTTTTATAAGTTATAAAATAAGTGAAAATAACAAGTCAAGATTACTAGATTCTCTCCTTTCTTCTATTTGTTTATTTATTTTGAATATGATAAAGGTGAGAAAAGATAACATGCAAATGAATATTGATAAATATTGAATATCGCGCATAACTAGGAAATTAACTCTAAAACTCCAAGTTTGTTCCGAAATCACTCATTATTAAAATAGGCAAATATTTATTTAATCTCCTCATCCTTCACAATATATTCGAACAGAGGGAAGGTAAAACGAAGGATTCTAGAGAAGTACTACTTTATTGTTGCCATTTTCATTTATTATGCATTAATTGCATTAATCATTCATAAGATAGAGATTCAAATCTTTTATTCGCCTACAAATTCATTTCGACCAATTGAACTTTTTCAAATTGTTTCTTTTTAAGAACTAGAAATATTTGTGCTAAAATGATAGATGCTAAGAATAATAAAAGACCTTGAACATGTAAAGGATCTTGAAGTACTATTTCTGCATTTTCCTAACCAAATCCACCTACATTAGGGTTATTCGTTAACGACTGATCCGCCTTGATTAATTCACCTTATCAAACAAGAAGTTTTGGTCCCAGAGGTACAAATTCTATGACTTGTTGAGCATCTGATGGATTATCAATAGTTATTTGATATCCACTTTTTTCTTTACATGTAATTTTACTTATTTTACTGGTTGCTAAAGCATTGTACATTGTATTTTTGCTTTTGCTCCCATCAGGATAAAGGGAAATTTGTTTTCCTTGGCATATGGATTCGACATTTTTTCTAATTAGATGATTGTTATTGAATATTTTTCTAATTGTTTCAAAACGTCTACTCAATTGCATGCAAAATTCCAAATTTGACTCGATCATATTGAACATACTTATTTTGAGATCAATAAGTAGCAATTTCACCCTAAAATGATTAACTTTCATAATAAACAACAATTTCTTCCTGATGAAGTGAAGACTTTTCTTTTGTAAACATGAACGCCAAATTTTTATTCAAATCCACTCTTTTTTCAATTTGGATTTTATGTTAGGAGAAGGTTGATCCATTCTCTATTTAAAATCAGCTTTCAATTTATTATAAATATCTAGATTGAACTGATACTCTTCATTTATTTGGTTGATTTGATCATTCATTGTGATTGTCCAATCATCTAGATCTGGAAAATCCAAATTTTATTCCATCTAGATTAAAAATGGTTCATCTTCATCTTCTACTATTTCTAAAGAAAATTTAATATTAGACATAGGCCTAGTCCGAATAGTTTTTATTTCTTTCCTAGTATCTAGGTTGATTTTTGGCTGAACCTTTTCATTTATCATCTCACTATTCTTTTGTATCAATTCTATCAATTTGCAGATAGGTTCGATAATAGGTTTTGCCTAATCGAATGTATAATTCCAAATCCATTCGCCAATAGGTTCCCAAAAAGAAGGTACGTTTGGTGGATCACTAAAAGGTGATTCAATTTCTGTACCATAATTAGTTAAGTATCCTGTTGTTTTTTTTAGTGTCAACAGAATTAGCTTCATACCAAGGTTTTAAGCGAAAAGGATATACAATCTTGATTTGAATACCTTCTTTGATGTAATCTTTTAGGAACTTTTTTGAGACATCTGGGTCCGTCAATTCATATCCATCATAATTACATTTGAGATATAATTCCTTTTCCAAGTTTTTCCAATCCTGCTCCCATTCGAGAACTTGAAACAATAAAGTATGACCAATATTTTTAGCTATTATCAAAATACGGAGATACAATCATTTCCTTAAATACGTATGAGTAAAAAAGAGAGCAACTCTGACATAGTGAATCACTTCCACGTTGAAGGTTTGCTGTGTTTGGCAACAATGATCTTCTTTTCGTCTTTCGCATCTTTCCAAAGATTGGTCATAAATCCTTAAGGATCTCACAGTTATTCTTTTTTTGGTCCTTCTTAGGCACAAGTTTGTGATGAGATGACTTTTGAGTCATTGATTTTAGTCTCCCAAAAAGAATTGACTTTGGTCTCGGTATCCAATGGTTGATTGCTGAAACTTTTTGTCGTTGAAAATAGACAACTCCTTTTACCAAATCTCAATGAAAATCTCCTTCATAAGGATAAATAAAGATGTATATATCTTTGGATACAATATCCTCTTCTTCATCCCCCCCCCCCCCCCCTCCCCCAATTGTCTCCTTCTTCTTGTTCAAGAGCTTTTTCTTTTAAAGGTTTAAACAACCCTTTTTTTGTTGTTTCTAAGGCCTCATTCTTTTTTTGTTCTTCCTTATCTTTTTTCTTTTCTAGTTCCTCGAGCATGTCAAAGGGCTTTATAATTATTTACTACTGAGTTTTTTTTGGGAAAACTTTGAGTCAATCTTTGACAACTATAGGGTCGTGAACTCCAAATAATAGGGTAGAGGGCAATTGAGGAACAACAAACCTGTTAAAATCTCAGATTTGAGGTTTGTAATCATCAAGACTGGTTTTTTTCCCGTTCTATTAATTTTCTATAAAGGACATAAAGTTCATGAAAATCTGTGAAATCCCTCATATCTTGCTCAGATTTTTCTTTTTCAAAGAAATATTCATCAAGATGAATATTTGATTTATCGCTCTTATGTTTTTTTAATCTTTAGTATGTTCCTTATTAGAAGAAGGTGGATCCTCTTCTAAAATATCTGTTAAATCCTTGAAAATATCCTTCTCTAATATTTCAATACCCATAGATACTCAAGAGTTTGATAATCCGTCTAAATTGATAAAAAAAGTCACTCATAAAGTAAAGCTTGCTCGGTAGGAAGAACACTAAGAAGCAATTCCCATTTGGTACTCGTAGTTTCAAGAAAAATATGCAACAAATAATTTGTTAACAATTTTTTCTCACAAGAAGCAATGTCTTTTTCTATTCTTTTCTTTAAAGGCATTGGGACCAATGTGTTGAAAACATATTCTAATGGAGATAAATTTTTAGGATAAACTTTATCATATTTCTTCTTTAAGTCCTCCAAAGTAGATTCATCTAACCATTTTCTTCTATTCTATTCTTCTAATAAGACCATGCAAATTTTATCTATCCACCATTTTGAAATAAATTTGATTCGCAGTTGAACGATTCTTTATTTATTTTCTGGTTGAATTAAAGAAAATTGAAAAAGTCGGTTGGTAAAATCATTGTTCTTATTGGTAGAATCATGGTTCTTAGATTCTGACAGTTTCTTTTTTTACTCTTTCAAGTGTTCCTCCAAATGGAGCATCCAAGGAGACTTAAATTGATTCATTGACCCATGGAATGGCCTGCTAAGTAAAGGATCATCAACTTCTAAAAGACGCTTTTATCTTTTGTTTTTGAAAATCTGATTCTTTTTTCAAGAATTTTGACAACAAGAGATCCATTGCTTAGAGCTCTCACCCTATTTTCAAGCTCTTCACCTAAATAATTTTTCCTCTCCCATTTCTTTTCTATCCATTCGTCAAGGTGATCCTGATTTGAATCAAAACTTTGATCACCCAAGTTTTCCATTTTGGCAAAAAAAAGATACTTGGCAGAGCTGTGAAAGAAATTTTTTGATGGCCATCACTAAGACAAACATCAAAGAAATATTTAGCAACTTGGCTCCTCCCAGGGCCATGTAGAATATAATCTCCTATACTCATGTATCGAAGGGGGTCATTAAACCAATTAGAATCAAAAAATATTAATGGCCACCTTTTGATTAGAAAAGGTGATATTGTTTCTTTGTTAGCATGCAATATCAATTGATCAGATAAAAATTTCACTATCGTTCTAAAAGAAGAAAGAAAAGGAATGGATGGCTTATTAACATTCTCCTCATTTTTTTGAATATTAATAGGAGTCTTAGGCTTGTGCTTCTTATGTTCTTTTTTCTTGTTAGATGCCTTTAGCTCACCCCTAAAAGATTTTTTCTTATCAGATAACTCTAATGATAGTTCTTCAAGTTCATCTCAAGGGCCATGAATGAACATCCTTGAATCATTCCACTTAGTGGCAATGAGAGAAGGATTCCTCTCGTAGCATGCTAGCATGGCATAGTCGAAGAAAATAATTTGAAAACTGAAGGTGAAAAGTTCTCCCTTTCTATCCCTTTTTGAGGGAACATCATTTTCCACTCGTGAACAAATTTTTTTCATCATTTTTACAAAAAGAATTTGTCCACTCAACCATCTGGCTATGATACTTAGCAGAAATAAAAAGTTTCCACTATATCTGAATAGCATCAAATTGATTAATTGGGTATAGATAGATTTACTAAAAAGGGTAGGGTTTAGTAGTTGTAAAGTGACTCCAATAAAGAATTTTATTGCCAAAATTTGAAGCCAAGGGTATCTCTGAATCAAAGATCTTTGATAAACAAGAAAAAATAGAATAGGAACAAGCATGATTGTCATCAAATGGGGTTTCCAAATAATTGCATAAATAGGTGCTACGTATATGGATGAGAAGACCACCAATTGTGCCACAAAAGAACCACTAAGAATCAAATTCCCTGTAGGAACAATTTTTTTGTTGTTGATGAATTTGTTTTGAATTAACATCAATCAAATAAAATACATCTAGGCTGGGTCAATTGGAAATGTTGCTAAAAAACCATAATAAACCCCAAATAATAGAATTGGTGTGGATCTTTCAACCCACTGTATGATGTAATGAAACATAGTTTCTTCACCTCCTGTCCTCAAGCTATATTGTTATTGATAATTAATAGAATAGAATTATTTTTATTCATTCATGAGACTATGATTTTAACGTTATTAGCATAACATTTGGATCATTTTTTAATTTAATATGAATTTTTTTCTATAGAATTAGATTACTAACCTATTTCTATTTCATGGAATATTTAGAAACTATCTTACATAGATCATTAGATAACACCCCAAATCTATATATAGAGATTAACGACAACATCGAATCTACTCCCTAACTGTATTACATAGATCAATATATTACCATAGATCATTTTTGGTATATGATAGCACTATAAGTATATGGTTACTTATCTCATATATGTGTCCTACCCGCAAAATCTTCTTCTATAAGTATATCATTACTTTACTAAGTATTATAAGTATATCATTACTTTACTAAGTATTAGTAAGTATATCATTACTTATCTTATATATGTGTCCTACCTATCGAATCTCCTTAATTAGGAGCTATTTGAATCTAATCATGGCGATTATAAATCTTATGTTATGTTAATCAAGATATCCAAAATTGACTATTGACTTATTAATAGAAAATAATACATATTTCTAAAGGTGTCGTTCAACCATTTAATTTAATAAGCTAAACAAAATATTCTATCTGATCCACTTTCTCTTCCACTATTGAACTAAACTCTATTATATCACAAAACAATTATATTGTCAAATATTTGATGAAATAGAATTAGCTTCTTGAATGCCTTGATGGTGGAATGGTAGACACGCGACACTCAAAATGTCGTGCTAAACAACATGGAGGTTTGAGTGCTCTTCAAGGCATACATATTAAATATTTAATAGTGCCATTAGACATATAATAATGGCAATTGAATGGGTAATTCAATTGCAATAATCATCATAACATTGCTCTTACATTTCTATAAATTTGTCCTTTCCTAGATTAAGTGTACTCTTAACTAGTTTTACACCAACGTTGACATCTTTTTCTTCTTTAGTTAAAGAAGCATAAGTTAAAGGATATTCTTCTTCAATATCCTCAGTATCTTCAATATCCTCAATATCTTCAATATCTTTTATATAAGTTTCTTCATTTTTCTTACAAAAATTTTCTTTGCTATCTAGTGCTAATACATAGATTTTTTTAAAATTATCTCTAGTAAATATAGAAATAATATATCAATCTCAATATCTTTAGTACACAACAATAAATTATTGTCACAATCTTTTTTGTTTTTCTTGTAATGGAGGTATAGATTTTCTATTTGTCGATATAGTGGATCATCATGTATGATATGATCAATGCTATTATCACACTCATAGCGATCTTGTTTTTTAATGTATTCTACTAGAATATTAGAACCAAACCGATATAATTCTTCTCCTTTAAGTAAACCACAACAACAAAATTTAAACCAATATTTAATTTTTTTCAAAACTAGATATCTTTCCATCAAACATATCGCCGTATGTTTTCGCAACCATAAAAAGTAATTTGTCTCTGGATTATTTCCTGGATAAAAAGGAAATAGTTTTTTATTTTCCTTGCTTTTCTTTTTTCTTCTAAAAAATCAAGTTCTATTTTCACTAAGTTTACCTCCGCTACTTTCAAGAACTTATCTTGTGATATAATTGTTCTTTTAAATTGGCTAAATGTTTAATTAATTTAGTTAGGAAGGTCAAATTTATGAAAATTTTCAATTCAAGCAAATCCATTAAAGATTGTACAGGTTGAATAGAATTTTCTAGTATAGCAAAAAAAGGATTTATACTTTGATCAATTTGATCAAATTTTGCATCTATAAAATCGTGCACAACATCTATTGATAATAGAAATTTAAGTTCATCATTTTCAAATGATGTATCTATATTTTAAATATGCATGAACCATATAAGTTGTTCATCATCTTTCAAATCTTTACCATCTAAAATAGATGAACAAATAGATAAAAGCACAAATTGTTGTAATTCATCTATTATTGTTTTATGTATTTCAAAAAGGACAAATTGAATTGTTTTCAAACTTGTATCAATAATATTTTGTATTACCTTAATAGTTTCCTTTTTTGTTTCTAAACTTGGATATTTTATGAATTTCTTTTCTAATACAACCTTAATGATATTAGCAAGAGTAATATTGTATCCTACTAATGTTTTCAACTCATTTTTTTCTGCGTGAAAAAATTCAAAGTCAAAATATTTGTCATAAATTATTTTGTACAATAAAGTTGAGACTCTTTGAACCATTTTGATGTCAAACATTGTATTTTGTTTTTCTAAAACATTTATACTAGAAAAATTCATGTCCATAGAACACCAAGTGCCATTATCAATTAATAATTCAATTCACTCTGAACTAGTCATCTGTAGCATTGACCCACATTCCTCACAAACACCTTTTTGTTCTATATATATATATATATATATATATATAACGGTCTCACAATTCTCGCACAAAAACCACAAATATTTAAAACATTCTAAATTCAATCTATTTTCTACAGGTTTTGTTTGATTGATATGTTCAGAATCTTTGTCTTCTTCACACATTTTTTTCAGAATCTTTGTCTTCTTTACACATTTTTTCAAAATCTTTGTCTTCTTCACACATTTTCTCAAAATCTTTGTTTTCTTCACACATTTTTTCAAATTTTTTCTATATATATTGTTACATGTACAACTTAACTTTTAATAGATACAAATACAAACCATCATACTTTAGCTCAGTTTGGGTTCAAGCTAGAATAGATTGTAGATCCTTACCCCCCTCAGGCCTAGATCTACTAATCCATTGACCCCATCGAGTAATCTAGAATATTATATATTAGACAAATACTTTCCTCTAGCCAAATTATTCTATTCCCATCCATTTGATATTTAGCTCAATCTTAAAATAAAAGATTGGGTCAAGTTTGCTTCAATTAAGGGACCAAACAGACGAAAGTCACTCGATTACAAGAAATCAATCATATCAAGTTCAAATTTGATTTCCTTCCATACTTCACAAGCGGTAGCTGGTTTAGGACTCCATTTAGTAGCTTTGCAGATCACCTCATTACCTTCATGTGCAAGATCACATCCTTCATTATGAGCTTGTACACAAGCTTCTAAAGTGACCCGATTAGCCACTGCACTAGGTGCATTTCCCCAAGGGTGCCCCAAAGTCCCTCCACCAAACTTTAATACAGAATCATCTCCAAAGATCTTGGTCAGAGCAGGCATATGCTAAATGTGAATACCTCCTGAAGCTATAGGCATAACACCCAACATAGAGACCTAATCTTGAGTGAAATAAATACTACGACTTCAATCTTTTTCAATAAAATCATCACGCAATAGATCAACAAAACCCAAAGTGACTTCTTGTTCTCCTTCAAGTTTACCTACTATAGTATCAGCATGAATATGATCTCCACCATACATATGTAGTGCTTTAGCTAGTACACGAAAGTGCGTACCATAATTTCTTTGTCTATCAATAACTATGTGCATTGCATGGTGAATGTGAAGAAGTAGGCCATTATCTCGACAAATGAGCCAATGAAGTATTTTCCATAAAACCTTCAGTCAGATAGTCATGCATGACCATAGGAACTCCCAATTATCTGGCAAATACTGCTCTTTTCATCATTTCTCCACATGTACTTGCAGTCACATTTAGGTAATGTCCCTTAATCTCACCTGTCTTAGCCTGAGCTTTATAAATTACTTATGCACAAAAGAAAAAATGATCTCTTTAGTGCATAAATGGCTAGGAATTCACATTTTCATCATCCTTGATAAAATCAAGTTCACCACAAAGACATTCATAAACTGCTCTACCATAATTCTTGGTATATAGACCCAATTTTGGTTTGATAGTACATCCCAATAAAGGACGACCATATTTGTTCAATTTATCTCTTTCTACTTGAATACCATGTGGTGGGCCTTGAAAAGTTTTTGAATAAGCAGAAGGAATTTGTAAATCTTCCAAACGTACAACCCATAAAGCTTTAAATCCAAATACATTACCTACAATAGAAGTAAACAGGTTAGTCACATAACCTTCTTCAAAAAGGTCTAAAGGGTAAGCTACATAGGCAATAAATTGAGTTTCTTCTCCAGAAATAGGTTCAATATCATAGCATCACCCCTTGTAGTGATCAAGACAGGTAAGACCATCGGTCCAATTAGTGGTCTATGTACTAGTGGAAGATTCGGCAGCTACCGTTCTCCCGCTTCTTTAGGGGGCACTCCAGGTTGAGGAGTGACTCAGAATGCTACCAAGATATCAATATCTTTGGTCTAATAATCTGGAGTATAATAAGTTAATCTATAATCTTTAACACCCACTTTGAATCCAACACTTGCTTTAGTCTTTGTTTTTGGTGACATAAATAAGTCCCTCCCTATGATTTATTGGTTAATAGCTCTTACAAGAACAATGTCTACTCGACCTGGGTGTCGAATGTAAAGAATCCCTTTTGTATTGTATTACAATTTTTTTTGTACAAAATACTCATTTTGTAGCCTCTATTGTTAAAAAGGTTTTTTTTCTTTCATTCAAGTTATATTGTATCATGTTTTGTATGTATGATGCAACCCAATTTCTTAGTTTGACCTGAGGACCTTTCGACAATTCTAATTTAGTCTATTATTAATAGTGAAATGTGATATATTTCTTCACTTTAGACGAAGAATAAAATTTAAAAAATTGCAATAGCAAACAACATGAGCATAGGTCTAATTTGTATATCTTTTTTCTATATTATACTGAATGCGAATTTCATAGCTATTGCACAAATCCTAATCTACATAGAAGCTATTAATATTTTGATTCTATTTGCTATGATGTTGATAAATAATCCAAAATATCCCAATTATGCCACTCCCTGTACTATAAGAGATAGCATTACTTCAATAGTTTGTACGAGTCTTTTTTCTTCACTAATTACTATTATCTTGAACATATCATGGTTCAAAATATCTTTGACTCAAAAATTAGATCAAATGTTAGAACGAGATTTAACAAACAATATTAAATGTATTGGGGCTCATTTATCCATTGATTTTTTACTTCCATTTGAACTTATTTCTCTAATTCTTCTAATTGCTCTTATAGGAGCCATTACTATAGCTCGTCAAGAAGAAACAATTCAAAAATGAAAGCTCTCATGCAACATAAATACATTAGTTTATCTTCATAGATCATGTCATGTAAATTAGAAACTACCACTTTTGTTTGTATCTAAAGAGATCAAGGTATGAGAAATTCCTCTATTATGCTCGAACATGTGCTTCTTTTAGGTGCTTATTTATTCTCTATTGGTATTTATGGGCTAGTAACAAGTCAAAACATGGTTAAAGCACTTATATGCCTTGAGATAATATTCAATTTAGTTAATTTAAACCTAGTAACATTCTCATATTTTTTTGATAGTAGGAAAGTAAAGGGGGATATCTTTTCGATCTTTGTTATAGCTATTGTTGCTGCTAAAGCAGCTATTGGATTAGCTATTGTTCTAGCAATATATCGTAACAAAAAATCAACTCATATCAATCATTTTAATTTGTTAAAATGGTAATAAATATCTTCTTCCATATGAAAAATTTGTATATCTATTTCTATTCAAATAGATACTATTAGAAATATTCAAGACTATGCTAGGTTACTGAGAGGTGAGGGGTGAATTAGTAACCTCAAAAAATTTATCAAATTCATATCTTAATTGAAATAATCTAATAACCATTTAATTCATTAAATAAGATCTAATTGTATGCATGAGAAACTGAAAACATAAACATTCATGGCACATGAACACAATAATTTGGTGACCCAAATACCTTCCAAATAGAAAGTAAAACTAGGGTGGGGATGATACCCACAAAAATTCAATACTACAACATCAAGTTGGCTTGTTAAGGCTTACAATGATCACTTCTGATGATCTTCCCTATTAGGAGCACTTAGGATTGCTAGGTCCACCTTGTTAGAGGTTTTACAAACATTCAATGAAGTATGCACTCGGTAAAGAGATTTGACAAAAGATTGTTAAGTCTACCTTGTTAGACGATTTGGACTGGTTCACCTGTTAGAATGAAACAATAGATCTCTGACTTAAAACTAATTTGCTAATAGAGATTCTTTGAAGTACTGATCACCTTTATGTGATAGATATGACTCTGTTTCTCCTTTGCTCATATGGTCTTACAATGCACTTTGCTACTGATTCACATTCGCATGCTTCTTACATATTCTCCACTTTCACTTATTTTCCATAGATGCATACATACCTCCGTATATTTGGATATGATACAATACATTATATATATATATATATATATATATATATATATATATATGTATGTATGTATGTATGTATGTATGTATGTATGTATGTATGTATGTATGTATGTATTTATGTATGTATATATATATATATATATATATATGTATATATATACATATATATATATATATACATACATACCTCCGTATATTTGGATATGATACAATACATTATATATATATATATATATATATATATATATATATATATATATATATATATATATATATATATATATATATGTATGTATGTATGTATGTATGTATGTATGTATATATATGTATGTATGTATTTATGTATGTATATATATATATATATATACATACATACATACATACATATATATATATGTATATATATACATATATATGTATGTATATATATATATACATATATGTATATATATACATACATATATGTACATATATGTATATATATTTACATATATATACATACATATACATACATATATATGTATATATATGTATGTATATATATGTATGTATATATATGTATGTATGTATATATATATATACATACATACATATATATACATACATATATATATATATATACATATACATACATACATATATATACATACATATATATACATACATACATATATATACATACATATATATATATATATATATATATATACATATACATACATACATATATATACATACATATATATACATACATACATATATATACATACATATATATATATATATACATACATATATATATACATACATATATATATATACATATATATATATATACCTACATATATATATATACATATACATACATATATATACATACATACATACATATATGTATGTATGTATGTATATCAATCCAATTTACAAAATTACAAAGTCGGCCAATATACAAGTTAACACCAATATTACAAAGTTAGTTCAAATAAAGACACTCGGGTTCTGAAGACTGATTTGATGAAGTTCTGATACACGGTGTCCACTATCATTACTTGGCATCATCATGCATTTGGTAGAAGTAGAAGCTCGGTCCATACTAATCATCTCAGAGTAGTCTTAAACTCGATCTGCACTAGTGACTTGGTAGATGCTGTGTAACTTTGTAGAAACTGAATTGCTTGTTTACCATGACTGCACTCGGTAAACACTAATCATCACATAGCTCAGTTAACACTAACTTCACTTCACATGAATTTCTAACTTGGTTTGAATTGTGAAGCTTGGTAACCACTGAACTACTTGAGTTGAACTGCTGGACTTCACACTACCTAATTTCACTTGGTAACCACTGGGATGCTCGGTAGGAATTGTAAAGCTTGATGACTACTAAATTACATAGAAAACATTATAGACTATTCAATGAGCTTGGTAGCCATACAGAATCTGAATAAATGTTGTCACTAATAACAAACTTGACTTAATGTCAACAGATACTAGGTTTGTCTCCCTAAAAATAGATATAAATCTTTTATTTATAGAGAGATCTTTTCTAAGATCAATCAAGAGCATAATTCATATTTAACTCATTATCCAAATGATCCGTTTAAGACTAGATTGGGTACAATGTTTTATAAAGAAAAAAAAGATAGAAACCAAATCTATTCATTACATCACCAATAATACAATTATTGATTTGCTTGATATTCATAATATATCATCTCTAGCCATATATTAAAAAATCTTATTCAATGAAACACGTTTTCTACTAATGGAGTTCTTAGATTTAATGGCACATTTAGTCAAAATTTATGATAAATGTATTGGTTTTACCCAGTGTGTACGAGCGTGTCCCATAGATGTATTAGAAATGATACCTTGGGAAGGATGTAAAGCTAAGAAAATTGCTTTTGCTCCAAGAACAGAAGACTATGTAGGTTGTAAGAGGTGTGAATCAGCTTGTCCAATAGATTTTTTAGGTGTATGTGTTTATTTATGGCATGAAACAATACACAGTATGGGTCTAGCTTATTGATCCATCAAAAAAGAAAAATAGTTAGATTCATCCTATACATATTTTTCATTCTCCTTTTCCTCTCTCATTGATCAAAACCCATACTCAACCCAAAAATAAAAGCATAGGTTTTGATATAGAAAGTCTCTTTTATCTTCATTATGAGTAATTTACCTTGGTTAACAATAATTGTTATTTTGCTCATATTTGTAGGGTTGTTAATCCCTTTATTTCCCCATAAAGGAAATAAAATGATTCAATGGTATACTCTAGGTATTTGCTTATTAGATCTTCTTTTAATGACCTATATATTCCGTGATCATTATCATTTTGATAATTCATTAATCCAATTGGAAGAGGATTATAACTAGATATAAGCCTTATTCATTTTCATTAGAAACTGAGAATTGATGGATTTTCCATTGGACTTATTTTATTAACAGGATTTATAACTACTCTAGCTACTTGGTTAGTTACTTGAAATCTGTTATTATTATATTTATTGATGTTGGCAATATATAGCAGACAATTGGGATTATTTGCTTCTTGAGATATTCTTCTTTTCTTTCTCATGTGGGAGTTGGAACTAATTCTTATGTACTTACTTTTATCCATGTGGGAGGAAAAATACGTCTCTATTCAGCCACAAAATTTCTTTTGTATACTGCAGGTGGTTCCATTTTTATTTTAATGGGAGCTTTAAGTATGGGTCTCTATGGATCTCATGGACCAACATTCGATTTCAAATTATTAGCTAAAAAATATTATCCCATCACACTTGAAATACTATTATATTTAGGGTTTTTGGTTACTTCTGCAATAAAATTACCAATCTTCCCTTTACATACCTGGTTACCAGATACTCATGGGGAAGCACATTATAGTACATGTATTCTTTTGGCAGGAGTTTATTGAAAATGGGAGGATATGGGTTGATTTAGATCAATATGGAATTTTTACCTCATGCTCATTCTTTGTTTTTGCTGTGGTTGATTATCATAGGAATAGTGCAAATTATCTATGTAGCTCTAACTTCTATCGGTCAATGCAATTTGAAAAGAAGGATAGCCTATTCATCAATATCTCATATGGGTTTTGCAATTATAGGAATTGGTTCCATGACATATACAGGTCTCAATGGAGCCATTTTGCAAATGATTTCTCATGGATTAATTGGTGCTGCACTTTTTTTCTTAGTAGAAACAAGTTATGATAGGATATGTACTCTTTTTCTTGATGAAATGGTAGGAATCACTATATCAATTCCTAATATCTTTACTATATTCAATATCATTTCAGTGGCTTCTCTTGCATTGCCAGGAATAAGTAGTTTTGTAGTAGAATTTATGATATTTTTGGGCATAATTACTAATCATAATTATTCTTTGACCTTTCGAATAATTATTAGTGCAATAGCGACAATTGGAATGATATTAACTCCCATTTATTTGTTATCTATGCTACGTCAAATGTTTTATGGATATAAAGTTTTTAATGTCCCCAATCCTTATTTTAAAGATTCGGGACCACACGAACATTTTATTTTTATTTGCCTCTTTCTACCAATTATAGGTATTGGTCTTTACCCCGATCTAGTCCTATTTTTATATAGTGCTAAGATGGAAGATATTTTTTCTCAATCTTTATATTCAATCCCAAACTTACTTGAATTTAGCAGACAATAGTGGAGCTTGAAAATTAATGTGCATTCGAGTGCTAGGAGTAGGTAATCGTAATACCGCTAATATTGGCAATATCATCATCATTGTAATTAAAGAAGCAACACCTAATATGCTTCTGCAAGAATCATAAATAGTTAGAGCCGTAGTTATATGTACATGTAAAGAACTCAAACATAGCGATGGAATGATAATACAATCTGATGGCAATGCAGCAGTTGTCATTGATCAGAAAGGAAATCCAAGAGGAACTCACGTTGTTGGTTTAGTTATTGAAGAATTGAATTTCACCAAAATAATCTCATTGGCTCCTGAAGTACTATAAATACTGATAAATTATGTAAAAGTAATGTCGGGCATATTCCTAAAAAAAGATAAAAGATAATCATGCCTTTTATTTAGTAAATTATTAAGAATTAGTTTGTCATGGGTAACGACACTATTGCTAATCTAATGACTTATATTAGAAATGCTAACATGGTAAAAAAAAATAGTTCGAGTGGCGGCTACTATTATTACCGAGAACATCACAAGGATTCTTCTACAAGAAGGCTTTATAGAGGATGTTAGGAAACATAGAGAAGGTCAAAAATATTTTGTTGGTTTAACTTCATAATCTAGGGGAAGGATGCAAAAGAGATATATAACTGCTTCAAAGTGTATTAGCAAACCTGGTCTGAGAATCTATTCTAATTATCGAGAAATCCCTAAGGGCCCGTTTGGTTGCAAGCGTAGGAATTAAGAATTAGAATAGAAAATTTGAATGAGAATGGAAAATGAAGAATAGGAATGGAAAAATGCAATCCAATCTTGTTTATCCCTTGTTTGGTTATGCAAGCTTAAATTGGAATAGGGTTGCAATCGGAGCCATTTGAAAATATTTCTGAAAATGCAATCGGCGCCATTCAAAAATCACTAAAATATTTGAAAATATTGGAAACAAAGTTCCAGCGCTCACCCCAGGTCAAAGCGGATTTGAAAATTTAATCAAATTTGAGAAAGCTAAAATGAATGCAAGAATAGCAATTCCAATTACAAGTATTTTTTGGAATGGACAAAAGCTCATTTTGGGGCTAAAATGAGAATACGTATTCCTATTCCACGCACCAAACAAAGAATACAAATCATATTCTAATTTCCTATTCCTATTTCGGTTGTATTCCAGCAACCAAATGGGCCCTAAAGTTTTAGGTGGAATAGGGATTGCAATCCTCTCTACTTCGCAAGGAATAATGATTGATCAAGAGGCTCGACAAAAAAAAAGGAGGATAACTATTATGTATTTTTTGGTAACTTCAAAACAAAAAGTAAATGCCTAAATTGTATTTTTGCCTACAATATTGCAATGCTATAAAAAAAGTAATTTACTATTAAAAAAAAAAATATTGATCATAATTTAATTGAGTGTTCATTATCAGAAATTTAGCTGACAAAAAAAGAATTCAATTATATTCAATGAATATTATTTAGTAATAGATGATAAAAAAAGATATTAACAAAAAAAAATGAAATGTCTTTTATTTGATTAAACAATTCTTCTCTTTTAGAAATCTAATGTCATAGTTAGGTAATAACAAAGTTAATAATATTATAATTTATTGAAAATCTAGAAAAATGAGTACCAAAAAGAATTTTGTCACTATTGATGGCATAGTTACCATAGCATATCCTAATGCTATGTTTTTAGTCCATCTAGATAATGATATAGATGTTTTAACGGTTATATTAGGTAAAATGAGATGTCGAACAATACTGATAATACTAGGGGATAGAGTAAGAGTTGAATTACCTATTATGATTTAAGAAAAGGACATATAATATATAGACATCCCATCAAACGAAAGGATGATGCTACCGATGAGGCCCATTTTAAAAGATTTTAGTATTAAAAAAAGGACCACAAATATGAAAATGGGTGATCCCACAATAATGGGTTCCACTTTTTGACCAATTTTGACACTGAAATCAATATTTTTGAAACAAACCTCATGTTCGAGTGACTATATCTTTCAAACTATGAATAATTTTAAGATGACATAAACTAGTGATTTTTAGTACTCTATTCCTACTTTGTAACCATATTTTAAAATTTTTTTATTAAAAAAAAAAAAATTATGTCAATTTTTTTCTCCTCTGAAAAGTGGTACATGTTAAAATTCAATATTTTTAAAGAGTGACAGTCCGTTTGACACACATAACTTTTTTTTTCTAGAAAAGATAATGACGTAATTCTTTCAGTGTTGGATTTGTAACATAAATATCTAGAGGATGCATTTGGTTTGATTCAATTTGGTTGAATATTGTATTGTTTATGAAGTTTTGAAGTGACACCAATTATAATTCAAACATACATTCATTTTGACACAAATAACTTGAACTCAATTTATCATAAATCTAATTTATTTATTTTGAATAGAAAGTTGTCTCAATAACCTATTTCCTAGATATTTAAAAAAAAAAAATTTGACATAATTTACTAATTTTTCTGAAGTGTCGAAGTCAGTTGATGTTCAATTGGTAATGAACCTATAATGAGTTAAACTCATATTTGAAAGTCTTAATGAATATAATATGTATTACAATTATAGTTGTTGGAAAGCTTGCTTCGAGTAGCACAAATTGGTATTTTTTATTTTATAGTAGGAGATCATTCAATCTCAATTTTAGGGGTCAAAAGAGCCAAGTTCATTTTTTTCCAGAAAACAACACAAAATTTATAATTTGACATGTTCGCATGAACATTATGTTCACATGAACATATTAGAAATATTCGCACGAACGTATGAGCAAAATAATCTAGAAGCTGGAAATTTAAGTTAACGTGTTCGTGTGAACATGTAAAAATAATTTGTGTTCGCATGAACATACAAAAAAACCAAATTTATCAAGATCTCAAATGGAAAAATGGAATTTTAATCACAAAACTGCCATTAAAATTATGTTCGCGCGAACATACATAAAATTCAATATGCAAATTTTTCATCATTTTGTGATTTTCTTCATCCCCTAAAAGTGGTACCTAGTATTGTGGGTTCACCAAATGCGTGCTTTTGTTTGCAAACTTTGCAAAAAGGGCCGCCTAATTTGTAGACGAAAATGCCTTGTAATTTGTTACAATTTGAAGCATAAACAAAAATAGGGATAATTCCCATTATAAGGAATTATAGAATAAATAAATTTTGGCGTCATATTCATATTATTAGATTATAATCTTTCTAAAATAGATTATGAACTATTTTAGTATTTTTTTTTCACTTCAAAATATCAAAATTGATCAGAAATTATAACAAGAAAAGATTTGTGTTGTGTCAAAAAATACGAAAAAAATGTGTCAAAAAATACAAGAAAATATGCGCCACGTAGAACTACAAGAAGATTTTTGCTATGTAAAACTAAACATCAAATACTAAAAGGAGTTATTTGTGTTCGAACAAGTTTTCACAATACCATTGTTATTGTTATAGATACACAAGGGCAAGCGGTTTCTTGGTCTTCTGCCAGTTCTTGGGGATTTGAAGGTACAAAAAGATGTTCATCATTTGCTGCTCAGATTGCAAAAGAAAATGTTGTTCATACCTTAGTAAATCAAGGTCTTCTAAAAGAAGCAGAAGTTATGCTATGTGGCAATGGTCCGAGGAAAGAACCAACACTGCGAGCTATTTATCAAAGTGGTATAAAAATAAAGAATATTTATGAGGTGACTTTTGTGCCACATAACGGGTGTAGACCTCCCAAAAGGAGATATGTGTAAAAATTGAATAAATTGAAAGAGAAAAAAATGATTAAATCATTTATTAAAATAATATTATGAATCAAAATGAAATATTAGTCTCAATAAAGATACTAGAATTGAAGTGCATTAAATCCAGAACAGAGAGTAAGCATTTTAATTATGGTCATTTCACTTTATCTCCACTTCGCAAAGGTCAAACTAATACAATAGGTAGTGCAATAAGAAGAGTTCTACTTGGAGAAGTAGAAGGAACATGTATCACACGTACTAAATTTAACAATATATCAAATGAATATTTTGTGATAATAGGTATTGAGGAATCAATACATGAAATTTTGATGAATCTAAAAGAAATTGTACTCTGAAGTGATGTGTACAGAATTCAAGAAAGATCTATCCATGTTGTCGAACCAAAAAAAGTAATCGTTGAAAGTACCATACTACCACCTTCTGTGAGAATAATTGATACTACACAACATATAGCTAACATAAACAAACCAATTACCTTATATATATCATTACAAATTGGAAAAGGCCATAGATATATTATTAAAAATCTAAATAATTCTAATTATAAGGATAAATTTTTTCCAATAGACGTTGTCTTTGTCCCTGTTGAAAATGTAAATTACAATATTCACTCCTATTGGAGCGAAAATGAAACACAAGAAATTCTATTTCTTGAAATATGGATGAATGGAGGATTAGCTCCTAAAGAAGCACTTGATGAAGCTTCTTTTAATTTAATTGACTTTTTCCTTCCCTTTATAAATGCAAAGGAAGAGACAACTGATGGAACAAACAGTTTAAGCAACAATATTACTCCTTCCTTACATATTTCACATACATCGATTGATACAAAGAGAATGGTTTTCAATCAAATGTATATTGACCAAATAAACTTCTCTACTAGGATATATAATTGTCTCAAAAAGGCAAATATAAGTATAGTATCAGACCTTTTGAATTGTAGTGGAGAAGATCTAATGAAAATAAAACATCTTGAGGAACAATCTGTCAAAGAAATATTGGAATTGATACGAAATATTGGAATTGATTGACCAGGGAATCTGGTTCAGACCTATAATAGTTCTATTTTTTCTCCCCATTCATGATCCCTTTTTCTAAGTTCTTCTAGAAAGTCAATATGAAAATAATTTTTGACCATTTTGTAATTATAAAAATAGTAGTAATAATATTAGAAATAAAAGCATGTTAAAAAACATATATCTAGGGAGAGACCATTTATCTTAAAGCAACTACTCCCTAGATATATAAACAAAAGATTTCCCTACTCCCCCATACTAAGATATTCTAATTTCTATCAAATTGGAAAAGACCTAGAGTCAAAGATTCATCGATAGGTAACGTTGCTCCAATACCTAACCAAAGAGCTACTGCAGTACTGATTAAGAATATTGTTGTAGCTACTAGACAACGAAATGGATTTTGGAATTGATTCACATTCTCCAAGGAAGGAATTGTCAATAGTCCTACAGGTACTGAAGCCATTAAAAGGAAACCTAATAATTTATTAGGTATTGTATGAAGTATTTGAAATACGAGAAAAAATACCATTCGGGTAATATTTCTAAAGGAGTTGCAAATGGATTTGTCGATTCACCAATCATTGATGGTTCTAGAATTGCTAAACCTATAGTACATGCAATAGTACCAAAAATAACTACTGGAAAAATATATAAGAGATCGTTGGGCCAAGCGGGCTCACCATAATAATTATGTCCCATGCCTTTAGCTAATTTAGTTCTTAATACAGGATCATTCAAGGTAGGTTTCTTTGTTATTGGGATAAGTAGATTTTTATGAATGAATCTATCCCCTAAAAGAACCGGACATGCCAATTTTGATCATCCAGCTCAAGCAATAGTTGAAATAAAAATGATGAATGACATATCATTAGATTCAGTATAACTAAGATGATCTGTGGAAAATTCATAATTTTATTTTTTCGTATCCTTAGTATCCAAGTAAGCTCACAAATTTGATCATGATCAATATGGCTTTTGGATCATCTTATTCATTGTAATCTGTGTTTATCTAGACCCTCACAATGTATTTTGGATACAAAGTATTGACTTGTTACTGATCTGGCCTTTTTCCTTCCTTAGATCCCTTCCTTTACTCTGATAATTTACCATATTGAAATGCAAGGGAAATGCATGCATTTTCATACTATGAAAAGGAAAGGATAAATTTAAGTAATAAATTTTAGTTTTGAAATGTTATTACTATTACCTGGATCTCACGGAGCCCAATTCGGATTTGATCATACAAATAATTCTCTTATAACACAAAATAGTGTTTGCCTTTTTCATAGGTTCTAAACCTCTTATTTTTGGAAAGAAAATTGGGATAGAGACACATTTCGATCTGAATCTTTATATGACAGATCCTATAAATTGATCTGCGTGACCTAACTAATAGTTCAAGTCACACACTCCCATAATCCATTTTCTCCATTTAAGATCAGTATCTACTCGAATTATTTGTATTAAATTTACTTAATAATACTTAATAATTGAAAGGAAATATTTGAGAAACATGTTTTTCTCCATAATGATCTATTAGAAAAAAAAGAGTTTTCAATACTAATTCAAAATGTAGATTTCCTTTTTATAAAGGACTTGAAATACCTGGTTTATAGATCATTAGAAAATGCATTAACATAAATACAGTAGTAAGAAGGGGTAATATGAAAGTGTGTAAATTATAAAAATGAGTTAAGATCGATTGGCCCACACTAGCACTTTCGTGTAATAACTCTACCAAAGGAGTTCCTATTAACAAAATGGCCTTAGGCACACTGGTCACAATTTTGATTGCCCAATAACCAATTTGATCCCATGCCAAAGAATAACCGATTACATTGAAAGATACCATTAATACAGCTAGAATTACACTCGTAACCAAAGTTAATTTGTGAGGTTTTTTGAATCCACCTGTTAAATAAATGCGAAATACATTTAAAATCATCATTAAAACCATCATACTTGCTGACCACTGATGGACCAATCGGATTAGCCAACCAAAGTTCACTTCAGTCATTATGTATTGATAGAGGCAAAAGCTTCTAGAATGGTGGGGCAATAGTAAAAACTCAATAAAACTGATAGCTACTTGTACCCAAAAAGAAGTCAGTGTGATTTCCCCCTAGACAATAAAATATATTCACATGAGGAGGAACATATTTACTAGTGATATCATTTGCAATCACTTGAATCTCAAGACACTCTTCAAACCAGTCGTATACTTTATTGAGATAGGTAAACTCAAGTCCCCCCTCTGAAAACCATATATGAAAATTTCTTTTCATATAGCTTAAACAAGAACACTCAAATAAAATACTTTTTTGAACAAAGTACATGGTTTGTAAAAAAGAAAAAAAGAAAAAATATTTGATAGATATTTCATTTCTTTGCATGAAGGAAGAGGATTTAGAATAATCCATGATTTCCTTCAATAACTAGAAAAAAAAATTCATAGTGATTAATGCTCAAATTTCAAGTTGGCTCATTCTTATGCAAAATAAATTGCTATAGGCCTTTTGAACGATCTTTTATACTATTCATGATATGAGATAAATCACTTAGAGAACACCTAGTATAGATGATCCATAGGAATTATCTTGTCAAGATCTCAACTCAATAGATGAATAGATCTAAACCCCAAATTTTCATTTTACCACGATGATTTTTCAAATTACTCAAAAGGTTTAATGGGTTATAACAAGGATGAACACTGAGATGGAATAGACCTACTAATATACCCAATATACTTGCTACAATATGATGAGAAGCTATTCCTCCCAGAACAAAAGGATCAAAACCTTTAGCTCCCCATGCCAGATTTATAGGTTGTATTTTCCCAATTAGTCCATAAGGATCATACACCCATATTCTAGGGACATACAAACCCATTACATGAAATGCTCCAAATTTGAAACAAGCTGCTCTTGAGAGGAATAAATGAATTCCAAAAATCTTAGGCAAATCTAAAGAAGGTTTTCCTATACAGGAATCACAAAATATGTCTAGATCCCAATATACCCAATGCTAGATAGCTTCTAAAAAGCACAAGCTAGAAAACACAATATGTGCCTCGACCACACCTTCATAACTCCAAATACCTAGATTACATATAGTTTCTCCAGTTATTCTCCATCCACCCCATGAATCCTTTATTCCTAAAAAATTCATAAAAGGTATAACAAACATACCTTGTCTCCACATTGGATCAAGAATAGGATCGGATGGATCAAAAACTGCTAATTCGTAAAGAGCCATAGAATTGGCCCATCCAGAAACTAGAGTTGTATGCATTATATGCACAGTGATTAACTGACCAAGATCATTCAACATGATGGTATGGACATGATACCAAGGCAAACCCATGAAAATACCCCTTTATAAGAAAAAATACATACTATGTAACTTTCTCACATTAGAGATAGATTATGCTATGAAATTAGACCTTTGTCTCAAAGGTGAACATCTATCTATTTAATAAAAGAGTTTTAAAAGATAGAATTGAGAAGTGGATCTATTTTATCATTTATAGCTACCAATATATAATGTGGTAATTGGTCTCGTTTGTTTTATATCTTACAAAGTAAAGTAATAAATTACTTTACAAAAGTAGGTATTTTACGAAGAAAGACATGTCTGCTTATTTGGTTCTATTACTCATTTGATCCTATATTCTATCTTTGTAATAGATTAAAAAAAATACTTAATATACTTTTGGTATGATAATCAACAACTTCCCCTCTCTCTTAGTACCTTTGGTGGGATTGTTTTTTTCCAGTAGTTACAATGCTTTTTCTTTACTTTTATATTCAAAATGACAAAATTTTATGAATATGATCAATCAATATAGGTATGTGATATTTGATTATTTATTTGTTATAGATCTATTCATATATGATAAATAAAAAATATATATAATGTATATGGTATCATATGTATGAGATATATTAGACCCGTGTGTGAATTTCTTACTTCTACTTCAAAATATGCTTATATAATACATTTGAATAGAAAGATTTATTATTTTTGTGAAATGCTTATATGTATATGGCTAGTTTATGAATATAGCCAATTTATGAGAGTGACTTTTGGATGGGTGTCAAAATTTGCTTAATCCCTCAAATTAAATAGGATGTAATTTGTTATGAATTGTTGATCTAAATGGCTCTGGATAGAACCCATAAAAGGGTCTAGAAAAATAAGTAATTCTTTTTTTGCTTGTCTCCTATTTTTGGGTTCACTAGAATTTTTTGTGGTTGGAATTTCAAGTTACCTTGGTAGGAACTTGATACCCTTATTGTCATCTCAACAAATACTTTTTGTTCCACAAGGAATTGTGATGTGTTTTTATGGGATTGCAGGTTTGTGCATTAGCTCTTATTTTTGGTGCACTATTTTATGCAATGTGGGTAGTGGTTATAATAAGTTTGATGAAAAAGGAGTTTTATTCCTTTTTCATTGGGGATTTCTCAGAAGAAATCAGCGTATTTTCCTCCAATTTTTTATGAAGGATATTCATGCAATCAAAATGGAAGTTCAAGAAGGTATATTTCCTCATCATGTTATTTATATGGAAATAAAGGGCCAACAAGACATCCCCTTAACTTGTACTGAAGAAAATTTGACCTTGCATGAAATGGAGCAAAAAGTTGCCAAATTAGCGCATTTTTTGCGTGTATCCATTGAAGGATTTTGAAATGAGGGGGAAAGACCATATAGTCATTTTATGTTCCACCAACACAAAATGTTACTTATGGAACAATAATATTTTTTGGCAGTTCGCAAAAACTCCACTCCATATTATTCTTTATCTATTAGAAAGGGACAAAAGGAATTAATAAACACGGATATAACATCCTAAAAGAATACAATGAAGTAAATGACTATAGTTTTTACACCTTTTTTTACATATGTGCTCGAATAAATACATATAGTAAATTTCCTATATGTATCAAAGAAAACAAAATTGATATTATTAGACTTAAACTTTTATTTCTTTTATTTGCCAATTGAAGTGATTCTTTGGGTCAAGAATTCAAAATAAAATTACTCCAAATCCAAACAATTTTCAAGGATTTATCCTTTATTTTACACTCTACTTCTCACTCGGAACAAACCATCCCTCATCTGACTGAAAGATCTCTCAAGGTCAAATAATTATGCAAAAATTCTATGGATCTCATACCTTGTTCTATAATTCGTACTTTGTTCAAATTTTGGGCAGAGTTAACAAGCCAATCGAGTTCATTAATGATTCATGAATTGGAAGTTGCCAAATATAAAGCATTAGCTTCTCTACAATATCTTACATGTTTAATAGTATTGCCTTGGGGAATTTCAATTTCATTATAGAAGAGTTTAGAACCTTGGGTTACAAATTGGTGGAATACTGGTCAATCAATTTTTATTTTTTTTGATTATTTGCAAGAAGAAGACACTATAAAAAAAAGTTCGAAAAAATAGAGGAACTCTTCCTATTAGAAATAATGATGGAAGATTCTTGAAAAATGCATTCGCAAGATATTCATGTAGAAATGCAAAAAAAATGATCCAATTAGTGAAAATATATAATCAAGATTGTATCCAAATCATCTCACATCTAATAGAAAATCTAATAGGTTTGGTTTTTTAAAGTGTTTGTCTCATTCTGGGTAATAAGAAACTTGGCATTCTAAATTCTTGGATCCAAGAAGTCTTTTACAGCCTAAGCGATACAATGAAAGCCTTTTCTATTCTTTTAGCAACTGATCTATGTATTGGGTTTCACTCGCCCCATGGTTGGGAATTGATAATCAATTAGATCTTCAAAAATTATGGATTTGCCCATAATGAATGAATAATATCTGGTCTTGTTTCAACTTTTCTAGTCATCTTAGACACAGTTTTCAAATATTAGATTTTTTGTCATTTGAATCGTACATCTCCTTCACTTGTAATAATTTATCACTCGATGAATGAATAACAAATGGTTTCTCACCAGGGCAATACTTCTTATTTTTGGCTTTAGGTTTAATATAGTAGTAGAATTGCAAGCAGGTAACTATCATAGTTACCTACTACCATTTATTTTATATAAAATAATTGTAACAAAAAATTGAACCATGCAAAATAGAAAAACTTATGATGACTAGATGAAAAAGTTGATAGCTCAATCAACTTCTGCCTTAATATTGATAGATATAATGACTCGCACATCTATTGCAAATGCATATCCCATTTTTGCATAGCAAGGTCATGAAAATCCTTGAGAAGCAACTGGGCATATTGTATGTGCCAATTGTCATTTGGCTAAAAAACTATGGAGATTGAAGTTCCATAGTCTATGCTTCCTGATACTATTTTTGAAGCAGTTGTAAAAATACCTTATGATAAGCAAATAAAACAAGTTCTTGCTAATGGCAAGAAAGGAACTTTAAATGTAGGATTTGTTCTTATTTTAGCTGAAGGTTTCAAATTAGCTCATCTAGATCGTATTTCTCCTAAGATTAAGGAAAAAATAGGTGATCTTTATTTTTAGAACTATTGTCCCAATCAAAAAAAAATTCTAATAATAGGTCCTATTCCTGGTCAAAAATATGGTGAAATTGTGCTTCCCATCCTTTCACCAAATCTTACTACTAATAAAATAGCTCACTTCCTAAAATATCCCATATATGTAGGTGGTAATAGAGGAAGAGGACAAATTTATCCTGAAGCACAAGGAGATTTTACTCGCTAGTGTCAATTAGGTGGTCTATGGACTTTCGTTGCTCTTCATGGTGCTTTTGGTCTAATAGGCTTTATGTTACACCAATTTGAACTTGCTCGATCTGTGCAATTACGACCTTATAATGCAATTGTGTTCTCTACTCTGATTGCTATTTTTGTTTCTGTATTCTTGATCTATTCATTAGGTCTGTCTGGTTGGTTTTTTGCACCTAGTTTTGGCGTAGCAACTATTTTTTGATTTATCCTCTTTTTTCAAGGTTTTCATAATTGGAACTTGAATCCATTTCATATGATGGGAGTTGTTAGAGTATCGGGTGCTGCTCTTCTATGTGCTATTCACGATGCTACCGTAGAAAATACTTTATTTGAAGATGATGATGGTGCAAATACATTTTGTGCTTTTAACCCAACTCAAGCCGAAGAGACTTATTCTATGGTCACTAAGAACCATTTTTGGGGTTGCTTTTTCCAATAAATGTTGGTTCCATTTCTTCATGTTGTTTGTACCATTGGAGTAGTTAGCGTAGCTCTAAACTTGCATGCTTATGATTTTGTTTCCCAAGAGATTCGTGTAGCAGAAGATCCTGAATTTGAGACTTTTTATAAATAAAATATTCTTCTGAACAAAGGTATTCATGCTTAGATAACATTGGTTACATTTCTTCATGTTATTTGTGCCATTGGAGTAGTTGGCCTAGCTCTAAACTTATGTGCTTATGATTTTGTTTCCCAAGAGATTTGTGCAGTAGAAGATCCTGAATTTGAGACTTTTTATACAGAAAATATTCTTTTGAACAAAGGTATTTGTGCCATTGGAGTAGTTGGCCTAGCTCTAAACGTACGTGCTCATGATTTTGTTTCCTAGGAGATTCCTGTAGCAAAAGATCTTGAATTTGAGACTTTTTATACAAAAAATATTCTTTTGAACAAAGGTATTTGTGCTTGGATGGTGGCTCAAGATCAGCCTCATGAAAATCTTATATTCCTTGAGGAGGTTCTACCCTGTGGAAACACTCTTTAATGGAACTCTAACTTTAGCTGGTCATGACCAAGAAACCACTGGTTTTGCTTGGTAGGTTGGTAATGCTCGATTTATTAATTTGTTAGGAAAATTACTTGGAGCTCATGTGGCTCATGTCAAATTAATTGTATTCTAGGCTGGAGCAATGAATTTATTTGAGGTGGCTCATTTTGTACCAGAAAAACCTATGTATGAACAAGGATTGATTTTACTTCCCCATCTAGCTACTCTAGGATGGGGAGTCGGTCTTGGTGGGGAAATTGTGGAGACTTTTCCCTATTTTGTGTCTAGGGTACTTCACTTAATTTCTTCTATAGTTTTAGGGTTCGGTAGTATTTATCACACACTAATTAGACCCACAACTTTAGAAGAATCTTTTCCATTTTTTGGTTATGTATGGAAAGATATGAACAAAATGACCACAATTTTGGGTATTCACCAAATCTTGCTAGGTGTTGGTGCTTTTCTCCTAGTGTTTAAGGATTTGTATTTTGGTGACATATATGATACCTGGGCTCCTGACGGTGGAGATATAAGAAAAATTACGAACCTTACACTTAACCCAAGTACTATATTTGGTTATTTAATAAAATCCCCTTTTGGAGGGGAGGGATGGATTGTTAGTGTGGACAATCTAGAAGATCTAACTGGAGGACATGTGTGGTTAGGTTCCATTTGTATCTTTGGTGGTATCTGGCACATCTTAACAAAACCTTTTGTGTGGGCTCATCGTGCATTTGCATGGTCCAGAGAAGCCTACTTATCTTATAGTTTGGTAGCCTTCTCTGTCTTTGGTGTCATTGCTTTTTGTTTTGTTTGTTTTAACAATACAACTTATCCCAATGAATTCTATGGACCTATCAGCCTAGAGGCCTCTCAAGCACAAGCATTTACTTTTCTAGTTATAGACTAATGTTTTGGACCTAGTGTGGGGTCTACCCAAGGGCCCACTAGTTTAGGTAAATATCTTATGTGTTCTCCTACTGGAAAAATTATTTTTAGAGGGGGAAATGATGCATTTTTGGGATCTTCATGCTCCATGGTTGGAACCTCTAAGTGGTCCTAATGGTCTGGACCTAAGTAAGCTGAAAAAAGACATACAACCTTGGCAAGAACAACGTTCAATAAAATATATGACTCATGCTCCTTTAGGTTCTTTAAATTCTGTGGGTTGTGTAGCTACCAAAATTAATATGGTCAATTATGTCTCACCTCAAAGTTGGTTAGCCACTTCTCATTTTATTCTAGGATTTTTCTTTTTTGTAAGTCATTTGTGGCATGCAGGAAGAGCTCGTGCAACTGCAATAGGATTTGAGAAAGGAATTGATCATGATTTTGAACCTGTTCTTTCCATGACCCCTCTTAATTAAACCAGAGGTAAAACTATAAATATCCAATTTATTTTTAGCTATTAGAAGGATAGTTATATCCTTTTCCATTATTCTTCCAACTGAATCCTTGTTGCTCAGCTATATATAGTATAGCCAAGCATTTTTTTTGGTATTGAACTAAGTTCTATCTAGGATTTTTTTCATAAGCTAGGTTAAATTATTTGATCAACAAAAGGAGAGAGAGGGATTCAAACCCTCGATAGTTTTTAACTATAATGGTTTTCAAGACCAAAGCCATCAACCACTTGGTCATCTCTCCCCAATGAGCATAACTCATTTTATCCTGACAGATAATATCTTTCTATAGGGCTAATAGTTATATATATAGCTATTATGATGATAAAAATAATTTTTTCTTTTTCTTTCTTTATACTCAAAATTCTAAAATTTTGATATGATCAAATAAAAATCCGTAGTGCATTTTAATAAAAAAGATTGGATAGGGATCAAATGGTATAGCCTTTTGAATCTGTTGGACGCTTTTAAGATTATAATCATGATTATTGTGTTCCAATCATCTATGTTTGCATTAATTGCAATTTTAGTTATACTAGTAATTGGTGTACATGTCGCACTTTCATCTCCTAATGGCTAGTTAAGTAAAAAAATGTACTATTTTTAGGTGTATCATTATGGATTGGATTAGTCTTTTTAATAGGTATTCTAAATTCTTTCATATCTTAAGATATATTGATCTTTTTATCCTTCCTCCCCCTGGGCCTAAACCAATTCACAAAGGAATTTAATTTATGATAAATAAAAAACTAGGTAATGAAAGTGCTCAAGGGAAAGGTTATTTATTAATATGATTGATAATTGATCAATAAGTATATTGAAATAGAAAAATTGACCTCCATAGAATGGTAATATATGGGTATATATTAATACCCATATAACGAGTCAAATGTAGGTATGGTTGAATGGTAGAATTTCTCCTTGCCAAGGAGAAGATGCAGGTTCGATTCCCACTAATCGCCTATTATAGAATATAATGTTATCATATTCGTTTAGTCATATTTGTATTATATTTATACATACAGCCAAGATATATGAAATTTATTGTGTCTTTGTAGAGATGGGATTTGAACCCATGACTTCAAGGCTATGAGCCTTGCGAGCTACCAAACTGCTCTACTCCACGTTATCCCTTCATATTAACCTTTCTTATAATACCATTAAAATGGGTACATCAAGCAATCCCTTGGGTATGCTATTCTCCCTCCCTTATATAGGGAGGGACTTTTCTAGTGTAACAATAACTTTATTTCTATCATAACAATAACTTTAAATAATTCTTTTCTTTACCCTACCAACTCGATTTTGTTACCCTAGCCAACAAACATGCATGAGCCATTCCACAGATTATATATCTGGATAATTCAAAGTCTATATAATTGGCTCTGGGTCTTCCTCTCTTCAAACAATGTCGGTGAAGACATGTAGGTGCACTATTACATGGTAGAGATTGTTATTTTCTATAAATTTCCAATTTTTCATCCAGTGATGAGACTTCGCTCATCTCTTTTTTCAAAGATTGGCAAAGAAAATTATATTTCCTTTCCAATCTTTGTTTCTTTTTCTCTCTGTGAATGAGACTTTTTCTTGCCATAATACTTCAGCTATTGTATATAAAGAATATAGATCAAATTTGAGAGGGAAAAGTATTACATGGATTACTCCTTTTAATACACAAAGATTAGATTTAAAAATTTAAAAACTGTGTATAAAAAGAATTAACCAAATTTACCTAATGTAGAGGTGATTAAGAAAGCTGCATAGGTGAATATATAGCCTATAGAAAAGTGAGCTAATCCAACTAATCATGCTTGAATAATAGAAAGAGCTACCAGCTTATCTCTCCATTAAACTAAATTAGTTAGAGGTGTGCATTCATGAGCCCATGCAAGAGTTTCAATCAATTCTTGCCAATATCCATGCCAAGAAATAAGAAACATAAATCCAATAGCCCAAACAAGATGTCCAAATAAGAACATTCATGGCCAAATAGATAAACTATTCATACCAAAAGGATTGTATCCATTAATTAGTTGTGAAGAATTTAACCAAAAATAATCTCTTAACCATCCCATTAAATAAGTGGAAGACTCATTAAATTGAGCTACATTTCCCTGCCACAAGGTTATATGTTTCCAACGCCAATAGAAATTAACCCATCCAATGGTATTCGACATCCAAAAAATTGCTAAATAAAAAGCATCCCAAGCCAAAATATCTCAAGTACCACCCATCCCGGACCATCGCAAGGAAAACTATAACCAAAACCTTTCTTATCAGGCATTAACTTAGAACCGTGCACATCTAAAGCACCTTTTACTAAAATCAATGTAGTCGTATGCAAAACTAGAGCAATAGCATGATGAACCAAAAATTCTCCAAGACCAATTATTAAGAAGAGAGAATTTTTATTATCATTAATAGCATTCAACCAACTAGGTAACCATAAGCTTTTTTCAGCATTAAATGCTAGATCATTTGTTGAAGATAAGAGCACATCAAAGCCATATAAGGCCTTACCATGAGCAGATTGTATCCATTGAAAAAATATAGGCTCAATCAAGATTTGTTTTTCTAGAGTACCAAAAGTGAGCATAACATCATTATGAACATAAAGTCCCAAGGTATGAAAACCTAGGAATAAACTAACCCAACTCAAATGAGATATTATGGTTCTTTATGCTCCAACATTCTCACCAATTCATTATTCTTATTTTGTTTTGGATTATAATCTCTAATGAGAAATATCCATGAGCAAATGCCCTTGTCATAATGAATCCAACAATGTATTGATGATGAGTATACAAAGCAGCTTGAGTAGTAAAATCTTGTGCTATAAATGCATAAGCAGGCAAAGAATACATGTTTTGAGCTACTAAAAAAGTAACAACTCCCAAAGAATCTAGAGCAAGACCTAATTGAAAGTGAAGAGAGTTATTGATTGTGTTGTAAAGACCCTTATGCCCATGTCCTAATAAGCCTCCCGGAGGAACATGTGTTTCTAAAATATCTTTTATGTTGTGTCCAATCCCAAAGTTGGTTCTATACATATGACTAGCAATGAAAAACACAAATGCAATAGCTAAATGATGATGCACGATATCAGTTAGCTACAAACTTTGAGTTTGTGGATGGAATTCCTCAAGAAGAGTTAGAATAGCAGTTCCTGCCCCTTTAGCAATACCAAATAAATGACTGTTGGAATCAAGATTTTGAGCATAAAGATTCCACTAACTTGTAAAAAGTGGTTCCAACCCTGGGGGATGTGGTACTACATCTAAAAAATTATCCCACCTTATGGGCTCTCCTCTTGATTCAGGAATAGCCACATGAACTAAATACCCCATCCAAGCCAAAGAATTGACTCAGAAGAGCCTTGATAAATGATAATTTAGATGAGATTCAATATTTTTAAACCATGAAACACTTGGTTTCCATTGAGGTTGTAGATGCAACCAACCCGCTGTTAAAAAGAGAGCAAAAAGAAATAGCAAGAAAAGAGCTCCAATATAAAGATCCTCATTAGTGCATAAACCAATTGTATACCACCATTGATAAACACCAGAATAAGCAATATTTACTAGATTGAGAGCATCTCCTCGATTAAAGGCTTCTATGGCCAGTTGACCAAAATGAGGATCCCAAATTGCATGAGCAATAGGTCTTATATGTAAGCGATCGTGGACCCATGCTTTGAAATTGCCTTGCCAAGATATGTGGAACTAATTATCAGAGGTCCACTGAAAGATTATAGCTAACTAACCAAAGTGAGAAGCAAAAATCTTTTGATAAAGGCGCTCTTCGATAATATCATCATGACTCTCAAAGTCATGTGTAGTAGCAATACCAAACCAAATACGATGAGTAGTTGGGTCCTGGGCCAAGCCTTGGCTGAACTTTGGAAATCTTGATGCCATAATGCTTTATCCTCCTAGCCATTATCCTACTGCAATAATTCTTGCTAGGAAGAATGCCAATGTTGTGGCAATTCCACCCAAAAGGTAATGAGCTACTCCTACATCGTGTCCTTGAACAATACTCAAGGCTCTTGGCTGGATAGCAAGAACAACTTTTAATTTGTTATTGGCGCAAACAATAGATTCAATAAGTTCTTGCCAATATGCATGGCCATTAAATAGGAACATTAAACTAAAGGCCCAAATGAAATGAGCACCTAAGAATAAAAGACCATATGCAGATAATGAAGAACCATAAGATTGGATTACTTGAGAAGCTTGTGCCCATAGAAATTCATGGAGCCACCCGTTAATTGTAACAAAACTATTTGCAAAGTTTCCTCCTATAATATGAGTTACCACTCCCTGATCACTTATACTACCCCAAACATTGGACTGCATTTTGCAACTAAAATGAAATATTACTACTGAAATTGCATTGTACATCTAGAATAACCCTAAGAAGACATGATCCCAGGTAGATACATGGCATGTTCCTCCTCTACCAGGCCCATCGCAAGGAAAACAAAAACCAAGATTCGCTTTATTAGGTATTAAACGAGAATTGAAAGCAAATAAAACACCTTTAAGTAATATTAATACAGTCACATGGATAGTAAATGCATGAATATGGTGCACTAAAAAATCAACAGTTCCTAATGGAATAGGGAACAAGGCCACTTTTGCACCTACTACTATCATTTGGGGTTGGCTAATAACCCATTGTGGTAGGCATTCTACCAAATAATGCAGATACCTTTGATCCTGCTTGGACAAAATGGAAGATATTGTCAATAAATAGAAGAACATCTTGTTTATTGACATCTCAAAAATATTTAACCATAGTTAAAGTAGTTACACCTACTCTCATACAAGCTCTTGGTGGTTCATTCATTTGACCATAAACCATAGCTACTTTGGATTCGAATATATTTTGTTCATTAATGACTCTTGATCCTTTCATCTCCTTGTAAAGATCATTTCCTTCATGGGTACGTTCTCCTACTCCACCAAACATAGAAACCACTCCATGAGCCTTAGAAATGTTGTTGATTAATTCCATAATCAAGACTATTTTACCCACTCCAGCTCCCTCGAATAATCCAATTTTTCTCCATGACGATAAGGAGCTAAAAGATCCACCACTTTAATGCCGAGAGTAGTTTCACCAACTAGAACACTAAATGGCCCTCCTATATCAATTACTTTCATTCCTCTCATCAAACCGTCTATAGCACTCATAGTGACAACTCTAACTTTATTATTTCTTAATAATTATTGTACCTTACAAGTCACACTTATTGGTTGACCATTTGTATAATTATCTTTAACTATCAAAGAATTGTAAATTCTAGGCATACTACCTGGAGGGAAAGATACATCTAGTACTAGGCCGATGATCTGAGCAATATATCCTGCCTTCTTTTTGACAAGTGCAGAAACCCCAAAAATAAAAGGATTGGGTGATCACAAATAATAAATAGGATATTGATTCCAATTGCTAATTGTTAGCAAAAAAAACCTAGAAAAGCACAAATGCTCTGTAATGAGTTGATCAATCAATAATCATTTTGGAATTCTAACTTCAATTTACTTAGTAATCTCTTTCTTTGTAAAGTTCAACTTCGATAATGATCTCAAAATGGATTCATTATCATTATTTAAAATGGAATAATTTTTTCTTTTTTATTAATGAATTTATTTTATTCAAAATAGAGTAAAACTTATTTTCTTTGATTGAGTTGAGTAATAAATCGTAGCAAATAAGTTTTACCTACTATTGGATTTGAACCAATGACTCTCACCATATGAAAGTGATGATCTAACCACTGAGTTAAGTAGGTTCTTTATTGAGTCATACCTAAATTCTAGGCATAATTAGACATATAAACAATATGTCCTTAAGAATGATTAAATCAAATATCATCTTGACAAAAAGTGATCTATTTTATTAGTATATTTTTAAGACTAAACTATGAAGGGCAATAGCTGAACTAGGTAGAACACCTCGTTTACATGTACACCAATGGTTTTCAAAAGAGTTTATTGGTTCATTTAGTTCATAAAATATATTTGAGTCTTACTCTATGAATTAGGAGAACAATAGTATGACAAAGATGAAGTTCGTTGTATGATACAAACTATAGATCTAGTTGACATGGTCAATCTCGGGGGCATTCAATGTTAGACATAATGAGTATAATATGTATGAGGATCTATAAAAAAAAATTCTTTTCACTCTATGAACTTTGAGGTGTATGAAGTCTCATATTCTTAATTTGGGGTGAGAGAGAATGAGCTATGTAAATGGTTGCTTGAGAGAAATCTAACAAAAGAACTAGTTAGTTGCCAAAAGTTGCAAAGAACCTTTGAAACAAGTATTTTTCCTGGGCTTAAAATACACCACTCATTAGAGTTACTATAACCTATGCCACAACAATACATTAAAAAAATCTCGTAATAGGTGTTAAGAGAGTTTTGGAATGTGTAGTCCAAATCAGTTCATAGGAAAAGAGCAAGCTTGGGTCCTTGGGGAAGCATTCATATTTTACTTTTTTGTATCTTTCATTGGTAGACTTTTAAGCCTGATTGCCTTGTAACAAGGCATTATAGAGTTTGAACTATACTTACCAAATTGACTTGTGTCCAAGTTTTCTCCCATAATGGGTTTCTAACATAAATATAATAACAAGGTGATGTTATTGAAATAGTTTATGTCCATTTAACTTTATAGGTTATTATCTCATGCTATGTGTTTATTTTATTTCAAGTGTTATGTCAAGTAAAGAAACATATGTAAGCTAATTTGATAAGGACAACAACATTTCATAAAACTTACGAATGAATAATTATATTTATCCCCCCAACATAACTCTTAATTCCTTGTTAACATCTAACAGTCATTCATTCTTTCATCCATTAATTAAATATAACATTCATTCATTATCACATGAAGTAAAAATAATAATGACCATCCATAAAGTAATCCCATAATATCCAAAGCTAACATGTAACATTCATTAATAGTGACACATAAATACATAGCATTCAATAACATGTGAAATAAGGTATTTAAACATACCTCAACCAATTATAATCAATTTTGGATCAGCTACATGATTAGTTTAGAATTTTTTCCTCACTAGAAATCATAAAATTCAAGAACAATTGCAACAAAAAGAGCACAAAAATATGATGATCATGCACCATTGACTTTTACTCTCTTTTGGCACAATCATTCTTACAATTTTTTGGCTCAATCTCCAACTAGTCAGCATGTGTTTTGAAAGACTATTGGTGGACTATAAGCCAAGAAAAAAAAAAATATCAAACTTATAAAATATGTACATAAATGTAATTAATTTTTAAACTTCAAATTGATAAACTTTCAAAGACAACCAAACAATTAGAAGAAACTATTGTGATTTATATTGTTTGTAATTATAGTTAGAAGTGATAAAGTTACATACCTTTGATTCTGGGTGCATAAGCAATGGATGCAAATAGTTAATTAATTAGGATAGTGCAAATGTTGAATCCAAAAAAATTGCTACTCTATGATAGCCATCCATACAAACCAAGAAAGTATGAAATGCATAATAAAGAGATGTAAAATATCAATAATGAGGAGAGAAACATACCTTAAACCAATTCTGGGTGTACAGATAATGGAAATGAAGTATTGAACATAAGTTCTAATTGTAAATCACAATTTATCTATTTTGGGCTTAAGAATTAGTACAATATCCCAGTTGAGGGGTTCTATCCAAAACAACAAGGGGAAAATGAGAGGTTAAACATGTCATAAGGGGAAAAAAATTGGTGCAACCATAGTTTGAGAAGGTGATTGGGTATTGAGCTTCACTTTGTTTTGAGAATAGTTTACTATTATCTACTTAACATAGCCAACTACGTAAAGGTGGAAGTTCAACCACACCCCCCACCCCCCAACATAACTCTAAATTCCCCATTAACATCTAACAATCATCCTTGTATATTCAATGGAAGACACAAGTGGGGGATACAACATGGGCATCACCTAATTCACCTGAAATACCCTAATCAACGTGACAAGGCTCATGATTTTGCAATTTTTTTTTTTGTAAAAACAACACATCCATATTTAGTTAATGACATAAAAGAGTATACAAAATAAATCTTTATTGAACTTTATTTATAATTAAAGATTTTATTACTACTTACTAGGTTAGTGGATTATGCTATAATAGCATCATAATTTGTGTTGAAGCCACTTTATATCCTTTTGTAATCTAAATTAAGGATTTCACTTTATAGAAGAAGCAAACAAGTCAAGAAGATACTTGTGTAATTAAATTTCTTCAAAGATGATCAAGGTTTTGCAGTTCAATTCTAAGACAAAAAATTTCTTAATTATATTAGGTTGACTATTAGAATAGTTCATAACTATAATGCAATGTATGAGCTGAAGTATGATTTGAATAGTTCATAATAAAGTTTAGATCAATTACATTACATCAATAAAAAATCATAACAATTTTTATTATAAACTATTACTTCATAACTCAAATAGTTAAAGGTTGGAAATCATACTTTAGTTCATACATTGCAATTGTTATGAAGTATTAGTTCATAATTGGAATAGCTAAAGTCTAGCAATCATGCTTAGAATAGTTCAATTATTATGAACTATTCTAATTATACAAGTTCAACCCAATTTTGTTACTAATTGTTCTAATTTTTAAAGTTTAGCCTAATGTATAATTTAGATCATTATGAAATATTTTAATTTCAACTGCCAAATAAGTCATTGATATCCAATATTGCAACATGCTTTTAGAGTGATCATTAAGAAGTAATATTGTGTTTTTTTCGTATCAAATAGTGGAAGTCTTCCTCTCCTACATAATTTGTGGCACTAATCTTTTCATAATGACTTCCTGACAGCACAAATGCAACCCCCTGGCCCATCTCTACATGGATATATTAAATATAGGTTGTTCAAACTTGTAAGCAAATGGAATTGTGCATAGTGATCAATGGTGAAAGTCTTCCTCTCTAATTAATAGAATCCTATCAAATTTTGAATTGTGCATCTAGATATGCAAAATTTCATTTCTTTGCAAGTTCAAATGACCTATATTTGATATATCCATTTACCATGTATCCCAAAATCATATAATTCCATGAGATGACATGTCTTTAAAGAATTATGTGAAAGAATAATGCGCCTTTTATATTCTTATGTATGTTGCTATGTATCTACCAGTGCATCACCATTTAGCAGTTATGAGATGATCAAATGAGAGGAAACAATGTAGTGCTTAATTAGATTGACATAATTTCATATGCGCATGTGAAATGAAATGGGAATGCGAGTATAAAGACACTAGAAAGATATTGTATACAAATGAAGGTATGAAATGGATAATTTTGGAGTACTTAGAACAAACACTTTGCATTCAATATGTACATATCATCATTCGAGATAAAATATTAGTGTGGGATTATAGACATGGTAAAAATGTGTGTGGGATGCCCACTTAGCCTTTTGCAAAATCTAATATGTGGGTTATGGGGAGATGTTGTGTTGATTTCTTATATGGGTATTAGGAGAGGTGGGAAAATGAAATTGTTTGAAACCTTACTTATGTGATTTGAAAATGAAATTTCCTAGCTTGAAACCTAATTTTATTTGGAAATGAAAATGATTGAAACATATGCATATACCTACACACACACACACACACACACACACACACACACACACACACACACACACACACACACACACACACACACACACACACACACACACACACACACACACACACACACACACACACACACACACACACACACACACACACACACACACATGAATATGCATATAGATATGATATGCATATAACAAACTATCATTCAAAATTTAAAAGAGATAAACATGTAAGAATTTGGATTAGGTCAGAATTCACCCAAGAACTAAAAAACTCAACACAAGCACACAGTAGACCAAAATAGATAGAGTATGATCATAATGACGATATTCATTCAATAATTGGTTGAGAGTACACTAGGAGTGCCTAAATATAAAGGCATCAAGAGAGCTTCTAGAATGCATAGAAGTCAACATCATGATATGTCATACAACCATGCACATGTCCACTAGATATGGGTTATCCTCCATTAAGCATGGGATTAAGTGTGATGATGTGAGGATAAGCCTACAATGGTGTAGCACACAAATTAGTGGTGTAGATAGCATGTGCTAAATGAGGAGTGTGGATAACTGTGTTGTCATCATGACAACTCGGTAAATGATGCATACTGCTGTGTTGTAGACACCATGTGCATAATTAGAGTTGCGTAACTCAATGAGAGTACAAAAACTCCTAAGTGTCTCACCTAAAATAATAATAAAATAATGAAAAATAATTAAATAATTCATTAACCTAAGTAAACTTATAAGTAAATACTTATTTACACCAACACCATCCCTTAAGTGGAACTTAGGGAAATGCCCTTAAGCTTACAAAATCTAGGATGAAATGCAATATGGTTCCTAGCTACTAGGCCATATTAGGTACCCATGTACATAATGATATGCAATCTCGCATAAAGCGGGGAAAGAGGGAAAACCTCATGGGAAAAACCCTCGCCCAAAAAGAGAGATAAATAGGGATGCATGGATGGATGGAGTAATCAAGACCCCCCCATTACGAAATACATCTAGTATATACATAAGAGAATGATGAGAAGAGGTAGAGAGACATGATAGGCTCCCCCCCCCCCAAAGAAGAATGCCAAACAGTGACTGCTCTGATGAATAAGTTTATCCAAGACTGCAGAATGGTGTTCCTCCCCTTAGGAAGAAAGAATGCCAAGGGTACAAATGAGACACTTCTTTTGTGTGTGGAAAGAATCCCATGGATAAGTGATGTCTTTGAAACCTGCTCAATTGGCCGAAGAACTTGTCCCAAAGAATTGTCTATCTTTGCAACTGATGAAGAACCCTGCTGCAACTGCTGATCATAAGTATCCACAATCACTTCAACCTGTGAGGATTGATCATGTAGAGAATGCACAAGAGAGTCTAGAACCCTCGTGACAATTGAAGAAGGTAATTCTACATCAAGAAGAAGAGGAAAATCATGAATACTATCCCCCAAATCTGTCACTGAACCTGTATCTAGAAGACTTGATGTACCCTGTTGTTCTAGACCTATCACTGTGGCAATGTATGCATGCAGACTGAACTGATGATGTGACCTCTCACTGTAACTATCGATAGAACCCCACGTGTCTAAATATGTTGAAGCACTATCGCTGGTGTCACTATCAGTATCCACACTGCATGAGGTGCGAAGAGGAGTAGAGGACAAGCTTTTGTTATGATTCACTTTCCCTACTACAACCAAGGAATTGTCTTTGAGATTGTGCACCTTTATTGAGTCTAGAAGGAACTCAACTCTATGTCCATCTCCAAGGTGAGTGATTTGTTAGATTGAGAGGAGATTTGAACTTAGGTTTGGAACATAGAGAAACTCTTGAAACTCTCCATTTTCCATCTCCACGTTTCCTTTTCCTTCAACTTCCATTTTGCTAGCATTCCCCATGAAGATGTGCGGTACCTTGGAGTGATTCAATGAAGAAAAATCCTCTTTTGAAGAACCCATGTGATATGAGGCACTTGAGTCAAATATTCATTCCTTTGAAGAGTTTGTATTTTCCATGAGTGCTTGCCCTTTGCCCTTTGAATCTGAAGATGACCCTTTGACCTTATAAGCATTAGGTAGTGGAACATTATGTTTCTTCATGATGTTGGTCAATTCATCAATCTTTTTTAGATAACACTCATGCTCTTCATGACCTGATTTCTTGCAATAAGCACACTTCTTCTTCTCCTTATTGTTGTCCCCTTTCTTGTTGGAATTTGAGGACTTGCCTTGTTGATTTGATTGTGGTGTTGACTTTTCTGCATCCTCAGATTTACTCTTCCATTTCTTCTTACCCTTTCCTTTATTTGAAGATTGTCCAGCTGAATGTTGAGAACCCTCATTGGCCACCAATGCTTTGGACTGAGGTGATTTGAGAATCCCCATTGATTTCAACTTCTTTTCTTCATCATCCAATAGTTTAGCATATTCATCAAAAGTGACTTTCTTGTAGGAAAACCCTAAGGTAGTCTTTGAGGTGTTAAAAGAAGATACAAATGTGGAATATTTTGATGATAGCTTGTTATGAATGAGATAGATCAATCTGTCATCTTTGATAGAACTCCCACAATCAGTAAGCTTTCTCCTTAATTCATTCACCTTAATGATGAAGTCCTGTATTGAGTCATATGACTTAGGATCTAAGGAAATAAGCTCATCTTCAATTTTGAAAACATCTTGTTCAGACACTTTATCATAAAGGCTTTCGAGGGTCTCCCAAGCTTCCTTGGATGTAGTACATTTCTTGATTTGATACATGATCTTATCATCTACCCCCAAACATATATCACCTAGGGTTTTTCTATCCATTGCTAACCAATTTGAAATATCACTTGCAAAAACATTATCACCTGCTAGTTTAGGAAGAGTACCATCTACATATTGTGAAACTCCATTATGCATTAAGTGATACAACATTTTGATTGACCACAAAGCATAGTTATGAGGAGTTAATTTAGGAAACTTAAAGTTGCTCATAATGCAAAAAATGAAAGAAAATTGCAAAAAAGAGAGAACACAACACCAAGAACACCCCCCTTTTTCACTAAATCAAGAAACCCCCCCAAAATAGATGCTTTGGGCACTTTATCAGTAGTGCAATTACAATGGGCCACTTGCTAATTTTGACCTTCATGAACTTTTGATTTTTCTTATTACAACCTCTTAATGGAGTACAAATCTTAAACTTTACAAAGTGCTACAATTTTGAAGCATTACAAAGAAAAGAAAGGCCCTATAGCTGAAAGTGACAATTTCTCCACACAACCCTACAATCTTATATCGGATCAAGAAAGTAGACCAAAAAAATGCACTTTAAAAAAAAACAAAACCTATTTTTGACTCCAGATGTGCTCGTACGGAGTGTTTGAAGTTGCAAAATGTAGGATTATCTAGGTATAGTTGCAGAAAAACACACGTTTTGAATAATCTATACACCAAAAATAGAAAATAGCCGCACCATTAAAAAAATAAGAAAATTTTACCTAATTTTGAAAAAAATTGCACCTGATTTGGAGTCTGGATGTTCGAGTTATGGCCTCCCAAAGTTAGACTGCAAAAACCAAAATGAATTTGGAGAGGGGTTGCATCAAAAAATCACGAGGTTAAATTTGACAATCATACGGTCATCTCAACAGTTGTAATTTGGCTTGGAATGGTGTCTAGACGGTCATCAAATTTAATGTGATAAAATGATGATGTCAGCAAAAATCTAGACCCCTCGGTTGATGTGGCAGGAGACATCTACTCCGTATTGTACGGATCGTACGATCGGTACGAATTATCAATGTGTCCACTGACTGTATGCTGACATGGTTGTTGATAAGGATGCTAACTATTGTATAGTTGGACGCCACGTGGTTGTCAGCGTGGATGCCTCATCTACAAGATGATTGTGCCTGCATAGGAGGTGACTGAGTGGGTGTGTTGACTGTTCTGCGGTCCCCGTGGCACCCGGTAGTCAACCAAAAAATGTCGCATGGCATTGGGATGGCGCAGGTTGATGACAAAACTAGTTTGAAAATTTTTGACTGGATTCTCATGCCAAAATTTGTTACTACGACACTAGAGACCTGAGAAAATGTCAAAAGTAGGAATTATCCCACATTTAGTGGGTTCACCAAACAAGTGCTATTTAAAAGGTATTCAAGTGCTTGTTATAAGGAGAAGAACTCACCGATATTTTGAGGGTTGGCCGGGCTGGGTGGGTGCCCTCGGCATGGTATAATGCCATAATTTATGTGGGCGGCTGCCGGTTGGTGGAGGTATTTGTTGGATTATGTTCACAGTATGGCCTAATAATGTATGTTGCCTGCATTGATAATGATTAATGTCTTGCAAATTAATAAATAATCTGCCAAACAAAAAAATATAGAGCCGAGCCCAAGGTGTCATTGCCTTGCTTAGCAAAAAAAAAAATCTCTGCCCTCGTATAAATTCGGATAATAATTTTGAAAAAATAGACTAGAATTACAGAGAAATAAAAATAATTCAGATCTGGAAAATGAATTAATTAGATCCAAAAATCATACTCGGTTTGCAAATCGGGGCCTCTAGGTTCTGATTTGCAAAAAGAATTTGCCTCATGATCAACTTTCACCAAATATAGGCAAATTTATAGTCGATCTTCACCAAATTGATGCTCTAGATGCAATAGTGAGGTTAGCTCTAGCTCTAGACACTCCCAATTTCTATGGATCTTTTGAATTTGTGTCAAGGTGCTAAAGCATGAACGGTCTCGAACGGCTATGTGATGAGAATCCCCCTCAGCTCGGATACCATGTAAGAATTTGGCTTAGGCCAAAATTCACCCAAGAACTAAAGAACTCAACACAAGCACACAATAGACCAAAATAGACAGAGTTTGATCAAAATGACGATATTCATTCAATAACTAGTTGAGAGTACACTAGGAGTGCCTGAATATAAATGCCTCAAGAGAGCTTCTAGAATGCATAGAAGTCAGCATCATGATATTTCATACAACCAGGCACATGTCCACCAGATATGGGTTATCCTCCATTAAGCATGGGATTAAGTGCGATGATGTGAGGATAAGCTTACAATGGTGTAGTATGCAAATTAGTGGTGTAGACAACATGTGCTAAATGCGGAGTGCGGATAATTGTGTTGTCATCATGACAACTTAGTGAATGATGCGTACTCCTATGTTGTAGACACCATGTGCATGATTAGAGTTGTGTAACTCAATGAGAGTACACAAACTCCTAAGCGTCCCACCTAAAATAATAATTAAATAATGCAAAATAATTAAATAATGCATTAACATAAGTAAACTTAAGTAAGTGTAATAAGTAAATACTTATTTACACCAACAAAACACAAAATCATTTTCACCTGAGATCACACACAAAAGTCAGGATTCTTGTTCGAGCATGAAAATGTGAGAATCACAAAGTGTTGCAAATCCACCAACGACACCACCTAGGTAAGGATGTGTATTGCTTCAAACTTGTTTATGTGATTTTAAAATGAAATTGCTTGAAACATGATTTATGTGATTTGAAAATAAAAAAAATTAAAACTCGATTTATTTGATTTGAAAATGAAATTGCTTAAAACAACACAAACTTGAAGCAAATACATGTGTGTGTGTGTGTGTGTGTGTGTGTGTGTGTGTGTGCATCTGCATTTGCATCTACATATGCATATGCATGCACATACACATATTCATTCACATACACATACACGTACACATACACATACACATACACACACATATAAATGAGATAATGTGTTATGAGCTCTTAATTAGTGGGATGGAACATGAATCCAAGAGGTAGTTGTGTATCAACCTTATCATGACTATAATCAAATTTAAGAACCATGATGAGAATGTGTATTGCTTCAATTTTTTGTGATTTGAAAATTAAATTGCTTGAAGCTTGATTTATGTGATTTGACAATGAAACTTTTTGAAACCTAATTTATGTGAATGAATTTTCCTAGCTTGAAACTTGATTTTATTAGAAATAAAATTGCTTGAAACCACATAAAATTGAATTAGTACATGTACATATACATATGCATATGCATATGGTGCTCATACATATATATATACACATACACATATGCATACACATACACATGTACATGCACATACACATACACATGCATATCCACATGCACATCCACATCCACATGCACATCCACATACACATACACATACACATACACATACACATAAATATATACAATCATTTTCACTTGAGATCACACACAAAAGTCAGGATTCTTTTTCGAGCACGAAAATGTGAGAATCACAAAATGTTGCAAATCCACCAGCGACACCACCTAGGTAAGGATGTGTATTGCTTCAAACTTGTTTATGTGATTTTAAAACGAAATTGCTTGAAACATGATTTATGTGATTTGAAAATAAAAAAATTTAAAACTTGATTTATTTGATTTGAAAATGAAATTTCTTAAAACAACACAAACTTGAAGCAGTACATGTATGTGTATATATGTGTGTATATATATGTGTGTGTGTGTGTGTGTGTGTGTGTGTGTGTGTGTATACATAAATATACATATTTGCATCTGCATCTACATATGCATATGCACGCACATACTCATATTCATACACATACACATACACATACACATACACATACACATACACATACACATACACATACACATACACATACACATACACATACACGTACACGTACACGTACACGTACACATACACATACACATACACATACACATACACATACACATACACACACACACATATACATGAAATAATGTGTTATGAGCTCTTCATTAGTGGGATGGGACATGAATCCAAGAGGTAGTTGTCTATCAACCTTATCATGACTATAATCAAATTTAAGAGCCATGATGAGAATGTGTATTGCTTCAATTTTTTGTGATTTGAAAATTAAATTGCTTGAAGCTTGATTTATTTGATTTGACAATGAAACTTTTTGAAACCTAATTTATGTGAATGAATTTTCCTAGCTTGAAACTTGATTTTATTAGAAATAAAATTGCTTGAAACCACATAAAATTGAATTAGTACTTGTACATATACATATGCATATGCATATGGTGCTCATACACATATACATACACATACACATATGCATACACATACACATGCATATCCACATGCACATCCACATGCACATGCACATACACATACACATACACATAAATATATACATGAGATAATGTGTTATGAGCTCTTCATTAGTCCAATGGAACTTGAATCTAGGAGGTAGTTGTGCATCAACCTTATTATGACTATAACCAAAGTTAAGAGTTGTTACATCCCAATTTTAAACCTAATTTAAAATGTTCATATAGCCATTGAGGTTCACATCAAGTTAGTTAATAGTTAAATTTGTTATAATCATGTGAAATGGCAAGACGATAATTGATTCCCTAATTGATACAATGGTATTCGACACCCCAAATGATACAGTGGTATCTGATGCCCTAAATGATCTAATGGTAATTGATGCCCTAATTGATACAATGGTATGTAATGCCCTCGTTGATATAGTGGTATTTGATAGTAATTGTCATTTGATATTTATATAATTGGTATTTAATGGTAATCATCATTTGATTTTGATATAGTGGTAGTGGATGGTAATCATCATTTGATCCTAAGTGGTATTGATGGACTAACGAGGGTGTTTACAGAAGCATCCCTAGATTGATTTTGGTTTTGAATACCATGGTATGTAAATTTAAATTTCCATAGTAAATTCATTGATGGTGTTCCCAAATCCTTGCTATGAAATTTTGTTTAACTATTTGTAACCATTAATCTCATTCACATGAAATAACTAATATAACTATCTTTCTATGAAAATGAAATAATAACTATATTTCTTTTATATGTTAGTTGTTAGTTAAGACCCAGGAAAAGTGGTTGTTACATATGATATCAGAGCATTGGGTTCAACATTGAAACTTTGGGCCCAACATTGTTTCTAGAAAAACTAATAAGGTAATGTTGAAAAAAGATTTATTTTACGTAACTGGATTTTTACAATCAAGCTAGAAAAAATCACATCGAGAAATCATCAAGAATAGCTAGGAAGGGCTGAGATGACGGTGTGGTCCATATGAATTGGATAGATAGATAAACTGCAATATCATAAAGATGAAACATAACTAAGAAAATGACATGGTTGACAAGTCAAGTGGTGGTGATTGGGTTGTTCATTCGCCCATTTAAATCCTTGGCCATGGTAGATTAATGGCATGCTTTTCTAAAATAGATTACTAAGAGGTCAGTAGTACAAACTAATATAAAGAAGGGTTGGTGGAGGTGTATCCTCAACCTTTACTATTGTTGAGTGGACACTCTAACACTAGGATGCTCGGGTGGTAGGACCAAAATGGTACATGTGCCTTATCCCAGGAGGGAGGCTCATTCTCAATAGAGAATGAGAAGATTAAACTAGGTCCAAATTCTGAGGCTTGTACAATACAAACCAATTACTATAACCTTGATGAGATGTTATCTAAACCCTAATGGTGACTAAATATTTCTTTTCAATTGAATGTTCCCAGCATTTACCTTATACAATTATATTACTGGTCATATAAAATGGTAGTAATATTTTGTTATCTATTTTGAACTTGAATTAAAGGAAAATCAAAATTGTGAACAATGATTTTTAATAATAATCCTTTCAGATATTGATTAAAGGACAAGGTCATTTTGTGCTCCAATATGGAGTAAACACACTTGCATAGTTGAAACTATCAATGGTTATTTATAGATGTAAACTTTTGTTTGACTAGGTTTTTCCCTTGAAACATTACACTAACAAGATGGGTATGAAATCCTCTAGGTCATACAAATGGAAAAGATAAACTTCCAAATATTTACAAGTGAATGATGAGCATGCTCAGATGAGCTACTCGATATGAACCCTATGTAAATTTGTTTCTGATGCTTATGGAAATAACAAAACATATTGAGCTATTTATATTGTTTAGAGATAAAGTATATTTCTATCATGGGATGATTATTCTAATGAAATGTTATTGTGATAAGATGGGCATGAAGGCCAAGGTTACATGAATAGAAAACATGAATCTATTAACCTTTTTCAGGTGATCTATAAGTTTGCAAGGATGACCTACTTATTAATGAGTTCTATATGGTAGATGGTATGTATAAGTGACTTAAATTATGTGATCAAGTTATGATCTAGAAATTGCTAGTTGATGAATTCCAATTTTGAATACTTATCTTACTCTTAGTTATTGAACCTTGAGAATTCTCTTATATGAAGATATCAATATGGGAATCAATCTAATGATGTGGTGAGTGTCTACATAAGTATGACAAGAATATGAAATAGAATGTCCTACAACATGATCAACTCAAGTGATGCTGAGGTGACCACAAGTACGGTAAAGTGAACTTAGGTGAGTATGTATTTAATTTTTTGATATCATGCAAGTATCTTTCTGGAAACATTGAAGTAAAAATAGACCTTGATTTTTTATCATGATTTAAATTTTGATCCAATTTTGAAAAGAAATGATATCATGATACAATATATACATCTTGTATTTGGAATATTCTTTTAGTATCTAAAATTGCAAAGATCATCGAGGACGATGAAACACAAAAGGGAATGGTCCATTACATTCCAATTTTAGATCCTCCTTAATAATGTCCATTACAATTTTGAGTTCGTCCAAGGGGAATGGTATGTTACATCCCAAATTTTGACCTAATTTAAAATGCTCATATAGTCGTTGAGGTTCACATGAATTCAATTAACAGTTAAATTTGTTATAATCTTGTGAAATGGTAAGATGGTATCTGACGGCCCAAATGATATAGTGGTATATGATGCCCTAAATGATCTAATGGTAATTGATACCCTAATTGATATAGTGGTATGTGATGCCCTAATTGATATAGTGGTATTTGATAGTAATCATCATTTGATATTGATATAAGTGGTATTTAATGGTAATCGTCATTTGATTTTGATATAGTGATATTAGAAGGTAATCATAATTTGATCCCAAGTGGTATTTGTGGACTAACATGGGTGTTTTTAGAAGCATCCCTAGATTCATTTTGGTTTCGAATACCATGGTATGTAAATTTAAATTTCCATAGTAAATTCATTGATGGTGTTTCCAAATCCTAGTTATGAAATTTTGTTAAATTGTTTGTAACCATTAATCTCATTCACATGAACGTAACTGATATAATTGTCTTCCTATGAAAATGAAATAATAATTGTATTTCTTTGATATGTTAGTTGTTAGTTTTTTCTTTTCTTTTTTTTAAGAAAAAGTGGCAAGCCACTATAATATTTTGTTAATTCTGATTCAATGAGGTCAACTGGGAAAGAATCAGTGAAGAAAACCCGGCATCATCCCTAATATATACATAGATTTATATAGTTTAAGCAAATAATTACAAGGGGTGTATCAACTACCACCCAACGGTGAACCAAAGAATGCCTTGACATTGATTTCTTTGGACTTTTCCAAGCACTATCTTCATGACAAGCTTATCCTAGAAATTAGCACTTATCTTACAAATCTTCCCAAACAGACACAAATCCACCTACAATTGACCCAAGCCCACCAGGAATAGGTCCCTAGCCAGAACATAACTCTGAAGTGCCATGAATCCAATCCAAATCCAAGTTAACCTCATCAATTAAATCCCAAAAATTATGTTCAATTGGTTGTATAGAAGCTACATTCATACCCCTAGAGTTTGAAACATTAGGTTCCTTCTTGACTTGGCATCTAAAAACCTACTCTACTTGGCACCTAAAACAATCCTTCTAAACTTGGCACCTTAACTCGGCACCTGATACCATTTTGCTTCACTTGGCACCTGAACGTAGGCATATTGTACTTAACAACATTACTCGGCTTCAATTACCTTCTTGTTGAACTTAGTAACCAACTACTCTGCTTGGCACCTGAAACAATCCTGCTAAATTTGACACCTATTATTTTTCACTCGGCATATATCACATTCAAACTAGAATAGGATTAGCTATTTTTTCTGAATAATTTGGCACCTAATACAAATTTTCTTCACTCAACACCTGAACGTAAGCATCTGATACTTATCAGCATTACTCTACTTCAATTACCTTCTTGTTGAACCCCTTGACTCAGCATCTAAAAACCTACTCTACTTGACACCTGAAACAATCCTTCTAAACTCGGTACCTTACCTCAGCACATGATACCATTCTGCTACACTCGGCACTAGAACGTAGGCATTTTGTGCTTAACAATGTTACTCCGCTTCAATTACTTTCTTGTTGAACTCAGCAACCAACTACTCTGCTTGGCACCTGAAACAATCTTGCTAAATGTGGGACCTTAACTCAGCACCTGAAGGATATCCAATATTCTCAGCACCTATTATTTTTCACTCGGCATATATCACATTTAGATTAGAACAGGATTAGCTATGTTTTCTCAACAATTTGGCACCTAATACAATTCTACTTCACTCGGCACTTGAATGTAAGCATCTGATACTTATTAGCATTACTCCACTTCAATTACCTTCTTGTTGAACTCGACAACCACTATGTGTATTGACCAACTCAGCACTTGATACAATTTTTCTTTACTCGACGCCAGAATATAGCTTACTCTACACTAGAATGTAACTCGCTTACCTCCACACAAAATGTACTTTGGAAGTCATGTCATTATAAATGCATTTGAAAAAATATGCGGCATTTAATGTAGTTTAAAATGACACCAACTCTGTTTCCAAGGTAACTCGGCACCTGAAAACTCCTCTATTTTACTCGACACCAAAAAGAAACTTGTTCTACTCGACACCTTATCAAAATTGCTAACCTCGACACTCAAATCTCAGCACAACTCAGAACCTAATGAAATCATCACCTGTAAATAACTAGCTGTACTCGACAGTTGAAACTTTCCTACTAAGTTTAGTACCTAAAATATTGTTATAAAACTCGGCACCTGAATAATGACTCAGTTACTCGGCACCCAAAACTTAAGTAGAGTTACATGACACCTAAGAATCTCTTGTTAACTCAGCACCAAAAAATAATCTTGCATTGCTCAGTATCTGATCAAACCTATTAGACTCGACACCAAAACCATTTCTAAAAAAACTCGGCACCTATTGCCTAAACAACTCAGTACCTATTGCTAGAATAACTCAGCACCAAAAGCATTTTTGCTCAAATCGGCACTTAGAATTTTCCTTTAAAGCTCAACACAATGAATATTATTGATTATCTCAAATCCTGAAGGATATCTCTAAGAAACTCGACACCTGTATCCTCAACAACTCGGCACCTAAAGCATTTTTACTCGGCATCTTGGAATAACTAGCTCAACTTGGCAGTTGGAATTTTCCTACTAAACTCAAAACTTTAATCATTACTACTAGTAGAGGCTACCATGTCATCATGAATAAGATTTGTTAAACCCTTATGTTGCTCAATAAAAGGTAAAGAATGAAAAGTAGAGACAATTTTTAGTTAAGACCTAGGAAAAATGGTTGTTACAAGAGCCATCAACCTTATCTAGTGAAACCTAGTGATTCCTAGGCTTAACCATTTTACCATGATGAAAACCCTAAGCCTAAAAATAATTCTAACCATATTATATAATCCTCCCTTTGAATACATAAGTTTAGAAATTACAATTACATAAAATTTCAAATATGAATTAAAGTTAATTAAATAAAATCTATCAAAAGGACAGCACTAGAAAAAAAATTACACAAATATCAATGTCTCAAGTAGCATAAATAAATTATTTTGAGCAAATTAAGAAGATGAGCTCTTGTGTAACCAAAAACTACAATCAATGCAAGATGTTTTTAATTTGCACTAATAATTTAAAAAACTAAAAATGGTATGTGTAGTGTGACAACTAATTCAATGACATATCGAGGCATACTAGGGTTTCGATAGAAAGTATGCCATACTACCAGGATTTAGATGTATGTCTCTACATCATTGAATCAACTGCTACACACTGCATACCATTTGTAGTTTTTAAATTAGTAGTGCAAATCAAAAAATTCCAACACTGGTAACAAGTTTTGGTCGCACAAGAGCTTATCTTCTTAATTTGCTTAAAATAATATATTTATGCTACTTGTGACATTGATATTTGTGTAATCTTTTTCCCAATACATGTCATTTTGATAGATTTGATTTAAATGACTTTAATTCACATTTGAAATTTTAGGTAATTAATTTTTTTAAAATTATGTATTTAAAGGGAGGAGTATATATGTAATATGGCACGTATAGAGCGAAGCAAGGTATGTGATCTCTACTTTGCTTTTGCAAAAACAATAGAAGGAAGCAAAGTATGTCTCCATTACACCTTTGCAAAATCTAATATGCGTGTTGTGGGGAGATATTGTGTTAATGAGCTAATCTTCATGCCTAGATCCTTGCAAGTATTTACTATGACAAGGTCATTAAACATAAGGCATTTATTTCATGATGTAAATAATTAATTAAGATTTTTGTGAAACTATTGTCTAAAACTTTTCTCATGAGATAATGTGTTCCTATTTACACATGCATCTTGATGGTGAAATCTAGCTTTTCAAAATAAGCATTCAAATGTATGCATATATAGAATTTTAAACATTTATGATCCAATCGTGGTCTAGCTATGGTCCAAACAAAGAAAAAAATCCTTATACAATTTCTAGCTATGCACTTTTTTGCATATGGTCCCAATAAATAAGTGCAATTATGATGCAAAGAAGACATCGTAAAAACAAAGTTTCATCCTTTCAAGACTTATAAAACTAGCACTATGTTCCTTCGTCACACACTATAGCTATTGATTATGCACCACTGTTGACCCAACTAAAGTATCCACACCCATGATTTCCTTACAATATCAAATATTTGTTAGTTATTACTATAATAATTAGTTATTAAACTAATTTTTTACAAAATTAATAATTGTACTAACAACCCTTTTCCTATTTGGACAACACAAAAATTGACACCCATGATTAGTTTGTATGTTCGAGATCTTCAAGAAACATGGGCCAACACCACATCAACATTTTGGCACATTCATGAAAGTCATAAACCCTACAACATCAAAACTACATTTGTTACAAGCCATTGATCAAAATAGGAAAAGTAGTTCACACATTTTATGGTGTTCCATAATTACACCATAATTGCGAGCCATTGAACTGATGTAAGGAAGAATAACCAAATGAAATAATGATGCATGGTTGAGAGTCATTGCTTTTCAAACAAATGATTCTAGGATCATTGACTCACAAATTTTACATTATTCCAATGTAGTTAGAATGGCAAAAGGAAATGGATAGAAAATTCAGAATACCATAATGAAATGCATGGAAAATATTAATCATGTCCAATGCATTTATGTTGTATATTCATTGTTAGATGTTTGAAATTGATTTCAAAAGGTTGGAAAGTAAAATATAGGTGATAAAGAACTCAAGGGCCCATGACGGTGTTTTTGCACAGTTTTATTGTGATTTCAAGCAATTTCATGTTCAAATAAAGGTTTCAAGCTAGACAATTTCATTTTCAAATCACATAAATCAGGTTTCAAACAATTTCATTTTCAAATCACATAAATCAGGTTTCAAGCAATTTTATTTTCAAATCACATAAATACAAAGCAACACACATCCTTGCCCAGGTAGTGTCAATGTTATGTAGGTTTGCAATGTTGAGTCACTCATACATATACATATACACATATGCATATACATACATTACACACACACACACACACACACACACACACACACACACACACACACACACACACACACACACACAGATGAACCTAAAACAAAACTATGAAATTGTTGTCTAAAACCTTTATAATGAGATATTGTGTTATGAGCTCTACATTAGTTGAATAAAACATGAATCTAGGAGAGAAGTGTACATCACCCTTATCATGATTGTAACCAAACTTAAGAGCATCCATTATTGAATTCTCTTCCCAATCTACTAACAAAAACAAAAGAAAACAAATAGATTGTTTTAACTATCCTCCACTATATAGGTTAAGGAAGCCTTGCCCAATTTTTTGGATGCCCACTTAGTCTTTTGCAAAACATGATATGTGGGTTGTGGGGAGATGTTTTAGTTACTTCTTAAATGGGTGTTAGGAGAGGTGGGAAAATGGGACAGGATGGGATGTGTGGAGAGGCACAAATCAAAGATGAATACGGATGAATCCTATTGTCTAAAATGGATTCCCTCGGCTTGGTTTGTAAATGTGTAAGAAAAACATCACCATAGCTAGGCTTATTTTTTATCAAAAGAGTATGTGTATATATCATTACCATTACAAGAAGAGGAGGGGAGGGTTTATATTCTTAACCACATTGGAAAAATCTTGGCTATTTCTCATCAAATCCCACCTAGCTTTATAAATAAAAACCCCACATACCATAATTTAAAAAACCATAATCAGGGTCAGCATGAATATACTAAATAAATATATGAATTCCATAGCAATGGGTGTGTTTTATAATTGGGCCAGGGGGTTGCGTTTGTGTTGCAAATTAGTGTTTTTAGGAAGTCAACTCGAAAAATTTGGTACCACAAATTATGTTTCTCAAATGTGATAAGGGTTACATTGTTCTTAGGGCATAATTGATGGTGTTTTTGCATATATTTTTTCATTCCAAGATATTTTATTTTCAAATAAAATTAGGTTTCAAACTAAGACATTTCATTTTAAAATCACATAGCATGTTTTAAGAAAAATCATTTTCAAATCACATAAATCACATTCCAAGCAATTTCATTTTCAAATCACATAAACTTGAAGCAATACTCCCACTCAACCGTGGTACCAAATCACCCATGATGTCATAAAATCCATCTCCTACATAAAGATCCTCTAGGTCTACACAAAGAACCAAAATGTCAGACCAAGTAAAATGAAGATCTTCAAACCAAGAAGATACAAACCAAACCAGGAACTAATCCTACACTATCACATCATCACTATTACAAGATCCCATTAAACTATGTATCCAAGCTATCCATGAAATCCTGATGAAAAAACCATCCTCTTACCATGAGAATCAACGAAGGCATTATACCATTAAATAAATCAAAGTGCACATCATGAGCTCCTCAAAAGAAACCAAATAACCATGATCCTCAACCAACAAGATATACAACCATAACCAAATTAGGATTCCAAACCAATGAGCACCAATTAGTTACTTGTATATCCAATTGTGTTATGCCAAAATCTATAGCACCATGGTCACATCCATGAACCAAGCATTTAGCTCTCAAAGTATCCAATCTGTTAGCATAAAATAGTCATCCACAATTCTTCGCCATGATTGTACCTAGTAACAACATCCCATTCCCTCTATATGAAGACTAATCAAAAAATCAAGTGACTAAGGGCATAGACAACCTAGATCCAAGCCACTAATCTAAATATGTATTAATAATGAAAGATCAATGGGAAAAGACAACCCGTATCCAAGCCATAAAAGCTCACAACACTACATGACTTGTAGACCCAAAAAGTCATCATACATATCCAAACCAAATACTAATAACTATATCATCATGAGACCAATCTGAATTATAAGTTGAGTATAGAATGACATCAAATCTCAAATCTCCAAACATACAATGTCATAAAATCACAATGTTAACATAGTCAATATATATCATAAATAATTCAGATTTAATATATCACCAAATAACTCATGCCAAGTGTTAGATTGTGGTGACTGATCAGGAAAGTACTGTACATACTTCATAAATAGTAGCCGACATATGGCTGACATATGGCCAACATATTATGGCCGACATGTTATAACCCTAAAGCAATTTAATACTTGTATAAAAAGGGCATAGGGTTGGGTATTTTTCATAATGTTGTGATGCGAAATTGGTTCTTGCGGTGGTATTGAGCTGTAAGGGATTACAGATTGTAATTAGGTTGTAATCACTAGATTGTAATAAGATCGGACTTGCTGTTTGGTGGACGTAGCCCAGGGATTGGGTGAACCATGTTAAATTTTGGTGCCTTGTGTTCACTTATGTGTGTTCTATTATTTTCTGTTATTGGTTATATTTGCATGTAGTTTTTTATTTCTGTCTGTGGTTTATCCTAACAAGTGGTATCAGAGCAAGGTTGTCTTTCAATTATCCTCTGCAGGAAAGTCTCACGGTTAAGTGGGAGTCTCACAGTTGAGTGGGAGCGATGGCAAATGAGGGTAAGTTGAGGGTTGACAGGTTTAATGGGCAGAACTTCCAGTTATGGAAGATGCAAATGGAAGACTATCTATATCAGAAGGATTTATGGAAGCCGTTGGAAGGAAAAGCCAAGAATCAGGGAACTATGTCAGAGGCTGAATGGGATCTTTTGCATAGAAAGGCACTCGGAAGCATTCGGTTATGCATGGCACCATCGATGGCATTTAATATTACAAAAGCAAAGATGACAAAAGATTTGATGAAAACCCTAGTGACACTGTATGAAAAGCCCTCCACTTCAAACAAGGTATTTCTCATGAAGCGTTTATTTAATATGAAAATGGCAGAAGGTGGATCTGTTGCAGATCATTTAAATGAGTTTAATACTATTAGTAGTCAATTATCTTCTGTGGGTATCAATTTTGATGAAGAAATTAGGGCTCTCTTGATTTTGTGTTCTTTGCCTGAAAGCTGGAATGGCTTGGTAATGGCGGTGAGTAATTCTGTTCCTAGTTCTAGTACCCTAAAATATGATGATGTGATCGGTGTTATTTTAAGTGAGGAAACTCATAGAAAATCCTCAGGTGGATCTACATCAGGAAGTTCTTTAAATGCACAAAGCAGGGGTAGAACGGCTGAAAGAGGAAGTAACTCTGGAAATCGTGGGAAATCAAGAGGAAAGTCAAAGGGGAGGAGGTCTCAATCGAGAGGACCAAATGATTGCTGGTACTGTGGGAAACTAGGGCACAAAAAGAAAGATTGCTGGAATCGAAAGAAAAATGAAGGAGATCAATCAGATGGAGACAAGGAGGCAAATGTGGTTAGTAACAAATTCGAAGAGGATGCTTTGCTTCTATCTTTAGAGAGTGTTGATGATTCATGGGTTTTAGATTCTGGTGCTTCATTTCATGCTACACCTCATAGAGGTTATTTCATTGATTATGTCCAAGGGGATTTTGGGCTTGTTTATTTGGGGGATAATGAACCCTGTCAAATTGTTGGAAAGGGAAAAATTAAGATTAAGTTGCAGAATGGGAATCATTGGATACTACATGAGGTAAGACATGTTCCAAAACTAAGTAGAAATTTAATTTCAGCAGGGCAACTCGGTGATGATGGTTGTGTAGTTACTTTTAATGATAAAAATTGGAAGGTTTCAAAAGGTTCCCTTGTAGTAGCAAAAGGTGTGAAAGTAGGCACCTTATATCTTTGTACAAGTCATATTGTTCCTTCGACTTTGATTGTTTCAGAGAAAAATGAATATTCAGGAACAATTACTGCAGTTGAGCAGGGAGAACAAATAGCTGTTGTAGATTCTGATACAGCGCTGTGGCACAATAGACTTGGGCACATGAGTGAGAAAGGTATGAAATTACTTCATTCAAGGAAAGTTTTACCAGGTCTGAAATGTGTGAATATGGATTTCTATGAAAGTTGTGTGTATGGAAAACAAAAGAGAGTGAGTTTTGTAAAGACAGGGAAGGAAAACAAAAAGGAGAAATTAGAGCTTGTGCATACAGATGTATGGGGACTAGCCTAGGTATCTTCCCTTGGTGGCTCTCATTATTATGTTACATTTATTGATGACGCAACTAGAAAAGTATGGGTTTATTTCCTTAGACATAAATCTGATTTATTTCAAACTTTTAAGAAATGGAAATGCTTGGTTGAAAATGAGACTAGTAAGAAATTAAAATGTCTCAGATCTGATAATGGTGGTGAGTATTGCAATCATGAATTTGAAGATTATTGCTCCACTAATGGTATTTTTAGACAAAATTTTTTTCCAAGGACCCCATAGGAAAATGGAGTGGCTGAACGCATGAACAGGACTATAATGGAGCGCGCAAGGAGCATAAGGTTGCATGCTGGGTTGCCCTTACACATGTGGGTGGAGGCTGTCAATATTGTAGTATATTTGATTAATAGAGGTCCCTCTACTCCTTTGGGATATGGTATTCCAGAGGAAGCATGGACTGGTAAGAAGGTGAGTTATTCTTTTCTCAAGACCTTCGGTTGTGAAGCTTTTGCTCATATAGACTCTGAAAATAGAACCAAGCTAGAAGCTAAATCAAAGAAATGTGTCTTTGTTGGATATGGCATTAATGAATTTGGTTATAGGCTTTGGGATTTTGAAAATCTTAAAATTATTAGAAGTCAGATGTCATATTCAATGAGAAAGTGTTGTACAAAGATCTGTTGCAGCAACATGAGAAGAAAGAAGATGATTATGTAGTGCTGGATCATACTTCAAAAGCTGATGTTCCAGCCATTCCTCATGATGTGCAACAATTGCAACAACAAATACCACACACACCAGTAAATGTTAGACGGTCAACAAGGAAAATTAGACCTCCACAAAGGTTTTCTCCCTCTTTGTATTCTATTTTACTTATTGATGCTGGTGAACCTGAAAGTTATGATGAAGTTGTGCGGTGGATACTAAGATTCAGTGGGAGTCTAAAATGAAAGATGAAATGGACTCTTTGCTGAAAAATAAGACATGGGATTTGTGCAAGTTGCCTGCAGGTAAAAAGTGTTTACAGAATAAGTGGGTTTATAGGTTGAAAGAAGAGGAAGGAGGTAAGAAAAGATTTAAAGCCAAGTTAGTTGTAAAAGGATTTGCATAGAAAAAGGGAATTGATTTTGATGAGATATTTTCTCCTGTTGTTAAAATGACTTCTATTCGTACTGTTTTAATTCTTGTGGCTACTGAAGATTTGCATTTAGAGCAGATGGATGTTAAAACAACCTTTCTTCATGGTGATTTGGATGAAGAAATATATATGGCTTAGCCACAGGGTTTTGAGGTCAAAGGTAAGGAGAACTTAGTGTGCAAATTGAAGAAAATTTTATATGGCTTGAAGCAAGCACCTCGGCAATGGTACCTGAAATTTGACAGTTTTATGCATGAACATGGATATAATAGGTGTCATTCAGATTACTGTGTTTATTTTAAGAGGTTGGATGATGATATCTACATTATTTTATGTTTATATGTTGATGATATGCTTGTAGCTGGGTCTAACATGGATCATATTAAGGGGCTGAAATGCCAATTAGCACATGCATTTGCTATGAAGGATTTGGGGGCTGCAAAACAAATCCTTGGTATGAAGATTTGCAGAGATAGGAAGAACAGAACATTGACGCTATCTCAAGCTGATTATGTTGAGAAGGTGTTGCAACGTTTCTCTATGGAGAATGCTAAAGCTGTCAGCACACCTTTACCTGGTCATTTGAAATTGACTAAGGAGATGTGTCCCAAGACACAGGAAGAGGAGGATAAGATGTCCAAGATAACCTATGCTTCAGCTGTAGGAAGTTTGATGTATGCTATGGTATGCACTAGGCCAGATATTGCACATGCAGTGGGAGTCGTTAGCAGGTATATGAGTCATCCAGGATTTGAGCATTGGAATGCTGTCAAGTGGATTCTCAGATATTTGAGAGGAACATCCAATAAGTGTTTACACTTTGGGGGCTCTACTAATGATTTACAGGGCTATGTTGACTCAGATTTGGCTGGGGATATTGATACCAGGTGGAGTACTACAGGTTATGTCTTTACTGTTGGTGGGGCAGCCGTGAGCTGGGTTTCTAGGTTACAGAAGATTAATGCTCTCTCCACTACAGAGGCAGAGTATGTTGCTGCTACAGAGGCAGCCAAAGAGATGATATGGCTTTAGTTCTTCTTGGAAGAATTGGGACATCCTCAGAAGGATAATTATTTGTTCACAGATAGTCAGAGTGCCATTCATCTTGCTAAGAATTCAGCTTTGCATTCTAAGACCAAACACATACAGTTGTGGTACCATTTCATTTGGTCAATTTTGGAGGATGGACAGTTAAAGATGGAGAAGATACATACCAATGACAATCCAGCAGATATGTTGACAAAGGTTGTAACAAGGGAGAAGCCGAACTCCTCTTCAACTTCGGTTGGTCTTTTAGACTGAACATGAATAAAAGAACAGTAGAGTCCAGGATGATTTGATCTAGTGGGAGCCCCATGTGGTAGTGGTATTGCTACAGGATCAGTCTCCAAGTGGGAGATTGTTGTTTAGTGTGGAGCCTGATCGGTCCCCAAGTGGGAGATTGTTAGATTGTGGTGACTGATTAGGAAAGTATTGTAGATACTTCATAAATAGTAGCTGACATATGGTCGACATATGGCCGACATGTTATAACCCTAAAGCAGTTTAATACTTGTATAAAAAGGGCTTAGGGTTGGGTATTTTTCATAATGTTGTGATGTGAAATTGGTTCTTGCGGCGGTATTGAGCTGTAAGGGATTACGGATTGTAATCAGGTTATAATCACTAGATTGTAATAAGATCGAACTTGCTGTTTGGTGGACATAGCCCAGGGATTGGGTGAACCATGTTAAATCTTGGTGCCTTGTGTTCATTTCTGTGTGTTCTATTATTTTCTGTTATTGGTTATATTTGCATGTAGTTTTTTATTTCTGTCTGTGGTTTATCCTAACACCAAGCCTACACCAAATTTGAATCAATGTATAGATATCTTCAAGAGCTTTCTATTGACAATTCAAAGTCTAAAATTTGACTCAGTATGCTCAAGTTTTACCCAAATCTATCCTAAAAATAAACAACATATAAATTTTGCGATTTTAAAACTTGATAAAATCTCAAAATTGCATAATCAAACCTACACCAAGTTGTAGTTCTCTGAATTAATTTTCTAATAACTATAAGAAGTCTAAAATCTAACATCCTAAGTGACAATTATGGCCATTTTACCAAGACAAAACTTTTTACCACTTTCAAAGATTTTTTTTTTTTGGTGAGGAAAATTTTGACGGGATTAAATTTGATGGTTATCACAGACCTACAACTAAAAAACCTTTGCATTTTCTATCAATATGACTAAACAAGGGGATGATATACATCAAAATTTATGAAAATATAAATCCTGATCAAACTATTGCTTGTATTAACGACTATCACTAAATTTCCAATTATTACCTAGTGATATCTTAGTTATTACCAAGACGTAGTAAACTATTAAAACATATAAAACAACTTGTAACACAAATAACAAAACAAAAATTGACACCAAGATTTTTAATGTGGAAACCCTAGTAAGGGAAAAACCACTTGGAACTAGAAACTCAAAAACTTCACTCTTTTGAAGTGATCTCTGCTACAAGACAACATTTTTATAGGTTACATACAATTTGTTAAATTAAATTTGTTAGAGGATCTCATCAAAATATATCTAGACCTTATCACTTCCTATCTTTGACTAAATTGAGTGGCCTATTTAAAGGACTTACAAACACCACTAATCAATGTTACCATATAGGATTTCATAGGCTTGTTAGGTCCACTTGGTACTTCCAAGATTTTCTACTACAATGGTTAAACAATAACATGATAAAGTGATATGTTAAGAATAGAAACTACCTTTTCTTGTTTAGACATTTGTTCTTATTCCTTCTCTATCTTTTACTTAGTCATCTAATTTTATCTTTTACAAAAAGTTTTTCTTGTCTTCTCTTTGCTCTGCTTGATTCACTTGGCTCAACACTTAGCTCTTTCTCCTTCAACAACTTCATACTTTGATATCCTATTACCAATACGATCCCTAACAACTTTGAACCAGCAACACAATGAAATTAGTAACCTAAAACTATCTCGTTCTTTCCCTTAAATAGTTTTCTCAGTACTTCCAGATCCTTCAATCTTTTGTCACTTAATCAATATCATCAATCTTTGGTTTACATCATAATTCCTTTATACTATGAATTTAGACACATGGAAATTATAACTTTGCATAGAACTTTGTGTCCATCCTGATCCTTCTTCACTTTCCTTCATCGTACCCTTCTTGATTTTTTGCAACTATAGATCTTGTAAAAAACTTTGACTCTCACTTTAGACCTTCTCAAACTTTCCAAATTTCCATCAAAAGTCAGCCTCAAATTCTAATTTTTTAATCTTGTCCATCCAGCTATCACTTGGTAAACATTAAATTTGCTTGGGTAATATATAACTTGGTTAATAATGACTTGCTTGATAAACATTGTTTTCTTCCTTCCTTTACAATCACTCAGAGAATACAGTCTGTTGGGACTAAAAATTGCATGGTCAATTTTGAGAACCATTGAAAAAATCAAGCCCTTAAATGCTTTTAAATGAGATTGTACCTGGTTGTCAGTCTGAGGCCTAAGAGGTGTTTAATGTTTCTAACACCTTTCATTTAGTGCATCTATGTGTTTTATGAAGTTAAAATGACATTTCAAACCATTATGCGAAGTCCCATTTTGAGCTAGTGTCAAAATTTGCAATTCTGCGCAAGTGTCAAATAGCGATCAAAGGCCCAGTTTGCATCTGAATATTTTTTACCTAGGACTGTGTCATGACTAGCCACTTTGGGGATGTTTATTATGTATAACAAAGAACCTATGTTTCAATTTTCAAGTCATTTCAAATCCGTTTGACTTAGTTTTGCACCCCCCAAAGTTGGTCATTTACTGTTTTGTGCATTTGACTAGTTGTTCACAATTCTGAGAAGCCCTGTTCGACCAATCATATCTTTGACCCAGTTGACCCAAATGAAAAAATTATTTTTGCAATGTGTTTTAGGGGTAAGAAACTTCATATGTTCCAATTTTGAGATCATGTCGAATCCATTTGATCAATTTGCTAACATGATCAAAAACGTAGTTTATATTATCTTGTTACGGCTAAGGTATCTTGATTGATCTGTACCCTTGTTCGGCATATTATAACTTTGATCCTATGATTGGTGAGCCTAAATGGATTATATCATTGTGTTGTCTCCTAAAAATCCTTGAAGTATGCCAGTTCCCAAGTCATGACAAATCCATTTGCATACTTTCTTATGTTTGTACATTTGCTAAAAATTACCTTTTGACACATTTCTCAGTTAAAATTTCTAAGTGCCTGTTTTCAAAAATTCGCCAAATGTGCCCTGTGATTTTTCATGAGCCCAAAACATGGAATTATATTCTCTTCATGGCAAAGAACTTATATCCTAGTTTTCAAAACCCCAAGTGATCAATAGCCTAGTTTATAATGCCGAACCCGAGCCCAGTTTATGTTTTTTACCTGCAGGGTAATTTAAGTATGGATGTTCGGCAATTAAAATCTCTTGACTGGGAATCCATCATGGGTTGAAAATTTTTAGTGTAATAGAGTATGTAGGATTGAACACTCATGCCAGTTTTTGTGGCTTGATAACTTGATTGGATCAAGTTTTAATTACAACCGGCAGGCCTCCAGACACTAATTCACAATTTGTATAATTGATTAAAAGTGAGTTTAAAATAATGAATTGATGATCATTATGCATATGATTCAATCTTATGACAAAGTAAATGGTGGAAATGGTTTCTTAAAAGCAAAATACAAGGAGCATGTGAAGATTCAAGAAAGAGAGAATTTGGAAAGTGTTCCATTAAAGAGGTTTAGAGGATCACAATATGATGCTGATTTGCCAGCAGATTCAAAAGATAGTATTAATCAAGAAATTTCCACATCAATTAAAATCCACAAGCATAATGAAGCTTTTTGTTGTGAGTTTGCACATTGAATTAAGGAAAAGATTGCATAAAGGTTGCTCTCTCCCACATTGTAGTCTCAATTTGAAAGTTGCAGCTGAGAGGTAGTTTTCAACATAGAAGATGTGCTCCATGTCTGGAGAAAATAAAGAGGACAACAGCAAACATCCACAGAGGAAGAAGCATCCACGTTTTTTAGAAAAATGAACAAATTTGCTGCTGAAACAAAGCTCAAGGAAGCATGTATCCACGTTTTTGAAGCCCATGGCTTCCTCCAGCAATAGTATCATGTTTTTTAGAAGGGGGGAGCTCATTTTAAATGCCCATGTGCATAAGAAATGACCATTACAATGAAAAGTTTGTAGATTCATAGCAAAAACGACCAGCAAGATGGAGCTTCACGTTTGGAATAAGAAACTCATGCCAAAGGAGCTGGAACAACTCACACATATGAAGCAAAAGAAAACTCATGCATTTAGCAATCACAACAAACACAAAGAGCAAGAACCATTGAGGAACATTATCCCACATTGAGCAGGTGGGAAGTATTTTTAGTCTTTATATGCTTTTGCACTCAAACATAGTGTCAACAAGATAAATCATTTTGAAAAGGCAAGGTAGGTGCACATGGGTCCCAGTCGGCTAGAATGAATGAAGTAAATTTTGAAAGAAAATGCACGCCCAAATGATGATGTCAACAGCTTATAGGCGGCCGAAAAAGTAAAAAATCCGGCAGGTCGCTATGTCGCTTGCCGAAAAATCTTGAAAAACTCGACTAGCGACATAGCGAGGTCGCCGAAAAACTCAGGAATCCGGCAAGAGTCAACAGCCAATCAGAAAGTGACATGTGGCATTGGTCAAACTTGGAGTTGACCCAAAATTAAAGAGGCTAGGAAAAATAAAATTATTTTAAAATTATTTTGCCAAGAAACTGACATGGTCTTTTTTTTTTTAATAAAGTTTGAACTTCTGATACAGTTTTAACTTTTGAAAGTTCATATATTTGTGAAATATTGTCATAGAGACATGAGCAGAGGCTTGAACTTCAGAGGGCTATATCTGGGTCAAATTTTGCCCAAAATAGATGCTCCAATATACCACCAGAATCGGGAAGAGCTAAATTTTCCGATTTTGAGGTTGGTTCTTACACAGGTGCCTCCTAGCTTGAGTTATAGCCAAAAATGTAAATTTTGGAGATTTTCTCAATGGAACGGGTAAAAAATTAAAAATCCAATTAGGAGATTAGTAAAACTTGGTAAGAATGCGGTTGGAGTTCACGTCTCTCACATTCACTCAATTTAACCTGATTTTTGCCAAGCATTTCAATGGGTAAATTAGATATTGTGGTGACTTAGCAATGTTGCATCATTTCAACAGAGATATTGTGCAAGTTAGTAACAGAAATGATGAAACAAGATCAGATTAGAATGAGAGATGGAAGAAAGAAGTTTTTCAGTTACAGAGGATTGCTTTTCAAATGGACACTTGTCACGTGAAGATCAGATCCGAGATTCTTTCCTTTGCTATATCTTTCTATCTTTCATTGTTTGATGGGTTCCAGTCTTTGGAGAAAAACCAGTCACTATTGAGATACCAAATTTTGGATCCAGTTTTGATATGTTCCCATACTGTGATACCAGATATTTCTTCAGCAATTTCTCTCATGTGAACAACAGTAGAAATAAGAATACAGATAGTCTGATCTGTTAGGTAGCTTTGCATTTAAATTTCATGCATCTTATTGTAATTTGTTTCAAGGAAATGAATGATAAGGCAGCAACAAGTCAATCTTCATTCTGATATCTTGTCTCTCATTCATGTTGTTTGTGATCTTTTGTGTTTTGTAAACAAAGAATATGAAACTCAGTTGCAACTTATTGGTTGTATATGTTGATTTATTTTGCTTATGACTCAAAGAGTTATGTAAATGCTTGATTCCTCATCATAGGATTGTAGATTTCATGAAGGGATAAGTCGAGTATGAGGTTCAGAAGGATGCAGATGTCTAGTTCACAAAGTGGTTAGATAGATCAGGAAGTCCTGATGTATGGCACATATCAGTGATTTTCAGGGATGTGTGTTAGGTTTTTGTATGAATTGCCCAATAGATAAGGCACTGATCACTTATAGGATCACCTGTTATACTGTTGCATATTTGAGGTTTTGCTGAGATCAACATCAATAATCAAACGCTTTTCCCCTTTCATGTTGAAGAGCTATAATAGAATGCCCTCACTCAGCTCATGAGATTCCTAGATCTGCATTTAGCTACTATAGATGGATGTCATTTCATGAGTTATCAGGAGAAATAAGGGTTTTATCTGCTTCATATTAGATTCAGTGTATGCTTTGACAACTGGTACCATATAAAGAATATGTAGGTCCACCTGCCTAGGTTTTGCAGAGCTTGAAGAAGAAGAAGGGTCATGCCTTATAGTTGGCTTGGTGTCTAAATGGATGTGTTGATAATGGGAGTTAGCTACCCCTAGATGTGTCATATTCTCATCAGGGTAATTGGAAATGGGTAACATTTTCAAACTCCAACACAGTCTCCCTTCATTAACCTTGTGACCCGGTTAAGCTTACGAATTTCAATACATTACAATAATATATGATTGTAAAATAATCAAACCAATATTACATAATCATTTTCTAGCTCATTCAAGTACCCATTGAATACCTTTTTAGAATGATTTAGAATATCTGAGAGTGGGGGAGGGGAGGTAAATCACTTATCCAAGGGCCAAATATATCAATTAAACATTTGATCACTTCAAATACGTTAGACCTAAGCATCCAATAACTTGGTCTCTATAGTAAACAATCAACAACATAAACTTGTAGTCCATTATCCTAATACTTATCAAACTTGTAGAATGTAAAACATTAACCATAAAGAATATCAAATGACATCCACACAAGTATGATGCTAGGATTTTATGTAGAAATCCAATTTGGAAAAAAATCACTAGTAACATGTCACCAATTTTTCACTCTTCTGAAGTGAGCTTTGTTAGGATCTAAACCTATTAAAGGTTACAAAAAACATTGTTAAATGCTATGTTGTTAAAGGATTAAATCACCCTATTAGTGTTGGATACAATCATTTAATTGTATGTTGTCTTTGACGTTGCACAAATGCTAAGTATATACTGAGCAAGCAGTATTTGTTGAGCTCACTTGAGAGTTAAAGGAAGTTTTAATGTATGGCGAGCATTTCAACATTAACCAAGTTTAGAACCAGTATTAACTGAGCTCACTCAGTTACCAAAGGGATTTTGTAGGAAGATATTGTCTAATGAGCTCACTTGGTTACCAAATAAAAGTTGGCATGGAATTAGTATTAACCATGCTAACTCGTTTACCAAAGGAAGTCTAAAGGAAAGTAATTTCTAAGTTAATGTTGATCAAGTTGAGTAAGCTAATGAAGGATTTTTCTGTATCAGTTTATTTGATCCAATATGGTTAGTTCTAGCCAACTCATGGGATGAATTTCATTTGTTTGAAATTGTATTCAAGCCAACTTGACAAGGTAAACCATATAAGTATAAGGTCAATTTGAAGGTTGAATAGTAGAAGAAGCATGGGATTGAAAAGATAAATGAAGAAGTGAATTGGAAGGATATCAAAGTATCTGAGTTGACTAAGATGCAAAGAACATTCTAATTAAGAAGGATTAAGTATTCAAGCTAGAACAAAGATTTGAAATCAACAAATATAGTTGTATCAACAATCAGGTCATATCATTGTTACTCGTTCATAATTGTAGCAATGAATCAAATCTCGTAATAGAGTTAGCTTAACAACTATTTGCCAAATCCTCTAACAAAGTGGTGTTTCTAGATTGAAGTGTCTAAAGACCTCTAACAAGGTCACTCCTAATAAGGTGAAGTAAATTCTTTAACAGGGTCACACCTAACAATCTGTTTTGTGACCTTTAACAAGGTTGGCTCCTAATAGGACTCACCTCATAAGAGTGAAAAAAATAGTAATTAGTTGCAATTGGTGGTTTGCCCAAATTAGGTTTCCACGTTAAATCCTAGTGTCTCTTGTGTTCATGTTATTTTCTTTATGATTCTGCAACTAAGTTAATTAAGGTTAATCAAACTTTATATCACAAGATTTGCATGTTCATTGTTAACAAAGTAACAATGCATTTATTCAATTTTAACCAAGTGTTTACTGAGTGACAGTCATTCTTAGTGTAAACCAAGTTACTATGTTAACCAAGTGTTTTAGTGCTAGCCGAGTTACAACAATATTTTAGTTTCAACAAAGTTTTATTTTTTTTTGTACTGACATCTTAAGGGATCTAGGATTTGTTTTTATGGTAACTAATTCACCCCTCCCCTCTCCTCTTACATTTCCAACAATTGGTATCAGAGCTTTTTGGTACTTGTAGAGAAGGTTTCAAGGACCTAAGCTAAAGATCAAGATGTCTTACAAAAGGGAGATTCCTAAGCTAAATAAAGATAACTTCCAAGCATCTCAAGAACTCGTGAAGCTACATTTGGCAACAATTAGAGACTCAGGCCTGAAATATCTGAGCACCATGTATGCGGCACCTACTAGAACTATGACTATGGAAGAAATTACAAAAAAGAAGAATCATAACATTATGATGATTGACATTACTTCCACTCTCAATTCTGTTGAATTTGATGAAGTCAAAGATAGTGCTACTACTTATGAGATGTGGATCAAGCTAAAAGTTATCTATAGAGGAGATGATAATGTAAGGAGAGCTAGGGAAGAAATTCTTAGAGGTCAGTTTGATCAGACGAAGATGAAAGAAGATGAGAACATTGCTCAATATAGTGAAAGACAAAGCTGGTGTATGTACAATTAGAGCCTCAGGTGGGAAAATTGATGATGTGATAGTGGTACGCAAGGTACTCAAAACCCTTCTTCCTATTTATGCAATCAAAGTATCAACTATTCAATAAATGAGATGTGATCCTAAGAATTATATAACCTTGGATGCACTAGTGGGAAGGTTGACAACATTTGAGTTAGATAATTTTGATAATTATGTTCCTAACTCCAGTCACCTTGAGTCTACATTCTAAGCCAAGCTATCACTCAAGAAGAAAGCTACAAACTCTAAAAGCAAGAAGTTTGACAATGAAGATGAAGATGGTTTTGATGATGATCTTGAAGTCATTAAAACATTACTTGCAAGAAGATTTCCTAAAGGAAAAGGAAAGTACAAAGGAAAATTTACTTTGATCTTCTTTTCTTGTGAAGAAGTTGGTCACATTGCTACAAGGTGTCCAAATAGAGAAGGCAAAGAAGAAAAGAAGCATGACAAGTACAAAGGGAAGAAGGATTTCAAGGACAAAGGTATGAAATATTGTTACATGGCTAAACATTTTGATAGTAGCAAAGAAGATGAAATGGTTTACATTATTGTTAAAGATGAATCAAATGATGAGAATGATAAGATGATCCTCATTTCTCATGTTAGTTAGAATGATACATGGATTATTGATAGTGGTTGTTCTCACCACATGAATAGTGATAAATCTAAATTTAAGCACTTAGAACGCTATGATGGTTAGAGTGTCAGATTTAGAAATGATGAACCTTGTTATGTGAAGGGAAAGGGTTGTATTACACTAACCAATGATCTCAGATGTGACAATTCTTATTAGGTTGAAGGATTGAAGCATAATATTCTTAGTGTGGCACAATTGAATAAAATTGGATTCAAGGTAGAATTCATGAATAGGAAAGCCAAGTTGTTGGATGGAAATGGAAATCTAATTGGGACTGGTAATCAAACAAGAGGTAATCTATTCTACCTAGATCTAACTATAAATCCATGTTTCATAGCTCAAGTAGAAGAAAGATGGTTATGGAATAAAAGGTTGTGTCATGTGAATTTTGATAACCTGGTTAGCATAAGCAAGAACAAAATGGTTAGAGTCATTCCAAGCCTGAAGAAACCTAATATGGGTATGTGCAAGAATTGTCAAATTGGAAAGATGGGAAAGACAAGTTTTAAAAGAAAGAACTATCATTTTGAAGAAGTCTTGGAGCTTGTTCATATAGACCTTTATCGACCTATTAGCATAAAAATCTACATTAGAGATAAGTATTTTATTTTGTTTGTTGATGATTATTCTAAGATGATGATAGTTATGTATTTAAAGGATAAATCAGAAGCTTTTCAAAAGTTCAAATGGTATCTAGCTAGAGTTGAGAAAGAAATAGGAGAGAAATTGAAATGTTTAAGATTAGATAGAAGAGGTGAATTCATCTATAATGAATTTAATTAATTCTACAATGAAAGAGGCATAAAAAGATAGGTATATGCACCTGGGAAACCTCAATATAATGACATTTCTAAGAGAAGGAATAGATCAATCATGGATTATGTAAGGACATTGATGATATAGAAGAACATTGATGTCAAATACTGGAAGGAAGCAATCAACATTGCATCTCATACCTTGAACAAAGTTTAGTTGAAGAAGGACTTAAATCACACACTTATTGAATCATGATATGGCTATAAACCTAATATTTGTTATTTCAAAGTATTTGATAGAAAAAATATTATTATGAAGGAGTCAAGAAAAGAAAAATTTGATATGAAAAGTGATGAAGGTATATTATTGGGATACTCCAAAAAGAGAAAAGCATACAAATATTTGATTCTATCTACTCACAAAGTTATAGAAAGTGCACATGTAAAGATTGATGAGTTTGCAAAAGAGTCTAAAGAAAAAAGTAGGAAAGAACCTAAAAACTACAAAAACTTTGTTTACAGTGGGCCTAATTCTTTACTTGAAGTTCAAGCAAAAGGTAGTCAATAGTCTTCACCACTCGAGTCCCCGAAATCCCCAATTCAACTCGAATTGCAATCAGTGTAACCCAAGTCACAATTTGAAGGACCTGAGTTTCAAAAAGTGCAAACTAAATCATTTGATGTAACTGAGTCATAGTCAATGGGACTTGAGCATGATTCAAAAGATCATGGTGAACCTAGTGAATTCAAAAAGAAGGAGCCTAGACTTGCTAGATATGTTAGAAGGCATCATGCACCCAAACAAATAATTGGAGATCAATCAGATGGTACAATGACAAGGAACAAATTAAAAGGTACATGTTTTCTTACTAAGTTTGAACCTAGAACTATTAAAGATGCATTAGAGAATGAAAGTTTTATATAGGAAATGAATGAAGAGATTGATCATATTGAAAGGAATAAAACTTGGACTCTTGTTCCTAGACCCAAGGACAATAACGTAATTGGCACAAAATGGGTATTCAGAAATAAGATGAATGAGAATGGAGAAGTTTCAAGAAACAAGACAAGATTAGTTTGTTAGTGTTACGCTCAAGAAGAAGGTATTGATTATGGAGAGACTCTTTCTTTTATTTCTAGACTAAAAGGTGTTAGAATACTCCTTGCATATTCAACACACAAAAGATTCAAAGTATATCTAATGGATGTGAAATCAACATTCTTGAATGGAATCTTAGTAGAGGAAGTCTACATTGAGAAAACATAAGGTTTTATTGATCCTAGCAAAAGGGACATGGTTTTTAGACTACAGAAAGCTTTATATGGTCTCAAACAAGCCCCTAGAGCCTAGTATGAAAGGTTACATAATTATCTCATAAAGTTTGGTTTTCAAAGAACCAATGATAACAACAACCTATACATCAAAGAAGGAACAGATAAGAAGATTATATTTGGCAGAAATCTTTGTGGATGATACATTATTTATTGGAAATGATGATTTGTGCAAATATTTTTCTATGGAAATGAGTAAGGAATTTGAAATGTCAATGTTTGGAGGGATCAAATTATTTGTTGGCTTACAAATTCAACAAATGAAGGATGGTATCTATATTACTCGATCAAAATAAATCAAGGAGATATTGAAGAAATTTTGACTGGAGGAATCTAGACCAATTAGAACACCTATGTCTACCTGACATAAGCTTTCCAAAAATGATGACTCCAAAGAGGTAGATCAAACTAAATACAAATCAATAATTGGAAAACTTTAGTATATAGTACACACAAGACCTGATATAACATTAGCAATTGGTATGGTGGCTAGATTCTCTACTAATCCTAAAGAAAATTATATGATGGAAATCAAAAGAATCATGAGCTATCTGAAAGGTACTAAAGATTATGGTATGTAGTATAAGAAATGAGGAAACTTTAAATTGAAGGCATTTACTGATATAGATTGGGCAGAAAGTGTTTATGATCAAAAGATCACCAGTGGTGGAGCTCTTTTTCTTGGAAAGAGGCTAATATCTTGGTCAAGCAAGAAGAAGAATTGTATCTCTCAATCTACAATAGAAATAGAATATTTTGCTACAATAGTCAATTGTTCCAACATTGTGTGGTTCAAGCAATTGTTGTTAGGTATGAAGGAGGAGATCAAGGACCCAGTTGTTTACTTCTATGATAACACAAGTGCAACCAACATATCCAAGAAACTAGTGATGCATACCAAGACCAAGAATATTGCAATAAAATATCATTTATTAAGAGAATTGGTCTAAGACAAAGAGTTGACATTGGAATATGTGAATACAAAAGAACAGATTGCAGATGTATTCACCAAGCCATTGCCTAATGGTGCATTTTTGTATCTAAGAGGTAACCTAGGGGTTATTCCCCTATCTAAAGCTCACTAATTAGATTTTAGTGATGTATCAACCAAGTATGTTGAAGATCAGACAAGTTGATGTAGTATTGTTAGAGTAGATTGCATATGAATCTATACATTAGGTACATGGAAACTACATTTATTGTTGTATTTGGCATTAGATGTCAAAGAGGGAGATTTTATTGTCATATTCAAAGAATTTTGTTTTTATATATTTGAGATGTCAAAGAGGGAGAATTTTCCATATCAAAAATTTTGAGTTGATATCAAAGAGGGAGAATTTGCTATTGTAGTCATTGCAATCAGATATTGATGATAGATGGTGTTCACACTAATAGAGGGAGTTCTCATGAATGAGAACTAGAATGTAACTAAGGATATTATCCTTACTTCTATTTTTCTCTAAAATTTCTATGTATCATGACATGTTTTGTTTCTATCAATGCCAAAGAGGGAGATTGTTGGATACAATCATTTAATTATATGTTGTCTTTGATGTCACACAAATGTCAAGTATATACCAAGCAATCAGTGTTTGTCAAGCTCACTCAAGAGTCAAAGGAAGTTTTAATGTATGATGAGCATTTTAGCATTAATTAAGTTCAAAGCCAGTGTTAACCAAGATCACTTGATTACCAAAGGGAGTTTACATGAAGACAGTGTCTATTGAGCTCACTCGGTTATGAAAGAAAAGTTGGCATGGAAAGAGTGTTAACCAAGCTCACTCGATTACTAAATGAATTATGAAGGAAAGTCATTTTTGAGTTAGTGTTGACCTAGGTGGGTTGGCTAACAAAGGATTTTCTTGTATTAGTTTATTTAATTTGATAGTTTTGTTGGTTAGTTCTAGCTAACTCATGGGATGAATTTCATTTGTTTGAAATTGTATTCAAGGCAACTTGACAAGGTAAAACATATAAGTATAAGGTCAAGTTGAAGTTTGAATAGTAGAAGAATCATGGGATTGAAAAGATAAATTAGGAAGAAAATTGGAAGGATATCAGAGTATTCGAGTTGATTGAGCTGCAAAGAACATTTTGATCAAGAAGGATCAAGTATTCAAGCCAGAATAGAGATTTGAAATTAGTAAATACAGTTGCATCAAAAATTAGGTTATATCATTGTTACTCCCTAATAATTGTAGCAATGAATCAAATCTCCTAACAGAGTTAGCTTAACAACTATTTTCCAAATCCTCTAACAAGGTGGCATTTCTAGATTGAAGTGTCTAAAGACCTCTAACAAGGTCACTCCTAAAAAGGTGAACTAAATCCTTTAATAGGGTCACACCTTACAGTGTATTTTGTAACCTTTAATAGGGTTGGCTCCTAATAGGGCTCACTTTAGAAGAGTGAAAAACAATAACTAGTTATAATTGGTGATTTTCTCAAATTGGATTTCCACGTTAAATCTTGATGTCTCTTGTGTTCGTGTTATTTTCTCTATGATTTTGTAACTAAGTTAATTAAGATTAATCACACTTAATATCACAAGATCTACATGTTCAATGTTGACAAAGTAAGAGTGCATATATTCAGTTCTAACTAAGTGTGTACCGAGTGACAATCATTCTTAGTGTAAACCAAGTTACCGTGTTAACTGAGTGTTTTAGTGTTAATTGAGTTAAAATAGTATTTTAGTTTCAATAGAGTTTTGTTTTATTTTGTACTGACATCTTAAGGGATTTGGGATTTTTTTTTTGGTAACTAATTCAACCCTCCCCTCTTTGTTACTCCTCTTACATTTTTGATAGTTAGGAGTGGCCTTGCTAGTAGAATTTAGAACATTTCATTAGAATGCCACCTTGATTAAAGAATTTATATATGACTGTTAAGTCAACCTTGATTAAAGGATTTCAATACAGATACAATGGTTAGAAAGCAACAACAGGTTTGATCTGACTAATACAACTCACTTTGCAAATACAGATCATAGTTTGGTTAATATGTTGATCCATTTATGACCTTCATATTCATCTCTATCTCTAATTTTCTTGGAACTCCTTTAAGAAATCACACTTCACCCCTTCATAACTATTCTTAGACTCTTACTCAGGTTCACCAATAAATAGTATCAACAACTACTTCAACCTCAATTAGGTCTTCACCAACTCTGCTAGCCTCTTCCAACTCTTCTTAAATTAGCCCATATGCCTCCTTAAATAGGTAATTCTAATATTTTTCCACTTAAACTCCACCTTTGATCTTAGGGTTTGGTTAGATTCATCGAATCCTTCCAATGTTTTGTTTCCCCCTTTCTCTTTTAGAAATTTCTCCAAACTCTACCTTAAATTCTTACATAGAAATGCTCAAACACATTTTCTCTTCAATTAAATTCTCTAGGTCATCCATCCTTATCTTCAACATTTTTTATAGATTCCAATAAATTAACTACATTGGATGGAAATATCAATTTCCTCATAAATTGTCAAATGTCGTCCCTCAGCCAACACTATGTTCTAACACTCGATCATCACTAGATTACTCAATCACTATTAACTATTCAACTTGGCACATATATTGTCACTTAGTTGATAGTACATCTTTTCAACACATACTGGCACTTGATCGACACTAGCATCACTCGACATAAACTTCAAGTTTCATAATCTTCTACCTTTTTGCTCAATCAAACCTATGTATTTAGTCATTCTTTGATCACTTTTCCTAGAATTTAGTATAGTTTTATTCTTCACTAGTAGTATGATTAAATAATCACTTTATCTTGTCAAAGTGTAACTAATCAAGGGCCCTTTGTATTTTCCTCATAACTCAACCTTTCCTTTAGGTGCTTTTGTTATATCCATCTTCTCAAATCCTCTTTATCAAGCATCTTGCTATGGTATTCAAATAAAAGAGCACTACCTTACCAATAAGGTTTGACATCAATGACAATATAATAGTTGTCTCAAATGTAGTTTCTAACAATCTACCTCTTTGACATCAATGGCAACACCTCTAGTTACCATGCAATCCAAAACATGTACTACTACGAGCATCTCCCTTGGTGTTTAGTATTAGATATTCATTAATATCCTTAGTTTCATTTTGATTCTTATCTTTGTGTCCAAAAAACAATCTCCCTCTTTCAGTTTCATTTTAATTCTCATCCATGCAACTCACATAAGCTAAATATTGTCTCCCTTTCTTACATTTTATCCTTTTTCCATGGTAACTGTGTGCTTAAATGTTGACACACTTCTATGAATCATTAACTCCATGATTACTCAAGAATGAGGTCTCAAATGGTGACGCATAGCTCCATATTCATGGAGTGCAAGGGTTTATAATGGAGGCCCTCAATTTAGACCTAGTTTGTGCCCATGCAAGTACACCATAAAATGAGAGATTCAAAGAGGAAAAGCAAGAGTGCTAGTCTCCATGATAATCAAATATGCATGTTGATGAAAATGGAATCTATTCTCACTACTACATTTGGACTTGAATTGTGACAACCGACTGTTACCCAAGCGATAGTACCAAGAATTGGCTCCTGTCGAATAGACGTCAGACTTTTGGGGTCAAACATTGTGACGACAAGCTCCTCTATCACAATTGTGACAAAAAAAGGTATCAGAATTTGGCAGAAGGATAGGCCAAGATGTCATTGTGAAATTGTCATAATTGTGATATGTCAGCATTGCAATTATGACATCTTATAGATTCACTATGTCATCACAATAGCAATACCCACACTCGAAGGTCGTTAGTCAATTGTCACAATGTCCATCGCAAGTGTGACAGTAATGTCGTGGATACAATGGATCTATCTATCATATTTATCTATCGCAAGTGCAACAGATATGTGACAAAAATGATGTTGGTCCAATAGTGTTCCATCAGACAAGGCTATCATAATTACGATGGCCTACTAAAATATTTATAATAAAAAATTGTTCTTTGTTAGAAATACATTTTACTATGTTGATCACACATGTACACTATTTAGCGCAGGTCATATGATTTCCTCTTTGGCCCCTCTCAAGGAGATTGTGTTTGATATTCTTCTAAGTTGTCTAATTGATATTGCTTATGCTCAAGTGTTTCATAGATAGTGTTGCATTTCCATTTCCTTTTTATATTACTGCAGATAAGAAGCTCAAAATCATTATTATTTCTCCATGTAAGAAGTCATGGATTCAACATACATTTTTTTTGCAACATTATTTTATTGAGGACTTGACATGAAAATAGGTGGACCACCACCAAAAAGCCACTTGGAAACATTTGGTAGAAGGATAGGCCAAGAGATCATCGTGACATTGTCGTAATTGCAACATATCATTGTTGCAATTATGACATCTTATAGATTCACTATGCCATCGCAATAGTGACCCTCACACTCGAAGGTTGTTAGTCAACCATCAAAATGTCTATCACAAGTGTGGCAATGTGTGGCAACAGTGTCATGGATGCGATGTCTATTCACCAAATTTATCTATCGCAAGTGTGACAAAAATGATGTTGGTCCAATGATGTTCTATCGGGCAGGGTCATCGTAATTGTGATGACTTGCTAAATTTTTATTTTTTTTAAAATGTTCTTCTTTGTTAGAAATAGATTTTAACTATGTTAATCACATGCGTACATTTTTTAGCACAGGTCATGTAGTTTCCTCTTTGGCCCCTCTTATGGAGATTGTTTTTGACATTCTTCTAAGTCGTCTGATTGAAACTGCTTCTACTCAAGCATTTCACAAATAGCATTGCATTTTCATTTCCTTTTTATATTATTGTAGATAAGAATCCCAACATTGTGATTATTTCTCCATGCAGGAAGCCATGGATTCAACATACATTTTGTGTTCAACATTAGGTTATTGAGGACTTGACATGAAAATAGGTGGACCACCACCAAAAGGCCACTTGGAAACATTTGGCAGAAGGTTGGGCCAAGAGATCATTGTGACATTGTTGTAATTGCAACATGCCACCGTCACAATTATGACATCTTATAGATTCACTATGCCATCGTAATAGCGACACCCATGCTCAAAGGTTGTTAGTTAATCATTGAAATGTCTATCACAAGTACGAGGGTGTATGACAAAAGTGTCATAGATGTGATGACTATTTGTTGGATTTATCTATCACAAGTGATGGATATGCGATAGAAATGATGTCGCTCCAACAACGTTCCATTAGGAAAGGCTGTCATAATTGTGACGGCCTGTTGAAATATTTTAAAAAAATATTCTTCTTTGTTAGAAATACATTTAACTATGTTGATCACACACGTACGTTGTTTAGCACAGGTCATACAGTTTCCTCTTTGGGCCCTCTTATAGAGATTGTGTTTGACATTCTTCTAAGTTGTTTGATTGATATGAATTATGCTCAAGAATTTCATAGATAGTGTTGCATTTCCATTTCCTTTTTATATTAATGTAGATAAGAAACCCAACATCGTGATTATTTCTCCATGTAGGAAGTAGTGGATTCAACATACATTTTGTGTGCAACATTAATTTATTGAGGACTTGACATGAAAATAGGCATACCACTACTAAAAGGCCACTTGGAAACATCTGGTGGTGATCTGCCTATTTTCATGTCAAGTCCTTAATAAACTAACGTTGCACACAAAATGTATGTTGAATCCACGACTTCCTACATGGAGAAATAATTATGATGTTGGGCTTCTTATCTACAGTAATATAAAAAGGAAATAGAAATGCAACACTATCTGTGAAATGCTTGAGCAAAAGCAGTATCAATTAGACAACTTAGAAGAATGCTAAACACAATCTCCATGAGAGGGGCCAAAGAGGAAACAACATGACCTATGCTAAAATGTGTAAGCATGTGATCAACATAGTAAAATGTATTTCTAACAAAGAAGAACAAATTTTATTTTTTAACATGTTCTTCAAATGTTTTTCTTGTAGTATCATTCAATGTTTGTTATATCTCATGTCTTGACACATGATGAGATATTGTGTTGTATTTACTTATCTACACATCTCCCAAGGGATTTACCATGTCTTTTTATTGCTTAACATTGCTTCTATAAGGTCCTTTCAATGTGGTGGAGATTCATTTATGTAGCATAATTTTCCTCCTTCTGAAGCACACTCCATTTTCTCTCCTACAAGTCTACCTAATATTAAAAATGTCCTCAACTGCACAAGTTCTACTTTAAATTTTTTCTTCTAAATCTATTTGTCTTTTATTATCTTTTTATAATAGTTGATTTCAATAGAAAATATTTAATACATAGCATTATATAAGTACCCCCTAGAATTAATGAGTAATGAATATGATTTTGTGGAGTGCTTTCCAAGAATAATTGCCTCTAAATAATGTATACTAACATATTGAAAGTATGATCTAAAAATCATTCTTAATAACTCACAACATTATGTAGAAGATTGCATGATTCAAGAAACCATTATGATGGTTCCAATTGCTTTTGTCACAATTTGAGTTCCTCTTGTTGTTGATGGTGTCGCCAAAGCTCCTTTCCCTTGTCCTTTTGATGTCGTGATCCACTCTGCTTGTTGGTGTTCAATGGGGGATGTGTGTCTTCTTTTCTCATCTCTTGCTTGGAGGTTCCTTTTTCTCATATGGTTTTGGTTGCAACTTCTGTTGGTGTGGCTATCCCTGTGGTTGCTAAGATTTGAACTCTGCAAGCATGTATATTCCATCTCTAAATTAGTATGTTGTGACAAGGTTCATTGAAAAAAGCATAGATCAAACTAATATTCAATAGAGGTTAATTGAAATCAAAATAAAAAAATTAATTAGAATACAATACTCTTATTTCAGTACTCAGCCAATGGAGAAAGTGGTATCTCAAGGACTGAAAATGTCTAAATTATCATATGGAAAGGGCATAAGTACAATATTGTGCATCTCTTCTTCAAGCTTAAACATATATGTTGTACTAAAGTTAAATATTTTCTAGATATATTTATTATTGATTTGTTCATTGTTAGTTGTAACTGTCTAATATAGATGTGCATGTGGTTAAGAAGGTTACTTAGAACTCCACAAAAATTGTTAGAAAAGGAATGATTGTTAAAGCACCTTCCTCCATCCACAACAAAGTAGTTGATCTTAATTTTTAGAAAAGAAATGATTGTCAATGCTCTAATCCTAAATTTCTTAGATAATATTGTTATCTGAATTCTACACACTTTACCACACACCATTCTACTTAGTTGCTAACTAAAAGTATTTGAGTGGACAATGAGATAGATTTCATACTATACACAACTCAATCTAAGTTCCATTTTTTATTTTCTATATGAAGTCATGACATGAGAAAAATCCTAGAAAACTTGACCAATATATTTCAAAACTACAACAAAATTGGGTCTATTGAAGATGGTTCTATATTATAGAAACAAATGCAATGCTCTAGAGTTTTCAAATCTGCACATGCCATGCTATCTAAGAATAGAGATTCAGCCACTTTATTTTTTAGACAAGTCCCATAAATGCAATTTGGGAGGGGATCAAAATATTATTGATTGCTATCATTTATTTTTGAATGCCACAGATAGAGTGTCCTCATTCAAGGCTATATGGTCATCATAGTTTTAGCACAATTAGTGATCAGCCCTCTTACAAATGTGATTGATCTATGTCTAGTGTACATTTTAGGAAAGTATGACTTTAAAACTCTTTTGTTTCAAATTCTCTTCATTTTCTTGCTACTACATGATTATAATATTGCTACACAATTTGTAGTGGGGAAAATCTATCAATAACAGTGAATATTATTTAATTTTATATTTTTGAAGTACAAAATGTTGTTACTCTATTGAATATAGGTAATGATAATCCTTTGTTTGAATTTTTTCTTCCTTCTCTTATTCATTGAAGCATAATCACTTATTGAGTTTGTGGAAAATTTTTCTAGATAAGGATAGATAAGTATTCTCCAAAGATGCTTAAAATAATATTCTACTCATATAGACTGCATTTCATCCTTGTATTTCAAAAATTTGCATTCTTTCATGAAGGTGTCAAGATATAAAAGAGATTGTGATCTTGGCAAGAGCATGGGTTGTGAATAAGGAAGCACACACAAGATTAATGTGGATCTATTAGCAAAGATAAGTGCAGATTTATGAAGGCTTCTATGGACATATTTATGAGTATATAGAGGACTATGCAAATTTACAAAGCATTTTGAAGAGAGTATTTTGAGAAGTTTCAATGGAAGTTTTATGAGACTTGAAATAAGTTTGGTGGCAAATTTGTTGTCATCATAATAGGAATTTGAGGAAGATGGATTTTGGAGAATAGATTATCCATCATCTATAAGAGAAGCAACATTTCAAACAATTTCTTGGCACCTCTTTAGGATTGTATCTAAACAAGTTGAACTTTGCATTATATTGACCAACTCTACATATTAGTGGATATTTAATACTAATTTCATATGTGTCATCTAACAACATGTGCATTCAAGAAAGGAAAAGAGCTATTAAATTTATCACTTTTTTTGAAAATTGCACTAGAAACTCTTCAATTGTAACCTGAAAAGACTTATTCCAGTTGTTTATATCGATGGGACTCAAAATTTCCTTCTCGATTTGAGTACCATTCCAAGCTTTGAAGCCCTATAAGTGCATATAATGCATGTGTACCTGACTGTTCATTTGAGACCTAAGAAGTGTTTAATGTTTGTAACACCTTGAATTGAGTATTTCATTCATCTTGTGAAGATAAATTACCATTCTGAGTCATTTTGTGAAGTTCTATTTTGAGCAATGTTCAAATCTACATTTTTGCCTAAGTGTCAAACAATAACAAGAGGCCTTGTTTGCAATTGAATATCTTGCACCCAGTAATGTTTCATGATTTTATGCTTTAGGAATGTTTAGTATGCATATCAAAGAACTGATGTTTTAGATTTCAAGTAATTTCAACATTTTCTGACTAGGTTTTGAATCCCTCAAATTTAGTTGTTTATTATTGTCATGCTGATGTAAATTATTTAGAATTCTAGGAGGCCCTATTTGACTAGTTATAACTTTTACCCAATTGACCAAAATGAGAAACTTCATTTTGCATTGCATTCTAGAGGCCATACACCTACTATGTTCCATATCTAAGCTTATGATGAATCCATTTGATTAGTTTTTGAACATGGTTCCATATGCAATTTGTGAAGTTTTACTACTGTCAAGAAGTGCAGATTCATTAGGACCCCTATTTGGGATGTCATAACTTTGAACTCATGATTACCTGAACCAAATGGATTATACTACTATATTATACTCTACAAATTCTTTAAGTGTTCCAGTTTACAAGTCTTGATGAATCCATTTGCACACATTCCTAGGTCTATTCTGTTTGCGAAAATTGCTTTTTTGACAGTGTTCCCAGTTCTACAAATCCAAGTACCCCACTTTGACCGCTTTCCAAATGCGCCCAATTATTTTTCATGAGATAAAATTACAAAATTATACTCTCCTCATGATAGTGAAACAATCCCCCAGTTTCCATGCCCCTAAGTGTTAGCTTGACCTATTTTCAAAGCCAAAACCAAATGAGATTTTTTGTTTTCTAACATGTTTGCTTACAAGCAGTTCTGAGAAGGCAACTTTGACAGTCAATATCTTTTGACCTAGGTGTCTTCATGACATGAGATTCAATAGGGTAAGAGAATGTGGAACAAAGAGTTAGCATGTCAGATATCAGAGCCTACTTATCTATTTATGTCAATTTTTAAAGTCAGTTCCACAAGCTTCTTGGCATGAAATTGGCAATTTACAAATAATAGGGTAAAGTCAATTTGAAATGATCAATTAAGATCAAATTTTATTCTAATCAGTTTTAGGTGATTAAAAGATCAATTTGAGATGTCAATCATTTCAGTTTGAAATTATTTTTTAGTCAGATCCTCTCAGGACTGAGCTGGTTGCCTAGAAATTTTCAAAGTGTTGTAACAAGTTACTTCATTTTTAATTTTCTCTAGAATGAGATTTTTATTGCAACAAATTCAACTAGATGATACAAGCATGTAAACAACTATCGATATTCCTTTGACATTACCATAGGGTCAGAGAGAAGATCCATTAGTTATGAATGTCAACTATAAGTAATCTCCATAGAATGTAAACTATTGACATAAGATTTATCAGTTCAACATCTTGAAAGGGAACTAGATTGATTAGTGAGCATGGAGATAGTATTTGTGTTGATTTCATTTCTTTTGATGATTACAAATCACTTCCATCAATTCTACTCAGAAGCAATGACATCTAATCCAAAGTACCTATATCCACTTATGACATCAAATATTCAATTGGTAACTGCAAGGAATTATGATTACATTTTTGTTGGGGATGGTGCAGTTGGGTGTCCACTAAAAGCAACTTTGTCACAAAACTACTCTATTTTGCTAATGTAGAGTTTTGTTTCAACAGAATGGGGAGATAAGTGAGAGCTTTGAAGCTAAATTCAAAGCCAAATAACAAAGCACACAATAAGGGAGGTCAGTACATGCTTACAAATATCTATCAATTTCCTCCATCACCTACGGTGTTCATGTATGATGTTTAAACATTTCCCATTTCTCATAGGGCCTGCTAAAGGTAAGCAAAGGGGAGAGCTGCAAGTGGTCAAAATTGCCCTTCATCATGCAACATTCATGACCCAAGGCATGACCTGAGGCATTCATGAGAAGAATAGATTGGGACCTAGACCAAAGACATTTTTGTGTGAAGTGTATAGCCAACTCCTACAAAATCCTAGCTTGTGCATGACATAAAAGGAAAAAACAGAGGCTTTGAGTAGTTTTAGTAGTGTCAAAGCATAATGGAGAATAATTTTTGCAAAAAATTCATTACTATAAAATACTTTGGGGAAAATTCTAGATCAAAGATAACAACACCCCAAGAAGATTTTGATCATATAAATGTGATGAAGCGCTCAATACCAATTTTATCTTGATTTTCACTTCCTTTCTTGAGTTCTTGTTCATCATGATTGTCCTCTAGAATCGTTAACAGATCTGGATAGATTAAAGGAGTAGTGTCATAGCTAGAAAGTTGCTAGAACACAAATAACTAGTCTTATTGGGGATTGACATGACATTGATCCTGATGAACTTCTAGAAATGTGTTCCTAATATGGTGACGTGTTGTATTGGAATGGTTAGAACAATGCATTGCGGCATCAAATCTCATTTGCATAGATAATCCAGCAACATCATTCATCCAACAACCTGATGTTTATTTGCAAGAAACCTCCATGTTTTTATTTTTTTAAATGGGTGGTAATGTCAAGTCATGAGCATAGTTGGAGCACTATTTGAAGACACACCTTAGTAGCTCTACTAGTTTCGAGTTTAGATGGACACAGAGACCACACCAAGAAGACCTTCTAGGTTAAGTGATAAAAGTCAAGTGGATATAATGAATTTTGGTGTATCTTTGCTGCATCTTATTTAATTTTAGATGTATGTAAGGATACCCATCTAAAGTCTTTAATCCCACATTGGGTGAGTGAAGGTATCTTTTGATGTTTAAATGCACTTGCACAATACCACATAGTGTCTAACAAGACACTCGACTTTTGAAGTTGTTACTTTGTGTGAGAGCCCACCACTAATGATCAAGACAGATGGCGTGAAGATCAAAATTTTTTGAATGAAACTGTGATGGAAAAGGTAGAGTAGGTGATGACATTAGCAATTCCATGTGGTGCCAATTCATGCAGTTTTAGGAGAAACCGTGTGGTTAGAGCTTAACTGTGTGATGGTGTGAAATTGGTCAAGATAACCATCGATCCATGATCATGACATTAAATGCTAGATTGATAGAGATGGTGGTGATAGTGCGAAAATAGAGATTTTGTGGCTTTGTCCGAGTTAATTGTGGTTAGCAAGAAAGAGCTCTAAGGGTGCGATTAGCCATGTTTTGCCCCATTGCTGGAGTTAAGGTGCAACCCCAAGTTAAGCCCGTGACATAGTGAAAAGATGATACATGGAAAGGATGATGAAAGAGCAAGGTGTGAGATGGTAGGAGCCAGTTAGTGAGAGGCTACCACATGGTACCCATGCAATCAACCAGGGGTTGACCCAAATGAAAAGGGCTAAAAATATGAAATTGGAAATATTGATTTTTAATTATTATTTTGTCAATTTTTCACCTTCAAATCCTCCATATAAAAAAATTAAATGAATTTCACATTTTCTATAGTCTAAACTATATTAAATTTTTTATTTTTTATTTTTAATGACTGAACTTGAAATGGGGGCTTGAATTTCAAACGAGCACCAAGGGGGCATTTTTTGTCAAGGATGTGCAGTGCAATATACCATTAGAACTAAGAGAAGATGAGCTATCCAAATTTATAGTTAGAATTTGCACAGGTATTTAGCAGTATAGTCTATAAGCAAATTTGTATTTTCTGGGGCATTCTTAGTAGAATGAATGGAATTCATCATTAAGCATCAAAATTAGTTGGAAAGTAGTCATTGAAGTTTACTACTACTAGATTTAGAGTAAAAATGATTCTGAGAGTTTTCTTTGGCCTCTAGAAGTCATTTGATGGATGTTTTGCCCTTGCTTTGATCTCAAATCTGGCATTAAAATTAGTTACACTTTTCAATCATTCTAAAGATATTTTCAAGGCATTTTTCAAGTAGCAATGAAAAGATTTGATGTGTAGTTACGGAGAGAGTAGTAGAGAGATGTTTTGCATCTATAGATGAAGGTTTCTAAGTGGAAAAATGGCAGCATCTAATCTGATCCAGGATTGCTTCTTTTCTATTTAGTCTCTTATTTTCTCTTTCTCAAGGGTTGGTTCTAGTTTGTCTATGAGACCACATTTGTTGGATCCAAACCTATGATTCCACCACATTCCTCAGCATTTTCTCTTGTAATGAACAAGAAGTAATAGAATACAGAATGTTCTGATCTGTTAGACATTTCTATGCTTCAATTTCATGCAGCCTTTATGTATTTGTTTCAAGGAAATAAATAAAAGTGCAACAACAAGTTAATCTTCCATCTGAATTTTGTCTCATGTTCATGCTATTTGTGATCTTCTGTGATATATGTACAAGGTGCATATTATCCAGTTGCAATTTGTTTCAGATTGTATATGTTGATATTGTTTTCTTTTTATTTAAGGAGTTATGTTAACACTTATTTTATCATTATAGGGTTGCAGATCTCATGAAGGGATAGCTCGAGTACAAGATTTAGAAAGATGCAGATGTCTCATTCACAAGGTGAATGGATAGATTAAGAAGTCCTAATATATGGAATATATCAATAACTTTTAGGGATTTGTGTTAGGGGTTTGTGGGATTTCCCAATAGATAAGGCATTGATTAGCTATAGGATCAAAGTGTTATGTTGTTCATGTCTTGGTTGTGCTGATATTCAACATCATTAATCAAAATCTTTTCCCTTTAATGTTGAAGGAACTGAAAAGTATTGCCCTCGGTTGGCTTATCAAGTTCTTAGGTCATGTTATTAGCTATTTCTTGTTTAGGATCTTTGCATAAGTGTTAGAAGATTAAGGGTTTTATTTTCTTTTTTAGGTTCGAGTGTATGTTTTAGCACTAGTACCATATAAATGAATCTGAGGTACACCCACCTAGGTGAAGGGTTTGGCCTTATAGTTGGCCTGGTGTCTGAAAGGGTATGTTGTAGATGGGAAGTAGCTACCCTAGATGTATCTTGTTCTCATCAGGATAATTTGAAACCATAATGTCTCAAAACACCATCATATATCATCACTGAGATTCGAAGCCTCGTAAGTACAATACATGCTCTTACACAAATGCCTTGCCAGATTAGACATGGCACCAACCATTTCTATAGAAGATTGTGATTTTGACTATTGTACAAGGATAGTAGAAATTTAAATGATATAAATCTTCATTTGAGAATGGCCAACAAATTGACTAGCAAAAAAGCATGAAATATCATAAAATATTAAAATGAAAAGGTGAACTTGACATTTGGAAATAGTAATTGAAATATTCATGTATAAATTATAATTTAACCAAAGTATTTTGAAAGTAAAATTCAAAATTCAAATTATTAGATATCATATATAAACCTAGCTAGAGTTGTAGCCAATGAAGTTTGACTTTTGCACATTTTAATTTGCAACAAAGATCATAAATTGTGAAATTATAAATGTTACCTACTTTCTCCATAAAGTTTTGCATGTCATATAGACTTTACGATCCTATGCTTCCTCCCGTATTATTATTCAACATATCACCACACTCAAAAAATTTAATGAGAATAGTTCATGAATAAATGTATACTTTAGAATGATCTAATATCATTTGTTTCCACTATTCAAATTCTTCTTCATGTCTCTCAATTTACAACAAAAGTTATCAAATGCAACAAAACATGTTTGTAGATAAGTAGAAACAACAGAATACCTTAGAGATGAATAATTTGAGGTAATCCCATGCAAATCCATTCTTTCAAATAATCCATACACTGCAACTAAATTTCATAAATAAATGAGTTTGACTATGAGCCCTTTTGTATTGCCTACAACTAAGAGATTCACACAGTTAGTTGTCATGGAATCAAAGGTTAATGTTAAGCTTCACTTGATTTCAATAATAGTTTAATATTCTCTACTAATTAGGACCAATCACGTGAAGGTGGAAGTTCTTACCCCCCAACATCCACATTCCCCATTAACACCTAAAATTCATTCATTCTATTAATAAAATGTAACATTCATGAATTATCACATGATAACATTCTTTAACACATTAGTTTCATTAGAACATTCACATTAACAATGAAACATAAGATTCATTAGAACATTCACATGAACATTCAATAGAACATAAATAAAACATCTATACATAAACATTAGTCATTATCAAATAGGTTACATAACTAAGTTATATAAGTTCACATGAATCATTTCTTTTTTCCTTTTCTTTTTTCCTTTTTTGTCCTTCCCTATATTGTTGCAAAGGCATATCCATGTCATCATCAATATTTTTTTCTCACCAGTGGATGTGCACTCATTATCCTTTGCAAAGGTTGGTCCTCTGCAATAACAAATAAAAGGGTTAAATTTTTAAAAATTGAGACTTTAAAGATTTTAAAGAACATTGTAGTGCTCTTTATCTTGTCCAACCACATCATCTTGCTCATCATCTTGGACCTCAAAATGGTCATCATTTGCATCCCCTGCAACTACAATACAAAATGTTTTCTTAATCCCAACACATATTATAGTTAAATTTGTATTACTACACCAAATTTAATTTAAAATGTTTACTTGTATTAATAATTTAGAAATCAAAAATTGAATAGAAAATGTTTACTTGTATATACATATTATTCTTTGTCCATCTCATCATCAGGATCATCATCATCGATGACATTGTCACCACCACTATCCTAGTCATCGTCATCATTGTCATTGTTGTTGTCATCATCATCATCATCATTGTTGTTGTTGTTGTTATCATCATTGTCATCATCATAATCATCATCCTTCTCCTCATTATCATGATCAGTAGAAGCATCATCATCATGATTAGTAGTAGCATCATTTTCTTTAGGAGCATCATTGACTAACTCTCGATCATGATCCACTTCTTCCTCTTCCTTGGTATCTTCTTCTTCCATCACATTACATTTTATTGGCCTTCCCCTTAGATCATGTCTAGCAACAAATGACCAACCCAATTTAAGTGGAAGCTCTAAATAAATACGTACTCACATTGGCTTGGAAGAACATAAGGCTCATCCCTAACTGGCTCAAACAACCTTGTATTAATCATTGGAAATCAATTCTCATGCTTAATAACAATTCTGCTAGGATCATTTTGATTGAGTCGTAGTCTGTACCATTTGACAATGAAGAGAAATAATTTGAAGGAATTAAAGTCAGAGTCAAGTATATCAACCAAAATTCCATAGTATAATTTTTGAAATTTTCGAGGATGTAAGTCATTTCTAGATGAAATATTGTTCACCTGGAAGACTGCACTTATCCCAAAATCATAAGTTATCTTCATGTAATCTAAATCTCTGATGCAAAATTTATAACCATTGCAGAACATAGTCTTGTGGTGTTTCTCCTATAATAATGTCAAACATGTATAAATTATTCCATCATAAGTTCAAAAACATATGGTTTATTAACAAACTTATAAGTACCTAGAGATCTCTTAAACCATATGCTAAATCGATTTCTTTTTGTGTAACATTGGGATCTCCATTAAAATGAGATTGTTTAACCAATGAATACATGGATTCCCATTTTAATCCATTACTAGAATGTTAACATTGTTCAATTCATACTGCCATCCAATCTTTGATTGTTTGCAATAAACAAATGTATTGCATCCCACTCTTTAGCAGCTGTACAAAAGTAAATAGATGACTTAGAAAATAATTATTTTGAAGATTAAGAATTAATTAACTAAAATATAATCTAATATTTTATTACCTTTCACTTTCCTAAATCTACCTTTCCCCACCAAGTACTCCCCTTCAATTTTTTAGTGGAGTAAAGATCTCAGATGCAATCTATATGGGTTTTTGTTGCAAGATTAGGAAGATATTGAGTAACGTACACCATCATCCAATATTCCATATATCCCTTAATCATATAACCCTCATGAAATTCTCTTTCTCAAACCAAACCTTTCAAAAATTTCAAGTGTCTCTCAACCATCCACATTGACCTAGGTTGTACAGGTCCACACAATTCAATCTCCTCAACTTGGTGTATGAGGTAGTATTCTTGTGCATTAAAAAAGGTTGAAGGTAAACACTTTTGAATTTCACACATTAGTAGAGGAATTATTTTCTTCCAATATTTTATATCTTCTTTATAGATTTCTTTAGATGACAACCACTTACAAGGGATTCAAGACACAAAAACATATAAATACAAGACTTTGCAATATATTACTTGTTGGATGTATTGAACAAATATCACTGCTTACCTCATGTATTTTCCAAGATCATATATCACTTGTTTGATATTATTGTCAAAGTTGTTTGGGAGCGGTAGGGGTAGCACATAGTACAACAATTGTCAACTAATCATGTCATTCTTTTCTAATGTAATACAATGAAAATTGAATGTAGTTTCACAAATATATTGTAAGTACAAAAGACGTTGACTTACCTTGATGAAGGTATGCCAATCATGCATTTTTAGTCTTGGGCCAAATTCACTTTTCTTTGATATGAGATTTCTTATATTCGCAGTAAATACTGTAGGAAATCTTATTTTTCATATGACTTCTTTTATGACATTACTTTGTTGCTTTGTTAATAACAAAGGAAGGGCACTTGCATTAATCTAGTCTCCGTTGCTATTTGATTTAATGATTTTTTCATTGCATGATTGGAATCATGAATGTCACTAAAAATTTTGGAAAGTTTTTCTTTGTTATACCTTCCATCCAATATTTTCCACAGTGTCTCTATTACATTCTTTCCAATATGCATGGTATTAAACATATACACAATTTGAAGCTACTCGTAGTAGGGTAGCCTACTAAATTCTTTAGGATAACATTTTAGTCCCTTTGGAAGGTGGTCAGTACTAATGCATTGACAACCTCAAATTATATTATATTCTAACTTCCATAGGTGAGATTTCATTCTTTATGGCTTTGATGTAGTCTCTTCTTTCCCATTGAAAAGATGTTTTTCGACACTTCAAAACTTATGTTTTTTGTGGATGAAGTGTTTATTCTCGTCAAACACTTGCTTTCTTAAACTTTTGGAATGACGAGATTTCATCTTTGGACCACACATTGGATATGAAAATTTTCTCTTTATTTGAAGACCTAGAAAATAATGATTAAATTGGATAAAATATGTTCATTTTTGGAATTAGTGTTATTGCATAAAACTAGATTCAACATAACATAACACATAAATGTGTCAACCCTGGGGCATCATGAATTGTCCACACAAGCATTCCATGGAATTGATTTTTTTTTGGTCCAATTGGTAGATAGAGATATCATACATAGTTAAACCATTCCATAACACCAAAAACTCGTTGATAAGAGGTGCAATATATACATTCATATCTTTCACTAGGTACTTACCTAGTTGAATGAACAACATTAGATAATTATTGTATTCATTTCACTCCAAGACTTATAATTACATGTAGGTAACAATAAAATAATTAAATACCTAAAACAATCATTTCCAACATAATGTCCTCCCTCTTTATTTACATACATGGAGGAAGGTTATTGTTGATAACAAAAATAGGCTAGACCAAGTAAAAGAATCTCATCTCTCCATATGGATTGACACCATCAGTCGCTAAAGAAAGCCTGAGATTTTGAGGTTCTTCTTTAAAGTGTGTCCACTTTTCCTTTATGTCCTTAAATATTGAACCATCCACAAGCATTCTAATAATTTCATCTCAACTTCTATTGCATGCATGGTAATCCATAAATTGTGCCAAACTATTGCACCTAAATAATTGTTTAAGACGCAAAATAATGGGGATGTAATGAAGAACCTTGTGAGGTACATTTTTTGTCATTTGATCATCTTGATATCTGCTTGTATGATATTTGGGGCATTCTATTGCATTTTTGTGTTCTTTATGATAAATTACATGATCTTGATGACAAGCATCTATGGATTAATACTCCATTCCAATATGTTTCATAGTGGCACATAATTATCGGTACAAGTGAGGGAGAACATTTGATGGTGGTAACAAATAGTCACCTATCAATCTACAACAAAAAATATTAGTTGTTAGTATAAACAATCTTAGTGGTACATATTTCACTTTTTATAGACTATAATGATGTATATCACAAACCTTAGCATATGTGACATTGTTATGTTGGATAAACCATTCATAACCTTCAAATTCACCAACAACAATACAAAATAGAGAAGAGTTGATTGGGATCCTTCATAAAAGGGTCATGTTCTCCTTCTCAAGTAGAGGTATATCATGGATTGCCTCAATGTCACCCTCCTCCTCCTCCTCATCATCATCATCAACAACAACAACAACACTAGTACAAAATGTGTCATGGATCAGTGCATTCATACCATCATCTTGAAATGTGTTTTCTAGTGCATGATCATCATCTTTCATGGGATCATAATCTTCTCCTTCAATACTCACACCTCCATGTTCCTTTGAGATGTGTTGGTCCATATCACATACTACCTTGGGCAGATCGACCTACATAAAAATGATGATAATCAAACCTGATGTAGGAGCATCCTAGGCTTTCTTGCAACCCTGCCTATTGGAGCTGAGTGCTAGTGGTTTTCAATTTTTTGTTGCTGCCAAGTTGTTCAGTGGATGTCGAGTTATTGTAGCTCTTAGTAGATGTCAAGTTAATGTAGCTCTAGTGAATGTCAAGTTATTGTAGCCCTAGTGGATGTCAAGTTACTATAGCTCTTAGTGGATGTTGAGTTAGTATAGCTCTTAATGGATGCCAAGTGAACCTATTGGTGCCGAGTGTTCCTGTTGGTGTTGAGTGTTCCTATATGTGCTGAGTGCCAGTATTCATTTTACTTTTGTTCATCCTGATTTGCCTATGATCTAACTTTTGGCATTTAATTTATGTATGGTTATTTAATTTGTGTTGTGGTTGACTTGTGGCTCAACACATATTTAGTGTGAGGGATTTAATTTAGTTTGTAAGGAACTATTGGATACAATTGTTCAATTGTGTGTTGTCTTTGATGTTACAAAAATGTCATAACAGTTATTAGATAAAGTCTACCTAGCTCAGTTGGTTAGCAAAGAAAATTACAGAGTCTACCAAGCTTAGTTGGTCAACAAAGAAAATTCTAGAGTCTATCGAGTGTTCCTAAAAATACTCTGTGGAAATAGTTTCTATCGAGCTCACTCGGGCATTGAAGGTTTTTATGGTAGAAGTGAGTTTCTACTGAGCTCACAAGGTCAACGAAGGAAAGTCAGTGTTTACCAAGTTCACTTAGTCTCCAAAAGGATTTTGTAGAGTTCATAGTATTTACTGAGCTTTAGTTGGTTAACACTGGAAATCATTTCTGGAACAGTGTTTATCGAGCAAGGTCAGCTAATGAAGGAATTCATTATTTTGGGAAATTAAGTTTAATTATTTCATGTAATGATTGTAGTTGACTGATGTAATGATTATTGGTAAATGTAGCTCGTAAATAAGCTGACTTGATAATTTGTAAGGTATAAATAAAAGGTCAAGTTGTGAATTCCAAAGAGAAATGAGCGAGCATGCAAGTATACTGATTATGTGAAGAGGAAAGTGTGAGCAAATTTTGAAGAAGGATTAGATATCCTTGAGGAGCAGCAAAGGTGTATTTGATCAGAGAGGATCTAGTGAAGTAGAGCAGAGATTTGTATCAGCCAAGTTTAGTTGCATCTCATTCAGGTCACTTCATTGTTACTTTCTCACAATTGTAGCAGTGATTTCAAAATCTCTTAATAGAGTTTGTCTAATAGCCATTTTGTAAATCGTCTAACAAGTTGGACAGTTCTATTGAATTGTTCAAAAGTCCCCTAGCAAGGCCACTCTTAGTAGGGTGATCAAATGCTCTAAAAAAGTCACACCTAACAATACATTTTGTAACCTTTAACAGGGTTGGCTCCTAACAGGGCTTACTTCAAAAGAGTGAAAATCAATAGCTAGTTACATGGTGGTTTTTCCCATATTGGGTTTCCATGTTAAATCTGGTGTCTCTTGTGTTGATGTTATTTCTTTTATGCATGCATGTTAAGTCTTTGTGAGTGCTTAAAGATTAGTAATAAGTTAACAGAGTTACAACATTTTTCTGTGTGGCTACTGAATGATAGCAGTAACTAAGTTTATAAGACATCTAAGGGATCTGTGGATTTGTTTTTGTTGTAACTGATTCAAGACACAAAAACATATAAATACAAGACTTTGCAATATATTACTTGTTTGATGTATTGAACAAATATCACTGCTTACCTCATGTATTTTCCAAGATCATATATCACTTGTTTGATATTACTGTCAAATTTGTTTGGGAGTGATAGGGGTAGCACATACTACAACAATTTTCAACTAATCATGTCATTATTTTCTAATGTAATACAATGAAAATTGAATGTAGTTTCACAAATATATTGTAAGTACAAAAGACCTTGACTTACCTTGATGAAGGTATGCCAATCATGCATTTTTTGCCTTGGGCCAAATTCACTTTTCTTTGATATGAGATTCCTTATATTCGCAGCAAATACTGTAGGAAATCTCATTTTTCGTATGACTTCTTTTATGACATTACTTTGTTGCCTTGTTAATAACCAAGGAAGGACACTTGCATTAATCCAGTCTCCATTGCTATTTGATTTAATGATATTTTTCATTGCACGATTGGAATCATGAATGTCACTAAAAATTTTGGAAAGTTTTTCTTTGTTATGCTTTCCATCCAATATTTTCCACAGTGTCTCTATTACATTCTTTCCAATATGCATGGTATCAAACATATACACAATTTGAACCTACTCGTAGTAGGGTAGCCTACTAAATTCTTTAGGATAACATTTTAGTCCCTTTGGAAGGTGGTCAGTACTAATGCATTGACAACCTCAAATTCTATTATATTCTAACTTCCATAGGTGAGGCTTCATTCTTTATGGCTTTGATGTAGTCTCTTCTTTCCCATTGAAAAGATGTTTTTCGACACTTCAAAACTTATGCATTTTGTGGATGAAGTGTTTATTCTCATCAAACACCTACTTTCTTAAACTTTTGGAATGACGAGATTTCATCTTTGGACCACACATTGGATATGAAAATTTTCTCTTTATTTGAAGACCTAGAAAATAATGATTAAATTGGATAAAATATGTTCATTTTTGGAATTAGTGTTATTGCATAAAACTAGATTCAACATAACATAACACATAAATGTGTCAACCCTAGGGCATCATGAATTGTCCACACAAGCATTCAATGGAATTGATTTTTTTTTTTGTCCAATTGGTAGATAGATTGGACCCTAGGGCAGTTGATGATCTTTGTGATGTTGTGGAAGAAAGGATCTCAAAAAAGATTAGAGAAAAGTTTAGATCTGAGATTACATTGATTAAGAGTGGCGTGATTACTAAAATTGTAAGTGCTTTAGGTGGTGTACCTAAGAATGTGGGCACTAAAAGTAGTTATGAGGAAGTTGTTGAAGACTTTAAAGTTGATGGATCTAGTGGTGAGGACAGAACTGATCATGTGGAGAGACCTACTGGAACTATGGCTAGTCAGTTTGCTAAACCTGGATCTTAGTTGAAGCTGAAGCATGAGATGGAGGTTTCTAATTTCTCAAGTAGTTTGACTCCTGAAGATATGATGAATTGAATTGGTGAATTGGAAGACTACTTTGAGCTTGAGGATATTGAGGATCCAATTAGTGTGAAATTGGTGCAAACTAAGTTGAAAGGACATGCTGATATTTGGTGGAAAGAATTACAAAGAGACAGAGAAGAGGAAGGTAAAATGAAGATCTCTAGATGGAGGTTGATGGTGACTAAGTTGAAGGCTAAGTTCATTCCTACTGACTATGAAATTGATTTGTTTAAAAGATTGTAGAATCTAAAATAGAAAGATATGTTTGTGAAAGATTATACTAAGGAGTTCTACAAGTTGACTATTCGGTCTGGTCACTTTCCTTGATCTAGTTGATATCTTGTTGTAACCAACATGAAAGAAAAGGTACTAGGTAATAGGATGACCCTAAGAAATGTTGGTACCAATCCAGGATAGTAAAGGCACCCACTTGTCCAAAAGAGAGGTGATAAGATAGAATTTTGCAAGAGGCGTAAACCAACACTACCATAGAGGTGCCCACTGAATGGGTGAATACCCAAGTTATATTAATTGAATTTGAATTTTTATGGAAGTTAATGGACAAGAGATTAATAAGACTTTCCAAGCATGTTATCAAAGGATCCAAAGGTTTATCTTCTCAACAAGGACAATTTCTAGCTCACGGACTCCAAGCAAGGTCACTCATGAAATCAAAGATTACTAGTTCAAGAGGTCAAAACAGAAGAATCCAAAGTGAAAATAGGCTTTTAACAGTGGGGTAAGTGACTTAATCTAACCTAGATCGATCGAGGAAGACTGAAACTGACAGGATAGAAAATGAGCAAGTTAAAAAGTTGGTTTTTGACTCGGGAGCTGATTAATTTTTGTTCATTTTAATTGACCAACTAGATGCATTAACAGATTATTAGCATTGATTAGGCATGCAAGACAACAATCAGGGAGTTTAAGCAAACAATTGTCTTCAAACAATGAGCAAAGGACAAAGTAACCTTGCACATGAACAAGAATAGTGACATCATATTCTACTCCCTAAGGACTCTACCTGTGTATGTTCTCAAAAAAAATTCCAATCGCACACATAGTCCTAGAAAAGAAAATGTTGATTGCACTATGGTTTGTAGTAATGGTCAACTCTGTAACTCTTGCAATCTCAAGTGGGTGAAATCCAATCCTGACACACCGAGGTTTTGACACAGTCTAAGAATTTAATCAATCAAGAGCTACTAAGGCGAGCTGACAAACCAACAAGTGACCACACCTATGGATATTTCTTCCACGAGGGCATTTATATAGTAGTTGTTGCTCCATGGTAGGAATGGCTAATATTGCTTGAGGTTTCATTCATGTAGTTTACCCAATAAAGGGAGTGTCCACTGTGGTTAAACCTCTCTAACAAGGAAGAATCACAACATGGACCACATGGGGACTTGGTTCAAATTTAAGGGTTCCAAGTTTTTGATGCTCCCAAAGGGAACAAAGCATAATTCTCTAGCCTCTTCACCTCACCAAAACACAATAAATTAATTGACCCTCTAAATTGTCAATACCAACTCAACAAAGTTTGTCTACTGACAACAATTCCAATTTATCTCAAGAGAAAACATATTGTCAATTGCCAAAGACTAAACAATATTTGAACCTATAGTTGATCAACATCTTCCCTACCTACAAGTGGTTTCATCATCAAGAAGAGATTGAAGCCCACTCTCTCAAGATCCACAAATAGTGTTCATAGGGCCTAATTACTATCTGTAATATATATGCGAGTGAATAAATCTATGTTTATTATTTTAGAGAAAAAAATGAAATGTGATTTATGAAGGTAGGAAATCACTCAAGTAAGAAATGCAAGAGGTTCATTTTAATTAAAGGAAACCAAATGTTATAGATCTTTAAATAGAATGCATGGTAATCTATGCAACACACTTAGCAGATTTTACCTCTCTCTTTTTTTTGAGCTTTTTTGTGCAAGCAAGCCACAAACTCTGCAACAAGAAAGACAAGAAAACAAGCAAACAACAAAACAAGATATGCAATGTACACTCAACTTATGAAAATACTACCATACACTATTGTTAATTAAGATCTAAAAGTAAATGAGATGTCCACCTTTGTAGGATCTATTAGAATATTTAGAATAAATGAGAGGAAGGGGGGCGGACGAGGGGGGGGGAGCATTTGAATCAATTATCCCCAGGTCTAGATGTACCAATTCAACTTTCAATAACTTCAAATAACTTATTCAAAATCATAAAATGACTTGATCCATATAGAAACACATCAATAACTTAACACATTTATTCACCACTTAACTCTTTGTTTAGTATATGTTGACTAACAATAGATAGCATGCATCACACATATATAACATTCGCACATATATGATATTACGATTTAACATAAAAAAAGCCCAATTTGGGAAAAACCACCAAGTAACATGCTACTGCTTTTCACTCTTCTAAAGTGAGCTTGATTAAAAGCTAACCTTCTTAAAGGTTACATAACACATTGTTAGGTGTGGTGTTGTTAAATGATTTAATCACCTTGTTAGGAGTGGTCTAGTTAGAGGACTTTGGATCATTCCATTAGAATGTCACCTTGATTAAATGATTTACAAAATGACTATTAGGTCAACCTTGATTAAAGTATTTTGATTGATATAATTCTTATAAAGTACTGATAGGTTCGATATGTTTAGATACAACTCACTTTGTGGATTCAGATCTCTATTTCACTCATTTGTTGGTTCATTTACTAGACTTCATTATCATCTCCTTTGTTGGATACAACTGATTAATTATGTGTTGTCTTTGATGTTACACAAATGTCATATCATTATCAGTCAATATATGCCAAGCTTACTCAGGTAGTAAAGATAGTTCTCAGTGTCTACCAAGAATTCCTATGTTTGCCTAGTTCAGAAGGCAGTGTCTATTGAGTTCACTTGGGTGTCAAAAGAAAAGTTGCAGAAAGCGAGTGTTAACCAAGCTCACTCAATTAATGAAGAAAATTTGGATGGAACTAGTTTCTATCGAGCTCACTCGATTGCCAAAGGATTTTCGAGAGTTTGTAGTGTTAACTAAGCTTCTGTTTGTTAACAAAAGAAATCATTTTTGAGTTAGTTTCTACTAAGTTGGGTCAGCTAATCAATGATTTTCTTATTTTGGCATATTAAGCTTAATTGATTTATTTATTGATTCCAACCGACTAAGGTGATGAATATTGATTATTCTAAGTTGGTTTTGAGTTAACTTAACAAAGTGAAAGATATAAGTATAAGGTCAAGTTGTGATTTCAATGTATGCAAGTATGAAGATGTGATTGAAGATTGAATGATGAGAAGAGGAATAAAATTTGAAGGCTAAGAAGAATATCCTTGTGGAGCAAAAAAGCTATATTTGATCAGGAAGGATCAAGTATAAGCCAGAAGAAAAATCTGAAATTAGCAATTTAGTTCCATTCAAATCAGGTCATTTCATTGTTACACTATAATCATTGTAGTAGTGATATAAATCTCCTAATAGAGTTGGCTTAACAACTATTTGAAAATCCTCTAACAAGGTGGCAATTCTATTGAATTGTTCTCAATACCTCTAACAAGGTCACTCCTAATAGGGTCACACCTAACAGTCTGTTTTGAAACCTTTAATAGGGTTGGCTACTAATAGGGCTCACTCCAAAAGAGTGAAAATAGTAACTAGTTACAATTGGTGGTTTTTCCCAAATTGGGTTTCCACATTAAATCTTGGTGTCAAATGTGTTCATGCTATTTTCTTTCTATGTTTTCAACTAAGTTAAAGTAATATTAATCACATATAACATCTAAATTTTTATATGTTAACCATCTACTGAGCATAATCAGTTCTTACCGAGTTACAACATTTTTTGTGTGTTTACTGAGCTTCAATAGTATTCAATTATCTATTTGCATTTTGTACTAACATCTAAGGGATCTGGGATTTATTTTTGTAGTAACTAATTCACCCCTCCCCTCTTAGTTACTACTCTTATATTTGCAACAATTGGTATTAGAGCTTTTGGTGCTTGTAGAGAAGGTTTCAAGGACCTAAGCTAAAGATCAGGATGTCTTACAAAAGAGAGATTCCCAAGCTGAACAGAGACAATTTTGTAGCATGGCAAGGACTTATGAGATTACATCTAGCTACTGTCAATGATTCAGGCTAAAAGTATCTTGATATTGAATACAAGACTCCCACTGGAACTTTATTAGTTGAAGATATTGCTAAAAAGAAGAATCATAATATCATGATGATATATATTGCATCTACTCTCAGTTATGTTGAATTTGATGAGGTAAAAAATTGCAAAACTGCTTATGAAATGTGGAACAAACTAAAAGATATCTATGGAGGAGATGACAATGTAAGAAGAGCCAAAAAAGAAAGCCTTAGAGGACCATTTGATCAAATGAGAATGAGAGAAGATGAAAACATTTCAAAATATGTGGAAAGAATCAAGGCCAGTATAAGTGCAATCAAAGCATCAAGAGGAGACATTAAGGAGGAAATTGTTGTAAGTAAAGTGCTTAGAACTCTTCTTCCTATTTATGCAATTAGAGCATTTATTATTCAAGAAAATAGATGTGATCCAAATAAAAAATTAGGCTTGGATGCTATAGTTGGAAGATTGATAGCTATTGAATTAAATAACTATGATAACTATGTTCCTGCTTCAAAGAATATTGAATCTACATTTAAAGCTAAAATCGCACTCAAAGAAAAGGGTAAAAAATCAAAGTCCAGTCAATTAGGAAGTGAAGAAGATGGAACATTAGAAGAAAGTTCAAACAACGATCTTGAAGTTGTAGAAGCCCCACTTGCAAGGAAGTATTCCAAAGGAAAGCACAAAGGTAAAGTTCTTTCGATCTGCTTTTCTTGTGAAGAAGTTGGTCACATTACTACTAGGTGCCCAAACAAGGAAATCAAGAATGAGAAGAAAAGAAACAAGCATAAAGGCAAGAAAGACTCCAAGAACTACAAGGAAAAAGGTAAGAAATCTTGTTTTATAGCTAAAGATTCTGATAACAGTGAAAATGAAATGGTATTTATTACTATGAAAGATGAATCTGATGATGAAGGAGATAAGATGGCAGTTATCTCTTATGTTAGCAAAAATGATATGTGGATTATTGACAATGGTTGCTCACATCATATGTGTTGCAGGAGCAAGTGCTGGGCATAGGCATTTTTGGTTTGCAATTGTGATGGTGTTTAATTTTAGGGTTTAATTTAATATTTTGTTATAACTTTAGTAAAGGTCTAAACAAACCTTTACGAGTCTGGTGGTTGCCAAAACTAGTTCTTAACTATTTGGCTTCATTTATAAATTCTCTACGAAATCTTTTGGGAGAGTATGATTTGAGATTTTCTTTTCTGTGTGAAGAAGGATTGAGATATTGAGAAGCTTATTATCCGGCCTTGAACAAATGAATTAAATAATATTTGCAGTGCTTTCTTGCTACTTGGTTTTGATTTTATTTTGTTCTAAATAAAGTAGAAATAACATTGTTTTTTTTGGTTTAAAATTTATTGCTGTAGGAAGCCAGACTCACACAAGAACCTCTGGAAGTTTATTTGGGAAAAAATGCCTCTTGCTTACGTGAACACCATGTGAAGTGGCCTGAGTGTGGTGGAAAGTGGGTAGGAGGAATGTACATTAATCTCTTTATGGCCATTTGCAAGAATGGGCTACAGTTTGAAGAAACATGTGTTTGGTAAGGTAGCATCCCTATGTGCTTGCCATGAATGAACACATGTAACCTGTAAGGTGTTGTTCATATTTGGTATTTTCCCTGTAGTTTTTTTTTGGTTTCTTCTTTCCATCCAATATTGAGCCTATTATAGGCTTTGTCCTTGTTATCTCCTCATCAATATGATTGGTGACAAAACAAAATTTGAGCATATGGAATATTATGATGCAGGTAGTGTAAGATTTGGAAACAATGAACCTTGTAATATAAAAGGAAAATGATGTATTTTATTGACAAAATAACTTGTATGTGACAATGCCTATTGGGTTGAAGGACTAAAAAATAATCTACTAAGTGTGGCACAATTGAATAACATTTGATTCAAGGTAGAATTCATGAATGGACATGCCAAATTACTAGATGGAAAAGGAAATCTAGTTGGATCTGGCAAGCAAACAAAAGGTAATATATTTTATCTTGATCTCAGTGATTATTCATGTTTTATTGCTCAAGTAAAAGAAAGTTAGTTATGACACAAAAGGCTATGTCATGTGAACTTTGAAAATCTAGTTAAAATAAGAAAACATAGAAGAGTAAGAGGTATTCCTAATTTGAAGAAACCTGACATGGGTCTATGCAAGAATTGCCAAATTGGTAAGATGGGAAAGACGTGCTTCAAAAGCAAAGACTATTAGTTAGAAGAATTCTTGGGAATTGTTCATATAGACTTATGTGGACCTATTGGAATAGAGAGTTAAAGTGGAGAAAATTTTTTCATTATTTTTGTTGATGACTAATCTAGAATGATGACAGTAATGCACCTAAAAGAAAAATCAGAAGCCTTTCAAAAATTCAAGTAATGAATCAAATTTGCATTGTGCACTCTTTATCTTTCTTATGGCTCCCACGTTTTTTGATAACTAATAGAGTTATAACTCAGCAAGGTCATAAGAGTGATCCTTCTTCACTATCTTGCAACCTAAATCCATAGCCATAAAAGACACATTGTTCAATCTTCTAGATTGAACAATACAATTATTGTCACTGCAAATACAATTAAGGGATCTAAAATTGTGTCAATTGTCATTCCTCTTTTGTTCCATACAATCCCTTTATTCTTCTCAATTACCTCCTTAGAATCACTGTGCATGGTCTTGGGTCTATCTAGGGTAGGATACCCTGTTACTCATTGAATGATTCGTTGTGATCTTGGTAGGGCCATTTTCCAACCATACAAAGTGATCATGTATTTTGCTCGGTACTATCTTGTTCCATTCTATTTTGAATACATTTGGAAAATCTACGGCATGGGTTAACCCTTTTCTCTCTACAATTTTATTTTCATCTTTCAACACTCCATCTACACATAGTTTTCCATACAAATCTTTGATTTCCATGTTTCTAATACTTCCAACCTTACAAGTGTAACAACATCTTACATCTTGTATCATCAAAACCTATGGTGGTATCATCGATAATGCACCAGTTGGACCTCCCTTGTATGCAATCTTAGGAATAGCTCGAAAGGGTGATTGTTTAATCTCATTGCTTATTAATTTAACATTCAAACCTCTTTTTCTTCCTTCTTAACATCATTAGAAGAACTAGATGCCATTTAAAATAACTAGGGTTTGCGATAATTTAGATAGCATAGCTCAACACACGATAAATACCTTAAGAATCTGATGATTGGTGAAAATTAGTAGTTGAATCCAATTCACAAATGCTTGAATCCTTCACCTTATTTTCCCTGATGTTCTTCGTGCTCTCTTTGATCTTGAATGAATGCAAATGAGTCAAAAATTGACCATGTAGCCCTTAAAACTTGACAATAAATGCTTAGTTCTTACACAACTGTAAGCTTGGCCATCATAGAAATTTCAACTCACTTAGCTTACATATGATTTCTATTACACTTGGCAACACAATGAGCTTAGCCAATACTATCACATTTAATAGCTCGACATCAACTGAAATTTCATTTTCACTCAAGAACAACATGAAAACTTAACAAAGCTTATAGATTTCTTCCAAGTACTAACCAATACATTGCATCTTAATTCATGCATATATAATCTTTTCAGAGCTTAGATTCTTGGAATTGATGTAAAATATATCAATGACATATCAATCCAACGTACCATTTGATTGCCTAGTTGGAGGTGATGTGATCACCTGATCCATTGGATGAAGTGATCTCATCTAAACTTGATGTACTACAATCTTCATTTTCCTTCCATGTCTTGTTCATCTGCACTTTGACTTTCTCTGCATCAATCTTCTCTTTGCCTTTGTTGAATTCACTGCATGGTGCTTTTGACCTTGTTGGATTGTTCCTGCTAATGTGACCAGTCTTCAAACAACTAAAGCATGTAGTTTGACTCAACCATCTACTGTAGTCACTTTTGAAATGTGTTCTAATGTAATTCTCAATGACATGTCCATACTTTTGACAATAGTGACAACTATACCTTGTATTGTAATCCCAATTGTAGGGTTTTCTATTTTGTTGTACCTTTGACTTCTGGTTTGATGTCCACTTGGCATTAGATCTGCATTCATATGCTTTATGTCCATACTTTTGACAATTGTGACAATATCCTTCAAATATTTGTGTGCTTGTAGTCTTGGTCCTAGATTCATGTGCCTGATGTCCTTATTTATTGCACTTATGATAGTAACCCATGAACTTTTGCTTAGGGTTCTAATTTGCATTGTTGCTCCTGCAAACATTTGTTGTACGACCTAACTTTCCATAATTATGACAAGTGGGTTTGTAGTTCTTACCTTTGTTGCTTCTTTGTTCACCACTTTTAGATGATTCTCCTTCCTCAGTACTCTTGTATCCCAATCCGGTAGTATCATTGTTAGATCTAGGAGATCTCATCCATTTCTCAAATTGTTTGATGGCTTCACTTGTTCTATTGAAAATTTCAACAAATTCTTTTTCTCTTCTTAGATCATTTCTTAGTTGTTCATTTTGTAATTTCAAGGTTGTGATCTCAATTTCCTTACCATTTAATTCATGATTGGAAATCATCACTTGATTCACTATTTCCAGTTGCATGTTAGCAATCCTTTGTACCTCTAATGTCTTATCTTCTAGTATGTTTGTCAATGTCCTTTTGTCATCTTCAATCATGACTTTGTCTTCCTTAGTTTTTTTTTTTTTTTTTGCTCAGTCACCTCACATAGAAATACTAATTGAACTTATTGTTCTATCTTAATATTTCTGACCTCTTCAGTTGGGGCACCATTCTTTTCCATCAGATTTGCAATTGCTACATCAAATTCACTTGAGTTTCCATCTGCAAATTATTCAGTAGTGTCTTCCTCTTGGTAATGTGTATCATTATCCTCGGTAGCTATCTCTTTCCTTCCCTTTAATGAGCATTTCAATTAGTTGATGTAGGGCAAGCTAGATTTCAATCTTCTGGTTCTCAATGACTTTTCCCAACATGTAGACTTCCATCTTCCTCAAAGCTACAAAGGTTTCCTTTTCAAAGAACAAGGCTCTGATACCAATTTTTGGAAATATAATAGGGAAAGTAAACTATCAGAGGGTGGGAGTTGGGGGGAGGGGGTCATGAATCAATACATCAAAACTTCAACCATTAAAACATTCACCACACATCCATCTCACAATTTGCATGTAAATTGAAATACTAAACATATTCATCCATAACATGAAAATAATGAACATTCAACACATATGACACAAGATATTTGGTTACCCAGAAAACCTCTAATGAGAAGGTAAAAATGGGGTGGAGATGACACCCACAAATCTTCACTACTGCAGTTGTAAAGTGTATCTAATGAAGGTTACAATTGTTTGATCATAAACTATGATCTACCCTATGAAAGGTTTGCCTAGTTAAAGGCTTACAAAGATTGTTAGATCTTATCCTATTAAAGGATTTCAACACCATGTTAGAAGTGTGTCTAGTTAAAGGACTTCAACTTACAATGAAGTAAGCACTTGGTTAAGATATTTATACAAAATTTTACTAGAACTTGAAACCTATTAGGGTTACTCTGTTAAGAGATTTTACTAATTCACTTGATAGAATGTCTCAGCCTTGATCCTTTGGTTAGCACCTCTCTACTAGATATCACATCACCTCTATCCTGATGTATACTTGATCCTCTTTGATTAGATGTATCACTTCTATCCTCTCTCTACTTTCCTCTATTCTCTCTAACTGATTCTGCAATTCAATCCTTTGTCACAACTCCTTAGTCACCATGAATGCTCTATCTATGCATGCAAACTTTTATCTTCACTCATAAATTCTTTAGGGTTTTCCCTCCCTAAGAAGACTTAAGTGACCTAAGGTTAGGTAGGAATCAACAATTGTGATTCACCCATTTTTCCACTTAATTCATCACTTTATCTGATTGGTTGCATATATTGTATAGGGATCCTCAATATAGATTTTTTTTCTTATCATCTAGAATCACAAAATAATCCTTAAGTTAGCCCAAAAATTGTTTACATAGTAGTTTATGCCATTACAAACAACTATGTCCAAAACTATTTACTCGTCACTTGAAGCCTCTGATGCTTGGCATCCACTATATCTTCAATATTGGAACACTGCCTCTGAATGACTTGGCATCCACTATTCACTCGACATCTAGATCACTCGAGATATTCTAGCTTTCTCATCACTGGAGTGAATCGGCACTAACTTTCTACTTAGCACATACTGGTGTTCAACATATACTATATATCTTTCTCGACATGCATTATCTGATAACTTATGCTCAACATACACTACTTACTCAACATGCACTAAGAACTGTTAAGTAATGACTTAAGTATATTATCACTCATATGTCAAAACCATAATGAGATCAACACTTTACCTTTCACATAACATGGTGCATCATTTCCAAACTTAAGACTACTTCCATTATAATGTTCTAGCTTTTCAAACTTACTTGTATCACCATTCATATGATGTGAACCACTATCAATTATCCATCCATAATTCTTATTCATGTGTGAAATCAATGCACCTTTCTCATCTTCATCAGATTCTTTTTTCATTGCAACATAAACAACTTCTTCCTCATTTTCATTAGTGTCACTACCAGAACCATCTTCTTCAGCAATGTAACATGATTTGTTACCTTTACCTTTTTAGTCTTTGTTGTCTCAATTATATTTGCTATCTTTTTTTCCTTAGTATTTTTTTTCCTTCATTTATTCCTTCTCATCCCTAGTAGACCATGTACTAGTAATATAACTAACTTTTTAACATTTAAAACAAATAATAGGAATTTTACCATTGTATTCACATTTTCCTCTTGGTAGCCTTCTTTCCATTAATGCTTCAAGATCATCATTTGATTCACTATCATTATCCACATGATTGCTCTTCTTATTTCTCTTAGATCCATCAAGGGTTAGTTAAGAATTGAAAGCACATTCAACATTGGATGGAGTGTAGTTATCAAAATTTGACAATTTAAATGTAGTGAATCTTCCAATTAGACTTTCTAATGTTAGATCATTACTAGGTGTACATCTCAATTCTTGAATTGTAGAAACTCTAATTGCATAGATGGGAAGTAAAGTCCTTAATATCTTACTTATCACAGACTCATCAGATATAATGCCTCTAGCTCCTCTAATAACATTCACAACTTCCTTGATTTGACCATAATACTGTGCAATAGTTTCACCTTCTTTCATTCTCATGTCATCAAATTTGCCTTTCAAACTTTCAACTTAAGCTCTCAACACATTTTTGTCTCCACCATGGATTTGTGTCAACTTTTCCCACATTTTATTTGTAGTAGTACACTCCTTCACATCAACAAATTTAACATAACTCAGGGAAGATGCCAGATCTATTATCATTTGATTATGCTCCTTTTCCTTCATTTGTTCAAGAATCATGTGTCTAGGTACTTCAATGTATTCATTTTTCAGATGGTACAATGCAAAATCTCCAACTCCATAAAGATGTAGTTTCATCACTCATTGTCATGTTGAGAAGTTCTCTTTGTTCAGCTTAGGTGCCTCTCTCTTGTACATCTTGATCTTTAGCTTAAGTCCTTCAAACTTTCCTTACAAGCACCAATTCTCTAATGCCAATTGTTACAATAACTGAGAGGAGGGGAGGGGTGTGAATCAATTGTCCTCAAGTCCAAATGTACCAATTTAACTTTCAATAACTTCAAACAACTTCTTCAAACTCATAAAACCACTTGATCCATATAGAAACTCATCAACAACATAACATATTCAGTCACCACTTAACTCTATGTTCAATATATGCTGACTAATAGTAAATAACATGCATCATACATATAACATTCACACATATATGATGCTAGGATTTAATGTGGAAACCCAATTTGGGAAAACCTATCCAAGTAACATGCTACCACTTTTCACTCTTCTAAAATGAGCTTAGTTAAGAGCCAACACTATTAAAGGTTACAAAACACATTGTTAGGTGTGATCTTGTTAAAGGATTTAATCACCCTGTTAGGAGTGGCTTGGTTAGAGGGCTTTGGATATTCTATTAGAATGTCACCTTGATTAAAGGATTTAAAAAATGACTATTAGGTCAACCTTAATTAAAGGATTTTTACTACCATAATGGTTAAAAAGTAACAACATGTTTGATTTGTTCAGATACAACTCACTTTGCATATACAATTCTCCATTTGGCTCATTTGTTAGTTCATTGACTAAACTTCATTAGCATCCCCTTCTCTAATATGCTTGGAAACCCTTTAAGCAATTACACTTCACCAATCTTCTCACTTTTCTTTCGTTGTTGTGATCTTCATAGGTTCTCCACAAAATCACCAATCAATAGTGAACCAACCTCATAAGAAATCTATTATGCCTCCTTAAATAGGTAGTTTTGACCTTTTGTCGCTTAAACATCACCGTAGATCTTAGGGTTTGGTTAGATTCAATGAAACTATCCATCATTTTGTCCTTCTACTCCTTTCTTGATACTTCTAGAAACTTCTCTTTAAATCCTTGGCTTTGATCGCATAACAAACTCAATTCACACATTAAATACACTAGCTCATCAATCTTTATCATCCACACATTTTGACTAATCCAAAAATTCAACTATATCAACCTCAAACTTGATTCTTTCACAAACTGTAACTTGTTGAAACTCGATCATCACTGTGTTCTTTCGCTTGGCTTACACTACATGTAGCTCGGTCACCATTGTTCTGTCTTGCTAGGCTTACACTAGCTCACTCAGTCTTCATTGGAACATTTTCTTCTTCATCTTTCTCAACCATAACTATCACTCGGCTAATACTGTTTACTCAGCTAACTCTTAAGTTCCTTAATCATCTAATTCATCAACCTAGTAAAACTATCACTTGACTAAGCTTAATGTTTTACTCAACTTCTTGTCTTCTCTTCTAAACATCAACTCAACTATCTTATTCACTTTATATGATGATTAAGAAACACATTATCTTGTCAAAGACTAACTGATCAAGTGCCCATTGTAATTCCAACATGTACTTGCTCCTCCTTACTCAACAACTTCGTTAGTTCAACTAGTTATCTCTCTTTTCAAATTCTCTTCATCAATCAATAGTTATGACATTCTATACTATTAGTAAATGTTGCTCTATAGGTTTTACATCAATGACAACATAAGAATTGTTCCAATTGTAGTTTCCAATAGGATCATGCAAAGTACTTAAAAAGTAGCACCAAAATATTCATATCAATGTTCATATATAGGTGGGGCCTAATAATTCTCACATTACTATTTATTTTCTTATTTTAAAAACATTTCTATACATAATTTAATTTAATATTTCTCACTTATTTTACTTAAATTTTTAAAAATTTAGGTATTTTAGTTATTAAGAAACTTTTATTTATCATTTTTATGATTTTTGTAAAGTTAGTAATTGAAAAATTAGATATGTGTAGAGCATTCTATGAATAACATGTGCTATTTCCCTTCATATTATAACCTAGTAGTCGATCGCAAAGTGGTAAAAAAATTAGCATTTCAAAAGTGTCCCTTGATACGCCAAATATCCCAATAATTTATTTTGAAATATCCAAATAGTAATACACAAATAAGCAGGGGTCCCATGGAGGGGACTTGGGCTCTATATTTAAGGAGCAAGAGGTCTCATGATTTTTTTTGGAGGTGGCTACAACTTTAATTGGAATATTTTTCTAAAAGATAGGAGCTCCTACTTTTTAGATGTTTTATTTTGAGTGGGTGAAAAATGGGTGGGGTTGGAAATAGCCTCGCTAGCTTAGGACAATTTTTTTCCATGTGTCAACAATTTGCTCATCTTTTTTCCACCAAAATAGTCCTACCAAAATAATTTGGGAAGAAATAAAGTTTTATTTATTTAATCTTTCATACAATCCTGATTGTGTGTACAAAGCCATAACAAAATATTGCACAAAGCCAACACAGGAAACTAGTACAGGGGCTAGAGACAATGAGAAAATGTTTGGATTTTACCAAACAATCTATCCTACAATAGATCTATTTATTTAAACTATAGGACATTTTCTGTTCATGGCTTGTAGGATATTGATGCACTTGGTTCAATGATTTCTGTTACTTTTCATACAAGTTAATGGTCCCTCTGTTATGATACCCAAATTCCTCCTTTTCCTCTACCAAAAGCTTAATAATGAAAGGATGCTATAATGGGAGCCACATAATGTTGTTGATTCTCTCCCACATGAACAACTATTGACCCTTGTGGAATAACCTATGTTAATGGGTGGTGCAAGGTTTTAATCTTTGTATGTGTTGAGTTCGAGTCAAAAAAAGGATTTTGGAGTGCATGAAGCTCAACAAGTGGTGAATCAGCTTGGGAAATATGAGAGGCATCAAATACATTCTCATCCCAATCTTTCTAATTTTCAGAAATCATCAACCCACTTTCATCTTCATGCTTGATTCAAATAAACTGCTTGAAGAAGAAACATGCCTCGTCCTCACTAAATTGCTTGGATTTTAGAACACTATGATAGAGCTCACCCCCTGCTTTGTATTCCATCAAAATGTCCATATGGGTCTTTGTCAATATCACTTATTTGAAGCCAACTATGTTATAGGTGTCTTAGAGATGGTGGTTCATGATCTCCCTCTCCACATTCTTTTCAATCTTCTTGCCCCTCTCAATGAACTTTTGCAACATTCTTGTTGATCCTAAAATAATATTATATGACAATATTTTTGGTTTACATAGGCTGGAAAATAAGGATCTGATTCCTCTGTATAAATGTAAAAGAAAAAACATAAAATAGGTCTAAGTTGATTAGGCACAATGATCCATTTGAATATATGAGCTGGAAAACAAGGATTCAAGTCAATACCTGCAAATCAAAACAAACACATGCTTTTATAAAAATAAAAATAAATGTAAGTTCATCACACTAGAAGTTCCTTGGATTGGTCATTGAATGATTAATATACCTCAAAAAGATTTAAGGCCAAGTTGTCTACACTTTGTGATCCTCCTTTCCATACAATGAAAATAGTTGCACACACACACACACACACACACACACATATATATATATATATAAAGAGAAAAATCAAATTGTATAAGTGCTTCCATGAGTAGATCATATTCCATTTTTATAAAGTTTTCTTAAAAATTTGAATTAGTATGATGTAAAGTGAAATGACTCCTATGTATAAATGTAAAAGAAAAAACATAAAATAAGTCTAAGTTGATTAAGCATGATGATCCATTTGAATAGATAAGCCGAAAAACAAGGATTCAAATCAATACCCACAAATCAAAATAAACACATTCCTTTATAAAAAAAAAAATGTGAGTTCATTACACCAGAAGCTCCTCGAATCTTTCATTGAATGATTAATATACCTCAAAAAGATTTAAGGCCAAGTTCTCTATATTTTGTGATCCTCCTTTCCTTACAATGAAAATAGCTACATGCATATATATATATAAATGTGTATATATATATACATGTATATATATGTATACATGTACATATATACATATATATGTACATATATATGTATATATGTACATATATACATATATATATATACATATACATATATGTACATATATGTATATGTATATATATATAGGTATATGTATATATATATAGATATATGTATATATATATATAGATATATATATATACATATTATATATATATGTATATATACATATGTATAGATACACACACACACACATATATATATAGATATATGTATATATACATATATATATACATATCTATATATATGTATATATACATATATACATATGCATATATACATATATCTATATAAACATATATATATATATATATATATATATATATATATATATGTAGATATATATATATATATATATATATATATATATATATATATATATATATGTAGATATATATATTACATATATATATATGTATATATATATATGTATATGTATGTGTATATATGTATATATGTATGTATATATACATATACATATATATATATGTATGTATATGTACATATACATACATATATATATATATATGTATATGTATATATACATACATATATACATATATACACATACATACATATATATGTATATGTATATACATACATATATATGTATATATATACATATATGTATATATATGTATATATGTATATATATACATATATGTATATATATGTATATATGTATATATACATATGTATGTATGTACATATATATACATATATATACATATGTGTACATACATACATATGTATATATACATATATATGTATATATACATATCCATATATATGTATCTATACATATATACATATGTATGTATACATACATATGTATATACATATGTATATATATAAATAAAATTGTACAAGTGCTTCCATGAGTAGATCATATTCCATTTTTATAAACTTTGCTAAAAGAAATTAATTAGTATAATGTAAACTCATAAAGTGAAATGACTTTGTTAAAAATTCAATATTTAATTTCTAACATTTCAATATGTTGAAATGAGGCAATTGACCTCTATGCCAAGTAGCCTTAAGAAAAATGCGACAACATTCAAAATTAGATTTATTGTTGCCATTACAAAGTGGTATTTGAGGAATGTTGCAAGCACAACAATTATATAGAGCCATGACTATTAATTTGAATCCATCAGTGCAAGAATTTATTCCTTTTGTGTCAGTACAATATTATTACACTCTCCCTCCATGCCCATCCACTTTTCCAATTGCCCATCCAACAATGAATGTGACCTCACTGATATCAACGTAAAATATTGTTCCTCCATTATAGCCGTAGATTAATTATGTTCCACAGGTCATGAATTATATTCCAGCTACAATCTCTCCACCAAGTTTTTCTCTCATGGGTTGCCTAATTCTTTTTCCTTTTGTACATACTCCCTTTCCTAGTGAAAGAACAGTGGACCCATCTAATTGTTAGCCCAATAATCCACTTTACTATTATGGATAAATTCTTTCAATTACCTTTTTTTGTGGTGTATACATTTTTTACAGATAAATCTTTTTGCAACATCAGATTATTTATTAGTGTTCATGTTATTAAATTATGAAATGATTAATCTCTTATATTACGTCTTCCAACCACTTATAACCATGACTTTACCTCCTTGCTATAGTTGTTATTGTTGAAGATGACATCTCTACAAGTTTTTCATGTTCCTTGTTCAATACGTTGTTGTTAATGAGATAATGCATAGCAATAAACACTTCAAAATAGAGATGATAAAGAATAACGAACATCATGTCAATTGTTTTCATTGTAATAGCCTTTACTATCTCATTAACTTTCAATTTTGGTAGTAGATTGAATACATCCTACAGATGGTACATAATTTGGTTAAATGGAAGCCTCCTATTGACCACAAGTTCTAAATATATGTGTATCTCTCTTGAGTAAGCTTATAAATACTTTAGGGTTGTCAATTTTCCACTAATCTATGTGATAAATATATTGACAGTAGCATCCTTGACATCCCTTAACAATTCTCTACACCTATTTCCTCAACTTCATGAGCAACAACTTGTGATTTCATATTTCCTCAACTTCATTAGTTTCATTCTTGTACAATAAATCCTTAGCCAAATGCAGCTGCATTTTCCATCAAATAAAGCTGTGTTAGTACCTATCTATGTTAAGCAAAAATAATTTGAACTTCAACATGGTTTTTGTTACTTTTATTCTATGTAATCAACAACAAGAAAGCATCTCGTTTAAGTAGGAAGGTCTGAAAAAGGATATTCAAGAATATGTTTTGTAATAACATGTGGGTTTGTGTTGGACAATATTCATACTAAAGAACACATGATAATTTCACACCAAAATGAACTATTACCAAAACTATAAACACTAGTAATGGCTTCATCCAAAATGAAACCAGTCCTTAAAATACACACAAGAAGTTTATGGAAGATCAAATACATCTCAAAAAATAGATAGTGTATACACTATGAACAAGGTTCATCGATGACTCCTTCTTAATGAGACAAAAGCTAACACTAGGAGTCCAAAATGGAGTCATCTTGGAAGATAGATTAATTGATATTTTGTGTGTTAGGTTTGTTGGAAATATAAGATGAGTAACTGAGAGGGGAAGGGTGAATCAGTTACCACTAAAAGAAATCCCAGATCACTTAGATGTTGGCCAATACAAAACATAAACTTTGTTGAAATTGTTGTTACTTGGTTAACACACAGGCATTCGGTTAACGCTAACAATATGTTGTAACTTGGTAAGCACTATAATATCAATTGTTACTTGGTAAATACTCAACATGCAGATCTTAAGATATTTATTGTGATTAACCTTAATTAACTTATTTGCATACACATAAAAGAAGTAACATGAACACAAGTGACACCAAGATTTAAGGTGGAAACTCAATTTGGGAAAAACCACAAATTGCAACTAGTTACTGATTTTCACTCTTCTAAAGTAAGCCCTATTAGGAGCCAACCTTGTTAAAGGTTACAAAACACGCTATTAGGTGTGACCCTGTTAGAGGATTTAATCACCTTGTTAGGAGTGGCCTTGTTGGAGGTCTTTAGAAACTTCAATCTAGAAATGCCACCTTATTAGAGGATTTGGCAAATAACTGTTAAGCCAACTCAATTAAGAGATTTGATACACTATTACAATGGTTAGAGAGTAACAATGATATGACCTGATTGCTGATGCAACTATATTGCTAATTTTGGATCTCAATTTTGGCTCAAATACTTAATCCTTCCCAATCGAATGTATCTTTGCATCTCCTCAAGGATATTTTTCTTATCCTTCTAATTTGCTTCCTCTAAGCATCTTCTTTTCTTCCACACATTCTCACACATTCAATCCTCAACTTGACCTTATACTTATATCATTAACATTGTCAAGTCATCTTGAATACAACTTAGAATAATTTAATATTCATCTCCTTAGTCGACTAGAACCAAAAAACAAATTCATTAAACTCAATATGCCAAAACAAGAAAATCCTTTGTTAGCTGACCTTGCTCAGTAGACACTAACATCAAAAAGATTTTCTTGTGTTAACCAAGTGAGCTCGGTTAACACCGCATCTTCAAAAACTTTCTTTGGTAATTGAGTGAGCTTGGTTAGCATTGGTTCCATCCAATTTTCCTTTGTTACCCAAATGAGCTCAGTTAACACTCAACTTCTGTGAACTTCTCTTCGATGCCTAAGTGAACTCGATAGACACTTCCTTTTGAATTTGGAAAACATTTGAATGCTTGACAAACACAAGAAATTGTCTTCATTGCCCAAGTGAGCTCGTCATACACTAACTGGTAAAGATATGGCATTTTGTGTATCATCAAAGACAATATGCAATTGATCAACAATCTCCCTCTTAGATTGATGGAAACACAACGTGTCATAATACAATGAAATTTTAGAGCAAAATATGTTAGAGTAATTAGATATTTCCTAATTAACTCTAGTTTACTTAAGCTAAACTTTAGGCATATAATAATTAAATATTTGTATTAATTATTATCATGCAACCTAGGTTAGTTACCTGTTAGGGTTTTGATCTACTTTTATAAGGATTGATCTCTTTGAAATTTATTCATTCACTTTTGATAATAGTAATTTCACTTTTTGCTCATCAAGAATGTCTCATCTGTGGATTTGGGAATTCCAGTCTCCATAGCTTTTGTTTCTCTATTTCTATGACAAGTATGTGCATCTAGGTGATTCTTGGGAGCTATGGGGTTGATCTTTCATCAAATTCAACATGGTATTAGAGCTCTGGATCTTCATGCCCCTATTCTATTTTTGAGAGATTTGGCATAAATTTTTAGAAATGATTTTTTCTCTTTTAGAGGGTTTCAATTTTCATAAATGTTTTGCATTGGATTTGGGGGACCTAATTTTTGGAGCACTTTGAGCAATAATGAACATCACACCATTGAGTTGAGAGCATTTGAAAACTCCTACTTCCATATAAAATACGTCCAATTTGGACGCTGTTGAAATTTGAGGCAAACATTTTTGCACCCGGGCCATTTTGACCTAGGCATGCAAATCGAGACATTTTTTGATATATTTTTGTCAAAAAGATTTACATAGGTGAGTGTACCTACACATGCAGGTCTTTTCCTCTTGTGTATTGGCTTTGGAGATTGTACTTGCACCCTTTGATTTTGTGCACATGCCTTGGATGAAGCAAGGGAAAATAATTTTTAGAAGGATTTTTTTTTTTTGCAAGCTTTCTTATATCCTCTTCCTTGGCTTTCAAGTTTTATAGCCCTCTCAGGCCCTACGCAGATGACCTCTACACATAGTTTTAGGTACCTTGTAATGCACTAATGCAATTCACATTGGACCAAGATACCCTAGGCTCACCTTGGAAATTGCATCCAATATTCTACTTGGCTAATGCCTATGCAGGCTGGTCCCTTGACAACCTTTCTTTGTGTACCCCTGCAATCTCATCTTCTCAATCAAATTTTTATGGATTTTGATGACACATTTTTAGGGGCACATGGTGGGATTGAAAACAATCAACACATCTTTCCTCTCTCCTCTATCCATGTGGAGCTCTATAGTAATTTTTGGGTATTTTGGTGTTTTTTCGACCTGTCAAGTCCTTTTGGGACTGCACATTTTTAATGTAAGGGTGTGTTTTTTAGGTAAAAAAGGCTTCTTTTTATAGTGATTCTCAGCCCTCTAATTTAGCACTGCCAACTTTGGATGACCCTTTGATATTTTTCTTGGAGACGTATTTCTTTTTCAACACCATGTGCCTTGAGCGGAACCTTGATCCTCCAAGCCATTCTCGTGGCACCTATTAGCAGCTTGGGAGTTTTGGATTCTTCTCTTCCACTAAGCCTTTGGCGTATTGCATAGTGTGCAAGTAGCTCAATAACCACTTGGCTCTACTTTCATTAAATTTGAGGATCGAATGGATGCAAATGATGTTGCATGATTAGGGGTCTGATGGTAGTTTGTTTAGTTTATGGGGGCAATATTTTTGGTCAAGGAGGATATTAGGAGTTGTGCCTGTACTCTGTTCACCTGTTGCTCCAGCACTTGATTCCTTGCGGCCTCACATGGTTGTCTTTCAAAAACATGGTTCATGATGGAGTTTTTGGTAGTCTTCATGATTGGGGTTCTCCATATCTCTTTTCAGTGAAGGTTTAAGCCTTTTCTTAGAGGTTTGTGGTTTTTTCCTAACAAGTCGATTTCAACATTGAGATTGTCATTTTAATTGGAAGGTTCTTTATCTACTGAAGCTTATGCTCTCTACTCTTTCCACTCTTCTTTTTCCATGTGGAGACTAAATGATCGATGCCTCAACATTACATGTGATGTCTTATTGTAAGGTCCACTCCAACCATTTTCTAATGGTAGTTATTTTGAGTAACCAATGAACTTTTGTGACCTTGGTGAGTTGACACTTCTCTTAGTCATGTCACTTGTTCATCATGTAAGACACTTTTTTAATTGGCAAACCAACCTCCACACACGTAGTCTATTTATTTATCTTTTTTGTGTGTGGGGGCTATATTTTTGGATGCATGAGTTGTGGTGCATTTCGAGTGGAGATCTTGTTTAAAGTATAGATTTTGATAGAATTTTTGGTGATTGCCCATTGTTTTTGGCACCCTTTTGTTTGGGTGTTGCATGTGTAACCAAGCACTAGTGTTATTCTAAAATTGATAGGCATTTACAAATTCTTTTGGTGTTTTATTTTTAAACACATGGCATATCTTTCTTGGTCACCAATTTTTAATCTAGCACCGACCCTTTATTTTTCAAGGGAATATTTTTTTCGGCAAACTAGATTTTTTTTCCGACATTAGGGATCATTTTTTAGGCTTTTTTTTTACCTCAATGACTGTTTCACTATCAAATTTGGGCTCCTCACTTGCTGACATTAGTGCCATGTTAGCATTGCATTAGCATATACTGTCACCTCCTCAACCTCTCTTTATACCTACCTTTGTATTTTTACTCATATCTCAAGCATACAGACTCTGTTTTCTAAAAATAAGATATTGCCAAAATTTTGGTTCCAAACCCATCACAGTGGTATAGTTAGTCTTAAGTTTTGATGCTTTTTTTATGGCTTTTTCTACTGTGAAAGTCAAGGGTATAGTTTTGCACTCTAAGAGACATATATCTTAAGCATCTGATCTCTAATTTGGGAATTCTTTATATTGTTGGAAAGGTCTTTTTGAGCTCTTTCTAGTGATGTTGGTTTTTTTCTAGATTCTTCTCAAGGCACATTCTATTCAATCTTTTGCATTTTTGCAATCTAGTGGATATCTTGGTTATTTTAGGTTTGGGGATCAATTTAATTGCTTCAGATGATTTATTATGACTTATCCTTCTATTGTATTAGTCTTATGTATCTTCTAGTCTTTTAGACACCATTTTTATGCATTCTTGCAAACACGCTAAGAGAAAGTGTTATATTCCATTTATATTTTCATTTTAGTTGTTTGCCTTGTTTTGCCTTCCAATTCAAGTAGTGTCATCTAAGGACACTCATGCAGATTATTGTATTCTTGGGATTCACCATGTCTTATACCTTATTGAACATGCACTACTTTAATAAAGTTCCATGGGGGGTTGATGTTTTGCCTTTGTTTTCCATTTTCCTTTATCTAGTGAGTGTTTCTTCTATGACATTAGCCTCATGACATGTCTGAGATAGATCACCTTAGTACAAACATATGTACTCTTTTATGCATCTTGATCATGTTTCCTTGATATGTAGTTCTTTTGGCTCATTTTTAAGTTGCCTGTCACCTCACCCTTCTCTACAGTAGGGGTTTCTCAGGCTTCTTTGGTTTGATTGATCAACTCTTTAGGATTGGTGTTTCATGCCATTTGTATCTTCGAGTTCAATTTTTTTCTTTTGTGTGCCTCTTGATTCGATGCAAATTACAATCTTCTCTACCTAGTTAGGTTCTATTTTAGTGGAGGTTCTTTAGATCAATAGTTACTTTTGAGAGAGCTTTGCAGCTTCTACATGCTTCGGTGATGTTCTTCATGATCATCTTTTGTTCCTATCTTCTAGGACATTCCCTAGTTTGAAGGATTCTTTAGTCCTTCACTAGTTTCTTTTAGCATGTTTTCCACCTCTTTTTAGAGTAGAGTTTTTCCCATGTGATTTTCTCTATTTCTCCTCTTTTTAGAGATTTGGTTGTGCTTGGGTACCTCATCAGGCATTGTTTGTTGGGACATAAATCTACTTTCAATAGTAGTTTCTAGGTTTTTAGCTACTCCCTAAGTTTATCTTAAGGGGGGGTGTTAGAGTAATTAGATATTTCCTAATTAACTCTAGTTTACTTAAGCTAAACTTTAGGTATAATTATTTTATTAATTATTATCATGCAACCTAGGTTAGTTAACTGTTAGGGTTTTGATCTCCTTTTATTAGGATTGATCTCTTTGTAATTTATCCATTCACTTTTGATAATAACAATTTATCTTTTTTTCTCATCAAGATTCTCATCTATGGATCTGGGAATTTCAGCCTCCATTGCTTTTGCTTCTCTATTTTTGTGAAAGGAATTTGCATGAAAGTGATCCTTGGGAGCTGTGGGGTTGATCTTTCATCAACTTCAACAAAATAAAGTAAGGAGAATATCCTTGGTTTCATTCTTATTCTCATCCATGAGAACTCCCTCTATCAGTGTGAACTCCCTCTGACTTTAGTTTCTCCCTCTGTCATTAAACTTTGTCTTCAACATCTTCTTCTGATAGCAAACCCTCCCTCTTTAATATTAGACCAAGTTCTTCCACTTTGACATCTTCAAACAAAAATTTTGTGATATGATTATGATAGTATACTCTCCCTCTTTGACATCTTATGCCAAAGACAATATTCAATGAATATCAATGTACCTGATTTACATATTCATATGCATTATGCCCTTTCATTACTACATTAACTTGACTAATCTTCAACATGCTCTAGTTGATGCATCACTAAACTTCATTTAGTGAGATTTAGATAGGGGAATAACCCCTAAATTACCTTTTAGATACAAGAATACATCCTTAGGTAATGTCTTTGTGAATATGTCTGCAATTTTTTCTTAAGTATTCACATATTCCAATCTCACCTCTTTGTCTTACACCGGTTCTCTGAGAAAATGATATTTTATTACAATGTGCTTGGTCTTTGTATGCATCATAGGATTCTTTGATATATTAATTACACTTGTGTTATCACAAAAGATAACCATTGGATCCTTGATTTCTACTTTCATACCTACCAATAGTTGCTTGAACCAAACAACATTGGAAGAATTAATTGCTACTGCAACATACTCTTCCTTTGTTGTAGACTAAGAAATGTAGTTTTTCTTCTTACTTGTCCAAGACACTAGTCTCTTACCAAGAAAGAATGCTCCACCACTGGTGCTCTTCCTATCATTAACACTTCCTTCCCAATTTGCATTAGTGAAGGCTTTCAAAACCAAATTGCCTCCTTTCTTGTACCATAATCCATAGTCTTTAGTACCATTCAAATGCCTCATGATTCTCTTTATTGTCATCAAATGATTTCTTTAGGATTAGCCGAGAATCTTGCCACCATACCAACTATAAGAGCAATATTAGGCCTAGTATGTACAACATACTAAATTTTTCCAATCATTGATCTATATGTGGTCTGATCTACCTCCTTAGAATCATCATTTTTGGAATTTTATGTCCAGTAGACATAGGTATTCCAACTGGTATTGAATTCTCCATTCCAAACTTCTTTAGTATCTCCTTGATATACTTAGATTGAGTAATGTAGATACCATTTTTCTTGTGTTGAATCTGTAAGCCAACAAAGAATTTGATTTCTCCAAACATTGACATCTCAAATTCCTTACTCATTTCTTCTAAAAAGGCTTTGCATAAATCATAATTTCCAGTAGACAATGTGTCATCTACAAAGAATTCTATCGACACAATCTTCTTGTCTGGTCTTTCTTTGATATATAGGCTATTGTTATCATTTTTCCTTTGAAAACCAATCTTTATCAAGTAATTATGATGTCTTTCATTCCAAGCTCTAGGAGCTTTCTTGAGACCATGCAATGCTTGTGCAGTTTACAAACCACATTACTCTTTTTGCTCGGATCAACAAAACCTCCAAGTTTCTCTATGTAGAGTTCCTCTTCTAGAATTCCATTCAAGAATGAAAATTTTACATCCATCTAATAAACTTTAAATCTTTTATGTGCAGCATAAGAAAGTACAGTCCTAACACCTTCTAATCTTGCAACTGGAGAAAAAGTTTCACTGTAGTCAATACCTTCTTCTTGAGAATAACCTTTGCATACTAACCTTGCTTTGTTTCTTGAAACTTCTCCATCTCCATTTAGCTTATTTCTAAAAATCCACTTTGTGCCAATTACATTCTTATCCTTTGGTCTAGGAACAAGAGTCCAAGTCTTATTCTTTTCTATCTATTCTATCTCTTCATTCATTGCTTTAATCTAACTTTCATTATCCAAAGCATCTTTGACTATTATAGGTTCAAGTTCAGTAAGAAAATATGTACCTCTCAATTTATTCCTTGTCATTGTACCATCTAACTTGTCTCCAATGATTTTCTTAAGTGCATGGTGCCTTCTGACATATCTTGCTAATATAGGTAATTTGGATTTATAACTAGTTCAACTTGCCTTACCATGATTTTTTGCATCATGCTTGTGTCCCATTATATGTGACTTGAGTCCTTTAGATTTTGACTTGGGTTGTATTGGTTGCAACTTGATAGCCTCTGACTATGACTTTGGTCCTTTTGATTGTGACTCGGGTTGCACTGGTTGCAACTCAGGTGCTTCTAGAGATTTTGGGGTCTCAAGAGGTGAATTCTGTTGACTTCCAATTGGATTAGGCAATTAATCAAGTTCAAAACAAACAAACTTTATGTAATCTTCAGGTTCTTTTCTACTCTTTGCTTCACTTTTTTCTGGAAACTCATCAATCTTCACATATGCACTTTATATGATCTTATGAGTGGTTAGATTTAAACATTTATATGCCTTACTTCTACTGAAATATCCTAGGAATATGCCTTCATCACTTTTGACATCAAATTTACCTTTCCTAGTCACTTCAAAATATATCATTTGCTACCAAATACTTTCAAGTAACTTACATTAGGTTTGTAGCCATACCATAGTTCATAAGGAGTTTGATTTGAGTCTTTCTTTAGTTGTATTCTATTCAAAGTATGAACTGATGTACTAATTGCTTCCTTCCAGTATTTGATTGCAACATTCTTTTCTATCATCAAGGTTCTTGCATAATCCATGATTGATTAGTTCCTTCTTTCTGCTATACCATTCTATTGAGGTGTCTCAAGGGCTAATATTTGTCTTTTGATTCCTCTTTTAGTGCAGAGTTCATTGAATTCATTAGAAATAAATTCACCTCCTTTATCTTATCTCAAACAGTTCAGCTTTTTTCTTATTTCCTTCTCTACTCTTTCCAGATACCACTTGAACATTTGAAAAGCTTCAGATTTATCTTTTAGATACATTACTATCATCATTCTAGAGTAATCATCAACAAATAAAATAAAGTACTTATCTCCACTATAGCTCTCAATGCCAATAGGTCCACAAAGGTCTATGTGAATCAACTCCAAAACTTCTTTAGAATGATAGTTCTCCAAGACTTCTTTAGAATGATAGTTCTTTCTCATGAAACTTGTCTTGGCCATCTTACCATTTTTGACAATTATTACATTGGCCCATATCAGGTTACTTCAAACTAGGAATACCTTTCACTCTTGTTTTTGCTTATCTTGATCAAGTTATCAAAGTTCACATAACATAACCTTTTATATATTAACCAACTTTTTTCCACTTGAGCAATGAAACATGAACTTTTACTAAGATCTAGGTAGGATAAGTTACCTTTTGTTTGGTTACCAGACTCAACTAGATTTCCTTTTCCATCTAGCAGCTTGACCTTCCCATTCATGAATTATACCTTGAATCCAATGTTATTCAATTGTACCATACTCAGTAGATTATGTTTCAATCCTTCAACCCAATAAGCATTATCACATCTGAGTTCATTGGTTAGAGAAATAAAACCTTTTCCTTTTATGAAACATGGTTCATTGTTTCCAAATCTTACACTTCCACCATCATAGTGGGAAATATATTCAAAATTTGTCTTATCACCAGTCATATGATGAGAACAACCACTATCAATAATCCATGTATCATTTTTGTTAACATGAGAAATAAGTACCATTTTATCTTCTTCATTCTCAGATTAATCTTTTACAACAATATAAACCATTTCATCATCATCACTACTATCTAAATCTTTAGCCATAAAACAAGACTTCTTACCTTTTTCCTTGTAGTCCTTGTAGATTTCGAAATCCTTCTTGCCTTTATACTTGATGTTCTTCTTTTCATCTTTGTCTTCTCTATTTGGACACCTTGCAACAATGTGACCAACTTCTTCACAAGAAAAATAGATTAGAGAAATTTTACTTTTATATTTTCCTTTGCCTTTGTGATACCTCCTTGCAAGCAATGCTTCAATGGCTTCAAGATCACTATCAAAATTGTCTTCCTCTTCATTTTCAGATTGTTTTCCTTTAGACTTTGCAGCTTTCTTCTTGAGTGATAACTTGGCTTCAAATGCAGACTCAAGATTGCTAGAACTAAGAACATAATTATCATAGTTATCTAGTTCAAATGTTGTCAATCTTCCCAATAGAGCATCCAAGGTTATCTTATTATTTGGATCACATCTCATCTCTTGAATAGGAGACACTCTAATTGCATGGATAGGAAGAAGGATTTTGAGTACCTTGCTTACCATTGTCACATCTTCAATTGTCCCTCTAGAGGCTTTAATTGCACTAACACTAGCTTTGATTCTATCAACATATTTGGCGATGTTTACATCCTCTCTCATCTTCGTCTGATCAAACTGACCTCTCAAGCTTTCTACCTTGGTTCTTCTCACATTATCATCACCTTCATAGACATCCTTTATATTTGTCCACATCTCATGAGCAGTAGCACATCCTTTGACTTCATCAAATTCAACATAGTTAAGAGTTGATGCAATGTCAACCATCATGATATTATGATTTTCCTTTTTAGCAATCTCCTCCATAGTCAATGTTCAAGTAGGAGCCTTATACTTAGCATTCACGTATTTCATACCTAAATTACTAATGGTTGCTAGATGTAGCTTCATAAGTTCTTGCAATGACTCGAAGTTATCTTTGTTCAACTTGGGAATCTCTCTCCTATAAGACATCCCGATATTTAGCTTAGGTCCTTGAAACCTTCCCTGCAAGCACCAAAAGATTTGATATTGATTGTTAGAAATATAAGAGGAGTAACTAAGAGGGGAGGGGTGAATCAATTACCACTAAAATAAATATTAGATCCCTTAGATGTCAATACAAAAACATAAACTTTATTGAAACTATTGTTACTCGGTTAATACATAGGCACTTGGTTAACACTAGCAATATGTTGTAAATCGGTAAGCACTATAATATCAACTGTTACTCAGTAAATAGTGAACATGCATGTCTTAAGATATTAACTATGATTAACCTTAATTTAGTTGCATACACATAAAATAAATAACATGAAAACAAGTGACACCAAGATTTAACGTGAAAACCCAATTTAGAAAAAACCACCAATTGCAACTAGTTGATGGTTTTCACTCTTCTAAAGTAAGCCTTGTTAGGATCCAACCCTATTAAAAGTTACAAAACACATTGTTAGGTGTGACCCTATTAGAGGATTTAATCATCCTATTAGAAGTGGCCTTGTTAGAGGTCTTTAGACACTTCAATCTAGAAATGCCACCTTGTTAGAGGATTTGGAAAATAGTTGTTAAGCCAACTTGCTTAAGAGATTTGATAGACTACTACAATGGTTAGAGAGTAACAATGATATGAGTAACAATAATATGACTTGAGTAACAATGATATGACTTAAGTGTTGATTCAACTATATTATTGATTTCAGATCTCAATTTTGCCTTAAATACTTGATCCTTCCTAATCAAATGTATCTTTGCAACTCCTCAAGGATATTATGACTATCCTTCTAATTCGCTTCCTCTAAGCATCTTCTTTTCTTCCACACATTCAATCCTCAACTTGACCTTATATGATTAACATTGTCAAGTTGGCTTGAATACAACTTAGAATAATTTAATATTCATCTCCTTAATCATCTAGAACCTACAAACAAATCCATTAAACTCAATATGCCAAAACAAGAAATCCTTTGTTAGCCAACCCTACTCAGTAGACACTTGTTAGTTTGTGGTGACTGATCAGGGAAGTACTGTACATACTTCATAAAAAAATTTGGGCCCTATTTTATCAAGATTTTGGGCTGACATGTAATTATTAAATATAACCCTAAAGTGGTAAAAATACTTGTATAAAAGGGCTTAGGGTTAGCGATTTTTCATAAGGTGTGATGCAAAAATTGCTTCTTGCAGTGATATTGAGTTGTAAGGGATTTCAAATTGTAATCTCTGGATCATAATAATAGTGGACTTACTATTTGGTGGATGTAACCCAAGGATTAGGTGAACCACATTAAATCTTAGTGTTTTGTATTCTCTTTTGTGTGATCTATTATTTTCTATATTTTTTTATATTTGCATGTAATTGTTATTTTTGTTTGTGGTTAAATTCTAACAAGTGGTATCAGAGCAAAGTTTTTTTTTCTTAGTTATCCTCTATAGGAAAGTCTCATGGTTGAGTGGGAGTCTAACGGTTGAGTGGGAGTGATGGCAGACGAGGGTAAGCTGAGGGTTGACAATTTTAATGGGCATAACTTTCAGTTATGTAAGATTCAAATGGAAGACTATCTTTATCAGAAGGATTTATGGAACTTGTTGGAAGGAAAAACCAAGAATTACGGATCTATAACAAATAACAACTGGGATCTTTTAGATAGAAAGGCACTTGGAAGCATTTGATTATGCTTGACACCAATTGTGGAATTTAATATTAGAAAAGTGAAGATGATAGAAGAGTTGATGGAAATCCTAGCAAAATTGTATGAAAAGCCCTTTACTTCAAACAAGGTATTTCTCATGAAGTGTTTATTTAATATGAAGATGGTAGAAGTGGATCTGTTGCAAATCATTTAAATTAGTTTAATATTGTTACTAGTTAGTTATCTTCTGTGGGTATTAATTTTGATGACTAAATTAGGGCTCTCTTGATTTTGTGTTCTTTGCCTGAAAGCTGGAATGGCTTGGTAATGGTTGTGAGTAATTCTATTTCTGGATCTAATACCCTAAAATATGATGATGTGATCAGTGTTATTTTGAGTGAGGAAACTCGTAAGAAAACTTTAGGTGGACCTATATCAGGAAGTGATTTGAACACACAAAGTAGAGGCAGAATGACTGAGAGAGGAAGCAATTCTAGAAATCGTGAAAAATCAAGAGGAAAATCAAAGGGGAAGAGGTCTCAATCCAGAGGACCAGGAGATTGTTGGTACTATGGGAAACTAGGGCATAAGAAGAAAGATTGCTAGACTCAAAAGAATAATGAAGGAGATAAATCAGAAAGGAACAAGGAGGCAAATGTATTGAGTAACAAATACAAAGAGGATGCTTTGCTTATGTCTTTAGAAAGTGTCGATGATTCATGGGTTATAGATTTTGGTGTTTCATTTCATGCTACACCTCATAGAGGTTATTTCATTGATTATGTCCAAGGGGATTTTGGGCTTGTTTATTTTGGGGATAATGAACCCTATCAGATTGTTGGAAAGGGAAATTTTAAGATTAAGTTGCAGACTGAGAATCATTGGCTACTACATGAGGTAACACATGTTCTAAGGCTGAGTAGGAATTTAATTTCAACAAGGCAACTTGGTGAAGAGGGTTGTTTAGCTACTTTTAATGATAAAAAATGGAAGGTTTCAAAAGGTTCCCTCGTAGTAGAAAAAGGTGTGAAAGTAGGCACCTTATATCATTGTACAAATAATAGTGTTCCTTCCACTTTGATTATTTCAAAGAAAAATGAATGTTCAGGAACAATTGTTGTAGTTGAGTAGGGAGAACAAATAGTTGTTGTAGATTCTGATACAACATTGTGGCACAACAAACTTGGGCACATGAGTGAAGAAAGGTATGAAAATGCTTCATTCAAAGAAATTTTTACCAGTTCTGAAATGTGTTAATATAGATTTCTATGAAAGTTATGTGTATGGAAAACAAAAGAGAGTGAGTTTTGTGAAGACTGTGAAGGAAAATAAAAGTGAGAAATTAGAGCTTGTGCATACAGATGTATGGGGACTGGCTCACGTATCTTCCCTTGGTGGCTCTCATGATTATGTTACATTTATTAATGATGCAATTAGAAAAGTATGGGTTTATTTTCTTAGATAGAAATCTGATGTATTTCAAACTTTTAAAATGAAAATACTTAGTTGAAAATGAGTTTGGTAAGAAATTAAAATGTCTCAGATCTGATTATGGTGGTGAGTATTATAGTCATGAATTTGAAGATAATTACTTGACTAATAGTATTCATAGACAAAAAATTGTTCCAAGGACTCCATAGGAAAGTGGTTGAATGCATGAACATGACTATAATGAAGTGTGCAAGAAGCATGAGGTTGCATGTTGGTTTGCCCTTAAACATGTAGGCAAAGGTTGCTAATACTGCTACATATTTGATTAATAGAGGCCCCTCTACTCATTTGAGTTGTGGTATTCTAGAGGAAGAATGGACTGTAAGAAGGTGAGTTATTCTTTTCTCAAAAAATTCGATTATGAAGCATTTGCTCATATAGATTATGAAAATAGAACCAAGCTAAAAGCTAAGTCAAAGAAATGTGTATTTATTGGATATGGCATTGATAAATTTGGTTATAGGCTTTGAGATTTTGAAAATCATAAAATTATAAGAAGCAAGGATGTCATATTCAATGAGAAAGTGTTGTACACAGATTTGTTACAACAGCACAAGAAGAAAGAAGATGATTATGTAGTGCTCAATGATACTCCAAAAGATGGTGTTACAACAATTCCTCATGATGTGCAACAACTGCAACAACAAATATCACACACACTAGTGAATGTTAGACGACCAACAAGGCTAAGTCTCCAAAAAGATTTTCTCCTTCTTTGTATTCTATTTTACTTATCGATGTTGGTGAACCTGAATGTTATGATGAAGCTGTGCAAGTGGATACTAAGATTCAGTGAAAGTCTACAATGAAAGACAAAATGGACTCTTTGCTGAAAAATAAGACTTGGGATTTATGCAATTTGCCTGTAGGTAAAAGGGTTTTACACAATAAGTGGGTTTACAAGTTGAAAGAAGAGGATTGAGGTAAGAAAATATTTAAAGCTAGGTTAGTCATAAAAGGATTTGCATAGGGGAAAGGCATTGATTTTGATGAGATATTCTCTCCTATTGTGAAAATGACTTCTATCCATATTGTTTTAAGTATTGTGGCTACTGAAGATTTGCATTTGGAGTAGCTTGATGTTAAAACAACCTTCCTTCAAAGTGATTTGGATGAAAAGATATATATTGCTCAGCCACAGGGATTTGAGGTCAAAGGTAAGGAGAACTTAGGTTGCAGATTGAAGAAAAGTTTATATGGCTTGAAGCAAGCACCTTGGCAATGGTATATGAAATTTGATAGTTTTATGAATGAGCATGGATATAGTAGGTGTCATTCAGATCATTGTGTTTACTTTAAGAGGTTGGATGATGATAACTACATTATTTTACATTTATATGTTGATGATATTCTTGTAGTTGGGTCTATCATGGATCATATTAAGGGGCTGAAATGCTAGTTAGCACATGCATTTGTTATGAAAGATTTAGGGGTAGGAAAACAAATCCTTGGTATGAAGATTTGTAGAGATAGGAAGAACAAGAAATTGACTTTATCTTAGGCTAATTATATTGAGAAGGTGTTGCAATGTTTCTCGATAGAGAATGCTAAAGCTATCAGCACACCTTTACCTAGTCATTTGAAGTTGACTAAGGAGATGTGTCCCAAGACACAAGAAGAGGAGGATAAGATGTCTAAGGTACCTTATGCTTCAACTGTAGGAAGCTTGATGTATGATATAGTATGTACAAGGCCAAATATTGCACATGTAGTGGGAGTTGTTAGTAGGTATATGAGTCATCCAAGAATTGAGCATTGGAATGCAGTTAAATGGATTCTTAGATATTTGAGAGGAACATCTAGTAACTATTTACACTTTGGGGGCTCTACTACTGATTTATATTGATATGTTGACTCAGATTTGGCACGGGATATTGATACTTGGCAAAGTAGTACAGGTTATGTATTGATGTGAAAATTGCTTCTTGTGGTAGTATTGAGCTATAAGGGATTACAGATTGTAATCAAATTGTAATCATTGGATCATAATAATATTGGATTTTCTATTTGGTGGACATAGCTCAGAGATTGGGCGAACCATGTTAAATCTTGGTGTCTTGTGTTCTCTTCTGTGTGATCTATTATTTTTTGCTATTTAAGCTGAGAGGCTTCTACAATAGGAGTAGATTTCATTGTAAACAATCTAGCATTTTAAAAAAAATTGACAGATAGTTGAATAGTTATACCTTTTTTTGCTCATTATTGCATGGAAACATAGAAAGCCAAACATCTTATGTGACACAAAACGTACTCAATTGTCTTGCCTACATCTCACATGGGAGCAAAACGAGGCATTGAGAATCCCCTGAAAAACCAAAATAATCTTCCCATTCTCATTCCCCTCATTTATGGAGTCTCTAATTGTAATACAATTGCCACATATTCCTCTCTTACATCATTTTTAATACGACTACCAAATTTTCTTCATCCACCATTTCCTTTATTGGAATTCCATTCTAACTTGATCAACAATGCTTAACATTGATGGGATTATCTCTCTTGACTCTTTACTATTTAATACCACTTCCCATTCCCTCTTTAACCACAGCCTCTTCTTTGTTTGAAGGCTTTGATATTTCCAAATGCTAAACATGCGCCTTGCGAGTCAATAATTGCAAACATTAGGTCAAGCCCAGTCATCTAATAACATTTTATTGCTGATAGTGTCAAGAAACATTCAAACATTTCCAATTATATTTCTTTGTCATTCACTCCAGCAATAAGAAAGCCAATCATCCGTTATGGCACAGAAAGCCAAATGTCTTGCCTTACACTCCATTTTTAGGCATTACATGTTTTAGGTAAGACATTTGTTTTCAATTTTTTGAAGTTGAACCATCAGGCATCGGCATTATATATGGCAAGAGCCCATTTTGCTTTCTATTGAACATTGAATTGAGCAACAGGATCGACCAATATTCTGAAAAAGTATGTATGTTTATGTATTTTGATTTCTTCCATTTTGGAAACTTTTATTATGAGGTTTTTTCTTATTTTGAAATCTGCATAGTTTTCTTAAATTTTCATAGAAACTTTGTTAAACTAGAAATTCTACTCAATTAGAAACATTGTAGATTTCTTTCTATTTTTCGAGCTAACTTAGAATGATTTTCTCTCAAATAAAGTATGTTGCATATGCTGAAGTTTTCCTGTAGTTTTCTGGAATTTTTTTCCATGTCATTGGATAGTTAAGATGATGTATAGAAATTCATATGTATTCTTGAAGCTTGGAGTCATTCAGTTAGTTTTTGAGAGTCGTAGGACACATGACAAATGCTATCCTATGTTAATTTTACCTCTGCAAAGTACTTCTTTATGCTGCAACTAAAAATTTGGATCTCCATTTTGAAATTAAAAAATAGAGCATCCTCTATCATAATAAAAGAGAATGCTATCCCCTTAATGTTGAAATTCAAATGCTCTAATTCTATGCCTTATGGCTACTCACAATATATTCACTTGCTTTGTATGCGATGAGAGGGAAAATAGGTATTATTCCATCACTTTATTTTAATATATTATGCTTTAGTGAGTTATTCCCTTATATTTTCTGGTTTTAATATATTCTCAAGGTGCATACACATACAACTCTTGCCCGATGAAAGCATTGTTTCAAATACTAGTCATTAAATGTTTAATAATCAGAGCATGTGTGGCGAAGTGTTCAAAGCACAAACGAAATGATCAGTGTTTAAACATCTTATAATCATTCTCTCTTTCTATGGAAGAAGAGGTTTATGATCAATGTTTAAAGCACAGATGAAATGTTTAATCAAGTTGTAAGCCGTAATATGAATAGTAATGTAACGCCTAAACAATGCAACATATAAGCTGATATTATATAATAATAATAGACAATGATATGAAATATATTGCTATTATATGGCAACAAAAAGAATTGGAGCAGGTTGCCATGAATTATTGTTTTATTGGCATGAATGGTGTAATCTTTTTGACACCTATAAAGGCCGGACACTCAAACTTCCGTTACTATACACTTGGTCAAGTTAATATATTTTTGCTTTTGCTGATTTACAGTTGTTAGTTTTACAATATATTTTTAGGATTTTAATTATTATTTATAGTGAGTTATTCCCTTATATGAATTCTGGTTTTAATATATTCTCAGCCTGTTTACTAGGATCATCCTTTTTGTTCGTTGTTGGTATCTCAGTATGTTTTTATTTGTCTTATTTAGGTCTCCCATTCTCTTGTCACTAAATTTGTCAAAATGTTCTTGGTCTATTGTTTCCCTTTTATCATATTTGCTAGGATGTTATGTTTTATTCTCTCTTTTCAACCTACTTATATTTATCGGGTAAGTATCAATATTTCCTATTATTGTCCAAGGGTTGATTTGTCAGAATGTTTGCCCATGTGAGAATGGAGTTTAGTCATCTGTCACTATCATTTTCAAGCTTAAGGTAAAAAATCATCTGTTAAAATTCTTGGTGGAGGATTATTCTTTCATTGTCTTTGATTTGGTCTCTAATTTGGCACATGACTTCATTTCAATCCATAAAAAAATGGATATCATTAGATAGATTATCGTTAGTTTTATATTTGAATGGTTAAGATATTTTTATAAGATAACTTTGTGAATTTAGTTTTTCTGAGACTCAATTCTTAATGCTCAATGAGATGGAATAACATAGGTGCAATTCTAATATAAAAATATTAGATACAATTTTATTAACTTCAAAGAGGATTTTGCTACTGGCATTCCTAAACTATAATTTTTGTTTTCTTTCTATCTCATGTTGTTTCTCAATAAAATGTGATAGTCAGGGCTTATAAAATTCATATATATGTTTTTAATTTGAATATTGAAGTGAATTTGCTTAAGTTTTGATTTTTATGGATTCTATGAAATATTACTTTATATGTAATGATTTTTTTTCATTCTTGATTATACATAAGGTTTTCTAATGGAGGTTTACATTGGAATGAGAGTTGAAGCTTCATGTGATGAGGATGGTTTCAAGGTGCATGGTTTGAAGGAACCATAATAGGGAGGGTTCAGAATAGTGAAAGGCCCAAGTATTTTGTTCATTATGATCACTTCATCAATAATGAATGGGATAGGGAACCACTCATAGAAGAATTTTTCGTAGAGTATCTAAGACCAATTCCACCACCAAGCAACTTACCTAATATTATACCAATATAATATTGTGTTGAAGTGTTCAATAATGATTATTGATGGCGGGGGGTGATATTTGATACATTTGATTCACCTCTTAGTCAAAAAAAAAAATTTGAAGTGTATTTTCCTGATACATCTACACTTCAACCATATTCATGTGAACAATTACGTCCTGCAAAGGAATGGTTCATGGGATGATGGGTCCAACCAATGTGGCATTCTAGATTTTGATGTTAGTTTTGGATTTTTCGTGTAGTACATGTCATAGTAGTCTCACTTTTTGGTCTCAAATATACTACATGTGGTATTAGTGTTAAATTTTGGTTTGTCATAGTAGTTCAAGATGCATCTTATTATGATACTCTACTCACTATTAAAATTCAAAAATCAAAATTTGTAATTTTATTGGATATTACCTTATTAAGTGCATTTTAATTAATAAAAAAGAGTACATTTATTAAAACATCTTTTATCTTCAATTAGCGAAGAAATTTTTGAATTTAGGTTTTACTATTAATTTTTAAACCAAAGATTAGAATATTATATAAATAATATTAAGAAAATATAAGTTTTCGTTAAAAGAAATTAAATGAATAAAATTATGTCAATAGGAAAGAATCAAAGAAATTTTCTTCTCTTTCAAATACCAATTTATTGCTATATATGCATAGCTTAATTCTTGTCATTTTGATACTAATCATTTTTATTCCTTACATTATAGATATCAGAAAAAAAATTAACTATGGATGCTCAACAAAATAATTCTGAAAACACTATCACAAGCCCACTTCTTCTAGGTGACTTGGTGCAATCAAATCAAATTGTTCAAACTTATTTGGATAGATTGGGAAGACTCATTTCCGAGTCTTGTAAAAAAATTACAGATGAAATTCATACTGTGAGATTTCATGTTCAAGGTGTCCAAGATTCTTAAATTTTACCGATGGGACAATATACAAAGGAAATTCATGAGGCATGGAAGAAATCATTTGGGTTCTTTGAATTTATGAAAGACATCCGCTATGATGAAGAGCACATGGATGGCAAAAATAACATTTTCCTCACTGATGAATTCCACATGGTTTTGCATAACTATAATGAAATCTAGGTGTCATATTATTTGACATTATCATTTTTTTTATAAATTTGTCTGTTCGACATATCAATTTTGACCAATGTATGTTATTTTTCCTTTATCTTAAATAAATTTAGTATTATACATACAAGAGTATTTGGTATTTAGTATATTTGTAGATCTCTTCTTCTCTTATCCACACAAAAAGTTCCTCCTATATGTATTTGTGAATTGTTGAACTATTAATTAGAAATGAATAAATATATATCTTATCTGAAACACAATGCCACTAAATTTATGTGATATTTTAAAGCGAATTTATAAAAAATAGTTTACTAGATCTACTAATTTTTTTAAATGTTTGGTTACAAATTTATTTAATAGAAATGAATTAATCAACTATGAATTTCCAATCGGATCAAGAAAGAAGACAATATCAAATGGAGCAACGAAGAGCATACCAGAGAGAGTATCACAGACGACAGCAAGAACAAATGACACAAGCTAAAATAGAAGAAGAAAGAAGAAGGAACAATGAAGTCCAATGACTAAATTATGCTAGAAGAAAGGCAAAATTGCCATTACAAGATTGGAATTACAAAATAGGGATAGAATTACTCGTTAATGAACACCCGATGAAGTAGCTCATTTTGAAACACAATGGAGGCATGAAGTTGATTTTGAATCAAGTGAGAGGTACAATCAAGCATTAACTGCATTTGTGGAAATAAGTCACCAGAATGAAAATTCAAGAACAACAGAGCGTGTTCCTAAAATGCCTCATCCTACAAGCCAAAACAGGATAAATTTAGGTAGACAAGGCAATAGAGAAAATATACAAAACCCAACTATATTTCTTCAAGATAATTTCTATATATTCCAAATGCAGTTTCGACAACAATTGGATAGCTTGAGAATGCCACATATGTGTTATATTTGTTAGGAATGCTATCTACGAATGAAAGTGTTCCATATGTCAGAAGGTCTAGTATGCAATAGATGTCGACAAGAAAAGCGAAACAATATATTTTCTACTTTAAATAATATGGATCCAGGGCCACAACCTGAGGAGCTTGCAAACTTGACCCAAGTTGAGGAAATGCTAATTGCACGTGTCAGCCCCATACTTCAAGTTACACATGCAACAGGTGGTCAATATAAATATAAAGGGAAATCAATAAGTTTCCCACAAAATATATAACATATTTCCAATATATTGCCACACATAATAGACAATTTGCCAATTATTATTGTTAGACAAAGAGATCAACATGGAACACACTTTAACTTTACTATGAATAGGGATCATGTCTACAAAGCACTCAAATACAAAGTAAAGCATGAATTTTTTTATTCAAATGTCCAAATTAATGAAAATTCTCTCAATGACCTACCTGGAAATGCAAATGATAATATCTTTGCCAGATTAAAGATAGTCAGTATGGAATTTGATTCAGATGTAAATGAGATTGTTTTTGTTGGTCCAATATGGAGTTAGATGAAGGAAATATAATAGATCATACAACATCAATGGCTTCAAGACCACCTAATGCCCAAAAAGAAATGGAACTTATTTGTGCATGGGTCAATAACCCTGATGTGAATCCAACATTATTGATAGATTGGCCAAGTATATGTGTATCTCCCATTAATGAATATGTCACATTAGGATTACTTGATATGGCATTTCCAACACTGTTTCTTGATGGAACCTGTGATTGACTATAGCCACAGTTGTGGCAAGTTTATCTTCACGAATTTATGAAACATCTGATGCGTTATAGGGATCATCATTTTGGAAAACATCCCAGATTTAGATATTTTGTGTTGAACATGATAATGAGACATCGTGCACAAAACTCACCGTCGGTGTTTGTGAAAAGAAGCTTTAAAGACATGCCCATTACCATCCATGAGTTGCAACAACATATGGAAAACACACCCCACTCCAATCTAGCAAATAAATTGATGCAGTTTGGGACATCATTATGGGAACATGGTCTTATTAGACTAAATCTTGTGCATAATTGATAGATTTGCTTCATCAAATTGGTACTCCTACAAAATTTTTCACATTAAGTGCAACAAATATGTATTGGCCTGATTTACATGCACTTATGCCAAGAACAATGCCAACTGATCCATGAGAAGCTTTGAATTGGAGAAGACAAAATATTATTGACTATCCTCACATAGTTTCACACTATATGCACTTAGGACACTCAAAGTTTAGAAAAGAGATTCTAGAAAAGGGAATGAATCTCAAGGACTTTTGGCGTCCTCGCATGTAGATGGATTCATATGGATCAAAGGAGCACCTGATGAGGATAAAATCGACTGGTCAAATGAGGAGGAAAGATGAAGTGCTGAATGATATTTTCACTCCATTGTTCATGCATGGAACCCTAGAAATGATCCTCATCAATGAAATATACATGCATGTTAATAAATATTTATATATTCATGTAATGTGATATTAATTAGTGTACTTATTTTTTCTTACCTTGAATTATAGGCATTTGTCAATTTTCAACAACATCCATGTCTGAAAAACACAAGACAACTTGCAGAGGTGGATTTGGACTGTGACTATGAAGAAATATTAAACCGTGTGGAGTGACACACAATCTGTAAGGAGGTGCATGCCTACGAAAAAAAGGTAAAGATGGTTTACATGTAATTATTTCATCCCAATGAATATTTATTAAATATATATAATTACTACAAAATGATAGGGCTAAATATAATCTTTCTTACATGGAGTGTAGGTATAATGCTCCCTGGCCATTAAACCTAGGGGGATCAAAAATATATGCAGATATAGAAACAAGGGAAAAAAAATTTGAACTGATGAGAAATGATGATAGAGTCAATTCACATAATCACCATAGACTACAATTATGGAGAGCAAATATAGATTGGCAAACTGTTCTTTCCAAACATGCTGTCATAAAATATATCGTCACATATGCAGCAAAAGTAGAGAAAAGTTCAGAAACATACCACCAAATGTTGATGTGTCTATCCAACATGGAAAATTTAGATGATTTAGCAACACAAGCATATAGGAGGCTTATAATTGAGACAATTGTAGAAAGAGACATTGGTGCTCAAGAAACTTGCCATATGTTATTAGAGCGTCCATTGGTGGAGTGTACTAGAAGATTTGTCAATCTAAATGTCTCACTTGAGATGTTTAAACCTGTAACTCTAAATAATGAAAATGAAAATGATGAAGAGAATAATGAAGAACAAATGAAATCTTCCATTGATGGTTATAAAAGAAGGCCATTATGTATGGAAGTTGTTACATTAATTGATGCAGCTAGATCGTAGATATATAATCCTAAGAGAAAAAGAGACAACAAATGGGAGCCTAGGGAAAAAGCTGCAATTGTCAGAGTATTTCCTAGGTTTGTATCTATCTCTTCATGTGAGTTAGGTAAATGGATTGAGTTTTGTTTATTAGAGTTACTTCTCTACAAGCCATTTCGTAATATTGAATGAGATATTGGTCATGGTGATGCCTCTATCATACAAAATTGGGAGACATTGAATTACAACCCTTGGCATGTTCAATGTACAATGTCTGCAGAAAATGTTGAAAACCCAAATGATTCTAAAACTGAAGACAATGAAGATGTTCATAGAAATACTACAGAACATGAATGGAAGATTATTTCTAGGTTGCACCAGGGTCAAAATACACATTTCTCAGAAATAGACATGTTGGGGAGAAGAGATGTTGATAGACAAACAAATTGGTCTATTGATTATCAAGGAGAAGAGTACACCGCTAGAGTAATCAATTTCATAAGTAACATGAAGAATCATGGGTGCCTTATCTATGATGAAATTCCTCAATGCATAAACTACACGACCCTTGGTGAGAAACAAAAAAAGGCAGTCAACATTGATGACACACTACCACAGAAATCAAAATGCAGAACCATTGTTTATGATAATTCAAGGAACATCAAGAACAGGAAAATCATATATAATTGGTGCCATTAGTCAATCTCTTCAAAATGCAGCAATACCCTCCCATTCTCCACTTTTATTACTTGCACCAACATGAGTTGCAACATTCAATATAGGAGCTTCTACAATTCATTCAAAATTGAAGATACCAATAAAAGATTTTTCTTAGCTAGAAGGAGCAAGAATCACAAGTTTTCAAGAAGAAATGTCACATATAAAATATATTTTGATTGATGAAATGAGCTTCATTGGTTAAAAAATGTTGGAAAATATAGATTCACGATTGCGACAAGCATTCCCACAATCTGCACATATAAGCTTTGGAGGTAAAGATTCTTTTTTTTGCATCATGAATAGCTAACTCATGTGTGAAATATATTGTATTTGAATCAAATTCATGAATTAATACATAGTTTTTAAAATAATTATTTTCCTCAATTGTATTTCAGGTGCATCTATAATATTGGTGGGAGATTTGGGCCAGTTGCCTCCTATCAATGATAGATTAGCATATGACAGTAATAAGTGGGCAAAGTCGCTATGGCAAGAATTCAAGACTATTGTCAGATTAGATAAGATATTTAGACAAGATGGGGAAGATATTGAGCAACAAAGATTTTGACAACTTTTGATGAATCTAAGAGATGCAAACCCACAAATTGATGATTGGAGGTTGATAATGTCACAAACCCCTATCAACATAGATGTTGCAACAAATTTTGAATTTGATAATGCTATTCATTTGTTCTTAAAATGAAAATGTTCATGTTCATAATAAAAAAATGCTACATTCATTTAAGCATCCTATTGCACGTTGTGTTGCATCAAAAGTAGGTACTACTAATACAATAGATGACTGTTCAAATGATGAGCTTGATCTAGAGTTGTTAATCTATAAGGATTCAAGAGTCATGCTAACTTCAAATCTATGGATAGAGGCAAGTCTTCTAAATGGGGCTCTTGGATACATTTGAAAAATCATCTACAAGCAAAGGCATTGCTCCACCTGAGCCTCCAACATATGTGATGGTTATTCAGGACTACCATTTGAAGATCATAATCCAAAGATAATTCCAATACCACCAATATAGAAGGGTAGAACACTTTAACTTCCATTGAGGTTGGCATGGGCATTGACTATTCACAAATCTTAGGGATTGACTCTTCTCAAAGAAACAATTGATACAGGACCAAGAGAAAGAGCAAGATTGACATTTGTGGCAGTTTCACATGTAAAATCTCTCTAGTGTTTGAGAATAATGCCTCCTTTCACATATGATCATTATGAGAAAATGAAAAAGGGTAGACAAATTTCCAAGTGCAAGGATGAAGAAAATAGACTTAAGCGCCTTAAAGATAGTTGATGTGATATGTTATTCTTAAATGTTATGTCTGTAAAATTTTTTTGGACACATTAGTATTTTGTTTGTAACACTTCCTACCATATTCCATGTTTTAAAAATGTCTCTATTATACAATGGTAAATGATAAAAAAACTTTCTTCATTTTAATTTATTCTATTTTGAGAAACCCTATCTTTTTTTATGATATTTTATTTTTATAGATCTTAATTAATTGTAGTGATGTATTAAGTGATAATTATATCTTAACTAATTGTATTGATGTTTTAAGTAATAATTGTACTAATTCATTCAATAATATCAGTTTATGTTTACAAATTATATTTACTTTTGCTTCAATGTCTCTTAATATTTGATGACAATATTATGGATAACTTTTCTTTATTTAAACTATTAAATAAAAGACTCATTATATAATTTCAAAGAAAAAATCAATGAATATAATTTACTTATTCTAATTATCCTCCAATATTAATTTGATTTTGTTTCATACTTTTAAAATTAGTGAATTTAACTTTATTTCTATTGACTTTATTTGGTCTATATTTAAGTACAAGTGCTAGATTTAATTTGTGTGTTCTATATTTGATTATATCTTATAATGGTTTTATGTATTTTTATATTGATATTTGTTTAAAATTTTGCAACATATTATTTGAGTTATGGATTCTTCTATTAGAGAGTCAAATATCATTGTTACGAATCTTGTTGCTTTCGTCACCTCAAATAATTTCTTTGAGATTGATTTAGATAAATGTAAACGAATAATCTAGGAATCGTGCTCACATATAATCAAAGCTTTGGAGAATGCTGCATTGCCAATTGATACTATTGATGGACTAGAAATAATGGAAATGGCAAATGTTGCCAAAGTTATTTGTGACACATCTGCAAAAACAAATGCATTTCTAGAAATGATGAAAGAAGTCTACCGTGATCATTGCTCTACTAAAGGTCGCAACACCATCCTTATCATTGAGGAATATGCGATGCAGCTACATCATTATGGAGAAATGTTCTTTTTTTAGTTTCTTCTCATATTTTCTATACTTCATCTGAATACTTCTACTTGGGCTTATATTTCCTATTTCATCTATGTAAGTTTTATGAACAACAACATGAATAAGTTATTTTCACTATTCAACTCACGAACACATTTTTTTTTTTCATCTATGTGAGTTTTATGAGAACAAAATAAATAAATAAATTCCACTCGTCAAATGTTGTTTAAAGGTACACTTACGATATTTGATGTTACATTTTCTATGCATAATCATCAACACTAATAATAATATTTATAAAATTGATGTTGACATTGATATGTATATTATGTACAAAATTTATGCTCTCATTGATATGTTAGATGCCATATTATCTATGCACAATCATCAAAATTAATAATAAAATGTATAAAAATATAATATTTGATACTGACCCTTTAAAAAATGAAATTTTTATTAAGTTGTTCAAAATTAATTATTCAAATGCATTATGCCAATTTTTATTTTAATATTTATTAATAATTAAAATTATTAATTCTAATAATTAAATAAACTTAATAAATAAAAATAATATTTTTAAAAATAAAAAATAATAATAAAATAAATAAATATAATATATTTAAACAAATACCATTATTAATTGTGCTTATTAGTTATGCACCGCATCTGCTACTAGCTTATATATATAAAAAAGTCTAGAGTTATCCTTCTCAATGTGCCTATTTTCATAATCTAACTAACTGCAATAGGCACCTCGAGAAGGATAACTCTCGACTTATATACATATATATATATATATATATATATATATATATATATATATATAACCTAGTATTTATATTTGCATGTAATTGTTATTCATGTCTGTGGTTAAATCCTAACAACACTAATACCAAAAATATTTTTTTGTGTTAACCAAGTGAACTTGGTTAACACTCCATCTTCGCAAACTTCCTTTAGTAATCGAGTGAGCTTGGTTAACACTCAACTTCTGCGAACTTCTCTTTGACGCCCGAGTGAACTCAATAGACACTGTCCTCTAAACTTGGCAAACACTAGAATGCTTGACAGATACAGGAAACTGGACCTTCATTGCTCAAGTGAGCTTGGGATACATTGACTGGTAAAGATATGACATTTTGTGTAACATCAAAGACAATATACAATTGATCAACAGGGTTATGATGTTTTTCATAAAAGAAACGTGTTTAACAATTTATTTTCTTTTGTTGACTTTGGAATCTCTTATAACAAACTATCTACTAAGTAATTCTTGTTTTATAAATACTTTCACCTCATAAGGCATTATTGGTTTAAAATTCAAATAATGAGCATGCTATTTTGAAGGGGGGGAATAGAAAAACCATAGGAAATGGTGTCTTGTAGTCCAATCATGGATAATTAGATGATATGGAAATAGTCCTTCATGTACTCAGTTCCAATCTAAAAGGTGAGATCATTGGAAATGATTCATCTGTTTCTTAGTGGGAAGGAAGAATTTAGGGTAACTAGTATGTCAAGCCACACTCTTTACATTGGTGGAAACACTAAAATTTTCAAGTTAGATATGATGATGAAAGTTTTCATAGCATTTTTAGGTTGCCTTAAGCATTGCTTAAAAATCTTTGTGAAAATTTGAATGATGACTTGAAGCAAGGTGTAATATCGCATTCATTTGCTACGAGCATAAAAGGTAGGGTACTTTCAGTTGAGAAACAAGTTATATTATAATTTTACAATTGTCGTCTCGAATGACAATGGTTAACATTATTTGGTTGTGTTAAGTCCATTGTGGTAAGAGTTGTGAATAAGTTCATTAATATCTTTTATGATTGATATCGAAACCAAAACCAATGGCCTAGTAACCAGATTGTACTTGAGCATATGAAACAAGGTTTATGTTAGAAACGAGGATTTCCAAATTGTTGTGGAGTAATAGATGTAACTCATATTCAATTTCATCTTCCACCTAATGAGTGTTCTTTTGATTGGTTTGATTGTGATCATAATTATAGCATGTCATTACAAGCAATTGTTGACAATAATATGTATTTTGTGGACATTTTTACAGGATAGCTTGGCTCTATAGATGATTCTAGACTTCTATGAAACTTAGGTTTCTATAGAGTGTGTGAAGTTGGGGAGAGATTAAATGGGCATCTAGTGTCAATTGGCTCATTGAATATGAGAGAGTACATTATTGGTAATGGAGGATATCCATTGTTGCCATGGTTAATTACACCTTTCAGTGGATGTCTAACATCTAGTCAAAGAGAATTCAATTTCAAGCTATCATCAACACGTATTGTGGTAGAGCGTGCATTTGGTAGGCTAAAAAAATGTGGCATCCAAATTTGGAAGTACTTCCAAAAATCGTATTTTGTTGTTGTATATTGCATAATATGACATTATATGTGCAAGATGAAGATGATACATGTGATGATGTTTACAATAAGAGTGAAGCAAATATGCCAACTAATGAGTCAACTGATCCAATTGCAATAGTTGCTTGAGAAACATTAATGACTTTTGTAAATGGTGATATGAATATGTAAACATGTTTATTAAAAAATAAAAGGTTTATGGTAATTCGAATCAATTTTGTAAAAGTTTATACTATTTTTGTTAAGTTTTGATTCCTATATGAATACTAAAATCTTCATATATAAACTTCAAATCAATTTACATATAGTAAATTTGTGAAAATGAATTATATGAGCTTCCCACCCTTATATATAAAATGAAGATTAATAAAACTTAGAAGTGTGAAAATAAATATTAAAATATTGATACAAATATCTAAAAAAGTGAAGTATCATACAATTTTCAAAAAATTAGGCAAGAGCCTACAACACAACGGTAAATTGTGAGCCTCTTATGTGAGAGGTCTTGGGTTTGACTCTACACAAGATTAATAAATTAATAATTAATCGCATCACGTAATAATAATGAATGTTGGCTTCGACCTCTTACTGATATATATATATAGTTTTCAAAAAATTGAAATAATGTAAACACTTTTTTTTCTTCTAAAATTAAATATATTTAAACACAATAAAAATCATTACTTTTTAAATACAAGTATCATGATTCTAAAAAATACTACAGTGTTAAAAACGTTGTAATAAAGTTTCAAATATAAGAATCATGATACTTGTATTAAAAACGTTGTAATAATGTTGTATACAAACTATATTTAATTCACACACACACATATACGTCATGGTTAAATGTACCTAAAAAATCTAAGAGACACCAACTCTATTTTTAAGGAATAAGGGTGCGGTCCCACGAGGGGGGCTTCGGGATCCATTTTTATGGAGTGGAAGGTCCCATGAAGTGCAAAGAAAAATGCTAGAGGATTAATTGGAATCTTTTCTTCAAAAATAATTGTCCCTACTTTTTTGGGTGCAAATTTGAGTGGGTGGAAAAAGTGTGGGGCTAGAAATTGCCCCACCAGCTTAGGTTTTTTGGGTGCCACTTGTCAATCATATATATTTTGTAATTGTAATCAAATTTATTTTTTAATTATTTAGTCATGTAATTAACAATGCTAAATAAAACAATTTATGAGACCGCCAACTTCCATGAATTGTGGAGCTTAAACTTTTAAGCATAAACTCCACTTCAAAATTTATGGGAATAATCTTAAAAAGTCTCGAGTTCTTTACAAATTTAGAATACCAAAATATCATGAAAGTAGTACGATAGAAATATAATAATACATAAGATATTTGAAGCTAAATTTGTAAAATACAAACCATAATAAAAATAAAGGAATATTTAAATATTTCATTTAAAATAATTTTTCCCTCAAACAATACAATTATCAAAATTTTTACAATTAATAAATCTTGCTGATCCATGGGACTGCACCCTAAGGGAAATTGCATGTAAGTGTCATAGTTAAATGTCCCTAAAAAATCTTGGTGGCACCAGCTCCATTTTTAAGGAAGGAGGTGCCCTAGGGACCCAACCAACCTGATAACACCAACCAAAAATACTAAACCAGGGTTTCAGATGTAGAGTTTATAAAGAGTAAGTGATCGTCTTAGGGTTTCAGACACAGGGTTTGCACAAAGAGAAAATTGGTACCTAAGGTATGTCCCGGTATCCACACGAGTTCAGAACTTCCTGCTTGCCTGCTTGGGTGCCAGCCAGTAGGCTAGGAACCTTTCCTTAAACCACCATTTTAAGGTTGGTAAGGAAGGGCCCCTACTGACTATACTATACTATAGAGTGCCCCCTCAGTCTTAGTAATAGGGGAACCCATAAGTGCCTTGCTCTCGCTGCAAGGAGACGCCTATTTCGGAGAGTGAGGGCAGGATCCAGCATTAACCCGGCCCTTGGATAAAACAACGGAACTCTCGGTCCGCTCCTTAGGTTGGACCCTGCCGTGGGGGGGCGCTGGGATCTTTCTCAGGAAGGAAGGGCAAAGGCGAAGCCCCTCCCCTTGGATCCGGTGAAGCAAAAGTAGGAGATAGATAGCTTTTATGTCTGTCCAGGGCTGAGGTATTAATATATTACTATGAGGTATTTTGGCCGGAGCTTCATGCAGCGTCATGTAACGCGGAAATTGTCTGGTAAGCAATTTGATTCTTCATTGAAGTGAATATAATGATGTTATTGTGATATTCACACACAACATTGTATTGTGTGGTTGAACTTGCAGGGACTGTAAATGCATACTGCAAAGTTCGATGGAAATCAGTTTTTGATTTTTTCAGAATGGACGGAATTGGAAAGATGAATAAATGTAAGTAAAATTAGAGGGAAAAAAAAACAGAGATTTTGCGATTTCGGTAATTTTAATAATGCTTAATTTCTGGTTGGTGCTAGGGTCGGTCGTCCTATTTGCTCATTATTTCGTTCTTCATTTACTACATAGAGATGAGGCGTTTAACGATTTTAAGCTCTTCAACCCATCTCCCGGAAGAAGAAGGGGTTTTTAATAGAGAATCCTTTTCGGTAGTGATAAAATGCCATACATACTTAATCAATGATGAAAACTTTATGCATGAAAAAAATTAAAAATGATGGAGAATCATCAGTCGTTGTGGATGGAGAGGCATCAAGTATGTAAGCTGAAAATTGGTTGATGGAGAGGTATTACTGATGAAAATTGGAGGGACGTCGTGATGTAGATCAGCTATACATTTAGTATGGGGGGAGGCATCAATGATAGTTTGGGAGAGGCATCTGAATTTTTTAAATGGAGGCAGGGGCATCAATTATTAAAACTGGTTTGTAAAAATTTGGTTAAGGTATAAAAAAAAGGGAAGGCATCAAATTCTTATGGATAGAGATGGAAATACATGGACGATGAAAGCTAGATAGTGGTTAATGGAGATCTGCTAAAAAAATTATAAATCTATGAAAAAGATAGAAACATTGTGATAAAAACTAGTTAGTGGTATGGAAACCTACTGGTTTACTTCAAAATATTATGGCGTTCTCAAAACCGAACTGCTCTTTTTAAAAATGTGGAATTCTGGAAACCTAATGTATTTCTCTGAAAAGAAATTTCTATGGGAACGGGGCTTTAATACTTTATGGTTGTGGTATAAATGGAAATGGGTTCATCAGCGTTTCGGTAGAATTTTTTTTCTGCAGAAACTGAAGTTGTGGCTGTGCAGCTCTGTTGTTTTTGAAAGCTGGAATGATGAAATGTGGTTGGGTTTTATTTATTTAATTTTTTGGAAAAAATTATGATTGTGCAGTTGTGCTATTGATTTTAAAACCTGGTATGTAAAGGCTTTTATAGAAATAAAGAAAATGTTGGATTTATCATTTATTCGAAAAATTTGTCATCATAAAAAACTAATGGATTTTTATTGAAAAAATTGGAAATTGTAAGATGTTTTCATACAAAAGTTGTGGCCTAGATAAAAATAGATAGAACTGAGGCTTTTCTGCTGAATCTGTGGTTGTGGTTGTGTGCTCTTCATGTTGATTTTGAAAGACTAGAATGATGGAGTGTTGGTGGATTTCTCTGAAGAAAATGGAAACGATAGGGTGCTTCTATCAGAAAATATTGTTGTAATAAAAATGAAGAAGAAGAAAGTCTTTCAAAGAAACCGTGGCTGTGGTTTGTGCCATACTGTTGATTTCAAATTTTAAAGCACTGGAATGATGGAGTGTGGTTGGTTTGAAAATAATGGAAATGAGTTTTTGAACAGAATCTGTCTTCATGATTGTGTGGTCATGTTGATGATTTAGAAAGCTGGAACGATGGAATGTTGATAGATTGCTTATTAGAAATGAAAATGATAGAAGTTCTTTTTGATGGAAGTGATAGAATGTTGTTAAATTTTTTGAAAAAAATGGAAACAATACAGGTTATTCTACACAAACTATGTGTTGATGACCCCCTCATCTTCTCTACCTTTAAATCTAACATATCGATGCGTCTGGTTTCAAGCCGGATGCGGGTGCTGATGTGTGGTGATATGTGGATGCATTAGGGTCCTGCATGGGTGCTGTCAGGAAGCACGATTCTTTCCCTTGGATGTGCGGGATGCTTGGGAAAGCATCCAAAGAGAATCGGTAGAGCATCCAGGCGATTGCAAAGAGCATCCAATTTTTTTAAGTGCCCAGTCACCTAAGTGACTTACTAAAACATGCGTTTAATTGTTTTTTTATTATATTTTTTCTCCTATTCTCCTCAAAACCCTAAAATAGCCCTAAAAGATGCTATTCATTGCTCATTCTTCTCATTTTGTTTTCAGCTGAGCTCTCTTCTCATTTTGTTTGCACCCACACACACACACACACACACACAAAAAAAAAATTAAAAAAAAAAAAATTATATATGGATGCACCCAAACGCATCCAAAATCACCGCCCCCCCCAAAAAAAAATAAATAAAAAAATCTGTGCATCTGCGCATCAGCACCCTGCACCTGCATCAACATCAGAACCAGCATCGGTAACTTAGCTTTAAATGCTGTGATGGGACTCCTCTCTCCCTCATGAAAGTTAGTATATTCTGTCCTTGTTGACTCTGATGATGACATTGCCCAGCATCTAAAATCTGCCTGGAATATCAAGATTGACAATGATACGCGACTCTTCTTCTTTGCTAGCTTCTGGTCCAGACCTATTGAGCCCAAGAATTAGTGTTTTAGTGTTCTAGTTGGGGTTTACTCCTGCAGAAGCTCCCCATTACTGCTGCTAATGGAGAATTTAATACTTGCCCTCTTTGTAGGCTGCCTGAAAACACCATGCATTTTTCTTTTCATGTCTTTTTTTAAGAAATCTGGAGCATTTTTGGCATTACTATTGGCATCATTATTAGTCTAGAATTATTGATTTATTTAATTCTTTCAAGAGACTTATTAGGGATAACATTTCTTGGCAGGTGACTGTGTCCTTATCATTGATGGGTGTGGGGATTGACACAGTATGTGAACAATAGATTGTAGCCTCACAAAGTTGATGAATAAGAGAGATACATATTTGCTAATGTATATATGTTTTGAGGTAAGCTGCCGAAGTAGATGTCATGTTGGATAGACTGCAGAAGTAGATGTCATGTTGGATAGACTGCAGAAGTAGATGTCATGTTGCCATTGCAAAAGATATGACACACATGATTATGGAATTTTCCAATGGACAGAAGGTACAATTGTGTTTATTTGTATTTATGATATTTTGTGTACTAATCACTTAAAACATTTAAACGTAAATAGTTTTTTATTTTTAGAACAATTTAAACTAATCCAGAACAATATGCATTTCAATGTGTAGCAGAGTCTCTTGTGGGGGACTGATAAATAGTTTTTCATTTACAGAACAATTTAAACTAATCCAGAACAATATGCATTTCAATGTATAGTAGGGTCAAGAACATCTTGTGGGAGACTGAAATGACAAAAGACATCCTTGTGTTGAAAGGTAAACTTGTACATGTAGATTAATTTAAAGATTTTTTGGTTGTCTGTTTTCATCTTTATCATTTGAGATTTAGGTTTAAATAATAAAGATTTTATGATTCTCAACGTTAATTAGTTTATAAACTATCATTTTTTAGTGAACTATTAAAATTTTGAAAAATATTTTTTGACTTGATCATTGTTATTCATATTGCAGATGGTTGGAAATCATTTAATACTACCAATGATAAGTTTCAAAACTCAGCTGATTGTTTAAATTCATTGTTCCAAAATTTATTGACCAATAAAGATGAGGCAAATAATTAAATAATACCATGTTTCAATCTAAGTAAATTGTACAAAAGTCATTCCATTCATCAAAGCTACAAATCCCTTTCTGAAAACATAAAAGGAAAGAGTTGAGGAACATGAAAATTATAAGCCCTCCTTTGTAGGATGTAGAAAAAGGGGTCATAAATCAAATACAAGAAGAAAGAGACATTATTAGAGAACAAGGTGAGTGCATGTATTCAAAATTAATTTCGTAATTTATGTCTCTCTATTGCTTCAAAACAAAGAATAATTACAGATGGTAAGTGGTTTTATTAATTATACAAAAATAATCCCAAGTAGAAAAAGATTTGACAGTCTGTGTAGAAGCATCTTGTATTAGGAAACTAGGAAAGGAAATACAACTATTGTTTTTATCCATCCAAGTACAAGGATCAATGGCTGACATTACTTTTTCTATTTCTATAGTTGTTTACAAAAATGAAGTTCAGATCAGGGATGCAAGAACAGTGTAATGTCCCCACTTTAGTAGTTGTCCAGTTGTGCGACCGTTAGCTTTTTATTTAATTTAATTTATCCCACATTGCTTGTGTGAAGTGGTCGACCCTATGAAGTAGGAATAAAAGGAGAGCTTGTCGCTATTGTTAGGCAAGGTTGAATACGAGAAGAAATTGGATGTGAGCATTACGAATTTGTTTTGGCATTAGAGGACGTTTATCCTCTCTTGTGACATTCTAGACATCATTCCGTTGGGGTTTGGCCTTTGGAATTCATTGCTATCAGCTTCATTAACGGGCAACTTAAGCGCATTTCCAGCTATAGGCAGATCAGGTGTTTGCTCATATCATTCCCACTCCTTGTCTGATACTTATGCCATTGTGAAGGGATGATTTTACATGTTATAATGCTGGAGTAATTAGTGAGTAGAAAAGTTTGCTATGTATTTGATTTTATTAGTTTGAAAATTAATATTATTTCAACAGTAGTTCAATCTTTAGTTTGCATAAATTCCTTCTTGTTCATGTTATGTTGTTTCAAATCTATGGAAAGACATTAAAATCTCTATCAACAATTGGTTCAGTTTTTGGGCATTTCTAGGGTGCCCATTACAGTGGTATCAGAGCTATAAGTCCTACCATCCTGTGGAGGTCCTATAGTGAATTCGGAACAGCCAGATAGAGGGAAAAGTGTTTTGACAAAATGTCAAAATGCTAAAATCAGAAATTTAAAAGGCTAAGCATTTATGTTTGAGCATGCGTCAGGGGCTTTATAATTTTCGCAATACCAGAGCAAGACAAAGTAGGAGTTCAGACTTGCAGAGCCAACAGTCTAGTTCATTCGTGCAGAGGGACATACAATCTAGTCATACAGACACAGAGAAGATATTCTTTGAACAAGACAGTAGTATAGGTGACCAAGAGTATAGAAATACAAAATTAGGTGGAGGCAAGAAATATCGGTCCAAATCAGGAGGAGGTAATGTTCAGACGGTTACTGGTTACATTAGAGGAGGGGCAGCATATGCAATAGGAGTAGAATATGCGAATGGATATGATGTTGCAGCTTATGGCTAGACAGATGGGTGTTAATATTAATCCAGGTGATGCTAACAATGAAAACAACAACAATGGGGGGAACGATAACAATAGGGGCAATGATAATAATGGAGGTTGAGGCAACAACGATGGTCCTGAGAATAACATTAATGGTAATAATGGACATGGCAACAATGGGAATGAGGCTGATAACTTTAGACATGTTGCACGCCTAGCTCGAACAGCGAGCTCGAGACCTCTTCTACCCACCTTCCCACCCAGAGATCCGGTTCAACTAGTAAGTGAACTACAGATTACCGAGTTACAGGATCAGTTCAGGAGGGACTGGGAGGCTAGTGGACCGGAGTTTTAGGCGGATATTTTCCTCAAAGATTATATGGACTTGAGGATGAGACACATGCCCAAATCAGGAGGGAGAAATCAAAATTTTGAGCTGAGAAAGAAAGTTGGGAAACTTTCTTTACCTTATTATGATGCTTCAGGGAAGATGATTGCACGAGCTTGGGTGCAGAAGGTAGATACATACTTGCGGTTGAATCTTATGCCTGAGGAGGAGGCTATAAAGTATGCAGCTATTCACTTGGATGGACCGACGCATGAGTGGTGGCACCATGGCATGGTAACCTTGGGACATAATTAGATCACATCTTATGAGGAGTTCACTAAGAGACTCAGAGAGATTTGATACCAAAGATCCCGAGTTACAGTTTAAGGAGTTGGCACAACTCAAGCAGTGGGGATCAGTTGAGACGTATATTAGTGAATTTTAGAGGTTAGCTGTGTTGGTCACAAATATTTTAGAGAGGAGGTTAGTAGTGTTGTTTACCGATGGACTCTTAGATCCCTTACGAGGTTGGGTCAAGGGGCATGACCCAACTATGTTACAAGAGGCCACTAAAAGGCCTTGTGACTTAACACCTTCTTCTTTTAGGAGCATATTTTAGGTCAGGTGTTCATATATGAAGAAGGACAAGGAGAAGGACAAAAAATCTTTGTACAAGAATGCCCAGTCAAAAAGGGATAATAAGTTGGATGACACCCTGAATGAGCTAAGAAGGAAGAAGCTATGTTTTCATTGCAGAGAGCCTTGGGACTTATCTCATAAGTGTCCCCTCAAGGCTAAGGCAAATCAAATGGAGTATTTCTCAGAAGAGGAGTCATAGTCAGAGAGGGAGGATCAACACTCTGATTCAGACGAGGATAGCACTACAGAGGAGAGCAACATTCCTGAGGATGAGAAGTCATTGGCACGATTAACAGGAGCTCAAAAGGCAATCACATTTAAGGTTAGGAGTACTATCCAGGGGTAGAAAGTGATCTCACTCATTGACACTGGGGCCACATAATTTCATAGATGCACACTTGGTAGCCAAGAGAGGTTTACAGACTGAGGAGCATGTCGGATTTAGAGTCATGGTAGCTAATGGTGACAAATTATTATGCACTTGAAAGATATCTAATCTTCACATCAAGTTTGGAGATGGCTATGAGTTGGAGGATGAGTTTTGTGTGGTAGACATGGGAGACTATGATGTCATCCTCGATATGACGTGGATGGCTTCACTAGTCGAGTTCACACTCAATCTAGCAAAATTGGAGATGAGGTTTCAGCATGAGAGCAGAACTGTTGTACCTAGAGGACTTTCAGATGGGAGCTATAGAGTAATCTCCATGAGGAGAATGCAGACACTGTTTCGGCATGATGATGTAGAGTGGGCGACAACATGTTTTACTATGCTAGCCTCACAGGAACCACAGGTGAAGAGTCATCCACTAGATATCTAGGAGATACTTGATAGGCATGTTAAAGTTTTTGGTGAGATTTTGCATGTGGTTCCTCTTGACAGGGGAATGGAGCATTTTATTGAACTCGAGGAGGGAGCCAAACTGGTAATGATTACTCCCTATCGTTATCCTAAGAAACACAAGGATGAGATAGAAAAGACGATTAAGAATTTGTTGGAGATGGGGCATATCAGGCCTAGTAAGAGCATATCAGGCCTAGTAAGAGCCCCTTTGCTTTAGCAGTAATATTGGTAAAGAAGAAGGATGAGACGATGCACATGTGCATCGATTACAGGGCATTAAATAAGAAGACCATTAAGAACATATATCCCATCCCACAGATAGATGAGTTGATTGATGAGTTGCATGGTGCATGCTTTTTTATGAAGATTGATTTATGGTCAGGGTATCATCAGATTAGGATGAGGGTGGAGGACATTGAGAAGACAACTTTTCGATGTCACTATGACCACTTTGAGTTTTTGGTTATGCCATTCGGGCTAACCAATGCCCCTGCTACGTTCCAGAGTTGCATGAATCAGGTTTTCAGGGGGCAGCTTAGGAGATTTGTCCTGATTTTCTTTGATGACATTTTGGTCTTCAGTAAGACTTGGGAGGAGCATTTACAACATCTTGAGATGGTGTCGTCCGTTTTGGAGAAAGAGTCACTATATGCCAAGGAATCTAAGTGCGAGTTTGGGTTGATTGAGTTACTATACCTTGGGCATATCATCAGCGCATATGGAGTTCGGGTAGATCCTGAAAAGATTAGAGCTATTATTGATTGGCCTACTCCTACGAACCTCACACAGCTTAAGGGGTTCTTTGGTCTCTGCAGGTTTTATAGGAGATTTGTTAAGGGATTTTCATAGACTACTGCACCCTTGACAGACCTTACTGGAAAGGAGCCTTTGTATGGATAGGGGAAGCTCAGAGATGCTTTGATCATTTCAAGAAAGTGATGTCATCATGTCCAGTATTAGCTCAATTGGACTTCATGAAGCCATTTGAGCTTCATTGTGTTGCGTTAAGTGATGGGATTGGGATAGTCTTGATGCAGGAGAAGCATCCCATTGCATTTGAGAGTAGGAAGCTCTGTGGAGTGGAGAGGAGTTATTCCATCTATGATCGGGAGATGTTGGCTATTATGCATGCATTGGCCAAGTTTCGGTCCTACCGAATTGGGGAGAAGTTTGTTATCAAGACTGATCACAACAACATCAAATACTTCATGAGTGAGCAAGATTTGCATGATAGACAATAGAAGTGGATTACGAAGTTGCAGGCGTATGACTTTGACATTGAGTTTGTCAAAGGGAAGAAGAATGTGGTGGTAGATGCTTTATCTAGGAGACCTCATATTTGTGCTCTAGCTAAGATTACAGGAGATTGGAGAAATAAGATTACAACAGAGTATGTGAGGGACACTTAGGCTTTTGGAGTGATTGCCGGCACCATATAGGATGATCGTTACGTGGTGATGGACGGATTGATCAAGTTCCAAGGTAGGATATTTTTAATTCCTTCATCACAATTTAGGTAGGTAATACTAAAGGCATTTCATGATGCACCTACAACTGGACATCCAGGGGTCTTTAAGACCTATAGGCAGATCTGTGAGCGGTTCACATGGAAAGGGCTCAAGGATGATGTTCAGAAGCATGTCAGGGAGTGTGCAGTTTGTCAGCAGAATAAGGGAGAGCACACATATCCTGCAGGGTTGTTACAACCTTTACCCATTTCGGATAGGAAATGGGAAAGTATTTCAATGGACTTTTTTACCGGGTTACCACGAGTACAAGGGAGAGATTGCATCTATGTGGTAGTTGATCGACTGACGAAGTTTGCTCACTTCTTTGCTATTCCATCCACCTACACAGCAACACAGTTGGCTGATCTTTTCTTCAGAGAGATATTCAAGTTACATAGGCTAACTAGTTTCATTGTCAGTGATCGGGATAGTAAATTTATGAGTGTTTTTTGGTAGACATTCTTTGGGTTGTGTGGCACAGATCTTACACCTAGCACTACTTATCATCCATAGACAGATGGGCAGACATAGATTGTGAATAAATGGGTGGAAGGATATATGAGGAACTATGTGACTGCACAACAAAGAGCTTGGGTCAAATGGCTACATATGGGAGAGTACTGTTATAACACCACTTATCATATGTCCATCAAGATGACTCCATTCATGGCACTGTATGGTTATGAAGCACCTAGCTTCATGGATTTGGTTTTGGGGGATAGTAGAGTGCCCAGAGCCAAAGACTTCTTGCAGGATAGTCAGGATATTTTGAGGGTGCTCAAGGAGAATATACAAGCAGCCCAAAATCAGTAAAAATTGTATGCTGACCAGCACCGGATAGAACGTAGCTTTGAGGTTGGGGATATGGTTTACTTTAGGTTACAATCATACAGATAGTCATCACTCAAGAAGAGCAGAGCAGAGAAGTTGAAGCCTAGGTTTTATGGCCCTTACAGAGCGATTTGCAGGGTGGGAGAGGTTGCCTACGAGATTGAGCTTCTGAAGGGCAGTCAGGCGCATAATGTGTTTCATGTGTCTAGGCTCAAGAAAGCCATTGGTCAGAGAGTTGTGCCTTTTGCAGTTTTGCCACCATTGGATGAGGAGGGAAAGCTTGTATTGTTTCCTGAGGCTATTTTGGATACCAGGAAAGGGACTCTGCAGAACAGGGTGATTAAAGAATATTTAGTCGGATGGAGAGACTTGCCAGAGGAAGATGCTACTTGGGAGTGAGCAAGTGTTGTAACAAACAGGACTGAGATTGCTTGACGACAAACAATTTCAAAGGGGGCAGACTGTAATGTCCCCACTTTAGCAGTTGTCCAGTTGTGCAACCGTTAGCCTTTTCTTTCTTTTATTTAATTTTATTTATCCCACATTGCTTGTGTAAAGTGGTCGACCCTATGAAGTAGGAATAAAAGGAGAGCTTGTAGCTATTGTTAGGCAAGGTTGAATATGAGAAGAAACTGAATGCGAGAGTTACAGATCTGTTCTTGGCATTAGAGGACGTCTAACCTCTCTTGTGACATTTTAGACATCATTCCCTTGGGGTTTGGCCTTTGGAATTCATTGCTATCAGCTTCATTAATGGGCAGCTTCGGTGCATTCCCAGCTATAGGCAGATCGGGTGTTTGCTCATAATTTCCCACTCCTTGTCCGATACTTATGCCATTGTGAAGGGATGATTTTACATGTTATAATGCTGGAGTAATTAGTAAGTAGAAAAGTTTGCTATGTATTTGATTTTATTAGTTTGAAAATTAATATTATTTCAACAGTAGTTCAATCTTCAGTTTGCATAAATTCCTTCTTGTTCATGTTATGTGGTTTCAAATCTATGCAAAGACATTAAAATCTCTATCAGCAATTGGTTCAGTTTTTGGGCATTTCCAGGGTGCCCATTACAAACAGTTGATCTCAAACAGTGAAAGCTAGTACACGCTTTGCAAGCACATATAAATGCTTGTATTTATAGACACCGATATTTGATATTATAGGCTTTTTTATTTATGTATGAAAGACAACAGCACCTTTTAAGGGAATGCATAAAGCACTAAGAAAGAAAACAGGAAAATAATTCACATACTTTTGCATATTCATAGGTAGACCAGCTTTCAATAAAATTTCTTGCTCAACTATCTTTCTCTTTGCTGCATTTTTACTTCATGTGACGAGTTTTCACCAACATAATAATGTATGCAACGAAAGTTATTTTATCCAATATAATAATAATGTAACAAAATCTCTTGCATAATCCAAGTCTATCTTTTGCTTTGCTTGTTTGTTGACTTAATTTGATCAATTGCTGTTAATGCTTGCAGATTTTTTAGTTATTCCTAATTTCAGTACTACAGAAGATCAATATGAGTGTATGTGGGGAATCACAATTGTGGCTTCACTACTTAACTGGCGCAGGCGCACTAAATGCTCTTGTGAACCAACTTGCTCTGGAGATGCCTGTGGTAGTAATGTTGCTATGCTGGAGCCTCGTCGTGATAGAAGCTTTTGTTTAAAACTGAATCAGGCCATAGTGGAAGTGGGCTTCATATTTATCATGGACACTAGCAAATAACCAGCAATGTGTTGATATCATCATTGCCAGTCCTAAAAGTAAATTAACATTGTTCTTATATTTTTAAATATTTTGGAAAGCTGATTTTGAGGAAGTGTGAAATTAGATGGTCTGTGCTGTTGGGATGGTTGTCTTTTGTGAAGACTTTTTCCATACTCTCATGCTGCGGAAGGACTTTGGGAATTTAGTGCGATCCATTGGTGAAAGAAAGGGAGATAAAATGAAGCTCTGAAGGTCAGGACTGGAATGTTAGTCAACTTGCCCTATCTGGAGCAAATTTTACGATATATGAGATAAGAGAAACTGCGCTTAATATATCAAAAGTACAGGTTAGAAAAACTTAATTGTTTATTGGTTAAATAATTCTTGCAGATTTTCTTGGAGGTCATCCATAGATCCTGGTTTGGGTCTTGGTCTCTATTTGAGCTAGTGTTAGACAGTTCAGAACAACCAAACAATTATTCTTCTGTATAGTGACGGTGGCAAGAAATAAGTAGTAAGCTTTCTGTGCTATTGGCTAAGCGGGCATACTCCAGAATTTTTTGCTTGCTTCCACTACGAAGGCCACTACCTGTTATCCGACATGCAAAGAAAGAAGTGACTTGTCTCTAATGGCCATGGTCGCCCTGAGGGGATTTCAGGCAATTGGAATGTTTACCTCTCAGGCGTCCTCATTTTGGTCATACTACATCACACTAACCATTTTTATTTCGTCTTTCTCATTGCTTGCTTACTTTTTATGTTTATATGGTTGTGAAGTACTCTATATTTTAAAGGCCTATAGAAAAAAGAATTCAGTTTTTTTATGAGTTTGTGAAGAGCTGTATGTTTTAACGGCCTAAAGAAAAAAATAACATCAGATTCTTCAGTTTCTGATATTATAGAGGAACAATGTTGCAATAAAGATCTTTGCAAAGAAAATCGGGCTGGTGTTATAAGTCAGTTGTAGTAAATAGACCAATGGCCTATTGCCTGTAGCATAAAAATTCTTCATAAGTCTGTACTGAATATTTTGAAGAAAGAATGTTGCTGTCTTTTAAAATATTTGTAGAGAAAATTGGGCTGGTATTGTTTATCCGTTGTAGTAAATAGACCTATAACCTATTGCAAAAGAAATTCAGATTCTTTATGAGTTTGTGAAGTACTGCATATTTTAAACGAGTGACGCTGCATCCTTTAAAAAGCTTTGTAAAGCAAAAGTTGGCTGGAATTATTTATCAGTAGTACTAAATGTAGCAGCTTTTTCTCAAAAATCTATATCATTAGGGTTTATTCGCTCTATATTCATTATGATTGCTTCAATGGCCCACTCACCTTCCAAGCTATTTTCTTGAATGGGATGAGCAACATAGTTTTTTAATAGATTTCATTTAAGCCAATCTTTAATGCTGCTTCCACATATATAAATTACAAATTAGATAATCAGACTAATAAATAGATGTTTAAAGAAGTCTTTGAAAACAATGAAAGATGTTGCCGACATAAAAGTAATCTTGATAGATCTACATGACAATTTTAACAAAGAATATATGACATCTTTCGTAAAGAATTGAAATGGTTTTCTCCACATAATTTTTAGTCCACGTTTTGAATATACATAGATGACAATCTTTCTAGAGTAGATGAAAGGCCACTAAGATCCAGCGTGAAGATTTTCCTGAAAATCTTCTTTAAATTTTGTTGTCAAATACTTTTGGCCAAAATATTTGATGCACAACTGTGAAGAACAAGGGAAAAAGAAGTATGTCAACTTTGCAATTAATAGGAAACCCGAAACCCTCATATTTCACAGACAAGGATTGATGAGAGTGCATTCGATGAAGATTGGAAAATTGTGGGTTGTGGTGCTGACAACTTTGCAATTAATAGGAAACCCGAAACCCTTATATTTCACAGACAAGGATTGATGAGAGTGCATTCGATGAAGATTGGAAAATTGTGGGTTGTGCTGCTGCTGCGAAAGAATCACACTTGCAACTAATAAAACCCACCAATACTTTGCTTATGTGATGAAAATTACATTGTTGATATGACTGTCCATCGATAACTAAATAATATTGACCTTAATGGTAACAGGTTTCCATAACAAATAGCAAATGATGCAACTGTTTCTGACTACGAGAAGCAATTGTAATATTTATTTTATCAATATTTGTACGCAGGCATATTGCAGAGAAAACTACATTCCTTCAAAGATGTGTGTGGACAGTGTACACACCATAAAGAACACAATAAATACCTTTACGAAAAAGGTCAAGCAGCATCATAATGGCTTGTTGATCTAGCACTCTCAAATTGTGTCAATATTGGGAACTTTAGGTGTCAGTCAGCCTCCTAAACACGTTGCAAAATATGAAATGAGGTGAGGTGATCAATGTGTACCATATTCATGATTACCCTGATTAGTGCCCACCTCTTGCCAATGCATTATCAATACATACAAATAGATCGAGCAATCTGATCCTAAAGTTATAAAAAACAAATCAAATACAACACCCTTCACAAATATAATCCCATACATAGAAACCTAAAATATCTCTGCAGCAGGAGGACATCGGAAAATATGGGCTGATCATCTTTGGAAAAACCTAAAAAGGATACGAAGTTTATATTTCCTTATTTGTGGGCTTTGGTAGGAAACAAAAACTTTATCAAGTTTAAAACACCCCACACGATGAACAACTGTGAACTTATCGCCCGAGGAAATTTCATATACAACGCTAAACCACCATAGTAAAGAGTACATTTAACTAAATGAAAACAATTGAGGAAAGAAATGTTAGTCCCTTTAGAAGCAATTATGTTTCTGCAGTTGGCACCTGGCCAGAAGCTGCTTCATGGGACAAATCCTCGTCATGGCCGCCATACCACTTTTCACACCCTGCAAAGTGCAGATAAAATGGAAAAAGTAACAGCAACAGTTCAATAAAATCCTAGAATTTTTATACATGCCAGGGATCCTCTTATAATATATGAAAACATACCAGAGAAGATTCAATGGGTGATCTATAGTGTCAAAATCCCCAACTCTTGTCGATGGGAGAAGCCAAACATTTAGAAACTTTATCTTGTGTCAATGGAGAAGCAAGACTTGGGTGACCTTTCGGGAAGTCCCAATTTTTCACCTTTGTGAGTGTTGCCTACATCTAATGAATGTTATGTGTTCCATTCATTCTCATGATAAATGGGTTGTTAAATCTTGACAGCAAATCACAATATCACAACTTGATTTGCTGTGGAAAATATCTCCTACTTATCAATTGATGAGATTAAGCAACTTTTTAATGAATGACTCATAAAGAGGCACAATACTTGGTGAAGGTTTTGGAAATGGGGTTGCTAGTAGAGTGGATTTAACCATGGAGAAAACTCCTCCATAGTTAAGCACGCTCAAGCTGGAGTAGTTCTGGGATGGGTGAACTCCTTAGAAGTCCTGGTGCTTCACTTCTTTGAGCATCGCCTAGTTCCAATGTGTGTAAAGTGTCCCATTCATTCTTATGAGAGTTCGCTTTGAATGAACCGCTACTGATAAAATATAGATCAATGAAACAACTCAACACCAATCCCAAGTAAACTTTTTTCAATGAATAACCATAAATTAACCCAAGGTGCTAGTATCAAACTAGAAAATTGTTCATAGGAACAGGAAGCCATAGCTATATTCAAGACAAGACACCATAAACCTTCACTAAGTTCATAACTCAATGTAGATCACAATCTACCAAGAAAGTTATCTTGTTGACACTTCCTCTCAAGCATATCTAGACCAAAAGAATACAAATCAAATCATTGTAACCAACACAGACGACAAAGTTGTACTAAGAACATCATAACTTCACTTTCACAGCAAACCAGCACATGAAATTTGAACTGGGACACTGCCCAAACATTAGGAACATTTCCACCAAACTACACACTTGGAAACATCAATATGAAACAATGAAAACATTATATGGACTTGCCCTGACAATTCCTTGCAACCATCCTTATTGTAAGCAAACAAAAAAACATAACTCGCTAGTGGACTTGAAAATAGGTTAGTGCAATTTGCACAAATAATATATTATAGAACCAAAATAGCAAGCCACCTATCTTCTTATGTAGAGCAATGCAACACATTATTCTATAAGGACTTCAAATACTCTTTTTTCCAAATAATAACTTCTCACACTTGTCATCTCTTTGGATATTCAACATATTGAGTTCTCATCATCATCATTAGACATCATAACAATCAACCATTCAAAGCTTGATTTCACTTACTTTTTATTGCATGTCAAACTTCAAATGTTGTTTTTGTTGGAGTAATGAATAATAATGCTACAAATGTGGCATCTCAAGTTTGAGTTATTGGCAGCAAGAGTCTAGTTTAATTGTAGTTGTGTCATAGAGTTCTAGTTAAAACAAATGACTAACTGTAGATCTTTCTCTTAGATCTAGTTAGCCGCCTAGAGTAGTCCTCTTGTCCATTCCTCTTGTTGCGGTGTCAAATCCTCTTAGTGTGTTATCAAACTCTTAATAGTTATTTGTTAATCTCCTTTGCAACATTTTAGGGATGTAGGTTGTTCGTTCAACCCTATGCATAGACTAATATTATTCAATAATATAAAGTTGCTAGTTCTTCTCTTGTCTATTTTCTTCTTGTGTATTGCATCTCTGTTTTTCAATCGTTTCATGATATTTCACCTTCTCATAACCAGTTAAATGACTCCATTAAACACTTCATTTTTGTCTTAATTGAATACAATGTTGAATTCATGTAAGTCCTCATTAGTACAATATTTAACTCGTGTAACTCTTCATTAAGTTGATGCCGATGCAGACATTAATGGCAACACTTGAACACATATTGTTAACAATCTTCTTATATCAAGAATGACATCAAACTTATATAACTCCTTATCTTCATTGGGTTGACAACAATGACAACCTTAAAGTAATAAGGTAACACACTCACATATGAATATATACAAATACTAATTCAACCATTGCCTTATCCATACTCAACACATATAAGGTAACACACTCACATATGAATATATACAAATAATAATTCAACCATTGCCTTATCCATACTCAACACATATAATATGTCCATTTAATCATAATGCACGTGCATCAAAACTCTAAATAGATATATACTTATGTAGGTTAGAGAAAATATAAGGTCAAGTAAAGAACTTAAAAATCATAGAACAATTAACTCGAATTACTAAATTCCTTTTATGGTCTTCAATAAGCAATGTTCATTTTGTAGGCCGCATCCTCTTTTTGGTAAAGTTTCTAATTGTATTCTTGTCGGTTTAGCTAAGTGACTATAAGGTGGATCTTTTTGGTCTAACATATAATCAATAAATATAATTCCATTTCTATATATACACATTTGTTGAGAATAGGTCCCTTTAACAATGACTGATGTATTGAGATATTATTTTTTGTCATCATCATTCATTGTGTTGACAATTTCCGTTTTGGTTGTGTGCATTATATGGGATCATAAATTCCATTTCTATGTATACATATGTGCATTTGGTGACAATAGGTGCCTTCAACAATGACTGATATAGTGAGATATTCTTATTTCATCATTATTGTTCATTGTTATGACAATTTCTATCCATTTTGGTTGTGTGCATTATAATAGATAATAATTTGAGTTGTAACCCTTCTTAGGATTTCTAATCTCTAATTCTACAAAAAGTTACTCACTTTCTTAAGCAAATAAATACTTTAATTTATTTTATTCTCCCATGCACAGTTTAAGAACTTTTTATTTAAAATAATATTTTATTTCTCTAGCAAATTATCACCTAAACTAGTGAACAACTTAACTGGTGCCATGAACAACTGAATTAGCGTTGTGAACAATGAAACCTGGTGCTGAGGGTTGTGATTAGTTGCCTCCTGTTGCTGCATGTGTCATGTGCTGGAGATTGTGAGAGGCATCTTCAATTGTGTTGTAGGTGAACTATTTGACATAATATCTGAGCAACTTTAACTTGTCTTGTCTTGTGGGAGTGGACTATATAGCGTCGTAGACTATAGCAGGGTGTGGTGTTAGGTTTTGTGGTTTTTGTTGGTATTTCTTCCACTTTAGGAGTATTCTTTTGCTGACTAGAACAACCAAACATAGCTTACTAGTTACTGTTTATGCAAGCCTTTCTGGAGTGGGTTAGTTGTTCTGCAAACTGTTTGATAGAATGCCTAGGTTGTGTCAATGCTGCAAGTTTGATCAGATACATCTTCTAGTTGTAGGTGTACCTTTCTTGAATGTCTAACTTGCTCCTTGTGAGTCATGGACCCCCTATCTGATCCAATTACTCTCCAATAGCTTGTTGACCGCTTGACTACAATGGAGTTTGATAATGCAACCTAGAAAGATGTTGCTGCTATGTTATTCTCACTCTCTGTTAAACTCTTTGAATGGTTGTCAATGTTGGAAGCTAAGAATCACACTCTCTGGGATACTGTGCAATCCCTAGTTGCCGAAACTACTGGCCTCAGATTGAGTATGGATTCTATTATTGTGCAACTCAAGGAATTACACACTATCAAACAAAAACAATCGGAGATTGTGGAAAGGCATTCCTCTTTGTTAATGAAGACTGAAAATAAGGTGAATACTTGGTCCTCTTTGTGCAACTTTGTTGCTGTTGCACCCCTTTCAGGTGTGGAGAAGTTGGTTCAAGGGAAGATGGATGATGAGTGGGTGAGACAGACTCGTGAATTAAACCTATGGGTCTGCGGTCTCCCCTCCAATGTTGATCCCTTGGTGGTTGGGTACTCCTTCCTCAAGGATCATCTTGGCATCTCAGACATCACACTTGACAAGAGTTGGTTAGGCCCATATGGCATTCTCCTTATCCAGTTTCTCTCCCTCTCTAACAGGTTGTAGGCTATTAGGGTGAAGATGAAGTTATTCCCTCTTTCCCCTTAGATTTACTTAGAGGAGGACCTCACAAAATCCCAGATGATAGGGTTAAAGCACTCTAGGGGCCTCATGGCGGAGGTGAGGCACAATGGTAAGTGGGCAGTCATCCATAACCTTAGGGCTGTTATTCATGACTCTCCTCCTAGCAGTTTGGTATCGAGACAAACCCCCAAGGTTGCATGATGTTCTCACTAGCAGTTGGTCAAGGATGGACCCTACTTTGACTCTCTTTTTGTTAATTGTTGGAATGGTAATGACACTTTGTGGTCCCTCTTGGGCCTCCTCCAGGATTTTTTTGGTTCTACAGATATCATGGCAATCACTGAGACACATGAGAGTCCTGTTCGTCCTCTTCCAGGTTTTGTTGGATAGAAGTGGCTATCTACTTGTAGGGAGAATTTGCATGCCTCTAGTGGTGATTAGGGCTTAGGCGGTCCAAGTTGTTTGGTTAGGGATGATCTTTTCAGTGCTACCTTCTTCATCCACACTGACGTCCATGCTAGATTAATGTGGATCCATATTAGTCCTATTAGTCAATGTCAGAGGGACATATATATTGTTGTTTGCTACTTCCCACCTGCCTCTTCCCCTTATGTCATTCACAGTGCGGAGGACGGGGCCCCTTTAATTGACTTGCATGAGTGCATCTCCAAGTTTGCAGCTATGGGTGACATTATTCTAGGGGATTTTAATGCTCAAACCAGAGATTTGCAGACTCTTGTGTATGACCGTCACTTGGATTGGACTTGTACTTCTAAGACTGATCATGCTACCATGAGTCTTCAGTGTAGCTTAAATGATTGTCAGGGGCCACTCTCTATTGATGGTCGTCACCTCCTCTAGCTCTATGAGTCCTCAAACTTGGTGATTTTGAATGGCTTCCCTTATTTTCATGGTTCTAAGTTGTTCACTTACAGGCCCCATGGTGGGGGTGCCAGGGTGGTGGATTATGTCCTCACTTGTGCCCCCTTCATTCACCCCTCTACTGACACCCACCTTCCTCTGGCAGACCATGCTCTTCTCAGTGTCGTGCTTCGCTTCTCCCACCACCTTTCACCTCCTCTCCTCATCTACCCCCTCCCGTGCCCAACAAGTGCCTGTTTGCACCCTTTTTTGCTTTTGCTTCCTTGAGAGTGATGGTGACCTTTTCCTCTTCCATCTTAGATGACTCCTTCCCTTGGTTTCCTTTTGTCTTGCGAGGTCTCCTCCATGTTCGACATTTTGACCGCTACGATCTGGGAGTCTTCTTTCCTCTCCATTGCCCACTACCCCTGTCATTGTACCTCCCATCGTAGCTCTTGCCCCATGAACTACTAGTTTGATGAGGATTGTAAGTCCTTCCACCATCTTTTGCACTCTGCATTCTTGTTGCACTTCGCTAATTTCATTAGTATTCATTGCTCTTATAGATGTTTCTTTGACTTGAAGAAGCATTTCTTCATCTCTTCCCAATGTCGTTCCCTTTGTGACACTTTATCCTGCAATCCGAAGCTCTTTTAGCATATTTTTCTCCCTCGCTGCTCCTCCCTGCTGTCCACCCTCGACCTTCGCTCCCTCACCACCGATGCCTCCACTCTCTACAATATCCTTGGTCAGCCTCCTCTCCTCTTTACCTTGCCTCCCAACTGCCACCTCTTCACCCCATCCATCATTTGTGAGGCCATCAGATTCATGAGCTCTAGTAGAGCTAAAGATGAGGAGGGTTTTCAGGTTGAGCTCCTAAAGCTCGACACTCTTGTCCTGGATTTCTTTCTTCTTGTGCTCTTCAATAGTGTTCTTTGCATCAGTTTCCCCCACTCATGGTCGAGGCATATCATCTATTCAATTAAAAAAAGTGGCTCAACTTTGGATCCAGAGAACTACAAAACTATCATGATTGGGCACACCTTTGCTAAGCTCTATGCTACACCTTTGAATATTATTCTTTATGGTGAGCTTGATAGGAGAGCATGTAGGGCCAGAGGTCAGGCTGGTTTTTGGGTCAATCACTAGACCATGGACCATATTTTGTCACTACAGGCCATCATGGAGGAGGCTCACCATTTCTCTGAGAAATTCCATTGTTGCTTCGTGGATTTTTGTAAGGCCTTTGACACTGTCTCGGATTGAGAGACATCGATATTTCTGAGACTTTGTTAACTGCCATTATGAGATTATATGAGAGTGTTACTGGTAGATTAAGGATGCCAAAGGGTTTCTTAGCCCCTATTCAGAGCACTATTGAGGTGAAATAGGAATGCCCTCTTTCCCCTACCTTGTTTGGTATCTATATTGATGAGCTAGAGACCTTCTTCATGGATTCCTCACTCCCTATGGCTGATTGCAACCTGCAGCAGGTCTTGATCTCCATTCTCTTGTTCGTTGATGATGTGATCCTTCTAGCCTCCTCTCTAGAGAGTCTTCAGAGACTTCTCGATGGCTTGGCCTCCTTTTGTGATCTTTGTTAGCTCTCAGTGAACCTGAGTAAGACTCGAGTTATGATCTTCAACTACTTGAAGACCTCTCATCTGCACTTCTACTTCCAAGGTCATGAGATTGAGATTGCCACTTCATATGTGTACCTTGAGGTCAAGTACTCTAGACCTTACTTCAGTTTGAGACCTGCTATCCAACCTAGGGTTAGTAAGGGTATGGGTTCCCTTGCTATGCTTGAGAGACAATGCTTTAGACATTACTTCTAGGATACCTCATCCAAGTTGTCCCTCTTGGATACCTTGGTCCAGTTGACGGTTCTTTATGGCTCTATAGTTTGGGGACCCTCTCTACTTGATTTGGACTAGGCTTCCATCGAGTGTTTCCAAATCCTTTTCCTTCAGTGTATTATCAGATGTCATCGGTTCACACCTCACATCATTATTCTGGCTAACTTTGGGGCCCATCTCTTTAGGTTGGCCGCCATTTTTGACCTAATCTGGTTTCTTCATCATCTTTTTAGTTTTGCTAACTTTGTTGTTGATTGGTGTAGATACTCTTACTTGGCTTATTGATCCTCTATCTTTGTGGTGGAATCCGATCTAACCTTAGGGTCCATTGCTGGTTCATGCAAGCTTCATCTTTGTTGGGTTCAATTGGGATAGATATTGACCACCTCCCTCCATTCTAGTTCTCTCTTGATGCTCCCACACACCTCCTCCCCTCTCAATAGGAGTTGAACCAACATATTAGACTTGATATTTATAGATAGTATATCTCTATGACTTGGTGTAACTCAGTTGGGGGGTTACGCCTGAAGATGGCCTTTTACGCAGAATAATTTTTGATTATCAAGGATGATATTATTGTGCCCCCTAGTTACTTATCTCAGCATCAGTGTCATGCCTTATGCATCTCTCTAGGCTCCCTTATAGTTGGATCCATCGGCTTCAAACTCAGACTGATCACCACATGGGCAGAGAGGACTAGACTTGTCATTTATGTACCTTGGGCATGACCGAGACGAAAATCCATTTCATCTTTCAATGTCCTACCTACTGTGAGATTCGTGGGAGATTCTATTGCTTATTTAGGGAGTGAAGTTCCCTTTTGACCCTTTTCATCTACATGGACCAGAGATGCCTTGCACTGTACCTCAGAGAGACTATGTAGATTCATGACCACACCTTACAACTTTTATTCCCCCAGAGAGTGACCTCGGTTCAACCCATCACCGAATTCTTCTCTCCCTCATCTCCAACATGTGGGACAAAGTGACCTTCTAGAGCTACCATCACCAGTCACTCTAGATCTATGAGACCTTGTAGTTGTCATACTCGTCCGCAACACCCTTATAACTCTTCTCGGTGGTGGTTTAGGGCTCTTTCTCACCCTAGTCCATACCCTTCGGTGCTTGGCTTCTTTCTTTCGAGAAAGGACCCTTAGTCTTTGCCTCATTCTTTTGCTCCTTGCTTCTTGTTTCTCTTGTTTTTCCTATTTGCTTTCTTTTCTTGCACCATTTGGTCTCCTAGCCGCTAGCAGTCTTTTATCTTGTTTACTTTTCAGTCCCTTAGACCTTGTGGTCTCTCATTGGACATTAATAAATTTATCTTATCTTATCTTCTATATTGTAAAGATCTACAACTACATCAATAAGACCTTATGCAGATCACATGTTATGTAAATAATCTTATATAAATTTTAATAGTACAATTATAATTTAATTATAAATTATAATTATAATTTGTATTTAAAAAAAATGTACTATTTACCTGTAACAATTAAATTAGAAACACATTAGTAATTAGCTAATTATAGAGGATCTTGAATATCTACAATGTCTTTGTAAGGAGACACTACAACTAATTATTTAATTTTTATTTGTGAAATTTATCCATCTATACTTTTCACACATTGTAGAATATTTTTATTGTTTTGACATGCAATCAACACAAAGATATGATTCCTCTCTCTTGAATTCAACACAAAAATATAATTAGTAATATTATCAATGAGACTATTAACATTATAAATTCCTTTGATACTTGTGTTATAACTCATATTTTCAGAGAAGCTAATGGTACTACTGACTGGGCAGTGAATGTGGCGTGTAGTAGTGATCATATTATCATTTGGAGAATTAATGATCCCTTACCTATGGATGGATGCCAATTATTTCATCATGACAAATGGAGGTCATTGCAAAAAGATTTTTAAATATGATTGTGTCAGTATAGTGTAATTATGTGGAGATAAGTGGCCACGAGTGTTGGGCTTTTATTATCAATGATGTTAGCTTTTTTTCACATGGATTCTAGGTCATTTTTTTCATTCTCCTCTTGGTTTTCTGTGAGACTCTTTTTGTCCCTTTCATTTGGAGGTTTTAGACGAAGAAGAACTGGGTTTTTGGAGACTGGAAAATGGGAGGTAAGAGGAAAAGGGTGGAGCTAGTAAGTTGTTCGGAGTGGATGGAGGAGGAGGTGTGGGATATTTTGAGGTAGGGGAATTTCACTGAGTATATGGAGAGGCTCAATGGTAATAACCCGACCATTACACAATAGTTTATTAAAACCTAGAAGGAGGGCTTGGTTATGGTGGGTAATCAACGAATGGAGATTTTAGAGGAAGTGATTGCTGAGGCCATGGGCTTGGAGTTGGATGGTATTAACTTCTATAGGGAGTGGAAACTCTTAGACAAAGATGTCGAGGAATTTGTGGAGTCCGAGCACGAGAAGAGCCGTCTAATCAAAATAGGTAATTCCAATATCAATCTCGCCTCTGTTTCTTGCCCATGGCATTTTGTTTTGTTTGTAATAATGGATTATTTAACTCTTGATGGGAGATTCACAAAATGTTATGGGTATCATTTCATGTTGGCCAACCATTTTAGGCACAATGTTAAGATCAATTTTCCTTACTATTTGAAGCAATCTCTTAGCATTTATGTTCAAGCTATACAAAAAGACTCGAATGGTGAATATGTCTACCATAAGGGTCTCATGGTTCTCATCATGAATGTATTAAATCTAAGAAGATTGTGAGGACTAGAGGCCGTCTAAAGGATGTTGATAATCATATAGAAGGGAGCATTGTAGAGAAGGGTTATGATTCTGAAACCCAGGATGAAGCTGAGGGGTGTGAAGAAAATTTGAACAAGGGCATTGGGGGTAGTTCAAAGAAGAAGAAAAAAGTGGTGGTTCACTCTGATTCAGAAAAAGATAGTGTTTTTATGGAGGATTTGGTGAGGGATTACAAAAAGAAGAGCGAGGGTAAGGGGAAGAGGAACAAGGGCATCCGTGTTGTGAGGGCTTCTTCCCCTTTGGATGATGAGAACTTAGCCCATAGGTTGGAAAGGAAAAGATATCCCTCAAGATGTCAGGAGAAGCATTTAAGGTATAAAGGGAAGTCAGATTATGAGGAATCTAAGGAACAGGGGATACACCCTAGTTTTGGTGAAAAGCTTGAAGGTATGCCAGGGTCTACTAATAGGATGAATGGTAACTCGAGCACAATTCTAAAGGAAATTGGGGTTATGAAAAATCAAATACAGATGCTAGGAAGGGATATGCAAGTGTTGAGGAAAGAAGTTGGGCATGCCAACAAAATTGCTTGTGGTGAATGCACACTTGGACAACACATTGATAGATTAATGGAGGTGGTCGGAAGTGCAGAAGATGTTAAAAACCTAATGCAGAAGATCTTGCAGTTGGAGGAAAAAAATAGGGCAATGGACAAAGAGCTGAATTGCAACCAAGGGAAGATAACAAAATTGGAAACCAAAATGAGCAATATGGAAAAGCTGGTCAAACAAATTGTTGAGAATGTGAGCACTCTACTGAAAAAAGTGGAGATTGAGAAAGGTCAGGACTCCCCTTAGGTTGTGGAGAGTCAGAGTCCTAGCAAGTGTACTCGAGCTCACTCAAAGAAGATTGAGGACACGGGAAAAAAGGACGAGGTGAAGGTAGTGGTTGAAAATATGCACATCCTTGCGGACCAATTGTGGACCAGGCATTGGACCTGATCAAGTCTTCTTAGCTGGCTTTTTGCTATTTTTTTCAGCAGTTCTCTCAATAACCTCTTTAGTGCTCTTTTCGGAGGTCTGTTTCATGTATGCTCTGTGTTGCTCTCTATGTTGATTTCTTCTTTGTTTCTATCTAGACTTTTTGTAAAAAGGTTTTAGGTCCTTTAAAACCTGCTTTTACTTAATCAAAACTAGAGGCTTGCTATGTCTTGTAGTCATCACTTGATGCAAACTTCTAATATCTTTAATTGTTTGACACTTATATGGATTTGATTGATTGATATCGGTTATATATGTTAGAGTAAATAATTAATTATTAATTAATTATTCTATTTACTTAAGCTTACTTAGGTTAATGCATTTATTTAATATTTAGTATTTAATAGTTGTAGTGGTTAGTTGTTGACAACATGAGAGTTTGTTCCCTTCTAGCATGTTCCACCTTTTTGTTGAAGTGTGCTTAGTTGTCAACCTTATCTTCTACCTCCTTCTAGATTGTTCTAGAATCTTCCTTGAGGCCTTTATAAGCGGTCTCTCTCACATTGTAAATTAATCCATTCACATAGCAATTTCATTTTTCTTATTGTGAAATATTTTCTCTTGCTTTTTTTTTTCCTTCAAGCTCTTGCTCCTTCTGTTTCTCTTCGGCAAGCTATTTGCATTGCAGGTGATCTTGTCGATTGCGGAGTTGGATTTCATCAACTCCTACATGGTATTAGAGCCTCCCTACTACTTCTTGTTCAAAAGATTTTTTTGAAGCTGCAATTCGGAGACACAAACCCTAGTTTGTTTGTGATTTTTTCTTCAATCGGGAGGAAGAGCATTTTTTTCAGTATTTGAAGAAAAAGGAGAAAGAGGGTTTGGCATAGCAGATCTGATATTTTTTGGAGGTGCAACAACGACGATTCAGAAAAAATAACTACAGAGGTGATTTTCAAACAACGATATCTCCCTCATACAGACTCATTTTTTTGAGCAATTTTTTTTTGTTTTGGGGTAGAATCTTGTAATCTAAACATTGGTGTAGGTGGTTTGACATCTCTATTCCTGAATTTTTTTGCAACTCACAAATTCCAATTTTTGCCACTTTAAATGCTTTGTATGGGCTCATCTGGACACATAATCAGGTTCCATTTTTTTTGAAAGTGCATATTTTTTTGTCTACTTTCCAGATCTGCAATTAGATTATAGGTTTTGTGGACAAAAATATTACTTTCAAAAATAGGCCCTAAATTGGCTATTATAATTGCACTAAGTAAAGAGTGCCCAATTTATACATTGTGGGGGGAGGGGGGGGGGGGGGGGGGGGGGAACATTTTCTTTTCTGTAATTTACTTCAGAATAAGAGCCTTCTACTTTCCTTCAATGGCGGATCCATCTGTGACCCATCTCACACCACACAACTATCACAATTGGAAGACATAAATGACACGACTTCTCATGTTAAGGGGCTTATGGTTATGTCTAGATGAGAATCAATTTGTTCTTACACGATATTTTGAGGTTCTTCAACATAGGAACAAAATGGATGAGGCCATGAGATTGATTGCATTGAACATTTTAGACAATCTACTATTTCACTTGGATGTTTTGACAACTCTATGAGCTTATTGGCTCAAATATCAAACTTTGTTTGGTCTAGTGAATGAGTTTCGAGCACTTCAGCTAGATGCAGAGTTGAATTCTTTGACATCTAATAGCTTTCCCACCATTGAGGACTTCTTGATGAAGTTCAAATCTTTGCATACACTTTTGCAGGGATGTGAGAAAACTAAGATAGATGATGAGTGTATCTTTTTGATACTCTCAAAATTGAGGAGACAGTATCAGATCTTCTCTTCCACTTTCTACTCCACTATGGATGCCTTGGGTGATAGACATAGGATGCCTTCATTTGAGATATTTTGTGATCAGTTAACCTGTGAACAGTCCAAGATCACTCAAATGGATTCACTTTCAGGTTCACAGTCACAAGCATTGGTTGCCAAGGATACACATGAGCAGAAGTCAAAGCAGATATCAGATCCCTCTTCTACTGGTTCATCATCTTCTAAGAAGGAGAAAAAGAAGACTGAGACTCCACCTGTTCCTATTGTGGGAAACGATCTCATGATGAGGCACATTATTTTCAGAAGAGATTTGATGGCTATGAGAAACAAATTGCAGATTTGCAAACTCTTCTTCAAAAGAACACTGTTTCTTCTCCATCCTCTTCTACCTCATAGGGGTCTGTCTTTCAGTCTTCTTCCACATATTCACCATATACATTGGATCTTGGAAAGGGTCATGCATTACAGGTTACCATTGCATCTCCTTCACAGGTTCCTTGGATACTGGATTTAGGTGCTTCTCATCATATGACATCTTCTCAAGGTGGCTTCTGCTATTCCTCATATTCTCATGGGGAATAAAACTACACTACTAGTCTACAAGAAAGGTTTAGTTCACATCCAAGATGGTATATTCAATGATGTATTGTATGTTCCATCTTTTTCTGCCAACCTTCTCTCAATTTCTCAGATTACACGCAGTGGATCAGGGAAGACAGTTGAGTTCACTGTTGATTCAATCTTCATTTGAGATCGTGTAACAAGAGTTCTTATTGCTATAGGGGTAGTTGATCCTTCCACTCGTCTCTACACCTTCTCACACTTTTTTCCACCATCTCCATTGTTGGAGCACACTACTTCTGTTTCGTAGGAGCATCATGTGGTGTAGTCAGGATACTTGAACCTTTGTATTGTTCCTGCGATCCCTATTCTAGTTGAGGATTTTTCTCTTGAGTAGGATTCTTCTTCTTCTACTCTGCCTAATACTCTAGCTCCATTCATTGAGCCTCCAAGTGCACCTGTTGTGGATTCTACAGTGGACCTTCATGATAGTGTTACACACCTGCTTTGGGGATTCCCTTTCAGGATCCTCATATTTTCTCCTTTGACCATCAAATAGGCCTTCTAGTTTTTCCTCTCATTTAGGGGTTCCCTTATTTTTTTCCCTTGTTTACTCTACATTGGAGTTTCATTGGTTCGATTCTTTCTTCGGGGGCTCCATTATTCTGGGGGGGCTTTGGTACCTTTTCTATCTCTCATGGGGGGGGGGCTGGTTGTACTTATAGTTTTGAGAGAGTCTCTTGAAATATTTCTAGTGGAAGTTGTCCTTGGGGGTGTTGTTGAGGCCTTCCTTCCTTCCTTCACTTCATTTTTTGCTACATGTTTGTACTTACCTCTTTTTGGAGGAGGGTTTTTCTCATGAGGTTTTCCTTCTTTCCCCATTTTTAGAGGTTGCATTTCTTTGCATTGTAGATAGGTAACTAAATGGCCTTGTTGCTGGGACCCATTTTGCATTCCATCTTAGTTTTTGTGAGCTTAAGGCATTCCCCTAAGTTGTACTTAAGGGGGGGTGTTAGAGTAAATAATTAATAATTAATTATTTATTCTATTTACTTAAGCTTACTTAGGTTAATGCATTTATTTAATATTTAGTATTTAATAGTTGTAGTGGTTAGTTGTTGATAGCATGGGAGTTTGTTCCCTTCTAGCATGTTTCACCTTTTTGTGGAAGTGTGGTTAGTTGTCAACCTTATCTTCTACGTTCTTCTAGCTTGTTCTACAAGCTTCCTTGAGGCCTTTGTAAGTGGTCTCTCTCACATTATAAATTAATCCATTCACATAGAAATTTCATTTTTCCTATTGTGAAATATTTTCTCTTGCTTTGTTTCCTTCAAGCTCTTCCTCCTTAGGTTTCTCTTCAGCAAGCTATTTGCACTGCAGGTTATCTTGGTGACTGCAGAGTTGGATTTCATCAACTCCTACAATATACATGTTTAAAAAAATATTTATTTAGTCAAGTGGGCCCATAATAAATATTGTGATGCTTGAGACAAGAAAAATGTGTCCATACATGTTTTTGTTTTAAATGCACAAGCTACAAGAATGTGTCATTTGTTTATATACCTATAAACTCATGTTGGCAAAGCACATACTTGACACATGCTCTTCTTCCATTTTGTAGGATTTGAGAAAAAGCACATAACAAATCCATGAAGCCCAAGAAAATTTACATGTAGAAAACCTGTCACAGAGAAGAAAAAGACAAGAAGAGGCAAGGGTTTGATTTGAAAAATTCAGACAAAGAAGAAAAATATTATTCAACGGATTCAATAAATTTACAAAGAGATAAATCCTTATAAAGGAGATCAAAACTTGAAAAGGGTAACCTAAAGCCTAAAAAAGCTAGGGTTGCACATTATAATTAATAAAATATTAATTATATGTACCTACAAGATAGCTTAATAAAACTAGAGTAATAGGCAACTTAATTAATTAAATAAAAGTGATTTAATTAATAAGTGAAAACAACTAATTACTCTAACACCCCCCCTTAAGCGAAGCTCAGGAGGAAAGCTAACCTAGCACAGCTATGAAATAAAAAAAGTGGTTCCCGACAACAAGGCCTGATCAGGTACCCAATACAAGGAAATCTTTGTAAACTGGAGAAATAGAGAAAACCACATGGGAAAAACCCTACTCCAAAAAGAGATAGCAAAGAATGTTCCAGAAGAAGGAACAAAGAGAGATCATGAAGAGAACCACTGAAGCATGAAAAATTGCAAAACTCTGTCAAAAGGGGCTGATCTGAAGAACCTCCACAGAAATAGAAGGCCTGATCTAAGTGTGGCTATATGGTAGATGATCCATCTCACCGAAATGCATAGGTAGCTAGCCACTGTAATCCCCTAATATGTAGGATCAGGTACTAAATACATAGCTCACACTAATGAACCATCAAACTAAGGAAGCATTAGAACCAACAATATAACTCCCCCTTAATGCAGATGGGGTGAGGTGATAAGCAACTGAAAAGATGGGCCAAAAATCTCCTACAACATAGGAACCAAACACATCAAGAGTGAGGTACAGACACCTATAAAGGCACGTGTCATCAACACATCATGGGTCTAATTTCGTGGAAGGGACACTTACTTGACAAAGAAAGAGGGCCTAAATGGCAATCAACTATCCCTCCCATGGCACTTTATAAAATAGTGCGAGTACAACAAATCACAATGATGAAAAGGATCCCAAAATGCAAGAAGTGGCACCTTATCTTAGTGTTTTTTCATAAAGATGCTTACAATGAATATCAACAATGATAAAAAAAAGCATAAGACTGATACAATAGAAGGTACAGCCTAAAACAAAGTATCTAAAGCAACAAAATCAATCCCTAGACCTGAAACAACTAGGATATCCACCAGAATGCAAAAATGCATAAGACTAATAAAAATTTCCTAGAATAGGATCGAAAACAACAACTAGCATCACTGGAATGAGCACAAAAACATCTTTCTAGTGATATAAAGAAATTCAAAATTGGAGATCGGATGCTCAAGATACGTCTCCCGACGTGCAAAATAGAACATCCAGCTTTGACTGCCAAAACAGGTAACCAAACTACATCAAAACCCAAAAACACTTATACCAGCATCTCCATCTCGGAACTAGCATTTCGGCACATTTTTCGGATTGAAAAAATACATCCGTATGCTTGAGTTACGGAAAAAAAACCTTCAAGGCCTCTGTAGATGCATTAAATTTTTTTAAATTTTTTTAATAATAAAAAAATAATTAAAAAAATTTCAAAAAAAAGGCACCATCGCTAGGGCGGTGGTGGAGTGGCCCTGGGTGGCTGTATCACGGCCGCAGTGGTGGGCGGGAGGAGGTTTGCTTTGGCGGAGCTACTGCAGAACCGCAAGCGGTGGTTGCTAAGCGGGCCGCCAACGGTGACTGCTGCGATAACCGCAGTAGAGCCGCTTACCGCAACAGTCATCGCTAGTGGTTAGCTAACTGTGGCGGGCTCAAAATGCCAAAAATCAATTTTTAAAATTTTTTTTAGCAAATTTGCATCTTGGAGTGCGTGCAAAGGTCGTACGACCTTTCTTAACAAATTTGTTTGCCTCCTAGATCAATGTTGTCCAAATCAAACAAATTTTATATGGAAACAAGGGTTTTGACACCTTCTCAATCCATCCGTGATGTTTGTTTGGTCTCAAACTGCTTCAAAAATTAGTGACCCCACTATTTTCTCAAAAAAACTCAAAAAAATACTAGATCAGATCCACCAAACCCTTGTTCTCCCTTTTTCTTGAAACATCGAACAAGCTACAACAGATCAGGCTCTGATACCATGTAAGTTTTGAGCAAAAGCGCATAACAAATCCATGAAGCCCAAGAAAACTTACAAGATAGTTTAAGAAAACTTATATAAAAACAGGGATTTTGATGCCTTCTGAATCCATTCGTGATGTCTGTTTGGCCTCAACCTGCTCTGAAAATCAATGACCCCCCTATTTTCTCAAAAATACCAAAATTTTTAAAGATCTGTTCTGCCAAACCCTTGCTCTCTTATTTCTCCAAATAATGAACAAACTGCAACAGAGTTGGCTTTGACACCATGTAGGATTTGAGCAAAAGTACATAACAAATCCACGAAGCCCAAGAAAACTTGCATGTAGAAAACCTGTCACGGAGAAGAAAAAGACAAGAAGAGGCAAGGGTTTGATTTGAAAAACTCAGACGAAGAAGAAAAATATTATTCAATGGATTCAATAAATTTACAACGAGTTCAATCCTTATAAAGGAGATCAAAACCCGAAAAGGGTAACCTAAAGCCTTAAAAAGCTAGTGTTGCACATTATAATTAATAAAATATTAATTATATGTACCTACAAGATAGCTTAAGCAAACTAGAGTAATAGGCAACTTAATTAATTAAATCAAAGTGATTTAATTAATAAGTGAAAACAACTAATTACTCTAACACATTTTTCTCCAAACCTTTCTATGTCTACTAAAAAATATCTCCGAATACTTTATGTTACATCTAGCATGTTGTTGCGATAACCAATTGAATGTAGGCTTAAATTATCTTGTGAAGTTACAAGAAAAACCTTTTTATTTTTTGATGAATAGTCCCTTCCTTATATTAAAAAAATACAATAAAGTTACATATTCACAAAAAAAGGGGCCAAGGGAAACAGGATCACCCCATGCGTTCATACGGCCACAGACCGAAAATCAACTATTCATAAAAAAAAACTATTAGAAAATATCAAAAAACAAAGAAATCCTCATGCCGCCAGCGCAACGCTAGCTGAGGGATGAGGATCCTTATCATCAAAGCCCCATCCGAGGGTGGGGTGAGTAGATGTCTCAGGGTATTTAGTTTTTTATTTACTAATCTACTTTTCAAAATGGTTTTTTTTTTTTTTTTCTCACAGAAAAACCATTTTGAAATCTAGATTAGTAAATAAAAAACTAAATATACACATCATATATACATTTACATACATCATATATATAGTTTTGAAATAAAGTTAATTAAAAGGTTAAAAATTAAACTAATTTACATACAAAAAATTTCATCATACCAAATTCAACGTAGCAGAGCATTTATCCCATGTTGTCTCACATTTTTATAAAACATTTTAAAACAATGGGCTACTTAACTTCTATTATGGTTCATATTATCACTATTATGAAAGTGAACCTTCGTGATGATAATGCAACCATCTTTGCTAATTTTTACCCCATCCACATGAAACTTGATATGCCAATAAAAAACTTGCACAAAGATTGCAACTTACTGAAAATGTTAATATTGAGTCTAAATCTTAGTTTCAGGGATAAATGTACACTTCTCAAAGCGGCAATCTACATTTAAGAGAGTACAACCTAGTGGAAATCAATTTTTTGTGTCATTAGTTTGTCATCTTGCACAGTGACAATGTTAGATATATGGATATATGATATCCCAAAGTTTATTCATAAACTCATTGTAAAGAAATTCATTCTCTTTCAACATAATTGTCTTGGACTCAACTTTTGACTTGATTCGTTAATTCTCATATTTAGATCTCTTCCAGATAACTTGCATTGAATAATTAATATTATTAAAATGAAAAAAAAATCTTTAATTTTCATAATCATTTCATCCATAATTATATATTGTGCATTAAACTCATTCAAATCTTCTATTTTTTAAAATATTCAATAGATATCATAAATGGTGTTGTACTTCTAGGGATGACTACATTTGGATTAATCATTGTCATAGCTTTTTTATATGTTTGTAGGTGTAATTAAAATTCAATATGAGCTAAACAACAAATTTCATATACCTTATTTGTATATACAAAACATGGGAGCGTAATCTTTCAAACATTCCATGACAAATTTTTACCTATAAGAAATGTTATTTGAATGTTTCATAAAGTTCACTTTGGGTTGCATCTAAAAATATTCGGATGTGAAATTTTTATACCATTTATATAATCATTAGTATAGTGTCCCCTCTATTAGAAGAAATACAAAAGGCGTTAGTCTAATAGTTAGTTACCTATTTTCTCACATCTTTTGAAATTCTTTCTTTTTTATGGAAACCTACAAATAGTGTCCCTTCTATTGGAAGAAATACAAAAGAGGTTAGTCTAATATTAAGTTACCTATTTTCTCACATCTTTTGAAATTCTTTCTTTTTAAGGTAACCTACGAATATATTCTTAATTATTTTCAATATTATGATAAATCATATTTCTCTTCCTAATATATTTATGAAATATTCTCCTAGATACATTTAGTAATGGAATAACTTCTTGAACTTGTCTTCAATGTGATAATTTCTTAATATTATAGTCACCAATACTCTATGTACAGTACTTAAATAAATATCCAAACCCATGCTTACATTTCAATGCTTCTTGCATTATTTTAATTATTGTTTTACTGATTTCTTTTATAATTTTTTGTTATTATTAACTCCTAACAACTTTGAAACAATGATACTTTTTCTTCTTCTAAATAACTTTTCACTTAATAGTGCTTTTCCATTCAAAATTTACTTTCAAATATTTCATTCCATTTATTAAGGTTCATCAATTTTTTTACACCATGAAAACATTTCTAGATTAACTATGCCCAATTTCTTGTTGTACTTAAGGTGTAATAACTTTAGCATAAATGCATTGTTCGTTCTCTTTTTTCAATCATACAATCTTGATCTAGTCCTTTTATTTCCGATTATAAATTGGCCAAGTTTTAGTTTGCCTGCACACCCATGTGCAAGCACACATATGCTAGAAATAAATTGAGTTCAAGTAATAATGCAACTTCCTACTTAGGAGAAAAATAAATAAATTAATGATTTACCCACTAACATAACAATGTTTAAAGCAACTTTAAATGAAAACTATGCAAAGTCACTCATAAAAAGGTTTTATATTAAAAAACAAATCCCTTACCCACAAGGCAATGGATAAACTCAAGTTACCAAAGAAGATCATTGGCCAATTTTTTAGAAAAGTATAATTTAATAAACATGGAATTTGATTGGCACATAATTTTTTCTTATTTTATGAGATTGTAGAAGAGGTATTCAGACAAGCACACACGTTTTTATTGGTTCATTATTTTGTGGCATTTTTCAAGCTTAAAAAAATGTAAGTTATTTACAAAAAGTTTCATATTAAAAATAATTTTTTTACCCACAAGACAAAGGATAAGCTCAAGCTACCAACAAGACCATTGACCAATTTTTGAGAAAAATATCATTTAATAAACATGGAATTGATTGGCACATACAATTTTCTCCTATTCTATGAACTTCTAGAGGTAATATTTGTATACACTAATATGTTAGCAAGAAATACTAATCTATTTAAAAACCAAAGCATTAACTAACAAAATCAATATAAACTTCAAGAGAGACAAAGTGAGGTCCTCAAATGAGAATATGAGCCATGGATAGGCTCTCTTAATGAGGATGATCACCTGATGTAGGGATGTGTCTATTTTTGAATTTGGGATGTATGCTCAAGCTTCAAATTGCTTCAATGGTGGAATTTAGGTGGATTTTGGTGTGGATATTTGGAATGGGTATGAATTTGGCTTCTCAAAATGGCATGGTGACTTTAAGGTTATGGATTGTGATCCTTTAGCTTGGGAGAGGATCCAATTTATAGGCAAGAGGCTTGAGGGATGGAGGGCTAAGATGCAAGGATGAGAAAATGGTTAAGGAGGGCTCAAATTGAATGAGAGGAGAGCACATGGATTGTGCTTCCTTACAACCAATCAGAGAGTGACACATGTCACAGGGAGAGTGGGTGGAGAAAAGGGCATGGATGAGTCAACAAGGGAGGCTCAAGGCTTTAAATGGCCCTCATAAGTGCTTGTAAGAGCATTTAAGGGCATTTAAGGGATAGTGGGCTTCCTTTATGACTAGGTGGGTGGGATATTTTTGAGAGAAGACTCTGGCTTGGTTTAGGAAAGTCTTAAGCTTGCATATGAATGTGAAAATGATTAGGGGATGAATTAGACTTGGGTTAGGATTAGATTAGAGATGGACAAGTGGATGGCATTTATGAGGGTGGGGGAGTTAGTGACTAAGCTAGGTTAGTATGGGTGGATGGGGTGGATTAGGCTAATGGAGGTTTTAGGGATAGGCTTAGGGGTTATTAGGTTTGAGGGATAGATTTATTTAATAAATGGGGATTTTTGGAATTAGATAGGAGAATAGGGTTAATTGATAAATAATAGGTTTTTTGATTTATCAATTAGGACTATAGATGATTAATTAAATTAATCAGCTAGGGGATAGAAAATGATTAATCAAAAAAGAATTTAATTAATGATGCCTTTAGAGATAACTAAGTAGGATTACCGAAGCGATGTAATCAGATTTAAGTGTCTACATTTTGCCCGTCTTTGATATAGTGTTGAGACAACACTTATTTCAAAGAAGTTTGAATATAAACGACATGAGGAAGATGTTTTTAGCAACAAAGTTGCCCCAGTCTCAGATAAGAAGAGGAGAGACTAGACTACGAGATGCCCCCTCAAGAAGGCGACGGAGAGAGAAGACGAGGCTCGACGGCTTCTTGAAAAGAAAAAGAATTTGAGACGAGCAGAGACACAGATGGGCAAAGAGAAGAGGCTGAATTAGCTCAAACTCTCACTATGAGAGAATGATAAAGGGAGGTTAGATTCACAAAAGGAAGCAAGCTTAAGAGGGGGTGGGAGAGATGGATGTTGGATATGGATGAAGGGAATCTATTGAAGGATTTTGAGCGGGGGGATACTTCAAAGAGAAGTACCACCACGTAGTTGAGCACTAGATTTAATATAGGAATGTTGGTTAATGACCAAGGTTACCAAGAACACCAAGGCCTTTTCACCAAATTTATAGAAGACTGATGAACAGACTCATAACAAACACACAAGGATTGCCCCAACATCACACATGAATCTCAGAGAGATCAGTGTAGGAACTGACACTGGGTAACCCACAAGCAGAAACAAACAAAAGATCGGATCAAGATCTGACGCTCAAATTGCCCCATTCGTAGTATACCATGATATGGAAGATTGTGGCAACCTTGAGGAGGGAACAAAAAGATTGCTTGGAAAAGATACTTCAAGACCCAAAGGGAAGATTCCAAATCAAAAGAAAGTGAAAATCCAAAAGAGAATCATTTGCCAATGAGATGTGTAGGATGAGGTACTAATGGACCAAGATCAGATAGAAGAAAAGCTATATCCTACAAGGATCTATCGAAGAGCACCTAAGTTGATGGATTAGGATGAGTGAGGCATTTGGCAAGTGGAACTAAGAAGGATAACACTTTGGTGACAGGAGATCGAGCGAAAAAAAGTATTGGAATAGCTAACCAAGAGTTGTGTGATGTGTGCAAGATGCTGATCAAGGATGAACTGACACGAAAGCTAGATAGATACAATGATACTAAGCGAAAGAGGATGTATAAGCGGATAGACAAAGATATGTTACAAGTGTACAAAGTTGTTTTGTTTTGTGGTTGTGAGAGGGGAATGTTTTTGAAGGGTGGGATGACTGAGAGGGGTAGTCAGGGCACCGAGGGGGGGGGGAGGGCTATAAGGGGCGAAGAGGGGGCCAGAAGGGGTCAGTTGTAGTCAGATTGAGGAGGAGCTATTGTGGGTGAGGAGCTCTGTAGCAGAGATTATGATGGTAGGTATTGGGCGACTAGAGCACCAAGCGGACATAGTGCAACGAGTATGAGTACGAGGGATGCTCGATCGATCGGTAGGGTCTAAAACCTCTTTTTGATTTTTGAGTATGCATTTGTTAGATCATTCTTGTAAAAGTGGAAACACGATCCCATAGGCACAGGTTCAGCGAGAACGTGAGCGCGATCAGTGGGATCGTGATCCTGTGAAAATAGCGTCGGGTGGGAGTTGTGCAGGGAGCCAAACAGTCTATTGCAAGAAAGCGATCCCGGTATGGGAAATTATGCAAAAATGGGGTAGAGTCAGAAGGAGCGCGTTCCCGCAAGGAGAAACACAATTCACATAGCAGGAACGTGTACCTGTAGGTTAAGGTTGTTTACACAGCAAGAACGAGGGAAAAAAGGGATAGTGTAAGAATGCGATCCCGCGGGTTCAAGGATCGGCGAGATCGATAGTTGTAGAGATCACAGGAACATGCTAGCGGGATCAGGGTAATACCAAAGTGAACACCGCGATCCCGCCGAAACATAGATTCGCAGGAATGCGAGAGGGTAGGCTTTGTGAGAACACTATTCTGCAGGAATGAGGGTTTTGCAAAATAAAGGTAGAAAAAATTGGGGTTGAGGAAAGGAGGGTGGAAAGATAAACAAGGGGATAAAAAATTGACATTTGGATTTGTTGTGGTGGTGTGCAGTGGTCCTTGGATGCATTAGTGTTACAGGAGCGGTGAGCAGCAGTGTTGCATGTTGGAGAGACAATGATGCTAGTCGACTAGGCGCGGATTGAGGTGATTGGAGTAGGCCACCTGGCGAGGTTGCCCCATACTTGCACCTACATGATGATGGTCACAACGCTGTGCGAGAGATGGCACAGTGAGACAACGACGTTCCACCTACTGATGGGGGAGATGACGGTGATGCTGGAGGATGTGTATCACATATTTAGACTGCTAGTGTAGGGGATGCTAGTCATGGCAACTAGAGAGATGATAGTAGAGGCGGTCATACAGAGACTGGTGGGGCCAAGAGTGGAGTACAAGATTTGGTAGGGACAATTCACACTAGACGAGCATCTGGATCGCGTGACAGTGGAGAGGTGGATCTATTTCTATGTGCTAGGGCTAGTTTCAGGGTACATTGCCCCAAATACAGGTGGTACAGTGGTCATGCTGGTGTTGATTCTAGTAGTGATGCAAATTATGGATGCGATATGCCCAGTGGCATGGGGTTCGCTGATGTTGGCCGAGCTATACCGAGACCTACATCAGATAGTATACTAGGGTGGTGGCTGACAGGGGAGGAGTATTCAGTTTTCAACACTGTTACAGGTATGGGCATGGGAGCATATTGCAGTACTCAGGCCATTGGCACACAAAGATAGGCAGCCAGAGGAGCCAGTGGCATACAGTTGGGTCAATCCATTGACATACCACCACATAGATTTAGTGGACTACTGGAGGGTGTGCATTAATGAGATAATGACAGTGGTATGGAGGCCATACATGGGCCTGGGACTATGGGTAGAGGAGGGAGAGCAGCTCCCATACACCATTACCCCATGTTTTGTGTTCGAGAGGTGGGAGTATGTGGCAGAGTAGTACAGGCTAGACAAAACACTGTGGTAGTTTGGGTGGCAGCAGGTGGCATTAGGAGAGCTGCACTGGTATCAGCGAGTCATGCGTGAGCCAGTGTCGATGTACGGGCTAGCCTTGCATCAAAGCAAATTGCTGAGGACATGGCGAGAGCTGGAGTCACAGCAGTGGGATTGGTTTGGCAGGGCAGCAGATGCAGGTTCCACACAGGAGTACCAAGATACTTTTGTGTGACCGAGACCAATGGGGAGAGCATAGGGCACGAGGGCAGTGGTGGTGGTAGGGGAGCTAGCCCGAGCAACCCAATAGGGGTGGTATGTGGCGAGGGGGTTATAGAAGCAGTGCAACAGGAGGAGGAGCTAGGCTGGCAAAGGAGGAGGGTGGGGGGGGGAGGAGATGAGAGGTCAACCAGAGAGGAGAGTAGAGGAGAGGGGAGCCTAGCCAGAGAGAGGAGGAGAGGAGGCACAAGGGTGATAGAGGGCAACAAGGAGATCGTCTGTCGGAGGAGGAGATGATAGATTGGTAGCTCGGTACGGCTCGTTAGAGTAGGCACATGCAGTGATGAGCTAGCTACTCTGTGACACATAGTAGGAGAGAGATCAGCTCTGGGTAGAGCTAGACTAGTTTAGACAGGAGCGAGATATAGCCCAGTGGCAGGCAGACAAGACAGGTGTGGAGGCTACAGACGGAGGTGGGCCGGGTAGAGGGGAGGTTGAATGCCGTGACTATGGAGCAGTAGGGGGTGCAGGTGAGACTAGATGCCCTTTAGTAGGAGTGAGATAGGCTGGTGCTAGTGGGAGGGGGTATGGATGAGCTACAACTATTGGGAGCAGAGATGGAGGATTTGGGGGAGAGGGTTGGATTCTACTGGGGGAAGTACCATGCCGAAGTGCCAGCATCATAGATTGAGAACTACAGGCAACCTATGCAGTTAGGGACATCAGGTACCCACACAGGGATGCAGGGAGGAGGGGAGAGTGGATGGAGCACTGGGAGGGAGAGTACAGGCAGGTCCCAGCGCACAGGGCATAGTCAGAGGGTAGGGCCGAGCCAGCGGCGGGGGAGGAGGGAGGAGGCAGAGAACTCCAGGACAGGGGAGGACTGATGAGGCCACCACCTCTACCACCACTAGCACTAGGGGCTGAGAGAGGGGCAGAGGAGGAGACTGATGATGCAAGGACGATGGGTTGACCATCGATGAGCATGTGACTTTTTGGGATACTGAGTACTCCGTATATATCGACTTTTTTGAGACACATGGAGATTTTGTGTGAGCTCAGACCCGTTTGTATGATATGGACATTGTACACTGATGGACTGTTATTATTTCATTCTTTCATTGATATATAGATCTAATGATTTTGGTGAGATATTTTTGTTATGGACTGGTGATGTTATGTATAGTGTTTGATATGTGTTGGATAGGCAGTGATGTTTTGATGATAATTCTGATGATTGGTGATGTAGGATGTAATTTTTGATGATATTGTATACATGATACAATATGATTTTGATGTGATTTGGCTACGATAGTGCAGATATGATGTGAGATTTTTATCTATGATAGAACAAATGTGATGTGATTTGATGTGATCCTTGATGACATGATTTTCCTTATGATATTGTAGATGTGATGATGATGAGATTTGTTGTATGATAGATGTTATGCGATATGATATGTTTTTGATACGATCCTAATGATGTGATGTGGCTTATGATGGATGTGATGTGATCCTAGAGAATTGATTTCTTTTGAGAGTATATAATATGCTATTGTATGATGATAAGTACAAACTTTAAAATAAGTGACAAATGTAAAATGAATCACCAACTAAAGGATAAACAACATATTTATGAAATGGAAAATGAATATAATGTCATGATTTTTAGGATATGTTAACACAAAATAAAGATGGATGAAAGATTAAAACAAATGAATTACAAAATAAAAGATGAAAATACAAAAAATTAAGTACAACTTAATGAGGAACTACAATGCTAAAATAAAACCTAATCTAATGAGGAATGACTATAATGCTAAAATAAATCATAATCTAATGATGAATGGCTATGCTTAAAATGATCCAGAATCTAATGATGAATGACTATGCTTAAAGTGAACCATAATCTAATGATGAATGACTTATGCTAAAAATGAGCCATAATCTAATGATGAATGACTATGCTAAAGTGAACCATAATCTAATGATGAATGACTTATGTTAAAATGAACTATAATCTAATGATGAATGACTATAATGCTAAAGCTTAAATAAACTAAAAGAGAGAACAGTAAATTTATGATATGCTAAAAAGAACACAAACTAAAAGATACACCTAAGATTTATGATAAGCATGTGAGAATAACATAAAAAATTGAATGCAATGACATTTTGAGATATGATAAAGGGATACAAGCTATGATAATACAACATATGAGATTCTAGGAGATGCAAGACAAACAATAATGGTGGAATAGGATAACCAATGCTTGACTTATGATATGAAAAGTGATCATAGGAGATACTGACACTAAGGAGAATAATGTTGGAAAAAGAGTGACCAACAAACTCGCAGTTAGGAGGATAGCAGAGATTTTAGAGCTAGGGTAGTAACTTATGATAGGGATCACATCATGATGAGAATGAATAAGAATTGATGTTCAAGGTTTTGAATGAAATGATTCTAAGGGTGGAAAAAGTGATAGTTCAAGGGAGAGGGGTGATGATAAGGAGGAGGATACCAGGGGTTCTAAAAATAAAAGTGAGGCGTAGGGGAAGCTTGAGCATGGGGTACTTTGTGAGGAAGTACTGTGAGAAATTTATTTGATATAGGATTGTTAGGGATTTGCCAAGGTTACTAAGAATGTCAAGGAATTTTCCCCAAAATTCCATAGGACTGACTCAAACAGGCATGCAAGGATTGCCCCAACATCACACATGAGTCTTGGAGAGATCAGTGTTGGAATGATGCTGGATGATCCACAAGCAAACAAGAATACCCAAGTGCATCATGTTTTATCGAAAGATGAAAACATGTTGGAAATATGCAAGATTAATATCAAACTGACTCTCAAGCAACAAAAGACAGTGATCGAAACCAACCTCCTTAGTTGCCCCTAGTCAAAACACACCATGATATGAAATGATCATGGTGATCTTGAGGAAGAAACAACGAAAGATACATGGAAACAATCAACCAAAATATACAACAAAAGATTTTGCAAAAATGAAAAAGTAACCTTTTTCCAAAGAGATCAATTAATGAGCTACTGATGGGTTGCAACAAGATCTGGATAGTATGTACAAGTATGACTAGTTAAGGACATGGGAACTCATGATTACAAAACACAGTAGTAGGTATATGCATGACGGGGGAAAGCTCAGGATAAGGAGATAGCGTTGCTATGATACATGGTTTTGTTTGGGTGGGTTTATGTAAAGCGTAATTTATGTACAAGGGTTCGAATATTGCTGTATTCACATAGGTATGGTACATGGGAGGCAAGGTTTAGTGCAAAGGTATGAGAAACATGTTATATGGGCTGTATATGCTACATATGGTAAAGTAGAAGGATAAAAAGCACTCGATAGGGTAGATCTAGTAGAGTACAATGGTAGGATACATCGAGTATGATACATGGGATGCTATAATACAGGAATGAGGTGGGATGTTGCATAGTGCAAAGTGCTAGAGGATGATGTTGCTAAGCATGGTGAATAACAATAAGGAACACCTTGGAAAAGCCGGGGGGATGAGTGATAAAATATAGAGGGGCGATAAAGGGTTGTGTGTCGGTGATAGATAATGGAAGAGCTATAGTACACCTGGCACCTATTTACTAGGTTTTCACCAGGGACCTATCCAAGGCACTTGAATTGACAAGTTTTCACCATTGGATGCTTTATTTATATTTATTTTTTTGTGCCTTTTTTCTTTTCTTGATTTGCAAATTCTATCCTTAGGCATAGAATTTCTTGAGGTGAATAATGTTGGTAGGATCATTTAGGACTTCACCTTCAAGGGTAGATAGCTGATAGGCTCCTTAGCCAAAAGATGTCGTGACCACATAAGGACCAAGCCATGTGGGCTCAAACTTGCCTTTCTTTTCTCTGTCAGCTTGAACCTTCATATTCTCTTTAAGGACCATGTCACCTTCTTGAAAACTGCGCGGATGGACTTTCCTGTTGAAATTGCAGTTGAGGTGACTTTGATAGACCATGAGGTGGTCATAGGCTTGTTGCCTTTTTTCATCAAGTAGATCAAGTTGAGTTAGTCGAGCCACTCTATATTCTTCATCAAATATCTGTCCTTGGAGAGAAATGTAGAGTGATGGGAGTTCAACCTCAATAGGTAGGACTACTTTAGCACCATAGACCAAGGAGTATGGAGTTGTGCCAGTGGCTGTACGAAATGAAGTGCGGTATGCCCATAGGGCGGGATTAATTTGCAAATGGCAATCACAGATGGAGTCATTGACAACTTTCCTAAGGATTCTGAGCAAGGTTTTATTAGTTGCCTCAGCCTGACCATTAGCTTGTGGGAAATACGGGCTAGAAAAGTGGTGATGGATGTGAAGGGAAGTGCACAATTGCTCCATATTTAGGTTTTCAAAATTACTTCCGTGGTCTATGAAAATGGTAGCTGGGATACCAAAGTGACATATGATATGATATAGCATAAACTTGGACACTTGAACTCCCGTGGCAGTAACAAGGGGAACTGCTTCGACTCACTTAGTGAAATAATTAGTGGTGGTGATTCTTGTGCCTTTCTGAAGAAAGTGGTGCAATAAGACCAATAAGATCAAATCCCCAACAGGAAAAAGGCCATGGTGGTGCAATAGGTTGCAAGTCCTATGCTGGAGCCCAGATTAAATTAGCATGTTGTTGACAAGGTAAACATCATTTCTCAAATTCACATGCATCCTGTTCTAGAGTAGGCCAATAATATCCAGCCCAAAGGATTTTCTTTGCTAGCACCATCTCGCTCGTGTGAGCACCACAAAGTCCAGCATGTACCTCTTTGAGAGCCATTACTGCCTCATTTTGATCTAAACATTGAGAGAGAGTATCATGATAACCACAATGATATAGGGTTTGGGCGATGATAGTGTAATGGGAAGCTTTGCGAATAAGATTTTGGCATTGGGTTCATGTGAGGTGAGGAGATATGATACCATTTAGCAGGTAAGCATGAATTTCGTGGTACCATGGAGGTTGGGGACCAACCAAGATATAGACCCGTGTTGATTCATCATTCTCATATGCGGGTTCATGCAGCTGCTCAACCAAGAATTCATATTGCGTAGCTTCGTGTGGTATTTCCAAGAGAGAACCAATAGTAGCCATAGCATCAGCTGCCTCATTCTGGAGTCTAGGTATCTGTATGGACTGGATCTAAGTGAAGTGCTCCTTTAATTGATCAACCAGATCTTTGTAAGGTAGTAACTAGTCATCCTTGTTTTGATATTCATTCAAAGCTTGTTTGATGATAAGCTAAGAATCACCATAGACCTGAAGCTCTGTGATATTCCATTCAATGGCAATTTTTAGTCCCGCAACAAGGACCTCATACTCCGCAATGTTATTGGTACACCAAAATTGTAGCTTGAAAGATTTAGGAATATAATCGCCTTAAGGTGTAACCAAGAGTATGCCCGCACCAGAGCCATGAGATGTATAGGAGCCATCAAAATATATCTTTCAGAGTGATTTTTTTTTTCTATCAAACAGAGGTATTCGTCTGGAAATTCCATGATGAGTGGGTGATCTACAAATAGAGGTGCATCAACCAAGTGATCTATAATAGCCTAGCCTTTGATGGCCTTTTTGTCAACATATTGAATGTCAAACTCACTGAGAAGCATAAGCGATTTTTCCAGGCATCTCATGAGTACTGTATGAGAGAGCATATATTTCAATGGATCAATCTTTGATATCAGTTGTACAGTATGACTCAACATGTAGTGACGTAGCTTCTGGGTGGAAAACACCACTGCTAAGCATGCCTTCTCCATTGGCGTGTAGTTGAGCTCATAGCCCACTAATGTTTGGCTGATGTAATAAATAGCTTGTTTCTTTCCTAAATCATCAAGTTGTGCTAGCAGAGCACCTAATGCTATGGGAGTAGTTGTGATGTACAAGATGAGTGGGCACCCTGCAACTGGAGGAACCAAAATGGGTGGATTAGCTAAGTATTGCTTGATGAGTTAAAAATTGCACTGGCAAGCTGAGTCCCATTTGAAATTTTGATCTTTCTTAAGTAGGTGAGTGAAAGGTTGACACTTATCAGCAAGTTGAGAAATGAATTGTTAGACTGATTGGAGTTTTCCTTGCAAAGAACGAAGGTGCCTGAGTGTTTTAGGAGGAGCCATATCCATGATGGCTTTGACCTTCTTAGGGTTAATCTCAATACCATGCTGTAGCATAATGAAGCCTAGGAGATTTCCTAAAGTAACACTGAAGACACACTTCTTTGGATTTAGGATGAGACAATAATCTGCCACTCGGTTGAACACTTCCTCAAGGTGAGATGAGTGATCCAAAGCATTGAGAGATTTGACTAGAATATCATCCACATAATCCTCAAGTATCTTATGGATTAGGTCATGGAAAATGACCGTCATTACGTGCTGATAGGTTGCCTCGGCGTTCTTTAACCCAAATGGCATCATATTGTAGTAGAATTTTCCCCAAGGTATAGTAAACACTATCTTATGCTGATCTTCTTCTACTAGATGAATTTGATTATATCTAGAGAAACCATCCATTAGTGACAAGAGTTCATGACCTATAGTGAGATCCAAAATCATGTCGATATTTGGCAATGGAAAGTCATCCTTCAGACAAGCTTTATTAAGATCTCAAAAATCAGTGCAAATTTTGATATCACCAAAGGGCTTGATAACAGGTACCATATTAGAAATCCATTCAGAATAATCTATTGGTCAAATGATTTTGGCCTCTAACAACTTCTCTAGCTTTTCTTTGACTAATAAAGCCATGTTGGGGTGCATTTTTTGAAGTTTCTGCTTGATGAGCTTGGCCCTTGCATCCATTGCTAGATGGTGTACAACTAGTTTGGGGTCCAACACCAACATATCTTGATATGACCATGCAAAGCGGCCCTTATTTTCATGGAGAACTTTAAGAAGAAGCTCTGCTTGTTCAGGTGGTAAAGAGGCTGCGATGTATGTGATATGTGGTATCTCTGTCAGACTGATATTTATAGGCTGAGTTTCTTCTGTCAAAATTGAAGATATAGGAGGTTGATACTCTTGTGGGGGGAGGATGAAATATCCATCCTTAGGTGCCTCTGAGAGGTTTTCACCGTTGGATATGTCCTTTATTTTTGTTTCATTTTTTGAGTCACCCAATGGCGCTCCAGAGGAGTTTTCACCATGGGATGTTTTTCTTTTATCTTTCTGCATTTTTCTTTCTTTTTTGCGACTAGAGATTTCCTCCTCCTTGAAGTGACCTGCAAGATCTAGCTTGTAGACATATGCTGATGGTGGAGGCGGCCGTTTATGTGGCATTTTTTCCCCAATGAATTTAAGGAGCATGTGCTCAGTAGAGAACTCATCAACATGAATGACACTTGGTTGGTCCCAATCTATGAGTTCAAGGTGAGCGAGGGGGAGATCTATGAGATTCAAGGATAACTGGCAGAGCACAGAGGCTCCAAGGATTATTTCATCAAGGAAAATATTGTCGTAAGCTTTCTTTTCAACTTCCTCAGGGATGTCTTCAACCTCGATGAGAGTGTTTTGGATGTTCATAAAGGCATGGCCTTCCGCTGTAGTGCCCCCGGTTGCAGGGAGTCCATAGCCTAAGCCTTTGGTGTGCTTCTATAGGCTATCTCATACCTAATTCTTGGCAGCCTAAACCACCTCCTTAATAATCCCATTGCTCCATGGCCAAGCGATGTGACCAGGGATATTTCTGTTTAAAGTGATCAAGAAGTGCTTCACTTTTAGGAAGTGGCTCTTTGTATAGCCATGTGTTAATGTCTGGTGTGTTTTTTGCTCCATCAAGGATACCTTTGATAACAAATGTGGTAGGGCCCAAGTGGTGAAGTTGAGAGGTGATTTTTGGTATAGACCCTTGATGTATTGGGTGTCCTTGAGTATGTGGGTCAAGTGGTAGAGTGCCAACAACAAAAGCATCTGTGAGACTATACTTGCCACAACCTTGGTAGTTGATCTTAACTGTGGATAGGGTGGAGGCTAAAATGGTATCCGGATCATGGTAGGTGCCAGAGGAACTAGCCGTGGTGGTGCCAATTTCGATCCTAGGACAGTGATTGGTGTATGAAGCTTCAACTGCATTGCAATAAGCAAAGGGTTTAGGATCTGAGTGGATGGTTATCTCAGTGCCATTATATAAAAATTTGATGCACTAATGATATGTGGATAGAACGACCTTCATGACATGAATCCATGGATGACCGAGGAGGATGTTATATGGAAGATTAAGATCAACTACATCACAAAGTGTTTCTTGAGTGGTTGGGCTGACTCTAATAGGGAGCAAGATGGTTCCTTCAGTAGTATGCTCCAAGTTGTCATATGCCTTGATGATGATCACCTCATTGATGATATCTGCTTTAGTATATCTTGCCTGCATGATGAACTTTAGAGTACATAGGTTTAGAGCCGATCCATTATCTATCATGACACATTTAACTACAAAGTCAAAAACCATAACAACGATGCGAAGTGGGAGGATGTGATCGGGTTCAACTGCTGGGATATTAGTGGTTTTGAAAGATAAGGCACATGAGGCTAAAATATGGTCAATCAAGTTGTGAAACTCAGTGACGTTTATGTTGGAGGGGACGTGTGACTCATGTAGAGTGTTGGCAAGGATATCTTGATAAAGTGGGCTTGTCCATAAGAGATTCAGGATGGAGATCTAGGTCGGCGTGTTTCCAAGGTGTTCCAAAATGTTATACTATGGCCCTAGTGAAGGTGATTCTAATGGAGATGCTTGAGATGAAGGTGGTCATGCTGATGGTGGTCTAATTTGTGTGGATATAGGTGGACCAACTATATTGAGTCGCGTCTGATGGGTAGCAACTGCACATTGAGTGTTTGGGCCTTTGATATTGATGACATTGACAGATGGTTCAACTTGGGATATGCAACCAATTAAGCTACCATAGTCTAAGTATGCTGAGGTATAATTCTGAGATGTGTCTCAGTTTTCACCTTGTTTACCCAGAGCATTGTTAGTTTTGTTAACAGGAGAGTTTGCAGATGCCTTTCTTGGGTTCGTGTTATGAGGAGGGAAAGCATTTTGATACATCATTAATCCTGCATTAGGTGAGGGTTGTGCCACCACTATGATCTCTTTCCGGTCAATGAGGTCCTGTACATAATCCTTAAGTTGCATGCATTTAAGGGTAGTGTGCCCTTTAACACAATGGAATTTGCAATATTCATTATCTTTGTACCAGGATGCTCTAGACTGATTGGGTTCCAAGGGTTGTGTTTGTGGATAATGAACAAGGTTATCTTTGGCCAATTTTTTGAAGATTTCATCAAGAGGTTCCCCCAATGGGGTATATGTTCATGGTTACCTTTGAACACGAGGTTTACTACATGCCAACAATGTGATAACATTAGTTTGATTAGGAGGAACCGATATTTGCTAATGAGTTTGCACGAGTGGCTGGTGATACATAGGGGGTTGCTGTTGATAAGTTTTTTGTTGGCTAAATGTGGTGGGAACATTGGTAGCTGCCCCAACAATATGGACCTATCGAGTGTCAGTGGCACCATCTGTCACTGTATTCTTGTTTTTGTTCGAATATCAGGTTTTGTCATTGCTCGAACCGTGGTCCTAAGTGTTTTCTTTGTACAATCTGATGACACCATCCTTAATAAGGCCTTTCTCGAGGCTGATTCCTTTCTCTTTGATGTCCTTGTATGTTTGCAAACAGTTCATAACCATATGATGAGTGAGGCTAGGGCGTGCATTGTTTATGAACATCTTGACAAGATGACACTCAAGGATGGTACAAGAGATCCTTATTGTGAGGATTTGCCAGCATTGTAAGTACTCTGTAAGGCTTTCCCCTCCCTTTTGTTTAGTGTGGAAAAGGTCTACTACAGATAATTCAGTTTCAATGAGATGGGTATACTAAGCAACAAAGGCCTCAGAAAGTTCTACAAAATTTTTAATAGTACCTTGAGGGATACGACAGAACCATTCCAAGGCTGGTCCTGCTAGGCTCTTAGGAAAGAGCCGCATGAGGAAAACATCATTATAAGCTACCTCCTGACAATGCATATCGAATTCCTTAACATGTGTGATTGGATCACTCTTCCCCCTAAATTTGTCAAACTTGGGGATCTCGAAATGTTTAGGAAATGGAGTCAATGTGATAGTCCTATCAAAAGGGTATGGGAAATCATTTTCAAATTTGAAAGTTTTGGTGTCTGTCCCATCCTTGAGGGCTTTGAGAGAATTTTTCATCTCTTCCCATTCAAAATTTAGAGGTGGAGGAGTGAGTGCCCCCGATCCAGGTGCCCTTGATGTAGGATACGTGCCAAAATCTGAAGTGTGATATGGAGAACTCTGATGACCATATGGCATTTGTGAAAAAATGGTTTGCACAACCGGTGGAGTGGATGCTATGGTTTGCTGGAACATGGGTTGTGCATATTGTTGCATTTGCTGAGGTTGGTAAGGTAGATAACTATGAGGTTGCTGCCCTATGAGATAGTTCTGTGTGGGTGCTTGGGCATACTGCTGATGTGAAGATTGTGGCTAAAATGGTGGTAATGTAGATAATGCTTTTGCTATGCTCTGGGAATATATACCATGCCCATTATATGTGGGTTGTGCACCTGCTTGAGAGTAGGACTAATTTGGTATAGGCGTAAGTTAGTTAATTTGCGGCAAAGTGTTTACTGTAGGGAACTGTAGTGGCGGTGGATTTGGGTTATTACCTAGAGGTGGCATTGAGAAATAGTTGGTGAGGGGTGGGAGTGAATAGCTATGTGAAGCAGTGGATGATAGGGTCAGAGGTGTGGATGTGACTGCAGTGCTAGGGGGAAGACTAGTGATAGGTGCCTATATCATAGTAATATTCCAAGGTCCCAAAGGAAATGTGGTTGAAGAGCTTTGGCTAGTTACAAAGGGCTTGATAGTGATGTTTGGTGGGATGGAAGATGAGGTATTGGACCCTAATGGTGGTATTTGAGTAGCAAATGGACTAGATGTGATATGGGGTGGAAGTGAAAAGGTAGTGCTGCTAGATGCAAATGGAGGATTTGGTGGAGCAAAAAAATGAGTGGTGGAAATAGATGCAAATGGTATACCTAAGGTTGGTTGAGATGTAGTATGCACTAATGGTTGAGTGAGAATGGGATGAGTGTTCTGTGGAATGGGAACCAACACCTGGGTCGAGGGGATATTTGGGTCTGCTGGTTCTGCCTGAGCTGGTTGCCATCCAAACAATGGGTGAGTAGGATCTGTTATGTTGATAGGTAGTGGACGTCCAAACTCAAAGACACCAACATTGTCTTGTAAGAAATTTTCCATGATGGTTTCTTTGTTGTGATCTATGATGGTATTTATGATGGTAGCATGACCAGGTTGGTTCATGAAAGCCTCAATATCTATGGATGATCTTGGTTCTTTTGGGATTTGCGGTGGTGGGTTTGATGGTGTCAGGGATACTACAGAGTATGGCTAAGCTCGAGATCTGTTACCACTATGACTAGGATCCATGTCTTTTTTCTGTGTGTGCCTACCAAAACGTGTTGTGGGTGGCATGAAAGGATGCTTTTCCTAAAGATGCAAATGCAACGAGGGATGATACTAAGGGTGTCTAAATGATATGGTGCTAAGTGCAAGAAACTTGTGTTTTCCTAAAATATGAATGTGGGAAATGTGATGGTGATGCAAAAAAGTTTGACCCTAACCTTTGGCTCAAGGTGATGTGGGACACCAAAACAACCTATTCCTATCAAAGTGTTGTGTTTCGAGGATACTCAAGCTGATGAGAGATGTGATGCAAAAATGTTTCTAAGTGAGTGAGGAAATAATGCTAAGACTTTAACAATTCAGGTGGAGGATTCTTCTTCAACAACCTAAGATGAGAGGAGATGGTCTAACTTCCAATGCTTGAATGGGATAGTGCAATTCCTAGATGAGAGACTAAACCTATAAGTGTGTAGGTGTGTGCAAAAAAAGGAAGGACCTAATCAGAATGAGTAATAGTAGAGTTGTTGATAAGGCTCATATTAACACCACGTCAAAGGGTTAGGTTTTGGATTTTGTAGTCCCATTCAGTTTGCAATGCTACCTCAGCTCTGTATTTTTGAATTTGATCCAATTTGGCAATCCTAGGGTTAGGGGTATGTTGCTTATGCTTTGCTTCAATTTCCTTATAGGCTGGTATTTGAGGAAGCTTAGCCCTCTTAAACTTAGTCTTGGGATGGCTTGACATGAGATATTTCCAAGGATTAAAAATCACAACCGTGGGGTTTTGGAGGTAGTGACTATGCTAAGTGTGCCCTAAGCTAGGATTGACCAAGTTTGGCAAACATTCATTCAACAAGTAAAAGATCAAGCAATAGATAGGAACAACCAGATAGAAGTTTTGATTTTTGAAATGTGATACTTGCGCCAAGGAGTGTGTATGTTTTTACAAATGTTTCAAGCAATCACTTCAAGCAAATGAACATCCTACATGGTTGGCTACAAAGCTGACAGTTAGTTTATCTGTGGAGTCCTCAATATACGCAAGGTATGTGAGGCCCAAATTCATAGATACAACCAAAAAGATGTCACACAACCGAGAGGAGTGGTAACCCACTTCCCCTCTTTCACTTCTCAAGGGTATAAAGTTCCTTGAGGCTTAGCTCGAGTGACAAAATCTTGATCCCAAGAGAGGTGTCTTTGGATTCACCTCCCGATCTTTATACTCTGCCAGAACATTGGAGTTGAGGTCATCCCTCAAGGTGATGAAATCCCTGAGTAGGCCTCCTAGAACTAAAAACAAGGTTTTGGATCCTAGTCTTATGCACCCAAGATGGCTCGTGAAGGCGACAAGGGGAGAGAAGATTCGGATGACCTTGGGCTAAAAAGGAGAGTTCTTTCACCAACTGATTCTTAGATTGTCTGATCTATTGAAAACACAAGTGATTAAGATATAGATGTTCAATTCCAACCTTGAAATGTGTCAACAAAACTAACATCGGTCAAAGAATGCAAGCAAGAAGAAGAGTTAGGGTCTGCAAATTAAATCTCGCGTGCTTGGAGGCCCTCCACGTCAATTGATTTTTGTTCAATTTTAGAGGCCAAGCTTGAAGTGTTTGATCGATCTAATTTCAATTCTTATACATTCAAGAAATCCTCTAACTTAAGTCAAATTTTCAAAAACCAAGTGAGTAGAGTCCGATTGTGGAACACTTAACACCTTTTTCAAGTGGACCCATCGCCTTGAGTATGGTGTTGAGATTGCAACCAAAGGGTTTGAATTGATGGGCGTTTAGAAAAAGGTGAGTCCAATGATAAACTACTCAAGTTTGTTTTTGTTGATTGTTTTAACTTAGCGAATTTCGAAGATGCCCAAAAATTGAAGTTTTCCTAGATTGCATGCAGAATTGAAAGTTTGTAGTTGTTCTTTTTAAGCTCCAAAATGAAGTGTTTGATTTGTGGGGTTGTTAGACATACAAGTTCATTGTTTTTTCCATTTGCAAAGACAAGTGACAATGACTATAACTAGACCAACAAAACAGACAGTGTTCCCATAGAGAAGATGCGAGAACCAGCATTCTCGCGAGGGTACCTACATTCCCGCAAGCGAGTTCGCGATCCCACTAGATTTTGCTTCGCAGGGATGCATTCCCGTGGGTTTACCAAGGCACGAGAATGCTAGGAAAAATTGGTTAAAAAATAAAAATAAAAAACCAGGGAGCTCGTTTTGAATAGAGTGATCTCACTAGTTTATGATTTTTTTACAACTTTCCTACACGCTTGAATGACAGTCTCGCGAAAAGGTAATTTATTACAATTTTATTAGTAGTTACAAAATTAGTGCGCATTCTCGCAAGCGAGAATGATGATCTTGTTGCTCTGAGGCGCGTTCCCACTGGAGGATTTTTCGGCAAGTTCGTCAGTTACAATTGTTGCCACATGTCATGTCATTGATGTGTTGGCTAATGTTGACGGCATTCCCATAGATGCGCCCACGTTCTTGGGGTCGCAGGTTCGTGTTGCTGCGATTGTAGGGATGAAAAAAATCAAGTTTTTTGAGAGTTGATTGTGTAAAAATTGCTTAGAGGGTTGTGTGCGCATTCTTGCGGCGGTCAATTGTACCCTTCAATCAAAAACCACAAGATAAAGACACAAAAGTTAAAGCATAAAACGTTAGTCTCCCATGGTTAGCCAAAACATGAAAAAGCATGTGAAACTAGCATTAATTAAGATCAAAATGACCCTTGAGGGGTCCCACTGGGTGTGCCAAAATGTATACACTAATATGTTAGCAAGAAATACTAATCTATTTAAAAACCAAAGCATTAACTAACAAAATCAATATAAACTTCAAGAGAGATAAAGTGAGGTCCTCAAATGAGAATATGAGCCATGGATAGGCTCTCTCAATGAGGATGATCACTTAATGTAGGGATGTGTCTATTTGTGGATTTGGGATGTATGCTCAAGCTTCAAATTGCTTCAATGGTGGAATTTAGGTAGATTTTGGTGTGGATATTTGGAATGGGTATGAATTTGGCTTCTCAAAATGGCACGGTAACTTTAAGGTTATGGATTGTGATCCTTTGGCTTGGGAGAGGATCCAATTTATAGGCAAGAGGCTTGAGGGATGGAGGGCTAAGATGCAAGGATGGGGAAATGGTTAAGGAGGGCTCAGATTGAATGAGAGGAGAGCACATGGATTGTGCTTCCTTACAACCAATCAGAGAGTGACACATGTCACAGGGAGAGTGGGTGCAGGAAAGGGCATGGATGAGTCAACAAGGGAGGCTCAAGGCTTTAAATGGCCCTCATAAGTTCTTGTAAGAGCATTTAAGGGCATTTAAGGGATAGTGGGCTTCCTTTATGACTAGGTGGGTGGGATATTTTTGAGAGGAGACTTTGGCTTGGTTTAGGAAAGTCTTAAGCTTTCTTAGGAATGTGCAAATGATTAGGGGATGGATTAGACTTGGGTTAGGATTAGATTAGAGATGGGCAAGTGGATGGCATTTATGAGGGTGGGGGAGTTAGTGACTAAGTTAGGTTAGTATGGGTGGATGGGGTGGATTAGGCTAATGGAGGTTTTAGGGATAGGCTTAGGGGTTATTAGGTTTTAGGGATAGATTTATTTAATAAATGGGGATTTTTGGAATTAGATATGAGAATAGGGTTAATTGATAAATAATGAGTTTTTTGATTTATCAATTAGGACTATAGATGATTAATTAAATTAATCAGCTAGGGGATGGAAAAGGATTAATTAAATAAGAATTTAATTAATGATGCCTTTAGAGATAACTAAATAGGATTATCGAAGCGGTGTAATCAGATTTAGGTGTCTACAATATTTAGACAAGCACACACCTTTATTGGTTCATTGACTTGTGGCATTTTCAAACTAGTGATTTTTATAAATACCTCAATACAAACAAGTTTCAAATATACAATATGATTTTAAAAATATTTATTATTTGATTTACACCATGTGCTAGGATGAGTGTGATTCGATTAAAAAAATCTCAATATGAGTGCGATTAGATTTTCCAGATTAAGCTTAGTTCATAAAGCATGTTGCAGGTAGCTTGTGCAATTCATTTACTTGGTAGTTTTTTCTGGGATGATTGGCACTAATGGATCTACACCTATTCTATCACATAATATTTCTACCTATGATAGGGATGTGGTTAGAATTTTTGCTTCATCTATCGATGAAGGTTCTCATGTTATCTCTTTGGATATTGTTGGCTCTATCTCTTGCAATTTTGGTAGGCCTATCTTTGGTTCTTTTGTGGCTTATATTGGTCTTCCCTCTTGGGGTGTTGGGATTGCAGTGCTAGATTCCTTTGCTTGGCAAGATGTAGTTTATAAGGTGGAAGAGGGTTGGATTATGGTGAAAGGAGAAAAAGAAAAGTTGCCTTTTCCCTCTTTTGACATGACCCTTTATTCCCACAAGAGTAGTGATAAAGGAAAATTTTAATGGTTTTTGGTTATGAGTTTGGGTTGGATTTCTCTCTATTCATTTCTATAGTTTTTGGGTGCATGCTAGTTTTTTATGTAATGTTTCTCTTAGGTTGTGGGAGTCTGTTAGTAAAATTAATCTTTTGATCTATCTTTTCCTTATTGTGGGATTTCTTGGAATATCTTTTATGACCACTTTCTATAGGGTTTCAAATCCATTTAAAACCAAATTATCATTAATAATAAAATGATGTTTATACTATTAGGCAAGAGCCTATAATACAATGGTAAATGGTAAGCCTCTTATCTAGGTGGTCTTGGGTTTGATTCTACTTGAGCTTAATAAATAAGAACAAGAATAAATTTTTTTATCAGTAATGGGCGAAAGCCTAGATTAATTGTTATTATTATTTCTTTTAATTAATTATTATTATGTATTAAGCTCAAGTACATTCGAACCCAAGACCTCTCATGTGAGAGGCTCACAAGTTACCATTGTGTTGTAGGCTCTTGCCTAATAAGAACAAGAATAATTAATTACAACATATAATTATAATGAATCTTAGCTTTGGCCTCTTACCAATCAAGAAATAAAAATAAAATAAGTTTTAAAGCACACTACATACATCTTGTTCTAACGTCAAGCATTAAATGGAACAAGCACAAACATTAATTCAATCCTTAGCATAATGTTAGAGTTACATATTATCATATCATTGATTATATGTACACATGTAACAATTAAATGATAAACCAAATACAACTCAAATGTAACAATAACTCTTAATGAGATGAAGTCCCTGCCTTTTTGGAAGGATGAGGATTAGAGAGTATCTATATGAGGAGTTGATTGTAGATCTATTATTTGATTCAAAAAATGTGCCAGTGATGTATTTGTAAATATTATTGTTTTACAAAAAATATCAATCTACTTATGAACTACCTATTTCTAATTTAATTAAGAATAGCCAATGTAACTATCAATTGACTTTGGCACCTAAATTTAATTCTCAATAATCATTAAATTCTAATCATATACACAATCATACTAAAATATACTTTGTTATGCTATTGCCTAAAATAAAAATATCATTCTACAATTAAAAATTATCAAGTTAGAAAAGATCTAATTTTTCTAATTAATAATAAATAAGTTTCCTAATTAACATTCTAGTTAAAAATAAATTCTCAAAACATATAAAAATAATTACAATATTATAACATTTGAAAAATAATAATTAAATATAATAATTGTCATCTGTCATAATAGTTTTTATAAGAGTAATATTATTATCATATTTAAATAATTTTTATAATTACAAACAACTTATTAAAAAATTGATTAATTCCTCAATTAGAACATTCAACTTAGAAAATAGATAATAGAATACTCTAACATGAGACCCTAAAATCTAATATTGTTTTCTATTTCAAAAATGTTTCTCTCTATCAATGCATGGCTAGGAATTATTAGTTGGCTAGATGGCACCCCTGTACACCTAGCTACCTATTGCAAATTAAAGCAAAAATTTATTGCTTTTCGTACAAGTACTCACTCCAGCCTTCAAATGTTGTTGTATGGTTCAATTTAATGAATTCCAGTGACACTAGCTACATTCAAATCTTCTTTTAATAAATAATTGTACCTTCATACGTTGACATAGAATTTCTTATTTGATGGAAGTGGGAGGGGTGATGGGAACACATGTCCTTTGCCCCAACTGTCGAGGGTGACTAGTCTAACCCGTTAAGAGTACATGTGGTGTTAGTGATCCATATGTCCGGTTTGCCTCTTTTCTATATTATATACCAAGGAAAAAGAGGGTGACACTTTGTGGGAAGCTTCACCCATGCTTATTCTTTTTTATAGAATGCATATTCTCTGATTCAAGTGTAGAAAGAGAACAAGTAACACCCATTGAGGAAACATGTGCCCTCCAAGCAATTCAAAAATTGTTGAATCAACTCTCAAATTTTCCTTCACTGAGAATAGGAAGGTCAAGAATGCAAGACTTATTTGTGTTTTGAAGTGTTTGAAACTTCTCCTAACTTCTCGATCATAATGATTTATATTCTACTTGTTTGATAAACTATTGTACGAGATGTTGAAGAAATGGATATAGTGTTCTTAGGATGTAAGTGATAGTGTTTTTGCACCATTTTTTTGTGGTTGCAAGGGGTACCCATACTTTTTGTGCATACTTTTTCTTTCAAGCATGCATAAGCATGGGCTGATTGCGTAGGAGGCAATTTGTTTTTGACATGGATCATACAATTGTCCTTGTGATAATAAAAAAGATGGAGGAGAAGAAGATTAAACACCAAAGTAAGATGAGGAATTTCTTATAAGAAAGCACATGTTGTTTGATGTTATTATTATTATCATGATTGCTAATTGCTTCTGGGGGTTTGTAAGTGGTACCGTTAGAGATTGACAAGCAAAGAAGGCAAATGTGGTTGTTGATCTCAAATTTGATGTGAGTTGAGAGATGGTGATCAACCAAGATCATTGGAAATTTTTAGAAATATAAATATTTTTAAATTTTTGAATTTGAAAAATAATACAACCCTTGCCAAAATTACAAATAGCCAATCAAAAAAAGGAAATTGATGACAAGAAATTAATTTAAAAATAAAACTATCTCCAAAATTTAGAATTTAATAGTTTTGATTGAAAAAAATAATAGGTAGGGGGGTCTACTAAAAATATTAGTTCCTAGCCTATATATAGGCAAGACCTAATAACACATGACTATTCAAGAATTCCCTAGGAAAAACCAAGCCACCAAGAAAGAATATCACAAAGATATACTTAGATGCTCAGATGAATAATTATTACACACAAAATATAATGTCATTTAAGAAACCAATAATATAGGCTGTGGTTGCACATGTGGGTAGCATATGTAACCTAATGCATTACTCTGTAATAATAATAGTTCAATGAGAAACTATACTTTAAGGGAGCATATGCAACCTAATGCATTATGTTTTAATAATAATAGTTCAATGAGAAACTACACTTTAACACACACACACACACACACACACACACGCACGCACGCACGCACGCACGCACACACACCCACCCCCACACACACACCTACACACCCACACCCACATACCCACCTAAAGGGTCTAATGCATAAATCTCCACCCAGGTAACACACACACACACAACACACAGACACATGCACACGCACATGCACATGTGCACACGCACGTGGACGCGCACACACGCCCACACACACACACACACACACACACACACACACACACACCCCTAAAGGTTCTAATGTATAAATCTCCACCTAGGTAATCATGATTTCACTAACAATGGAATAAGTGAATAGGTTAATACAAGGGGCATCAATAATAATATTTCATGTAACTTTGTCATTGAAGCTATTTATCAACACTAAGCATTTCAACATAGTTGAGGAATGAAGGAAATATTAGGTTATTAATCCACAAAAAATATCAATTTACATAAAATGACTATAGAAAGAAGAACAAATGGTATGACATTATTGCCTATTATGCATTTTTATAAATTTTATTTTAATTGTGTGGACATATTAGTCCAATGGGTTTATCTATGTGTACATGATGATTTAAAAATAATGAAGAAAAATAACATTTGACTAAGAATGCATTAAAGTAATGGTTTGGTATAGATTACAAACAATTTAAGGTATAGTCTTTTGCTTGGTAATGATGGGTATTTTAGTAATAATATTAAAAATATTTACATAATTTTTTGCTAACTGCCTTCAACCGCCATCGAAAAGTGGGCCTGCAACTCATAGTACCAAGTCTGAAAGACTCCTATTTGGTTATTACCAACCATTGACATAATTACAATATAGTTCATACACTTGAACAAACATAATTTTTTTTAAATTACATACCTATATGACAAGAAAAAGAGCTCTTGTGGAGCTAGAGTCCCTGCCTTTTGTCCAAAAAGGGAGATATATTTATTTAATGGTCAAAGTGTAGTGAATGTTATTTTTCCATATTTATTACGTGTTACATATATATTTAAATATTTTAGTACAAGATTTTGGTTCATTAAAAAAATAAATTGAATAAATTAATATTTACAAATCTTTTGACTAAATTTATAAAACTAATTATTTCAACTAATTAGTTATAAATAATTATAAGAAAGTATAAGAAAAAAATGAATTTTCTTTGAAACAAAAATATGTTAGCTAATATTTGTGTTGTATATGATGCAGTGCAAGGTAGGTGTATCTCCAATGAAGATGACCTAGCCCCCAACAAGTAAGCACACAATAGAAGTATAACAATAATACAAAGATTTAGATCTAAACAATACCAATTCTGATAATAGAACCATAAGATTTTCATCCAACATGCCTAGCTATAAGCATTTTGAGGTTATGGCCAAATACAAAGCAATTATAGTAAAAATTTTGCAAGACCTTGCAAGATCCAAAAACCACTAGCTAGCCAGACCCACAATCTAGAAGAAACCCAAAGAAAAATCTAAACTTGTACTTGCAAGCCCCAATCAACCTTCTTGTTTCCCACACCCACACTTAGCTACTAGCTCTGCCAAACTTCGCTCTCTCAGCTACTCCATCTTCTCCATGCTAAAACTGAATGACTCAAGACATCACAAGACCCTCTACTTATACTAGACCAAGCCACAGGTCAGCCTAGCAAGTTATATTAAATAACTACTCATCCACAAGTAATCTTGAAAGACTAAATTAAACAAATAGTTAGGACAAGCTACAAGTTTACAATGCATAACTAACTCATATGACGACATAACATTGTGCGGCCTTAGACATAGGCCCATGAGCCATCGAATGATCCACAACTAAGATCACACAAGACAACTTCCACAGATTGAAGCTCCCAAAAACAATCTCTAAAGTCTACTTAAGAAATAAGAATGCATTACCAGCAGGCACCAAAATGGTTCTAACTCCAACATGATGATCACTCCAAACATTATACACACATAGGGAAAGGTTGATCAATATGTCTCAAACATAACCATAATTGCGGAAAACATAAGTCCACAAATCTGAGCTTGATGCTCCAACATAGACGATTGCTAACTACCCCAGGATGCTCCTTCATTAGTATAAAAGGCTATGTGCATAATGAATGAATAACATGAATGAAACAAATTCTAAATAAAAAGTTTAATATTATTTTTATTTCTCTATTTCATTCATTTATAATAAATAAATTATTTATAATAAATAAATTATTTATAATAAATAAATTATTTATAAATATAAAAAGACTATACAAAATAAAGACAAATGAAATAACAAAAAGTTTAATATTCTTTTCATTGTTTAATCTAATTATTAAAATATAAAATGTAAAATATAAAAAGTAGTAGAAATAATATATGAATAATCATTAATATAGTATATTTATCGTTTTATTACTATACATATACAAAAAATTGGCTCAAAATAGAATTAAAAATAAATAAAATTATTGCTTACATGATAAAACCTACTTGTATTAAAATTAATGAATGACTTATTTTTATTTCCTATGTGCATAGATTATGAGAAATGGACATACAAACTTTGGCCCACGTTATGCCTTCTTAGCATTGGAGAAAAGAGGGCTTTGGAAATTTCATAGAAGCACCGCATTTTAATTTTCAAAATTTCTACATACAAAAGTTAGAATAAACCCCAAGAAACTATTGTTGGGCCAATAGAAAAATAGGAATTAGAATAGGATAATTGATTTTTAAAAATTGAATCCTACACCTTTTAGAATATTACATTCGTTTGTTAGGAATAAATTAATACTAGTCGAGCAAGGGGCTAACAGGAATATTGGTTCCCTGACTAACAAGACAACCTAGAGAACTTGGAGAAATCGTACCTCAGATACTGCCTAAAGCTTCTTCTTTCTTTCCTTGCAAATTATAGAAGTAGTAAACATCCTATCTAGCACAAAGATCTTTTAGTCTTTGCATTTCCAACTCACTAGAAAGGATATATAAATATTAACACAATACCTAAATTTTGTCTCCATAAGTTTTTCTCGTAGCAAAATGTCCAATATCTACATAAGCTTTCACTCTCAACACTTGAAAATCCCCATAGGTTTCCTCCTTGGAACCTTTCCACAAAAAGGCCTCTATTAATGGAAGATTTTCAACATGAAATTCACCTTTATTAATGTAGCTTCAAACTTTCACCATGCCCCAATAATCTCTAAGGTAACAACCAAATGATGTAGGTAAAGGTAATAAACTTCTACACATTTTCTAGATACTAAATGCCCTTAATTATGCCCAATCCTTATTAAATTTCTCCTTAGTAATTTTGTACATGTAGTATTAATGACACATACGACCCTATTGCCAATGTAGTACTCAATCTCCATGTGTGAAAAAATCCACCCAATCCAAAAAACTATCTTTGTAGACATGTTTAGAGATTTCTAATCTTAAAGTTCAAAACCACCTAGTTGTTATTTTATATCTAAAAACTTGCAAGGCCTTAATCCCCCACTATTATAATCTACTTACTCTTCCCAACTAAACTAATGACCTTTAATGTCCCTTAAGTCCTTCAAGATTGTTACTTTCCCTTACTATATCAATCTAACCACTAGTTTTGAAAATACATCAACCTCTAAATTTACTTCCCTTCTAATATGAGTTATTATAAAGTCCAAATTGGATCAACTTAGCTTATTGGAAGCATATCATCTTTTCACATTTTGATCATTTAGATCTTGATTTATTTCCTACATGATGTACTTTTTGAGCTCACCATCCAATTTTCTATGAGATTATCTTGTTTGGTGGAGACATATATTATGAAATAGTGAATGGTTCTTTGTTTTTCAGAAAGGTAAACTTGTATGTTGTAAAATAGAGAATGATTTACTATTTTTCTAGAGCTAGGGTAGGAAGGCTACGAAATGAAAAAATATTTCATTATTTCATGGAGGACATTAATAGGGATTTGAGAAATGGTACTTTCATTAGATGTATTAATGGGATAGAACTACTAACAATGTGTTATCAAAATTTAGGATTTATAACATTTGGAGGTAGTATAGAGATAACTAGCTCATCAAAGTTGTGCAAAAGGTTAATTCTTCGTTTATTAAGTATTTTAATGCAGTTAAGTATTAAAGGATTTTTTATTTTCTATGAAATATTTTTTTGATGTAGGATTCGTCAGTTCAAATGTGTGGAATTATTTTGAAAAATGCAAGCATTTAATAAATTAGTTTGTTAAAGAATATATTCATATGTGTAGAATATTTTTGAGATATGAACTGATTAGGTTTGAAAAGATTTTTATATTATAAATAATTGGAGTGAAATACTAGTATTTTACATGAAAATTAAAACTGAGCAATTTGTATCTTTCACCAACATGATGGGGCTTCTAGCTAAAAATGATTTCTAGAATGAAAACCCTTAGCTAGTCCATCAAACTAGTCTAGATGATACAGAGGAGGACTAATTGGACATCATAATAATTCATTTCTCTACTACCTAAGATCTGAGGAAAACCTACATGAGGTATATGAGTGAGCATAACAAGGATGAGCCACAAATTATCTTTCAAAAAGTGTAGGGAAATCTTGACAAATGGGTCCTAGATGAATACCAATAAGATGAATTGGAGACTATATCTAATTCATATCAATGGGGCACCACTTGTTCCATCAATCTTGCAACCAATTTGTTTTTTTCTTAAATAAATAAATTGAATTAAAAGATTATTTTTTTTCAGTCTAATTGTTAGTTATGAATTGAAAGGGTGAAAATGCAAATGGTGTGAATCTTTTTCAATGCCCTCTTTTTCTATAAAGTGAAAACCAAGAACGTAACATAGAGAGAGAGAGAGAGAGAGAGAGAGAGAGAGAGAGAGAGAGAGAGAGATAGAGAGAGAGAGAGAGAGAGAGAGAGAGAGAGAGAGAGAGAGAGAGAGAGAGAGAGAGAACTCACCTATACCTATTTTTAAAAATCAATACAAAGATTAAGTTTGTCCAACATTGAGGTGTCAATTATTTTCTTATTGAATTAGTCCTTTGTTATTATTGATTTGGAAATCAACTTCCATTATGTAATAATTTTTTGAAATGGTTATTTGTCCTTCCCATTTATCCAATTATCATGAATCATTAGAAAAGTTGTTGTCCTTCTGTTTCTTGTCAGGAGCACTTAAATTCAGTTAGATTGGTGAATGTGTTGTGTACTTAATCATTTTGCATTGATAGTATTTGATGGTTGATAGTATATCTAGAGGATATAATACTATCTTATAGAGTTGCATGTAGGGTTTGATAAGAAGTGACTTTGTTACCCAATTTAGGTAAGGAATAAATCTTCTATTATTTCAAAGAATGGATTTTTTCTCTCAACATTTATTTTATTTTATTTACAAGGGAGTAGAATATCATTGTTAAGTAGGACATAATCAATAGCATGCAATAAAAGGATTTAGAGGTTAGAAATAAGAAGTAAAGCAGGAAGACTAAATATTACTTTCAATTCTCATGCCAAGTTGGAGTGATCAATAAAAGGATATAATTAAAACTACCATAGTTTTGTTAATTATGAGAGAAGGAGATCAAAGAATTAACACACATGCCTTGATGTGGAAAATCCACAAGTGCAGAGGAATTTGATCACATTGATCATTCATGCTCACTAGCCATAACTAGTTGTGAAATCCCACCACGAGACCTATCATATCTTTAGGGCTTGGCAATATGTGATTTTGGGAACTTTTTTGGGGAATTGTTCATAAAATTATTTTAGAATCTCTAGTTGGAAAGAAGGTTGATGCAGTTTGCTAGTGGAAGGACCACAAAAAACCAATTTTTATTTTACCCTTAATAGATGAAGTGACAACCTTGTCAAAGAAAGTTAGGGGAAATAAGTAATTATTTCATTTTTAGAATCTAACATGTATTTATCTATATTTCCATATGAAGACCCACATTCGAGAATGCACTACTCACATCTTAGCTATCAAAGATAGTCAACAGATGACACACACACATACATATGTATGTATGTGTGTGTGTATATATATATGAATTTATTTATTTAGATATCTATATATACACACACACATATATGTCTATGTGTGTGTATTTATATATATGTATATATGCATATATATGTATATATGCATATATATGTATGTATGTGTGTATATACATACATACATACTCATATACATATACATATGTGTATATATATAATACATACACACACCCACACCCACACCCACACCCACCCACCCACACACACACACACACACACACACACACACACACACACACACACACATAGACACACACATATACATATACATATACATAAACACATACATATAGATATACACCTACATACATACATAAATACATACATATACATATATATACATATATATACATATATATGTATATATGCACATGCATTATATACATACATATATGCACATATACATGTAAATATGAATATAAATATATAAATAAATAAATTTAAAATAATAATAATAATATATATAGATATGTATATATGTCTATATATATGTGTGTGTACACACATGTGTGTATTTATATATATATATACACATTAAAATATTAAATATGTTTATATACATATGATATATGTATATACAAAAAATACCAAAAAAACATGTAAACTATAAAAAAATACTTAAAAAATATTCTTTTAAACCTTTTTCAATAGTTATGTTAGCCCTAACTGATAATGTAGTTAGTAATGCTATGCATGTATATAAAAAAATCACATTAGTTGTTATGTTGTCATTGATGTCAAGTTTTAGTTGGCTATACATTATGCTATCTCAATAGAGTGCTATATCAATATGATTGATGAAGATGATTTGGAGAAAGTACGTTGAATAAATAGTTGATAAGTATGATATACAATGGGCACTTAATGAGTTGGACAATGATAATATTATGATGGTTTGATTATTTTATATTATTTTATAATCATGTAATATTGTAATGTATTGAGTTACACAAGCTTAACTGAGGGACAAGGTTAAAGAAGGAAGATAGTATTCAACGAGTGACTACAGTGTTCATCAAGTAGTTGGGAAAGAAAGTTGGAAATTTAGTATTGCCTGAGAAAGTCTAGTATTAACCAAGTACTATATTGTGATATTGCTATCAAGATTTAACTGTGTGATTTTTGAGTCAAATTCATTGACCAATTGGCTCATTGACCCAAGATTTAACTATTTGAGTACTATATTACCTAAGTGAAATGTTATGTTCACTGAGTAACAACTTGAAGAAAAAAAGTGTAAAGATGGAATCTAAGACCAAGTTTTGATGGAAGTATGGAATGTTCGAGGTGTTCAAAGGTGAGAGTCAAAGTTTGTTACAAGATCAATGATTGGGAATATTAAATAAGGATCTGATGATGGAGACTAAAGAAAGATAAGGAAGAGCGTCCCCCCCCCCCACACACACACACACATCTATATGAAAGTTCTATATTCTATGTGGTTAAGTACACTAAATTTGAGATTGATGATTGTGATTAATTGACAATAAATTGAAGAATATGGAAGCACATAAATGACTATTTAAGGAGGAAATGAGACAATCTTTAGGTTGTTGATGTTTCTAATCGTGTTGCTAGTTGGATGTTGATTAGTTGATATGAATTACAAATAAATTGAAGGAGCTGAAAGGAGATTGTTGAGCCAAGTAAATTGAACAAGTTTGGAAGAAGGGACTGAATTATTTGTTGGTATCTTTAACTATTGTTGTCTATTAGTGTCAAACACTTAGTCATTTACAAGAAAAATTCAGACAATCATCACTACGATCAAGCTACTCTATATAGGTCAATTCATGTACATAAGGAAGTATGTAATGAGCTTTATAGGAGCTGAGTAAGTTTATGGTCACTAAGTATTTTCTATACGAGTTGAGATCGACAATGATCGAGCAAGTTTCAAAGCATACAGGTGTCATGTTAGATAGTATGTGTCAAGCACAATAAAGAACAAGCAACAACAATACAAAGCATCAGAAAAAAGTAAAGATTTATCAATGCAAAGTTTTCATAAACATCAAGAATGAACCAAATTTTGAGGTAAAATATTTTTTTCAAGCCGAATTGGAAGGAACAATTAAAGTTTGTAGAGCTTGTTACAAAATATTTAATATATGTAGAGGTTATTACAGAGAGTTCTATGTGTTAATGATGTGGATCACAGATATCTATGTTGTGTGATCAATGATTCAGATGTAGAGGCAAAATATGGAAGCATCTAGAAAACACTTTACGAAACTCTTTGAATAGCATAATCTTAACCTAGATCTAACATGCAATAGAGGGGAGAAGAGAGGAGAAGTATATGTATGTGAACAAGGAGTATTATGTGATTGAAGTCAAATTAGAAGCCAATGAAGGGTATTGTTATCACTTAACAGAGAAAGTGAACTATTCAATGAAGTAAAGTGAAAGGGGAATACAAGTATTATCAGATTAGAGGAGAGGATCAGTTAGCTTGGAAGAGACTTAAGATAAACTTATAAAGCAAACTAAGAGTCGAGTACTAAATCAGTTCTAGTCAACTTGAATCAGGGAAAATATCTTAACTGAGTGGTCTTAACAGATCTTTGTAAATATCTTAACATAGTCCTTACTTTATTCTAAGTATTAAATCCTCTAACAAGGTGAAACCTAGTAGACTCTTAAGCTTCCAATAGGGAAGATCCCTCATAGGGTAGATCATATTTTATGATCAAACATTGTAACCATAACAAGTTAACTTTATTATTGCAATAGTGAAGATTTATGGGTGTTATCCACACCCTAGTTTTACCTTCACATTGGAGGGTTTCTAGGTAACAAATATTGTGTTAGGTGTTAATTCTCATACATATGATAGATCATATTTTCATGTTATACAAAGTTATCATTACAAGTTTTACATGCACATATTTATTGATAGATGTGAATGAATTGGTGAAACATTTTAAATTGTTTAATAGTCCAATTCACCCCCCACTCAGTATCTTTTTTCTCTTGTTTTATAACTCCATCAATCAACAACTGTTAATAGAACATTGGTTCTCTAAGAGAAACTTAATCACTTGGAGATGTAGGCTTTTAAACTAGACAAGGTTATTGACAATCAGGTGATTGACATCCAAATCATACTGCAGAAACTTGAGAAATCAATACAAGATATGAAGGATTCCTTAAAAAGGAGAAAGGAAATTTCCATCCAGATAAAACAAATTTCTTATGAAGAAGTTGAAAGTGAAGGAATATTTGAATCAATCAATCCAAATGAAAAAACATCTGTATATCTACTTAAAAAGAACATAATCCTGAATAAAGAAATAAGAGGACTGAAAAGAGAACATGAAATTCAATCAATAAGACCATGTGAATTGACTAAACAAAGGAATAAAGATGAACAAGATGAGACTATGGCTGAAGAAGACAAAAGGGTAATGATTACCAGTCTTCAAGAAAGGATATCAAATGTACATAAACACACAAACACTCAACTAGATCTAATGAATCAACTAATTCTTGTAAATCAAGAATTAAATCACAAGGATGTGGAAATTTCAAATCTCAAATCATAAAAGGACATAGTGAAGAATGAACTGAAAAATGAGAGAAATGCAAAGTCTTAGAGTGGGAAACTTGGTCATACTAAAAATATTTGTTGAAGCAAACATGGTATGCAAAATTCTAAAGCTAAGTTTCCTACTTACTATTTTTACTGCAAGAAACAAGGAAATCAAATACATGATTATAGGTCAAGAATGAAGAACGCATCTATTACACCTAGATTTGAAGGATATTGGTATAATTGTCAAAAGTATGGGCATAGAGAATTTGAATGTAGATCATAGACACAAATCTACTAGACAAATTAGAGGAAGAATTATGCACCTAACAATTCATTTTCCAAATGTCACAAATTTGGACATTTGAGAAAGAATTGCAGGACTCAAGTACATTCTACAAATCAGACAAAAAACAAAGGCAAAGGCAAAGTGGATATTGAGAAAATTAGGAAGGAAATGAATCAAAAATGGAAAAAGAGAGCATAAGATGGAAATAGTGGAGCAAATGGAGCTGAGGTCACCCAATCTAATGGAGAAGGTGATCATGTCATCTCAAACTAAGTAGGAAAGATATGTATGGAACTGTACAACTAATTGATATATCATACATTAGTTCCTTACATGTAAATTTGCCAAAAGTTAATATTTGCATATATGAAGATGCATAAGAACAAATTTGTGAAAAGTTGTTGAGTGTTAGTAAAGTTGTTTATGTTGACTAAGCATTGTAATATAGACTGAGTGATATGAAAGAGACCAAGCTGTAAAGTAGAAGACCTAGTTAAAAGACATCACTATCAATCAAGATAGTTGGCTTCCACCTACCTGAGTGCACAACATTAATGGAGACCCTAAATTGACCAAAATAAGGTATACATCAAAATTTTAAGACATTATCTCATACCTTGCATACAAATTTCAAGAGCACATAGTGATTTGGAAATTTGAGTGACATGTGAAAGAATTCTAGAGCAATTTGAATGAGAAGATTGAACAAGTGAAGATCAGAACCACAATGAGTAATTAAAAGAGGAAAGATCTTCAAACCCTAACAATGAATATGGCAACATCATCAACTACCAAAATAAATCAAGAGGTTAGTAGAATCTAATTGGCGAAGAGTGACACTTTTCCTCCACCAAAGTTTTGTGTTGCTCTAGAAATTGTGATGAAAGGAGATTTAATGGGTGCAATATCCTTGATACCACCTAAAGTTATTATGATCCATGATGTTATAAGATTTTAAATGTGTAAAATTGGAGATGTAGGAGACTATGAGATCAAAGAAGCATATGAGAAGTTGTGCAATGAAGGAATGTTGAAGGATGAATTCAAAGTTGTTGAAAGGAAAGGGTCAATTCATGTCCTAGAATTCTCTAAGAAATTTCAAGATTGAATGGATTAAAGTTATTTTGAGAAGAATCCATGATATGAAGTACTAGTTACAGAATGGACCCCATGGAGATCATGAAGAAAATGATTCATAGGGTTATAGGTTATCCAACCCTAAACAAGAAGAAAACCATGCGATGTTTGAGTTGAGAGGAAATTGAGGCAAACACATGAGTCGAGTGGAATGGACATAATCTATCTATTACAAACATTTCTTATCCACAAATTGAAATTGCAGTGAGAGTCATAGTTCACAAATTTTATCAATCAAGAAGATTGAACAATGTGCCATGTACATATGTGGATCAAGTGTGGAAGATAGTAATGAAAGATCATGAGTATGATCTTGCTGAGGTACAAAGAATACAACTTGCAAAAAATATGTCATCTATAAGAAAAGAATATAATTCAATGTATAAGTTTGGATCCCTCATTTTATATATTTTCTTTTATATCCACATGTATTTTCCTGGTATTGGTGATGTTGTGTGGGAACAAGAAAAAGTTGTGACAAGATAGATTAATGAGTACATTACTCAATTAAGATAATTTTTTGAGAATGTAATGGATGCTTATTTTGATGAATTTAAGCAAAGGATGAAAATGAGGATGAGGAAACCTAAACAACTAGTCACAAGGTATTATAGTGAGATATATTTTCTTGTGGATACATACAACATTTTTCTGTAGGTAGTAAAGTCAAGGAAGGCTTGGTTACAAAGTTTTTACTATGAAATAGATAGTGATCTAGTGAGTGAAAACATTGAAGCATTGTTGAATAAAGAGATAGATGTTGAGGTTGAACCTTTTGGGAAATATGAGGAAGCCAAAGAAAGAATAACTATGAGTATAAATATAGATTCTAAGGAGAAGAAAAGAAAGAGAATGATTGAAGACCTAAAAGAAAAATTGGACACCCTAGGCAAGGGTAAGGAACCATTAAAGTTAACACAAGGTCTTGGAGAAGATGACGAAAAAGATAGTGGTGATGATGACGAAAAAGATAGTGGTGGTCATGAAGAAGAAGGAGACAAGGCAAAAGCCCTAGTGGTGATCATGAAGAAGAAGGAGACAAGGTAAAAGCCCTAGTAGTTGTCACTCCACTGAGAAAGAAGGCTAAAGGAGCTAGGAAGAAGCCAACAATGACACCCTTGTCTCCTCCACCACCAAATAAGACAAGAACCAGGAAAACTTCTAGTGTCGAGTAGACTATAAAGAGAGTAGCAGAGACTATAAAGCCTTGTGCCTCCAAAACCAAAAGAAGAATATTGGTCAAAGGACCACCTATAAGGAAATCTAAATTTATAGAAGAGGTATGTGCAGACATAAGAAGTTCCCTAGGATTATCTAGTTTTAGATTTGTAAAGTATGATACATTAGACAATGCTGAAAAGAAAAATTTGAGGAGGCTATGGTAGATATGATTGCAAATTACAAGCTAGCTCTTAGTAAAATCAAGAAGAAGATACCCAAAGATATACAGGATAGATTGAAGAGTAGATGGCTATAGTTAGAGGAAGAAGAGAAAAGGATAAGAATTGACACATTAGTTGGATTCATGCCTAATCTATCATAGGAGGAACATGACCCATTTTTGGAGCAGTACAAGAGGTGATTTGTTCTTAAATACATAATGTTTTTGATCTTACAAAATAAAGAGGAAGCCATAAAACAACAAGATGAGTTGCTTTGGAATTCTTTCTTTAGGTTGTCAATCAAGGGAACAAAGAATGAAACTGTAAACATCAAAGATGATTACAATAGTGGAGAAAATTCAATTGTCCTAAGTCCACAAGGAAGCATGTCACTAGTACATGTCGACACTCCAAACACTCCAGAGGCTAAGCAATCAAGGCTAATAGGTACAAAGGAAGAAGGTAAAGAGAAAGAAACAAGTGTAGATAGTAAGAGTGTTTCAACACCTCATATTGAGGAAAAAAATAGTCAAATAAAGTTGAACCAAGTGCAATTATTGTTGTGTCAATCATTGATGCACAAGAATGATCAAGTGGTGAAATTCCTTCACCAAATCTCAAAGTAGTGTCAAACAACACCATTCCTTCACCAAGAAAAAGGAGAACAATTGTTGGTGTAAATACGTATTTACTATTTACACTTACTTAAGTTTACTTAGGTTAATGCATTATTTTATTATTTATTTGGTGAGACACTTAGGAGTTTGCATACTTTTATGAGTTGTCATGTTGACAACACAAAAGTAAGCAACTCTAATTCAGCACATGGTGTCTACAACACTGGAGTTTGCATCATTAACTGAGTTGTCATGTAGACAACATTGTTATTTGCACTCCTAATTTAGCAAATGGTGGACCTATAACATAAACTTGCGTGCTACACCTTTGTAGGGTTGTCCTCTCATCATCACACTTACTCATTTTGGTGGACATGTGCCTGGTTGTATGACTTATCATGTTGTTGATTCCTATGCATTCTAGAGGCCTTTATATACATGCACTCCTAGTGTACTTTCACATTGAATTGAATAACAATAAATCAATTGTGGATATTGTTATTCTAATCATACCTTGTTAGTCTACTATTGTGCTTGTGTTTGAGTTCCTTGATCTTGGGCAAATTTTTCCTTAAGAAAAATTCTTACATGGTATCAGAGCTATACTAAATTCTTACATGGTATCAGAGCTTGGGGAAATTCTCTTCACATAGCCATTCAAGACCATTCTTGCTTCAACACCTTGACCTAGATTTGGAGTATTACAAATATTGAGAGTGTCTAGAGCCAAAATGGACCTCACTATTGTGTCTGAAACATTGATTCGGTGAAAATTGACTATAAATTTGCCTATATTGGGCCATAGTCAAATTTGACGCAATTTTTTTTTGCAAAATGGCACCTGAAGGCCTAATTTACAAAATTGGTATGATTATTTTAGATCTCTAAATTTAAATTTCAGATCTACATATTTTATCATTTGAATCTCTACTATTGTTTTTGGATCTGCATTATTTTCCAAATTTTTTTTGGCCATTAGGTCAGTAGGAGAGATTTTTGCAGGTGAAAATTGAAGCTTGTTGGTGCAAATTAGATGTTTGCATCACATTTAGAAGGTTAAAAAACCCACAAATTGGATTTTGTTTCATCCAAATTAGATATCTGAGGCAAAATCTAAAGCCATTTGATTTTTTGAGGCATAATGACTGCGATTCAGGAAAAATAATTACAGCAGCGATTTTCAAATAGTGATATCTCCCTCATACAGACTCATTTTTGCAAGCATTTTTTTAAAGTTTTGGGGTAGAATTTCATGATCTACACATTTGTGTAGGTGGTTTGAGATCTCTATTTTTGAAGTTTTCTACAACTCACAAATCCTAATTTTTGCTACTTCAAATGCTTAGTACGAGCTCATTTTGACACATAATTAGTTTCCATTTTTTTGAGAGCTCATTTTTTTGGGCTACTGTCTAGATCTACAATCATATTATAGGTTCAGTGGACAAAAATATTTCTTTTAGAAATAGGCCCTAAATTGGCTATTGTACACACACTACCTATAAAGTGCTTGAATCATACATTGTGGGGGGGGGGGGGGGGGGGGGGTGGTTTCTTTGATTGTTTTTTTGCATTTTGAGGGGTACATTGATTAGTTCATCATGGAAGAGGAAGATTTAATAACCTTGACACAACAAAACTATCAACGACAGAGGCAATTGGTTATCACATATCTTAGTCAGCATAATGCACTACCATATGCGAGAGGACTTACCTACAATACGAACATAAGTGCCCTCATTTGGCATACTCTCTTTCTATTTATGGATATGGAGTTTATGGATTCACTTGAGGATATTAAGTCATCTGATCCATATGTTTATTGGATTCATCTTTGGGAAATGTATGGAGATCCACACATTCCTCCATTCCTAAAAGATCTTTTACCTCTAGTTGCAGCTGCATCCTCTCCAAATGAGATCACACTTCTAGATGCACCTGTTGCTACTCCTGATCCAATTCCAGCCATATATGCTTCAGATTCTGTGCACCAAGAACCTTCATGTCTTCCTACTTTACCTTCATGCGACGAATTCCTTCCAAACATTATAGGTTTGTTCATGGAGTCTCACATTGATGATGTGGGATACATCTTCAATGATCTTCATCTTCTCTTTGAGGTGAATTCTCCATCCATTGCCACAGTGATTGATCTAGCACAATAGGTTACACTTTGTCTTCCAATTCCAACATTAGTGGATGAATTCTTGGTAGACATTTCAGGTTTGTTCATGGAGTCACACATAGCAGATTTGGGAGACTTCCTTGATTATATACAACTTATCTTTGATGCAGCAGAACCTTCTTCAATTTTCATGAGGGCTCACTCTGACCCTCTTGTCTGTTCTCTACATGATCAATCTTATCAGGTTGATGTGATTGTGGATTCTTATGTACAATAGTTACAGGAGGTCTCTTTATCATTAGAGGAGACAAATGGTTCTTTCAGATAGGTTCTACATGCATCCTTGCTCAATTTGCACATGTTCTTTCAAAGGTCTTGGAGGGAGAAACCATTAGCATTGACATAGGGACACTTGAACAAGTTTCAAAGATACCTTTCATCATCGAGATTCTTTCCACAAACAGGGGAAGCATCTCACCTGTACCTCTTCCATTGTTTCTTCCAAAGGGGAGCAACATTATTCAACGGTCATGGATCAGCATCTACATTGGAGTAGCTATCATTGCATGACACACTACATTTGGGGGGGGGGGGGGGGGGGTATACCTTGTCTCCTTCTTCTTCTCTTTAATGGGGGGACTTTTTCCTGTTAAGGGGTTTTGTCCTTCCACTTCTCTTTTGCATATACTTGATGTATGTCATAATCAAGGGGTCTTGATTACTCCATCCATCCATGCATCTTATCTTTTCATCTCTCTTTTTGGGGAAGGATTTTTCCCATGAGGTTTTCCCTCTTTCTCCACTTTATGAGAGATTTCATTTCATTATGTACATGGGTACCTAACATGGCCTAGTGGCCAAGACCCATCATGCATTTTTATCCTATTTTTTGTGAGCTTAAGTGCATTCCCCTAAGTTGCATTTAATGGGGGGGTGTTGGTGTAAATATGTATTTATTATTTACACTTACTTAAGTTTACTTAGGTTAATGCATTATTTTATTATTTATTTGGTGAGACACTTAGGAGTTTGCATACTTTTATGAGTTGTCATGTTGACAACACAGAAGTAAGAAACTCTAACTCAGCACATGGTGTCTACAACAATGGAGTTTGCATCATTAATTGAGTTGTCATGTAGACAACACTATTATTCACACTCCTAATTTAGTACATGGTGTCTACAACATAAATTTGCATGCTACACCTTTGTAGGCTTATCCTCTCATCATCACACTTACTCTTGTGCATAATGGAGAATAACCCATATCTAGTGGACATGTTCCTCATTGTATGACTTATCATGTTGTTGATTCCTATGCATTCTAGAAGCATTCTAGAGGCCTTTATATATAGGCACTCCTAGTGTTCTTTCACATTGAATTGAATAGCAATAAATCAATTGTGGATATTTTTATTCTGATTGTACCTTGTTGGTCTATTGTTGTGCTTGTATTTCAGTTCCTTGATCTTGGGTGAATTTTTCCCTAAGGAAAATTCTTACAACAATAAAGTATGCTTCACCAAATATTGAAGTTAGTTTGGATCAAATAAGTGAGATTCCATAATTAAACTTGGAAAATATCACCTTGTAGCAAACAATTTTTCTACAAGAAGTTTCGACAAAGAAGAAAAGATAAGAAGAGCTAAGAAGAGAGTTTAAGAAGAAGTAGGTAGTATATGATGTAAAACATATTTTTGTTGATGCTTTTGACATTCAAAATTTTGATGAAGATGCACCAATCATAAAACAACTTGTAAATATTGTTGAATAAGTCAATGCTAGTAATATGGAGTCTAATTAGAAACTAATGGATTAGTTTGCGAGAAGATTTGAGAATGAGGTTGTGGAAAAAGTTTCCATAACCATTATCGAGAAGAAAGTGCAATTAAAAGAGTGAGTATATTTTATGATAGAACTCATATAGAAGGTACAACATTTGTTCAACATTCTATTAGATGTGTCAAGATTCACAAATAACATCGAGGCACAAATAAATCAAATTCAAGCTGAGATGAAGATATCCAGTAGTATTATTTTAGAGTCAACATGATCAAGCATTGATCATTACAATAATCTACTAAATGCTCAAGGCATATTGTCCGAGCTTCAGGTAGCTGGTAGAAATATGAGATACAAATTGATCTCTATTCAAGCAATGATGTATAATGATCCCATATTTTGGCCTTCACATTCTCCAAAGTCTCAGTAGAGGATAAGAAGAAATTAAATTAATTTTTTATAAAGCCATTCAATTAAAATTAAAAGGTGGCTTTATATTTAATTAATTAAATTAATTATTGTATTACAAAGGAGATGCTTCTAGAGTGTGTATTAATTATTGGAAAGGTGGAAGCCTCTAGAAGCACAATTAATTATTGCAAGAGAGGAGTTTCTAGAGAGTGCATTAATTATTGGAAGGGGGAAGCTTCTAGCACTTGAAATTAATTAATGTTTTAGTTCTTTCTAGAAGGGTGAAGGAATAGGATAAATAGGGGTAAGAGTCTCATTGTTTAGCATGGGATTATTGTATCGGATGATTGTGAATTGCATTTGATAAGAGTTTGGATGTGTGAATCACATATCTTTCTTGGCATTAGAGGACGTTCATCCTCTCTTGTAACATTCTAGACATCATTCCCTTAGGGTTTGGCCTTTGGAATACATCTCTTTGTACTTGATTGCAGCATTTTTAGAATTAATATAATTTCAACCTTGGTTCAGCTTTTGGGCATTCCTGGGTGTCCATTACGTGATGATACCTCACTTGGAGGTCATGCTGAGAGAGATGAAAAAAATCTAGGATCTTATCACAAAAGATCATAATCTTTTAGTGGCTGATAGTTTATTGATCTAGCTACAAGATTACAATTATAGAATCATGTTTTGAAAGTAGCAAGAACCACATGGGATCATGCACTGTATACGATCATCAAAGTTCATAAGAAATTCATTGAGCAATATGGATTACTTCCATCTGTTCAACCCTAGTAGTCGTGAGATATAATGTTAAAAAATAAGGGGGAAATAGATTTGAAAGGGGAAAATAGATTTGTAATTTGAACTAATTTGAATAATGGGGAAATGAATTTTTTAATTCATTTTTACATTATTTATTGGCATAATTCATAAGACTTGGGGGGAAGCTCATTATCAGATTGTATTGTAAAGATATAAATATGGCAATGTATTTTTTCCACTAATGTCAAAGGGGGAGATTATTGGTATCTCTAACAATTGTTGTCTATTAGTGCCAAACACTAAGTCATTTACAAGGTAAAGTCAGTTGGTCATCACTGCAACCAAGCTACTCTATATAAGTTGTTTCATGTATATAAACAAGTATGTACCAAGATCTATAAGAGCCAAGTAAGTTTATGGTCACTGAGTATTTTCTATATGAGCCAAGACCAACAATGATCAAGAAAGTTTCAAAGAATACAAGTGTCGAATTACATAGTATGTGCCAAGCACAATACAAAATGAGTAATAATAATGTCAAGCATAAGGAAAAAATAAAGATGGAGCAATGCAAAGTTTACATAAACATTAGGAATGGGACATATTTTGAGGTAAAACATTTTTCAAGATGATTTGGAAGGAGTATTTAAAATTTATAGAGGTTGTTGCAAAATATTTCATATATGTAGATGTTGTTGCAAAGAGTTTGTGCAATAATGATGTAGATCACAAATCTCTATGTTGTGTGATCAATGATTCATATGAAGAGGGAATTTAGAGCAGAGTATTCAACAAGGTCTATAAGGAGTATCAATACTCTGATCTAACAAAAAATAGAGTTGAAGATGAGAAGAGAAGTGTATGTATGTGAACAAGGAGTATTATGCGATTGAAGTTAGATTAGAAGTCAGTGAAGGGTTCTATTATCACTTAAGAGAGAAAGTGACTTATTCAAGGTAGTGAAGTGAAAGTGGAAGACAAGTATTATCAGATTAGAGGAGAGGATCATATATCAAGAAGGAGACTCAAGATAAACTTATAGAGAAAAATGAGAGTTAGGTATTGAATCGGTTCTAGTCAACTTGAATCAGGTTAAATCTCTTAATCGATCTTTATAAATCTCTTGACAGATTCCTTAATTTATTGTAAGTGTTAAATCTTTTAACAAAGTGAGACCTAGTAGTCTCTTAAGATTTTAATAGGGCAAACCCCTCACAGGGTAGATCATATTTTATGATCAAACATTGTAACCATAACAGGTTAAATTTATTACTACAGTAGTGAAGATTTGTGGGTGTCATCCCCACCCTAGTTTTACCTTCACCTTTGAGGGTTTTTGGGTAACAAATATTGTGTCATGTATTTATTTTTATGCATGTGATAGATTAGATTTACATGTTACAAAAAGTTTGTTGGCATTAAGTTATGTTTTCCATTAGTGACAACACTTATTCATAATTTTGTATGGTTACCAAGTTCATCACTTAGTCTCCAGTATTTACGGAGCATTCAGTGGTTTCCAAGTAAGTTCAACAATTCAGTAGTGTTTACTGAGCATTCTAGAAGCTACCAAGTGAAAACATATAGTGTGCAGTCCAACAGTTACCACCGAGCAGGTAGTGGATACTGAGCTTCATAGTATTTACCGAGTCATCAGCTATTGTGATGTGAAACCAGTATGTATCAAGTGGTGGGATGAGCAATGTTTACTTAGTGGATGCAAGGTAAACATAGTGTTCAGTTCTTACCAAGTTACACTATATCTACTGAGTCTCCAATATTCACCGAGTTCGAAGCTACATTGCGTGACTAGTATGGACCAAGCCTCTACTTCTACCAAATGCATGATGATGCTAAGTAATGTAGTGGATGTCGAGTATTAGAAGGTCACCAAGTCAGCTATTCAGAACCTGAGTTTCCACATTTGGGCCGACTCAATAATATTTGTGTTAACTTGTATTTTGGCTGACCTTGTAAATATGAGAATTGGAATGGTATATATGTAATGTATTATATCATACCCAATGTATGTATGTGCTCAAAAGAATTTTTTTAAGAAGAGTGAATGCAAATCAATAGTAGAGCAGAGTATTCAACAAGGTCTATAAGGAGCAGTCAAGTTACATCTATCACAAGAGGTGATCAACATTTCAAGAATCTAATAAGAAAATCAAGTTGTAAGTCAGATCTACTATTTCATCCTAACAAGTGAATCAGATTCAAATCCTTTAACAGGGTAGACTTAACAGTCTTTTCTCTAAATCTCCTAACAAAGTGCACACTTCATTGTATGTTTATAAAACCTCTAACAAGGTGGACCTAGTAGTCCTAATTGCTCCTAATAGGATAGATCATCAGAAGTGATCATTGTAAGCCTTAACAAGCCAAATTTATATTGCAGTATTGAAGTTTTGTGGGTATCATCCCCACCCCAGTTTTACTTTCTATTTGGAAGGTTTTTGGGTCACCAAATATTGTGTTCATATATCATGAATGTTTATCTTTTAGTTTCTCATGCATGTAGTAGTTTAGATCAATTAATGGTGAATGGATTATGTTGATTAAGTGCTAAATTTGTCAAAAGTTTTTGAGGTTACTGATTCACCCCTCCCCTCTTAGTAACCTAGCTAGTCTTGATTATTTCCAACAATTGGTATCATAGCCTTACAGTTCTCAGGATAAAGTTTGATAGCTTGAGCAAAGATCAAGAACAATGGAGATATTTAGACTTGACAAAGCTATTGATAATGCCAAGCTAGATTTGGAGATGGCCATAGCTCAACTCAAGGAAGCAAAAGAACATCTTTCTCAATCCCTAAGAATAAGAAAGGAACTTGCAAAATAGATGAATGACCACCTATATGTTGAAGAAAAGATTGAAAACTTTTTCCCTTCAAGCAGTTCAAATGAAGCAAATGAAGCAATCAAATAACTCCTAGAAAAGATTGGCTCCCTGCAAGAAGAGGTAAGGAAATTGAAAAGAGAATAAGAAATTTAGTCAATAAGAATGTGCGAAATCCTGGAACAAAGAAATAGGGCAAGTGAGGACTTGGAGGCAAGGAAAAATGAAACTCAAAATCAATCCTTTCAGTAAGAAAATCTTATCAATCAGCTCTCCAATGCAAATGAGGAAATCATAAGTTTGAGATTTGAAAATGAAAGGTTAAGAAATGAATTAAGCACTAAAAGACAAATCAACGAAAGATTGAAAGCTGATCTAAATTCTAAAAAGCAACTCAATGAAAGAATAATGAAATCCTAAGTAGACATGGATCAACTAAATCAACAAAGTGAGTAGAATCTTTATAGGCAAAAGGGTAAAGTAGGAATTGGATACAAAGAAGAAGGTGAATCCTCCAAACAAGGTGCTCAAAGGAATCAAAGACCTACTTACAATCATTGTGGTAAGATAGATCATACATCAAACAAATGTTGGAGCAATGGAAAGGCAAAATTTGATGGAAAATGCTACAATTGAAGTCAACATGGTCATAAAGCTAATGAATGCAAGGAGAAACCAAAGTTTGAAGGTAAATGTCACAAATGCAAGAAACAAGGTCATAAGGCATCTGAATGTAGATCTAAACCATTAAATCTAGATGAGAAACTTGTAAAGTCAATATTTGGTTGGGACTACAATACTTGGTGTAGATGTCATTATTGTGGAGAATATGGACACATTGGCATCAACTGTGCAAGGCATCACTTGAGAAAGAAGGATACAAAAATAAGATGTTATACATGCACTGAAGTTGGTAATATAGCTAAGAATTGCATGAATATATGTAGAGTGGAAGATGAAAAGAAAGCCAAAGCTAATAACATCAAGAAGTAGATGAGACAGTAGTGGATTCCCAAATCTACCAAGCAAGCTAGTTAAAATGATATCCATGTCACTCAAGAAGTGGCTGACTCCACCATTTCCAATTAGGTTCTTAAGGAAGAAATGGAACTGTATCTTCAAGCCACATCTTAAGCAATTCCAATGAATGGATGAAAGCAAAAGATCTAAATATGTATTGCAGATATAGAGGGATCATAGAAGTTTGACATCAGTTTTCACCGAATGAGGCTAGATCATATTGAGTGAGGTCAGGAGTAACGAGTTTTGTTTGGTCATCGAGTTACAAGGTTCTACTGAGTTATCTAGATAGATAGTGGATGATAGCCTATCAAGAACTATGTCATTATGGCTCTCTTCATACTGAGCATTAATGGAAGGTTTTCATCAAAAAGGCAAAATTTTGACTTCACTCTCATCGCGAATTCAGTGTATCTAGAGCTAAGTAATTTACAGAGCATCCAAGCGATCCTGAGCATAGTTTGTAGCAACATTTTTGAAGGAGATTTTATCAGTCTACCAAGTAATTATGGCATCCACCACCAGTAGCAGCAAGAAAAAGAAAGGATCAAAGATTTTGGTGCGTGGTGTCAAATGGAAGGCTCCAAACTTCAAGCTAGTGCCAGCAATTGCAGAATCACTCGACCCTAATGGAGCCCAGCCTCAAATTCCAACAAAGGTACTCCTCATAAATGATATTCATACTCATTTTAAATGTGTTGTGCAAGAAATTAGAACCCTTGAAATGGAAAATTCCCTAGCTGAATTATATGTGGATAGAGCCCTAAAACCTGAGCATAAACACTTAGAGGAGAAAGGTCTGACCCACATTTTGCACCTACCAAGGAATTTCCAAATTAAGTGGATTAGGTATATTTTGAGCCAAGTGCACAAAGGTTAGTTATGGTCAGATAGCCCATCTTGATAACAAAGAAGATGATTCACAGAATTACTGGTCTCCCCATGCTTAACAAGGTTAAGGTTACCAAAACCCTAGGTCAGGATGAGCTACAAAAGAAAACCATAGCTGAGTGGGACAGTAGAGGACTGAAGATTAATAATGTATCTGACATGGAACTTAGGTTTGGTATTCATATCATTTCCCATAAGATATATAGTTCTAGCAAATTGAATAGTGTGCTGTGTGAGACTATGGACTTAGCATACAAAGTTGTGAAGAAGAATTTGGAGTATGATTTGGCTGATTTGATGTTGAAACAACTTAACAAGAACATGGAAAGCATAAGAACTTTGAAGAATAACCCATGTACATTTGGCTCTTTGTTAACTTTTTTGTTCTTTTATGTACAAAATTTCTTCCCATCAAGAGGATTAGTGGTATGGAGAAAGGATACTCCAGTTCTGTACCAAATCAATGAGTTTATTGCTGAAATGGGTGAAAATTTTGATAGTATTGTGGACAACTATTTTGAAGTTTTCAAGGAGAAAATGAATAATAGGTTCTAGATTCCACCTAAACTAGTTGAAGACTATAAAGATGATGTTTATTTCATGTTTGATTGTGACAGGGTATATATTCAGGCAGTTAGGCCTAGAATTGTATGGGTGAAACCTCTTCCCTATGAGGTTAATATTGATGAAATAAAAGAAATAATTGAAGCCCTGGTGAATGAGCTAGGAGATCTAAAGTTACCTATCTTTGGAACATATGATGATGCAAAGGCTAGAATAGAGCTTGAGATCAAGTTACCTTAGGTGGTAAGCAAAGGTAAGAGGAAGATAGAAAAGTTGAAAACTGCAAGTGCCCCTTTCATACTTATCGAGGGAAAAGGAAAAGACAATGAGGAATCTAAAAAAGAAGAGCAAGAATCTAAAAAGGAGGAAGAGCTTGTGAAAAAGAAAGGCAAGGTGATTATCACCAAGCCACCCAAGGCTTCCATAGTTGTGTTCACAAGAAGATCTAAGAAGAAAGGTGGCAGTAAAATTATATTCAGTAAGCCCCCACTCAACTTCCAAGAGAGACTAGAGAAATTAGAAGAAGGTGTAGGTATTACAAACTTCAAGGAATTAAAATTTGAAACTAGGACAAATGAAGAGAAGATGTAGATTGAGAAGCTAGTGTTGTTAAAGATGGGAAAATGGAAATATTCCCCAACTCAAATTGCACCTCAAATTTCCAATGAATTATTGGCAAGGTTGAAACCTAGATGGGAATAAGCTATGCAAATAGTGAAGAATATATATGAGCAATCACTGAGACAATTGCTACCGAGTCTTACTAATGCAAAAGTTCAGGCAATAATGAACGATAATGAAGGTAAAATGATGATCAAATTTCATATCTGTTTGATTTTGATCAAAGATATTGAGCATGTAGTTAGAGATGCTACAAATATGTGGAATTTTTTTATCATCTACACAAACCAAGTGAGGATCCAGTGGAGATCAAAGATGATGATGATGATAGTGAGAATGAAGAAAATAACACACCTTGTGTCACTATTGATGCTAAGGACTATTAGGCAGTGATGAAGAATGGTGAAGAAGAGAAGGAGGAAGAAGTTGATGAGGAAGATAAGGAAGGAGAAAAAGAAGAAAATGATCTAGTAAGGATAGCTACACAAGTCATAGCCTCCCTTCCTCAATCTCCACCAAAGACTGCTACATCATTTGGCATGGAGACAACTTCAACAAATGTGATTGCAACCACAACAGACACATCATCTAGTCAATCACTATTTGCTACCTCTTAGCTCCATGTATCAATAGTGGAAGTGTCTACCACTTCATCCACTAAGCTAAAACCCTCCTCTTCATCAGCTTGTTAGTCAGGAACATCAACATTGAGTACAACATCTAGTTCTACAATTTTGTCAACTTCAGTTTTACATGCTCCTACAAGTACTTCATCTATAAATACTTCTATCAGTGCACCTATTGTATGTAATTCAGTCATTGTCCCACTTATCATTTCTTCAATTTTGGATTCTATTAGCACTCCTGTCAATTTTCCTCTAGTAGGCCCTATTCAAGTTTTCACAGCAAGCCCTACTGTTTCTACAATTGTTTCTGTTTCTAAGTCCAAGGCAGTAATATCAAAAGTAGAACAAAGGACACCCCTTAAAATTATGATTATTGGAAAGGAAATTGATGAAGATATAGACTTGGACAAAGAGATTGTAATTCCTAAGTTGGATCTTGACAATGGCACTATGAAACAAATGAGATTGGTTAGCCAACTTTTGGAACATAAAGCCAAGCAGAAGCAGCTAAGAGAGGAAAGGGATAGAGAATTTAGAATAATTGAAAGTGTAAAGAACATTTTGGTAGAGGCTATAGGAGTGGATGTTGGTTCATCTCAACATATTTTGCTACAGTTAGAAGAAGTAGTGAATACATTCAATGAGGACTCTTTTGGTCAAGAAAAGTTGATTGAAAACATTGAGAAAAAGTTTGACAATAAGGTGCTTGAGCACATTGCTATTAATCAGGTAGAGCTTTACTCAATTTTGGGTAATCTTGAAAATTCTTTTACAAATGCAACATCTCTTTTTGCCAAATGATGTTACCAAGTACACTAAAGAAATAAAGGAAAAATTGAATAAAATTGATGAGGATCTAAAGGCCAGTGCCCAAAAGTTGCAGCTTGACCCCAGTTCAAGCTCTGCACATCACATAAAGGTCATATTTTTGTCACAAATGCAGGCTGAATTGTTGAGAGAGGAAGCAAGGATCAGGTCTACATTATTAGACATCCAAAACATGATCCTTCCAATCATGGAGACAATGCAAAAACATATTGCTTACTCCAAAACATTGATCCATGATAACAATTTTTCTATTATAGATCATATGATTGAAATTTTAGTAGAAGTTCAAGTGACACTTCATACCTGCAAAATTTTGCAAGAGAACTAGGATAAGACTTTAGCTCTTATTCTCAAGGTACACTCTGAGTTTCTATTGCATTTTAGTGTCTTTGTATAGGTATGGTATGAATAAATGTTTGGCATTATTGTCAAAAGGTGGAGAGAAAGAGAGACTTGTATATACAATATGATACTGTGCCTTATATAATATGTACACTATATGGGGGAGATATATGCAATTGCATATACAATAGAATTACAAAGACAAATTTTGAAAAATCAAAAAAATCAGCATGTCACTATACATATATTTTTGGCTAATAAGTGTTTTGGCACTAATGCCAAAGGGGGAGATTGTTGGCATTAAGTTATGTTTTCCATTAGTGACAACACTTATTCACAATTCTATATGGTTACCAAGTTCATCACTCAGTCTCCAGTGTTTACTAAGCATTCAGTGGTTTCCAAGTAAGTTCAACAGTTCAGTAGTGTTTATTGAGCATTCCAGAAGCTACCGAGTGAAAATAATCAGTGTGTAGTCCAACAGTTACCACCGAGTAGTTAGTGGATATAGAGCTTTGTAGTATTTACTGAGTCATCAGCTACTGTGATGTGAAGCCAATATCTATCGAGTTATGGGATGAGCAGTGTTTATCGAGTGCATTCAAGGTAAACATAGTGTTCAGTTCTTACTGAGTTACACTATATCTACTTAGTCTCCAATGTTCACCAAGTTTGAAGCTACGTTGAGTGACTAGTATGGATGAAGACTCTACTTATACTAAATTCATGATGATGTCGAGTAATGCAGTGGACACCGAGTATTAGAAGGTTACCAAGTTAGCTATTTAGAACCCGAGTTTCCACATTTGGGCCAACTTAGTAATATTTGTGTTAACTTGTGTTTTGGCCAACCTTGTAAATTTGAGGATTGGAATGGTATATATGTAATGTATTATATCATACCCAATGTATGTATGTGATTAGAAGAAATGTTTTGAGAAGAGTGAATGTGAATTAGTAGTAGAGTAGAGTATTCAACAAGGTCTATAAGGAGCAGTCAAGTTACATCTATCACAAGAGGTGATCAACATTTCAAAGGTCTAATCAGAAAATCAAGTTGTAAGTCAGATCTACTATTTCATCCTAATAGGTGAATCGGATTCAAATCCTTTAACAGGGTAGACTTAACAGTCTTTTTTCTAAATCTCCTAACAGAGTGCATACTTCATTTTATGTTTGTAAAACCTCTAACAAGGTGGACCTAGTAGTCCTAATTGCTCCTAACAGGGACGATCATTAGAAGTGATCATTGTAGGCCTTAATAGGCCAGCTTTATACAACAGTATTGAAATTTTGTGGTTATCATCCCCACCCCAATTTTACTTTCTATTTGGAAGGTTTTTGGGTCACCAAATATTGTGTTCATGTGTCATGAATGTTTATCTTTTAGTTTCTCATGCATGCAATAGTTTAGATCAATTAATGGTGAATGGATTGTGTTGATTAAGTGCTGAATTTGTCAAAAGTTTTTGAGGTTACTGATTCACCCCTCCCCTCTTAGTAACCTAGCTAGTCTTGATTATTTCCAACACAAGTTATCATTATAAGTTTTACATCCACAAGTTTATTGATAGATGTGAATGAATTTGTGAAAAGTTTAAAGTGTTTAAGATTTTGATTCACCCCATCCCCTCTCAGTATCTTGTTTCTCATGTCTATAAATCCATCAATTGACATTATCCATTCAAGAAAAGAGAGAAAGGAGATTAGAAGACAAATATTAGACATATACAAGAATAGAAATGAGATCTTAATAAGAAACGTAGTGCTATACCTAAGTAAATCATTTTTACACTATTACTATCTAATAATTGTAGCATAAAATATCATAGATCAAGTGGACCTAACAAGTCTATGAAGGATATTTTCACATAGAAGTAATCAAGGAAGAAGGAGGCCCTACATGATGACAAGGAGAAAGAGTTGTAGGAGACCCCAGTTGGCCAACTTGACTAACAAATGGAAAACTCACTAAATGAGAACTAGAATGTTGGTGATTTGGAAGAAGGTGTAAATACCATAGAGAAAAAGGATTTGTTTATGGTTAAAGATGACACCAGGATTGAAGAAATTAATATAGAGTAAGGCTAGAGAAGGGTAACTATGTAATTGAGGAACCTAATGAAATGGTTGGAGAGAAATGTCAGGAAAATATTGAATTTCTTCATAAAGCTAAAATCTAGGATGATATTTCTATCATGGTTGATACATGAATATATAAAGAGGCAAAATCTTTGAAAATAATGGTTAGGAATCTATAGGCAAGTCTTGACATAGAAAACAACAATTGGATGGAGCTAGAGGCTAAGGTTTGAGACATACTAGGTAAGCTTCTAGATTATGAGGCTAAACTTTGCTAGCTTGTTATAGATAGTGAGACAAATATGAATACAATGACTCTAGTCTATGTGATGTTGCTCCTAGTTTGGGTAGGAGAAGTGATGAGAGAATTATTTCCCCTATTGGTGTTTCTTTGAGTGGAGGTCCAAGAAAGCATACCTAGATTAGTACAAAGAATAAAATTGAGGTGACTTCTAGCTTGACTATGAAGGAATCAATTGAAGAAGTAGCTAGCCTCGAGAAGAATCTAGCTAAAGTTATGAAAGAGCTAGTATAATTATTTGCTCTCTATTTTTTGGCTTTTTGGTTCTCTATTCCTAGTCATCTAGTTTCTGGTTATTGGTTTTAGTTGTGTTTGCTAGTCCTTTTTGTTTCTAGTAGTTTTTTTCGTGTCTCATTTTTTTGGGATTTTGATCTATGCTCTAATGTATTATTTACTAATATTCTTGTCCTTGTAAAACCTAGTTTTATTTGCTACTTTAATACTATAGACTGAATGCTTATTTCATGATGATTTTTGTATGGGGTTTCGAGTCCCCTCAAAATCTATTTTAACATGAATCCAAAAACATGTGAAATCCTATATGGCAACATCAATTAGTAGTGTTTGTAAGTCCTTTAAAGTAGGCCACTCTTTAGACATGATTAAGGAGTGATAAGGTCTTGATGATATTTTGGTTGAAATCCTCTAACAAGGTCACATTAAGAATGTGTTTGTAACCTTTAGCAAGGTTGGCTCCTAACACATCTCACTTTGTAAGAGTGAATTTTTTGGGTTACTATTCCCAGGTGTTTTTTCCCTTCACAGGGTTTCCACATTAAAATATTGGTGTTAAATGTGTTAATGTTTTAATATTGTAAGTTATTTTTCATGATAATTTCATTTTACTACAATTGGGGAACAATTAAATTAATAGTCAATAATAACTAAGTTTTATTATTGTCAATTAGTTATAATAGAAAAATGAATGAACAATTTTGAGTAATGTGATTAAAAATGTTATTTGGTACTAAAATTATTTGAAGGGACTATAGGATAACTGATTCACCCCCCTATTATGTAACGATTGGTATCAAAGTACATTGCTTGGAGGAAGAAGTCTAAAGGAACTTGAGCTAAAGATCTAAGATGTATAAGAGAGAGGTACCAAGACTGAATACAAACAACTTCTCATCATGGAAGGAAAAAATGAAGCTACATCTATGTAGAATTGGAGACAATGCTACACAATTGTCAAAACATGGATACACTACTCTTTCTATTCCTTTGACTATGGAACAAATGAATGTGAAGATAAACCACAATAGCCTGATGATTGAGATTGCATTTGCATTCAATGATGCTGAGTTTGATGATATCAAGGATTGCACTATTTCCACAAAAAATGTGGCATAAACTGACACTCGTACATGGAGGAGATGATAATGTGAGGAGAGCTAAAGCTAAAAGTCTTAGAGGAAAGTATGATGACATGAAAAGGAAAGAAGGTGAGAATGTTGCACAATATGTAAACTAAATCAAAGATATTGTGAGCACAAGAAAAGATGTTGGAAGAGTTATCAGTGATTCTAAAATTGTAAGTAAAGTTCTTAGAAATATTTTATCAATTTGTGCTATTAAAGTTTGTAGAATTCAAGAAGTGGGAGATATGCTTGGTAATGTATTGACACTTAACAATTTAGTTGGTTGATTGACTATATTTGAATTAAGCAATTATGACAATAGTATAGTTACAGTTGGAAATGCTTTTAAATCTTCACTAACCATTGGAAATTCCATGAAAGAGAAGAAAAGTAAAGGATAAAGTGAGTTTGAATCTAAGGATGATTTGGATGAACTTGAAGCATTCCTTGAAAGAAGGCTGTCAAGAGGCAAAGGTAAATAGAAAGGTAAATTGTCCTAAATATTTTTCAAATGTAATGAGGTTGGTCAATTTACTTCTAAATTTACTAACATAAATAAGAGTGATAGAAATGACAAGAAAGACTATCAGTATAGGAAGAACAAATATTACAAAGACAAAGGGAAGAAGTCATGCTACATTGCTGAAGAAGAGCACATCAAGTGTAGTTATGATGATGACAAGGAAATAGTTGAGATGGTATATATTTCAATCAAGGGATATCCCAATAGAGAAAGGTATGAAAGTAAAATTTTCCTAATTTCACATGTTAGGAAGTATAACTCTTGGATTATTGATAGTGGATGCTCACATCACATGAATGGTGATCTAAGTAAGTTTGATAAATTTGAAGAAATTGATAATGGTTGAATTGTTAAGCTAGGTAATGATGTTCCATGTCTACTAAAAGGTAAAGGATAACTAATGTCGAATGATAAGATCAGATGTGATGATTCATATTGGGTACAATGACTAAAGTATAATCATTTGAGTGTTGCACAATTAAATAATTCAAGTCAAAAGTTGGAATGTCAAAATAGAAAAGTCAAGATCTTTGATGATGAAGGTTATCTGACTGGAACAAGAATGGAAACAATAGGTAAATTATTCCATCTTGATCCTATGGTTGAGACATGCTTAATTGATAAATTTGAGGATATATAGTTATGGCATAAAAGGTTGTGCCATATAATCTTTGAAAATATGGTGAAAGTCAGTAGAAAGAAAAGAGTAAGAGGCTTAACAAATCTGCAAAAACTAGAGAATGTTACGTGTAAAGAATGCAACCTCAGTAAAATGACAAAAGCTAGGTTTTCAAGTAAGACACACAATTCAAATGATATCCTAGAATTGGTGCATATTGGTCTATGTGATCCAATTGGTGTTGATAGTTACTACGGTGACAAGTATTTCATATTGTTTGTTGATAAGTATTGAAGAATGATGATTATTGTATTCATAAAGGTGAAATCACTTGCTTTTGATATGTCCAAATGGTATAAAGCTAGAGTTGAGAAAGAAACTAGAAAATCTTGAAATTTTTAAGTTCTAATAGAGGTGGTGAATTTATGTCTATTGAATTCAATAGCTATTGTACTAAGAATGGTATTAAGAGACAATTGTCTACGCTAAGGACACCACAACAAAATGGGATTGTTGAGAGAGGAAATAGATTAATTATGTATTATACAAGAATATTGATGATTAAAAAGGATTTTTCTTAGATATTATTGAGAGAAGAAACTAGTATTATTGTTTATACTCTCAACTGAGTTCAATTGAAGAAAGGAACAAACAAAGAACCCTATGAACTTTGGTATGGTCATTCACTAAATGTAAGTTATTTCAAAATCTTTGGAAGTAGGTGTTATATTCACAAGGATACAAGGAATGGTAAATTTTATTTTAAAGGATATGAAGATATACATTCCTAGGTTATTCATGTAAGAGAAAAATCTTATAGGTGTTTGAACAAAGCTACTAACAAGATTATCGAAAGTGAAAATGTAAGATCTGATGAGTTTGCAGAGAAGAATGATGTAGAAAGAAAAAAGAAACCTAAAGGCTACAACATGTTTGCGTAAATGTATGAAGAGGCACCTAACACATTTCCTTAGTTATAATAGGGACCCATCAAGCATAAGAAAATAACACCCGAGTTATAGAATTATTTACCTGATCACCATACAGTTCAACTTGAGCATGAAGTTAAACCTCTATAGAGTGAAGAAATTGTTGAAAATGTAAAGAACTAAACTTGTATTGGTAAATATACCAGAAATAATCACTCCCCTAAACAAAATATTATTGATAGAAGTGATGGAGTATAGACAAGAAGCAAGTTAAGAGATGATACCTATTTGGTTTCTGATTTTGAACCAAGAACAATTAAGGCTACATTGGAATATGAGGATTAGATAAATGCTATGAATGAAGAGATTGAGAAGATTGTGAAGATCAATATTTGGAGATTACTAATGAGACTTGTTGAAAAGAATGTGACAGGAACCAAATCGGTTTTTAGGAACAAGCTGAATGAAAATGGAGAAGTGATTAGAAATAAGGCAAGACTAGTTTGTAAAGGTTATGCACAAGAAGCAGTAATAGATTATTGTGAGACTTTTGCACTTGTGGAAAGACTAGAATGAGTAAGAACATTGTTATCTTATTCTACCTACAAGAAGTTCAAAGTCTATCAAATGGATGTCAAATCTACATTTCTAAATGGAATACTTGAAGTGGGGGGTATTTATTGAAGAACCTGAAAGATTCGTTGAACCTAAAAAGAGGAATATGGTCTGCAAGTTGAACAGAGAATTGTATGGATTGAAGAAAGCACCAAAATCATGGTATGAAAGGTTAAATTCATATATTATTAGGATTGGATTTGCTAGAACAAGTGACAACAATAATCTATATTTGAAAAATGAATTTGCAAGCATGGTATTGATTGTTGAAATTTTTGTGGATGACATTATATTTGGAGCAAATGACATGTCATGTAAGGCATTTTCTGATAAAATGAGTACAAAATTTGAAATGCTAATTTTTGGTGAGATAAAAAATTTCCATTGGATTACAATTCTATCAAACAAGGAAAGGTATATATGTGACTTAATCTAAATATGTGAAAGAAATCTTGAAGACTTTTGGGATGGATGAGTCTAAGTCAGTCAATACACCTATAGTGAGTGGAGAGAAATTATCAAAAGAAGACACTATTGGAGAGGTAAATGAGACACAATACATATCTATGATTGGTAAGTTACAATATATTGCACATAGTAGACCATATATTGTACATGTTGTTGGAGTTGTTGTTAAATTTTTATCTAATCCAATGGAGAAACACATGATTATTGTGAAAAGGATATTCAAACATCTAAAAGGAACTAAAGGTTATGGATGATGAACTCAGTGATAATGTATATATAGATGTTGATTGGGTTGGAAATATTGATGATGGAAAAAACACAAGTGGTGGAGCTTTCTTTTTAGGAGAAAGATTTATTGCATGGATAAGAAAGAAACAAAGTTGTATTTCACAATCTATTGTTGAAGCTAAATATGTTTTTGTTGCAAACAATTGTTCAAATATTGTATAGAATAAGCACCTATTGGAAAGGTATGCAAGAAGAGATAACTGAGCTTGTTACTATTTATTGAGGTAACACTAATGCAATAAACATTTCAAAAAATCTTAAGATGCATACAAAAACAAAGCACATGTCAATCAAGTATCAGCATTTAAGGGAGAAAGTGCAAGAGAAACAAGTGAGGCTTGAATATGTGAAGTCTAAAGAGAAAATTGTAGACATATTTACTAAGTCATTTCCTAAGGATAATTTTGAGTATCTAAGAGGTAATCCGGGGTCGTGCCCTTATCCAAAATTCACTAGGTGAAGATGCATGTTGCATCAATTCATGTATGAATTGTAATATCTTTATAGAGTTGATGCAAGAGTTCACACTTTAGGAACATTTCTAAAGTTATGAAGATGACTATGATGAAACCAATGTATATTGTGCATGCAAGGTACAAGGATAACTACAATGTTATATAAGTTTCACATTAGAAATTATAATGAACTTTGGTATTGTTGTCAAAGGGGGAGAGAAACAATAAAAGAGAAGTATGTCAAAGCGTGAGAGAAATAGTAAAGAAGGAGACAGAAAATAAAGAAGATTATGGGGAGAGAAATAGTAAAGATGGAGAGAAATGGTAAAGAAGATTATCAAATCATGAAGTATACCCAAAGGGGAGAGAATTTGAAAATGAGAGAAGAACATCAGAGTAAGGAGAATGTTATGTAAAGGGAGAAATATTGATGAAGATTGTTACTATTGAAGACACACACTGAGTTACAAAGAACCTATTGTTGAAGATAAAGAACTAATAATTTGTATTGTTGACAATGCATACATTTGATTATCTTATGTAATGTTTTTTAACGTAAAATCTTATGTTATGTGTTTATATAAATGCCAAAGGGGATGTTGTTAGCCCCAACTAATAATGCAACTAGTTATGCTATGAATATATGTAAAAGATTCATATCACTTGTTATGTTTTTATTGATGTCAAGTTTTAGTTGGCTAGATAGAATACTAACTCAGTAGAGTTCTACATCAATATGTTTGATAAAGAGGATTTGATTGATGAAGAAGATTTGAAGAAAGTATGTTGAAGATAGAGTTGATAAGTATGGTATAAAATGGGCACTTAAATGAGTTGGATAGTCATAATGATGATGGTTTGATTATTTTATAATCATGTAATATTGTAATGTATTGAGTTACACAAGATTAATCGAGTGACAAGGTTATAGGAGGAAGACAATATTCATTGACTGATGATAACATTTACCGAGTAGTTGTCAAAAAAAGTTGGAAATTTAGTATTTCTAGAGTGAGTTTAGTATCAACCGAGTACTATATTACTCGAGTGAAATGTTATGTTCATTGAGTAACAGTTGGAAGAACAAAAGTATAGAGATAGAATCTAAGGCCAAATTTTGATGGAAATATGGAATGTTCAAGATGTTCAAAGGCGCAAGTAAAAGTTTGTTACAAGATCAATGACTAGGAAAATTCAATAAGGATATGATGATAGAGATTAAATAAACATAAGGAAGATCTATGGAAGTTCTATTTTCTATGTCGATTGTGATTAAGAGATAATAAATGGAAGAATTTTGAAGCACATAAATAACTATTTAAGGAGGAGATGAGACAATTTTTAGGTTTTTGATATTGTTGATTGTGTTGTTGGTTGGATGTTGATTAAGTTTATATTAATGCGAACTATTAAAGGAGATGAAAGGAGATAGTTAAGCTGAATCGAGAAGAGTTGGAAGAAAGGAGTCAATCAACCATTCAAGAGAATAGGCAAAGGAGATCAAAAGACAAAGATCAACCAAAGAAAATATCAGAAAGGAGATCTAAACAAGCAAGGTAGTGCTATACCTAAACATATTATTTTTACATTGTTGCTTTCTAATCATTGTAGTAAAAAATATCATAGACCAAGTATACCTAACAAGTTTGCAAAATCCTATATGGTAACATTGATCAATGGTGTTTTAAATTCCTTTAGAGTAGGCCACTCTTTAGACAAGATCAAGGAGTGATCATGTCTAGATGATAATTTGGTTGAAATCCTCTAACAAGGTCACATTAACAATGTTTTTGTAACCTTTAGCAAGGTTGGATCCTAACATAGCTCATTTTAGAAGAGTGATTTTTTTTGGGTTGTTGGTCCCATGTGTTTTTTCACTTCAAAAGGTTTCCATGTTAAAATATTGGTGTCAAATGTGTAAATTTTGTTATGTTGCATGCTATTTTTCATGATATTTTCATTTTACTACAACTTGATAACAACTAAGTTTATGGTTGGTAATAACTAAGTTTTATTATTGTTAGTTAGTCATAATAGAATAGTGAATGAAATTTTTTGAGTAAAGTGATTATGAATTTTATTTGGTACTTAATTTTATTGAAGGGACTATATGTTGAAGTTGATGAAAGATCAACTCTACAACTCCCAAGAATCAGCTGCATGAAAACACCTATCATAGAAAGAGAGGAGCAAAAGTTATGGAGGCTAGAATTCTCAGATCCATAGATGAGACATTCTTGATGAGGAAAAAATAATGCTATAATCAAAAGTGAATGAATAAATTATGAAGAGATCAATCCTTATAAAAGGAGATCAAAACCCTAATAGGTAAAACTTAGGTTGCATGATAATAATTAATAAAAGAATTAATTATTATATGCCTAAATTTTATCTTAAGTAAAATAGAGATAATAAGTGACTTAATAATTAAATCAATATGATTTAATTAATAAAAAAATACTTAATTACTCTAACACCCCTCCTTAAGATAAACTTAGGGAGTAGCTAAAAATCTAGAAACTACTACCAAAAGAAGAATTGGGTCCTAACAACAAGGCCTGATGAGGTACCCAAGCACAACCAAATCTCTGAAAAGAGAAGAAATAGAGAAAAACACTTGGGAAAACCCTACTCCAAAAAGAGATGGAAATCATGCTGAAAAGAACTAGTGAAGGACCAAAGAAGCCTCCAAACTAGGGAATATCCCAAAGGATAGGAACAAAAGATGATAATGAAGAACACCACTGAAGCATGAAGCTGCAAACACTACCAAACTATTGATCTAAAAAATCTCCACTATAGAACATGACCAGGTAGAGAAGATTAAGTCTAAAGAGCTGATCAATCGAAGATGGAAGGTATCTTCATGGCCTTCAAAAATAGGAATGAAGGAATGTCTATATGGTAAATGATCCATCTCATCGAAATGCATAGGCATCCAACCACTACAATCACCTAGTACATACGATCAAATACTACAAAAATATCTCACTTTATCGAACCAAGAAAGAAATAGACCCAACATAAAACCCCTATAATTTTGAGAGTTAAGACACTAACACTGAAACGAAATGCAATATCTCCTACAAAAAGAAGAACTAGGAACATTGATAGTTCAAAAGAAGTACAAACACTTATAATGGCATGTGTCATTGACACATCATGAGGCTAAAATCATGGAAGGAACACTCACTTGACAAAGGAAGATGGTGAATATAGCTAACATGAAACCCCCCAAGGAACTTTATAATGTAGTGTGAGTACAACAAAACACAAAGATGTGCAAGATCTTGAAATGCAATAAAGTGGCACTTTATCTCAGTGTGTTTGCAAAAATACTACAATAAGATGTCAACAAAGATCAAAAGAGACATAAGGATTATAAAATAGATAGTATAACCAATGAAAAATAATTTGAAGAAACAAAATCGATCTCCAAACATGAAAAAACCAAGATATCCACTAGAATGCAAAAAGACAAAAAATGAATGGGATGTGCCTAGAGTAGAATATGGAAAATAGAATGTTTCAAGATATGTCTCCTCCAGTGCAAATTAGAACATCTTACTTTGACTACATAAACTAGAAACTAAATAGCATCAAAATTCCAAATAAACTACACCATCACGATGGGCTCAGAACTAGGTACACATATCAATTGGATGAAAACCCACGACACTCACATTTTCAAGTTAGATCTTTTTGAAATATATATATAAATAATTTTTCTCATCATTAGTTTTGTTTTTCTTGTAAATTTTCATTATTTGAAAAGATATTGAAGTCAAATGTTTTATTTTTTGTAGGATTGAATAAAGAGGATATCAAAATAGAACTAGAAGAAGGGTGTATTCTTCAAATAAGTGGTTGACACAATAAAGAAGAGGGTGAGGCCATAGTAATGGTTCCCACTTTTCATCACAAACAAATTAGATGAAATTTGGGAATCCAAAATTTTAAGGGTTTATTTGAAGCTAAGGATTCAAATGAAGCCCCCCTAGGGCTTCGTTCAAAGCCATGAGGCTAGGAGCTTCACTCAAAAAATCTTGGTACACCTGAGGCATAGGGCTTCGCTCAAAGCCCTTATTTTGCCACTGAAAAATGCTTTATAAATGTTGTTTCACCTTTTTTGTCTCATAATTACTGTGGTGATTTGGTGGAATGGCTTAGAGAAAATTTCATGATGTTGTGGCTTGCATCATCATTCCAAACTACTATTTTCAACCTCCTTCCAACATTCAACATACTAGGTATTTACATTCTCTTCATTTTTTGTGTTTTTAATGAATGTTTAGTTGTTTTTAATCAAAGTTTTTGTTTTTAATGAATATTTAATTATTTTTTATGGGTATTTAATTATTTTTTAGTATATGTTAATTAGTTTTATGTTTACATGTTGTATTTTAGTTTTATGTACATAAATGAGTTTTTTGTATTGTGTTAGATAGTTTTGTACACAACAATAGTTATAATGGAAAAATTAATAGGTTTAGAAAATTAAAATGCTAGTAAATAGAAAACAACAAACAAAATAGGACTAGGTAGATCTAGAAAAAAAATATATTTAAAACTCCAAATGAACAAAAAACAAAAACCTAAGATGTCTTGAAATAACTTTAAAAAATCATATCCCCTTAATTTTTCTCTTTCATCACTCTCTTCTCTCTCTCTCCTCAAGCTTTCCCTTTCCTCTCACTCTCTCTCATTCACTCTCTCCTCTTTGTCTCCCCTCACTCTCTCTCATCTCTCTCCTCTCATATTTATTTAATTTGTATACATTTGTTTTAGATATTTAGATATAAAATTTAATATTCATTTTTAGATGTATGCATTTAATTTAGTTGAAAAATACAACATTTTATGACTAATAGGACCTAAGATGACTAATAGGACCTAATATGATCCCTTATGAATGTATATTACTAATGGAGTTTATTATGACCCCTTAAGACCTTAGATTACTAATAGGACCTAATAGTTCACATATCAGTCTTCATCAAATACATGTTCTTGTAATTACACACACACACACACACACACACACACACACACACACACACACACACACACAGACACTTAATATTAAGTTAACATTTCATTCACACCTGTTACCTGTAGATGGCATCCTAGGATAGCGATCATGTACCCCAATTTCATGGGAAGCCTTTGGATCAAGGAGAGGATCATGGACAACCTTAGCCTCAAGATCAGGGATAGGGAGAGGGTTAGAGACATGGACAGGGGCCACATGTTGATGTACCTCTTTCCCACCCTCACACTCCTAATTTGATGAGTATATCCACTTTCCCACCTCAAATATTTCTAGATTTAGATCATTGATTGAGAGATATATGGATCATCTATACAAATATATTTGTCAGTAGATTTTGAGTAGTCTTCATGATCTTATTAATTGACTTAGATCACAGACTCTATTTGTACCACAACCTATAGATAGATTTTTTTTGATCTTACATCAAAGGTCTCAAGTGATATGTCCTTAGAGAAGGTTCAGAGCTTTGTTTCTAAGGAGACTAGCAAATGAGAGGTTTTCCCATTTTATGAGGGGAAGACCTAGGTCAAGTGATATGAGGTTACTAAATATATTGTGCCACAAATTGATTGAATGATTTACCCTCAATTCCTAGTAGCACATGGTCATTATCCCAATAACCACCAAATTCCATTATATTTTGGTTATCCATTATATACAGAGATCTGTTTAGGGTACTGCATCAACTATTTAGATCTTCGAGGATATTATGGTCAAGGAAATGATAAAGTTTATGATCATATACCGTTATGTTGGTTGTGTTGTTCTTGGTCATCATAAATTGGTGCATTAGAGGACCCCAATAGTGATATCAGTGGTGGCCCCTAATGTAGATAGAGTTGTTATTGCTTCTCAAAGGGAATCAATTGACCAAATAGGGCACATTACACTTGCAACCATGAACATGACATCTGACACTCTAGGTAGAAACATTATGAGTAGACCCAATCATCATAGATCATCTTCATAGACATCATCAAGTATTGCACCAGTCATTGATTATGTCTATAGAATTATACTCTTCCTACCCAAGGAGATATACATGGCCTCATTGAAGAGCATAGACATATGGAGATGGCCTTGTATCTTCTAGATGATCGTTGACATGCATATTCAAACATTGCAGATGCACAAAGGATACATTTACATGATGTTGTAGAGGTGATTACACTTTCACATAGGTCTATATTTTGAGCAACACATGACATGCCATTAGGTAACACACATTGGAGTACACAACACTCTCTACATGACTTTGGCTAAGCACTCTACACAACATTCTGACACTCAATAGTCTAGCGCTCAACACTTTGTACAACACTAAAATCATTAGTCAGATGCACAATAGTCTACTGTAGCTCCACTTGAGGGAATACTAGGGCTTGGTCTAGGTGTTTCTACTACTACTAATGAACTTGACATGCTTGATCGATAGTTACAAGATCTAAGTTAGATTCATGTTCCCATTGAGATAGGATCATACATGAACATGTTACTTCGACCTACTGACTCTACACCACTTTCATCTCAATTTTTTACTCCCTTTTACTCCTCATTATTACTAAGGATGAAGATGATTGAAGATGGATTTTCTACTGATAACATCTTAGTACATGTCAGTGATGACCCTCTTTCTCCTCAGACCTAGGTACCTCTTTTAAAATTTCCTTTTTACAATAACAAATTTCTATACACTTGATTTATATTCATTAGCTAATATTTGCAAATGAATTATATTTTTGTAGGCACAAGTAGCCAGGCACACTTTTTCCTGTGTGGGCTTTGATTATGGTGGGAGGAGAGATGTTATTGATGCAACACCTACTACTTGTGGCGGTACCGATACAATGGATGTGACACCTACTATTTCTCAGGTGATTTTTAAATAGACTTTTAAGTTAATTCAATACTAGACACGTGCACTTGCATCAATGCATTTAAATTTGTACATATATATTAAATGAGTTCCTATATATACATGTATTTCTAACAAATTTTTGTACTTTAATTTGTAGGGTTCAATTGATACTCCACACACACATGATGCTCATGAGTCTCAATTAGAGGGTCACTTTGTTCATATGCATCTAGATGACTCTCTATTTTAGGACATCCACATACTTACTTTACCATATATCTTCTTGAGACATATACATTTATGATCTAATATTTATATATGTATTGATCTCTGTGTAAGTGTTTATGGTTCATTTATGATACTTAACATCTTTATATGATTTGATGTATGATTGGACAAGTTATATATATTTCTAGCTTATGGTCCATGAGACATATGTTTCTAGTTTATGATTACACATGTGATATATGTTTCTAGTATATGATTACACACATGATTGGTTTAGCTTATGATTAGGTCCATTCAATTGATTCAAGTGTAGATTAAGCATTATATGGTTTGTGATTAGACATGTGATATATGTATGTTTCAAGTTTATGATTAGATGCACATGATTGGTTCAATTTAGATGATTCAACATTGTAGTGCATGATGAAAATGATTAGACACATGATTGATTCAATTTTAGATAATTAAACATTATATAGTGAATGATTATTGAGTTCATGCATGTAAGTTATAAGTCCTAAACATTAAATGAGTTCATGCATATACATATAAGTCCTAAACATGAAATGAACATGCATATACACATATATCCTAAACATGAAATAAATATGTACATATATACTTGTCCTAAATATTAAATTAATACATATACTCATGTATATAAGTCCTAAACAATAAATGAACATACATAAAAACACATATAAGTCCTAAGTTACATAAAATAAACATATATACATACACATATAAGTCCTAAGTCACATAAACTGAACATGTACACATATACTTCAACCCTAAATAATAAATGAATACATATACACATGTATATAAGTCCTATACATGAAATAAACATGTACATTTACACTAGATAAGCCCTAAGTTATATGAAATGAACATGCACATGTACACATATAAGTCGTAAATTACACAAAATGAATATATGTACAAATATAAGTCCTAAATATGAAATGAACATGTATACATGAAATGAACATATACATTCTAAACATGTTCAATAAATCTTAAACATATAATGAACATATACATCCTAAACATAAATTGCACATATACATGTACATATATGTCTTAAGCATGAAATGACACACATGTATTTAAGTACTAAATATTAATTAATCAATTGTATATTGTCTTTGATGTTACACAAAATGTCATACATCTACCATTCATGTCATCTAAGCTCATTTGGGAGATGAATATAGTTTCCTGTGTCTACAGAGCATTCCATTGTTTTCCAAGTTCAAAAGATAGTGTCTACTGAGTTCACTGGGGAGAAAAAGGAAAGTTGGAAGGTAATGAGTGATAACCAAACTCACTCGGTTACCAAAGAGAATTCATAGAAGATAGGGTCTACTGAGTTCACCCAAGAGACAAAGTAAAGTTGGCGTGAAACTAGTGTTAATCGAGCTCACTTGGTTAACATAGGAAAATTTATTTTGGTTAGTGTCTACTGAGCAAGGTCAACTAACAAAGGTTTTTCTTGTTTTGGCATATTAAGTTTAATGGATTTTTTAATTGGTTCTGGCTGACTGAGGAGATGAATATTAATTATTCTAAGATGTATTCTAGATGACTTGACAATGAATATGATAGATAGATAGATAGATAGATACACATATTCATATATATAAGGTTAAGTTGAGGATTGAAAGTGTGAGAATACGTGTGGAAAAGAAAAAGATGCCAAGAGGAAGCGAATTGCAAGGATAAGTAGAATATCCTTGAGGAGCTGCAAAGATTCATCTAATCAAGAAGGATCAAGGATTCAAGCCAGAATTGAGACCTAAAATCAGCAAGATAGTTGCACTAGAAATAAGGTCATATCCTTGTTACTCTCTAACCATTGTAGTAGTGAACTAAATCTCTTAGCAAAGTTGGCTTAACAACTATTTGTAAATCCCCTAACAAAGTGGCATTTCTACTTGAAGTGTCTTGAAGACCTATAACAAGGCCACTCCTAACAAGATGATTAAATCCTATAATAGGGTCACACCTAACAGTTTTTTTTGTAACCTTTAATAAGCTCGGCTCCTAATAGAGCTCACTTTAGAAGAGTGAAAAACAATAACTAGCTGCAATTGATGATTTTTCCTAAATTGGGTTTTCACATTAAATCTTGGTGTCATTTGTGTTCATGTTTATTTATTTCATGTGTATGAAACTAAGTTAATTAAGGTTAATCACACATAACATCTTAATATTTGCATATTAAGTATTTTCCAAGCTATAGTTGTTATTTTGGTGCTTTCTGAGTTACAACATATTGTCAGTGTTAATTGAGTACTTCTATGTTTGTCGAGTCACAACAATGAAGTATATGTTTTGATTTATTTTGACATCTAAGAGATCTAGGATTTATTTTTGTAGTATTTGATTCACCCCCTCCCCTCTTAGTTAGTCCTCTTATATTTCCAACAGTTGGTATCAGAGCTTTTGGTGCTTGTAGAGAAGGTTTCAAGGACCTAAGCTAAAGATCATGATGTCTTATAGAAGAGAGATTCCCAAGATAAATAGAGATAACTTCAAGGAATGGAAGGAACTTATGAAGTTGCACTTGGAAAACATCAACGATTTAGGTTTGACATATCTAGACAATTCTTACAAGGCTCCTACTAGAACACTGATTGTAGAGGAAATTGTTGAAAAGAAAAATCATAACATTATGATGATTGACATTGCATCAGCTCTTAAATATGCTAAACTTGATGAGGTCAAAGAATGTGATACTACTCATGGCATGTGGAACAAATTGAAGGATATCTATGGAGGTGATGATAATGTGAAAAGAGTCAAGGCAGAAAGCTTGAGAGGTTAGTTTGATTGGATGAAGATGAGAGAGGATGAAAATAATGCAAAATATGTTGAGAGAATCAAAGCTAATTTTATTGCAATCAAAGCCTCTAGGGGGAAAATTGAGGACATGATAGTGGTAAGCAAGCTATTCAGAACCTTTCTTCCTATCTATGCAATCAGAGTGACTATTATTCAAGAGATGAGATGTGATCCAAATAACACAATAACTTTGGATGCTCTAGTAGGAAGATTGACAACATTTGATCTAGATAACTATGATAATTATGTTCCTAGTTCTATAAATCTTGAGTCTTCATTTGAAGCCAAGTTATCACTCAAGAAAAAAGCTACAAAGTCTAAAGGAAAACAATCTAAAAGTGAAGAAGAGGAAGATAGTTCTGACAATGATCTTGAAGCCATTAAAGCACTGCTTGGAAGAAAGTATCCCAAAGGAAAATGGAAGTACAAAGGTAAAGTTCCTTTAATATGTTTTTCTTGTGAAGAGGTTGGCCACATTAGTGTAAGGTATCCAAACAGAGAAGATAATGATGATAATTAGAACAAAAAGTACAAAGGCAAGAAGGATTTCAAGAACATCAAGGACTATAAAGAATAAGGTAAGAAGTTTTGTTTCATGGCTAAAGATTTAGATACTAGTGATGATGATAAAATGGTCTATATCATTGTAAAAGATGAATTTGATGATGAAAAAGATAAAATGAAACTTATCTCTCATGTTAGCAAAAATGATACATGGATTATTGATAGTTGTAAGAATTTACCTTAGGGAAAAATAACACCAAGATCAAGAAGCTCAAACACTAGCACAATATGAACCAATAATGGATGATCAGAATAACAATAATGATAATATCATATGTGTGTACACACTAGAAGTGCCAATATATAAAGGCCTCTACACTAAAAGGAGTTAGCAAAGTGATAAGCCTCACAACTAAGCACATGTCCACCAAGAATGGATTATCTTTCATTGAGCACATGAGTTAGTGCGATGATGAGAGGATAAGAATACTGAGGTGTATCTCATAAAGAGATGTTGTAGACACCATGTGCTTAATTAGAGTGCAAACAAATGTGTTGTCTACATGACAACTCAGATGATTATGGAAACTCCTCTATTGTCAACAAGACAACTTGTCTGACTATGCATACTTCTAGGTGTCTATATGATAAATAATAAAATAATGCATTTAACCTAAGTAAACTTAAGTAAAGTGTAATAATAATTAATTATTTACACCAACACCCCCTTTAAGTGCAACTTATGAGAATTCACTTAAGCTCACAAAAGCTAGGATGAAAATGCATGTCTATATGATAAATAATAAAATAATGCATTTAACCTAAGTAAACTTAAGTAAAGTGTAATAATAATTAATTATTTACACTAACACCCCCCTTAAGTGCAACTTATGAGAATTCACTTAAGCTCACAAAAGCTAGGATGAAAATGCATGATGCGTCTCGGCTACTAGGCCATGTTAGGTACCCATGTACAAATGCAATGCTCTACATATAATGCAATGTAATCTCTTTGAAAATGGTGAAAGAGGGAAAAGCTCATGGGAAAAACCCTCCCCCAAAAAGAGATATAAGTACAAAAAAGAAGAGAAGAGTCATGTAACACCCCTAGTGAAATATCTTGCACCCCCAAGAGATCTCAAAAATGAAGATACTTGACCTCAATGAAGGGTTTGGTGAAGATATCTACAACTTGCTCTGCTATAGGATAATACTATAATGCAACAACCTCCTCATGTATCAACTCTCTAATGTAGTGCATATGAACCTTAATATGTTTTGTCTACTGATGTTGAATTGGATGTTTTGAGATCGCAATAGCACTTTGATTATTACAGTGAATGATTGTGGGTTTAGGTATGTCAAATCCAAAATCCTTTAGAATATGCTATAACCAAATAGCTTCTGTAGCCATAGTGATAGCTCCTTGATACTCAACCTTAGTTGAAGAAAGAGCAATAGTGTTTTGCTTCTTACTTTGTCAACAAATTGGGCCAAAACCAAGATGAAACATGTAATCTAAAGTAGACTTATGAGAGTTAAGAGCCCCTACATATTTTGAGTCTATATAACCAACCAACAGAATTCTAGTACTTGCTGCATAGTGTATCCCATGTGTATGTGTACCTTGTATGTAGTGCAAGATGCATTTGGCGGCCTTCAAATGAAGCTCATGTGGCTCTTGCATGAAGTGAGAAACCATGCCAACTACAAAAGCTATGTTAGGGTGTGTATGTGTCAAGTAGATGAGACTCCCAACCGTCTATACAATATAGCATCAACAAGTGGAGTGGAACACTTGGCCTCTAACTTAACACTTGAAAGAAAGGGAGTAGGAGTAGGCTTACAATAACTAATACAAAATTGAGAAAGTAAATCAAGAGCATACTTGGGTTGTGAAAGTGTGATCCCAACTAAAGACTGTGTGATCTTAATACCAAGGAAATAATGAAGTAAACCCAAATTTGTCATAGAAAATTTGTCCTGCAAAGAAGTCTTGAAACTAAAAATGATGGATGAAGTACTTCATGTAATGATCAAGTCATCTACATAAAGCACGAGTATCAAGTGTGAGTCATCCCTTTGAAGAATGTAGAGAGTCAAATCTAAATGACACCTAGTGAATCCTTCTGAGAGAAGAAAGGAATCCATCTTGGCATACCAAGCCTGAGGAGCTTGCTTGACATCATCGATAGACTTTTTCAACTTGCAAACCAAAGTAGTATCTTGAATGAAACCTTGTAGCTGCTCCATATAAATCTCTTCAAGAAGATCACAATTCAAGAATGCAATTTTCACATCCATCTAATGAACAACCCAACCATGAGCTACAACAATAGCTAGTGTGAAATGAATGGAGTTCATCTTAGCTACTAGTGAAAAGGTCTCAATATAGTCAATGAAAAGAACCTATGAGAAATATTTGGCAACAAGTCTAGGCTTATGTTTATCCACACTTCCATCCACTGCAAACTTGGTCTGATAATCCACTTACACTGAACCAACTTTCTTCCCTTAAGAAGAGGAACTAAGTCCAAAGTGTTGTTTTTCATTAAAGAGTTGTATTCTTCCTGTATGGCCTTGTCCCATTAAAGAACCCTTGATGCTTCCTTAAATGACTATGGATCATAAGCAATGGCAATATAAGCATGTGGAAATAATTTGTGTTGTGACCTTGTCCTCCTAGTATCTGAAAAATTCCCCACCAATGAACCTGCTAAATCATGTGTTTGTTGTGCCCAACAAGGTCTAGTGGAAGAAGAAGAAGGAATATCCTCAACTATTTGTGGACCCTGTGAAGGTGGTGTTTTGCAAGTCAAAGTTGAAGGAATATCATCTTGCAAGCCACTGTCATCACTATCATCACTTTCCATGAAGGATGAGGGAGGAGTTGAAGAAGCCAAACTTAGACAAGTTTCTTCAAAATGAACATTTATCTTAAAAAATATTTCATGTGTCTCTGGATCCATGAGTTTTTATGCCTTAATGTGGTTAGGATATCCAACAAATACACAAGATTTTATTTGAGGTTCCAATGCCTTCCGTCTTTGTGAGGCATCCTTGCCCATGTTGGACAACAAAATTTTTTAAAGTGTGTTACACTTAGTTTTCTACTACACCAAACCTCAAAAGGTGTAATTCCATCTAAGGCCTTATGAGGACTTCTGTTTTGGATGTAATTGACACAACACATAGCTTTTGCCCAAAAAAATTAATCTAGAGACTTATGTTGTAGCATATAAGTGGCTATTCCTTAAGGGTTCTATTCTTCTATTTAGCAACACCATTTTGTGTTGGAGTGTATGCAACTGAATGTTGAAGATCAATACCCTCATGAGTACAAAAGTCTATAAGCCTTGAGTTCACATATTCCCTTCCATTATCTATTCATAGAATCTTGATGAATTTTCTTGATTACTTCTCAACTTGAGCTTTGAAGGTGATAAAATTATCAAACACTTCATTCTTATGAGGAAGAAAGAAGACCCAAGTGTAGTGTGAAAGTCATCAATGAAGGTGAGAACGTAGAGAGCCTTTCCAAATGATGGTACTACAAATGGGCTAGCTACATCACTATGAACCAATTCAAGAACAATAGTAGCTCTCCAAGACTTCCTCTTGTCAAACTTTTCTTCGGGATGCTTGCCTGCTTCACAACCTATACATACACCCTCTGAATACTTGACATGAGGTAGACCTATGACCATATCCTTGTTGTTAAGTTGTTGAAGGTAGTAGTAATTAAGATGTCCAAATGTCTCATGCCATAGTTTACTTTGTGAATTTGAGTGGGTCAACAAGGCAAGGGAAGTGGACTTAGGCACAAAATGAGGAAAAGAATATAGTCTTGTCTCATGATTAGCCTTTCTAGTTGCCACCATAGAATCATCCTTTAGATTTTTCACCACAACCAAATCAGGAAGGAATTCCTCTTTGTTGCCACATCCATAGTGAGTTATTTGGTAGATTGAAATAAGGTTGGTGCTAAGGTTGGGAACATGAAGAGCATCCTTGAAGACTCCATTGTCCAACTCAACATTTCCTTTTCCTTCAACTTCCACTTGAGTGTCATTTCCCAGATAGATGTTAGGTACATGTGATGGTTTCAAAGAGGAATAATGCTCCCTTGAGGCACCCATATGATGTGTAGCTCCTAAATCAAGAATCCATACCTTAGAATTATTTGTACTTGCTATCAAAGTTTGTACCTTACCTTTTGAAGTGGTTGATGATCCCTTATCCTTATAGGCATTTGGTACATCAATTTTATGTTTTCATTAAGTTTAGCAACTCATCAATTTTCTTATACTCATTTTCATCATGACCATTCTTCTTACAACAGGCACAAGTTTTATTCTCCATTTGTTGAAGTTGTTCCCCTTATTATTTTTGGAAAAAGACTTGCCTTGTTGTGAAGAAGATTGTTGTGTGGAGGAAGATTGATGCAAGGCGATAGAAGAAGATTGTCGTGTATCATCTTGTGACTTAGCTTTCCACTATTTTTTCTTCTTCTTGGAATTTTTACCACCTGGATTCCCTTGATTAGCTACCAAGGCTTTAGTCTTGGAAGACTGGAGAATTTCCATACTCACTAACTTTTCATGTTCTAAGACCAACATTCCCAAAAATGACTCAAATGAAGGCTTAGTGAAGGCACTGCCCATTGTTAACTTGTGAGTATTATAACTTGAAATGAAAGATGCATATTTAGGAGAAAGATGAGTCATCACATGTTTGATCAGCTTTCCATCCTTGATGGGTTCACCACAATCCTTAAGTTGTGCTATATACATGTCTACTTAGGTAAGATAATCTTTGATGGTGTCGAAATTCTTTGGATCCAATTTGAGAAGATTGTCCTCAATGGTGTAGGCCATAGCTTCATCTACTATCCTATACAATGCTTCAAGTTTATCCCAAGCTTCTATTCAATTTTTAAGGTTCCTAATGTGATATTTGACAAGATATGAGATATTCTTTAACAAGGTTCCTAAGGCCATTTCTTGTTTTGATGCCCAGTCTACTTTACAAGACTCTTCATCATGATCATGTTTCTTTGTTGCACCAGTTACATAAACCAGTAAACTTTTTTCAACCAATGGTTCCATTATATTTTCTTTGAGAGTAGCATAATTATGTGGTGTTAACTTAGAGAAAGAAACCATAATGCAAAGGAAAGAGCACAATATCAAGGAGACACAAGAACACAAGACATGCACCCCTCTTTTCACTCAATAAAAGAACAACCACCCCCCCCAAAATGAATGCTTTAGGCACTTTATATGTAGTGCATTTACAATAGGCCATGTGTAAAAATGGACAAAAGTGGACTTTTGATTTTTCTATTTACAACCTCCTCTTGGACTTCAAATCTGATACGTATCAATGTAGCTCAAATATACAATAATTTTGAAGTTTGATCAAAGCAATACAATGCAAAAAAGGACCTATTTTTGAAAGTGGTATTTTTGTACACAAAAGCCTATAATGTGATTACAAATCTAGAATGTAGACAAAAAATTATGCACTTTCAAAAAAAATGGAACCTAAATATGTGTCCAGATGAGCTTGAACTAAGCCTTTGAAGTTAAAAAAAATTAGGATTTACGATTTGTAGAAAAATTCAAGAACAAAGATGTCAAACATCCTACACCAATGTGTAGATCATGAAATTCTACCCCAAAAAAAAAAATTGCTTGGAACAAGGAGTTTGTATGAGGGAGATATCGTTGTTTGAAAATCACCTCTGTAATTATTTTTCCTAAATTGCCACTATCACACCTCCAAAAATCAATTGACTCTAGATTTCAACTTAGATGTCCAATTTTGATGAAACAAAACTTGATTTGGGGTTTTTTTAACCTTCTAAAGATGATGCCAATATCTAATTTGCACTAACAAGCTCCAATCTTGTCCTACAAAAAATCTCTCCTATTGGCCTAAAAGGCCCATTTTTTTTGTAGAATTTTAGAAATAAAATAAAAATTCGAAAAGAAAAAATGCAGAGATGCAAAAATATTCAGATCTAAAAAATTATTTGTACAAATCTAAAGAGATCATACCAATTTTCAAAATTGGGCCTTCGGGTTCTAGTTTGCAAATTTTTTTTGCCATGGATTTGACTATGGCATGGGGTAGGAAAATTTATAGTCAAAATTTACTGAATCGATCCTCCAGATGCAATGGTGAGGTCTACTTTAGCTCTAGATGCTCCCAATAACTATAAATAATTTAGATCTGAATCATGGTCCTCCAAGAGGAGAAGCAAAAATGGTTTCCAATGGCTATGTGAAGAGAAGCTCCCTTAGCTCTAATACCATGTAAGGATTTTGCTTAGGGAAAAATAACACCAAGATCAAGAAGCTCAAACACTAGCACAATATGGACCAATAATGGATGATTAGAATAAAAATAATGAGAATATCATGTGTTTACACACTAGAAGTGCCTATATTTAAAGGCCTCTAGACTGACTAGGAGTTAGCAAAGTGATAAGCCTCACAACTAAGCACATGTCCACGAAGAGTGGATTACCCTCCATTGAGCACATAAGTTAGTGCAATGATGAGAGGATAATAATACGAAGTTGTATCTCATAAAGAAATGTTGTAGACACCATGTGCTTAATTAGAGTGTGAACAACTATGTTGTCTACATGACAACTCAGATGATTATGCAAACTCCTATGTTGTCAACAAGACAACTCATCTAACTTTGCATACTTCTAGGTGTCTATATGATAAATAATAAAATAATGCATTTAACCTAAGTAAACTTAAGTAAAGTGTAATAATAATAATTAATTATTTACACTAACAATAATGGTTGATCATATCATATGACTAGTGAGAAAACAAGATTTGAACATTTGGAAACAATGAACCATATTGCATAAAGGGAAAAGGTTTTATCTCACTAACCAATGAACTTGATGTGATGATGCATATTAGTTTGAAGGACTAAAGAATAATCCAATGAGTGTGGCACAATTGAATAACATTGGATTCAAGGTAGAATTCATGAATGGGAAGGCCAAGTTGCTAGATGGGAAAGGAAATCTAGTTGGGTTTGGTAACTAAAAAAAGGATATCTCATTCTACCTAGATCTTAGTGAAAATTCATGTTTCATTGATCAAGTAGAAGAAAGTTGGTTATGGCATAAGAGATTGTGTCATGTGAACTTTGATAACCTAATCAAGATAAGCAAAAACAAAAGAGTAAGATGAATTCCTAGTTTGAGGAAACTTGATATGGGCCTATGCAAAAATTGGAAAGATGGGAAAGAAAAGTTTCAAAAGAAAGAGTTATCATTCTGAAGAAGTCTTGGAGCTAGTTCATACAGACCTTTGTGGACCTATTGGAATAGAGATCTATAGTGGAGATAAGAATTATATTTTATTTTTTGATGATTTCTCTAGAATGATGATTGAAATGTATTTAACATATAAATATGAAGCTCGTATTAAATTCAAGGGTATCTGGCTAGAGTAGAGAAAGAAATAGGAAAGAAACTGAAGTGTCTAAGGTCAGATAGAGGAGGTGAATTCATCTCAAATGAATTCAATGAATTTTGCATTAAAAGAAGAATCAAAATACAATTATCAGCCTCTCCTACATCTCAGTAGAATGGTATAGCAAAAGAAGGAACATATCTATCATGGATTGTGCAAGAACCCTGATGATAGAAAATAACGTTGCAATCAAATACTAGAAGGAAGCTATCAGTATAGCAATGCATACCTTGAATAAAGTACAATTGAAGAAAGACTAAAATCAAACACCTTATGAACTATGGTATGGCTATAAACTCAATGTAAGTTACTTGAAGGTATTGGTAGCAAATTTTACATCTTGAAGGAGTCTACGAAAGGTAAATTTGATGTCAAAAGTGATGAAGGTATATTCCTAGTATAATCCAACAAAAGTAAAGCATATACATGTTTGAATCTATCTACTCATAAAATCATAGAAAGGGCACATGTAAAGATTGATGAGTTTGTAGAAAAGAGTGAAGAAGAGAGCAATAGAGAACTTGAGGATCAAAAAAAGTTTATTTATTTTTAGCTTGATATATTTCCTAATCCAATTGGAAGTTAGCAAAATTCACCTCTCAAGTCCCCAAAATCTCCAAAAGTACTTGAGTTGTAGCCAGTGTAACCTAAATCACAATCTGAAGGACCCCAGTCATAGTTAGAGGCTACTGAGCTACAACTAGAGCAAGTTGAATCTAATGGACCTAAGTCATAGATATAGGGACCCGAGCATGATGTAGAAGATCAAGATATGTCATAAGGTACCATGCACTCGAGCAGAACATTGGAGACAAATCAAAAGGTACAATGACAAGAAACAAATTGAATGGTACATGTTTTCTTATTGAATTTGAGCCTAGAACTATTAAAGATGCTTTGGATAATAAAAGCTAGATTGAAGTAATGAATGAAGAGATAGAACAAATAGAAATGAATAAGACCTAGACACTTTTTCCTAGACCCAATGATAAGAATGTAATTGGCACAAAATGGGTATTCAGAAACAAGTTGAATGAAAATAGAGAAGTTTCAAGAAACAAAGCAAGGTTAGTTTGAAAAGGTTATTCTCAAGAGGAAGGTATTGATTATGGTGAAACTTTTCCCGTGGTGCAAGATTAGAAGGTGTTAGGACTTTACTTTCTTATTTTGTACATAAAGGATTTAAAGTTTATCAGATGAATGTGAAATCTGCATTCTTCAATGGAATTCTTGAAGAGGAAGTCTACATAGAGAAACTTGAAGGATTTGTAGATCCTAGCAAAAGGGATATGGTTTGTAAACTACACAGAGCATTGTATGGTCTCAAGCAAGCTATGAGAGATTGGTATAAAAGACTTCATAACTATTTAATGAAGATTGGTTTTCAAAGGACAAATGATAACAACAACCTATACATCAAAGAAGGACCAGACAAGAAGATTTTGTTAGCAAAAATCTTTGTGGATGACATACTATTTACTAGAGATGATGACGTGCAAAGACCTTTTAGAAGAAATGAGTAAGGAATTTGAGATGTCCAGGTTTGGAGAAATAAAATTCTTTGTTGGATTGCAGATTCAATAGAAGAAAGATGGTATCTACATTACTCAATCTAAGTACATCAAGGACATACTAAATTTTTTTGGAATGGAGGATTCAAGACTAGTTGGAACACCTATGTCTACTAGACATAGGCTTTCTTAAAATGATGATTCCAAGGAGGTAGATTAGACCACATATAGATCAATGATTGGTAAACTTCAATATGTTGTACATACTAGGCCTGATATTGATCTTGTAGTTGGTATGGTTGCAATATTCTCAACAAATCCTAAAGAAAATAACATGATGGCTATAAAGAGAATCATGAGGTATCTAAAGGGCATTGAAGACTATGGACTATGGTACACGAAAGGAGACAATTTAGATTTGAAAGCCTTCACTGATGTAGATTAGGCGGGAAGTGTTGATGATAGGACGAGCACCAATGATGGAGCATTCTTTTTTCGTAAAAGACTAGTGTCTTGGACTTAAGTAAGAAGTAGAACTCCATTTCTCAGTCTACAATAGAGGTAGAGTATGTTGTAGCAGTAGTTAATTGTTCCCATATTGTTTGGTTCAAGCAATTGTTGACTGGTATGAAGGTGGAAATCGAGGATCCAATGGTTGCTTTCTGTGATAACACCAATGCAATTAACATATCGAAGAATCCTATTATGCACACCAAGACCAAACACATTATAATAAAATATCACTTTCTAAGATAATTGGTGCAAGAAAAAGAGGTGAGATTGGAATATGTGAACACTAAAGAACAAATTGTAGTCATATTCACAAATCCATTACCTAAGGATGCATTTTTGTATCTATGAGGTAAGTTAGGGGTTATTCCCCTATCTGAAGCTCACTAAAACAACATTTAGTTATGCATCAAGAAAAACATATTGAAGATCAGTCCAGTTGATGTAGTTTAGGGAAGATTGCATATGAATCTATACATTAGGTACATTTATATTCACTGAATATTGTCTTTGGCATAAGATGTCAAAGAGGGAGAGTTTGACATGTCATACTTGTAATGAGTAAGATATGAGGGATAGTTTATGACGAGGAAGGGCTTGGTCTGATATCAAAGAGGGAGATTTTGCTATCACAAGAAGATGTTGAAGAAAGAGGGAGAAAATTGAAGTCAACGGGAGTTCACACTAATAGATGGAGTTCTCATGGATGAGAATCAGAATCAAGCTAAGGATATTTTCCTTTATTCTTCTTTTTAATTTCATTGTATTATGACATGTTGTGTTTCCATCAATGCCAAAGACAAAGATTCTTGAAAACAATTGATCAATTGTATATTGTCTTTGATGTTACATGCAATGTCATACATCCACTAGTTAGTGTCTATTGAGATCACTCAAGAGGTGAAGACATTTTCATGTGTCTATAGAGCATTCTTGTGTTTGTCAAGTTCAGAAGACAGTGTCTACAAAGTTCACTCAGGAGAAAAAGGAAAGTTGGAAGGTAATGAGTGTTAACTGAGCTCGCTTAGTTACCAAAGAGAATTCATAGAAGACTATATATACTGAGTTCACTTAGGAGACAAAGTAAATTTGGCATGAAACCAATGTTAGCCAATCTCACTTAGTTAACATAGGAAAAACTATTTTGGTTAGTGTCTACCAAGTAGGGTTGGCTAACAAATGATTTTCTTATTTTGGCATATTAAGTTTAATGGATTTGTTTGTTGGTTCTAGCTAACTAAAGAGATGAATATTAATTATTCTAAGATGTATTCAAGCCAACTTGACAATGAATGAGGTATATATATACATATATCTATATGTATACATACATATATGTATATCTATACATACATATATGTATGTATACATATACATAGATGTATATATATACATATATGTATATCTATACGTATATAAATTTATACATATCTATACATATATGTACATATATCTATACATATATGTATATATGTGTGTTTATGTGTGTGTGTGTGTGTAAGGTCAAGTTTAGGATTGAGAGCATGAGAATAATTGTGGATAAGAAGAATATGCTAAGAGGAAGCGAATTACAAGGATAAGTAAAATATCTTGAGGAGATACAAAGATTCATCTCTTCGAGAAGGACCAAGTATTCAAGCTAGAATTGAGATATGAAATTAACAAAGATAGTTGAATCACAAATTAGGTCATATAATTGTTACTCTCTAACCACTATATCAGTGACCTAAATCTCTTAACAAAGTTAACTCATAACACCTTGTTAACAAAGGTTAACCCTATTTAATACCCTGTTAGGAGTGGCTTTGTTAGAGGTCTCCAACCCTATTAAAGGTTAACACCATTATTTGTTAACTAGGGAAACCTTGGAACCATGACCAAAACCGTAGGTGACATTTGGATCTGGCAATGGTATGGTCGTTACTAGTTCTGGTGGTGTGATGGCTTCTAAATCTAGCAAGGGCACTATCTATAGAAGTGGGAAAAATGGTGCTAGGGCTTCTAGAAATGGTGTAGTGATTGTTGGATCTGGTAGTGGTATGGTCATAACTAGTTCTGGTGGTGTGATGGCTTTTGAATCTGGCAAGGGCACTAGTTGCAGAAGTGATAAAAATGGTGCCAGGGCTTTTGGAAATGGTGTGGTGGTTGCCAATTCTAGTTCAGAATCTGCCAATGATACTTGTGTTGGTGCTAGCATTCTTAGCATTGGTGAGATGGTCACTAGTTCTAGTAGTGACGCTGGTGCTGGTGCCAAGGTTTCGTAAGGGTATGTTGTGCACTAGTTTTGGTTCTATGGCTTTTGAATCTTAAAAGGGTGCTGATGTTGATGCTAACATTTTTGGGAATGATGTGGTGGCTGCCTGTGTAGTAGATGTTAAGAAATGGTTTTCATATGCTAAGTCCCTGTGCAAGGGCAGGGGTTTGGAAAAGGCTACTACACCTTTTGTATCTCCTTTGATCCCCACCTATAAGCCATTTTTGCTTAATCTAGGGAATGAGTCACTTTTAGAAATTAAAGAATGTTCTAGGGATTTGTCCAAGGATTCTATTATTTGTCGCTTTAAAGGTTTTTGGCCCACTCTCTTGGAGCTCCATAATTGGATTTTGAAGTATTGGGATTCATATATTATGGCTACTATTGAGATTTTCCCTTTGGTCAAAGGTTTCTTCATTGTTTCTTTTGTCAATCGTAAGAATAGGAAAGCTATTCTCTGTGATCAAGTCTTTTATTGGGAGAACCACCTTACTTTAATGGTTAAACCATGGCATCCAAATTTTAACCCTCAAACTGAGTCTTTCAAAATCCTAACTTAGGTAAGGCTTCTAATCTTCCTCTTCATTTTTGGGTGAATTTTATTTTTATGGAAATTGGCAAGGCTTTAGGGGATTTCTGTATGGTTTATTCCCAATGTTTTGAGCATTTCCATTCTACTTATGCTAGGATTCTATTGGATATTGATGTTTCAAAGGGTCTCCTAGCTAAGATTATTTTAAGTTATTCAAAGGGCTTTTGGACTTAGTCGCTTGATTATGAGGGCCTCCCTTTTAGGTGTAAAAAATGTTTCAATACTAGACATATGGTTGCTAAGTGTGAGATTGGAAAAACTAGAAATAAATGACCCTCCTCTTGGTGGAAGGGTGTCTTGGAATAGCATTATTTAGTAGTAAAATCTTCTATTCTGGTGGATGAGGTCTCTAGATCTGTAGAGTAGGGGGCTTCATCCTTTATATTGGAAATTATTCCTTCTGAGATGGTGAATGTTTTTGATTCCAAGATGGATGCCCAAGTTTCTTATGGGGTTGGTCCTTTGTCTACTGGTAGTCTTAATACCTTTCAAAAGGAGGTTGAGACTATTTCTAGTCAAGGTTTTAAATTTGGTGTTTTGGGTGCAGACTTTAGTTGAGATAATTGTAGTGGTTTTGGTGTTGAGACTGCTAATTTTGGACAAGGTAAAATGCATTGTGCTACGACTATTGGAGCTAGTCATTGTATATTTGTTGGCTTTGGTAATATTTCTTCTAGTTTTTCTATTGCTACTATTGGAATTGGTAATTAGACTATTGGTATTAGTTCCAATCTGATGGAAGAAGTGTGGACAAATAGCCCTTGTCAAAAGGATGAGTTTTAGACTACTATTATTAGTTCCAATCTAATCGAAGAAGTGATGATAGATAGTCCTTGTCAAAAATATTAGTTTCTCTCTATTGCTACAGCTAGAATTTGTACTTAGACTATTGGTATTAGTTCTAGTATGCTGGAAGAAGTGATGAGAGATGGTCCTTGTCAAAATCTAGATGAGTTTCTCTCTATTTTGGATTCTCAAAATTGGCAGTCTAAGACTATGATGGTTGAGGAGGGGTGGACACCTGTGACTAGGAAATGATCTTAAAAGGCCCTTCCTCGATTTGATATGAATTTAAACTCTCACAAAAAGGGAGTGAAATGGAATTCTTAGTCCCCTTGGCTAGTTAAGAAGCTCCTATTTGTTTCTTTTCAAGTTTTTTGTTGGTGTTGCTAGACATATAATGTTTTTTTTGCTGCAGCATGCTTCTTGTTTGGATCCCTTTAGGATGTTTGTGCTTTCTTTGAATATCTTTTGGGTCTATGATGTAAAGAAGTTTTGGGTTCCCTCAAAACCTATTTTTATATACATTAATCTAAAACTAGGGAAACCCTAGCCAATGGAAAACCCTAGTGGGGATGATACCCACTAGATGATGTACTAATATTTATATTCCTTGTTAGAGGATGGAACCTATTAGGAGTCTATGAATACATTTAGTACATATGAGTCTCTATTAAGAGACTTTGAATCCCTTTTAGGATATTCCAACCCTATTTAGAGTTTTTCCAACCCTGATAGGAATTGTGGAAATCGATATAATGTAATGCAAGAAGAGCTCACTACACTAACATGCAATTATACAATTTTAGATCTTTACAGGAATCAATATACATACAATACTTTCCTGCTACTATAATTCACACTTCTTCTAATCATACATTAGAACTTGCATCATATAAGGCTCATATAGTAGCTCACATATTATACAACTTCCACATCTAACTCACACACAACTTCACATTAACTATGCAAGAAAAGATCTTAACTTATACCTTGTGTATTTACAAAACTCTACATTGTCGACCTTCAAGTATTTAACATGCTTGACATTATTAAATAACTTATGGAATAGTATCCACATAGTTGGTTCATCATGATTTACTAATTATTTCATAACTAAAATAATTCCTTAAGTTGTATTATCAAATTCTCTTCTATGCTTTGTTCTACACTCTTAAATACTTGTACTAGTATTTCAACTGTAACTTGCTTTGTATTGTTTGTACATATCCACACACTAGCATACATCATCATGACACTATTATGGAGGTTTCCTCAACTACACATGATCTAACTCTCAACATGTCATCTGTACACATAACATATGTCTTTGCATTGCTACAAATTATCTAACACTTAGACAATTTTCTAACTCTAAATGCATAAAAGAAATATAGACAATTTTCTAACTCTAAATGCATAAAAGAAATGCTGAATACATGTTACCATAAATAACAACCATCAGGGCATCCATATGACCATATTTCCAATAGGTTATAATCAGCAGAAATCAAAGGAATGTCATCAAAAATCTCATCTTCATCTTCATTAAGTATATCAGTAAGAACACTTGTGACACCAAAGTCCATGGACCTACATATCCACAATCTCGATTGATGTATTCAAATAATTCCCAACAATCTAATAACAAAAAAAACATGAATAATATCTCATGTGAAATGTCCAATTGTGATGATTGGTACTCATAACAAAATGAAAGGATCATATTTTTTTTACTTTCTTGCAACCATGCATAGTTTTTCTAACCACACTTAAACACACATATTTAATATGTACATAAAAATTTATACACACACACACATTTTTATAACTTAAGTTAAATAATGAAATATTTATATGATTATTTAAATATATATGCATGCACACATGTACCTCATATCTCATAAAAGACTCTACATGGTACTACTTGACTCATTCTTGATGATGTTGTTAGAAATATAATAGGGAAAGTAAAATCTAAGGGGGAGGGGGCGGGGGTGTGAATCAGTACTTCAAAACTTTATCCATTAAAACACTCACCACACATCCATATCACAATTTGCATGTAAACTAAAATAGCTAGCTAAACATATTCATCCATAGCATGAAAAAAAATAACATTCAACACATATATGACACAAGATATTTGGTTACTTAGAAACCCTCCAATGAGAATGTAAAATTGGGGTGGGGATGACACCTACAAATCTTTACTATTGTGGTTGTAAAGTGTCCAATGAAGGTTAAAATGTTTGATCATAAACTATGATCTACCTTGTGAAATGTCTGCCCTATTAAAGGTTTATAAAGATTGTTAGATCTTACTTGTTAAAGGATTTAAACACCTTGTTAGCAGTGTGCTTGGTTAAAGGACTTCAAATTACAATGAAGTAAGCACTCTGTTAAAGGATTTACAAAATCCTATCAAGACTACTCAGTTAAGAGATTTTACTGATTCACCTGTTAGAATATCTCAGCCTTGATCCTTCAGTTAGCACTTTTTTGCTAGATATCAGATCTTCTCTTTACTAGTGTATACTTGATCCTCTTTGATCAGATGTATCACTTCTATCCTCTCCTTTTCTTTTCTCTATTCTTTCTAATTGATCTTGCAATTCATAACTCTATCACAACTCCTTAGTCATCATGAATGCTCTGTCTATGCATGCAAAATTTTTCTCTTCACTCTTTTTCATCTTTAGGGTTTGTCCTCCTTAAGAAGACCTTGGTGACTAAGGGTTAGGTAGGAATCAATGATTGTGATTCACCCATTTTTCCACTTAGAATATCCCTTAATATGATTGGTTGCATGTATTACATAGGGATTCTCAATATAGATTCATTCTTATCATATAGAATAAAAAAACAATCCTTAAGTCAGCCAAAAAATGGTTTACATAAGAGTTTGTGCCATTACAAACAATTATGTCCAAAATGGTTTACTTGGCACTTGAAGCCTTTGATGCTCAACATCCACTATATCTTCAATGTTGTAACTTAGTCTTTAAATGACTTGACATCCACTGTTCACTTGACATTTGAATTAGTTGACAAATACTAGCTTACTTGGCACTAAAGTGACTCAATTCTAACTATCCGCTTGGCACATACTAGTGCTCAACACATACTATATATCTTTCTCAGCATGCACTATCTGACAACTTATGCTTGACATACACTACTTACTTGACATGCACTCTATGAATATGACTAAGTGTATAGTCAATCATATGTCAAAACCAATTTGAGATTAACAATCTCCACCTTTGACATGAGTGGAAAAAACACTTTGTCATGCATATATAGCCTTAACTTAAGCATAAATCAAATAATCCATAATCTTTACTTGGCTTACATACAAAATTTCAAAATTTGGCAAAACTAATAACTTATCAGTCATACCTCAAAACTTCATAACTCTCCCTAAGTTGATTGTTTTGTATTGTATCTGACTCTGATACTCCTCCTGAGTAAATTTGCTTCAATTTTTGGCTTACTCTATTTCTACATTTACTCGCCCTTTGGGTATTCTCCTATTTCTATCCTAATTTACCTTATTCTTCACTATCCCCCTTTTTTGACACATATGTCCTTGGTGGCACACAAATAGTGTGCTTGTCCAAAAATGTTTGATGGACCTACATTATAATCTTTAGTGTTGCATCCCAATTATTGCATGCCACCTCTAAAGATTGAATTTGTACATCTAGCTCGACAACAAGGTACACTAAGTCTTCATGAGTAGAAAGATGAGCATCTTTCTTCAAAATTGTCTTTGCAAAGGCCAGTTCCTTGTGCAACACCTCCATGTATGGGGTCAACATGGCTTGAATATTTATCAAGGTAGCGCTAGTATTTGCATCTTGTGTGTATAATGTAGCTAGCTGACCTTGAGTAGATAATAACCTTTGAAAGTAAGTTTGACTATGACTAGGAGACATCTTAAGAATATTATCTGTTGCCTTTAAATCTCCCTACAACTGATCAATAGTCCTCTATGCTTCTTGTGAAAACAAAGTTAGATCACAAAAAATTGTGTATAGAGAAAATATATTCTCTAACACCCTTTTCAAATCTTCCATTTTGGTTGCTATGTCAACCTATCTAAGTGCAATGGCACTACAAATCTTGTCATCCACCTTTGTTAAGAATCTCTTCTTAGACCATTCCAAAAGTTTTGTGTTTGTGTCCAAGTCTGCATCACTGATTGTATCCACTAAATTCACTAGTTGCTCAAGAATAGGTTTATCTATATTGGGTTTTGGGAGGCTGAATACATCAAGAAATATGTCTTTGATGTCATATAGCACTTTTCATTGCTTTTTCTCCCTCTTGAGCAACTCTTGATTCTTTTTGTGTCATGCCCGAAATACAGGGGCAAAAACACAGGAATTTTGTTTTTAAAGATAAATTAATCCACTATGTTAATACATGTTTGACTAGAGACACATAAGACACAATTAGGTTTTCTAGGGTTCCATATAATATTTTGTGTGCTAGATTAAATCTTCTAGTTGAACCAGGTTTCATAATTTCAGGATGTACATCTAAATGCCTTAATCCAAATCTGACTTGGTCTTAACCCAACAGACTATCATTCTTAGATATATATATTCAATTTTATCAAATTGATTCAATTATAGAAATTCAAATCTCCTGATTTATTATTTAAATTTAAACATTAATATTAACTTCCAACCTCAAACTCATCCTTAATTAGAAACTCATTCCACTTTCCCTTTTAAACAATTAAACATCGTAAAATGAAACAACCATCTATATCTTTATTTAAATAATAACTATTTATTTAATAAAATACAATAAACAAAAAAAAACATCTAGATGTTTTAAACTAATCAAAAGTGTCATCACTATATTCCTAATCACATACTAGTCCTAATCATCCAACTAACTTATTCTAAAAATTCCACCATTCTCAATTTACTAATTCAATGTCTAAAATGAAATTCACTTTACCACTTTTTAAATAATTTAAAATAACAACAAAAACAAAAAAAATCAACAATAAAATTTTAATCATAACTAATTAAAACATCCCATTCTAACTAATTCTATACTAACATCAATACATCCAACCATAAACTAGTTTACACCTAATCATCTAACCATTTAAAACAAGATATTTAAATCAAAATTAAATTAACTAAAATCTTAATTGAATTAATAACCTACTTACTTTATCTCAAATCACACATCTTAATTAACACTTATTAAACTAACTTAACTAACCTAACTAGTCCCTAACTAACCCTACCCCTACCACCTAACTCTACCCCCTTACCTTCCTTCACATCCCCTCATGCTCATGTGAGCCAAGACTTCAATCATGTTTTACGTTGCCCAAGGAAACAAGGATATCTTGGGAATGGTATGAAGGAGAGTCTTGGGGAAAAGATATTTGCAACCACAAACTTTAATACATTCACATCCCACTTTAAATTCATTCCTTCCAAACAAGACTTGGAGTGACGTCCAAGGTGGGTGGTAGGTACCTAAAGCATTTCATGGGTAGGTTTGAAGCCCTTTCATTTGATTGGAGGAGAAGGGATCCCTTTTGTTTTATTGGAGGAGAAGGGATTACATCAGCAAGGTAAAGGAACAATTAAGAATTAAAATTTAGTGGGTGTAGCTTAGGATAGGATAGAATACTATTTTTTTCATCGATATTTATTATTGTTGCATTTTATATTTATTTAACCCTTATTTTGAAAGGGCTTAAAATTTTTAGGAGGGAATATTTGAGGAATATTCCCTATTACCAAAGGGGATTAAGTCTTTGGAATACAAATTCCACTCAACATTTGCTCTCAAAAGGATGAATTTTTTTTAAGGTCTATTTTTTTTTCTAAGTGTTAGATTTTCTTATAGAAGTTTCAACATGTCAAGATATGTAAATGTTTGCTCATTTTCTAAGATGGATTATGAAAAATAGATTTTGATGTTATTTGCATTCAATTAGAAGTTTTTTTTTTGGAACTAGTAATGCAAAATAAAGTAACCTCCATTTAAATCAATTTCCTCTAACACCTACATAATTAAATTGCATTTATTAATATAACATTATTGTGTCAAATTACAATTGATCATATGAATATGAAATAAATTATAAATAATTCCATAAGAAATGAATTTCTCTTTTTTTTTCAACACACATGGGCTAGCCACTTCACAAAACTCGATTCAAGGACTCAATCGGGAAAGAATTTGGGAAGAAATCCAATATTTTTGTCGTTACAAAAATAAGGTTAACAATGAATTTTACATAAAGATCATTGTGCCAAGGATAAATCTCTAAAAATTTTGAATCAAGAACACCAACAACTTGAATCCAGTTTGGCTCCATATTGAGGTATCAACTACGACATCTGCAAATTTACATCAAGGTAGCCATGGAGAACCAAAACTGATCGGGTCATAATTAGATTCAACACATAGACACATTAAAACAACTAATCCCATCCCAGGTTTGCACAATGGGTTCCTTATTGAACCAAGACTTGGGAGAAGGTGGATTTTTCTAGGGTAGGAGATGTTAATCGCAACACCAAAATAGATGCCTCTTCTGAGGCTAATAATCACAAAGAACTTTCGTTCTTTCACTCCTTATCTCTCCAAACACAAAACAATTTGTATTGACAAGTAGGGTCCCATAACACCCTAATTTCTCCCTCTTCTCATCACGAGGAGAGACTCTGCACTAACCCAAAGTCCAAGTAAATCCCTCCTCAGTACATGGCCACTTCTTTCCAATTCGAGGGTGAGTAATGCCAACATAACCCTTACAATTTTCCTCACAAAATAAAATGTAAAATTATGAAAGGAAAATAATTAAGAAACCCATAACAACCCATCCCTCACATGCTTCATTATACATACAAATACACACACATGTAATAGGTCAACTTAGGCAAATAAAAACATAGCATGAAGAGTAAGGCCATGAAGGATCCTACCTTCAAAAATGGGTATGACAAATGAAAATTTTGAGAAGAGCTAATCCTTCTTCCTCCTTCAATCCTAGCTTGACTCTCTCTAAATGTAGAGAATGGGTGAACACCCTTCAACCCTCAAATTGGCAAGTAAATAGGCTTCTAAACTCACCCACCTAAAAAGGCAATAACTCTTGACTTGACCAAAACATTCTCGAGTCTTCCAACTTGATTCTAACATTAAGACAACCTTTTTGGTGGAGTGTAAACTTTGCAAACTCATGGAGAAGTTCAATTTTCACACTAAAGGGAAAATAATATATTTAGGAGGTCATAAAAGGCAATAGAAGGATCTAGAAGGATGAAAAATTTTCCCAACCCATACACATATCCCTTAGGCACTTGGATTTCATTAATTTTGGCCTCTAGGATCATTTTACGACCTATTAATTTGGCTTGAAATAAATGAACTTTTAAAAAGTTCTAGGAATGCAAACTTACCACTAAACCCTAATTAGGGAAATTAGTCTAGGTTACCAACTAATTAGTCTTAGGTTACTAAACATAATCAATCTCAAATTATCAAGTTACTCTGCTAACCTTAAATAACATGTTGATACACATATATGAATTATGAGTGTCAAGTGACACCATAAGATTCACTGTTACGTAACATTAATCATTTTATGATTACAAAATGATACACTTATTTAGATCATGATACAAATGTAGTATAAAACAACAAGGTCTGCATCTCTTCATTAGACTTAACCTTAGTCTCACAGATTGAGCATAGGTCAATTATTGATTCTCCATTAGATACCATGGTTAATAATCTTGCACACTCAATTCACACATTAGTAGCTCAAGAAAAATCAGATGCATATATCTAAAACTCATTTGGATAATCACATAAATCAAAACATCAAACTTCCATTTAAATAACCTTTATCTCTTTTTTTATAACATATTTAACCATTAAAAATTTCATAATTAAATTATTAATCATATTTCTAATCTTGAATTCATTTACTGTACTACACCATCATTATGTATGCTTATAAAAACATCAGATAACATGATTAAGCATTTTAAAGTAAAACATCACATGACATAAAATAATATAATAATATCCAATCCATTAGATAATTTCTCAACATATCAAGTCATAATGTGTCAAAATAAAATGTATCTGATGTGCTATGATGGATCGAGGTGAGGCCTCACATTCTCCTTGCTAGAGCATCCTATAATATGTTGATCTGCTCTATGATGATTGTTGTTAGATCAAACTTTGGAAGCTTAAACAACTCATCTAAGTTGATATCTCCATAAGATGTACCTTTACCAACCTTAGATGTGGTAGGACTAGGCCTTGATGAATGTAGTAGTGTAGCATCTACTCTTGGCTTTAGAAGAGTTTGACTGGGAAGAGGAGATGTAGAGCTTGGTAGGGTAACCAATGTTTGTATTGCAATTTGTTTCTCTAGCTTTTTAGTTAAAAATGACTCTTCAATCCTATCCTTATCCTCTATTGTGATGTCTTCACCTTGAATTTGTGTTTTAGGTGTGGGACTGCCTTCCTGACCTATTTGGACTTGTGTCCTATCCATCTCAAATGTTCAAACTGCTTGCACTGAAGGATTTGACACTAATATGCTCACATTTGGTGTCACTAGGTCCTTTCTTTGGTATACCACAATGGGCATTGGAACATGAGTGTCAGTGGTGATACCTAGTTGTGCTTTTGGACCTCTTGTCTTTGTAAGTGTAAAGGGTATAGTAGATATTTCAGTGTTCTATTTTTTCCTTGTTGATGCTTTGTTAATTTCATCAATATTGATTAATACAGGATTAGTGCAAAGTTTAGTAGCTAAATTTGAATCCCATAGAATCCTTTTCAAATCATCCTTTATCAAAGGATTGATGTTTTGCATTGTGTTATTAGAACTTTATCTTGGTAGTTTCTTGTTGACTTGCTTGTTCTACATGAGCGGGATTGGCATTCAACATATGTACCTCAAGTACATTTTGATCTTGTTGTTGCTCCTCTTTAGCTATTGCCTTTTCCTTTGTTTCCTTATCTATTCCTCCCTCATGACCATCTTTGATAGTTTCATCCTTTGTAATCTCAACTACCTCTTGGTCATCTTTATCCTCACCTACCTCCTCAGGTGCTTTCTCAATAGCCTTTTCTATCTACAACCTATAGATAACCTTCCAAATCTGGGTACTTTGCTTGACAACCTCCTCAATTTTATTCTACAAAATTTTGAAGGATTTGATTTGGGAGAAAAAATCTCCCCTTTTATTTGTTAATGGTCTTAGTCATAGATGACTTGTCCAATTATGGCATTACTCTAGCTAGAGTAGTCTCCCTTATGTTCCTTTCAGTAGTTAAATTGTATTGCCATCTTTTCTAAACTCTATCATTTAGACTTTTGGGTAAAGAGTTAGAAAGCTCAATAGGAGTTTTCTTGAAGGTGGTGATCATCTTGTATATATATTCCCCAACCTCATTCATTTTTACCTTGCCTAGTTTGTCAAACTCAACATGTGTGAACCCTAAAAAATCTACATTGCTCTTAATGTTATCACACAAGTTGTCTAAATCAGAAGAGGGATTGTAGCCTACCACTTGGAATTGACTATTTTCATCTAACTTGATCCTCTCCTCATATGATTCAACTAGGGCTATATACTTTCTCCTTTTAGGTTTTTCTTATGATTCTGCTCTGTAATAGTAGTTTATCTTTTGCCTTTAGTATGTCAGCTTCCTGTGTTTTCTTTACAATCACCCTTGTGCTAACCGCAATGATAGGTACTACTAGATTTTGTTGTGTTGGCTTCACAACCTTCCTTGGTTTCCTTACTATTAGCTCCTTGGATTTTCTTTTCTTCTTCTCTATGGGTTTAGGTGCTTCACTAGCTTCTTCTCCCTTGACACCTTCATCATGCTCTACTTCCTCTTCTTCTTGGTCTTCTCCTTGACCTTGTGTTAGTGCAAGAGGGGCTTAAGAAAGTTTCTCATCTTCTTCATCCTCATCCTCATCACCATCTTCTTCTTCTCACCCTTTACCAAATATTTCTTATAGCTTCTTCACAATTTTTTTCTTCTTTATCACCACATAAGTTGTCTTCAAATCTATTGTAATTATGGATCTAGCTTCCACATAGTTTCCAAATAAGGTTGCACCCTTGTCTACTTCCTTTGTAAGTAAAGTTGTGATGGTTGTTGATGCCTCATCCACATTAATTTTATAGCGAAAATGCCCAAGCCATCTAACCCTAGGAACATCTTCTTGAACATACGTAAAGTCAACATCTAGTAGAAAAAAAACATCATTATAATACTTCTCTACTAGTGACACTAGTATCCTTAGTCCTTGTTTCATAGACTTCTTAAAGTCTTCAAAATAGCTTTCATGATTGACTCAAAATTGTTCCTAAGTTTCTCTATGTACTCTCCAATTTGAACTGCAATTGACCTATTGGTCTTCCAAGCAACTTTACAAAAAGAAGGGAATGTGTTCTGCACATAAAATAATATGTACACTAGTAACGAACCAAATTTACATTGTACACTCTTTGTATTTCTTATGGCTCCCAAGTTTTCTTATAATTGTTGTAGTTGTAACTTGGCAAGGTCATAAGATTGATCCTTCTTCACTCTCTTATAGCCCAAATCCTTAGCCATACAAGATACATTGTTCAATCTACTATATTGAAAGAACTTGTGAGCAATAACTCTCACTACAAATGAAATTAGGGTATATGAAATTACATCAATTGTCATCCCTCTTTTGTTCCATATAACCCCTATATTCTTTTCAATTACTTCCTTCACATCACTTCATGTAGTCTTAGGTCTATCTAGGGTAGGATACCTTGTTACTCTTTGAATGATCCTTTTAGTGATCTTGGTAGGGCCATTTTACAACAACACAGAGAAATCATGTATTTTACTCAACACTATCTTACTCCATTCTATTTTGAATACATTGGAAAAATCTAGGGCACGGGTTAACCTTTTTCTCCCTACAATCTTATCTTCCTCCTTCAACACTGCATCAACACATAATTTTCCATACAATTCTCTAATTTTCATGTCTCCAATGCTTCCAATGATTATCTATTTTGTTACATAAAGTAATTTTTTTGAACTTACTTCATCTACCAGGAGGAGGATTTTTATAACCAAAAGATCCTTTTACATTTTTTTAATAAACATGATATTGGAGATCTGTTGATTTTGTAGCTTCAGTAGGATTGATTTGATCTAGTCTTGATCCCCTATGGTTATTGTTTAATCATTATTGCATTTGATTAATCATCAATTACACAATTACACACACACACACACACACACACACAAACTATTTAATCTATATAAACAACTGCTAGTGGGGGTGATACTAGTGTAGCTACTATTATTTATGCTACTATAGATGCTACTCGATATGCTACTAGGCATGATAGCTATTGGTATGCTAGGCATGGCTCTCGATCAAGCTCTTCCTTTCAATCTCTCAAATCTCTTACTATCTATAGGCTCGATCTAGAACTGAGGACTCTTCATCTCTATCTCACCTACAGATAGTAAGGGCATAATTTGGCTATGTTATATATGTGACTGGATCAACAACTAGATCAAATGCATCTATTTCATACACATTATGACTAAGAGCATCAAAACCAAGAGCATCAACTCTTGTTGCCCTTCCTCCTATAGTTTATGCCTCCACCGATGCTTCTATAGTTTTATCTATCCTTGCTACTAAAGTCCATATATAGAAAGGGGGGTTATGTTCCCAAAATTCTATAGGGCCAACCTACCCCTACCTCTGATAGAAAAAAACTATAATTCTTTATCCTTCAGTCCAACTAAAAACCATACTTCATTAACCTATTGTTCTCACAAAGTCCCTACATGAGGGAATAATCTATTTTAAGGCACCCTGTTATGGTATCAAGTGAGCCCCAACTATTATTATTAACCGTAGCACCCCCCTAAAATTTTATAGGTGCCCATAGAATTTTAGGGAATTGTGTGTGTGTGTGTGTGTGTGTGTGTGTGTGTGTGTGTGTGTGTGTGTGTGTGTGTGTGTGTGTGTGTGTGTGTGTGTGTGTGTGTGTGTGTGTGTGTGTGTGTGTGTGTGTGTGTGAAATGTCTAACAACATCTAACTAAATAATAACCATGATTAATTAATGTAGAGACAAGTCTCTTCATGAAACATAACTCTTCTACTCCTATTTACATACCTTGGATCTGCATTTGAAAAATATATACCAAATATAATGATAGTTTATTACATTTGCAGTGATCCTCATAATTTCAACATGGTTTCAGATTAGGTTGATTAAAGGAATAATGTGAATGCTAAGGTCTCACAAAATTATTAAATTGAAGTTTGATTCTTTTATCTACTATGGAGTAAAAGAGGAACACAATTTATCTAAATTAGAAATCACAGGAACATTGGAACCAAATCTAGAAAGAGATCACAAAACACACAATCCAAAATAATTTTTTATAGACAATGGCTTCTCAACTATGGAATCTTATCAATCATGTGGAAAAAGTAGTTCACCATCCTCTCTATTTAAATTAAAAATCACCACATAAGAAATCCATACAAAAAGGGAACCAACTAATAATGCTACACTATCTAAGGCCAAGGGAAGAAATGAGGGTATAAAGTTGTTTGGAGATTATCTGGTGGATCTCCATAATGAGAAGTTTCATCTGTTAAAATATCTAGATCAAAAAAGAAGAGTTTAATATCAACTTAGAATAAATAAATAAACATCGTTTCACTTTTTCCTTTTAGAGATGAATTGCAATAGTAGAATAATTAGAAAGGAGGTTTCATATATCACACTACTGACAATTATCCTTGTATCAAGAACTCACATATCAAGGAAAGATAATAAAATCATATTTTTAAAGAGTTTTTTTTTATTATTGGTAAATGGCTAAAGCCTAGATTAATTATTGTTATTTATTTTAATTAATTATTTTTATGTGTTAATCGAATTTGAACTCAAGACCTCCCACATAAGAGGCTCAAAAGTTACTGTTGTGTTGTACGCTCTTGCCTATATTTTTAAAGAGTTATACTTGACATGATCCATGGCAATATGTTATGGACAAGGCAATGCCTTTTGACCCAAGCAGTCAAAGATTTTGATTATACAAACCAGAGGAGAAACATATGTTGCCTACCACATGGGGGATAAATCAAATTAGACATGGAAATAGAAGTTACTCGTCTACAAGGAAAGTCAATGGATTATTTGGCTATGCTTATGGAAATGAGGGCATCACACTGTTACAAAGGATTTAATTATACCAATTTGATTTGATAATCAACATTGGGGAAGCAATAGGTGGTGATGGGATCACACCACACACTTGTATGGTGTACTCCACACAAATGCCTCTAGGTGGGAATCACAAGGTTTATGCATGTCATCGCCCCTTGACCTTGAAAATAAATAAGAAAGGGGTGATGTGAAGGCAAGTAGTTAATATTTACTTAAAAGTGAATATATATTGGGGAACAAGGTAATATTGATTGTTAAATACTTTTGGTATTGATAAAGAACATATTAATAAATATGTATGGGTTATTCATTATTTCAATAAAAATTTCATAATTACTTACCATTAGTTATTTGATAAGTAATTTGTTTAGAGTATATATATAGAAGATGAAATATATTCTTATATGTTCAAAAAATATATTTCAATTAGATACGTATCTAAATTATATTGGAATGATCTTATTGTTGGAAATATAAGAGGAGTAACTGAGAGGGGAGGGTTGAATTAGTTACCACTAAAATAAATCCTAGATCCCTTAGATGTCAATACAAATCAAAACATTAACTTTTCTAAAATTGAATCAATGCTGATACTGCTTTCCTCAAATTCCTTAAAGGATGGCCCACAAACATGGTTAAGGGTATCTACAATAAACTGTGGAACATATGCCCTTCTATTGTGTCATGGGAAATATGGAAGGAGAGGAATAGATGCATTTTTCACAAGACCAAGATGAAACTAGAAGAGTTTTTATTAAAAATTGAGGTTAGCATAGTGGAAGTAACTAATTCCCATCTCAGGAACTCCATGAAAGAGGAAGGATCTTTCTCTCTCTCTAGGATGGTCTCATGAAGAAGAATTGGATCAACTTGATTAATCTGCCTCTTATATACCTCAAGAAAAGCAAGGAGGCTATGGATAGGTGCAAATGGGCTCCTCCTTTGAATGGTTGGTATAAACTTAATTTTGATGGAGTAGCTAGAGGCAATCCTAGTACGATAGGAATAGGTTGTATCATTAATGACAATACTGGCAAATGGGTAGCAAAGAAAGCTATGTTTGTTCTGCCTACCTCTAATAATCTAGCAGAACTAGAAGCCTTGGAAAAGGGTCTAAATTTATGTCATGAGTTAGGATTGACTAGGGTCATAATAGAATGTCACTCTCAGATTATCCTAAATGTAGTTAGGAAGCGTGCTACCCCCAATTGGATCCTTAACTCTAAACTAGGCAAAGTTCTTGATCTTCTAGATCGGTTCATTGATATTTAGATTTGTCACATATTTTGAGAAGACAATCAAAAGGAAGACTATTTAGCAAACAAAGGAGCTGATGGGATTAATTTTCAAGTTTATAATGATATATAGCTCTCATTTTATCTAAGTTATTTTCTTTCTCCTAGGTCTCATTATCATATTCTTTTATGTTTGTTTTGTTTTCTGCTATTTTGGTTTCATTTTCCCCTTTTTAGCATTCTACTATTTAGATCGATCATATCTTGTGGTAGTGACTTTAGTGTTATTTATATCTACCTCCTATGTCGGTGATTTTTGTTTTCAAGTATGACCTAGTTGATTGCCCCTTCTAATCATTAGAATAGGTGGCATCTTTTGCCTCTCTTTTAACCTTACCACAAGTGTTGTGGTTATTTAGAGCTTAGCCTTTTCATTATGAAATTTTTTATACTCGTGCTTACGTCTACTATTGTTATCACTGCATGAGGTCATGACAGTCTGGACTACTAGAGGGTTTGATTGATTTGTCTTTATCTTTGGAGTCATTTTCTTCACTCATTGTCTTGCTCAATTTCTTTGTAAATGGATTTGAATTTCTATGTCTACCACACTTCAAAATCTCGCACCATGGTATTTTGTGGAAATGTCAAACCAGAATGTTGGAGCCAAATTTTGAAACCAGTGGATGACATGACGAAGATTGTTGTGAGTATAGCTGTTGGTGAGGGAGTTTTCAATTACAAATTTATGTGGAGAACAAATAGCGACATAATAAGATCCTTCATTGGATGTATGGCGAGAGCTAGGGTGGAGCCTGATGCTATAATCCATCTTTGTTGTAGTATTTTTGACCCTACTTGGAGGAAGGGGCTTGAAAAAGTAGTTTGTAGTATTGAGGAGAAGTTTTGGATTCCTCTTCCAGAGAAATATATGAATCTTCTACTGAGGTCACCAGAGTTGGAAGTTTCTTTTCGTCGTCCTTCCCTACTTATTCGTGAGAATTTTTCCTTCTATAGAGAATGGCATAGGATGGAGGCTAGCATCCAATTCCTTCTTCATTGGAGGGGCATTGTGGAGGAGGAGAACAAAGATTGGTTATCCAATTACCTGAATGCTTTTAATGCATACATTCAGTCCAGGGTAATTTTTGATGATCTTGAAGCTCTAAAGTTTTGCACTCCAAACTCAGAGAAGACAAGTAGGGCTAAATTTGATTTTAAATTTTCTCCTAATTTTTGTGTAGAGAATCCAAATGACATCTTTGAAGTCATTATGGTATACTGGAAATAAGGATTCTTTTGAAGGCTCAGTTGGATAATATGTTTGTACTGGGGATCATTTAGGTCGATATGTAATTAGGGCAGACCTTTACTTTAGTATCTTATACTCTGTTATGGTTTTTGTACTAGATTTTACTATTCTAGGTATTTAGTAGTTATATTGTGATTAGGATTATGTGTAGTTCTTATTCAGTTGTATGGAGAACTAATAACTCCTCCAAAATGGGTTAATTATAATGATAATAATATTTGCTATATGGTTCCTATGGATAGCTCTAGATTTTAAGGACTTATGGCTTGTGATTATCCTTTTTCCTATTTTATTTAATCATAGCTGAGATATTTATGTATGGTTTTTGGGTAGTCAACTCTGGTTAAATTCTTACTAACCACTATGGTTCGGCGATTCTTATGAACACTCTGATGTTTCTATGTTAAGATAGTTAGGTCATGAACATTTAATCTCTAATGAACACTATTTGGAGGCCATGATCCAACCTGGCTAGAATTGTTGGAAAATGAAGATGGGGTAACTGAGAGGGGAGGGGTGAATCAGTTACCACAAAAACAAATTCAACAGTCCCAAAGATGCCTTAAACTTAGTTGCTGCTGCTACTCGGTAAACACATAAATTACTGCTTAAAACTTGATAGATGTTTAGTTAATTTATTAAGCATTTGATGAAATAAGCGACCATGCAAAAGAAAGTAATCATGAACACAGTAGACACCAGATTTACATGGAGACCCAATATGGGAAAAACCACCAGCAACTAGTCACCAATTTTCACTCTTCTGAAGTGAGCCCTGTTAGGAGCCAACCCTGTTAAAGGTTACAAAACACACTGTTAGGTGTGACCCTGTTAGAGGATTTAATCACCCTGTTAGGAGTGGCCTTGTAAGAGGTCTTTAGAACAATTCAACTGAATTGCCACCCTGTTAAAGGATTTATGGAATGGCTGTTAAACCAACTCTGTTAGGAGATTTTGGAATCACTATTACAATGGTTAGAAAGCAACAATGAATGATCTGAAAATACATGCAGCTTATCTTGCTGAATACAGATCTTAGTTTAGCTCCACAAGATCCTTACTAATTAAATATATCTTTGCAGCTCCAAGATTTCCCTCTGCTCAACTCTGCTTAGGCACACACAAGTCTCTTCCTTGCACTTCCTTGCACTATCCGTATACACTCTCTATTCCACACTTTTCCGCATCTTGAGCACCTCTTTATATACTATACATAATACCAGGTCGGCCCAACCAACTTGACAAAACATATTCCAAAGTCGGCTTGAACTAAAAATTAAAACAAAATTCTTCACTGGCCGACGCTGCTCGGTCAATACAGAACAAAAAAAAACTGCTTCCTGTGTTAATCGGTAGAACTCGGTAAAAACTACAATTATCGAAGAATTCGGTAAACCTGCCACTTCCTTTGGAAACCAACTAGACTCGGTAAAAGCTCTCTTCGACTACCGAGTGAGCTCGGTGAAAACTAAGCTTTCCTTAGCTTACCGTGCAAACTCGGTTAACACTAACCGTCCGCTACAAAATCCTTTGATACCCGAGTGATCTCGGTAAGAACTAAACTTTCCTTAGCTTACCGTGCGAACTCGGTTAACACTAACTCACCGTGTGACATACAGGAACGCTCGGTATACACTGCAAAAGGCTTTACTGACCGACTGAGCTCGGTAGACTCTGTAAACTGTTTTCCTGACTGACAGAACTCGATAGACTCTGTCTGATAACTGATATGGCATTTGTGTAACATCAAAGACAATACACAATTACTTAATTGTATCCAACAATCTCCCTCTTTGGCATTGATGGAAACACAACATGTCATAGCAGAAATGAAATTTGAAAGCAAGTCTACAGCAACACAACACAATTAACAATTCTCCCTCTAAGATAGAGAACTCTCCCTCTTACAGTAATCTCCCTCTGTGAAGGAATTACATAATCAAATTTTGGAAAGATATGACAGTAAAACTCTCCCTCTTTGACAACACATGCCAAAGACAATCCAATTTCAATGAATTTCATTGTACCTTTAGTACTGATTCATATGCAATATTTCTTTGATTTGCTGCATCAACTGATGATTGTTCAATTTTGTAAGAGCTGATGCATCACTAAAACTTATTTTTAGTGAACTTCAGATAGGGGAATGACCCCTAACTTACCTCTGAGATACAAAAATGCATCCTTAGGTAAAGGCTTTGTGAATATGTCAGCAATCTGTTCTTTTGTATGGACATATTCCAATCTGATTTCCTTGTCCTGCACCAATTCTCTGACAAAGTGATACTTGATTGCAATGTGCTTAGTCTTAGAATGCATTACTGGATTCTTAGATATGTTGATTGCACTTGTATTATCACAAAACATGACAACTGGTTCCTTGATTTCCATCTTCATGCCTTGTAGCAATTGCTTGAACCAAACAATATTAGAACAGTTTACTACTGCAGCAACATACTCTGTCTCTGCTGTTGATTGAGATGTACAATTTTGCTTTTTGATTGTCCAAGAAACCAACCTCTTTCCAAGAAAGAATGCACCTCCACTTGTGCTTTTTCTGTCGTCAAGGTTTCCTGCCCAATCAGCATCAGTAAACACTTTTAAGTCTAGGTTTCCTCCAAATTTATATCATAATCCATAATCTTCAGTTCCTTTCAGATATCTCATTATCCTCTTGATTTCCATCATGTGATTTTCTCTTGGTTTGGCTGAAAATCTTGCCACAATTCGAACTGCAAGAGCAATATCTGGCCTATTATGAACTACATATTGCAACTTTCTAATAATAGATATGTACAATGTCTGATCTATTTCCTTTGAATCATCTTCTTTGGTAAGTTTTAGTCCAGTACACATGGGAGTTCCAACTGGTTTACAGTCTTCCATACCAAACTTTTTCAATATCTCTTTGATGTATTTTGCTTGAGTGATGTAGATGCCATTCTTGTTCTGCTGAATTTGAAGTCCAACAAAGAATTTGATTTCACTGAACATTGACATTTCAAATTCCTTGCTCATTTGTTCTGAAAATTCTTTGCAAAGATCATCATTCCCTGTGAAAACAGTATCATCTACAAATATTTCTGCCAGGACAATCTTATTTTCTGGTCCTTCCTTGATATACAAACTACTGTTATCATTATTTCTTTGAAATCCAATTTGAATAAGATAGCTATGCAATCTTTCATACCATGCTCTAGGGGCTTGTTTCAGACCATACAGTGCCTTGTGCAATTTGCAAACCATGTTCTTTTTATCTGGATCTATAAAACCTTCAGGTTGTTCAATGTAGACCTCTTCATCCAGTATACCATTTAGAAATGCTGACTTGACATCCATCTGATAAACTTTAAATCCTTTGTAAGTAGCATATGCTAATAAGGTTCTAACACCTTCCAATCTAGCAACGGGAGCAAAAGTTTCTCCATAATCTATGCCTTCCTCTTGAGAATATCCTTTGCACACTAATCTAGCTTTGTTTCTTGATACTTTACCATTTTCATCCAACTTATTTTTGAAAACCCACTTTGTACCGATTACATTTTTGTCTTTAGGCCTGGGTACAAGAGTTCATGTCTTGTTTTTCTCTATCTGCTCTATTTCTTCATTCATTGCTTCAATCCAATTATCATTTTCTAATGCATCTTTGATAGTTCTAGGTTCAAAATCAGCAAGTAAACAAGTACCTTTCAACTTACTTCTTGTGATGGTTCCTTCAGATTTATTTTCAATGATCTGATCTGCTGAATGATGTCTCCTGACATACTTGGCTAGAACAGGTTCTTTTCCTTTTGGATGAATCTTGTCGTTATCTTCTTGCATTTCTCCTTCATGTTCGGTTTGGTTTGGCTCGGTATCAACTGGCTCGGTATGCACATGCTCGGTTACCTCTGGCTCGGTAATCTCTAACTCGGTATTCTCTGACTCGGTAGATGTTGGCTCGGTAGATGTTGGCTCGGTAGATGTTTCCTGCAACTCGGTTAGTGATGACTCGATAGAAGAAGGTTTTTGATTCTCAGATGCAGTTGATATTATATCCGGTTCACTGAAGACGAATCTTTTGTAATCTTCTGGTTCTCTTCTGCTTTTTTCTTCAGTCTTTTCTGCAAACTCATCAACTTTCACATGTATACTGTCTATGAGTTTGTGAGTAGATAAGTTCAAGCATCTATATGCTTTACTCTTGCATGAGTATCCAAGAAATATACCTTCATCACCTTTTACATCAAATTTACCTTTTCTAGATTCTTTCAAGATATAACATTTGCTTCCAAATACTTTCAGATAACTTACATTGGGTTTATAGCCATACCATAATTCATAGGGAGTTTTGAATGAGTCTTTTTTCAACTGTACTCGGTTTAAGGTATGAACTGCTGTACTAATAGCCTCCTTCTAGTATTTGATAGCAACATTATTTTCTATCATCAAGGTTCTTGCACAATCCATGATGGATCTGTTCCTTCTTTCAGCTATGCCATTTTGTTCAGGAGTACCTGGTGCTGAAACTTGTCTTTTAATTCCTCTTTCAATACAAAAGTTATTGAATTCATGTGAAATAAATTCACCACCTCTGTCTGACCTTAGGCATTTCAATCTTTTCCCTGTTTCTTTTTCTACTCTTGCCAAATACCATTTGAACTTTTCAAATGCTTCTGATTTGTTCCTTAGGTACATGACAATCATCATTCTTGAATAATCATCAACAAAAAGAATAAAATATTTTTCAGCAGTATAGCTTTCAGTTCCAATAGGTCCACATAAGTCAGTATGCACAATTTTTAATAAATCTTCAGACTGATAATTTTTTCTTTTGAAACTAGACTTACCCATCTTTCCAATTTGACAATTCTTGCATAAACCGACCTCTGGTTTCTTTAAATCAGGAATGCCTCTCACTTTCTTGAATTTGCTTATCTTTACCAAATTGTCAAAATTCACATGACATAACCTTTTATGCCATAACCAACTCTCTTCTACTTGAGCAATAAAACATGAATGTTCACCAAGTTCAAGATAGAACAAGTTACCTTTAGTTTGAGTACCAGATCCAATCAGCTTTCCTTTACCGTTCAGCAGTCTTGCTTTGCCTTGGATGAATTCTACTTTGAGTCCATTGTTGAGTAACTGTGCCACACTCAACAAATTGTGCTTTAGGCCTTCTACCCAATAAGCATTATCACATACAAGTTCCTGGGTTGGAGTGATTCTTCCTTTTCCTTTGATGCAACAAGGTTCATTGTTTCCAAATCTTACACTGCCACCATCATACTCTTCAAATTGATCAAACTTTGTTTTATCTCCAGTCATATGATGTGAGCAGCCACTATCAATGATCCATGTATCATTCTTACTTATGTGAGAGATGAGTGCCATTTCTTCATTGTCAGATTCATCTTTTACAGCAATGTAAACAATCTCATCCTCTTCTTCATCATTAGAATCATTAGAATTTTTAGCCATAAAACACGATTTCTTACTTTTATCCTTAAATGATTTGAGATCTTTCTTACTGTTCCATTTATTATCTTTTTTTTCATCTTTATCTTTCTTGTTTGGACACCTTGCAGCAATATGACCGACTTCTTCACATGAAAAGCAGATTAGGGGTACTCTACCTTTGTATTTACCTTTTCCTCTTGAATATTTCCTTGCAAGTAGAGCTTCAATTACTTCAAGGTCGCTGTCAGAACTCTGATCTGATTGATCTTCACTCTCTGACTGAGATTCCTTCTTCTTCTTGCCTTTGTCCTTGAGTGAAAGCTTGGCTTCAAATGCAGACTCAATGTTCTTTGCAGCTGGAACACAATTATCAAAATTATCTAGTTCAAATGCTGTCAATCTTCCAACTATGGCCTCTAGGTTTATCTTATGACTGTCTCTTCACTGATACTTCCTCCAGAAGCTTTGATAGCACTGACATATGCTTTAATTCTTTCAACATATTTGGCAATGTTTTCATCTTCTTTCATTTTCATCTGATCGAATTGTCCTCTCAGACTTTCAGCTTTGGCTCTTCTGACATTGTCATCTCCACCATAGATCTCTTTCAGTCTTTCCCACATTTCATAGGCAGTAGTGCAGTCCTTGACATCATCAAACTCTTCATAACTCAAGGCAGATGCAATATCAATCATCATAATGTTATGAGTCTTCTTTATAGCAATGTCATTGACTGATAATGTATCTGATGGTTCTACATATTCCTCATCAAGATATTTCAGACCAGTGTCACCAATGGAAGCTAGATGAAGTCTCATTAATCCCTGCCATGCTGAGAAGTTGTTTCGGTTAAGCCTTGGGATTTCCCTCTTGTAAGACATCTTGATCTTTGGCTTAGATCTTTGAAATCTCCTCCTGCAAGCACCAAAAGCTCTGATACCAATTGTTGGAAAATGAAGATGGGGTAACTAAGAGGGGAGGGGTGAATCAGTTACCACAAAAACAAATTCAATAGTCCCAAAGATGCCTTAAACTTAGTTGCTGCTGCTACTCGGTAAACACATAAATTACTGCTTAAAACTTGATAGATATTTAGTTAATTTATTAAGCATTTACTGAAATAAGCGACCATGCAAAAGAAAGTAATCATGAACACAGTAGACACCAGATTTACGTGGAAACCCAATATGGGAAAAACCACCAGCAACTAGTCACCAATTTTCACTCTTCTGAAGTGAGCCCTGTTAGGAGCCAACCCTGTTAAAGGTTACAAAACACACTGTTAGGTGTGACCCTGTTAGAGGATTTAATCACCTTGTTAGGAGTGGCCTTGTAAGAGGTCTTTAGAACAATTCAACTGAATTGCCACCCTGTTAAAGGATTTATGGAATGGCTGTTAAACCAACTCTGTTAGGAGATTTTGGAATCACTGTTACAATGGTTAGAAAGCAACAATGAATGATCTGAAAATACATGCAACTTATCTTGCTGAATAAAAATCTCAGTTTAGCTCCACAAGATCCTTACTGATTAAATATATCTTTGCAGCTCCAAGATTTTCCTCTGCTCAACTCTGCTTAGGCACACACAAGTCTCTTCCTTACACTTCCTTGCACTATCCGTATACACTCTCTATTCTACACTTTTTCGCATCTTGAGCACCTCTTTATATACTATACATAATACCAGGTTGGCCCAACAAACTTGACAAAACATATTCCAAAGTCAGCTTGAACTAACAATCAAAACAAAATTCTTCACTGGCCGACGCTGCTCGGTCAATACAGAACAAAAAAAATTGCTTCCTGTGTTAACTGACAGAACTCGGTAAAAACTACAATTACTGGGGAATTCGGTAAACCTGCCACTTCCTTTGGAAACTGACTAGACTCGGTAAAAGCTGTCTTCGACTACCGAGTGAGCTCGGTGAAAACTAAGCTTTCCTTAGCTTACCGTGTGAACTCGGTTAACACTAACCGTCCGCTACAAAATCCTTTGATACCCGAGTGATCTCATTAAGAACTAAACTTTCCTTAGCTTACCGTGCGAACTCGGTTAACACTAACTCACCGTGTGACATACAGGAACACTTGGTATACACTGCAAAAGGCTTTACTGACCGACTGAGCTCGGTAGACTCTATAAACTGTTTTCCTGACCGACAGAACTCGGTAGACTCTCTCTGATAACTGATATGGCATTTGTGTAACATCAAAGACAATACACAATTACTTAATTGTATCCAACAAGAATATGTCCCCATATGGATTGGGCTCCATATTCTTTTCCTCTAATTTCATAAGGCTTTGTATCTACATTTCTATTTATTTGTTAGTTATCCATCATATATGGCATTATGTAGATATTTTTAGTATTGTTTTTATTATATAACTTGGATCTATTCTATTTTTATGGGGCTGTATCGGTTGGATTTATAATTTGCTTTCTGAATCTTTTTCCTCTCATGAGTTATTAGGCTATATATATTATTTTTGGTTGGGCCTCATGTTGTTTGGGTTTATATAGATAAGCATTTATGTATAGCTAATATTTCTATTTGATCTATTCATGAGGCTCACAATTTAAATTTTATGTAGTTTATTAGATATGAGCTTTTATTATTCTTTGTATTCATTTTATTGAGCTAGGGATAGTAGCTTTGTAGTACACTCTTTGTTTTTTGGCCTCCCAAGAGTATGGGCTGGGTTTAAATGTAGATTATCTGTCGGTTATTTGACAGAGGTGAAGTCTATTTCCCTATGGTATTGTGATTAGTAGAGATGTTTCTTGTTAAGCAATAATTATGATTTTATAGATTCAAGGGACTTCGGTTGAGAAAGGTAATAGAGCTCTTTGTCTTCTGATAGAATGTGATTCCTCTTTCTTATTTTGATTTGCATGTAGTATCTTGAGTTTCTCCTCGATTAGAAGTTAGGATAGTATAAACTGTCTATCTTCTAGAAAATTATTACTTTCTATTATAAGTCTGATCATCTTAATACTAGTGGCATATATGTTATGATCAGATACTATTAAGGTCTTTGTTGTAAGTTTGGTTTTAAGAATTGCTAATCACAACTTGGCTTTTAATCAACTAGTAGTAGTATTTTGATGCTTATGATATTGGTAGATATAAAGATTAGGATCTTTTGATGACTTCAAAAGGCTGCCATTAATTAGTATAGATGTTAAGAATTTTCTCTAACCATGTTGATTGATTAGACAAAAAGGAGGGATGAATGCTTTAACTAGATTGGGAAGATTATTAGTGCAAAAGAAACTTTTGTACTTGACAAGAGCAAGGATACGATGTAATTTTATATGATGTAATTTATTTGAGGTTTTCCCCTCATATGATGTATCTAAATAAGATTTAATTAATTATGATGTGAGGTGACAAGGGTATGCCTCTTTTAAGCTATAATAATAAAGGACATTTGTCCCAGGCTAGACTGGAGGTTTTCTTCTCCATTCTTTCCTACTAGTGCCCACTTGAATGGAGGAAGCTATTGTATTTTAATATTTAATTAATAAAATAATTAAGGCCTTGGCTGTTTATTGATCAAAATAATTTACTGCTGATACTCGATTAACACATAGGCACTCAGATAACAATAACAATTTATTGTCACTCAACAAGTACTGAAATATCAACTGTAACTTGGTAAATATTGAACATGTAGATATTAAGATATTAAGTGTGATTAACCTTAATTAACTTAGTTGCATACACATAAAATAAATAACATGAACACAAGTGACACCAAGATTTAATGTGGAAACCCAATTTGGGAAAACCACCAATTTCAACTAGTTACTATTTTTCACTCTTCTGAAGTGCGCCCTAATAGGAGCCAACCTTGATAAAGGTTACAAAACACACTATTAGGTGTGACCCTATTAGAGGATTTAAATACCATGTTAGGAGTGACCTTGTTAGAGGTTTGTAGACACTTCAATCTAGAAATGCCACCTTGTTAGAGGATTTACAAAATAGCTATTAAGCCAACTCTGTTAGGAGATTTGATTTACTGCCATAATTATTAGAGAGTAACAATGACTTGACCTGATTACTGATGTGTTGGTAAACAGATTTTTTCTTTTATTTTCTGTGAAAATATGACTCTTAATGCCTGTATTATGAACAATATCTATTCACAACAGTTGAAAAACCATTTTATAGTTACTGGCTTTTCTCTGAATTGGTAGGTACAGCTCCCTATATGAATGATACTCAATGAATTATGTTTGCTCCTACTTATCTAATTGGGATGTGCTCTTAACCCGAGAGTAGAAGAGGCAAACAAAATTAAGCCTAACTAGAACTTAATTTAGGCAAGAATACTTCACAATACTGAAATAGATTCACGTATCCACATTTCTTATGAATTCATAAATCCACTCACACAAAACTAAAATAAGTTGAAAATCGAATCTAAACTGCAACTAATGAATTGGAAAAAGAGAAACTAACAACATCCTTTCATCAAATGAATTGTAACAATACTTATTACATTCGTTTGTGTTCTATAAAATTGGGGAAATGAAACTCTGTTCTTCCTCAGTTCTCTGCAATATTGAAAGGAAATACTAACTAATCACAATACCTACTGGAACGAAAAATGATTGAAATGAAGTGCCATTCAATTGTCTCTACAAAAAATAGTACTTCACACCAAAATTTTACCGACCTTTCATTAATCATTCAACTTCATATATATAGGGTTGAGAGATGACTGTTACAATAGGAATTTCAATTGGTTCATCTTTTGAATATGACAAATGGAAAGATGCCAGTTTGTCAAATTACAAAAATTTATAAAAATTTACAAAATTTATATCAAGAAGTGGAAAAGGAATGTTAAATAAATCACTTAGATTTCTTTCCCTTTTCAATTTTTTCCCTATATGCTCTGGCAGCCACTATAATTGGGATCATTTCTTTGTGACTAGGCACATGTACATTGGTGAATCTTAAGAGCCACTTTGAATGCTCTCGAGCCAACTCCTTTACTGCATTTAGTTGACTTGTCAACTCTTTAGACACCACATGTACGTATCCACCAAGTGTTTGCAACTCTACCACTCTGTTTTGACCACTTGAAGTCATCCCAGATAGATTACTCAAGTATGTGGAGAAGTTATTTTTCATTACTTCCACCCCAATGAGAGCCTTTCCTTGCCCACTATTTTGTGAATTAGTGTGTAATCCTCGCATAAGCTCAAATGCTCTTTCTTGGATCTTCTTCACCTTTTCCTTTGTTTCTTTGAGTCCTTCCTTTGCCTCTTGAATCATCTCCTACTTGAACTGCATGTTTTGAAGCCATTCGAATAGAGGCTTAGTCCCCTTCTTCACAATATTTGCTTCAACCACCTCTTTTTCCTTCATTTGGATGACCATATTTAGGAGAGAAATGAATTCGTCACACCTTGCCTTTTCTGTGGCCAAAGTGTTGTGATTAGAAGTGATATTATCCTTCTCAATTTCTAACCGAAGGATAACATTTCCAATTTGATCAATCAGAATGGCTCCATCTGTATTGAGCTTCTCAATCCATTCTTTTTTGATCTAGCCAAAATGTCTATCTTTTTGGAGCTGTGAGATGAAGGCTTGCACTTCTTCTGTAGTAGGGTTATCAGTAGCAGGTATGCTAGTAATGGTTGCCAATGGAACAACTAGTTGCCTGATAAATCTTTTCAATTCTTCAATCTCTGCTTTCATTCTGATTTTTGACAATTTGAGGTTCTCTAATTGTTCTTCTATCACCTCGTTACTTGATCTCCATAGGCCCACTTTTGTATCATGCCTAGCTTCCCCGAGATCAATTGAATATAGAGTGAAGTCCTTTGGCGTCATATCTTCAATTCTCCCTGCCTTGTTTGGTTTTGCTACCTCCAGAGTTAAGTGCCCTATTTTTGAATCTTGTCCCAGAATTGACAAGGTCTTTTGCTTTTTAGCTTTCACTATGGCAGATCCTGAGCGAACCACTTGAGATACAACATATTTTGAAGGAACACTTTCATCTTTTCTTTTCCTCTTCTTTTCCAAAGTATCCTCAAGCCAAGACTTTGTACTAATCACTTTGGAAGCTATTCCAAATGATTCAATGCTAAACATTTTCCTCTTTATTGGAGTTTTTGTCACTGTAGCTGCAGAAAAGAGGTGCTTCGAATCTTGAGAAAGAAGCTGAGATGAACCTGAAGCTTTCTCTTCTTCTTGAGTTTTCTTCGCAACTTCATCAGACTCAGTGGATTCACTACTACTACTTTTATCATCTCCAATCTCTACTATTTGGATAGGGGAACTGGTGGGCTTAATAATAGGAGCACTTATAGATGGTGTTGGGCTATGATGAGGGGATAAGATAGGGGCAACATGAAGAGATGGAGTTGGAGAAGGCTGAGGAGACAAGGGTGGAGTGGCATGTGGAGATGGAACTAGAGCAGGAGCTCCATCTTTCTACTCTTTTGTTCCTTTTTTAGCTTCAACTTGAGTTCCAATGATTGGTAGTCATCTAGTTTGACAGGTTGGGGCTATTGGAACATTCTTCTCTAGGGGCTAATCACCTCCACCCGTAGATTGGGTTGATCCTTGAGCAGTTGTGGTAGTGGTGTTGGGTGTGGCACTTTGAGATGAAGCAGGAGTTGTTGTAGCTAGAGAAGCTTGAGTATTTTTACTCTTGCTCTGACTTTTCTTAGTTGTCCACTCAACCCACTTCCCAGTCCTTTTGATAATTCTTGCCATCATGACATTAAAGTCTTCTTCTATGTCAACATATGGTTTAGAACTAATGGGAGTATTCCTCAACTAAGTCAAATATGTATTATTGTACATATTTTGACCATCATCTTCCAATACCTCCACATCTAAATTTATAACATGTTTTTATCTAATCAATTGTAAATCTGGCAAAGGCATGATCTCGACTCTCTAGTTCATTCTTACAATCTACCCAATAATCCTCCATGGTTGTCACATGTTTGATTACACTTCCAATTTGGAGCACATCTTTGGCATATCCATTAGGATCAAATAGGGGCCTTACTGCTTCATACTCTTCCAATTTGTATTTACTCTTAAATGCTTTGAGTATATTCTTTGCATCTGATCTGGTTTCACAACTGTATGCTCCAACTTTTATAGGGAATTCATACCCTTTCTTCCTCAAGCTGGCGCTCAACATGTTCACTTGGATTACTTGCCTCATTATCTCCACGAGCATGATCATATCATTTGGATACCTGGGCAGCTTCAGTGGAAATCCATCAAATGCTGCAAGACGCAAATAAGAAAATGATGAGAACTAAATGAAATAACTGCCAAATTGACCGATGGTCACCATCACTTCTAGACTGAATCTCCACCCTAGACACCCTTGGAGCTCCCTATAAATCCTCATAGTGAATGCATCATTTACCTGGATGTATTCTACATAACTATTCTATAATTGCAAGCATGGATAAAACTCATAACTTTTTACATTATCAAGAAAATTATCAATTCTAGGGCATCTTGACCACAATTGAAGAGAAGCCAACATGTATATCAAGAAAGAGGACATATAAAATGAATTATAAAACTTGGTTGCACTGAGAGCCCTAGAAAGATGCTCACTGACCTCATACACCCAGTCAATATACTGTGTTTGAGCAAATAACTTGCACCAAAAAGAAGTACTGCTCTACAAAATTAAAAGCTTCTACCTCACCTTTGAGCTGATGCAACAGAACCAAAATGTCAACAATTTTTGGTTTGAGGTCTGTGCCAAAGAGAGTTTTAGGGACTTTACTCTTAGCTCCCTTTGGCTTTTGAAACCAAGACTGCATGATCTCCCTCCTCCAAACCATCTTCTTCAAAGAGTATTTAGACATGGCTCTACTCATTGTTAAATATGAGAACTCCTCCCGTTCTAGAATTCACAAGCAATTCACTACTACTTGACGATCAATTGAAATCAACACTGTTTGGTTAGGTAATAGAATATGCTTTGCATTTGGGTTGTAATGATTGATGCATTCCAAAATTAACTCTAGGGCTTGTACTGCTACAGGAAACCTAGCTACTTCTACTAATCCGCTTCCTCGAAGTTTTTTCATTATGGGATGAATTCGCTCTGCTCTTAATCTCCTTTGAAAATCTTGCATATCATAAAAATGGAGTGAAGTATTTGTGATAGTTGACCACACTAACTTAATTCCACCCAATCCATCAAAACCTACGAATCTTGTTGCCATTTTATTTGATGTATGATAGAAAAAATTCAAACATTTGCAGATGATACAAGAAGCAAACTCTGTAACTTTGAAAATTACTTGAAAGCACTATTCAGTACAACAATATAACAGTAAAATGGGAGTTTGAAAATCTGTTACTTCTCTCTTTATAAAATAACCCTAGATTTGCCCGTTGAATTTCATAAATTGTGCCACATGAGTGAAGTTAAGGGTAAATCCATTAGATTGGTGGATGTAAAGTTCTAATGGATTTATCTTTTTCTTTTTCACTATTTCCGTTGGCTCAATGGTAACTCTCATTAATTACTGGTTTACCTTCCATTTCATCCATCTTTCGAAAAAACAAGAATGGAGAACTTCCTAGGGAAAAATCTGCTTAACTCAATTCTGCTTGCAAAAGACTTATCAATTCACTGATTTGCTTCTATTTACTTGCCCAAAATAATCTGCAATCAATTCACATACTTACCATGCTTGCAGGAATGATTTTTCTTCAAATGTGAAAAATGACCTTCGAGGGTAGAAAACTCGTGGTAGAGAAGCTGATTTGTAATTTTCCTCTTAAGCTTTCATTTTTACCTTTTCTACCCTAAGCAATTTTCTAGAAACCTTTGAAAAACATAAAAGAGGCTTCACGAGAGAAAAATGGGGCCTACTAGTGACTTTACCTTTCTATTTAGATCTTTTGCAAAAAATTTACCTCTTGGTTTGAAGTTAGTTTGAGGATAAGCTACTTCAGAGTTTTCCACCGATGCTTATCTCGCTCATCCCAATGAGTTCTGAGTAATTTCCGCTATGAAAATGTGATGATATTTGAATGATTTGATCATAGTATGGCTTATCTTTTCTTATTTTTAGCCTACTATTAGCAGCTACAGATCCCTACGGAGTTTCACCTTCAGGGTGCGAAAACCTGCTATGGAGAAGAAGAAATTTGATTTTCTGCCAATGCCCATCTTTTTACTTCCTCTGCCCTATTCATTTTATTTTAAGCCTCCGAAAAACAAAAAACTGACTGTGAGAGGTGGGACCCATGGCTCTCTTAATTCCTTTACATACAGCTCTTCGAAAAAATAATTTCTGACTTCGGAGTCCACCACGAAGAAGCTCTTTCCTGATTTTTTGCCAATCGTTATTCCGATCATTTTTTGGACTTCAAAATGATTTTCACTATGAAAACATGACATCATTTGAATGATATTTTCATAACATGATTCACCTTACTTCAATAAAGCTCACCAATAACATTTTCCAGTCTTTGTGAAATTTCACCTTTGGGGTGCAAAAACTCTACTAAGGAGAAGCCGGAACCTATTTTTCCGCCAATTCAATTTCTCCATTCTAGATCAAACAAGCTACAAGAAAATCAATTGATGTAGCATAATTCGAGAATCCCCATCGAGTATGGTTCTAAACTACCCTTTAAGGCTCATGAAAAACAAGAAATATCCACCCGGGCTATATGTGACACGGGAGAAGGGAAAAGATGGAAACCCAATGGAGAAAATCAACATCTAAAGAGGAAAGACCTATTGACCTAACTTGACAAAACATGACATAGTTCTTTTTCCACTTTGCAAAATTTTTAAATGGTGAAAAGTGGGGCAACATGATGCAAACTTAACTTTGCTGATTTTAGATCTCAATGCTGGCTTGAGTACTCGATCCTTCTTGATCAAATATATCTTTGCAACTCATCAAGGATATTTTGATTATCCTTCCAATTTGCTTCCCTTAGGCATCTTCTTATCTTCCACACATTCTCACACATTCAATCCTCAACTTGATCTTATACTTATATCATATATATTGTTAAGTTAGCTTGAATATAGCTTAAAATAATCCTCAGTCAACTAGAGCTGACAAATAAATCCATTGAACTCAATATGCCAAAACAAGAAAATCCTTTGTGAGCTTACCCAACTTGGTAGAAACTAACTCTAAAATAATTTTCTTGTGCCAATCAAGTGAGCTCGATTAACACTACAACTTCATAAAAATCCTTAGGTAATTGAGTGAGCTCAATGAAAACTAGTTCCATACCAAATTTCCTTTGTTAACCAAGTGAGATCAGTTAACACTAAACTTCTACAAACTTCTTTTTGGAGCCCAAGTGAACATGGTAGATACTATCTTCTAAACTTGGTAAAATTTGGAATGCTCGAAAGACACATGAAATTGTCTTCATCACCCAAGTGATCTTGATAGATATTGACTGGTAAAGATATGACATTTTGTGTAACATCAAAGACAATATACAATTGACCAATTGTTTTCAACAATCTCCCTTTTTGGCATTGATGGCAACACAACATGTCATAATACAATGAAATTTTAGAAAAAAATAAAACTAAGGAAAATATCCTTAGTTTGATTTTGATTCTCATCCATGAGAACTTCCTCTATTAGTGTGAGCTCCCTCTTATATCAATCTCTCCCTTTGGAATGATCTTCTGATTTAAGTTTCTCCCTCTGTTAGCAAACTCTCCATACATACTCTCCATCAAACTCTTCCTCTTTACTCATTACAAGATTTTTTGCACAAGTTCTTCCTCTTTGACATCTTCAAACATTCAAAAAAAAATTCTTTGATATAGAAAACCCTCCCTTTACAAAATTTATGTGATATGACAACAAACTCTCCCTCTTTGATATCTTATGCCAAAGACAATATTTAGTGAATTTCAATGTACCTGCTGTACAGATTCATATGCAATCTTCCCATTCATTACTGCATCAACTTGAATGATCTTTAAGAATACTCAGTTGATGCATCATTAAATATTGTTTAGTGCTCATTAGAGAGGGGAATAACCTATAACTTACCTCTTAGATACAAAAATGCATCCTTAGGTGATGACTTGGTGAATATGTCTACAATTTTTTAATTTTGTATTCACATATTCCAATCTCACTTCTTTGTCTTGCATCAATTCTCTCAGAAAATGATATTTTATAGCAATGTTCTTGGTCTTGGTATGTATCACAAGATTCTTTGATATGTTAAATGTACTAGTGTTATCACAGAAGATAACCACTATATCCTTGATTTCTACCTTCATACCTACCAACAATTGCTTGGACCAAACAATATTAGAACAATTGACTGCTGCTGCAACACATTTTGCCTCTATTGTAGATTGAGAGATTCAATTCTACTTTGGACTTGTCCAAGACACTACTCTCTTTCCAAGAAAGAATGCTCCACCACTAGTGCTCTTCCTGTCATCAATACTTCCTGCCCAATTTGCATTAGTGATGGCTTTCAAATAAAAGTTGTCTCCTTTCTTGTACCATAATCCATAATCTTTTGTACCTTTCAAATACCTCATGATTCTTTTTATTTCCATCATATGATTTTCTTTAGTATTAGCTAAAAATCTTGCCACCATACCAACTGCTAATGCAATATCAGCCCTTGTATGCACTACATATTGAAGTTTTCCAATCATGGATCTATGCGTTTTCTAATCTAATTCTTTGGAATCATCATTTTTGGAAAGTTTATGTCTAGTAGACATAGGTGTTCCAATTGGTCTTGAATCCTCCATTCTAAACTTCTTTAGTATCTCTTTGATATACTTAGATTGAGTAATGTAGATACCATCTTTCTTTAGTTGAGTCTGCAAGCTAACAAAGAATTTGATCTCTCCAAACATTGACATGTCAAATTCCTTTATCATTACCTTTGAAAAAGATATGCTCAAGTCATCATTTCCAATGAACAATGTATCATTCACAAATATTTTTTCCAATAGAATCTTCTTGTCTAGACCTTCTTTAATGTATAGGATGCTATTATCATGTCCTTTGAAAACCAATCTTTATCAAATAATTGTGTAATCTTTCAGTCCATGCCTTGGGAGCTTGTTTGAGACCATATAATGCTTTGTGTATCTTACAAGTCATATCGTATTTTCTAGGATCTATAAAACCTTCAGGTTTCTTTATGTAGACTTCTTCTAGAATTCCATTAAAAAATGCAAATCTCACATCCATCTGCTACACTTTAAATCCTTTATGTTCAACATAAGGAAGTAAACTCCTAACACCTTCTAATATTGCAACAAGATAAAAAATTTCACCATAGTCAATACCTTCCTCCTGAGAATTACCTTTGCATACTAACCTTGATTTGTTTCCTAAAACTTCTCCATCTTCATTTAACTTGTTTCTAAACACCTACTTTGTACCAATTACATCATTATCCTTGGGTCTAAGAACAAAAGTCCAAATTTTGTTCCTTTCTATTTTCTTAATCTCTTCATTCATAGCTTCAGTCCAACTTTCATTATCCATAACATCTTTAACAGTTATAGGCACAAATTCAGTAAGCAAAAATGTACCTTTTGACTTGTCTCCAATGATCTACTCAGGTGCATGATGCCTTCTTATATATCTTGCTAGCACAAACAATTTAGATTTAGAGCTTGTTTCACCTAGCTCATCATGATCTTCTAAATCATGCTCAGGTCCCACTATTTGTGACTCACGTCCTTCAAACTCTAACTCAAGTTGTACTAGCTACAAGTTGGTTTCTTTTGACTAGGACTCAAGTCCTTCAAACTGTGACTCAAATTGCACTAGCTGGTACTAGCTGCAACTTGGGTGCTTCTGGAAATTTTGGGGACTCGAGAGGTGAAGTCTATTGACTTCCAATTGGATTAGGTAATGTATCAAATTCAAAGTAAAAAGAAATTCTGTAGTCTTTAGGTTCTTTGTTGCTTTCTTCTTCACTCTTTTTTGCAAACTCATCAATCTTCACATGTGCACTTTCTATGATCTTATGAGTGGTTAGATTCAAACATTTGTATGCTTTTATTTTGCTGAAGTATCTTAGGAATATACCTTCGTCACTTTTGACATCAAATTTACCTTTCCTAGTCTCCTTCAAGATATAACATTTGCTACCAAATGCTTTGAAATAATTTACATTGGGTTTATAGCCATACCATAGTTTATAAGGAGTCTGATTTGACTCTTTATTCAATTGTACTTTGTTTAAGGTATGAACTGATATACTAATTGCTTCCTTCCAGTATTTGATTGTGACATTCTTCTCTATCATCCAAGTTCTTACACAATCCATGATAGATCTGTTCCTTCTTTCTACTATACCATTTTGTTGAGGTGTACCAAGGGTTGTTACTTGTCTTTTGATTCCTCTTTCAATGCATATTTCATTGGAAATAAATTCACCTCCTTTATCTAACCTTAAACATTTTAGCTTCTTTATAATTTCTTTTTCAACTCTAGCCAGATACCACTTGAATTTTTGAAAAGCTTTAGACTTATTTTTCAAGTACATTACTATCATTATTCTAAAATAATCATCAACAAATAGAATGAAATAGTTATGGCGAGAACAACCACTATCAATATTCCATGTATCATTTTTAGTAATGTGAGAAATAAGTTCCATCTTATCATCTGATTCATCTTTTACATCAATATAAACCATTTCATCATCATCACTACTATTTGAATATTTAGCCATGAAACATGACTTCTTGCCTTTATTCTTGTAATCTTTGTAGTTTTTGAAATCCTTCTTTCCTTTGTATTATTGCTCTTCTTTTCTTCTTTGCCTTCTCTATTTGGACACCTTGCAACAGTGTGACCAACTTCTTCACAAGAAAAATAGATTAAAGGAATTTTACCTTTATACTTTCCTTTTCTTTTGGGATATCTTCTTGCAAGAAGGGCTTCAATGACTTCAAGATCACTATTAGAATGATTTTCTTCTTCACTTTCAGATTGTTTGCCTTTAGACTTTGTAGCTTTCTTCTTAAGTGATAGCTTGGCCTAAAATGTAGATTCAAGATTGTTAGAAATAGGAACATAATTATCATAGTTATCTAGCTCATATTTTGTCAACCTTCCCACTAGAGCATCCAAATTTAACTTACTATTGGGATCACATCTCATCTCTTGAATTGCAAATACTCTAATTGCATAAATAGGAAGAAGGGTTCTAAGTACCTTGCTTACAACTGTCACATCATCAATTTTCCCTCTAGAGGCTTTGATTGCACTGACATGTGATTTTATTCTCTCAACATATTTTTCAATGTTTCCATCCTCTCTCATCTTCATCTGATCAAACTAACCTCTTAAGTTTTTTGCCTTGGCTCTTCTCACATTATCATCAGCTCCATAGATATCTTTTAGCTTGACCTATATTTCATGAGTAGTTTCACAATCTTTGTGGTTATAAAATTCAACATAATTAAAATTAGATTCAATGTCAATCATCATAATGTTATGAATCTTCTTTTAAGCAATCTCTTCCATAGACAAAGTTCTAGTAGGAGCCTTGTACTTGAGATTCAAATATTTTAGGCCTAAATCACTAATGGTTTCTGGATGTAGCTTTTTAAGTTATTGCCATGCCTTGAAGTTATCTTTTTTCAACTTGGTAATCTCTCTCTATAAGACATCTTGATTTTTAGCTTAGATCCTTGAAGCCTTCTCTACAAGCGCCAAAAGCTCTGATGTCAATTATTGGAAATATAAGAGGGGTAATTGAGAGAGGAGGGGTGAATCAATTACCACTAAAATAAATCGTAGATCCCTTAGATGTCAATACAAATCAAAACATAAACTTTGCTAAAACTGAATTAGTAATGATACTTGGTTAACACACAAACACTTGGTTCACACTAACAATTTACTGTCACTCAATAAGTACTAAAATATCAACTGTAACTTGGTAAAAATTGAATGTGTAGATATTAAGATATTAAGTTTGGTTAACCTTAATTAACTTAGTTGCATACACATAAAATAAATAGCATGAACACAAGTGACACAAAGATTTAATGTGGAAACCCAATTTGGGAAAACCACCAATTGTAACTAGTTACTATTTTTCACTCTTCTGAAGTGAGCCCTATTAGGATCCAACCCTATTAAAGGTTACAAAATATTAGGTGTCTCCCTATTATAAGATTTAATCACTTTGTTATGAGTGGCATTGTTAGAGGTCTTTAGACACTTAAATCTAGAAACTCTACCTTGTTAGAGGATTTACAAAATAGGCTCAGTTAATACTGGTTCCATGCCAACTTTTCTTTGTTAACAAGTGAGCTTGGTTAACACTAAAATTTTACAAAATACTATTTCAAGCCTGAGTGAACTCAAAAAACACTATCTTCTGAGCTTGGTAAACTTTGGAATGCTCGGTAGACACAGGAAACTGTCTTCATCACCCGATTGAGCTTAGTAGACACTGATTGGTAAAGATATGACATTTTATGTAACATCAAAGACAATATACAATTGACCAATTATTTTGAACACTTATATTATGCAAAAATATTTGGTTTTCTTGAGTATTACATTAGTCTCTCTTATTCTTATTTTCAATACATACTATAAGAGCTATGCACCTTGATCTTTTCCTCTGAGAATGTTATTGCAGAAAAGGGAAGATTGATATCAAATTCAAATCGAGTTTGACACTTCTAATGGTAAAGGAGCTCATAAGATTATTTAATCAAAGGGAGTTTTGACGTTTTGTAAACTTTTGTTGTCATACATATGACTGTATGATTTAAAGAGCCTACCCCTTGTGTACATCATGAGGAAGTAATGACTTCCAAATGATTATCACTTGTATCTGTAGAGGTTATTGAAAGGTGATGATCTCTTAATAACTTAACATTTTATTGTGATAGAAATTTTTATGATGTCTGAAATAGATCATAATAGATTGTAAACTCGCATGGTAGATCAAGCTCCTTAAACAGACCATAGCCATCTATTTTTGATAAGACACATTTATGATGTATGAAGTAGATCACAATAGATGATAAATTGCATGGTGGATTAAGTTCCTTAAAAGGACCATGGCCTTTTATTGTGTGGACATCTTGTGATGTCTAGGTAGATCACAATAGAGGATTTCCTACATGGTGGATTAAGTTCCTTAAGCAAACCCTGGTTGTTCATATGGTAAGCATTATGAAAATGTGTGTGCACATACCTTATGAATAATTTATTTATTTATTTTTATATGTTGTGCATATTGATATTTTGAGAGGTCAATGATATCAAAGTGTTGAATATCTTCTGATCAAATATATTCTTATATTACATTTAGGTGATATATGGTCTTATGTTTATCCTCCCTAGCTAAGAGGGAGTGTTGATTTTGTAGCTTTAGTCAGATTGATTTGATCTAGTCTTGATCCCCTATGGTTATTATTTAATCATTATTGCATTTGATTAATCATCAATTTTGTGTGTGTGTGTGTGTGTGTGTGTGTGTGTGTGTGTGTGTGTGTGTGTGTGTGTGTGTTGGAATAGTTTAGAATAACTAAGAGCGGGGGTGAATTAGTTATCCAAGGTCCTAAAAACTCCCAATAATACTTTTTAGTCCTTAACAAGAATCATACACACATCTCCTTATCATGTATCTTATATGCATTCATTCTCTCATTCAAAACTTAAAACTTGCAGATTATTGTCCTAGGTCACAATCACTTTGCAAAAATGTAAACATGAAACATAATAGAATCATTCACACATATGACACAAAGATTTTACGTGGAAACCCAATTTGGGAAAAACCACCAATAACATGCTAATAACTCTCAATCTTTTGAAGTGATGCCTTGTGAGAGGCCAACCCTATTAAAGGTTACAATACACACTGTTAAATGTGACTTGGTGAAAGGATTTGAATCATCCTATTAAGAGTGAGCCTTTTTAGAGGAATTTAGGTCATTCCATTAGAATTCCAACCAGTTAAATTTTTTACAAATGATTGTTAGGTCAACCTTAATCCAAAGGATTTTACCTAAACTGATACAATTACTATAGAGTAACAATAAGGCTTGATTTAATAAAACAGTACAACTCACTTGTAGATTACAGATCACTATTTTAGTCGTCCATTCTTCTTGGCTTCATTCACTTAAGCTTTGATAGCTTGTTCACCCTTCAAGTATTCATCCCCTTAAGCCTTCTTGGTTTGCATGCCAATTGCAAACTCTATAGTTCGACCTCCATATGAAGCAATACCCTAGACTCCTCTACTTAGGTTTTTTGCACATGCCAACTATATCCAACTATTGCTTCATGCCTTGTATCCTCTTATAAAGAGAAATTAGGTATTTTTCCTCTCAACCATGATTGTCAATTCTAGGGTTAGGTTAGATTCATTAAATCTTCCCATCTTTTCATTTTGCTCCCTCTAGAAACTTCCTTCATAATCCTCCTTGAATTTGCCTCAAAATGGTTTATCTCAAATTTTGTGCCACCAACTCATCATGTAGTGCCTCTCGTGTTTGCAGTTTGTAGTTGTCTTTTTTTTTTGATTCGTGAGATACTTGATACTCTTATTTTGTACCTTATGATGACTCGAGGGTCGGATGTAATAATTTATCTTAGTACCATAGATGTGTTAGTGCTATATTGTTCAATTTATCATATTTGCATGTTGATGCTATTTTGAGATGATAGTATATCTATGATGATATCTGGTTATATGGTTTATTTGGACATATTGTTAGTTATGTTATGAGATGAATTTTATGCTATGGTTATTTACTTCATTCTTGTATCTCAACACTTTTTGTGAATGTGAGTGATGTAAATGGATTAAATAGGTATTTTAATACATGTTGCTTCATCTATGATATTATATGCAATTACACTTGATCATGTATTTTAGTGTGCAGGAATTATATCCCTGGCAGTGGCAAATGGAGTTAGTGATTCAACTATTCATATTTTGCCAATGTTGCCCTTGTATGGTCGACATATCCTTATCTAGTTGTTTTAAATTAAAACCTTTCGGTGATTAGTAAATCCGAACTCATCTGTATTATGTGACTAGACTAGTGAGTGTGTTTGTGCATTTGGAAGTTTGCATTGTCACAAAAATGTTATGTAGTTTTTTGTAATTTTGGGTTTTTAGGTTTTAAATCTTTTTGGATTTAATTTTGGGCAACTTTTCCTTAGGTGAAATTCCATTACATATGATAACCTGTTTTTGTTTGGTTCAGAGTTTAGCTACTCCAACTGGCTATTTGCCATAATCGACTATTCACTTGAAAAGTGAATAAGTTTTGGAAAAGTGAATTCATTATGGACTTCTCACTTTTTAGAAATAGAAATTTGAGAGCTATTTTAGGAATCCTCTTTTGAAGGATTCTTGTTCTATTCATTCTAGGAGCTATGAGTGTGGGTTTTTTGTGAGGTCAGTCTCATTGGATCCAGCTCGGGGAGTTTATGCTTTGTCGTCGATTTCAACAGATTCAGTGGGTGATTTATTTTATTGTAGCAGTATGTTAGGAGGCAGAGAACTAGTGTTCCCCTCCATTTTTGTATGTTGGTTTTGCCCGGTTGGTTAGGTATGAACATTTTCCTTCTTTTTGAAATGGGGGTTTAGGGTTTTGAGTTGTTATGCTGGCCATTTTTGCATACGGTGTCTGATTTCATTTATTTTTGGATTTTCAAGGTTTTTGCACCCAAAGGAAAAATAGGTTTTAATTTTGAAAATTTTCCAAAATTTGGAGTTTTTACGTCGTTTTGTGTGCTGCCCTATTTTCTCGAGTTTTCTTGGCACAGTGTGGGTCATGGACTTGGATGATCTATTTGGATATCCATCATACCACTTCTACACTTTTTTGCATTGGAATGTGTGTAGCATCCATCATCCCAATTATGTTTTTGATTGATTGAATTTTTGTTTGTGTTCTCATTCAATCCTTGTGTTATGATCTTCATGATGGTGGTGCGCTACACACAAGTACATGCACATACAATTGTTAGAGGACTTGTGGGTCTTGACCTTTCATGGTATTTATGGAAGTTATAATCATTGGAGTTGGACTGGGGATTTGCATGCCTACAGGCACTCATCGTTGGATGAGCATGGGTAGGGTAGGGTAACATATGGAGGGGCTTCTATCCTACAACCTAGTGACTATTTCTCGGTTGGTAGAGGAAGTTTTATATAAGTGATAACTAAATTAAAACATTGGGTGGTAATAAATACAAGATAATAAAATGTGTGGGTTGTGTGCCTTCCATCGTGAAGAGTTGCTACCCTAGGTTGTGCACCTTTTGTTGAGAAGAGTAGCTTCCTATACTAGCTTGGGCTTTTGGATGCCAAGCGACTGTCCATGATGTCAGACCCTACTTAGTAGCCATTGAGATGTCTGACTAGGACCTATTGTTTATGCATTATTTTTGTCTTAGATTCAGTCATCATACTGCTTGGTGTGTGTGTTAGCCATGGATGTTGTTTTGCATGTTTGTGGTTGGATCCTTATCTCCATCAGCACTGCAGGTGTGGACCTATGGGTGCCACATGGTTGGGAGGCATAGCTACCTTCACCACTGCTAGGGATCGGTGTATAGAGATGGTCTATTGTTCTAGTGTGACCATTGTTGGATATGTTCACTTGGTACTTCGGGTTCTAGAGTATACTTATTGTGATTTATGCTTTCATTGGGATGTTGTTTATCATGTTTAGATGATGTTAGTTTAATGCATTCCTTATTATGATGATTAGCATGTGGTAGGTGATGTTATCTACTTTATAGGATTATCTTCTGCTTTACTACTAACATGTTAGATTTCCTTATGCTTTTGTTGTTAGCATATTTTAGTAGTGATGTCCCTATTACGACAGTATCAACGATCTAATCGGTGGCTTGAGATGTTACGCGCGGGGGATGGCTAGGGCTCATGATGGTCTTATGATGCCATTTACGGTTGGGAGGAACCATATACTTAGTTTGATTGCTCTGTTCATTGTGATGTTATTTTAGTTACTGCAATGTTGCCTTAGTACACTATGATGTTTCCTTTCTGTACTTTTACTTTTATCTATTAGATGGTTAGATGTTGTTCTTTTCATATTTCCTTATTTGGTTTGAGTGTTTTTGCCTTGAAATGTGGATCCGGTACTCCTTGGTGTGGAGGTTTTATTCTCTATTTTTCTCCTCTTGTGTTCTCTTTAAGTGTTTCTTGAGTTTTTTGGGCAACCATTTATTAGCATGGTGTGACACAAAAAATGTATCGCACACCCTTAGAAATTGTATCATGCGTCCCCTAATTCTATTGCACACCTCTTGGAGAAATATTGTACAATACTTTCTAGCATCACACCTCCTTGTAAAAATTATCGTAAGATAACCTTAAAGTATCATACACCTTCGAGAGAAGTATTGCCCAGTCCCTAAAAGTGTCGCCCTCCTTCTTTAGGAATGTCACATGATACTTTCCAGTGCTGTATTAAAGTATCGCCTAGGTTTTGTAAAAACTTGTGGGGGCAGGCAGCGAGCACTTTTCAGCTTGATCCAAACTTTTCAGGAGTTGATTCGGATACCCTCTTCGGTGTTCTTCAACCCTATGGTGTCGCATTTTGAATTCAGGATGTGTTTGATTTGAATTCAGTTATGCATCTTTCATTTTTAGTCTTTTTGGTCAGTAGTGGCGTTTGAAGATTCATTGGTTGCCGAGATGGTGGTTCAGTCTTTTGTTGCGATCTTTGTGATCTGTGTATGTTGTTGACATGTGCATTTACACTTGTGTTAAAAAAAAATTCTGGCTTGTATTTCATCCTTGTTCCAAGGATCTTTGGGTGGGGCATTACACATCAAGCTCATCTTCCACATGGTTCACACAATCCAAGAAATCAAACTTGTCAGCTTAGAGTCATTGAATTCATGATCAGACTCATAATGTTGTCACTTGACATCAACTAACCTCTGATCCTCGATACACATTGTGTTTCTTGGCATCCACTAACAGTTCATTCGGCATGCACTAAAGTTTACTAATGCTCAACATCAACTAAACTTTACTCGATTTACACTGTATTCACTCGGCATACACTAAATCTTTACTTTTCATGCCTCCAACTAATTTTCAGCTTGTCTTTCACTATCTTTGCTCGACATCTATCATCCACTCGGTCAAGCTTGGAAGACTCAATTCTTCCTCCTTGTTCTTCTAGACTTAATCAATGTATCCATTCTTTGTAGCCTTAAGTAGATAAACAAAACATTATATCATCACTATCTTAACTGATCTTTGTACTCCTTTTACATATCCATAATGCAACCTTTCCTCTAGGTACTCTCGCTATTTCATTTGATCAAATTCTCTTCATCAATCAAACAAATGATAGTACTCAAATCAAATAAGCAATTGTCTCACCAATATGTAGCATGTTTGACATAAGTGACAAAACAATGATTGAAACATATTCTCAATTTGTTCTCAACAATCTCCCTTCAAATATATATATATATATATATATATATATATATATATATATATATATATATATATGTTAAACGTCTAACAACATCTAACTTAACAACAACCATTATTAATTAATGTAGAAACAAGTCTCTTCATGAGACATGTCTCTTCTACTCCTATTTATATACTTTGGATCTGCATTTGAAAAACATATACCAAACATAATGGTAGTGTTATTACACTTGCAGTGATCCTCAGAACCTCATCAAGATCAAATTCAATATGATAACAATAATAACATGTTTCAAACACTTTGTTTTTCCTAACATAAGATGGCTTTAATCTTTCAAATAATGTTTGTCCAATCTTTATATATGGGTTTGAACTACAAAATGAGACATAAATTTCATGTTGTGTTATGCCCAACCAATGTTTTGTATGATGTTTGTAAAGATGATCTCTAACCCCATGTCTAAGAACATCTCTAGTATTTGATGAAGGATGAGTGTTGAAAATAATTGGTTAGTTGTATATTTTCTTTGATCTTACACAAAATTTCATATCTTTACTAGTCAATGTGTATTGAGCTCACTTGGGTGATGAAGACAATTTCTAGTATCTACTGACCATTCTAGAGTTTACCAAGTTTAGAAGACAGTGTCTACCGAGTTCACTCGACACCAAAGAAAATTTTGTAGAGGTTTACTTGGTTAACAAAGGAAAATTGGCACAGAACCAGTGTTAACCAAGCTCACTCAATTGCAAAGGAAGTTTATAAAGTTGCAATGTTAACCGAGCTCACTTGGTTAACACAGGAGAAACATTTCAGAGTTAGTGTCTACCGAGCTGGGTCGGCTAACAAAGGATTTTCTTGTTTTGGAATATTGAGTTTAATGGATTTATTTATTGGTTCTAGCCAACTAATGAGATGAATATTAATTGTTTAAGTCATATTCAAGATGACTTGAAAATGTATATGATATAAGGTCAAGTTGAGGATTGAAGATGTGAGAATGTATGGAAGATAAGAATATGTTTAGGGGAAGCAAATTAGAAGGATAAGAAAAATATCCTTGATGAGCTACAAAGATATATCTCATCAAGAAGGATTGAGTATTCAACCTAGAATTTTGATCTAAATAAGCAAAGATAGTTGCATCAGCAATCAGTTCAAGTCATTGTCATTCTCTAACCATTGTAGTAGTGAATCAAATCTCTTAACAGAGTTATCCTAATAGCTATTTTCCAAATCCTTTAACAAGGTATCATTTCTAGATTGAAATGTTTAAATGCCTCTAACAAGGCCACTCCTAGTAGGATGATTAAATCCTTTAACACGGTCACACCTTACAGTGTATTTTGTAAACTTTAATTAGGTTGGCTGCTAACAGGGTTCACTTCAGAAGAGTGAAAAACAATATCTAGTTACAATTGGTGGTTTTCCCAAATTGGGTTTCCATGTTAAATCTTGGTTTCTTGTGTTCATGCTATTTCTTTTATGCATATGCAACTAAGTTAATTAAGGTTAATCATACTTAATATCTTAAGATCTGCATATTCAATATTTATTGAGTTACAGTTGATATTATAGTACTTGTTGAGTGACAGTAAATTGTTCGTGTTAACCAAGTGCCTCTATGTTAACCAAGTGATAGCAGTAATTTAGTTTCAAAAAAGTTTGTGTTTTGATTTGTATTGATATCTAAGGGATCTAAGACTTATTTTTGTGGTAATTGATTTACCCCTCCCCTCTCAGTTACTCTTCTTATATTTCCAACAATTGGTATTAGAGCTTTTGGTGCTTGTAGAGAAGGTTTCAAGGACCTAAGCTAAAGATCAAAATGTCTTACAGAAGAGAGATTCCCAAGTTGAACAAAGATAACTTTGAGGCATGGAAAGAACTTATGAAGCTACATTTGAAAACCATAAGTGACCCTGGTCTGAAATATTTGAACACCAAGTACAAGGCACCTACTGAAAACTTGATTGTGGAAGAGATTGCTAAAAAGAAGAATCATAACATTATGATGTTAGACATTGTATTGACTCTTAATTATGTTAAATTTGATGAGGTCAAAGATTGTGATATTTCTCAATGAAATGTGGGTCAATATGAAATATATCTATGGAACTGATGATAATGTGAGGAGAGCCAAGGTATACAACTTAATAGGTCAGTTTGATTAGATGAAAATGAGAGATGATGAAACCATTGTAAAATACAGTGAAAGAATTAAAGCTAGTGTTAGTGCAATCAAAGCATCTCAAGGGAAAATTGATGATGTCATAGTGGTCAACAAGGTACTCATAACTCTTCTTCCTATTTATGCAATTAGAGTATCAACTATTCAGGAGATGAGATGTGATCCCAAGAATGACATAACTTTGGATGCACTAGTGGGAGGGTTGATAACTTTTGAGTTGGATAACTATGACAACTATGTTCCTAACTCCAAAAGTATTGGGTTTGCATTTGAAGCTAACCTTTCAATTAATAAGAAAACTGCAAAATCTAAAGGCAAACAATCTAAAAGTGAAGAAGAAGACATTTCTGACAATGATCTTGAAAGTCATTGAAGCCCTACTTACAAAAGGATATCCTAAAGGCAAAGGAAATTACACAAGTAAAATTTCTTTAATCTATTTTTCTTGTGAAGAAGTTGGTCACATTGCCGCAAGGTGTCCAAATAGAGAAGGTAAAGAAGAAAAGAAGAGAATCCAGTACAAAGGCAGGAAGGATTACAAAAACTACAAAGACTACAAGGATAAATGTAAGAAGTCATGTTTCATGGCTAAAGATTCCGATAGTAGTGATGATGATGAAATGGTTTATATTGTTATAAAAGATGAATCAAATGTTGAAGATGATAAGATGACACTTATTTCTCATTTGAGTAAAAATGATACATGGATTATTAATAGTGGTTGTTCTCACCATATGGTTGGTGATAAAACAAAGTTTGAACATATGGAGCACTATGATGGTGGGGATGATATATTTGGAAATAATGAACCTTGTTGTATAAAAGAAAAAGCTCAAGTATTTCACTAACCAATGAACTCAGATATGACAATGCCTATTGGGTTGAAGGATTGAAGGATACTCTACTGAGTGTGGCACAATTGAATAACATTGGATTCAAGGTAGAATTCATGAATGGGAAGGCCAAGTTGCTAGATGGAAAAGGAAATCGAGTTGGGCTAGGTAATCAAACAAAAGGTAATATGTTCTATGTAGATCTAAGTGAAAGTTCATGTTTCATTACTCAAGTAGAAGAAAGCTGGTTATGATATAAATGATTGTGTCATGTGAATTTTGATAACCTGATCAAGATAAGAAAAAAATAAATGAGTGAAAGGTATTCCTAGTATGAGGAAACTTGATATGGGCATATGCAAAAAATTGTCAAATTGGAAAGATGGGAAATACAAGTTTCAAAAGCAAGATCTATGATTCTAAAGAAGTCTTGGAGTTCATTCACACAGACCTTTTTGGACCTATTGGCATAGAAAGATATAGTGGAGATAATTATATCATTTTATTTGTTGATGATTATTTTAAGATGATGACTATAATGTATTTGAAAGATAAGTCTAAAGCTTTTGAGAAGGTCAAGTGGTATTTGGCTAAAGTTGAGAAATAAACTAAAATGGTATCAACCCTTGGTACACCTTAGCAAAATGGTATAGCAAAAAGAAGAAACAGATCTAGATCATGGATTGTGCAAGAACTGTAATGATATAGAAGAATGTTGCAATCAAATACTAGAAGGAAACAATCAGTACAACAATTCATACCTTAAACAAAGTACAATTGAAGAAAGTCTCAAATCAGACTCCTTATGAATTATGGTATGGCTATAAACCCATTGTAAGCTACTTAAAAGTATTTGGTAGTAAATATTATATCTTGAACAAGACTAGGAAAGGTAAATTTGACATCAAAAGTGATGAAGGCATATTCCTAGGATACTCCAATAGAAGCAAAGCATACCAATGTTTTTATCTATCTAATCATAAGATCATAGAAGGTGCATGTGTGAAGATTGAATAGTTTGAAGAAAAGAATGAAGAAGAGAACAACAGAGAACCTGAAGACTGTAAAAACTTTAACATTTACTTTGAACCTGATACATTGCCTAATCTAATTGGAAGTCAGAAGACTTCACCTCGCGAGTACCCAAAATCTCCAAAAACACCCAAGTTGCAGCCAATACAACCCTAGTCACAGTTTGATGGACCTAAGTCACAATCACAAGCAACTTAGTTGTAGCCAGTGCAATTCGAGTAAGAATCTAAAGGACTCAAGTCATAGACAGTGGTACCTAAGCATAATGTAGAAGATCATGGTGAGACAAGTGAAATAAGCTCTAAATCTAAAGTGCCTATACTAGCAAGATATGTCAGAAGACACCATGCACCTAAGAAAATCATTGGAGACAAGTCATAAATTACAATGGAGAGGAACAAATTAAAAGGTACATGTTTTCTTACTAAATTTGAGCCTAGAACTGTTAAAGATGCTTTGGAGAATGAAAGTTGGGTTGAAGTAGTGAATGAAGAGATAGAAAAAATAGAAAGGAATAAGACTTGGACTCTTTTTCCTAGACCCAAGGATAAGAATGTAATTGACACAAAATGGGTATTAAGAAATAAGTTGAATGAAGATGGAGAAGTTTCAAGAAACAAAGCAAGGTTAGTATGCAAAGGTTACTCTTAAGAGGAAGGTATTAATTCTGGTGAAACTTTTTCTCCTATTGCAATATTAGAAGGTGTTAGGGCTCTACTTTCATATACTGCACACAAAGGATTCAAAGTGTATTAGATGGATGTGAAATCTGCATTCTTGAATGGAATTCTAGAAGAAGTCTACATTGAGCAACTTGAAGGTTTTGTAGATCCTAGCAAAAAGGGTAAGCTACAAAAAGCAATGTATGGTCTCAAAAAAGCTCCTAGAGCTTGGTATGAAAGACTTTATAGTTATTTTATAAATATTGGTTTACAAAGGATAAATGTCAACAATCTATACATCAAAGAAGGTCCAGAGAAGGAGATATTGCTGGCAGAAATCTTTGTAGATGATATACTATTTATTGGTTATGATGACTTATGTAAGCCTTTTTTTAAAGAAATGAGTAACAAATTTGAGATGTCAATGTTTGGAGAAATCAAATTCTTTGTTGGCTTGCAGATTCAATAGAAGAAAGATGACATCTATATTACTCAATCAAAGTATATCAAGAAAATACTGAAGAAGTTTAGAATGGAGGATTCCAGACTAGTTGAAACACCTATGTCTACTAGACATAAGCTTTCTTCCAAGGAGGTAGATCAAACCACATATAGATCCATGATTGGAAAACTACAATATGTAGTACATACAAGGCCCAATATTGCTCTTGTAGTTGGTATGGTGGCAAGGTTTTTAGCTAATCCTAAAGAAAATCATACGATGGCAATAAAGAGAATCATGACGTATATAAAGGGTACCGAAGATTATGGATTATGGTACAAGAAAGGAGAAAACTTTGATTTGAAAGCCTTCACTAATGCAAATTGGGTAGAAAGTATTAATGACAAGAAGAGCACCAGTGGTGGAGCATTCTTTCTTGGTAAGAGACTAGTGTCTTGGACAAGTAAGAAGCATAATCACATCTCTCAGTCTACAATAGAAGAAAAATATGTTGTAGTAGTAGTCAATTGTTCCAATATTGCTTGGTTCAAGAAACTGTTGGTAGGTATGAAGGTAGAACTCAAAGATCCAGTGGTTATCTTCTGTGATAACACTAGTGCAATTAATATATCAAAGAATCCTATGATGCATACCAAGACCAAGCACATTACAATAAAATATCATTTTCCAGAGAGAATTGGTGCAAGACAAAGAGGTGAGATTGGAACATGCAACTATAGAAGAACAAATTGCAGACATATTCACCAAGCCATTACCTAAGGATGCATTTTTGTATCCAAGAGGTAAGATAGGGGTTATTCCTATATCTAAAGCTCACTAAACAATATTTAGTGATTCATCAACTGAGTATTCTTGAAGATTAGTCAAGTTGATGTAGTAATGAAAGGGTAGATTGCATATGAATTTGAACATCAGGTACATTGAAATTCACTAAATATTGTCTTTGGCAAAAGATGTCAAAGAAAGAGAGAGAGTTTGTTGTCATATCACATAAATTTTGTAAATGAAGAGTTTGCTATATTAGAGAAATTTTTCTGAATGTTTGAAGATATCAAAGAGGGAGAACTTGTGCAAAATTTTTGTGAAGACTATCATAGAGAAAGAGTTTGGTGAAGAGTAATCAGGGAGAGTTTGTTGACAGAGGGTGAAATTGAAAGATCATAAAGTCATTTTAGAGGGAGAGATTGATGTAAGAGGGAGTTCACATTGATAGAGGGAGTTCTCATGGATGATAATCAGAATCAAACTAAGGATATTATCCCTAATTTTATTTTCTCTAAAATTTCATTGTATTATGACATGTTATGTTACCATCAATGGTAAAGAGGGAGATTGTTGAAAATAATTGGTCGATTGTATATTGTCTTTGATGTTACACAAAATGTCATATCTTTACCAGTCAATGTTTTTCAAGATCACTTGGGCAATGGAGACATTTCCAGTATCTACCGAGCATTCTAGAGTTTACCAAGTTCAGAAGACAGTGTCTATCGAGTTCACTTGGGCACCAAAGAGAAGTTCATAGAAGTTCAGTGTTAACTGTGCTCACTTAGTTAACAAAGGAAAGTTGGCACGAAACCAGTGTTAACCAAGCTCACTTAGTTACCAAAGGAAGTTTATGAAGTTGTAGTGTTAACCAAGCTCACTTGGTTAACATAAGAAAATCATTTTAGAGTTAGTGTCTACCGAGCTAGGTCGGCTAACAAAGGATTTTCTTGTTTTGGCATATTGAGTTTAATGGATTTGTTTGTCAGTTCTAGCCGACTAATGGGATGAATATTAATTTTTTAAGTTGTATTCAAGATTACTTGAAAATGTATATTATATAAGTATAAGGTCAAGTTGAGGGTTGAAGATGTGAAAATGTATGGAAGATAAGAAGATGCTTAAGGGAAGAAAATTGGAAGGATAAGGATAATATCCTTGATGAGCTGCAAAGATATATCTGATCAAGAAGGATTGAGTATTCAAGCCAAAATTATGAACTGAATCAGCAAAGATAGTTGCATCAGTAATTAGGTCAAGTCATTGTTACTCTCTAACCATTGTAGCAATGAATCAAATCTCTCAACAGAGTTAGCCTAAGGACTATTTGTCAAATCATCTAACAAGGTGGCATTTCTAGATTTGAATGTCTAAATACCTCTAACAAGGCCACTCCTAATAGGATCACACCTAACAGTGTGTTTTGTAACCTTTAACAAGGTTGGCTCCTTACAAGGCTCACTTCAGAAGAGTGAAAAATAGTAACTAGTTGCAATTGGTGGTTTTCCCAAATTGGGTTTCCATGTTAAATCTTGGTGTCTCTTGTGTTCATGTTATTTTTTGTATGTGTATACAACTAAGTTAAATAAGGTCAATCACACTTAATATCTTAAGATATGCATGTTCAATATTTACTGAGCTATAGTTGATAGTATAGTACTTGTCGAGTGGTAGTAAATTGTTAGTGTTAACCAAGCGCCTCTGTGTTAACCGAGTGACAATGATAATTCAATTTCAACAAAGTTTGTGTTTTGATTTGTATTGACATCTAAGGGATCTAGGATTTATTTTTGTGGTAATTGATTCACCCCTCCCCTCTTATTTACTCCTCTTTTATTTCCAATACGAGTATTAGCATTCCAAAATTATATTATCAAAACTTTAATTCTATCGTCAATCATATCACAATGATGAGCTCTACACATAATAGCCTAATTTAGTTCCAAAGTGCTATCATCCAAAACTATTCTCCTCTTAACACATTTTTATATTGTTTCTTTACTAAAACCAATTTGTTATGAAACTAAAGACATATGTTTGTATTGGGGTATAATGCTACCAACAATGTATGCCAACGTAACTCTTTTTGTTATGGTCTTATCTTTACTTTGAGTTGTCTTCCCTACATAGCTCAAACCTTTCTACATTTTCAACAATATCACTTTGCATGTTAGAATTTTTTTTTAATAATGTTGCATCTACACCCAACAATTTTAATGGCTCCTACAAATTTCTTCTTATAAGAACATGAGAAAGTACTTGGGTTTTTTCAAGTGTTTCCATATCATCAAATTTACTTGTTATTTCTTTTACTAACTTATTCAAAGCTCTTTTTTTGAAAAGACTTTAACGATTTAACATTAAAAAAAAAAAACTTTAACAATTTAATATCAATAAGTGATTTCAATTTATCCACATGTATTGCAAATAAATGATCTAAATTTCCATAAGTGATATTTATCTTTACACTTGTAGCTAGTCTTATGCATTCATCTATACCAATTTGAGAAATTGATCTTGACCCTTCTCCAACTTTTATTGCTTCATGTACTAATTTCTCATGTCCTAAACCTTCTCCAATATCTATTTGCTCATCTTGGGATTGTTTGTTGCGAGCTAGATGCATATAAATGAATGAAATTAGAACATTATTTAGAAAATTAGAAATATACACATATGAATTTACATGTATATACCTTCTTTCCTTTGGTAATAATTTTCTATTTCTTTTTCATGATTTCTTTGTTTTGCACTAGGTGATTTGTTTCTTGCAGATTTACTTTGTCTTGATTTCTTGCCTCCCATCTTCGGTCTTCACATAACTATCAAAATATTTCAAATTGTATTTGAAACAAAAAAACCCCTTATTATTTATAAATTTTCTTCCCATTTCTTCAAAAATAACGAACTTCTTGAAAATCAAAGTAATACTAATATTTATATCAATCAAACAAATAAAAAATAAAAAATTCATTGGTCAACAGGGTTTGTACGAAGCCTCCCTAGGCCTTATATTGGGGTTTAGCGGGCTTTTTGCAGAGCCCCTTGAGCCCAATGTGGCAGACATGAGCTTCGTTCAAAGAAATAAAAAAACTAAAGTATTATCTGTTAGCAATTTAATTTGGAGTGAATAATGATTAAATCCAATCAATTGCTATAAAACAAATACAAGCATTTCTTTTATAATTATCTTTTTCTTTTATTATCTTTGCGCAAAAGATTTTGGTGAAACAGAAATTTAGGACATATCAGGCTTTCAATGTGCAAAATATAGGGTTTGTAAATTTTCCTTAAATAAATATATATAGTTGATCAATAGTTTTGAGATAATATCATTGTCAATATCATTCTTTAAATTTTTTATTTTTATTTTTGATATATTGAGTATTGTGTTATGAGGCAACATGCATCATATGAGAATAATTGTTGACAAATAATAACTATCCTACCTATTAATTTCTTTTCACTTTTTAATCCAATGTATTAAAAGTACAAAAAATTTCCAACTTTCAAAACTTAATGTCTGCTTATTTTTATGTTGTATATGGACAATTTTTCATCCCATTTTTAAATTGTTTATGGCTTGTCTCTAAGGATTTCAATGAATGACTCTTCATTCACTTTTAATCTTTTAAAGGAAAATAGAGTTTATTAATCTTATGTTGCTAAATTTATTATTATAGTTCATATTTCTTACTCAAAAGTTACACTTCAATTCCTATAATTTCCTACCAATTAGCTTTAAAATAATCTTGTTTAACTTTAGAAGGAACTTTGATGCTTTGCATCCTTGCTATACTTGTATCCTTACCACAAATTTCATCTTTAAACGTGCTTTTATACTCTTGATTCCTTGCAATAAATAGAAATGGAGTCTAGGTGTGCGCACATCTCTTGAATGTAATTGCTACCTATCTAAATTATAGGGCACTAACCTAACCTAAAATTTACAGACGCTCAATAGGTATGGTTTACATATGTCTTACTGCTTGGAACAATCAACCAACATGTGTTTAATAATAAAATTATTTTTTTAATATAATTTAATATGAAAAATTAAAATTAAAATTAAATTTTAAGTAAATAAATTTAAATATCTATTAAAAATATATTATTTAATAAAAATACATTATTTGTTAGGACAATACCCATGGCTAAATCTGAAAGGCCACCTGTAGATCTTTATTAAAAGATCAATATTAAGGTGGTCATAAAGTTAATTAAATTTTTAAATAAATAGGTAAAAAAATAAAAATTAAAAGTTAAGATAATTCAACTATAAATAAGAAAACATTGTTTTAAAACAATGATAACAACTAATTAAATCATATAAATTAGAAGTAGACATAACAATTAATTAATAGTTTTAGTTTTTAAAATTAATTAATTAATTATTTTTAATAATTTGTTGTTTATTCTTATTTTTATTCCTATTATTTTTTTAATGTTACTTTTTTAATGTAATTTTTTTTTTGAAATAATTATTTCATTCATAAATTAAAATATTTTAATACATTTAATTTTAGTTAAATTAAAAATGAATTGTTATTTAATTTATTTGCATAATAAAAATATGCTCTCGTAGAAAAGCTAAATTTTAAAAAGAGGAAAAAAAAAAGGAGTGAATCGAAAGGAAAAGAAAATAATAATTATTGAAGGGTTAATTTTCAGAAAAAATAATAATTTTACCCTTCAACGGAGCTTGATTTTAGCCTCTGCCGGTTACAGGGGTTTTAGCAGATACATAGTACAACAGTGACTGATATGCAGAAGGGGTTTACGTTTTAATTGCAGAGATACGATCTCCCGAAGCCATGGGAAAAAAGAAGAGCTTCTTGAACAAGAAAAACGCTGCAACATTCCACCTGGTATGTGGAGATTCATCGGACGCGGATCCTTTCGGGTCCTCTGGTCACACAGACAAAGTCTTTGCTCGTGTTGATGATGGCACCAACCATGTTCCCGGCTTCTCAGATGACAATCTTAGGCCTCACATCTTAACAGATTCTAATTCCATTTTTGTAGATGCAGAAGAAGAAGAAGCAGAAGAAGAAGAAGCAGGAGAAGCAAAAGATTTAGATTTAGAAGAAAATGATGCAAAATTTTCAGACGGAAATAGTTTCTCAATCCCTAGTCTATACAATGTCGAAAAAGAAGGCTTCGGTCCTCTTCCTGATCATATCAGGCGAGAAATTATAGAGCTTGGTTTACCTGACGACGGTTATAACTACCTGCTTCATATGAGAGAAATTAGGGCTTCTGGAGGAGGTTCTTCATTTGTTCCCAGTTCTAAAGCTGACCTCAGTTCCCTGCCTGCTGATGTCAAGGTAATTGACAATGCCTTTCTTCTCTTTTTAAGGAAGTTAGGAGTTCATGAAGCCATCGGTCTAGGTTTCTATCTATTGCAAGCCTTTCCTTTTATGAGCACAATTTGTATATATATACGATGCGCGAGATAAGTAAAATAAATATATTAATACGCCTATCTAGAAGATTACACAGCAACAGAGATAAATCTTCCATAGAAACTGTTTTCTAATATCTTCTCAGCATTTGTATTGAACCACATATGTATAATTTAATTTGAATGTACAGTTACTTAAATAACAACTTACTGCATCTGGTTTAAGGACTTAGTATGCACCTCAATTCCACTACCCGTGGAAGGAGGGTAGTTCAAGTACTTTTGTTATTTCATGTCCTTCGATTTGGGTTACGAGGACTGCACTAGAACAAGTGTAGCTCTTCACCATTTACAATAAATCGCTTGAATCAGTACGGAGTTATCCATGGCACTCCTGACATGCACCTTTTCTGCCAGCTATAGAACAAATAGTTCAAAACTACATGCCGATCAATATCCACTGTTATGGTCGGCTGTTTCAACTGGATAAGTTCACCATGTCTGGTTTGGCATATTGCACCGGTCAGAATAGGCAGGCAGCACGCTCAATATATTACAAAGCTATTGCGATCTTTTGTATAACTTGTCCCCTGTATACAAATGAAAAAGCTTGTCGCCATGAAAGTTGAGGTTTCGAATGATTTGTAAATGATGGTGTTAGTTGCAGGACCATGCATTGGGCCTCCATCAACTTTTTCATAAAGGAGGTAGCCTTTTTTTATCTGGATGTTATCGCCTATTTTTTCACTTGCAAGGAATGAAAAAGAACCAGATTTTGCTGAGGAATTTTTATTTTAAGAATATCTACATAATCGTTTGACATTAATGAGGCTTTCAACTTGTTGTACCGACAAATTAAAGATGTTGATGGGAATAGAGCTTGTTACCCTATATGCACGTGGCTCTGTCAAGAGACTAAGGTTTGCTAATTTGCCTTATAAGTAAAGTTGAGATTTAGGTAACCTGCAAGAGGTTTTCTAAAGAAAGAAAAGAGGAAATTACAGTCTTTTAATATTTTTCAGAAGTAATGACTGAGATAATACAAAATGTTGAAGTAGCTTTTGGATTTACTACAAGCCTTCAATTTAATTTTAAATTGTTTGCTTGTTTATACAGTCTTATAGGTAGTCTTCCAGAGCTGTGGGGCGTTTCAATTTATGTAAGATGTGCAATACTTAGATGTCAGTGGGAATTTATATCTTAAAAGTTGGAAACGAAATGTAGTTTACATGTAGCAATTTCCATATCTTTTTTTTTTAACTTGTCAGAATTAAGATTTGAAAATGTACAATCAGCTGGAAATTAATTTGTAAAATAATTGTTCCAATTATGTTTGCTTCTAACAAGAATTTTTTTTGGGGTGAAGGTATGTTGACTAATTTGTTTTTCTGTTTTAAACCGATTTAGGCTTATGATGCATCTAAATTACAAGTTCAAGCCCATAATGAAGTTGATTTACATTCAGAGTCTTTGTATGTAGTAAGTTCAAGAACACACTATGTTCGCAATATTAAGAAGGCTTCTGACCCTGAAATTTTTGCTCACCGTGAGAAAAGTGACTCTGAGGTTGAATCTGATGGAGAGCTGGAGGAGGATTTCATTATTCAAGCTAATGAACTCGAACAAGAAGAACAAGGAGAAGCTTCTGTCAGATCACCCGAAATAAGACAAGAACATCTATGTGGCACTCAATCTTCAGGTGGTCAAGATAACTGTGTTGCATCTTCATCATTCCAAAAGTGCTTTGATGATGCATGCGAATTTCGTACAGGTGACGCAGCAGGACTTGTTCAGGCCAGTGAAAGGCAAAGATCTCCTAGAGTTCTAGATGAGCAGTTTGAACTGGTAAGCTCCTTGCCTGGAATTCCGAATGGGGTTTACTTAATCTCGTTTTCTATTTATACTGTTTCTTGGTTATTTTGTCTTTCACGAGTTGTTATCGAACTCCTGTGATGAACAACTAAAAGCACAGATAAGTTTTAATAATAGGATCATATATAAACCAAAAACAAATACGCTAGTAGTTTGCACAAAATAATGACACTAAAAAAGGCAGATATCAAACTAGGAAGATGTTAATAATACATATACCAAGCTGAATAATGTGCCCAATTGAAAATTCATTTTCACTTCTAATGAAGTTTTTAAACATCCACAGTTAAACATTGTTTGTTGTAGTAGTGAAAAGAGAATTTGTATGAGAGAAGAGATACATGATTTAGGGTGTTTGGGAGGAGGTCATATCATGTAACGTCATTTCTTTGTTCTAAAATTCAAATGAGTTTTATGTGGGTTTGCAGTCTACGCATAGGCTTTGTTGCAACTATTCTTGGATGTTGATAAATGCTATAATTTCTTCATCTCCAGAGTTTGATCCATGATTGCAAATGCCTTTTGTGATGTCTGCTTAATTTAATTGCTACTGTGTGGTATGTATACAACTATAAACTTTGGTTAGCTGATGCAGATGTTTTTATCCTTTGAAAGTATTATGAGAGACTTCATGCATCCCAGATTGAGATGTTAAGAGTGAAATGGCAGTTAGGGATTGCTTACCTTGATGGAATTTTTTCTTGAATAGCATGGTTGTCCTAATTACTTCTGTTGGGAGGGCAACGCTAAACCGTTATTTTCTTGCTTTGAAGATATATGCATGGGTGACAGGTTAATTTTCAGCATTTCTTCTTTCAGAGTTCAGTCCTTGATGAATATTTTTAATTACCGTGATTTGATTAATAATAACGTGGTTGGCATTTATTCTTTGAGGGTCTTTTATAGCTTTTTAATAACATGAGTGCCTATCCTAGTAGACCTTTGATTTGCATGGTCATTCCATTATCAGGGCCAGTTTGTTTTGGTAGTATTTTCCAATGTAATAATATTTCACTAAACTTTGATTAGCTGAAGATGTTTGGATCCTTTGAAAGCATTGTGAATTTATGAGAGACTTTGTGCATCCCAGATTGAAATGTTGAAAATGAAATGTCATTTAGGGATTGCTTACCTTGATGCAATTTCTTCTTGAATGGCATGGTTGTCCTAATTACTGCTGTTGGGAGGGCAATCATATAACATATGAAATAATTACTATTGCTGTGATCATTATCATACTGTCTTCTATCTGCATTCATGGTTATCAATGTGTATCTAATTATAGTGTGTTATGAGTCAGGACCCTCACATCCTAAACTTATATTTTTATTAGCAGCATTATAATAATAATCATAGTTCAGCTAATTAGTCAATATTGCATTTTGCAGATTCATCTCACATGTATCATAAAAAGTTGTAATATAATAATTGGAATATATTTAGTGTGGATTTATCCCACGTGACTTTTACCTTATTGTTCACTTATTGTGATGCTTATTTACGTGTTTTAAGGAGGTTGCTCCTTGAAGAGGCCCATGATACATTGCATTTGATTAATGATCTAAGCATGTTTGAACCTATTTTGCTTTCATTGAGCATCTTGGTTTTTTTCACATTTTGTTGTTTTCTTTTAACCATTTTTTTGCATATATGGTTGTATTATGTGGGCAGTTTTTGGTTTTGGCATTATACTTATAATTTTTTCTTTTATAATCACAGCTTGCTTTACGGGAATATAGTGATGGTGACAATGATGCTGCTGATGTCTTTGATTATGATATTATGGGTGCTGGTGATTTTTGCGCCCCTGAAATTGATAGTGCAATGAAAGAGTTTTTGACTAATAACTTAGACTATCAAGATAAATACACAGTTCCTGCTGCTGCCCATGTTCATAGTACTTCAGCAAAAAATTCAAGGCAGAATCGAAACATTCCAAAAGTAAACAATTTTGTCAAATTCCAATCACAGGACACTAGTGTGAATGATGTGATCCGTAAATGTGCCGAGTATGCTGAGATGTATGCAAATGAGCCAGAGGAAGAAAAAGAAGAAGTGTTTGTTGAAGAAAGTAGCGACAGTGAAGTGTGGGACTGTGAAACCATTGTTTCAACATATTCCAATCTTGATAATCATCCTGCAAAGATTGGTGCTCCACAAAATCCAAATAGGAAGGACCTTTTTAAAATTTCCCAGATCACTACAAATTTGAATGGTTCAATGATCTCTCTTCAAGGAAGGCAGCAGCTTCCGGTGGACTTTCTTCCTAACAGAAGGGGTTCTAGTAAGGGGGAAAAGGAAGAAAAACCAAAATCTGAAACTAGTTCAAAAATTCTTGCCCATGCCAGGGTTGGTGAAACACCAGAGCAAGAAAAAGCATGGAAGGTATTTGTTTAATAAATGAACTACTTGAGTGTTGATCTTTTCAGTTCCTGCTAACCTGGATTTTGCATTAATTGTGTTGTCACTCATCTTGCAGTCAGCGGTAAAAACGGAGAAAAGGGAAGCAAGAAGAACCAAAAAAGAGATGAAAGCACTTTATAGAGGTGAATCACAACGTGCTCAGCACGTTGTTGCCATTGCTGGACCACCTGCCATTCATCTCATGTAACATTAGGTTAGGTTTGAACTTTTCCTTGGAGAGGATGTCACTGGCATGAAACAACTTTTGGATTTAGTAAATTCTTGACCAAAGTTGGAAGTCAGGTGAGTGTACTGCAGTCATATTTTTGTAAGTTAGGGATGTTTATAGGCACGTGTCTTGGGTATATGATATTTTTGTACCAATTTCAAGTAATGATTCACTAATTTTTATGCTTGTCAACCAATGCTGTCACACTTTTCTCTACATAATCAATTTTTGGCTTTTTTGTGGTCATTTTGGGCAGTTCATGCCTATTATTGATTTAGACTTTTTGGCCTGGATTTGAGTTTGATGCCTGAGAAATAGACACCCAAGGGGAGGTGAAGTGTGGAGGATTTATTAATTTTGTTTGCGCAAAATATATATTTTTGAAAAGGCTTTACAATCTTCAGACAAATGCAATTTGCAGATGTAAAATAAATGTCTCAACCTGCAAAGATAAACATCCTCCATGCCTATAACAAAACAGGCGCTTTAAACCAATCTATGAAAACTCATTTGTCAGATGTTTTCAGTTGCAAACGTGGAGGCATACACAAGGCACGTTAACTGCTGGACAAAATGCCTCCAAGAAATCTGTTCCCATGAAATTCCTTGATGGCAAGGTATTCACATGTTAGAATAATGTTTATTTTCAACTACACTATCACAGTAGTTGAGCCATTTATTATATGCTCCAGAATTCTGTTGAAATAAAAGCTGTGTAGAAGAAGACTTCAGAATTCTTCCCTCCCTTCACTGTATCCTTGTAAAAATATGAAGACCTATCCAGAAGTTTGCAAGAAGGTTATAAATACATAGGCCTCCTCTGCATTGTGTATGGCAGAAAATAACAATGTTTTATAATGAAAATCGTATTTCCATAAGCTGATAAGCTGCTCTGTTTTATGTTTTATTATGTTTTTTAAAACTGTGGAAAACAATATTATCAGCTATTTTGTTTTCTTTGTCTTCCCGTTGCTTTTATTAGTTCAATAGACTTTAGGAACTTCCAAGCAAATTCAACTTGCAGGTATAAAGCCAAACTCTACAACATTTTCAAGCATACTTGCAACCTTGTGCTAATGTCATGGTAGCTTTGGAGCAAGGTTATGGACATCCGGAAAAGTAGTGGATGGAGGAATTTTATTAGATTTTATAGTTGCAACGGATCAGTTAGAATGTATGGGAAATGTAGAAGCATAGTCAGGGATGCTCACTATTTAACAATGTGCCTCAAAGAAATTTGGTCTGGCAAAATGCCATGATTGCTCAATATGTTGACAAACATTTAAGAATTCCTAATGTAAATAAAATAGTTGGTAGTTACGAATGTAACATTTTTTATGCCTAAATAACGTAATCAGATGCGATGGTAGGGTCTTTGGTGGGACAAGGAACTTTGAATGTTGCTGCAGTGGTATCAGGTTGCAGTAATGGTGAAGGTGGTAGGAAGAATTCAGAGTACCAGTGATGGCCTTGATCAGGTGACATGGTGCAGACCACAGATGGTGGTGTCATGGATGGTTCAGTGAGTGTGGGTTCGGATAAAGCTTGGGATGGAAGATACACTGTCTGGAGATCTATGCAGCTACAGCTGCAAAATTCAACAGCTTTGCGATAAGTATATATTTCCTATATTACATAATGTGGACCTTGGTGTTGTTTATTATTATATTAGTCCATGTTTATTTAGTCGAGAACAATATTGCTTCCATGAATGCTCACTTGTGGGAAAATTTGTTGGGCTGCAAGTCAAACATTGAAGCAGTGTGTTCGTGGGTTGCTAGAAAATGGAAAAACAAGGGCCTTATTTATGTCATGGCTACAGGTAAGGGTTTTTTTTTTCTTTCATTTATGAGGAAGATTTTCAATCTGTTCTAGGTGGTCACTGGATGTTTGGTATGTTTGGTTGTTCACCTCTTGCATTAAAAAGTGGGAACCAGGTCTTTCTCCTAGGGATTAGACTTGTGATTTTACACCTATCTATGTGTGGCTTACTGGTTTCCTCTGAGAATTTTGGTATGAGGAATTCTTTAGAGGTTCGGTTGCTTGTTTAATTGATTTCATTTGGTTGATCCCATGATAATCTCCAAGAAGAGGCTGGTATATGCCAAAATTTGTTTTAATATTAATCAGTTTGCTAATCTGCCTTTGGAGGTTTCTATTAATTTAAAGTCGGGAAGTTGGTTTCAGGGTGTAGAGTATGAATCTATCTCCTTTGCTTACTTTTATTGTAAAAAGACAGGGCATTGGGCAAAGGCGTGTGCCATTAATAGGGCAAAGGTAAAGCCCTTTACTAAAGTTTGGAGTAAAAACAAGGGTTTAAATAGTATAAATTAAGAGCTAAGGTGGAAATAATTTGGTTAATGAGGAGGTGACAATGCTTATTATTATTCCCTGTAAGTAACTTGTTGGCTCCTGATTTAACAAAGTTTGAATAACCAAGTATGCAAGGCAAGAATACGTCTATGGGCAACTATCTCCAATAATGGACACAATTCACCAAGAACTTGGGCCAACTATAAGGCTGCACTCTTTCACTTCAGGCTTTGTAAAACCTAGGTGGGTGAACCTCTTAAGATCTGATTATGTGACTAGTGCAATGAGCATAATCAGGATTTAGAATAACAGATGAAACCCCAAAATCTTCTATACTTAACCAAGAAATCACAAGCATGAAATAGCTAATAGCATGACTCATGAAATTGGTAAGCTAAGTGAGGGTCAGACTTTGAATAACTTCCAACATAAAAGGGAAAAAGATGATTTAATATGTTGATATCAACAAGACTTAGGTATGAGTAACAAAACCTAATGATCCTATCTCTGACTAGTGCCTTATCTATTGGGCAATTACATGAATTATAACCATACATCTCCTGAAAATCTCTGACATAACTCCTACATCAAGATCTCTGATCTATCTTTCACCTTGTGAATAGACATCTACATCAAAATGAATCTCATACTCAGACTATCCCATCATGAAATCTGCAAACCCTGTGATAAACATCAAGCAATTACATGGCTCTTTGTTTCATCAACAAGATCCTTCAATCACATACATTCTTAAACCGAATGCAACCTAGTTTATGCTATTTGTTCACAAACTAGAAAAGATTACAAATTCATGAACAGGAGACAAGATTCAGATCTAAAATTAAAACCCCTTTGTTGTGCTTTATTCATTTTCCTTGAAAACGAATACAAGAAAGATGTACATAAATACTTCACAAATCACCTAACAAGTAAGAACTATCTACATAAAACTTAAAATGCTGCTCAATACAAGAGAAAATGTTGGGTGTCTAGCTTTCACAGCCTGAGTAGAGCTCCTAGAATTGAAAATTGAAAACCAACCAACAACCTTACAAAAGAGAAGAAGAAAGAACATATAACAAGGAGGCAATTCTCGGATTCGATCAAAAGATGACATGTGTCCCCTCAGAATTCTTTCCCTAGAACTCGAAAAACCTCTCTCTACCTTCTCCCATCAACTGCTAATCATATCTTTTCTGTTTTTGTTTTTCCAAATGCAAAATATCTTAGCAAAAGACAAAAATCTGATAACTGAACCCAAATATGTGCCAATTGATCAATTTCAAACCAAAACACCACAAAGACTCAAAATAACTAGATATAAGAGTCATTGAACGTGTTTAAGGTGTTATTCCATTGAATCTGGCAATTGGTGACTCAAAACACCTGATAAAACACACAAATCAGTTGGAGAGACAAAACCTCCTATAGCATGCACTAGTGACATTCTGTACAAAAAGCAACTTCATATTCGAATAGCTTGTCTTTTTCTAGTTCCAACGGTATATTGGAGTGCATATTTTGCATACCGAAAACCCCCTGAAAGTCGATTTGAAAATCTAACCCCTCTGCATGGCTTTGTGACTTGAAGTTCAAACTTCATAATTAACCATGTTTGCATTTAAAAGTTCTGCATGTCCATCTTTTGAAAAATAATTTAAAAAATGACATTTTAAATTTTTTTTTTTTTTTCCTCACCCTTCAATTTCGGTGTCAAACCTAGTTTGACCAGCTGCCATGTGAAGGCCTCTGATTGCTCCGTCACTTTCCACAAGACCCGCCACTTCACCACCGGCCTGGGCCCATTGCTGCATGGCACCCAAGTGCTTACCCACATTCCTTAACCTCCTTGCAACTTTATTTTGCAGCAATGCACTGACCACAGGATGTGCCACGTGGCGCAACCCTGTGCCTCCTGCCTTTGATCTGCCACATCATCACGATGTCATCCTTCATCAAAATTTTATGTCATCATTCCTCTAGCTGGGACCCACCACCCATGCAGCTGCCTTCCAAAATGCACTTGTCTTTAAGACAATATGCATGGTGTATGTTGGTCTATTTAAAGATTAAAAACTTCAACCCACAGAGAATGTGGGATAAAATCTCCATTGTTTCTTACACCTTCTAGCAAGCTACTACCAGTCAAATGGCTGAAAAAGCCTAATGGTGCCGGCAGCAGCGGCGAAACCTCACATGAAAATGACTGAAATACCTTTGGGATGGGCGAGAGAATCATTTTCAGAAGGAACGATCCAGCTTTAGCCATTTTGGGTCCTCCTTGTGCTGAATATCTCAGAGGTCACAGAGCAAAAGTTGCAACTGATTGCAATATTAATTTAGAATATTTGAGATGGCTGGCCCATGGTGGTCTTCAGACAAAGGCAACATACATTTTTCTAGTTTTTCTTAAGCAAGGACACCAAAAAGTTAACACTCAGCTGAACATTATGAAATATTTGTTTTTCTTCCATGCCACAGTTACCCACGACAACACCCATACACAGAACTTTCTTCAATTGGAACTTGATTGTAGCTTTTGTTTCATTTACTTTCCCCTCCAGTGACTCTTGATGTGACACCGAAGTGGGAAATTTACTTGCCTTATTTAGACAAGGACCAAGGAGTCAAGGAATTTGCTTAATAATTGCCTCTAATGCAAGAAAAGCATGATATTTCTTTGCAAGCTTCTTAACCAGTTTCTTGTTCTTGTTCATTTTCTTTAATCCTTCCATGTCCACATAGTCTAGATCTATTTTCTCAACCTCAAGATGTTTTCATTGCTGTTTGGCACTAAAGATGTTTCTTTTTGTCCTTGCTGTGGAATGCTCTACATTGTCCAGACTAGTGAATTGATGATAAAGAATTTTAGGAAATTGTATTGGCATTTTCTGTATTGCAAATTCACAAATCAAGCCAATGTTTATGATGGGTATAAATGCCTAGAATGATTATCTGCACAAGGGATAGCATTAGTATCTACGAATTCACTGCTTCCTTTCCCAATAGCAATATATTTTAAACGTGAGTACTTCAACACATATTCCTTAGGCCATCATGATTAATAATTCTGCATTTTATTGGGACCATATAACCATAATGGATTTAACATTGTGGTTCCCAAGATGGAGCTTACCTTTATGGATTTAACGTTATTTCAAATCTGTACAATTTTGTTGGATATTGTTAGTACTTGATATGGTCACAGTTTTTAAACTTTTAGTTTCAGAGGTTGAACCTCTTTGAACCACTTCGAACTTTAGTTCGAAGTAGTTCAAAGTAGTTCAACAGTTCAAAGCAGTTCAAAATGGTCCAATAGTCCAAATTGTTCATTCAAAAAGTTTAGTTCAACAAGTTCAGAATCTCATCATTTAGGTCCAGGTTCTGTTAGTTCAATAGTTTCGAGAAACTACAAAAGTACAGGTCAAGATAGAGATCAGCTTAGTGGTTCAGAAAAGTTCATCTTGCAAGCTCATTGGTTGACAAAAGTTGAAGTGCAGATTCTAGTTCCCAATATGAGTTCAATTCTAATGTTTGAAGACCCAACGCTTGCAGGTTCACGTAAGCAGATTCGAAGTTCACATTGCTGAGTTTGAAACATGGTCCAATACTTTAGTATGCAATTTTGAACACTTCCAATTCAAGACAGAAAACTTGAAGTTCAGATAGAGCTTTGTGATAAAATCTTGAAGTTGGATGATACATGTTGAACAAAGCATGGTGATCGTGTGTGTAATAAAAAGGGCTTTTCCTCCTAATCATTATTGGACCATAATCTTGAAACCAACTGGTGATTAATATATATTAGAGGATTGAAAGTGACATTTATGTTTGCCTCTCAATAGAAGACATTGAACATGCTGAAGCTGAGACTATGGTTGAAGGAACATTGGATGGATTTACGTTTGATTCTGATGATGAGGGAGACACACACATTTTTGAAATGCTCTTTCCTCATAAAGCCAAATCATATCATTTGTCACCATGAGGTTTGGATAAGCCCCAAACACCATGCAAGAATACAACATGCAAACACGAATTCTCTGATGACAAAAAAAGTCATATTTCAGAGGTCATAAATCCCAAATTAATCGTTGGATCTAGTTGAATTTTGGATATTTCTTGGAAAACCTAGTCATCTAAATCTTCACCAAAGTTTTTTGTCATAGTACATGTGGATCAAAAGTTACAGGTTCTTGACTACACCACTATCGGATCAGAAATAACAGTCATGAATTGCAGATGGAAGAAAATAGTCATATTTCGAGGGCCATATCTCTCAATCCGACTGCTGGATCATGCTGAATTTAAGATATTTGTTGGAAAACCTAGTTATCTAAATCTTTTCCAAATATTTTTATGAGATTTGGTATGGATCAAAAGTTATAGGTTTCTATTTACACCTCTATCGGATCAGCAATTAACAATTACAGAATGCAAACAACCAGATTGGGTCTCAGTGCGGGGGGCATAGCTTCCAATCGAACTGTTGGATTTGGCTCAATTTCAGATATGTTTCTAAGAAGAAAGTTACGCATGATCTACCAAAAGAATTTTTCAAACTCATTCCTGGTTAATGAGTTACGACTGATTGAGTGGGACACTGTCAAAACTGTCAATGGCAGTTATAAAATCATGACAGAACATCATCACCAGCAAGTGCCACCTGTGAGCATGAGTATGTCATAGGGGCCACGAATTTGAAAAGATATAAAGCTGAATGTTGTATCCAAGGAAATGTAATCCAAAGATGAAAAATCATTAATTGACACCTGTCAATTAGTTATGTACACTCGTCTAAAGCAGATACAACCACATGAAGATGTTAGAACTTTGGTTAATAATCTTTGGAGACTCTCATATAGGAAAATATTGTAAAACTGAAAGGTCAACAAAATAAATTTGAAAAGGATTATTATTGATGAGAATAAACTTTAATAAAGTTTATGAAAGTAAGTTGATGAGGGAAAATGAAAAACTTCCTGGTAATGTGTAAAGAAATAGCTGGCAAGAAGCAGTTACAGGAGCTGAAAGGGCGATTTATGCAAAATTCTATTTAATTGAGAAGGTAAGATATAGAGGGGGTTCCACTTCTTTTCTGAACTGAAGACTTTGAGCTGCAGAACAGAAGGGCTGATGGGAAGTTTTATTTTTTGTATTTGCTGAGAGAGAAAGAGCAGTGCTTGGTTTTAATTTCTGAACTTTGTGTTGGAAAATAAGGAATATTCTAATTTTTGAATGTGTTCGGGGGAAGGGAATTCAAGTTTCCTTTTTAATTGATGATTTAGATGCATAATGTAATGAAAACTTTGTTGTTTCTGCATTTTTAGAGGAGGGAGACTCGGGAGATAGTTGCATATTGGAGCTTTGAATCTGGGCAATTTTCTCTCCACTGATTGTCATCTTTGTATGACATTCAGTTTTCTCTAAATGCATTTATGTCATGAATTCTTGAATATATTTGATTTCAAAGTGTTCTAAAAGCTCTATTTCTTTACTTTCTCAGATTTCATTCTATTTGTAACGTTGCATGCAAATGAACTTTGTGTCATTTGTTAATACTTTCTTGTAGTCTTTTAGGTTCCCGCATCTACATTGTATTTACAGGTATATGTTTGGTATCCTTTTATGCTTTTTGGTTAAAAGCATTCACAAGCAATTCATTGAATATTTCATATGGGGAGCTGTACCCGATAAAATTCAGAGGAAGGTTATCAATCCCAATGATAACCTATCCAACTGTTGGTGCTAGTTTGTCCTTTCATTTGGGCATTCGGGGTCAAATTTGCATGCATTTTCTCGAAGGACAATCTGTTCACTAACAGTTTTTTGGCGACTCTGCTGGGGAATCGAACTAAAGATTTAAGTGCCTAACTTTTATTTCCTTAGTTTTATGATTATCTCCACATGCAGGAGATTGGCGGCTCTATGGAGTAAGAATACCCAGCAGCCTTCATTATATATGAAGAAATCTTGAAAGATTGGATTCCAGCAAAGGATGGAGATACCTCTGAAATCTTCATCTTTATGCGACCTTCCAAAGATAATCCCATTAGGGAGGTTACTCAAGAACTTGCAAAACAAGTGAGCTGGTTAAAGTCTTTTTATGGTGCAATTCTCATCCAGAAGAAACCTTAAGTGCAAGATCTAGAAGAAGAAAGAGACGCCTTTCAGCCACATATGATTCCCATCTCCACACCATCTCTAGTAAGTTCTGAAAAGGAGGTAAATATTTTGGATTACCCATCTTCATTGTCCTCTAGAGAAAATTTTAAATACATTCAAAAAGAGGAAGACGTCTCTTTTCAGTTTGTTCCTATGAATATAGAGATTTGTGCAAAATCCTTGCCATACCATGAGGACAGCGCATCTTTTGATACCCAAGGAGAGAGTAATAAATCTGATTTCCCTCTTATGTGCCATAGCAAAAATATGGAAGATGTGATAGCAGTAAGGAATCAATCCCAAGATGCTGTTGGTGAGATTGTTTGGGGTAGCGTGAATGCATTATACTTACCTTCTGAATATACTGAAAATGTTAAAATTAAAGACAACCCTCTCTGTGTACCCTATGATCTTCTGTATAACAAGAAAGAGCAAGGAGAAGGTTGTCTAGTAAATTCTAGCAGTATAGACATATCTCAACAAAGTGAGGAAGCTACAACCATAGTTCATCCTGAAGACAACCAGAAATGGGTAGATAAAGGCATTCAGGCTGAAAGTAAAAAACATGGCCGCAGTGATAACAAAGATAAAGAAAGGGTGATAGTGAAAGAAGAAGATTCCTTGGTAACACCATCTTACTTCAATCCTCACAATCCTTTTGTTTTCACTGATCATGCTGATACTTAGGGAAACATGAATAAAGGTACTCTTGAATCTTTCGTTTCTCCATGTTTTGAAAGTTTTAGATTTGAAAGTGATGATAGTCATCTCATTTCAGAAGTTCCTGTGTGTAAAAGATTTGACAACAACATGTTGCTAGAATATCAATCTTTTACTGTTAATGAAATTGATGAAAGTGATATTTCTTTAGAGATTTTCCCTTGTAAGAAGGTTTAGAATAACATGCAGTCCGAGATTGAATCTTGTACTTTATGGAAGATAAAGATGATCTCTCGTGTTTAAAAACCTATAATTAGCACATGGAAGGATCCAGAATGCCAAAAGACACTTTTTCCAATGAAGAAGAGGAAATTATAGGTAGATTTCTATCATCACTCCAGCCAGATTATTCCTTTGACGACCACTCAGGTATTGATTCAAATCAGATTAAGAATGAAGCATTCATTGATCAATTTTTTTTTCATTCCTCTATGCATGGTTTTTCTGATTTGGATTGTGGAAGTAGTGCTGGAAACTATGATAGCACCTTGGGAAAGATAAAAGATATTATGCATTACATGCTTGATGACAGTCTGATTCTTGAAAAAGCTGAAGAGAACATATACTTGGGAATTAATTCTATGATGGATGAGGTGTTCCTTTTCCTGCAAGTTGATCATGATATTAACAACCATATGCAAGAGCTCGAAATGAAATCTGGCCTGTCGTATGTTGAAGATCAATCCTTGGATGAAAAATAATGCTATGATGAGCTGTGGCTATTTGGGAAGGAATGGTTGGTCAACATTTTGATATGTGCTTTTAGCTTGTAGTTTAGCATTGAAGAAGTCACCTATAGGTACTGGTTTAGAGCTGCTCAAACGAGACATGACTTGCTGCCTCGGAAAGGATGTTACTTCTCCCAACTGGTAAATGGTTTCACATGATTCCTTTTCTTTCTTCCAGTTCTTGTGGTAGGTTATTTCCTACCTTTGTATATATTTTGCAAATAAGTTTTTGTTGTGTGTAGTGTAGCTTGAATAATGTGCAAGCCTCGTGCTTGCTGGTAGTTTAGTTGTTGTTTGTTAGAGTTTTGGTTTGCTGGTTTTGCCCTGCTCCGCTCTGCCCTCTCTGCAAGTAGTTCCCAATCTTCTCTTCTAGTTGACTCTATTTGCCCAATGTTAAGGCACTATTCTTTTCCCAGAGATTACTGGAGTTCTCTGATTTTGTATCAAAATCAGTCCCACAGTTAGAGCCCTTGTTAGTACCCAATATGGTCACAGTTTTTAAACTTTCAGTTTTAGAGGTTGAACCACTTCGAACTAAAGTTCCAAGTAGTTCAAAGTAGTTCGACAGTTCAAAGCAGTTCAAAATGGTCCAATAGTCCAAATTGTTCATTCAGTAGGTTTAGTTCAACAAGTTCAGAATCTCATCATTTAGGTCCAGGTTCTGTCAGTTCAATAGTTCCGAGAAACTATAAAAGTACAGGTCAAGATAGAGATCAGCTCAATGGTTCAAAAAAGTTCATCTTGCAAGCTCATTGGTTGACAAAAGTTGAAGTGCAGATTCTAGTTCCCAATATGAGTTCAATTCTAATGTTTGAAGACCCAACATTTGCAGGTTCACGTAAGCATATTCAGAGTTCACATTGCTGAGTTTGAAACATGGTCCAATACTTTAGTATGCAATTTTGAACACTTCCAATTCAAGACAGAAAACTTGAAGTTCAGATAGAGCTTTGTGATAAAATCTCGAAGTTGGATGATACATGTTGAACAAAGCATGGTGATCATGTGTGTAGTAAAAAGAGCTTTTCCTCCTAATCATTATTGGACCATAATCTTGAAACCAACTGGTGATTAATATATATTAGAGGATTGAAAGTGACATTTATGTTTGCCTCTCAATAGAAGACATTGAACATGCTGAAGCTGAGACTATGGTTGAAGGAACATTGGATGGATTTACGTTAGATTCTGATGATGAGGGAGACACAAATTTTTGAAACGCTCTTTCCTCATAAAACCAAATCATATCATTTGTCACCATGAGGTTTGGATAAGCCCGAAACACCATCCAAGAATACAACGTGCAAACACGAATTCTCTGATGACAAAAAAAGTCATATTTTAGAGGTCATAAATCCCAAATTAGTCATTGGATCTAGTTGAATTTTAGATATTTCTTGGAAAACCTAGTTGTCTAAATCTTCACCAAATTATTTTGTCATATTACATGTCGATCAAAAGTTACAGGTTCTTGACTGCACCACTATCGGATCAGAAATAACAGTCATGAATTGCAGATGGAAGAAAATAGTCATATTTCGAGGGCCATATCTCTCAATCCGACTGCTGGATCATGCTGAATTTAAGATATTTGTTGGAAAACCTAGTTATCTAAATATTTTCCAAATATTTTTATGAGATTTGGTATGGATCAAAAGTTATAGGTTTCTGTTTACACCTCTATTGGATCAGCAATTAACAATTACAGAATGCAAACAACTAGATTGGGTCTCAGTGCGGGGGGCATAACTTCCAATCGAACTATTGGATTTGGCTCAATTTCAGATATGTTTCTAAGAAGAAAGTTACGCATGATCTAACAAAAGAATTTTTCAAACTCATTCCTGGTTAATGAGTTACGACTGATTGAGTGAGACATTGTCAAAACTGTCAATAGCAGTTATAAAATCATGACAGAACATCATCACCAACAAGTGCCACCTGTTAGCATGAGTATGTCATAGGGGCCACAAATTTGCAAAGATATAAAACTGAATGTTATATCCAAGGAAATGTAATCCAAAGATGAAAAATCATTAATTGACACATGTCAATTAGTTATGTACACTTGTCCAAAGCAGATACAACCACATGAGGATGTTAGAACTTTGGTTAATAATCTTTGGAGACTCTCATATAGGAAAATATTGTAAAACTGAAAGGTCATCGAAATAGCTTTGAAAAGGATTATTATTGATGATAATAAACTTTAATAAAGTTTATGAAAGTAAGCTAATGAGGGAAAATGAAAAACTTCCTAGGAATGTGTAAAGAACAGGAGCTGAAAGGGCGATTTATGCAAAATTCTATTTAATTGAGAAGGTAAGATATAGAGGGGGTTCCACTTCTTTTTTGAACTGAAGACTTTGAGCTGCAGAACGGAAGGGCCGATGGGAAGTTTTATTTTCTGTATTTGTTGAGAGAGAAAGAGCAGTGCTTGGTTTTAATTTCTGAACTTTGTGTTGGAAAATAAGGAATATTCTAATTTTTGAATGTGTTCAGGGGAAGGGAATTCAAGTTTCCTTTTTAATTGATGATTTAGATGCATAATGTAATGAAAAATTTGTTGTTTCTAAATTTTTAGAGGAGGGAGACTCGAGAGATAGTTGCATATTGGAGCTTTGAATCTGGGCAATTTTCTCTCCACTGATCGCCATCTTTGTATGACATTCAGTTTTCTCTAAATGCATTTATGTCATGAATTCTTGAATATATTTGATTTCAAAGTGTTCTAAAAGCTCTGTTTCTTTACTTTCTCAGATTTCATTCTATTTGTAACGCTGCATGCAAATGAACTTTGTGTCATTTGTTAATACTTTCTTGTAGTCTTTTAGGTTCCCGCATCTACATTGTATTTACAAGTAGATGTTTGGTATCCTTTTATGCTTTCTGGTTAAAAGCATTCACAAGCAATTCATTGAATATTTCATATGGGGAGCTGTACCCGATAAAATTCAGAGGAAGGCTATCAACCCCAGTGATAACCTATCCAACTGTTGGTGCTAGTTTGTCCTTTCATTTGGGCATTCGAGGTCAGATTTGCATGCATTTTCTCAAAGGACAATCTGTTCACTAACAGATATGTTCTTGTCCACGTCCATACTAAAGTGCTTTGGCTTGATATTGAAAACTCACATTTTTGGGACTCAAAAATCATTGAAAGCTTTCATTGAAACTGGTATTGACATCTCACATTTGGCAAATAGGTGAGAACTATCTGTATATTTCATCCCCTTTGATGTGCTTTGCATATGCAATCAACTTGTGATCGACGCTTATCTTGAATGCTCCCATAATATAAAATTCAATTTTTTTAAGCCTTCATGTTTTCATCAAGTAGAAACTCTTTCATTGTATTTGAGAACTTTGATCATGCATTATCATAATTTGAATTATGATAATGTTTATATAATATTCACAATCATCCATGCCTGAAGAAATTAGTCGGATGCGAAAGTGGGTCCGGCTAAAATTTTTTTGCCTTACAAACAACTGGCATCCTTATATTTGTCCCTTGACCCCATTGGACATCTCAAAATGACAAGATTTAAATTCAATCATCGATTCATTATTTAAAACTCACTTTTAATCAATTTTGCAAATTGTGAATTTGGATCTGGAGGCCTGTCAACTGGCCTTAAAAACTGATTCCATCAAATAACTAGGCCACAAAAATTGGCATGAGTGTTCAATTCTACACGCTCTACCATACTACAAATTCTCAGCCCATGACAAATTCCTAGTCAAAAGATTTTAACTATCAAACATCCATACTTCAATTATCTTGTAGACAAACAATGTTAGAAAACATAAACTGGACTCGGGTTCGGCATTATAAACTGGGTTATTGATCACTTGGGGTTCTGAAAACTAGGGTATAGGTTCTTTTCCATTCAAAGGATAAGAATCCATAATTAGGGCTTATGACTAATAATAGGATGAATTTGGCGAATTTCTCAAAACAGGCACTTGGAAAATTTAAACTAGGAAATGTGTCAAAAAGTAATTTTTGGTAAACGAATGAACATAAGAAAGTATGTAGATGGATTCGTCATGACTTGAGAATTGGCACACTTCAAGGAATTCCAGGACACAACATGATTGTACAATCTATTTAGACTTACCAGTCACGAGATTAAAGTTATAATGTGCCGAACAGGGGTACGAATCAATCTGGATACCTTAGTCATAACAAAACAATGTAAACTGGTTTTTAATCATGTTAGAAAACTCATCAAATGGGTTCGTCATGATCTCAAAATTGGAACATATGAAGTGTCTGACCCCTAGAACACAATGCAAAGAGAATTTCTTCATTTGGGTCAAAGATATAATTGGTCGAATAGGGCTTCCCAAAATTGTGAACAACTACACATGCACGAAATAGTAAATGACCAACTTTGAGGGGTTCGAAACCTAGTTTAAGCGGATTCGAAAAAGGCTGAAAATTGGAACACATGTTCTTTGATATGCATACTAAACATCCACAACGTGGCGGGTCATGACACATTCCTAGGTAAAAGATATTCAAAGACAAACTGGGCTACTGTACGCATTTTGACACCTGGGTAGAATTGCAAATTTTGACACTAGCTCAAAATGAGACTTCACTGAATGATTCAGGATGGCAAAATAACATTGTGGATCACATGCATATTTCAAATGAAAGGTGTCAAGCCACTCAAACACCATCTAGGCCTCAAACTGACAAGTGGCTACATATGGATAAAAAACATCTATAGGGCATTGAGTCTTCAAAATTTTTAATATGTCCCCACATAACTTATGTTTTCATTACTTGCATTTATTATTATTATTTTTTTAAAATTAAAATTATAAGGTTTGGCAAGTTTTAATTTTATTATTTTTTCAATTCTAAATTTCTAATTTTTCATTGACCGTTGCTAATTTAGCTAGGGGCAAAATTAATATTTGAGTTCAGGAAAATGGAGACAATGACCCCTGACAATGAATCCAAGTTTTTGTCGAATACTCAACTTGTTTGTCATTTTAGTTAGTATGGATTGATGATAGGATTAGGATGCCACTGGAGAACCACTTATAGATATGATGGATGGTGACTGGGTGTAAGTAAGCCATAATGAAACCATTTCAGAAGTCATTATATTGGTTGCTCTAGCCTATGTCACTGCTCTTTAAGGGCTTTATTGTCTTTACTGACCTCTTAAAGAGCTGTAAGATTTTAAATGAGATTTTATTTGAGAAGACAGCTCCAAAAGAGACATAGGTACATTGACAAGATTTAACAGTCAAAGAAACTTAATATGTGAGATACCGATATTTATATTTTCTTACCATAATCATAACACTATATATTGAGTATAAGTTATAAATTAGTGCACAGCAATCCATATTTAAAATGTTTCTTAAAGTATAAAATTTTAATATATATTTAAAAAGGAAAGAATTACAAATTCTAGAAAGCATCCTACAATATCTCAAAACCAAGAAAATTATTTTCCAAACTTTTTATTTTGATCTATCTTTTTTAACCAATCATAGGTATTGGTTTTTACCCCGTTCTAGTCCTATTTTTATATAATGCCAAGGTAGATGCTATTTTTTTTCTCAATCTTTCTATTAATCAAAATCATTTTTTGAATCTTCCTGAGGAATTGGAAATTATATAATAGGTTTGGATTTTTTTCCCTCTATATGAGAATATATTAATACAAATGGAATAGAGAAAATTGCTCTCTAGTTCAAGTTATTTCAAGTAGTTTTTATCCCCTTGGAAATAACTTAGATGAACTCCCTATTAATTCAATAATGTATATTATATTATTTATTAATTTTTTCTTAGTAGAGTAAGTATTTTGAGTTTTTAAATAGTTTTAAAGTACTTTCTTAATTTTTCATTTTTAGAGTTCTATTAGAAAATTGAGGATTGACGAGTTTACATTATTTAATTCTATTTACTATTGCATATCATAAAGTAACATCAAAAGAGTTCATAAGATAATATTATCTAATCGGTGAAGAGTTTTTACACTAGTACATTAAAATATCATAATGCAAAAGGAACCTAATCTTCGTTGTTGGAACTAAAGGCGGTAAAATTTACTAGAGGAGCAAATATATCAATTGGAACATCTCTTTGTTGGATATGTTTCTTTAAATTTCCTTCCTCTTTGAGCTTTTGGAAAAATTGTGCAAGATTAAACTCATCTATCTCTTGCTAAAGGAGCAAGCCCATGCTTTTCCATCATGTCTTGGCCTTCTTGCCAGAATTGAAGAAATTTTATTTCCTTGAGCTTGAACGCCTTTACACTTGTAGAGAAACATCAAAATATATGAGAAATAAATCATATACTTCCAAATAAACCATAGCAAGATAGAGGAAAATATAGACCAAAAAATGTTGCACAACTTGTTGCTATTAACAATATAACTAGAAACAACATTTTCCATAGTAAAATTATTGTCAAGAATCAATCGAAACAAACTCTAAACTTCTATGGGGAAAAGGAATTTGAAAAAGACATGATGGATAGAATTGGCTTGTTTACATACAAAAAAAAAATTATAATCACCCTAGGTTTCTTAAGCGGTAGCTTATGTAGCAGAAATCTCCATAGGAAGCAAAAAATCTTGGGCTTAACAAGTCTGAACTAGAGGTTAACAAGAAGTTTCTTCTAGATAGGAGGCTAAAGGGTTAGGTTCCAAATGGAATTAAGTTGGTCAAATATAACAAAGCTAGAGATAAGAGAAGAATAGACAAGTTTGGACTTGACAAGGTGTAGGGGGGAAGAATTAGGCCAACACAATATGAAGGTACAAGAGCCAAGAGAACAACACACATATTTAACCCCTAGGTAGTATAGGGCCCCTTTAACTAAATAGTAAGTCTTCCAATGACAAGCTTGTAAGTTATATTTATCCTTTAATACTGTCCACTGAATAAGAGTATCACTACAAAATATATCCTTGACAAAAATACAAACCTTGGCCCATTTCTTTGTTGAGAACTCTTGTGCAAGGGCAAGCTAGTTTCCACTACTTTTTAGATTCCACCAAATATAACCTTAACCAAAACCAAATGTTACCTTGTCCAAAAGTCAAGATATCTCCAAATAGAGGTCTAACACTTGGCCAACTTTTCCATGATGACTTGAACACATTGGAGCCTTGTACATAAGTATTAACATTTAAAGAGAGGAAGTCCACTGTGCCCTACTCATTCCGAAATTTAGCTCACCAAGGGTATCTCCTACATAGATTGCTCATGATTAACACCTTCCATGGCTCACTTCCTTGGATAACTTTGGCAACCCATTTAATTGCTACAACAATCCCTTGAGTTCTAATGTCTTTCAACTCTAAACCCCTAACTTCTTTACTCTTGGCACACTAATCACATCTTATTGCATGGGATTTCTTAGCACCTTTACCATCAAACTACAAGAAATACCTATTGATTTTCTAAATGAAACCAAACTGACTCACATTGAACAACTAGGCAAAGGAGAAATGGACAACATATGAACACAATTTTCTAAGAATCTTGGATCTTTCTTCCCATGATTAGACATGAGGAATTTCATTTCTTTAGCTTAGCACTAATCTTATCCTTATTCCACAACCACATGTCATTAATATTTGGACAAACAATAAAAGGAATCCTTTAATGCCTAACCACGTGACTGCTCACCGCAACCCTCCCCCCCACACCCCCCCCCACAATCTAATGCCTTATTTACTATACCATGCTGGGGTAAGACATCCCAACCAAGCTTAATAGATTTGGAAATATATATTTTTCTTCTTGAAGCAAAACAAAAAGATCAAGTTTAATGATTGAGTGATTTATTTTCTCTTCTTCTAGTACAAAAAGCATTGTCGTATCATCAACAAATTGAACATTGGAGATCTCATTGTTTTTTGGAAGAGTAGGTCCTCTAATTCTGAGAGACAACAAGTTATCCCTTAGGAGATAATGCAATATGTCTGCAACAATCACAAATAATGCAAGAGCCAATGGACAACCTTTCCTTATAGATTTGGATAGCTCAAAAAATCAGACCTAACCCCATTAATTTCAACTGTTGTTCGAGCACTCCTCATCAAAGTGGATACCATGTGATAGGAAGTAGGAGAAAACCCCAGTGCTTGCAACATCATCTTAATGAACCCCCATTCAACCCTATCCTAAGCCTTTTCATAGTCTTTTAGAAGCATTGCTACTTTCTGGCTTGACATTTTTTCCCAATCCATCATCTTCTAGTAGGTGAATAAGTTCTCCAAAATGTACCTCCCCTTAAAAAACCATGTTTGCATAGGGTGTATAATTACAAGTAGGATGTTTTCTATCCTAGAGGCCAATATTTTGGCAAGAATCTTGTATGTTACATTTAAGAGGGTGATAGACCTCCAATTCTTAATAATTTTTTTTTGTCTCCTATAGGGATTGACTTAATTAGCTCTGCATTAATCTCTTGACCAAAAGATCCCTTCTCCAATGCAAACTCATATAATTCATTGAGTTTTGAATACACCCAAATTAAATTGACTTTGACAAGTTCAATTGGCAACCCATCTGACCTAGGGGCATTTTCTTTGCTCATTTTCTGAATGACACAACTAATCTCCTCGAAATAGGATTGCCAAGGAGGATGCAATCTTCTTGTAAAACTTGTTTTTGGAATGATAGACAAAATAATTTCTCTCTATTCTCTCATTTTCCTACCATCATCTTCCAATTTAAAGAATTGCTTGTAGATATGAAAGAAAGCATTGCAATAGTGTCCCCATTTTCACACAATCAATCAATCTTACATTTTGTTTCTTTACTTTTTAGGACAATATGGAGGACATAGATAGAAGTGAACTATATTTTGCACAATTGAACTCATTTTTTAAAAACTAGTGTTGTCATATATTTAAAACAAGTGAAGTCATATATATGTAAAAACAATATGAAGGGCATTAATAGAAGTGAATGTCTGCTTTTAAATGTTTACAACATGTTTCGATTGAAATGAAAGATTGGATGAACACATTTCTTTAAATGAGGTCTTGCAAAATTTTAATTTTTTTGTTGTTGAAATATTAGTAAAAGCATACTTTTATAAGACCTATGCGTATAATGTATTATGTAGACTCACTATGTGTAATTGAACAGGATGTTTATGTTGGATCCACCTAAAACATTTAAATTTGCATAAGATGTACTTGAGACTTGAATAAGAGGTATATAAACTTTAATTTACTATTAACAATGTGTACATAGATTTAAATTATATAAGTGCATATATAAAAAGAGCACAATAAAGAAAAAACTTACATGTGTGTATTTTGTAGTCAACCTACTAGACTATCTGCATCCTCTCTCTTTTGCAATCCATTTATGATTACCTCATGACCTTCCATTGAAATTGTCCATAGTACCTTATTAGTGGGTCTCCTTTTGTATCTTTCTAATTTGATATTCTTTGCCATAACCAAATGAGAATAGTGTAAAATCTTAGTTTTTGATAGGTAATCTTCAAATGTTGGTAAAGCATTTCTTCTTGTTAGGTATGTACATAGCTAGGTACTAGCTACAATGACAAACCTAATTGGATACTCAAAACCATCATTATCTACTTGATGACATATCAATTTTTCTTGGGTTCCACACATCTAGCTAGCCAATACTTAGTTTGTTCATTATTATCATCATGTGCAATAGCAACATATACATGTCCTACAAGATAAGATAGAGCACACATGCATGTACTTGAATTATATTAATGACATGTACATAAACTGATAATATAAATTGAAGCACAATCACAATAAATATAATAAAATTGTACATACTAGGCTGTATGAGATATGAGATGGGACCATAGTCTTTTGATGCAAATGTAACATTTGGGCCTTCATTTACTATATCATCTTCAATGTGTGTGTTGTTAGGTGCTAATGTTTTTTTTTGTCAATCTTCAACTAGTTATATATTCTCGCATTCTTCCCATTCACCTACAAGACAAAAATGACAAACAAGCAAGTTCCCTAGTCCATATAGTCCAGGTGTTAGAATCTAAACTTCTAAATGAATGTCATTTAGCTGACCCGCTAATTGTATCATAGTCATATCTTGAAAGGATATTCTTCTCTTCAACTAGGTAGAAGAAACATCTAATTGTAGAGTTTTGACTAGATCTTGTGTATAAATATTTGCTACAACATTCTGCAATGTCATGCACATTTTTGAATATGGCTTTTTCCTCAAATTTTAATTGCTCTATGAAAAGGGCTCTCTTGACACATGCACCAACACCATCATGTTATCCTTTACCATGTCCAACCTAAAAAAACTCCACATATGTTGGATATTAGTTTACTTATGTGTCCTACTCAACTAATAGAACATTCTAGCATTCCTGAATTGTCCTATACATTTAGTTGACCATATTAGATGTTGTGTCATTTGAATTTGTGTCTCTTAAATTATCATAAAAGACCTTGAAGCAATATTGGACAAACTCAGATGAATGAAGCTTATTATCACTCATATAGAAATTGTACTCTCTTAATAATTTTCAATCCTCATCCTCATCCTCATACTCTTTTATCAAGTGCCATGAGCTGTGAGATGCTAAATGCCAAGTGCTGAGTGCTGTGAGCTTGTCGTGGTTTGTAGGAGGAGATTCGTGTTGTGGGCCGCTAAGAATTCTCATATTCTTCATCTTTTTTCTGATACTCGGGATTGGTTTTTCTAGCTGCTAAGAATTCTTACCACTTTTCGGTTGACCTTTTTGTAGAGCAGTATCTGATTTTGGTTTCCCAACCCTCTGCAAAATTGTCAAAAATTCTTCTTTTCTTGTTCTAGTGGAACTTATTTAGTGCCAAAAACACCTATCTAAGTTTACCACTGTAGTGCAATTTGACCTAGCTATGGGGATTTGTAGTGAACAGACAAGGAGCCCAAGTATGGAGATGTCGTGATTTGACACTGTGACATTGTGTGTAGGTTCCAGTCCATAGATTATCCACCACAAAACAAGATTGTATGTGAACTATTTGACAGAATATCAGGTATCTTGGTAAATAGATTGTTCTTTTCGATTTTAACTCTTCAATGCCCTAAATTGTGAACAATATCTAATTACAACAGTTGGAAAGTTTCTTTTGAAAAGATTAACTTTCTTCTAAATTATTAGGTAAAACTCCCTATTGCAGATTTGCAATGAATTATGTTTACTCCTAAATCTAAAACAAGGTATGTTCTTAACCCAAGAATAGGAGAGGTAATCTGAGCTAGGCCTAAACATGATCTAACTCAGGCAAGAAATGGTATTTGAGGGTAGATTAAGTTTATGAACTCACAAGGCTTATTACTTCAATAGTGCATATTAACTAAAGCTAAACTAATCTATCTACAAACTAAAATGCAAAGAAAGAAAGATTAATTTGAAGGAAACTACCTAAAAGATCTCTTTTGAAACCAAGATGACAATAGTTATCATATTCAACTTGCTACCTCAAACAAAGGAATGGAGCTCTGTTTGTTTCCTTGTTTCAATTTAGATAAAAGAGAAGGCATACAACTAACAATTAACAGATTGGAACTTTAAATAATTGACACAAAACACCCTTCAATTGACTCTGCAACATCAAGTATGTCACACCAAAAATTAACCATCTTTTTATTAATCTTTCATTATCATACATATAGGGTTCCAAGATGACTGTTACAAAGGAAGTTCAATTGGTTAATCTCCTCAAAAATAACAAATGGCAAGGAGCTAGTTTGTCTATTACAATGATTAAATGAAAAAAATGAAAGAGGCGGAATATGAATCACTTCGACTTCTTTCATTTTTCTACCTTTGTCCTATAGGCGTTGGCAGCAACAATGATTGGAATTAGCTCTTCATGCTTATGGATGTGTACATTAGTGTATCTCAAGAGCCATTTAGAATGTTCTCGGGCCAGATCTTTGACAACGTCCAATTGGTCTTGTAATTCTTCCATGGCCATATGCACACATCCACCAAGCTTCTGAAGTTTGGAGACTTTGTTTTGGTCACCAGAGGCTATTCCTATTAGACCATCTATGAACTTGGAGAAATTTGTTTGCATGACAACTACTCCAATGATCGCCTTCCCTTGCCCACTAGACTATGAGTCTATGTGCAAACCTCTTAATAGTTCATAATCCCTATCTTGCTCCTTCTTTACATTGACTTCAGTTTCTTTAAGTCCCTTCTTTGCAGCCATGATCATTTTAGACTTGAACTGCATGCTCTGAAACCACTCGATTAAGGGCTCATCTCCTTTAGGAAAAATCTTTTCTTCAATAGCCTCCTCTACCTTCATGTGGATGATCATCTTCAACAAGGAAACACAATCATCGCTCTTGGTTTTCTCCACACCCAAGGTGGCTCTATTTGATGATATGCTATCTTTCTCTGTTTCCAATCTCAATATAGCATTACCAATCTGCTCTATAATGGAGAGTCCTTCTATCTAGATTTTCTTGCTCCACTCTCTACCAATTTGTCCAAAATGCTTATCTTCCTGGAGCTGGGAGATAAGTGCCTGAATGTTTGTAGTAGTGGGATCACTAGTAATGGGCATCCCAGAGATGCTTGCCAATGGGGTGACCAATTATCTGATGAACCCATTCAATTCCTGTATTTCCACATTCATCTGAACCTTTGACAACTTAAGGCTCTCCAGCTGTCCTTCAATCACCTCATTTGTTGACTTCCACAAGCCAACTTTGGTATCATGTCTGGCCTCCCCAAGATCCAATAAATGTGGAGTAAAATCATCAGTAGACATATCCTCAATCCTTCCCTCCTTGGTAGACTTTGCTATCTCCATTGTTAGATGCCCTGTTCTAGGGTCTTGTTTGAAGATAGACAAGGTCTTCTATTTCTTAACCTTAGTCAGTACAGATCCAGAGTGGGCAACAAGAGATAAGGTATCCTTATTGGGGGCACCTTCATCTTTCCTCTTTCTCTTCCTATCCAGAGTATCTTCCAACCATGAATCTGTGCTTATCACTTTAGAGGTCATCCCAAGAGAATCTATGCTAAACAATTTCCTTTTGACTAGAGTCGGTTGAAGAGAAGGGGTTATTTTGGGCTTGTGAAACAAGCCTCAGAGGTCTTCTTTGTAGCCTCATTCGATTCAATGGATTCATTGTCATTGCTTCCCCCATCTCCCAAATACACTACTTTCACTTGAGGGCTACTTGGTAGGAGAAGTGCAACACTCACAGATGGAATTGGGCTACTATAATGTGAGGAGACCAGAGTAATTGCACTATCTTTCAGTCCCTCCACCTTCTTCTTCTCAGCTTCTAGTTGGGTACCAATCACTGGGAGAGAACCGCCTTGGCAAGTCTTAGCCATAGGAATATTTTTTTTTAGAGGTTGATCACCTCCACTTGATGGTTGAGTCGGTCCTTGAGTGATGGCCAAGGTTACACTTGACTTGCCACCTTGAGAGGAAGATGTCGCTACAACTATTGGAGAAGCTTGAGCGGATGTACTTTAACTTTGACTCCTCCTAGCCATGGTCCATTTGACCCACTTTCTAGTTCTCTTAATAATCTAGGCCATCATGATCCCTAGATTTTCTCTAGCATCTTCATAAGGTTCAGAGCTAATAGGAGTATTTCTTACCTTTGTTAGATAGGTGTTACTGTACATATTCTGTCCATCATCTTTTATTCCCTCAACATCAATATTAATTTGATAAATCTTCACTTCATTCACTGTAAATTTTGCAAAACCACAGTCTCGACTCTCGAACTCGTCTTTGCAATCTACCCAATAGTCTTCAATGGTAGTAATATGTTTGAAGATTTTCTTTTCCACCTAAGTGGGGTAACAATTAGCTCTGTCTGGGGACTTGGGTAAACCATACTCAAGAAAGGAATCCAAAATCTCTGGTTTGGCAAAAACTAAAAGGTGGCTACACAACAAAACTAAAGCAAGGGAAAACAAGGAAAAGAAGAAAGAAAGAGAAAGTTAACTAGGAAAACACAAATGGTAACTAAATGTAACTATAGTACAATACAAGGGTTACCTGTTCTCAATTTGAAATTTGATAAAGCTTCAGATCCTGACCATTGTATGTCAAGGCTAGCACCTCACCATCTAGATATGCCAATTTAAATGAGTTGTTCTCAAATGCATAATGAATAGTGAATGTACCTTTCCACAGGTATCAAATTTCTTATGCATACCTTTTGGTGCTCTTTGCTTATCCCACAGTGACACATTGTCTCCTGCCATGAATTTTTGTGGTCTTGCCCTTTTATTAAACAGGTTCTTCACATGCATCTGGTGTCGTGTGATATGATCTATGATTTCTTCTCTTTCCTTTTCGAGTTTGCTTAAGTACGAAATCCTCTTTTCTAAACCATCCCTATAGATATCATCTTCAATTATTGTTCTTAGTTTGTTTTTAGCTAATTCCAAGGGTAATGGGAGATTAGCTTCAATCCCATAGACCATTTTGAAAGGAGATATGTCAATTTCCCTTGTAGGTGTCACCCTATCTTCCCATAATGCCTCATGAATTTTCTTGTTCCAAGTTTTCTGATTATTTGACACCAATTTCTTGACAATATTCATCAAATATTTATTACTGGATTCTGCTTGACCATTTCCTTGTAGGAAATAGTACGATGAATGACTAATCGTGATGCTATGCTCAACACAAAACTTAGTGATCTCAACTGAAGAAAAATATGCTACGTTATCCATTACCAATTTTATGGGGACACCGAATCTAACCAATATATTTTCCTTGATAAATTCACAAACTACTTCAAAAGTGGTTTTCTTGGTCACTTTGGCTTCCAACCACTTGGTGAAGTAATCAGTCGCAGTTATAACATACTAGTGGCCAAGACTAGACACTAGGCTGATAGTTCCAATAAAATCAAGACCCCATTGTTGGAAAGGACCTTCAATGATGACAGGTTTGAGAGGTAGAGCAGCTAGCTGAGGTCTCCAGGTGAACATCTTACATTTCTCACATTTTGACACCAAAAGTAGGCATCCCTAAACATTTCGGGCCAGTAGTATCACTATCGCAATGTTTTGAAAGCCATGACTAAAGATGAGAAATGTCCACTGCATGCTTCATCATGAAAAGTTCTCAACAACTTTTCTTGTTTTTGCTTGTCTACACATCTAAGAAAAGTACCATCTGTAGCCTTCTTAAACAATTTGTCATCCCAAATTACATATTTGGTCACTTTCAACTTGAGATTCTTCTCTATTTTTCTACCATACCTTTAGGACATTCTCGATATGTCAGTAAGTAATATTCTCGAACCAAGAATCTTGAATGCCTACTAGTAATACTAACTGCTTCTCTCTTGGTTCCTCTGTTTCTTCAACAATTCTATTTTATGCAATTGCTTTGCACAAGGCATTACCTCTCACTAGCTTATTAGACTTGATTTCAATGTATACTCTTGCATTTTCTCTATCCACATCCCTCTAGCATTACACCCTACATCCTGTTGCATCAACACACTTTTTACTACTATGTCTGGAACATAAACCACAAAATGTGAGTTCAAGACATAGAATCTAAAATTCTTCAACGCTTTGACTACTGCAAAGGCATGTTTCTCAATTTGTGAGTATTTCAACTCAAAGTTTTTTGGAGGTATATTCATAAAGGCTATAGGGGCTTGTATGCCTTCTTTGTTGTCTTGCATAAAGATTTCTGATAAGGTGTGTTCAGAGGCATAACAATAAATGATGAAATCCAATTTATAATCTAGATGACATAGTATTGGAGCGTTAGCAATGATAGTCTTTATATTTTGGAAGGCTTGTTTCCTAGCTTCATTCCATTTAAAATTTGAATTTCCTTTAATCATGTCTACAATGCATTTAGTAGTCTTTGCAAAATTTCGTACGAATCTTCTCAGGAAATCCACTTGCTCAAAGAATGATTTAACTCCTATTTTGTTTACCAATAGGCTCAACTTTTGAATTGCTTCAACTTGCTCAAGGTCGATGTTTATACCTTCCTAGGAAACTATATGACCAAGAAGCTTTCAATCTATCACATAGAAAACAAAGTTTTTAGGATTTAGAGAAATTTTGTGTTCCCAACACCATTGCAATACTTTCTTCAAATCTTCTATGTGGTTTTTTCTTTTTTTTGAAAACACAATGAGATCATCCAAGTATATAATTAAAATATGGTCTTTTAGGTTAGCAAAATTTTTACTCGTACACCTTTGGAATGTGGCACCAATGTTAATGAGCCTGAAGGACATTCTATGATATACAAACATACCCCAAGGACTAGTGAAAGTCATTTTGTGTTGAGCTTTTTCTTCCACTTCTACTTGATTGTACCCCGAGAATCCATTGAACATGGACATCATCTCAGCTCCGACTACTATTTGTAGTAAGTGATCCATGTTAGGAAGAGAAAAATTGTCTTTCAAAGATGCCTAGTTCAAATTCTAGAAATCAACACAGATTCTTATTTATTCATTCTTCTTCCTAACTAGTACTATATTAGCTACCCAAGTGGAATGATGGATGGGATAAGTGATCCTCACCTTCAACATCTTGTCTACTTCCCGCAATATAGTGTCTACTACTTTAGGATTGTAATTCCTCTATTTCTGCCAGAAAGGAACTACATTAGGCTTTAGGGGAATCTGATGTTTTATTTTCTTGCCCCTATAGCTTTTCAAATCTTCGTAACTCCAGGTGAACACATCTTGATATTCTATGAAAATTTTTGTAGCAACTTCCTTCTCTTCAAGTGAACAACACTTTCCAATATTGATCATCTTAGGATTTTGTGCATCTCCAATATTTACTCCTCCATACTCACAAGTAGTAGGACCATTTTTTGTCCTTTTTTTTTCTTGATGTAAGCATCATGCCTATTAAACAATTTTTCCAAAGATACAAAGTATGGGCAATAATATTACCTTGCGATTGAACTTCATTGGTTTGATCTCCTTTGGGTTTATGATAAGGATCTCCATGATTGTCTTCATGGGGTTAATGTTTACAAACAATTTTGTCATTTTCTAAGAATAGCTACAAACTTTTGTCATCTTTAAAGACCTGCCATAATTCTGCATTGTTAGGAACAAAGGCTCGATATACAATTTTGACCTGATATTTCTTATTTTTGAATTCATGGTGATGTAACAACAAGGAAGCAGAAACAACCAATGAATCTGCTTTGATATTCATCTCTCTTGATATTGATTCAATAACAAAAGCATCAGGGCCTTCTATTTCGTCCCAAACTTTGTTTCTATAGTTTTTCAACTTGTGATTCTTTACATAGTATTGCCCTTTAATTTGTCTCACAATGAGTTCTACATCACCTCAAACTTTCAGTATCTTTATTCCTTTTTCTTTTGTAGCTATTATCCTTAGGAGTAGAGCTTCATATTCTATAGTGTTATTAGTATTTCCAAATTCCAATTTGAAAGTCATGGGTTAGGGTTCTCCTTCAGGAGGTATTAATAAACCTGCACCAGATCCTGACGAGGAGCAACTTCCATCAAATTACAATGTCCATATAGATGATGAAATTGTTCCTTTGTTGAGGGCTTTTATTTCTGAATCTTTGGTTTCTTGCTCATTCAAAGTGCCTTTAGTAAATAGCATGCAATTGCCAAACTCTAGTTCTTGATAGAGAATTTGAACCTTAGGGTCATCTAATTTTAAGATAGTAAACTTTGCCTTTTCCTGAGGTTCCAACTTGACTTTCTTACTGGGCATATGCACCGAGTTGTGGTGCCAAAAAGATGACAAGTATTTTTTTTTTCTAATTTTCAATAGTGCATATGCGCTATTCTATGACCAAAAAGTTATATGATGGGCTACAGACCCACAACCCATCATTTTCATTTTGTTTTTTGGCTCTCCAACAGCGCGTACGCGGGTTTGACAGCAAAATTTCACCACCATTTGCCAAAATGCCTCCTCATCGACGAAATCCAAGACAACGAACACACCCACGACACAAGGTAAGTGATATAAACTTAACTTTGCATTGTTTTATATGTTTTCCATTTTTTTTTTGATATTCTTTTGTAGGGTTTTTACAAATTTCATTTAGATTTGTTTATTTAGTTGAATCTCAATTGATTTTTTATCAGGAAATGTCCATAATCAACCGGAAAATCCACAAAACCCTCAAGAACCTCAAAATCAAAACCCTCAAGAACCTCAAAATCAAAACCTTCCTCAAGAAGAACAACAAATTCCACAACCTGAACCAATTGCAAGACCTCCACCAGGCACACAAGAAAATATAATAAACGAAATAGAGAGAGGCAAAACTGAATTAGAAAGACTCATTTCTCGGTTGAAAGAATCCAGACAAACCAATCCAATGAGGGCTCAATTGGCGTCATCCCTCGAATCCATTAACACTCAGATAGCCTCAGTTAGTGGTCAATTAGATATTTGGCAGGCTAAGAGGGATGAACAAAAAAGATTTTATGCAAAAAAATTGTCATATGAAGATGTTAAAAAAAAAGAAATACCAAAAGGTAGTATATGTGCATTATTTAGAAAACCCGGTGAGCAAAATACTGTTAGAGAGGGTACTAAACGATTCCCCATCCATTGGTGCATACATGATGCTATTAGAAATAATTTTTGGGATAGATGGTGGATGGTTTTTGATGCCCCTCCTTGCAACAATCACGAGATCCCCAATTATTTTGATATGTTAGACTCCTAGGGTAGAGGTGGGGGGTCATCATTTGAGAGGCCAGGAGCACGTCGTGACCCTAATGTAGTTAGGGCACCTGTGGTCCATCCACAACACGAGCATGTGATTATTCCTTCAGTTGTGAAGGAACATGTAGAGGCCAACACTCTAGGAACCATTAATGCTTTGACACAAACCCTCATCCATTCCACGAGCCCATTAGTTGAGGGGGAGCCTTCTATGCATCGTGGTCACATGTGCACTTCATGCGGATCCCTATGCACATTTGGCACTCATTCCAGAGATGGTGCGAATGATGGGCTTGTCATTGATTAGTTCCTAAATGAGACATTTGGCATTGACACACAGGTAAATTACTAATTTGATCACATTTCATATGCATAGTGAATGATTAATTAATTAGCATTTATTGACATATTTCAAAATTTAGGGTCAAAGTGTTGCTGGGCCTAGCAGCAATCCTCCAGGCCCATTTTTTGTCCCTTCAATGAGTCCTGAGGTATGTATCAATTTAATCATTTTAATTAATACATATATTTATTAAGTAATAATATTAAGGATTGACAAAAAAAATTATGCATGTGCATCAGTTCTCCACAGGACCCTTAACCTTTACCACAGACACAGAGTAGAGACATCATACGAGCTTCACACAAGTACAGTTGTTTCATGTTAATTTAATTCATTTGATTATATTTATTCCATGTTTCATGTTAGATATAACATGTATTGTATGACATGCAGCTCATGATGTCAGACACACCTCCTCATCTGCGACAGTCTGTTGATAGTGGAGTGGCCGCAGCTGTGGCTAGCTCACAGCCACTGACGGAGGTATGAAAGATTTTTCTTCGTTTTAGTTGTTGTTTATAATAGTTAATCTCAAAATTTCTAATGTTATTTATAAGTGATTATATTTATTGAATTGTTGTAGGGTCTTGTCACACTTGATCGTCCACGAGCATTTGAGGTGGACTTATAGAGTGACTATTTGTTGGCGGTAAGAAAATAATTGATTTTGTGTGTACATATATTTGATTTCAACATATAATAAATATTGATTCATATCTACTTTCCTTCTATCGGTTGGACCTAGAGAAGAGCCTCAACAAGAGGTCAAGTGAGCATGTTAGGAGGGCCCCGTCATCTCCACTGTCTCTCTCCACACGACGACAGAGGACGTCGAGAGACTTGTTTCCTTCCTCTTGTGGGAAGGAAAAGATGTAGTTGAGATATTTGATACATATATATATATATATATATATATATATATATGTTTCCTTCCCCATGTATATATATAGGCATCAGAGAGACATATTCGACATATATTTGATGTACATATGACATTCTATATTTGATGTATGACATTATTGGTTAATATATGATATGTTTGTTCATATACGATATTATTGGTTATCATAATATATTATGTGTTTGTTAATGTATATGACATTAAATTAGATATGTGCATGTATGAAATTAAATTCAATTGCTAGAGAGTTACCATTATGTCTACCAACTAGTAGATGTTCTTTTTTGCTTTATTAGTATTTCTCAAAAACTGCAAAGAAGCTATTTCTGGTGAATAGTTGTAAACAATTGTGATCATTGACTTCATGTACTCATGGCTTTGGCTACGAATACTCGTAACTTTGGCTATAAGCATCCATGGATTTGGCTATGTGCACTAGTGGCTTTGGCTATGAGCATTTATGGCTTTGGTTGTAGGCAAAATATAGCCTTGGCTCTAGGTTGTCTTTCTTGCTACATGTCAAAGTTACCTTCAAGAATATCATTAGTCTAAGATCTTTAGAATTAAAATACTATGACATAATACCTTGGAAATAATAGTCTTTAACCCATTACTTTATTTGTTAAAACATAATGTAGTATCTACTGTAGTGCTTCTACTCAAATATGTTTTCAAAAATACTTAGTATGGAAAAGAAATGTCTATGGAAAGCTTGTCAAATAGGATATTGAAGAACTAAATGTGGACAGTCATTAGTACCCATCAATAAGAACATGAACATCTTTCTCAACCAAGCCATATGACATTAGCTTAATTTATAAATTTCCTTTGCAAATAACTAGAAGATGCTATGAATCTTAATATAGAGTTAATCACGAACTCATTATTCCATCCAAGAAGAATATATCACCCTAAGCCAATTAACCGACAGGATAAAAATTAATTCAATTTCAACAAAATTTTGAGTATAACAAGCATCTTAGGGATTCTTACAAGAATTAACACGATGTTCACAAGAGCATTACAAGTTCTTGTAATGCTATTTCACATATTGTAATCATATTCAATTTTGAATGGCCATTTGTGTTACAAGCATAAATGTTCTTTAAGGTCTTTTAATTCTAGACATGAATTTTATTCTGAAGCTTTTTTATGACAACCCACTCAATGCATATATTGTTGTTCCACATTATGCTGATTTGACTTTCATTGGTTGATTTGGGTCTAGACATGACGTTATTCACTACCTTTTATATATATTAATTTTTTGTAGTGAGGTTCTAGCTTGAATGAATGTATTGATCATTGAAGTTGTGAACCTTGGTCAAGATCCTTACAAATATATTTTCAAATTGGACCTCAAATAGTTTTCTCAGTCACCCCCTGTACAAAGATACTGAAATTGTAGTTAATTACAAAATTAATACTGAATTAACACAAGTTTAATTGAGAAGTATTAAGTACCTCAATAGGCTAGATTATTATTGACCGGGAAGCTTTATCTTAGAGCAATTGGTTTCCTAAGTCTTTAACGCAATGATACTCTTATGGAATGTGGAATTAGGTATGCTAGCTAAGGAACGTTCTTTAAAAGGAAGAGGAAACTCAAGACTCACATGTTTCCAATCAATATAAATGTTTAAATCGCTTCTCTAATTTTTTCTATTTATGATCTTCTTAAAACTTAAATTTCTAAATGCATTGATGGGGAAATAAAGATCTTCTAGGAACTAAAGGCTAATCATGTTTAATACTTACAATTCTCTGTTTTGATCTAATAATTTAAAAAAGATTGTACAAGTGTTTTGAAAGAGCAACACTTGTCACTAACATTATAAGAAGGAATATCCAAGGAGACTTACCACTGATCCCCCAACACCAAATTCAAGAGAAAACCAAAATCCACTACTAAAGAGATAGTAACAGTGATCATCCCTAATCTCTCCCTTATCACAAAATGATTAGCATCAAAATTTGCATTTCCAATTGTGTCATGTGCGTTGAAGTGATAGTAACATTTTCACTCTCTTACCTAATGTCTCCCATTTTTGAAACTCCTGGGGAAGGGGAAGGCCATCTTCTCAATACTTCAAAATACAACGAGTTCCATTTTTTCCCATATTGATAATCGTTGACTTAAAGTATAGTCAAAGTATTGACAACCCATAGGAACTCAACCTTTGAACATCCCATCTATAAATGACCTCATAAAGAAAGTTCAATAAACCTGCATGAAACAGTGAAACAAAAGTTGCATACTTGTGAAGATGATCAGACTGTAGGTGATCAATATGTCTCAAATCTATATTCAGTTCTTTTACTATGCATATAAATGGTTTGTTATATAAAAGACTTATATCCACCAGATAAATAATCATTTTCTTACTATGCTATCCTTATCCTTGGCTAATCTCTGGTAGACCATTTCTTAACCATCCTCCTTTGATCTATAGGTCACTGTATTAATCTGGTTCATCTTGTCTCTACTCGAATCAATAAGAATTGGCAATCTTAGGGATTGCCAAAAGAGGAATGGGTCCAAGTGGAATTAAAACATAATAAATAGCGTATTACAAAAAGGAGAATGGTATGTTCTTCGCAATCTACTCCCTTATACATTCTATCAATGTTCCACATTGAACCTAATAGAGAACATCACAACACATAACTAGCAACATAGAACATAACTCCTAGCCATCTCAAGAACATAAAATTTCAAAAACCAAAGTGCACAAGTTTAAATTCAAAGCCTCAAAGGTCAAGAGCACAACAAATAAAAATAAATAAATAAATACGAACAAAACCCACATTTGATGGAATCACAGAAAATCTGGTGGCTAGATAGTTACAAGCTGATTCAAGCTAATCCTTCATCACCATTAAGGTTGAAAATAACATACCCAATTGAAACCCAATTTACATATACAAAGTGACTAACATTACTCACAAAGAGGGAGTAGAAGCTACACACTACCTTGCGTCCAAGGTGCGCTAAAGAACATAACCAAACTCTTGGAGATCATATAATCCTAAATTTACATAATCTGGTAGTAACACATTTCATTAACTTATGAAAAATTTACCAAGTTCCATGATTTGTCTTTCCAAAAATGACAAGCTAGATATGCTTTCCAACAATATAATTAAGATCCTTCCATCACACACTGCAAGTTTCAACATCACTGGAGATGGTGTTGTAGAATGAAAACAGAATGTGATCTCCAAAAAGTGAGAGAGGTTATTGTAGGTCTCTACAATATGGTCATGTAGGAATTAGAATCTCATCCATATCTTGCACGAGCTCCGAGATATGCCTTGTCAAAGATTGCAGCCCTGTGGCAATTTAGTGACCCTTAGGGACATTTCGGTTCAGTGTGCCTGAGAACGTTCGAGCACTAAAGGGGAAAAGAGGAGGTTGGGGATAGGGTTTACCCAACCACCCAGAGCTAATGGAGTAGATAGTTTGATCCCACAAGGAAAGATGAGAGAGATTTGGCAGGTGGCAACTTTGTACTGGCCAACACTACAAGTTTTAGCATCACCCAAGATGGCATTGTAGAATGAAAATGGAATGTGATCTCCAAAAAGTGAGAGAGGTTATTGTAGGTCTCTGCAACACGGTCTTTTAAGAATTGGAATCTCATCCATATCTTGCACGAGCTTCGAGATATACCCTATCAAAGATTGTAGCCCTGTGGCATTTAGTGACCCTTAGGGACATTCTGGTTCAGCATGCCTGAGAACATTCGAGCACTGAAGGGGATAAGACGAGGTTGGGGATAGGGTTTACCTGACCAGTCAAAGCTAATGGAGCAGACAGTTTGATCCCACAATGAAAGATGAGAGAGATTTGGCAGGTGGCAACTTTGTATTGGCCAACACTGCAAGTTTTAGCATCACCCAAGATGGCGTTGTAGAATGAAAATGGAATGTGATCTCCAAAATGTGAGAGAGGTTATTGTAGGTCTCTACAACATGGTCCTATAGGAACTAGAATCTCATCCATATCTCACACGAACTTCAAGATATGCCCATCAAAGATTGTAGCCCTGTGGCATTTAGTGACCCTTAGGAACATTCTGGTTTAGCGCGCCTGAGAATGTTCGAGCACTGAAGGGGACAAGATGAGGTTGGGAATAGGGTTTACCCAGCCACTCGAAGCTAATGGAGCAGATAGTTTGATCCCACGATGAAAGATGAGAGAGATTTGGTAGGTGGCAACTTTGTACTGGCCAACACTGCAAGTTTTAGCATCACCCGAGATGGCATTATAGAATGAAAATGGAATGTGATCTCCAAAAAGTGAGAGAGGTTATTGGAGGTCTTTGCAACATGGTCCTGTAGGAACTAGAATCTCATCCATATCTCACATGAGCTCCGAGATAAGCCCCGTCAAAGATTGCAGCCTTGTGGCATTTAATGACCCTTAGGGACATTCTGGTTCACCGCGCCTAAGAACATTTGAGCACTGAAGGGGACAAGACAAGGTTGGGGATAGGGTTTACCTAGCCACCCAGAGCTAATGGAGTAGACATTTTGATCCCACGACGAAAGATGAGAGAGATTTGGCAGGTGGCAACTCTGTACTTGCCAACACTGCAAGTTTCAGCATCACCCGAGATGGCGTTGTAGAATGAAAATGGAATGTGATCTCCAAAAAGTGAGAGAGGTTATTGTAGGTCTCTACAACATAGTCCTATAGGAACTAGAATCTCATCCATATCTCATAGGAGCTCCGAGATATGCCCCGTCAAATATTGCAATCCTGTGGCATTTAGTGACCCTTAGGGACATTTCGGTTCAGTGCGCCTGAGAATGTTCGAGCATTGAAGGGGAAAAGATGAGGTTGGGGATAGGGTTTACCCAGCCACCCAGAGCTAATGGAGCAGACAGTTTGATCCCACGATGAAAGATGAGAGAGATTTGGCAGGTGGCAACTCTGTACTTGCCAACACTGCAAGTTTCAACATCACTCGAGATGACGTTGTAGAATGAAAACAAAATGCGATCTCCAAAAAGAGAGCAAGGCTATTGTAGGTCTCTGCAACATGGTCTTGTAGGTATTGGAACCTCATCCATATCTTGCACGAGCTCTGAGATATGCCCTGTCAAAGATATTTGAATTCACAGTGTTTAATGAGAATATAGTTGAGGCTTGCTTTACTTTTCTATGTTAAGTTTGGCTTTCAATTTTGGTTTCCCTACTTATCTATGTGAAAGTTCCACTTTCATAAGTAACATGGATGCAATAATACTAAATTAAGTATAGGTCCATGGTTCTAGAAACTTCACATAGCTTCTCTTCAACTATGGATCTTGTAAGCATTGTACCATGACTATTGGTGTTGTCAGAATATACAAAGCATATATATTGTTTGACCAAATGTCTTCAATGAATATGAACTATATGGAAGAAGAGAAGACATGTTGCAAAGTCTTCGAAAATTTTCTTCAAGAAATGTAAGGAGCCATGGGTGATTCATCCAAATTATTTGGTAAAATAAGAGGAGGAATGAATCAACCTTGATGATAGAGGTAAATGCTGAATAATATTTATTTAATCACATTGTTTGAAAAAACTTTAATGACCTTTAAGTACAATTGAAAGAAATGGAATTGATCTCCCTTACTCATGTAGATGAATAAAATTAGAATTTAAAAAAGAGAGAGACATCCACCATAAAACCATGCAATCATGCACTTCTTGATGGGAGTATCATAAGTTCATTGTTAGATGGATACGCCAAATGTGGAAGCATTAAAAGGAAAATATGTTGATTGATTGAATATAAAACCAAACATGTGGAATATTTAAAAATATATCATGGGGCTATTAATAAAATCAAACTAATAGAATCAAACTCTACAAACATGGGTATTCAAACCATGAACAAAAAAAACATCATTATTGAGGTTTTAGCATGTTGCGCAAGATAGGGTCTTATTGAAGCTAACAAGAAGCATCATCGTATATAGTGTTTTATAGGCATAAAATTAAAGTGGCATAAAACCATTCACATGAAAAAACATCTAGAACATGTGATAAAATCATATGTTCAAACCATTCATGTAGCCATAGTCACAAATTTCAACAAAGAATTCAACCAACATAAAGGTGCTAAACTTTGTAAGCTATGGATAACTATTGATCTTTAAATATAAAAAAATTTGTATGGGTCTAAGGTAATATGCATTATGAAATTTCTTTATTTTTCAAAATATTATATCTTAAAATTCACAATCATCAAATCTTAGCATCCAATCAACTAATCTAGTAATACAAGCATCAAACCAATGTGATAACAAAAAATCAAAGTTGATTCCATAAGGTCTAACAATATCATATAATTCATTTATCAATAATTTGAAACATTATAAGCATATGTCTAATAATGTCATACATGAAATATATGTAAAAAATTACATACATAGATAAATTATACAAAACATATGCCCAATAATGCCATATAGGTGTAAAATGTACATCATTAGATATATATTCTTTCCAACTAGGGGAACAAAATAAATCCCTAATTGTCTTTAATTTCCAACAAGTGGGAGATGGTTTATATAACGAGGTCTTCCTAACATGCTCACTAGTCCATTAGTCTGGAATCTTCTGTAACTCGACATGTTACAATCAAAATTATATATGAATTTTATATTGAATTTCAGTACTAATGAAATTTTAATGTAAACTCTTTCATACCTTAGTCATTGGCTTAGAACTAGTGAGTGCAATAAGGACTCGTTGATCAATACAATGATGAAGATGTAAAGGAATCTCTGATGTCAATAGCTGAAAATGATAATACATGAGACTCAAATGTAGTTATGAAGAATACACATTTTCTTTTGTCTCCATATCAAATAAAATATTTTGGTACCTCTGTGAATGTAGTATGAAATCCTTCATTTTATAGTGTTGATCCCAAAGCTACAACACTTATTATTTATTACACATGTATGTAAATCTGTTAAGCATCAAAGTCAACACCTTTGTGTGCAAAATAATGTACTATATGTTAGAGTAATAAATTCATTTTCTTAGTAATTAAATTATATTGATATAATTACTAAGTTACTTATTATATTGATGTCGTTTACTTATAATTCCTTTCGATTTAAAACTAATTAAAATGATTTCCCCAATTTTCCATCTAGTCATTAGAAAATTGGATTTGTTGTCTCTTTCTCTTAAAGAACCGGATCTACTAGTTCCTTTGGTCTAGAAGCCTTCCATTGAGATTGGGGTTTTGAAAGGTTCAAGGGTTGAGGAACTTTTATAGAATATCTTGAAGAAGGAGAGATCATGTATAATGGTTTTGAGGAAGGCTAGAGTTCCATCCAGATGGTGTTGCAAAATGGCCAAGCGGAGGAGGAGGTAGAAGAATAAATAGAATAAATGCATGAGAAGGAGGGTCATGGGGGCAATGGAAAATTTGGGGAGGGAAGCAATTAGGAGAATGGGTCAAATATGCTTCTCAACTAGAAGGAGAGTATTGCATTGGACACTGATACTAGTCTGCCTCATAGCAAGATCACCTTGTTAAGGAGATCACTACCAATCAAAATTTTACCTATAAGCCTACAAGACTTCATCCCTTGGTAGTGGTAATGGTGGTAATTATGGTTGAATGTGTTTGAAATAGAAAAAGAAACGAAGGGTGTTTTGCATGACACTATTCACTCATCATAGGTTGTATGGATTCAAACCCACAACCTAGCTTTTATACCATTATACAAATTACAAATTATAAGACTATGCCTTTCATGATAGTTGCATTTTCATATTGGCAAATGAAGAATGACTTTTGGAAAAAACATAATAAATTCTTCCAAATACAAATGAAACCAATGGATTGTATTATAAGCTCGAATGGTAAAGACCAAGCCCAAACATTTATTAAGGTGTAGCATTTATAATTGTCAAGTTCATGTGAATAAGTCATCGTTCATATTCTCATTGTTGTGTAATTTGATGATAAGAAGAATACAATGATATAGAGGTTGATAGTGACTTAAAACTTTACAAAATGCAATCAATGAGAATTTTACATTGAGGGGGGAGTAATAATCAATGTTTCATTCTCATTGTTTGACAAACTCTTATATAAAGAGGGAGTAGACAGATGATATGGTTTAGTCTTCTTCCGAGAATCTTAGTCATATTGGTTCAGAAGGATTCATGATACAACTACTATACTTAGCATGACCAATTGATGCTAAAAACCTTAGTATTGACATAATTTAACCTCTGCAATTCCAAGCATAAGATGATTAGCATACAATGGTACTTGAACAAAGAACACTAATAAATATTGAGGATGTGAATTGATAATACCATTTCGCAGATGATTTTGGCATCTCACCCTTTATCACTTGTGCATCAAATTTATTAGCCCTCTTCTTTGGTGACCTACAAATGGAGAATTAGCACAGTAAAAAATCTAAGATAAGATTAAAAAAAAGGTCCTATTAAAGAATCTAATATAAATTCAAATAATGTATCTAGATTCTAAAGAAATCAAAACTAAATCTCATCACTTACACATCATAACAATATGGTCCACCTTAGTCATGTGATAGTCTTGGGGAAGAGGTTGTAACATTGTATTTGGATCCAATTGATCACTTTCTCTCTCTCTCTCTCTCCTAATTCAATCTAATGAGCCAACTGGATTTGCTCGACATTTTAATGTCTCAAGTATTGCCTCATGGTTTGACTCGCGAACTTTCCAAAGAATCTTATTATGTGGTTTTCCACCATATTTTATCAAGTGGACATTCGATGTGACAACAAGGTTTGAATAATGAAGAATCTTCCTCTCTGTTTGCCAATCCTCGAATAACCACAAGTTAGGATTCTTCATAGGATATCATCTAAGCCATGTGCCTATTATAACCACCACACCGACATGGTACTCTAAACATTCACCATCTATAACCAAGTGATCCAATTTTTTTTTGGCTTCAAGACAACGACACAGATAATAATCTGTCCTTTCTTCATTCTCTTCAAGTGCATTAACAACAAAAACATGGCTTGCAGTGACAAATGTACAAAATGCAGTCATTAATTCAGAAAATAATTGGGTAAAAGTTATAAAGTTACATATTGAAATTACAAAGATAAATAAATAAATAAATATAAAAATAAAAATAAATAAAAATAAATAAATAAATAAATAAATAAATATATATATATATATTACCAGGTTGCACTAGATCTGACAAGCGGTCAAAGTCAATAGATTAATCCATCTCTACCATTTTCAGTGCTTGTGGGGGACGATATGTGTCAATTGGGTCCAAAACCCGTATATCCCATTTGTCCACCCATTCAGTTGACTCACAGTCATCCCAATTTTTCTCTGCACATGATGGACAATAGCATGCCATTTTTCGTGTGTGGATACTCCATGAACCTGCATCAGAGCTTCTAAAAGAGTGTAACTCACTAGATCCTGTTAGTGTGCAACAATCTTGATATGGTGAAATGTTAGTATTATCTATCAACCAAAAAAATTTACAAACTGTAGGCTCACCTTCCTTACCTAGACCCATTGTATCGTTATACCATTGGACGATGAATTTTGCATCTATCAATATTGCTCCATCTCTGTACTTTAGTTCTTCACGAGCCAAAGCTCTTTTAATGCATGCACCTGCACCATCGTGCTCTCCCTTACCATGACCAACCTCTGTGAAATTCCACATATATTGGATTCTAAACAACCTGTGCATCCTACTCAACCAATAGAACATCCGTGCATTCTTGAATTGAGATGCACAATTGTCTGACCAAATAATGTGTTGGCGATATGATATGCCCCTGTTAGCCAAATCTCCATAAAATAGTTGAAAAAAACCATGTACAAACTCTGTAGAATGTGATCGATCAACGCTGATGTGAAAATGGTACTCCCTCAAAATATTCCTGTCATCCTCTGTACTTGTAGGTGAATACATGAATGTTATGTGAACAAATATGAAAACCTGTTGAGATGTATAATACTTTTCTTGCACCTCATTTTGTGGTTTTAGTGTGTAGTTCTCTACAAAATCTACAACCGAAACAATGGTATCCAATGGAAACATATCCTTGCACAACTTGAATTGCAAATCCAACCATCGAGCTCTATGGGTATGCCTTGCATACTCGTACATAATCTTTTCACGAAAAATCTTCATGAAATCATACACTAGAATCTTTTCAATAACTAGATCACATCTTTTACCATGTTTTCCATCTTTTAGAGCATCTGTCACTGTCTTGAATTTTTCGTAATCTACTATTTCATTTCCAATTGCATGTGTACTATCCATATGTTGACAAGTTGATAAAAGTTGCAAAGAACCACAAAATAAGCATGTACCATCCAAGCATGATGTCTTGTAAAATTTTTGGCTGTCCCCTATTTCACATAAAATGTTGGATATGAATTCCCTTGAAGATCTTGTTGGTTCTTTTATGTCACAATCCTGCAAAACAAACTAAGAATGCAAAACTACGCATATGTGCATAAAAACATCAAAATGGTTAGAAAATTCAATATGTATCCTACAACAACAAGTTGTGCGTGTGTGATTTATTTTCACATAAAAATGTTTTCCCATCTCAAAAAATATTTGACTTATTCGAATTTGAGGATAGATACCAATAAATTTTGCCAAAAATTGTGTCTGAGTTGAGTCCAAAAAATGTTTCACATGTGGCTCGCAATTTCGGCTACCAATCCTCCTTTTTACAACATCTCTTTGATTAGGAGAAACACGTGTGTTATTTTTCCAAAAATATTTGATCAATGATTTCAAAGCTTCACTAATTTCTTTATCCTTTCACGGTAGTCTGCCGCTAAATGTCCATAACTCATTTTTTGTTGGATCTTCTAATCTCTCACACCTTAGCATGGCTCTCCTTAAGGTACCTCTACCAATTTTTAATGTTTTGCTTGTCTTTCTCATAAGTCGAGCTTTCTTCATTTGGCTACTTACTATTGTCGATGTGAGTACTCGTCTTGTGATATTACTATCTTTGGTGCATGATTTAGAACCCACTTTGTCATAAGCACTCATTAGATTCTTTACAATATTTCTTTCATTTGAATCATCCATCATTCTTAGCCCAAGAATCTTCATGATAGGCCTAAATTTCAAATTTCTCATCATTTCAACAAATAATTGGCATTGACTTGTAATATTTAATTCTTCAAAAAATAATCTCCACATATGATTAACTTTTCTTTGACAAGTACGCTTGCTAATCTTGTCAGACATTGATTTCAAAATGTTAGTATCAATATCAATCAAATATTTTGGTTTTTTAAAACGAATTCTAGAAGGTGTTCTAATCTCTTCAATTCTCTCAACATTTTGAACATCAATATAAGGTTGAGTTTATTGCGTACCTTGAACCGAAGATGATGTGCCTTGGCAATAAGATGTAAAAGATGGAATATCACCTACTTGATGTGTTGATGTTGTGCTTTCAACATGACATGATGGAGTGTGTATATCGTCAGATCTATAAATCAGTGTCTCTTCAACATGAGAGGATGATATGACTTCAACATTGGAAGATGGTGTAGCAGATGATATGACTCCAACATTTGAAGATGGTGTAGCGGACAATATGACTCCAACATTGGAGGATGGTGTAGCTTCACAATTCAATTGTCTTCTTGAGCGTAACAATCTCATTCGTTCTCTTTGTCTTTCTAATTCTTCCTCCTTGTTTCTTTGTACTGGTGGTTCTTGATCCTCTTCGAAAGTTAATTCTTCATCATTGCTTTGCAATTTTCTTTGTTCATGTAGTAATTTTATTTTATCTCTTTTAATTGTCAAATCTCTCTCCCTATTTGCATTTGTTTGAATCTTTGGTTTCTTCCTTGGCATGATGATGATTTCTACATGTCAAATTATTCAAACATCTGAATTACTTAAAATGTGTAAATTACAAATTATTCAATTACATATAAAAATTATAATTATTTGAACGAATACACAATATATATCAAACTACTTGTCAAATTTCTAACCATTTCGAAATAACATTTCATTCAAACATACAATTTTCAATGAATTCACTATATATTACATAACATATCAAATTATAATTAAATTTGTATCTATATATCGACAAACAATATTTAAAATGGATTGCACTAATCTTTTCTATTAAAGGAATATTAAAAAATTCTTCAAATCATGTATCCAATGATTGAATTTGGTGTTTGCTAGCTTCCAAAAGTGTTCAAATAGTGTTTGCTAGATGTTGAAACCTATGTTTTTTCTCGGAATAACAGATAGCATAATAGACCAAAAGTTAAAAATGGATGAAATGGGCCCCAAGTTTGGTTTTAGACCATTTTTCGGTGATTGGAGATAGTGTGTACGCACTATCTCAAAACACATCACTCCCATCCGCCCTACTCTCTCTCCCATCCCCTCCCTCTCTCTCTTCCTACTCTCTCCCATCCTTTACTCTCTCTCACTCTCCCTCTCCCACCACCTACTCTCTCTACCTCTCTCACCCCCTCTCCTCTCCCATCCCCAACTCTTTAGATCTCTCACACACACTCTTATCCCCCCTATCTCTCTCCCTCTCCCTCTCCTACCACCTAATTTCTCTCCCCCATCCTCTACTCTCTCTCTTCTCTCCCATCCCCTACTTTGTCTCTCTTACACACATTCCCATTCCTCCTCTCTCTCCCTCTCCCATTGCCTACTTTCTCTCCCCCATCTTCGTACTCTCTCTACCACCCCCTACTCTCTCTCACACTCACACTACTACTACCTACTATCTCTCTCTCTCTCTCTCTCATTCTCTCTCTCCCCCATCTTGTACAAGCTCTCTCTTCCTCTCCCACTCTCTCTCCCATCACCTACTTTCTCTCCCCCATCCCCTACTCTCTCTCTCCTCTCCCATCCCCTACTCTCTCACACTCTCACACTCTCCCCCATCCCCTACTCTCTCTCTCCTCTCCCATCCCCTACTCTCTCACACTCTCACTCTCTCCCATCCCCTACTCTATCTCTCTTACACATACACCCCCATCCCCCCCTCTCTCTTTCCCTCTCCCACTACCTACTTTCTCTCCCCCATCATCATACTCTCTCTCTCTGCCACCCCCTACTCTCACACTCTCACACTCTCTCCCATCCCCTGCTTTGTCTCTCTTACACACACTCCCATCCCCCCTCTCTCTTTTTCTCTCCCACTGCTACTTTCTCTCCCCATTTTCGTACTCTCTCTCTGCCACCCCCTACTTTCTCAAAACACATCACTCCCCATCCTCCCTACTCTCTATCCTCCCTACTCTCTCTCCCATCCCCTCCCTCTCTCTCTTCCTACTCTCTCCCATCCTTTACTCTCTCTCACTCTCCCTCTCCCACCATCTACTCTCTCTACCTCTCTCACCCCCTCTCCTCTCCCATCCTTGGCTCTTTAGATCTCTCACACACACTCTTATCCCCCCTATCTCTCTCCCTCTCCCTCTCCTACCACCTAATTTCTCTCCCCCATCCCCCAATCTCTCTCTTCTCTCCCATCCCCTACTTTGTTTCTCTTACACACATTCCCATTCCCACTCTCTCTCCCTCTCCCACTGCTTACTTTCTCTCCCCCATCATCTTACTCTCTCTACCACCCCCTACTCTCTCTCACACTCACACTACTACTACCTACTATCTCTCTCTCTCTCTCTCAAGTTATCTCTCTCCCTCTCTACTCTCTCTCTCCCCCATCTTGTACAAGCTCTCTCTACTTCTCCCACTCTCTCTCCCATCACCTCCTTTCTCTCCCCCATCCCTTGCTCTCTCTCTCATCTCCCATCCCCTACTCTCTCTCTCCTCTCCCATCCCATACTCTCTCACACTCTCACTCTCTCCCATCCCCTAATCTATCTCTCTTACACATACACCCCCATCCCCCCCTCTCTCTTTCCCTCTCCCACAGCCTACTTTCTCTCCCCCATTGTCGTACTCTCTCTCTGCCACCCCCTACTTTCTCAAAACACATCACTCCCCATCCTCCCTACTCTCTCTCCCATCCCCTCCATCTCTCTCTTCCTACTCTCTTCCCATCCTTTACTCTCTCTCACTCTCCCTCTCCCACCACCTACTCTCTCTACCTCTCTCACCCCCTCTCCTCTCCCATCCTCGGCTCTTTAGATCTCTCACAAACACTCTTATCCCCCCTATCTCTCTCCCTCTCCCTCTCCTACCACCTAATTTATCTCCCCCATCCCCTACTCTCTCACTTCTCTCCCATCCCCTACTTTATCTCTCTTATACACATTCCCATTCCCCCTCTCTCTCCCTCTCCCACCGCCTACTTTCTCTCCCCCATCGTCATACTCTCTCTACCACCCCTTACTCTCTCTCACACTCACACTACTACTACCTACTATCTCTCTCTCTCTCAAGTTCTCTCTCTCCCTCTCTACTCTCTCTCCTCCCCATCTTGTACAAGCTCTCTCTGCCTCTTCCACTCTCTCTCCCATCACCTACTTTCTCTCCCCCATCCCTTGCTCTCTCTCTCATCTCCCATCCCCTACTCTCTCACACTCTCACACTCTCCCCCATCCCCTACTCTCTCTCCCCTCTCCCATCCCCTACTCTCTCACACTCTCACTCTCTCCCATCCCCTACTCTATCTCTCTTACAATTACACCCCCATCCCCCCCTCTCTCTTTCCCTCTCCCACCACCTACTTTCTCTCCCCCATCATCGTACTCTCTCTCTCTGCCATCCCCTACTCTCACACTCTCACACTCTCTCCCATCCCCTGCTCTATCTCTCTTACACACACACTCCCATCCCCCCTATCTCTTTTCCTCTCCCACCGCCTACTTTCTCTCCCCTATCATCATACTCTCTCTCTGCCACCCCCTACTTTCACACTCTCTCCCATCCCCTACTCTCTCATTTTCATAGATACACACACTCTTATCCCCCCACTCTTTGTCTTCTCTCCCATTCCCTACTCTCTACATTTGTCACACACACTCACATCCCCCCTATTTCTCTCCCTCTCCCTCTCCCACTCCCTCTCCTACCGCCTACTGTCTATCTCTCTCAAGTTCTCTTTCTTCCTCTCTCTCTCTCTCTCTCTCTCTCTCTCTCTCTCTCTCTCTCTCTCTCTCTCTCTCTCTCCCATCCCTTACTCTCACTCTCTCTCCCATCCCCTACTACTTTCTCTCAAACTCTCATACTCTCTCCCATCCTTTACTCTATCTCTCTTATAAATAAATACACATTCCCATTTCCCTCTCTCTCTCTCTCTCTCTCTCTCTCTCTCTCGCAGTCCTTGTCCCACTACCTACTCTCTCCCATCCCCTACTCTATCTCTCTTAAATGCTTCCATTCCACCTCTCTCTCCCTCCCACTCCCTCTCCCACTGCCTACTACCTCTCTCTCTCTCTCTCTCACTCGCTCCCTCTCTCTCTGATCCCTCTACCATTGCCTACTCTCTCTATCTCTCTCTCCCCTCTCTCATTCTTGAATCTTTCTCTTTCACACACACACACCCATCCCCCCTCTCTCCTCTTCCATCCGCTACTTTTTCTCTCACTTTCTCTCCCTCTCCCACTGCCTACTCTCTCTCTCTCTCACTCTCACTCTCACTCTCTCCCTCTCCTCTCTCTCTCTCTCTCTGCTACCCTCTAGTCTCTCTTAAATTTTCACACTCTCTCCCATCCCCTACTCTCTCTCTCTCTCTCTCTCTCTCTCTCTCTCTCTCTTACACACATTTCTATTTCCCCCTGTCTCCCTCTCTCCCACTCCCTCTGCCTACTCTCTCTTGAGCTACTTTTTCTTCCCCCTCTCCCATTCCATACTCTCTCTCTTTCACACACATGCACTCCCATCCTCCTCTCTCTTGAGTTCTTCCTCTCCCACTTCGTCTCCCATTGCCTACTCTCTCTCTCTCTCTCTGCCATCCCCTACTCTTAATCTCTCTCTAACCTATACTCTCTCTCACACTTCCTCTCTCTCCCATCCCCTACTTTAAATCTCTTTCCCCCATCCTGCACTCTCTCTTTTCCACCCCTACTCTCTCTCTCTCTCTCATCCTATACTCTCTTTGCCACCCCTACTCTTTCTCACTTTCTCTCTCCCATCCTGTACTCTCTCCCCTCTCCTATCCTCTACTTTCTCTCTATCTATTTCATGCACACACATAGCCATTTCCCTATCCCCCTCTACCTAGTTCTCTTTTGCAACTTGCATCTTAATAGTTCATGCGCACTATAGTGTGTGCGCCCTATAGCGCGTACGCGGTATTTAGAACTGAGGTTTAAATAGCGCGTGCACGCTATAGCGCGTGTGCGCTATAGGGAACATGCGCTATTTAATCCTTCATCAAACCCAAGCCTAAGGCTTGGTTTTGCCTTGGAGATCCAACCCAAAGGTTTGGATTTGATGAACAGGCCTGAGACGTGTTTTCCAGCAAACATACAAAAAATGATTATTTTTTCTTCTGTGCTCCCCTTCAAGATTTCTCGTGGTTGGGTATCAATAAGATTAGGTTACATAGCATTATAGGTCTCTGTGTTAGCTATCTAACCATATAATTTATTTTTAATTTGAACTATTTCAAGCCTTTCATCTATAATATCTTTTGAATGTATGTTCATTTTTTGTTAAAAACCACCACGTACTAATTGGGCTATAAATTTTAGCTCGTTCATCAAATTTTGTAACAACTTAATTTTTTAGAAACTAGACTCCACTCTACACACTTTGAAAAATAAAGTTTTGATTTTAGATTAGTTTTCAATTATTTCTAGGGGGAGCACATAGATATTTCACGTTTTTGGGATGTGTCTAGTTAAAAAATTCATTAAAAAGAAAATACACATTATAAAATTACCCAAAAAATTTGGGATAAACTACATAGTGTTAAGTAACTTTTGATTAGAGCGATTAAAAAATTTCAAAAAAAAAGTTAAAACTTTAGGGGGGGTCACACTTTGTACTGTGTTATGTTTTTTTGGAATAAACAGTACCACTTTTTGTGGCCCTCTTTTTTGAGGACCTGACACTAAACCATTTTGAAAAAAAATTAGTAGTTTAGAAACTAGATTCAAAGGACTATGACTTTTTTTTTGTCATATCTAAAAAATTTTGAGCGTAACTATCTTAAAATTCTTGTTGAAGTTCAAAATTTGCAGATTTCAGGAAAAAGGTGTCCACTTATACCCCCCTTTTGGCACCACAACTTTGTGCACTTACCCTACTCCCTATAGGTATGACTGCTTGAAATCAAGTTTTATTTATCCACCTAAATCTCTCCAAAAATTTTTGCTTAAGAGAAGGCCATAGCTAGCTGGAATATCTGCAACTAGGATAGTCAATAATAATTTCTTTTCCAAATGAGAGGGGCTAGAGCTACCTGAGCATCTTTGATTTGCCCAAGTAACCAAACTTTTTTAGCATCCATTGAATAAGATCTTCAATGAAATTTAGTAAGGGTGAGGCCCAAAGCTTTAGCCATAGAAAAAGACATCACATTGTTGGATGTGCCTAAATCTATTATGCAATTGCTCAATTTGTATCCATTAATATATAGTGAGATGTAGAATAGATCAGGGTTTTTCCCAGGAAATGTTGACAAGATAGTAGAATCTTCTTGATTAAATAGGTTAGATGTCAAAGGTTCATCTTCTTCCTCCATGATAACATTATGATTTAAATTTCAAGCACCTCCTTTATAATGATCTACTAATATTTTCTACTCAAAATGATGAGATTTTAGATAATCTATGGAGGAAATTTGAATCTTTGACTCTATAAAAAATTGGATAAAATCAAAATGGCCCTTGATTAGTATGAGTGTTATTTGATGAAGAGGTGGGATCACTTATTGGAACATGATTGGAAGATTGATTTTTTAGCTTTTGACTCTAGGTTAAAACTATGTGTGAGGTTCCATCAATAGTTGCATAGCATTCACCTTTTGTTTTAGAGTTTGATGCCATTTTAGTACAAATCTGGCTCAAAGAAAGGAGTTGCAATATTCAACTCATTAGTGGATAACAACTACATCATACGAGCAATTTTTAGACAGCTCTCACTATCATGATCTATTGTCAAATGAAACACACACATGTTTCCTTTCTTTGGTGTGGCCTCAATTGCCAACCTTGGTTGCAAAATTGTAAGTTGCAAAAATTTCCAATCATTATTCCTTCCTAGTAGATTTTGATAGTTCTGTTGGTAAGATTGATTAAATCTAGGTAATTACCTCTTTACTATCACCAACTCATTCAGAAATTTTTGAATCATCTCTTTAGATGAAGTAGTATTACTAGAACTTCCCTTAATTTGAAGTTCTCATTTCCATTTTCCTATGAAATCAAGTCGTCTTCAAATTCAATTGCCTTCTTTTGTGCATCTTCTAAAACTATAGGATGGGCCCTCCTCAAATAATAATTAATATCTGGCGGCATCACACTTATGAAGAATGTTTTTAGATTACCAGTAGTAGGTCTATCAACAATAGGGATCCTACTAGTAATTTTATTGAAAGTTGTGACGAAATCCCTCATACTTATGGTAGGTTGCTTTTTAATAGATGTCAATTGTACTCATAGGACGTGTTCATCTTCAACCATTTTAAATCTTGTTTCAAAGGCCTTCTTCATCATGTCCCAACTTGTGATTGAACCATCATCTAAATGATAAAACCAATCCACTGCATTCTCCGTCAAAGTTTCTACAAAAGCTTTATAGCTACATCTTCATGAGCTACCCCTAATATGTGAGTAACCATGAAAAAGGCTTTAATATGTTCATCCATAGTCACTTTCCCATCCTCTAAAAACTTAGGGAAATTATTTCTTGAACTAGATGAGAGTGGGTGATAAGCTGTCAGTGCTAACAATCTTATCATCGTGGCCCATGGAGCATCCATGATTGTTCTGGCAAGGTATGGCAGAAAATTGACAACTAGAGGAGTAGTTACTTCATGTAAGGCCAATACATCACAAGTATTATGTGAGGAACTTTGATTTCTAATAGGTGAAGGTGGTCTACTCTGACATTTCTTCTCACCTTTTTGTCTTGGAGTATCTAGAATAGGGAAATTGAGTTCTCTGAGATTTTCAAAAATAGGGTCTTGCTCGCCTTGCTCTTTGGTACTTCTCAGGAACCTTACTTCTTTTGGGTGCTAGATTGATTTTGCCTCTGAGCTTCATGTTCAAACTATCTTTCTACTCTCTGGACTGCTCTTCTTTGAATAACTCTTTCTAAGGCTTCAGCTCTAGATTCTTCTTCTTCCAATACTTGGCTTATGTTTCTGTAGTGCTCTGTATTTCTCCCATGTCTCCAAAAAAATGTGTTAAGAGATGAGATTATATCTTCTTGGTCATCTTGAAGCCCAAGATTAGGTTGGAGCACTAGAAATATGTTCTCATGAGCTAGTACCAGTTTCCCTTATATTATAAGTCTATTGATCAAGCGCCTATTTGTTTCCTTAGTAGAGTCGCCAAAAATTTGTTGGTAAATACATTATTCTTTCTAATTTTAACTCTTCAACACCCTAATTTGTGAACAATATTTGATTACAATAGTTGGAAAGTTACTTTTGAAAAGACTAACTTTTCTCTAATTATTGGGTACAACTCCCTATTGTAGATTTGCAATAAATTATGTTTACTCTTAAATATAAAATGGGGTATGTTCTTAACCTGAGAATAGGAGAGGTAATCTGAGCTAGGCCTAAATAGGATCTAACTTCGACAAGAAATAGAATTTGAGGGTAGATTAAGTTTATGAACTCATACATCTTATGAACTCACAAGGTTTATTGCTTTGATAATGCATATTAACTAAAGCTAAAATCATCTATCTAGAAACTAAAATGCAGAGAAAAAAAGATAAATTTGAAGGAAAAGGCCTAAAAGATCTCTTTCAAAATTAAGATAACAATACTTATCATATTCAGCTCGCTATCTCAAAACAAGGGAATGAAGCTTTTTTTGTTTCCTTGTTTCAATTAGATAAAAGAGAAGGCATACAACTAACATTTAATATATTGGAACAAAAAATAATTGACACAAAACACCCTTCAATTAACTCTGCAACATCAAATATTTCACACCAAAAATTAGCCAACCTTTTATTAATCTTTCATTATCATACATATAGGGTTCTGAGATGATTGTTACAAAAGGAAGTTCAATCAATTCATCTCCTCAAAACAAAAAAATGGAAAGGATCCGATTTTTCTATTACAATGATTACATGAAAAAAATGAAAGAGGAAAAATATGAATCACTTCACCTTCTTTCATTCTTTTGCCTTTGTCCTATAGGCCTTGGCGGCAACAATGATTGGAATTAGCTCTTTGTGCTTATGGATGTGCACATTAGTGTATCTCAAGAGCCATTTAGAATGTTCTCAAGCTAGATCTTTGACAATGCTCAACCATTTTTGTAATTCTTCCATGGCCATGTGCATGCATTCACCAAGCTTTTGAAGTTTAGAGACTATGTTCTGGTACCAGAAGCTATTCCTATCAGACCATCTATGAAATTGAAGAAATTTGTCTGCATGATAGCTACTCCAATGATCACCTTCCCTTGTCCACTAGACTACGAGTCTGTGTGCAAACCTCTTAATAGTTCATTATCTCTATCTTGCTCCTTCTTTACTTTGGCTTTAGTTTCTTTAAGTCCCTCCTCTATAGCCATGATCATTTCAGACTTGAACTGCATGCTCTAAAACCACTCAACTAAGGGCTCATCTCCTTTAGGTAGAATCTTTGCTTCAACAATGTCCTTTACCTTCATGTGGACGATCATCTTCAACAAGGAAACATAATCATCGCTCTTGGTTTTCTCCATAGCCAAGGTGATTCTATTTGATGATATGTTATCTTTCTCTGTTTCCAATCTCAATATAGCATTACCAATCTGCTCTATAATGGAGAGTTCTTCTATCTTGATTTTCTTGCTCCACTCTCTATCAATTTGCCCATAATGCTTATCTTCCTGAAGTTGGGAGATAAGTGCCTGAATGTCTGTAGCGGTGAGATCACTAGTAATGGGCATCCCAAACATGCTTGCCAATAGGGTGACCAATTACTTGATAAAGCCATTCAATTCCTATATTTTTGCTTTCATTCAGACCTTTGACAACTTAAGGCTCTCCAACTTTCTATCAAGCATATCATTTTTTGACTTCCACAAGCCAACTTTGGTATCATGTCTAGCCTCCCCAAGATCCAATGAATGCAGAGTAAAATCATCAATAGACATATCCTCAATCTTTCCCTTCTTGGTAGGCTTTGCTATCTCCATTGTTAGATGCCCTATTTTAGGGTCCTATTTGAATATAGACAAGGTCTTCTATTTCTTAACATTAGTCAATGTAGATCTAGAGCAAACAACAAGAGATAAGGTATCCTTGTTGGGGGCACCTTCATCTTTCCTCTTTCTCTTCCTATCCATAGTATCTTCCAACCATGAATCTATGCTTATCACTTTAGAGATCATCCCAAGAGAATCTATGCTAAACATTTTCCTTTTGACTGGAGTGATTGCTTTTGCGGTTGAAGAGAAGGGATTCTTTTGGGCTTGTGAAATGAGCTTTGAGGAATCTTGGCCTTTCTTCATCTCTAAGGTCTTCTTTGTGGCCTTGTCTAATTCAGTGGATTCACTATCACTGCTTCCTCCATCTCTTAAATCCACTACTTGCACTTGAGGGCTACTTGGTAGGAGAAGTGCAACACTCACAAATGGAGCTGGACTACTATGAGGTGAGGAGATCAAAGTAACTACACTATCTTTCAGTTCCTCTAGCTTCTTCTTCTCAACTTCTGTTTGGGTACCAATCACTGGGACAGAACCACCTTGGCAAGTCTTAGCCATATGAATATTTTTGTTTGGAGGTTGATCACCTCCACCTAATGGTTGAGCTAGTCCTTGAGTGATGGCTAAGGTTACATGTGACATGCCACCTTGAGAGGAAAATGCCACTACAACTATTGGAAAAGCTTGAGTAGATGTACTTTTACTTTGACTCTTCGTAGCTTTGGTCCATTCAACTCACTTTCTAGTTCTCTTAATAATCTGGGCCATCATGATCTCTAGATTTTCTCCAACATCTTCATAAGGTTAAGAGCTAATAGGAGTATTTCTTAGCTTTGTTAGATAGGTGTTATTGTAAATATTATGTCCATCATCTTGTATTCCCTCAACATCAATACTCATTTGGTACATCTTCACTTGACTCACTGTAAATCTAGCAAAAGCATAGTCCCAACTCTCAAACTTGTCTTTGCAATCTGCCCAGTAGTCTTCAATAGTAGTAATATGTTTGATCACATTTCCAATTTGCAACACCTCCATTGCATATCCATTCATATCAAACATAGGTCTTAAGACCTCATACATCTCTAATTTTTATTTTGATTCAAACACTTTTACCATGTTCTTTGCATCCAAACAAGACTCACAACTGAAAGCTCCCACCTTCATAGGGAACTCATACCCTTTCTTATTCAAACTCCCACTCATCATGTTCACCTAGATTGCTTGCCATATGATCTTGATCAACATGATCATATCACTAGGATATCTTGACAGCTTCAAGGAAAAGTCATCAAACACTACAAGGCACAAATATGCAAAGGTTGAGAACTAGATGAAATAACTCCCAAATTGGCTAATGGCCACCATAGCTTTGGGATTGAATCTCCTCTCTAGATATCCTTGGAGCTTCGTGCAAATTGTCATGGTGAATGTGTCATTAACTTTGATATACTATGCATAACTATTTTCCAATTATAAACATGGGTAGAATTCATAATACTTCACATCATGAGAAAAATTTTCTACTCTTGGGAGGCTTGGCCATAATTGTAAAGAAGCTAACATGTAAATGAGGAAGGAGGACATGTAGAATGTGTTGTAGAATTTTGTAGCACTAAGAGCATTGGACAAAATCTCACTTACCTCGTGGACCCAATCAATATATTGAGTATCAGAACAGATGACTTGCACCAAAAAGAAATATTGCTCAACAAATTTTAAAGCTAAAAACCTTACCTTTCAATCTATGTAAGAGGACCATGATGTCTATTAGAAATCTGATTGAAAAGCTCATTGTTGTTGAAGATCAAAAAGGGAGATTGTTGTAAAAGAATGTTTTCAATCATTGTTTTACCATTGATGTCAAACCTGCTATTTGTAGGGATGATATCTTCTTATAAGATCCAAGCACTATCACTTAGTTGATTGATGAAGATGGTTTGATCAACAAGATGTAGCAAGATTACCTAAGATAAAGGTTGAGTTATGATGTTGTAATGAAGTACAAGGATTAGTTAAGAAAATGGCTAAGTAATGTTGTGATGACATACTCAAAGATACAGAGGTTGGTCACACTTAGATATATTGGAGGAAGAAGTTGTAACAAGGATGACTACAAATTCTTTAATTGAGATCATCAGTAGATGCCAAGAAAATCAATTAAAGCTGAGCAAATTCTTAGTAGATGTCGAGTAACACAGTATGTGCCGAGCACTAGTATTTTAATAGTGTCGCGCTGCTGCATTATTTCAAATGATGTAGATTTTCCAAATCTAAGCCGACTTAGTGGTTGCATTGAATTTTGTGAACAAGTTGGAAGATAAGGATGATGAGTTGTTGGCACAGAATCTTATGTAAACCATTTTTGGTCAAATTGTAAAAGAATATTCAAGAAATTTCTAGAGGAAAGAGAATATGGGTTAGATACAATGTATCCTACCTAATCCATGCAAATTAAAATTGAAAAATGGAAGAATTGAGTGGGAAAAGGAACTCTAAGACTTCTATTTAAGAAGTCATAAACCAATAAGCAAAGAGCTGCTGGTATTGTTGCTGTTGAAGTGCCAAATTTGTGAAGTAGTTGAAAAAGTGTCAATAAGGAGACATCTAGGAGAAGGAAGAGCATAGAGGTTCTACTTCTACAAGTGGTCATGAAGAGATGATTGCACTGGTACATTGAGTATGGAGGCTCAAGGAGAGAAAGCTTGAAAGGAGGGTAAGCTGTTAAGAGTTGTAGAGATTGAAGGCTAGGCAAGGGTATGAGCTAAGAAGTGATCTGAGATCTGCAAGATAAGTTGTATGTTGTAGTTAGGTCAAGATTTTCTAATACTCTCTAGCAATTGTATTAGATCTAAAAATCCTATGGACTTAGGTTGGCCTAACAGCCATTTGTAAATCTTTTAACAAGGTGGCATTGCAAGTGAATGTTTTAAAGTCCTCTAACCAGACCCACTTCTAACAGGGTGCTTAAATCCTCTAACAAGGTCACATTTAACAATGTGTTGTAGGCCTTTCACAAGGGTGAAAATTGAGTAGCATGTTATTGGTGGTTTTTCCCAAATTGGGTTTCCACCTAAATCACTGTGTTATATGTTGATTTCTTATGTGTTTCACTTGCATGTTGATTTACAGTAACTTGCTGATTAGATAAATAGAAGCTTGGATGAATGAATGGTTGAAAGGGCCAACTATACTTAGTGAAAAGTTTGAATAGGACATTTGGACCTTGAATAATTGATTCCTCCCCCCCAGTTATTTTAAAGCAATTCTAACAATTGGTATTAGAGCCATCTACTGATTTAGTTTCAAGGTACTAGAAGTAGGAAGATCAAGATGTCCAAAAGAGAAGTTTCCAAGCTTAACAAAGACAACTTTTCTACATGGTAGTGTTTGATGAAATTGCACCTTGGATCAATAGGTGAGTATGCACAAACTTCAATTGGAATAGAGCATGTAACTCCAGTAGGACCCCTCACTGCAGATGACTTAAACAAAAAGGAGAATAACCAAGCAATGTTGGAAATTGCATCTATACTTAGCTATGCTGAATATGATGACATCAAAGACTATAATACTGCATTCAAAATTTGGAAAACCTTATCAAAAATCTATGGAGGTGATCAAAATGTCCTAGAGGAAAGTTTGATGACATGAAGATGGAAGAAGGTGAAAATGGTGCTTAGTACGTTGCAAGAATAAAAGAAGTGGTGAGTGCAATAAGAAGTCTAGGTGGAAAACTGGAAGAAGAAACATCCATCAACAAATACTTGAGAACTTTGCTCCCTATCTATGTTATAAGACTTTCAGCCATCCAAGAGTTGAGATGTGTACAAGGGAAAACACTAACCTTTAAAGGAATAGTTGGAAGACTTATTGCATTTGAGCTATCCAATTTTGACAACTACAGACCTAAGAAACTTGAATCTACTTTCAAGGCTAAGATGAAAATGAAAGACACTGAGGAGGACACATCAAGCAAGAGGAGAAGAAGAGGAAAACATGCATCTATTGATAGCTGCATAGATAAGGAAGATGTGAAACAATTAGAAGCACTACTGGCTAGGAGATTCCATAGAGGTAAAGGAAAATTCAAAGGTAAGCTCCTTATCATATGTTTCAATTGCAATGAAGTAGGTCATATAGCTGCAAGATGTACATAGAAGAAGAACCACAAAGAAAGAAACAAGTACAGAAACAAAAGAGAAGATGAAAGCAAAGAATTCAAGGAGAAAGGCAAGAGATGCTACATTGTTGAAGAAGATTTTGATGAAAATGATGATGTAGTCTATGTAGCCATGAAGGATGAATCAGAAAAAAATGAAGATAAAGCAACAACATTAGTTACCTGTGTGAAAAATAATGACAGGTGGATCATAGATAGTGGATGCTCACATCACATGATAGGAGATAAAATTAAGTTCATTACTTTACTCAATATGAAGGAAATAGTGTTAGATTTGGTAATGATGCCCCATGTCAAATCAAAGGAAAAGACTCTATCAAACTTACAGAGAAAATTTCATGTGATAATGCATACTATGTTGAAGGATTGAACTACAACTTGTTGAGTGTATCTTAGTTAGGCAATGTAGGATGCAAAGTGGAATTTGGAAACAAAACTGCCAAGATCTATGATACTGATGGAAATTTGATGGGGAAAAGTAAAAAAACTAGGAGTAATTTGTTTTACCTAGATATGGAAGATGCGACATGTCTTGTTGTTAGATTTGATGATGTGAGGTTATAGCATAAAAGGTTGTGTCATGTTAACTTTGATAATCTGATCAATATTAGCAAGAAGAAAAAAGTCAGAGGATTTCCTAAGTTGAAGAAACCTAAAAACACAATGTGTAAACAATCTCAACTAGGGAAGATGACTAAGTCTAGTTTCAAAAGCAAAACATACACTTCTAATGAAGTACTAGAGTTAGTTTATACAAACTTATGTGGCCCAATAGAAGTGCAAAACTACATAAGAGATAGATACATAATGCTATTTGTAGATGATTATTCCAGGATGATGATTACTATATTTCTAAAGCAAAAATCTGATGCATTCCAAATGTTCAAGTAGTATTTGACAAGAGTTGAGAAGGAAACATGAAAGAACCTGAAATGCCTAAGGTCAGACAAAGGAGGTGAGTTCAAATCAAGAGAGTTTGAAACATTTTGTAATGAAAAAGGTATCAAAAGAAAAACACCAGAACCAATAACTCCACCACATAATGGTATTGCTGAAAGGAGAAATAGGTTAGTGATTGACTGTGCTAGAACCTTAATGATGGAGAAAAATGTTGCACTAAAATACTAGAGAGAAGTTGTAAGTATTTCAGTCTACACACTGAATAGAGTTCAAGTCAAGAAAGCTACAAATGCAACACCTTTGAATTGTGGTATGGTCATTCACCTAATGTTAAATATTTCAAAGGATTTGGTTGTAAATGCTATATTCTAAAAAACACTATAAATGGCAAGTTTGATGCAAAAAGTGATGAAGGTATATTCCTTGGATACTCCACTAGAAGTAAGGAATATAAGTGTTTGAATACTAACACTAACAAAATTGTGGAGAGTGAAAATGTAAATTTTGATGAGTATGCGGAAGTTTATACTGATGAGACAAAGCAAACAGAGGATTATAGATTCTTTATATACTTCTATGGAGGAATGACAACCAAAGACAATGTTGCAAATCAAGTTGGGAATCAACAACAAAGTTCAGTATCTACTGAGTCTCAACCTATAAATACTAAGTTACATTCAGAAGTTGAGTTGCAAAATGCAAAAAATGCACATACTGGTTCTAAAAATAGTATGCAAGAAAGAAATGATGAAATTCAAGGTGAAGAACAAAATGACTTTGAAGCTAAAAGATCAAACATGGAAAGAAGGACTGAACCCATATTAGCCAAGCATGTGAGAAGACATCACCCTGCAGATCAAATTATTGATGATAAGGATGCCAGACCCATGACAAGGAATAGACTCAAAAGTGAATCATGTCTACTGAGTAAGGTTGAACCCAAAATAGTAAAAGATGCATTATAAGGCCATGAAAGAAGAGATAGATCAGATTGAGAAGAATAAAACTTGGTCTCTAGTTCCCAGACCAGCTGATAAGAATGTGATTGGTACCAAATGGGTGTTTAGAAACAAACTTGATGAAAATGGTGAAATAACAAGAAACAAAGTTAGATTAGTTTATAAAGGCTATGCACAAGAAAAAGGACTTCATTATGGAGAGACATTTGCCCCTATTGCAAGAATGGGCAGAGTAAGAACATTACTTGCATATGCTACATATAAAGGTTTCAAAATTTATCAGATGGACATGAAGTTAGCTTTTTTGAATGGCATATTGGAAGAGGAAGTCTACATAGAACAACCAAAGGGATTTGTTGATGAGAAGAACAAGGACATGGTCTGCAAGCTACACAAAGCACTTTATGGATTGAAGCAAGAACCTAGAGCATGGTATGAGAGGTTGCAAAAATATCTTTTGAAAATAGGATTTGAAAGAATAGATGACAACAACAACTTGTACATCAAAGATGAGGAAGGTATAGACATTTTGATTTCAGAAATCTTTGTTGATGATATAATATTTGGAAGAAAAGATATTCTTTGCAAAGATTTTGCTAATCAAATGAAGCATGAATTTGAGATGTCAATGTTTGTAGAAATCAAATTCTTTGTTGGATTACAAGTACATCAGTTGAAGCATGGCATATTTGTGATTCAATCCAAATATATCAAGGAAGTACTCAAAACATTTGGGCTAGAAGACTCAAAACCAATTAGCACACCAATGACAATAGGTCATAAACTATCCAAGAATGATGAATATGTTGAAGTAAATTAGACATTCTATAGATCAATGATTGGAAAGCTACAATATATTGTACATAGTAGACCAAACATTGCATTAGTTGTTGGAATAGTAGCAAATTTTTTTGCCAATCTAAGAGAAAATCACTTAATGGAAGTGAAGAGAATATTGAGATATCTGAAAGGAACTGATGACTTTGGTCTACTACAAGAGGAATGAGAAGTTTGAACTGAAGGCTTACACTGATGTAGATTAGGGAGGTAACATTGATGAAAAAAAAAGCACCAGTGGAGGAGCACTTTTCTTAGGAAAGAGGTTAATTACATGGACAAGCAAAAAGCAAAGTTGCATCTCACAGTCTATTGCTGAAGCTAAATATGTGGTAGCTCCTATAAACTACACCAATATTGTGTGGATCAAACATTTGCTACAAGGTATGAAGAAAGAGATAACTGAGCCTATGATACTTTATTGTGATGATACAAGTGCTATCAATATACCAAAGAACCCAGTAATGCATGCCAAAACTAAGCGTATTGCAATCAAGTATCACTATGTAAGAGAGCTGGTGGAAGACAAACAAGTGAAGATGGAATATGTCAGCTCAAAGGAATATATTGCTGATATCTTCACAAAAGAACTACCTAAAGATGCTTTTGAGTATCTTAGAGGCAAGTTAGGGTTGATACCCCTAACTAAGTCTACTTGAAGCAAAAGCAAGAATGCCCTGCATCAAATGAGCTCAATGTTGAAGATTTTACACATGGATGTAGAGGATGTTTACTTTGGGATTCATGCCTAAAGTAGTAGAAGAACTGGAACTTCAACTTAGTCACAAGCAAGGTGACAGAGGGAGATATTAAATGAACCTGTAAAAGCTATATCTACAATTTAAGGTGCTAATATGTCTTTGGCATTGTTGTCAAAGAGGGAGAAGTGAACAACTGATCAATAACTATTGTAAATAAAAGATTCAGACAAAGGGAGAAGTGGAAAACTAAACAAATAAAGATAAAGGAAGATTTAGGTTGATCATAATAGAAGAAGATGAATAAAATAGAGGGAGCAATATAAAGATAAAGGATACAACATCAAAGAGGGAGAAGTGAAATGAATTAATTAGAATAGTAGTAGGAGATGTGATGTCACAATTTACTTTTTGGCATTTAACTTAATGTTCTAACCTAGTTAGTTTGTGGTTGAATAATTTAGTCTAATGGTTTATTAGTTTAGTTTTTCATTAATGCCAAAGAGAGATTGTTGGAAATCTGATTGAAAAGCTCATTGTTGTTGAAGATTAAAAAGGGAGATTGTTGTAAAAGAACTTTTTTAATCATTGTTTTGTCATTGATGTCAAACCTACTATTTGTAGGGATGATATATACTTATAAGATCCAAGCACTATCAATTAGTTGATTGATGAAGAGGATTTGATCAACAAGATGTAACAAGAGCACCTAAGGGAAAGGTTGAGTTATGATGTTGTAATGAAGTGCAAGGATTAGTTAAGACAATGGCTAAGTAATGTATTGATGACATACTCAAAGATACAGAGGTTGGTCACACTGAGATATATTGGAGGAAGAAGTTGTAACAAGGATGAATGCAAAAGCTTTAACTAAGATCATCAATAGGTGCCAAGAAAATTAGTTGAAGCCAAGAAAATTCTTAGTAGATGCTGAGTAACACAATATGTGCCAAGCACTAGTATATCAATAGTGCCGAGCTGTTGCATTAATTCAAATGATGTAGATTTTCCAAATCTAAGTCGACTTAGTGGTTGCATTGAATTTTGTGAACAAGTTGGAAGATAAAGATGATGAGTTGTTGGCACAGAATCTTATGTAAACCATTTTTGGGAAAATTCTAAAGGATTATTGAAGAAGTTTCTAGAAGAAATAGAATACGAGTCAGATACAATGTATTCTACCTAATCCATGTAAATTAAAATTGAAAAATGGAAGAATTGAGTAGGAAAAGGAACTTGAAGACTTCTATTTAAGTAGTCATAAACCAAGAAGCAAAGAGATACTACTACTATTGTTACTGAAGTGCCAAATTTGCGAAGTGCTTGAAAGAGTGTCAAGAAGGAGACATCTAGGAGAAGGAAAAGCATAGAGGTTTTACTTCTGTGGGTGCTCATGAAGAGATGATTGCATTGGTACATTGAGTATGGAGACTCAAGGAGAGAAAGCTTGAAAGGAGGACAAGCTATTAAGAGTTGCAGAGATTGAAGGCCAGGAAAGGGTATGAGCTCAGATCTACAAGATAAGTTGTATGTTGTAGTCAGGTCAAGATTTTCTAATACTCTCTAGCAATTGTATTAGATCTAAAAATCCTATGGACTTAAGTTGGCCTAACAACCATTTGTAAATCCTGTAATAGGGTGGCATTCCAAGTGAATGTTTTAAAGTCCTCTAACCAGGCCCACTTCTAACAAGGTGGTTAAATCTTTTAACAAGGTCACATTTAATAGTGTGTTGTAAGCCTTTAATAGGGTAGAACTTCCACAAGACATCACTTTAGAAGGGTGAAAATTGAGTAGCATGTTACTGGTGGTTTTTTCCAAATTGGATTTCTACATAAATCACTGTGTTATGTGTTTCACTTGCATGTTGATTTACGGTAACTTGTTGATTAGATAAATAGAAGCTTAAATGAATGAATGGTTGAAAGGGCTCACTATACTTAGTGAAAAGTTTGAATAGGACATTTGGACCTTGAATAACTGATTCACCTCCCCCTCTCAATTATTCTAAAGTAATTCTAATAGATTTTGATAATCTTAGGTTTGAGATTAGTCCCAAATAGAGTTTTAGGAAGCTTACTCTTGGCACCTTGTGGTTTCTAGAACTATGATTGCATGATCTCTTTTCTCCAAATCATCTTCTTCGCAAACAACTTAGAAACAACTCCTCCAAATGCCAAATCTAAAAATTGTTCCTGCTCCAAAACTTAGAGGAAATTCACCATAGTTTGCCTATCAATGGAGATCAACACTGTGTCATCAGTCAATACAATCTATCTAGTGTCCAGGTTGTAATGGTTTATGCATTCATATATTAATTCCAGAGCTTGGACTACAATAGGAAAACTAGCTGCCTCAACAAGCCTGCATCCTTAGAGTTTCTTAGTAATAGGATGTATTGTCTCTAATCTCAATCTTTTCTGAAAATCTTGCATATCATAGAAACAGAGAGAGGTATTTGTAAAATTCTGCGATGAAGAGTTGATTTCATTCAACCTATCGAAGCCCACAAATCTAGTTGCCATCTCTATTTGAAAATGAATTTTGAATCCAAAGCAATAGAAGGAATAACAAATGTGCAAATACTATCTTTTTGAAAAAAGTTGTGCAATTTTAACAAAATAATAGTTCAAGAAAGAGTGGTGGTTTTTGTAATTTTTCATGTTTTCATCTATATAGGAGCTTTAATTCTTTTGTTGATCTTCAAAATTCACCCCACATGAATGGATTGAAGGAGAGATCTACTGAAATAGTAAATGCATGGTTTTAATAGGTATCTAGATGTCTTTCCACTATTCTATTGGCCCAATGGTAACTTTCTTTCTTCCTAAACTTACTTTCCCATTTCCCCTTAAGTGTTGGGAAGTTATGAATAGAGTACTTCATAAGAAAATATCCATTGAGTCAAATTATTATTGATAGCTCTTTCCCACAATGGTTAGATCATTTTCAATATCATCTTTAAGATGTTTTGTGTATTAAAAGTGAGTTCTATCCACTTACAAACTTGATTTTCTTTAAAAACTAGAAAATTGTCTTCATGGGTTGAAAACCTACCGAGGAGAAGACAATTTCCATTTCTTCTCCCAAGCTTCCCTTTTAACTTTACCTTTTGATTATATTTTTCTTTGAGTTCGAAAATGTTGAAAAGTAGTGCACAAAAACATTAGGGGCCCACCTTTTGTTTTATTTCCTTCAGAATTACTTGTTGCCAGAAACTGACTTCATGGGTTGAAAACCCACTAAGGGGAAGTTAGTTTTTAGTTTTCCACCTAGCATGATTATAAGGTTATGATGAATCCTGAACATTTCCCAAAGTAGATATTCATAAAAGGAACCTGAACTTTCCATAGGGCATCTTATTATTATTTTATTTTGACTTGTATGCATCATTTGGAACTCTGCGTAGAAAATCATCTTCATGGGTTGAAAACCCATTGAGGAGAAGATGAAACCCAGATTTTTGCAAACCTTTGTTTTTGTGAGAAAATAATAGGCCACAAGCATAAATAAATTTATAGATGATCTTTGCATGAGCAATGTGAACCTCTTTTGGATTAGGCACTAAGCTACCCAAAATATCCCTCAACACAAAGGAAAAAATACTTGGCTATGAAATGTGGAGAAGAGGAAAAGGAAAAATCTGTTGAAGATTCTTTTCCACCTAAGGGGGCTTAGACTTAGACTTGAACACATCTATGACCTTACTAGAACACAAATTCCCACTTTACTAATTGGTTAGAGGATGAAAAGTGGGGCAATAGGGTATAGTATTTGCTTTGGTTTATTAATATACATATTAGTTTTGTTTATTCATATACTGCATAGTAATGTTTTGAATCATGGAACCCCCACCCAATCCTGCAACACTACAACATATAGTTGATTGCTTGACATTATTGGAGAAGGATAATGCAGCTCTAAAAGTCACAACTCTTTCTCTCTCACTAGTTTCCCAAGGTCTCTTAGTGTAGTTGCAAAAGTACGAATCAGTAAATCAAACTCTCTAGGACACTATTCACTCCTTATCTCAATCATTGAATGATTTGAACTAGCAGGTTTTGGCTAATTCTTCACGCATGCAAGATCTCTCTAAAACTGTTACCACACAAACAACGGGCATTACAAGATATATTAGTTCCATTATTGATGACTTCGGGGATATGGGAAACCTCAAGGACAAGTAGACTGGGCTTGTTAATAAAAAAAATCTCTTTTGACTAAAACAAAGCAACAAATTAAAACTTGGGCCTCCACTTGCAAAAACTCCAGCTCCGCACCTCTGTCTGAGGTCAAAAAAATTGTCTAAGAGAAGTTGGTAGAGGATTGGGTTAGGCACTTTAGGGAATTCAACCTTTGGGTTAGAGGTCTTCCTTCATCCTTCTTTTATCCTCTCCCCATAGGCTACTCATTTCTTAGCAAGAAACTAGGGATTTTTGATATTACATTAGACAGAGCATGGTTTAGACATTATGGCACCCTTTTTATTAGGTTTCTCTCACTGGCTAATTGACTACAAGCTCTTAGGGAAATGAAGAAGCTCTTCCTTCTTCCCACAAAGATATTTCTTGATGAGGACCTCACAAAATCATAGGTAGCTAAACTAAAACACTCTAGAAGCCTTGCGGTAGAAGCAAGGAGTAACAAGAAATGGGCAATAATAAGAAATCGAAAAGTAGTTATTCGTAACTTGCTTCCCAAGAGTTGGGATGAGAGACATACCCAAGCCAAATGACGATTTGAGCACCAAAAATTCAAAAATTCTAAGCCCTCCATTGGCTCTTTGGTTGTCAACTATTGGAATGGCAATGTCTCCATATGGTCTTTGCCAGGCTTACTTCATGATGTAGTTTGGTATGCTGATTTGTTGGTTGTTACGAAGACTGATGAGAGTCCTGCTCAGCCCCTTCTAGGTTACATAGGATATTAGTGGCTTTTAGTTTGCAAAGAGGAGGTCTGCACTTCAGATGGTCTGTGTGGTTCTAGTGAGGTTGCTTGTTTGATTAGAGATGATATGTTCAATACTAACACATTGATTCTTTGTCACTCTCAAGCCAAATTTATGTGGATCTAGGTTGGTGGCACTAGTTGTTGTCAAAAAGATATCTTCATTTCCATTTGTTACTTTCTATTGACTTCCTCACCTTATGCCATTCACAGTGTTGAGGATAGGAACCCTTTTACAGGCCTATTCAAGAGCATCTCTAAGTTTGGGGCTATGGGTGACATCATCATCTTAGGAGACTTTAATGCATGGACTAAAGATCTCTAGACCCCCCAGTATGACTATGGGTCTAACTTGATTTGTACTACTAAGAGGGATCCTACTAGTATGGGGCTTCAACATTTGTTTAAGGATCATAGTGGACCTCTAACTTGCTATGGTCACCACCTTCTCCAGCTCTGTGAGACCACCGATCTAGTGATTCTAAATGACCTCTCTTGCTTCTCAAGTTCTGAGATTTTTACATGTTGGCCTTTTAGTGGGGGTGCGAACATGGTTAATTATATCCTCATTGTTGCTTCTTTCCTCCCCTCCATCCAAAATTTAACTATCTCTCATCTTTCCCTAGCAGATCATGCCCTCCTTAGCCTTTTGGTTTACATTTCTTCCCACCCTCTACCACCCATCTTTAGTCATCCTACCTAGAACCACCTCCTTACCCATTTTTGTTTTGAGGATACTGATCAAGACCTCTTCATTTTCCATTTAAGAAGATTCCTCTACCCCACTAGCTTCACAAATCATATTCAGGTATCCACCATGTTTCACTCACTAGCTACCATGATTTGGGAGTTGGTTCTCCTATCTATCCCTCACTGCTCCATTCCCAATAGTCCCAAATCCATTTGACAAAATACTTGTCCCATGGACCAATGGTTTGATGATGCTTGTAAAACCTTCCACCAATCCTTACACTTGGCTTTTGATACTCATTCCCTCACTTTCGCCAATTTATGACTCTCCTCCAAACACTTTCTTTGCCATAAGAAGTGATTATTTATTGCTTCATAGGGCAGATCCCTCTGTGACATGCTTATTTAGTATCCCAAGTTGTTTTGGTGCATCATGTTCCCCTGGCATAGCCAGCCACAGTCCACCCCTGACCTTTGCCTCCTTGCCTCTCATTTCTCCATGTTGTATGATATCTCAAGTTAGCTTGCTCCCCTTCCTAGTCCACTCTCCCATTGTCACTTATTCTCCACCTCCAACATTTACGAGGCCATCAAACTTATGAGATGCATTAGGGTAGTTGATGAGGAGGGTTTTCAAGTTGAGCTCTTCAAGCTCAACACTACAATCTTGGGTCCTTATCTCTCTACACTCTTTAATAGAGTAGTTTGTTTTGGTTTTTTGGACTCTTGGTCGAGACACATTATTCACCCGATCCATAAGTCTGGGCTGACCTCTAATCCCAAAAACTATAGGACCATCATGATTGGGCATACATTTGCCAAACTTTATGCTACATCATTAAATACTATTTTATCTAGTGAGCTCGATAGGAGGAATTATAGGGCAAAGGGTCGAGCAGGATTTAGGGTAGACTACTAGACCATGGATCATATCTTTACAATACAAGCTATTATTGAGGAGGCTCAAAACCACTCGAAGAAAGTCTACTACTATTTTGTGGATTTTTGTAAGGCTGTTAATTCCATCCCCAGAGCAACCCTTTTTAGAGATTGAGAGATATTGGTATTTCTAAGATCTTATTGATGACTATCATGAGGTTATATGAGATAGTGATTGGTAGACTCAGGACCACAAAGGGCCGCCCTGACCCTATCTAGAGCACTATTGGGGTGAAGTAGGGTTACCCTCTCTCGCTCACCTTGTTCAGGATCTACATTGATGAGATCGAGGCTTTTCTTAGTGACTCCTCGCTTGCAAGTTATGGTTGTCATCTACACCAGGTATTGCATCTTCATCCTTCTCTTTGCTGATGGTGTGGTTCTTCTTGCTTCTTCTCCTAAGGGTCTTCAGAGGATTTTGGATAGACTTGCATCATTTTGTGATATGAGACAATTGGTTGTGGACCTTGAGAAGACTCATGTTATGGTCTTCAATAGTTTGAAGACCTCACATCTCCATTTTCACTTCTAGGGTCAGGAAGTTGAGATTACATCATCTTACACATACCTTGGGGTTAAGTTTTGCAAATCTCATTTCAGCTTGAGATCAACCATTCAACCTCAAATTAGTAAAGGGTTGGGTTCCCTTGCCATGCTCGAGAGACAATGCTTCAGACACCACTTTTAGGACACATCATCTAAGCTATCCCTCCTTGATTCCTTAGTAAGACCCACAGTGCTCTATGGTGCCATGGTTCAGGGTCCTTCCCTTTTAGAATCAGATTGGTCCATGATCGAGCATACCCAGACTCTACTTCTCTATCGAATTATCAAATGTCATAGATCTACCCCCCATAGTATTATTTTACCTGAGTTTGGAGCTCACCCATTCAGGCTTGCAGCCATTTTTTGACCTCATCTAGTTTCTCTAGTCTTTGTGGTTTTGCAGACTTAGTTGAAGGCCAACATAGATACCCTTACTTAGCCTACTACTCCTTAGTTACTTTTACAGACTCTGATCCAGCTACTAGAGCTCATTATCAGTATGCTCAGGCTACTATCCTACTAAGTTCAGTTGGGATTGACATCAATCATCTCCCTCCATACCAGTTCTCATTAGACTCTCTTTCTCATCTACTCCCCTCTTGGCAGGAGTTGAATGGGCATGTCAAACTTGACAATTACAGGTAGTATATCATACAAACCTGGGTGGATCCTCCAGGGGGACTACGTCCGACGATGGCTTTCTACACTGAGCACTTCTTAGATATTCAGGATGGGATTATTGTTCACCCTGAGTACTTACATAGATATTGGACACATGCCTTGCATATCTCTCTTGGATCTTTCAGGGTGGGCTCACACAGACTCCAGATCTAGGTCAATTACCATATTGCTAGAGAGGATCGAGTGTGCACACTTTGTACCTTAGCTAAGGCAAAATTTGAGAATCATTTTCTTTTTAGATGCCCCATATACTACGAGATTAGAGGGAGATTTTATTGTTATTTTAGAGATTGTAGATCCCTCTCAAATTTCTTTCAATTACATTGATAAGTGTTGCATTGCATTCTATCTCCATGAGTCCTTATAGCTTCGTGATCATACTTTATAGCTTTCATTTCCTAGGAGTCAGGCCCATACATAGCTTATTACAACCTTCTTCTCACCCTCAATTTTGGTTTGGGGTGTAAAGCGTCCATATAGTTTCCCTAATACGGGCCATTCCAGATCTATGAGACCTCCCAGGGGACCTCTTCGCTAGAGACACTCCTCTTGTAGCACTTAGCTTCATTATAGAGCCTCTAGTAGCTGCACTAATTAGTCATTGTATAAACTCATAATAGAAACAAAGAAATAATAACAAATGCAAGAACAAAATATGGACTTCTTATTTGTGCCACAAATGTAGAATTACAAAATTCACAGGTACAATATGATAATCCACATGGGTGCCTTCATTAGAGTAATTTGCAAGACTAAGTTGTGAACTACCACCCAGAGCTGCCTTAGACAAAGTTTGGGCCTTTCTTAAATAATCAATTTTATGCTACTCGGGAAGGTTCTAGACATTGAAACTTAATACCTAAGGCCAAAAGACCCTAACAATACATATAGAGTTGGCCAAATACATCTTTGACAATTATTTTAGATACTTTGGGTAGCCGAACATTGAATGACCATAACTCATGAACTGTTGCTCTGATTGGATATTATAACCACTTTTTGGAAATGCTAGCTCTTGATGTGTAGGCTTGGAACTGTGATAACTCCCTTCCATTGAGTTTTCAGACCTCATTTGGGCACTCTAAGGCCTCCAATGATGAGCTTGAAAATTTTTTTGCAAATTTTTCCACTAAAAATCTACAATAACTTCTTTGATACTTAATCTTGAGCAATGAGATTTTTTATGGTAGGCGAATAACTCTAAAATGAACCTTCCTATAAAAAAATGGGAACATTTTGAGCTCATATGACAAACTTACTAAAAATATCAAGTTCCCTTGAATAGTAACCACCATGTCTACTAGTCCTTATTAAAATAGAAAAGGCTAAAAAGAAAATATTTTTGAGTGATGCAAGATTTCTCTTACATGTAGGATGCTCGTGCATTAGGTTAACACTAGAGTTTCCATCAGTTGCACTAAAAAAGTTGGTAGATGTACTGCTATACTTGGCATGAACTATACATAGGTTCTGAAGCTTGGTACCAACTAAGAAACTAAGTAGTAACTGAATACTGACTAAGTGAGAGGCACTACGAGACAAATTAACCTTAATATCAACAAGATTGTGCCAAAAGAGCTAAAAAATGATTGTGCATGATAATCATCTTTTTACATTCTTTTGGCACAATTGTTCTGACATTTTATGATTTTTAGTGAGAACAAAATTCCAAAATAATCAAGTAGGTGATCCGAAATTAAATTATAATTTGTTGAGGCATGTTTAAATACCTTATTTCACATTTTATTGAATATTTCTTGATTTTTTCATGAATGTTTGGGGTAGTAACCCTTTACACTCAACTCTTCACTAAAGTTATTCTCACTACTACAATCACACTACCTCTAAACCATGCACTAGTGTATAATTATAGAATTGTAATTATAGAAAATGTCCTGATTTGCCCAAGTAGGTGTATGATGGAAAAGAGATATATTAGGTGAATTAAGCTCACTAGTGGTTATAGGGAAACAATAACATCAGAATAGTTAGAAAATAGAACTACATATTCATTAGAGTGAATAGTTCAAGGGTCTTAATCCCATGTATATGGGTATGTAGGTAGCCTGGTAGGCAAAGAATGCCTCTAGCATGTAGACACCTTCAACATAGTTAGGTAGCACTTAACCATGTATGTAGGTATGTATGTCTGTATGTATGTAACTATTCTCTACTTAAAAATTTCATCCATATGTAGGAAAGTTGAGCTTGCACCTTTGGCAATACTTCATTTCCATTATTTGTGCTTTTTGAATCAAAGGTATCCAACTTTATCACTTGTAACTCTAATTTTCAAATAATACAAACCACAATAGTTTCTTATAGTTTTATGGTTCTCCTTGAAATTTTATAAATTAATTTCATTTATGTACATCATTTTTGTAAGAATTTGGTTTAGGCTAGAATTTTCCCAAGAACTAAGAACTCAACACAAGCACATAGTAGACCAATAGAGAGAGTATGATTAGAATGATGATATTCATTCAATATGTCCTACAACCATTACAAGAGTACACTCGGAGTGCTTGTATATAAAGGCTTCAAGAGAGATTCTAGAATGAAAAGAAGTCAGCATCATGATAAGTCATACAACTAGGCACATGTCCACCAGATATGAGTTTTCCTCCATTAAGCACGTAATTAAGTGTGATGATGTGAGGATAAGCCTACAATGGTATAACACACAAATCAGTGGTGTAGACAACATGTGCTAAATTAGGAGTGCAAATAACTCTATTGTCAAGATGACAACTCAGTGAATGATGCAAACTCCAGTGTTGTAGACACCATGTGCATAATTAGATTGTGTACTTCTATAAGAGTACACAAAATCCTAAGTGTCTCACCTAAATAAATAATAAAATAATACATTAACCTAGTAAACTTAAGTAAGTGTAATAAGTAAATACTTATTTACACCAACACCCCCCCTTAAGTGTAACTTAGAGGAATGCCCTTAAGCTTACAAAATATAGAATGAAGTGCATGATGGGTCTCGACTGCTAGGCCATGTTAGGTACCCATGTACATAATGAAAATGCAGTCTCTCATAAAATGGAGAAAGAGGGAAAACCTCATGGGAAAAACCCTCACCCAAAAAGAGAGATGAATAGGGATATATGGATGGATGGAGTAATCAAGACCCCCCCATTATGACATACATCTAATATATACATAAGAGAATGATGAGAAGAGGAAGAGAGATAGGATAAGCCCCCCCCAAAGAAGAATGCTTGCCAGTGACTGCTCTGATGAAGAAGCTGATCCAAGACTGCAGAATGGTGTTCCTCCCCTTAGGAAGAAAGAATACGAAAGGTGCAAATGAGATACTTCCACTGTGTGTGGAAAGAATCCCATGGATAAGTGATGTCTTTGAAACCTACTCAACTAGATAAAGAACCTATCTCAAAGAACTGTCTGTCTCTACAACTAATGAAGAACCTTGTTACAATTGCTGATCATAAGTATCCATAATCACTTCAACCTGGAAGGATTGATCATGTAGAGAATGGACTTGAGGGTCCAAGTGGGCCCTCGCAACAATTGTAGAAGAATCTTCCTCAGCAAAGAGAAGTGGTAGATCATCAAAGAAGTCTTCCAGATTGACTGTGTGAGACTCCAAGAATAGAGCTAAAATGTCTAGCAAGAAGTCATCACTTGAGGCTGGAAGACCATGTGTACCCTGTTGTACTAAAGTACATGAATCTATCACTACGGAAATGAATGAATAATTTGCCTCAAAGAGAAGACAAATATCCTCAAGAGTGTCTCCCACATTTTCAATGCGAGGCTCCATGAACAAGCCTGCAAGGGCGGGAAGGAAGTCATCACATGAAGTTAGAGTAGGAAGACATAAAGGGTCCTGCTACACTAAATCTGAAGCATCTGTGGCTGGAACAAGATCAGTAGGAGTAACAATAGATCGAGGTGTGATCTCATCTGAAGAGGGTGCAATTGCAAATGGAGGTAAGATGTCTTCTAGAAATGGAGGAATGTTTGGATCTCCATACTTCTTCCAAAGATACATCCAATAATCATGTGGTGGCCATATCTTGATAATCAACTTATGACAATCAGAAGGAGAGAGACTATTAAGAATGATAACATTTAGTCTACCTTTAGGTTCTTTTCCTTTATCAGTGATCAAGTCATTGGAACATAAATAAGGAAATACCTCCTTATGCTCTCGTCTAAGATGATCAAGACGTATATCACACCATGTGTAATAGTTTATTTTTGTCAACCTAGGTCTAATGCCATGTCGACATGTGAGACAATACTCCTCTATGAGATCAATCAATGAACCCCCAAAGAATCAAAGAACCCCCCCTAATGTATGATTTAGGCTCTTAATAGCCACTTGCCAATTTATGACCTATTTTTGAAAGCAGTATTTTTGTCCTTAGAACCTATAGTATGATTATAGATTTGGAAAGTAGACAAAAAAATGCACTTTCAAAAAAAATGGAACCTAATTATGTGTCCAAATGAGCCCGTACTAAGCATTTTGAGTGGGAAAAATTGGGATTTGTGAGTTGTAGAAAAAATTTAAGAATAGAGATCTCAAACCACCTGTAGCAATGTGTAGATCACAAAATTCTACCCCAAAACAAAAAAAATTGCTCGCAAAAAGTAGTTCGTATGAGGGAGATATCATTGTTTGAATATTGCTGCTGCTGTTATTTTTTTTGACTCGCCTCAGTGCCTCCAAAAAACAAATGGCTCTAGATTTTTCCTTAGATGTCTAATTTGGATGAAACAAAATTTGATTTGGGGGTTTTTAGACCTTCTGAAAGTGATGCAAATATTAGATTTGCACCAGCAAGCTTCAATCTTCACCTGCAAAAAATCTCTCCTATGGCCCAATGGCTAATTTTTTTTTGGAAAATAATGTAGATCCAAAAAAATAGTAGAGATGCAGATGAAAAAAAATTAAGATCTGAAATAATCATACCAATTTTGCAAATTGGGCTTTCAAGTGCTAGTTTGCAAAAAAAAATTGTCTCATGGTCGACTTTGGGCCAAGGTAGCCAAATTTATAGTCAATTTTCATCGAATCAACATTTTGGATGCAATTGTGAGGTCAGATCTAGCTCTAGACACTCCCAATTTTTGCAACACTCTGAATTTAGGCTAAGGTGCTGAAGCAACAATGGTCTTGAACAACTATGTGATGAGAAAATCTCCAAGAGCTCTGATACCATGTAAGAATTTGGTATAGCTCTGATACCATGTAAGAATTTGGCTTAGGCCAAAATTCACCCAAGAACTAAGGACTCAACACAAGCACACAGTAGACCAAGAGAGAGAGTATGATCAGAATGATGATATTCATTCAATATGCCCTACAACCATTACAAGAGTACACTAGGAGTGCCTATATATAAAGGCCTCAAAAGAGCTTCTAGAATGAATAGAAGTCACCATCATGATAAGTCATACAACGAGACACACATCCACCAGATATGTGTTATCCTCCATTAAGCATGGAATTAAGTGCGATGATGTGAGGATAAGCCTACAATGGTATAGCACACAAATCAGTGGTGTAGACAACATGTGCTAAATTAGGAGTGTGAATAACTATGTCATCAAGATGACAACTCAGTGAATGATGCAAACTTCGGTGTTGTAGACACCATGTGCATAATTAGAGTTGCGTACTTCTATAAGAGTACACAAACTCCTAAGTGTCTCACCTAAATAAATAATAAAATAATGTAAAATAATAAAATACTACATTAACCTAAGTAAACTTAAGTAAGTGTAAGAAGTAAATACTTATTTACACCAACAATTTTCAAGTTTGATATTTCTCTTTTTCCTCACTCATAGTCCAAGAATATTTTTTCAAAACACATATTAACCAGTTGGAGATTGAGCCAAAAAATTGTAGGAATGATTGAGCCAAAAGAGATAAAAATAATAGTTGTGCACGATAATAATGTTTTTATGATAATCATCTTTTTAATGTTCTTTTGGCACAATTGTTCTTCCATTTTATGATTTTTGGTGAGAACAAATTCCAAACTAATTAGTTAGGTGATCCAAAATTAAATCATAATTGGTTGAGGCATGTTTAAATACCTTATTTCACATGTTATTGAATGTTTCTTGAATATTTTGGGTAGTAACTCCTTGCACTCAAATCTTCACTAAAGTTATTTTGACTACCACAATGACATTACCTCTAAACCTTGCAAAGGATGTTGAAGTGCTTCCCAACCTTGAAACACTTTTATAACTTAAGAAATGGCAAAGAAAATGAAAATGCAATACATGACAAAATATACAACTTGTATTCTTTATATATAGAGAGATATTTTTTAAGTTGCTTATTACATATTAGCACAATAGAAAAATTGTTCCAGCAACATATGTATTCCAAAATCTAAATAATAAAATAATAAAACTCACTCAACCCATGCTAAGTGACATGCCATAACCTAGTTCAATTGGTGTAGTTGTTGATTAGCTGGGTTGACCACAAATTCCTATAGAACTATCATTAAATTAGGTACAATAAAATGAACAATTAGTTTTTCCCAACTAACATTAACTTGATTGGTCTATTTATACCCATTGATTATTGTCACAAGCTTTTAAACATAACCATATAAGTAGTGAGTTAGGACGTATATAGGTTAACCTTACATTAACTGTAGACTACAACATAAAGGTTACACTAGGGTATTATAGGATTGTAATTATAGAAAAGCACATGATTCTCCTAAGGGGGTGTATGATGGTGAAGAGTTATATTAGGTGAGTAAAGCTCACCAGTGGTTATGGGAATACAACTACATTAAAATAATTATAAACAAAAACTACATATTCATTAAAGTGAGTAGCTCAATGATCTTGATCTCATGTATACATGTATGTACGTAACTTGGTAGGCAGAGTATGCCTCTAGTGTGTAGACACCTTGGACATAGTTAAGTAGCACTTAACCATGTATGTATTAGGTAGGTGATCCAAACATAAATCATAATTGGTTGATGCATGTTTAAATACCTTATTTCACATGCTATTGAATGTTATGTGTTTATGTGCTACTGTTATGAATGTTAAAGGATGAATATTCTAGGCTGATGTACTAGTTCTTAAGCCCAAAATAGATGAATCATGATTTGAAATCAAGACAATGGTCTTGTCAAAATAATAAATTTAAATTATTAAAGATATCCATTTTTAGACTCATTGCTCAAAATGTATTGTTTAAGTAACATGTATGAAATAATTTTAACAAAACAAACACCAATAGTGTTGTATACATGCTAGACCCAGAATCATCTCTTGCAATCACAACCAATGTCAAATATTTTTGGACTTGGTAGTAGCTTCTCCAAATCAGTGTCTTCTAAAAGCAAGTATTACATGTAACCAGTAAAAGTAAAATTGAAACCTCAATTAAATGTCCAATAGTTGCAGCTAGGGCTTCCTCAAAATCTATACTAAAACTTACAATAGTGCAATAGCTACTGATAGTTCAAAGTTGTTGCTTGACACAGTGAAAGATTGTGTGATAAACTAGGGATATGGGATTTTATGAAAAATACATATAAGTTTTGGATAGCCTAGTCTATGTCAATGTTATTGGTCAAAACTCATAGATTTCATAAAGGATAAGACCAATTGTGGGCTATAGAGATCCAGACAATGACCATGTTCCTCAATTGGGACTACAAAAATCTTTGGATTGGAAAGTAGAAAACATATGCAAAATGTTGATGAATGAGATAGATCGGAAGTGTTCCTATTTATTCTACATAATTATGACTATCCCAGGATCTTTAATATTGGGGTTGCAAATATATATATTGGCGAGAAGAATTAATCCATGCTTTTTGCATACACAATCCTACCATGTGATATTTTTTGGCCACATAGGGTCTCTAGAACACTTGTCATGCTTAAAATCCTCATTCCTTTATAATAATATCCAAAACTAAGATTTATTATTAAGAATTGGAACAACATTGATAGAATAAATGGCCTAAAAGAAGTTTTCTATTTCATTTATTCTTGGGAAATAAGACACTAATTGACTTACATGAACTATTTATTGGACTATATAAACATACAAAAGAAAGGAAGAAGTAATGAATATTAAAGTCAAAATTGTTATGTCAAGAATTAGATGATTACAACTATTGATTCACAAAATGACCAATACACATGGTTTTCCATGAGTAAAGTAAAATAGAATAGGATAAAATTTTATATTCAGATTCATATTTACTTATAAAGAGTCCTAAATTGAATCATAAAATGACAACCAATTCTAATTTGCCCAGGTGTCCTACAAAATCCTGAGTCACAATATTTGTTCCATTCAGAGCTAGGTGACTAAATATTGTAGGCCATGCTATAGCCCATATTTTCATTGACTCATCAAAAATCCACTTTCCTAACTCACTTGAACATATAAATGATCCGCTTTCATTGCACCCCTGCAAATTACATGAAATTTCATTGCCCCATACAAATTACAAGAAACTTCTACATCCCCACTCTGTTCATCACAAATAAGGGAATCTTCTAAAGAGTCTACCATATCTCCTATCTTTATAGCCAAATTTTAACATACCGGAGTCAGATGCACCATAAATCTAAAAAATATAGCCCCAATGTGCTAAATTTATAACATAGTCATACATCAATGGGGGTGTTGATGATGTCAGTTGAAAAAATGATGATCCTCACAGGTGTCATAGACTACACATGTGTCATTAATGGTCTTCTAAATAGTAGTCTACTATAAAAAATACAAAAATACAAATGAATAATGGCCATAATATTCTCTGATCAATCTTTTGAATGAGTAAAAAAAGAAATCGAATAGTGTTTGTTGAATTTTAGTGATATATAATGAATCTACTTCACATTTTTCATGGTTATGAAAACTTCTTTATTCTCATGGACTTTGTTGAGGACATCAGAAACTTGTGCACTCTACTCTTTAAGAGGTTATTCATGAAAGCATAGTCTTTGCTACTCTTTTGACCAAGATATTTTTATGCAAAGAAACACAGTTCAAGATCTAATGGTTGGACTTCATCTTCATTATAATTGACAATTTTTATAGTCTTGTAATAAGAATCATAAAATCATTAGGTTATCTTCTCTTTGTCCTTGCATGTAAAAATCTAGGTTATTTTAGTGTGCTGATTCCAATCAAATCAATCATTTTGAGCTTTTTTTGATCATTCTTGTTAGCATATTATAGCCTAATATACAATGAGAATATATATATATATATATTTTTTAAAACTCTATCTATCATCAAAATTTTGATGCAATTTTTTTTCGATGGTATGAAAAACTCATCAAATCATCTCTGGTTGGTGTTGATAGTTTGATGGGTTTTTCGTCGATGGTATAACATACTTGTCGAATCATCTATGGCTGTCATCAATAGTTCAACATGTCAAATTAGTTTTCTGGCCCTGGAATGTGACATAGATGTAGATGATTTTTGACAGGTCTTCTCATCAATACATCAACAGTAGCAGAGTGCGTTGAACTTTCGATGCAATTCTAGTGACATTGACTTTCAATGTTTAACTGTGAAAACTTAGATCACCACCATGTCAAAAAATAGGTCAAAGTTTACTAGTGAGAATAGGAGCACTAAATTAGGAGGTAAGAGATGGTATCTTCCTCACAGCTACACAAAATGCATCAATTGACCATTTTGAACACATGCCTTTTGGGATTTTCAACTATAAGTATACTATTGTTCATAACAGACCACCATAAGAAGTAAATTTTGAGAAGGAAGTAAGCTTACGAAACATACCTCTAGTCCAAGGTCCCAACCTCACCTATAATGGTAATATACGCCAATTTTACACCAAATTCCTTACTAGAATTTATGTCCCATATTGTTTTATCCCTATCTGGAAAAGTGGAACTATAGGTGTCTTTTAGGAGGGACACTAGCTCCTCATATTTGGCCTTCTCCTCAAGATTAAATTTATTTGTATTAAATTCTTTCCACTGATTATTTTCAATATAATTGGACACCTTAAGACCAAAGTAATTCCCTCCCTACTTGTAATGGACACCCTTGGATGTCCCCAAAAACTAAACCAAATTGCTGAAAGGAATTATGTCAAACAGTTTGCATTCAACTTCTTAAAACCCCTTATAACTCCGGAAATCAAACGTTTATTTGTTTGTTGTGTTTCGTGCATGGAATTGGTATCATACAACATAAACAAGAAAGAAACTACAATAATATGCAAAGTGGAAATGAACGACTGCTAATAAAATGTTATTTTCAGAATTCATAAAACCAAATACATGGCAGATTTATCAACTCACTAATTACTTCAGCAGTATTGACATAATACTCCAGCCCATGCTTCTGAACTTGCTGCTACAATACTTTGTCCTTCAATCAGTCCACTACCTTCATAATACCATTCCCTCAAAGTGGCATAAGTGTCGGACAAGTAGGGAAGAAGATATGAGCAAAATATCAAATCTGCCTGTAGCCGTAAATGCAACTAAACTGCCTGATAATGAAGCCAATAAGAAAGAATTCCAAAGGCCAAACCCCAAGGGAATGACGTCTAAAATGTTACAAGAGAGGATAGATGTCCTCAAATGCCAAGAACAAAGCTGCAACTCACACACCAATTTCTTCTCATATTCAACTTGCCTAATGAAGCCACAAATGCTTCCTTTTATTCTATTTCCAAGGGTCCGCTCAACTCATATGGGCAATGTGGGATAAAAGATGTGTAATATATAAAACATATATTAAAATACCCCTTATGTCTCCCTTGGGCACACACTACCATAAAATAAATATTAAAGTAACACTTTAATATTTTACAATTAAACTAGACGTTACTTTAATAAAACTTCAGGCATTAAAATGTATTAGCAATCGGAATCCGAATAATGTGAGTGATAGCTCATCGGAAAGCTCTCACCGAGGAGTATCGAATTCCAATCACCAAAATTGACCTGCACTGTGTCTTGCCGATGTACTAAAAATAGTAAGTATGCCTGAAACTGAGTAAATCAACTTCGTTTTGGCCCAAACTAGAAATGAGTAGGCCAAAACACTCCAGGATCCCATTAAACCCTTCGTTAGCCCTTGGGACCATGTAGAATAAGGCTAACACACACACACTTGGTCAACTGCTAAAAGATGAGATCATTACAAATCCGCCCTCCTTGAAATTGCTTGTCCTCAAGCAATTAAGTAACATAATGAACTCCAACCTCCACCTGGATCCCAATTGAAGTAATGTGTGATATCCATATAGACATTAAACAAATTGCAAATGAACATCATTAGGACCAACCACATGTCCTGCAAGTTAGCTCCCAAAACCTGTGCTAATGAAGTATAAGTCTGGATGTCATTAGAAGGTGGCTCCATAGAAGATCTATGAAACATAGTACTATCCCAAGAGTGAACATTAACACTTTGTTGATCGATAGTATAATATGACTCTGTCACTATATTGCTCACCTCATTAGCAATAACAAGTGTACTATCATCAGAGCACACATCTACAACCGCATGCTTATTACCAAACTCCTCATTAGATGGTTCAACTGACATAGAAGTGGTTGTTGATATGACAGTTCCCTTGCATTCTCCTAATTCCACTATTGCTACATCATCATCCCCTGACAAGGCTTCATATGTGGTTTCCTGACTTTGCATGCATGTCTCTATAGACTCTGTCGAAATACCCACATCACCAACATCATAACTGACTGGCTCTATATGTGTCTCGATCCCACCTGAGGAATCAACTACCTTCTGCTCTGGAGAAGCATACAAATCATCAATGTTGATGCCCATCTGTCTAGCCATAAGCTACAACATCATATCCATTTGCCTATTCTGCTCCTATTGCATACATTGCCCCTTCTCTAATGTACCCAATAACTGTCTGAACAGTACCTCCCCCTGATCTGGACCAGCATTCCCGCCTTTGCCTAATCCTGTATTCCTGTCATCTCAATCACCCATATTGTTGTCCTGATCAAAGAATATCTCCTCCGTGTCTGTATGGTTGGATTCAATGTCCACCTGCATGGATGTACTAGACTATTTGCTTTGCAAGTCTGAAATCCTTTTTTGTCTTGCTCTGGTATCACAGAAATTATAAGACCCCTGTCGCATACTCAAACATAAATGCTTAGCCTGTGTGTTTTACTTATTTCTGATTTTAGTGTTTTGACATTTCGTCAAACACTTTTTCCCTCTATCCAGCTGTTCCAAATTCCCTATAAGACCTCGACAGGATGGCAGGACTTATAGCTCTGATACCACTGTAATGGGCACCCCTGGATGTCCCAAAAAACTAAACCAATTTTCTGAAAGGAATTTTGTCAAACAGTTTGCATGCAACCTCTTATTTCTCCGTTTAATGTTTTAAACCCCTTATAACTCCGAAAATCAAACGTTTATTTGTTTGTTGTGTTTTGTGCATGGAATTGGTATCATACAACATAAACAAGAAAGAAACTACAATAATATGCAAAGTGGAAATGAACTGCTGCTAATAAAATGTTATTTTTAGAATTCATAAAACCAAATACATGGCAGATTTATCAGCTCACTAATTACTTCAGCAGTATTGACATAATACTCCAGCCCATGCTTTCAAACTTGCTGCTACAATACTTTGTCCTTCAATCAGTCCACTACCTTCGTAATACCATTCCCTCAAAGCGGCATAAGCATCGGACAAGTAGTGAAGAAGATATGAGCAAAATGCCAAATCTGCCTATAGCCGAAAATGCAACTAAACTGCCTGATAATGAAGCCAATAAGAAAAAATTCCAAAGGCCAAACCCCAAGGGAATGACGTCTAGAATGTTACAAGAGAGGATAGACGTCCTCAAATGCCAAGAACGAAACTGCAACTCACACACCAATTTCTTCTCATATTCAACCTGTCTAATGAAGCTACAAATGCTTCCTTTTATTCTATTCCCATAGGTCCGCTCAACTCATATGGGCAATGTGGGATAAAGATGTGTAATATAAAACATATATTAAAATACCCCTTATGTCTCCCTTGGGTACACATCACCATAAAATAAATATTAAAGTAACACTTTAATATTTTACAATTAAATTAGACGTTACTTTAACAAAACTTTAGGCATTAAAATGTATTAGCAATCGAACTCCGAATAATGCGAGTGATAGCTCATCAGAAAGCTCTCACCGAGGAGTATCGAATCCAATCACCAAAATTGACCTGCACTATGTCCTGCCGACTTACTAAAAAATAGTAAGTATGCCTGAAACTAGTAAATCAACTTCATTTTGGCCCAAACTAGAAATGACTAGGCCAAAACACTTCAGGATCCCATTAAACCCTTCGTTAGCCCTTGGGACCATGTAGAACAAAGCTAATACACACACACTTGGTCAACTACTAAAAGAACGTGAAGGCCAAAAGATGGGATCATTACAAATCCGCCCTCCTTGAAATTGCTTGTCCTCAAGCAATTAAGTAACATAATGGACTCCAACCTCCACCTGGATCCCAATAGGCGATATCCATATGGAAGTTAAACCAACTGCAAATCCGCATCATCAGGACCAACCCCTGTAGCCTAGCATTCAAAACTTGTGCTGATGAAGTCAGAATGTCACCATAAGGCAACTCCAAAGAAGATCTATGAAACGTCTTCTTCCCTTTATCCATCCACATAATATATATTGGACTGGAATGCATATTATCACCATCATGCATTGAAAAAGATGTAGTTGTAGGTGAACCATATGTACTCATGCTAACTGTATCAACAATAGGTGTTGCCGCATCGAAATATATGGACATAGGAACAACATTAACTGCTACAACAGAATACTGAACTAAATTTGTAGTTGATGAAAACTCATAATCATTAACATATGTGGCTTCATTAGAAAATACATCAACCACTGCATTTATACTATTAAACTCCTCATTGGATGCTTCAACTGACATAGAAGTGGCTGCTGATATGATAGTATCCTCGCATTCTCCTAATTCCACTATTGCTATGTCATCATCCCCTGACAAGACTTCATATGTGGTCTCTTGACTTCACACGCATGTCTCTACTGACTCTGCCGAAATGCCCACATCACCAACATCATAGCTGGCTGGCTCTATACGTGTCTCGATCCCACCAGAGAAATCGACTACCTTCTGCTCTGGAGCAACATACAAATCATCAATGTTGATGCCCATCTGTCTAGCCATAAGCTGCAACATCATATCCATTCACCTATTCTGCTCCTGTTGCATATGTTGCCCCTTCTCTAATGTACCCAATAACTGTCTAAACATCACATCTTGATCTGGACTAATATACATCTTTATCTAGCTATCAATATGATCTCCACAGGATGGTAGGACTTATAGCTCTGATACCACTGTAATGGACACCCTTGGATGTCCCCAAAAACTAAACCAAATTGCTGAAAGGAATTATGTCAAACAGTTTGCATTCAACTTCTTAAAACCCCTTATAACTCTGAAAATCAAACGTTTATTTGTTTGTTGTGTTTCGTGCATGGAATTGGTATCATACAACATAAACAAGAAAGAAACTACAATAATATGCAAAGTGGAAATGAATGGCTGCTAATAAAATGTTATTTTCAGAATTCATAAAACCAAATACATGGCAGATTTATCAACTCACTAATTACTTCAGCAGTATTGACATAATACTCCAGCCCATGCTTCCGTACTTGCTGCTACAATACTTTGTCCTTCAATCAGTCCACTACCTTCATAATACCATTCCCTCAAAGCAGCATAAGCGTCGGACAAGTAGGGAAGAAGATATGAGCAAAATATCAAATCTGCCTGTAGCCGAAAATACAACTAAACTGCCTGATAATGAAGCCAATAAGAAAGAATTCCAAAGGCAAAACCCCAAGGGAATGACGTCTAGAATGTTACAAGAGAGGATAGACGTCCTCAAATGCCAAGAACAAAGCTGCAACTCACACACCAATTTCTTCTCATATTCAACCTGCCTAATGAAGCCACAAATGCTTCCTTTTATTCTATTTCCAAGGGTTCGCTCAACTCATATGGGCAATGTGGGATAAAAGATGTGTAATATATAAAACATATATTAAAATACCCCTTATGTCTCCCTTGGGCACACACTACCATAAAATAAATATTAAAGTAACACTTTAATATTTTACAATTAAACTAGACGTTACTTTAATAAAACTTCAGGCATTAAAATGTATTAGCAATCAGAATCCGAATAATGTGAGTGATAGCTCATCGGAAAGCTCTCATCGAGGAGTATCGAATTCCAATCACCAAAATTGACCTGCACTATGTCCTGCTGACGTACTAAAAATAGTAAGTATGCCTGAAACTGAGTAAATCAACTTCGTTTTGGCCCAAACTAGAAATGAGTAGGCCAAAACACTCCAGGATCCCATTAAACCCTTCGTTAGCCCTTGGGACCATGTAGAATAAGGCTAACGCACACACACTTGGTCAACTGCTAAAAGATGGGATCATTACACTACTCCTTTAGAGTGTCAAACTTGATGAATATCAGAGGGGAGTCACCAATCCATCTATCCTCCCAAAATATTTAACCACATTCTCATCTCCAATGTTCGATCTAATACCTCTGCTTAAGTACTTCCTTCTCTACAATATTAGTCCATATAATTGATCCAACTAAGAGACCTTTTTTGTAAAGGGCTTGGTTAAAAGGCCTTCCTCCCAAATATTTTTCTCTCATAATTCGACACCAAGTAGCCAAATCTTGGGCCATTCTCCAACCAATTTTAGTCACGAAAGCCTTATTTAAGTCCCCTATTCTCCTCATATTCAAACCCCCTTGAGAATTAGCTTTACACACTTTTTCTAGCTAACAAGGCTCAATTTCATCATCTCCTCCATTCCTAACCACATAATGTTCCTTTGAATTTTTTTGAGAATGTCTCTAAATTGTCTAGATATATTAAATGAAGATAAAAAATTGAGTGCGATTCCTTGGATAGAGGCAACAATGAGTTGTAATTTCCTAGAATTATCAAGGACCTTCCCTTTCCAACTTGCTAACTTCCTTTGCATTTTTTCCACCATTGTGTTCTAGAATTGTGGGGTGACTTCCTTCACGATGAGGGGGATGTCTAGATAAGTGGCAGGAAGATTTTCCACTTGACATCCCATCTTCCTTCTTATCTTTTGTTGGAGAGTTATTTTGGTGTTGAAGAAGTAGATTTCTCTCTTGTGGTAGTTAATATACTAACCTTAAACTTTAGCATGTTGATTCAAAATTTTCTTCCATGCTTTAGCTTCCCTAACATAGGATAATCCATATAAAAAGGTATCATCAAAAAAATATTGTAGCACCTTTGGTGGGAGTGTCATTGCTAGTTTGACTCCTACAGTAGTTCCCTAAAAACCATAGCCATAAATTTGCTTCCTAGAATTCCAACCACCACAATGAATAAATAGTGTGATAGAATGCCCCCCCCCCCCCCCCCTGTTGGAGCCTCTCCTGGCCCTAAAGAATTCCCCCGGCAGGCCATTGGTGAAAATGAGAATTGGACAATATTAATCATTTCTCCTAAGGCCATAAAAATGTATGCTCTATTGAAATGGATTTTGCGAAAAACCAACTATATTTGATCTTGGTTGGCCTTTTACCCATATTAGAAAGATGAACCTCTCCTCGAATCTTGGTTTCCCAGGATTTTGAGCACAAATTCCATCCTCACCTTATCATATGCTTTTAAATATCAAGTTTCATTGCCATACCTGGGTTACCACTCCTTTCCATAGAATGGAAAATCTCATGAGAGGTTATGACTTAAAGTGTTGTTAGGTGTTTTGATTGAGATTTTTTCTAATATATGCAAATATGGTCATAATTAATTATTTTGATTCTTTATATTTTAGTTAATTGTTTAATTTCAATGCAATGTATATTTAAATGATGCATATATCAAGGAGTAGAAAATGATATTACCATTGTTGCAACATTATTTATGTCTGGTCACATCAAAAGAGTGTTAGTATTCCATTAAAAAGGTATTTATTATTATCACATGTACTTCAACTATTTATACTATGAGTAACTACGTGCTTGATGATTATGTGTTTCATTGAATAGGTATTAGGCATCGATCTATTTAACCATGTCGTTATCCTTGGTGGTTGTACAAGAGCTAATTTCATGAACCTTTCATTATTGAGCCAATATCATTAGTTTATGGATGATACATCCATGGTCATTATATTATTCCTTGATAATCATTGTAAAGATGAATTTGCATAATGCATTTATGGCACACCAATGACTTTCCTATGCATTAGAGTTCCTACAATGTTTGTTGATGAGATCTAAATTACATGTTGATTGATATATTTAAGTACTTGTTATTGATCACTAATAAAAAATTTCCTAGGACATAGTTAAATGTTCTAGTCCAATTTAATTAATTAATTCCCTAAGCTTTGTGTTTAATTAACTTATGTTTATTAAATTATTTTTAACTTGGAAAGCTAGCTTTATAATGTCAAAGTGGAGTTCCTTTGTACTCCTCTATTTTGAGATTTTAGGAATTTACTCTATCCTCTTTGGAGAACTTTTCTCTTCTTCTAGTTAGGAATTTACTCTTTGAATTATCACCTCTATTTTTCTAAATTGTATTTCATTAATTTAGATAGTTGTATAAAGAAGTGTAATATTTCTCAATGAAATGTTGGATATGGTGATGAATGATGTTGTGGGGTGGTTGTAAAGGTAGTTAGTCAAGTAAGGGTTGGAAATTGATAATAGCTAGGATAAGGTCTTCAGTGTAGAAATCAAAGAAGAATATGAAAGTGTAATTGGAGGTTCATTGGGAGGTCAGTTTTGGGGACCATACAAGCTCTAGACAAAAAAATATACAGTGAAGATTAAAGGTGCAATTAGGTAAATAGACAAAGTGGGGTAGTGAAAAATGTTTTCCCTTTATTATAAACAAAATGCTTAGAATGTGTATAATTTAAGAAGTCTGGGTGAAATACAAGTATGGAGTACTATAATACTAAAATGTATAACACCTTATAGGAATATAGATTGTCCTCATTTTTCTATTATGAGACAAAACTAGGATATGATTACTAATTTTTTCATATGGAATGGATATAAATGTACTAATGAAGGCCCTTTTGTAATCAGGGGTGTCTATAATTTAGAATGACTTGCCAATATAGATGAAATAGACACTAAAATATGTAATTTTGTATTTTTTTTTATATAACTAGGTGCAATGTTTTACCTACTTTTATTAGTCAAAAAAATTGTAGGCATTTCTTGAGTTTAATTATCTTTTTATGAAGGAAAACTGGTTTTGTAAGTTCTTGAGTTCAATTTTTACCAATATAATATAGATGAAAGATACACTGAAATATGTAATTTGGTTTTATTTTAATATATACAAGTGCCGCATAGTGGCTTGTATTTGCCATCAAGTTATAATAGGTTAATTAGATAGAGTAGTACATTAAACCTAATAATTAATAATTATAAGACAACCAATTTATTGATTGGTAATGATAATGTATAATATAGTTTAATTATAATTTTAATATTTTCATAATATTTGAGATGTTAAAAATTCTTATATTCAATTTATAATTTTTAAAATTAATCATTGTATTTTTATAAATTATTAGCATTTAAAGTATTAATATTTTGAAAATGTATTAGAATACATTTGATCTATTTCATATTTTCATATATTCTTACCAAAAATATCACCTCATAATATGGGTATGCTTCTTGGAAATCTGCCCTATAAGACCCCAAAGGTATGAGCCAATAAAATTGTAGTAAAATAATTTTATGGATTTTAGAAATTAAAATTCTCTCATATATACATTAGAAAAATTTAAAAAGGAACTTCAGAATAAAAATACTGTAATGTAATTGGTTAAAATAAATAAAATTAATCACAACTTAAGTAGAACTGATTGCAATAGTATATTGCCTACAACAAATACAATAAGGCACAATCTTTTACCTATTTTTTTAGTCAAAATTTATAGGCATTTCTTGATTTTAATTATCTCTTTTATAAAGGAAAATTGGTTTTGAGGGTTCTTGAGTTCAGTTTTTACCAATACAATATTGATTAGCTTGTTGGTCTGTTACAATTATTAAGTTTGATTTATGCAATTTTTATACTCGACTTTTTCTATCAAATTTCCAATTGCAATATTATAAGAAAATTATAGTAAATATGTGATTTACCTTAGGAACTAAGGTAAAATTTGGTGTCTAAAGCACATTAAAATGTATTTGTATGAAATTTCTTATATACAAAAGCCTAAATAATACAATTAGGAGCCATTGCTACAATGAGATTTGTACTCTATAGTTAGTTACACCTCATATAGTGTTTTGTAAGTGAAGGGCTGTTATACACTTGATTAGTTGAATTGTTATTATTTGAATATAGAAAAAAATCATTTTAATGGTGTTTGAAGATTAACCATATAAACTTAAAAAGAAAAACTTCTCTTCTACAAATTTCACATGTAGTAAAGAATCTCTACTCACATTTAAAACATAACACAATAAAAAGATTGGATCAAACCTACACAATAATTTTATTAAATTGTGTAAAAATAATGTTGGACCATCCGTGGTTCTTTATTAAATTGTGTAAAAATAATGTTGGACCATCCGTGGTTCTTGACAATCTTCCATCAACAAAATAAAAAAAGATGATTTTAGTTTGTTGCTATTGAGTTCGAGATATGTCTCTGTTCAACACCTTTTTGTGTTGGCTCATTTTCTCACATTGATCTATTGGGCACATTTCTGACATCGTGTTCCATCTTACTGGTTCACTCCAAAATTTGATTATTCTTGGTAAACTTCCTTTTGATTCTTGGAGCAACCATTTTTTTTCACGTTTCTTAGGTATTTGGAGTTTTCTGATCTTGCAAATCATTTCCATGGTTTACGAATCTTTTTGGCTCATTACACAATGAGCACATACTTTTGGGCGACGTCCCTATGGGTTCACACTTAATTTCAAATATTTTTGGAGGAGCTCTTAATGATTTCTGTCCTCACCCATTTTTCGCAACGCGTTGCTTTCTTAACCTAGGAAATTGAGATTGTTCCTAGCCAACTTGATGATTGTGAACATCATATACATTGATAAGTAGGAGATAATTTCTATTGATGAGCTTAAGAGGCTTTGTAATGAATGATTCACAAGGAACAACACTTGGTGAAGGTTTTGTAAATGGGGTTGCAAGTTTGGGGTTTAACCATCGAGGAAACTTTGTAGTTAAGCATGCTCAGGCTGGAGTAGCATTGGGATGCGTGACCTCCTGGGAAGTCCTGGTGCTTCACCCTTGTGAGCATCACCTAGATCCAATGAGTGCTAAGTGTTCCATTTATTCTTATGAGAGATGGATTCATGTTGAATCACTACTCACGAAACATGGGTCAATGAGTTTGACTCAAAATCATACAGTTAAATCTTGATAGCAATATCACAGTCATATACATTAGTTTCACTGATCTTATGAAGCAGGCATCTTAATAGTAGAATAACCTTGAAAGTTTTAGAAGAAATTAAATATAGGATTTTGATATATCATATATTGTAAGTCTTCATGTTGTCCGCGAATTGTATTTTAATTCATGAATTGAGGATAGTGCAAACATTTGATATTTCATTCTCTCAATTCCTTTGTTATTGTTTCCATTTTATAATTTTGTTAAATTGATTTTGTGTTGTACAAGTTTTTAGTGCTTTTAGTTGTAATCATTCAAAGCTCGGGCTCCTGTGCTGTTGTGTGTTTTAGTTCGTTGTTGTAATTAGGATTAGGCCCCCTCCCTACAGATTCAATAAAAAAAGATTATGATGATGTGCATATAATTAAACAAACTTAACATTATATCAAAAATCATAAAAATGATAATTTTAAGCAATTTTAATGTAATATCAAAATTCACAAAACTGAAAATTTATGTGTTTACACATATTATAATATATTACTTTATTTATAAATCATTTTTCAAAGATAAGTTATGTTTCTTAATTTCATACTATAATAAACTTCATGTATATCTTGATAAGTAGAAGATATTTTGTATAAGTCAAATTGTGATATTACTATCACAATTCAAGTATTTTTTAGTCAAACTGATCCACTCACAGTTCATGAATGAATGGAACACTTAACATTCATTACGTTTGCATCTAGATGTTGCTCATAGAAGTGAAGGTTCATAGTAGATGACCCCATCCTAATAGTACTACAATTTGATTGTACTAATGTACAAGAGGCCAGTAATGTTAATGTACAGTCACAGTTGGTGGACTTGAAGAGCAAGGATGGACACACGCCTTTGGATTATGCAATTGATAGAGGGACTAAGGTAATGACAGTGTTGTCACTGACAAGGGAACCACAACGTTATCTTGAGGATGTGATCGCACAGTACAGGATTGAGGGTCCATTATATCCGCAAAATTAACAAAGTATGTGACCGTGTGAACGTATTCGAAGGGTGATCTTGTATCTTCTGATCCTTTTGTGAATTGTATTCTTAGTATATTATTTATTAATAGAAAAAGACCATTCATCAAAAAATAAAATGAAAGGCACTGCTGATGTTCAATATTGAAGCCGCATGAATCTCTAAGCTCTATGTAAAGATAACGTGTCGTGTCAGGTTGAATTTGGACAAGACTGAATTTATCCAGCCTGTCGTGTTTCTTAACTTTATCCATCTGTTACACAGATCATGTTCTGTCCAATCTCACTGAATATTTATACCCGATAGTGAGCCTGAAACGACAAAAGTAGAAAATAGTACAGTTTCTTTGACCATTCCAATTCCAGTGAAAACCTCGATTACATTTCCAAGGATGTAGGAGAGCATCTACACCGTCCAGTATAATAAATTAGATCCTTATTTGTATTGAGCTTACTTTAAGTTGCCTAAAACAGCTAAATATAGTTTTCAATGCCTGACACAATTCAAGTGGCGCCGTCCAGTACAGCAGATTTGTGGCGGGCAACTTGCGCAAGTACCCATCCTAATAAATATAATAATACAAATAAAACACTCACCACAAAATGACAGTCAGTCTCATGGTTATAAATGTAACCATTTATAGGCAATATCAGATAATTTGTTGAGTTACGTTTTATGATAGCTCTTTCTGATATTACTTCACAATTTCTTGTAAGAAAGGATAATTTTCTCTGAGTTTAAAGTAGGACTGAATGAGAAGGCCAACAATTTCTCCCATCTATCCAATGCTGAAGTTGCACTCTTCAAATGGCAAGAGAGTTCTTTGAATTTAAAACCTTAGGTAATAGACCCTTTTAGAGTGGAACTTTATTTCCATGACCATATCTTAAAATTTCATTGCAATTTGTTTTTTCCGATTTGCTACGTTTATAACAAAAATGGGATTTCATAGGAAAAAAAAAAGAATATTTGGGAGATCAAAAGCAATATATGGGATAGTAGACAATGATAATAGAGGTCTTCTGTAAATTGTTCACTTAATTCATTGTTAAATCTGGTCATATGATTACACTAGACAAGATTTGTTGCAGCCATTGTAGTCGTCTCTTACACTGTCATACAATGTAAAAGTGATAAGTTGTTTTTTTAAATTTTTTTATAGAAGCTATAATCTATAAGTGGTGTACTGTCTTTTATTTGCACATTATGTATCTATTAAGCTCTAACATTTTAAGGAAAATGTACAGGGAGCAAAGGAGATTGATAAAATGATAAATAAATGATGCAACTTCAGCATGGAAGAGAACAAAGAATTTGATGGCTTTCTTCAACAGTCCTACTTTGCCCTTAGAGAATGACACGCAATGGTTTACAGGGTTTTGTATCCTTTTTTATTGAAACTTTTTCCTCCATTTTATTCTATTTGTAAAATGGAAAAAGATTTAATCTATTTTGTTTATGTGATGGCTTTTTGTTAATGTGTGTCACTAATTGCTCTTATTCTGTCTGATCAGGTTCTGCGACAGAAGAAGGTCTCAAAACATCACGAGGATGCAGTTAAATGTAATATAGCGCTGATTTCTTAGAATGCTTGGCTATTACATGTAAATTTGTCAACCCTGTAGCTTCTGGTTCTATACAGAAGCAGTAGATGATTATGATAGCGAAGTTATGACAAATAAAATCTATTCGAACTGCACACAAAAATTCTTTTCGACACGCAACAGTGCTCTTTATTGTCATGCGTTGAAAAGATCCTTTCCTTCTCGGCACACAATAGTTTCCAAAAGAGCTGTTGCACGACAGTCTTTCACAAATATGAAATTTTGAGACTCAAAAATGGGATTTCAAGCAAATCAAGCTCTTAACAATTGCTTTTATAAGGACATCAACAAGTTATTCTTGAATGTTGATGTTCTCTCCATTATTGCAGGAGTAATATGTTCGTTTTCATGGAAGATTCACAGTTGTAAATGCATTCCATTTGCGCATTGATCTTTATGGGAACGGCTTAAATATCACACAGCTTGATTCTTAGATCAAAAGTGTTAAATAGCCTTCTCTTAGTGTGTGATGTTTAAGGATGACTATTTTTAAAAGATCCTATGTAACTGAAAAAAGCCCATATATATGGTGGCACCATGTACCGTATTAAATTATCATTAAACATTTGATTTAAGAATTTGGCATTCCAGTTATGACCATTTTCTCGTTGTATTTTGTGTGTGTATTGTATGCACCTTTTCAAATAGGGATATGAACACAAACATCTCGGATGAACTGAAGTTGGAAGAAGAATAAAGATTATAGAAATTGTATATCTAGAAAATTTGTAGCTACTTAGAAAGGGTGCCAAAAAGGACATCATTTTTCATTGAAGAATGTAACATCAATATTTAGATAAGAAGGTCATTTTTCATTGAAGAAAGTAACGCCAATAGTTAGATTTAGGTGTAAAAAGAGATTGCTTTTCATTGAAGAAAGTAATGACAATAGTTAGATTTTAAGGTTTATATCATGATTCTAATATGGTTATGATTAGAGGTTTGATTAGGGTTAGGAATTAGGGCTAAGGTTAGGATAAGAGTTTAGATCTACTTTATGATTAATATTAGATTGGATTATAAATAGGATTTTAATTATAATTTAGAAATTAGGGCTAGAATTATGATTAGGGTAATGTTCTATATTATGATTAATATTATGCTTATAGTTTTGATTATGACTAAGGTTGGGATAATGGTTACAATAATATTAAGGTGTGAGTTTACCTCGTATGGTTAATATCATGGTTAGGGTTATGCTAGTCTTTATTAAGGTTATGATTTAACATTTTTGTTAGGATTATAATTATCATTAGAGTTAGAGTTTATATCATGGCTAGTAATATGGTTAGAGTTATAAGGTTAGGATAAGAGGCTAGGTTTATGTCATAATTAGGGTTGGGTTTTTTAAGGGTTTAACTTATGGTTTTTTAGAATTGGGTTTATGCTTAGGGTTCAATTTTGGTATTTGACTTAAGATTTAAGGTTAGCATTAGGATTAAGTTTTATGGTTAGGGTTATGATTCAAGTAAAGTTTATGGTTATGGTTTACATTATATTTAGGGTAAGAGTTTATATAGTAGTTATAGTTATGGTTATGGTTAGAGTTGGGGTTATAGTTAGGGTTAAGGTTTAGGATTACTACTAGAATTAGGTAGGAGTAATGGTTTATATCATGGTTCAGGTTTAGGATTGCCATTATGGTTGGGCTTATACTATTTAAGCTTATGGTTATAATTATTTCTTGGGTTAGGGTTTAGAGATAGAATTATGACTAGAAATAGAGTTGGGGATAGATTTTAGGGTTATGGTTGAGATTATTGTGAGTGTTATGATTTCTATTTGGGTTATCAATTTAATAAGAGTTCTGATTATGGTTAGAGTTAGGGTTTGAGATTATTTTAATAAGTATGGTCAAGTTTAAGACTTACATTTTAGTTAGATTCAGGTCTAAGGTTAGGGATTATGATTAGAGTTAAAGACAAAATTAAGGTCAGGGTTTACATAATAGGATTAGGTTTATGATTATGGATAATCATAGTAGTTAGGGATAGATTCAAGATTAATTTTAAGGTTAATGTAAGGATTATGGTTAGGACTAGTGTTTGCAGATATTTGTTACAATGGGGCATTATGTCAATACAAGGTTAGGACTTGTACTATAGCTATAATTAGGATTATGAGTGCGTATAGGGTTAAGGTTAGAGCTATACTTAAGGGTAGAATTTGGATCAAAATTTGGGTAGGATTGAAGTTTATATTGGGATCTTATTATTTTGATTAAGTTTTGCTATTATGATTTGAGATTTACATAAAGGATATGGTTAATAGTAGAGTTAGAATTAGAATTAGAATTAGTATTATAATTAGGTTTAGATTAATATTAGGTTGGAAAAAATAGGTTACTAATTATTATGTGGGATTTTGATTAATATACTTTATTTTATTTGTGTTACACAATTATAATTTATTTTAATCATTTTTTTGTTGAATTAATTCCAATAAAGATGAAAGAAAACCAAATGCCACACAATATTATTTTAAGATATCTTTGACAACATAATCACCAAACATGCTAACTGACTTTTTGCAAGTTCTTTTATGCGCGTGCCTATATATATATATATATATATATATATATATATATATATATATATATATATATATATATATATATATATATATATAATCATCATTGAAACATTTTGACAAATCTAGATGTTGAATCATGTTTTAATCTCTTGAGATGCTTAATTTAGTAAATCTAGATAAATTGTACTTATATCAATAATTCTATTAGAAATATAGTGGTTGTTTAGGGGGAAAGGGGAAGCAATGAATTTGGTGGTGTAAAATAGATGAGATGAGTTCATTAGTTATCTTCTTCACCCTAAGTCATTCAATGTAAGAGATAGAGGGGCTTTGAAACTTAAATTTCAATATAACTTAGGTTAGATTAGCATAACCCAAGTTAGGTGAAAGGATTTCTATGCTAAATCAAAATTATATCAAGGAAGTATGAAATCAATTCCTATTTCATGCAATGATTATTAACCTTAGATTTATAATGTGATTAGATTGAATTGATTTCTTAGGTGTTAGACTGATTAACTTGCCTAGGGTTAATTGAATAAATGTAAGAAATACATGTACAACCCTAACAAAGAAATAAATTAGATCTAAGAAATAATGGGAAGAGAGAGAAAGTGACTAGACTCACAAATGGTTAGTGGAAGCCACCTTCCTGCTTAGAAACTATAAAACTCAAAATTGTAGGGAAGATATTAAGACCAGACCTAGAATCAAGATATGAAACCTAAAAATATTAGAAAAGTGTAGAAATCTACGAACATGTTTACTTGGTTGACCAATAGCAAGTATATGTTCCACCACGTCAATGTATTCCTAAAAGGCGAATGATTAGTCAACCATAGATCTTCTAGAAGCTCCCAAGAGTAGGTTTTTTATTTCAAATTTATGATTCTGATATCATGTTCTTACCTATGAGAAAAATTGAATTATGTTGGTCAAGCCCCAAAATTAAGGAATTAACCTTAAAAGAGAGAATTATGTAAAATAATATAAATAAGTAAGATAAATGCAATAATTCACTTTTCTTCATGCAACCCTTGTTAGAAAGACCTTTGCAGTGTTAGATGTTTAGTCTTCACTGCGAAATATAAAAAATCTCCACAAATGCAATGGATCTAATCAACACCAAATCATGGATCCATGGATGTATATGTCCACAAAGGGAAGAAAACTAATAATACCACAATGTAGTTCTCCTCCCTTGACGACCAAATATATTCGAGACCTAGAAGAGGAAATTCTCATAATGAATCCTTGAATACATAGAAATACTTGAAAATGATTTTATATTTTGGCATAGGTCTTTAAGGATCTCCTTGCACATGAATGTGATTGTATTCTTTTCATGTGGTTGTGAAAATGAAGTGCCCAACCTTCCTTGTATACTAGATTTTAGGATAAAAAATGAAGAAATATGACTGGAACACCACATCAAACAATTTGAACACCTAAGGTAAACTTAGTCCCAAGACCAAAATAGGTTGGGGTATAGGTCAACCTAGTTGACCTATATGAGGATTATTCTAATGAAAGATAATCATAGTGTCTTGTGGATGGTGTGAAAAGAATTGTGAAAGAAGTAAGATAGTCAGAAAATGAGTTGTTTGAGAACAAATGCATATATGGACCATAAAATCACTCAAGGGAATGAACTAAAAGGTCTTAAATGAGGGGTACCTCCATTTTAAGATCATATAGTGGTTAACAATAGTCATATTAAATATAATTTAGATTGTACTTAAAAGCATATAAAATTATTAGCTAGAGAAGATTTAAGATGTATATTTTACAAAACATCAATATATCCACAAGAATTAGATTGATTAACTTTCCTAGGGTTAGGAACTACAACCTTCATCATAATTTTTACTTTTTGTTGCTAATTGATGGTCTACCATGACCATTTTTAACTCTTTCATCTCTTAAGTTATTTTCTTCTTTTCACTATTGTGATAAATGCTTTGACAAATTCCACCTTCTAGAAACAACTATCCTTTCCTAAGGACATATTCAACATCCCATAACTCTCTTTTAATTATCATTCCAAGAAAAAAAAAAACACAAATATTTGCATGACCCATGTTATCATATTCTTCATAATCATCATCTTCTCAAATGTTGTAATCATTTTTCACACATTTAGTTTTTTATTTTTTTAAGCTCTCAATTATTCAAGACTCTTTCCAATTACGATAACCCTTATAAGATCTTATCAACCAACCACTTCAATCTTTACCCATCTAACAATCCCAACATAGGACAGCACATATTTAATTCTCTACTTGTGTAATCAAAACCTTTAGATGATATTTTTAACAAAAGAGAAAACCCCACCATTGTTAAAAAAATATGAATTCACACACCTTTTCTCATAATTTTTAACTTAAATCATTATTACAATTGCATCAAACACTTTGTATTATATTAAATTCTAAAATAATTCATAATTTGATCTTGACATAACTAACAATTAACCAAATCTTTAACTTAAGATCAAATATAGATCACTTGCTTAGTTCTCAAGAATAAGAATCAATTTCAATAAATTTAAATTAAAAAAACTTGTATTCCTTTTATGCACTCACCCTTCATTTTTTTTCTCATGGATTCCCTCTAAGGTGACCCATCTATACGACCTCACAAACCCTTTAGTTCTTTTGTATATTGTATCTACAAAACCTCACAAACCCTTTATTTCTTTTATATATTGGTCATTCAAATCTCTATCTACCTTGTGCAAGTATATTTTTTCCTTATTGTCAATTAATTTTCATGTATCCAAGTACATTATTACTTCCCCAATCTCCTATCCCCTCAATCTTCCCTAACTTCAACCCTTTCCTATCATTTATTTTGTGAAAATTAATGTCTTAGTGAGATTTCTTTATTTTTGATCAAGTTCGGAATATTTTGTGTCACACTTGCCAATTTCTTTGCTTGATAGTTTCTAAAGTCTTTTCAATAATTTAATTTGTGCACATATCTTCCAATTTTTATTTATTTTTGGGTTGATGAATAGACCTTTCCTATTAATTAAATATTAAAGATACATATCCACAAAAAAAGAGGTCAGGGGATACAATATCATTCTGTGGGTTTACTTGACACATAGCCAAATAAGATAACTATTCATAAAAATAAACATTAACACAATAAAAGGAAATCACTTAAGATGCAAGAGAAGTATTAGCTGAAGGAGGGTCTATATCATCAGAACCCCAAAAGTCCTTGGGGTTGGAAGATGGCTTAGGAGAGCCCAACCATCAATAAGGGTGGCAACAACATCATCTCTTTTTTTCTCGCCCTCCAGCCTAGGTGGAGAGATAGCTAAATCTAGCCAAGGGAAAGCTCATTTAGGGTCTTTGTGAGAAGAATCCTAGCTTGCATCGAGGGAAGTAGGAGGCAATGGGCACTATCCTGAACCTATCCTTCATGGAGGTGAGGCCAAGAAGTGGTGACCATTGAAATTGCCACTAGGAGAGTGGCAAAATGACTATGACTTGGGAGTATGTGAGCGGCGTGTAGAACTACTCAAGTCTCTCTGATAATTGCAAGGAGTACGATCATCATTAAAAGTATCTGGTGGTACTCGAGAGACCATACAAGGGACATTACCCCAATGAGTCAAAAGCTCATGTAGGTGGGGAACCTCTAATGCCACCTTATCTATCTGAACTTTAATTTGTATTATGAAATTATTACAAATGCATGATTAGCATACATAGCAACATGTTTATCAAGAAATATGTGAGAGAATAGAACAACATTGTGGTCTTTCCAAATAGTAAATAAAATATTCATTCTAAGAAAATGCCATATATCTAGGAATACTTAGAAGGAATTCTAGTTAGATCTCCTAGCACAACCATATGTCAGGTAAAGGCCTTTGGGTGGAAAGGCTTTAAAAAATCATGAATCCAAAGCTAATAGTTATGGGCTTGCTTGTAGAACCAAAAACTATGCAGGAAGCTTTTTGGCTAGCCACAAAAAGGGCATCTAGGGTCTAGGAAACCTAGATGCTAGAGTTAAGGGCCTAATAGCAACCCTTGGAAAAGGAGACACTACGAAAAGTGAGCAATTTTGTGCTTAGTGATCATTTTCCAAACCGTGGAAAATATAAGAATCGAAGTCTTGTGAGAAGACTGCAAATGCCAATGTTGGTTAAGAGTTTCAACCATTGGAAGATGGGGAACCAACCACTGATATCCTAACTAGGGTTTGTAACTACTCAAATGAGTGACAGGATACCACTTCCAATCTTTCCACCCTAGCTAAGATGAATGAATACCAAGCTTATGGAACATATGGGGAGGTACCATAGAAACTATAAGATCAACAATTTGTCAATCTACATAGATAAGCTTGAACTGCATCTGCAAATCCTCCCATGAGTGAAGGCTCATAGTAACCCTAGAAAATAGATCTTTGGGTGTCTTGATTTCCCTCCTAAATAAGTGTAGTGTGCTAGCTCCTTGAATTTTATCCAGAGGAATGCCTTTAACAACAAACAAAGGAGACCACCACAAATTTTGATGGTTCATATAGCTTCCAATAATTTCAAACCATGATATATTGTGTAAGATTGTCTACATGCCCTGTCCATGCTTTAACATTCTATATACATGATGAGTAAGGAGAATATAACTATAACATCTTACAAAATTTCCTATCTAGTATTATTTGATGGATGTCCAAGCTTTATTTTAAAGCTCTCATTTGGGATAAGTTAGAATTATTTTGGTGAAGGGTGTAGAATTTGGATTTAGAGTTGTCAATTTGATTTTCTTGATAATTGAAAAACTTTTTATTAGTTAGTTTTGTTAATCAGTTATGAACAATTTCAATCAATTTTTGAATTCATATTTATCAAGTTTTCTAAATTTTTGAATTTTGTCTTAAAGTAAAATGCAAGAATTTTAAATAACAAAATGATGAGATGTATTTATCGTCACTCTTGATGGCTAATAGATTTGAAGTATTACATAGAAATATTATTTCTATTAGACTTTACATATTTAATATATTTATTTATTAGCATATATATTTATATATATTCATTATATTTAGTTTGTACTTATTTATTAGTTGTAAATTTCATTGTCTTTTTGAATTTAATTTAATTTTTAAACTATTTTTCATTTATTTCTTTACCTTATTTCAATTAGATTCATTCATTTTCAAGTCTTTGGAGAAAAAATAAATGAGTTTATTTAAATATTTATCTTTACAGAAAATTAACTATCCTTTTATAGGCAAACAAAATAGTGTCATTTAAATGAGAAATATCAATTTAACAAGGTGGCAAACAAAATTTAGACATTGTATAAAGTAAATATATAAGGTACATAATTTAATTTGTGCATATAGAAATATTCAATTAAAAGGTGTAATTCTAGACAAATATAAATTTGGACACAAACCTTATGACATCTAAATTTTATATATCTAAAGTTTATTGTTAAAATATTTGGTATAATTAAGAATGAAAAATATATTTTGATAAGATAAATAAAATTGTGTCATATACAAAGTAAAAATTATCTTGAGAATTAACCATAAATAAACTAAATGTCTAAAACAAATTTTATGACATCTACTAAGATTGAATAAATGACCACAAGGATATATTTCTTAAATCATGATACTAAACATAATTATGAGTCCCACCTGCATAGACCAAGACTTATGTTTTGACTTCATCCTTTAACTATTTGTTTACCTCTAAAAGAGTTACTTCTTAACATATTAAGTAATATTTATAATATTTTGTATATTTTAATTTTTAAAATAATATTTCTATTTTATGATTGAGTTTTCATATTTTTGCTAAAGTTTTTCCATTTTTATTAAAAAAATATATATATTGTTGAAAAATAAGTAGAAAACAATATTTGGAGGAATTCTAATGTGTTTAAAATTCTTAAGATCTCTTTTGATTAACTTTCTAGGTGCTAATTTTATAATTTAAAACATATTATTTTAAAATATATACAAATTTTCAAATATTGATTAAAAACCTAAATTTTACTTCATTATTTATACATAAGTTTATAACAAATAACTACTTTTATTTTAATAATTTAATTTATTAATGTATTATATTTAAATTATATATAAGTGAATATTATAACAATAATTAGAGTGAATATTATAATTATAGATATACTAATTATTATAACTATAATCAATTATTAGACAAATAGTAGCCACTAACTTGTTAGCGAAAGAAAACAATATGGATCAAAACCAAAGAAACTGAAAAAATATTTTGGTTGATGTTGATCTTCCTAGGGATCTAAGGTTTATTTGGATAATTTTATGGCTAGAATTTAAAACTAACTCTATTTTAGATTGCTAACTTGTATTTATTTTTACTTTGACTTATTAATGAAAATTGATTGTACTTGTATTCATTATTGTACTTTCGATAGGCAATGTACTATTGCATTAAGTTCTTTTGAATTTATCAATAGTTCTTAGTTCTTCACTCGATAACGAACTAGACATTCATATTTTTTCTTTGTTTGGTTATTATTAAAGTTGTAATAAATATTTTTTAATTAGATTTTTTATATAATTGATTTAATTCACTTCTAATTGGTTCAATCAATTTTCTCTTATAGGACCCCTTTTTCGGATTTTCAGTAAGGTTTTAAGATTTGTTAAATTTTATTATTCATTTATTGATATTTTTTACAATTGACTAATGATATTATTATACTCATATATTTGTATATTTGATAAATATATTAAAATGTAGTAACTCCTAATAATATGTAAACTACTTCTTCCACCTTTTTACCATAAACCTACATGTATAATTCAATTACAAACCCTTTGATGCCCTTAATATTCAAATAGATTAACCGATACAGATACTATTACACAACCTCAGTTGAAAAATATGGTCAACATTTTCTATATGCTAGAACAAGTGCCACATAGTGGCTTAGTACTTGCCTTTAATAGTATGAGTTTTAATTTTGATATAAATTTAATTGTAATTTTATTATATATTTATTATATGTATCAAATATATTAATGTGTACTTTCATAATTTTTAATAATCATATTCAATATTTTTCAAACATATTTGATATATAATTGATTTTGTACAATCATGTAGTTTTGGCAAATTGTTTAAATTAGGAAGCATCAATTTTTGTAACCAACACATTAATTCACATAAGATTCACACATTATAATACATAAGAAATAAGTTGAATAATAATTTTAATACTTTGACAATATATTATTAAATATAATAATTGAAACAATACTTTTTGTGTACTATGCTACATAATTTGATAAAAAATGTTTTCAATTTTGTTTTATAATATATTATTTTTAAAATTTTATAATATAATATTAAAATTTAAATAATGATAATTGAAAGAACTATTTAATAAATATTAGTAGTGGATGAATGAAATAAATACAATATAAAATATTTAACAATGGTATTAAAATTTTTAATATAATAAAATATTATAAATCTTTCAAACAAAAGTTGGAAGTGGAGGGAATAACACTCACCTAAGAGTTGTAATAAATAATTAAAGTAAATGATTAAAATACTAAATTTTTTAAATTTCAATGTATTTCTTTATAATCAAACAAATTATTTTTAATAGTTCTAGAAAATAAGAAATATAAATAATTGATTATATTATAGAATCTATTCTAAAATCCATATACAATAATTGAAGTGTTCAAAAAGAACTTTAAACAAAATATATAACAAATGTGCTAAAAATTAGGAATAAGAGAAACAATACAAATATTCTATATAAAAAATACTTCCCTCAAACTCACAAATCCCCATATAAGACTCTAATCCATTCATCCAATTAAAAGCTAGAATATATATATATATATATATATATATATATATATATATATATATATATTGTAAAGTTTAAAAAATGCACATGTATTTCTTTGTAAACATAATATTTATAGAAAAACATGGAATGAAATGAATTTTTATTTGTAGAATAGAGGTATTTTAATAACAAGTTAACGTGAGTAATCCAAAAAATGACACAATAGTACTTAGCCTACCGGCAAGTACTAATAAGACTGACTTAAAACATTAAATAATCTTTGTAAATTATTCTTAAATTCATTTTCAATGAATAATATCACATTCATTATTTTTTGCAAGGCTTTATGATTTGTTAAATCCTTTAATAAAGTCTAGACTGAAAAAATTACAATCTTATTCAATTTGGGTTTTTGGTCCCTGTAAAACCAATTTTACATTACACTCAAAACAATATAGTATAGCTTCCTCTACTACTCTTATATGAAGACATATTTTATTGCACACTATATTATTTTTTAATATACTAGTATATTATTCTTATTTTATTGCACAATGTATTACTTTTCACTATCAATATGCAAAGAGTTAATTAAAATCATACTACATTGCATACTATACTACTTTTTACTATGGATACATCTTATGCTACATTGCTCATATTTTAATGCACACTACATTACTATTCATTATTAATATCCGAAGTTAACTAATTAATGTCAACTATTTATATTTTTAACAGTTTTTTCATATGCATACTCGCTTCAATGTCAAACCTATAAAATGTTACATAATTTAATTATAAAATTACAAATTATAACCACACTTATACATTGAAAATATTCATGCAATTCACTAAAATGGCAAGTAAACACCACTACATGACACTTGTTATTTTGAAGTATGAATAGGTCTTGATTGTTATAATAGTAGTGACTAGATAAGGATTTTGAACTTTACACTAATTAATCAAATAGTTACATTATTCTATCAAATAGTGGGGGTGACTTATTAATAATAATAAGTGTATTAAAATTTTACATTATCATGCTATCACATCACTTTCCATGTTGGAACTTGGGATATAGTATTGGGAATGCTTGCAATGGATCCATACCTTATGTATTTATGGGTATTGAGGTTGATCATGTCTCTAGTTCAAACACTTCTTTTGGTTCAAGGTTTAATGTTGTGATAGTGTTTGCTAGGTTGGGTCCTATGATGTCTATTGTCATTGGGAACTATGTTGGAAAAATGATGTTGCTAATAAAATAATCTTTTCCTATGTTGTTGTTTCTCTTCCTCCCAAAGTGAAATCCTACCCTCTTGCTTGTACTAAGACCTTCCCTATGTTGGCTTGTGGCCTAGATGTGGTAAATAGTATTAACTTCTGCAAATGTTGAAGTTTGATCTGTAGATTTTCTTTTTTCTAGCCCTCTGTACTGGATCTTTGTCATTGGCTAGCTAATTCTTAGAGAACCTTAGTTCCTAGTAACATTGAATTTTTCCCTTCTACTAAGGGGGTATTTGTTATTTCTTTTTCTTAAACTAAGAAATGAGATTTGGTTATGAAGAAGTTATGGTTTTAGGGTGTTGGCAATATGATCAGATAGATGTATTGAGTGTTTTCATTTATGACAACATATATTCAACATTTCATTTATGCATTTAGAGATAGAAAATAGTCTAAGTGTTACATAGTTTGTAGCAACACATAGAGAAGATGTGATGTGTATGGATGATTAATTGAGAATTAGCTTATGTGTAGTTGAGGAAATCTCTATGATAGTGTCATGATGATGTGTATTAGTGCAAAAGTGTGTACAAATAGTATGACACATGATATGATTGAAATACTAGTATGAGTATTTAATAGAGAAAAATAGAGCATACCAGAGAATTGGATTTTACAACTTGAGGAATTATTTTGGTAACAAAATAATTACTAAGTCACAATGAGCTAGCTATTTGGATATTATTTCATAGGTTATTTTATATTATGTCAAGCATGTGAAGACATGGAGGCTGACTGAGAAGAGATTTATGAATATGAAAGGTATAAGTATAAATCTTATCTTGCAAAGATAAGTGTGCAATATATGATGAGCTATACGACATATGTATGAGCTATGCGATATTTGTGATTGATGTGAAGTCAATGATATGCAAACTACATATGATGTATGATTAGAGAAAGTGCAAAATATAATAGATAGAAAGTATTGTATGTATATCTATTCTTGTAAAGAACTAAATTCTATAATTGCATGTTAGGGCATGGGGCTCTTCTTTCATACATTGCACTTGTTCTACCAACTCCTAACAGGGTTGAGGCTTCTAACAAGGCCTGCTAGTCCTCTAACAAGGATTTGAGACACTATATGTACTTCATAGACTCTTAGCAAGATCAATATCCTTAACATGATCCTATTTTTTAGTGAATCATCTAGTGGGTATCATCCCCACCAGGGGTTTCCCTTGGCTAGGGTTTCCCTAGTTAACAAATAATGGTGTTATGAGTTCTCTATGTGCATTGTTATATTTACTATTCAACATTGTTTGTTTGCTTTCATATGAAAGTTACAAAGTAATTAACAATATTCAGTTGTGAGCAAAAGTTTGTAGAATATTGATTCATCCCCCCTCTCAGTATTACCTAATTCTCACAATTAGTATCAAAGCCCAAGTACTCAAAAGAAGTTTAAAAAATTGCGTAAGATCCCTATAGATATGGAATAATTGAAGAGAAATATTGAAGAATCTCTTGAGAAGATTGACCTTCTTACTGAAGAAAGAGATAATCTAAAACATAGATATGAAGATGCAAAAGTTTTCATTGGTAAACTAAAAGACAAGATTGATGACCTGAAATCTAGCAAGGAATCAATTGTGTAGACTAGTGACAATGATGAAGTAGGAATTCTCTAGAAAGAATATGAGATTTTGAAACATGAATTGGAAATTGTTGAACTTAAATTGAGTCTTAAGAAAAAAGGTGGCAAGAATGAACCTGAACTGAAGACTGAGAATGCAAAGCTTAGATCTTGATTATGTCAAATTACATCTGAACTAGATACTATCAAGATTAAGCATGTAGAATTAGAAACGTACAATATCATTGTGAAAGGAGAATTGACACAAGCTAAGCAATAGTTAGAGAAACTTTATTCTAGTAGTGAGAAGATAAATCAACCTATATTTCACCAAAATCTTTCTTATGACAAGACATGACTTGGATATCTGATTCAAAAGAACTCAGCTAAGAAAGTTGAAATTAGAAGAGAGGTAGATCTAGTTATTGAATCCCCTAAGGAATCTAATTTGAGTAAGGTTGAATCAAACACATCTACTAAAGTATCAAAGGAAGTCGAATTAATTGATTTATTATAAAAACATGATGAACCTAAGATAACAAAACAAGTTGATAAACCTACATAAGATGAACCATCCAAAGAAGTAAAACATGAGTTTAGAGGTAGATGCTTCATATGTGATGAAGTTGGACATATGAAAAGAGATTGCATAGGTAAGTCTTTTAAACCTATTACTAATTTCTATTTTTATAATTGTCATGATTATGGACATAAAGCAGTAGAATATAAGAAACTTAAGTTTGATGGTAATAATGCAAATAGTAGATTGTTTAGGAATACTAACCCCATAGGTGATGAAAAAGGAAGATCATAGAACAAATCCAATGATGGAGAGAAATCTAATGGAGAGAAGACCCAATTTGTGAGTTACAAGTGTCATAATCCTAGACACATTGCAAGGAATTGCAGAGCATATGAGAATCAAAATGGAACTAACCAGAGGAGAAATGCACCTATATGTCAGTTATGTAATAACTTTAGACACATAGTGAGATATTGAAGAATGGACAAAAGGAAATTTCATTGGAATTCTTTTAGATTAACTGACAATGGGGGGGGTGAATTGGTTAATCAAGGTCTAGGTGTCCAAAATAAAACTTTTTCACAATTTAGTGAACCCATATAACATTCTTAATCATGCATGCATTCATTGTGTGTTAGCCAAAACTGATATGTTACTATTAAGCTAACATGTAGAGATGTAAAGAATAAAACACATCCATTAGCACACTTGACACAATGATTTAACATGGAAATCCAATTTGGAAAAAACCACCAGTAACATGCTACTCCTTTTTCACTCTTCTGAAGTGATGCCTTGTTAAAAGGTCAACCTTGTTAAAGGTTACAACACACACTGTTAAATGTGACCTGGTTAAGGGATTTCAATCACACTGTTAAAAGTGAGCCTTGTTAGAGGAATTTAGGTCATTCACTTGAAATGCCACCCTGTTAAAGGATTTTCTGATGATTGTTAATTCAATCTTTCTCCAAAGGATTTACCCTATTCTGATACAATTTTTAGAGAGTAATAATAGAGTTTGATATGATACAACTTACAACCTTACTTGCAGATTACAATCACTATTTAGTCCTCAACTCTACTCGGCTTCCTATCTTTGTAGTTTTGATAGCTTGTTCACCCTTCAAGCATTCATCCTCTTCTAGCATTCTTGCTTAGCTTGCCATTGTAGACTTCTCCTCTTGGGTCAGTTGATGAAGAAAACCCTCTTCCTTCACCTTGTTAGATTTTCACATCCAAAAAATCTTTGACCTCCAACTAACTTTGCTTCATGACTAGACATACCTACATATAGGAAATTGGAACTCTTTTTCCCACTCATTATCCATCTCAAAAATTAGGGTTTTCAATGGATTAGGTAGGATACAATGTATCTACCCCATATCTTTTCTTCTCTAGAAAATTCTCCTAAAATCCATTTGAATTCACCTTCAAAATGGTTTATGTAAGATTCTATACCTCCAACTCATCAATCTTATCTTCCTCCTAGTTTAGAATTTCCAAGAAAATAAACTTGTCAGCTTTCATTTGACGAATCTTTGATCTTTTCATAATGCAACAGCTCGACACTATCAATTTACTGATTCTTGACACATTCTGTGTTACTCAACATCTACTTTAAAATCACTTGGCATCTACTAGATTTTACTGGTGCTTGAAATCAACTAAAAATCACTTGGCATCTACTAACTTGCTCAGCAACAATTAGTTTGCTTGGTATCCACTAAAAATTACTTTTACTTAGTTCCAATTGAATTTTTTCTCGGCTTGCACTAACTTTTCTCGAAACCTTCTATCAACTTGGTCAAGCTTAGCAAATGAACTTTGTCCAAACTTTTTCTTCTAAACTTTCTAAGTGTAGCCAAAAAATTTGTTACCTCAAGTAGATCATCAATACATTATGTTATCACTATCTTAATTGATTCTTACACTTCAATACATAATCATAACTCAACCTTTCCTCTAGGTACTTTTGTTACAACTTGTTGATCAAATCCTCTTCATCAATCAACTAAGTGATAGTGCTTGAAACATATAAGCAATTGTCTTACTAGTATGTGGCAAGTTTGATGTTAGTGACAAAAAAATGATTGAATTTTTTTTTTCAAAAATAACAATCTTTCTATTGAAATGATATTTTCAATCATATATCAACAATCTCCCTCTTTGGCATTGATGGAAAACCAAACCGATTAACTAGTCAAACAAATAATAAACTAACTAGGGTATATTAGTAAGACAATGCCAAAAAGAAAGCTTGTGAATAAAACTTCTCCCTCTGTTAGCAACTCCCTCTTAGGTTACAAAATATAACATTCTCTTCTTCCATGGATCAACACAATATATGAATAGCTCCCTCTTTTGTTTTCTGCTTTCTCCCTCTTTCATTCTTTCAGTCTTTTGATCTTCTGATGATGTACTCTCACTTCATTGCTCCTCTTGTGCACTATACTTTCTTTGTACTTTCTCCCTCTGACTTGATTTTCTAATTTGATCATCTCCCTCTTGATCAATATGCACTTGATCAGTTTCTTGTGCTTTATCTCTCTTTGACAATAATGTCAAAGACATGTACTCAATACTTGACATCTTTATATATGTAGATATAAGATTTTGTAGGCACTTCAATTTTCTCCCTCTATCACCTTGCTTGTGAGTGATTTGTAATTCCAGCTCTATGATTACTTTAGGCAATTTCCTAAAGTAAGATCCACTGCATCAATGTGTATGAAGTGCATGTCAGCTTGTTTGATGCAGGGTACTCCCTCTATGTTTTACATAGCCTTTGATAGGGGTATCAACCCTAATTTACCTCTTAGATACTCATAAGCATCCTTAGGTAATGCTTTGGTGAAGATGTTAGCAATTTTCTCATTTGTGTTGATATATTCCATCTTCACCTCTTTGTCTTGAACCAAATCCCTTACATATACTTTATTGCAATGTGCTTTTTCTTTGTATGCATAACAAGTTTCTTTGATATATTTATAACACTTGTATTATCACAATAAAGTGCCACTAGTTCAGTGATCTCTTCCTTCATTCCCTTAAGTAGCTATTTGATCCATACAATGTTTGTGCAGTTAATAGCAATAGCAACATACTTTTCTTCAGCATTAGATTGGGAAATACATCTTTGCTTCTTGCTTGTCCATGTAACAAGTCTTTTTCCTAAGAAGAATTCTCCTCCATTGGTGCTCTTTCTATTATCAATATTTCCATCCCAATCAACATCAGTGTAGGCTTTGAGTTCAAACTTTTCATTCTTCTTATAGTATAAGCCATACTCTTCTATTCCTTTCATGTATCTCATTATCATTTTTACTACCATCAAGTGATTCTCTCTAGGATTAGTAGAGAATGTAGCAACTATTCCCACAACTAATGCAATATCAGGTCTCCTATGTACTACACATTGCAAATTTCCAATTATGGATCTATATAATGTTTGATTGACCTCAGCTAATTCATCATTCTTTGATAGTTTGGGTGCTATTACCATAGGTGTACTTATTGGTTTTGATTCCCCAAGTCCAAATGTCTTCAATATCTCCTTGACATATTTTGATTGAGTGACATATACACCATACTTCATTTGATATACTTGTAGTCCCAAGAATTTGATTTCACCAAACATTGACATTTCAAACTCTTGCTTCATCTGATTTGCAAAATCTTTACACAGAGCATCTTGTCCTCCAAATATTATGTCATCAACAAATATTTTAGATAATAGTATAACTTTTTCTTCATCTTTCTTCATATAAAAATTGTCATTATCATCTGTCCTTTCAAATCCAATCTTAACAAGATAAGTGTGAAGTCTCTCATACCATGCTCTTGGTGCTTGTTTCAATCCATATAGGGCTTTGTGTAGTTTACATACCATGTTCTTATTGTTTTTATGCACAAAACCTACTAGCTATTCTATGTAGATCTATTTATCTAATATTCCATTCAGAAATGTAGACTTAACATCCATCAAATAAACTTTAAAACCTTTGTATGCAACATAAGCAAGTAGAATTCTTACTCCTTCCATTCTTGCAATAGGGGCAAATGTTTCACCATAGTCAATTCCTTCTTTTTATGCATACCCTTTGCAAACTAGTCTTGCTTTGTTTCTTGTTAGTTCACCATTCTCATCTAGCTTGTTCCTAAATACCCATTTTGTGCCAATCACATTTTTATTCTTTGGTCTAGGAACTAGGCTCCAAGTCTTGTTCTTTTCTATCTGCTAAATTTCTTCTTCCATAGCCTGGTACCAATCATCATCTTCCAATGCATCTCTCACTATCTTAGGTTCCTTCATGCTTAGCAAACATGCTTCACCTCTCAACCTATTTCTTGTCATTGGCCTTGCATCTTTGTCTCTAGTGATTTGATCTATAGGATGGTGTCTTTTAACATATTTGGATAATCTTTGCTTAGTTCTTGTGGCTTCATTCTATCTCTTAGCTTCAATATCACTATGTCCATCTTTGTTAAGTGTTCCAACATCTCTTTCATGTATGCTAATCTCATAGTTAGATTGTGCATTCTCCTCATTTTGCAACTCAACATCTAAATGCACCTCACCATTCATAGTATATGACTCGATAGTTATTGAAATTTTCTATTGATTTGATGCATGATTTGTAATATCTTCTTCAGTAGGCATTCCTTCATAGTAGTATGCAAATGTCTTGAAGTCTTCTGGTTCTTTTGTAGTTTCAACCTCATGTACTTTGGTAAGCTCATCAAAATTCACATTTGTACTTTCCACAATTTTGTTAGTGTTAGTAATTAAACACTTATAAGCTTTATTTCTTGTAGAGTAACCAAGGAATATACCTTCTTTTCTCTTTGCATCAAACTTTCCACTCCTAACATCTTTGAGAACATAGCATTTGCTTCCAAATACCTTAAAATATTTTACATTTGGTGGATGACCAGACCTTAGTTCAAAAGGTGTTGTGTGAGTACCTTTCTTCACTTGCACACAGTTCAAAGTGTATACTACAGTACTTACAACTTCTCTCTAGTATTTTATGGCAACATTTTTCTCCATCGTTAGTGTTTTGGCATAGTCCATTATTGACCTATTTCTTCTTTTAGCAATTCCATTTTGTGGAGGGGTCCTAGGTGTTAATGTTTGTCTCTTAATTCCTCTATCATTGCAGAACATCTCAAATTCATGTGAAGTGAATTCACCTCCTCTGTTTGATCTCAAATATTTTAAGCTATTACCTATTTCTTTCTCAACTCTTGCCAAGTACCATTTAAACATTTGAAAGACATTTGATTTTTGTTTTAGGAACATGACTGTCATTATTCTAGAGTAATCATCAACAAGTAGCATAATATACCTATCTCCTTTGTAGCTTTGCACTTCAATAGGTCCACACAAGTTAGTATGAACAATTTCAAGTATTTCCTTAGAGGTCTAAGCTTTACTTTTAAAGCTTGAATTTGTCATCTTGCCTAGCTGACATTGTTTGCACATTATATTTTCTAGTTTCTTCAACTTAGGAAAACCTCTAACCCTTTTCATGTTACTAAGACTAATCAAATTATCAAAGTTAACATGACATAATCTCTTGTACCAAAGCCATACATCATCAAATTTTGCAATAAGACAAGTAGCATCTTCTATATCCAAATAGAATAGATTACTCCTAGTTTGATCACCTTTTCCAATCAAATTTCTATTTCTATCATATATCTTGGCTGTTTTATTTTCAAACTCAACTTTGCATCCCAAATTATTCAATTGTGATACACTTAACAAGTTATAATTCAATCCTTCAACATAGTAAGCATTGTAACATGAGATCTTGTTTATAAGCTTAATAGACCATTTTCCTTTTATTGAACATGGTGCATCATTACCAAATCTTACACTATTTCCATCATAACAAGTTAAGGTAATGAACTTACTTTTGTCTCCAGTCATGTGATGTGAGCATCCACTCTCAATGATCCATTTGTCATTCTTGTTCACAAAAGTCATAAGTGTAGTAGCTACATCCTCATATGATTCATCCTGCATTACAACATATACCACTTCATCATCATTTTCATCAAAGTTGTTCTCATCAGCAATGTAGCATGACTTCTTGCCTTTGTCTCTGTAGTCTCTTCCATCATCTTCTCTTCTATTTTTTTTCTTATTCCCTTATCTAAAGTTTTTCTTCTATGTACATCTTGCTGCAATATTACCAACTTCATTGCAATTAAAACAAATGATAGGCAACTTACCTTTGAATTTACCTTTTCCTTTGTGAAATCTTTTGGCGAGCAATGTTTCCAATTGTTCAATGTCTTCCTCATCTATATTGCTGTCACTAGATGCATACTTTATCTTTCTTTTCTTCTTCTTTGGCTTTACCTTCTCAGAATTCTTTAGTAACAATTTTTCTTTGAAAGTTGATTCAATACTCTCTGGTTGGTAGTTGTCAAAATTAGATAACTCAAATGCAGTGAGTCTACCCACTAGACCTTCAAGGGTTAGATCATTTCCTGATATACATCTCAACTCTTGAATTGTAGATACTCTAATGGCATACATAGGCAACAATGTTCTCAAGACTTTACTAAGCACAGTACCATCATCCATCTTACCAATTGCACCTTTTATTTCACTAACAAATTTTATTCTAGCAACATATTGAGCAATGTTTTCACCTTCTTCCATTCCCATGTCATCAAAATTACCTCTTAGGCTTTCTAACTTGGCTCTTTGAACATTTTTGTCTCCTCCATAGATAGTGGTTAGGGCATCCCACATCTGCTTTGTACTTTTAATTTTTTTGATGTCATCAAACTCAACATAGCTTAGGGTAGTGGCAATCTCCAACATTGCCTAATTGTGTTCTTTCTTTTTCTTCAAGTCTTGAATAGTTAGGGTTCCTGTTGGATCAACATGTTCTACTATAATGCAAGTTTGTGCATAATCTTTAAGTCCTCTAAGGTGTAGCTTCATCAAAATTTTTCATCCAATAAAGTTATCTCTATTCAACTTGGGTGCCTCTCTTTTTGACATCTTGATCTTTATGCTTCTCGTACCTTAAAACTAATCCCCTTAAGCAACTATACTCTAATACCAATTGTTGGAATTCTTTTAGATTAACTGAGAGGGGGGGAGGTTGAATCAGTTAATCAAGGTCTAGATGTCCAAAATAAAACTTTTTCACAATTCAATAAACACATATAACATTCTTAATCATGCATGCATTCATTGTGTGTTAGGCAAAATTGATATGTTACTATTAAACTAACATGCAAAGATGTAAAGCATAAAACACAACATATCCATCATCACACTTGACATAATGATTTAACGTGAAAACTCAATTTGGGAAAAACCACCAATAACATGCTACTCCTTTTTCACTCTTTTGAAGTGATGCCCTATTAAAGGCCAACCCTGTTAAAGGTTATAACACACAATGTTAAATGTGACCTAGTTAAGGGATTCCAATCACCCTATTAAAAGTGAGCCTTGTTAGAGGACTTTAGGTCATTCACTTGGAATTCCACCATGTTAAAAGATTTTCCAATGATTGTTAAGTCAACTTTTCCTCAAAGGATTTACCCTAATCTACTACAATTGTTAGAGAGTAATAGTAGAGTTTGATCTGATACAACTTACAACCTTACTTTTAGATTATAGATCACCATTCAATCCTCAACTCTGCTTGGATTCCTATCTTTAGAGTTCTAACAACTTGTTCACCCTTTAAGAATTCATCCTCTTCTAGCTTTCTTGCTTAGCTCACTATTGTAGACTTCTCCTCTTGTGTCACTTGATGAAGCAAATCCTCTTCCTTCACCTTGCCAAATTTTTGCATCCAAAAATTCTCTGACTTCCAACTAACTTTTCTTCATGACCAAACATCCCTACATATAGGGAATTAGAACTCTTTTTCCTGCTCATTATCCATCTCAAAAATTACGGTTTTTGATGGATTAGGTAGGATACAATGTATCTACCCCATATCTTGTCTTCTCTAGAAACTTCTCCTAAAATCCATTTGAATTCACCTTCAAAATGGTTTACATAAAATTCTACACCTCCAACTCATCAATCTTATCTTCCTCCTAATTTACAAGTTCCAAGAAACCAAACTTGTCGACTTTCATTTGGTGAATCTTTGATCTTTTTCACAATGAAGTTGGTCAACATTATCAATTTATCAATGCTTGGCACATATTGTGTTACTCAACATCTACTATAAAATCACTCAACATCTACTGGATTTTACTGGTGCTTGGCATTAACTAAAAATCACTTAGCTTCTACTAACTTGCTTGACACCTATTAGTTTGCTCAGCATCTACTAGAAATTACTTTCACTTGGCTTTAACTAAATTTTTACTTGTCTTGCACTAACTTCGCTCAGCACCTTCTATCAACTTAGTCAATCTTAGCAAATGAGCTTTGTCCAAAAAAATTTCTTCTAAGCTTTCTAAGTGTAGCCAAAATTTTTGTAACCTCAAGTAGATCATCAATACATTATGTTATCACTATCCTAACTAATTCTTACACTTCAATACATAATCATAACTCAACCTTTCGTCTAGGTACTTTTGTTACATCTTTTTGTTCAAATCCTCTTCATCAATAAACTAAGTGATAGTGCTTGAAACATATAAGCAATTTTCTTATCAGCATGTGATAGGTTTGAGATCAGTGACAAAAAAAAGATTGAAAACACTTCTACAACAATAACAATCTTTCTACTCAAATGATCTTTTCAATCATATATCAACAAATTTAATAGGAATCCTAAGAATAGAAGGAAAAACAAAAGAAATGATAGAAGGAATGAAAATGGTAGTGACAACGATTAGAAGGAAGCAATTAAGGAACATGTTGATGAATTCAAATAAGCATTTGTGATAGCTAAGAATCTAGAAAGCTCTTATATAGTTTTGGATGAACAATATTTCGATGCGCCTAATAAGATATTGAAGTCACTGATTCTTTCTAACTCATCCTACTTGAATTAATCATCTTTAGAAGAGGCAATGCATCAGTTGGCCATAACTGATGTTATAGAGAGAGTTGGAAGTTGTGTTGTTAATAAAATTTTAAGGACATAAAGAGAAAGCCGTGGTCAAGTATGCAAGTCTAAATATGATCTCAGTGATCAAGAATTTGGAAAACAAGTTTATTGGTAAACATACACAATATTTGAATCTATGGTAGATATGCATTTAATGCATAGTGTGATTTGAAATAATTTAATGATTGTAAGAAAGATTGTGTGTACCATTTGTTCATGTGAAGTGTCTTGAGAGAATTTAAGAGTGATTTGACAATGAATTGAAGTATGAAGATAAGTTTGTGAAATACAAAATTGTAGAAGACCTAAATCACTTTTTAAAGGTATTTTACCAAGTTTGATCTAGTTTTTTAGTGTTTACAATTATAGTTTCAATGGCTAGTTAGATTGTGTATGATGTAATCAATAGACCACGATATGTGTTTAAGAAACATCCATTTATTTCTATTTTGGATGACCCATTTGGTGCATTTGTGCAAGTTCTAGAGAATGTGCTTCATGTTAAGGATATCAAAAGCTATATTCACTGGAAGATAGAAAGTATTGGTGATGATGACATTCATCAAGATTTGGGAAAAAATGTGTAACAATGAACTAACCTTAAAGTCTTAGTATGTGCACCTAGATGGCTTAAATCTAGTGAAGTATATGTTTGATATGGAGTTTGATAATCTCAATTATACCAAAATAACTGAGTAGGGTACACAATGATATGTTGTGGCTAGGTGATGTGCAAATAGTTATTAACAATGACCTAATTCATAAGGTCATAGGTTTGAGTAATGAAGGCTTTAACCCTATTAATGAGAAGAATGTTAGGAAGATGGTTGAGACAAACTTGAATACTAGGTTTGATGAAAGAAACATGAAGGGATACTCCATTCAAGACAAAGGAGTAAAGCTAGTAAGAAAAATATTAAGGTACAAGTTCAACCTATTGACAATTGGCTAATAGTGATATGTAATTTTTGTCATTTAGGGCAACGCATGATGTACATGTTCACAGGAAACCTTGGAAGTAAAGATACTTAGTGTTTGGTAATAAGAAAATTGTCTAAGTATAGAATTTGGTTTACAACAGTGTATTGTTTTGTTTAGAACATGTTGTTGACATCATATTATGAATAGAAAGGTTACATAGAGATAGTATACATGTTTGTAATGATGTGTATAACCTCAAAAGTTAGTACAAAATATACAGAATAGAGATAATCATGTTTCGATGAAGTAGGATAGTAGAATTGAAGGGGAGAATTTTTTTGTTTACAAAATAATTACTTGTCCAATTAGGGTGGACATCCTAGATGTTTACTCTAACTTGGAAAATTGGTTTGTGGTCTTAGCCAACCCAACAAAAATTTGTGTAAAGGCATGGTATTTATGCAAAGGACATTTTTTGATAAGATGTGGAGATATTGTGTAATTGTGAATTGTAAATTGTGATGTGCAAACTTTTGTGAAAGCAACATATGCAAAGTTTAATATGAGCTATTTGGTGATCCAAGATTGACTTGAAGATCAAAGATTATTCAAGGAAGAATGATAATAGTAAATTACTTGTTTGAGCAATGAGCTCTTCTTGTAGTTGAAATTGCATGTTTGGGCAATGGGCTCTTCTTGCATACATTGTACCACAATTCCTAATAGGGATTCAAAGTCTCCTTACAGGTACTCCTTATACTAAATTTTCTCACTGATTCCTAATAAGGTCCATTGTCTAACAAGAAAATTATATCATTATATTATCTAGTGGGTATCATCCCCACTGGGTTTTCCCTTGGCCAAGGTTTCTCTAATTAACAAAGTATGATTTTATGAGTTATCTTTGTGCCTTAGTACTATTACTGTTTAGCATTACTTTATTGCTTTGTTATGCATGGTTTAAATTAAGTAATAATATCTAGTTGGTGACTAAAGTTTGTAGATTACTAATTCACAACCCCCACCCCCAGGCCCCCCCTCTTAGTAATCCCTATTTTTGACAACTGGTATCAGAGTATAGTTACTTTGAGGAGGCTTAACAACTTAAGTAAGATCCTTATGGATATGCAATAGTTGATAAAGAACCTTGAAGAAGCTCTTGAGCAAAAATTGATTTCCTTACTAAAGAAAGAGATAAGCTTGAGGATAGATATGAAGACTCCAAAGTATATATTGGTCAATTGAAGGAAAAGATTGAACATCTCAAATCCAAACCTGAATCCACTAAATCTATAACTAGTGATGATGACTATTCGAAGTTGAAGATAGAGTACAAGATCTTGAAGCATGAATTGAAGATTAAAAATTTGAAGTTAACTTTGAGAAATGATCCTAGTAAAATTAAATTTGATTTGAAGACAAAAAATGCAGATCTGAGAGCAAGTTTGGTAAATAAAACATCTAAGTTTGAAATATTGAAAGAAAATCATGAAGAACTCCATACGTACAATACTATTGTGAAAGGTGAATTGACCTAGTGCAAACAATAGCTTGAGAAGCTATATTCTAGTAGAGAAAACCTTGATGATTCAATGTCAATACAAAGGCCTACTTATGATAAGTTTGGTCTTGGTTATCTAATTAACATGTCTATGAAAAAACCTAAGATTAGATTAGATCTGAAAGAAAAAGACAAATCTGATGATAAGATTGAATCAAGTCAATCTTCTAAGAAACCTAAAGAAGTTGAGAAAAATAAGGAAGTTGAAATCATGGATGAACCAAAGCAAGTGGAGACCCCTAAGACAACTAGGTATAAATTTAGAAGTAAGTGTTTTTTATGTAATGAAATAGGTCATATGAAAAGAGATTGTACTAATAAGTCATTCAATCATGTTAAGGACTTTTATTATCTTACTTGTCATGGTATGGGTCATAATGCAATTGATTGTAGGAAACCTAAGTATGATAATGATAGAAAAAATAGTAGAATGTATAGAAATACTAACCCTATAGATAGAAGAAGATCTAATGAAAATACATCAAGAGAAGAAAGATCTTATGAACACATAAGATAGATTGTGTGTTATAAATGTAACAACTTAGGAGACATTGCTCAGAATTTTCATGCACTTGATGATTAGTAGAATCCTAGAAGTAGAGCACTAGTATGTTAGTTATGCAAAAACTTTAGACACACAATGAAGTATTGTAGAATGGATAGAAACTTTAGAGATAGAAGAAATAATGGAAGAATGTTTGAGAATAGAAGGAATGATGGAAAGAACATTGGAAATGATAGAAGGAACCATGAAAGGAACTCCAAAACTAACAAAGACAATGAGGAACACAGAAACATTGTTAGTGAACTTTGAGAAGAACTTAATGAAGCATTTATGAAAGGAGTAGATATCTCAAAAGAAAATTTAGATGATGATGAGATAGAAAGATACAAGTCAGTTCTTGAGTTTGATTCAATTAAGTTGAATTAAGCTTGTTCACAACATTAGAATATAAGAACTTCATATAGAGACCAAATTAAAGGTAGAAAATTTGCAAAAAGGTGTATCCAGACCTAAGCTCACTTGTAATTTGGAGCTCATCTAAACAAATTATAATGGAATTTAGAGTTATTGGTATTACAGTAAAGGTTGATTTTGTAGAAGAATATGAAAAGTATGTTTTTGCAGAGAATTTTGCAATGCAAAGTCTTGAGGATGTTTGTCATGATGAAAGGAGGCTATAGTAAACCTCAGGTGACATTTGAAGACTAGATAGATGATTCTAAATAGTTATTTGAGTACAAAATGTAATTGACAACTTTTTCATATTTGCAAAGTATGCAATTAATGTAAGTTCAAGTTGATGAGATAAATGGAGTACAAAATTGATTTTCACTTCATTGCAAACACATCCTATGAAAAGAAAATTCTAAAGTGACTTGTTACAATGCTTTCGAAGAAAACCCTATTTTTGGCAAGAGGTATTTTATCATTTTTTTGCAAATTTTTTCAATAAATTATCATAATTGAGAAGAATCATGAATATGTCAGTAGTACACAGTGTTGACAATGAAGATAGACTTCAGTTAAAGATGATTTCTATAAAACCTAATGAATAAAACCCTAACTCAATGTTTTCTATCACTCGGAATAATGCAGTTTATCTTGAAGAGATAGGAACTTATTTAAATAGCAAGTTTGAGTTGATTGGTAGTGAATCCATGAACAAAGATATGAAATTGGTTTTCAACCACAACATGACTATGAAGCTTGGATTTGAACATCTAAGGGAATTAGACTTGTTTAAGTATCATTTCTACCATGAATTAGACACACATGAATGAACACAAATTATATTGAGTATGATACATGATGGAAAACTGTGGATGCAAGATAATGTAGTTGACATTTCTATTGACCTTGTTCATGAGGTAACTAGTCTTAGCAAACAAGGTAGTGTACCTATAGGTGAGAAAATGGTCAAGAAGAAAGTTGAAAGCTATACTAAGGCAATGTATAATGGTAAGGCTATGGTTATTAGCACCATCAAGCAAGATGATGTGAGATTTCTAAGTAGAATTATTGCTTATTCAGTTTGTACGAGTTCAAGATTGATGAACTTTTATCAGGATTCATTTATGTAGCATATAAGATATGTGTAGAGAAAAAGCAAGTGAATCTTAGTGAAATACTAAGAATACAACTCCCAAAAAACCTAGAAAAGATCAAAAGGACAAAGAATGGTGTGTTTAGATTCTAGTCATTGATCAATCACATATTATTTCATGTACTTAAGAGATTTCCTTACTTATTAGTCACATACATAATGAGTAGTGATAGATGCACTATGGAGAAGATTATAGAGGTATGCAGAAGGCATCCTACTAACAAGATATTAGATAGTGGCAACCTAATAATGAGAACATTTTAGAATGAAATGAAACAAAGATTTAGAATTGCTCCTACGATTGTAGACAAATTCAAGGAAGATATTTATATTTTGGTTGATATAGATCATACACATATTCAAGCAGTGGAACCTTGGGAGACATTTCTTTATCTCTTGAGCTATGAATTGAATGACAATGTTGCACTTAGTTATATTAATTTGTTGCTGAATTTAGATAGAGACAAAGTCGAATATAGATTTGGAACATATGATGAGATCACACAACAAGCTCATCAACCAGCCTTAGAGAAGGCATCACATAAGAAGGTTAAATTTATAATGAAGAAGGCACTATTAGATTCCAGAATGATAGAGAGTGAATTTGAGGCTGTACGACAGACAATGAAGCAAGGTATACTGAACATACAACCGTTGTTAGTATTAGTTGCTAAGACATCTTCACAATAGAGAATTTTGTATGCAGTAGTGTCCAATGTTCATCCTAGTCAACTAAAGAGAAAGTCTGAAAGATTAGTGGAAGTAGTGTCTACCAAGATAAATAGAGTCAAACAACTAGCCACAAGACTAGGAAAGAGATAGAAAACATTATTAAAAATTGACTCTAATGATGAAGAAGATGAGGAACATGAAACCAAGCAAGCAGAAAAGGTGACTCCACCTAAGAAAATAGTAGGCAAAGCTTGGAAACCTTGGAAGCCGAAGACAGAAAAGATTAATACAACAATTACAAATGAAGGTAACTTTGTTCAGATGAACAAGTTTTATGATTTGTACAACAATTTTGAGAAAGATTAGATAGATATATCTACTGTGAGATGTATTGTATCAAATAATCTAAAATTGAAGGACCTTGAGAGCATTATAAACTAGAAAGTCTATGAGAGACTCATTGAGAAGAAGGTTCCTACAAGGGAAGAAGTGTTAGACTGTGGTGACTGATCAGGAAAGTACCGTACATACTTCATAAATAGTGGGGTTTGGGGCATCGCCCTGAATTTTTTTTTTTTTGGGCAGTAGCCGACATGGTAGCCGACATATTATGGCCGACATGTTATAACCCTAAAGTGGTTTAATACTTGTATAAAAGGGCTTAGGGTTGGGTATTTTTCATAATGTTGTGATACGAAATTGGTTCTTACGGAAGTATCTGTAAGGGATTACGGATTGTAATCAGGTTGTAATCACTGGATTGTAATAAGATCGGACTTGTTGTTTGGTGGACGTAGCCCAGGGATTGGGTGAACCATGTTAAATCTTGGTGGCTTGTATTCATTTCTGTGTGATCTATTATTTTTCTGTTATTGGTTATATTTGCATGTAGTTTTTTACTTTTGTCCGTGGTTTATCCTAACAAGTGGTATTAGAGTGAGGTTGTTTTTCAGTTATCCTCTGCAGGAAAGTCTCACGGTTAAGTGGGAGTCTCACAGTTGAGTGGGAGCGATGGCAGATGAGGGTAAGCTGAGGGTTGACATTTTAATGGGCAGAACTTCCAATTATGGAAGATGCAAATGGAAGACTATCTATATCAGAAGGATTTATGGAAGCCATTGGAAGGCAAAGCCAAGAATTAGGGAACTATGTCAGAGGCTGAATGGGATCTTTTGGATAGAAAGGCACTCGAAAGCATTTGGTTATGCTTGGCACCATCGGTGGCATTTAATATTATAAAAGAAAAGATGACAGAAGATTTGATGAAAACCCTAGCGACACTGTATGAAAAGCCCTTCGCTTCAAATAAGGTATTTCTCATGAAGCACTTATTTAATATAAAAATGGCAGAAGGTGGATCTGTTACAGATCATTTAAATGAGTTTAATACTATTACTAGTCAATTATCTTCTGTGGGTATCAATTTTGATGAAGAAATTAGGGCTCTCTTGATTTTGTGTTCTTTGCCTGAAAGCTGGAATGGCTTGGTAATGGCGGTGAGTAATTCTGTTCCTGGATCTAGTACCCTAAAATATGATGATGTGATCGGTGTTATTTTAAGTGAGGAAACTCGAAGAAAATCCTCAGGTGGATCTACATCAGGAAGTGCTTTAAATGCACAAAGTAGGGGCAGAACGACTGAAAGAGGAAGTAACTCTGGAAATCATGAGAAATCAAGAGGAAAGTCAAAAGGGAGGAGGTCTCAATCGAGAGGACCAAATGATTGCTGGTATTGTGGGAAACCAGGGCACAAAAAGAAAGATTGCTGGAATCGAAAGAAAAATGAAGGAGATAAATCAGATGGAGACAAGGAGGCAAATGTGGTAAGTAACAAATCCGAAGATGATGCTTTGCTTCTGTCTTTAGAGAGTGTTGATGATTCATGGGTTTTAGATTCTGGTGCTTCATTTCATGCTACACCTCATAGAGGTTATTTCATTGATTATGTCCAAGGGGATTTTGGGCTTGTTTATTTGGGGGATAATGAACCCTATCAAATTGTTGGAAAGGGAAAAATTAAGATTAAGTTGTAGAATGGGAATCATTGGCTACTACATGAGGTAAGACATGTTCCAAAACTAAGTAGAAATTTAATTTCAGCAGGGCAACTCGGTGATGAGGGTTGTGTAGTTACTTTTAATGATAAAAATTGGAAGGTTTCAAAAGGTTCCCTTGTAGTAGAAAAAGGTGTGAAAGTAGGAACCTTATATCTTTGTACAGGTCATATTGTTCCTTCTACTTTGATTGTTTCAGAAAAAAATGAATATTCAGGAACAATTACTGCAGTTGAGCAGGGAGAACAAATAGCTATTGTAGATTCTGATACAATGATGTGGCACAATAGACTTGGGCACATGAGTGAGAAAGGTATGAAAGTACTTCATTCAAGGAAATTTTTACCAGGTCTAAAATGTGTGAATATGGATTTCTGTGAAAGTTGTGTGTATGGAAAACAAAAGAGAGTGAGTTTTGTAAAGACAGGGTAGGAAAACAAAAAGGAGAAATTAGAGCTTGTGCATACAGATGTATGGGGACTGGCTCAGGTATCTTCCCTTGGTGGCTCTCATTATTATGTTACATTTATTGATGATGCAACTAGAAAAGTATGGGTTTATTTCCTTAGCCAGAAATCTGATGTATTTCAAACTTTTAAGAAATTGAAATGCTTGGTTGAAAATGAGACTGGTAAGAAATTAAAATGTGTCAGATCTGATAATGGTGGTGAGTATTGTAGTCATGAATTTGAAGATTATTGCTCCACTAATGGTAGTCATAGACAAAAAACTATTCCAAGGACTCCACAGGAAAATGGAGTGGCTGAACGCATGAACAGGACTATAATGGAGTGCGCAAGGAGCATGAGGTTGCATGCTGGGTTGCCCTTACACATGTGGGCAGAGGTTGTCAATACTGTAGTATATTTGATTAATAGAGGTCCCTCTACTCCTTTGGGCTGTGGTATTCCAGAGGAAGCATGGACTGGTAAGAAGGTGAGTTATTCTTTTCTCAAGACCTTCGGTTGTGAAGCTTTTGCTCATATAGACTCTGAAAATAGAACCAAGCTAGAAGCTAAATCAAAGAAATGTGTCTTTGTTGGATATGGAATTAATGAATTTGGTTATAGGCTTTGGGATTTTGAAAATCTTAAAATTATTAGAAGTCGGGATGTCATATTCAATGAGAAAGTGTTGTACAAAGATCTGTTGCAGCAACATGAGAAGAAAGAAGATGATTATGTAGTGGTTGATGATACTCCAAAAGCTGATGTTCCAGCCATTCCTCATGATGTGCAACAACTGCAACAACAAATACCACACACACCAGTAAATGTTAGACGGTCAACAAGGCAAATTAGACCTCCACAAAGGTTTTCTCCCTCTTTGTATTCTATTTTACTTACTGATGCTGGTGGACCTGAAAGTTATGATGAAGCTGTGTAGGTGGATACTAAGATTCAGTGGGAGTCTGCAATGAAAGATGAAATAGACTCTTTGCTGAAAAATAAGACATGGGATTTGTGCAAGTTTCTTGCAGGTAAAAAGGCTTTACAGAATAAGTGGGTTTACAGGTTGAAAGAAGAGGAAGGAGGTAAGAAAAGATTTAAGGCCAGGTTAGTTGTAAAAGGATTTGCACAGAAAAAGGGAATTGATTTTGATGAGATATTTTCTCCTGTTGTTAAAATGACTTCTATTCATACTGTTTTAAGTGTTGTGGCTACTAAAGATTTGCATTTAGAGCAGATGGATGTTAAAACAACCTTTCTTCATGGTGATTTGGATGAAGAAATATATATGGCTCAGCCACAGGGTTTTGAGGTCAAAGGTAAGGAGAACTTAGTGTGCAAATTGAAGAAAAGTTTATATGGCTTGAAGCAAGCACCTCGGCAATGGTATCTGAAATTTGACAGTTTTATGCATGAGCATGGATATAATAGGTGTCATTCAGATTACTGTGTTTATTTTAAGAGGTTGGATGATGATAGCTACATTATTTTATGTTTATATGTTGATGATATGCTTGTAGCTGGGTCTAACATGGATCATATTAAGGGGCTGAAACGCCAATTAGCACATGCATTTGCTATGAAGGATTTGGGGGCAGAAAAACAAATCCTTGGTATGAAGATTTGCAGAGATAGGAAGAACAAAACATTGATGCTATCTCAAGCTGATTATGTTGAGAAGGTGTTGCAACGTTTCTCTATGGAGAATGCTAAAGCTGTCAGTACACCTTTACCCAGTCATTTGAAATTGACTAAGGAAATGTGTCCCAAGACACAAGAAGAGGAGGATAAGATGTCCAAGGTACCCTATGCTTCAGCTGTAGGAAGCTTGATGTATGCTATGGTATGCACTAGGCCGGATATTGCACATGCAGTGGGAGTCGTTAGCAGGTATATGAGTAATCCAGGATTTGAGCATTGGAATGCTGCCAAGTGGATTCTCAGATATTTGAGAGGAACATCCAATAAGTGTTTACATTTTGGGGGCTCTACTACTAGTTTACAAGGCTATGTTGACTCAAATTTGGCTGGGGATATTGATACCAGGCGGAGTACTATAGGTTATGTCTTTACTGTTGGTGGGGCAGTTGTGAGCTGGGTTTCTAGGTTACAGAAGATTAATGCTCTCTCCACTACAGAGGTAGAGTATGTTGCTGCTACAGAGGCAGCCAAAGAGATGATATGGCTTCATTTCTTCTTAGAAGAATTGGGACATCCTTAGAAGGATAATTATTTGTTCACAGATAGTCAGAGTGTCATTCATCTTGCTAAGAATTTAGCTCTGCATTCTAAGACCAAACACATATAGTTGCGGTACCATTTCATTCGGTCAATTTTGGAGGATGGAGAGTTAAAGCTGGAGAAGATACATACCAATGACAATCTAGCAGATATGTTGACAAAGGTTGTAACAAGGGAGAAGCTGAACTCCTCTTCAGCTTCGGTTGGTCTTTTAGACTGAAAATGAATAAAAGAACAGTAGAGTCCAGGATGGTTTGAACTAGTGGGAGCCCCATGTGGTAGTGATATTGCTACAGGATCAATCTCCAAGTGGGAGATTGTTGTTTAGTGTGGAGCCTGATCAATCCACAAGTGGGAGATTGTTAGACTGTGGTGATTGATCAAGAAAGTACTGTACATACTTCATAAATAGTGGGGTTCGAGGCATCGCCCTGAATTTTGTTTTTTTGGGCAGTAGCCGACATGGTAGCTGACATATTATGGCCGACATATGGCCAACATGTTATAACCCTAAAGCGGTTTAATACTTGTATAAAAGGGCTTAGGGTTGGGTATTTTTCATAATGTTGTGATACAAAATTGGTTCTTACGGCGATATTTGTAAGAGATTACGGATTGTAATCAGGTTGTAATCATTGGATTGTAATAAGATCGGACTTGTTGTTTGGTGGATGTAGCCCAGGGATTGGGTGAACCACGTTAAATCTTGGTGCCTTGTGTTCATTTCTGTGTGATCTATTATTTTTCTGTTATTGGTTATATTTGCATGTAGTTTTTTATTTCTGTCCGTGGTTTATCCTAACAAGAAGACCTTTAACTTTAGAAGTCTATGCTCATATCTATTTGCAAGACTGATGATGAAGATGAAATTAAAAGACTATTGAATAACCTCACTCCATACTTGAGGAATTAACTAAGACCATTTCTATTTATGATTGGAGAAAAGGATAAGATAAGAAGTGAAACTATAGCAACAACCAGTCAAATGTTGACAAAGAAAGCATCTCCTCTAGCTCCTAGAACCTCAAAAGTGTTAGTAAGTGGTGATGTCATGTAGATTGATCAAATCAATGTTAAAATTAACATTGATGATACCAATCCATTTGGTGGTTCCGAACCAAATGAACTAGACACCAAGGATATTGAGGATAAGTTGAGATAGATTGAGGAAGAAAAGAGGCTACTGGAAAAAGAAAATAAGAAAATAGAGGAAGCCAAGTAGAAATTTCTTGAGGAAGATAAGACAAGAAAGGAAGATGAAGAAAAGAGAAGAATTGCAGATGAAGAGAAGAAAAATAAAACTAAGGAAGATGAAAAGAAAAGATTGGAAGAGAAGAGAGAAAGATAGAAAAAGGAAAAGAAAGAAGAAGTGAGAAGAACATAAGTAGCAAAGAAATAGAGGGAGGATGAGACTAAACCATCTAATTCATCCACTCCACTCTCTCTTGCTAGTTTAGCTACTGATGATGATGATCAAACAAATTTGATCTCATCCTTATCTAAACTGATACGGAAGAATAAAATAGTGAAAATCTTATAGAGAACACTAATGGAAGTGAAAGATAGATTGCATAGTATATTGGTAGTTCAACACACTGAAATGGATCCTAAACAAAGAGCGCAAGCTATGCTAAAATCTTTTGAGGAAGAGTTTACAAATTTGTTGAATTCAGAATATCAAGAATGACTTAGTTAATCTTGATACTTGTATAACAGAACTTTGGAAATGCTATTAGGAAGGAAAAACTCTATATGTTTAGTATACCTTATCATACAAGATAACTAAAGACATTGATAGTCAAATAGAGTTAAAGATGAGTGAGTTAGAGGTTTTATCTAGCTAGATCCAACATCCATCTTTTAAAGGAGATAATTTTGAAGGTCAAGTTACTAGTATTGATATTGACATCAAGAAACTAGAACTTTAGATATAATAGATTTTGAAGAGGACATCTGATTTTAGAGAATCTATTGCTCTTAAATTAACTTTTTTTGAGAAATAGTTAGAGGAATGTGTCAAGGCTACAGAAACATATTCAAACTTTTTGTATTTAGATATTAATGCAGTTGAGATTACATCATATGCCTTATGTGCAATTCTCACCTTAGTTGAGTCTACCAAGGAAACATGGACCAAACATATGGATAGTCTAAAGGCCATTTTTGATGATTGTATGGAGATCATATCAACATAAGGAAGGACAACAATTTTGATAGTTTTGGGACAAAATCTTTACATTTTGACCATTGTCATTGATGTCAAAGAGGAAGTGATACATGTGAAAAATGGGAGAGATACAATATGAATAAAAGTAGTAAATTATATTTTAAGGGGGAGCATATGTAAAGTTGAACAAGTTCTAATAGATGTATGTTTATATGTTGTTTATGTTAAGTTTTTGTCACTTAGCCAATTTTTCCTATTTTGTTGCCATCAATGCCAAAGGGGGAGATTGTTGACAATTGGATAATAGTGATATGTAATTTTTTTCATTTATGGCAACACATGATGTACATGTTCATAGGAAACCTCAAAAATAAAGATATTTAGTGTTTGGTAATCAGAAAATTGTCTAAGTATAAAATTTGGTTTACAACAGTGTATTGTTTTGTTTATAACATGTTGTTGATGTCATATTCTGACTAAAAAAGTTAGATGGAGATAGTATACATGTTGGTGATGATGTTTATAACCTCAAAATTCAGTATGGAGAGTACAGAATAGAGAAAATCATGTTTTGATGAAGCAGGACAACAAAATTGAAGGAAAGAATTATTTTGTTTACAAAATAATTACTTGTCTAATTAGGGCCCACATCCTAGATGTTTACTCTAACTTGGAAAAGTGGTTTGTGGTCTTATCCAACCTAGCAAAAATTTGTGTAAATGCATGTTGTTTATGCAAAGGACATTTTGTAATAAGATGTAGAGCTATTGTGTAATTATGAATTATGAATTTTGATGTGCGAACTTTTGTGAAAGTGATATATATGAAGTTTTATATGAGCTATTTGGTGATCCAAGATCAAGCTAAAGATCAAAGATTAATCAAGGAAGAAAGATAACAATAAATTAGTTGTTTGAGCAGTGAACTCTTCTTGTAGTAGAAATTGCATGTTTGGGCAGTGGGCTCTTCTTGAGTACATTGTACCACAACTCCTAACAAGGTTGGAACCTCCTAAAAAGGATTCTCCTAATAGGGACTCCTTATACTAAATTTTCTCATTGAATCTTGTTGTCACAAAAGCTTGCACCCTTGTCCAAAGGTTTTACCTATGGACAACCTTCTAAAACATGGAAACAATCTTCAAGCTGTGGGACTTGAACTATGAGGTTGAGTCTTTGGAGAAGTCTAGCTTCCTTTACTATCAGGATGCACCTAACTACTCTTAGAGAGGAAAAGGGAGAATTAATGCATGAAAGAAAATCTACCTATTCTAACCTAAATGGGTGATGCACCAAAATAGAGTGTTCAAACTAATTTCTATCCATACATGCACTTATAAACCATCATGACACCAAAAGATATACACATCCATACTTGTTTTAATCTAATAATCATATGCAGATTAGAAAACCCAAATAAATGACATAAGGAAGAAGAGAATTCACTTATATCTCATTCATAGGCCAAAAGGAGATATAGTCATGCAAGATTGCAGATATTCAAAATACACTAATGAGAGGCAAATAGGTCTTTGCACAATGCATCAATGGATGGAAGAGATAAAGTAGAATGTCATATAAGTTTAGAGGAAAAGGGAATTTAGAGTGAAATTGTAGAGCAATATTAGAGAAAATGGAGAAGAGTCCACCTTGACAAAATTTACAAAAATTACCTTTATAGCGTAGGCATAATTGAAATATTTCTTTTCCCTAAATCAAACTCAACCATTGCCATTTAAGATTGCAGAGAATAATCACGCAGATCTAGATAAAATGTAATCTTGGCATAGATTCAAATATAATGAAATCCAATATTCTACCAAAACAGAGCCTTGAGAAGATAGAACAATGCCATTAAATCACTTTGACCAAGTAGGTGGATAAAATCATAGATGGTGGAGTGTTTTCCTTTGTTCATTGGATGCATCATTCATTGGAAAGTGGTTGAAAAAAGTATAAGATTGGATCCTACAAGAAACCCTATCTTTCTTGCTTCTAGCTCAATGAATCAGCAAAGTCAAAAAGTCAACTAAATTCTACAATTGAGATGGGCTGTATGGGTCAATAATCTTATTTTGTTTTTTCACCCAGCAAATTCCATGTGGTTGACCATATAACTTATCCACCTTAGCATTGACTTGGCACCCTTTAGAATGGCTAACCCCACATGTTCTCAGTGTAAGATCAGAACTGAGCAAAATCCCTTTACAACCTTATGAAATCTAGTAGCTTTGTAAGATCTTACATCTTTAACTTTCACCCTACAATCCTTTAACATCCCCAATCTTATGACATTCCAACCTAATGACATCCTTGTAACATGACGACACTAACATTTCTCCCTCTAGATGCTATTGTTCAAGCTTTGTCACAACATTGGAGCTTGATCCCTTTAATTTTATGATCCTATGTCATCCTCCACTTTGTAACATTGCAAATGACCCCTTTAGGGCTTCTAATCACTTGACTGACATAGAATCTTATGTCTTTCTCTCTCCTCTTTTGATGCTACAATTCCTTGATCTAATGACATTCTGATCCTACGAGCCTGACATAACATCACAACCCTTGAGATCCACTTTCCTGACCTCTCGACCATATCATAGCTTTGGAGGACCCCACTTTTCACTTGCACAATCTTATGCCATATTGTAATATTGAAGGACCTTATGTTTCACATCTATGACATTACAATGACCCCTTGTCGTAGCATCATGAACCCTTGAAAATTGCCCCATGATCTTATGGTGGATCCCTTGTCATAGCATCATACCCCTTTGATTTTCAGCTCTCGACCTTATGAAATATTTTCTCCATGGCATTAAATATTAATATGGGAAGTGGTCATTATCTTTTAAATTTAAAAGTGGAGGTCTTAGCAGGAAGCCAATTTTGGCCAATACGTCTAGTGACTCAGAGGGGATGCAAGCTAGCTATACATAGACTAGTGACTGAAGAATCCATTGGGCTACAAATTCATTAAAAATATGGATCCTATGCATTATGAAACCCTAATCCTACCTCTATGATAGAAAAATCCTAAAAATTCTGCCTCTAACTGTAAAACAAGAACTTTGCAGCTTCAAAAAACTAGCTATCTCACAGAGAGAAAACCTGTGCCCATGCACTTCTTGGAAAATAGGAAAAAGCTAAAAATAAAACTACTTTAGTATGTACAAGTGCTTACATATATGCAAGTTTAAACAAACCCATTGATAGGTTTGTTGAAATAGATCCCTTTCCTCACTAGTTGATTTCTTCTTTCATACAAAAGGGCAGCTGAAAATGATAGCAAGTATGACAAACATGTTGCTGCATGGAACATCTCCTTCCCAATGCTAAAAAAAATGAAGCTTTCTACCATTGGGGTGTTATCTTGTGTAGAATAACATACTTTCTCCTCTTTGTGATCTTCCTTCTCATGCTTAGGTACAAGCATGACTGAGGCCAACTTGTTGATTCTTTGCAAGGCTAGATGCCTTATGGGGCATCCTCTTGATGGTGCAGGGTCAAAGGAATCATCCTTGACCATTTGATTATGCTCTGAAATGGTAGTACCTTGCTGGTTTGGAAGTGGCTCCTCCTTTTGTGAAGAGATTTTTTCACATCTTGTTCATGTTGTTCATGAACCACTTCCTTGAGAGTCACTGGTATGGCACAATTCTCCACCTATTGCTACAACAACTCATGATCATCTGATAAAGGAGCTGGTTGTTTCATAGCCAAGGATGAACAAAACATCTCTAGCTCATCCCAAAAGGTCTCCTCATCAGAATCCTTTTGCTCCATTACAGTGATATGCATAGGTTGAGGGACAACCTCATGCATATCAACATGTTCCTTCTCAAGGAAAGAGCTATCCTTGAGGCTCTCTTTTCCATCTTCCATATCATGGAGGATTTTTTGCTACAACAAATGGTTTTATTCTTGCTCAACTTGTGAAAGGTTTTCATTTTCTTTTAAAGGCTCAAAAGACATGATTTGTTCCTCAAGGGGAGGAACAACCTTGCTGTCTTCTTCTTCCTTAACAAAAGAGGGAAGCTCTTCAAATAAGAGGATTAGGTCCTCTTCTTTTTCCTTACTAGCTACCTCTTTAGTAGGCTAAAAGTATTCACATAGAATCTTTGTGGGCTTGTTTTCACTCCCCCAAAACTCCTTATTTAGATGATTAGAACTCCATACAACTAGTCCATATTGAAATAGGCTAATAGTGATAGGTTTGAGGGGGCCATGACCAACCCAACTTTCTTTTACCAAGGGTGGAGGGGCTACAATAGAAGGTTCTCATAATGGAGGGTCCTTCTTGAAGCTTGGAATGACATACTTTGGAGAAGGGGGGGCATCTACCTTCTTGTCTTGAAAATGAGCTGACTAGAGCCTCATTTCCTCCTCTCTTACTATAGCAACTTGCCTTGCAAGATTCTCCTCAAAATGTTTCTATCTCTTCCTCTCATTTTCCTCTTGTTGGAGATAGGCCTGCTAGGCCATCTCCTCCTATTGTATCTCTATCTCTTTCTGTCTTGCAACCTCATCAAGTCACCTATCAAGGTTCAACATTTTCTCATGGCCTTCATCTACATTCCTATCCCATACATTCATCTTCCTTTGGGATTCCAACAACATATCTTTAAGTTCTTCAAATAAGGATGTTGGGACAAATGGAGTAGGGGTAGCAGGAGGGTAATAATTTTGAGTAGAAGGACTATAAATAGTTTGGGGTTGAGATTGAAACTAGAAATGTGAGGGCTAAGGAATAAAATTTTCATGACATGGGGGGACATAGTAGTTATTTCTATGAAATGGATTCATGATTGAAGCTTTATGAATAATAAATACTCATAGAAAACTTGAAAATCATAAAGATCAAGGATGATCTTTACATACCAGCATTTTGTCTATATGAAACTATAAGATGTGCACTAGAGTCACCATGGTGTTTGATTGAATGCCTCCAAAGGCTGCTGAGACTAAGGAAAAAACCCAATTTCTCAATGGATCAAGATCAACTATCTAACCAACAAACTTATGTAGTTGGATCTTCTTGTTTCACTGGGCATGTCAAAACTATTTTCACAAAAGCTTGCACCCTTGTCCAAAGTTTTTACCTTAGGACAACCTTGTGAAACATGGAAACAACCTCAAAGATATGGGACTTGAACTATGAGGTTGAGCCTCTGGAAAAGGTCGGCTTCCTTTACTATTAGGAAGCACCTAACTACTCTTGGAGAGGAAAAGGGAGAAGGAATGAATGAAAGAAAATCTACCTATTGTAACCTAAAGGGGTGATGCACTAAAATAGAGTGTTCAAACTAATATCTACCCATATGTATGCACTTATGAACCATCATGATACCAAAAGATATACACATCCTGACTTGTTTTATTCTAACAATCACATACAGATCAGAAAACCCAAATAAATGACACAAGGAAGAAGAGAATTCACTTCTATATCATTCATAGGCCAAAAGGAGATATAGTCATGCAAGATTGTAGATATCCACAATACACTAATGAGAGGAAAATAGGTCTTTGTACAATCCGTTAATGGCTAGAAGAGATAAAGTAGAATGTCATACAAGTTCAAAGGCAAGGGGAATTTATAGTGAAATTGTAGAGCAATATCAGAGAAAATAGAGAAGAATCGACTCTAACAAAATTTACAAAAAATTCCTTTATATCTCAGGCATAATTGAGATATTTCTTTTCACTAAACCAAACTCAACCACTAACATTTAAGATTGTAGAGAATAATCATGTAGATCTGGAGAAAATCTAATCTTGGCATAGATTCAAATACAATAAAATCCAATATTCTACCAAAACATAACCTTGAGAAGAAAAAATGATGCCATTAAATCACTTTGACCTAGTAGATGGATAAAATCAAAGATGGTGGAGTGTCTTCCTTCATTCACTAGATGCAACATTCATTGGAAAGTGGTTGGAAATGATCATAAGATTAGATCCTACAAGAAACCCTATCTTTTTCGCTTCTAGCTCAATAGATCAGAAAAGTCAAAAAGTAAACTAAATTCTACAACCAAAATGGGTTGTGTAGGCCAATAATATTATTTCATTTTTCCACCTAGAAAAGTCCACATGGTTGACTATATCACTTATCCACCTCAGCACCCACCTGGTGGCCTTTAGAATGGCTGACCCCACATGTTCTCAGTGTGAGATTGGAATCGAGAAAATTCCCTGTATGATCTTACAAAATCTGACAACTTCATAAGATCTTACATCTTCAACTTTGGCCCTATGATCCTTTGACATCCTTGATCTTATGACATTCTAATCTGATGACATCCTCATAACATTGCAACACTAATATTTCTCCCTCCCGATGCTACAGTTCAAGATTTGTCGCAACATTGGAGCTTGATCTCTTTCCTTTTATGATCCTATGGCATCCTCCACTTTGAAACATCACAAATGACCCCTTTAGGGCTTCTAACTGCTCAATCGACATAGAATCTTATTTCTCTCTCTCCTCTTCCAATTCTAGAGTTGCTTGATTTGATGACATTCTGATCCTATGAGCCTAATGTAACATCATAACCCTTGAGATCCACTTTCCCAACTTCTCGACCATATTGTAGCATTAGAGGACCCGACCTTTCACTTATGCAATCTTATGCTATATCATAATATTGGAGGACCTTATGTTTGACATCCTTGACATTATGATGACCCCTTGTTGTAGCATCATACTCCTTTGATTTTCAGCTCTTGACCTCATGACATCTTTTCTCCATGGCATTAAATATTAAAATGGGAAGTGGCCATTATCTTTTAAATTCAAAAGTGGATATTTTGGTAGGAAGGAAGCTTTGGCCAAAAATTCCTAACAAGATCCATCCCCTAACAAGGAACTTATATATCAGTATATTATCTAGTGGGTATCATCCCCACCAGGGTTTTCCCTTAGCTAGGGTTTCCCTAGTTAACAAAATATGGTGTAATGAGTTATCTTTGTGCATTGTTATTATTACTATTCAACATTACTTTATTACTTTTTTATCCATGGTTTAAAGTAAGTAATAATATCTAGTTTGTGACTAAAGTTTGTAGATTACTAATTCACCCCCCTCTCAATAATCCTTATTGATAACACAACCATGGTTCAAGGATTAACTTAGTACCAACTAAATTTTTACATGCAACTTATGAAATGAAGATTCAAGAGAAAAAAGTTAATTTGTGTGAGATTATTAGATTGCAATTGTTAGATAACATTGCAAATTTAAAGAAGACAAAGAGCACAATTTTTAGATTTGAGTCCCTAATGACTGATTTATTCTTTTATGCCACTAAGAAGTTTCCTAGAATGACAAATTGGGATAGTAGTGAGTGTGCAATGAAGATGGTGACTCAATGCTATAGATCAAAGTTAGAGAATGCCAGAGATAATGGCATAGACAAGATGATGAGGATTTTTTAGACATAAATAAAATAGAGGTATAGAATACCTCCTTCCATGGTGGAGAAACATAAGGATGAGATATGATTCATAGTGGAAACTGATAACACCTATTTGGAAGCTGTGGTACCAAGGGTAAAGTTCTTAGAACATGTGGGATATGAGATGGTGTAGAGCTCATAGAAGGGTATGCATAAATCATACTCCTATTTGAGAAGGACACAATATTCTCTAGATGGGAAAATTATGAGGAGAAAATGAGAATAGTTCAAACAAACCTACATAGAGAAGAAAGCAAGAAGAAATTAGAGAAAGTAATTGATTTCATCCTTAAGGAATTAGGAATGACCCAAGAGGAATTCAATTGCGATAGAAATAAGAGCAAGTAGATATTTTGAAATGCTAGAAACAACTCCTATTGCTATAGTAGGACCTTGAAAATGTGTGACAATAGTGTAACCATGTGCATAGGCCCCCATTGCACCTTATGCAACCATAGCACAAGTGTAACCTATAAGGACAAGAAGCAAGCAACAAAGGAAGTAACAAAAGGTGGAAGCACCTACAATGCAAAGGAAATTAGAGAGATTGGTGAAGGTGAAACAATAACCTAAACCATCACCAAAGAAAATGGTTAAGAAGACCACTAGTGGACTAGGAAAGAGGAGGAAGATGATGCAAGAAAGTGAATTTAAGAGTTCTGATGATAAAGCTAGAGATAGGCTTGTAGTGCAAGATGCATAGGAAGACAAAACTACACCTAGAAAAAAGAGCATGGAAACCAAAGGTAGAGAACCTTAATGTGTACATAATAAATGATGATAATTTATTTCAATTAAATAAGTATTATAACTTGTACAATAATATGGATAGAAGATAGTTAGAAAATTGTATTGTAAGGAATATGATTTTGAGGAATAAGAAGTTTGAGAATATACAAAATGAGATACTAGAAGATTTTTATAATAGGCTTATAAATATAAAAAAGAGAGTATTAGAAGAAGATCTAAATTTGAGGATCACTATGATAAATAAACTCTATGAAGTTGGCTCTAAGGAGGATTCAAACATAAATTTGAAGGGTATTGAACCCTTGTTGAGGAAAAAAAGAAGAGAAATTCTTCTAATGGGAGGAAATTATGAAGATGTTAGAAAAGAAACAAAGGATGCAATTGTAAAATACATAGCCATAGTGCCAAAGGTAAGTACAGAGTCCAAACCTGTGAGCCTAGTCTATGTACAAGAAAGTACACCTTCAAAGAGGAAGAAGTAGAGGAGACACAAAAGTAACTTTCACCACCACACATTTTTATGGGTACTAAATCCATGCAAGTGGATAGTACACAAATAACTATGGACACAAAAGAAAACCCATTTGTAGCCTATGGCCAAACTATTGTAGGCAATATTACAACGTACTCCAGCTCAAATGATGATGGAGAAGAGGAGAAGAAGAAGAAAGAAGAGGAGTAGAATAAGAAGAAAGAAGAAGAGAAGTAGAAAGAAATAGAAAGATGAGAAAAAGAAAAGTGAAAAAGGGAAGAAAAGAAAAAGGGAGAGGAAGAGAAGAAAAAAAAGGAAGAAGAGGAGAAGAAAAAGGAAGATTCTAAACTTAACCATAAGTGGAAGATTGTAATGCAAGAATCAACATTCTTGCCCAATCTAAAACATGTCGAGTTAGAAATTGGGAAGCTAGTGTTCTAGAATTAGGCTAACATACCTTATGTAGCTCCAACAATTATATCTGATGCAATAACAACAACTAGCCAATTACCAATAGTATCAGATGATGAAGATCAAAAAGGTTTGATGAGCTCATTGAGTAAGTTTTTTGAGAAGAACAAATTAGTAAAGTCTTTGGAGAAGACATTAATTGAACTCTTGGACATAATGTAGAAGATAGTTACTAGAACTGCAAAAAATCAAACTTGCAGTCAAAGGCAAAGGAGTTGGTGAAATCCTTTGATGAGGAATTCACAACTCTAGTAGAGGTAGCTTTAGCACAAGCATAGGCTAAACATGATGCAACACTATTTAATATAGTATGCAACAATGTAAGGAATGATCTAGAGGCACTTGATGGAAGCATCAAGGAACTAAGAAAGCACACTAATGAAGGAAAATAGTTATATGAATAGTGCATGCTATCATATGAGTACCTAACTAATTTTGAGAGCCAAATAAAGGATAAGTTGAGTGAACTTGAAACACTCACTGCTAAGTTACAATTTTTAGAGACCAATATTGAGGATTGTGGAGAAGAAGTTGAGAATATACATGATGTGATCAAAGGCTTGGAATATGATAAGGAAAAGGTAACAAATAGACTCTCTAGTCTCAGAGGAATTTTGTTAGCAAAGATCAAAATTTTTCAAGGGCAATTGGAGGAATGTCTTGTAGCAAATACTTCCTATGAAAATTTTTCCTATACTAACTTAAGCACAATTAAAGTGGCATCTTATGCACTATGCACACTAATATAGTGAAGGAGAATGAGAAGAAGGAAGTGGAAATAATAAAACTTGTATATGTAGATTTCTTTTCTAGAATATCAAGTTGACCACCAATTTTTGTTGATACAATTTTTGACACCTTTGCCATTCATGTCATAGTCGGAGTAATATGTAAAGGAAAATTGTATAGTTGTAAGTTGTAACTTGTATATGTAAAGGGGAGTACACTTATGTATCAATGTAAAGGAGTGATAAGGAATGTAATGATTCATCAAAACATGAATAAAATTGTTATGTTTTGAAGGCAATTTTGTATAGTTACTTTTATTTGATTTTGACTATGTATGACATCATTTTGGGACTTAGTCAATTTTCTCAAATGTTGCCATCAATGCCAAAGGAGGAGATTCTTGGCAATATGGTTAGATATATTTATTGAGTTTTGTCATTTATGGAAACAAATATTTAACATTTCATTTATGAATTTAGAGATAGAAAATTAATTAAGTGTTAGATAGTTTGCAGCAACACAGAGAGAAAATGTGATGTGTATGAACAGATCATTAAGAGTTAGCTTATGCACAATTGAGGAAATCTCTATGATAGTGTCATGATGACGTATACTAGTGTGTAGGTGTGTATAGATAGTACGATGTGAGATATGATTAAAATATAAGTATGGTTATTTAACAAGGTAGAATAAAGCATAGCAAAGAATTAGATTGTATGACTTGAGGAATTATTTTAGTAACAAAATAATTACTAAGTCATGATGAACTGAATATGTGGATATTATTCCATAAGCTATTTTATGTTATGTCAAGTGTGTGAAGACATAAAGGCTGACTAAGAAGATATTTATGAATATGAAAGGTATAAGTGAAGATCTTATCTTGTGAAGGTAAGTGTCTGATATATGATGAACAATGTAACATATATATGATCTATACAATTTTTTTGATTGATACAAAGTTGATGATATGAGAACTAAATCTAATGTATGATTAGAGAAAGTAAAAAATACAATAGACATAATGTATTATATGTATATCTATTGTTTTGAAGAACTGAATTGTATAATTGCATATTAGAGTAGTGGACTCTTCTTGCATACATTGTATTTGTTCTACCAACTCCTAACAGGGTAGAGGCTTCTAACAAGGCCTAGTCCTCTAGAAAGGACTCAAGAAACTATATGTAATTCATAGACTCCTAAAAATGTCAATATCCTTAACATGATCCTATTGTTTAGTGAATCATCTAGCGTGTATCATCCCCACTGGGGTTTTCCCTTGGCTAGGTTTCCCTAGTTAAAAAATAATGATGTTATGAGTTCTCTATGTGCATGGTTATATTTATTGTTCAACAATGTTGGTTTACTTTCATATGCAAATTTTTTGGTGTTTTAAAATGTCAAGTTTCAAAAAGTCGATGACGAGAACATAATACATCTAGGGGCAACTAATTCCCATCTCCAACATACCCATTTAGACACTAGGGCCAAATATAAGGCTATACTCCTTCTTCTTCAAGCTCTACAAGACCTAGGTGAGTGAACCTCAAATTATTCATATGGTACCAGTATCAAAGCATACAACTAAATCTTATAAAGAAGATTTAATCTTTTATGCTTATGCAAATAGCATAAACACCAAATAGTTAGTGACATGACATATGAACTAGATAAGCTAAGTGAGGGAAACTCTTTTAAGCTCTTCAAAAAAAAGGAAAAAAAAATTGATTAAAGATTTGAAATCAGCATCACCAAGACATGAACAGAAAAACACATAGATATTGTAGCTTATTAGTACCTTTTCTATTGGAAAATTCCATGAGTCACTAACATGCATCCTTGGAAGTCATTGATACATTTCATGTATCAGGACTTCTAGATCTATCCATTCACCTTGTGAATTAGACATCTACATCATTTCTAAATCTCATACTTGACCTATCCCTTAATGAAATGTACAATCCCATTATGGAAAATCAATAATTTACATGACTCCTTGAATCATAAGAAAAACATACAAAAACATACAACTTAAAACAAATTGCAACTAAGATTTTTGCTCTTTGTTCACAAACCATAGAAGGTTACAAACATCATGAATAGGAGCAGAGATTCAAACTAAAGATAAACTCATTTTCTGCATTTTATTCATTTTCTTGAAACAAATATATGAGCATTGCATGAAAATAACTTAGACACAAGTGAATAAACTAAGACTATCTCTGCAATTCATTAATTGTTGTTCGTTACATGAGAGAAATGATAAAGAATTGTAGAATCACAACTTTGGAAAGTTTCCAAAAGACTAGAACTAACCCTAAAGAAAGAAAGAAAAGAGAATATAAAGACATGAATAATTCCTGGATTAGATCAGATGCTTCCATTAGTCCACTTGAAACTCCTCCATTTCTTGATGAGAAATCTCTCTCTACTTTCTTCCTACAACTGAAAATCAAACCTTTTCCTTGTTGTTGAAGAAAGTTTTAAAAATATCTTCAAAATGATGGAGAGCACAACGGAAAAAGATGCTAGATTTGAAGCTAAAATACCTATCAAAATGACTTTTAGAAATAAAATGAGACTTTTAGAAATATTTTCCCCTAAATCTTGATCCAATAAACTTCATGTCTTCTGTCTAACTGAATTATGATGATTCATCATGAAAATAACTCATTTTGCTGAGAACACCCCCATTTTAAAAATCTATTTATAGCCTTTACTAGTGAATACCTATGTATTTTCTAACTGCATATTCATAAATCTCATCTTCTCCTAATTCTAATGGTATATTGCACTCTTCATTTTTGATAAAATTTTTCCCTCTGGTTTGCGTTTAAAGTTTCTAGGTCCAAGTTCTAGAGCTAACTTTAAGAAACCCCCCTTTGGAGAAAAGTATAAAATCATGATGAATCCAAAAATATTTAAGGGGAAAATTTTGATTTTTATTGGCAATTTTTTTTCAAACATTGAAATTTTTTAATTTCATTGGCAATTTTTTTTTCATCGTAAGAAAATTTTGTAAAACCCTGGTGAATATTTAATTATTAAAAAAAAAGGGGACCAAACCTATGAACACCTAAAAACAATATTTTATATTATATAAAACATAGTAACTTATTTTAATAACTATTAGATGATCATAAATTGGATAGTATAAATCCTATTTCGGGCCTAAATGTTCTAGGACAACAAGTTTTAGAGAAGAACTCTAAAATAATGACACTGGTCAATAGTCAAATCCATTTCAACCTAAAGGTTAAAAGGATAAAATATTGGTTGCAAAGTCTTCAGAATAGAGACATGTATCAAGTATATGCACTTATCATATAACCCAACTTAAAGTTTTACCATATATTGGCAAATCTAACCATCAAATAAGAAAAGCCTCAAAAATTGCGGATGAAAATATTTAATTTACCATGTGGAAAGAGTAGATTTTATTGGTGAACTCATCGTCAATATAAAAATGATTATGTTTCATTATTGGCAATTACTTTTGTTGGTGTTTTTCAACTATTAAGTAACAAAATATTCAATACCAAGATAATAAAAGCACAAATAATCTAAGGATCAGCTACTTCCTATAAACAATTGAATGTGTTTCTTATCTAGACCCAATTGCAATTAAATCAAGATAGATTTCCTACTCTTTAGGCTCTACAGACCCAAGGTGGGTATACCTAAGGGATCAAAGATATTCTTATACAACACCATATACACAATTTTCTCATTTCATGACACTTTAAGATAATACACATCCCTTATAAGCATATTTCATCACATTTCTCCTTAGATTTACAAGCATTTCTAGCAATAGTAGCTAACTAAGGATTAGAGATCAAATGCAAACAAGCATTGACCAAAATTGATATCTTTCAAAAATTAAAGTGAAAATTGATTTTGAATTTGGGCTTGATGGTTGCCTATGATTTCTTCATATATAGATTGAATTTGACAGATCAGTGCCTCATCCATTGGGATTCAAAGTTCACTCAATTCCTAGATCCGATTGATTTCTTTACAATCAATATTATCAATAGTTCTTATTGAAAATCATATTTACAAACATCCTTCCTATTACCATGGAGACCCTATCAATATCACTAAAACATTTATTTAATTCATTGAATTGATAGCATTAATGAATTGACATACAATTTGATTTAATTGCATTCAATTGGACAAGCTTTTCTTATACAATTTCAAAATAACTAGGTAATAGAATGGAGACAAGATTCAACAAAAACATTAATGGAGAAAATCCACTTTGTATTAATATCTTATAAAAACTGGGTACAATTAGTGTGAAACTCAAGATGAATTGAGATGAAACCACAATATCCTGCAAGATAGAATGTGTTCTTAAAAAATTGTAGAGGAATACATCATAATGTTCACATCAAGGTATTGCACTGAATAGACTTAAAGATAGACTTAATACAAGCTAAAAGTGATACAACTATTTGGACCCTTTCTCTAGCACTGGAATCTCACTTATAAAGGGTGAGATGCAATGAGCTTCAGGCTTAGAGAAAATGACAGTTGTCCTTTAAGAAAAAAGATATTTACATTTTTTTGTCACAAAAGATGAAACTTTGTGTAACAAAAAATTTGTACATCAAAGTATTCTTTTGGTGGGCTCCTCTTTTATTACATCTCTGAATGCTATAGATTCTATGATTGGCTCTTGTGCTATTATGATTCGTCAGAATATATCTAGCCATCAAACTTGCCAATGTTGTGTCTTGTTTTAATAATTGCAAGTTAACCTCAACTCGGGGATCTCCACTAGCTTCATTATGAACTAATAAAACCACATTTATTCTTATTTCTTCTTCTGCCATGTCATCATTTTGGGCCTCTAAACTTACAACTACAATTGGTTGCTTGTCTTTGTACTCCTCTTTCCTCTGATCTCCTATAACTGTATCAATGATCTGTATTTCATCTTGATCCATCTCATCATTGTCACTTTCAACTTCCTCCCACTGCTCACTAGAAGTAATATCTGCCATCCACTGGACAAAAAGTGTGTCATCTAGCTAGTTAAGATGTGGAATATCATTTTTCTTTTTCATCACATACTTAGCCACTTTGTCAATGCTAACAAAATCTTGTTTTAAGGAATCAAAGAATAACTAGACCTTCACAATTTCCTTAGTTGTGGTTGCCCACTATGCATGTCCTTTTTCATTAATGACTCTATTTATTCTCAAACAAAACAAGTAATCTAATTCTTTGGCCCATTCATCCTTACATTTCAATCTATTCTTCTTATCCAAAGCAAAGGGGAATAAATAAATTTTTTCACTTCTATACTTATCCAAGTAGCCAACAATTCTTCTCTACAACTCAACTCTTTTATCATCAAATTCTAGAAGATCATTAGTAACATCATAAGTTCTTTCTATGTGGTCATATGAAAATTTTATGATAGAATAACATAAAAATGTGACCACTTTCCTTCTCTTACTCCACTTATTGACAATGGGTTCCAAAATTTCATCACTTGCTTTTATTTCCTCCCATATATTTATTACCCTTTCTAATTGATCATAAAACAATGGCTATTCAATTTTATTAACTAAATACATTAGAGCCTTTCTTAGTTTTTCCTCATACTACACATTTAACTCTACATGCAATGCCCACAATTTACTCTTCTCCTCTTCAAAATTCTCAGCTATATAATACTACAACCTCTGTGGTGTGTCAAGAATCTCAATGAGGGGAGTGGATTTAAAATGTTCCATTAATGGGCAAGGGTATGTGATCCTTGGCCTAGAATACTATCCCCTCATTTTATTTTTAAGTTCAATTCATCTTTGAACCTCTTTATTATAGGCCTCCAAAACTTTCTCATACTTCTACTGCAATGATAATCTTTCTTGCTCATCTCTTTCTACAGTGGCCAAAGCTAGGTTAGATGTACCAACACTCAATTTGTAGCCTCCACATTGGTTTTATCTTCTACCCTCTTCACAATTATATTGCCCATTAATCTAGTATTATCTAAGTATGAGGAAACAATCCTAGATCCTTTTCTTATTGACCAAATGACTAAGGTAGCATGGTCTACATTGAATGTGGCACCTTTTATTTTTTTCTTATTCTGATCCTATATATTTAGTTTATTAGAAATAGAATTAAAAACTAGAGCATCTGCTATATCCCAATTGGATAGCAGCAAAACACCAGATGCTTTTACCATCTATCTTCCCTCTTTAGGGGTTAAGCTCTTAAATTATTGTGTCATCTTCTTCTTTATTTGGTTTTGTGCATTTTCTTCCTCCATCTCTAGATGTTCTAATATCAATTTATTGCACCTGTCTTCAAAAACCCCATATTTGTTCTCCAAGAAAACTAGTAGAAGGCTCTTGACTTAACAAAATTATCATCTAACAAAAATTCATGGCTAGCCTATTCTAATACAAGGTCCAATTCCCTTCCTTTGTAATTTACCACTTTCAAATCAAGCTTGGCATTGGAGGTTCTTGAAGATTTCCCTCTTCTAGCTCTGCTTGGATAATAAATACTCCCCCTTGGGACCCTAACTATTCCACTTTTCTCTAGTGAGCTACTCCTCTCCAATCTACAAAGGGGATTGGGTAGCTGAATATTCCTTAATGTGAGTACCTTGTTCTTTTATTATTTTTTCCTCTTGGGTGAGGGCTCATCAGGTCTCTCCTCCAAAACAACACTAGTTGATCCTAGACTGCATTTCTATATTGTTTCAACCTTTTATTTTTTGAAGCATAAGTTTCCTTTATTTGTGAGATAACCATTTTGAAATCACCTATGACATGCAATTTTTTAATTCCATGATGGGTGGCAACTTTTAGCCCTAACAAAAGTGCTTCATACTATGCTATATTGTTGGTACAAGAAATTTTTAGAGTAAATGAATATTTAAAGGTATTCTTCTTAGGAGAAACAAAGACTACTCCTACCCCTGAACCTTCTTTGGAACTAGCTCCATCAAAGTACATGGTCCACAAGACTAGTGATTCCATACAACATTCCGCTTCATGTTCAATTATAGCAGGCAATTTCTCTACTTCTTGAATGATCAATTCTACCCTAAAAGCATTCACACTAGTATCAAAGAAACAAGTTGAATCCTTGTCAATGCCTTCTCCTAGAATTTATTAACCCTTGGTTGTCTATCTATCCTAACTACCTTATCACCTATATGGAAAGTTGCATAAGACAAGTCACATTTTTGACTACCTCCCCTAGTTGCACTCCACTTTCTAGAGAGCAACATCCCATAATGTGGGGAGATGTCAACCACAAGGACTAACATGGTCAATTCTACTTCAGGGTATGTAGCTAACTTGAATGGTAGTGGACTGATAGTACCTATAACAAGGACTTCTCTAGCATCCATACCTCTATATTTGCCTTGTTTAGTATCTACCTTCAGACCTAAAGCTTCCATAACTTTAAAAGAAATGATGGTGTTAGATGCTCCTAAATTTATCATGCAGTTCTTTAGGGGTTTTTCTTTTATGATCAAAATGAAAAGAATGGGTCAATATCTTCTATGTAGGCTATTGATGAATCAGCCAAAAACATTTAAGGGATTTGGGGTATAATACCATTATTTTCTAACACTAGTGGGGTTTGTTGAATGGCAATTGGTTTAACCATATTACCATTGTTTTCCATCCCACCCAACGATAATAAGGCCTTACTCTTGTTCTCCTTGATTCTAAATAATTTAGACAAAGGTACTTTAACAATAATTTGTGACAACATTGATATCATATCAATAGGCTCAGACATAGTGGGCTTTACAAGCATACCTAGAGTGGAAGTTCTTTGAATAGAAGCCACTATGATCTTCTTGGCTAAATCAAATTCTGAATTCTTTTCTTGCACTACTATTCTAGGGGTATCAATTGTTTGGAATTGCACTTTCTTTTTAGGCTCCCACTTCTTGACTTTACTATCTTTGGCATTGGCTATCTTATTATGAGTTTTTTTGCTCTCATCCTTCATCTTGTGTGTAATATCCTTGATGGATACACTAGAAGATTTGCCAACATCATTTCCAATTGTCCTATTCCTCAAGTTATAGTTGTTGTGCACTTGAGAAATCATTTCTGTAGTGATTTTGTCAATCCCCTCCTTTGAAAGCATTCTCAAATTTATATTATCAACATTTGAGGATACATTACATATCTTATCTTTATCATAATTTTCATCATCTTAGAATACTTGTTGATGATGTAGCTGGTAATAAATTCTCTGACTCGTAACATCATCCTCATGTCCCTCTAAATCAAAATCTACTCAATCATCAAACATACCTACCATATTATAGCTTACATAATCATGGCTCTTTTCTTCTTCTTCTTCATGTTGTGTACTTTGGTATGAAGAAAATGACTAAGTAACTGCATAATAATCTGTAGAGTGAGGTGATTGACATATGATGCACCATGGTACATTATCATTCATATTAATAGAGCTTCTCTATAGAGGATCTAGTGTAACCTTATCTTTTACACTCTAGGTTTGGTTGGGAATTGATTTACCATCCTTTCATTGAGTGGTATAGGGGTAGTTCTACATTCTTGGCTATCTATTGAAGTGGTTATTATTTGACAAGGCCTTCTCACCAACATTGGGTTTGTTTGAATTGAAAGTTGATGGATTCATATTTTTTAACAAGTCTAATACTTGAAGTATATAGGGTTCTTTAGGTTTTTCCCTACTGAAACTTTGTCATTTTCTTTCTTGCTATTCTTGGGATTGAACAACTTTGGGTCATCCCTTCTCCCTAGCTTACTAGATACTTTTCTATTATTTTCAATATTTGCTATAATTCTAAAAGCATCCCTTAAAATTTTAGGCTCTTTGTCCCTCAACTGATAAGCCATTTTGCTGTCAAAAGCATTAAAATATGTTGTAAGACAAACATCTTCATTCAATCTCATAACCTGAAACAACTTATACATTCCCTTTTGAAACTTTACATTGAAATCAAATGTAGATTCATTAGGGTTTTTCTCGATGTTATTAAAATCATTCAACATAAATCCAACATTAATATTGTCTCCATATTGTTCTTTAAATAATTTTTCCATATCACTCTAGGAACTGATATAGTCATCTAGTAATCTTCTAAACCAATCCCTAGCATCCTCAATCAATGAATGTATAAAAAATTTCATCACCACATCTTCATGCTCAACTTCAAAGTCATTTAACATAACTATAAAGACTCTCATGTGTTCCTCACCAGTTACATAATTATTTCTGGAGAACTTGACAAATTTATATGGGTTGAGGAAAACTAGGAATCGCTACAAAAGATATTTGTCTAAATTTTTCCATATATATAGGATTTTTCTAAAAACCAACAGCATTGGATGTGATTTCTATATTAGCCTAATTAGGGAAACATTTTGTGATTGTTGTATTTGGACAGTAGGGATTTGAATACTAGTGGTGGATGAAGAGATAGGGCAGACTTAGACATAGCCTAACTAGATATTACTAGTCTACAAGTAGGCATAGAGGTTTTAGTTTGAGTAGACAAGTTGGGCTAGGAAGCTAAAGGAGACTTAGAGTTAATGAACTAAATCTTTCTCCTAGTTTTTTCTACTTGAGCTTCATTCTCAACCTTCTCAAGTTCTTTTTCCAAATCCTCTTTCTCCTTTCTAGTTTTTTCCAGATCAAGGTCCAATTTAGACATGGGAGGATTTATAGATTTTTTTAATGCAACTTGGGGTTCATTTATTTGGATTCCTATAGCTTTGCCCTTTCCCTTATCTGTAGGTTTCATAGGAAGTTCTACAAGATCTATTTGGACAAGCTTGTAGGCTTGGACTTTAGAAATGATAGTTTCCTGTCTTTGGCTCACAAGCTTTTCTTGTTCTAGAACCTTAGATCTTAAACTATCTATATCTCCAAACACATCAGTGTGAAGAACTGAGGTCCTTTCTTTGAACTTCTTGTTTTGTTCTTTCAAAGAAACCATCCTTCTAAGGAGGTTATCTCTTTCAATAATGGAATTTAAGATAGCTTTTTGTCTTTCTTTCTCCAAATGGACACACTTGGCCTCCTCTTCTACAACCAATTTCTTCAAGACTTCTAATTCTGAGCATACTTCTTTAGGATCTATAGAAGTTGCTTATGAATTAGTAGGGTCATCAAGATCTATAAGATTAGTCTCCATAAATGGAACTATTTCTAGATCCTTCATTTTATTCCCATATCCTAACGTATGATTCATATCTAATCTATGAAATGTATCTCCTACTGAGGAAACATTCTTATCATGATAAACTTGGTCTTCTTGCAGTGGGGTACTAAATATCCCCCCTCCCCCCAAAAACCTCATAGTTTCTGACTTAGAACTCAGTGAGGAGGATTCCCTCCCTACTATTAGCTGGTATTGAGGGTAAATTGATGTATTTCCCCTTGGTTTCCATGTGGGATTTGGATTTGCTTTCTTTTTTCCTTGATTCTACCTACCACCTTGGGGCAGATGAATGTATAATGGTACATTAGAATTGGCCCTTGTGTATGCTCTTGTATTTTTCCTTTTATCAACCATTAAGAGGGGATTTCTTATTAAATAAGAACTAGCTCCAAAACCTTGAATAAGTCACCACCCTATTCTAGGGACAATATTATAGTAAAGTAGCTTTTGAATTCAATGGAAAGACACAAGAAAATGGGCAATTACTTTGTAACATGGATGGACCATTCACAATAATACATGACTGCAACTCTTGCTTGATAGATAAGACACTTCATAAAGATTGTGTATGTCAATGTACATCTATGACACTAGGCTTGTCTCTCTCTTTTTAAATTCTCAAGGTTTGTCATTGAAATAGGCTCACTATAACCACAGGCAGTACTAAAAAATGATCTGACACACATGTACACAACATGACCAAAGAAACTGCAATACTGCTCACATGTGGAGGATGTTTCCCCAGTAAAGTCACCATTTTGTTGGCATTTTTGAACTATTAAGTAAAAAAATACTCAATAACAAGATAATAAAAGCACAAATAATCTAAGGATCAGCTACTTCTTATAAACAATTGAATGTATTTCTTATCTAGACCCAACTGTAATGAAATCAAGACAGAATTCCTACTCTTTAGGCTTTGTAGAACTAAGGTGGGTATACCTGAGGGATGGAAGATATTCTTATACAACATCATCTACATAGTTTTCTCATTCCATGACACTTTAAGATAGTACACATCCCTTATAAGTAGATTTGGCCACAATTCTTCTCAAATTTACAAGTATTTCTAGCAATAGTAGCTAACTAAGGCTTAGAGATCAAATGCAAAAAAGAATTGAAAAACATTGATATATTTCAAAAAGTAAAGTGAAAATTGATTTTGAATTTGGGCTTGATGCTTGCCTATGATTGCTTCATATATAGACTAAATTTGATAGATTAGTGCCTCATCCATTGGGATTAAGACTTCACTCAATTCCTAGATCCGATTGATTGCTTTACAATCTATATTATAAATAGTCCTTACTAAAATTCATACTTATAGATGTCTTTCCTATTACCATGGAGACCCTATCAATATCACTAAAGCATTTATTTAATTCATTGAATTGATAGCATTAATGAATTGACATACAATTTGATTGAAATGCATTCAATTGGACAAGCTTTTCTTATAAAATTTCAAAATAACTAGGTAACATAATGGAGACAAGATTCAAAAAAAAACTCTAATGGAGACAATCCATTTTGTATTAATATCTTATGAAAACTAGGTACAACTGGTGTGAAACTCAAGATGAATTGAGATGAAACCACAATATCCTGCAAGATAGAATGTATTCTCAAACAATTGTAGAGGAATATATCATAATGTTCACATCAAGTTATTGGACCAAAAAAACTTAATAGAAACTAAAAGTGATACAACTATTCAAACCCTTTCTCTAGCCCTGGAATCTCACTTATAAAGGGTGAGATGCAAAAAGCTTCAAGCTTAAAGAAAATGATTGCTATCCTTTAAGACAAAATATATTTACATTTTGCTATCACAAAAAAAAAAACTTTGTGTAACATAAAACTTGCACATCAGAGTATTCTTTTGGTGGGCCCCTATTCTATTACATCTCCAAATGTTATGGATTCCATGATTGGCTCTTATGCTATTCTGATTCCTTAAAATATGTAGCCATCAAACTTGCCAATGCTATGTCTTGTTCTAATATTTGCAAGTTAACCTCAACTTGGGGATCTCCATTGGCTTCATTATGAACTAATAAAACCAAATTTATTCTTGTTTCTTCTTTTTCCATGTCATCATTTTGGGCCTCTGAACTTGCAACTACAATTGGTTTCTTGTCTTTGTCCTCCTCTTTCCTCTAATGTCTTGTAGGTGTATCAATGATATGCATTTCATCTTGATCCATCTCATCATTGTCACTTTCAACTTCCTCCCACTACTCACCAGAAGCAATATATGCCATCCACTTGTCAAAAAGTGTGTCATCTAGCTAGTTAAACTGTAGAATATAATTTTGCTTCTTGATCACATACTCAACCACTTTGTCAATGCTATCAAAATCTTATTTTAAAGAATCAAAGAATAATTGGACCTTCACAATTTCCTCAATTGTGGTTTCCCACCATGCATGTCCTTTTTCATTAATGACTCTATTTATTCTCAAACAAAACAAGTCATCTAATTCCTTGGCCCATTCATTCTTACCTTTCAATCTATTCTTCTTATCCAAAGCAAAGGGGAATAAATAATTTTTTTCACTTCTATACTTATCCAAGTAGCCAATTATTCTTCTTTGTAGCTCAACTCTTTTATCATCAAATTTTGGAAGATCATTAGTAACATCATAAGTTTTTTTTTATGTGGTCATGTGAAAGTTTTATGATAGAATAACATAAAAATGTAACCTCTTTCCTTCTCTTACTCCACTTATTGACAATGGGTTTAAAAATTCCATCACTTGCTTTTATTTCCTTCCATATATTTATTACCCTTGCTAATTGATCATAAAACAATGGCCATTCAATTTTATTAACCAAATACAAGAGACCCTTTCTTAGTTTGTCCACATACTACACATTTAACTCTAGATGCAATGCCCATAGTTTACTCTTCTCCTCTTCAAAATCCTCAGCTATATAATACTATAGCCTCTGTGGTCTATCAAGAATCTCAATGAGGGGAGTGGATTTAAAAGGTTCCATTGGTGGGGGATGGTATGTGATCATTGGATTAGAAGACTGTCCCCTTATTTTATTTTCAAGTTCAATTCTTTTTTGAACTTCTTTATTATTGGCCTCCAAAACTTTCTCATTATTATCCGAGAATGCTAACCTTTCCTACTAATCTCTCTCTGTAGTGGCCAAAGCTAAGTTAGATGTACCAACATTCAAATGTGCAGCCTCCACATTGGTTGTATCTTCTACCATCTTCACAATTATATTTCACATTAATCTAGTATCATCTAACTATGAGGAAGTAGTCCTGGATCCTTTTCTTATTGACCAAATGACTAAGGCAGCATGGTCTACACTAAATGTGGCACCTTTTATTTCCTTCTTATTTTGATCATGTATTTTTAGTTTATTAGAAATAGAATTAAAAACTAGAGCATCTTGTATATCCCAATTGGGTAGCATTAAAACACCAGATGCTTTTACCATCTATCTCCCCTCTTTAGGGTTCAAGTTCTTAAATTGTTGTGTCATCTCCTCCTTTATTTGATTTTGTGCACCTGCTTCTTCCATCTCTAGATGTTTTTCTCTCAATTTAGTGCACCTTTCTTCAAAAACCCCTATATTTGTTCTCCAAGGAAATTGGTAGAAGGCTCTTGACTTAACAAAATCATCATTTGACAAAAAATTGTGGCTAGCCTATTCTAATATAGGGACCAATTCCATTCCTTTGTAATTTTTCACTATCAAATAAAGGCTTGGCATTGTAGGTTCTTGAAGATTTCCCTCTTCTAGCTCTACCTGGGTAATAAATACTCACCCTTGGGACCCTAGCTATTCCACTTATTCTTCAGTGAGCTGCTCCTCTTCAATCTGCAAAGGGGATTATGTAGGTGAATATTCCTCAATGTGAGGACCTTGTTCTTTTATTTATTTTTGCCTCTTGGCTGAGGGCTCATCAAGTCTCTCCTCCAAAACAACACTAGTTGATCCTACTATTTGTTTGTCTTTGTCTAGAATGGCCTTCTTATTTTGGATCACATTGTAGCTTGGTCCTTTTTGGACAATTCACTAACCTTTTCCAATATTAAGAGTGAGTCCCAATCTCCTCATGACCTCTTTAGTTTATCTGGATAGGCAATAATGAAGACTTATTTCTTCTCATTCATTGTTTCCATTATCTTAGGATAGGTAAGCATGAGCTTATTTATTTTATCTGCCTCTATTTTTGCATTATCAAGAGGCTCATAATCTTTGTCAAAACAATAAATAAATTCCAAAACTCTTGAAAAAACCCTCCACTTTTCCTTTTTGGTCTCTTGCTCCTGCAAAGAGAATTCATTCCTGATTATATCCTTAGGGTAATAAGATTAATGTTTTATGGAACCAAGATTAGCTTTGAATCTAAAAACCAAATCATAAAATCCTTCAGTATCATAAAAATGGGAATGAGACATAGCCATCTTATACTAGTCTATAAACTTGTGTAAAGACAACAAATCACCTTTTGTAATTACAAAATGGTGGGCTACAATACAAGTTGGGAAAAATGAGCCTCTTTATCTTCTTACCAATTAGGTTTCCTCCAATCCTCCCAATTGCCACAATATCTCAACTATTCCTACTTTTAGAGGCACTTAGTAGGGCAATACATGAGGGGTCCCTTGGAAACCATAAATTCTAAAAATAATTGAAATAGAATATGGTATAACATCTCCCCAATTGTTTGATACTTTCAAACCAGAGGGGTTATCCATGATTGTAATAAAATTTATTAATGCCCTAGGAATTTTGGGATTGTCCCTTAATAAGAAGCAGCTTAACTTTGAGGCAAAGTACCTATCAAACCTAACGAAACTAGCCTTTTCTACATCCTAGGTCATATTTGCACTCCACAATTGAATTGGTAAGGCTTCTCCCTCCTATTCTCTATTCAAAACCATTTCTTTCCCAAAATATGCTACACCTTTAAACAAGAACATATGCATTAGTAGTGAGTAGTGACCAAAAGTCTGTTCTATCTTGTCCTTGGCAATTCCAACTAGGCTCCTATGGATTTCTTCTGCTAAATAGGAGGTGAAATCAAAAATAATATCAACACCAAAAGAAGAAATTTGAGCCATCATATACATAAAACTTATAGGCATGATATTTTGCTCATCCTCACTAAAAATCCTACACAGAGTCATATATATCTCCATAGCCTGGGAATTGAAATATTCCTTTTTAAAAGGTCCCCTAGTAGATGCTGTGATTACTAGCAAGTTCCCAATTATACCTATGTGTGCCCTTAGTGCACCCTACCTAACCTTATCTCTTTTAGATAGATATTCCTTTTCCAAATCTTGTAGGTCAATAGGTATATGATAATCTGAAAGTGGCTCTAGACCAAAATCTTCTTGAATTTCTTCAAGGCTTACTATGATGAGACATTCACCATCCAACCTTCTCACTACTCTGATTACTGGGTCATAATTTTTGGCTATAGCCATTAATAGGTCATAATCCATGAAAACACTAGGGACCACTAGTTTTCCAAAGTCAAAGTTCCAAATTTTCCCATGAGGGGCAAATAATTTACTTTCTGAGAACCATTTTATGAAAAGGTAGAGACCTATTCTAGAAGTAGTAGTGTCTCTAACCCAATTTCCCATATTATACAGTCTATCAGCAATCTTGATTCCAAGGTTTAGAGACATTAATTTTTTCACTTGAGTAGATTCATTTGTTTACTTAGGAAATAACTTAAGGAGGCCATCATAAATATTTCTAGATAAATAGTCTTCTTGACACAAGAAAACTTTGTTTGGAGGCATGGTGAATAAAAATCACAAAAAACTAGAATAGTTTGATATATATAGTGAATTTAGGAACTTACTTGATTCTTCATTACCTTTTCTCTACAATTTTGCAATATACTCTAGACAATTAGAAATTCTTTTTCATTTTGATCACACCAAGTGCAATTTCTTAATAGCTTTGAACTCTTTTCGAAGCCTGAAAATTTGTTCGTGTATGAAGGAAATAGCAAGATTTTTGCAATATACTCTATTCCTAGTTTGATCAAAGAGCTTTCAATCTTCATAAATGAATTTTAAGGAGAACAGAGTGACACCACCTTCTATTTTTGAAAATACGTTGTTGATCCTAAAAAATCTGACAATCTAGGAACATATGACTCATTTTCTAGTTACCAAGTTGGAAGTCAACCCAATAACCTTTATCCATTTAAGCCTTTCTTTTACTATTGGCAAATTGGTCTAGACCCACTAGTGCTTGTGGACACATGTCATCTTCTCGCTATGTTGCCATGCATAAATGGTGAGCAATTTCCTTATGCAACATAACAACTATCATTGATTCATTTGCAAATGACAATGTGCATTTGATAAGTGCTTCAACATGACTATGGTGGGTGTTTCCATTTCTCCCTTTGGTCACCATGTCACTACCATTAAAAAAAAAGCAATTCCTCATAATGACTTAGCACCTACTATAGATGCACTTTGATTTGACGGTCTCCTTTTAAATGTATCTTCATTCTAAATGGGATTCCACATCATATGTGACTCAACAATGTTTTAACATGTTGGAAAATCATGTATAATATTTTAATCCTTTTGCAAAATTCAATAAAAGAAAGCTCTATTGTTCCTTGTCTTTTTTAGTAAGGTGCTATATCACTACTAGCACAAAACATGGGTTTTCTAGTAGCAACATAGCGACCACCAAACTTTTAAAAGAATTTGGCACACAAAAATGTACACATTCTTAATTGCAGCCAACCTATCAAAATGATTATGTGGCTTATTGCTGATGAGGGAATTTTTTGAGACTCACCTTTCAATATAAACCACTGTTGCATTCTATTTTTTGGTGAGGCGCTATGTTTCTACTAACATAAAACATACATTTTCTAGTCGTGACATAGCAACCTCCATAAAGCTTAAGAAATTCTAGTGCTAAGAAAATCACATGTTTTCACCATCATCACTATATTTAATGCTTTTGACAATGCTTCATAATCACATGACCACATTAATAATAGAAAGCTTTCACAATGCTCGTCCTATTTGTTAATCTAACCTTTTTTATATTCTTGGCAAGGTGCTATGTTGCTACCAGTAGGATTCTTGCATTTTCTAGTCATGACATAGTGACCTCTTAGATATTATAAAAATTGGTAACGAAAGATGTAACATATTCCAATCATTCCTCTTTCTGAGACTTGACATTTTTGATATCAATCACATCACCAAAAATTTCAAAACAATTAAAAACCCTGTGCCCACTTTCTACTTCACATCATTGTCTTTCTATTTCGCGATGGTTGCCATGTTGTATAGGCTAAAATCCTCGCAGTTTCTTTATGTGACATGATGACCACCTTAGATCTAGAAGAGATCTGATGGTAGAAACAACTTTGGGAAAAAAGATAACCGAAAAAAAAGAAACTAAATGGTCTCCCCAAAGAATATACCAATTTCAAAATTGATTCACCCAATCTTTTCAAAATAGAAGCACATGAACTAACAAGTCTACTTAGGGCACAAAATTTTTATTTTAAAAGGTTTCTACCTAGGGTTAGTAAACCTTCTAAAAGGTCAAACCCTAGATTGCAAGATTCATTCCCATGTATCTAAATTTTCAAAGCCTATTTTGTGGGAAAATTTTGCATTGTGGAAAAACAAACCATCAAGTTTGAGCTTGGGACTCAATTTTCATAAAGTGCAAGTGATGTTGCCACCCCAAATGTGCAAAAAATTCTCCAAATCTAGGGTTCTCGATGAGTGAGATTAGCCATTTGGAAAATATTTTCCACTAAAGTAAACCCTAGGCCCAACTCATGTTAAAAGCATTTAAATAATTTTTAAAAAAAGTTTATAGTTTGAATTATACAATATCTTTAAATTAATTAAAAATTTTCAAATTTGAGATGCACATATAATTTCGAAGGAAAATCATCAAATTTTTTTTATATCATTTCATATTTTCCCTTCATCTCTAAATTCTAATGAAACCTATTGACTGTCACATAGGCACCATGTGTTAATCCCTAATTGGCCAAATCAACCACCTTACCACTGCACTATCAGTGGGTTCTGCCACATGGTGATGGCTAATTTTTCAAAGCTATTAGTAGTATCATCTAGACCATTGCCACATGTCACCTCCTCGCAAGTTCACAACTTTAACCCTTAACCACCTTCTTAATTACATGACCATGTGACTCACTCAAGTTCACAACTTCAAAACTCTTTTGCCTTAACCATGGTTAAGTTGATCATGCAAAATAAGGCTTTTCGCACTATTGTGACCCTTTCTTTGAACTTAGCATTTACCGCCATGAAGTTGTAACCGATGATTTACTAAAAATTTTACATCATTGCATGGATATCTCCTAACCATGTGGTTTGTGCTGTGAACATGTGATTGATTGCCATGTGGTGCTTGAAGATGTCATCACCCTCCTTTTTTGGTCGCCTATAGTTTGGTTCAAAAGATTTCCTTTAGTCATTGCTAGCTAACTGGGCCCCACATGAACCTTGCAGCTTCCAAAAGCCTTTTGTCTTTAAAAAATTTGAATAGTGAGTGGTCCTATATTTAAAAATAAAAAAAATTCCTATATGAGCAATGTGGGATAATACATTTTCACTATTTTTCTGTTTGCTCCTCTCAGTGTTTCAATATTTGGCTCAAGAATAGTCAAAGATCTAAAGTAGTAGCACAATTTATAAGAAGATACAGGTGACTTGGTTGTCTTTGAATATTCATTTGCCTGAATGTTCCTAATATCTCATTTGGAAGTGTGAGCATAATAAAACTTTATCACATTTCCTCACAAAGATTTTATTGCCAACCACTACAAAAAAATAATATTTTAGGTAGTAGTGTCTCTTGGAAGACACCCTATAATCTACACCTTGTTTTGGCTATAGTCATATTCAATCAAACTCCCATTAGAAAAAAAATAAATATTTCCAAATTCACTTACATAACTCCCTACGATGTGTAATTGTTCAATGTTGAAGCTATTCTCCATTGTCTTCTAGCTTCTTGCATATGAATCAAAAACTTGGAAGCACTCAAGAGATTCAATTACATAAAACTTGTCATCACTGAAAAAACCTTGAGGGAATAAACCCATATAGGCATTCATGTCTAGGAGATCTTTCCACTTGTCCTTGTCCAAATTGTAAACTAAAGCTGATGCAGGAGCATCCAGATGTATAAGGGCAATCTTGTGTCACCCAAAAAAAATATACATATACATAGTTTTTGTTTCATGTGTTTTCATTTTTGGGTACCCATTTGGGTCAAATAAAGGGTCCAACTCTCATAGTTCCACTATTAGTGTTCTAGGTTAGAGTTTTTAGGCACCATGGGATATGTGTAAATGCTAGAAAAATAGGACTATGTAATTGAGCCATAATTATGGTAAGTTAGAAGGTGTAAATTGGTGGGATGATTATAATTGTAATTTAGAACATTCTAGAAAAAGAATTAGGTCAAAAGGTCCCACGATTTGAAAGTTATTGCAATTTTTTGATTTTTGGAGACCTCTTAAGAATGCTTCAAAGTCAAGTCAAGGGCATTAGATAACCTTGTATAGGGATGAAAAATGGGGGATGAGCAAAGATGGTCCATAGTGCTATAGAGCACTCTAAGAGCTTTCTAACAATGTAAATGATTCGTTAATCGGAGCTACAGTTCAAAAGTTATGCCTCCCAAAAGTTCGGCTACCATTTCTAGATTTTTCTAATTTTGTGCCGACTTCTAATGCGACTTTTGGAGCCTTCTATTTGGGTGGTGGATGCAAACTGGCACTTTCTAGAATTTATTCCTAATCCTTACCCCTTTGGGGTCTATTTAAGAACATTTTTGGTATTGTAAAAGGCAGTTTAGAGTGGAGTTTGAGAGGAGGTACTAGAAGGAGAAATTATCTCTAGTTTTATACTATTGTAGCCCAAAGGTCATGTTTTGAAGTATGTTTTCTTTGTACTGAGTGTATTAGCATATTTAATAGTTAATAAATTTTTCCCTTTCCTATTGTGTCCATTCTGTTATTGGGTTTGACCACATCAAGTGGTATCAGAGCAAGGTTTTCTTGAGTGTGTAGACAGAGTGTCGACTGTGAGGTAGTTTGCACCAGGATTACATAGTTGTGGGTTTGAGTTAAGAAGATGCCTCCATGAAGAGAGTGTAGTGTAAGGGTTGGAGCTATTAATCTTGAGGAAGTTAGAGCCCTCCAAAGGCAGGTTCAAGCATTGTAGGAGGAGCTCCGTAGAGGAACAAATGTTGCTGCAAGCGACGAAAGCAAGGACGACAATGAAGAAGAAGAAATTGGATAGGAAGGGGAAGGGGAAGTTCTAGATTAGGAAGAGGAGAGGATTTTTAGGGCCATTAGTAAGTTTGGAAAAATACCTACAATTGATGTGGGTGTATTTTTAGAAAATCTGAAACTGGATGAGTTGATCGATTGGATCAATGAACTGGAGGAGTACTTTTAGTATGAGGATATCAAAGACCTAGATAGGGTTAAGTTTGCAAAGGCTAAACTAAAAGGCCATGCCAAGATCTAGTGGCAAGAGGTTCAATTGGAAAGAAATGGAAGAGGAAAGGAGAAGATCACAAGGTGGGATCGCATTGTGGACAAACTAAAGAAGCAGTTCATTGCTGTTGACTACGAGCTTGATTTGTTTAAGAAGATGAATGGGTTAAAGCAAGCAGGAAAATTAGTCCAGGAATATATGGAGGAGTTTTATTAACTTATGATTAGAGTAGGGCATGCAAAATAAAATAAGGAGAAGGTTGCTCATTATATCAGTGGGTTGCAACCTAGCATCCAGGAGGAAATAAGTCTAGTAAGAATGACCAACATTGAGGAGGCATACCAGTTTTCCCTATGAGTTGAAGAGATGCTAAATAAAAGGTTTTAAGGGAGATAGAGAGGGCATGGCCAAGGAGGAATGGGTAGTGGTAAGTCATCTGGAGGCCAAAATGAGACCCAAAAGAAAAATGAAGATGTGGGTACTACTAGGAACCAGAGGAAAAAAGGTTTCAACCACTCCCATGATCAAGACTTTGGAGATCAAAGAGGAAGAGATAGAGGATGTGGACAAGGTTTAGGAAGAGGAGGTTTATATGGTACATGTTTCCTTTGCAATCTAGAATGTCATCATGCCTTTGAATGCCCTCAATGACAAGGAAGGACAGATAGGAGAGCTAAGGGTCAAGCTAGGGTTGCTCATGTGGATGAGGATGAAAAGTCATCACATTCAGAGGATGCAAAAAGAGGAGAGACTTTAGTAAATGAAAGGGTCCTACTAAGTGGTGAGATTGAACCAAGACAAAGGAGTAGTCTATTTCATACCAGGTGCAAGTGTGAGGATAAATGTTATGATGTGATCATTGATGGTGGTAGCATTGAAAACTTGGTGTTAGAGGAGATGGTATCTAACCTAAAGCTCAAGAGGGAGAAATGCCCCTAGCCCTATTGGATTTCTTGGGTAAAGGATGATCATAAGGTCCTGGTAAGTGAACAATGTTTAGTGAAGTTCAAAATTGGGAGTTACCATGATGAAGTTTTTTGTGATGTTATTCCAATGGATGTCTACCATCTATTGTTGGGAAGACCGTGGCAGTTTGATAGGCATGCAGTACATGATGGTCATGCAAAAACATACTCTCTAACAAAGGATCAAGTTCACCACAAACTAAAGCCCATGATAAAAAAAAGTGAAAAGGTATCCAATAGTGCTAGAATCTATCTTCTTGATGGAAGACAGTTTTTAGATGGCATGAAACATTAGCATATGTGTTATGCTTTGATTCCAAGAAAAGATAAGGAAGGTAGTAGTGAAATACCACTTCAAGTTTCAGATTTATTAAGTGAGTTTGGAGATATCATCTCTGATAATGTTCTAGAAGGATTGCCACCAGTAAGGCAAATCAGTCATCCGATAGATTTAATTCCTGGAGCTAGTTTTCCTAACAAGGTTGCTCATAGTATGACTCCTACTTAAACTAAGGAGCTAAATAGATAGGTTCAGGAGCTATTAAGGAAGGGTTTGATTTGAGAGAGCTTGAGTCCATGTGCAGTACCTATAGTACTGGCACCAAAGAAGGATGGGGAGTGGAGAATGTTTACAAACTCTCGAGCTATAAATAGGATAACCATCGAGTATCGATTTCCTTTGCCAAGAATGGATGATCTTATGGACTACTTGAGTGGAGCTCAGTACTTCACAAAGATAGATCTCAAGAGTGGCTATCACTAGATATAGATACGAGAAGGAGATGAGTTGAAAACTACCTTCAAGACCAAGGAGGGTCTTTATGAGTGGCTAGTCATTCCCTTTGGATTGAAAAATGCCCCAAGCACCTTCATGCAGCTTATGAATGAGGTACTTAAGAATTTCTTGGGAAAATTTTTTATTGTTTATTTGGATGATATTTTAATTTTCAGCAAGACTTTGGAAGAACATTTATTGCATATTTGTAGTGTCCTTGAAAGGTTGAGGGAAGAGAAACTATTAATTAATCTGGAGAAGTGTAGCTTTGCCAAAAAGGAGTTAGTCTACTTGGGGTTTGTTGTATCACCTAAAGGTCTCAAAATGGATCCAGAGAAGGTAAAAGCCATCTTGGAATGGCCTACTCCAACATCTGCTACTGAGGTAAGATCATTTCATGGATTGGTTAGTTTTTATAAGAAGTTCATTAAGAATTTCAATGGCATATGTGCACCCCTGACTGACACAATAAGAGGGGATATAAAAGAGTTCAAATGGACTACAATAGCTGCAAGAAGTTTTGAAATGCGTAAGAAGAAGGTGAGAGAACAACCTATGTTGGCACTTCCTACTTTTAGTAAGGTGTTCTAGGTGGATTGTGATGCTAGCGGTAGTGCTATTGGAGCTGTATTGAGCCAAGCAGGTAAGCCTAGTGCATGTTTTAGTGAAAAATTGAATGATGTGAAGAAGTATTCTATTTATGATCAAGAGTTCTATGCAATAGTTCAAGCCCTAAAGAAATGGAGGCATTATTTATTGCCAAAGGAATTTGTATTGAATACTAACCACCAGGTATTATAGTACCTAAATAGCTAAGGTAAATTGAACCAGAGGCATATGAAGTAGGTAGAATTCTTGTAGAGCTATACATTTGTGTTGAAGCATAGAAGTTGAAAGTCTAATAGGGTTGCAGATGCATTGAGTAGGAGGCAGTTGTTGCTTACAGTAATGCAGGTTGAAGTAGTTGGGTTTGATATACTCAAGAATCTATAACTTGAGGATCCTAATTTTGCTGAAGTGTGGAAAGCTTGTAAAGAACCTGTTGTTGTAGACAAAACCAAGTGGCTAGACTTTTTGATTCAGGATGGTATGTTGTTCAAGGGTAGTCAATTGTGCATTCCAAGGATTTCCATGAGGGAAAATTTAATTAAGAAGAAACACAGTTGAGGGATGACAGGACATTTTGGTCGAGATAAGACCATTGCCATTCTTAGAGAACATTATTTTTGGCCACAAATGTCACAGGATGTGAAGAAGTTTGTACAAAGTTTCCAGGTTTGCCAAGCAGCCAAGGGATTTAGTCACAATACTAGACTATATCAACCATTGCTTGTTCCATCAAAGCCATGGGAGGACATAAGTATGGATTTTGTTCTTAGATTTCTGAGGAAACAAAGGGGTAATGATTGAGTATTTGTGGTGGATGATAGGTTCTTGAAAATGGCACATTTCATCCCATGCCACAAAACTCATGATGTTGTCGATATTGCAGACTTGTTTTTCAGAGAGGTGGTGAGTCTACATGGTCTCCCAAGGAGTATAGTTTTTGACAGAGATACTAAATTTGTGGGGTATTTCTAGAGAACATTGTGGAAGAAGTTGAGAATGGACTTGAAGTTCAGTTCTACACATCACCCACAGACTGACAGATAGAATGAAGTGGTAAATAGAAGTTTGTGCAATTTGCTAAGATATTTAGTTGGGGATAAGCCCAAGGGATGGGATTTGATTCTGCCACAAGCGGAATTTTCTTACAATAACTCTATAAATAAGAGTACTGGTAGATCACCATTCTAAATTGTATATGGAAATAGCCTAAGGACCACACTAGAATTGAGGAAGATGGAGCAAGGGGAGAGGACAAGTGCTGAAGCTGAAGAATTTACTAAACATATCAAGTGTCTACATGAGGAGGTCTAGGCACACATTTCCAAGATGAACCAATAGTATAAAGCTATGGCTAATCAAAGGAAAAGACATAAGGAGTTCCAAGTAGGGGATCTAGTCATAGTACACTTAAGAAAAGAAAGATTTCTAGTAGGTACTTACAACAAGCTGAAGATGAAGAAATTTGGCCCTTGCAAAATTCTAAAGAAACATGACTCAAGAAATGCATATGAGGTGGAGTTTCTAGATGGAATTCACATTTCTTCTACCTTCAACATTGCAGATTTAACAAAGTATCATGATGATGGTGCAGATGATGGTTTGATGTTGGAGCCATGTCCAATTCCTACTTATAAGAAGGAGGAGATAGAAGAGATTTTGGATAGTCGTGTGGGCAGGAGTGCCAGAAATAGGAAGTATGAAGAGTACCTAGTTAAGTGGAAAGGATGGCTGATAGAGGACTCAACTTGGATATTAGTAGCTAAGGTTTCCCATTTGGGAGTTCCTCTACCATCCATCAAGTGATAGGGTCACTTTTCAATCTACCCTGGGTGTCTGATGTAGGAGCATCCAGAGGTATAAGGGTAATCCTATGTCACCCAAAAAAATATACCTAGACATAGTTTCTGTTTCATGTGTTTTCATTTATAGATACCCATTTGGGTCAAATAAATGGTTCAACTCTCATAGTTCCACTATAAGTGTTCTGGGTTAGATTTTTTAAGCACCTTGATATGTGTAAATGCTAGAAAAATAGGACTATGTAATTGAGCCATAATTATGGTTAGTTAGAAGGTGTAAATTGGTGGGATGATTATAATTGTAATTTAGAACATTCCAAAAAAAGAATCAGGTCAAAAGGTCCCATAGTTTGAAAGTTATTACAGTTTTTCAATTTTTGGAGACCTCCTTAGAATGCTTCAAAGTCAGGTCAGGGTCATTAAATGACCTTATATAGGGATGAAAAATGGGGGATGAGAAAATCTGGTCCATAGGTCTATAGAGAACTCTGAGAGCTTTCCATAAATGTAAACAATTCATTAATCAGAGCTACAGTTCAAAAGTTATGCCTCCTGAAAGTCCGGCTACCATTTTTGGATTCTTCTAATTTTGTGCCAACTTCTAATGAAACTTTTGGAGCCTTCTATTTGGGTGGTGGATGCCAACTGGCACTTTGTAGAATGTATTCCTAATCCTTACCCCTTTAGAGTCTATTTAAGGACATTTCTAGCATTGTAAAAGGCAGTTCAAAGTGGAGTTTGAGAGGAGGTATTGGAAGGAGAAATTATCTCCTGTTTTATACTATTGTAGCCCAAAGGGCATGTTTTGAAGTCTATTTTCTCTATACTGAGTGTATTAGCATATTTTCATAGTTAATAAAGTTTTCCCTTTCCTATTGTGTCCATTCTGTTATTGAGCTTGACTGCATCAAAAGCACTACATATCAGATCACCAACCAAGAAGTCCCTTGTGCTCATCTGTTGCAGAGATAAATGTATTAATCCCTCTCATCATTTTGGCACCCTGTTTCCATTACAAACTAGAAAAATTGTACAATCATGCATAATTTTTGGTAGGGTTAGTAAGATTATCCAAGATCAAAAATAGGTTAAGTTTGATGAAATGGCAGCAAAAGTCACTAGCAATTTCTCTAGGAATGGATGGTAGGCTTTTGCACAAGCTCATCTCTAGGTCATACACCACTACACTGTTCTTTAGATAGAACTCCAATTTTTCTCATGACTTGATTTTAGTCCCCATTGGGGCATAGTAAACAATCTCATCCTTCTATTTCAAACCCAATACATGGAGGGCTCTCACAAATGAGCACCAGCTATTTCTAGTTGTTATTCTTTGTTTGTTGCAAGTGGGTTCAAAAGAAAATTGAAACACTAGATACCATTATTATTCGAATGTCCCTCAATCTCATGGATTTGGGGAAAGCTACTAGTTCCCACATGGTCAAAAATTCCTCTATGATTGTTGATCTAAAAGCCACCCAAGTCCTTCTGGTTAAACTATGCATTCACTAGTCTTCAATTCTTCCACATACATCTTAGCTATCTAGTGCAAATCAATACAATTTTCTTCACACACTAAGAAAAGTCAAACCATTGACAAATTTAAACATGTATAATTTAATTTATTATGTTTATTGCTTAGGTGAAGAGATTAGAGGAAATCCAAATAATGGCTCCTTGCACATGATAGTCTTCCAATGCAAAACCTCAAAGAGTGTTCTTCACTATATGATCACCATTAATGCCATTGTATTTAATTTCCTTCTTGAAAACCAAATCATTTGTATTAATACTAAAATGATTAGCCCTTTTCCTCCATCTTTCAAAAACAATATATACATATTAGAAAGTTCTCACAATAATAATCACTATTGCCTTTTGAACATATTTCTAATCTCTAGTATGCCTTGTCAGTTTGATAAAATTAGTCGGGACCCAAATTGGGTCTAGCTAAACAAAATTTTGAATTGAAACACCTAACCCCTAAATTTACTAATTTGACTACCTGAATTGACAAGATTTGATCTAGATCAAAATTAGTCATTAATTGATAATTTAAAACTTTCTTTTAACCTTTCTTGCAAACTTCCAATTTAATACTAAGGGTTCCTCTGATAGTCCTTAAAAAATGGCCAAAACCAAAAATTGGGCCCTAAAATTAGACATATTGATTATTTGTTTGACATTCTCTTATCCTATCAAATCTTGTTTCATGACAACACCTAGGTCAAAAGATATTGACTGTCAAAGTTTCCTTCATGAAACTGCCTGCAAGCAAACATGTTAGAAAATAATAAAATGTGTTTGGTTTGGCTTTAAAAAATAGGTCAAACTGACACTTAGGGGCATGAAAATTGGGGCATTAGTTCATTTTCATGAGGAGAATATAAATCTATGATTTGGGCTCATGAAGAATAATTGGTCACATTTTGCAAGTGTTCAAAGTGGGGTACTTGGAATTGCAAAACTAGGGACATTAGCAAAACTATGATTTTCACAAATAGAAAGGACCTAGGAATTTGTGCAAACTGATTGCTGAATACTTGAAAATTGGCACACTTAAAGTATTCTTAGAATAGAACATATTGGTTCAATCCATTTGGTCTTATCATAGATTTAGAGTTACGACATCCCGAATAGGGGTATTGATCAATCTACATTTTAAGACACCAGTAAACTTTCACAAATTGCATTTGGAATCACTTTTGTGAACTAGCCAAAGAGATTCATCATAAGCTCAAATATGAAATATATCATGTGTTTGATCTTTAGAAAACAATGCAAAATGAATTTTCTAATTATGGTCAACTAGGTCAAATATATAATTGGTCAAATAGGGCTTCCTAAAATTCTAAACAATTTGCATCAGCATAACAATAGTAAACAACCAACTTTGAGCGATTCAAAACCTAGTCAAACCATATTAAAATGACTTAAAATAGAAATATAGGTTCTTTGATATGCATAGTAAATACTCCCAAAGTGGCTTTCTCTATTTTAGAAACTAAAACTGGATGTTTATAATAACATGACTTGTTCTTAGAGGAGGACTAGTGGCATATTCCCTTAAGAAGATAGTGTTATACCAATTGAAGCTTTGCATCTATTTTTGAATTTTTAGTCATAATTTAGCCTCAGTAAAAATAGGAAGGATTTCAATTGTGTCTCTCAACACTTGTGTCAATTCCATATTTTGCATGATCCATGTTTTCCCAACTCTTCATTTGACTACCATATGTGTCGATCAATTCTAGAAAATGTAAAAGTTATTTCTACACCATGCTTGAGACATTTTGTTAAAAAAATTGTGTGCATGATTTTTGTCACTATGCATTCATCCACTATTGTTGGAAGAGGACTTTGAGAGTCTGAAAAACTTCATGTGATTATTGATCTTGAAGAGATCAACCACATGTCAATTTATGCATTAAGGCTACATAATTGCAAGCCATCATTCCTAGTATAGTGTATTACTTATGCTACATGGATAGATATTGAAAACTACTTTGTTTTGAAAATGTCACATTAACTCTTCATCTATGACTTCAATGCCTTCATCGTGACACTAGTTGCAATGTCTTTTTTGTTGGAATGTACTGTTGGCCTTACCACGATCCTATTTTTCCTTATTATGCAACTTCTTTGCTTCTTACAATGTGCACCTATCATCTTAGGTCGTGTGGGGTTCATGTGGTCAAACATTTGGTGTGCTTTCCATGCATAATTACATATTATTCATCTTCACATAGCTCATATTGAATGAGACCTAAAGCTTGGTGGGGATAGCCTCATATTTCATGTCATCCTCTCTTCACTTGTTCCAACTTCCTTTCATCAGGTTTCATTTGCAATGATTTTAGAGTACCTCTAATTTAATTCTACACTCATGTCTTTTTGATTGCACTCTTATCTTATGTCAAGCTAGAATTCATATTATGGCCCATTAAAGGTGCTTCTTCCTTGATGTTTTGATGAGTGAATGACTCTTGAGCAATTTCCAATATTGCTACTTCATTAAAAATCTACATTCTATCAAATAGTTCACATACACTCATGAAAAGTTCATGTTCCTAGGTGTAACTGCAAGCTCTCCTCATTCTATATGAGCGGTCATCATTGGGAGTAGTTGCATGTTATGCATCAAAATTAAATTTGGATTTTGATGCCCACAACCATCATGATGGTTGAAGAACTTCTATCAATGCCTTGTAAAAGAAAAGAGGAAGAGTTTTCTTTGTTTTATAATCACATGTGGGAAACCTTGGGATTCCATCATGAACTTGATATATGTTATTTTATGGACTTTCCCCCTATGAGGGGGAGCTATTAGAAAAATGCTCCCATGGTGAAGTAGCATTAGATTCAGATGAGATCCGATGTTTTCCATCATTACTCCATATCTTGTCTACACACAGACACATCACCTACTCAAAATAAGGTGGGTATGGACAATCTACATATCACAATTTCATTTTGATCAACATCTTGTTGTGATGTAGAGCCTAATTAGACTTAGAGGTTTATTCAGCATAGTTTCTCTCCAAATTATTTCTACGGGTGTTTGTGGGTAGCACCTCCAAGATAGGGTCAAGGGGCAGTCTGGTATTGATTTCTAAGAGATTATAGATTATAGCCAAGTTGTAATCACTGGATCATAATAATATTAGACTTGCTATTGGTACATGTAGCCCAGTGATTGGGTGAACCATGTTAAATCTTGGTGTCTTGTGCTCTCTTATATGTGATCTATTATTTTCTAATATTGGTTATATTTGAATGTAACTATTATTTCTATATGAGGTTAATCCTAACACATTTCTATCCATGATTTTATTTGAAAACATATCTTTCATTTGGGCTTTGAAAACATTAAACTGAGAACATCACTTTGAGTCTCACAAAGGACACCTCTTAAATCAAGATTTTGGGCCTTGGGTCTACCTTTTGAAAATTTGAAACCTGATGCAACTAGGAACTTGAATTGTACATTGAATTGATCCACATACTCTGGACCCAATTTTGAATTTGAATTGAATTTCTACCTTTATGAACTTCTGAACCATTACACATGCTAGACACATTCATCCAAACATATCTATTGTGTTACATCAAACTAATGAACTTGTTTGAAATCTAGATTGAGCCTTTGTAACTCTCAAACCATTTGAACTTCTTGAACTTTTAAACCACTAAACCTATTTAACAAGTACAAAGTGGTTTAGAACCACTTTGCACCAACCAAACCTATTTTAATTTTGGCACATGTGTCATTTGGTTTGCTATAATGAAAATTAATTTGAGGGTTACCTTCATGAAACAAGACAATCTGTATTAGGGGGAAATTGAAGATCAAAATATGAAAACATTGTGAAGGGGACCAATTTTTCATTTTTGAAATGGGGTCAAAATGTCAACCAACATTGCTGAAGGTCTTCATTTAGAATGGATGGCCCAAATGGCATGGGTATCTCCCAATGAGATATTAAAACACAATCATCAATGTAGATCTACTTTATTTCCATGGGATGACTTAGATATAGCAAAGAGACACCAAGATGCCCTAGATGTGTCATTCCATTCTAGGTTTTAGAGCTTTGTAGAGACTTTACAACATGAAGAGATGCTAGAATGGAAATACATGGTAGCATCTTGTGTTTTCACTTTTCAGTAGATTAGACAACAATCTTTTAATCTTTTTGTTAAATCTTTTTCATTGACCTACACATATGTATATTGTTTAGACTTAAGCTTAATATGAGATCCTCCACCACTTGGGAAAACTTGAGACCTTAGAACCTTGTCGTGACTCTGTAGTATGAAGAAATAATGGGATAAAGACACATGGTAGCATCCTATGGAATTTTGGGCTTCTAGGTCTCATAGAGGCATTATTGTAGGAGGAAGTGCTCGAAAGGCAGTGTGTGAAGGCATCTCTCTCTTTTAGGAAGATGAAAAGATAGCTCAAAATAACATGAGAGTCATCAAATCTTGTAGCTAGAGTCACCCAATTAAGAACAAAATGAGCTAACATGAAATGTTAGCCTCTAACTTTAGCATGATACTATCCCCTACAAGGACCCTAGCCCATTGAAGGTTTCTCTAATTTGATATTACTGATGGGATGAATGGGGGAAAAATGGTCAACATTCTTGGAGTTTTAGAGGGGATGTTTTCTTTCTAAGAATAGATTAGTGGCCTTAAGAAATCCATTGGGCATAGAGTCACCAAAAAGAACAATGTTTTGCCCCACCTGCAATTTCACAAAAATAACAACCAACAAAAACATCTTCGAGTAGCTCCAGAAAGCTCAGAAAAAGTCTAGAAAAGGAGAAAATGTTCTTGTAAAATTCTTCAAAAAAAGAAAACCTACTCTACTATGTACAAGTATTTACAATGCAAAAATATCAAACAATGCTATTTACTAGCTTGTTGAAGTAGTTTTCCTTCCTCACAAGTTGGTTTCTTCTCCCATGCACATGGGCAACTAGGCAGACTAGCAAGTATGAAAAGCATATTGCTACACTTTAAAATAACTTCCAAATGCTAAGGAAAATGAAGCTCTCTAGCACTAGGACATTGTCTTCTTGATCAAGACATGATTTCTCCTTTTTTCTATCTTTACCGTCATGCTCAAGAGTAAGAATGACTAGGGACAACTTATTGATTTTTTGGAGAGCTAGATGCCTAATGGGGTATCCTCTTGATGGCATTGGGTTTGAGTAATCAAATTTTATCATGTTATGCTATGCAATGGTAGCATCCAAGTGGTTTGGAAGTGGCTCAACTTTATCTTGTGAAGAAATAACCTCCACATCTTCTTCATGTTTTTGAGGAACCAACTCCTTGGGAGCTACCAATATGGTGTGGCTCTCTACATGTTGCTATTGAAAATCATGATCATATAATAAATGGGAAGATTTCTTGATGTCCATAGATGAGAAAAACATCTCTAGCTCATCCCAAAAATTGTCTTCATCAGACTCATCTTGCTGTGCTGCAAAAAAATGCATAGGTTGAGAGGCAACCTCATGCACATGAACATGTTCTTCCTTAAGGATAGAGCTATCCTTGAGGATCTCTTTTCCATGCTCCATATCATAAAGGATTATTTGTTACAAAAAATGATCTTCTTCTTGCTAAAGGCACAAAATCCATGATTTTTTCCTCCAAAGATGGAACAACATCTTTTTCTTCTTCTTCCTCAACAAAGGAGGGAAGCTCTTCAAATAAGACAATTGGATCCTCTTCCTCTTTCTTACCACTACCTCTTTGTCCTCTTTAGTAGGCTCTAAGTTCCCCCATGGTAGCTCTTTGTGTTTTTCTTCACTCTCCAAAAATTCTATGGTGGGATCATCAAGAGTCCATATGACTAGTCTACCCTCAAATAGTGAAATGGTAATAGGTATGGAAGGCTCATGGGGCCCTCTTTTTCATATAGGGAGTGGAGAAGTTACAACAATAGGATCTTGAAATTGAAGGGGCTTCTTGAAGCTTGTCTAACATAATTTAGAGAAGGAGTTTTCTCTACTTCTTGTTATAAATGGATAATACTAAGAGGGACGATGAATCAACATTCTACAAATTTTTTCCCACAATTGAATATTGTTTATTACTTTATAACTTGCATGTGAAAGTAAACCAACAATGCTGAATAGTAAATATAACCATACGCATAGAGAAGTCATAATACCATTATTTTTTAACTAGGGAAACCCTTGCCAATAGAAAACCCTGGTGGGGATGATACCCACTAGATGATTCACTAAACAATAGGATCCTATTAAGAATATTGACCTTGTTAGGAGTCTGTGAAGTACATATAGTATCTCAAGTCCTTGTTAGAGGTTTGGGCTTTATTAGAAGCCTAAACCTTGTTAGGAGTTGCTACAACCTTGTTAGGAGTTGGTAGAACAATTACAATGTATGCAAGAAGAGCCCACTTCTGTAACATGGAATATACAATTTAATTCCTTCACAAGATAGGTATACAAACAATACTTTCTATTTTGTTGTAACTTGCACTTGCTCTGATCTTCCATTAGATTTCACATCACATAAGGCTTGTAGATAGTTCACACAATAGTTCACATCACATCTATTCATGCAACTTCCTCTTTATCTGCACAAGATAGGATCTCTACTTATACCTTGCACAATCACAAAAATCTCCACTATTAGTCTTCATGTCTTCACCCACTTGAAATAATAGAAAATAGCTTGTGGAATAATATCCATATAGTTGACTCAACATAACTTTGTAATTATTTATACCAAAATAATTCCTAAAGTCGTATAACTATGTTTACTACTATGCTCTATTCTGCATTGTTAAATACTCACATTGTTAATCTTACTATAACTTATGTCATATTGTCTATACACATATGCACATTGGTACATGTCATCATGATAGTGTCACAAACCTTTCTACAAATACATATAAGCTAACTCTGTGCACATCATCCATACTCTTAAGATTTCTTCTTTGAATTGCTATAAATTATCTAATACTTAGATGAGTGTCTATATTTAAATTCATAAATTAAATGCTATGTTTATATTGCCACGAATGAAAACCATCAAAATATCTAACTAACTATATCGCCAACAATGTCCTCCTTTGGTATTGATGGCAACATTCAAGAAAATTGGCTAAGTCCCAAAATGATGTTATACATAACAAAAAAAAAAAAAAGTAATTGCACAAAAATTGCCTTCAAAACATAACAATTTTATTCATGTTCGAATGGATCATTATATTTCTTATCACTCCTTTGCATTGATACATACATAAGCTCCCACTTACATATGCATTTACATCTATACAAATTTTACTTTATATAATACTCCCCCTTTGATATCAATGGCAAACGTGCCAAAAATGTATCACAAAACTTGTTGTTTGTTGTTGATCATCTCATTATTCAAGATATGCAATCTACAAAATCAATCTTCAGCCTATCAAGGTTTTTATTCTAGTTTCCTTTCACTATATCTGATAAACTAATGAGTCCACAAAGTGCATAAGATGCCACTTCAATTGTGCTCAAGTTAGTATAAGAAAAATTGTCATAGGAATTCTTTCTAGAAAGACATTCCTCCAATTGCCTTTGCAAAATTACAACTTTGGGTGCCAAATATTCTTTGAGAATAGAGAATTTCTTGATTACCTTCTCTTTATCAAATTCAATTCCTCTAACAACATTTTGGACCTTCTTAATCTTATTGTTAGAATCTTCAATTCTGATCTCTGGTTGCTGCAATCTTATAGTTAAGCTCACTCATATGGCCTTTGATCTTTGCATCAAAATATGATAAGTAAGTGTAAGACATTGCACACTGTCCATACAAATTCTTACTTCCAGCAATACACTTTCTTAGTTCCTTGATGTTTCCATCAAGTGTCTTCAAATTATTGTGCACATTGGTACACACTATGTTGAATAGGGCCACATCATGATTTATCTATGCTTGCACTACTATTACATCAGCTAATGTTGTGAATTCCCCATCAAAGATCTTCACCAACTCTTTTGCCTTGGTAAGCAAGTCTAGATTTGCCATAGTTGTGGAAACTATCTTCTGCATGTGTTCCAAGACTTCAACAAGAGTCTTCTCCAAAGACTTAACATTTTTATTCTTCTTCAATAGCTTTCTCAAAGTGTCCATTAGTTCTTTTTGATCTTCATCATCAGAAGGGATGGATACTACTATTAATGTTCTAGCTAATGGTACTATTGAAGGTATAATAGCCTTACTCTTCTATTTCTCTACTTCCATCTTTGCCTCAACCTCTTTCTTCACATTTTCTTCTTCTTTCTTTTTATCCTCTTCTATTTTTCTCTTGTTCTCCTCTTCTTCTTTTTTCTTCCTTTCCTCTTCTTCTTTCCTCTTCTTTTCCTCTTCTTCTTTCCTCTTCTTTTATGCTTCCTACTCCCTATTTTCTTGTTCTTTCTTCTTCTTTTTCTCTTCTTCTTCATCATCAGAACTAGTATAAGTAGTGATATTGCTGATATTGCCAACAATATTTGCTCCATATGTTGAAAAAGGGTTCTCCTTTGCTTCTATAATTACGCTTGTACTATCATCTTGCATGGATTTAGTACCCATGACAATGTGAGGTGATGATAATTCTTGTTGTGTCTCCTTTGTTTCTTCCACATCCATAGATGGTGTATAGACTTCCACATACACTAGACTATTAGCCTTTTCTTATGTACCTGCCTTACACACTAAGAACATATACTTTTGTTACCAATTTCTATGTCTTTCAAAGTGGAGACACTTAATAGCCTAATTGCTAGGTGGATTTTCTATACAATAACCTAGTTTGTCATTATTATGTGATCTTCATTAGATTTGTGTTCATTTGAAAATTAAGAGAAAAATCAAGTACACAATTAGCTGGAATAGAGGAGCTAAATTGAAAGTACAAGGAAAAGTGCATGTGATAAAGATCAATGAAATATATAGACTCAAATAGGCCATGAGCATAGCCAACACATAAAGCATATTGAAAGGAATTGCATGCATCAAAAATGAAATAAAAATGCAAGGTACCATTCATCTCTTGAGTCATATATGTAGATAGTTGATCGCTAGCTCTAGTTTCCTCCTAGAACTTGCAAGGTTTAAAACAAGAGAGTGAGGGGGTAAGATCTAGAAAGATCTAATAAAAGTTTTATATCTTGTAAATATCATGCATGCAAAATTATAAAGTACTCTGATGACTATCCTAAAGACATGCATAGAAAAGTTCAAAAGATGATGCAGAGAGAGAAGGATACATTTTATCTAATTTTTTTATTCCATGTTAGGTACAAAAAGTCAAATAAATTGGAAATTACATGCTAAATTTTTTTGTAGAGATAATAGGAACTAGGTATTGTTCCTATAGCAAAAAGTAGAATGCACAATGTAGGCCTATTATCAGTTATAGGAAGTGTGCAGTTTCATAGTTATAGCTACTTGAAAAATTTGGTACAAACATAAATGAACTCCCATGACTTTAAAAATTGGTTAGGAACTAGATATTAATGTGATGAACAAAATTTTTTGTTTCCAGTAAAATTTTTATAGAGATCTAAGGGGTCATTTTATTCATTTTCTGAAAACTACATGAGAAATAGTTCCTATAGTAGAAGACATAAATTAGAAGAATGCAAGATGTGGCTTCCATGAAATAACCTACTACATAAGAAAAAAATATGCAGATCTTATTTATGCTATGAAACTATAGAAATAAAACCCTTTTCAAATGCATTAATTCCATATGGTAAAATGACACATGCAATGGCATTACAAAAGCATTAAATCAAGAGGAAAGCATCTATAAATCTAAAAGTTGTTGAAGTAAATTTGAAGCAAGCTTCAAAGTTCACTCATAGAAAATAAAATGAGAAAATGTAGAGATCAAAATCAAAATCCTACTTTATAGATTGAAGATTGTTGTTTCAATTTTTGTGCTACAAGAGGTTGGCTTAAACTATCTCTTGTTATGGAAACTTTCCCAAAACACCTCCAGTTCAAACTTGAGCTTCCTTTTGAAGGATTTGAATGTGTGGAAGAAATATTTTATCCTTTATAATTTTTTTTTGGCATATTTATGATGTCATTTTATGAGGAGTTTAATTATAAGGGGTTGTATAATGATGTAAAGGATGGGGCATGTTAAAATGTGTAAGTGCTAAGTGGGTATTTCTCTACATGGGAGAATTTTGAAAAAAGTTTATGGATGTTCATTTTGCATTTTGCACCATTAATATAAAATGTTTAATATTATCATGATAATAAATCATTTTATTTAAATGTTATTTCAAATGCAAAATTGGAGCGATTGGATTAAATGTTGAAAAGAGGGATATATGATGCATGGGGGTTGGTCTTTTTATTATTTACACATGTTCATATTGTAGATACTTAATAGATAATGATTTTATAAATCATTCTATTTAAGTATATATTTTGGAGCAAATTAAGAGCTGGTAGAATTTATTTTTACCAAAATTATGGGTAGGAGGAATTTCATAAAAGGGAAAGTTGCATACACCTACTAGCAGATTTATTGGGCGATGATAGTTTTCTAGTTTTAGTTTGCAACATGATTCAAGGGAAGCCAACCATTTATACTAGAGGTTGATCCTTAACATGGCATACCCACATGCCAAGGATCATCCCATGTTTCACTAGATTGTTGAAAGTTAAACTTTAGCATAAGGGTGCAATCTAAGTGACAATAATTTTTGGCATGCCTAGTGGAACATAGATTAAGAGTTTTCAGTCTTTTTCAAGCTTATGCTATTGCTATTTGGTGCATGTAGCAATAGATTTTCCTTTAGAGGCTTGAAAGTCACACACTTGGGGACTCTAGAATGAATATTATTTGGTTTCAAGTAGATTTGGTTGTTTTTATAAAAGAAAAGTCTAGTTTTTCTAATTTACACGTGTTTCCATGATCCTATGTTTTATCTGAGCATTGATTATTTTTATTTGTATTCATGAGAGCATGGCCAATCATTCCCCTTTTCATAAAAATAAAGTTTCACATGTCCACCAATACTACCTCCTTAAGTAGTTCAAGGACCCTCAAATCCTCCTATGGCTAGAAATCATCCTTTTCTAGCCTTTACTCAAGACAACCCCTTGAATTTGTAGAAACATGACGCTATCCCTAGTACAACCCAAAAAAACCTACCTATATTCACTAGGGAAGACCAAACTACACCAATTGAGCATATTAGAGATGTTGCAATCCTTTGTGGCCTACATCACATTACCAAAGATAATATATCCATGAGACTATTGGTAGCATCACTGAAAGGTAGAGCCCTTCAATGGTTTAGGTGGTTACTAGTTAGATCTATATCCACCTAGAATGAGTTAGGAGATGCCTTGTCTAGTCAATTTGAAGGTAAATATGATCATCTTTCCCTATTAGAGCATTTAACTACTATTAAGATGGTACCTCATGAGCATATGACGGATTTCAATTTTAGATTCCAGAGAACTTGGAATAGAATCCCTGCAATAGTAAGGCCTTCTAACCAACATCATTCCTATACTACCTAAGGGCTCTTAGTAGTGACATTTCTATCATGATTCAGTCTATGGGAGGGAATACATTACCCAGAGCCTTTGATATTTCAATAAGTGTTGAAAATAGTCTCATTCAAGCTAGGAAGGTAGCCCCAATACCCCTATGCCCATTTTTCTAGAATTACAGCCAATTCCCAAAGAAATTTCAACCTTGGAAGCTATCCCACCTATCCTAGCACTCCCAACCTAGGATGCTAATTTAGCCCTTCAAGAATCAAGTGAGTCACAAAAGATGAAGGAGATTAAAGAAAATAATCAAACAATTCAAAAATATTTAGAACACTTTAGTAATGGCATGATTAGTCTTAAAAAGCATTACTTTTAGCAACCCCATGAGAGCCAATTTTCTCCCATCCATCATGATGTTTTCCGAAATCATTTTCAGCATGATGGTACCTAAAAGGGACAATATGAAGAGCTTTTGATAAAAGGGAGGATTAAATGAGGGTGTTTGTTGCACAAGTACAAGAGATTGAGGCTCATGAAGCTACTTATATCCCTAGTGTGCCTACAAAAAAGGAGGTTGCTAAACCTAAGATCCCTAGTTTCTTGAATTATAATTAGCCAAAAGAAGAAGAGAGTTTTACAACCCTAATAGACAAGCCAACCCAGCAACCTATGTTCATCCATGGAGAAGAGGAACCTGTACTTCAACAGATAGTGCCGTATGAAAAGATCGTTCTAGAAGCTCAGTCATCTCCTGATGTTTCAATGCAAAACAATGAGGTTTGTAAGTCTAATTTTCCATGTTTTTAAAATTTCCTTCCTAAACAACAAGTAGAAGAGGTCCACAAGAAAAATCATCTAAGAGAAGAGGAATCAGGTATTTCCTTTGAGCTTCCTATGTATTTGGAACATAATGATGAACATACCTCACTAGTTGTAGGATATAATAATGAGCAAGAAGAAAGGGTCATGGCTTTCTTTAATGAATTACCATCTTTTGTTGAGAATTATGAGGTAGAGGTACTTCCAAATGCATTATCACAACATGAAAATATTAATAAGATGGTAGTTGACAATGGCTTGGAAGAGTGTTTTGAAAATATTATAGATGTTTTTTGTGAAAGTCTTGCCATAGAAAATTCAAAGCATATGCCTACCGTATGAGACTCCACTTTGGAAATTTTTTCTCTTATTGATCCTACACCTGATCTTGAATACAAGCTAGATCTACTCAGTAAGGTTGTTCAGAGGGTTAATAGTTGTGATGAACTTCTAGTTGCCTTAGCAGAAGAAAAGGAACCCTTGAGAATGTAGGAAGAATTGACATGGTTGTCAATTATGCAAGATAACCATGATGAGCTAGGAATAGAAAGAAACACTAATGAAACTAGCAAAGAAAACTTTAAGTTTTTACTTACTAGAGGTTGCCCAATTTGGTATTTGGTCTAGCTCAAGTTAGGTAAGGAATCATCATTAATACTAGAAATTAAATGTGGAGAAGAAGATGGAGAAGTTAAAATGCATCAAATTGATTCAGTTGCAAATGTTGATTGTTTCAATCAGCAATGTGAAGTAAGTCACACCATTTTCATTCCTCAAGAGATGTTGCATGAAATAATTTAGTATTGTTCATTTCTCCGTATTCTTGTATTTTCCCTTAATCATGTTAATCTTAGCACTTTGAAGAAGAAGGGGAGCTACTTGAGCCAACTAGTAAATGGGTTTATCTAGCATTTATCTTGTTTCTAGTTAGGCTAGAGTAAGTTAGTTTTCCAACTTTCCATAAGTTGTCAAGCACATTTAGTTTAGCTTTAGTTTTTAGTTTCCTAGTTTTTAGTAAGAGTTTCAAGCTCAAAGGGGCGCAGAGAGTTATAAAGAAGGTTAATCCTACATCAATGTTCAAGTTTTTAGCTCTAGGCATGATTCCATATAGACTCTATACCCAACGAACAAGTTAAGGCAGCTGGTCAAATGATGCTTAGTAGGCAAGCAATTAGTAGAAGTCACCAGAAATGTTACCAATTTTTATGTCTTTCAAATTGGGGACACTTAATAGCCTAATTACTAGGTGAATTTTCTCTACAATAACCTATTTTGTCATTATTATGTGATCTTCATTATATTTGTGTGTTAGAAATAGATAATACTGAGGGTGGGTGGGGGGTGAATCAATATTTTCAATCTTTTTGACCACAATTGAATATTATTAATTACTTTTCCACATGCATATAAAAATAAACCAACAATTCTGAACACTAAAAACAACCATACATAGAGAGAGCTCCTAACACCATATTTTGTTAACTAGGGAAACCCTAGCCAAGGGAAAACCCTGGTGAGGATAAAACCCACAAGATGATTCACTATATAAAGGATCTTGTTAAGGATATTAACCCTGTTAGGATTCTATGAAGAATGTATAGTGTCTCAAGTCCCTATTAGGAGACTAAGCTTTGCTAGAAGCCTCAACCTTGTTAGGAGTTTCTTTAACCCTATTAGGAGTTGGTGGATCATATACAAATGTGTGCAAGAAGAGCCCACTACCCTAACATGCAACTATATAATAATTTCTTCAAGAAAATAAGTATACATACAATACTAGATTGCTTACTATACTTCACAATTCTTTTGATTGTAAGTTCTTCATACAAAGAGTGACTACACACATATCAATTTGCATCATATCTCACATAAAATTGCTTCACATTACATATCATAATATTGTATTTCATATTAATGTCACAATTGAAGTTCTTTACTTATATCAAACATATCAATAAATTCTTCCTTGGTCAGCTCACATATAATCCTTAGAGTTAGCTCATCAAGATTTAGTAAACAAAACAATTATGCAAGTCATATAGGTCAATTTTCTAACATCCTCTATTTTACACTGTGAGATAACTGCATCATTATTTCCTCCATAACTTGAACTAGGTTGCTTGTACAGACATGTACATTGGTATGCATCATTAGGATGGCATCATGCATCTAGGGGTTAACTATGCAAGAGAATATTCCTCTATCAAAAAATATTGTCATGTTGCTATAACATTGTTTACTACTTAGACAATTTTCCTTCAGAAATAATCATAACCAAACTACAAAACATATGTTGCCATAAATGAAAACCACATATCTCACTTAATTTAATTTATTGGTCATATTGCCAACAATCCCCCCCTTTGGCATTGATGGTAAAATTTTTGGAAAATTAGCTAAGTCCTAAACATGCTGTCATACCAATCAAAGTAAATAACCATAACACGGTAAAAACATTATATTCATATTTCGAAAAGATTACATCCCTTATAACTCTGATTACAAGGCTTTCTTAAAGCAAAGCTTACTACTATACTTCAAGATACAACTATATAACTTACAATTACAATTTTCTTTATTTCTCCCCCTTTGACATCAATGAAAAAGGTGCCAATAAAAAGAAAATCCTATCAAAATCTAGAAGTTGCATCAAAACTTGGAAAAATAATCACTGAAGTTAGTTTTCAACTACGCAAGGTGTTTCTTCCAACTATCTTTCAGTGCATCAGACACACTGATTAGTGCACATAGAGCATATGGGACTAACTTACCTACATTCAAATCTATAGCCACAAAATTTTCATATGAGGACTTGGCTACCAAGCATTCCTCCAACTAATTTTATAATAATGTAATTTGTGGGGATAAATGGTCCCTTAAAAGAGTAAATCTTTTTAGAACTTTCTCCTTTTCTTCTTGTCTATCATGGATGCTATCATGAGGTGCTTGCATTATATGCTCAATGGTTTCTAACTTTTGATTCTATTTCAAAAAGTTATCAGTGAGAATTTGAAGCTCAATTAACTTCTCTTTGATTGGCTCATCAAAATTGTAAAGGTGAAGGTATGCCATATTGCACTTAGCATATATCTACTTCCCTTCCTCCATGCTCTACCTTAATGCCTTAATGCATTCATTTAGAGTTTCTATATCATTCCTTATATTTGTACACATGGTATTAAGAATTTTACCATCATGCTCAATTTGTGCTCGAATTGTAGCCACATTGGTAAGTGTTGTAAACTCATTATCAAAGGTTTTGCACAAAATTGCTGCTCTTTGTTGGATGTCTACAGGTGTATTAATAGGACTTACTATCTTCTCCAATCTGTCCAAAAATAAAATTAAAGTCTTCTCAATAGACTTGGAAAATTTCTTCTTTTCAAGAAATTTACTTAAATAAGATATAAGATTTTGTAACTTGTCTTCTTCATCTAACTATACTACTACTACTATGATCACTATTGCTTGTGTAGGTGGTGAAGATGGTAATACTACTTCTGTAGCTATAGGTGCACTTGTAGTAGCTACTTCAATGCTAGATTCAAATTTCTTTGTAGAAGGTGCATCTTCTGCCTTAAGCTTTTGTTCTTTTTCTTCATTAGATGAGTTTTCGTAATCAACAATATTCCTAAAAATGTTGGAACCAAAATCTTTAAATGGTTCCTCAATTATATCCACTATAACATTGGTGTAATCTACTTGCATAGATTCATTTCCAATGGTAATATGTGGGGAATTACTTGGAATTGGTGTTTCAGTTGGTTTCTCAGGACTATGAGGTGGACTGGACTGACTGATACTGTAGTAGGACTTGTCTCCTTTGTCTACACACTCTTCTCAAACTCCTTAGGCATAGGGCTTACCTTCTCTAGTTGTGCACTCTGCTTTGGCATAGAAGACATGTATGTATGTGACTATTTCCTTTTAAGTTTCCACATTCACTTCTTCATAATTTCCTCCCATGGGGAGAATGGATCTCTTCTTATTTCTTAATAATGGTGCTATTCTTTTCAAAAAATTTATTATTTCTTCCTCATTATTTACAATAGATAGCTTTTTCACCATATTTATCCTTATTTGCTTATCTTCATCAATTATTCTACTTTTTCTGTTTAAAAGTCTATTGTACAATTCTTTAGGTATTTGACCTCTTATGCTATCAAACCTTTTATCTTTTAGGATCATATTTCTGACTACAACATTCTCTAGTTGTCTTCTATCCATATTATTATACAAGTCATAGTATTTATTCAATTGCACAAAATTATTTTCATTAATAATTTGCATGTTAAGATTTTCTACCTTTACTTTCTATGCTTTTCTTCCTATTAAAGTCGTCACTTCCTAATCTACTAGCTCTATTAGTCTATCACTAGTTTCTTTTTCAAATTCAGAGGAACTAATTTGCAAGTTTCTTCTCCTCTTGCTTGGTCCACTTGTAGTTTTCTTGACTCTCTTCTTAGGAGGGGTTTTGCCCTTCTCAAGCCTTCTAGACTTCCTTGATGCTAGCATTTCCACAGTTTTCTTTGGATTCCTTAAAGGTTGTTGTTTCATATGGCACTATAGGTTCTTACACACTTGTTTGTGCAATTGTGACCTCTTTAGTAGATTCATCCATTGCAATAGGTGTAGGGGTCAATAGTTTAGATTGATCATTACCCTTCATTTCCATGGCTATCCCTTTCACCTCTTCAAATTCCTTTCTTGACATTCATGATTCCTTCAAGATAGAATCAATCATTTTTTCTACCTTCTTGGAGTCCTTGATTATCTAACTTGTTTTGACTTCTCTCATCTTCTTAGTATATGTCCCCCATCTAGGACATTCAGAATCAACTTTTAAGTGTAGGATTATTTGTACATATCCTTCAATCAGTTCCTCACTCATTTTGTAATCCATAGGTTCAATGAATTTTACTCAAGGAACTACTACCTCCATACATGTGAAATGTATTTCTACCAGGAAACATAGTTCATCCTTATATTTTTCCACTAGCGCAAGAGGTATCCTATATCTTTGCTTCATTTCATATTCAAATAATTTCATCAATCTATCAAATCATTATCTCTAACTATTTTTGATTTAGTTTTGTATGCATGAGTGATAGTCTCCATTGCACACTCACTTCCATCCCAATTTGAGATACTAGGAAACTTATTTTTTTTGTAGAAGAATATATGTGTTAGTAGGGATTCAAACCTAAAGATTGTGCTCCTAGATTTCTTGATTTTTGATATGTTATCCAACAACTGTGTTGGGATAATTGTTAGAAATGATTGAACTAATAATAAGAGTTGTTGGAATGATAAAGAATGTTCTCAATCATTGTTTTGTCATTGATGTCAAACTTGCTACTTGCAGGAATGACAATTGCTTTAATGATCCAAATACTATCAATTAGTTGGCTGCCAAGGTGGTGGAAATCAATAAGATGTAACTAGAACACCTAGAGAAAGGTTGAAGTTATGATGTTGTAATGAAGTACTAGGATTAGCTAAACCATTGATGAAAAAATGTATTTGATAACATACTATAAGATACAGAAAAAAGGGCACACTGAAATATATTAAAGAGGTTAGGTGTTAGCTAAGTCTTTTAAAAAGCTCAACTAAGAGAAGGTGTCGAGTATATATCATATAAGCCGAGTGATCTTAAGGTGCCGAGTATATCATATAAGCCGAGTGATCTTCAGGTGCCGAGTAAAGAGTAGGTGCCGAGTAACACAGTTTTCTGTAGGTGCCGAGTAACACAGTTTTCTGTAAGTACCGAGTAACACAGTTTTGTGTAGATGCTGAGTAACACTGAGATGTCAAGCATCAGTAAAATAAATAATGCCAAGTTGCTGCATTATTTTGAAGATCGAAGATTCGCCAGAACTAAGCCAAAAAGGTTATTACTTGGAAGTTTGTAAATTAAATAGAAGATAAGAATGATGAGCTGGTGGCACAGAACACCATGTAAAACATTTTTGAGGATACAGCTGGCGAACTTTCTAGAAGAGAACAAGATATGGGGTAAATACATTATATTTTACCTAATCCATATTGAAACCCTAAAAGTGAATAGGGAGAATTGAGCGGCAAATGCATATCAGATCTCTATATAAGGAGTCATTAGTTAATGAAAAAAATGAGAGAGGGGTGGTCAAGCATGAAAGTGTAAAGTGCTAAAGAAGGTGGAAAAGAGGAAAGAGAGCATAGTTACTCTGTTTCAGTAAGAAGACCCCTGATATGGATGCATTAGTATAGTGAGTTAGAAGACTCAAGGAGATGAAGCTTGAATAGATGACAAGCAGTCAGAGCTGAAGAGATAAAAGCCAAGCATAAGGACTAAACTGAAAGTGTGATCTAAAATCTACAAAGTATGTTGTAAGTTATATCAGATCAAAAGTTCATTGTTGTTACTTTCTAGCAATTGTAACAATTAGTTTAAATCCTATGGACTTAGGTTGGTTTGATAGCCATGAGATAAATCCTTTAACAGGGTGACATTCCCAGTGAATGTTCTAAAGTCCTTTAACCAGGCCCATTCCTAACAGTTTGGTGAAATCCTCTAACAAGGTCACATTTAACAGTGTGTTGTAAGCCTTTAACAGGGCAGGCCTTTAACAGGGTATCACTTCAGAAGAGTGAGAATCAAGTAGCATGTTACTGGTGGTTTTTCCCAAATTGGGTTTCCATGTAAATCATTGTGTCATGTGTTGATCTTGCATGTTTTATCTTTGCATGTTGATTTACTGTAACTTGCTAATATGATTGTTTTAAGCTTGGATGGTTAAAAGTTTATGAGTTCACTACATTTGGTAAAAAAAAGAAAAAGAAAAAGGTTTTATTAGGGAATTTGGGACCTTGAATAACTAATTCACCTCCCCTCTCATTTATTCTAAAAGATTCTAACAATTGGTATCAGAGCGGACTGCTGATCCAGTTTAAAAGGACTAGAAGCAGAAAAGATCAAAATGCCTAAGAGAGAAGTTCCCAAGCTCAACAAAGACAACTTTGTTGCATGGAAAAGTTTGATGAAACTAAATCTTGGATCCATAGGAGATTATGCCCAAAAATCAATTATTATTGAACATGTCGATCCAACAAGTGCTCCTACTGCAGAAGATATGAAAAACAAGCAAGAACATAACTAGACAATGCTGGAGATTGCCTCTGCACTTAGCTATGCTGAATTTGATGATATCAAAGGATGTGACACTGCATTCAAAATGTGGAAAGCCCTATCAGACATCTATGGAGGAGATCAGAATGTACAAAGAGCAAAAAGAGAAAGTCTCAGAGGAAAATTTGATGATATGAGAATGGAAGAAAATGAGAATGTTGTTCAATACGGTGCAAGAATAAAAGAAGTGGTAAGTGTGATAAGATGTTTGGGTGGTCAATTGGATGAAGATACTATTAATAGTAAGTATTTGAAAACCTTTCTCCCTATCTATGCTATTAGAGTATCAACAATACAGGAACTAAGATGTGTGCCAGGAAACAATCTAAGTTTTGAAGGTATCATAGGAAGACTCGCTGCATTTGAGTTATCTAACTTTGACAACTACAGACTTGATAATGTTGAATCTGCTTTCAAGGCCAAGTTATCACTAAAAGATGCTGAATAGGTGAAATCTAAGAAGGGAAGAAAGATGAAATATGTATCTAGTGACAACAACACAGATGAGGAAGATGTGGATCAATTAGAAGCTTTACTAGCTAGAAGATTTCACAAAGGTAAAGGAAAATTCAAAGGTAAGATGCCTATCATTTGTTTCAATTGCAATGAAGTAGGTCATATTGCTGCAAGATGTCCACAGAAAAAGGATTACAAGGAAAGCAAAAAATACAAGAACATAAGAGATGATGACAAGAAAGATTACAAAGAAAAAGGTAAGAAGTGTTATATTGTTGAAGAAAATTCTGATGACAATGATGATGAAGTTGTTTATGTAGCCACGAAGGAACAATCTAATGAAGAAGAAGCCACAACACTGATGACTTGTATAAACAAAAATGACAGATGGATCATAGATAGTGGATGCTCACATCACATGACAGGAGACAAAAGTAAGCTTGTTAACTTTACTCAGTATGATGGAAATAGTGTTAGATTTGGTAATGATGCCCCTTGTCAAATCAAAGGAAAAGGTTCCATCAAGCTCACAGAACAAATCTCATGTGACAATGCATACTATGTTGAAGGATTAAACTACAATTTACTGAGTGTCTCACAGTTAGGCAATATAGGATGCAAAGTGGAATTTGGAAACAAAACTGCAAAAATCTATGATACTGATTGTAAACTAATAGGAAAAGGAGATCAAACAAAGAGTAATCTGTTTTACCTTGATATGGATGATGTTTCTTGTTTTATTGCAAAATTTGATGATGAATGGTTATGGCATAGAAGATAATGTCATGTCAATTTTGATAATCTGGTCAACATTAGTAAAATGAAGAAAGTCAGAGGTTTACCAAAAATGAAGAAGCCTGATAATATTATGTGCAAACAATGTCAACTAGGAAAGATGACAAAGTCAAGTTTCAAAAGCAAAAACTATACATCTAAGGAGATACTTGAGTTAATTCACACTGACTTATGTGGTCCAATGGAAGTACAAAGCTATAGAGGAGATAAATACATCATGTTATTTGTTGATGATTATTCCAGGATGATGACTATCATGTTCTTAAAACAAAAATCTGATGCTTTCCAAATGTTTAAATGGTATGTGGCTAGAGTTGAAAAGGAAACAAGAAAAAGCTTGAAATGTCTAAGATCAGATAGAGGTGGTGAATTCACATCAAATGAATTCGAGATATTCTATAATGACAAAGGAATCAAAAGACAAACGTCAGCTCCTAGAACTCCCCCACAGAATGGAATTGCTGAAAGAAGAAATAGATCTGTAATTGATTGTGCCAGAACATTAATGATGGAAAAGACTGTTGCTCTAAAATACTGGAGAGAAGCTATAAGTGTAGCTGTTCATACACTAAACCGAGTACAAATCAAGAAAGGTACAAATGCAACACCTTTTGAATTATGGTATGGTCACTCACCCAATGTAAAACATTTCAAAGTGTTTGGTTGTAAATGTTTTATTCTTAAAGATGTTAGAAATGGAAAATTTGATGCAAAAAGTGATGAAGGTATATTTCTTGGTTACTCCACAAGAAGTAAGGCATATAAGTGTTTGAATATTAACACTAACAAAATTGGGGAAAGTACAAATGTAAATTTTGATGAGCACACAGAAGTTCAAGCTGAAGAACCAAAGAAAATGGAAGAATACAGAACCTTTGTGTACTCTTATGAAGGAATGACTGCTAAGGAGGATGATGTCAATCCAATTGAAACTCAACAAAAAGTATCAGTCTCAGCCGAGTCTCAACCAGTGAATGCTGAGCTGCATTCAGAAGCCAAGTTACAGAATGAAGGAAATGAACAATCTGATTTTGAAGACGGAATACATGATGAAGAACAACTAGACAACGAAGTGCAAAGTGATCCAAAATCTGAAAGATCAAACATGGAAACAAGGACAGAGCCAAGATTATCCAAATATGTAAAAAGACATCACCCTGCTGAACAAATAATTGGTGACAAAGATGCAAGACCAATGAAAAGGAACAGACTAAGACATGAATCATGTCTAATCAGCACATCTGAACCCAAGACAGTGTATGGTGCATTACAAGATGATGATTGGTATAAAGCTATGGAAGAAGAAATTGATCAAATAAAGAAAAACAAAACCTAGAGTTTGGTTCCCAGACCAACTGACAAAAATGTGATTGGCACCAAGAGGGTATTCAGGAACAAGCTAGATGAGAATGGTGAGATTACCAAAAACAAAGCTAGACTAGTATGTAAGGGTTATGCTCAAGAAGAAGGAATAGACTATAGAGAAACATTTGCTCCTGTTGCTAGGATGGAAGGAGTAAGAACCTTGCTTGCATATGCTGCCTACAAAATTTTTAAAGTCTATCAGATGGATGTAAAATCTGCTTTCTTGAATGGTATACTAGAAGAAGTCTACATTGAACAACCAGAAGGATTTGTTGATAAAAACAACAGGGATATGGTGCGTAAACTACACAAAGCACTTTATGGTCTGAAACAAGCACCAAGAGCATGGTATGAGAGACTTCACAAGTATCTAGTTGAAATTGGATTTGAAAGAACTGATGATAATAGCAACATGTACATCAAAGCAGAAGAAGGTAAAGACATTATTGTATCTAAAATTTTTGTGGATGACATAGTATTTGGTGGAAAGGAAGTACTTTGCAAAGGCTTTGCTGACAAAATGAGACATGAATTTGAGATGTCTATGTTTGGAGAAATCAAATTTTTTGTTGGCTTACAAGTACATCAACTCAAAAATGGAATATTTATTACACAACCAAAGTACATCAAAGAGATTCTTAAAATGTTTGGACTGGAGGAATCCAAACCAGTCAGCACACCAATGGCCACAGGAAATAAGCTGTCCAAAAATGATGAGTCAACTGAAGTCAATCAAACAATGTACAGATCCATGATTGGAAAATTATAGTATGTAGTACATAGCAGACCAGACATAGCATTAGCAGTTGGAATAGTGGCTAGGTTCTCTGCTAATCCTAAAGAAAACCATCTTATAGTAGTAAAAAGAATAATGAGATATCTCAAAGGAACTAATAACTTTGGTCTATACTACAAAAAGAGTGAGAAATTTGAACTCAATACATACACTGATGCAGATTGGGGAGGAAACATTGATGACAGAAAAAGAACAAGTGGAGGTGCATTATTTTTAGGCAAAAGGCTAGTTACCTGGACTAGTAAGAAACAAACATGCACATCCCAGTCCACTGTAGAGTCAGAATATGTGGCAGCTACAGTCAATTGCACAAACATTGTATGGCTCACACATCTATTGAATGGAATGAAAGAAGAGGTAACCAAACCTATGATATTGTATTGTGACAATACAAGTGCTATAAACATATCCAAAAATCTAGTAATGCATGAAAAAACCAAGCACATTGCAATCAAGTATCATTATGTCAGAGAATTGGTAGAAGACAAACAAGTGAAGTTGGAGTACATTCACACAAAGGAACAAATTGCAGATATTTTCACCAAACCATTGCCCAAGGATGCTTATGAATATCTTAGAGGCAAGTTGGGGGTAATACCCCTAACTCAAGCAGTTTAAGGCAATAAGGAAGCTGCCTTGCATCAACAAAAATCAAACATTGGAACAGTAACAGGTTGATGCAAAGGATGATAGCAGGAACAAAAACTCCAAATCAGTCACAAGCATGATGACAGAGGGAGAAAGACAAAGAAAAAGCCAAAGCTTATATTTTGCATGATAAAGATGCTTCATCTTTGGCATTTATGTCAAAGAGGGAGAAATATGACGAAACTGATCCATGCAAAGAAAGAGGGAGATATATATGAAAGAGGGAGATATATGCAATCAGCAGTAAAGATGCAGCAACACAGAAAAGAAGCAAATAATATATACAATTAGTTTTGGTGGTAACTAAGTTGATCCATTGATCAGTTTGGTTTGCCATCAATGCCAAAGAGGGAGATTGTTAGAAATGATTGAATTGATAATAAGAGTTGTTGGAATGATAAAGAATGTTCTCAATCATTGTTTTGTCATTGATGTCAAACTTGCTACTTGCAGGAATGACAATTGCTTTAGTGATCCAAATATTATCAATTACTTGGTTGACAAGGTGGTGGCAATCAATAAGATGTAACTAGAACACCTAGAGAAAGGTTGAAGTTATGATGTTGTAATGAAGTACTAGGATCAGCTAAGCCATTGATGAAAAAGTGTATTTAATAACATACTATAAGATACAGAAAAAAGGGCACACTGAAACATATTAAAGAGGTTAGGTGTTAGCTAAGTCTTTTACAAAGCTCAACTAAGAGAAGGTGCCGAGTATATATCATATAAGCCGAGTGATCTTCAGGTGCCGAGTATATCATATAAGCCAAGTGATCTTCAGGTGCCGAGTAAAGAGTAGGTGCCGAGTAACATATTTTTCTGTAGGTGTCGAGTAACACAGTTTTCTATAGGTGCCGAGTAACACAATTTTCTGTAAGTGCCGAGTAACACAGTTTTGTGTAGATGCCGAGTAACACTGAGATGTCAAGCATCAGTAAAACAAATAATGCCGAGTTGCTGCATTATTTCAAAGATCGAAGATTCACCAGAACTAAGCCAACAAGGTTATTACTTAGAAGTTTGTAAATTAAATAGAAGATAAGAATGATGAGCTGGTAGCACTGAACACCATGTAAAACATTTTTGAGGATACAGCTGGCGAAGTTTCTAGAAGAGAACAAGATATGGGGTAGATACATTGTATTTTACCTAATCCATATTGAAACCCTAAAAGTGAAGAGGGAGAATTGAGCGGCAAAGGCATATCAAATCTCTATATAAGGAGTCATTAGTTAATGAAAAAAATGAGAGAGGGGTGGTCAAGCATGAAAGTGTAAAGTGTTGAAGAAGGTGGAAAAGAGGAAAGAGAGCATAGTTACTCTATTTCAGTAAGAAGACCCCTGATATGGATGCATTAGTACAGTGAGTTAGAAGACTCAAGGAGACGAAGCTTGAATAGATGACAAGCAGTCAGAGCTGAAGAGATAAAAGCCAAGCATAAGGACTAAACTGAAAGTGTGATCTGAAATCTGCAAAGTATGTTGTAAGTTATATCAGATCAAAAGTTCATTGTTGTTACTTTCTAGCAATTGTAACAATTAGTTTAAATCCTATGGACTTAGGTTGGTTTGATAGCCATGAGATAAATCCTTTAACAGGGTGACATTGCCAGTGAATGTTCTAAAGTCCTTTAACCAGGCCCATTCCTAACAGTTTGGTGAAATCCTCTAACAAGGTCACATTTAACAGTGTGTTGTAAGCCTTTAACAGGGTATCACTTCAGAAGAGTGAGAATCAAGTAGCATGTTACTGGTGGTTTTTCCCAAATTGGGTTTCCACGTAAATCATTGTGTCATGTGTTGATCTTGCATGTTTTATCTTTGCATGTTGATTTACTGTAACTTGCTAATATGATTGTTTTAAGCTTGGATGGTTAAAAGGTTTATGAGTTCACTACATTTGGTAAAAAAAAAAAAAAAAAAAAAAGGTTTTATTAGGGCATTTGGGACCTTGAATAACTGATTCACCCCCCCTCTTAGTTATTCTAAAAGATTCTAACAATAATGTCACAAAGATTAACCTTTTCACCCTTTACTACCATATAAGTTGCATGAAGAAATCTAGCAGGGACTGAATCTATCCTAGATCCATGGTTGAACTTATATCCCAAAATTTTACTAATAAGTCTCACTCCATCATCTTGAATGGTATTGATCTTCTTTTTTTTGCCATAAAAACTTGTGTTGAGATTGGTTTCAACTAATTTTTGTATTTTCTTTATGTTGATGGGATTGCATCCTTCATTTCTTAAACCTATGACCTTATGAATTAGATAATTGTTGATGCATATAATAGAATCTCCCAAACATAGAAGGTCATCATGAACTCTACTCAAAATTATTCTTGTCCATTCATGATTATCAAAGTGTGTATAGAACACGTGCTTAACTAGGTTAAGTTGGTCTAGGTATGCATGTTCTGGTTTTAGCGACAAATCATTGTTGCACATTTTCTCTAATTCCTTATGAATCTTTGTATCTACTATGCTTTTAATTTTACAATGAATATAACCTCTTATGTCCTTGACATGAAGAACATTTTCTAGTACTTGCAAAAATGCTCCAATGGGGTCATCAAACAAAGAAACAAATGGGTGTTTCTTTAAGTTATATCTAGATCTATTTCTTACATTAAACACTTCTTGTCTTACTATTTTTGAAAATATACTCAAAAAATTCCCAAAATGCCTTAATTTTTTATTTTAGGGTTTTTAGCAATCTCACATATCTCCAAACTTCTTCAACACTTCAAATCTCTCTTCAATCTCACACTTAAGATTTTGCACAAGAAAATGATGTTCGTAAATTAATTTGCATCCTTTAAATCTTTTACAATCTGTATTTTGCATTAAATGCATATCTGCCACTAGTCCAAAATGTTGTCTCTGTATAACAGTGAGGTTATTCTTCTTATATATCCTTATACTAATCATATTAAGTAGTGCACACTTAACTGTAGACTCCTCTTAATGTCTATTATATATTGTTAACTTCACAACTTTTGATATTCTTTCTAACATTAGTTATGATTAACTGATGCACTACTTTACTAAGCATGCTTAATGCAACTAAGACGGGTCATAGACAATAAGTGACTTTACTATCTTGTCAAGTACATTAGGATTATCTTCTTCCTAAACTGTATGAGAACTTCCAACTTCTCTTGATTTTACAAATATTTCCTTAAATTCTTCTGTTAGCTCCTTCATTTCTTCCTTAAGACTATCATCATTTCTTCTATTGTTCCTTCTATGATTCTAATTCTTGTTAAGGTTTCTTCTATCCAATCTGAAAAACTTTTTTGTATGTCCAAAGTTATTACATAATTGGCATACAAGTATATTCCTTCTTGGTTCATTATTCTAGTTGTCAAGTGCTTTGCAATTCCTTGATATGTGTCCAAGATTGTTGCATTTGTAATAAACAATTTGTCTTATTTCTCCACTTTCATTGCTGTGAGATCTTCTTCTATTTCCTATACAATTAGTGTTCCTAAACATTCTTCTATTTGTATTATCATTATCAAATTTAGGTTTCTTACAATCTACTGCATAATGTCCATATCCATGACAATTATGACGATAAAAAATTGAAATAGGCTTAAAAGACTTACCTTTGTAATCATCTCTAGTATGTTCAAGTTCATAACACTAGGCATGAGATTCCTTTCTTTTTTTATCCTCATCTTGATTAGATTCTTTATATTTCTCAGAGTGAGCAACATTCTCCTTGTATTTAGATGTATCATCTATTTTGCTTATGCTTAGATCCTTTTTGACTTCAAGGGTATCAGGTTCTTTTCTCTCAATAGATTTCTTGGTGGATTGTCCAAGGAAGAATCCAAGTCTAATCTTGTCATAACTAGGTCTCTGTACAGATATTTGTTCTTCAATATTTTCATTGCTAGTGTATAATTTCTCAAGTTGCTGCTTGGTTTGCACCAGCTCACCTTTCACAATAGTGTTGTATTTCTCTAATTCTACATGCTCTAACTTGATATATTCCAATTCAGATGTTACCTTGCTTAACCATGATCTTAGATCTGCATTTTCAGCTCTTATTTCAGAGTCATTCTTTCCTCCATTTTTCTTAAGACTTAGCTTGGGTTCAACTTTTTTTAACTCATGTTTCAAAATCTCATTTTCTTTCTTTAAATCTTCACTATCATCATCACTAGTTTTCTCTTTAGGTCCTTGTTGCTTTAGGTTATCCATCTTGTCCTTTAGTTCATCAATATAAGCTTTTGCATCTCTGTATTTTTCTTTTAGGCCATCTTTTTTATCAGTAAGGAGATCAATTTGTTCAAAAGCTTCTTCAAGATTTTTCTTCAACTATTCCATATCCATAGGGATGTTATTCAAGCTATTAAGCCTCTCTTGAATAAGTAGGGTTTGATACCAATTGTTAGAAATAGATAATACTAAGAGGGTGATTAAATGAGTATTTTCAATCTTTTTGCCCACAACTGAATATTATTAATTACTTTGCCACATGCATAAGAAAATAAACCAACAATGTTGAATAGTAAAAACAACCATACATAGAGAGAGATCATAACACCATATTTTATTAACTAGGGAAACCCTAGCCAAGGAAAAAACCTCGGTGGGGATTAAATCCACAAGATGATTCACTATTTAAAGGATCTGGTTAAGGATATTGACCCTATTAGGAGTCTATGAAGAATGTATAGTGTCTTGAGTCTCTATTAGGAGAGTAGGCCTTGTTAGAAGCCTCAACCCTATTAGGAGTTGCTTCAACCCTATTAGGATTTGCTGGATCATATGCAAATGTGTGCAAGAATATCCCACTACCTTAATATGCAACTATACAATAAGTTCTTCAAGAGAATAGGTATGCATACAATACTAGATCACTTGTTGTACTTCACAATTCTTCTAATTGTCAGTTCTTCATACAAAGAGTGATTGTGCACATCTCAATTTACATCATATCTCACATAACATTGCTTCACATTACATATCATAATATCACATTGCATATTAATGTCACAATTGAAGTTCTTTACTTATATCAAACATATCAATAAATTCTTCCCTAGTTAGCTCACATAACATCCTTAGAGTTGGCTCATCAAGATTTGGTAAACGAAAAGTCATACAAGTCAATTTGCTAACATACTCTATTCTACAGTGTGAGATAACTACATCAATATTTCCTCCATAACTTGAACTAGGTTTCTTGTACAGACAAGTGCACTAGTATGCATCATCAAGATGACATCATGCATCTAGGGTTAACTACACAAGAGAATATTCCAAGGAAATTTTTGCTACCAACAAATCTTGTCATGTTCTTGTAACATTGTATAGTACTTGGACATTTTTCCTTCACAAATAATTATAACTAAACTACAAAACATATGTTTCCATCAATGACAACCACATATCTCACCTAATTTGATTGATGGGTCATATTGTCAACATTGTGTTCATTTGAAAATTAAGAGAAAAATCAAGTACATAATTAGCTGAAATAAAGGAGCTAAATTGAAAGTACAAGGAAAAGTACATGTGATAAAGATCAATGAAATATATAGGTTCACACAGGCTGTGAGCATAGCCAACACATAAAGAATATTGAAAGGAATTGCATGCATCAAAAATGAAATAAAAATGCAAGGTACCATTCGTCTCTTGAATCCTATATGTAGATGGTTGATCACTAGCTCTAGTTTCCTCCCAAAACCTACAAAGTTTACAACAAGAGAGTGAGGTGGGTAAGATCTAGATAGATCTAATAAATGTTTGATAGCTGTCAAATATCATGCATGCAAAATCAAAAAGTACTCTAATGACTATCATAAAGACATGCACAGAAAGGTTCAAAAGATGATGAAGAAAGAGAGAAGGATAGATTTTATCTAATTTTTTATTCCATGTTAGGTACAACAAGTTAAATAAATTGGAAATCACATGCTGAAATATTTTTTAGAGATGATAGGAACTAGGCATTGTTCCTGTAGCAAAAAGCAGACTGTAGAATGCAAGCCTATTATCAGTGACAAGAAGTGTGTAATTTCACAGTTATAGCTACTTGAAAATTTTGGAATAGAAACAAATGGACTCCTATGACTCTAAAAATTAGTGAGGAACTAGATATTGATGTGATGAACAAACTTTGTTCTTTCTAGTAAAATTTTTATGGAGGTCTATGGGGTCATTTTATTCATTTTCTAAAAACTACATAAGAAACAATTTCTATAGCAAAAGACATGAATTAGAAGAATGCAACATTTGGCTTCCATGAAATAACCTACCTACTACATAAGAAAAAATATGGAGATCTTATTTATGCTGTGAAACTATAGAAATAAAACCCTTTGCAAATGCATTAATACCATATGGTAAAATTACACATGCAATGGGGTTACAAAAGAATGAAATCAAGAGGAAAACATATATAAATCTAAAAGTTGTAGAAGTAAATGTGAAGCAAGCTTAAAAATTTTCTCACAGAAAATAAAATGAGAAAATGGAGAGATCAAAATCAAAATCCTACTTTATAGATTAAAGATTGTTGTTTCCAATTTTTGTGCTACTAGAGGTTGGCTTAAACTGTCTCCTATCATGGAAACTTTCCCAAAACACCTCTAGTTTGAACTTGGGCTTCCTTTTGAAGGATGTGGACATGTGCAACACATATTTTATACTTTATAATGTTTTTTTGCATATTTATGATGTCATTTTATAAGGGGCTTTATTATAAGGGGTCATATAATGATGTAAAGTATGGGGTATGTTAAAATGTGTAAGTGCTAAGTGAGTATTTCTCTACATGGGGGAATTTTAAAATTTTTTATGGATGTTCATTTTGCATTTTGCACCATTAATGTAAAACATTTAATAAAATAATGATAATAAATCATTTTATTTAAATGTTATTTCAAGTGAAAAATTGGAGGGATTGGATTAAATGTTGAAAAGAGGGATATATGATGCGTGGGGGTTGGTCTTTTAATTATTTCCACATGTTCATATTGTAAATATTTAATAGATGATTTTATAAATCATTCTATTTAAGTATATCTTTCGGTGCAAATTAGGAGATGGTAGAATTTATTTTTGCCAAAATTATGGTTAGGAGGAATTTCATAAAAGAGAAAGTTGCATACACCTACTAGTGGATTTATTGGGGGATGATAGTTTTCTAGTTTTAGTTTGCAGCATGATTCATGGGGATGATAGTTTGTAGTCTTCAGCTAATTTCATGGAAATCATTTATTGGTTTCCAATTTTGGGGATAATGTAGACTGTGGGTTGTGAACCTATTTATACCCCATTCTTGGGCATTATTCTTGGGGGGAATTCTGGCATTCTATCTCATTGCAAGAGGCCTTGTTTTTTCCTTGCAAAGATAGTCTTGTTTGTAGCTCATGTCTCATACTATGATGTAGTTTTTGAGCTCTTTCTCCTTCTAAAAATAATATAATAGTTATCCTCTTTGACCCTATTGTGAGCTTGTCATTGTCTTTTGAGCATTTTTTTAACTTCAAGTTAGCGCGATTTTATTAATCCTTGGCTTAAGTTAAGTGTTTTTGAGGCATATGGGAAGTATTTTTATGAGAGAAGTTAGAGTAATTTGTGCGTAATCAAAATTTGAAGTTGTGAACATGGTTTCCTTCTTTTGAATATCTACACCTTGTTACATTTTCATTCACTTAATGTTATTAGGGTCTTTCTATAATCAACCTGTTACATTCATTTCTAGATATGGGTTTCATTCAAAGCTACATTACTTCATAGTTTTGGTGAATCACCTTGATTTCTAGTTTAATTTTATGTTATATTTCTCTCTATCCCCTTTTCCTACCAAGTTAAAGTTAGTTTCAAGAGGTGATTCAAAGGAGGTCGGCCCTTTGTATCAGAGGTTGATCAATAACATGGCATACCCATAGGCCAAGGATCATCCCATGTTCACTAGATTGCTAAAAGTTAAACTTCAACATAAGGGTGCAATCTAGGTTACAAAAAATTTACTATAGCCTCCTTTGTTTCTTGTCTAACCTCCTCATAATTTCCTACCATCAAAAGAATTACTCTTCTTTTGTTCCTTAGCAAGGGCTCAACATCCTTCAAAATTTTGTGAGATTCTTCTTTTGATCCAACATCACATAACTTATTTATTGATGCAATTCTCATATTTATATCTTCTTCTACTACTCTTCTTTATTTATTAATTAACCTATTATATAGGTCTTCAGGAATTTTATTCTAGATACTTTCAAATCTCTTATTTCTCAAAATCATATTTCTTATGGTGGCATTCTCTAATTGCCTCCTATCCATACTAATATAAATGCTATAAAATTTATTTAACTAAACAAAATGGTCATCATTTATAATATGCATGTTCAAATTCTCTACCTTTGGTTTCCATGCCTTTTTGCCTATAGTTGTCTTAGCTTCTTGCACATCTTGTTTAATAGGTTTATCTTTAGTATCATCTTCTAATCTTTTAGAACTACTCACTTACATGGTTTTTCTTCTCTTACCAAGCCCATTGGTGGTCTTCTTTACTCTTTTCTTTGCTTGAGGTGTAGGTTCTTGCTTAACCTTCACCAATCTTCTTGACTTCCTCTACGTAGAAGGTACTTCCACCTCTAGCTAACTCCTTGATTGTTCATAGCTAGCTCTTACTAATTACATTTGTGTAAATGCTTTATATGTTGCAATAGGAGTTTAGAAACATGAATGTGCTACTATTACTCCTTCTAAGGGTCCTACTATTGCAATAGGTATTGCTACCAACACTTCAGACTGCCCATTAGCCTTCATTTCTAACACAATTCCCTTTAGCTCATTGAACTCCTTTATTGAGATACCAGATTCCTTGAGGATGGAATCTATCTCTTTTTCTACTTTCTTTTTGCTCTCTTTCCTATGGAGCTCAAATTCCACTATCCTTAACCTTTCATCATATGTTTCTCATCTAGGATATTCAGTGTCCTACTCAAATTCAAGTATGATCTACACATACTCTTCTATCAATTTTGAGCTCATCATATAGCCCATAGGCTTAATGAAATTCACTTTAGGTATCACTGCTTCCATGTAGGTGGTGTCAGTCTCCACTATGAAGCATAAATCATCTTTATATTTTTCCACCAGAGAGGGAGGTATCCTATACCTCAATTCTATCCTAGATTCAAAGTTCTTCATCATTCTATCTATATCAATGTTTTTGACATTCTTAGGTTTAGATCTGTAGCATTGAGTCACCATCTGCATTGCACACTCACTACTATCCCAATTGATTATTCTAGGAAACTTCTTTGTAACATAAAAGAAAAAATGAGTCAGTAGGGACTCAAATCTAAACATTGCGCTCTTCATTTTCTTTATCTTTGCAATATTATCCAATAGTTGCAATTTGATAATGCTACATAAGTTTAATTTCCTTGTTTCAACAACCATAACATATGTTACATGAAGAAATCCAACTAGTACAAATTTAACTCTTGATCCATGGTTCAACTTGTACCCCAAAATCTTGGTTAACAACTTAACTCCTTTATCCTAAATGGGATCAAATTTCATATTTCTTTCGTCAAAGTTGGTTTTTAGATTTGTCTCAACCATTTTCTTGATGCTTCGCTCATTAAGAATATTACAACCTTCATTTCTTAATCCTATGACCTTGTGAATTAGGTTATTTTCAATGACAATCAGCACATCATCCGACAAGAACATATCATCATGTATTCTGCTCATGATTCAGATCCATTCATGATTATTGAATTCCATGTAGAACATATACTTCACTAAATTCAAATCTTTAAGGTGCATATATTCAGACTTTAGGGATAAGTCATTATTGCACATGACTCCTAAGTCCTTGTGAATTTTATCATCTCCTTTTCTCTCAATCTTACTAATGGGACTCAAAATTTCATTCATGTTTTGAGTACCATTCCAATATTTTGAGTCCATTTGAGCCCTATAAGCACATTTCTTTCATGTGTACCTAGTTGTCATTTCATGGCCTGAGAGGTGCTTTACATTTCTATCACCTTGCATTTAGCCTATCCAAGCATCCTATAACGATAAACTATCATTCTATGTCATTTTGCAAAGTTTCATTTTGAGCATTTCTTAAATCTTCAATTTTCCCTAACTGTCAAATAATGACAAAAGTCCTAGTTTGAATTTAACTATCTTGTAGCTAGTAATGTTTTATGATTATTGCTTTCAGAGTATTTAGTATGCATATCAAAGAGACTATGTTTCAATTTTCATTTCATTTCAATATGGTTTGACTAGGTTTTACACCCCTTGAATTTGGTTACTTAGCTCTCTCATGCTGATGCATATTTATCTTAAGCCTAAGAGGCCCTATTTGACTGATTATAGCTTTTACCTAGTTGACTATACTGAGAAATTTCATATTTCATTGTATTCTAGAGGTCACACATTGACTAGTGAAGAAGCCATGATAGAATAGGGGAGTTTTGTTTTGAAATAGAGGTTCTTTCTTAGCTTCACCACTCCATAGCATTTTGGATCATGTAGTGATGCCCCCAAATTAATAGTAGTAGTCATGCTTGGGATCCTTTCCGGAAGTTTGAGCCTCATGTCCATGTCTAGGACAAGAGAGAGCATTCACATTAAGGAACAAAGTACCAACATTAAGGAAATTGAGGCACCTACAAGCATGAAAGAGGGCAGCTCCACCCATATCCAAGAAAAAATCAAGATTATGTTGCACAAAACATGCAAGAGGATGACACAAGAAGAGAAGAAAAATGAGGTCCATGAATAGGAAGCCAACACCAATAGTTTTCAAGGCCTAGTAGTCCACAAATGGAGCAAAGCAAGAATGACAAGGGATAAGAAGATCCCACTAAATATTTTGAGGGAACATGGAGAGAAGGGAGAAATCTAAAACTAGAGAAATTAGGACATCTACGAGCAACATCTATGGTAAGAGAAGGGAGAAATCCATGTTGGAGTATAGTAGGAACAACAAAGGGATTTGCGACAAAAAGATGGGGTCACCTGGGCCTAATGTGTGAATTATGTGGATGAAATCATAGCTGTAGTAGAAAAAGGTGTGATACTTTTATCCCACATGCAATAGGTTTGAGGCTTCTAAATGTTTTTTAAGAACAAAGGCACAACCATAAGGTGTCTTTAAGACACATGATTGAAGACAAACAAAACTCTTGCATTGTGGTTTTTGCTAAGGATAATTGGATGGTGAAGCCAATGTTATTTTGACCAATCATGCATTGTAAAGAGGAGGTGCCACATGGCACATTGTGAAGGAAACTCATGAGATTGGGAGGACGAGATATGAATGATACAATGCTACAAAATTTCATAAGATTGCAAGATGAAATTCAAAGTATTATGATGCCACGAGGTTGCCAAGTGTGTCATGTGATCGTGTATAGTTAGGAATAAAAAATTAAAGGCTTGCAATGCTATGAAATGTCAAGTACTATGATATTACAAAAATTAGGTAATGTTGTGAGTTCAAGAATCTCCTAGCTATATAGTTATGATCTTACAAATGATCATAAGATTGTAAGGCAAAGATTTCAAATGTTTCAAGTGGTTTGAAGGTGGGGTCCACCTAGATATAGTTTGACTAAGAAGAATCTGACACATGGCACTTGAGGATTGGAAAAAATGGATAAAGGTTAAAATCAAATATTCAAATCAGTTTTTCAATTTGAACATGCATTTTGATAAATTGATGATTTAAATTAAATTTGGAATGTTATATAGTTAAGACTATGTGCATTTAAAAAAATTTCAGTCATATTCCTTTGTTCATGGCTTGGGGCTTGGTTTATCAAATTGACCTCAGGGGCATTGTTTCTATGTGAAATATGAACTATGATATACCATCAAAATTGGAAGAATCCAAATTTTCCATATATGTAGTCAGTTTTTACACAAGTCTCCAACAGAAGAAGCTATAGATAGATTTATGATTTTGGGGCATCCTTAGCTTAAATGTAGTTTTTATTTTTTATGTAGAATATAAGTAGGATTAGATAAGATTTAGATAATATTTGATGCACCGAGTAGCTATAAAGATAGAATTGAACGTTTTAAGGCAGTTGGAACTGATAAATGTTTTGTTGGCAGAGATAGTTGGAGATTCACGACATGAGAAATCAATGGAAAAACAATGTTAGTTTGAAACAACATTATTTTCTTATTTGATATATGAATTTCCTTTAGGGGAGATTTTCTTTCATTATTCTAAGGAGATATTTCAAAAATAATTAATGAGATTTGTTTGTTAAAAGATGAGGAATGAAGAGATAGTTTCTAAGCATTAGGATGAAGAGTTTTAGTAGGACACTTGGTAGTAGTAGATTAGATCTGGGAGTCTTCTTCTTGTCTATATCTCTCTCATTCTTTCTCATTATAAGGGTTCCAGTATTGGTTGAACTTTCTATCATTGCTATGATACCATGGTTGGTTCCAATTTTGTGACTATGATACCATTCTCTTAGTAGTTTCTTTGTTATGAACAACATGTTGTAGTTTCCTTTGAAGTATCCATATTATATTTTCATTCATTGTATATTCTCTAAGTTTTGACATATAAATTATGCATTGGTTTCAAGGAGATTAACATAAAATTTTATTTTCTTAGTTTTATTTTGATTCTCATCACCTTCTCATGTTGTCTGCAATGTTTTGTGTTTAAGAACAAAGAGGTTAAACTCATTTACAATCCCTTAAGGTTGTATGTTTTATATGTTTTGTTGTTGGAGCAAAGAGCCAAATAAATGCTTGATATACTTTTTAGGGTTGTTGGTTATTTGAGAAGGATATTTCATAAGTATGAGTTTCAGTATGAATATTGATATCTATTTGCAAGATAGATAGATAGATCAAATATATGAGTATATGAGTATATTAGGATATCCATGTGTATGTTGTAACTTAGTTTATTCCAAATGGATAAGGGACTAATCTGCTTGGAGATTACATATTCTTGTTGTTGCATACTTGTGTTATGTTGAGATCCAAATCTTTAATCAAGTATCAATTTACCATTTTATGTATTAAAGAATTGAAAGGTGATGGTCATTAGTTATCTACATTTACTTTCTCTTTCGTTATAGTTAGCTACTATGATTGGGAAGTTTTGATGCAAATCATAGAAGAATGTTGACCATTTTCTACTATAGGGAATAGTCTAGAAGAGAAGAGTATCAATTAGTAGGATCAATCCCTAAGCTTTTCCCACCTTGGCCCTAAAAAGCCTAAAGTGAAGTGAGTCCCAATGACTCTATTAATGTTGATCTTGAACTAAGATTCAACCTTGTTGAATATTGGATTTAGCTGATCCTTAGGTTTGTCCTTGTCTTATGCTTCCTACTATTAGGTTTAAACCCACCTGATATGTTCCTTGCCAGTAAAAACTCCAACAATTACAATGTATATAACTCCATATATCTTCTATGTGTAACAAATTTTCCAAAACTTCTGAAAATGTGCCTACTAGATCATCTAATTAAGAAACAAATGGGTGTTTATTGAACTTGTCCCTTGGTCTATCATTAACATTGTACACTCTCCGACTAGCCATTTCTCTATAACTGTAAATACTGCAATAAAATGGATTTAATACTCTGTAAAATACCTCAATTTTGTGATTTAATGATTCTACAACTTTTAGCTTCACAAACTTTACTTCACTCTTTAATTTCTATCAAATCACTTTCAATTTTCTCAAAATACTTGGCATGAACAAATGGTACACTAAATCTCACTTGCATTCCTTAAATCATTTCAAATCGCACTATGCATTAAATGCATATCTACCAAAAACTCATAATATTGTCTCTATCTACCAGTGATCTTGTTCTTACAATTCCTACTTACTGTGATCACATCAAGACTTGCACACTAAATCATAGCTTCCCTTCTATGTCTTTTACCTTTTTTTAACTACACAATTGCTAACTCACTCTCTAACATTAGTTTTAACCAACTAATGCTCTGTTGCTCCTATAATAGCTTACTTCTAATATATTGAGCCACAAATAATCTATAACTTCGAATTTCCATCATGTGCATCAAAGAATTTCTCTTCTAATACTATATGTGAACTCTCTGGATTACAAGCCTTCACAAATATTTCTTTGAATTCCTCAATATTTTCCTTGACTACTTCTTTCTAACTATTGTTACTTCCATTTTCATTCCTTCTACATTCATCTTGTTGTTCCTTTTGTGACTAGGGATCCTATTAAAGTTCCCTCTATCTGTTCTACAAAATCTTGCTATGTGTCTAAAGTTATTGCATAATTGACATACAGGTGCATTTCTCTTCTGATAGTTTCCATTATAATTTTCAAGTGCTCTGCAATTTCTTGCAATGTATCCAAGATTGTTACATTTTTAACAAACAAACTACTTTTTCTCACCATTAGTTTTCTTTCATTATTAGATCTTCTCTAAGATATACTTCTTCCATTATCTGCAAGGTTAGTATTCCTAAACATTCTACTATTCTTATTATCATTAACAAACTTAGGTTTCTTACGTTCCATTGCCTTATGTCCATAACCATTACAATGATAACAATAGAAATTAGTAATATGTTTAAAAGAATTACTTGTGCAATCTTTCTTCATATGTCCAACTTCATTACATATGTAGCATCTACCTCTAAATTCACGCCTTACCTCTTTAGACGAATCATCTTACTTAGGTTCTTCAACTTGCTTTGTTGTTATAGGTTCATCAAATTTCTTTGTCAATTTAATTCTCTCAACTTCATCAAACCACTTGAAATTTTCTCTAGGGATATCAGTTATAGAATCTGGTTCTATCCTAATCTCATGTTTCTTTTTTGACTTCCCTCCAAGAAGATATCCAAGGCCTGTCTTGTCATAAGAAGGCCTTTGATGAAATATTTGTTCATCAATTTTCTCCAAACTTGTGTAAAGTTTCTCTAACTATTTTTTTTCTTGTGTCAACTCTCCTTTCACAATGATGTTGTATTTTTCCAAATCTACATGCTGTATCTTAATAGAATCTAATTCAAATGTCACTTAACTCAACTAGGATCTAAGGTTTGCATTCTTAGATTTTAGATCAAGTTCACTATTATTGTTGTTAATCTTAAGACTCAACTTTAGTTCAAAAATTTTCAACTCATGTTTCAAGATCTCATTCTCTTTCTTGAGATTTTTTGTAGCATCATTATCATTGGGCTATGCAAAAGATTCTTTGCCAAATTTAAGATCATCAATTTCATCTTTTATTTTGCCAATGTAAACTTTTGCATCTTTGTATCCATCTTTCATGCTATCTATCTCTTCAATAAGAAGATTGATCTACTCAAGGGATTATTCAAAATTCTTGTTCTATTGTTCAATATTCGCTAAGATCTTACTTAAGTGTTAAGGCTCGTCAAATTAACTAGGATCTAATACCATTTTGAGGGGGGCGAGGGGGTGGCGAATAAATATTCTACAAACTTTTGCCAACAATTGAATATAGTTAATTAATTTATAACTTGCATATTAAAGTAAACCAATAAATTTAAACAATAAATATAACAATACACATAGAGAACTCATAACACCATTATTGTTAACTAGGGAAACCTAGGCCAAGGGAAACCCCTAGTGGAGGTGATACCCACTAGATGATTCACTAAACAATATGATTTTGTTAAGGATATTGACCCTACTAGGAGTATGTGAAGTAGATATAGTGTCTCAAGTCCTTGTTAGATGACTAGGCCTTGTTAGAAGCCTCAACTTTGTTAGAAGTTGGAAAAACAATTACAATGTATGCAAGGAGAGCCCACTACCCTAACATACAATTATAAAATTCAATTCCTTTACAAGATAGGTATACAAAACATGCTTGATTTTCTACTATAACTCACACTTTCTCTAATTTTACATTAGATTTCACATCATATAAGGCTCCCACATAGTTCACACAATAGTTTTCATGTCACATCTAATCACACAACTTTTTGTTTATTTGCGCAAGATGAGATCTTTACTTAAAACTTGTACAATCACAAAACTCTACACTATCGGCCTTCATGTCTTCACATGCTTGACATACTATAAAATAAATTATGGAATAATATACACATAGTTAGCTCAACATAACTTAGTAATTATTTTGTAAACAAAATAATTCCTAAAGCCATACAACTCTATTTACTGCTATGCTTTGTTCAACACTGTTAAATATTTGCACTATCAATCTGACTATAACTTGTGTCATACTATTCATACACATATGTGCACTGGTACATGTCATCATGATAGTGTCACAAATTTTTTGTCAACTATGCATAAGCTAACTCTCTGCACATCATCCATACTCTTAATATATGTTCTCTAAACTATTGCAAACTGTTTAATACTTAGACAATTATCTATCTTTAAATGCATAAATGAAATAGTGATTTTATGTTTCCTTAAATGACAACCATCAAGACATCTAACTAACCATATTGAGGGAGTAGATAAGTTACATTAGCAAGCTCTTGTAATGGAGGGGGTTTCTTGAAGCTTGGGATGACATATTTTGGAGAAGGGGTTTCTTAAAATGAGCTGACTAGAACCTCATTTCCTATTCTTTTGCTACAAAAATTTTCCTTGTAGGATTCTCCTCAAAATTTTCTATCTCTCCCTCTCTTGTTTTTGTTTTTGGAGATAGGCATGGTATGCCATCTCCTCCTACTTTTTCTTTATCTCTTGCTGCCTCGCAACCTCATCAAGCTGCTTATCACAAGCCAACAATTGCTCATTTTTCCCATAAAACCATGAATCCATTTTTCTACTCCTTTTAATTGTTTTAATTTGGAGGTTCAACAATTCCTCACCCATTTTAGCCATCATATCTTCAATTATTTTTATTTCATCATTTGTAGATGTTGAGTCTAATGGAGCAGGGGTGGGAGGTTAGTAAGCATTTTTAGAATATTGGCTATAAATAGCTTGAGGATGAGATTGAAATTTACAATATAAGGGCTAAGGAATAGAATTTTCATGATATGGGGGTTGGGATGGGGGATAGTAGTTATTACTATGAAATGGGTTCATGGTTAGAAATTCACAAAAGCTAAAATTTCATAAAAATTATAAAAATCACAAAAGATCAAAGATGATGCTTACATACCAACACTGTTTCATTTTGAAACCAATAAATTTGTACTAGAGTCACCATGGTGTTTGATTGAATGCCTCCAAAGGCTGATGACATTGAAAAAATACCCAATTTCTCAATGGATAGAGATCAATTGGCTAACCTGTGAACTTATGTAGTTGAATCTGTGTCCCACCGAACATGCTTAAAACTATTGACACAAAGGTCTACACCCTAGCTTGAGGTATGACCCTCAAGAAATTTTGTGTAACATATAAATGACCTCCAAGTGTAGGAATTGCACTCTAAGGTCAAATCTTTGAAGAAGGTTAGCTTCATTACTACCAAGATGCATCTAAACTAAGACTGGGGAGGAAAAGGGAGGAGGATAGAAATTAAATGCGGAAAGGGAAAGGGGGTGATGCACTGAGATAAAACTATGGTTATAAAATTTTCTATGATTGCACTACACATGAATGAAAGAGCTAGAATACACTAACTAGACTCTAGTCTATCTTCAAAGGAAACACATGCATGTTTAGAACTAATTTACGTGTTGTGAGGAAATGATATTTCATTATGCAAAAAATTCTAATATACTTAGCAAAACATGTAGATATGAGAAAATGGAAAAAAAGCATTTAAAATAAGGCAATATACATGCACAAATCAATGAATGGCCAAAATAGGTAAGAACAAGGTTTTCTAATAATGCAAGGAAAAAGTTACAGAGCATACTATTGCGACAAAATACAAATAGAGAAGAACCCTTAACAAATATTTACAACTTGTATTTTATAGAGCTTAGGAATAACTCTTATTTAACTATGAAGTTCAAACCCCAACCAAGTGGAGTTGACTTGTAGAGGAGAGAAATAATTGAGAATCAGAAAGAAATCTAATCATGAAGTGCAATCTGATGCTAAAAATGACTGAAAGAGACCAAAACTAGTACACCTAGCTACAAGAGATTAAATCACTCAAATCTAATCATGGTATGCATTAAAGAGGCATGGAGTGTATTGGTTATGTGTCAATCAAGGCCCAAGAAGTAGTTGGGCATTGAAGAGATACCCCTCATGGTGGATCATGGCCAAACAAAACTGTGAGGAAGGATAACATGCAGAGTTAACCATGAGGAATAAACCTGGTTTTCCCTAAAAAGATGTTGGTCATCAATGAAGGTCTTCATTGGGAATGGAGGAGCCATATGGCAAGGTAATCTCTCAATGAGATATTAAAACATGATTATTGATGTAGATCTTATTTATTTCCACCAGATGGATGAGATGAAATGAAGAGACCCCAAGTTGCATTAGATCCAATGACTATCATCCCATTCTAAGTTTCAAAGCTTTTTGGAGACTTCAGGACATGAAGATATGTCAAAATGACAACACATGATAGCATCCTGTTCTTTCATTTTTTAATAGATCAAACATTGATATTTTAATCTTCCATTAAATCTCTATTGTCAATCTATTCATATGCATATTGGATAGACTTAAGTTGAAGATGGGGCCCTCCACCACATGGCACAACTCTGGACATCCAAACCTTGTGGAGACTTCATGGTATGAAGAAATACTAGGATTAAGACACATGGAAGCTTCCTATAAAATTTTTAGCTTTTGGGTCTCATAGATGCATTGTAGTAGGAGGAAGCACTAGAAAGGCGATGCATGAAGGCATCTCCCTCTTTCGGGAAGACAAGTAGATAGCTTGCAAAAACATTAGATCGATCAGATCTTGCAGCCAAAGTCACCCAATCAAGAACAAAATGAGCTAACATGAAATGTTAGCCACCAACTTTAGCATGATACTATCCCCTGTAAGGAATGTAGCCCATTGAAGGTTTCTCTAATTGGATATTAGTGATGGGCTAAATGGGGGAAAAAATGGTCAACAGTAACTAATTCACCCCTCCCCTCTCAATTAATCCTTTAAATTTCCAACACTTCTCTCATCTTCAATCAATCAAATTGACCTCTTATACTTTCTTCCTTACCTCTTCTCACATTTTCATCTCCTCCATAGATATCTTTTATCTTGATCCACATTTCATGAGTAGTAGGTCAATCTTTGACTTCATCAAATTCAACATAATTGAGAGTAGAAGCAATGTCAATCATCATTATGTTGTGATTCTTCTGTTCCATAATTTGGTCCATAGAAAGAGGTCCATTATGTGCCACATAATTGTTCTCAAGGTATTTTAGGCATGTATGTCCAATCCTTGCCAAATGTAGCTTCATGAGTTCTTTCCATGCTTGGAAGTTATCTCTATTCAACTTAGGAATTTCCATTTTATAAGACATCTTGATCTTTAGTTTAGGTCCTTGAAACATTATCTACAAGCACCAAATGCTCTGATACCAATTATTAGAAATTCAAAGGAGTAACTCAAAGGGGAGGGGTAAATTAGTTACTATAAAATAAATCCTTGATCCCTTAAGATGTCAACACAACTTTAAAAGAAATCCTTGCTAAAACTTGATTAATACTAAATATATTATTGTCACTTGGTAAACACTAAATGTATTACCATCACTCAGTTAACACTAAATATGTGGATCTTAAGATATTAAATGTGATTACCCATAATTAAATTAGTTGCAGAAACATAAAGGAAATAACATGAACACAAGAGACACAAGGATTTAACGTGGAAACCCAATCTGGAAAAACCACCAATTGCAACTAGTAAGCCCTATTAGTAGCCAACCCTATTAAAGGTTAAAAAATAAAGTATTAGGTGAGACCCTATTAGAAAATTTAATTCACCTTGTTAGCAATGGCCTTGTTAGAGGTCTTTAGAGACTTGAATCTAGAAATGCCACATTGTTAGAGGAGTTGCTAAATAGTTGTTAGGCTAACTTTATTAGGAGATTTGAGTCACTACTACAATTATTAGAAAGTAATAATGACTTGACCTAATTACTAATGCAACTAGCTTTTTCTAATTCATATCTCTATTCTAGCTTCAATACTTGATCCTCCTTGATCAGAATGTTCTTTGTAGCTCAGTTAACTTAGATACTCTATCCTCTTATAGATATCATTCCAAATTTGCTTTCTTAATTCATCATCCACAATTCCACATTTCAATCCTCAAGTTGACCTATCATTTATATGATTCACCTTGTCAAGTTGACTTAAATACCATTTTAATAGAGAAAAATATATTTCCTTAAGTTGGCTTGTATTAACCAATTAATTTATCACACTTAATATAATAAGAGTTGGCTAATACAAAATTGAGTACTCAGTTAACACAGAGGATCCCTTCATTCACTGACCAACTCAGTTAGAATAGGATTTTTGTTGTTAATCAACCCAACTCAATCAATAGTGAATTGGCTTCATTAACCGACTAAGATTAGTTAATATTTTCTTTGAACTTGGTTATAACCAAATGCTCGACATGTACAGGAAACTACCTTTGAAGCCTGAGTGATCTCAACTATCACTAACTGCTCAGTAAAGGCTTGACATTTTTTGTAACATCAAAGACAACATACAATTAAATAATTGGTTTCAACACCACTCATCTCATGCATCTAATAAATGTCCTTTAGCTCTTCTCTAACAATATGAAACTTTGTCTCTAATATCAACCCATGGGGAGATAGAGGATGTAGAATATATTAAGTAGATAAAATATAAAGGATGTTTCCTTCAAAATATTTTCATTGCACTTACTTTTCATTCATTGATGATATTTAGTTTGATACAAAATATTTTTTCGTGGCCACTTGTATGTTATGGCAAAGGGTAACAACACCTTTACCAACTCATAACCAATAACATAACAATCTAGAGATAAAAAGAAGAGAAAATAGTTTACAAAGCATACATTAATACTTGAAAATCCTTAAAAATTCTTACAAAATGAGAAAGCTTCCAATATAAGATCTTAGTAAACAAAATGGCCCTTTTCTCTTCTTTTTTTCCCTTCCATTTTTTGTCACTTTCTCTGCATCATATTGTTACTCAGCCTCTCTATGCCTCTCCTACTTAGCCTTACAATGACTAAATATTACTAATTTAGAAACAAAACATATTTTCTTCAGATACTAAAATATCTCTATCTAATCCTATTTAAATCTTACTATGATTTAGTCCTAGAATCTCACAAGTGTATAACAAGATAAATTCATTACAACCAAATCTATCCATCTAGACCTGTGACTCATCCTCTCTAGAAATTATTTATCAATATAGAGAATACAATTATTTACATCAATAAATTATAATTCCTCATAAATTCCAAGACCACATTTTTAGAGCTTTTCCCTCCAAAAGAGTGATGAGTTGGAAGATGGGATACTCTTGCATTACATAGATAGTCATCCTGCCTATTATTTAATTTATAATATTTTTGAAGGCCATTTTTTCTATGTTGAATGGTGGTTTAACATATTCAAAGATGAATTAGGGCCTTCTCAAGAATGTTGTGACAACCCTTCTCTCTACTTAAGTTGTGGAGAAAATGGAATGGATAAGCTCATGTAAATTGAAGTTGGATAGATTTTTTTACAAATGCATATAAAGATTGAATTTTAGAAGAAAATTAGAATATCATTTTTCTTTTATATTTTTAATCAATGTTAGGGGATTTCAAAAATATGATTTAAATCTCAATACAATATAATATAATATAAATACATACATGCATGCATACATACATACATACATACATATACATACACACATTTATATATGCACACACATATTTATGAATGTATGTATACATATACATATATCTACATATGTATATGTATATATACATACACACAAATGTGTGTGTCTATGCATGCATGTGTGTGTGTGTGTGTGTGTACACACACACATACACACACACACACACACACACACACACACACACACACACAGAGAGAGAGAGAGAGAGAGAGAGAGAGAGAGAGAGAGAGAGAGAGAGAGAGAGAGAGAGAGAGAGAGAGATTTTAAGGTTCTTATTACATCTTAACACAATAGAAAAATTTATCAAGTTGCATACATTTTCCAGATTCTAAATAGTAAAACAATAAAATTCACTCAACCCTTGCTATGTGACTTACCTCAAGATCCTACACAAAATAATGTAGACCAAGAAAAATGGTTAGAGTTTGCAAGAAATTTTACAAAATCATATCATAGAAGATATTTTTAGAAAGAAGCAAGCCATAAACTAGTTAAATTGGTCTGCTTTCTAATTAGCTGCGTTGACTACAAATTCCTGAAAAATTGTCACCAAATTGGTTACAATAAAATAAACAATCAGTTGACCCTATCTAGTAGGATCAAATACAATTTTCCAAGGTGATAAAATGAAATATATAGATTCATCACTTGCATGCCATGCATGAAGGACATTCCCCAACTTATAATGAATGGTTGGATATAAAGGCTCCATATGTTGGCCTAACAATGGAAGCCAAGGATGTAACCATGCATGTATTCACATAGTCTCCCTGTGAGTATCCCAAGTATCTATTATTACTATTAATTTGGGCATCACTATATGATGTAGAATATTATCAATTACTAAAGTTAGTAGTAACTTCTCCCATCTCTCCATAAAATGTAGCAGCTATTCTCACTATTGGAAGAATAACTTAAGTGCAGAGTTGAGTGTAAGGAATTGAAGAAGCAAGTTTTACTTCATTGTAAATGCCATAATCACAAGGATCATTCCCTTGTAGAAGCCTCTACCACAAATAAATTACCTCTAAACCATGAAAATGATGTTGAAGTGGTTCTAAACTTTGAAATTCTCTTATAAGAAATGGCAAAGAAAATGCAGTTGCAATACATGAAAAATTATACAACTTGTAGTCCTCCTAATATTTGGACCGTAAATTCTCAAAGACACTTGCAAGTGATTCTAGTGTCATAGTACCTACCACAAAAATTTCTTGGATTCTATCTAGTGCTCCCATAATATCCTCTATGTTGTCTAGCTATTGTTTCTACCATCCAATCTCTTTCTGAAGCTGCTTCTTCTCCTTCTGGTATATTTCCATAGACTCTCTCTCATGCCTTAAATTCTTATTAAACTTCTGAATATCTACCTCTACCATATCTAAAATCAAATTCACATTATTTTTTAACTTTGACATAGGTGTTTGATCCTTGAAAGCTTTCATTTCAGAATTCAAGTTTTCAAGATTAGTTAACACCCTCACTTGTAGACCTCTCATTTCAAGAACTTTCTATATTGTTTCAACACCATGTTCTTGCTTCTAAGCTAACAATTCATAAGGTGTATTTTCTTGTAAAACATTGATTTTGTTGAAACATAATAACCTCTTAGAAAGTGAATTATTGTTTTCTATTAGCATTGACATGATTCCCTTGAACAAAATCAAAATGAAGAGACATCAATGAAACACAAATATGACATTTCCTTCATTGCAACCATACCTTCTCTTTATGTCACTAAGCTAGACAATAATGTTTATTGGTTCTCATCAAAAAATAAGATAATTAGTTCTCTACTAGTATCAAAAGTTATGAATGGGAGAAATATAGTCCAAATAAGTAATCAATATGAAATTGGAGTTGTGTTGATGTGGTAGATGGAGATATAAATGGAGCATATTTGTAGGAGTGAGATGGTTTAATCATTAGGTGAGAAATGTGATGAATAGGGATGAAATACAAAGGTGGAATTTTGAAAAGGAAAAATGGTGAACTTGATTTTGTGTTAGTGGTTGATCTTGTGGCTACACTAAAAAAGGTCCTTCATGCACTATTAAGATCTTTAACTTAATTGTAAAGCCCCTTCCTTGGTACCATATTATAAACCCTAAATAACATGAATATGGTCAGAACTAGGACATGTAAGGAGGTGAAATGTCATATCTTTGTCTCTCATGCATGGTATGTGAATTATAGACTATTACCATACACCTTATGATAGAATAATGATGAGTAGATTCAAAGATTTAGGCATGTCATGATTGACATCCTTCTTATTAATATTGGACTAGAGATCTTATTAAGATTGATATACATTGTAGTCATTATTGTCATAAGTATCATATTCAAAATTTTATTAGGTTGGTAAGCTAAGACCCTATGAAATAAAGAATCAAGATGTTATAACTTAGAAACTATTTTTATGGGTTCATAGTATGTTATGATCTTTTAGGATAGTTTTTTTAGGCGGCCATTGTAAAAAGATGAGTTAACACCTACCCTTGTGAGTACTAATAATAATTATTGATAGGAATTGTTATCAATTTAGATAAAGGCCTACTTGGTAGAGCTCAACATGATGTAAATATAATAAGTCAATTGTTGTACAAGTAGTATTATGTGGATAGGTTATAGTGAATGATGACTAAGATGAAGATATACTATATTATCTAATAGATACAATTGGTTTACCTAATGACTAATTTTGAACCTATGCAAACATGATTACCAAAACATCTCAATTTCTTGACATTAGTGATTTTAGAGACATATGCCTTGTCATGTACTATCTCATAATGATAATGAGATAGTGTTAGGAATCAAACTATATTTTATTGAATCAAGTATACTAATTGTGATTATTATATATTTTGGTGGTTTTGATCTAAGGTATGTAATTAGAACTAAATTTCATGTTGGCTAATTTAGCAATATAGATTCAACATTTTGTCATTACGATACAAAATGGATTATGATGTGATGCAAAGTGTTAAGTTGATTTTGATGATTTATGATGAAATGTGATGTGCAAGTTTTGAGATTTTAATGTTTTGAATGTCTTATTTGAAATTATTAAACAAAGAAATTCCATTGAATTATGTTAATATGGATTATGTAACATTTAAATTCAAATGCATTTATGATATGTGTTTTATATGAATTCCTTGGACTATTGATGCTTGAGTTTAGTGTGTAGGAAGTGGAACCATGGAAATCTTTGGGGAAAAGAAGTTACAAACTTACATGAACATGGTTAGCCAAGGTGAATCTTTGGAAGATTCAACAACCTTCTTGTGATATATTTTATTTTGTAAATGTAAGCTTGCTTGTGTGTGAAATTTTTAATTGCAAAATTGCATTAGGGACGTTTCATGATGGTGTGGAATTTTCTTTTAGGTGTCACTTGACATGTGTGGATCTTGTGTGTTAATGACATGTTATCTAGGGTTTTGGTCATGTGGCATTTTACCCTAAAACTAATTACCTCATTAATGATTAAGTAAACTCACTTGACAAGGGATAGTATGGGTCATTATCAAAGGAAATTCGAATTTAGACTTTACTAGGGTTTTGAAGGGTCATTAGGTAGTCCCAAAGTGTCTTTTATGTGAAAATAAGCTACCCATATGATAGTATAACATGCTAGGGACCTAATTATAACCATGATAGTGACCAGACTACCTAGGGGTTCCCTTTACCAATGCCTTCTTCCACCAATTCGAAATTGGAGTTCTCACATGAGTTCTTCCCCATGTTTTGACTAAGTCAAAAATAGAAAACTTAGGGGGAGACAAGTTTGTAAGAGGAAGTGACTAGGTTTTTTTTCCAAAATAGTTAGTGGGGAAGCCTTTGGGGTGTTCACCCACTCTCTAAATTTAGAGATAGTTAGGTTTTGGATGGAGGCTAAGGGAGCTCTTCATCAACTATAATTTTCATTAGCTTGGACTTGTGAGAATTTTCCTTAGGGCAAAATCACCCAAGATTAAGGAACTCAAGCACAAGCACAAAATGGACCAAAGTGATCAGAATAACAATATGATATTTAATTGATGTAATGTCATGTACATATACACTAGGAGTGCTTGAATATAAAGGCCTCTGGAATACTTCTAGAATGCCTAGAGTTATCAATATGATAAGCCTCACAACTAAGCACATGTCCACCAAGTGTGGGTTATCCTTCATTAAGAACAAGAGTTAGTGGGATGATGAGAGGATAAGCCTACAAAGGTGTGTCATGTAAAATTATGTTGTAGAAACCATGTGCTTAATTAAGAGTGTGAACTATTGTATTGTCTATATGACAACTTAGTTAATTATGCAAACTTCAGTGTTGTAGACACCATGTGTTAAATTAGAGTTACTTACTTTTGTGTTGTCAACATGACAACTCATAAGAGTACACAAACTCCTAGGTGTCAAACTAATGCATTGACCTAAGTAAACTTAAGTAAAGTGTAATAAGTAAATATTTATTTACACCAACACCCCCCCTTAAGTGCAACTTAGGGGAATGCACTTAAGCTTATGAAAGCTAGGATGAAAATGCATGATGTGTCCCAGCTACTAGGCCATGTTAGGTACTCATGTACAAAATACAATGCAATCTCTCATAAAGTGAAGAAAGAAAGAAAACGTCATGGTAAAAACCCTCCCCCAAAAAGAGAGATGAAAAAATAAGATGCATGGATGGATGGAGTAATCATGACCCCCCCATTATGACATACATCAAGTGTATACAATAAATAACTATGAGAAGAACACAATCCTAATAGAAGAAAAAGTCCCCCCCATAAGAGAAATGTAGAAGTTGATCCATGATTGTTGAATAATATTTCTCCCCTTTGGAAGAAACAATTTCATAGGTACATATGAGATGCTTCCTCAATGTGTAGAAAGAATCTTGAGCGATGATGAATGATGTCTCTAAAACCTTCTCAACTATCCCTTTTTCGATATTGAATGGCACCCCTTCCAATGCTAATAAAAAGAACAATTTCAGATCTAGCAAGGATGGATGTAGAACATATTCCAAAGAACCATGTGTCTCCTTAAATGATAAAGAGACTTGCAACTGCTATACATAAGGATCCATAAATCTTCTTTATCAAAGAGAAGATGTATATCATCAATGAATTTTTCCAAATCTGCTATATGTGACTCCCCAAAAAAACCTGAAATGTTTGTCAAGAAATCATCCCCTAATGTTGGAACTAGAAGACAAGGTGTACCTAACTATACTAAATTGCATGGACCTATCACTATAGCAATGTACGCATGTGGAATATGCTAATACTATGACCACTTCTTGCATCTGTCAATAGGATCCCACATATATGAATTTGTTGAATAACTATCACTATTGTCACTATCAGTTTCCACAATGTATGAAGTACGAAGAGGATTAGAATTTAATCTTGGTGAGATCTCTTCAAATTGAACATTCCTCTCTATGAAAATCTCATGAGTCTTAGGATCCATAAGTCTATATGCCTTAACACTGTCTTCATATCCAATGAAAGTACAAGGCCTTGGTGGTGGTGCCTTGAATTCCATTGAAGATATGTTTGCCCATGCTGGACAACCAAATTTTTAAAAGTTTTTCACAACTAGTTTTCTTTTGCACCATGCCTCAAAAGGAGTCTTTCCATCTAAGGCATTATGAGGAGACCTATTAAGTATGTGATTGACACTGCTTATAGCTTCGACCTCAAGTGATGGATCAAGAGACTTGGCTTGAATTATGCAACTTGTCATAAACTTAATAGTTTTAATTCTCATTTCTGCAACACTTATCTCTTGTAGACTAAATGCTACTAGATTTTGAAGATCAATGCACTTAAGTTCATAAAAGTTTCTAAGTCTTGAGTTCACATATCTACTTTCATTGTCCATACAAAGAACCTTGATGGTTTTCCTTGATTACTTTTCAACATGACTCTTGAAGGCTAGAAACTTATCAAACACTTCATTCTTGTGATTAAGAAAGTAGATCCATGTATAGCATGAAAAATCATCAATGAAAGTGAGAATGTAGCTACCCCTGCTAACTATTTCCACTACAAAAGGACCTACTAGAATTGTGTGAACCAAATCAAGAATAACTGATGTTCTCCAAGACTTCCCTTTATCAATCTTCTCTTCTAGATGCATATCCATGAAATAATTTGAACATTCACTAGGGTATAATTTAGTGGCTAATATTCGTAAATTGGCTAATTTTAGAATTTTTTGGCTAGTAATTTGGCTAATAATTTAAGATTTGATACAACCTAAATTGCCATAGTTATATAAAATTCAGTTCTAGAATATTTAAAATCGCTCAATAATTTATTTTATTAAAAAAAATTAAACTCAAATATTCGCCACAATATTTGTTACATGAATAGATTTGAGTTACCTAAATATAATATATTATTAGAGAAATTAATTTGAACTAACCAATAATTATCATAATTATTAGTTACTTTAGGGATATATCACCAATATTTATTTTTCACTATTGATTTAAAGTATATGTAACAATTCTCATAATATTCCACAAGGTAAAAAAAGGTTCAATTTTGATTTGTAATATTCCATGGTGATTAATGAACTTCCTATTATTATTGAGATTCGTAAATATTTTATACAAAATAAAATTATGATTAAAAAATAATCACCAATATTAATCATATTTAGAATAAAAAATTGAGAGATTCACCAATAGAAATAATTTTGTTTTTTCAAAATAATGAAGAATTCACCAATATTTTATATCTTTTTTTGGAGGTGGCTTTCTTAAAGTTTACCCTGACATTCACCCTACGAAAAGTTGATTGTAGGTAGACCTTTGACCATATTGTTTGAGCAACGTTGATGAAGATAGCAGAAGGTAAGATGTCAAAAATGCTCATGCCATAATTTTCTTTGTGATTGAGATTGTGTCAACAAGGCATGTGAAGGAGACTTAGGCACAAATTGGGAGAAGGAATAAAGCCTTTTGTCATGATTGACTTTATTCACTGCAACCAATGAATCATCTTTAAGATTGTGCACTATTACTAAATTAGGAAGGAACTTAACTTTATTGCCATCTCCATAGTGAGTGATTTGGTAGATTGAAAGGAGATTAGAGCTAAGGTTAGGAATGTAGAGAACTTCTTTGAACTACCCATTTTCCATCTCAACTTGTCCTTTCCCTTCAACTTCCATTTTTGTATCATCCCCTACAAAGATGTGTGATACCTTGGACTGCTTCAATGAAGAAAAGTCTCCTTTGGAAGAACCCATATGATAGGAGGCACTTAAGTCAAGAATACATTCCCCTAAAGAACTTGAACTAGCCATAAGTGCTTGCCATTTTTCCTTTGAAGTGGGTGGATTTGAATCCTTGGAAGCATTTGGCACATTGATTTTGTTCTTCCTTAGCAGGTTTTCCAATTTATCTATTCTATTAGTCTTGCAATGATTTTCATCATGATTTAGTTCCTTGCAATATGCACAAAATAGTTTATTGTTCTTATTGTTGTTTCCCTTCTTGTTGGAAGAAGAATTGCCTTGCTGTGAGGAGGGAGTCTTTGATTGTGATTTTTGCTTCCACTACTTTTTCTTGTTGTTGGTAGAATATTTTCCACTTTGATTTGATTGGTTCTCATTATTAGCCATTAATGCTTTTATCTTTGATGACTTGAGAATTCCCATATATATCAACTTGGATTGTTCCAACATCAACATTTTTGCAAATGCATCAAATGAAGGCTTAGTGAAGGAACTTCCCATGGTCAACCTATGAGTATTGTAACTCAAAACAAAAGATGCATACTCTAAAGGTAGCCTCTTCAAGATGTGATGAATCAATATATCATCCTTCATGGGATTATCACAATCTTTAAGTAGTGCTCTCAATTCATTGGCTTTGTTGATATAGTCTTGAATTGTGTCAAAATTCTTAGGATCCAAGAGAAGTAGGTCATTCTCTATTGGAATCGCTTTTCCTCATCCACCTTACCATACAATCCTTCAAGTTTGTCCCAAGAAGCCTTGGCTTCCTTAAAGCTGAAAATGTGGAAGAAGAGATCTCTATGAACACAACTCTTGATAATTCCTAAAGCTTGATTGTCTTTAATTTTCTAATCAACTAGTGATGTAGCATTAGTGGGTATGGTAATTGTACCATCAACATATAGATTTAAACCTTTTCCATTATTCTACTTCATACAATATCTTTCCATGTAGTATAATTGTGTGAAGTTAGAAGTGGATTTTTAGGTGAGCCCATGATGTAGAAAATTAGAAAGCACAAGAAAGAAAGAGAGAGACAAGAACACAAGACACACCCCCCATTCACTCAATCAAGGAACCCCCCCAAAAATGATTCTTTTGGCACTTTATATGTAGTGTGTTTAAAATAGAACACTTGTCAAAATATACAAAGTGGATTTCTATTTTTGTTGTTTACAAATGCCTTTTGAGGTTCAAATCTAGCACTAAGCATTGTAGCTCAGAAGTACAAATTTTTTGAGGAGTAATCAAAGCAATATAATGCAGAAAAGGACCTAATTCTAAAAGTGATATTTTTTTCCACACAAGCTTAAAATCTAATTGTAGATCTAGAAAGTAGACAAAAAATTAAGCACTTTCAAAAAAATGGAACATAAAAATGTGTCCAAATCAGCCCGTATGGAGCATTTGAAGTTGCAAAATGTAGGATTGGATAGGTATAGTCACCAAAAAATGCAATTTATAGAAAATCCATGCACCAAAACTAGAAAAAAATAGCACCACTAAAAAGTTTACAAAATTTTACCCAAAATTTAAAAAAAAAATCACACTTGATTTGGAGTCAGAATGAATAAGTTATGGCCTCCCAAAGTTGGACTATCAAATCAAACTAAATCTTGAGAGGAGTCTAGGTAAAAAATTGTGAGGTTAAATTTGATGGTCAAACAACCATCATAGTAGTTCAATTTGGCCTACGAATGATGGTTAGACAAACATCAAATTTAGGCTCTTGACTAGCTAATGTCAACAAAAAATAGTCCCCCATATGACATGGCAGTATGGATTATTGATGTCACTATTGATTAAGACATACAGATGACACATGGCAAGTGAAATGTGCAAGTCCACATTTTGGATGACATGGTAGTGTATAGAATGTATGGCAGGTATGAAAGAAGCTGATGTGGTAGTCCAACTGGAGTTCTATGTGGCAAGTGTCTTAGTGGCCTATGTGTTAAAACTGATGTGTCAATAGCTGCTACTATCTATCTACATGGTGAGGTTTGTAATTGCCACATGTTTGGGTCTCTAAATTCCACATGGAAAGAAAGGGGAGGTTCCACATGTCTTTGCTAGGTTCACTAGAGGGTGTGGTCGACTGTTGGCAGGCAAGAGTTTGTTAACAGTTGGTGGTGGCTAGTTTTAATTTCTAATGGGGGGACCATTAGTCCCACATCAACTGTGGGATAGATATGCAAATGGTTTAAAAACCAAAATGCCAGGAGTTAAAACAAAACTGAAAGCCACCATGGGTGTTGAATGTGTGTTACCACTGGTGAATGGTTCTACTGGATTTGGTGAGTTGGTCATGGTTGTAGAGGACAAAATTTGTTGTGATGCGCTGAGAAAAAAGAATATTTGCCAAAATTCATAAAGAATATTCCCTGTAGGGGCTAAGGTTTCACCTCTTAGTTCCTACAAAAAAATTTCTTTGTAGGCCTAGTAGGCCTAATTTCTTTTTGAAAACATGCTCTAAAAATTGTAAAAAAAAAATTGACAGAAATTGCAGAGAAAATAATATAGATCTAAAAATAAATTAAGTAGATCTAATAAATGATCATACCAAATTTGCAAATTGGGCCTTTGGATGCTAGTTTGCAATTTTTTCTCTCTCAAATTCAACTATGGCCTAGGGTAGGTGAATTTATAGTCAAATTACACCGAATCAATGCTCGAGATGTAATGGCAAAGTTCGCTTTGGCTCTAGACACTCCTAATGAATACGATACTCTAGATCTGGGTCAAGGTCCTTTGAGAGGTGGGGCAATAAAATGGTCTCCAATGGCTATGTAAAGAGAAATTCCCTCAACTCTGATACCATGTAAGAATTTATCTTAGGTTAAAATCACCCAAGATCAAGGAACTCAAGCACAAGCACAAAATGGACTAAAGTATGATCAGAATAACAATATGATATTCAATTGATGTAATATCATGTACATACACACTAGGAGTTCCTTAATATAAAGTCCTCTAGAATGCTTCTAGAATGCCTAGGTGTTATCAATATGATAAGCCTCACAACTAAGCACATGTCCACCAAGTGTGGATTATCCTCCATTAAGCACAAGAGTTAGTTCAATGATGAGAGATAAGCCTACAAACGTGTGTCATGTAAAATTATGTTGTAGACACCATGTGCTTAATTAAGAGAGTAAACTATAGTGTTGTCTACATGAAAACTTAGTTAATTACGTAAACTCCAGTGTTGTAGACAACATGTGTTAAATTACAGTTGCTAACTTCTGTGTTGTCAACATGACAACTCATAAGAGTATGAAAACTCCTAAGTATCAAACTAATGCATTGACTTAAGTAAACTTAAGTAAAGTGTAACAAGTAAATACTTATTTACACCAATAGGACCAAGGTTGGTGCTCAAACCATGACCATTTTGTTTTAGCATTGCATAATGAATTTGCAAGTATGGAGTGTTGTTATGGAATCATGGATTGTTATTGTAATCTTTATGTTGTGGTGTGATTTGTACAATGAGTTTCATGCTTTTTTTTTTTTTTTCTTCCTTGATCTCTTTGTTTTGTTTTGAATGTTGAATTTATTCATGGGTGTGAAGGCTTCACTCACCCTTGGGAGGGAAGAGAAGCCTTAGGTGAGGGGTTAGCTGGGTTCAACTTTGAAGTTGAGAGATTTTCCTCTTAGAGAGGGTTTTGTTGTTCATGGAGTATGGGTTCCATTGAAGCCATATTCCTTGTTTGATAGCCTTGAAGAGACATTTGTATTATGGGAGGTATAAGTGTATTGATGTGATGAGAAGGATATATTTGATAGCCTTAAAGAGGCATTATGCAATTGCAAATATATATGTGTATATGGATATGATTTTCTTCTCTTTGGAGAGCCCACCTTCACCCATTGTTTCATGATTCCAATGGTGAATCATTGTGTTAAACCTTGGAGGGTTTTGTAAATGTATTGTGGGATTGAGTTATGCAAGAATTATGACATGTTTGAGTGTAAACTGTTTGAGTCTTGTTTCCCCTACTCAGTGGGTGGCTTCATAGAAGCCTAGGATGGGAGGTGAGGCTCCATGGTTCCAATTTTTATGTTGTTTTGCAAGTTTTGAAAAGATGGTTCCTATGAAGCTATTAGCGGTTCACTCTTGGAAATGTTGAAAATCAAAATGTGGAGAAACTAATCTTTCCCATGTCACCTCCTAATGTGTTGTGATGTTAAGTTTCCTTTGTTGTTTCATTGTTATGCAAAATGGATTTACTCCTTATTGTATATTGTTGAAATTGTGTAAAGTGGAGTTTGACAAAATTGTATATAGTTGTCTTTGCAAGGAAATATTCATTGTGAGGGAAGGCATGTTAAAATTAGATGATCAAACTTTTTCACTTATGAAGATTAATGCATTTAGTTTAAAGCTAAGTCTTAGGGGGTCTTAATATAGGATAATCCTTGTAACAACTATGCAAGGTAGATTGAATACAGTCATTGTAAGTTTCACATTATGTGATTTGATGTAATATGGAGAAGTTATGTAAATGAGACACTTCTTCTTAAGTTGATCCATAAATCAATTAGTAAAAATATTTCATAGTTGTTTGTGTGAGAGATCCTTATTGATATAGTTGACTAAATTTGAAACATAAGTGATTGACTTGTAAATTCATATGTAGTAGATTTGATATAGTGGAAAGAAAGTTATTATACATTGATAGTTTATTGTATATGCATGGAAATTGGTTCATATGGTTTCAAGTTTTAAGAGATCCTTAGATGAGATAGATGCTATAGTGATATCAAACTTGCAAATTGAAAATTAGTAAGGAAGTTAAATCAGATCATTGGCAATTCATAAACATGGCCTCCTAAAATGAGATAGAAGAGAAATGTATTAAACTTATAGAGAAACCCTCTTGTAGCTACACTTTATTCTCTGGAATTTGTATGAAGATCAAAAGAAATGAGTTGACACCTATTATAGACTAATATTTATTCAAGAAGAATATACTTGGGATCTTGTATTAATTAAACCATTACATAAGCTAAGAGATAAGACCCAAACAATAATAATTCCTAATTCACAAGCATTGGTAAGTGAAGACTCATATGAGTCACGTGACCCTTGTGTCACTATCTCCCAAATCTATAAAAAAAAATGAATTAATAAGGTTAGGACAAGTCCAAATGATGAAAGGCCTAGGACTCACCCCTAGACCTAAGTAGTACCATCTAAAAAGAAAAAAATCATCATAAAATAAGAATAAAATTTAATATATAAAAAACAAGTTAAAAATAATACAAATCTAGGCACCATTTTGCAAAGGGAGGAGAAAACATGTTTCAATCTCCACAAGGGATAGTGGTCACCACTAGGCACTTTTCCCCTTCCAATCACCATTTTGGGTGCATGTGACTTTGGAGGGAGCTGACCATATGTTGTGACATAAGTCAGAAAACTTTTGTCTTGGGTGCATCATGCCTTCCTTAGAATATTGAGCGCTTGGGAAGTGATTCTTCCATGACGAGTGCTAGGAATTCTTTGCTATGCACCAACCTAGGAATGTAGGCACCCTTGGGGGTGGTGCAGGTTGTTAGGTGATAAGATATAGGGGTAGGTTGGGACTAGTAGAAGATTATGATTATTTTTTGTGAATTATTATTATTATTATTTTTAATTGTCTTGGAAAGTTGTAAGAGAAAGTAGGTATATGGTAGGGAGGAAAGTGTTAGGAAGTAGGGTTGGTTAAATAGGAACTTAAGAAAATAAAGATAAGGTTATAGATACTAAGTAAATTAACTACGTTGGATTAAATGTAAGGTTATTAGTAGTAAGGTAGGGTTAAGTTAGCATGAAAGTATAGGCAATCAGCAATATTTTGGATTAAATTCATATAAAAAAATCATGGGTTTGGTGTAGAGTGGAAATGTAATTAGGATTTAAAATGTTAGTAATAATTAGCTATGTTGCAAGGGGATAGAGGTAATTAGAAATCACAATTGGTTATGAGTTTCTATCGGGATCATGTAAGTAATAGTTAGTTGTAACATGATTAATTTTGGGTTTAGGGAATGTGGTACACATTTTCTTCATATTATAATTATTTCATTATTATTTCCTTGTCAATAATGAACCTGAGATCTTATTGAGATTGATATCTACAATAACTTCTCTAATACTATTGCTTGAGCAATGAGATTATTATGGTAGGCTTAGAACTCTAAAATGAACCTTCCTATAGAAAAAGAGAACATTCCGAGCTTGTATGAAAAACTTACTAAAAATAGAAAGTTCCCATAAATAGTAACCACCTTGTCTACTAGTCCTTAGTAAAATAGAAAAGACTAAAAATAAAATATTTTTGGGTGATGCAAGATTGCCCTTGCACCCAGGATGCTCCTGCATTAGACACCTCAGGTAATTTGAGAAGTGACCTCATTACATCTCAGGTGTTCAGAGGAAAACTAAGATGATTAACCTCCTCTTTTGCTAGCCATGATGAATCCTCAACTAGTCTCCCTTTCCATTTGACCAAATATTCTTCATAAGTTCTACTTCTAGTAATTTTTCCAACATGACTGTCTAGTATCTCCTCAATCTCCTTTGTAGCTGAACTAGCTACTAGAATGTTCCACTGCACTTCTGCAACTTCATCTCCATCACCTCCTTCATAATACTCTATCAAATCTAAAATATTAAATAGTAGTGAAATATTCAATCCAACAAGAAACTCCACTTCATATGCATTTCCAGAATCATGCCTCTTCACTCTCTTCCACAGTTCAAACTTCTTTATCTTTAACTTATTATATGTACCCACTGAAAAATGCTCCTTTCTCAAATGAACCATAACTTCATCTCCAATCTAAAATTCCTTATATCTCCTTTTCACATCTACCTTAGCCTTATATTGTGTATTCATCTTTATGATGTGTTTCCTCACCTCCTCATGGATGTTCTTCAAATGTTTAGTAAAATCTTTTGCTTCAACACTACTTATCTCTCCTTTATCTAACTCCCTCAATTTAGAACCATTTTTGGGACTACTCCCACATACAATCTAGAATGGTGATTTACCAGTACACTTGTTGATAGAATTATTGTATGAAAATTCTTCCTATGGTAAAATCATATCCCATCCTTTTGGTTTATCTCCAACCAAGCTTCTCAGTAAGTTTCCCAAACTGTAATTCATAACTTTTGTTTGTCCATCAGTCTGTGGATGATGTGATGATCTGAGCTTCAAATCTGTCTTCAACTTTTTCCATAATGTATGCTAGAAATACCTTACAAATTTTGTATCTCAATTTGAAACTATACTCTTTGGTAGACCATGTAATCTCACCGGTTCTCTAAAAAACAACTTTGCTACATAAACATCATCACTAGCCTTCTTGCAAGGAATAAAATGTGCCATCTTTGAAAACTTGTCAACCACCACAAAAATAGGATCATGCCCACACTGTGTCCTTGGTAATCTAAGAACAAAATCCATGCTGATATCCTCCCATAGCTTCTTTAGTATAGGTAATGGTTGATACAACCATGCATTGTACATCACTCCTTTCACCATCTAATATACTCTACAACTTTGTACAAATTTTATTACATCTTGCTGTAACTATGGCTAGTAATAATTTTTAGCAACCAAAGCTATGATTTTATCTCTACCAAAATTTCCATCCAATCCTCCACTATGCTTCTTCTTGATGAGATTATCCCTCATTGAACTTCTGGGAATGCACAACTAGCTTCCTTTGAACAACATATTATCCTAGATCATGAAATCCAACCACTTTGTCCTATCAACTGTAATAGGTTTTGTACAAGCCTTCCATGTTTTACCAAAATTAGGATCATTTGGATACAATGTGTTGAGTTCCTTGAACCCAACCACCTCTATCTACATTTCTATTGGTAAAAGTTGTCTTCTACTAAGAGCATCTGCAACTTTTTAGACTTCCCACTCCTATGTTTCAAAATAAATATATAACTCTGCAAAAACTCAACCCACTTTAAATGCCTTTGGTTCAAATTTCCTTGACTATTCAAATATTGCAAAGCTTGACTATCAATATACAAAACAAACTCTTTAGGAAGAAGATAGTGTATCTACTTCTTCAATGCTTGAACTATAGCATAAAATTCTTGATCATAAAAAGAATATTTTATTTTTGCATCATTCAACTTCTCACTATAATAAGCAACAAGTCTACCTTCCTAGCTCAAAATAGCTCCTATTGCAGTACCACTAGCACATAGTCTACTTGAAACACCTTGTTAAAATTAGGAAGTGCTAAAATAGGTTGTTTAGTAACTTTCTATTTCAATAGATTAAAACTCTTATTTTCTCCTACAGTCAACTTAAACTCTTTATCATCCCCTCTCATTGTTTCAATCAAGGGTCCATAAATACAGCTAAAACTTCTTATGAACTTCCTATAAAATGTAGCCAGTCCATGAAAAGATCTTACCTTTGTCACACTCCTTGGAGTAGGCCATTCAAGCATAGCCTTCACTTTCTCTAGATCCATTTTCAAACCTTCTCCTGTGACTACAAATCCTAGGTATACCAACTCTTTCTTTACAAAACTGCACTTCTTCAGGTTTATTTACAGATTTTCTTCCCTCAACTTATCAAACATCTTGTGAATATGAATCAAATGCTCCTCTAATGTCTTAATAAAGATTAATATACCATATAGGTAAACAATGAAAAACTTACCTAGAAGCTCCTTCAGTACCTCATTCACAAGCCTCATAAAATTGCTTGGTACATTGGTTAGTCCAAAATGCATAAGTAACCACTCATATAGTCCTTCCCTTGTCTTGAAAGTAGTCTTCCACTCATCACCTTCTATGATATGAATCTGATGGTACCCACTCTTCAGATCCATCTTTGTGAAATACTTAGCACCACTCAAACAATCTATAATATCATCCATCCTTGGAAATGGCAATCTATACTTTATTGTGATCTTGTTGATAGCATAAGAATCTATGCACATCCTCCATTCTCCATTCTTCTTTGGTGCTAATACTAATAGTGTAGCACATGGACTTAGACTCTCTCGAATCAACCCTTTCTATAATAACTCATGAACTTGATTGTTCAACTGTTCTCTTTTTGCTAGTGTCATTCTATGCACTACCTTGTTTGGCAAATTGGTCCTTGGAACCAAATCTATCTGATGACTGATCTTCCTCACTGGGGGCAATCCTTAAGGTACATTATCTGATACTATATTAGAAAACTCTCTCAACATATCTGCAACTTTTGTAGGTACCTCCTCTACTTCTTCTTTACTATCTTTAGGAATTATAGAAAAACACATATGCTCATGCTTCATTCCTTTAAGAAACTTTTTTCCATCAACAAAGCATATTTTGGCAGCACTACATACCTTTTGTTCTTTATCCTTCAACAACTTCAACTTATTTTTCACTCCATCCTTAGTTAGAGTGTAGGTATTTTCTCAATCATCATGTACAACATGCCTATGAAATTTCCATGGTCTACCAAACAAGATATGATATATGTCCATAGGTATGATATCACATAGTACCTCATCATGGTAGCTTCCAAATCTTGAACTTCAGTGAGCACTGCTCATTGACCATGACCTTATGGTCATCTTGCACCCAAGGAATACAGTATGGACATGAGTGTTTCTACGTTTTCAACTTAAACTTGGTGACCATCATTTTTGACACCAAATTTTTATTACTTCCACCATCAATGATCACATTGCAACACTTATCTTCACATGTTCACCTTGTGCAAAACAAGCTCCTTCTTTGTTCAGGTTCATTCTCACCACTCAACAAGGCTCTTTAGTTAACTAGGACTTCTCCTCTTTCAACATGTTTAGAACGTGAGGATCTGGCATCTTCATCAACATGTGCAACTCTATCCCGACCATCTATTCTTCGATCTATCCTTCCTTGGCACTGGGTACATTCAAATGCTCTATGGACTTCTCTATAGTGAAAACATTTTCTGTAGAAGCCTCCTCTTCTAGATCCTTTTCCTCTACCTCTTCCCCTCTGATCTCTATTATTTTGATCATGGAAATGATTGAAATTGTTTCCTTTCTAGTTCTAACTACTACTTTTAGCCTCATCCTTGTTCTTTGGATCATCATTACAACCACCATAAGATCATCCACCATGACCTCTTCCACTGTTCTTATTGTCAAACTTCTTGCTCAATTTCTTCTCAACCCTTAGGAAAAATTGGTATGCCTCCTTAATACTACTCATTTGAACTATAATTAGCTCATCTTGAATGCTTGGCCTTAACCCATTAAGATAATAGGCAACTTTCTCCTTATCAATTTTTGCATGGTTAGTTATAATGAGAACTTAGTAGAACTCTTCAGTATACTCTTGAATAGATTTTTCCACTTGCTTCAAGTCTTGCATTTTCTTCAATATATCAAGCTCATAATCCATAGGACTAAATTGTCACTTTAGTTTATCTTTCATCCAATCCCATGTGATGATTTTGTTCTCTCCCTTTATATTTCACTCTAACTAAACCCCCTACAACCAGATCTTTGCATGTTCCTTAAGTTTTTCCTTTACAAACTTGACCCTATCAAGATTATCAATATCTTCATACTCAAGGTACTCCTCTAGTTCATTGATCTAATTGATCAACTCCTCTGGGTTAAGATTTTATAAAAATGTGAGAACCTCAAACTTAGGTCTTTTTTCAATCATTGAGATGGCCCTAAAAAGCCTCTCTTCCTCTGGATTTAGAATTGCCTCTGCTTTGGCATTTTCTTCTACATTAACCTCATCCTCACTTTCATCTCTTATGGGAAGATTCATTCCTCTACACATTTGTTCTTCCAATGCTTGCATTTGTCTTTGGAGGGCTCAAAAACCCTTAGGTGCAACATCTACAACTCTTCCACCATGCTCTCTTCATGAAGGCATTTTTTGTGCTTTCGTTGAAACCCTAATACAAACAATCAGTGACTTGTCTACATGCTCAACCCAAACCATAGTTTTGGTGTGAACTACCTCATAATTGGTGATCTATCCACACACTCAATATCTCTAGCTTTGATACCACTTGATGTAGGGAGCTCCCCTTAATACCATAACTCATAACAAAAATGTAAAAACAATAGAAAATGTGAGAACAAAATATGGACTTCTTATTTGCACCACAAATGCAGAATTAAAAAATTCATAAATATAATATGCTAACCCACATGGGTGCCTTCAGTACATTAGTTTGCAAGACAAGTTGTGAAAAATCACCCAGAGCTATCCCAGACAATGTTTGAGCCTTTCTTAAATAGGCAACTTTATGCTACCTGGGAAGGTTCTAGATGCCCAAACTTAATACCTACGATTGAAAAACCCTAACAATACATATAGAGTTACCCAAATACATCCTTGACAAATTTTTGAGGCCTCGCCCCGACCCATCGTAGCATAGTGATACATTACCCTTATTTTGTTATTCACGACTCGAGATGTCGAGACATTATCTGATGCTTAGAACATATTTTATTATTTCATGTTGTGTGATGTTATTTTTAGATATATTTGATGATTGTCATTTAATGTTTCATGTATATGTATGTTGATGAAATCAGTAAAGGTAGGATCGAGACTTTGATTTAAGATATTTTAAATGGTTAAGAATTAAGTAGGATAAAGTAACCCTTATTGATGTATGTTTTAATTTAGGTGAATTTTTGAATACGTATACATTTATGTACATGTGATTTTACAGGACTACTGATGTGTGCAATGAGTGTGCAGATATTTTAGCTGAGAAACCCTACAGAGAAACAAAACTGATCTCTATGTGCTAAATTTGAAAACCTTGTTGTTCGTAATTCACATTTTTGTATTGTGAGAAGTATGTATGCATCTTCCTTGTTCAGTGGATGTTAATGTTTGTAATTATGTTCTTTTAGTGTCGCTTGACACTCGTAAGATGTTTATGTGCGTCAGTGTGCTGTTAGGGTTAATTGTTTAACCTTTGGACCAAGTTGGTTTAAGTTAGAATAGTAAGTTGGACCTATTTTATTCCTAGATTTTATTTGACTCTAAACCTCTTCTTAATGCTTTAAATTTTTTTTTTTTTTTCTAACCATAGGGTATGGGTATGGGTTAGGGGTCTTTTCCAACCCCTAAGCCCCTTGCGTTGACTTTTGAGGTCACTCAAAAAGTCCCTTTTTGCCTTTGTGCGAAAATTGATCATGGGTTTACTTGAGTTACCTCACCTCATCTCCACTTGGGGTTTAACCATAGTGTAGGTTGAGTTAGGAGTTTCTAGGGTGGCTAGTGGGTGGAAATAGTTATTGCTCATTTTGGGTGGTTGAGTTGGAGGCTTATTTGGAGGCCTTCCTTGGACTAGTGGGGGGGTTACCGAATCTCTACTTTTAGAGAAGATTTTCTTGAAGCTTGAAGAAGGAAAGGGATACTCTACTCAAACTGGTTCATTGCCATTACCTCTTTGTGAAGGTAGGAAATTCTCATCTCCCTTATTCAGATTTTATGTTTGGTTTCATGTTCATGTTATCTTGTTGTTGTTTCACTGTTGTATGGTTGTGGGTATGTGGGAAGATTTGAAAACCATGTATTTTTGGTTGTTTTCCTTCCTTGTTTATGTTTGCATTTTTTTTGAGTTTTTCTTACATGGGTGTTTTGGTATTACTCACCCTTGGAGAGGGTAGAAGTGACCAATTTTGGGAAAGGTCTGTTTAGTTGGACTCCAATCTGTGTAGAGTCTCTTCTTAGGATGAGAAGAGGGATAAAGGGTAGAGTGTTATGGGCCCTTACCCGTCAGCACAAACCTGGTATGAGTATGGCAAGTTTAAATGGAAGAACGAAAGTTCTTGGTTATTAGCCCCGATTGGGCATCTGAATGGGTGTTGTGCTTGACTTCTCCTGTTGGAAGAATCCACCTTTCCCTAGTCTTGATTCATTGTGAATCTTATTGTGTAAACCATGTATGATTATGCATGCTTGATGTTCTTTTGGTTCTGCTTGGTTGTCACCCGATCAGATATTGGTTTCCTCCATGGTTCTTGAAATGAGATTCAGAAAACATTACAAACTCCTTGATTATGATCATGAAGAAAATATGATAAAATTATTGAAAATTGGGATTAAGATCCTATTGTAAATTGTATTTTTAAAACTTATTGTATATGGCAATGAAGCCGGGTTTTCTTCCTGATTCTTTCCCGGTTGAGCCTTTGAATCAGGTTAGCCAATAAAATAATGGTTGAGTGTATTTGGTTCTCATAATATTCGATCATAATGTTCAGTTGTATGAGTGCTCATCAAAATAGAATAAATAAATTTGCATATATATAGATGGGAGAATAGAATCATAGATAATGTCTTGATTTATGAATGTTCAAGTTTTAATTACGATAATGAAGAGTTGAATTGATATAGTGAGTTTCAATTATGATGAGATCAATCAAGAGCAAACCCTATATTATGAAATCAAAGATATTTCATTTCTTGATAAATTTCATGGTGGTTATAATCAAATTTGAATGAGAATAATCCACCACCTTTTTTTTAATTATGTGTATAGTATCATTCACCTCCTAAGTTCTGCCAATATGATCAATTGGACTAAGAGGTTGTATTCTTGAAATCAATAAGAATAATAATCAGAATTTAGAACTCATAGCATGTCCTTGAAGAATTTATATAAAACATACATGTTTAAAGAAGAGATTGAGAGACTACACCTAATGTACTCCTTTGCATTAGAATACTTGTATTAAGGAAGAATGTTAATAATAGATTTATTCCAATCCTTAGTAACATAAGAGAAATGCAGAAAATGACATGACCATGCCTTGTTAAAATTTTGCTTCCAAAAAAAATATGCACTCCCAGGAGTAAAAACTCTCTGGAAAATACATGAGGAGAAATTTCTTTCCTTCCAAGACCACAGAGCATATTCTTGCTCAGATTCCTTTCTAAATGAAATAAGAAACAAATAAATATTATGTTAATCTCATGGGTGCATAATTTCGAATATATAAATATGTATATTTAAAAAAAAAAAAAAAAGCTAACATCATAATATCTTTTCTTTCACCTATAAAAATTTATGCAATAACTACTATTGTTTAAACATCCCATCTTAGCTTTCCTTCTTCTCTTTCTTCATGCACATCAACTTGAAAGCTTCTCTTGCATGTCAGTAGGATGATGTCACCCTATCACATCTCCAAATTCGTAGGCCTTGGTAAAGTTTAAGGAAGATTGTGTTAAAAGTTTTATTTTTACTCTTCCCACCAACCGGTTTGGGCGCCACCTTTTTGTGTGGGCCTGCGCTTGTGTTAAGGCCCTAGGCCTGCGCTTGCCCCCATCCTTGGGCAGAGCGCTATACATATGCAGCACTTGTTTTGTGCAGGGGTTTGGGGAAAGGGGAGGCCGATGTGACCTATGGGAGTTGGGAATAGAGTAGGGTGTAGGTGTTGGTTAGGGTATTAAATTTTGTTCTTTTTAAAATTTAAGTTTGGTTAGTAATTTTAGTTTTAGTGAGTTTTTTTTATTAATATTAAATTTAGATTTGAATTAGATTATTTGTTTGTTTATTATGAGTAGTGTTAAGTTGATTAGTAAGTTAAATGTAACCTAATTTAATTTAGTATATTAGTTATAGTAATTTTATTACATTTATTTTTTTTGGTATTAAGCTTTGATAGTAGTTTTGTTATTAAGGGTTAGTTGGTCATGAATTTAATTGAATTTCGATTTAGATAGTATAGTTTTAGTTAATTTAGTTGTTTATACTAATTTAGTTAGTTTTAATTTAAATATAATCTAATTGTTTTATTTTTACCATTAAGTAAATTAAATTTATCGATTAACTAGCTATTTAAATAAGTTTTAATGTAGGTTTGATTCATTTGATATTGCAAGTAATTTGAGATCCGAATTCATGCACATTGTTATCTATGTAAGTTTTATTGCATATCATTATAAGTTAATATAATATCATCATTTTATCGAGATTAATCTAATAACGAAAGTTTTAAAATTTTAATGATGTTATCATCCTCATGTTTAAAACCTTAGGATTGTAATGTAAAGAACCTGTACTAAAGCTTCTATCTCAATCATATCAACTTAGAGCATGTTGAATTTTTAAATCAAAAAAAAAATTTGTTGTGTTCTTGCCCTCATAGTTTGGGCATGACAAAATTATCTTCAAAATTTCAGTAGCCCAAATTTTGAAGGTCATAACTCATGAACTATTGCTCTGATTGGCTATTATAACCACTTTTTGAAAATGCTAGCTCCTAATCTATAGTCTTGCTATTGCGCTAGTGCCCTTCTATCAAGTTTTTGGACCTCATCTAGGCAGTCTAAGGCCTCCAGTAGTGAGCTTAAATATTTTTCGACAAATTTTTCTACCAAAAAATCTATAATAACTTCTCTCATACTAATGCTTGAGCAATGATATTTTTATGGTAGGCTTACAACTTTAAAATGAACCTTCCTACATAAAATGAGAACATTTCAAGTTCATATGACAAACTTACTAAAAATAGTAAGTTCACATAAATAGTAACCACCCTATCTACTACTCCTTATTAAAATATAAAACACTAAAAATAAAATATTTTTGGGTGATGCAAGATTTCCATGCACCTAGGATGCTCCTCTTCTTTCCATCTTCTTTCCATCGGGAAAACCTTATTATGGCCGCATCATTCTTGAATTTTAATTTGATGTGAATTTATGTTGTTCTTGATTTCTATACATTTTGCCAATGATATGAAGTATTTATTGAATTGATTTCTTATTACTATCCCAATGCCTTGGGGACATGTCTTATTTTAATTTTAGATTTACTATTGTGGCCACACTTGTGTTGTTTTCCTTTAATTGGATACTTTCATCTTGGATTTAAGTTATTTATAAGGCTTTTTTTTATTAATAGTGTGGATAAGAGTGTTGTACTATGATTTATGAAATGTCCATACCAAGAGGTATTCCTAATAATCTATGTAGGAATTTGCAACACCATAAGATTTCCTTGTTATAAGATATCAAGCTTTTAGATAGAGTCCTTGGAACACCATACCTTCTTATATCATAAATAACAACTCATTCAAACTGGAAAGAGCATAGAAATAGATTTTTCTTTGACTTGTTATGGAGTGAATAGACACCACATTAAGGACCTTAAGTAAGGGTGTTAAAAGTCATAAACATATTTAATGGGCATTGGAATAGTTAGACCTAGGCAAGGTTGTGTAATCATTACAATAATGGAGAAGATGAAATGATCGAAGTAAGAATAAGGAACTTGGTGTAGAAGCTATTTGATATGAGTATTAGCCAAATATCTAATAATTATGGCCAAAATTATAGTACACAGTGACCAAGTTGTCCAAACTATGACTCAACCAAAAAGATAAAATAGTGACAACCAAGTGTCTTTATTTGATGACTAGTAAGTAAAACTTGATATTTAACTAAAACAATTGAATTCTTGGAATACTAATGGAAGATAA